>CM061264.1:5597500-7997500 GCA_030848825.1 Tadarida brasiliensis
TTCTATTTAAGTTTCAGTGAGTATCCTCTGGTTAACAGCTTGGGGTGGGGTGGGGAAGGCTAGAGGAGGCCCTTTTACAGAGATCACCTTTATAGGATAAGAGGTGGTCAAGTTAAGAACAGGGGGTCAGGATGTGGCTTGGAATCCTGGCCTCACCACTCACTAGCTATGGGGCCTTGGTCAAATCGCTTAACCTCTCTCTAAACTTGTTTCCTCCTTTGTACTTCAGAGGCAATGAAACCTGCAAGAATCAAGTAATTCATGCAAAGACAGAACAATATTAAGGATATGAAATCATCCATAATCCCATTATCCAGAGATTAGCACTATTAACATTTTGTATATTTCTTCCTAATCTTTTTCCTTAGCCTCTGTGAGCAAATGTGAGTGTGCACATAATTGGAACCAAGCAAGCTACATAAACAGATGGGCATCTACAGTTTTATCCACTGAGCTTTACATTAGGATATTTTTTATATCATGATTTTTAAAGGATGCATGATATTTCTTTTTAAGGATAAGCCATGATTCAACATTCCCCTTCTACTGTTGGGCACTTAAACTGAGAAATCACTACCTTTAATTTCTTCTCTGTTGTTTTTTTTTTTTTTCCATTCCCAGAAAAAATATCTTCCTCCTTTTCTATTCCACCTGTGAGCCAAAAATGGTTAACAATGGCTAATAAATCACATAGCAGTGTGAGAAAAATATTTTTACCAAGGAAGAATAAAAACGTGGCTTAAAGACTGATGTAAGTTAGCCCTGGTGGGTGTGGCTCAGTTGGTTGTACATGGTCCTGTGCATCAACAGGTTGCTGGTTCAATTCCAGGTCAGGGCACAAGCCAGGGTTTCGGGCTGGATTCCTGGTAGGGGGCATGCAGGAGGCAGTAGATAGATGTTCTACTCTCACAGCAATGTTTGTCTTTCTCTCTCCCTCTTCCTTCCTCTCTCTCTAAATCAATAAAGAAAAAAAAAATTTTTTTAATCCTCACCCAAGAATATTTTTCTATTTATCATCAGAAGGGGGGGGGGAGGGGTGGTGAGAGAAACATCGACTGGCTGCCTCCCGCATGATCCAACCAAGGCTGGGGACAACCGTAACAGAGGTACGTGCCCTTGACCGGAATAGAACCCACTATTCATTGGTCCATGGGCAGACCCTCTAACCGCTGAGCCAAACCGGCCAGGGCAAGAAAAAATATTTAAAAAATTTAGCTCACTAGCATGCCCAGAAGTTATCTTTGGAAGTTTCAGAAATCATCATGATCCTTTTAATTTGTTTTGTCTTCCTCCACTGAAATGTTAAATGCTGTGAGGACAGGAAACATTTATTTATTTATTTATTTATTTTGTTTCTTCAGCAACTAAAACAGTACCTAGAGCGTAATTAGTCCTCACTATATTAAGTATTAGCTGTCATTATGCGCCAGGCATATTCCTAAGAATTTTGCACACCCTATGAGGTAGAGTTATCATTTTCACTGCAGTCATAAGGAGGCTAAGTAACTTATCCTAAGTCTCATAGTAAGTGGTGGCATAAGGAATAAAACTCAGGTAAGCCCTGGCTGGTTTGTCTCAGCAGTCAAGAGTGTTGGCCCTCGGACCAAGGAGCCACAGGTTCAATTCCGGTCAAGGGCAAGTACCTCAGTTGCGGTTCGTCCCCAACCCTGGTAAGGGTCATGTGGGAGGCAACTGATCGATGTCTCTCTCTCTCACATCAATGTCTCTCTCTCTTCCCCCCTCCCCCTCTATCTGAAGATATATGGAAAAATATCCTTGGGTGAGGATTTAAAAAAAAAAAAACTCAGGCAAGCCTAGCTATTTACCACCAAACTATACTGAATAGATTAATTAATTACACCAACAGAGCTCCAGGTGATGGCATTAAAAATTGAGTATGGTTATGCTAATTTCCCTGCTAATTAAATCCCAACATTATTGTTTTATTGTTTTTTATTACAAATATGTATTATGTCAACTACATCAAGGACTAGATAGATTTTGGAAGGCAAGTTTACAACCATTAAAATCTGGGATCAAGAAAAATGGTGTCAAGGCGGAACGGGGGTGCCGGGAGACGCCCCCACCGTGGGGGAACCCAGGTGGAGCGGGGGTGCCGCGACCCCGCCACCACGGGGGAACCCAGGCGGAGTGGGGGAGCCGGAAGACGCCCCCACTGTGGGGGAGCCCAGGCAGAGTGGGGGAGCCCGGGGACCCCCCCACCAACGGAGGAAGCAGGCAACACACAGGAGAACTGAGCAAACTGAACAACGAAATTGACCCAGAGACATGGAGGGTGGAGTACGGGATGACGGGCCTCAGAGGAGGGGGGGAGGTGGGGGAAAGAGATAAATCACAGAGCCTATGTGCATGGGTGCATAACCAATGGACATGGACAACAGGGATGGGGAGGAGGAGAGGGGTAGGGGGAGGAGGGTGTCAATGGGGGGAAAAAAAGGAAAAACATCTGTAACAAAAACAAATTAATAATAAAGTAAATTATAAAAAAAAAAAAAAGAAAAATGGTGTCAGAAAGAAAAACATACTTACAAATGCACTTTTGAAATAACCTGTTTAGATCTAAGATACTTCCTTCCCTCTATTTTTCCTTAGACTCAGCACTCTCTGCTGCCAATCTAAATGTTTTTATTTCTTTTAATTAGAGAAAACATTTTCTAGATTAGTTACATTGAAATTACCAGATTTTTCTTTTAAAATGCTGCACTCTCTTTCCTCATCCAGGTTATTTTAAGAAGGACCTGTTTCTCCAATGACTTAAGAGATGTCTCAAACTAAACCAACCTCCCTTCCCCCCTACCCCAGCAGAACCCAACACCAACGCTACCAGTGCCTCCAACAACAACCCCATGGTCTATCAGTAAACTGGGCCTTTGCAAAAGGCATCACATTCACTCTATGTATAAACAGTGTTCACTCAACTTGGCTTTTGACTTTTGCTCCTTTTTTTTAAATGTAGTGGAGAGCCTTAGAAGCCTGTGGAGCTATCTCAAGACAAAGACAACAGTAAGGAGACCAGACAGACCACTAAGAAAAATGTGTCATTCACATGACAACCTATTTTACAGCTTGAAAAGCCTGACTTTGTCATAGGCCTATATTCAAAGACACAAAGCTACTCAATCTTAAATATTTTCCAATAACTTGAAGCCAAAAACTCATTTTACAATTTAAAGGTGACCAAACATGAACAGAGACATTTCTAAACCCTTCTATTAAACATCCAGCCAAAGGCCAAAATGCTGTTAGTCAATAGCTCGCTAAGTCCCTTTGGTACAGTGTAACAAGAGGTAAGAGACAGGGGGAAACATTTTAACCACGTTATTGTCTCCACTGAACTAACATTTATTTGTTTGAGTTTTACAGACTAATCCTCGAATAACAAACAAAGAACCAGTTGGGGGGGGGGGGGGGGCGGCTGGCTTCCTATGTCATTATAAAATGGATGGTTCTACTGGCTACTCTGACTACACAATAGCAAGCAAAACCCTTTGACCTTGGAAAAGCATAGTAAATGTAATACCTACTAATAAACAAAACCAAAAATAAATCTCTCACAAGTAAACTATTACAAGAGTAAACAAAAGCTTGTCTTGTTCTATCATTTGCTTAAAAGCAAGCACAGTGGCAGTAGGAGAAGGATTAAGAAACACAGCCAGACAAGTCCATAAAACCTCCAGTGTAAGATAAAACCACCCTGCAGGAGCAGCCAATGCATTCTGACCTAACAGCTGTACACAGTTGCACTAATTAAAATGAAAGGCTAGTCTGCATAACACACAGGCAATTCACTGAACCTTACTGACAAGTTGGCAGGGTTCACCATCACACTCTTTCCCCCACCCCACCCCCAAAGACCTACAATGTAAACAATAAATTGGCGCAAAGCTGAAGGTACCCAGTTGAAAATATACACACATTCAAGCATTTCAAAAATAATCAAAACCATGTAGACTGGAACGTATCCTATAGGAACACAGGCTATAAAAACCCATACACACACAAAGGAAGTGGTACAGCTACATTACGTCAGCTCTCGCCTCAATTCATAAATGCAAAACCACAAAACAAGACAAAAATCTAAATGGCCTTTTTTTCTGGAAATCTTCTTAGAGTGAATGAATGTAGGTTGAGTCTCTAAATATGTTACTGCACAGTACTTGTTGATGCATCACTTTCAACAGCCACGGGGAGGGAAAAAGTGTAATCTTAGTCAATTCTATCATGCAACCAGATCAAATAACATTTCAAGCTCGGCCTGCCAAGCGCGCCAGGGCCTGCCAGAGTACAATGAGCACTCAAGTGCTCTGGACTGAAAACCACCTTTCACTGGTCCCAGGGATCTTTATAAAACAGTTTAAACACTACCAAATTACAGAGTTGGAAAAAAACAAATACAAGCTTCTAACTGCTGCTCCCACACTATTGTGAAGTTACTGTAAAGCCTCTAAAATGTCTGCCTTGTGTTATTTTACTAGGCAATGTAAATACTCAGAAAGGCAATTGCCTCTTAGAGCCCAAATCTAACACACATAAAAATGTAGAGATGGTTGTGCATCTGGAAATAATTGCCCACAGATCAACGGGCTTACATGGGATATTGTTCCCATCTGTAAGATTTCTAATCATGTCTACTTTAAATTTGGAGTTCTTGGAAGGAAGGAAGGAAGGAAGGAAGGAAGGAAGGAAGGAAGGAAGGAAGGAAGGAAGGGAGGAAGGGAGGGAGGGAGGGAGGGAGGGAGGGAGGGAGGGAGGGAAAGTCAATATAGTAATTTTGACACAGAATTTTAAGGACTTTGTCAACTGTTATCAACTTTTACTCAGTGTCTCAATCTTAAAGCACACTGACACACAATTTCAATGGGAAAATTTAATCTCTCTGTTGACCCAGCATTGGTTCACATACCCTTTTTTTTTTTTTTTTTTTTTTTAATTTCCATATGGCTGAGTGGAGGCCTCCAGCCTAACAATGCCCCAAGGAGAACACTGGCACATGTGCACCAGGAAAAGAAGAGTAAAACAAAGTAACCTATTACAGGAGTTTCTTTCTCGGCAAAGAGTGGCCAAGCAGGTCTCCCCATAGTTTCCAAGAGAGTACAAGATCTGAGTAAACAAGGAGAAGGGGGCCGGAAACCCACCATCTCACACCAAAAAAAATGTTTAACAATTTAAAGTTCAAGCAACCTTCTTCAAAACTATCTCTGCATTTTAGCTACTTTGGCAAAATAACCATATTTTGGTCTAAGAAACAAATTATCTGTAAGATACCCCAAAATTACTTTATAATCAAGTCCATCAAATCAATTTTATTTTTAAATTTAAATTTACTCCACAGTAAGCAATGAAGTTTCTGATCAGTGACTTCTGGATTACACATTGTTCATCTTCAATAAAGCTTTCCTTTCAGAGAAGACAAAAATACACACACGTTCTTTAAAAATCGTGTTTTCTCTGCCCTAAAGATGTTTCCTAATTGATTTATTTGGGACCAGTAAATCCAACCGAAATGCAGTGGGTCACAACCAATACCGATTCCTTATTCCTGGAAAGCCACTACCATTCTTAATAACACCCAAGTTGTTCATCTTTCTAGGGTCAGCTACAACACTCCCGTACACCCACCTCCGAGAGCCCCTGCGCCCACACTTCATCAACTTCCTGGCCTGAGACCCGCATCCCTCTCACAGCACAAGGCGCTGGCCACTTGCCTGCGGCCGGTCAGCGTCAGGAGCTGAACCTGCGAGCCTCGTCCTCCTCCAGCGCAGGGCCCGCAAACTCAGGCCCGAGGGCAGGGGCGGGGCGGGCTGGGGCTCGGGGCATGAAATGCACTTGCTAAACAAAAGGAGGCCCTGGCGGATGCAGGGCAGCGCAGAGAAGCGGTCGCAGGTCCCCACAGCTCAGAGGCTCCAGGAGGGGTGTCGGGAGGGGAGTCGGTGGCCACGCGGCCCCCCGCCAGCGGCTGGGGGGATGCAGCCGCACTCCTTCAGCCCCAGAGGCTGGGCCAACACTGCCACATGCTTGAGACCCAGACACCGGGAGAGAAAGAGCAGCCTCCCCAAGGCGGCGGTGGCCAGCAAAACCCGGGCTGGAGTCCGGCCTGCTCCTCGCGCGCTCCTGCCCGCTGCCAACGCGGACGCGCGCACACAAAGCCGCTGCAGTTTTATCTCCTTCCTAGCTTGGCCAGCCTCTCGTCTCCCGAATCCTCCCTCCCCTGCTGACAGCCGGAACTGAGCGGCTTCGTGATTGATGGCAGCTCTTAATAGCGTGGTCAGCTAGAAAATGCATCTGCAAGCAAGACATTAAAGAGGCAGCGCATCACCGTGAGTGATCAGCAGTTCACACGTCCTCGAGGTGCCTCTGCTTCTGCCAGGAATATTAATACCAGCTACCTCTGACGTCTAACAAATGCAGATGAAATAACCAGCAATCAAAGACACTCTCAACATGTGTTTGAAAGATGCATAGGAGAGAGAATCATTGTTTGGTGTCAAACAATAATTCTGACCCCAATTTTCCTTACAATTTAAGAATTTTCTAAGTCATTTGTTTAAAAATCTTCTCTCCAGTCCTTTTACCCAAGAAAATAAAGGTCCATCTTCTATACAAGGCATATTGGGTTTCACTGTCCATCTAATAAGGAAGCGAAATAAATGCACATTCCTTGCCAAGTGGCCTTAAATATACATGCAATACAGAGGCTACTAGATTCCAGACCTCCTCATTAATTCCATTGTTATGTGCATCTAAATAGAATTACCAACTGTTCATTTAAAATCAGTTTCTTCCTCACACCCAATATGGTAAACATACATCAACTTGATGAAATTTATTAAAATTAAACTACGTTCATAACATGTACTCCCTAGTAGTAGCAGCCAAGATAAATTTTCCTATTAAAAAATGCACTCTATAGAAAATATTTAAAAATATATTCCTATAGAATATGAATTCAGAGTATTAAGCTTACTCAGTGTCAACCCAAATTTGAAAGTCACAAGCTCAAAATATAAACGATCATTTTCAGTATCTTTAATATTACACCTTTTATCTTCCAGGCAAGTTTCACTGAACTCTCAAATCGTTGTATAAATGTTATTGGACTGTCCATGGTCCAATAATGTCACTGAATTATTAATAGGTACCCTCTTAACCAATAGTCAGAGATTTAGACAAGTGATTTGCCTGATTTGCCCAGTCTCTCAACTGCGGGGGGGGGGGGGGGGGGGGCACTTGCTGAGACAGGCAACCAAACTGACATGCTGACATGCATATTTGCTATTTTAACATCATTCTGCTGATCTCTTTTGAAGAAAATCAAGTTATTCTACAGGAGATAGAAATATCTATCTAAAACTACTAACAGCACAGGCACTGAGAGCAAGAGTGGATGAAGCATAATACTTTTGCCACCCTAAAAGGTGGCTGTGGTCAGTACAAATCAGACGTGGTCTGGCCCTGGCCAGGTAGCTCAGTTGGTTAGAACACTGTATCCTGAAACACCAAGGTTGCAGGTTCTATCCCTAGTCAGGGCCCATACAAGAATCAACCAATGAATACATAAATAAATGTAACAACAAACTGATATGTCTCTCTTTCTCTCTGAAGAAAATAATTAATTAATTAATTTTAAAAAATAATCAGGCCTAGCCAGTGTGGCTCAGTGGATTGAGCGTCAGCCCATGGACTGAGAGGTCCCAGTTCAATTCCCGGTCAGGGCACATGCCTGGGTTTCAGGCTGGAGCCCCAGTGTGGGGCGTGTGGGAGGCTGCCAATCAATGTCTCTCTCTCACATCAATATTTCAATCTCTTTCTCCCTTCCTCTCTCTCTCTTAAAAAAACAAAACAAAAAACAGAAGTTGTCTACGGTGCAAGTACGGCTCTGCTATAAGTAAGCTCTGCTATAAGCCCCACTAAACACCATTCCTCAATGAGTCCATCCTGAGAAGACATGCAGCTTGAAAATCTGCATATAACCAAGTGGCTCTGAGATCACTCCACCCATGTCAGAGATGAAATAGACCCTAAAGACCAGCTACAAAAGCCACTCCTATACAGGGACACACTTCCATTTTCTAACTAGCTATATCCAGACACATGGCAAAGGCTCAAGAGAGTTGTTTTGTTTTGTTTTCCTGCAGACCTTTTTAAAAATGGTGGTTTAATATGAGTTGAAAAGGGCTGGTGAGAACAACCAAACTGCTCTTCTGAATTCATACTGTATGTACCTAGTCTCTCAGGGATTCTAAATGCTTTGACAACACTTTATGACACACATATTCTTTTGTCCTTGTCTTGCATCCTCTCTGATAAACCATCCACACCCAGCCCCCCACCTTCCAATTACACCAGTCTTTCAATTTCCCCAAGGTATCAGGACTTCTACTGCAGGCCATCACTACGCCTTCCCAGGAAAGCAGGAATATCTCCTTCCCTCCCTGCCACTCTCCCCACCTTCCCATCATACACCCAGTTAAAGCCTACTCCTCCTTCAGATCTCAGGTCAAATATCACTTTGTCAGAGAAGCTTCCCCTGAGACCCCATTCTAGGTCAAGTTCCTTTGCTATAAGTTCTCAGAGAACTGTGTTCCTTTCCTGGAGAGCATTTATCTGTTTGTAATTTATTGGCATGATCCTCTGATTAATGTCCATAGTCTCCTACAGACTGCGGGTTCCATTAGAGAAAGTTCTACATATTTGCCCATCATAAGGTTTTGGTCAATCACGGACCACATATACAAGGGCAGTATACCTTACAGCCTAGGTGTGTAAGTAGGCTATACCATCTAGTTTGTGTAAGTACACTATAGGATGTTCACACAATGACACAATCGACAAAGACACGTTTCTCCAAACATCTCTATCATTAAGTAGTGTCTAACTGTACCGGGTGTCAAGCACACAGACAGATCTATGGAATGAATAAGTGAACTGAGGGCAATGACCCTGTTTTATTCCTTTTGTATATTCTCTGCATAGTTCCTGGCACAAAGAAGCCTCTCTCAAATAAGCAGCATCTATCCAAATAAACAGCATTTGTTTTAACCTTTACAAGTCTAGTAAAAGGAAAATTTTCATCCCCTTTATAGAAATGTAAATTGTGCTAGAGGTAACTCATAAAAACACCAAGACCCCAACCCTATTTGCAAACTATACTTTTTTTAAGTTAATGAGGTACAGAAGCCATCGTTAATTTATTCAAGCCAAGTTCTTCCTACTTGCCTGGCATTTAAGCAAGGGACAAACAGCAACAAGTAAACTGGATAGATCACTAAATCCTGTACACACACAGAGCAATATAAACAGAACATAAAAATTTGAGAGCACATTGTACACTACTTTGTCTTCCAGCTTCTCTGAATATAAAAGTACTATGAAATTAGAAATTCAGCTATAAATGAGAGGAAAGGAATAATCCTTCACCTCTCTTTTACCTTAAACTTTTTCTTTATTTCCAGTTTCTTTCTCTCTAAAAGACCTCTGTTGCCCTGACAGAGAAGCCTCTGTCAGAGCTTTTTTGAGCTGAGGATTAACAGTCAGTTTTGACATACCATTCCAAAACCACTCTCCCAACTCCTCAAAGTGAAAAATTAATTTTAAACCCCATTACTGTGAGCTTGTAAATTAAGAGATCTGTAGATAAAAAATGGAAGTTGTTACAAGACAATTTTTCAGATGTTTTGAAAATGAGCACATGAAAAGGTGAAAGAAATAGTAAGTATGGGAAAGGAATGAAAAAAAAAAAAAGATATATCCCATCCTCACCCCCACATTAATCCTCATGGTTATTTTCAGCACTCTACATGGCACTGCTTAGTTCCCACATCTCACCCTGGCCTTGTCTGTGTCATTGCTTCCTTTTGTCCTAAGTTCCATTCCACATAAATTCCAGCTCCAGGTTTTATAACACCCCTCATTTATCAAAACAACCCTGTCAAGTTGAGTACCATTAACAGATAATGAGAGGAGACAACAGATGCGGTTAGAAGCAAAGCACTCCATATTCCACAGGCCTCAGCATGCAGCCCAGTGAGCTGACATCTGACTTTACCCTAACAGTTATAATTAAATACAAAGTCTAGTTAAACCAACATTAAAGCTGTGACCAGGAACAGTACACAGGGGAAATGTGAAGTATAACCTTAGCACTAGTTGAACAGGACCCAGGTTATTCCAGATCCTTAACCTCAAACAACTACCCCCTGCATTAACTCTCTCTGCTACTCTGATTCTGTCACAGCAAGGAAGACCTCTCTCTGGCCATACCTTCTAAAGATGGTGGCTTTGGCCTACTTCCCAAGAGCACCAAAGGGGAAAGGAGACTGCATTTTTATATGAAAGTTGAAAGGTAACATTGACCTAACAATAACTAGTGAGGTCTGCCAAAATTATAATTATCAAGTTGAGACAATCAGCATTCTTTTTCAAGCATTATCTAGTAAAATCATTCAGATCAAGTAACTTAACTCACCTCACTGTCAAAATGTCAGAATATCAAAGTCAAGCACACATTGACTGAATCAAGGGTTGTGCTAGTACTAGTTCTATGTTTTTGCATACTATTCTAAGATGGGGAGGTTTTGTTTTGTATTACTATACAGAATACAGAGTTATAATTTTAAACAAACCATCAATTTCTTTCCTTTTTCCAACTCACAAAATGGTACCACACAACAAAACCTCTAGTTTTCAAAAAAAGAATATATTGTTTTTTTGAAGCCCTTTTGGATTTTGACTAATATATGTTCCTGCAGAAAATGCAAACAATTCCATTCAACAAGTTGAAGTACATATCTCTCCAGACTCTCTTCTAGAACTCATGTATACAAACATACACAAATACTTAAAAACATATATATTTTTGTCTGGGGGTTCATTCCCTTAATTTTTATTTCATGAAAATGAAATCCTACTATTCATGCTATATGACAACTTGCTTCTCTCACTATAGAGCAGATCATTAACACCTGATTCCTTTTTAAACTTGCAGAGAATACTATAGTACGTGAGTACCATAATTAAAAAGTGCCTAATTATGCCCTGGCCAGTGTGACTCGGTTGGGCATGGTTCCAAACACTGAAAGGTTGCCGGTTTGATTCCTGGTCAGGGCACATGCTAGGGTTGTGTGCTCAATCCCTAGTAGGGGCCATGCAGGAAGCAGCCAACCCATGTCTCGCTCTCACATTGATGTTTCTCTCTCACCCTCTCCCTTCCTATATCTCTAAAAATCAAATAAATAAATAAATAAATAAATAAATAAATAAATAATTCTGAAAGTGCTTAATTATCATAACCCAGTTCTATGTGTATCTTTGTGCATATGTGTGTGAATTTCTATACTGTACAAATCTCTCGTTCAATGGATTTGCATTATTTAGTCAAAGAGATTGAATCAAGCTACCCTCCTAAAAGCTGAACCAATTTGTACTCTTCCCAGCAGCAAGCACTGTTCCCACACTAGCATTCTGCTGGTCTGTTTGAGTTTTACTTTATGCACTCTCCTGGATTTCCTACCCTCTGGCCATTCTCTGTTTCTTTCCATGACTCTTCCTAAGGACAGGCAGTCAATGTTGAGCCCCTTCTTATCACAATCCAGCATCTCTCAAGAGTGAGAAGATTCATTCTCAAGCTGCTTCTGTGCTGATTGCAATTTTTTTTTTCCAGCCTGGAGCTTGCTTCTTAGCAACAGATCCACATTTCAAATGCCCTCTGGGCTCCACCACGATAGTATCCCACAGACACTCTCAAATCATCCTAAACCAAATCAATGTTCTTCCCCACATGTCCTGGCTTTCCCCCACATAACCCAGGATACTTCTGTCACCCTGGTATAAGCATTAATATCATGTCTTTTTTTTTAAAATTAAAAGGAAATTATGACATATCCTAAAATGTATGTGAAATCAGAATTAGCACATTAAATGTAAAATAATTCTCAGCTTTTAGCATTACCAAATGACTTTTATCATTTTAATAACTATCATCTAATCCATAGTTTGCAAGTCTTAAGTAAAGCAAGGCCAGGCATTTACTAATATGAATTTTAAAATAATTTTCCTACATAATTTCCTATCCATTCACTTATCACATCATTTCCCATTCAGCCAACATTTAATGATCAACTCAATTTCTTTGTAGGTAAAGGTGCTGAAGAACAGAAATATAAAAACTGACATCAATTTGATTGGTGATGATAATTATATCCATAGAAACAGACTTAACAGAAAACTATGGACATACATGTTGTAATAATTAGGCAAATATTCCAAATTGTTGGGGGAAAGTGAGTTTTTATGTCCTTTAATGCCAGAATCTTAGTATCTGCTTTTATATTTAAAAGTAAAATTTATGAGTAAATTTCAACCTAGATAATGTTGGAATCTACATAAAATATTCTTGAAAAATAACTAGAAATAACATCAGATTCTAAAATTCAAGGAAGCTAATTTTTAGTAAAATTACAAAAGTACATACTCAATATATAGATACAACATTAAAGATGAATGTTAATTACAACTTCCCTTTTTAACACTTTCTAACACAGCCCAAACATATACTTGAGTGATAAACTGCTAATATGTATTTAAAGTGTAATTTCATGAAGTACAAAACTATCGACATTATTAAAATAAAATATATTCAGGGCGGGAAGGGGGAGGGTGGGAACAACAGCTTGCAACACATCAAATCCCTCTTTTCTAAGAACACAGAGCAGATGTTCAGTGTGCACTCACAGCAAACTCATCTGACACAGTAAGTCAATCAAAGGTCAGGCCTGGAGGTTTTAGTTTTTGGAAGTGGGTAGCCCTCTCGGGGATGTAGGATGTGAAATAAGCCTTAAAACAACTTAAGAATGAAACAGACAGACCTCTAAGATAGCATATGTTTTGAACATATTTAAGGGCATTTTTTATCTCTATTTTAAACTCACTAGAGATCTCAGATTATACAGATGAAATTATAATGTTTCAATACAGTGATACTTTGAAAAGGCAAAAACACAGTTAAGAAGAGAGATTTCTCATCTGGAAAAGTATTACAGTTAAAAAAACAAAGAGAGTTTTGTGGAAGAAGTAATAGCTTAGGGACTCGGGACCCTGATAGGATGCACAGAATGGGGTCTGACAATATGTGATAAAATCAGCCAGGTTTATTGAAAGTCCATAATCTTAAGACAACTGAAAACCTCAGCTGGATTCATTATACCAAGAATTCAAAATTTCAACTAGATGGATAGATATTTGTGCAACTAAAATAACACTTTTAAATACAAAACCCTGCTTTGCCCTTTAAAAAGAATTTTAGGTATGTTTTGTCTGGTACTATATCTCCAATAAACTAATTTCTTAAAAATAAAATCACAAATATCTATTTTAGGAAAAATATAAATTTAAATATTTCAAAAAATTACATCAGTACCATTTGCCAGGTTCAACATCACAGGTAACATTAATGATCCAGTACTTTTCTGCTTAAAACCCAATCACACTTCTCCCTAGAAAATGTCAAAAGACTCTAGTTCAAAATATCCATTCAAAGATGCAATACGTTAGCTAAAACAAAAATCAAAAACCACAGTCTCAAGAATGTTTGACCTTAACAACACAGGGTGGTTTCTTTTGCTTTGGAGGAGGGAAGTGTAAGACTGTCATGAAGATAAATTTTGAACATCCATTTGACATTAATTTAAACTGACTAGAAAAAGCAAGTATCTTGTATGCAGGAAACAAAACTTAGTACAAAGGAAGACATTCTAACATTTTCATTATTTAATTAATTCTAACAGTGAAACCTAAACACTGACCATCCCCTCCTATCTTCAGAGTAAGCTAACTCTACAGTGAAAAATATGAGAGCCCTAACAGCAGACTCTGGTATGTTTAAACAATTATAATGTAAAGCATGTTCATTCTCACAAGTGAAAGGAAATGACTGCCAAATGCTTCCTTTACAATCTCTCCAGAATAGAGCAGGTCTCTTTAATGTGAGATTTTCCTGACATTCCAATTGTGGCGGACATTGAACACAGGCACATTAGAGGCTGACCTGGTTCTATTATCTTTTACTGAAGGCCTAGCAGAGATCAGACATGAGTCCACTGCTATTTACATTTTTTTGGTGCATTAATCACTTGTATACTCAAGGGCTTTAGAAAAATTCAATAGATTTTGTTGTTAATGACAAGAACCACAGGATGTAACCATAGCTGCATTGGTCTTTTTCTCAGGAAGGTCAGAAAAGCTTTAAAAACAGGAAGTCTGTGCTATAAGGTTGAGAAATGTTTGTTTAAACAGTCTAAGGCTTTCTGTTGCAGTTTGCAGTCAGGTGTTATGGAGGACTACAGTTTATTCTTTCCAGCCAAGGATTAATGTCACTGGGGAAAAGGCCAAAAAGATGCCCAAACATCTTTAAAAAGCACATTATCCTAAAATAAGACTTGTTATAAAATCTGAACTATCAATCTTCCTAGCTATCCTTCAACATTAAATAGGAGCTAATTTAGTAAGTGTAAAAGAAGGTACAGTTTATCTTTAGTGGTAATATATAAAAGCTAAAGGAATACCATGGTAACCAATATTAAGACAGCCACCTAGCAACAATTAACAGGTTAAGAATTGATACTTGCCATTTTATACATGTTTTCTATTGATTCCCTCATTTATCATTATATTACATTAATTACTGTAATCAAATATAAGAATGACAATTGTTCGTGCGTGCAAATTCTTGCTTAAAAAAAAAAAATCAATGCAGGCCCTGGCCAGACAGCTCAGTTGGTTAGAGCCTTGTCCCAATAAGCCAAGGTTGTGGGTTCCATCCCCAATCAAGGCACATACAAGAATCAACCAATGAATGCATGAATAAGTGGAACAACAAATAGATGCCTCTCTAGTTCGCTCGTTCTTCCTCTCAAATCAACTTTAAAAAAAAATCAATACAGATTAAACTAAAAGAAAACACATTTTTATCCCCAATGAAATAGTTTCTGCTTTTATGTATTTATTTATTTTTGTCCTCACCTGAGGACATTTTTGCATTTATCTTCAGATAGAGCAGGAGGGAGAGAGGGGGGAAGAGAGAAAGAGAAACATCAATGTGAGAGAGACACATCGAGTGGTTGCCACCCACACAACCCCAAACAAGGCCAGGGACAAACTGCAACCGAGGTACGTGCCCTTAGCAGGAACCGAACCCAGGACTCTCTGGTCCGCATGTTGACACTCTAACTGCTGAGCCAAACCAGCCAGGGCTAGTTTCTGCTTTTAAAGACATTATTTAAAATTTTTAATTCTACTGAAGTACAAAAGAAATCTAAAATATATCCAACAAAGATATTTGTTTCAAAAAAATTCAATTTCATAATTCTAGTCTTTATTTAGCCTTTGCTTATATAGGCTATCAAAAAGAATGGCATTATCATTTGTGGACTCCAATTTATATGAAATTAGACGTTACATTATGAAAACTTTAAGGTAAAAAAAAATCCAAATATTATAATACGCATTTTACCAATTTAAAATCCATTTGGCTTCTAAAGGGCACTTTGTGGGAAATTATATCAAGATAAAGTGTTTTAAAATATAAACACAGCCCTGGCCGGTTTGGCTTAGCAGTTAGAGAGCACAGGCCGGCAGACCGAAGGGTCTTGGGTTCAGTTCTGGTCTTGGGTTCGATTCTGGTCAAGGGCAAGTACCTGGGTGGCAGGTTCGATCCCCGGTCCCTTTTGGGGTCCTGCGGGAGGCAACCAATCAATGTGTCTCTCATATCGATGTCTCTCTCTCTCTCTCTCTCTCTCTCTCTCTCTCTCTCCCTCCCTCCCTCCCTCCCTCCCACCCTTCTACTCTCTGTAGAAAAATCAGTGGAAAAATATCCTCGGGTGAAGATTAAAAAATAAAAAAACATACACACAAAGGGCTATTACCACAACAATCTGTCATTTATCCCAAGGTGTGTCAAGAAGGGAAACAAATCAAAGTGATTTTCTATTTTATAGTTAAAACTACCTTAAAAATTTTTAATGTTTACCTCCTATAATATTCCTATAGGGACTTGAACTATCTTCATTTAACATATGAGAGTAAAATGACATTCCCTTAACTAACTAGGTGTTTTCCTTATCTTACAAAAGGCATCACCCTAATAACAACTAACCCTAAACTGGGTCCTACTGGTTCTCAGTTTAGTGTACACTGTATAATAGTCAGGCTTCTTTCCTGGGAATTGAAAGACAATAGAGAAATGTCTTCAAATTTTTGAGGAAAAACAGTATCCAACCTAAAATTCTATATCCAGCCAAACTATGAATCAATATGGATATAAAATAAAGATATTTTAAGATATACACTGCCTCAAAACATTCATTTCCCATGTACTGTTTCTCAGGAAGTTAACTCCACAAATGAGAGAAGGAATCAAACAAAAATCTGTGGAAAATTATCTCTAAGGGGATGCCCAGAGTGATAAAGTGGCAGGTCTGGACATTAAATCAAGAGGAGGGGTTCTAGGAGAGGTACCACCACGAGTGATTTATAGATTCCCTAGTATCTTCCATTACACTAGGAAGAGTTTTCTATAGTTCTGTTGGAAAATGTGAGGCTGATTTAGATAGAAAAATAGAAAACTAAGCAAAGAAATAATGAGAGTGAGAGAAATGAATTTTTAATTCCTAAAAAGACCTTAGCTAGCCCTGGTTGGTTTGGCTCAGCGGTTAGAGCGTCGGCCTGGGGTCCAGAGAGACCCGGGTTCAGTTCCCGCTAAGGGCACGTATCTTGGTTGCAGTTTGTCCCCGGCCCTGGTTGGGTTGTGCAGGAGGCAGCCACTCGATGTGTACCTTTCACGTCAATGTTTCTCTCTCTCCCTCCCACTCTACCTGAACAAAAAATGGAAAAATGTCCTTGGGTGAGGATAAAAAAAAAAAAAAGACCTTAGCTACTTCTTTTGAAAAGTTCACTGACACATATCCATTAGAATTTTATGATGTGGTTTGGTCACCTGGAGAACAGAGTTGTTAATTTCAGAACTTCAAATTTAAAAAAAGAAAACTCTAGCCAAAGAAGCAGTCAATCATCTTTTTAAATGTTTTTTTTTTAATTTTTTTATTTTAGAGTGAGAGGAAGGAAGAGGGAGCAAGAGAGAGAGAGAGAGAGAGAGAGAGAGAGAGAGAGAGAAACATTGATGAGAGAGAACATCAATTGGCCACCTCCTGTATGCCCCCCCATTGGGAATTGGGCCAACAAACTGGGCATGTGCCCTGACCAGGAATTGAACCAGTGACCTCTTAGTTCACGGGTTGACGCTCAACCACTGAGCCACACCGGCCAGGCTTAAATATGTTTTTATTGATTTTTTAGAGAGAGAAACATTGATCAGCTGCCTCCTGCACACCCCCTACTGGGGATCAAGCCTGCAATAGGGGCATGTGCCCTGACCAGGAATCAAACCGGGACCTCTCAGTCCATGGGAAGATGCTCAATCCACTGAACCACACCTGCTGGGTGAAGCAGTCAATAACTAAGTAAACGCAGGCACCAGAAATGAAATTTCTTTTTCTTCATAGAGCAGGCTGTATTACATTTTGCCACCTGCTGGCAAGACTCTTAAAATTTAGCCACTCTGTAATAATAATCTTAAATCTTTTTTTTTTTAAAGGAAAAACATGGAAACAATCACAAGAAATCAAAAAATAAATGATATAACAACCAAATTCAATCACTATAATTTTAGTATGCATAAATGAGAAAACTATCACCACCTAAATAGCTTTTAAAAGATAAATGCTTTTATAAAAGCAAAAGTATAAATATATCATCTAGCTTCAAAGAACTTAAAATTTTAAGATAATATTTAGTATTTTACCCACTTGTTTATTCAAAGTCATGTTCCATAATCAGCTAAAGGTTTAAAAAAAAAAAAAAAAAGAATAAGATGGATAAAATTAAGGAAAATTGAGGATGTTTCCAAATACTAGAGGCAAAATTACAAGCTTATCATTAGGTTAACAGTGGTGTTTTTCAGTATCTCCCAAATCCCATGCCTTGTCTTTGATTGAGAATACTGCTGAATTTTAATGCCATTGTTTTGTCAATAAAGAGTGTTTCCATACACTTTGAAAGTTCATTAATAATCATCTAAGAAGACCTAAATTAAAGCTTGGCAAGCAGTTTCTCATGAAACAAAATTTGCTCTGGTTTGTTAGAACTAAATGTGCCAAGTAGCAAATTAGGATGTGGGAACACACTTTAAAGGTTATGCTTTGAAAGTATTCAATGACTCAAACAGAGGTATCATTAGGCAGCAGCAAAACAAATACTAGGATATCTATTTCATTTGCAATCTGTTAAGTTTCAGATGGATTATTTTATGATGACCACCAAGAGCTATTAGGATAAACTCTGACAGGAGACAGACATAACATTCCCTAGATTTCCATTAAAGAACTGGAAGACAACCAGAATGGATCCCAATTCCAGTATTAAAAGCCATAGAAAGAGTCCAGTTATTCACAGTGAATCTGCCATTGTACAGACTATACTGTGTGTGTTTAGCATCCATGGGAATGCTGACATGTGCACTGCAAGTGGTGATTGAAGAGTCAATTAAGTAGTGGAAAAGGGCTTGCAACAAAAATGTAAACTAAAAATAATCCATTTACAAGATAGCAGTACAGGAAAAGCTGGCTAAACTATAATCAAAGTCTGTATTTCCAGTTTCAATAGTAAACACAGTTGTTAAGAGTGGTTAACACACAAGACCATAAGTGTATGCAATTTCAAGTAAGAAACATCTGTTTTACCAATATTATCCTTGTTATATCCTCCATTTTTTGCTCAGAGACAGTGTGAGAATAAGAACAAGAGCAGGTATGACACATGAAAGAAAGAAGAGTTCATTTACCTTAGGAAATAGTGAGCCTTTCACATAAATCTCTAAAAGTACAAATTCTTAAGCTGTTAGATTTCTAGAACTTTACAGATCTTCTTAAGAAATAAGGTCAAATGATAAATGCAGTCTCTCTCCCTGCTGCTTTTTTGTCCCCACCAGCTGAGGCAATGTGCCTGTTTCCACAAGGAAGAGTGGCAAATTTCAGAAAACCAAACAACTAGACAGGCCAAAGCAAAAATGTCTTCTAGTTCATGACCAAAAAAGCAATTGTGCCAGTCAATGATCTCTGACCTCAAACTAGACACAACTGAAATTTTTTTCAGTTCTGAGGATAAAACTGTTGTTTCATTTCACCAATGGCAAGGTGTAGTCCTGTGTATTTTTCCAGGAGATTCCGAACGGTGAGTGATGCTCTCTTCATCTGGTGCTCCAAGAGCAGGCGCACCTTTTCATCCCTAGCTCTTGACTGAGCCTCCCAGTCTTCATGCAATTTAGCGAGTGGTGAAGGGTCCCAGCTCTGGAGTCAGATGACCAGGGTTGTCCTTGCTCTACAATTTACTAACAGAGTAATCTTGAGCAAGGCTCCATATGCTCATCTATAAAATGTTGATTAATAATTGTACCTACTGCTACACAAGGTTATCACAACGATGAAATGAAATGATTCTCAAGTAAAGCACTGAGTGCTGGGCCCACAATAAATGCTCAATGAATACTAGGTATTATTAGCACTGTGATCATGAGTTCCATCATGGACTCCTCTAAGAACCTGATTAAAACAATCAGCCTGGGCCTAAATCGCCAAGGTTAGCAATCCATTATTTGTTTACAAAGCACATCACTCAGTAAAAATGGGGGAGGGGAAGCAGGAAAATCAGCATTTTGCTTTTTCATCCTTGTTACCACCACTGCTGCATTATTTATATGAAGGGCAGGGGAATGTGTCTGGACAGATGCTCAACTGGGTCCTGCAAGCAAAGCATCCATCACAACAGGCAGTGCCTGTCTCAGCAGCAAACCCCTTCCCTGCCTCCTCCCTCCCTTCACCACTCATGCCTCTGGACTGAGAGTGCAATGGAAACACACAGCGGCCACACAATGTCAAAATGCTATTGTCTAAGCATTCTGGCCCTAGATTTTGATGAAATAAAATGATCATCACTAAATTATTCTTTTTGTTCCCAATGTATGTCCTTAAGGTATTATTAAATATCCAAAGAGACCCAAGGTGTATTAGAAATAAAATGAAAAGGGAGAGGAAGGAGGGAAGACAGATTCATTTCCAATAGGCATTCGACTATATATTTACCAAAGCAGAACTAACGAAATTATTGAAATAACACCAATTAACATAACAGACAGAGGAACAAATGATGGATACATGCCATCTGCTTAATTCAAGTTAGAGAAAAGATGAGTCTAACAAAGAAAGGGTTTCTATAAGGTCACAAGCACTGTATTCAAATAAATTTCCTCATTTCTATATTCTCTAGACTAGTAAAAGTAGGACTATCTATAGTTAATGGATTAACACTTAAAATAACTTATTTAAATGCTTACCACTGGAGGGGAGGAAATGTTTAATTGGCCAAGGAATAAGTGGTTTTATTTTGAAAAACAAAACAACAAAAAAAAACAGATCGTTGTGTTTCTAGTAAGCAGTTTCTACCCCTACTATTTTCGTATAGAGATGCTGCTCTTTTTCTATGTACAGTGCTAGGTATATAGTGAGTTTTTGTAAATAAACATTTAAGAATTGATAAACTGGTTGAAGATAACCCAGACTTGCCGGAGGCATGGAAAGTACAGGGTGAAACAGGGAGAGAGGGACTAGGGATTGGTGAATTGAGCATGAAAAAGCACTTTCCTTTCTGGTTAATAGCTTGGCGAGGGGTGCATTTGAAAATTTCCAAAAGATCTTTCTCCAAGAGCAGACTATTATTAATCTAATTCTTTAAAAACAAACAAAAAATAAATTAGTAATCTTGGTATTAT
Source organism: Tadarida brasiliensis (assembly GCA_030848825.1). Lineage (NCBI taxonomy): Eukaryota > Metazoa > Chordata > Mammalia > Chiroptera > Molossidae > Tadarida > Tadarida brasiliensis. Next base: position 5,618,394 of record CM061264.1, read on the forward strand.
CTTGATATTATAAATCTTCTTCCTCTTTTCAAAGCCCATTGTACACACACGTTAGATAAACAAGTTCAGCTTTATGTAGGTTTCTACATGTTTAAAGCTTTTACATTTAGACCATCCCTTTCAGATGCATTAATTTTAAAGTGCCTGTACCCCAAGAGTTATACTTTTCTCAATCCTACCTCTCCACCCCCCACATAATTCTACTGCTGCAATTCTCACAGATTTAAAATTATTTTCTTATATACCGGTCTCCATTGCTACATGGAGCTATTTCAGGGCACGAAAATGTTAGAGATTTTTGTATTTCCAATTTTCCTGGATAATTTATTCACTCATTAAAGGAAACCCACTGCGCCTACTATGTATCAGGTGCTTTATTCATTCAACAAAAAATGTATTGAACAGGCACTGCTCTAAAGAATTTGGAACACATCTGTGAACAAATTCTCATGGATCTTATGTTCTGCAGGGGAAAACAAACAATAACCAACAGATATAATACATACTAACAGAGCATACAGTATATCCAAAAGCAGTAAGTGCTAAGAAAAAGTAGAGCAAGATAAGGAAGATTAAGCGTGTACAAGGGGCAAGGCACCAACTGCAATACTGAAATGGGTAGTCAAAGTAGGACTCACTGAGAAAGAGCATTTGAGCAAACCCTTTAAAGAGATGAGGAGGTTAGCCAAGAGGGTAAAGTGGATCGTTGGAGAAGGGCATTCCAAGAAGAGGGAATCACCAGGGCAAAGGCTGGTGGCTCAGCAGCCTTTCAGGAAACAGCAAAAAGGCCAGAGGGACAGAAATAGAGTTTGGGGGTATTAAGGAAAGGAAGCACTATTAATAAGGTAAAGGGTCAGAGATGGCCTCAGAGGCCATTTACAGAGGTAGTCTTATAATTGCATAATTCCAAGAGTAGACAAAAAACACACATCCCAAAATCTGTACAATTGTACATGAAGTACATCCAGGTCACTAAAATTTAAAAAGAAGAGTTTTAGTGTTTCTGGTTCTGGGAATGAGAGGCGCTGAGTCTGACTTGTGTGTGTGATGCCCAAGGCCAAGTGGAAGACCCCAGAGGCAGAAGTTTGGTTACAAGCTTAACTATATTAAGTGTCTGAATCAGAATGCTCGACAGAAGGCAGCCCTGCCAATCGAGTGTTCCCACATCCTACATGCCTGGGACCATGCCAAATCCATGTAGCAGAACCCGGCCAAGAAGGGGTTGGCTATGGAACCCAACAAGGCAGTGCCCCTCCGTAAGAGAAAGATCAAGGCCATGGAGGTGGACACAGAGGAGAGGCCTCCAAAGCTTGTGCAGAAGTCCTAAGGCTAAAAATGGCCTGGAGGCAGGAGCCAGCCTCCCAGAAAAGAAAGGAAATACACTGTCTCAGGACCTCATAGACTATATATGCTACATGGGGGAGAACCATGGGGAGGACTATAAGGCCATGGCCCAGGATGAGAAGAATTACTATCAAAATACCCCAAAACAGATTCAGAATTAGATAGATGTCTGTAAGCATTTTTACCCAGCGGAGTGGCAAGCCTTTGTTTATTCTTTGAAGAAGAATTAAGATGGAGGTTGAGTGACTGGTTTATGCCTGCCCCAGGCTGAAGCCTCCTCCCGGGCCTGAGAAGCTGGAGCCAGGGTTAAGGTAAGGAGGGGCATGTGGCTACAGAGAGGCTGGCCAAACCCCAGTCTTGGGGCCAGGCCTGCCAGATTTAAGTGACATGAGGAAGCAATGAATGTTCCATAGCAGGATCACAGACAGGCTGTGGGGTGGGCACTGGACATTTTCTTAGTCTTGATACCTTATCCTCAGCTATTAATAATACAAAAATTCTCCTGTTCCTAAGGTTTTTCCTACAAGCACATAAAATGTCTTTACTCAATGCTCTTGAAAAGAAGGGCTTAGTGTTTTTATAGATCATTTCACATTTTTTTTAAAAAAAAGGAGCTTTAGTGTTTCTCCTGCACCCCAGGGGATCATCCTGAACATCATGTTCGTTGGAGAAGCACCCCACTTTAAAGATCACCCCTTTGCTGTCACACTTGGAAGGTCAACACCATATTCTCATAACAGATGTGAGCAGTGCAGAGGGTCTGCTTTCCTAAGCCTGTCAACACAGCCTGACACTTCCTTGCAAGACTTACAGAAGATCCCAGGATGTGAGAGGGTTGGCCTGGAAAGGTTCCCCCTACCCAATCACCCAAAAATTTCTTAAAACCTCTTCTCTGGGATAAGAGAGAGGTACCTGACCTTGGCCAATGGGATTTGGCAACTCGGTTCCATATCTGCCTTCTTTCTGCTAGAAGAGCTGCTGACCTCTACTAGAAATTTTCATTACATTCTGGCAAATATATTGTCCTTTCTGACTGCTTAAACAGTCAGAAATGGGTCTCTCAGTGCTAGTTAATATCAAAACTAAAAAATAAATCATGTTATTAATGCAAAACCCTCATTTCTGTCTTAACAGCCATGACATGAAGCTAGATAGTTAGCTATTGCTAAATGATCATAAACAGCTCCATTTCTCACATGGAGTAATTTATTTTTATAAATACATTTTTATAAATGTATTGTTTGTTTCTGTTGTATTCATTTTTAGTTACCCTCTACTTATGGCAAGTGACACAGGCTTTTTAATTTCAGTGGTGATATAAAGTTTCATTTTAAAGCAAATATGAATTGTCTGGCCGGTGTAGCTCAGTGGATTGTGCATTGTCCCATAGGCTGAGAGGTCCTGGTTGATTCCCGGTTGGGGCACATGCCCGGGCTACGGGCTCAGTCCCCAGTAGGGGGTGTGCAGGAGGCAGCCAATCTATGTTTCTCTCTCACATTGACATTTCTGTCTCGCTCTCCCTTCCTCTCTCTCTATAAAAAAATCAATAAAAACATATTTTTAAAGAAATATGAATTTATATGTTTAGGTTTGATTATCTGTATTTTCTAATTTTTTAAAAAAATTTTCTTTACTGATTTTAGAGAGAAGGGGAGGGAGAGGGAGAGGGAGATAGAAATATTGATTCTGACACGTATTTAATGCTTTTAATAATAAAGGGCGATTGAAATTGCTGGAAAACTACTGGGCTTGAAAATAGGGATTCACAGCAGATCCTAGTGGCAGATACAGCCAGATCCTAGCTCAGACTTAGTGAAAACTCAGCTATATTTTCCCTAAGTTGAATCTCCTCTCAAATAGTAGTAGTTTGAAGCCTGTTGGGAGGTGGGCCTACGATGCATGTTGGCAAGTTTTATGACCACAGGAAAAGCAGGAGGATGGAGAGGTTTCCTTTCCTATTTGCTGTTTCCATCACTCCACTGCTTTTGGTGCTTAAGAAACTGTGAAGAAAGCTTGACAGGGCAAACATTGGATATGTCTTTGTAGTTTCTACACAAAGTGGAAAGATTAAGTCACAGATATTCAGAAAGAGGATTGATAAGCTATTTTTTATTTGGTTTACTCTATCAAAAAATAAACTCTCAAAAAAATAATAAATAAAGCAAATATGTTTCAGTGCACAAAGTTAGGACTTTCAAAACACTAAATGACAGTGCCTGTGGTATACAACACAACAAACAAAAATCATGAAGATATATACAGTGAATGAGTGATGTTAAGGGAACAATGCTATGGTACAAAGCTCTAAAGTGTGGGTGCCATAGGTCCAAGTACAGTATTCTACAAACAGTTAAATAAATGCTAAGTGGTGAAGCCAGAATTTGAGCCTGTCTCTCTCTAGTTCTTAAGTTCATTCCTATCCTTTCTACTATCAGTTAGTCTCAATCTTGAAGGCAAGAGCTGTGGTGTGTTTTTAAAATTTAGAAAGCTCCTCAGGTGACTCTAAATGTGCCACTAAGGGTGCACCCCGGTGCACAGACAGCACTGCATTTCTAATTAAACAAGCAATCACAGTCCAGAGTGATCAGTTGGTGCAAGATATGTTGGGGCAAGTTAGTCCTATAACCTAGTCTAAAGGCCACTGGAACAATTAACTGAGACTTGAAAGAATGAGAATCAAGTAGCCAACTGTATATTCTAGGTAGAGGGAATTGTGGATGCAAAGGCCCAGAGATAAGGGACTACGTGATATATTTAAAAATTCATTCTTCGTAGCTCTTCCACCGAGGGTGACCAACTGTCCCTGCTTCCCAGGACTGAAATGGTTCCCAGGACAGAGGACTTTCCATTTTAAAACAAAGAATGTCCCAGGGATGAACTGTTCACCCTACCACTCTATTCTAACCAGTGGAGGGAAAAACTGCTATTATGAGCAGTCAGATTCTAGAACCATGATTATGCCATATTTACTAGTAGGTTGGGGGATCATTATGTTTTGAAATGGCACATATTTTACTAAGGTAGGATTCCTAAGACATGACACACTAAGGTCCCTGCTATCTTGCATTCTCTCTTCTTCCCACACGGATGCTGCAAGCACCATCAAAAGGCTTTCAGCAACAGAGTGAGAATCAGACTTGATTTTATAAGGTCATCATTGCTATTAAGTGTGGACAACAGACTGGAGAAGAGCATAAGTGGAAGTAACTAAGGTGGTTTTGAATCTAAGGCAACATTTCTGTAAAAGATTATGGGAGTCTGGGATTGACTGTATATAGCACTGAGGATGATAAGATCAAGAGAGATTGAGAAAGCAGACTCAACAGGACTAGATGATGATTAAGGGGGGAAATAAGTAGAAGAAAAAACATGACTACTTTTTAGATGACTTATAAAAATACTGGCTGTTCTCCATTTATAACCTCAGTATATTCCAACAGTTCACTGTGGATTCATTAATAAACATTCACATTTCCACATTAATAATTTTTAAAACTGTAGTGATGTTTCCAGGCTATGCCATCACTAACCTACTAAATCTATTAAGCGGCTGACATACATTTTCCAATGAAAAACTATAGAAAATAATATTGCTGAATACCTATAAAAGTCTTGAAAGGAATTAAGAAGCATTTTGTATTTATTTTAAATGTTGGTATTTGAGGTAAAACCATATTTAATTGATGAAGGAGGAGATACTTACAGAGGGTTTAAATGGGTCTTCTGAGTATTTTCAAGGGCTGTGAGGAGGTTCTTTCTGATATTTGCTTTTGCTTTTAAATGTGCACTGCTCTCTTCCTTAGTTCAGGTACTCCTAGCTTTACTTTCTATATCTAACCAACCATTATTAGGGTCAGTTTTTGGAAATAAATATTTTCCTGAGACAACCAAGAAGGAACTGAAAGAGAAAGCAGAAAGGATGGACATTAAATCCTGCCCTAGGCGGAATGAGATGGATAAGAAAAGAATGAGGGCAAGGAGTTAGTGTGTCAAGCCCAGTACGGGTCAAAGAAAGGGAGTAGGGGGAAGCCAATTATCTCTGATAGCTTGTTCTGGGACATAGCTGAGGACAGAGGTGACAGAAGGAACATGCCAAAAGACATCATTAGTCAATTGCGTGTACAGCTAAGAGGGAAAGAATAAGAGACCAACAAGTTCTAAGTCCCTTGATTAAATCCCAACAACCTTCATTTTTTGAAGTACATTCCATCCTCTGGACACTTTCCTAACTTACTCTAACTGAACTGACTCGTAAGGTTCAACTATGGCCATCGAAAGCTCTAAAGGCCTCTGCTGACTCCATACCCAGCAAAGGCCAGCCACCTCTCAAATCCTCTCACCAACACATTCCACTATCTCACCTCCTTATCTTTCCATGGTATTTTAGTCAAGTTTCAGCCTGGCTAAACTCCACCCACACAGGATGGTTTTAAGGCTATCATAATATTTTGTGCAAATGCCTAAAAAAAAAACAAGAATTTTAATTGAGAAAAGGACTCGAATTATATAGAGCAGATAGAGATGCAGTCTTCTGGATATTTATATAGCACTAAGTTCCAAAGCACTTTTGTATATTTTAACTTAATTGTAAATAAACTAAATGATAATAGACCATCTCACAATTCAAATACAAATCAAAAAATATTTTTGAGATACAAATTTTTCATCCACTCCTCTTTAAAGTTACTGAAAGGAAACAAATTCCACAATTTAGTATGGAAATCATCAATTCTTTCAAAAGGGATATTTCATAGTTCCTACCTTCAGGGATGTGGTACTGCCAAAAATGCAAATGGCAAGTGTTTGCACACATTTGCCCATTATTTGGTACACAGTAGTCTTTATTACAATTGAACTATTTAAAACAAAACAAAAAACTTCCTACAATCGAAGGGGGTACTTTACAAGATAAAGTTTAGCAACTAGAAAACTTGATAAATTTACTCTCTTTTCTTTCTCCTTTTTAAAAAGAGCCAACAAGCAAGTCTTCATCATGAATGCAGATTCCACACAAGCATAACCAGACACACAAGGATTGTGGGCCACAGGACTGAACCACCTAGCTCATTCTTCAACCACTACATGAGCCCCCTTGTATAGTGCAGAGTGAAATAAAACCTTGGGGATGCAAATATTTTGAGCCAACTGTTGATGTGATTAGGAAGCTCTGGTGCTCAGCACCCCACCCTACCCTCACTCCACAAGCCTTCTAGGTAATGATTAGACTGTCATCAGGCAAAACACAAAGACTAAGACTCTAGCCCATCAGTCTGTGGGTTCAGGAGACTAGCTAGTACTGAAAACTCTTGTTTATGTGTCACAGCAGTAGTCCTTGGTCCAGGAGTTTGGCTAGTTTTAGGTATAAAGTCAAAGATGTATCAGATTTAGATGAATCCGGCAAACTTCACCCAAATGAACTATTTCTGGAGAGTCATCCTGTCCTCTTGGAGACTCCTCTTGGAGACAAGAGACTCCATCTTCTTGTCCAAATCATGAGTTTACCTTGCGATGAAACTAAATGACACAGATGCAACAGTCAGAGAACTAGCTAATTGGGAACCTTTTTTCTTCAGGAAATCTTCAAAGCCCATCCTTAATTCGGCTAAGAGCTCCACACAATGGAAGAGGAAAAGATATTTCTTTTAAAGGAGGCCTTGCCAAAAAGGCAACTGATAAAAGTCTCCATAAAAAATAAATAAATACCTCTTTAACATGATTTAAAAACTACATTTCAAGCTAATATTCAATATCCTTATGAATGTGAAATATTACAGGAATCTTGAATAAAACAAGGATGTACACTATTGCCACTTTTATTTAACATTGTTTTTGGAAGTTCCAGTTAGTTAAAGGCAAGAAAAAGAAATGAGGTTTCAAACATGAAAAAGAGACCATTATAACTATAGACAATATGACTGCCTAACTGGGAATAACCTAAGAGAATAAACTCGAAAAGTATCAGAACTAATAAAAGTTTAATAATGTTAATTTGCAATAAAGAAAACTCAAATGTTTTTCTAATACTAAAAATAACCTATTAGAAATGGGGGGTTCACAATACAAATAACATTCTTAGGCATAAATTTAAGAGAAGACACAAAGGACGTATATAAATGAAACTTTATTTATCCTATAAAATAAAATTTTTATATATTTATTTTATTGAGGGCTTGAACAGAGTAATATAATGTTCCTACCAGAAAATGTCCTATGTCTTATTCCTCAAATTAGTTAAAACTACTTCCATCAAAATCTCAGTAAGTTTTTATTTCATTTGTTTCTGGGGGCTGAGGGAGTTGGCATAGAAAAAGGACAAAATGACTTTAAGTTCTCAGGAATTCAGCCTTCAGCTTCAGTAAGAGAAGACTTTGGTCCCTGTTCCCTGTTGACAGAACTCTCTCCTCCTGCCCATTTTCCTGTCACCCTCTTGGTTTTCAATGAGCATTACAGTCCATTGATCTGTTCCTTTTGTCCCAAACTATCATTCCTGGTATAGAACTGAACCTTCCTTTCTTCTTCCACTGCTCTGTCTAGCATCCTCATCCCTCAGTTTCCTTTGTTCTTGCCTCATATCTACCCAGAAAATGTCCAACCCTGAATTTTTGGTTAGGAGGTACCCTTATACAGTAATTAAGAATTCAGGCTCAGGAGTCAGCCCACCTGGTTTCAAATCCTGACTTTACTGCCTACTCACCATGTATCTAAGGCACGTTACTTAATTTTTCCAAGCCTCAGTTTCCACATCTGTAAATAATAATAGTACCTAACTTAAAGTTGTAATGAGAGTTAAATAAGCTAACGTATATAAGACCTTGACTTGATAAGCACTAAAAGTATGAGCACCTATCTATGGGCTGCTGGGCCCTGTGACAAAATCATGTCAACATGTAGACTGGAAATGCTACTGATCTAGGTCTTCCAGTCTCAGCAGTCCTCAGCACTGCCATGCATGTGTCTCTGGTCAGCTCCTGTTTTCTGATCCATAACTACCCTTTGTTGCCTGCCACTTTTAAATGTGAATATTCATAAGAGGACTTGTCTACGGACTCCTATTCACACACTACACACTCACTCTAAGCAATTTTATCCTCCAATGTTCTCAACTCCTATTCACATAATTGATAAGTACCTAATCTCTAGACCTGCTGTCTCTCCTGAGCTTCAAATACATAATGTACACTGCAAACTCAACATATTGCACACACCTTTTCCTCCTCCTGTATTTTCAGTATCAATTAGTGGCAACACCATCCACTTAAGCAAAACAACCTTTTACTCCTCTTGCCTCCTCACAACCAATCATTACTAACAACCTCTTACTCCTCCTGCCTCCTCACAGCCAATCATTACTAAGAATTACTGGTTCTGCATCTCTCCTTTTCTTCAGTATCACCACCACTGCCTCAGTTCTGAAATTGTCTCCCTACCTGATTGTATTAGTTTCCTAGGGATTCCCTAATAAAGCCCCACAAACTGAGTGGTTTAAACTATAAAAATTTATTGTCTCACAGTTTTGGAGGCTGAAAGTCTACGATCAAGGTGTCCACAGGGTTGGTTCCTTCTGAGGGATATAAAGCAAGGATCTGTTCCCAGGTCTCTTTCCTTGGCTTGTTGATGGCCATCTTCTCCCTATGCCTCCCACATCGTTTTCCCCTATATGTGTGTCTATCTCGGTGTCTAAATTTCACATTACACCAGTTATATTGGATTAGGGCTCATGTTAATTACCTCATCTTAACTAATTACACTGCAATGACCTGAATTACAAATAAGGTCACACAGCAGGGTTAGGCCTTCAAAATACAGATTTGGGAAGGACACAATTCAACCCGTAACACTGGTCTTCCTGCCTCTACTTTGGCTCAGCCGACACTGACTACATCTTCCCCTTGACTATGAAAGCAATCTTTCTGAAATTCAATTCTGATCTCCTTTTCTGCTTAAAACCCACATTAGCTGTTTTTCATCCAAGCTGCGAATGACGGTGATGATGATAACACAAATATTTACTGAGTGTTAACAATGTGCCTGGTACTGTTCTAAGTACTTTATATACAGGACACTCTTTCTACAGGATGGGTACTAATATCATCTCCATTTTACCAATGAACAAACCAAGCAACAAAGGTATTAAATACTATCTGTTCAGTGAAGCTGTGCAGTCAGTAAGTCTCAGAACCAGGATTTAAACTCGGGCTCTGCACCCTAAAATAAAAAAAGTACCTGACATGGAAAGTCAATTTGTCAATTTGGTTTCCCATTTTGACCCTTTACCTACCTTTCACATACTAGCCTCAGCGCAATCCAATTAAAACTTTCATCAGAGGAAAGAGGAGGCTTGGAAGGTAATGCTGATCCACACTTACACAGCTATCAAATCCTGAATACCTCACAAACATCAAGTCACCCAACCATTACCAAAATAAGGAGGTGGGGAGGAAGTGGGGGTAAAGAGGCAGAGAAGGATAAAACTGAAGAATGGTAAGAGGCCAAGAAAATCTAACGACTCTGCCAGAATATACCCTCAGGTTAGAAATAAAGGAATAAAGTGTTTTTCAGTGTCTGAAGGGGTTTTTTAACTAAGAAGAGATGAGTAATTACATTGAATAGCTATTGTTCAATATAAAATATACAAATATAAGTATTTTTACTGTAAATATAACATAGGAGTAACCCCAGAAGTTATTTAAGGGGGATTAAAAAAGGAAGACTAAAAACTGAAACAAAAAATATTTTAAGTGCTAACTATATTTTTCCTTGAACATGTTTTAGGATACTATCTGACAAGGTCTTTAAAAGGTTTACTGTTGATGAAACCATTTTCATGGCCTAATGAGTCTCAGCCCTATTAATTTAGACTGTGCTGTGTGAATTGATTTTTGTCACAGTGAAGATCAACAGAAGTAACAGTTCTTCAAATTAACCAACTGCTCACAATGTTAAGGAGGGAAAAAATGTCTGCTGTGAAAGATACAGTGTCCAAGCACTACATAGTGCCAAAAGCAGGAGAAGAAAAGTAATCCCTACCTGTACAGAAGACAGTTTGGCTCTTTCAATATTTCTTTTTTTTTTTTTTTTAATCCTCACCCGAGGACATTTTTCCATTTTTTGTTCACATAGGGTGGGAGGGAGAGAGAGGAAGAGAGAGAGAGAGAGAGAGAAACATCGATGTGAAAGGGACACATCGAGTGGCTGCCACCCGCACGACCCAACCAGGGCCGGGGACAAACTGCAACTGAGGTACATGCCCTTAGCGGGAACTGAACCTGGGTCTCTCTGGGCTGCAGGCCGACGCTCTAACTGCTGAGCCAAACTGGCCAGGGCAAAATATTTCAGATTTTTACAAAATGCAATTTGCCCTGGCTGGATTGGTTCAGTGGTTACAGCATCAGCCGACGAACCAATGAGTGGTGGGTTCGATTCCTGTCAAGGGCACATACCTCGGTTGCGGTTCGTCCCCCGCCCTGGTCGGGTCGTGCAGGAGGCAACCAGTCGGTGTCTCTCTCTCTCTCTCTCTCTCTCTCACTTCCTCCCTCCCACTCTATCTGATGATAAAGAGAAAAATATCCTCGGGTGAGGATTAAAAAAAATTAAAAATTAAAGTAAAATTTAAAAACTGCAATGCTGATTCAACTGAGAACCCAAGGCTCTTCAAGTAACCGGGACTAATAGCCTCTAGGCAAAAAGCTAGAGGATAACTGAACCTTTTCTGGGCTTGCAAATCTACCCAGGAAAGTAAGACTGGACAGTGGTGTATAACGTGGGTCCTCCCACGCTCATCCAAACCCAGTACAGGGAGCCACAAACAGCAGAACACCAACATCCACAGGGAAAATTTGGCAGGCTCCAAAAACTACTGAGATAGCAAAAATGGTGAAACAAAGAAACAGATGCCAAATGAAAGAACAAGAGACCTCCACCGAAGATGAGATAAATGAAATGGAGTTAAGCAAGTTAACAGAACTAGAATTCAGAGCCATGATCTTGAGGAAGCACAACAGCATGTGTAAGGACATCAACACCATGAGCAAAGACATAGAAATATTGAAAATAAACCAACTGGAAATGAAGAATGACATAGCAGAAATGAAGAACACACTGGAACGACTAAACAGCAGAGTAGAAGAAGCTGAGGACCGGATCAGTGAATTAGAAGACAGGGTAGAAAAAAAATCAACCAATCAGAAAACCAAGAGGAAAAAACAATGAAAAAACAGGAAGACAGCTTAAGAGAACTGTGGGACAACTGGAAACGTAATAATATTCACATCATAGGAGTCCCCGAAGAAGAAGAAAATGAGAAAGGGTTAGAGAATATATTTGAAGAAATAGTGACAGAAAATTTCCCTAATTTGGTGAAGGAAGAAGGCATTCAAGTTCAAGAAGCACAGAGAGTCCCAAGTAAGAAGAACCCAAACAGGCCCACACCAAGACACATAGTAATTAAAATGCCAAAATTTAAAGACAAAGAGAGAATCCTAAAGGCAGCAAGAGCTAAGCAACAGGTTACCTACAAAGGAAGCCCCATAAGGCTATCAGTTGACTTCTCAATAGAAACACTACAGGCCAGAAGGGAATGGCATGAAATAATCAAGGTCATGAAAAACAAGGACCTGAACCCAAGACTACTCTACCCAGCAAGGCTACCATTCAAAATAGAAGGTCAAATAAAGAGCTTCCCAGACAAAAAAAGGCTAAGGGAATACATTAGCACCAAACCAACACTGCAAGAAATGTTAAAAGGACTGCTGTAATTAGTAGAAGAAATAGAAAGAAAAACAGAACCACACTAAACAAAAATGGCAATAAATAAGTACATATCAATAATCACCTTAAATGTAAATGGACTGAACGCCCCGATCAAAAGACACAGAGTAGCAGATTGGATAAGAAAGCATGACCCATATATATGTTGTTTACAAGAGACCCACCTCACAACAAAAGACTCACATAGGCTGAAAGTGAAGGGATGGAAAAAAATCTTCCAAGCAAACAGAAAGGAAAAAAAAGCTGGGGTAGCAATACTCATATCTGATAAAATAAATTTCAAAATGAAGGCCATAACTAGAGACAAAGAAGGTCACTACATAATATTGAAAGGTTCTATCCAACAGGGAGATATAACCTTGGTAAACATATATGCATCCAATATAGGAGCACCAAAATACATTAAAAATCTTCTGGAGGACTTCAAAGGAGAAATCGACAGCAATACAATCATAGCAGAGGACTTCAACACCACGCTGACATCACTAGATAGATCCTCTAGACAAAAAATTAACAAGGAAACAGAGACTCTAAATGAAGCACTAGACCAAATGGATTTAATAGATATTTACTGAGAATTACACCCCAAAACTACAGAATTCACATTCTTCTCAAGTGCACATGGGACATTCTCAAAGATAGACCACAAGTTAGGACACAAACGAAGTCTCTACAAGTTCAAGAAGATTAAAATCATATCAAGCATCTTCTCAGATCACAATGGCATGAAACTAGAAATCAATTGCAACAAGAACATGCAAAGACATTTCAATACATGGAGACTAAATAGCATGTTATTAAACAATGAATGGGTTACCGAGGAGATCAAGAAAGAAATTAAAAACTTTCTGGAAACCAATGAAAATGAACACACAACAACACAAAATCTATGGGATGCAGCGAAAGCAGTTCTGAGAGGGAAGTTCATAGCACTACAGGCCTGCCTCAAGAAACAAGAAAAATTTCGAATAGACTTTCTAACCTCACAACTTAAAGAACTAGAAAGCAAACAAAAAGAAAACCCCAGAGCAAGTAGAAGGAAGGAAATAGCAAAGATCAGAGCAGAAATAAATGACATAGAGACCAAAAAAACAATTCAAAGGATCAATGAAACAAAGAGCTGGTTTTTTGAAAAGATAAACAAGATTGATGGACCCTTAGCTAGACTCACCAAGAAACAAAGAGAGAGAACCCAAATACACAAAATCAGAAATGAAAGAGGAGAAGTAACAACTGACACCACAGAAATACAAAGGATCATTATCAAATACTATGAACATTTATATGGCAACAAATTCGACAATCTAAGCGAAATGGACAAATTTCTAGAAACACATAGTCTCCCAAAACTGGACCGGGAAGAGATAGAAAACTTGAACAGACCAAAAACAATGAAGGAAATTGAAGATGTAATCAAGACTCTCCCAGCAAACAAAAGCCCAGGCCCAGACGGCTTCACGGGGGAGTTTTACCAAACATTCAAAGAAGAACTAACACCCATTCTTCTCAAACTATTTCTAAAAATTCAAGAAGAAGGAAGACTTCCAAACTCCTTTTATGAGGCCAGCATAATTCTAATTCCAAAACCAGAAAAAGACACTACAAAGAAAGAAAACTACAGGCCAATATCCCTGATGAACATAGATGCCAAAATCCTAAACAAAATACTAGCAAATCGGATCCAGCAGTACATCAAAAGAATTATTCACCATGACCAAGTAGGATTCATCCCAGGGATGCAAGGCTGGTTCAATATTCGCAAATCAATAAATGTGATACACCACATAAACAAAATGAAAGATAAAAACCACATGATCATATCAATAGATGCTGAAAAAGCATTCGACAAAATCCAGCACCCATTTCTGATAAAAACGCTCAGCAATTTGGGAATAAAGGGATCATATCTTGATATAATAAAGGCCATATATGAAAGACCTACAGCCAACATCATACTCAATGGGCAAAAACTAAAAACATTTCCCTTAAAAACAGGAACAAGACAGGGATGCCCACTTTCGCCACTCTTATTTAACATAGTACTGGAAATCTTAGCCGCAGCAATCAGACGTGAAGGAAAAATAAAAGGAATCCAAATCGGAAAGGAGGAAGTGAAACTGTCATTATTCGCAGATGACATGATATTATACATAGAAAACCCTAAAGATTCCATCAAAAATCTACTAGACCTAATAAATGAATTTGGAAAAGTAGAAGGATACAAAATTAACGTCAAGAAATCGACGGCATTCTTATACACCAACGATTAACTCACAGAAAGAGAAACTAAAAAAAAATCCCATTTACCATCGTGGCAAAAAAATTAAGACACCTAGGAATAAACTTAACCAAAGAAGTAAAGGATCTATTTGCAGAAAACTACAGGACATTGGAAAAAGAAATAGAGAAAGACATAAAAAAGTGGAAGCACATACCTTGTTCATGGATTGGAAGAATTAACATCATTAAAATGTCCATATTACCCAAAGCACTCTATAGATTCAATGCAATCCCCATCAAAATACCAGTAACATATTTCACAGAACTAGAACAAATACTCCAAAAGTTCATATGGAACCAAAAAAGACCCCGAATAGCCACAGCAATCTTGAAAAAGAAGGACAAAGTAGGTGGGATCACAATACCGGATATCAGGTTATACTACAAAACTACTGTAATCAAAACAGCCTGGTACTGGCACAAGAACAGGCATATAGACCAGTGGAACAGAACAGAGAATCCGGAAATTGACCCAAGACATTATGCTTAATTAATATTTGACAAAGGTGGCAAGAGCATACAATGGAGCAAAGACAGCCTCTTTAATAAATGGTGTTGGGAAAACTGGACAGCTACATGCAAAAAAATGAAACTAGACCATCAACTAACACCATACACAAGAATAAACTCAAAATGGGTAAAAGACTTAATTGTGACTCGTGAATCCATAAAAATCCTAGAAGAAAATGTAGGCAACAAAATTTCGGACATCATACGCAGCAGAATCTTCACTGATACATCACCTAAGGCAACAGAAACAAAGGAAAAAATGAACACATGGGACTACATCAAATTCAAAAGCTTCTGCACAGCAAAAGAAACAACCATCAAAACGGAAAGGGAACCCACTGTATGGGATAGCATAATTGCCAATGATGCATCAGATAAGGGGTTAATCTCCAAAATATATAGAGTGCTCATACAACTCAACAAAAGGAAGACAAAGAACCCAATTAAAAAATGGGCAGAGGAACTAAATAGACACCTCTCCAAACAGGACATACAAATGGCTAAGAGACATATGAAGAAATGCTCAACATCACTAATCATCAGAGAGATGCAAATTAAAACAACAATGAGGTATCACCTCACACCTGTCAGAATGGCCGCCATCAACAAAGCATCAAACAACAAGTGTTGGCGAAGGTGTAGAGAAAAGGGGACTCTAGTACACTGCTGGTGGGAATGCAGACTGGTGCAGCCACTGTGGAAAACACTATGGTGTTACCTCAAAAAATTAAAAATTGAATTGCCATTTGACCCAGTGATCCCACTTCTAGGAATATACCCTAAGAAACCTGAAACACCAATCAGAAAGAATACATGTACTCCCATGTTCATAGCAGCACTATTTACAATAGCTAAGATCTGGAAACAGCCCAAGTGTCCATCAGTGGATGAATGGATAAAAAAGCTGTGGCACATATACACAATGGAGAACTATGCTGCTGTAAGAAAGAAAGATCTCTTATCCTTTGAGACGACATGGCGGGACCTGGAGAGTATTATCCTAAGCGAAACAATCCAAGCAGAGAAAGACAAATATCACATGATCTCACTCATTTGTGGAATATAATAAACATAACAGTCTGGGGAACAGGGTAGACCCAGAGATGTAGAAGTAGGGTACAGACTGACAACCCTCAGAAGAGGGGGTGGGGGGGGGGAAGAGATAAACCACAGAACTTATACGCATGTATGCATAACTGATGGAAAAAAAAATAATAAAAATTTTAAAAAATAAAAAAAACTGCAATGCTAAGAATCAAAATTAGAGACAACCTACTTTCCAGCTCTGAATTACCGTCATTAGATTGCACAAACCATCAGGTAGGAACATAACACACAAATAAAAATCACAAACTAAAATAGCCTTGAAGGCACTTATTTCCTTTAAATGAAGACTTTATATCAAATCTATACAGTTTCTGTGTATTCTAGCCTTTTGACAATGTGTATATCAAAGATTTTGTTCCATAGCCCTTGGCAATTTTCCAAATTTAATATGTCATGAAGAAAACCAACTTTAATCTACTATATGACTAGATCCAAAACTTTAAACTTACCATCAGAAATGACATCATTTATATCTTCTATCATATTAATATTTATTTCACTTTTTATAACAAAAGTAACCCTGGATATGTGCATGAATTGAAGTTGTCAATGAGTAACCACTTCGCTCTGTCCCTCCTTCTTCAGGTTATTACTACAGGGTTCGGCAATACATGGGCTAATGGTCAAACAGCCCACTACCTGCTTTTGTATGGCCCACAAGGGAAAGAATGGTTTCTATATTGGTAAATGGTTTGGGAGAAAAACAAATCAAAATAAGAATAATATTCCATAACACATAAAAATTATATGAAATTCAAATTTCAGTGTCTATAAATAAAGTTTTATTGGAAACAGTCATACCAATTCACTTAAATATAGTCTTTGGCGGCTTTTGTGCTACAAAGGTAAGGTTGAATAGTTGTAACAGACTTACATGGCCCACAAAGTCCAAAATATTCACTATCTGGCTCTCTTCAGAAAAAGCTTGCCCACCCATGTGCTAGCTATTGTCAGTGACTTACCGAACATGTTTTTAAGCAGCACTAGACAACAACAAAAAGGGGTGTAATTACTGAAAGAAAATATGTTCTGATGGGCAAATCTGGAGCTGAAAATAAATTCCTGCCAGCATTGATCAAGTGACATTTCTGTTTCATGAAATGTACCAGATCTGAAGTTGCCATAACCAACAACATGTGATTCTCTTAAGTAATACCCAAAGGTGTGTATCTGTATAAAAGACATTTGGACAGAAAATTCAAGACATTTTATAATCAGACTTAAGAAAATTTTCTCTAGAGCAAAAGGAGCTACTGCCATCAAAAAGAACAAAAACAAAATCAACAATTGGAGAACAAACAGGTAAGTTGGGGAAATCAAAACAATGAGTTTGGATAAGCTATGGGAAGATAGTAACTAAAATTTGCTCAAGCCCTGGACGGTTTGGCTCAGCTGTTAGAGCGTCGGCCTGTGGACCAATGAGACACGGGTTCAATTCCGGTCAAGGGCATGTACCTTGGTTGTGGTTCGTCCCAGCCCTGGTTGGGTCGTGTGGAGGCAACCAGTCAATGTGGCTATATCACACTGATGTTTCTCTCTGTCTCTCTCACTCCCTCCCTCCCACTCTATCTGACAAAAAATAGAAAATAAAAGTATCTTTGGCTGAGAAATATATATATATATATAAATAAATAAAATAAATACATAAAACTCTGGTTTGTCTACATACCATACCAACTCTTATAAAATTTTAAAACATGCAATCTCAGCCCTGGCCGGTTTGGCTCAGAGGTTAGAGCATCAGCCCTCAGACCAAAGGGTCTGGGTTCAATTCCCAGTCAAGGCACATACCTGGGTTGCAGGTTCGAACCCTGGGCCCGGTGGGGGCACATGCAGGAGGAAACCACTCAATGCAGACATATTGATGTTTCTGTTTCTCTCTCTCTCTCTCTCTCTCTCTCTCTCTCTCTCTCTCTCTCTCCAAATCAATAGAAAAAATATCCTTGGGTGAGGATTAACAAACAAACTAAACTGAAAGTACACTTTAAGTTATTCTATAGGTCAAAATTAATGTGAAATGTTCAAAATCCCAGATGTCCATTTGTCACACTTAACAGTAGACATACCAATTTCCACACTGTAAGAACACCAGGAAACACAGCCACAAGAATTGTTTCCTAAATTTAAAATCTCATACCTAAACTTCTAAGAGGTTTATTTATTCATTTGTCCTTTTTAATACCCATTTTGTGCTTTTTTTTAATCCTCACCTGAGGATATTTTTCTATTTATCTTCAGATAGAGTAGGAGGGGGAGAGAGGGAGAGAAAAGGAGAAAGAGAGAAACATCGATGTGAGAGAGACACATCGAGTGGTTGCCACCCACACAACCCCAACCAGGGACGGGGACAAACTGCAACTGAGGTATGTGCCCTTAGCGGGAACTAAACCCAGGACTCTCTGGTCCACAGGCCAACACTCTAACCGCTGAGCAAACCAGCCAGGGCAACCTTTCTACTTTTAAAGAGAGGTTTAAAAATGTGTCAGGCCTTTTTGTCCAACATATTATCGAGGCAGCAGTGGTGGCAGCCACTATGTTTTGCTATGCCACCCAAGGACAAGGAGAAGAAAGATGCCAGAAAGTCAGCCAAGAAAGACAGAGACCCAGTGAACAAATCTGGAGCCAAAAAGAAGATGTGGTCCAAAGGCAAAGTTCTGGACAAACTCAATAGCCTAGTCTTGTTTGACAAAGCAACATAGGACAAACTCAGTAAGGAAGTTCCCAACTATAAGCTTGTATCTTCAGCTGTTTTCTCTGAGAGACTGAAGATCCGAAGTTCCTTGGCCAGGGCAGCCCCTCAGGAGCTCCTTACCTTAGAAAGGGCTTATTAAACTAGTTTCAAAGCACAGAACTCAAGTAATGTACACCAGAAACACCAAAGGTGGGGATGACCCAGCTGTTGGTAAAGATAAATGAACAGGTCCCACCAGATGTACATTTTGAAAACTTAAACTTAATTAAATTTTTTTAAAGTTTCAAACTCCCATTTGTTTGAATTCTCTAGTAAAGGGTACATTTACTTCAGACCCAAAATATCTGAAAATACAAGATATACCATTCCTTTTGCTTAATGTTCCTCAATGCTTAAAAAGCAAACTATATTCAATTTAGTTGAATCAATAAGAAAATTCCACATTTTCTAAGTCCACATGTTTTAAACTAAGCATGAATATTCCCTAGGGCCAATAATTATGATATATTATCTAAGCAACCTTTCTATGTCAAACCAGAGCACTTCTTTCCAAAACTTACATTCTATCAAATTGGGACACTGTATAGTGGGGAAAGAGTTCAGAACAC
This sequence comes from Tadarida brasiliensis, assembly GCA_030848825.1. NCBI lineage: Eukaryota > Metazoa > Chordata > Mammalia > Chiroptera > Molossidae > Tadarida > Tadarida brasiliensis. The sequence goes on from CM061264.1 coordinate 5,637,702, forward strand.
ATGAATTATTCTTCCAAAACAAAACTTAAATTCCAGAAGCATGAACATGCTGAGTTATACTGCCCTCTAGAGTCATCTTCTGATATTTTTAGCCTGAAATAATTAAATTCTAATCATAAGACCCTTCTAATTAGCAAGTTTTCAGTATTCTAATATTGTAGACTGACTTTTTTTAAATGGATTGGTAGTTGTTTTTAAAATCTAAAATAGTTCCAATACCCACCATTATTAAAGGTTAGCTATACTTCCCAAAGGACAGGAAAGCATCCAAAACAGATTTTTATAATTTGCATTTTTAAAAAAGTTTTAAATAACACAAATTGCATAGATCTCTAAAACAAAGGTGACTTATAGCATATCATAATTAATCCAAGTGGCCAGAGTTCACTCTAGCAAAAGCCCAAGTTCATACATTTAACAGAGCACACAAATACTGGCCCCATATAGCCAATGCGTCCCAGAGCTACACCTCAGCCTGCATCTGTCCCCTCAGGTACTAACCAGGCAGCCAGAGACCTAAAGGGATCTTAAGGAGCTAATTAGAAGCCATGGCAACCAAGACCAGTGTTAGCTGCAAAGCACAAACACCAATATCCACTTTTCCTAAGCATGCAAATAAGCAACCTGACAAGGACTCAAAGTAAATTAAAACCATCCCTCTAACCTAATAACTCTATAGGCACCTATCTCATATCATAACTTGAGATTTTCTGGTATTCTTTATCTTTAAAAACTTATTAAAAGACATGTTTTACTATGCACCACAGGTAATATACCTTGCCTCAGCTGTTATAGCAAGTAACCAGGGTTGTTTTTTTTTCTTGTTAGATTCACATGAGACCATGAGTAATGAACTCTGCTCAAACCTTATTTAAAGGGGGAAAAAATCTATACTTCTTCAACACCAAGAATGCACGTCTCCAAAAAGAAACCAAAACTAAGATGCAATGTTCCACAGCAAAATATCTATTATTATTTTTAAAGCAATCTAATGAAAGTGATGTTGGGGCTCCAATTCATTAAGTAAAAATAGCAGCATCCTTTGAGGCATACAAATAAAAATAAAATTTCTACAGGCTCTAGATCAGGGGCTAGAAAACTAGGGCCCATGGATTAAATGCATGCAGCCTGTTTTTGTTTATAAGTTTTACTGAAGCACAGCCTATTCCATTCATTTACATATTGCCTATGGTTGGCTGCTTTCTCCTACAAGGCAGAGCAAAGCAGGTGTAACAGAGACCACATGGCCTGCAAGGGCTAAAATATTTACTATCTGGCCCTTCACAGAAAAAGTCTGCCAATTCTGCTCTAGAATAAAGATTCCCCAGCCTTCTCCAGACAGAGATTTAGAAGTATATCATGTGCACAAATGAAGGAGGAAGATTGGTTTGGAGAGAGAAAAGGAGATTACAGCTGCTAAAATTAAGGAAACAAAATTATGGGAACACACAGGAAGGAAGAACTGGCAGATGCAGCTGATTCATCCCATATAATGGTTCACATTAGGCTTTCTAAAACACTAAAGCGCTCTAAGGGTTTCTTCTAGGTACTTTAAAATATTTCTATAAGAATGTAGAAAATAGCCCTGGCTGGTTTGGCTCAACGGTGAGAGTGTCGGTCTGCGGACCAAAGAGTCGTGGGTTCAATTCCAGTTAAGGGCACATACCTCTGTTGCGGTTCGGTCCCCAGCCCTGGTCAGGTTGTGCAGGAGGAGGCCAGTCGATGTGTCTCTCTCACATCAATGTTTGTTTGTTTCTCTCTCTCTCTCTCTCTCTCTCTCTCCCTCTCTCCCTCTCTCCCTCTCTCCCTCTCTCCCTCTCTCCCTCTCTCCCTCTCTCCCTCTCTCCCTCTCTCCCTCTCACTCTATCTGAAGATAGATGGAAAAATATACTCGGGTAAGGATTTTAAAAAAAAAACAGAAAATTAAAATGTCTACATACTATTTTACTCACAGCCATGCTACATTATGAGCTCACTTCTGAAGTGGGTTGGTATTTATATCAAAGAAAACATTTCAAGTGACCTTCAAGACAGCTAAGACTATGACTTATGATTATAACCAGATCCCAGAATGAATTTGAGGTAAATATTAAGGACTTAAGTTAGTGGACCATCAAAATAAAGATATTTCCAGCCTGGTCAGTGTGGTTCAGTTGGTTGGAGCGTTGTCCTGTGCACCAGAAGGTCTGGGGCGATTCCCGTTGGGGCACATTCCTGGTTTGTGGGTTTGATCCCCCGTCAGAGTGCATACAGGAGGCAACGGATTGATGTATCTCTCTCACATTGATGTTTCTCTGTTTCTCTCTCTCTCTCTCTCCCCCTTCTCCCTCCCTCCCTCCCTAAAAGCAACCAAAAAATTTTTAATTAAAAATAAATACAGCCCTGGCCAGTTTGGCTCAGCGGTTGGAGCGTCGACCTGCGGTCCAGAGACCCGGGTTCGGTTCCCGCTAAGGGCACATACCTCGGTTGCAGTTTGTCCCCGGCCCTGGTTGGGTAGTGCAGGAGGCAGCTACTCGATGTGTCCCTTTCACGTCGATGTTTCTCTCTCTCTCTCTCTCTCTCTCTCTCTCTCTCTCTCTCTCTCTCTTCCCCTCCCTCCCTCCCACTCTATCTGAACAAAAAATGGAAAAATGTCCTCGGGTGAGGATAATAAATAAATAAATAAATAAATGCAGATATTTCCAGAACCTACAATATAAAATATAATTGATCCCTTGAAAGTAGCTATATGTAAATACAAAAAAAATAAAATAAAGATGATCTGGTCAAGAGACTCAGATTCTAGTTTTGACTCTGTATAATCTTAGAAGTCACTTCCCTCTTTGGATTTCAGTGGTCTCATCTGTAAAATGAGGGAACTGGGCTAAATCAGTGGTTCTCAACTATTAGCATTAATCACAATCACCTAGAGCAGCGGTTCTCAACCTGTGGGTCGCGACCCCTTGGGGGTCGAACGACCCTTTCACAGGGGTCGCCTAAGACCATCGGAAAACACATATTTCCGATGGTGAGACACCGCTCCTCTATCCATCTCCAGGCGGGTACGCCCACATGCAGATACGCCCACATACAACATGAGGAACTGTATTAAAGGGTCACGGCATTAGGAAGGTCGAGAACCACTGACATAGAGGGATTTGTTTAAACAAAAATTGCTGGGCACCAGAGTTCCAGTTCCAGCTCTGACTCATAAGGAACTTGTAAATCATCACTCTCATTTTCACAGTGAAAAATAAGCTTAAGAAACTGAAGTGAATGACTTTTCTTAGATCCATTAGAGATTTAAGTCACAGGACAAACCACCACCCCAGAATCTGGAGACACAGGAAAACACTGAGAATCACAGCAAGATCATTACCTGACGCAGAGTTATAGGAGCCAGCAGCGGGTAGGAACACTTAAGTGGTAACTGACAAATTTCCGAGGACTGTGAAAGGACTAGCTTGGGAATTAAAAACTCCTGGAGGTCCACGCTTAGGGAAACCTGTATGTAGGTTTTCCCTTCAGAAGCCCCACCGGGCTCTCACAAGAAAAAAATCAGAGAAAAATCCCCTGGTGTTTTGGGCAGGAGAGAGGGGAGAGTGACCCACCTTGAAACGGCTCCTAAAATCTAAGGACTAAGAATTTGACATCTTGACATCCTGACAATTTCAGAGAAGCACATAAATAAGCAGGCAAGGGTTTTAAAAATTTGTTTTATATATAAATATACACACACTCTAGGAGGCTGCCAGAAATACACCCACTTTTATCAGCTTCTTGTTTAAGCTTTCTAGAGATATTCCATGCATATAGAGCATATATGTATGAATACCTTTTATTCTCATACAAATAAATAGTATACTTCATATATCCTGCAACGCTGCGGTTTACTTCATTAATCTTGGAGATTGTTCTAGGTCAGTACTGACAAAAATGCCTCATTCTTTTTAACTGCCCCGTAGAACTGTATCGTATGGGTGTACCATATTCACTTAACTATTCTGTTCTCAGCCTTTTGCTATAATATAAAATGCTGCAATGATAATCCTTAAATACAGAGAAAGGGGCAGATAGAGGATAAATATATGATTATATAGTACAGTAATATGGTAAATGTATATCATATAGAAAATATAATAAAATGTAACTGTACAACCTAAGTGGTAGGTATGAGGTGTTCACCATATAATTTTTTCAATTATTCTATATTTAAACTACCAAATTTTTATACTTGTTCTTAAAGTATCATTTTTTTCAATTTTTCAATAAGGCACTAATATGAAATACTTTATCAACCTTCAAAACAACCCCAAAATTTAATAATCTATGAATGGCTCCTGCCCTTGGTTTGTAACCCAAACAAGCAGAAGAGGCAATTAATTATCAGAAGAATCACACTTCAACTTCTGTCATTTTACAGAGTAGATAGTCAGGGAAAGTAGAACTGCCCCAGGAGTCTTATTTCCCTTGGTCTCTCAACGTTCATTTTACATAAATAGTAGGTCTTTACCAAAAACAAAGAGTTCCCTATAGGTGTCTGTTACATCTAAGAGAAACAAGGGAAAAAGAAAACAAAAACCTTCAGAGGGTCACAGTTTGACATCTTCCTTCTTAGCTTCCTTCCTGTAAAACTCCCAGAAGTCCTAGCCAATAAAGAATGGTTTAACTCTTCTTTCTGAAAAAAAAACCAATGATTATTCTTCCGATATTTCTTTAGAGAATATATTCATCATTCTTCTGAAGACTGAGAAGCAGAACTTTCAAAAGAATTTCTGGATCAGAATGCCATTCCAGCCAAGGGACATCAACCAGGATCTTATGACAACAAATTCCAAAGAATGTTTGTTGGCTTGTTTTTGTTTTTTTACTCAAAGGTCCTCCCTGAAAGCATATCAGCATTATAACAGACTTCTCTTAGAACAGTGCTTTGATAGGAGCAAATATTCAGAAACTTCAGGGAAGGATTTCACAGAAAACTGACATTTGAGCAGCATATTCACAGAGGGGCAGGAGTTTGCCAGATAGAGAAAAATAGAAAAAAAAAGATGGAATATTCCCATCAGAGAAGAGAGTTTCAAGGCTGAATCACTGTTTTTTTCCCCCAAGGAATCAAGTTAATCATACTTTTATTTCCTATCTCCAAAAATTTGAGTTCTTGAAAGAACAATACTATTCTGAGGAATATTCATTTCTTTAGTTGTTGAACTTTTCAAAAAGAATTTCAAGCTGGAGAAAAGTGTGAACTGTAAACAGTTCTGAGCTTTATCAATGTCCAGGAATCAAGCAGTTATTCAATCCTGAGTAAACCCAATGGAGTGGCCCTGGTTGTAGTGCTCCAACTTCCCTTCTAGACACTTCAACTCACAGCACACAAAAATCACATTCAACGAAAGCCTAAGGGAAATGTTGGCACCAAATAAAAGTTTTAAATAATTTTAGATTGTTGTTAACTAGCAACAGTTTCGTAGAGATAATAAAAAGCAATAAACCTAGAAACGAGAGTGAAGCTCACCATGGAACACAGTGACGTGAAATAAACACCTATTTCAACCGAGGGTGTGTCCAGTTCATGTACACCTCTGTTATCACCCGACCTCAATTCCAGGGCTGGCCATGACCCCACTGTGAACTGCACTGTCAAACACTCCCCTTCTTCCACTGCTAATGCTGCTCCCTCTATTCAGAAGGCCCTTTATTCCCCTCCCCATGTGGCAAAACTATACCCCCTCCAAGATCCAACTCAGCCTTCACCTCCTCTGGGACTCCTCAAAAGTCTCTTTTGGGCACTTTATTCAGGCCTTTACCTGACACTTAATAAGCCTCTCCCCACTCCTCATGCCCTCAGGGTGAAACCAGCAACCCTGGTCATCTCTCTAGACCTGTCACCCATCACAATGCCCAGCATTCCAACAATACAAACCAGGGGGTTGTGTGACAGACACTGTGCTCGGTTCTTTACATACATTCACTCATTTTACCCTCACTACAACCCTGGAATAATATATTATAAACAACATATCACTCCAACCCTGTGAAGAGTGTATTAGTCCCATTCCACAGAGAAAAGAGAGGAGGAGCACAGTTTATCCCTCTCCCCAAGTATGTTCTTTCTATGGTATCACATCAGAACACTGTATCAGGCTGAGTCTAATCAGGAAAGAAAAATCACACAGTAATTTGAGTAAGTTTTTAAGACAAAGAATTACTGACTATAGCAGGAGATTGGAGTAATAAGGAATTGGCTGGTAAGAAGTAAAAAAGAACTCTTAAAAATAAAATAACAGATAATATAAAATAGCAAATATAACATAAATATAATATAAATATAATAGCAAATAATATGATATATCACCACTACTACCCTTAGAGCTGAGACAGAGTACCCAAGGAAGAATTCCTCCAATCCTAGAGCTGAGAGCCAGACCTCGTTGGAGAGGGCTCACATCTGGTGCAACTTCTGGAAATCCACTCTATGGAATTTTACAGAAATTTGTCCTCTAGAATGACAAAGAAAGTTATTTGTGGGGAAGTGTCTCATTGTAGGCACTCTGCTACCAAACTCCCCAGGGTGGAGGACAAGGAGATAGCTTCTAGGTCGATGAGAGCTGCAGGAGCCTAACTAAACACTAGAGAAGTCCCCAATGCCATAGGACCCTGCCAGGCAAGCAGCAAGTAAAACTCTTTCCTCCTTAAATCTCTCTCTTAACATCCTGCCACTGGTCAAGGGAAAGTATCTAAAGGGTCCACATTCACTTTCACAGGGCAGGCAGTGAAGGGTACACTTGGAGGTGAGAAGCAATAATTGGTATAAGCACCATCATCATCATCATCATTCTGGCCCAAGACAGAAACCTAGGCACATACTTGATTCTTCCTTCAATATTTAAGTCCTGTATAGTTCCATCCTCTAAGTATTTCTTGAATCCATCCCTTTATCTCCATTCTCATTGTGAATGCCCCAGTCCTGAATCACAACATCTCTTACAAGTATTGCCATTACAGCCCTAGACCTCCTGCCCATAATTTTGCCTTTGCCTTCTTTTTCCCTGCAACTGAAACCACTGTGATCTTTGTAAACAGTAAATCCAATCCTGTCAATCCACTGCTAAAACCTCTCAGGCATTTATTTCTAAAGTGTCTATAGGACAAGATCCAAAATAAGTAATGTCTTTCAAAGTTCCTTGTATTGCCCTGGTCGGTTTGGCTCAGCGGTTAGAGCGTCGGCCTGCGGTACAGAGAGACCCAGGTTCAGTTCCCGCTAGGGGCACGTACCTCGGTTGCAGTTTGTCCCTGGCCCTGGTTGGTCGTGCGGGTGGCAGCCACTCGATGTGTCCCTTTCACGTCGATGTTTCTCTCTCTCTCTCTCTTCCCCTCTCTCCCTCCCACTCTATCTGAACAAAAAATGAAAAAATGTTCTCAGGTGAGGATAAAAAAAAAAAATTAAAAAACAAAAACAAAACAAAGTTCCTTGTATCATCCCTCCTTAAAATCTATGCTCCAGACATTAGGAACTTTATGTTGTTTGCCATGTGAGAAGATACCTGTTTTGTTGTTTTGTTTTACCTCTGGGTTATTGCACATGAGTTTTCTCTCCCCAGAATAGCCTCCCTTTTTCTCCATATTGCCATACTCACTTTTCAGTTATTTAACTCTTCATCATTCTTCAGGTCTCAAATATCTCTTGCTCCAAGTAAGGTGCCCCTGCTAAGTACACCCAATATAACCCTCTTCTTTCCCATTTAGAATGCATACCATGCATTATTATCATTGTTAACTATCTCATCTTCTATACTTGTTCTTCTATGAAGGCAAGAAAAATTTCTTCCTCACCAGTGACTCCCAAAGAGATGTCTAGAACAAAAAAGACTTTATGAAGTAATAGCTTAAAAGAAAAAGATTTTGGTTTTGACATTATTCTTGACATGCTGATCAGAACACTATGATAATATTGCTCATATTTCATGCTAAGGATAAGGAGAAAATGCCTTTGTTCCATGCTTAACAATTAAGATAAAGTAAAATATAAATTCCTCACAGGGGAAAAAAAAAACTAATTCAACCAGCTGATAATATTAATTTATAGGATTATATTATATAAGGAAAAAGACTGCTGGCTTTCAAGGTGAATAGGCCATTCTAATATACTATATATATATCAAAGGATTCAGTTTATTTACACCCAATAATGAAAAACAAAATTACAAGATGACATTTCATAGTACACCATGCTTCCACAGTAGAAAAATCAATATATCATATTCGTTTTCAGTACCTTGTTTACCCAACCACAGTTCTAGAATCATTATGCAATGCAAACAGTCTTCTCAAGCACTTTGAAGCCATGTGAAATTAAAACCAGACTGACTGTCTCTGACACCTAACTCCAAAAGGGACTCTCCCTCTTGCTGACTCTCCAGGAATTTGCTCAGGGCTCTAAGGAGCAAAAGCTGCAGAGCTGAATTGGTATGTAAAGTTGTTCTGCCACTATAAAAGTTATTTAACTGCTGCCATTCAATCATGCTGGTTTATTTAACTGTATCCATAGATGACAGTCTGGCCAATCTGACCAGAACATTATGTCTTGTTCTTTTTTATCTTCCCCAATATTCAGCACAGTACTAATTTAACAGCAAAAGCATAATAAAACACAGACCAATTACAACTTCCTCTATAAGAACATTCCACAATATAATTACTAGGGCCACCTTCGAAATCTTCAGACACACACAGCTAGGGACACATGCTCACACACTCCACACATATCTTTGATTTTTTTTTTTTATGTTTGTTATTTATTTGTTACTCTTAGAAAAGCTCATTTGTGACTGGACTCAGACTTACAGGTAGAAGTTCTCAGAGAGGACAGCCTACATCTCTTGGCAATCTGTTCCTGGCATTTTTCTTTGTCCTCTTTCATTCTCTTAGCCAAAAATTTAGCATATTCTGCAGCCTCTTCCTTATTTTTCTTAGTACGTTGTTTCTTCAGAGCAATGCGCCGACATTTGTGTTGCAGAACACATGGAATAACAAGACGCTGAATCTTGGGTGCTTTAGTCCTAGGTTTCTTACCTTCTTTGTTTAGGGGCTTTCTCACAACATATTGGTGGACATCATCTTCTTGAGAGAATGAAAAATTTCAGATTCTGCTAGCTCTTTTGGGACCCAGGTGACGAGGCACAGTAGTACCAGCAAGACCAGGAATATATTTCTCCCCTTTTTTTTAAATGACCAAATTAAGAACACTGAGATTGGCATCCACAATGCAACCCCAAAAAGATCTGCGCTTCCTCTCTCCAGTCCTCTTTGGTCTATAACAGGAATGCCCCTTACTCAGGAGCAGGAGGACACGGCCATGGGTCAAAACGTGCTTCATGGGGAAACTTTGTTCGTCGTTCCCACCACTGATTTGAACCACATAGCCCTTCCATTCCTCACCCAGGGCATCAGCAGCAACTTCTGTGGCCACACGCTTCTCATAAAAGGTACGAAGTTTGAGTTCATCGTCCACTTCATTGAGTTTCTGGCAGCCAGTGGCTGGGAAAGAGATGTTCAGCTTCATCCCGAAGCAGCCGACCGCCTCCAAGGCGCCACGAAAAAGAGGCTCTCCACACATATCTTTTATTATTATTTTTTTTTTATCCTCATCCGAGGACATTTTTTCATTTTTTGTTCAGATAGAGTGGGAGGGAGAGAGAGGAAGGGAGAGAGAGAGAGAAACATCGATGTGAAAGGGACACATCGAGTGGCTGCCACCCACACGACCAACCAGGGCCGGGGACAAACTGCAACCAAGATACATGCCCTTAGCGGGAACCGAACCCGGGTCTCTCTGGACCACAGGCCGACGCTCTAACCGCTGAGCCAAACCGGCCAGGGCACACATATCTTTAATAGTAGTCCAAAATCAAGAAAAATGCAAGTACCAAATATGTTCATGTGTTTATTTTCCTGTAACTGTTTTTATTCCAACTGATGTATAGTTCCTTTTATTTTTTCTAAAATATTTTTTCTTTATTGATTTTAGAGAGAGAGGAAGGGAGAGGGAGAGAGGGAAACATTGATAAGAGAGAACATTGACTGGCTGCCTCCTGCATGCCCCCCACTGGGGATCAGGCTCACAACCTGGGCATGTGCACCGACCGGGAATCGAACCGGCGACCTCCTGATGCATGGGTCGACGCTGAACCAGTGAGCCACACCGGCTGGGCATATAGTTCACTTTCTATAAAGTTTCATCATATATACATCCACAATCTAATCAAAAAAAGCAAATCAATGAAAAGAAACTAAAAAAAGGCCTAAGAGCTTTTCACTCCACCAAGAATGATCTTTCCTCAGATATCTGCATGACTCACTTCTTTACTCAAATGTCACCTTCCCCAATCACTCTTTAAACCCACCATTACCACTCCCACAGCAAAATCCTGCCACTCCCTCCCTTTTCTGCTTTATTTTTCTCCATAGCACTTAGCACCATCAACATGTTTGCACTTCTTTTTTTTTAATCCTCACCTGAGGATATTCCTCCATTTATCAGATAGAGTAGGAAGGGGGGGGAGAGAGAGAGAGAGAGAGAGAAACATCCACGTAAGAGAGAGACACATCGACTGGTTGCCTCCTGCACGACCCTAACCAGGGCAAGGGACGAACCCAACGCAGGTATGTGCCCTTGACTGGAGACTCAATGGTCTGCAGGCCAATGCTCTAACCGCTGAGCCAAACCGGCAAAGGTTGTACTTCTTTTTTTATTACCTGTTTTATCCCACTGGACTGTTTCTCCATGAATAAAGGAATGTTTTGGTTTGTTTTACTCAATGCAGTTCCTCAGCTCTTAGCACTGTGTGTGGAACACAGTAGATGCTCAATAGATACTGGTTGAGTACATGAAAATAGAGTCCCAGAAATTGATCTTAATACAGAGGCTGTGAAATGAAAGCTCTCCAAGTGGGAGTGGACATATATATGAAAGGTGATTCTCTTTCATTTCACTTAAGCCCAAAGGACTTCATGATATTAAACTGCTACTCGAGCTGCACCCAAAGATCACTGAGACTGCCCCTGAGTAATGAACTGCTCGAGTACATTTTAACCAAAAGTAAAGAATTCTATGTCCTGCCTTGGCACTGGAGAAAACCTGCTGCAGAAAATGTAAATTACTTTCCATACATGGCTAGTTAGGATTTTACATTATACCTCTCATAACATTATAAGGTCCAGACTATAGTTTTTACATTTGTAACATAATTTTCCCCAGATATAATTCCTCTGAAACTACAGCTCTTCACTAATACTGTAGTAAGTCATAGTAGCTGCATTCGTCAATACTCTCACTACCTAAAAATCCTGTACAAAGCAATGCAACTGATGGATAAATTCTGAATCGAGTAATTCTGATGGAGAAAATTATACTATCAGGTGTGCCATTTGGCCTTTCAACCAGAATAGGGAATACAGAACTGATCAAATAGCTCACAATATTTATTTGGTCACGAAGAGATCACCTTCAGATTTTAATGAGGCAATAAAATAAGAAAAACATTGAAGTAGAGGTGTTAACATATATTCAGTAAGCCAAATGCATAGTTCTATACTGAGTTTGTGGTAAGAGACAAAAGAAATAAAACATATGGTCCCCATACTAAGATTTATAAAATCTAGTAGTGACAGCCCAGCCAGTGTGGCTCAGTGGATTGAGCATCATCCCAAGGACTGAGAGGTCCTGGTTTGATTCCGAGTCAGGGCACATGTCGGGGTTGCGGGCTCATTCTCCAGTAAGGGGTATGTGGGAGATGGTTGATCGATGTGTCTTTCTCACATTGATGTTTCTCTCTCTCCCTTCCTCTCTCTCTAAAAACAATCAATAAAAACGTATTTTTTTAAAAATCTAGTTGTGACAAAATAGGAATTGCAGCATCATGGGAAAAAATGCCTAAAGTCTAAAATGGAAAACTTCAAAATCACACAGACCCAAGAAAACAGACATCACATATTACAGAACAACCTGATTTTTCTTTGACATTAATGGTGCTGTTGATGCAGTTTTTCCTACCTGCAGTCAAGTAGGTCAATATACAGACAGAGACTCTTGAGGTGTATGCTGTTCGTGCTGGTCACTTTACCCCAGGCTATTTTAATTACTTCCATGGTTATATTTCTGCATCTACTGATGCTTGGCATGTCTAGCTATTATTAAATACTTTCAATTCTATCTCCCAACTGTTTTCCAATCTGTCCTCTTCTATATCACACTACCCTTGGCCTGGTTCATTCAGCCCTCTTGATCACCTGGCTAATTCACTATAGAAAGAAGTCTGATGAGATTGCTCCCTTGCTTTTTTTTTTTTTAACCCTCACCCAAGGTATTTTTCCACTGACTTTTAGATAGACTAGAAGGGAGGGAGGGAGGGAAGGAGAGAGAGAAACATCTACGTGAGAGAGACACATCCATTGGCTGCCTCCCACACGATCCTGACAGGGGCCAGGGATCGAACCTGCAACTGATGTATGCGTGCTCTTGTCTGGGAATTGAACCCTAGACCCTTCAGTCCTCGGGGCCACGCTCTAACCACTGATCCAAACTGGCCAGGGCAGGATTGCTCCCTTGCTTAAAAACTTCTACTAGGCCCTGGCCAGTTTGGCTCAGCAGTTAGAGCGTCAAGGGCACGTACCTGGGTTGCTGGTTCGATCCCTGGCCCCAGTCTGGGTCATTCAGGAGGCAACCAATCGATGTGTCTCTCTCACATCAATGTTTCTCTCTCTCCCCTTTTCCCCCCATCTAAAAAATTAATGGAAAAATATCCTCAGGTGAGGATTAATGGAAAAGAAAAAAAAAAACTTCTACTAGATTCCAACATCTATTGAATGAAGTCTAAACTCTTTAGCACTGTAATTTTAAAGATTAAACTTCTGGTCTCAGTCCTTATTTTTCCGTGTTCCAACCACCATGTCCTGGCTTACACACTTTTCTACCACCTAAAGTGCATTCCCTTTCTTTTCTGTTTTCCACCATCCCTCTTAACTTTTTTCTTTCTTTCTTTCTTTATTTTTTTGGTACGTGCCCCTAGCAGGAACTGAACCCGCGCAGGCCGACGCTCCAACTGCTGAGCCAAACTGGCCAAGGCCCTCTTAACTTTTCAAAGATCCAATTTAAATGTTATCTATGTGAAGAGTCCTCTGATTCTCACAATCAGGATTATCTGATGCTTCCTGGGTATTATCAAAGCAGTTTGTTTGTACTTCTATTAAAATAGATGGTATATGTTCATGTTAAATTGAAGTCTGATGACAGTCTTTATCTGTCTCACTCCCCACTGCCCCTACCCTCCTGCCCCTTTCTAGGAAAAGAATCCCTTCTTTGGGGACCTAAGAACATGCAGTTAGGATGTATCCAGGGCCACACAATCAGTATGCTAAATCATACTAGCCACCACAATTGGTTCAAGAATGGGCCCATGTCACAACTACAGCCAGTTGAAACCCTCCCCAGAACTTGTGCTAGAACCATTAGGGGAAAAAAAAAGAAATCTTTTTGCTGGATCCCCTAGCCATAGGGATGAGGCCCAGTGCTGCACACAGCCATTTCTGCTATAACATGAGAAAAGCCTGATGAGAATGAAGCTGACCCAAAGGAACACAAAGGAAGAAGATGGAGGAAAAGAGAGATTCTCACTGCTTCTATGAACTTCTGGATCTACCCAGGTTCACCCACAAAGCTTACAGATTACAAAAACTCAAATTCCCTTTTTTGTTTGAACTGTATTTCTGCCACCTGTTAACTGACAAAATACTAATACAAGTTATAATCATGATCTGTTTTACATTATAATTAATAGTGCTCAGGACAGAAGGAAAAGAGGCATACCTGGCAGGTAAAGAGTAACAGCAAGAAAGTCAATGTGGCTGGAGTGACTGAGCAAGCATGGAGGGATGGGAATGGGGTAAAAGGGCTGGATAGCACTGTAAGAATTTTGGCTTCTAATGAGTGACACATCAGGCCACTGCAAAATCTCATGCAGAGGAAGGGTAGCATCTCACTTAGGTTTTAAAAGGATCACTACCTTCAGCGTTATGAAAACAATATATATTTGCTTAGGGAAGGAGGGTATCTTAGAAGCACTGGACCTGTTAAGAGCAACCAGTACAGAGATGATGCTCAGACCAGGTTTTGCTTGTTTTTTAAATATCCCATTTTTTGATTACCAATCACAACTTTGGAAAGAGAGATAAATCAACAATACATGGTATTCATGTTTGATTTGCTGAGTATTGACTATGTGTAAGATACTCTTCTTTAATTATCACCTCCTTGCCAGATCTAGCTATCTAGCCCCAGAAATCTTCCCTAAACTCAAGGCCCATATGGAATTCTCTAACTAGATATTCCATATACTTTACCCCCAAAACCTACTCCTCCCTTACTCCCTAATCTGACTGTCATTAATAATATCCCCAATCCTATTTGTTACTAAAGATAATAAAAAGGTATATTTACCAATCACTTTCAATATTACTATATAATTTACTACACACTAAATATCTCATTTAAACCTCAAGATAATTCTATGTGACAAATACTATTATTTTTTTCCATTTTTTAAAAATCCTCACCTGAGGATATTTTTTCCATTTATCTTCAGATACAGTGGGAGGGACAAAGAGAGTGATAAACATCGATGTGAGAGGGACACATCTACTGGCTGCCTTCCAGGGCCAGGGACAAACCAAAACTGAGGTACGTGCCCTGGCATTGAACCCACGACTCTTTTTGGTTCACAGGCTGACACTCTAACCACTGAGCCAAACTGGCCAGGGCGACAAACACTATTATTTACCTCCTCATTTTACAGGCAAGGCAAATGAGCTCAGAAAATGAACTTGCCAACGGTTACTCTGCTGGGAAGTGGTAGAGGTGAGATTCAAACCTGTACCCCTAATTCACCCAGTCACATCAGTCAGAAACCTGGGGATTACCTTAGACTCTTAGACTCTCTCTCAGCCCCATTCTTCACCAATCATGAACAACCAGCCTCCATTCCTCTCTGTTCATTCTCACACCATCACTACCTTAGTTCAGGGCTTCCTCATATCTAACCTCAGTTACCACAATAGTCTCATAGGTAATGTTGCTATTTCTTGTATTGTCCTTCCATCCTTTCCCCATATTGTCTGTCATTCCCCAAAACAAACTCTGTGCTCCAATCCAAGAATAAGATTGGGAACCCTATGGTTTAGGAAAATAGAGCTAAAAATTCAAAAGCTGAAGGCTACAGCTTTCTTTATCAGTATGCATATATTAATTCTGGTACCAGCAACTCACCCAGCAATTTTCAGTAGCATTCCAACTTTGAGAATTGTTAATACTGCCAAGTAGAAAAAACCAACTTCCCCTTTCAGCCTTCATCTTCCCAATCCCAGAGGCTGGGACATTAAGCATCTCAAGAACTTCATCCGACCTTCCTAACTTATTCTTCCTCCTCTTATCCAATCAAAACTACCATTCCTAAAAGGCCACAATAGGCACTGATTTAATAAAAAGTATCTCATAATGAGGTATCAAGGCACACATATTTTTTAAAAGAAACTGATTAGCCCTGGCCAGTTTGGCTCAGCAGTTAAAGCATTGGCCTGTGGACCGAAGGGTTGTGGGTTCGATTCTGGTCAAGGGCATGTACCTGAGTTGCAGGTTCGATCCTCTGCCCCAGTCAGGGTCGTGTGGGAGGCACAACATCTCTCCCCCCCACCCTTTCCTCTCTTCCACTCTCTCTAAATATCAATGGAAAAATATCCTCAGGTGAGGATTAACAAACAAAAAAAGAGAGAGAGAGAGAGAAACTGATTAAACAAATGGGTCTCTATTCTGGCACATCACACACTCGAAAGACAGTGATGGTGATAATAATAATGGCTGATAGTTATCAAGATCTAGTAAACTGTGTGCCAGGTACTGTTTTACTTGCTTTACAAGTATTTAATCATCTACTCCTTTAATCATCACAACAACCTCATGAAGTGAGTGTATCATCATTATCATCATCTTCATCACAACTTTTGGATAAAGAATTTGAGATTTGGAGGAGTTAAGGGACATGTCACACATGTCCAAGGGTCACACAGTAAATAAATGGTGTCAGGATTAAAATCCCAGACCCAGTGCTCCCAACCACCTCATTACTTACAATTTGACTTATAGTGATGACTCTAACAGAGATATGTGGAGGAGATCATCGTAAGCTTATTCATTCATTTTTTAAATGTTTCGACAGCTTACTATGTTCTGAGAACTATTCCTGATACTGGGAATTCAATTTTAGACAATACTTTTGTGAAAATTAGTCAGCGGAGGAGGTCAAACAATACATAAATAAACAAGTAAACAATTCAGATGATAAATGATTTAAAAGAACAAAACAAGGTGATGTAGCATGATGGGGCTACTTGAGACTGTGGCCAGGGAAGGCTTGCCTGAAGAGCACTACTGAAGGGAGGCCTATATTATACAGTGGAGCAAGCAAAGCAAACACTCGAGGGAAGAGCACTCAGGCTGGGGTCACCATAAATGCAATAGACGTAGGGTGAGAATCAGCAGGTCCCCAAACAACAGAACAGGAGGCCACTGTGACAGAAGCTAATAGAGCAAGGTAGAGAATGGTCAGAGGTTACATCAGAGGCTTGGAAGAGCCAGACTATGCTGGCATATGGTCATGGGAAGAAATCTCTATTTTATTCCTAGTGGGATGAGGAACTCCTAAAGAGTTTTAGGTAGAATGATGTGATCTGTGTTTCTGAAAAAAAATCACTCCCACTGTGTTAAAAATGGATTTAGAAGGACAAAAGTAGAGGGCTACAGAGGAATCAGGAGGCTATCACTCCTAGAACTGTGCCTGGCACATCAGTAGTCAGTAAAAATTTGCTGAATGAATGAATGCTGCAATAGTCTAGTGAGAGAAAATAAGGGCAAAGGCTAGGCAGGTACAGTGCTGCATATGTACACACAGTACTGCCCCTATGCACTACCTGGTGAGCGTCAGAAATCTAGTCTGCTAAGAACCAATAGGCATTGTTTTACTGAGCAGGGTCCAGACTCTTTCAGTGGCTTCTAGGTCATTCAGATTCTGGTTAAGGGCTTAGACTCTTGAATCTTATTGCCTACCTTCAGACCTTGGTTCCATCCTCTATCAGCAAGTTATTTCCCTTCTCTGTGCATCATCATCATCAGCTGTCCTACTACAACTCCCCACTCCTCTCCCATCTTAGTCTTTTCAACATTCTGCCACTGCAGTCTTCTCCTTCCTCTACTGAATGCTGCTAATATCCCAAAAGAACCTAAAACTTGTGAACAGTCAATTCACTTAGATTAGTTTGCAACACCCCCTTACACAACTGTTTACTTCTACAAAGAGCTTAACTAAAGCAGCTCTTTTCTTACACACACTAACTTGGTTTAGCCTTAATATTTTATCTTCTATAACTTTCCTATGGCAGTTTATTAATTATTACTAATGTCTAAGATGTCTTGTCAAGGAAGGTACAATGTTGAATTTTCTGCAGAATAATACTGACTGCCAAATTAAATCGTTGTTGTTGTTTTTTAAGTTCCCATGCTAACTAGTTCCAGTACCTTTCAGAACTATTGAATACTCTAACTAAACTCTAAAATGTTCTATTATTGTGTGCTTTCAATATACCTATTCTCAAAATAAGATTCCCTCCTCAAAAAAGCCAGGGATTCAGAAAAATACTTTTCTTTTTTTTTTTTAACATGCTTTTATTGACTTTTTTTTAGACAGAGAGGAAGGGAAAGAGAGAGAGAAACATCGATGTGAGAGAGAAACATCAATCAACTGCCTCTTGCCCGCCCCCTAGTGGGGATTGAGCCTGCAACCTGGGCAGATGCCCTGACCAGGAATCGATCTGGGACCTCTAAAAGTCCAAGGGATGATGCTCAATCCACTGAGCCACACAGGCCAGGAAAGAAAATTACTTTTCTATCAAGCTTCATAAGGGGTTGCACTATTCATCTACAAATAGCTATGGTGCACTAGCAGGCTCTCGCTCTGATTTGTGTAATTCTACATTGTTTCCCTTTTGTGCCATAAAACTTTTTTTTTTTTTTTTAATTTTAAAGGTTTTATTTCACCATCTGTCTCAGCTCTCTCTGGGCACCATAAACATCGACAGGGATGCAAAACACATCAGGCAAATGGTTCTTTTTTTTTTTTTTTTTTAACTTATCTTTATTGTTGAATGTATTACAGATGTTCATTTTTCCCCCATTGACCCCCTCCCTCCCCATTCCCGCCCCCATCCTGCCTTTCCCCATACTGTTGTCTGTGTCCATTGGTTATGCATATATACATATAAGTTCTTTGGTTTATGTCTTCCCACCCCCCAACCCCCTTCCCTTTGAGGTTTGTCAGTCTAACAACCAATTTGTACTTCTTAATCCCTTCACCTTTTTCACCCATCCCCCCAGCCCCCACCCATCTGGTATCCAACAAAAGTTCTCTGTATCTATGAGAATGTTTCTGTTCTGCTTGTCCATTTTGTTTGTAAATTCAATTGTTGATAGATATATTTATTGCCATTTTGTTTGTTCATATTTTTTTATCTTTTTCTTCAAGAAGACCCTTGAACATTTGATATAATAATGGTTTGGTGGTGATGAACTCCTTTAGCTTTTCCTTGTCTGGGAAACTCTTTACATGGCCATCGATTCTAAATGACAGCTTTGCAGGATAGAGTAATCTTGGTTGTAGGTTCTTGCTTTTCATCACTCCAAATATTTCTGGCCTGCAAAGTTTCTTCTGAGAAATCAGCTAACAGTCTTATGGGAACTCCCTTGTAGGTAACTAACTGCTTTTCTCTTGCTGCTTTTAAGATTCTCTCTTTGGCCCTGGCCGGTTTGGCTCAGCGGTTAGAGCGTCGGCCTGAGGAGAGACCTGGGTTCGGTTCCCGCTACGGGCATGTACCTCGGTTGCAGTTTGTCCCCGGCCCTGGTTGGTTGTGCGAGTGGCAGCCACTCGATGTGACCCTTTCACGTCAATGTTTCTCTCTCTCTCTCTTCCTCTCTCTTCCTCCTACTCTATCTGAGCAAAAAAAATGAAAAAATGTCCTCGGGTGAGGATAAAAAAAAAAGATTCTCTCTTTGTCTTGAACCTTTTGCATTTTGATGATGATGTGTCTTGGTGTGGGCCTCTTGGGGTTCATCTTGTTTGGCACTCTCTGTGCTTCCTGGACTTATATGTCTGTTTCCTTCACCAGGTTAGGGAAGTTTTCTGCCATTATTGTTTCAAATAGGTTTTCGATTTCTTGTTCTCTCTCTTCTCCTTCTGGCACCCCCAAGATGCGAATGTTGGCACGCTTGAAGTTGTCCCAGAGGCTCCTTACACTATCCTCATTTTTTTGGATTCTTTTTCTTTTTGCTGTTCTAATTGGGTGTTTTTTGCTTCCTTATATTCCAAATCGATGGTTTGCTTCTTGGTTTTACCTACTCTACTATTGAATCTGTGTAAATTATTCTTTATTTCAGTTAGTGCCTCCTTCATTTCTGACTGTGCATCCTTCATTTCTGACTGGTCCTTTTTTATGCTCTTGAGGCCCTCACTAAGTTCACTGAGGTTCTCACTAAGTTCACTGAGGGTCTCACTAAGTCCATTGAGCATCCTTATAAGCAGTGTTTTAAACTCAGCGTCTGTTAGGTTGCTTAACTCCATTTCACTTAGTTCTTTTCCTGGAGTTTTGTTCTGTTCTTTCATTTAGGACCTGTTTCTTTGTCTCCTCATTTTGGCTGCCTCCCTGTGTTTGTTTCTACGTATAACTTAGGGAGAGGTATGGGGCTAGCTGAGACCAGATGCTGCTTGTTTGAAAGAATTTAGGAAAAGCTGAAGCAGGATCCAAGATAGGCCAATCCTATGGTAAAGCAACTGGCAACAGCTTGGGTGGGCCTGAAAGTTGGGTGGGGCGGGGCCTCAGGGAATCACCAGGGCGGGGCAAACAGTGTGAGCCAGGTTGCTGGAGTCCCAGGTATGGTGGCTGTCTGCCGTCCCAGGGAAGGGCTCACCAAAGGAACAAAGGCTTCTGATAGCACGTCTGTCCAGGAGAAAGCTGCCTCTCCAGCCCTCGCTCCAATACCAAACAGCTCAGTTCTTCTCCATATGACTCTGGTGCCTTTCAAGCTGCCTCCTACACGCTGGAGCCTGGAGGGTGGGAGTCTGAGTAAGTCCATATGTGGGCCCTTTAAGAGGAGCTGCCGGGGGCTCCAGCTGCCTGAGCCTCAGTTCCCACTGGTTTTTCCAGCCAGAAGTTATGGGGACTTCTCTTCCTGGCACTGGAACCCTGAGCTGGGTGCCTGGTGTGGGATGAGGACCCCTCAGTCCTCAGGGAGGACCGTCCCAGCCAAGCTATCCTCCTAATTTTTATCTGGCACAAGTCAGTGTAGGACCAGCCCATAGCGCCTCTGCCCCTCCTACCAGTCTCGATGTGACTGCTGCTTTAATTTCATAGTTGTAGGACTTCCATTCAGCTTGATTTCAGGTGGTTTTGAATGATGGTTGTTCTGTACTTTAGTTGTAACTTTGATGTGGTTGTGGGAGGACGTGATACCACGTTTACCTATGCCGCCATCTTGACCGGAAGTCCTCCCATAAAACTTTTTAATTTTAGCCACCAAATACTCTTGCCACTGACTAGCTCCTATCAAATATCACAGATCTTTAAATATCTATAGTGCCTTTAAAAATAGAGTTGAGCCCTATCTGCTTTGGCTCAGCAATTAGATCATCGGCCTGCGGACCCAAGGGTCATGGTTCAATTCCTGGTCAGGAGCACATACCTGGGTTGCAGGCTTAATATCCTGCCTCGGTCTGGACTCATGAGGGAGGCAAAGAATCAATGTCTCTCTTACACTGATGTTTCCTCTCCCCCTTGTCTTTCTCTCTCTAAAAATCAATGGAAAAAATATCCTTGGGTGAAGATTGACAACAACAAAAAAATAGAGTTGGAACAAATACATCTTTTACCTATTGCTGAAATCACATAATTTCTTTATATCAAATGCCTTAAGTTGTTACAAACAAATACTGTCGTTAGGCTCAGAATCTTAGGATACTGTTTTCCTCTCCAGTGACAGCTGAAGCTATGTAGGTACCAAATAGATAGTAAACATAGCAAATACTCCTTTGAATAAACTGCCAAGAAAAAGAGTAGAGAAATGCTTCAAGCTGAGGATACAGAACCCTCCAGGCTCCATGCTGCAGCTCACTCTAGCACATAGATTGATGTAACTGCACAACCAGAATTCATCAAAGGCAGTCACCCCAGGGAATTTCCTGGGAGGACTGGATTCTTCGGACAGCTTCTGTAACTGTCAAAAGCTGCACATAATAGAAAGAAAGAGAAAATACTATGAAAATGCCATGCCAAGCCAATTACCAGTAAGATTTTCCCACTGTAGGAATATTCTTCTGAAAAAGTTAATAATTTAATCAGTAGGGTTTTTTTTTTAATGAATTTAAATGCTTCTGATTAATATATGCATAAACATATTTCCATTCCCTAGTACATGCATAATATAATAAAACAAATGCTATATTAAAATATTTTGGTTCTTGATGAGAACTGTGTAAAAAGATCTTTTTATTAAAAGGTAGTATAGTTAAGATAGTAAAACAAATGAGAAAGACAGCAATTAAGGAAAAACTAAACATTTAAAATGGGAGTAGGATCTGCACATTGGATTGTAGAAAAGATATACTCAGTCTTTTTTAGATATTTCCTCCTACACACCTTTTCTATAGTGTCTGTCATCTTCCATCCTTTGAGTTAATGGTTACATTAAACAGAGAATATCAGATTTTCACTGTCAAAGAAAAAACTTAGAAATGTTTTAGAATTGTGAACAACTAGGATTTTAAGGTCTCATTTAATTTTGGAAGTTTCTTTTTAAATATCACCTTTACTTTTAAATGAAAAGAAAAAAGTCACAAATATCAACTATAATATTTTCACAGCCTAAGAGTTTAAAGCTTGCTTACAGATCACTTTTTAATCAGAAGAAATCATTTTTAAGTACCTAGTAGTAAGATAAGAATCAAGACATTTTACAAAGTTGCTTTTGCTAACTTATCTGTGAGACTGGGGAATTGTCTGTTTTTTTAAGGTTTCTTGCAAAGGCAAACTTTAAATCTTGGTGAAATGGGTGCTATTACCACAGAAAAATCATTTTTTATACTCTGAATCCCTTCCTCTTGAAATATTTATATATATAAATTTCTTCCTTTTTTTTAATCCTCACCCAAGGATATGTTTTTCATTGATTCCAGAGAGAGAAACATCGATGGGTTGCCTCCCACACACGCCCTGGCTGGGGATTGAACCCATGACCCTTTGGTACATAGGACGATGCTCTAACCAACCAAGCCATACCAGCCAAGGCAAATATATACATTTCTATATGCAAAATCCATCTGCCTTCTTTTTTCTATTCTCTCTGGAATTAATCTCTACTATTTATCAGCTATGGAAAGCTCCCAGGTTAATAAGATTTTCAGTTAGTTTGCCTTTCATCACTTCAAACTACTACAGTTCTGAACATATCATTTCAAAAGCAATTATCAGCCCTGTCTGTCTCCAATATGAGCTGCTCCAAAGTGCTTGAAACACCTGAACACATTTCCTGAACAGCTGTTCTGCTGCCCATCATGACCATCTCTCATTAACTCTGGAAGGTACTTACCCAAGCTCCCTGTTTACACACACCCACCAACCCCAACCTCTGCCCACCAAGTCACTGCAAAAAAAAAAAAAAAACTCAGGATGTGCCAGGAATTATACCAAGCACTTTGTGTCAATTCTTTCATTTGCTCTTTACTATACCCTAAGAGTAGGTATTAGTGTTATACCCATTTTAATTAAAGGAAGCGGTAGTTTGAAGTGATTAAGTATCTTGCTCAAATATACACAAACTTGGGATTTAAATGCAACATTGTCTCTAGAATTGATACTTTTAAGCAGACATTTAGAAGAATAGGAAGGAAAGGAATTGGGGCAAGCAGATAAATTGTGGGAAAGCTGATTTTCAGGCAACACTGGCCAGCCTGAATGAAAATGGAGAAGGTAAAAAAATCTCTTGCACCTCTCTCCCCACCTGTCCCCCACAATTAACACACACATACACAGGCATTTCGCCTAGGCTACCTGGAACTTTACCAAATGGAAATCCATACACATAGACAGAGAGGTAGTTCAGCATTAGCGATGCAGCACTTGGGCTGTGGATCCTGTCTGCCAGGGTCTGAATCCCTGCTCTACCACTTACTACCTGTACAACCTTGTTTAAATTACTCTCTCTGCTTTGGTTTCCTCATCTATAAAATGGAAAAACAACAGTATGTTCTTCATAGTGTTGTTACAATGATAAATCTCCTTAACACAATGTCAAGAAGCTTGGGACAGTGTCTGGCAAGCAGTAAGCATGCAATAAAGGCTACCTATTATTTATTTATACTTTCTTTTAACACAAATAATTCTGGGTGAGCTATGAGTAAAACATCTTAATGTGTAATAGTTTAATCTGATGGCTGAGAGCAGGAACACCAAGTACCAAAGTCTATTCTCCAGAAGTTAAGAAGGCAAAGTTGCTACTTGGAGCACCTGAGGGGTAAGGAAGGTGTAAGGCAGAGGTAGGGAATCTTTTTTGTGCCAAGGGCCATTTGGATATTTATAACATTATTTGCGGGCCATACAAAATTATCAACTTAGCCCAGCCAGTGTGGCTCAGTGGATTGAGCATCGTCCCATGGACTGAGAGGTCCCAGTCCGATTCCCAGTCAGGGCAAATGCCCAGGTTTCGGGCTCTATTCCCAGTGGGGGGCATGTGGGAGGCAGTCGATCAATGTGTCTCACATAGATGTTTCTGTCTCTCTCCCTTCCTCTCTCTCTAAAAAAATCAATACAAACATTTTTTTAAAAAATCATCAACTTAAAAATTAGCCTGCTATATTTGGTTAAGCATTTAATTAACTCACCCCTAAAGTGATGACTAGAACTGCTTCTCTTTGGTAAGGAGGAGTCTGATGTTAGCTGGTATTGATGATGCTACTTGCAACTGCTTTTCCAGGTTTGCGACGGTCAGCCTGGAGCTCAGTCAACTCTTTGTGATGGTAAGTTTTGAAAAGAACTGCTCGCAGCAGTAAGTTGTTACGAACACGGTGCATATTTCAATGCATGTCTCCTCAAAGTGGGAAGTTCATCATTGTTTATGTAATATTTCTAGAACTCAAGCAGTGGGAGATTGTTGTACCTAGCTTTCAGTTCATCATCACTTTGCAACTGAATGATTTCCTGTCATAGGTTATCAGGCACATCAGCTGGTTCCACATTGAATGGTGTGGCAAAGATGTTCAATTCCATTTGTTTACTTTTCACGTCCATGAATCTTTCATTAAATGCCTCAATTAGTTTCGCACATTCACCAGCATATTCAAGTGTCAGTAGAAGGCGTTTCCAGAATGAGAAAATGCACCATGTTATTCCATTCGAGTTGCACTTTCCACAGCCTTAATTTAGCTTCAAATGATTTCACATTTGAAAGCAAGGAACTGAGAAGTTGGTTGGGGCCCTGCACCTTGATGTTCAGCTCTGAGAGGTACTTGGTAATGTCCACCATGAACGCTAAATCACACAGCCACTTGCTATCACTGAGTTCCCTGACAGGTTTTCCCTTCATCTCCATGAACTGCTTGACTTCATTCCGCAGTTCGTAAAACCTCATGAACATGTTCCCGCAACTAAGCCACTGCTCTTCGCGGTGATAAACAAGATCACCGTACTCAGAGTCAAGATCATTCAGTACTGGTGAATGTTAAACTGGTGGCTGTTAACCCCTCTGCTTTTGACAAAATTTATGCATGACACTACTGCTGACATCACGTTGTTAAGTCGCAATGGCTGTGCACAGAGACTTTCTTCATGTATGATGCAGTGGCATATAATTAAATCACCTTAATCAAGACTGAGTTTGATTCAGTTCTTTCTTAACAAATGCAATTAACCCTTTTGGGAGCCAACCATAGCTACAGCTCCATCAGTAGTAAAACCACTTAATTTTTCAGTTAGCTCAAGCCCTGGCTGGTTTGGATCAGTGGTTAGAGCATCGACTCACAGACCAGAGAGTACCGGTTTGGTTCCCACTAATGGAACGCACCTCAGTTGCAGTTCGTCCCCGGCCCCAGTTGGGGTCATGTGGGTGGCAACCAGTCAATGTATCTCTCTCACATCGATGTTTCTCTCTCTCTCTTCCTCTCCCTCTCTCCCTCCTGCTCTATCTGAGGATAAATGCAAAAATGTCCTAGGGTGAGGATAAAAAAAAAAGTTATCTCAAGTTTTTTCACTGATAAAACAAGTCTCTCAAACAAGTCTTCTCCTCTTCTAGTGCCATGTATGGCTTCCAGTGACAGCAGTTCCTCATGAGTGTCAAACTCTACAGTTATCCCACGAACAAAAAAGGCTAGTTGGGCAGTAATTGTTAGGTCCATTGTCTCATCACAAGCCAGAGAGAAAAACTGGAAATTTCCTGCAGAATCCTTGGGTGTTTTTTCAGTATCTTGTGCTAAATCAGTAATCCAGTCTGAGACGGTTCTCTGAGACAAACTAACATTCTGAAACAATTTTCCTTTGTCTGGTGCTAACAACTCCGCAGCAGCCACCATGCACTCTTTCACAAATTCTCCCTCTGCATGGGTCCTCAGCTTCTTTTCGATCAGCTCGCTCACTACATAACTCAGCTGAATAACGTTGTCTCTGTCACAACGAGGCCTTGTGAAAGCGGCATGTTGTGATTCCAAACTCCAATGAAGAGCCTTGATTTTATCCAGACTCATTTGGCCTCCCAATTCATTGAGTTTAGCATGTTTTGAGCTGTAATGATGCTCCAGATTGACTTTTTTCACTACTGCTAACGCATTGCCACAAACTAGTCACTTAGGTTTGTCTTTGACTTCAACAAAAAAATAATCATTTGTCCATTTCTCTTGGAAAGATCGACACTCTGCATCAACTTTTCTTTGTAGCTGCCATTTGTAGGATGCCATACCACTTAAGTTTTAATAATTATCCAGTGTGTGTGTCACCAGTGATGCAATTATTTTGCTTTGATCGCTTTTGGAACATATCCAACATTTGTATCATCGACTCTTGAGGTCTTTTCCGTGTACTGTAATTTCCTTAATCTTCATCTGAGATTCAGTTTTTGCAAGGATTGTTGATTGTGGACGTGTGAATAAAGGTTGGATTGGAGTTGTCTAAGTCGACAACAAAGTTATCAATCATCGGAGGCAAGGTCACAAGGAATTATCTCATCACATTTTGTCTCATCACTACTGGATCACCGTAGTTTCACCACAGTGTGTTAACACTTTCCCAACATGTACACTCCCAGCCTGCCTGGCGCTGACCATCCTCCAAGTCACCAAGGTACAAGCAGATGGGCCACAGGCAGCCAACGAGAAACATATGTGCCTGTCCCATCATGTACTTGTATGTGCCCTGTCTATCCCGTAATGGACGTTCCTTGCTTGCCCCTCAAAATTACATTATTATTATGATTCACTTAATATAAATTTATGAAAAAAGCTCCTAGATTTATTTAATTTCGAGTCCCGCCTTGGGTTGCCTTGGCAGGACCTGACCAAATGATTTTGTGGGCCAGATGTTCCCTGCCCCTGGTGTAAGGCAACACAGCTACCTACATCAGAGGGAAGGATCTTTGGGCTGGTGAAGGAAGTAAAAAGGTCACATAAAAGTAACTGGCAGGATCCCCCAAACAAACTGTCAATTTCCTAATTTTGCCTAAGGTAAGCACTGTTCCTAAGGAAAGAAACTATTCTCCGTAATATTTCTTCAGACAAAAGGTCACCAGACAAGATTGGCAAGAGATTGGGAAAGCATTAATAAAATATGTATTCAACTAGAATTATATTCTTTGATTTTTCTATGGCATCCTCTCCTTCAGTCACTATGAAAAGATAAAACATTAAGAACAAATAATTCCCCCACTCTAGAGTATCTAGGAACCACACCCCTGCTGGTCTCAGAGTAGCAGGGAGCCTTCACTGAGCAGGCAATGTCTCAACAAGCTGCCCCTGCCAGGGTCATCACAAATTAGCAACCCAGCATTCCAGTGACAATCAGGCTGACTACATGTAATTTAATATTTGTTTAAATTTTAAAAACAATGGAGTCATTTTATCTCCAAATAAATACCAATGCATGGTAACAAAGGCAATATTCTCATAGGAAGCATGTTTTCATATTTGGCATCTACCTGAAAACCTCTCTGACAGAGAATTTAAAGGACAGGATAAAGGTTGGCAAATTCCATGTTTCTGCCAGGGTTCCTGAACTATACCAAAGTTAAACTTATGCCAGCCTGGTTAGTTGTGCTCTGCTGATTCCCTCTATAACATCAGGTGAAAAAACGTGTAAAATAAGCATGGTTTTATTCTGAAGAGCCCAAATACTGTGCTTATTCCTATAGCAACTAGTAAGCTAAACAGAGTCCTAGAGTTAACTCCATAGACTACACAGAGAAATCTTTCCTTTGTGCTTTTATATTATGATACTAAATCTTTTGCTGAGGATGATTCATTTACAAGGAGGAGGGGCCCTGGCCGGTTTGGCTCAGCAGTTGGAGCGTCGGCCTATGGACCAGAGAGTCCTGGGTTCGGTTCCAGCTAGGGGCATGTACCAATAAATAAATAAATAAATAAATAAATAAATAAATAAATAAATAAATAAAAGGGGGGGAACTAGATAACTAACTACACTATCAGTATCATCACCTAATGATATACAAGACATTAAAGAGGTAAAATAAAAGGTAAGTTGGGAGAAAAAATTTGATTTCAAGAGTTATAATAATTTCTCCCATTTGACCATACTTATAAGAACATTCCCCAAATAACTATTTTCTTTAGCCACTGCAAAAAAACTAAAAAAGGCAAAATCAAAATAAATAATAGCTAAAAACTTACATAGCTCTCTAGAGAAAACCATTTAATCTTCACACTAGCCCTTGAAGGGCCACTATTATTATCCCCATTTTACAGAAAACAAAAGCTATAGAGCCCGAATATCGTGCCCACATGTCACACAGCTAGTAAGTAGTAGAGACAGGAGTTGAGCCCAGGCACACTGCCTCCTACATCTGTGCTCTTAATCACTACATTATGCCACTTTTCAAATGGAAAGAAATAAAACTGGCTGTCATCCAAAAGACTGTCATATGATGCTGAATTTTGACTTTGCTTTATATTTCTAATCCTTCTACCTAAGAGAAGCGCTTCTGTTGCTGTTTTTATATCCCTGTACTAAATCTTAACCTTAGAAACATTTTCATTTAAAAAAAGAAAAGGACAGCAGCACATCTAGTTATGTCAGACATAGAAGACAGTGAACTACATGATTCCTATTGACCCTTGTTCATAGAAGAGTATTCAGAACGATACACAACTGCAAAGTGCTAATACAGAAAAATATCAAGGTAATTTCACACATATTTTATCTCATTGAGGGACATATTCCAAAAGTAAGAACAATGACTACTGACCGATAATATGACTCGCCCTCAGTCATAAGGTTGTAAAATGAATCAAGGTTTCTTGAAACCTAGCCAATCTCCTTTCCTCTGCTACAGTCAATGTTTCAAGTAATAAACCCATTTCCTCTGCAGGAAACTGATGTAATCAAAAGAAATACAGAAAAATAAATGAAACTTATCACAGATAGTTTATGTTGAAAATAACTTTAAAGCGCCAAACTTCAAATCATCTCATAATTTTTTATTTTGCTTTCATAGCTATTACTTAACATAGAAAAATATTTTCCTAAAACATTTAAATCAAAGTCCTATTTAAAGAAACTTCTGATTAGAAATTATTAAACTGTTCATGTATTGTTAAAAATAATAATAATGTCCTAAGCTATTAGAAAGAGATGTATAGCATGCTATTTTAATATGCCTAAATGAGGAAGGATCAATATTATTTTAATTTTTAAAGGTCTGTTTATGAAACGCAATCATCCTTCATTAAAAATGCAAGCTGTGCTTCAGCAAGAGGTTAGCGTAAATGATTCATAGAAAGATCTCTCTCTCTAGTATAATCTTCCTCTCCTGGGAGTTTCCTTCAGAGCTTTATCAAACCACTCAAGCTATTATTAAAAATGCTTCCCTGCGATAAGAGAAGAAAAATACATCTTCCCATTCCCATTCACCATTGCCTCTTCCATTTGAGTGATTTGTATCTTTTCCATTTACAGGGAAATTAATTCTTTATTTCCACACACTTTTTCAATCATTTCTTTTCACAAGCATTTTAAGATTATTTTATAATATACAAAAGAAGGAATTCAGTATTTCTTTAAATCAGAGGCTTTGATTCACTTATATATCCTGATATCTCAGTGTGTTGTTGTCTTTCATGGAAATTTACCTTTTATTTGATGGGTTTTTTAAGATTTTAAAATGTTAACTCGTCAAAGTCAAGGCACTCCAAATTTAAATTCAATTTTCTTCAATTTCAAAATGCTAATGAAAATGGCTGCTTCAATGCAGCAGCATCTGGCTCATTCTAACATTCAGTTTTAACTAATATATCCTTAATTATTAAAGTCTGGTGTTCAATTTCTTTCACATGGATAAACCAAACACCTATTGCTACAATTATAAATACCGGGGATAAATTAGTTACAACAACATATCATAGAAAAGCCTTCCTTTTGCTTCTCTGGCTGTTAAATAAAGCCTCAAGTATCTTATAAGGAACACACATTTGAAAGGCCACTGTTAAACATTTGGGCTCTGGTGTATGTAGGTGTGCATTTATTGGCTAGCAAATATTAACTCTGCTGGGTACTCAAGCATAATGCATAGAGCAATTTGTCTGCCTGTGCAAATGGGCCAGGTTTTTTCCAACTGCTTTTTCACATAAATGTGTCAAAACTGAAGGTAATCATATGTCCTAATTCTGGCTTTACAAAGCCAAATCTGCCTCTACCCAACTGGATGTTTTTATTAAAGTGTTCCTGAATATACTTAAGCACATTATGATGTCTGGTAAAGGTTGAAATCCCTGAGAGAATATGTTTAGTTTTAAGCCTCAATATATGTTAGGGAGTTTTTCTCTCCCAGCTCCAACTCTTTTTTTCTTTTTCTTTTTTAATCAGCAACATCGACAGGACTGACTGAATATTTTACAATAGAGTTGCAGAGTATGTGTGTTCAATCGTTTGGCTTCCCAGAAGATTCATTACAGTTACATTAGAAAGTCAAATCAGGCAATTCTGCAGCCTGGTGAAAGCTAGCGTATGAAAGGAGGTTAATACAAAAGAATTCATTTTAAATAAAGGACATTTAGGACTTTAAAAAGCAACATTATAATAAAATTTCTAAGATATTTGTTCTGGTGTTAGCATGTGTTACAGGTCTAATTTCAGAGATGTCTAAATGCTTTTCTAGGAAACAGTGAGAGAATGTACGAGAGGAAATTGTCTGATCTGCAAGGTCTGCCATCTTAATGATCCTCACGCTAAGAACACTGCAGATGTATGTTCTACCCTCCTTCATGGGAAAAGAATCCATGTATTCTCCGATTATGCTGATGGAGGAGGAATCAAGTAACATCAAGGTGTATTCATTTAAATTCTTATAAAGGTTCTGAGTGATTTTAATACTTGTTTTTCTGAGTGTAAGTAAAACTAAGAATTTTCAGATCTTAATATGTATTTATATGACAAAATCAATAAGTTAATTTTTTCCATTAGTATCAGGGATAAAAAAATCTTCCCAGGCATACATATGTCTAACTGGCACTTGTGTACAATGGTTTCCCTCTCACTAAACTTCAGACTTCAATAAACTCCTAACTAATCTTATTTATTTAATTTGTTTCCACTGGTTTATAGATAAGGAAAAATTAAAAATGACTACCTACTGAAATGAAAAGAAAAATGCAAGCCTCTTCATTCAGTAAAGTAGATTTACAGAATACAAATTTCAAATACATAGGCTCACCTTTTGCATGAGCAGTTCAAAGCCTAACTATCATGGCTAGTGAGAAAGAGCAGCTAGCAGTGGTAAAAGACAGGACAGGCGCTGTTTTCGGTGCTACCTCTGGCAGGAGTGCAGATGGGCTCTGAAGGCCACTAGCTATGCTTAATTTAATACGAAGCTAAATACAGTCAAAACATCTGGTGCACTACTGATGATTATCATGATAAATTAAATCTGACATCACACACAAACCCATTCAAATATTCTATTTATATCCTTTTCACCTAAAACACAAAGCTAAATATCTACATTTACTTTTGTTTTTCATCTCCTCTAACAGTATTCTATTTTAGAAAAGACGGATTTTGTCTGATGTTTACACAATTTCAGAGACTTCTTTAAGAAAAAGACCACTTCATTAAGAAAGAAATTTGTATATAAAATGCCAAGGGGATCATGCAAGTGAGGGTCCCTTTGGTTTAACCTCCATTAGCTCCACGGACAATCTGCATCTGGGGAGGGTTTAAAGACAGTGTGAGATAAAGACTAAATGGCACACAAAGTGGCACATGAAATTGGTACAAAGAATTAAAAACATCTAAAAAGCAGGCAATTTAACTGACAACCTGCAGAAGAGCAAA
Organism: Tadarida brasiliensis; assembly: GCA_030848825.1. Classification (NCBI taxonomy): domain Eukaryota; kingdom Metazoa; phylum Chordata; class Mammalia; order Chiroptera; family Molossidae; genus Tadarida; species Tadarida brasiliensis. The sequence continues at coordinate 5,669,370 of CM061264.1, forward strand.
ACAGACTTTCTAGACAGGCACATCAGCAAAAATAAAGTCTTATGATGATATAAAATATGTTCATAAAATGCAGAACCCCAAATCTGTGACAGACCACTAGAACAAAAGTACCCTTATAAAGGGGAAAAGTTTATGGGGGGAAAAGCAAATTATCAATTTTATGATAGTTGCAGGACAAGGAATAAGTATAAGTTTTATGAGCTAATACCTATTACATAAAATACTTAGATAGTCTCTAACAATTTGCTATTTAAAAAATGCAGAAGACCACTTGTAAATGAAATAACTACTGCCTATACTGCTATATGCAAATTATTGCATTTTTATTACATTGCTTTGAATGCTACTTGGTGAAGAGGATTTTTAATTCCCCTGCCATATAAAATTAGCCTCACCCACACTTTTAAACAAAAAGGACCTAAATCTTGATTCTGCATCTAAAGGGAAGATAGTATTTCATATAATAAAGTCAGTACAATCAAAATGAGAACCATATTTCTGTTTAACATTTCTCATCTTGATTCAAGAGCTGGGGGGGTATTAAAATTAATGCATCAAACTATCAGAATTCTGCCCTTTTTATTACTGGTAATATTCTTTCTAAAATATTAGTCTGCTTTGCTGTACTAGTGTATCTTTTTGAAAGTTCTCTTTAACTACTGGAATCACTTTAACATTAGGAGAAAAATGTGAACTGAAAATAATCTCTTTAGTTTTAATGGGTTTGAAACTTTGAAAACGATTCCCTCTTTATCTTCACTGCTTCCAATGGTGAAAGATAATGAAGCTACTTGCCATTCAACATAAAAAACACATATACAAAAAAACAAATTGTCAATTGGCAAATGTCACAAAGGAAACATATTCCTTTTCCAGTTAAATAAAAGTTATTTCTAACAACCACCATCCTAGGTTAGCAAGTTACTGCTCCATTTCGTCTTCACTAGATAACCAATTTTTTCTGAAATTAATAGTGAAGGAATACCACTGAAAACTGTGATCCTCTACCCATGAGTAAGTGAATGAACTTCACAGACTGCCAACATCAAATTCTCTCTGCATCATTAATCTACTACCAAATGTGATGCTCCATCAAAAGGAACCAAGATTTTACAGAATTCCCCATAATCTTTTTTTAACTTTTTTTCTTTATTAATTTTTAGAGACAGAGGAAGGGGGAGGGGGGAAGAGAGAGAGAGAGAGAGAGAGAGAGAGAGAGAGAAACATTGATGAGAGAGAACATCAATTGGCCGCCTCCTACATGCCTTCCACTGGGAATCAGGCCCACAACCTGGGCACATGCCCTAACCAGGAATCAAACTGGCGACCTCTTGATACATGGGTTGACACTCAACCACTGAGCCACACCAGCCAGGCGAATTCCCCATAATCTTAACAGAGGAACAAATATAAGACAATGAAGAAAAAAAAACAGGATAAGCTCACTGTTGCTGGATTGTATTTTCCTGTTATGCTTAACTCTCCCCACAGCTGATCAAACTTCACAGTTGGATTAAGAGAGCTAGAAGAAAGTATTGACACTTTTTATTTAGTTGGACATCAGCTTTTCTTTTTTTCCATTCTAAGGTATTAGATTTCAGCCAAAATACCATTCTATTTACTAAAGACACTCATCTTCCCCATCATAAAGATGTAAATATTTAATACTCATAAGGACACAAAAAATGGGATTATTCTCTCACCTCAAAATCAAGGCATCATCTAAGAAGCTATTTAGTACAGACTGTCAAAGAAAACAAAAAAAAGTATTAAATCACTAAAAGGTTATCATTTACTCTCAGAAAAACTAAAAATCATTATTTTATTTTCAATTATTACCTCTTTCTGACACATTAATTTAAATGTCAGAATCCTTTGCCCAGCTGGGGTGGCTCAGTGGCTGAGCATCGACCCATGCACCAAGAGGTAGCCAGTTCGATTCCTGGTCAGGGCACATACCCAGGTTGTGGGCCAAATCCCTAGTGGGAGGCATGCAGGAGGCGGCCAATCGATGTTCTCCCTCATCGATGCTTCTCTCTCTCTCTCTCTCCCTCTCCCTTCCTCTCTCTCTAAAAATCAATAAAGAAAAAAAATTTTTTAATGTCAGAATCCTTTTATGTGAAAAAATTATTAAAACAGGCTACACACCTCAGAATTTACTAGATATAACATGAAAAGGAGCATCATCTTTTCAGAAGGCAAGGATAAAGAACCTCAATAATTAGAAAGAAAAAGACCAAAACCACACAGCTGAAACAAACCCGGGCACCTTAGGACTTTTTTTGGTACAGGCTCAAACTATAGCAAAAATAGAAATGAAAGACTTATGCAGTTAGTTCACAAAAGTTATAAAATTTTCAAATCAGATTCTTCCTAAGGTAAGGAAAGTAATAACAGAATAAAGACTACAAAATTATTTATCCTTTCCTTCAGAGAATACAATTTAGCATAGTTTTTTTTTTTTTAATCAAAAGCAGGAGATTTGGGTTCCAATTCAATCCCAATAACTAAGTTACTCTGATATTTTGATTGCAGCCTGTGTGCAATTATACACCCACCAGGCTCAAATGCAAAAGAGCCACAAAGAACTTAGAACATTAGCAAATTCAATATACATAGAAAAAAAAATCCTATAAAATTCAAATATGAAGAAGCTTTCTGCTAAGACCTGAATGATAATTCCTAATTCTTATTATATACCTAAGATATTGATGATCAATGCACTATTACACTGTGCAACTCTAACTGATCAAGGCCAATTCCCCATATGGAAAAAGAAAGATTTATCTGGGAAATATTTCCAAATAAATTACCCACAAGTAAACAGTCTTAGATCTATCATTTATATCTCACAGGACAAACATTTATATATCATTTACAATAACTTATATCAATCACCACAGTCCAGAAAAGTTAGCCTTGGATTAAGATGCCAAACAAAATCTGAGCTGAATGAAAAGAAAAGGTCCTAGATCAGTAGAACAGCTTTGTTAGCATGAGTCTGAAGAGTACTTGATAGAAGCTTAGGGCAGAAAACTCTTTGGTGTGGAAAGTAGGGACCCCCATTTGGAGAACTGGATGTCATGGGGGAGGGTAACAGGAACAGGTAACAAGCTATATAGGCCTTTGATATTGTAAGTCTAACTGTTTCTATGTTTTTTGTATTTATAATAATTATTCTCTATTAATGCTAAGTTAAATTATTCATGAAACTCCAGCTGTTGTCAATTATGCTGAGGGGGAAAAAAGGATTTTATACAAATTCAGATTTAAAAAGAGAAGGACTGACTGCAACCTTTAAGATTAGAAGCAGTGCCCTGGCCGGTTTGGCTCAGCGGTTAGAGCGTCAGCCTGCGGTCCAGAGAGACCCGGGTTCGGTTCCCGCTAAGGGCACGGACCTCGGTTGCAGTTTGTCCCCGGCCCCTGGTTGGGTCGTGAGGGAGGCAGCCACTCGATGTGTCCCTTTCACATCGATGTTTCTCTCTCTCTCTCTCTCTCTCTCTCTCTCTCTTCCTCTCTCTCCCTCCCATTCTATCTGAACAAAAAATGGAAAAATGTCCTCCGGTGAGGTTAAAAAAAACAACAACATTAGAAGCAGTGAAGCCAGCAAAAATGTAGTGTTAACATTAGCTGCATTTATGCAGCACTATGTTCCAGGCACCAGGCTAAATTATTGAATAATTCCTAAACAACCCTAAAAAGGTAGGTATTATCATCTCCATTTCATAGATAAGGAAATTGAAACACAAAGAAGGTACAAAACTATAACATGGCAGCCAGGTCACAGAACAAGGATTCATACCCAGTCTTTGTGCTGTCATGCTCAAAACCCATTACACTTCACTCTCTCTCCCAAATGAGTATCAAACTGAAAGCACCCCAACAAGAAATAAAAACTCAATGGAAAAGTCCAAGTTTTTAAACAACATCCTTTCTTCTGGAGCACTGCCGTCCTAAAACTGGAAGATTTTTAGGCTTTGCAATGTGACATTCTTGATAAAGACACATTTGATTCTAAATCTTTTGGCGCCCTGGCCGGTTTGGCTCAGAGGTTAGAGCGTTGGCCCACAGACCAATGGGTTGCGGGTTCGATTCCAGTCAAGGGCACGTACCTCGGTTGCCATTCATCCCTGGCCCTGGTCGGCTCTGATCGGCCCTGGTCGGCGTAGTGTTGGAGGCAAACCAGTAGATGTGTCCCTCTCATGTCGATGTTTCTCTCTCTCTCTCTCTCCCTCCCTCCCTCCCACTCTATCTGAAGATAAATAGAAAAATATACTCAGGTGAGGATTTAAAAAAAAAAAATCCTTTGGCAATTTCATTCCATATCAAGGCTTCAATTATTCCCATTCTCAATACCTCTCTCTTCAACCCTGACTTCCTCCCAGGTCTATCTAAATATTTCCATCTGCCTAATGACAAAAATCACTCAGATTTCTCAATGAAAAGTTATCTTACCTCTTCCCTTTCAAATCAGTTTCTCCTCCTATGTTCTCAAATTTTGAATGGTCTTGCCATACTCCTAATTACCTGTTTCAAACCCCATTTAACACTATACCTTGCTCCAACAACTGCCAAATGCACTTGAGTCTACCACTACATCTCAAATCGATCTCACTCTCCATTTCCACTACCACTTGGAAAGGTTAGCTTCACATTACATTTCACCCAGTCTCCTAGAAAAAGTTTTCCTAAAGTGCAACTCTACTCATTTCACTCGTGTGCTAGAAAACCTTCCCAAAAAGCTCATTTCCAAGATAAAATTTTAAAAATTAAAATAAAAAGCTCATTTCCCACTTTACTTCAATATTCAAATAAATGCCCCCTTCCCTACGCAACCTTGTCTAATTCCTTTACCCCTAAGAGAGGTCATTGCTTCCTCTGCTGCACTTTATAGCACTTGACCTCATATCATAAGTACATATATTTACATTACATACATGTGTCTTCTTCCTACTAAGCTTCATAGTAGCAAGATAAATGTCTCACTCATCTGAGTCTTCTACAGATTTTGGTGAAAACAGTGCACATGGGTAGGAACTCAAATATTTGATAACCGAATGAAAGATTCTAAATCAGCTTACTAGATATAACAAGTTTTTTTAGCAAAAAGCTTGTGTCCATTTACTTAATTAAAAAAAAACAACACAAACAAATCTGTGAAAGATAATCATAATTTCCTTCAAACCAGCTCTTTATAAAGTTTTATTTGGTTCCTAGAATAGTCAGGAAATAGTGCTTATTTTATTTTAAGACAGAAAAAAGCTTGTCTCAAGTAGGTCAAGCAACTTCTAATCCTACTATTCACTCACTAAGCCAGGAGCTATCACCTCATGAGACCTCAGCTTTGGTACTTCTGGATTAAATCTCAAGAGAGCCTTTGTCTAACAATGCACTAAAGTCTTCGAGATGTCTACTCTTGTTTAAAACACCTTCCTCAGCCCAGCCAATGTAGCTCAGTAGTTGAATGACCACCCATACACCAAGAGGTTGCAGATTCAATTCCCAGTCAGAGTGCATGCCTAGGTTGCGGGCTTGATCCCTGGTGGGGGGCGTTCAGGAGGCAGCAACAGATGTTTCTATCTCTTCTCCCTTCCTTTCTAATAATCAATAAAACCATATTTTAAAAGTATATATTAAAAATAAAAACACCCTCATATCCCCAAAACTTCTTTTCAAACATTTAGATGTTTCTACCATAAGGTCAGCTCCTCTTTTTTCTCTCTGTATGGCAAGGCCCTAAAGATATGGCTTATGGAGAAACTAAGCCACATAAATGAAGACTAGGAGTTTAAAATACCTGCATATCCTGGACCATGGAAAATTAATATTTTCCCTCCACGGTAAAGTCACACACTTGGGTAAAGAAGAAAATCTGAAACATTATCATTCCTGCATTCAACAAAAATCCAGGCATGTAAGAGCCAGGGAAGTTAGGACTTAGTAAACTTAGGAAGGAAAACATGAATTCTGGCCTTGGCCAGGTAGCTCAGTTGGTTACAGCATCGTCTTGATACGGCAAGGTTGCAGGTTCAATCCCGTCAGGGCACATACAGGCATCAACCAATGAATGCATGAGTAGAACAACAAATCGATGTTTCTCTCTCTCTCCCTCTTCCTCTATCTCTAAAAATAGATAGATGAGATAGATGAGATAGATGAGATAGATGAGATAGATAGATAGATAGATAGATAGATAGATAGATAGATAGATAGATAGATGATAGATAGACATGAATTCTGTGAAATTTCTTATCTGCAAACTGTAGCAGTTTGGAGTACAAACTTGAAAATGGAAGACTGTTTCTAGATATTCTGATAGAGAAAGATAATATTTACATCAGTAAAGTAACAATCACAGAAACAAATCCAGATTGTTTTGCTTTGTACAACCCTGTAAAAGCATAGGATGTAGTCTACCTTTTCAGGTCAGAAGTAAGAGGTCTTTAAAAAAAAAAAAAAATGAAGAGGTCCTTCTTAAAAACTAAAGGGAAAAACCTATTCCCATGATCAGAATTTCCATGCAGTATTAAAAATGAATGTCTGGCCTAATTCAAGAACTAAAGACAGAAGTAGGGCATCAGTTGACTGAATATATTTCTTCCCATGTAAAAAGCTAACTCAAGGTCAGACATCTGGCCCCTGCTGCAGAGTACCAGTCCTAGGAGGCTGTCACTCAGAGCCCCAGACTTCTAATTGACTCAGTGTTTTCCATCCTTCCACTTCCTTTCCCTTATCTCTGCCTCCTCCAAGTCAAAGAGCACCCCAGGGCAGTCAGGAAAGGGCCACTGAAGAGCAGAGCGCACAGGTTTTCCAGAGCAACAGGCCTGTAGCGCTCTCTCTACATGATCCTCCCCCTCATGTCATCTGTAAAAACAAAAACAAAAATATAGGGGAAACAGGCATGCACAAAAATCATAGAATACTGCCTTACGTCCAACTAAAATTCTAAGACAGAATTTTTTTTTAAACTGTAAGTGTTAAAAAAAAAAGACCAACTACACTCATCCATATATTCAGTCTTACTGCTAACCATGTGCCAGGCAAAATCCCTGCTGACTAAGCAAAGTATCTGGTTGGGAATCACAACATGGGGGTCAGAAAAATCCTGAAGGAGGCCAGCTGGTGTGGCTCAGTGGATTGAACGTCGTCCCATGAACTGAGGTCGCAGTTCGATTCCCAGTCATGACATATGCCCGGGTTTCAGGTTCAATCCCCAGTAGGGAGCATGCAGGAGGCAGCTGATCCAGGTTTCTCTCTCACCTCGATGTTTCTCTCTCTCTCCCTTCCTCTCTCTCTAAAAAATCAAGAAAAATGTATTTTTAAAAAAGGATGTAGGGAAATCAGAACCTTCAAACATTGCTGGTAGGATTGTAACATGGTATAGATACTTTGGAAAACTGGCAATTCCTCAAAATGTTAAACATAGAGGGACCATATGACCCAGCAATTCCACTCCTAGTAATATTACCAAGGGAAATGAAAATAAACATGTCCACACAAAAATCTGTACATGAATGTTCAGAGCAGCATTTTTTTTTCCTTATCCTTACCTGAGGAGATATTCATTGATTTTTAGAGAGGGAAAGGAAGAGATGGAGGGTGCCGGGGGTGGGGATTGATGTGAGAGCGAAACTTTGATGGGTTGCCTCCCATATAAGCCCAGACTAGGGATCAAACCCGAAACTTAGGTATATGTCCTGACTGGAAATTGAACACCAGACCTTTCAGTGAACAGGATGATGCTCCAACCAACTGAGCCACACCAGCCAGGGCAGAGCAAGATTTTTTAATAGCCAAAAAGTGGAATCAATATAAATGTCCATCAACTAATAAATAGATAAATAAAATGTGGTAGAGCCATACAATGGACAATTAACTTGGCAATAAAAAGGAATGAAGTACAGAAGTATGCTACAACATGAGTGAACCTTGAAAACATTATGCTAAGTCAAAGCAGCCAGTCACAAAAGCCTGCATGATTCCATTTATGTAAAATGTCCAAAAGAGGCAGCTCTATAGAGACAGAAAGTAGATAGGTGGTTGCTTATGGCTGGGGAAGGGGTGGGGAGTGACTGCTAATGAGCACAGGAATTATTCTAGGGGTGATTAAATGTTCTAAAATTGATTGTGGTGATGGCTGCCCAACTCTGTGAACATACTAAAAATAACTGAATTGTATACTTTAAGTGGGTGAAAGATACGGTATACAAATTACATTTCAATAAGGCTGTTATAAAACAAAAGATCAAAAGGACTACAGGGGTGAGGAATACTTTGGAAGACCACAGGATTTGAACAGGCAGACTGGCCTTTAAGTTATAACGTAACTCAGGAGAGACAGTGGCCTGAACTAGGGTAATGGGACAAGGAAGAGAGAGAGGAAAAAGAAACAATACTTGGTTATAGACACTGGAGAGAAAAGGGAGTTCACACTATGCAGAGTTTCTGGCTTAGAAAAGTGACCAGCATTTACTGAAACAGGAAAACAAAAAAAAGATATGTTTAGGTGAGGGAAAATTCACTGATTTTTTTTTAAGTTTAATTATATTTATAAAAGTTGTATAAGTACTTACAGAAGGTTTTGTTTCAAGAGGCTACAAGCTTTTCGCAGTCAGGCATTTGTTTCATTTTTTAAGGCAATTTAATGTTAGTTATGTGTATAAATGAAACTGGATGTTTAAAGAGAACTGTCTGTTCAATTTGAATTAATCAATGTACATCAAAAGCATTCTATTTGTCTTAATTTTTATATAAAATGTACTAGATACATGAATAAACTAGTAAGATTTCTAAATTAAAGTTAGGACTTAAGGAAAACCGGATTTTACATTTTATTAATTTTGAACATCAGTAACTAAGTAGTTGAGTATCACAAACATGTAGCATTGACGCCTAGAAATTAGAAGTTCCAATTTGATGGCTTCTATTTTCTCTGTGAAATAGCAAGTGAAGTCATCTGTTCAAGAGGTGAAAAGGAAGGCTGGGTGGACAGAAAGGGGAACAGGAATCCTTGGTCTAATGACTAGTTGAAATAAAAGTGATAGCAGCCCTGGCCAGTCTGGCTCAGCGGTTAGAGCATCGGCCCAAAGACTGAAGGGTCCCGGGTTCGATTCCCTGTCAAGGTCACGAATCTGGGTTGCAGGTTTGATCCCTGGCCCCGGTCAGATTCGAGCAGGAGGCAACCAATCGATGTGTCTCTCTTACATTGATTTTTTTTCTCTCTCTCTCTCCCCCAAACCCCTTCCATTCTATCTAAAAAAAAAAAAAAAAAATCAATGGAAAAATGTCCTCCAGGTAAGGATTAACAAACAAACAAACAAATAAAAAGCGATGGCAAAAGGGTGGGGAAGGGGGAATACAGAGGGACCAACAGGCACTGTCATAGGCCTAGGTTAGAGTGTGGAGACCATGACTTCACAAAGACACACATCAACTGAACGATGCCTTTTTCTTTACAATTACTTGGCATGACTTTCTTCAAAATAATGTTATGTGAAATTGGTTACTCTGAGGTACTAACAGAACATGTTTCTAGAATTTTTATTTTCAGCCATAATTTAAAGACAGAAATAACGGAAAGAAAAATCTCTTTACATAATGTACTTAAAGAAGAGTACTTCCGCATTCTAATCCTGACCATGGCAAAAATTCTTTTCAGTAAAAAAGTATAAAAGACAACATCTCTTCTAGAAGATAATAAAAGTAGTATTTACTCATTATACTTTAATATCATATCCATGTCTTTTCTTCCTCTAACCCTTAAGTCAGGATTCTAGACCAGTGATGTCCAATAGAACTTGCAGCAATGATGGACATCTTCTGTATCTGTACTGTCCAATACAGCAGCTACTGGGCACAGATGGCTATTGAGCTAGTGTAAATGAAGAACTTAAATTTTCATTTACTGCGTAACTTTATTTAAGTAGCCACATGAGGCTAGTGGCTACCATATGGGACAGTGCAACAGACTTTTCTATTAAAGAAAATGAAGAAATTTGTGGACCCACTAGATGCCCAAGAGTCCTACATTTATAACACAAAAGAGAAAATAAATATGTGAAGTACTCATCCACTCACTTATGAATATATGTAACAACATTAATCCTTGCCCCCTAAAGAGTCTTGGGTTCAATTCTCATAAAACAACCATGAGTTCTGAAGCCTCAAAAATGTGGGTGTGGACTATAAGGACAAAGGAAACCCATTTCACATGCGAAGTTTCAAGAAAATCCAGTACACTTAAGAGAAGGAACCATCATTCTTAGAGTAAAACTGTTTATCAGGCATCTTCTAAAGGCCAGAGGTGGCCTGAAACCTGTTTTTGTAAATAAAGTGTTATTTGAACAGCCATGCTCATTTGTTTATATATTCTCCATAGCTGCTTTGGGCTAGTTTAGTAGTTATGTCAAAGACCATCCAGCTCACAAAGCCTAAAATATTTACTATCTGGTCCTTTACAGAAAAAGTCTGCCAATTCCTGTTCTAGTCTAGGGGCTTCAAAGGCTGCTTGCACCAGGTAAGGAACTGAAGACAGAATTCCTGGTATCTAAACCATTTAACTTATAAGAAAAGGTAAAACCTAAAAACTATTTTTAAAAATCTTGAACTTTGACTTCCGGTCAAGATGGCGGCGTAAGTAAATGCGGTATCGCGTCCTCCCACAACCACATCAAAGTTACTACAGAACAACCATCATTCAAAAACTGCCTGAAATCAAGCTGAATGGGAGTCCTACAACTATGAAATTGAAGAAGCCGCACAGAGACTGGCAGGAGGGGTGGAGGCACAACAGGCTGGTCCCACACCCACGTGTGGCGGATAAAAATTAGGAGGACACCTTGGCTGGGAAGGTCCTCCCTGAGGACTGAGGGGTCCCCGTCCCACAGCAGGCGCCCAGCTCAGGGTTCCAGTGCCAGGAAGAGAAGTCCCCATCACTTCTGGCTGGAAAACCCAGCGGGAACTGAGGCTGAGGCGGCTGGAGCCCCCCCCGGCAGCTCCTCTTAAAGGGCCCGCGCACGGACTTACTCGAACTCGCACCCTCCAGGCTCCAGCGTGGGGGAGGCAGCTTGAAAGGCACCAGAGTCATATGGGGAAGAACTGAGTTGTTTGGCATTGGAGCGAGGGCTGGAGGGGCAGCTTTCTCCTGGACAGACGTGCTATCAGAGGCCTTTGTTCCTTTGGTGAGCCCTTCCCTAGGACAGCAAACAGCCGCCATACCTGGGACTCCAGCAACCTGGCTCACACTGTCTGCCCCTCCCTGGTGATTCCCTGAGGCCCCGCCCCACCCAACTTCCAGGCCCACCCAAGCTGTTGCCAGTTGCTTGACCATAGGATTGGCCTATCTTGGATCCCGCTTCAGCTTTTCCTAAATTCTTTCAAACAAGCAGCATCTGGTCTCAGCTAGACCCACACCTCCCACTAAGTAATACATAGAAACAAACACAGGGAGGCAGCCAAAATGAGGAGACAAAGAAACAGGTCCCAAATGAAAGAACAGAACAAAACTCTAGGAAAAGAACTAAGCGAAATGGAGATAAGCAACCTAACAGATGCTGAGTTCAAAACACTGCTTATAAGGATGCCCAATGGACTTAGTGAGGGCCTCAAGAGCAAAAAAAAGGACCAGTCAGAAATGATGGATGCAGTCAGAAATGAAGGAGGCACTAACTGAAATAAAGAATAGTTTACACAGATTCAATAGTAGAGTAGGTAAATCCAAGAAGCAAACCATCGATTTGGAATATAAGGAAGCAAAAAACACCCAATCAGAACAGCAAAAAGAAAAAAGAATCCAAAAAAATGAGGACAGTGTAAGGAGCCTCTGGGACAACTTCAAGCGTGACAACATTTGCATCTTGGGGGTGCCAGAAGGAGAAGAGAGAGAACAAGAAATCGAAAACCTATTTGAAACAATAATGGCAGAAAACTTCCCTAACTTGGTGAAGGAAACAGACTTACAAGTCCAGGAAGCACAGAGAGTGCCAAACAAGATGAACCCCAAGAGGCCCACACCAAGACACATCATCATCAAAATGCAAAAGGTTCAAGACAAAGAGAGAATATTAAAAGCAGCAAGAGAAAAGCAGTTAGTTACCTACAAGGGAGTTCCCATACGACTGTCAGCTGATTTCTCAAAAGAAACTTTGCAGGTCAGAAATATTCAGAGTGATGAAAAGCAAGAACCTACAACCAAGATTACTCTATCCTGCAAAGCTGTCATTTAGAATCGATGGTCATGTAAAGAGTTTCCCAGACAAGGAAAAGCTAAAGGAGTTCATCACCACTAAATAATTATTATATGAAATGTTGAAGGGTCTTCTTGAAGAAAAAGATTAAAAAAAATATAAACAAAATGGCAATAAATACATATTTATCAACAATTGAATCTACAAACAAAATGAACAAGCAGAACAGAAATATTCTCATAGATAGAACTTTTGTTGGTTACCAGATGGGAGGAGGATTGGGGGAATGGATGAAAAAGATGAAGGGATTAAGAAGTACAAATTGGTTGTTAGACTGACAAACCTCAAAGGGAAGGGGGGTTGGGGGTGGGAAGAAATAAACCAAAGAACTTATATGTATATATGCATAACCAATGGACACAGACAACAGTGTGGGGAAAGGCAGGAGGGGGGCGGGAATGGGGAGGAGGGGGTCAATGGGGGAAAAATGAGGAACATCTGTAATGCATTCAACAATAAAGATAAGTTTAAAAAAATAAAAATAAAAATAAATAAAATAAAAATCTTGAACCTCAGGGCATTTCCTGTTCACGTGTGGCAATGATTTGGTAGAGTTTTACCTGGGGAAAAACTGTTGCTGCATTTTATTTTTAGGAAAGAAGCAATTTCAAGGAAACAAAAATAAAGAAATCATATATGAAAGATTTATTTAAAATACTGCACTTCTGCCCTGGCGGATTTGGCTCAGCGGTTAAGAGCGTCAGCCTGCGGTCCAGAGACACCCAGGTTCGGTTCCCGCTAAGGGCACGTACCTTGGTTGCAGTTTGTCCCCGGCCCCTGGTTGGGTCGTGCGGGAGGCAGCCACTCGATGTGTCCCTTTCACATCGATGTTTCTCTTGCTCTCGCTCTCTCTTCCTCTCTCTCTCTTCCTCTCTCTCCCTCCCACTCTATCTGAACAAAAAATGGAAAAATGTCCTCGGGTGAGGATAAAAAAATATAAAAAATAAAATAAAATACTGCACTTCTAATCCCAACCCATAATAGATACTCCATAAGAATCAAGGCAAGTTGCCTAATTCACAATTAGAACCGAATACACTGAACTCTGAATCATTTAAAAGAATGTAAAACACATTACTAAATATGCTAATATATTGATGATTTTCTTAAAGTTTGAAACAACCACCATCAAAAGTTTCTATTTTCTATAGTACAAAGAGTCGGTACCACTGAGCACAGTGGTACCGGCGACACTACTCTAATCTCAGAATGATGCAACAATTAAGTAAAGTTTTGTTTTGAGGCAGTACCTGACACAGAGTGAGTACTTAATTTTTTTTTTTTTTTTTGCATTTATCTTCAGATAGAGTGGGAGGGAGTGAGGGAGGAAGAGAGAGAGAGAAACATCAATGTGAGAGAGACACATCGAGTGGTTGCCACCCATACAACCCCAACCAGGGCCGGGGACAAACTGCAACCGAGGTATGTGCCCTCAGCGGGAACCGAACCTGGGACTCTCTGGTCTGCGGGCCTATGCTCTAACCGTTGAGCCAAATCGGCCAGGGCGAGTACTTAATTTTTTAAACTACAGTTGACTGGAAGGGGTCATTGCCCACGTATTATGGATAATTAGGGCTTTACTTTCTCAATAGTGCAAAACTACATTTTCATCAATATAGTAGCACTGAAAGTTTTGGTCAAAGCTAGATTTAAGAGGAAATGTCACCTCATGATTAAGAGCACAGGCTTGAGAAGCAGACTGCCTCAGTTTACTTGCAGTCCTACTACTTAATAGCTATGTTCTCAGTTTCCTCATCCTCAGAAATAACAGCACTTACTTCATGAAGAATGTGGGGAGGGTTACAGTGACGAAGAACTAGGGCATGTTGCAAGCACTCAATGCTGCAGTTTAAAAACCTATGGCTAATGTACAGTCCATCGGAATGCAAATTTATACAGCCTTTTTGGAGGCCAATTTAGAAATTTCTATTAAAATTCAAAATGCACCTAATTTTTTACTCAGTAATTCCATGTTAGAAATCCATCCTACAAAAATATTCACAGGCAAAAATATTGACAAAAATGTTCATTGCAACATTGTTTATGATAGCAAAAAACTAGAAAAGACTAAACACCATCAACAGAGAAATAGCTAAACTGCAACATTAATATACCATACTATCGAATAGAATTATTAAAAATAGACTGTGTGTGCACTGACATGGAAAAATGTTCAGGATTTGCAGTTAAGTGAAAAAACTGTATAGTATGTAGAGCACAACATTTCTGTTAATTTAAAAAAATAGAGCCCTGGCTGGTGTGGCTCAGTTGAGTGAGCGTCGTCCGGTGCACCAAAAGATCACCAGTTGATTCTAGGTCAGGGCACATGCCCAGGTTGCGGGATCCATCTCCAGTAGGGGTCATGCAAGAGGCAGTCAATTGATTTTTTATGTCTCATCAATGTTTCTCTCTTTCTCTCCCTCTCCTTTCCTCTCTCTCAAAAATCAAGAAAATAGCCCTGGCCGGTCTTGCTCAGTGGTTAGAGCATCAGCCCGCGGACTGGAGAGTCCCGGTTCAGTTCCTGCTAAGGGCACGTGCCTCAGTTGCAGTTTGTCCCCAGCCCAGGTTGGGGTCGTGTGGGTGGCAACCACTCGATGTGTCTCTCTCACATTGATGTTTCTCTCTCTCTCTTCCTCCCTTTCTCCCTCCTGCTCTATCTGAAGATAAATGCAAAAATGTCCTCAGATGAGGATAAAAAAAAATCAATAAAATATATTTTTTTAAAAATAAAAAAGACACATAGTATATATGTTTTTACAGAAAGAGTTAGAAATAACATACACCAACCTGCTAACAGTTTTCATTTTGGAGGTAAGAACTATTAGAGACTTTTATTTGCCAAATTATACATTTCTCTATATGTAAAGTTTATAATTAACATAGTGTTAAAAAAAAAAAGATACTAGTAGGAAGCTCTTTAAAAAGATGTTTTCAACGATTTTAATATTGTAAGAAATTGTTCATGCTGCAAATACTGTTTTAGGAAAAGCTATAAAACTTTTTCTAATACATATGATTAGAAACTTACCAATACATATGATTAGAAGAAGATATTGAAAGAAATGACACCAAAAGGCAAACAGCTGTTATCTATAAATTTCATGAAGGTAGGGCTTAACAAGTCTCATCCAAAGAAAGCAGTTGCTGAAAGTTAAGTTACCATAAAAAACAAGCACAGCCCTGGCCGGTTTGGCTCAGTGGTTAGAGCGTTGGCCCATGGACCAGAGAAACCTGGGTTTGGTTCCCGCTAAGGGCATGTACCTCACTTGCAGTTTGTCCCCAGCCCTGGTTGGGGTCGTATGGGTGGCAACCAGTCAATGTGTCTCTCTCGCATCAATGTTTCTCTCTCTCTCTCTCCCCTCATCTCTCCATCCCACTCTATCTGAAGATAAATGCAAAAATGTCCTCGGGTGAGGATTAAAAAAAAAAAAAAAAAGAAGCACAGCATCATTTCTATAATATATAGTACATCAAATAATGCTTTCATTCACATTTTACTTTTATGAATCCAGTTTTAATATATTTTTATTGATTTTTTTGGAGAGAGAGGGAGGGAGAGATAGAAACATCCTATGAGAGAGAACATCGATTGGCCGCCTCCTGCATGCCCCCTACTGGGGATGGAACCCGCAACCCGGGCATGTGCCCTGACCTGGAATCGAACCAGGACTTCAACAGTCCATGGGTGGATGCTCAATCCACTGAGCCACACCAGCAGGGCTGAATCCAGTTTTATATCTTTAAGTTTTTTAGTGAAATACTTACAACATATAGGCAAGTATTAGAGAAGATAAGGAACAGCATGTATTTACCACCAGAATAACAAATGTTAACATTTTGCCATATATGTTTCAGATCTCTTTTCCCCTAAAGCAATTAATAAAACATTACACATATAGTTAGATCCTCTCCACCCACGTATATATATATACACATATATATATTTAAAAAGAAGGGACTAAAAGTAACCAAGCTTCAGACTTGCTGGATTTTTAGAAAATCTATATAACACATTGCCCGGCCAGTGTGGCTCAGTGGTTGAGCGTCAACCCATGCACCAAGAGGTCACCAGTTCAATTCCTGGTCAGGGTACATATCCAGGTTGTGGGGCTAAATCCCCAGTGGGGGGCATGCAGGAGGCGGCCAACTGATGTTCTCTCTCATCGATGTTTCTAGTTCTCTCTCCCTCTCCTTTCCTCTCTCTCTCTAAAAATCAGTAAAGAAAAAAAATTTTTTAAATAAATAAAAATCTATAACACATGTTTATTATCCTGGTTAAACCCTTCACTAATTCAATGTATAAATTCTAGCCTGCAACAAAAACTTACTATTGTTATATGAACTTACCTGTAGCAAATAACCTTAAAAAAAACACACACACAACTATTAAAGCTATGCTCAGAAAGACTATCTAAATGGATATCTTTGCCATCCCCTACATTATTAGTGTTTTGGTTCATAGTTTTGTTTTTAAAATGATTCCTAAGACCTTCAACATCCAAGACAGTGAACACTAGCCACAAGTGGCTACTGAGCACTTGCAATATGATAATCCAAACTGACATATGAGTATAAAATGCACACTGGATTTCAAACATTTAGTATGAAAAATTTTTAAATTAATTGTTATATTATTTACATGTTAAAATAATATTTTGGACATAATGAGTTAAATAAAATATTGTTAAAATTAATTTCACCCTTTGTCTTTTTTTAATGTGGCTACTATAAAATGCTAAATTACATATGTGGCTTGTATTTAAAGCCACATTGTAATTTCTATTGCACAATGCTGTCCTAGATACATCAAAGTAGCACCAGAATAAGAACTACTATTTCAGAATTAAGACTTAGAAAAATATGCAAAGGTTGAAATGGTCAAATGGTAGCACTGTGGTTGTTACCTAGAGGATTTAGAGGGAAGAATACTATTTAGGGAAAAGCAGGACTCCCAAATAATCCTTCCACATCACCAAAACACCCCAGATAAACTCTCTTTGCTTCCTTTCATTTTACTCATGTGTTTCTGGAAAATTACTCTCCTAAAGAAGTTAATAATTTAGTTAGTGGGGGGAAAAGGAGAAACATCTGTAATAAAAATAAATTTAAAAAATAAAATAAAATTGAAAAAAAGTAATTTAGTTAGTAACTTAAATAGATTGAAAATAGATCCAATACAATTTGATTCATTCATTTAACAATTTTTATTAACTGGGACTAGAGACACAGAACTGTGGCTTGCTTTCTGGTGTTTGTGGGGCAGTCATATGCAAACAATAAACAAGTTAACAAATAAGTAAAAACTTATTTCAGAATAGTGCTTTGAAGAAGTCATGCGAAAAAAGTCGATAATCAACCTTTCCAGTCCAATCCTATCTTTAGAATTAGCTTTTAGTAGTCCTTAAATGCTGCAGACTCCGATTTATTTTGGGTGATAAATTAGTTATTTCAATGTGTTCATTTTCTGTGTACATATTTTCAATTAAAGCATTCTGCAAAACATATGTACTATTCCCAAGGACATCACACAAGAAAATGCAAGACAATTTATGTCATTGCCATGACTCTCATAACGTGCCCAATTTGGCTTTTAATGATTAAGAAAAGAAAAAAGAAAGAAAGGCAAATGAGAAATATCTTGCTGTAAACATGGCAAAATAAATTCCAAATTGTTAAGCATCCGGCATTTTCAAAATAAATCTTCTGCTCCAGGAAATGGCACAAAAACCCAGGCTGACATGGTCAGCTTCCTCTCCCACAAAAAAATCAATTCCAAGAACCCCAGAAGTTCATACTACAGGTAAAATGTTCATGTGTGAGGCCTTAACTACACAGTTAAATGGCCTCCATAAATCATGTGTCAATCAGGTCAGGGGTTAACTCTCAGTGCATCCACCCACCAAAACACTATCCAACCATTATAAACAACATTAATTTAAAGGCACAATACACAATTGGGTAAAAAAAGTAGATGTTAGAAATGCTCAATAATAATTAGACTCAGTCATTAATTATAGCAAATTCATATAACAGAACACTACACAGTTATTAAAAATAATCCTGAAAGTATACTGACATTTAATTACATGAAAATTCTCATGTTTTACTGAATGTGCAATAATTGTAAAAATATATCTAATGTGATACCATTTTTAAAATGTATTTATACAGCCTCTGTAGGAAAAAAAAGTCTGGAAGAGTATATGACAAATAGCTATTAACTATCTATGGATGCCTTTTTAGTTTCTTTTTAACTTTTATGCAATGAACATCTACTACCACTTTATATAGTAAGAATAACATGTCCTGGCTGGTGTGGCTCAGTTGGTTGAGCGTCGTCCCATGCACTGAAAGGTCGCCAATTCGATTCCAGGGCATATACCCAGGTTTTGGGTTCGATCCCCAGTCAGGGTGAGTACGAGAGGCAGCCAATTGATGTTTCTCTCTCACATCAATGTTTCTCTCTCTAAAAAATCAGTAAAAATATATTTAAAAGAAAAACACAGAAGTTCTTTAAAGCCAGTTACAAAACACTGTGTGTGTGTGTGTGTGTGTGCGCGTGTGTGCGTGCATGCGCGCGCGCGCGCCCGCACTATCAATGATATTCAAAAAGAAAGGGCAATTACACAAAAGAAATACCACGGACTGTTGATAGAACGATCTCTGGGTGGTACTCCCTCTCCCCTCCATTTCTGGAAGTCTTTAACATCTGCTCATCATCTACCTTCTCACCTGGGTCTTACCATAATCAAGAGGGCAACAAGTGGATATGCCCCTCTAACAGCCAGGTATCTGGTTCCTAAGTATCCTCATCACCAATGACCTCTGCCTTCACTCCATGAAGCCATCCACTTACACAGCCACAACAGGCTTCATATCTAAAATCACCAATTCAGGGCATTCCATTCTCTCACCACAGGCCCCAGCAATCTGAATACTCAGATACATTTGTCCTCCAGCCTCAACAGAACTTTGTCCTTTCATCCTGTAATTTCTTCCTGTCATCATCACCTTTTAGATTTCAGTTCTATTTACTCTGACTTACACACTCACTGACTCTAGGAATTTCATGTTTAAAAACAAACAAATAAACAGATAAAGCTACTATTGCCAGAGCTGAAATTTAAATACAGGATTCTAGCTTCCTAGTCTGTGCTCTTTTTTAACTTTTTTTTTTTTAAACCTCACCCGTGGATATTTTTCCATTTATCTTCAAATAGAGTGGGAGGGAGAGAGAAACACTGATGTGAGAGAGACATACATTGACTGGTTGGTTCCCACATGACCCCAACCAGGGCCAGGGATGGAACCGCAACCTAGGTACATGCCCTTGACTGGAATCAAATCCCCAACTCCACAGGCCGACACTCCAACCATTGAGCAAAACCGGCCAGGGCCCTAGTCTGTGCTCTTAACCATCATGTCACAATGGCTCTCAAACCAAAGACAAACTTTTGCTTAACTGAAAAATCTTTCAGTTAAAAACATGGTTAATAATTTCAACATAAGTAAGCATCCAACTGGTATATAGTTTTCATACCAACTGTAATAATCCCAAGATTCTTAGTATCTGCTTATCATTCAAAATACAGTAACACATTCTTTCTGTTTTCACAAACGATTTCTTATATAAATTTCCTGAACTGATTTCACTTTAAATGTCTAGTGATTTTCTAAATTTTTTCATTCACCTGAAGTCACCAGGTACTTTCTTCTTGTTCTTTTTTATTTATTTATTTATTTTATCCTTACCCAAGGACATTTTTCCATTTTTTGTTCAGATAGAGTGGGAGGAAGAGAGAGGGAGAGGGAGAGGGAGAGGGAGAGGGAGAGGGAGAGGGAGAGGGAGAGGGGGGGAGAGAGAGAGAGAGAGAGAGAGAGAGAGAGAGAAACATCGATATGAAAGGGACACATCGAGTGGCTGCCTCCCGCACGACCCAACTAGGGCTGGGGACAAACTGCAACCGAGGTATGTGCCCTTAGTGGGAACCAAACCCGGGTCTCTCTGGACCGCAGGCCGACGCTCTAACCGCTGAGCCAAACCGGCCAGGGCTTGTTCTATTTTAAATATATAATGCTCAATTTATAAAATTTTAAAAATAAGTTTTCCTCTTTCTTCTCTCTAAATAACATCAATATTTGACCTTTCCCTTAAATATGCTTTTTGCTGAATGTTAAAACAACATCAAAGTCAAAAATCAGAACTACTTACTTTAAGTGAATCCAATAAGCACTTCAACCTTTGAAGCTATTCTAAGTGGAGCAATAAAGAAAGTTATCAATATTTTATCTGTTAACATTTACATTGCAACCTACTTAAAACAGTAAGTTATATGGCTCTTTCAATCTCTGGACGGTTTTGGCTTATCTAAGAAATCCAGATTATCATTTTGTCCTCCTAGAAAAAAATATACTTTCGCCTGGCTGGTGTGGCTCAGTGGTTGAGCATCAACCCATGAACCAAGAGGTCGCCAGTTCGATTCCCAGTCAGGGCACATGCCCAGGTTGTGGGCCTGATCCCCAGTGGGGGGCATGCAGGAGGCGGCCAATCAATGTTCTCTCTCATCGATGTTTCTATCTCTCTCTCTCCCTTCCTCTCTCTCTAATAAAAATAAAATAAGAGAAAAAAATATATTTTCAAGTGTCACTGAATATTTTCTTATGTTTTATACCATTAAAATTTAATAATGCAACTAACTGAAAGGAAAGGAATAAGAAAAGAGAAGGGGACACAGTGGGGAGGGGACAGAAGGAAAGTATCTATCTTAAGTTCCATTTTTAAAACTTCTTAGAGGGAAATATCAATAAAATGGGAAAATAAAACACAAGAGAATGTTTTATTTTCTAAATAAAATTTTTAAAACATATAGTTTCAGACAGGTCACTCTAAAACAAAAAAGTCAGCCCCGGCTGGTTTGGCTCAGCAATTAGTGTTGGCCCGTGGACTGAGCGGTCACGGGTTTAATATCCGATCAAGGGCATGTACCTGGTTTGCAGGTTCAATCCCCAGCCCCTGTCAGGGTCGTGCAGGAGGCAACTAATCAATGTATCTCTCTCACAACAATGTTTCTCTCGCTCTCTCTTTCTCTCTCCCTCCTTCCCTCCCACTCTAAATAAAAAAAGTCATAATTTTAAGGAAAGATGCATGGCATGACAGAAAAAGTTTCAACTACCCAGACCTTAGTATGAACCGTAATCTGATAGTACTAGTGGTGAGACCTTCCTGAATCTCCATTTCCTCACCTGAAAATCAGTAATAATATCACCTCTCCTGTGCTCCCTTCAGCAGTACATATACTAAAACTGGAATAATACAGAGATTTGCACAGTGCCTGTGCAAGGATGATACGCAAATTCGTGAAGCGATCATCCTCACATCTTTTGATCAGCTCAGAAGAAAATATGAGTCAAAGCATAATGTGTTGCACTCAATAGTATAATCATGACTTTTCACTATAAAAATATTTGTGTAAGGCAATCTATGAAATGGAAATGAAAGTTATACCTGTGTTATTTGTGCTAATGTGTTAACTTGCATTTCCTTTATAAACCTAAAATGTTCTAAAATTGACTTATTTATTTTTTTAAAAATACTACCGCTCCTAAAGAATGGGTTATTAGAAATAACGAGGGAATACAGACGCTAGATCATTCCTCTTTCTCCAACCCTTTTTTATGTTAAACATACTAAGCAAACAACAAAGAACTAATTCACCTCAAGTATCAGCCATTATATAAAATGTATCTAATGTATAAAATCGACATGCCTCAAAGCACACCACCACAATAAAGTGAATATTACAAGTCACACAAATTTTTACACAGTGCATATAAAAGTTATGTTTACACAACACTGTATTCCATTAAGTGTGCAAACAATGTATATATCTTAACTAAAAATACTAACCATCATCTGAGCCTTCAGCAAGTCAATCTTTTTTGCTGATGGAAAGTCTTTGCCTCAACATTGATGATGGCTGCTGACTGATCAGGGTGGTGGTTGCTGAAGGTCAAGGTGGCTGTGGCAATTTCTTAAAAAAAGACAATGAAACTTGCTGCAGCAATTGACTCTTCCTTTCACAATTACTCTGTAGCATGTAATGCTGTTTGACAGCATTTCATCCAAAGGAGAACTTCTCTAAAAATTGAAGTCAGTCCTCTCAAACCCTGCCAGCTGCTTTATCAACTCAGTTTATGTAATATTCCAAATCCTTTGTTGTCATTTCAATAATCTTCACAGAATCTTCACCAGGAACAGAGTCCATCTCAAGAAACTACTTTCTTTGTTCATTCATAAGAAGCAACTTCTCACCTGTTAAAGTTTTACATAAGACTGCAGCAATTGCCCAGCTGGTGTGGCTCAGTGTACTGAGCATCATCCCATGCACTGAGAGGTCCCAGTTCAATTCCCAGTCAGGGCACATGCCCAGGTTGCGGGCTCAATCCTCAGTAGGAGGTGTACAGGAGGCAGCTGATCAATGCTTCTATCTCTCTCTCCCTTCCTCTCTCTAAAAAAAATCATAAAAACTTTTTTAAAAGATTGCAGCAATTCAGTCACATCTTCCAACTCCACTTCTAATTCTGGTTCTCTTGCTATTTCCATTATATCTGCAGTTACTTCCTCCACTGAAGTCTTAAACCCCTCAAACTTATCCATGAGGGTTGAAATCACCTTCTTTCAAACTTCTGGTAATGTTGATATTTTGACCTCTTCCCATTAATTATTTTGACCTCTTCCCATGAATTACCTTTCCAAGAATGGGGAAGCCTTTCCAGAAGATTTGCAAATGACTTTGCCAAGATCCATCAGAGGAATCACAATCTATAGCAGCTATAGCCTTACAAAATGTTTTATTATTATTATTATTATTATTATTATTATTATTATTATTATTATTCCTCACCCAAGGATACTTTTCCATTGATTTTTAGATAGAGTGGAAGGGAAAGACACATTGATTGGTTGCCTCCCACATGACTCCGACCAGGGCTGGGGATGGAACCTGCAACCCAGGTATGTGCCCTTGACCTGGAACCGAACCTGAGACTCTTCAGTCCTTGGGCTGACGCTCTAACTGCTGAGTCAGACTGGCCAGGGCTAAAATGTATTTCTTAAATAATGAAACTTGAAAGTTGAAATGACTCCTTGATCCATGGGCTGAAGAATGGATATTGTGTTAGCAGGCATTAAAACAACATAAATCTCATGGGTAAACAGAAACACTGTTAATGAGCAGTAATATTTTGAAAGGAATCTTTTTTTTCTTCCTGAGCAGTAAGTCTCCACAGTAGGCTTAAACTATTCAGTAAACCGTGCTGTAAACAGATGTGTTGTCATCCAGGCTTTGTTGTCCATGTATAGAGCACAGGCAAAGGAGACTGAGCACATTCTTTTTTTTTTTTTTGGTACGTGCCCCTAGCGGGAACCGAACCCGGGACTCTCTGGTCCTCAGGCCGACGCTCCAACCGCTGAGCCAAACTGGCCAGGGCATGAGCACATTCTTAAGGGCCGTAGTATTTTCCCACAGTAAGTGAGCATTGGCTTCAACGTAAAGTCACAGCTGCATTAGTCCCTAATAAGAGAGTCAACCTGTCCTCTGAAGCCTTGAAGCCAGGCACTGACTTCTCCTCCTTTGAGCTTTCTATGAAAATCCTAGATGGTGTCTTCTTTCAATACAAGACTGTTTCGTCTGCATTGAAAGCCTGTTGTTTAGTGGAGCCACTTTCATGAATCATCTTAGCTAGATTTCTGGATAACTTGTTGCAGCTTCTACATCAGCACTTGCGGCTTCACCTTGCACTTTGATGTTATGGAGAGAGGCTTCTCTTCTTAAACATCACGAACCAACCTCAGCCAGTTTCAAACTTTTCTTCTGCAGCTTCATCACCTCCGATAGCCTTCACAGAACTGAAGAGAGTTAGGAGCTTGCTCTGGATTAGTCTTCGGCTTAAGGGAATGTGTGGCTGGTGTGATCTTCTATCCAGACCATTAAAAGTTTCTCCAAGTTAGTAATAAGGCTGTTCTAATTTCTTATCATTCATGTGTTCACTGGAGTAGCACTTTTAAGTTCCTTCAAGAACTTTCCCTTGGCATTCACAACTTGGCTAACTGTTTGGTACAAGAGGCTTAGCTTTTAGCCTATCTCAGCTTTTGATACGTCTTCTTCACTAAGCTTAATAATTTCTAGCTTTTGATTTAAAGTAGGAGACTCGTGACTCTTGAATATTTAGAGGCCACTACAGAGTTACTAATTGGCCTAATTTAATATTGTGTCTCTCTCCCTGGCCGGTTGACTCAGCAGTTAGAGCATCAGCCCACAGATCAAAGGGTCCCAGGTTTGATTCCTGGTCAAGGGCATGTACCTGGGTTGCAGATTCAATCCCAGGCCCTTGTCAGGGTCATACAGGAGACAACCAGTTGATGGATCTCTCTCACATCAATCTTTCTCTCTTGCTCTTCCCCCTCCCTCTCATCCACTCTAAAAATCAATAGAAAGATATCCTGGGTGAGGATTTTAAAAAATAATAAATATATATAGCCCTGGCCAGGCCAGTTTGGGTCAGCGGTTGGAGCATCAGCCTGCGGACCAGAGAGTCCCGGGTTCGGTTGCCGCTGGGGGCACGTACCTCGGATGCAGTTTGTCCTTGGACCCCGCTGGGGTCATGTGGGTGGCAGCCACTCAGTGTGTGTCTCTCTCACATCGATGTTCCTCTCTCTCTCTTCCTCCCTCTCTCCTTTCCGCTCTATCTGAAGATAAATGCAAAAATGTCCTCGAGTAAGGATAAAAAAAAAGAAAAAATATATAATAAATATATATATATATATAATGTGTCACAGGGAATACAGAGGTCCAGGAAGAGGAAGAAAAACAAGGGAAAGACTGACTGGCGGAAGAGTCATAACACATACAACATTTATCAAGTTTGCCATCTTATATGGATGTGGTTCATGACACCCCAAAATAATTAACAGTAATATAAAAAATCACTTATCATAGATTGTCATAACAAATATAATTATAATGAAAAAATATGAAATACTGGGCCCTGGCCAGATGGCTCAGTTGGTTGGAGCCATCAGCCCATCATACCAAAAAGGTTATGGATTCGATTCCTGGTCAGGGCACATACCTAGGTTGTGGGTTCAATCCCTGATTGATGTTTCTCTCTCACATCACATGTTTCTCTTTCTCTCTCTCTCTCTCTCTCTCTCTGCCCCCCCGCCTTCCTCTCTCTAAAAATCAATAAACATATCCTCTTGTGAGAATAAAAAAAAGTATTAACTATAGAGAGAATTACCACCATGTGACACAGACACACAAAGTGAGCAAATGATGTTGGAAAAATAGTGCCAATAGATTTGTTTGATGCAGGGTGGCCACAAACCTTCAATTTGAAGAAAAACAACAACAACAACAACAAACCATGCAGTTATCTACAAAGCGCAATAAAGCAAAGCACAATAAAAAGAGGTACACCTGTACTATTAGACAAAGTATCAAAAGTCTCGTTGTGGTCCGGCTGGTGTGGCTCAGTGGTTGAGTATGGACCCATGCACCAAGAGGTCGCCGGTTCGATTCCTAGTCAGGACACATGCCCAGGTTGTGGGCCCGATCCCCAGTGGGGGGCATGCACGAGGCAGCCAATCAATGTTCTCTCTCATCGATATTTCTATCTTTCTCTCCCTCTCATTTCCTCTCTCTCTAAAATCAATAATGGAAAAAAAAATTTATTAAAAAAAAAAATTCTCGTTGTGATCACCCTAAATAAACTGTTGTCTTTAAGTCTCTCTGCTGTATTCAGCTATAGAAAGCTGTTTATTGATGTGTAGTGTGAACAGGTCATGTTTTCTTTCAAGCTGAGATTTGGTTATAACTTTTTTTTTTAATATTTTTCCTTTATTGATTTTAGAGAGAGAGGAAGGGAGAGTGAGAGAGAGAAACAGCAACGAGAGAGAACATCGACTGGCCGCCTCCTGCATGTCCCCCACTGGGGATTGGACCCACAACCTGGGCATGTGCCCTGACTAGGAATCGAACCAGCAACCTCTTGGTGCATGAGTTGATGTTTAACCAGTGAGCCACACCGGCCAGGCCTGGTTATAACTTTTTTAAAGGACTATTTATTTGTTACTAAACATAAGCACACATCACTTTGAGTGGAAGTTCAAAGTGGGCATCTCAGAGCAGACTGGATCACATCAAATACCATCCATCCAATCATCCAGTTTAATAAAGATTTTGCCAGGTCTCTAAAGAATTTCTAAAATGAAAGCAGGATTGGGGGAGAACCACACAAAGCAAAGCATGAGAAATTACTAGTCAACTTTACAACCTGAAATTTGACTTTACTACAGATCAATTAAGTTTACAATAAATTGACTGAAATATTTCTCATCCATGCCAAAAATTACAAGACCTATTTATACTTTTTAGCTGATTAGTGAAAAAAAGCAATTAACCAAGTTCTCTAATTATCAAGAATTGGAAGAGGTAAACCACAGAACTTATACGCATGTATGCATAACTGATGGACATGGACAACAAAGCTGGGGACGGGGTGGGGGGGTTGGGGAGGAGGATGTCAATGGGGAAAAAAGGAGAAACATCTGTAAAAAAATAAATTAATAAAAAATAAAACTTCAAAAAAAAAAAAAGAATTGATGATACTTAAAACACTTCCTTTTAGAGGTCCCTATTTATTTTAATTTTTGATAGCAAGCACTTGTGTGGTAATGGGGTAAACACTATACATTTTAATCAAAGAAAATAAATACTGTAGAAGACTTGAGTTTTTTACCATTTAAAAGAAAGTATGTTCTAATATTTAGAAATGCAGTTACTGAACAATTTTGTTTGGTTTTTGTTGGTTTTTTTTGTTTTGTTTTTTATGCTCACCTGAGGACATTCTTGCATCTATCCTGAGATAGAGCAGGAGAGAGAGAGAGGGAGGAAGAGAGAGAGAGAAACATAGATGTGAGAGAGACACATCGAGTGGTTGCCACCCACACGACCCCAACTGGGGTTGGGGACAAACTGCAACCTAGGTACGTGCCCTTAGTGAGAACCAAACCTGGGCCTCTCTGGTCCGCAGGCTGACGCACCAACCACTTAGCAAACTGGCCAGGGCTGCTGCTGTTGTTTTTTTAATGTTTTTATTAATTTCGTTTTAGAGAGAAAGGAAGGGAGGGGGAGACAGAGAAAGAAACATCGATGAAAGAGAAGCATCAACATCGATTGGCTGCCTCCTGCATGCCCCCTACTGAGGATCAAGCCCAAAACCCCGGCAAGGGCTCTGGCTGGGAACTAAACCAGCAACCTCTTGGTGCACAGGCTGATGCTCAACCACTGACCCACACTGGTCAGGCTGAACAATTTTATTTGTAATATCAGAACTCACTTATATACTGTATCCTAAGGAAATAACTATAACTATGAGAAGATACTTATCTGTTATAAGCTCACTGAGAGCAGATTTTTTTTTTCTATTTATTCATTACCATATCTTCAGTGCCTGTATTATAGGTTTACTTTATTTATTGGGGAGAAAAAAATCCAGCCTTGGCCGGCATGGCTCAGTGATAAGAGCGTCAGCCTGCAGAACAAAGGGTCCCATGTTCAATTCCCAGTCAAGGGTACAAACCTGGGTTGCAGGTTTGATCCCCTAACCTGGTCAGAGTAAGTACAGGAGGCAACCAATCAATGTGTCTCTCTCACATCGATGTTTCTCTTTCTCTCTCTCTCTCTCTCTCTCCCTCCCACACTTTCTGAAAATCAATGGAAAAAATATCCGGAGGTGAGAATTTAAAAATAAGTAAATAAAAATTAATTAATTAATTTTAAAATAAAATAAGTTAATTAAAAATTAATTAATTTAAAGTATTGTGTTAACTATAATAGTAAAAAATTTTAAAAAACGAAACATGCTTTCGTTATAATAATGAAAAGTATATTTGCACGGAAGTGCTTACACTGTTTCAAATAACTCATTCAGGAACTCAATCTTTGGGAGAACATATTTGCCAATGATACATTGGATAAGGGATTAATATTCAAAATATATAAAGTACTCATACAGTTCAACAAAAGACAAACAATCCAATTAAAAAATAGGTAGAGGACCTGAGTAGACACTTCTCCAAACAGGACATACAAATGGCCAAGAGACTATGAAAAAATGCTCAAGGTCACTAACATCAGACAGATACAAATTAAAACAACCATGAGGTATCATCTCACACCTGCCAGAAAGGCTGCCATCAACAAATCTTCAAACAACAAGTGCTGGTAAAGATGTGGAGAAAAGGAGACTCTAGTACACTGCTGGTGGGAATGCAAACAGGCGCAGCCACTGTGGAAAACAATACGGTGTTTCCTCAAAAAATTAAAAATGGAACTGCCATTTGACCCAGCGATTCCACTTCTAGGAATACATCCTAAGAAGCCTGAAACACCAATCAGAAAGAATATATGCACCCCTACGTTAATAGCAATGGTATTTATAATAGATAAGATCTGGAAACAGCCCACGTGCTCATCAATAGATGAGTGGATAAAAAAAAGCTGTGGTAGCCTGGCCAAGAGGTCGCCAGTTCAATTCCCGGTCAGGGCACGTGCCCAGGCTGTGGGCCAAATCCACAGTGGGGGCATGCAGGAGGCAGCCAATCAATGTTCTCTCTCATCGATGTTTCTATCTCTCTCTCCCTCTCCCTTCTTCTCTCTCTAAAATCAATACAAATTTTAAAAATTAGCCAATCAGAGAAAGACAAGTACCACATGATCTCACTTATTTATGGAATATCATGAACAAAATAAGCTGACAATCAAAATAGATCCAGAGACATGGAAGTAGGGAACAGACTGACAAGCCTCAGAGGGAAGGAGGATTGGGGGGCAGGGGGAGATAAATCAAAGAACTTATATGCATAAATGTATAACCAATGGACACAGACAATAGTGTGGGGAAGATAGGAGGGAGGTGGGAGTGGGGCCAAGGGGGTCAATGGGAGAAAAAAGAGGGGACATCTATAATACTTTCAACAATAAAGATAAAACAAATAAAATATCTCATTCTTTTTTTTTTTAAAGCATTAATCTAGTTTGGCTCAGCAGTTAGAGCATCAGCCTGTGGACCAAAGGGTCTTGGGTTCGATTCCTGGTCAAGGGCAAGTGCCTGAGTTGCAGGTTCAATCCCTGGCCCCAGTCAGGGTCGTGGGAGGCAACCAATCAATGTGTCTCTTTCAATCGCTGTTTCTATCTGTCTCTCTCTCCCTCCCTCCCTTCCACTCTATCTAAAAGTCGATGGAGCCCAGCTGGTGTGGCTCAGTGGATTGAGCGTCATCCCATGGACTGAGGTCCCAGCTCGATTCCCCATCAGGACACATGCCCTCGTTGCAGGCTCAATTCCCAGTAGGGAACATGCAGGAGGCAACCAATAGATGTTTCTCTCGCGCATGGATGTTTCTATGGTTCGCTCCCCTTCTCTCTCTCTCTCTCTCTCTCTCTCTCTCTAAAAAAAAAAAAAAAGTCAATAGAAACATTTTTTTAAAAAACATCAAAGGAAAAAATATCTTCAGGTAAGGATTAACAAAAAAAAAAAAAAAAAAAAAAAGAGGCATTAACCTAGACATTAAAAGAAAACTGGGTTCCAATATCAGCTCACTCACTAATTTGACTTGTGCCTTGGAGTCTGGCTCTGGCTGGTCCATTTGGAGGTAGAAATTATAGGGAAAAGAACACGCCTGAGTTACCTTAGGAAGCAAAGACTGACTTGGAGAAAAGGGGTACATAACTTGTACCAAAGCAAGTGGAATCTGAACTATCCATTAGACTAGGAGACCCTTTAGTAATATGCTCTTCAAGCCACAATGACAGAATCATCCATTTTAACTCTGGGTCCCCAAAGGCATACTTGAACCAGTCTACAACAGTCAGTAATTTAGGTAATCTGATCCAACAGAATAATGCCATCCAGGTACACCAAAATATCAAGCCTCACTGTCAAAGAAACCAAAATATAAAGTAGAGATGGAGAGGGAGCAATTTCACCTGCTAGAAATAGAATATGTAGATCTCTGTGCCAGCCAACTCTTATACAATGGAAAAGGATGCTCACGAATAAGCTAGAAAAAAGCAACTATTCTCAAGTGGTTGGGATAAAAACTATTACAATCTTACCATACTCATTATGTATCACCTGGGACAAATCCATGAAGAAAATTTTCTCTTTTACAGAATCTTTCAGATGAAAATCTCAAAGATTTCCTAAAGGCATCCCTCAACTCCTATCTCCATCCCACTTCCCTCACTCCACACTGACACACTTTATTAGCATCCACAACTAAAGAACTATGAGAAGAAGCATACTACAGTGGTTAGGAGAACACACTCTGGAGTGAGTTCAAAACTTGGCTCTGCCACTTCCTAGCTAAGTGACTTTGGGCAAGTTACTGAACCTTTCTGGGTCTCCATTTCCCCACCACTGTAAAATGGGGATACTAATACCTATTTCATAGGATTACTATAAGGATTAAATTCATGCCCTGGCCGGTTTGGCTCAGAGGTTGGAGTGCCGGCCCATGGACTAAAGAGTCGCAGGTTCGATTCCAGTCAAGGGCACGTACCTCGGCTGTGGTTCATCCCTGGCCCTGTTTGAGGTCGTGCAGGAGGCAACCAGTCAATTTGTCTCTCTCACATCGATGTTTCCCCCCTCTCTCTCTCTCCCACTCTATCTGAAGATAAATGGAAAAAAAGAAGATTAAATTTATGTAGAATTAGTGCCTGGGTAAGTACCAAGTGTAATACAAATGTTTTTAAATGTAAGATAAGTGATTTGCACCAAGGCCTGCTCCCTATCAGAAAAATTGAAGACATCTAGAAATTCTCGTTCTTTGTGGTCTAATTACCAGACCATGCAAACTTTTAAAATGAAAGAGAAATCTCAAGGAAGTGAGGTTGCTGCTCCATTGTTTTACTGTCAAGTTACAGGTCAAGAGTTTCTAAATTGCAGGTTCACAGAGGGATTCAGGGAATCTATTAATCCACTGAAATTATACAAAATTTTGAGGCAGTAAGACACTTCTATACTGTTATTTCTCCTGTCTTAAAAAAAAAAAAATTGTCCTCGCTAAAGTTCCAGTACTACAGCCCTATTTCTCTATTTTCCTTTACAACAAATATCCTCCCAAAAGGTGCTATATTCACGTTCTCAAATTACTCTTTCATTTTCTCTTAAACCCACCCAAACACTCCACTGAAACCAATCTTGTCAAGATCACCTCTGACCTCCAGATTGCTAAATCCAATAATCAAGTCCCAGTTTTACTGTGACCTGGTTTAGGAGATTTTAAAAATATGTTTTTATTGATTTTTCAGAGAAAGAGGAAGGGAGAGAGAGATACAAACATCCATGTGAGATAGAAACATCGATAGGCTGCCTCCTGCACACCCACTACTGGGGATCGAGCCCACAACCTGGGCATGTACCCTGACCAGGGAACCGAACCAGGACCTCTCAGTCCATGGGACGATGCTCAAGCCACTGAGTCACACCAGCCGGGCTAGTTTAGGAGATTTTGACACAGTCATCTCCCTCCTCTTGCTTGATACATTTTTCTCACTTGGCTTCCAGGGTGCCATCTACAATCATCTACAGTCTCTTGGTTTTCTTTTTTCACTGATCTCTTCTCAGTGGTTTTTGTTGCTGATTATTCTTCTCTCAGACTTTTTAATACCCCAGGATGGATCCTAAATCCAATGACAGACAGATGGAGATGAGACAGAGAAGGAGAGGTTAGAGTAACATGTCTACAAGCCAAGGAATGCCAAGGATTGCTGGCAGCCACCAGAAGCTAGGAGAGAAGCATGGAATGGATACTCCTTCAGAGCTGCCAGAAGGAAACAACCCTGCCAACACCTTCACCTTCTGGCCTCCAGAATATGAAAGAATAAATGTCTGTTGTTTTAAGTCACCCAGTCTGTGGTACTTTGTTAAGGCAGCCCTAAGAAACTAATACACCACTCTTCCCCTCGTTCGTCCTGCTCTAACCATGTCTTCCTTGATCCCGCCTTTGTGCTAGCTATTCCCCTCTTCCTGGAATACTCAAACCTCAGAACTCCACATTGCTAATTTTATCACCCCTTCTATGAAACCTATCCTGACTCTCCTATTTAAATCACAACCACCACCATCCTTCCCTGTCATATTTTCCTTTTTCCATAGCACTTATCACATTCTAAAATACTGTATAATGTTCTTATTTATTATGTTTCTTGCTTGCTGACTCCACTGGAATATAAGCTTCACAGGGACCGTTGTTTAGGTTCTTTTTTTTTTTTAATATTTTTTCTTTATTGATTTTAGAGAGGAAAGGAGACAGACAGAGAGAAACATCGATGAGAGAGAACATCAACTGGCCGCCTCCTGCATGCCCCCCACTGGGGATCAGGCCCACAACCTGGGCATGTGCCCTGACTGGGAATCGAACTGGCAACCTCTTGGTGCATGGGTCGATGCTCACTGAGCCACACTGGCCAGACTAGGTTCCTTCTCTCTTTCTTTTTCTTTCTTTCTTTCTTTTTTTCCTCTTTTGTTCACTGAGATATCCTGAACATCTATAACTCTGCATGGTAGAAAACAGCCATTCAATAAACATATGCTGAATAAATTGTTGAATGAATATGTGCATGGCTTTTTCTGAAAAGAGTCCACAGTTCTCCTCAGATTAATAAAGTGTTCTACTACCCAAAAAAGTTTCTAAATCTTTAAGTAGCTAAGGAAAACTAGATTATAAAATTCTATCTTAACAGATCCCAACCCTTTAAAAAAAGCAAACAAAAGCCAATAAACACACTACACCATGACTTAATATCTTACATCTTGTGAACAGCATATATCATAAGTTTAAATTTCATACTCCCAAAAACAAATTTTGCAAAAAATGACACTATTTCAACTTGGTGGCTTGAGAAGTACCTTTACCCACTTTTCACAGGAACTTCTACACTAAAAGGTGTCCCTGGGCTAAGCTAATGTCTTTCTTTAAAAAAAAAAAAAAAAAACTTTTTTAACTGATTTGAGAAATAGAAAGAGGAAGGGAGAGGGAGAGAGAGAAACATCGATGACGGAGGAACACTGATCAGCTGCCTCCTGCACACTCCCTACTGAGGATCAAATCTGAAACCCAGCCATGTGCCCTGACCGGTAATCAAACCGGTGACCTCTCGGTACATGGGAAGTCACTCAAGCAACTGAACCACACCGGCCAGGGCTAAGCTAACGTCTTAATGTCTTTCTATAGCTAAAGCAATAAAGAAAAGTGGGCATTTTTGTGAAACAATCACATAAGCCAATGTCGTTTCACAAAGCTTGAGAACATTGTCGAATACTTCTATCTGGCTAAAATCTTTTGCAAAACAGAACCAAAGCAAACCTGTCTAGCATCTATCATTACTATAGAGTAAACAGATGTTTACTCAAAATACAACCTCACTGTTTGTAAAGACTTGAGAAATCACTATAGAATGGATGTCATCTACAGCTTTAGTATGAACCATAAAGCGTAACAATGAAAAGCAATCAAGCACAGCAAAACTTGTTAGTGGATTTTGATAACAGCAGAAAGGCACCCACTGCATTCCTTATTATTGCTGCAACCTATTTCACAGTTAATACTAAACAGGTCTAGTTGAACACAATCACACTAAGCCTCAGAATTCAGTATATAATTTATCCAAGCATACATTCTTCAGACATACCTTTTATATTAAATAAATGACCAATACAGATGAAAATTTGCACATCTGCTGCTATGGAATCCTTCTTGTTCCATCAGCAAATGGATTACCAACACAATCAAGTCCCAGCCCTTACCTTTCCCAGTTCCTTTTCCCATTTCACCAATTTAGTAATTTCAAGGATACAAAATATACCAAACAGCCCGGCTGGTGTGGCTCAGTGGTCGAGCATTGACCCATGTACCAAGAGGTCACCAATTCGACTCCCGGTCAGGGCACATGCCCAAGTTGTGGGCCTGATCCCCAGTGGGGGGCATGCAGGAGGCAGCCAATCGATGTTCTCTCTCATCGATGTTTCTCTCTCTCTCTCCCTTCCTCTCTCTCTCTAACATCAATAAAGAAAAAATAAAATAAAATAAAATAAAATAAAATAAAATAAAATAAAATACAGCATTTAAAAAAAACAAAACATACCAAACACTCTGAAGAGAAAGGCATTCTGAACACTATTAACTCATATTCCTAACAAGAGGTTTGCCTTAAGCTATTTTTTAACTAGTGGTAAAATTTTCTTCTCAGGACATAGCATTTCACCAAATCCCAAACCTGACCACTCATCACCTCCATCACTCCCACCCTATCCAAGGCCCCATCATGTCCCACCTGTATTACTGTAATAAATAGCCTCCTCACCAGACTCTGTTTCCACTCTGTCAGCAGCCTAGCTTTTACACAGCAGCCAGGGGGAAAGAGAAAATTAGATCCTGTCATACCCCTGATCCAGTGGCATCCCACTATACTTAGAGCCTTACTGTGCTCTACCTGGACCTGTAAGACCTGTCCCCTGACTCTTGCTCGGACCTCACCTCCCACCACTCTCCAGAGTTCCACTGTTCCTTAAACATACCAGCAGGCTCCCACCTTGAGATTTTTGTATTTGGTGTTCCCTGTCTGGAATGCTTTCCCCATATCTCTGCCTTACTCAGATGTCACCTCTTCAGAGAAGTTATCCCTAAATGCCCTACTTAAAACTGTATTCCCCATATACCCCCCCAACAGTGTCTCTCCCCTAAGCAACACGGTGGCTTCACTTTGTAATTTGTTTAATTTGAATAAGAATAGAAGCATACTTTCTTTGAAAAAATGAAATGTGGACAAAAACAAATGTTTTTTTTTAATCCTCACCCGAGGATATTTTTGTATTTATCTTCAGATAGAGTGGGGGGAGGAAGGGAGAGAGAGAAACATCAATGTGAGAGAGACACACCAATTAGTTGCCTCCTGCATGACCCCAACCAGGGCCGGGACCTAATCACAAACAAGGTACGTGCCCTTGACTGAAATCGAACCCTTGACTCTCTGGTCCACAGTCCGATGCTCTAACCACTGAACCAACTGGCCAGGGCAAAACAAATGCTATTTTACAGGCCATTCACTATGAAGTTAAACACAATATATTTTAAGAATAAATATATGCTTTATGTATGATTTTCCTTTATCATTTTTAATTTAAAGTATTAAAAAGGAATGCTAGCCCTGGTCAGGTGGCTCAGTTGTTTGGAGCACCTTCCAATACACCAATACCCAGTCAGGGCACATACCTAGGTTGCAGGTTTGGTCACAGGTCAGGGTGCGTACAGGAGCTATTTCTCTCTTTCTTTCTCTCTCTCTCTTTCCTCCCTTTCCTCTCTCTCTAAAATCAATAAAAAACATCCTCAGGTGAGAATTAAAAAAAAAGAAAAAATAAGTGCTGTATGTACAAGGATGTTTATGTTAGCAGTACTAGATATGCAGGAAAAAGAATAATGGAAATAATCTAAATGCTCAATAACAGGAAAATACTTAAGGAATACATATACATATTTTTAAAAACATAATACAATAATAAATAATAATTATGAGTACATGAAAGCAGAAAACTGTTTAGAAAATGTTAAGTTTAAAAAAGAGAAGAGGCCCTGGCTGGTTTGGCTCAGCGGTTAAAGCCCGTGTACCAAATAGTCACGGGTTCGATTCCAGTCAAGGGCAATACCTCAGTTGTGGTTTGGTCCCAGGCCCTGTTTGGGGTCGTGCAGGAGGCAAACAATCAATGTGCCTCTCTCACATCGATGTTTCTTTCTTTCTTTCTCTCTCTCTCTCTCTCTCTCTCTCTCTCTCTCTCTCTCTCCCCCTCTCCCTCCCTTCCTCCCTCCCACTCTGTCTGAAAATAAATGGAAAAATATCCTCGGGTAAGGGTTAAAAAAACAAACAAAAAAAAAGAAAAAAGGACTTCCGGTCAAGATGGCGGCATAGGTAAACGCGGTATCATGTCCTCCCACAACCACATCAAAGTTACAACTAAAATACAGAACAACCATCATTCAAAACCGCCTGAAATCAAGCTGAATGGAAGTCCTACAACTACGAAATTAAAGAAGAAGCCACATCGAGACTGGTAGGAGGGGCGGAGGCGTGATAGGCTGGTCCCACACCCACGTATGGCGGATAAAACTTAGGAGGATACCTTGGATGGGACGGTCCTCCCTGAGGACTGAGGGGTCCCCATCCCACAGCAGGTGCCCAGTTCAGGGTTCCAGTGCCAGGAAGAGAATCCCCATCACTTCTGGCTGGAAAAACCAGCGGGAACTGAGGCTCAGACGGCTGGAGCCCCAGGCAGCTCCTCTTAAAGGGCCCGCGCACGGACTTACTCAGACTCCCACCCTCCAGGCTCCAGCTTGCGGGAAGGAGCCTGAAAGGCACCAGAGTCATATGGGGAAGAACTGAGCTGTTTGGCATTGGAGCGAGGGCTGGAGAGGCAGCTTTCTCCTGGACAGACGTGCTATCAGAGGCCTTTGTTCCTTTGGTGAGCCCTTCCCTGGACCTACAGACCCCACCATATCTGGGACTCCAGCAACCTGGCTCACACTGTCTGCCCCTCCCTGGTGATTCCCTGAGGCCCCGCCCCACCCAACTTCCAG
This sequence comes from Tadarida brasiliensis, assembly GCA_030848825.1. Classification (NCBI taxonomy): domain Eukaryota; kingdom Metazoa; phylum Chordata; class Mammalia; order Chiroptera; family Molossidae; genus Tadarida; species Tadarida brasiliensis. The sequence continues at coordinate 5,706,306 of CM061264.1, forward strand.
GCCCACCCAAGCTGTTGCCAGTTGCTTGACCATAGGATTGGCCTGTCTTGGATCCTGCTTCAGCTTTTCCTAAATTCTTTCAAACAAGCAGCATCTGGTCTCAGCTAGCCCTATACCTCTAGCTAAGTAATACATAGAAACAAACACAGGGAGGCAGCCAAAATGAGGAGACAAAGAAACAGGTCCCAAATGAAAGAACAGAACAAAACTCCAGGAAAAGAATTAAGTGAAATGGAGTTAAGCAACCTAACAGATGCTGGGTTCAAAATACTGCTTATAAGGATGCCCAATGGACTTAGTGAGAACCTCAGTGAACTTAGAGAGGGCCTCAAGAGCATAAAAAAAGGACCAGTCAGAAATGAAGGAGGCACTAACTGAAATAAAGAATAGTTTACACAGATTCAATAGTAGAGTAGGTAAATCCAAGAAGCAAACCATCGATTTGGAATATAAGGAAGCAAAAAACACCCAATCACAGAACAGCAAAAAGAAAAAAGAATCCAAAAAAATGAGGACAGTGTAAGGAGCCTCTGGGACAACTTCAAGTGTGCCAACATTCGCATCTTGGGGGTGCCAGAAGGAGAAGACAGAGAACAAATCGAAAACCTATTTGAAACAATAATGGCAGAAAACTTCCCTAACTTGGTGAAAGAAACAGACATACAAGTCCAGGAAGCACAGAGAGTCCCAAACAAAATGAACCCCAAGACTCTAGTACACTGCTGGTGGGAATGCACACTGGTGCAGCCACTATGGAAAACACTATGGTGTTACCTCAGAAAATTAAAAATTGAATTACCATTTGATCCAGTGATCCCACTCCTAGGAATATACCCTAAGAAGCCTGAAACACCAATCAGAAAGAATATATGTACCCCCATGTTCATAGCAGCGCTATTTACAATAGCTAAGATCTGGAAACAGCCCAAGTGCCCATCAGTAGACGAATGGATAAAAAAGCTATGGTACATATACACAATGGAGTACTATGTAGCTGTAAGAAAGAAAGATCTCTTATCCTTTGAGACGACATGGGAGGACCTGGAAACTATTATCCTAAGCGAAACAAGCCAAGCAGAGAAAGACAAATATCATATGATCTCACTTATTTCTGGAATATAATGAACAGAACAGTCTGAGGAACAGGGTAGTCCCAGAGACGTGGAAGTAGGGTACAGACTGACAATTGCCAGAAGAAGGAGTGGGGGAGGGGAGCGATGAACCACAGAACTTGTACGCATGTACTCATAACCAATGGACATGGACAATAAAACTGAGAACGGGGCGGGGAGGGAGGGGGAGGAGGGTATCAATGGGGGAAAAAGGAGAAACATCTGTAACAAAAGTAAATTAATAAATAAATAAAGAAGAAGAAAAAAAGGAAAAAAAATGAACCCCAAGAGGCCCACACCAAGACACATCATCATCAAAATGCAAAAGGTTCAAGACAAAGAGAGAATCTTAAAAGCAGCAAGAGAAAAGCAGTTAGTTACCTACAAGGGACTTCCCATAAGACTGTCAACTGATTTCTCAAATGAAACTTTGCAGGCCAGAAGGGACTGGCAAGAAATATTCAGAGTAATGAAAAGCGAGAACCTACAACCAAGATTACTCTATCCTGCAAAGCTGTCATTTAGAATTGATGGCCATATAAAGAGTTTCCCAGACAAGGAAAAGCTAAAGGAGTTCATCACCACCAAACCATTCTTATATGAAATGTTGAAGGGTCTTCTTGAAGAAAATGATAAGAAAATATGAACAAACAAAATGGCAATAAATACATATCTATCAACAACTGAATCTACAAACAAAATGAACAAGCAGAACAGAAACATTCTCATAGATACAGAGAACTTTTGTTGGTTACCAGATGGGTGGGAGCTGGGGGGAGGGGTGAAAAAGGTGAAGGGATTAAGAAGTACAAATTGGGCCCTGGCCGGTTTGGCTCAGCGGTTAGAGCGTAGGCCTGCGATCCAGAGAGACCCGGGTTCGGTTCCCGCTAAGGGCACGTACCTCGGTTACGGTTTGTCCCCGGCCCCGGTTGGTCGTGCGGGAGGCAGCCACTCGATGTGTCCCTTTCACGTCGATGTTTCTCTCTCTCTCTCTCTCTTCCTCTCTCTCCTTTCCACTCTGTCTGAACAAAAAATGGAAAAATGTCCTCAGGTGAGGATAAAAAGAAAAGAGAAGTACAAATTGGTTGTTAGACTGACAAACCTCAAAGGGAAGGGGGGTTGGGGGGTGGGAGGAGATAGACCAAAGAACTTATATGTATATATGCATAACCAATGGACACAGACAACAGTGTGGGGAAAGGCAGGAGGGGGGCAGGAATGGGGAGGAGGGGGGCAATGGAGGAAAAATGAGGATATAAATAAAAAATAATAAAAATAAAATAAATATAAAAAAAGATTAAAAAAAAATTACAATGACAAATCAGTCCAACCTTTACATTGCTCAAATATTTACTAACCGTGTGACATGTGCCTGACCTGCCCTGGCAGATGAGGATTCAATGGCAAACAAGACTAGTCCCTAAGCTCTCTGAGCTCCCAGGGCTGAGTGCGCAATTACAGTGCAGTGATAACAGATGTCTCAAAACAGTACAGGAGCCATGGGAGAGCAGAGCTGGGAATGATCCTGACTGAGGAAAGTCTTTCTAGAATCTAGACTAGATGAAATGATGCTTAAACTAAGACCTGAAGAATAAATAGGTGACAGAAAGAAAAAAACAGGAGGGGGAAATAAGTTTGAAACAGAGTGGTTGGGGTAAGAACAATAAATTATAGTTTATGTATGATTCAGTTTCATCTCATACTTAAACTGTAATTTATTTATTATTTTTTTTGAAAAACTAAAATAGCCCTGGCCAGTTTGGCTCAGCGGTTAGAGCGTCAGCCCATAGACTCAAGTCCTGGGTTCGATTTCAGTCAGGAGCATGTATCTCGGTTGTGGCTTGATCCTCGGCCCTGGTCGGGGTCGTGTGGGAGGCAGCCAATTGATGTGTCTCTCTCACATTGATGTTTCTCTCTCTCTCTCTCTCTCTCTCTCTGTCTCTCTCTCTCTCCCTGCCTCCCACTCTATCTGAAGATAAATGGAAAAATATCCTCGGATGAGGATTAAAAAGAAAAGCTAAAATAACTTCTAGATTTGGTAATAAGATTTTGGTAAATTTTTTTTTTATAAAATATGGTACTAAATAAAAGCTAACAGCAATACGTCAATCACTTAAATTTTTAAAAGCCTACTTTGTCCTACGGCTTTCCTTCTATTCTCTTTCCTTCTATCTGTCCTACTGTGTGACCAAATATAGAAAGGGACAGTAAGAAGTTTTAACACAGCAAACAAGTGCACATACATGTCTTTTCAGAACTGGCCAATGCATCTCCTATCCTTATATTGCAAACTGGGGGCCAAAAATACTCAGACTTCCACAGACTCTGGCTGCCCTGCTATTTTTTACTTCTTTCCCCATTCCTTTCAGGTGCCAACAGGAATTCTGTGCTTAACAATCCAAACCTCTACCATTTGGTCCACCTAACTTATCTCACCTCATTCCTCCCCACAGATTCTTCACTCCATCTAGACTCTCTTTATTTGACCCTGTACATACCACACTCAATCTTGCCTCGGGTTGGCCCCTGCCTGGACTGTCCTAACTTGCTCTCCCAGTTCCTACTCAAACAGTACCCATTCCTCATGGCCTACTCTTAGCTTCTCAATGAATCCTTAGTCAATTTCTCTAATCCACAATAATCTCTAGTTAACCTGAATTTGAACTATATTTATTTGTTATGCTAAACAATGAAGTTACAGCCCTGACCACTTTAGCTCAGCGGTTAAAGTGTCGCCTGCGGACCAAAGAGTCATGAGTTCGATTCCAGTCAAGGGCACGTACCTCAGTTGCGGTTTGGTCCCTGGCCCTGGTTGGGGTCATGCGGGAGGCAACTAGTCAATGTGTCTCTCTCGCGTCGATGTTTCTCTCCCTCTCTCTCTGTTTCTCCCCACCCCATTCTCCCTCTCTCTCTCTCCTTCTCTCCCTCCCTCCCTCCCACTCTCTCTGAGGATAAATGGAAAAATATCCTCGGGTGAGGATTTAAAAAAAAACAATTAAGTTACACTGTCTGGTTATAATCCACTTCTGTTCTAGAAATTTCTAAATGCTGTATTCTTGCAAGGCTTGCCTCCTAGTTGTGAGGTCAAAGTTAGTAAGTTTTATTTCTTTTATATCCCACTTACATCAATATTAAACTTGGAAAACACACATCCAATACCTGTTGGCTGTCTGACAGATCCTGGGTGGAAGGTTAAATGAGGTAGAATTCAGTGCCAGCTGCTTCTCTCTGAAACTACATGTTTAAGCACCATAAGGACAGAATGTAGAGGCTTTTTTGGGACAGGCAACAGAGCATATACACATAATGTAAGATATTTAATGAAACAACAACAAAAAGAAAAAAACCTAAATAAAAGATCTATTTATTTATTCTGAATGCAGGCAAACACCACCATATTGCAAGACTCCCCATCACTCAATACATTATCTAACAAATAATAAATAATAAATCTGGCCCTGGCCGGTTTGGCTCAGCGGTTAGAGCGTCGGCCTGCGGTCCAGAGAGACCCAGGTTCAGTTCCCGCTAAGGGCATGTACTTCGGTTGCAGTTTGTCCCCGGCCCTGGTTGGTCGTGCGGGTGGCAGCCACTCGATGTGTCCCTTTCACGTCGATGTTTCTCTCTCTCTCTTCCTCTCTCTACCTCCCACTGTATCTGAACAAAAAATGAAAAAATGTCCTCGGGTGAGGATAAAAAAATAAATAAATAAATAAATAAATAAATAAATAAATAAATAAATAAATAATAAATCTGTTTGGCAAATGAATGAATAAACTTAATGCCAGTAAGAGAAATATGGAGATAATAGGTATGACTAACAGCTTGGGGTTTTTTTTGTTTCTTTTTTTGTTAATCTTCATCCAAAGGTATTTTTTCCACTGATTTTTAGAGAGAGTAGAAGGGAGGGAGGGAGGGAGGGAAAGGGAGAGAGAGAGAAATATCAATGTGAGAGAGACACATCAATTAGTTGCCTCTCACATGCACCCAGACCTGGGTTGGGGATGAAACCTGCAATCCAGGTACCTGCCCTTAACCAGGAATTGAACCCGAGACCCTTTGGTCTGCTGGCTGAGGCTCTAACCACTGCGCAAAACTGGCCAGGGCAACAGCTTAGATTTTTTAAAAGCCCCAAAGTGATCCTTGTGTTTTTTTAATTGCTAATGTACTTATTTTTAAACAAATGATTCAAATTCTCCACACAGAGAATCTTAATTTTTCTGAAAACTAAGTAAGCCATTTCCCAGGAAGAAAAAAGGTCAAGATTTACTTCTTATTTAGGGAGGGAAAACAGCTGGCAAGAAAGAATGAATTAAAAAACCAAATATTGTGTTCCCACCCCCCATCACCCAACAAAGAAAACATGTAATTCAGATCAGTACCTAATTTACCTGTACCATGTGTCCACAAAAAAATGTGTACAGGTTCCCACGGCAGAGGAGAAGGTCAAGGGCAATGCTAAGTCTTTCTGGTACAGGACTCTTTGTTTGAAAAGAGCTCTTTTTCCCAAGGGGCTCAGGTAAAATTAACAAAATTATTTTTAGATAAGCTCTGAGAGAATGTTCTTAAAGTAAACAAAACATATCGAAAGTTATTTAGGGTTCAGTAGAATACAAGGTTAGGATGTCCAACCTCTTCCAAGAAGAGATTTACCCTTTACTTCCTAGAAACTACTAATGACATGGAAAACCTCACCCCAGTTACATCAGGCCACACATGCACAATAAATGTAGCTGCCTGAAAGTGGGCTGAAGAACAGATTTGTTGACAAAGAAGACATCTTGTGTCTGTGTAAGTGTCCAGGGTGTATGCACACCTCTCACTCCAGGCTACTGGAGTATGATGTTTCTACTTCTATTACAGTTCTTTTCAGACTGCATTTTAGTGATTTTTATTCATATCTGTTTCCTTCTATTGGTCATGAACTCTGTGAGAGGAGGGACACATCTTACTCATTTTTGTGCTCGCAGTGCCTAGCACAGTGCCCTGCAAGAGACACTAAAAGAAGAAGAAAAAAATACTGCAAATATAATAAATGGACAAGCCCAATGTATCACTTGGGATGCTCCCTTATTAACAACCAAATGCCCAGAGAAAAGGAGACTTAGATGAGAGCAGCCTCCTAGAAGCCATGGCCTGAAATTACAGATCATTTCTATAATAATTGTTATGTTTCACTTATTAATCGTCTTGTCTATTCCTTTAAAAAAAAAAAAAACAAGATTGAGTCCTGGCTGGTGTGGCTCAGTTGGTTAAATATTGTCCCATGCACCAAAAGGCCGCCAGTTTGATTCCTGGTGAGGGCACATACCATCGTTGCAGGTTCAATCCCCGGTCAGGGTGCATGACTGATCAACGTTTCTCTCTCGCATCAATTGTTTCTTTCTCTTTCTCTCTCCCCTCCCTCTCTCAAATCAATAAAAACATTTTGTTTAATTAAAAAAAGCAAGAAAAATAAATAAATAAATAAATAAAAAGCAAGATTGAGTTTTCACCCTGGCTGGTATGGCTCAGTTAGTTGAGCATCGTCCCATGTACCAAAAGGTCACCAGTTCAATTCCTGGTCAGGGCACATGCCTGGGTTGTGGGCTTGATCCCCAGTTGGGAGGCAGCCCATCAATGTTTCTCTTACATCGATGATTATCTCTCCCTCTCCCTCTAAAATCAATAAAAACATATTTTTTTTTAAAAGATTGAGTTTTCCTTTTCATAATTAGTATAGCTACATGGAAAGTATGATGCTTTTGAAATCTCTGTTTCAAATTAAACTCATCACTCCTGGGCACCCATAGGAACTACAGGAGAAGAAAAGGGAGCATAGTGTATTTGAGAAGAAAAAGACATTAGTTTCAACCTATAATTCTCTAAAAATCAAGCAAAACAAAAAATATGAAGGAAAAAACTTTGTCAGTAACCCTTTAAGGATAAAGTATATTATCACTATAAACTTAGAACAATCCTCTCTCAGAATTTATCATCAACAGAACAGGTGGAACTTCACAAAAAAAGATAAATTAGAAGGGCGCCTTCTTCACTTAATGAAGTCCAAGTTTTATCTTTCTATAACCCATAAGTTTATCACTGAAAGAGTCTGAAGTGTATAACTTTCCTACGCATCTAAAAACAAACATCAGTTTAGTAATTCATAGTAGAACCAGGTAGTCACAAGCACGTCTCTGAAATACACTTTTAACTATGCATCTGGCTAATTTCACAGTCATCCATTACTCTATGGACTCTCTTAAATATCCACTGAAACAGAGAATTTCAAATACTGACCTCTAATTCAGTGTAATACAAACAACAGGTCTTCTGTCCAGAATTACATCAAACGGCCACAGTTCCTTTCTCAGTAACACCATGAACAGGAGCTTAAAGCCTTTGTCAAATCACCTCTGTAAGAGAGTCCTGCAGTGACTGTGAGGGTGCCACGGGTGCACATGTAGTTACTCCTAGACAATCATCTCCTAAAAGACAGACAACTGTCACTGCATCTAAAATGAAGCTAAACCTCAAAAATGTAGCTATGCCAACTCAGTGTCATTGGAGTTTTCAGGTGTCACATATGAGCTCAAAATAGGTCAAACTCCTCCCTCCTTGGTGCTTTAGCAACATTCAATTCTTTAGCGCTTCCCCTAGATGTTAGATTCTTTTTAGTGGTGTCTTACACCTTGTATTTTTTCTCAATTTTAAGGTTTAAAGAAGCTGTGAAGAGTGGGAGAAGAGAGCACATCAGAGAAGCACGGGCCTATTTTTATAACTGAATCATTTCAGGGCAATGCACAGACTGGGCTGAGGCCCACCTTGATGACAGCTGTATCAAAGGCCTAAATTTCCAAAGATCATAAATCACTATAGTAAGCAAATCAACAGCATGTGGTATTCTGTAAGCATTTTGCAACCTTAACATTTCCATCTTCTATAGTCCTTTGATATCCTCAAAAGATGCTTGGATTTCAAAACCAGCCCCACATTAGCAAGGCTGGCAATCGGCATCCTAGAAACTGCAAGAAGGAAGGCAAGACACAAGCAAAATGGAATTGGGCGATGCAAGGACTTTGTACACCTGTATTCTTCTACGAGAATGATACAAAGATGGCCATTTCCTTCAGAATTTGATTAACAGGAGAAATTACCCCAGATACCCAAACCAAGTGAGAAAAATTATATGAGCATTTCATGGGAAGAGGCACTTACCCAGACAACTCCCACCTGATTCAGGACAGTCTGAAGAAAAAAAAACCTATATTAACTGTTTTAATTACCGATTAATCTTTGACTCCCAGAAATCAAAAAAGCTTCAGAGATTCGCTCCTGAATGAGCAACCTGAAAGAGAAAAATGGCTTGAAATCTAGCTCCCTCTATATCTTTCTATGAAGAGTTCCTAGGCCCATGATTGAGGTGGCAGGAAAAACTACCCCCTGCTCTTATTCCTAACTCAAACAAAGACATACTGATGTCATCCCCATCGTATTTTTCCACACAAAATACTATGTTTACAGAGTTCTAGGATTTAAAAATTGCTAAATTTGTTAAAAGAAAAAGGCCATGCATTATCACTGACATAAAAATGCCTTTTTTTTTTTTTTATCCTCACCTGAGGACATTTTTCCATTTTTTGTTCAGATAGAGTGGGAGGGAGAGAGAGGAAAAGAGAGAGAAACATCGACGTGAAAGGGACACATCGAGTGGCTGCCTCGCGCACGACCAACCAGGGCCAGGAACAAATTGCAACCGAGGTACATGCCCCTAGCAGAAACCAAACCCAGGTCTCTCTGAACCGCAGGCCTACGCTCTAACCGCTGAGCAAAACCGGCCAGGGCTAAAAATGCCTTTTTTGATGTCTCATATCATAAAATGAAAACAAAAGTCTTTATTTTATGACAAAACACCTAAGAACAAAACAACAGTTCTCTACTATAGCTGAAAATTTACTGAGCACTTAGTAGTATCTGCATAAAAATATTTGGAACACATACATCTGCATATAGCATTGGTATAAGAAACACATCAACAAAACAGCAGATTTCTCTAGGTAACATTACAGAGGATAAATATGGCTAGATTAAGGGTTGGTGGCTGCAAGAGCCCTGAGTTCCTAAGAAAAAGATAACTAAAGTACTTCAGATTTGTAGAGTATGTATGTACTTTCAAAGTATTTTCAAATCTTTTTTTTTTTTTCATTTCAGTTTATGTACTACAGTTGCCATCTGACAGCTAAGGAAGCAAGGCGCTTCATCATACTTCAAAACCACAGTACAGGTGGAGTCAGGATCTATGTCTTCTCACGCTAAATAGGAAACATACATAGAGTTTCTTTATAGTTCATATGCTATCATGGTTCAGGACATTTTGGTGAAAAAGGAAAATACATGAATTACACAGCACACACATAGTGTGCTTAAAAGACCCAGTTATTCTATCAAATCAACATACATCTCTTAGCAAAACACTGTTTCTAGATTTATACTGTTCTCCATAAGTCACCCAGTTCTCATATCTCACTTTGACTCAAATGCACATATACACAAGAATTTTATTTTGGTTTTTTTGTTTGCTGGTTGGTTGGTTTTTTAAATCCTCACCCAAGGATATTTTTCTGTTTATTTTCAGAGTGGAAGGATGAGGGGAGAGACAGAAACATCAATATGAGAGAGACACATCAATCGTCTGCCTCCCGCACAACCACAACCAGGACTGGGGATTGAACCGCAACCGAGGTACACGCCCTTGACAAAAATCGAACCCGTGACTCTTAGGTCCGCAGGCCAATGCTCTAACCACTGAGCCAAACCAGCCATGTGTTTTGTTTTTAGGACAGTGTCTCTAAGCCAAGAAACAGCCGTCAAATGGAAATGGAAACATCCACAAGCTGATCTAAATGCTACTGTCAAGCCACTGAATGTTCACATTAGTCTCATCCTAAGTATTCATGCCCCTGACCCAAATGTCAGTCAGCATAATCTTCAATCTCCCTCTGAGGAGCTAAAGAAAAAGAAAATCTAATTAAAAGCCCAAGGAAAAATCCACTTCAATCAAAACTACAGCTCAAAGTCCAAGGGACTTTACAGTAGTAAAAAACTTTAAAACATGCCTGGCCGATGTGGCTCAGTGGTTAAGCATCGACCCATATACCAGGAGATCGCCGGTTCAATGCCCGGTCAGGGCACATGTCCAGGTTGTGGGCCCAATCCCCAGTGGGGGGCATGCAGGAGGTGGCCAATCCATGTTCTCTCTCATCAATGTTTCTCTCTCTCTCTCCCCCTCTCGATTCCTCTCTCTCTCTAAAATAAAGAAAAAAATATTTTAAAAAAAAACAAAACTTAGTAACAAGAGATGTCAGGGGGCAAAAAAGAAGAGACACTGTAATTTATAGTACTAAAACCAACCCAATTAAAAAAAAAAGAATAGCATAAAAAGATGAAGAAATAATGGAAGATGAGGGGGTTAAATGACAGAGAATCACAATTTTAGGGATATTTTACTAAGTAGAACAGGAAACTAAATGTTTAAATCATTATTTTATAAAATTAAAAGGAAAGAATGAAACATTTGGTTCTATAAAGAGCAAAAGAAAACCATCTACTATAAGCCTCTGCCAACATCTTTTCCCAAGTGGAACAACCATACAGATGACAGCCCAAGACTTGTCCAGTAAGGGTCACTGACCAGGAGCTGCTGGGGACCCTATTAGATGGGAGTCAGTGCTAAAGGACTATAAGAGCTTACTCATATACTGTCTTAACAAATTACTGTTATGCTTTCTCCACACTCAAATATCTGTGTGAACTCTAAGTGAAACACACAGACTAGATTATTACTGCTCGAAAAGTGAAGCAATGTAATCATCTTATCATAAACGCATACACACCCACACACACTATTTTAGTAGATATTAAGAAATCTCTGAAATAAAAAATGACCAGAGTAACTAACAAAGGAGTTGAATAACTCATCAAAAAATAAAATAAAAACCTACTTCTAAACACTTATCATATTTTCAAATACTTTTTACCTCAGAAGACTTTTTGTAATTAAAATTTTTCAGAAAAAGTCAAAAAGTTTGTATCACCTCTAGCAGTTGGAAATCAGTTTCAACTACAAGTTATTAAAAGAAATCACTCCCCAACAGTACTAAAGCACTGAAATTCCAAAGCAGTTGTTATGCATAATTCCATTTCAGAACCCAGCTAGCCTGACTGCGACTGGTAAGAGAGGCCTACAGACTGGAAAACTATCAAGAAAAGTTGCATTTCCCATTTCATATCTTGTACCTAATAGGCTGATGAGCTTGGAAAGAAAGACAGGACATACAGTTCAGCCTGATAGTTATTTACTACAAATAATAGAGTAATGGTTAGCACTCAATTTTAAAATAAATGACTAAAATCCAAAAATTATATACTTTAAAAGGGTAAATTTTAGCCCAGTCGGTGTGGCTCAGTAGACTGAGTGTCGTCCCATGAACTGAGAGGTCACCAGGTTCAATTCCCGGTCAGGGCACATGCCCGGGTTTCAGGCTCAATCCTCAGTAGGGGAGGTGCAGGAGGCAACCAATTGATGTTTCTCTCTCATCAATGTTTCTATCCCTCTTCCCTCTTCCTTCCTCTCTCTCTAAAAATCAACAAGAAACTTTTTTTTTTTTTCTTTTTAAAGGGTAAATTTTCCCTGGCCGGTTTGGCTCAGCAGTAGAGCATCGGCCAGTGGACCAATGAGTCTCAGGTTCAATTCCGGCCAAGGGCATGTACCTCGGTTGCGGTTCATCCCCAGCCCTGGATGGGGTCGTGCAGGAGGCAACCACTTGATTGTCCCTCTCACGTCGATGTTTCTCTCTCTCTCTCCCTTTCTCTCCCTCTCTCTATCTGAAGATAAATAGAAAAATATCCTCGGGTAAGGATTTAAAAATAAAAATAAAAACAAAAAAGGGTAAATTTTATGGTGTAAGCTGTATCTCAACAAAGCTGTTGTTTTTTTTTTAAATAAATAAGAGGTACTTAGAAAGAAGTACTATGTATAACATATAAACTGCCTGGCTCTATTACTGAGAGATCACCAAATGTATATTTTTAAATTCTGATATATAAAAAGAACATCAACTTCACTCATGGTTGAGGAAATGCAAATTAAGATATTGTACACTCTTCACCTGTCAGGTTGGCAAAGATTAAGAACTTTCATAATATCCAGCCCTGGCCAGTATGGCTCTATTGGTTGAGCATAATCCTGTGCACAGGTTCAGTATCTAGCTGGAGTGCATACAGGAGGCAACTGTTTGATGTTTCTCTCTCATATCGATGTTTCTCTCTCTTTCTCCCTCTCCCTTCCTCTCTCTAAAATCAATAAATACAGTACGGCCAGTGTGGCTCAGTGGTTGAGCATCGACCCACGCACCAGGAGGTCGCCGGTTCAATTCCCAGTCAGGACACATGCCCAGGTGGTGGGCCCGATCCCCAGTAGGGAGTATGCAGGAGGCGGCCAATCGATGCTCTCTCTTATCGATGTTTCTATCTCTCTCTCCCTCCCTCTCTCTCTAAAATCAATAAAGGAAAAAAAATTTTTAAATAAATACGTATTTTAAAAAGAACTTTCATGCCCTGGCCGGTTTGGCTCAGCAGTTAGAGCGTCGGCCTGCAGTCCAGAGAGACCCGGGTTCAGTTTCCGCTAGGGGCACGTACCTCGGTTGCAGTTTGTTCCCGGCCCTGGTTGGTCATGCGGGAGGCAGCCACTCGATGTGTCCCTTTCACATCGATGTTTCTCCCTCTCTTTCTCTTCCTCTCTCTCCCTCCCACTCTATCTGAACAAAAAATGGAAAAATGTCCTCGGATGAGGATAAAAAAAAAAAAGAACTTTCATAATATCCAGAGTTGTTGAGGAGACATGGAAATCTAAACCCTAAAACATTCTGTACACTGGCACATCTTGGAGGGCAAGTTATTAACAGCTTTCAAAATTAAAAATGCACATATCTTGCCCTGGCTGGTTTGGCTCAGCGGTTAGAGCGTCGGCCCGCGGACCAATGAGTTGCGGGTTCAATTCCGGTCAAGGGCACATACCTCGGTTGTGATTCGTCCCCGGCCCTGACTGGGGTTGTGCAGGAGGCAACCACTCGATGTGTCCCTGTCATGTCGATGTTTCTCTCTCTCTCTTGTCCTCTTCCGCCTATTCTATCTGAACAAAAATGGAAAAATATCTTCGGGTGAGGATTAAAAAAAAAATGCACATATCTGCTGATTCAGAAACTCCACTTCTAAGAATTTACTGTACAGATACACCTATACAACTGTACAGGTTCAAAGGATATTTTTTAAAAAGAATCAGAACCAATTTAATTGTCCATCAACAGGAAATTAAAGTATACATCCACACAATGTCCCATTATGCAGTTGTCTAAAAAAAAAAAAAAAAAAAAAAACCTGAGGTATAACTACAAGTATTAGCTTGAAAAATATGGACTTGAAATATTAAGTAAAAGCAAAATTCAAGATAGTATGTATAGTGTGTAAATACATGCTTATAAGTGCATAGAAAATGTCTGGAAGAATGTTGGGCAGTGGGCTTTTCAGACTGTATGAATGTGTATGAATGCATTTAATTTGAATGAATTCATCAGGCTCTCAAAGTCATACCCTAGTGTCAAATCTCCCCATACTATGACCCTAAATGTCTTTCCAGTGTCCTATGGTTCTAGCCAAACCAATCTTCTTCCTTTGAGATATCTGCCCAAAGGAGACTCCTCTTCAAAATGCTCTTACAATATGGTTTGAACAGCTACCAACAACAGCTTCAAATATAAATTACCTACATTGAAAGAACTATGTTTGCCTGCATCTGCTACAGAACATTTTAAAATAATTTTTTTGAAAAAAGGAAATTGAAACACAATTTAATAATCCTCATCATAGAAGCAGCAATAGCACTGTGCTCAGTCACCATTTCCCATGCTTTCTAACCTCTGTGCCTTTGCTCCAATTTCCTGCCTGAAATCCTCTCAGCTACTTATCACATGTCCAATCCTGCCAATCCTTCAAAACACAGGTTAAACATCTCCTCCTACACCAAATCTTCCCTAATGCCCCAGCCAGAGCTAATTCTCTTTTTTTTTTTTTTTAATTCCTCACCCAAGAATATGTTTGTATTGATTTTTTAGGGAGAGAGACTGAGAAACATCGATGTGAGGGAAAAACATAGATCGGTTGCCTCCCGTACGAACCCCAACAAGGGATCAAACCCACAACCTAGGTATGTGCCCTGACCAGGAATCAAACCCACAACCTTTATTGTGTATAGGACAATGCTCCAACCAACTGAGCCACCCGGGCAGGGCTAATTCTCCTTCTTAAACCATAGTATCATCATCATCTTTTGAGGCACTTTCCTCTAGCACTCAACTGGGTACACATCTCAGTCTCATTAGTGAAAAATTCATCAAGGACACAGTCTGTCTTAGTCGTTTTGTACGCCCCATTCCAAACATAAATTAAACTGCCCGGTCAGTGTGGCTCAGTGGATTGAGTGTCATCCTATGGGCTGAGAGGTCCTGGTTTGATTCCCGGTCAGGGCACATGCCTGGGTTGTGGGCTCAATCCCCAGTGCGGGATGTGCAGGAAGCAGCAGTCGATGTTTCTCTCATATCAATGTTTCTCTCTCTCTCTCAAAATAAATAAATAAATAAATAAAACATAAATTAAGCTGATATTTCACTAAAACTTATAAGAAAAAGAATTACAAGAATCTAAAAAAAAAGGAAGAGACTGCCTGGCTGGTGTGGCTCAGTTGGTTGAGCATCATCCCATGCACCAAGAGGTCAGGGGTTAGGTTACCAGTCAAGGGCACATACCTGAGTTGTAGGTTTGATCCCCTGCCCTGGTCAGGGTGTGTGCAGGAGGCAACCAATAGATGTCTCTCTCACTCACACTGATGTTTTTCTCTCTCCCCCCTCCCCTCCTTTCCACTCTTTCTTAAAAAATAAAAAAAAGGTAATCACTATGATCAATTTCTCAAGACAAGGTTTTAATGGGTCCTTAGACACTATAACTTTATAACACATTCGTAACTTTGGGTCTAAGTTGACAGAAATAATTTGTGGCATTTCAGAGTAAATTTATTTATGACAATTATACCATTGCACAAGTATACTTGTGACCAAAGCAGATGTGGTCTCTACACTCCTGGAGTTTACAAAACAGCAATGAACCTGAGGTGGCAGAATCTCAGCACAACAGTCCAGATGCCTCTTTTCTAGCATCCAAGTTAATCATCCTTCTTCTGCTGTCATATTATTGTTTCAGACTGAGCATAATATGATTGGGCCTTAGCTTTGCTCTGCTAACTTAATCATATATAATCATAGTCTTCGAAAATTACACTCCCATTACCAAAATTAGAATCAGCATATTACCAAAATGCCACAGCAGCTATTATTAATGGTGGGCCACTTTTCCAAATGGCAAATCTTATTTATCACATGATACTTCTCCTTAACTTCATCTCAAAGATCCTGAAATTTGAAAATATTTTGCAGGTCCCTCCCCCTAAACCCCCAACCGCCCCCCCCCCAAGTCCCAGAACTGACTGTCACTAATAAAGTCAGGCTGCAAGGCTACTGGACAGATGGTCAACTGTTTTTAGTTATTCCTTACAGACCATTAAACCAAGCTACTAGAGAGCTGAAGCTACACCAATGAGATGCATCTCTCTCCCCCCCTCTCTCTCTCCCCCACCCTCTCTCTCTCTCTCCATCCTCTACCATCTAAGAGGGAATATTAATCTGATTGAGTCAGACTGATTGGGACCTTCTTTTTTTTTTTTTAATCCTCATCCGAGGACATTTTTTTCATTTTTTGTTCAGATAGAGCGGGAGGGAGAGAGGGGAAGAGAGAGAGAGAGAGAGAGAGAGAGAAACATCGACGCGAAAGGGACACATCGAGTGGCTGCCACCCGCACGACCAACCAGGGCCAGGGACAAACTGCAACTGAGGTACATGCCCATAGCGGGAACCGAACCCGGGTCTCTCTGGACCGCAGTCCGACGCTCTAACCGCTGAGCCAAACCGGCCAGGGCGGGACCTTCTTTATAAGTATGAAGATTAAATGCAGATTAAAAGCTACATATATATGTGAGGGTCTTCTGATACCTTGTTCTTGTTCATTTCTCTCACATATACTCTAAAAGACTACTGTAGTATATTAGTGAGATTTAGGAGGAAGGGAAATCCCTTGCCTAGGCCTTAAGCTTAGGCAATACACTCCAAGCATTTTATTAAACAGTTCTACATTGGTATTGCAGCCAAGAGCCCAATTAATAATAAAATAATAACTTGAATTTCCCACTTGCCATTGTTTTACATATATATATATATATATATATATATATATATATATATATATACATACACACATAAATCTCCTTCAGGAATATCATAAGAGGAACAGCAAAGCCATCATATTCTGATCATTTATCAACTCCTCAAAACTCATCATTACTCCATGGTCTGTGCCATTTATTTGGTATTTAATCATGTACTATTTTGTAGCATTTCCTATATTCAAGGAATAGTAAAACTTTTACAGTTGATAACTTAAAAAGAACTTACATAAGCCCTCTAGAGCCCACCCATTTCTCCTACATATCTCCTAGTTGAGTGTTGCAGACAACAAAGAAAGGGAACATAGTGGAAAGCTAGGTCTCTGGATAATAACTATAATAATAATAAATACAGGCTATAATAATAATAAATACAGGCTAATATTGACTGAGCGTGTTCTATTTACCAGAAACAGTTTAAGCACTTTATATGTATTACTTTGGTCCTCACAACAAATTTGTGAGATGAGTACTCTTATTAAGGTAAGTAACTTGCCTAAAGTCACAGAGTTAACAAGGAGCAGGTTTGGGATTGAGACCAGAGCTCTTAACTACTTTGCTACAATAGTAGAAAGGTTAAGAGTGGACAAATACAGACTAGTAAATTTTGCGGCTCAGTGCCCAAAAGCTATCCAAGGAGGCAGAAGGCAACGTTGATCTGGATTGCAGGAGAGAGAGGAAGGCTGTATTTTTAAACTTGCAGGTTGGAAGCATTAGGTGAAATAAGGTCACTCTAGAAGATGATAATAAGGTCACTTCTGCTAAGGGAGAAGTTAATGGACAGAATCAAGAGGAATACCAATATTTAAAATAAAGTTAAAATGATGTCAGATGGGTACAAGACTTATCAGGGTGATCACTTCATAAATTATATGTTTAGTCACTATTGTATGTCAACTGTAATTGAAAATATATAATTAAAAAAATAATAAAATACAGTTGACATATTTTAGGTCAAACTGATGGCACAGTAGGGTGGTATTTTAGTACATTATGAATATAAAATACAAATTTCAAATCAAAATGGTTATATCTAATCTATGGAAACTAGAACATAATTTAACTATGATGACTATAGGTTTATGGCAGCATCTCTGTTTTTATTGTTCATTGGTCATAATTTAGGTTTTCATGCAAAATCTTTAGGCAAGAACACCACCTATAACATTGTTCCTATGAAAGAAAATCTGCTTTAAGATCTATCTTCAGACATGCTTTTCAGGGAATATACAGTTGTGAAAAGAAAGATGGCCTAAACAACCACATTTCAATGATTCTAAGATGCATGATGTTTTACATTTGTATAGCACTGGAACTGGGACAGGTTTTACAGAGTTTAATTGCAGTATATTTTTTTCATTCTTATGGTACATAAAACAATGGTACATGTTACTATTGATGGCATCAATGAACTGTGCCTTTCAGAATCCATGTGTAAGCATACATATCAGTGTAAAGGAAAACTTTCCGCCTTCAAGTTCTTTACAATCTAATGGAAAGAATAAGATTAATACTAAGATGCAAATGCAAACAAAAATTTACACACATGACATAAAGTGATCAAATGAGTGAGAAGGTTAAAGAACTGAAGAAAAGGTACTGAATTTGTAGGAAACAAGAGTGGCCAAACTAAAAAAAAACTTAAGGCAATACATCCTAAGCACAGTTTTAATTGAAATAGATTAAATCTGATGTAAGAACAGGAAGAAAGTAGGAAATAAATGATATCTCAACAACGGTAGAGGGAAAAGATGAATAATGTCACATTTTGGTCAAGTTACTCTCCTCAAAGAACCAGAAACTACCCTCTAGTTAAAGTAAAACATTGCTTGCAGATTACTAATCAAAGGAAAAAACACTTTTTTTAATCTTCTATATCTCTCTCCTTTGAACCCCTGTGGTCGTTTTAAAATAAATCTACAAATTCTTTGATACTCCTCCTTCAACGGGTGAATCTTAATTCCCTTCCCTTTGCAGACATGGGCTGGACTTAGTGACTTGATTCTAACTAATAGAATAAGGTGAAAGTGATGGTGTGTCATTTCTGAGACTAAGTCATAAAAGCCTTCTCTCTCTCTCTCTCTCTTTCACATCACTTGTTCTGTGGGAAGCCAAATGCCATGTCATGAGGTCACTCAAGTAATCATATAAAGAGGTCCATGTGACAAGTAACTGAGGATTCCTGCAGAGGTCTTTTGCCTACAGCCGAGTGAGCCATCTGAAAGCACGGCCACCAGCCCCTTCAGCTGACTGCAGCCCCAGCTGACACCTTGACTACAATCTCAAGAGAGACCTGAGCCACAACCACCTCAGCTAAGCCACTCCCAAACAACTGACCACAGAACCATGAGATAATAAATGTTTACTGTGTTGTCATTAAGCTTTGAGATAACCTGTTATGCAGCAATGCATAACCAATACAGCTCTACGGTATTTTGTGTCTCTAAAACACTTACCTTTATTTTCTAGCAATTATGTGTATACCGATGGCCAGTAAAATAAGTCGTTTCTAGAAGGTTGTTCTCTTCACCTTTACATGCCTATAAGGCTTACCTCAATAACCTGCACAGTTAAGTACTTGTTTTTGTTTTTATTTGTTAAAAGACTCTGGCCCTGGCCGGTTTGGCTCAGCGGTTAGAGCGTCGACCTGCAGTACAGAGAGACTCGGGTTCGGCTCCCGCTAAAGGCACATACCTCAGTTGCAGTTTGTCCCCAGCCCTGGTTGGGTCGTGTGGGAGGCAGCCACTCGATGTGTCCCTTTCATGTCGATGTTTCTCTCTCCCTTCCTCTCTCTCCCTCCCACTCTATCTGAACAAAAAATGGAAAAAAGTCCTCGGGTGAGGATTAAAAAAAAAAACAAGACTCTTGTCAGTGCCTATACAGTTGACTATAGGTATCCAAAAAAGAAATAATTAAACCTTGAATAAGAGCATAGCTACTAGAGTGGAGGTGAAAAAGAAAAATATTCATTTGATTGACCTTACTGAAAATGGAAGAGGGATAATGGATGCAACAATCAAAAACAACTCCAGAGCAGTCGTGTCTGGCCGGCGTGGCTCAGTGGTTGAGCGTCAACCTATGCACCAGGAGGTCGCCGGTTCAATTCCCAGTCAGGACACATGCCCAGGTTGTTGGACGATCCCCAGTGGGAGGCATGCAGGAAGCGGCCAATTGATGTTCTCTCTCATCGATGTTTCTATCTCTCACTCCCTCTCCCTTCCTCTCTCTAAAATCAATAAAGGAAAAAGAAAAAGAAAAGCAGTCCTTTTGTACCCTTCAAGTAGTGGAGTATAAAACTTGCTCGAAGAAAGATAGTACACGCCCAGTTGGAGTGGCTCGGTTTGTTGAGTGTCATCCCATGCACCAAAGGGTTGCCGGTTCAATTCCCGGTCAGGGCACATACCTGGGTTTTCTGGTTTGACCCCCCGTCAGAGCATGCGTGGAAGGCAACCAATCGATGTTTCTCTCTCACATCAATGTTTATCTCTCACATCAATGTTTCTCTCTCTTTCCCCTCCCTCCCCCTCTCTAAGCACGTCCACAGGTGAAAAGAAAGAAAGATAGTACACAGCAGCAAAGCATTATAATACTTACATTTAGAACTTCATTATTAAGGAGAAAAGGACAAGCCACTTGATAAAGAAAGGATTAATTTTACATGTGTTTCACAAACTGTTCTATAGAATATCAGTTTCTATAAGAAAGTCATAGTACTCTCTGGGGGAAGGAAATAAAAACAGCAAACCAAACAAACAAACAAAATGTCCTCTATATTCTACAGAATATTTCTGAGGCTTTAAGGTGCTAATGTGCATTACAAATTGATTTGACCTCAGAACACTTAAAATACTTGCAGCATATTAGTATGCTATGGATATAGTTTGGGAAACACTGACTTGGGTAAACAGATAGACAGGTAGGTGGATAGATTCACAGAAAATAAAAAGAGAACAAAGCAGATGTAATAAAATGATCTCACCTAAAAGAAATGATAACTGACTACCAGTTATGCCTATGCAGAGTTTCTTAAAGCAAAATAAACTATTAAATAAGCTATCAAAAGCAACAATAGCCACACCAGATGTCAGGGAAAATGAAGATGGGAAAAACATGATAGGATATAACAGAAATTCCCTTTCCATAGGCCATGGCATAGAATGCCTCCCATTCCCTCGGTTCCTACTATGTACCTCCTTGAGAGCTGGCTTGAAAGGATGAGCACCCCACCATCTGGAAGGCTGGTAGGTAGCTTAAGAAGTGGTCTGGCCCCAAACACTTAACCAACAATGATGATAACTAACGACTCATCTGATCTTCTCTCTTGGGAAGTGTTAATTAAAGGCATAGAGAGTCCTTAGGAGCCCTGGCCAGTGTGGTTCAGTTGGTTGAGTGTCATGCCACACACCGAACGGTCACTGGCTGGATTCTAGGTTAGGGCACATGCCCAGGTTGTAGGTTCAGTCAGGCTGCATAGGGGAGGCAACCAATAGATGTTTCTTTCTCTTTCTCTTCTCTTCTTTTCTCTCTTTCTCCCTCTCTCTCTTCCTCCCTCCCTCTCCCTCTCCCTTCCTTTCTTTCTAAAATCAATAAAATCATTTTTTTTTAAAGAGTCCTTAGGAGTGGAAGTGGAAGCAGAAGCATAAAGACATAAAGAAACCTCAGGAGATAAAACAGTGGAGTGAACAGTAAAGGATTAGGTGAGCCAGCCCCATGAAGGAAAAGTTTAAGTTAGTATATTATTATCCAATCTGAACAACCTTATATGGTGGCCCTGCCAGTGACAGCAGGATCACAGACTGATGATGCCCCTCCAGTCACATTCAGTGACCCACACATAAGGAAGAGAGGGAAAGAGGAATCAGGGCAGGGGGAACACAAGTCTCTGGGTTTAATAAGGAGCATTCAGCCCTGTCCGGTTTGGCTCAGCGGTTAGAGCATCGGCCTGCAGACCAGAGAGTCCTGGGTTCGGTTCCCGCTAAGGACACGTACCTCGGTTGCAGTTCGTCCCCGGCCCAGTTGGGGTCGTGTGGGTGGCAACAACTCAATGTGTCTCTTTCACGTCGATGTTTCTCTTTCTCTTCCCCTCTCTCTCCCTCCTGCTCTATTTGAAGATAAATGCAAAAATGTCCTCGGGTGAGGATTAAAAAAAAAAAATTATAAAAAATAAGGAGCATTCAGGTTAAATTCACCTGAATGATGTTTTCATATATCAAACATCTTTTTAAGTCAGTGGTCAGAGCCTACGTGTCCCATTAGGAATCAAACTCCCAATTGGATACAACTCCCGAGTGTGGCCAGATTATGCCCAGGGAGGGAGAGGTTTCCAGAACCTCCCCTGGCAGCTTCTCTGAATTCATACATGCAGACACTTGCCCACATTCTCACGTGTTCACACTCCTCCTGAACTGTATTCACCTCACACATGTTAAGTGCCACCACCACTATCCCACCCCATTCCCAGAAGAAGTAACAGGGTCAGGAATCAGACCTCTGGGAGTCCGGTGGACATGCATAGGTGTCCATGAATGTGTATGTGCACGCTCTGCTGAGTGTGTGTACGGCCGTGTGCTGGATTTGGTTTTTGTAGAAAGACTCTTCTCTACTGTTCCAGAACTCTAGAGATGCTGCATGGCCATGCTTGCTCACAAGCTCTCTTTCAGGTTAGTCCAGGCCCACAATGTAAATACTGTTCCCTTTAGAATGGTGTCCTTATGCTACCCACAGGCTAAACAACCATACACAACCCTGGCACAGAGGTATGGCTCAACAAAGTCTTTCTGCTAAGCAGGCAACAAGGTAATCTGGTCACTAAAGCTGGGTGGGATCCCTAACAGTATTCCCGCATCCATGAGGCCCAGCTGAACCTGGGGTTCTTGTTTCTCTGTGAGGCCTGACTCTCAAGGTTTACATTTCTGTTCCACTTTTCCCCAACACCTGAGATGCCTTGGGAGACTTTCTGTTCTTGCAACCAAAGAAGCCTAACCTAAAGCCTTACAAATCACATGTATAACTAGTTTAAAATTAGGGCCTGACCGGTGGCTTCAACTTCTGATGCAAAAGCCCAAGACAAATAGGCTATGAGGATTCCTCAAATACCAAGTGCTCGATGAATTAGAGGTCATATCATTTTGTAACTTAACCACATAAGGAAAAATTCCACAGTTAAATATATTGCTTATGATTCATGATATACTGGCAAATTTTACCAAATAAAAATAATTTTACACTGGCACAAATAGTTCACTTTACAAAAAAAGTTCTTATCTGACCTAATTACCTAATATACAGACACCTGTTACACCTTATATTGCTTGGCATACAAAGTTACACAAATCACAATTCCAACCAAAACTCCAAGCTAGTAAATATATTTAGTATTTGAGAATTTTTTAGTTATTTGTGATCAAATATTCATTAAAATGGTTTAAACAATCTTAACAATTTTCTAACACATGAATGTTCATTTCTCCTCATTATTTAAGAAACACTAGAACTCTGTTAGATAAGAAACCAGGCAGAAGCCAACAGGCTCACCAAAATCACACTTAAAAAGGACATGCAGCTATAAATTTGGAATAATTACCAAGATACTAATAATTAACAATCACTTAAATATGATTCAAGAGAAATTCCTGTTTGTTGAAAACCCCTATGATCAACCAGAGCACAGCATTATAAGGAACTGATTATGTAAGACAATAGTGCATTGTTCCAGGGTGTGCAAGTATTTGTAATGAAGTTCACAGCTATGTTATACTAATGACTCACTTAAACATCTGAATTTTCTGCTATCTTAATCTTTAAATCAACTGCAAAAGAAGATGCCAAAAGCAGTTAGTAGGGAAGTACACAATTCCCAAAAGAACTTCATGTATACAACTCATTTTACTATTTAAATGTTTTTTTGATGGTTGATATTTGAACAAGATGTTATAGATTCAAAACTAATTTTAAAAGTGATAGGTGCTTACTAAATCCATAATAATATTCAACAACACTGGTTTTTAGAAAGGCACAGATCATATTCTTGTGTGTGTGTGTGTGTGTATTTATAGCACCTGACATATTTTTGTCCAATATTACATATAATTATTGCAGGACCTGACAGTGGTTACTGTCCCACTTTTTTAAAACTTTTTGACTGACCAATAAGTCAAAGTTGAAAAAATAACTGATGCATGGGAAGAGATAAACCAAAAAAATAAAAAATAAAATAAATAATAAATAACTAGTGCACATATTTCTTGATTTGGATTACCTTTTTGTTGTGAACTGGTTCTAGTTACTCTAGTTACCTTAAAACAAAACACTGGCAGAGGCTATACAGGATTGAAATTACCTGACTCTACTCATACTGAAAAAGTAATACATTTCAATTATTCATATTTCATTGTAAAAGATATACAACTTTGGAGATTTGCTCTAAGTTTTGAAAGCAAAGTGAATCAGAAATCACATTCCTATGAGGAGCCAGTCTGGAACAGAAGACATTTATTCTATACTGAGTTCCCCCTGCCACTACAAACCTCTCTAACAGTTTATTACATTACGACAACTGAGATGGGAAAAGATGTGTGATAATAAAAACCCTTCAATGCATTTATCAAGCAGATTATCTCTGAAACTACACCTTGGTTAAGAAGCCTTTGAGCAGGAATTTGGCCTCTGTTAATCTATGTGTACACTCGTTTCACATTTTCTCTTACCTCTAATTTCTTTACTCTAATTCATAGAGTAAGTCATTCTATCAGACAACTGAATTTACGTTTATATGACTATTGCAAACAACACTATTGCAATGCAACACTATTTCACACATGCAAAATTGCTGATTGTAGTGAGCTCCTCTCCTAACCATCTACCTGCCTCACCCCACTCCCACACCCCCACACACACACTCTCCCCCCCAGAGAAAATTCTGAGTCCAGTGCTAGGATTTTTCTTTCCTATAGGGTAGGTCTATTTGACTTTTATTAATGATATTGAAAACTTTTTAAAGACTGCTAATGTATATACAGTTTCCCACACCCAAAACACAAATAAACCCCCCTACTTTGTTTAATATTTTAAGAAAACTAAATTTCTCACAAAAGACAGAAGAATTATCAATTCAAAAGAGTCCTTAGAAGTCACAATGTGTAAATACTTCTGATAATAGAGCAAATTAATGTCAAGACACAGCCAATAAAGTAAAAAGCCTCCATGCAACCGTGCCTGTCAAAGGGCATCTGTATTAGCAGCTCAGGGAAGTGGCATTTGCAGAAAAGCGCTACAACTGTGTTCAAAAGAAAATATTAGGCCTCAGCCGTTACTCCCCTCCCCCATCCTCTTCGTCTGGATTCTTCAAAGCAATTAACCAGTAGAAGGTGCTATTCTGCAACCCACCAGTATACACACCAACCTCCATCCTTGGCCCAGAGCTGGGTTTACCCCAGGTGGACTCTCTCAGCTATTCCCTGTCCAGTGTTCAAGAAAGCCTCTACACTAGCCCCCAAAGCAGAAAATCAGATTCTTGTCTTACAACTCCTATTTATAAAACAAAACAAAACACACTGACGGCTCAATAGCCGGCAAACCTATCAAACCATCAGACCACTAATATGTCAAAACACCCACACACACTTTGCTAAACATTAACCTCAAATACGACCTTAACCTTAACTGAGACAATCTACTTCTACGTAGAAAAGACGACCCTGGTTGCATTCACTACAATAAATGAGAGTCAACTGAACAAATCACTGTCCCCAACAAAGTCAGAGGCAATGAGGAATGCAAAAGCTGACTATCAGGCCACAACATATAAAGAGGGATTTTATCTTCACATACACAAAAAGAGCAAGCAGCAAACACCAGGGCTGCAAAGGGCAGAAACGAAGGTGGAGGGGTCTGAACGTGTTTTTGAGTGTCCTTTAGTTTCCAATGTACTCTTCTGCCTCTTACAAGGTTGCAAAAGAGGCCAGACATGATGAGATGGGTGAAAAAAAGCTGAAAAAGAAATGCACCCACCCTTCCCCCACCTTTTCTCCTCTCTCCCAAAAAGAGCTGTGTTTGTCTGTGCAAATCTAGTCCCAAATATGGGAGAGAGAGAACGAATGTGTGTATGAAGAACAATGAGCCCTCAGCCTGGTATTGTGTGTGTGTGTGTGTGTGTGTGTCTGTGTGTGTGTGTGTGTGTGTGTGTGTGTGCGCGCGCGCGCGCGCTTCTGCCTTCGACCTCAACAACAACAGGGAGAGCTGGAAGCCAGCTTTCCATCCAGCCTAGGCCACCAAAATCAAAACTGGTTTATAATTCACGGTGGAATTAACTCAGCAAGCAAATCTATGGAAGGAAGCAGCTACCCAAAAATGATTTTATTATTGTATAGATCCATCCTCTCTCCCCTCCCCCAACAGACTGAGACTAAAGAATCCAGTGTACACCAGACAAAAAGGTCTCTCTTTAAATGGAAAGCAACTATCAAAACTGTTTCAAATCCAAGCACGGGATGCATTCATTTGTGTCACATTAAAATGTTTGTTTTGTAATTCACCAAGTGCTCTTTTCACTAGTTACCTTTTTGTGTGTTTAAAAAAAAAAAAAAAACTGCTTTGGAGAAAGCTATTTCAGGATTCATAGAAAACTACTTTCTAAATGTACCTTAAAATAGTAACACATACTGAAACATTTAAGGCACCCAGTTTCTCAAGGACACATTTTGCTTAAATCAATGTTTGAAGTCTGTAATCCAGAAAAAAATTGTAAGCAAACCTTGGAAAAGAAGCAGAGGAAAATGACAATTCGACAATGAATCATTTTGTTTTCCTTTCAACAACTTCTCAAGCCACCAGTTTCAAAGGAAACCTAAAATACTTTCCCCTTCCCAACACACACCATCGAAGTCAAACTACTCTCTCTTCCTTCCAAAAACCTTTAAAAAAATAAAATAAAATAAAATAAAAACAGGAGCCACTCTCTTTCCCAGAGCAGAACTAAAACATGCCCATGAGAAGCCTATGCTGCGGGCAAGTGATTTTTGGCTTTCTAATTTAGTGATCAGAGAGAGCGGAGAGCTAGAGACTGAGAACACAAAGAGCGAATCTTCTCCTAACGGGAAAGGGACTACTTTAAGGAAAGTCCTCTCCCTGGACCCCCCAACCCACAAGCATCCAAGAAATGGACCGTTCCAGCCCTTGACTGCCTTTCCTCTCCCCGGTTCGGCCAGTAACTGAGTCCCACGGAGGAGCTGAAGCTCAGACACGTCCTGCGCGAGCGCGGAGCAGCGGCGGGGACGGCCCGGTGGCGGGCGAGCGGGACAGTTACCTGGCCGCCCCGGCCCGGCGCCCTCGCCCTTTCGGCCCGGACGTGCGCGGCGCCGCACCGGCCTCCGCTCTCGGGCTCGCAGCGGCCCCGGATTCCACGCCCACCCCCTTGCCCGCCCCACGCCCGGTGTCCAGGACCAGGGGCCAGAAAAGCAAGCCGACGCCACGCACGGGCAAGTTGGAGACTTACCTTCCCCGGATGCGCTACACCATCAATGGAGGTGTGTTCGGCCGGCTCCTGGGAAAGTGGGGGGACGCGGCGGGAGGCCCGCGGGGCTGGGGGCCGCCGGGCTCGGGCCGAGGAGGGGCCGGCCGCGGGGACAGAGGCGGGGCTGCAGGGGCTTCCCTCCCGTGACCTTCCGTGCGGGCTCCACCAGGCTCCCTGCTCTTCGCTCGGCCGGTCCTTCAGGAGCGGGAGCCCAGGATCATGTCTGGTTTTGTTTTTCTGAGGGCGAGGGGGGCTCCCTGAGGGTGATGGTGATGGTGATTTTTTTTTCCTCAACTAGGAGAGAAAATGAGGCAGAGACAATGTGGGAGGCGAGCGAAGGGAGGCGGAGGCGGGGACGAGACCCGAGCCGGGCGAGCGTCTCGGGCGTGCGCGAGGAAGACGAGGCTGGGAGCGCGGGGGGCGGCTCGCGAGCGTCTGTGGGAGCAGCGGCGCCTCAGCGATGGAGGCCGAACCGCGGCGGGGTTGCTGCACCGACCCGCCGCCCACTCCGCGCTCGGGGCCGGCCCACCTCGCAGTATCGCGCCTCGCCATTGGCGCCCCCCAGCGTGACGCGAGCGGAGGCCGGGCCAATAGGAGGCGGAGGGCGGACGGAGGGGGGCGGGACTTCTCCTTTTTTTTTTCTTTCTAATAAAATGAGCAGAGGAGAAGGTGGGGAGCGGCCGGCTTCTGGCGATGCCGCGGCCGGGGCTGCAGCGCGCGCTCCAGGAGGCGGCCGGCGGTGGGTTGGGCTCCCCGCCCGGTGCGTCTTTGTGCGGGGCTGGGGCCGCAACGAGCCGGTCCCGGGGCAGGATGGGCCGCAGTACAGTTGCTCCTGCTATTAGCAGGGTCACAATCTGCCTTTTCAGCCCCTTAAGGCGCGGATTCATGTCCCGGGGGGGAACACGGAGTGGGTTCGAACGATTCGCTTAAGGACTCTCGAAATTCTGATGAGCATTAACGTTTTCAAAATAAGTCTGTGGCAAAAGATTAAGAAAGAGAAAAACGAAATTGGCGGTTCGCGCTGCTTTTTCGAAAAGAATACGAAGAAAAGCCTGAAAAGTCTCATCAGGGAATAAAGAAGGGACTGTAACCATCGACAGAGAGGGGATTTTAGAAAGAGAGAGAGCAGTGTACACAACTCTATGCCGTAAGTTTGGCGGGGGATCCCCCCAAAAGAAAAATCTAAAGACCACCTTTTTTCCTTTTAAAAACATTGTTTTCTGTCCCATCTCCCCGAAGACTGATAAATCACAGGGTCTACGATGCTATTAGGGGAGTGAGGGGCAGGCCAAATGCTCATATTCTGTTTAATATAATTTATAGGATTGAGGGGTTTGGAAATTTTAATTATGATTAGCAGTTTTTGAAATGCATATCATGTTTATTGAGTTCTTTCACAGATCCTGGCATGAATCCAGGTTGAATCATCAACCTATTGTTTGTTTGTTAATATACTGTAAATGCTTATTGGTGTCCTTATGCCATACACTTTTCCTAAAGGAGTTCAGATCTGTATATAATAGAATAATTAAGGGACAGAACATAGCACAAAATAATTCACTCATCTATTTCAAATAAAGTGATCATTCTTCATTTTGGAATATCTATTCAGATTATAATTTAACATCCAGCAGTTTCTTTTAGGAACAATTTAACTAGCAGATATTGGACTGTGACCCAAGAGATCTAAAACCAAATGGGACTTTGCCGTTACATTTCTGAGTATGGTTGTTGTTGTTTTTTATTGAATTTATTGGGGTGACATTGGTGAATAAAATTATATAGGTTTCAGATGTATAATTCTATAATACATCATCTGCATATTGTATTGTGTTCACCACCCAAAGTCAAGTCTCCTTCCATCACTATTTATCCTCCTCTATTCCCTCTGCTACCTCTCCCCCCACCCCCATAACTTGAAGAAAGAAAAATCCTGTCTGCTGCAATTCCTTCAGCTATGAAATGGGAAAACTGGTTAATACTGCCTTATATACCTAATAATGTGATAACTGAATTTTACAACATAATATAGATTCAATAAACAGCTCTCGATATCCTAGATATGGATGAAACTATTCTACATCAGTGTGGAAATAATGAGGGGTAAAGTGTATTGGATGGCTTCAGTTTCCATCAAAATCTACATTTACAGGAACACTATTTCTAATCAAGGTTCAGCCTGCGGTGGGCGAATGGACTCTGCTTCCAAGATGATGCCTGTGGATCCTGCACAGTCATTCAGCAGCAAAGAGAAGGGCTCTCAAGAGCAGGAAACTACATTTACTGTAGTATTAGAGATGGGCATCTTTTTCATTTATTTATAACCATGTAGATTTAGAAATCTCAAAATCCCACATAGTTGCAAAGCGTAATGGTATGGTATGGGGCCATAAAATTAGCAAACTAGACCTGTTTTACAATCCCACGCAAGAGCTGTGGTCCAGTCATACAGCCAGAGAATACATACAGCCTTCCTTCCGAGGATCTGAAAGGCTGATAAGGAAATAATAATACATCGTAATAAGAAAAACTATGAAACCATTGATTGAAAGCTTATACGTCCCAAGCACCAGGCCAAGCATATTGCATCCCTTAGCCCATTTTGTCCTGACAACAGCCCGTGAAGTGTGTTATTATTTTTTTTATTATTATTATTATCATCTGAAATAATAATAATTATTATTATCTCCATATTATTATTATCTCAAGAAAGTGCTCGGCCAGTGTGGCTCAGTGGTTGAGTACTGACCCATGCACCAAGAGGTTGCTGGTTCGATTCCCGGTCAGTGCAAGTGGCCAGGTTGTGGGCCAGGTCCCCAGTGGGGGCATGCAGGAGGCAGCCAATCGATGTTCTGTCTCTTCGATGTTTCTATCTCTCCCTATCCCCCTCTCTCTAAAATCAATAAAGAAAAAAAATTTGCCCTGGCCGGTTTGGCTCAGCAGTTAGAGCGTCAGCCCGCGGACCAATGAGTCGCGGGTTCGATTCCAGTCAAGGGCGGGTACCTTCGTTGTGGTTCATCCCCGGCCCTGGTTGGGGTCGTGAGGGAGGTAACTAGTCGATGTGTCTCTCTCATATTGATGATTCTCTCTCTCTCTCCCTCTCTCCCTCTCTCTCCCTTCCACTCTATCTGAACAAAAATAGAAAAATATCCTCGGGTGAGGATTTAAAAAAAAAATTTTTTTTAATAAAATAAAGGTCAAGAAAGTGGCCTGAGAGAAGGTAAATAACTTGCTTAAGGTAAAAGGTCAGATGGGTTGTTTTCCCATTATGAAATTAGAAAAAGGTTCCTGTTGTTTTTTCAGCAAGCTTTAGAAAATGGGAATAATGTTTTTTTCTTTTAAATCTTCACCTGAGGATACTTTTTTTCCATTTATCTTCGGATAGAGTGGGAGGGCGGGAGAGAGAGAAACATCGATGCGAGAGAGACATATCCACTGGCTGCCTCCAACCAGCCAGGGCAGAAAATGGGAATGATTTTGGTTATTGAAACTGAAAATACCAAAAAGAACTTCTGTTAGTTATTTTATGTATCTTACTACAGGTAGAAGCGATTTTATTTTGTATACAGAGGTCACAACAGAAATATAATACCATTATTTAAAAGAAGCCAGGAGGAAAGGGGGATTATTTAATTAATGATGTGACAACCAGATAGCTATATAGGAAAATATAAGCAATACAAACATTTTTTTTTTATTTTTTTCTTTATTGATTTTTAGAGAGAGAGGAAAGGAGAGGGAGAGAGAGATAGAAACATCAATGAGAGAGAACATTGATTGGCTGCCTCCTGCAGGCCCCCCCACTGGGGATCGGGCCCACAACCTGGGCATGTGCCCTGACAGGGAATCGTACCGGCGACCTCTTAGGGCATGGGTTGACGCTCACACTGAGCCACACCAGCCGGGCAATACAAACATTTTTTTAACTAGATTCCTATTATTCCTAAACTCTCCCCAAAATTACAGATGGATATTTTTAAATGTAAAAACTGAAACCACTAAACCACTAATCCTTAAGCTGAGTTTACTGGTGTTTATTTTATTATTGTCTTCTGTAACCTTCATATAGGTTATGCTTATTCTGTTGTATATGTCAGATATTTTATGAATTTTTTTTTTTATCCTCACCCGAGGACATTTTTGTTCATTTTTTGTTCAGATAGAGTAGGAGGGAGAGAGAGGAAGAGAGAGAGAGAGAAACATCGACGTGAAAGGGACACATCGAGTGGCTGCCACCCGCACTACCAACCAGGGCCAGGGACAAACTGCAACCGAGGTACATGCCCTTAGCGGGAACCGAACCCAGGTCTCTCTGGACCGCAGGCCGATGCTCTAACCGCTGAGCCAAACTGGCCAGGGCTATTTTATGATTTTTTTTATAAATGAAACCATAAAAGTATTAAAGGAATACTAAAACTTTTTCAAATCATGATTGAGGAAGTTCTGCCTAAGCATGACAGGAAACCCAGAAGCCATAAAGGAAAAACACCAATAAATTTTACTGGATAAATATTTTACGGTTTGGCTCAGCGGTTAAAGTGTCGGCCTGAGGACGCAAGGGTCAGGGGTTCAATTCCTAGTCAAGGGCACATACTTGGGTTGCAGGTTCTATCCCTGGCCCTGATTGGGGTCGTGTGGGAGGCAACCAATGGATGTGCCTCTCTCACATAGATCTTTCTCTCTCCACTCTCTTTCCCTCCCTTCCACTCTGTCTAAAAAAAATGAGTGGAAAGGGATCCTCCTATGAAGATTAACAACAACAAAAACAATAAAAATATATATATATATATATATATATATATATATATATATATATATATAAAACATCTCTGTAAGGCATAAAAAACACCAAAGCAATGCAAGAAACAAGCAAACAGAGGAAAATATTTTCAACACCTACAATAAAGGGCTGACTTCCTTAACACAATATAATCATAGTGAAATAAATGCAAATTAAAATCATATCTTAGAACATTTTTTTAACTTCATAATATCCAGTATTGATGGGGATGTGGGAATACAGACACTGTGATGCATTGTTGGTGAAAAATATAATCATACCATTTTTTAGAACACAATTTGGCACCCTCTATGAAAACATTAAATAGCCATACCCTTTGGCCCAACGATTCTTCTAGAGAGCCATTCTACAAGTAATCTTGCATAAATAGACGAAAAGCTTGCAGCATTATTTATAATAGTGAAAACCTGGAAAAATCCAAACATCCACCCACGGAGAATGTTTAAATAAATCATGATACAAACATACAATGGAATACTTGACAGTGTTCAGAAAGAACTAGGTAAATCTGAATTGATATGGGATGATAACCAGGTTTCAGAGTTATCATTGGATAACTCTGAAAAAAGCAAGTCACACAACAATTATGTAAAGTATAATTCTGTTTGTATTTTTAAAAGGACAGTTTGTACATGCTTCAAAAGTGTCTAGAAACAGCCACTAGGAGAATGTTCAGTGTCAGTCCACTGGGTGTGGCTCAGAGAGAGAGGAAGGAACAGGAGACTGACTTTTACTTCAGTCCACTGTTTTGTTTGATATTTTTTTCTCTTCACATCAATCATATATAATTTTTATAATTAAAAAAAGAAATTTAAGTTCTTTGAACATATGTCTGACAGCTAGTCTTCATAATTCACCAGAAGCACTCAAGCTTTAGAACAAATAATTTATTTTCCTCTAAAGTGTCGTAAGGAGATGCCCTGGCCAGGTGGCTCAGTTGGTTGGAGTGTCATCCCATTCACCAAAAAGGTTCCATTCCCAGTCAGGGCACATACCTAGGTTGGGGGTTTGATCCCCAGCTGGGGCACACACGGGAGGGAGGCAGTCGATTGATGTTGCTCCTTCTGTTTCTCTCTGTCTGCCTCTCTCCCTCTCCCCCTTTCTCTCTCCCTCTTCCTCTCCCTTCCTGTCTCTCTAAAAATCAATAAAACATATCCTCAAGTGAGGATTAAAAAATAAATGTCTTAAGGAGAACTGGGATGCTTTATCAAGCCCGATAACAAGCTGAAGCTTGTTTCTAGGCATTTTCTTTGAAATTGCCTTCCAAGTTTATGTAGTGCAAGTACAAGCCAATAATGAGCTTCAACTACCTGACATTGCACTTGAGTAAGGGGTGGGGGGCTGTCTACTCCCTTCCCACTGAGGTCCTGCTGCAGGCACTCACCACTCACCTTGCATTTACCCACAGTGGGTTTTTGCTTTATAATTTATTGTAAATCAGAATTGCTCCCTCTCCAGTCTTTTCCCTCAGGCCAAGTAAGTACCCTTGATAGCCTTTCTAGAAGTCCTTGCACTGAATTGGGATGGAGAATGGGTGATTATTTGGGCTTCTTGCAGGAGGCCATGTCATGCATGCAAACACATACAAAAGTGGAACAGCTTTTCCCCAAGAAAGAATCACAAATCAGAAACTTTTTCCCGTTGTTTGGACATGACTAATGGTGGCTAGCAATTAACGTTCTTGATTCAACTCCACACTCCAGTGAATTTTCTTTCCACCAAAGCAGGAGTGCATCTGTTTACCAGCACACTTGTTAGATAGATTTCCAGGAAACTGCTTTACTGGACCACATCAGATCCAGTGGAGTGACACTCTTCTCCGAGTCACATGTCGCCAGCCAATGCCACAGCATGCTGTCCAAGGACACTCGGATGAGTTTTGGATGAGATCTAAATCCAGCATCTGACTTCTGACCACTTGTGGTTATTGAAAAGTCTCATAGGGCTTTGTGAAAGAATTAGAGGGAGGAGATGCTGATTTTCCTTGTCCTGGCCCAATTCCAACTTTGATCACTGACAGTCCTCGTCCTTTGCGATCTCACTGAGACGTGCTATTCCACGGCCCCTGTTATAAACAGCTGTCCACTGTTAACTGAGCGAGCCAGCAAATTCCACCCTGGGGGAAGCTGCATTTCAAGATAAACACTTCCTACGCATCTATTGGTAGATTACTTAGGTTTACCTTGGAGGAAAGGTGTGGTTTTCTAGGGAGAATAAGGGCATAATTATGGGGAGTTAAAAATGATCCACAAACCCTATTCTATCTAAATGGTGAACAAAGAAAACTGGCATTGATCACAAAAGGGTCCTTGGAAGGCGGAGTCCAGAGGAAATGTATTTTAGAGTGTCACACTAATTTTGGGGGATCCAGAATTTAGTCATATAACATTGATGTGGCAGGTGGTATTTGCCACCAAAATTCAGTTCTTTAATCCAAGGCATGTATAAACAGAGCAAACAAGCAAGTAACTAACCCAGAAGAAACAGCAGATTTCACCTCCTGCTATCCAAACTTCGGCATCTATGTTGGACATGTCTGGGCATTCACTTTAATGCCTCCCTCCTTTTCATTCATTTTAATGTCAAAATATCCACATTCCCAGTCCTCTCAACCCCAAATGTCTCCTAATACAATAACTTCCAAAATAAATTCTGCTGTTTGTTTTTGGTTTTTGTTTTCTTAAAAAGAGCATTTTAACTTGGAAGCATCCAAGATGTCCTTCAATAAGTGAATGGATAAACTGTGGTACATCCATTCTATGGAATGTTATTCAGCACTAAAAACAAATGAGCTGTCAAGCCACAAATAGACATCAAAGAATCTTAAAGGCATTACTAAGAGAAAGAAACCAATCTGAAAAAGGTTGCGTACATACTGTATGATTCCGACTGTATGACATTCTGGGAAACTCAGAACTATGTCTGGGAAAGACATTATGAAAAAGGAAGTAAAGCCCAGGGGTTGCCAGGGATGGGGGGATGGAGGATGAATAGGTGGAATAGCAGGGAATTTTAGGGCAGTGAAACTGTTCTGTATGATACTATAAGGCTAGATACATGTCATTATACATTTGTCAAACCCACAGAATGTACAACACACAGTGAACCCTATTGTAAACTATGGACTTTAGATAATAATAATGTATCAGTGTTGGTTTATGGATGGTAATAAGTGGCCCACTCTAATGTAAAATGTTAATAATAGAAGAAACTAGGGTGAGGTGACAGGGTATATAGGAACTCTGTACTTTCTGCTCAATTTTCCTGTGAACCTAAAACTGCTCTAAAAAATAGTCTATTAAAAAAAAAAGAAGAGCCCTGGCTGGTTTGGCTCAGCGGTAGAGCGTCAGCCTGCGGACCAAAGAGTCGCAGGTTTGATTCCCAGCAAGGGCATGTACCTCGGTTGAGGTTCAGTCCCCGGCCCTGGATGGCGTGGTGTAGAGACAACCAGTCGATGTGTCTCTCTCACATCAATGTTTCTCTCTCTCTCTTTCTCTCTCTCTCTCTCCCTCCCCCCCCACCCCTCCCTCCCTCCCTCCCTTCCATTCTCTCTAAAAATCAATGGAAAAAATATCCTTGGATGAGGATTAACAACAACAAAAAAAGATGACGATTTTAGTTCTGCTCTTTGTGTTGTAAGGAATGGAGATACACTCAACATCTCAAGTAACAGGAGATACATGTGAGAATGTGTCTGTAGGGAAGACCAGGCAAAGCTGAGCCATGTGACAGAAGGAAAAGAAGTGACTAGAAGAGAGGCTGCAGGAAGGACGACTCCCCAGGTCGCTCCACCATTAACATCACTGGCCCACAAGTCTGCTCATCTGTCCCGCCAGCTGGTCTCCTCACCCTTGACCACAAAGCTTTTCCTCACCTCAAAGGGTCTGCTTTCTCATTTCGACTCCCTCATAGTCTTGGCTCGCCTCGGCCTCTCCCGGCTTCTCTGGTTTTCTGTAGCTCAGGACTTATCAGCTGTAGCTGCTTCTGCTGACCGCCTCATGGCCAGAGTATTTCTACTCAAACTTCATGAGTGGGAGAAGCCTGGTGGGCCCAGCTCATCATTTTCGGCCTGGCCCTGTCCTGGTCGCTGGGCCCCTGTGGGGTGCCAGTAACCATGGAGGGACCAAGGGTGTCCTCAACAAAGCCCCAGTGCTCAGGGTGACCTCCCTCTAGAAGGGCCGCTGGGTGTTGGGGCATTCTCCATGTGCTTTTGGAATGGCTTGTGACCAAAATATGACCAGAGTAAAATTGAACCTTAGCAACTAATTATTTTAATACATTAAAAAAATTTTTTTTCCTTTATTGATTAGAGAGAGAGAGGAAGGGAGAGGGAGAGATAGAAACATCAATGAGAGAGAACATCAATTGGCCGCCTCCTGCATGCCCCTCACTAGGGATCTGGCCCACAACCTGGGCATGTGCCCTGACCGGGAACTGAACCAGTGGCTTCTTGGTGCATGGGTCAACGCTCAACCACTGAGCCACACCGGCCGGGCTCAATACATTTTTTTTATAGTTACCTTTACAAAGGACATTTGACCTCTCTTAAAGAGAAGACCCCCCCCAAAAAAAGCAGTCCACAAGTTACAGAACATTCATGTTCTCTTGACCTATAAAAATTCTGTAACAATGATCTCTGAATCTCCCTCCACAAAAAGCCTTCCAGCCAACATCCAGAAGAGCCCCCTCGCCTTCAAACTAACCACGGATGCTTACTACCAGCAAGGAGAGGAGAGACAAAGCGATGAGAAACTGTGGATCTTCGAGTCCCACTGAAGCCCCTCTACCCCTCTAACCTAGTAATAGGTGACTAATTTAATCCCAGGGTGAAAGAAATGGTCTAGAGTTAGTGAGCCAAGAAGAGGTGACTACAGTGATTTTCTCCCAGGACATAAAAAACTTTAGGTTTTGCCCCGGCCAGTTTGGCTCAGCGGTTAGAGCGTCAGCCTGCGGTCCAGAGAGACCCGGGTTCGGTTCCCGCTAAGGGCATGTACCTCGGTTGCAGTTTGTCCCTGGCCCCTGGTTGGGTCGTGCGGGAGGCAGCCACTCGATGTGTCCCTTTCACGTCGATGTTTCTCTCTCTCTCTCTCTCTCTCTCTTCCTCTCTCTCCCTCCCACTCTATCTGAACAAAAAATGGAAAATGTCCTCGGGTGAGGATAAAAAAAAAAAAACAAAAACAAAAAAAAACTTTAGGTTTTTCCTTACCACAAGGAAAGGAAATGAATTTCAGTCTCTATAATTAATAAAACAGAGGAACAAAGAAACTAGTGACAGCAACAGGCTCATAGATCATGGCCAGGAGATGTAAAGACATACAGACTAACCCACCACAGAGCGAAATACTGTGATAGAGAAAAGCAAAGTTGATAGTTACCCTGCTGTGTTTTATAAAATATTATATAAAATATAATGTCAATTTTAAAAAATAATTTTTAAAAATTTTGCAGAATAGCCCAGCTGGTGTGGCTCAGTGGTTGAGCATCAACCCATGCAGCAAGAGGTCGCCAGTTCGATTCCCAGTCAGGGCACATGCCCAGGTTGTGGGCCCGATCCCCAGTGGGGGGCGTGTAGGGGGCAGCTGCTCGATGTTCTCTCTCATCAATGTTTCTATCTCTCTCTTCCTCTCCCTTCCTCTCTCTCTAAAATCAATGGAGAAAAAAAGATTTTTTTAAAGATGCTGTCTCTCATGTCTTAATTCTTGACAATTTCAATATATGCAAATGATCCTTAACTTTGTGTGTGTGTGTGTGTGTGTGTGTGTGTGTGTGTGTGTGTTTTAATTGTGGAGAAACACACATAACATAAAATGTACCATCCTAACCATTTTTATGTGCACAGCTCAGTAGTTGTGCAGCCAGTCTTCAGAACTTTTCATCTTGCAAAACTCTATATCCATTCAATAACAACTGTTCATTCTCACCCCCTCCCGCTGCCTCTGGCAACTACCACTCTCCTTTCTGTTTCTCTGAGTGTGACTACTTTAGATACCTCAAATATGTGAAATCAAACAGTATTTGTCTTTTTGTGACTGGCTTATTTCACTTAACATAATGTCTTTATAATAATTTCTAGGGCTGCCATAACAAAATACCACAGACTGGATTGTTTAACAACAGAAATTCATTTTCTCACAGTTCTGGAGGCTAGAAGTCTAAGATCAAGGCGCCAGCAGGGTTGGTTTTTCCTGAGGGTCCTGTCCTTGGTTTAAAACAGCCTCTTCTCACTGTGACCTTACATGGCCTTTTCTGTGAGTGGGCATCCCTGGTGTCTCTTTCTCCTCTTATAAGGACACCAGTCCTATTGGATTAGGGCCCATTTAAAGAAGGTGATTAAGGTTATCCCATCTCCAAATACAGTCACACTTGATGGGCTTCAACATGAATTTGGGGGGAACACAATTCAGTTTATAACAGCCTTCAAGTTTCATCCATGTTGTTGAATGTATCCGAATTTCTTTTCTTTTCAAGTCTACGTGGTACTTCATTGTATGCACATACCACATTTTGTTTATCCATTCATCTGTTGATGGACATCTGGGTTGCTTCCAAAATTCATCTATTATGAATGATGCTGTTATGAATGTGGTGTACAGATATTTCTTTGAGACCCTGCTTTAGATTCTTTTGGGTACATACTCAGAAGTGGAATTGCTGGATCATATGGTAGTTCTATTTTTAATTTTTTTTTTTAATTTTAATTGGTTTTAGAGAGGGAGGAAGGGAGTGAGAGAGACATTGATGTGAGAGAAATACATTGATCAGTTGCCTCCCGATCAGGAATCGAACCTGCAACCTGGTATGTGCCCTGACCAGTAATCAAACCCACCACTTTCTGGTGCATGGAACAACGCTCCAACCAACTGAGCCACACTGGCCAGGGCAACTTTTTTTCTATTTTTATTTATTTTTTTTTCAATTACAGTTTACATTCAATATTCATTTGTATTAGTTTCAGGTATACTATTTTTAATTTTTTGAGAAACCTCCATACTGTTTTCCACAGTGGCTGCACCATTTTACATTGCCACCAATGGTGCACGAGGGTTCCAACTTCTCCACATCCTGGTCAACACTTACTATTTTCTGTTTGTTTGTTTGTTTGTTTGTTTTATAGCCATCATCCTAATGGGTGTGAGGTAATATCAAATATTTAGCTTTTTAAACTTGAAAGTCTCCCCTCCAGGCTGTGGGTGCTCCAGTCACGCGGGGCGGACGACTGCTGGGTCGGCGGCAAGTAGGCTGCAGCATTTGCTCGTCGTGGTGATGAGTTTGCCCCTCAGTCCAAACCTTTCCTCAATGGATTAACAGGGAAGCCAGTAATGGCGAGATTTAAGTGGGGAATGGAGTACAAAGGCTACTTGGTATCTGTAGATGGCTATATGAACATGCAGCTTGCAAATACAGAATACATAGATGGAGCCTTGTCTAGACACCTGCGTGAAGTTTTAATAAGGTGTAATAATGTCCTTTATATCTGGGGTGTTGAAGAAGAGGAAGAAGATGGAGAAATGAGAGAATAGCATATTTTGTGGGAAATTTTTAAAAATATATTCCTAGGCAATAAAAATTTGTTTATTCAAAAAAGAAAGAAAGAAAAATTCTCCCCTCCAATGATCTTAGTCTCTACCTTTACCCCAAACTTTGTATTTCCCAAATGTCATCCCTACCTAATTTCAATGTCAGGCATTCCGTCCTCCCAGCACCTCTCTCTAGCTATTTGGTAATTTCTGCATTATACCGATTCTAAGAATATGTTGACCCCAGTGGAATATCTAATCCACTGATCTTTCTGCCTTTTCATGTTTAAGGACAGGTCCTTAAATTCGGAGGGACTAGCCCCTTTGTGAATATGGAGAGATGAATCTAAAGAGATAAACAGTCTCTGCTCACTTGGGTTTCCACTTGCCCATTTCTTTTGCCTTAACATTTTTAACAGCTTGAGTTAATGTAGGGGAACAAAAAATAACTACGTAGCTTAAAGTCACTAAAATATATCAAATCAATTTCTCTGTACTCATGTAAAATAAGTGGTTTGTCCCATCATGTTTATATTAATTAATGTTAAGACAGATTAAAATAGACAAATAAATATGAAGTGTGCAAAGCTTCAGGCATTGTTTTCATTTTAAATATTTTCTGAAAACATGTGGTTGGACCATATATACATAATGGTGTGTGTGTGTGTGTGTGTGTGTGTGTGTGTGTGTGTGTGTGTTTGAGAAGAATTCAGATTCTTGTCTTCCTAAGACAAATCTGAATCAGTCCTAATAACATATCCCCATTGACTCGATGCCCTCTCTCCGCTCCATCCCTGAGTAAATCCTGTGGTCAGTCGCTGCACCCTCTCCCTGCTTAAATCTCAGCCACTTTCCCTCTCTCACGTCCTAATACCCCCTGGACAAAACCACAACCCTGGTGATAATTCCAGCCGGCTGCATACTAGACACCCGCACCTCTCCAGCCAAGTGAGACTGGCATCACAGTTGCCTTGTTCACTTTCATTGCATGACCGCAGGCCTCAAGTAGACCTTAATGCCGTTGGCAATCATACAACACTTAGCCGGGTGAATTTCTCTCCTAATTTTCCAGCAAGTTATTTCACATCCTCTCCTCTCTCCTGAAACCGCCGACATGTCCCTTCTTCTGGAATTCACTGTGGATACTGGCATGATCAGCAGAGAAACTCCGCGGACTGTCCCCTCCTCACATTCATCTATCCACCTTTAAGTCCCCACACTCTGGCTTCCTACCTGCTTTTGCGGATGGATCATCTATGGTCCTATCAAAGCTCAGCTCTCTGCCTGTGCACTTGATCCCATCTCCTCTCACTTCTCAGGGATGCCGCTCAGCCATTCACCCCTCTTTCTGCTACATCATTATTTTTCCTGTCTACTGGGTCACTCCCATTAGAATACAAATAAGATGTTTTTTTCTTAACCTTAACCATCTACTGCCCATTTCTTTGTGCCATTTTGCAGCAAAATATCTTCAAAAGAATGGTCTATACTTGCTATCTCCAATTCCTTTTTCCAATGTTTTTGAGTTAACTTTTTTTGTTTCAATTACAGTTTACGTTCAATATTATTTTGTATTAGTTTCAGGTTCCCATTTTTAAAAAATATTTTTTCTTTATTGATTTTAGAGAGAGAGGAAGGGAGAGGTAGAGAGAGAGAAACATCGATGAGAGAAAACATCAACTGGCTGCCTCCTGCATGCCCCCCACTGAGGATCGGGTCCACAACCTGGGCATGTGCCCTGACCAGGAATAGAACCAGCGACCTCTTGGTGCATGGGTCGATGCTCAGCCATTGAGCTACACCTACTGGGCTTTTTTTTTTTTTAATCTTCACTCAAGGATATTTTTCCATTTATCATCAGATAGAGTGGGAGGGGGGGGAGAGAGAGAGGGAGAAAGGAAAACATTGATGTGAGAGAGACACATCTACTGGTTGCTTCCCACACGACCTGACCAGGGCTGAGGATGAACCCCAACCAAGGTGCATGCCCTTGACTGGAACTGAACCTGCAACTCATTGGTCCGCGGGCCGACACTCTAACCGCTGAACCAAACCGGCCAGGGCCTATTCTTTCTTTTTTAATTTTTTTTTTTTTATCCTCACTCGAGGACATTTTTGCATTTATCTTCAGATAGAGCGGGAGGGAGAGAGGGGGAAGAGAGAGAGAAACATCGATGTGAGAGATACACATCAAGTGGTTGCCACCCACACGACCCCAACCGGGGCCAGGGACAAACTGCAACTGAGGTACGTGCCCTTAGCGGGAACCGAACCCGGGACTCTCTGGTCCACAGGCCGATGCTCTAACCGCTGAGCCAAACCAGCCAGGGCAAGGGCCTATTCTTTTTTAAATCCACTCCAATCTCACTTTGACTCAGTCCACCAAAACTTTTCCTATTAAGGTCACCATGAGCTCCATGTGGCTAAAAACAAGAGCCACTTCTCAGTCCTCCACTTTTTTGAGCTATCAACAGCATTTGATACAATTAACCATCACTTCTTCCCTAACAGACTCTTTCTACTTGGCCACCAGGAAACTACATCCTCTTGGTTTCCTCTCATCTCCCTGGTGACTCCTTCTCGATCCCTTTTAACGATTCCCTCTCTTCTTCCCAGCCTCTGAATGTTGGAGACCATAGGTTCAGTCCTTGATCTTTTGTCTGCCTATACTCAGCCTGTCTGGGATTTCATTCACTGCCATGGATTTAAAAGACCATACTATTACCCAGCAGGTGTGGCTCAGTGGTTAAGTGTCGACCCATGCACCAAGAGGTCATCGGTTCGGTTCCTGGTCAGGGCACGTGCCCAGGTTGTGGGCCAAATCCCCAGTGGGGCGCATGCAGGAGGCAGCCAATTGATGTTTCTGTCTCTCTCTCCCTCACCCTTCCTCTCTCTCTAAAATCAATGATGAAAAAAAAATTTTTTTTAATTAAAAAAAAATAAATAAAAGACCATACAATTGCTCATGATTCCCAGACCTCACTCCTGAACCCCAGACTCATACAGCCAATGGCCAGCTCACCGTCTACACTTTGATAATAGGTATGTCAAATTTAACATGCCCAAAAGTAAACACCTGCCCCATGTCAGGTCTTCTCCATCTCAGTCAGTAGCAACTCTACCATTCTAGTTGCTCAGATGAAAACCGTCAAGTCTCTCACACCCACAGCAATCCATCAGGGAAAACCTATCATCCTTACCTTCAGTGTCCAGAAGCTGACTGCTTCTCACCACCTCCACCACTACCACCCTAGTCCAAGTCACTGTCATCTCTGGCTTGGATTCTTGGATAGCCTCCTAACTGCTGGCCTCCCTGCTTCCCCCCAGTCCCCTTGAGTGGTCTCTTCTCAACACAACAAAGAGCGATCCTTTTAATATATATATATATTTGTTTTTATTGATTTTAGAGAGAGAGAGGGAGAAAGAAAAACATTAAAGTGAGATAGAAACATCGATCAGCTGCCTCCTGCAGAAACCCCAACCAGGAATCGAACTAGAGACCCTCCAGTGCAAAGGGCAACGCTCAACCAACTGAGCCACGCTGACCAGGGCCAAATGGCGACCCTTTTATTTATTTATTATTTATTTATTTATTTATTTATTTATTTTATTTTATTATTTTTTTTTTCAAATGGGGATCTTTTTTTTTTTAATTTTCTGTTTTTCTTTTTATTGATTTTGAGAGAGAAAGGAAGGGAGAGGGAGAGAGAGATAGAAACATCAATGAGAGAGAACACCAATTGGCCGCCTTGTGCATGCCCCCCACTGGGGACTGGGCCCACAACCTGGGCACGTGCCCTGACCAGGAATCAAACTGGCGACCTCTTGGTGCACGGGTTGACGCTCAACCACTGAGCCACACCAGCCAGGCAAATGGTGATCCTTTTTAAGTATAGGTTATAGCATGTCACTCTTCATTTCAAAACCTAATAATGATTCTCTATCAGTCAAGATTACCTAGGTTATGTTGCGGTGACAAATAACCCCATTCCAGTGACTTAAAATGGCCATCATTTCCTTTCCGTGCACCACGTCCATCTCGGGCAGGAAGGGGGCACTGTTCAGGGACTTGTTTCAGCTCAGGACACCATCTTGAGTGTGTTTGCTCCCCTTGACAGAGGGGTCAAAAGCTCTGGAAGATCATCACTAGTCATTTAATATTCCTAAAGTGAATTCTCAAAACTCAGTGGCTAGAACTAGTCACATGGCCTGACACATCCCTAAGAAAATAAAGTGCAATCCTGCCCTGTGCTCAGAGGGCAGAGAGCCAGAGAATTTGGTGGGCTGCACACAGGCATCACCACCCCAGGCTCCCACGGGTGTTCGAGACAGAAGCCAAGTCCTTATGAAGGCCTGTGAGGCTCCACACTAGCAGCGCCCACCCTCACCTCCCTGACTGCACCTGCTATCTGCCAGGTGCAATCACCCAAGAGCCTGTTCTTCTGCCTGCTCAGCAATTCACTTCAAAGATCTGCAGGATTCTTTCCCTCACTTCCTACACTAACCACTTCCTTTAAAATTGTGATCTTTCCGGCCGGTGTGGCTCAGTGGATTGAGCGTCGTCCCATGGACTGAGAGGTCCCGGTTCTATTCCCAGTCAGGGCACATGCCTGGGTTGTGGGCCAGATCCCTGGTGGGGGGCATGCAGGAGGCGGCCAATCAGTGTTCTCTCTCATCGATGTTTCTATCTCTCTCTCCCTCTCACTTCCTCTCTCTCTCTAAAAATTAATAAAGAAAAAATTTTTTAAAAGAATTGTGATCTGGCCCTGGCCGGTTTGGCTCAGCGGTTGGAGCGTCGGCCTGCGGTCCAGAGAGACCCGGGTTCGGTTCCCGCTAGGGGCATGTACCTCGGTTGCAGTATGTCCCCGGCCCTGGTTGGTTGTGCGGGTGGCAGCTACTCGATGTGTCCCTTTCACGTCGATGTTTCTCTCTCTCTCTCTCTCTCTCTCTCTCTCTTCCTCTCTCTCCCTCCCACTCTATCTGAACAAAAAATGAAAAAAAAAAAAAAAGTGTCCTCAGGTGAGGCTAAAAAAAAAAAAAAATTGTGATCTGTCCCCCAGGCAGTGTGGCTCAGTAGATTGAGTGTCATCCATGGACTGAGAGGTTCCAGTTCTATTTCCAGTCAGGGCACATGCCTAGGTTGTGGGCTCAATCCCCAGTGAGGGGGCATGCAGGAGGTAGCTGGTGGATGTTTCTCTCTCATTAAAGTTTCTATCTTGTCCAGCTGGTATGGCTCAGTGGTTGAGCACCG
The DNA here is from genome assembly GCA_030848825.1 of Tadarida brasiliensis. Taxonomy (NCBI): domain Eukaryota; kingdom Metazoa; phylum Chordata; class Mammalia; order Chiroptera; family Molossidae; genus Tadarida; species Tadarida brasiliensis. The sequence continues at coordinate 5,750,859 of CM061264.1, forward strand.
ACCCATGCACCAAGAGGTCACTGGTTCGATTCCCGGTCAGGGCACGTGCCCAGGTTGTGAGCCCAATCCCCAGTGGGGGGCATGCAGGAGGCGGCCAGTTGATGTTCTCTCTCACCAATGTTTCTGTCTCTCTCGCTCCCTCTCACTTCCTCTCTCTCTCAAATCAATAAAGGAAACAAAAAATTTTTTTTAAAGTTTCGATCTTTCCCTTCCTGTCTCTCGAAAAATCAAATAAAAACATTAAAAAAATAAAAATAAAAATAGTAAAAAAAAAAGTAGCCACAGGATCCTTAGGATATCACAGAAATCCACTACCTCTTCTCCGTATGTTTTAAGACGAAGCCCTGGCACTTCGTTTGCAAAGACGTTTTCACCAGTGGAGATAAGTGAAGCAGCGTTAGAGAGACGACAGGCGCCCTTACCCATAAACAAAGGGTCCGTGTGTTTTGCAGAGGATCTCGTGTTCTCAAAGCTGAATTTAATAGGATTAAGATCCAGTTTAAGAAGCTGCTCTTTGAAATGTATCCCCTGTTTGGTGTGGAGAAAATTTTTACCTGCTTTCAATCCCCATGAAAAGGCTTTGGTATCAGTGCTTCTAATCACCCTGGATGGACAGTTGACAGCCAGTATCTTCTGTTTATATCACTTTTTTAAAAACTGCTATTTTGATCTTTTGAAGATAAATGTAAACAAGTACAAATCCATAAAATGGTATTCACAAAAGTAAACAAGCAATGATACAGCAATCATCTCATTTAGTCAAGCCTGGTCTAGACCCATAGAATGGTGTAAACATACAAATTCCATTAAATCCAAGGTGAAAAAAATGCAAAGTTACAGAAGCCAGGTATTTCAAATCCATTACAATATGCCTCAGAATCTTACAATATTTCATCAGGGCAGAACTTGAAATCACCTAATCAGACTCTGGTCTCAGAATCTTAAATATTGTTGGTGATCTTTGGGGTTGCATTGTGCCCCTCAAAAAAAGATATGTTGAAATCCTAACCCCTGCTCCTCAGACTGTGACCGTGTTTGGAAACGTGTTGGTTGCAGAGGTTTTTAGTTAAGGTTTCTCTCTCTGCCGTGTGTGGACTTGGAGGTCAAGCTACTTCTCCCTTTTCTGCCCACAGGACAAGTTTGCCTGCTCGGCTCTCCACTGAGGTGCGGATGGGACCTCCCTCGGCCTAGAACCTTTCGCTCCACTGTCTCATGACAAAACAGATGTGTGCGAAACAGCCAATTCATTGAAAAGTCATGTGAGGAACGACCTCCCCCATGGGAGCCGTGGAGTAGAATAATTCAGAGCTGGAGGGGCAAGGAGGGTACCAGGAGGCAGAGAACCCAGTTGTCTTTTCCTTCTCTCCGTGTGGCCCAGGAGGACCACATGTTCATGTAAATACAAACCCTGTAACAATGACGTTTAAAATTTTGAGTATTTTAATACTTGAACATGTATTGTATGGATTTTCATGGACTAGACTCAGCTCTCAGTAACTAAAGTAAGAATTTTTTCATTTAGAAAGAAACAGTGATATACAGAAAATCTGGTCTTTTTTCCTCCAGCTATCTAAAGTTCGATTTCATGATCACCCACTACTTCCGTTGTTTGCCTTTGCATGTTCATGTTCTTGAATCAGCTGCACTTCCCCAAACACATTATTTTTGGAGGATTCTGAGCAGAGAAAATTAGCACATTGATTTCTCATCTAAACACCAAAAATATGCAACATAAAAAACAATTTAAGAAACTCCGACTGAACAAATGTTTGAAATAACTCATTGCTTATTTTGGTATATTTTGTGGCACAACACATGACGTCATGGCCATTCCTGGAAAAGGAAATTTATCTTCCAGGAAGAGTGTTGGTTCACCTCCGACTTCACCAATGCACTTGGCCAGTGAAGGTTTTCCCTCAGTGGGATTCAATTGCATAGCCTGCCCCTCACCCACCCCTACTTGTGTGTTCTGTTTATACCTTACAGCAACAAAAAGTAGTTTGTTCTTGGTTTTTATCTGGTAAAATATCACAGTTTAATTAAATTATTTTGGTCTGAGTCCAAAACAGCCTCTTCACGATGTCATGGAATTTATAGGTTTCCTGATGGACGCCAAGACCATTAAGACTGTACATTGTGATCATTATGCACCCATGTATTGTGGCCACCTCCGTTCCACAGCTCATTATTTAATAGTGCTCATCTAAAAGGTTAAAGCCTTGATAGGATCATCTGGCTCATTCTCAACTTGGCTAATTTACAAATAATTTCATGAATATCTTTGTCACCATTAGCCTACAAAGATCTGATTCGGGATATGACTCTTTAGATTATTAATGCGTCACTGCTTTAACCAGATACCCTTCAGCATTTCCTTCTTCCAGAAAATTACCACCTTGTCAAATAAATGCAATGTACATTCGTAATGTGGCAAACATTCTTAAAAGTCACTTTCCCTTCATTATAAATCTCCGAAATCAGCAGTCTAAGTTGTATCTCCTTGTCATTAATGCACAGTAATAAGAGCCTTCATAAAAAAAAAAAAAAAAAGGAATGCTGAAGATATGGAAAAAATATTAAAAGATATTTTTTATAATAAAATATTTTGTTTCCAATGAACCCAAATCAAAAGCACAAAAATTCTAAAGGGATCATATAAATGCAATACATCATTGCAAAGAAAAAATGCATTTACTGTCTGCCCAGCCAGTGTGGCTCAGTGGTTGAGCATCAACCTATGCACCAAGAGGTCACCGGTTCGATTCCCGGTCAGGGCACATGCCCAGGTTGTGGGCCTGATCCCTGGTGGGGGGCATGCAGGAGGCAGCCAATCAATGTTCTCTCTCACTGATGTTTTTATCTCTCTCTCTCCCCTCCTCTCTCTAATCAATAAAGAAAAAAATTTTTTAATGCATTTACTGTCTGTACTGTTCCCTACACTGAGAAAATGTACTAAAGGGTACATTAGCCAAATCTTTGACATTCTGACTGATGGCCTCTTTGTCCACCTGTCCCTTCTAAAGGAACACAAGTTGATTTTTGATGCTCATTAAAAAAAACAAAGTGATTCCTTCATTCACATCCTAACTCAAAATTCAAACCTTTTCATTTATTTATTCACAAAGCCTAGAACATCAGAGCGATCCATAATAATAAGAGTTGGTCCACCACACAGATATTCATTCCCTCCCAAGACGTTTGCCTGGGCGCACAGTGTCACTTTGGACCTAGCGAGTGCCTCGGAAGCCCCCACCGTGCTTTGCATTTCTCTGAGAGACACTCCTTACAGGCTGGTAAGCAGGCCCTGCTGCATTTCTGAGAACAGATTTGAACAGGCATCTTGAATTGCTTCAGTCCAGCCCTGTGATTTTGCCAGTGAACACATGGCCGAATAGTTCATCCACAATTAATAAGCTGAGATGGGACCAGGAGGGGTCTTTCCAGATAAAGTAGATAACAGATAACTATTATGCCTATCTGGGGGTGTGATGGGGGAATCAATGTAGAATCTTATTTCTCGCCATACCCAAAATAAAATTTCAATCATTTAAAGATAAAATATAACAAATAAAAATATTTAAGCCTGGGGAAATTTAGGGTGAGTGCTTGCCTTTTCAGTCGTCCAACCTCCTTACGTTGGACTGCCCCAGGGCCAGACCTCAGCTTCCTTGTGGTCTCTCTCTACACTCACAGCTTGGGGGCCACATCTGTGCTCACAACTCTATTTTATTATTATTATTATTATTATTATTATTTATTTTTTATCCTCACCCAAGGACATATTTGCATTTATCTTCAGATAGAGCAGGAGAGAGGGAGGAAGAGAGAGAAACGTTGATGTGAGAGAGACACATCAACTGGCTGCCACCCACAGGACCCCAATCAGGGCCGGGGATAAACTGTAACCGAGTACGTGCCCTTAGCGGGAACCGAACCCGGGACTCTCTGGTCCACGGGCCGACACTCTAACTGCTGAGCCAAACTGGCCAGGGCTGTGCTCAAAACTTTAAATAAAACCAACATTGACAACTCCCAGTGTGTGTCTCTCGCCCAGACTCACGGATCTACATGCCAACGTGGGAGTCTGACGGGCACCTTAAACTTAGCAGGGCCCAAACCCAACGTCTGCCTTCTCTTCCTCCAGCCTGGTCCTTTCCTGGGTTTCCTCATCTCCGTGGACGGCAGGTCATCATTCCAGCCAGAAACCTCTTTTTGATCTTCCTCTGTTACACACCCCACACCCAATCTGCTCTGCCGTGGGCTCATGTGTGACCGACATCAGGTTTTGGCAAGAGCTGCATCCTGGGTTCAAGTGCTGTCTGGCGACCTGCCCCCTCCCTGCCCCCGCAGGTTCCCGAGTGATTCTGCTCTCCAAACCTCCTGTTCCAGCAACCCCGAGGAGCCGCACCCCAGCTCCGCCTGTGAACAGGATTTAGGGTGTGACGAGACTTAGAAATATGGAGGCGGTCACGGCTGTTTTGCAGGTATCAGGACAAAAGACACCCAGGCGGGCAGGGTCATTCTTTTCTTGGGCTCACATACTTGAGGTCAGTGGTTTGTTTCTGTTCTGAGTCTCTCCACTCTGAGTCACTTGAATCGGGGTGGCATGACTACTAGCTCTGTGTTTGTGGGTGGGTTAAGCTGAGCAAGTGGCCTTCTTAGAGGACAGGCCCAGCACACGCCGAGTCGCCTGTAACAGAGCTCCCTGGAGGTCAGAGAAGGTCTGTCGGAGCCTTTGTTTTTTCAGCCAGTTGTTTCTATTTCTGCTCTAGGGTCCAGGTTCCCCCAGGGCCGATGGAAGTGGTGGCCCAAGGCGTCCAACACCACAGGCTCCCTGTCCTCTGCAGGCTGGCCTCCATGTCAGTGAAGAAGACAAGGCCCAGCATTCTGTAAGATCGAAGGAAAGCTAGGACAGGATGCCCAGGAGGAGAGGCCAAGGAGCTGCTCCCTCCCCCGGCCCACCCAGGCCGTCCTTCCCCAGACCAGGCGTCCAGGGCCCAGCCTTTCATGGATTTGCTGACTGCCCCTGAATGGAACCGGGTACGAACAGAACAGGGCAGAACTGGACTTGGAGGCCGGAAACCCGACCCGAGCTGCCCTGGAGACTGGTGCTGTCCCTGAGGGGCGGTGGAGCTCCTGTGGGAATCCTCTAGCTGAAGTCCGACCACAGAGACCCTCCAGTGAGCGATGTTGCCAAACCTGGTGTCCGTTAGAGCAGGTGCGCGGACTTGCGCTGCCCGGGCCAGCTCACTCTCGGGAAGTGCCACCCAGCCCCAGCCCGCTTGCTTTTCTGACAATGCCAAGCACAGCTGTGCTGGAGGGACGCCCCGCTCAGCACCTGCCACCCGGCTTTGTGTCCCGGTGAGGCTGGGGCAGGCCAGATGAGGTCCACTGCTTGGGACCCCAGAGTTTGGTTCTAGGGACAGCACAGCGAAGGTGGAAGGCACGCCCTTCTGCCTGTTTCCTTCTCGAGCTTTGTCCCTTAAAAGACTGAACAAAAATCCTCAACATGCAAGACATTTGAGGGAGGTGCTCCCTAAAAGGTTCAGAAACCACAGTGAGTCAGGGAAGGGCTCACTGCTGACCCTGTCGCCATGGCGCTGTGGTGGCCAGTCCCTCTGAACCTCGCCGCAGCATCTGCATTGACAGGGGAGTGAGGTGTTGACAAGGACTTGCTGTCCAGGAATTTCCCTTTACCCAGTGACAACTCCATTCGCCTCACCAGCTTTGCCCAGAGCTCCGGGCTGGCTTTGTCCTGGCTCTGAGCCCCTGTGAGCCGCAGGGTACAGTCAGCTGGGAAGAGCAAGCCTGTGCCAGCCAGCTGGTGCTGGAGAGAAGGGCAGGGAGGCCAGCCAGCCTGGCAGAGCCTGCAGGCAGGGCCCAGCAGGCAGAGCAAGGCCAGGAGGCCAAGGGGCTCAGGCAGCTCCCACAGTGCCCCCTGGTGGCTGAGGGAAGCCATTCCAGCCCAGGAAGAGCAGGTACTAGCTCACCTACTAGCTTACCTACTGCCCAGTCAAGGAGTGTGGAGGATGAGCCCAAAGCAGGGCCAGGACTAACTGGACTGGGCGCCTCCTTACTGTGTGTGCCCTACAGGCCTCTCTTGCACCACCCCAGCTCTGCTCCTGACTCTCACCCTCGGATGGTGGATGGAGGGCCCCCTTGCTGTCAGATCGGGGTTGGGGGTTAGGTGGAAGTAGGGGTACCTGAAACAGCACCAGCAGAAGGCTGGAGGAGGCCTTGGGGTCCTTTCTAGCCCGTGGCCCCAGGCATTTCATGTCTGGGGCCCTGGTTCCACAGATTTCATGCTGACTTGGGAGTTTTTCCAGTTCAGCCAGGTGTAAGCTCAGTGAAGGCAGCAGTTTGACAGGCCCTTACTGCACCCAAGGGCTCTTGTCTTCTTCAATCCTCACCTGAGGATATTTTTCCATTGATTTTTATTTTGTGTTTTTTGGGGGGGTTTTTTTGGTATGTGCCCCTAGCGGGAACCGAACCCGGGACTCTCTGGTCCGCAGGCCGATGCTCCAACCGCTGAGCCAAACCAGCCAGGGCCATTGGTGTTTTTTTTTTTTTTTTTTTTTTTTTTTAGATAGAGTGGGAGAGAGGATGGGAGAGAGACAGAGAGAGAGAGAAACATCGACGTGAGAGACACAAATCAATTGGTTGTCTCCCACATGCCCCGGACCAGGGCCGGGGACCAAACTGCAACCAAGGTACATGTCCTTGACTGGGATTGAATCCTCAACTCTTTGGTCCGTGGGCCAACGCTCTAACCGCTGAGCCAAATAGGCCAGGGCTGAAGGGCTCTTTTCTTAAGGATAACAAGCAGCACAGTCCAGGGGCGGTGGGGTGCTGGGGGTCGCCACGACATCTGAGCATATTCTCTGAAACACCACCTTTCCAATGGTTTTTAAGGTGACGTGTTGACAGGTGTTATGACAGATGAAAATGACATATTTTCACCTGGCTGGTGTGGCTCAGTGGATTGAGCGTCGTCCCACGGACTGAGAGGTCCCGGTCAGGGCACATGCCTGGGTTGCGGGCTCAATCCCCAGTGAGGGGCATGCAGGAGGCAGCCGATCGATGTTTCTATCTCCCTCTCCCTCTAAACAATAAATAAAAACATATTTAAAAAAAAAAAACGACATCTTTTCAATAAATCGTGCTAGGACAATGCTATCCACCACAACAGCTTTCGCAAAAATGAACTCCAATGGCTCATAGACCTCAATGTAAGAGCCAAACTACTTAAGTCTTAAAAAGAAACATGGGTATAAATCTTCAAGACCTTGGATTAGACAGTGGTTTCTTTTTTATATATTTTTTTCTTTATTGATTTTAGAGAGAGAGAGAAAGGGAGAGGTAGAGAAAGATAGAAACATCGATGAGAGAGAACATCAACTGGCTGCCTCCTGCATGCCCCCCACTGGGGATTGGGCCCACAACCTGGGCATGTGTCCTGACCGGGAATCGAACCGGTGACCTCTTGGTCGACGCTCAACCACTGAGCCACACCAGCTGGGCTAGACAATGGTTTCTTAAAACAGGACCAAAAGCATAAGCAACAGAAGAAAAAAATTGACAAATTGGGCTTCATTAAAAGTAGAAACATTTTTTTTGTTAATCCTTACCCAAGGATATTTTTCCATTGATTTTTAGAGAGTGGAAGGGAAGGAGGGAGGGACAGAGTGAGAGAGAGAATGAGAAAGAAACATCGATGTGAGAGAGACACATCAATTGGTTGCCTCCTGCACAACCCCAGTGGGGGTTGGGGATCAAACCTGCAACCCAGGTACATGCCCTTGACCAGGAATCAACCCTATGACCCTTTGGTCTGCAGGCTGTCGCACTAACCGCTGAGTCAAACTGGCCAGGGCAGAAGATTTTGTGCATCAAAAGACACTATCAACAAAGTGAAAAAACAAATGACGGCATTGGAGAAAATATTTGCAATCACATATCTGATAGTACCCAGAAAAGAGAAAGAACTCTATAATTCAACAATAAGACAAACCACCCAATTTTAAAAATGGCCAAATGAGCCCTGGCCGGTTTGGCTCAGCGGTTAGAGCGTTGGCCTGCGGACCGGGGAGTCCTGGGTTCAATTGCCGCTAAGGGCACGTATCTCAGTTGCAGTTCGTCCCCTGCCCCGGTTGGGGTTGTGCGGGTGGCAACCAATCGATGTGTCTCTCTCACGTCAATGTTTCTCTCTTTCTTCCTCCCTCTCTCCCTCCCACTCTATCTGAAGATAAATGCAAAAATATCTTCGGGTGAGGATAAAAAAAAAAAAAATGGCCAAATGAGTTGAAGACATTTCATCAAAGTTAAACACATAGCCAATAAACACATTAAAGAGATTCAACCTCACTAGTCATTAAGGAAACGCAAATCAAAACCACAGTGAGGTACCACTTCACACCTACTGTGATGGCCATAACAAAAAATGGAAAATAACAACGTTGGTGAGAATGTGGAGAAACTGTGACCTTTGCACATTACTGGTGGGAATGGAGAACGGTGCAGCTGCTGTGGAAAAGTCTGGTGGTTCCTCAAGAAGTTAAACGTAGGGTTACCATACGACCCAGCAATTCCTATTGCTAAGTACATAGCTAAAAGAATCGAAAGCAGGGACTCAAACACATATCTGTACAGTGACATTCATAGAAGTATTATTCATAGTAGTCAATAAGTACAAATAATCCAAGTGTCTATCAACAGATGAATGGATAAACAAATGTGGTATATCCACAAAAATGGAATATTATTCAGCCATAAAAAGGAATTAAGTGTTGACACATGTATAAACCTTAAAAACACTATGCTAAGTAAAATAAGCCAGACCAAAAAATATATATATATTGTACAAGACCCTTATATAAAACACCTAGAGTAGGCAAATTCATAGAGAAAAGAATAAAAGGTACCAGAGATTGGGGGAAGCAGGAAATGGGGAGTTATTGCCTAATGGGTATCCAGTTTCTATTTGGGATGATAAAGTCCTGGAAATAGTTAACGTGATGGTTATATGATACATTGGGTGTACTTAATGCCACTGAATTGTACACTTGAAAATGGTTGAAAGTTTGCTATGTGTATTTTGCCACAATTGAAAAAAAAAAAAAAAAAAAAAAGACTAAGGCATTCTCCATTATAGGATCAGGAGCCCTAGAGAAGTCTGAGTCAGGGAAGCTGCCCCCACTTAGACCTGAGCATAACCCCCCCAAAAAATGTGCAGTCATGGCCACAGTCTGGTGGCCAAAAGAGGGAGCCAGAGGGTGACTGTCAGCAGTGAGAGCCAGTCTCAGAAGTGGTGGCTGTTGAGGGTGGTGTTGGAGGGTTTTAATTGCTCCTGAATTAATGTGCTTACTTCTCACCCCTGGGGTGCCTGGGTTTAATTACTGTCTTAGGTCACATATGCAAATGAGTCTGCTATCATCCCTGGTCCCAGTGGACAGCAAGCAGCCTGATTACCAAGTCCTCACACTTTGCAGGAAGATGGGCAGGAAGCAGAATTGCCACTGGCCAGGTGGCCTCCCATTAAGCCCCAAGGAGCATAATTAGACGAAGGTGGTACCTGCCTGCCTCATTTCTGCGTCTTAGATGAGCTCAAGTTCAAGACTGTGTCTGGGGAGTCCTTGCTTCCTTAGGGCACCAGGAGATCAGTTGCCAATGGCAGAGACACCCTGGGACCCTTTGGGATAGAGGACTTTTACAGAAAAGGAAGGAATTGGGGAGATCACTTGCCAAAGAGACCGTGGACCAGGGGTTGCAGGTTCAAAAACTGACAACTGGCCACGTATGTAAGAGAATCAGGCCCAGTGTGTCAACTTTCCAACCGATTATCACCCAGAAACTGTGATGTTTACAAGAAATCTGTTTTTTTAGATTTCGATAATTAGAATAAAAAAAAAAAAATGGGTCCAGCTCTGGCCGGTTTAGCTCAGTGGTTAGAGCATTAGCCCTCAGACCGAAGAGTCACCAGTTCGATTCCCAGTCAAGGGCACGTACTTCAGTTTCTAGTTCAATCCCTGAGCCCCGGTTGGGGTTGTGCGGGAGGCAACCAATCGATGTGTCTCTCTCACATCAATGTTTCTCTCTCTCTCTCCCACTCTGTCTGAAAACATCAATGGAAAAATATCCTCAGGTGAGGATTAAAAAAAACAAAAACAAATAAACACTGGGTCAGGGGTCGGGGTGGGATTGACTGGGAAGGGCTCAAGGATCTCTTGGGGGTGCTGGCAGTGTTCTAAGTCGTGACTGTCCTGCTGTTGCTCAGGCGTCTTTGTGAGAACATCAAACTACACACTAAATGGGTGTCCCCGCATGTAAATTACACTCCAACAAGGTTGTTCAGCAGATTGGTTCAGTGGGTCCTAGCACTTCTCCTTGGGTTGCTGCAAACATTCCATTCCACACCCTCTCCCTTTTCTGTTTAATCATGGCCACAGGTGTTTTACATGCTCTGAAGACCTCCCTCCCAGGTCCCTGTTCCCTGTACCTCGTGAGTGTATCTGCGCCTGATTGTTGAATTCACTTTATTCCAAGTGGGAGCCTACGCCAATGTGATCCTTTCCAGTCCTCACTCTGCGATAGCCCGAGGCTGCGCCATCCTATTAGCCCCATTTTACAGACGGGCAGACGGAAGCACTCGTTCCAAGCCCACGTCGCCCGGCTCCACCCGTGCTCTCAGCCGCGGCACTGCCCGCGCTGTGGCTGGCGGGGGAGCAGTGTTGGCACCGCCACTGCTTGGAGAGCAGACCTGGCTGCATCTGTGGCCCCAGCACGGAATCCGTAGCCAAGAAGCAGGCCCCTGCAGGGCCCCTCCCCGAAACATGGCCCAGCTCTGTGGACTGTGTTGATGGCATTCAGCTGCCATCTTCCGGCTTCAGCTGCTTTCATTTTAAAAAGTACCAGGGCTGGGGGTTTTCAGGGAAAGCCTGGCACTCAGCTGTGCCGGGTCATCAGCAGCCCTGCAGCTCATTCCTCTGCACCAGTGTTCTCAAGCTCGGCTGCACACAACAGTCAGCCTGGGGGACTTTAAAAATGGCTGATGCTTTATTTGTAGCACCCCGAGACTGCGGTGCTTGGTCTGGGCATGGGGGGGGGGGGGCTTCAGAAGCTCCCCAGGTGAGTGTACTGCATGGCCAAATTACAGAACCACACTGGCTCCCATTTTCAGCTGGTTTTTGTTTGAATGGCAGAGGTGCAGTAATTTGGAAGTTGAAGGACACGAGATACACATGTTTTATTTTAACTTTTCACTTTCTTTTAAAATTTTTTATTGATTTTAGAGAGAGGAAGAGAGACAGAGAGAGAAGCATTGATTTGTTGTTCCACTCATTTTTGTTTTTTAATCCTCACCCGAGGATATTTTTCTATTGATCTTCAGATACAGTGGGAGGGAGAGAGAGGGAGAGAAAAACATCGACGTGAGAGGGACACATCGACTGGTTGCCTCCCCCATGACCATGACCCTGACCACGTCTGAGGGCTGACGCTACCGCTGAGCCAGGGCTATTCCACTCATTTATGCATTCATTGATCGACTCTTTTATGTGCCCTGACCAGGGATCAAACCTGCAACCTCAGTGTACTGGGACAATGCTCTAACTAACTGAAATACCCGGCCAGGGAGATACACGTTTTGTGGAAAAGCATTTGTAGTATGAACAAAAAAAAAAGAGACAGAGCCTGGCCTGTGTGGCTCAGTGGTTGAGCATCCACCCATGCACCAAGAGGTCGCCTGTCAGGGCACATGCCCAGGTTGTGGGCCAGATCCCCAGTGGGGGGCACACAGGAGGCAGTCAATCGATATTCTCTCTCATTGATGTTTCTATCTTTCTCCCTCTCCCTTCCTCTCTCTCTAAAAAAACAAACAAAAAAAGATAGAAAACACAAAGTCTAGCCCTGGCTGGGTAGCTCAGTTGGTGTCTTCCAAATACGCAAGGTTTTGGGTTCGATCCCAGGTCAGGGCACACACAAGAAGCAGCCAATGAATGCATAGGTAAGTGGAACAAGTTGATATTTCTTTCTCTAAAAATCAATTTAAAAAAACAAACAAAAAAACCCTCAGAGACTGTGAACATGTGCTAAGAAGTAAGATGTTTACTTTAAAAACAAAATTTCTGGCCCTGGCCAGTTTGGCTCAGCAGTTAGAGCGTCGGCCCGCAGACCAGAGGCCCAGGTTCGGTTCCCGCTGAGGGCACGTACCTCGGTTGTAGTTTGTCCCCAGCCCCCCCGTTGGGGTTGTGCAGGAGGCAGCCACTCGATGTGTCTCTCTGTCTCTTCCTCCCCCTCTCCCTCCCGCTTTCTGAAGATAAATGCAAAAAAAATGCAAAAATGTCCTCAGGTGAGGATAAGAAAACAAAACAAAACAAAGTTCCTGTGAAGTCATGTGATCCAGAGACATGGCTAAAACCCAGGGTATCTTGAAGCCCAAATAGGGATTCCTGGAAATTTGGCTTCATATCTGCTGGATCAGAACTTCAGTCAGTGGTCCTTACCTGACAAGCCCCATCACAGCCTTCTTTCAGGGAGGGGCATATTTGAAAGGGCTCCTACTACCTAAACTTACCCTTGAACCTGAGTGACAAACGCCTTTATATGCCGGTCACTGTTTTTAAAAACAGTGTCAGAAAATGTTGACATTAGCCCTGGCTGGTTTGGCTCAGCAGTTAGAGAGTCAGCCTGAGGACCAGAGTCGCGGGTTTGATTCTGGTCAAGGAGACGTACCTTGACTGAGGTTTGTACCTGGCCCTGGTCGGGGTCATGTGGGAGGCAACCAGTTGATGTGTTGCTCTCACACTGATGTCTCTCTCTCCCCCTCCTTCCCACTCTTTCTGAGATAAATAGAAAAATATCCTCGGGTGAGGATTAAAAAAAAAGAAGCTTGGCTGGTGTGGCTCAGTGGCTGAGCATTGACCCATGCACCAAGAGGTCGCCAGTTCGATGCCCGGTCAGGGCACATGCCCAGGTTGTGGGCTAAATCCCCAGTGGGAGGCATGCAGGAGGCGGCCAATTGATGTTCTCTCTCTCATTGATGTTTCTATCTCTCTCTCCCTCTCTCTCTAAAAACCAATAAAGAAAAAAAAAATCGAATCGTTAAAAAAAAAAAAAAAAAAAAAAGAAAATGTTGACATTAAACCAAGCTTAAAAATACTAATGCCACCCTGGCTGGTATGGCTCAATAAGATGGAGCGAGGTGTCACAGGTTAGATTCCTGGTTATGGCACATACCCAGGTTGTGGGTTCCATCCCCAGTCCAGGTGTATGGGAGGGGGCAACCAATCGATGTTTCTCTCTCACATCAATGAAAACATATCAAGTGAGAATTAAAAAAACAAACACTAATACCAACTTGCTGCTTTCAAGTTGGGACAAACACTAGCAAGACTACCAGGCCCAGTTCGAGAATTCACTTCCCTCCAGAATCAATTTTCAGACGGACAGAGTCATTAAAACCTGGAAAGGGTGAGTGGTGGTTGTATGTGCGCGAGTTACCCATGTTAGGTGGGAGCAGGGCCGTCACTGTCGTGGTTTGGAGATCATGGTGTAAGACGTGTACGGGTGCAGCATGACAAGGGCTAGACTGTGATGGCTTTGTGACGTGTCAGCTTAACCAGAGTCCTGTTATTCAGATACTAATCTAGGTATTACTGTGAAGCTGCTTCGAAGACATAGTTGAAGCCACCCATCAGCCGACTTTAAGGAATTACCCTGGGTGACCTGCACGGGCCTGATGGAATCGGATGAAAGGTCTTAAATCAGGGCTTGTGGTCCCCCCCCCCAAATAAATTCCACCTGTGAACTGGCACTTCACCTGTGCCCGTGGAGATGTCCTGGTCACCTCCCCTTCTGATTGACTGCCCTATGGATTTTGGATTTGCTCAGCCAAGCCCCACAATCATGGAAGCCAATTCCTTGTGATAAATCTCTTAATACAGGTATCTTCACCTGGTTCTGCTTTTTGGGTTACATTCTGACAGGAAAGCAATAAATAAGAACGTCCACCAGGGGGCCACCTAGTCCCAACTGAATATTAAAACACAACTCTCAATAGACTGATCAAATTATTTTAGGGGAAGAAAAATAAAATGCTACTAAAACATCAAACTTCAAGGGGCAGATAGCAACCACAGCATTTCACTCTCTCTTTAAAATAAACGTATTGCGTCATTACTCCAGCGTAGGGCTTTCCGCAATGTTAATGTTTACACCAGCACTCCCCGACACAGTGGGCAGCGGCTATGTGTAACTTTTGAAATAAGGTCAGTGAAACAGAGAAATGGAATTAAAATTTAATTCATCGAAATAGGGTTCCAAGACCCTTGAGATGTTCTTCCTCCCGGAGCTATCTTTTAGCCATTCTTTTACCTATTCCCCCAGAACCGAGAGCCTGTGTTCCAGCTTGCCCAGGACGGTTAACTCCATGCCAGCAGTCCCTCTGGTGGGGCAATATGGTCGGGTGACCCAGATGCCACTGCCCCGGAAGACCTCCAACAGGTCTGCATTTGTCTCTTCTCCAATGAGACGCACAAACGCAAAGTCACACTGTGCCTCCCAGCCGACCCGACTTCTACTGAAGGACAATGCACTCGCCCTCACCTAAACTGCCCTTCCAAGGACTTAGGCAAATGTCAACAAACTCCTTGTCCCTTTTGTCAGGACACAAAGCCTTGAACTCTTGCAGGCCTATGGCAACGCCCCATGAACACTCAAGGCACAAAGACAGAGACTCACAGACTGTTCTATACACACACAGAGTATTCCTACAGACACTGAAGCCATTTTATTTTGCTCACAAACCACTGGGGAAGTTGCCTGTGGACACCTCAGAGATTACAATGTACAACTGTCTTCAGACACGTGAGAAGCGAGGTGAGAAAAACAATGATTTGGGGCAATCCCATGACTACGGGGCCAGGGTTTCCACCAGGGTTCCAGATGGTCAAGCTCGGCTTTTGTAGTTCTAGGGAAGCAGTGAGAACACCACAGGGAGGGGCCAGGGCAGTTAACTACCAGAGGCCCTGCAGGCATCGGCTGGGGGCCTTGAGCTGCCCGTGCAGAGGTCTAATTACGGGGCTCAGGGGCTCGCCTGCCCAGAGCTTACTTGGCCAAGGGGTTTCTGAAGTTTCTGCCGGCAAAGTTGGCCTTGCTGCCCAGCTCCTCTTCAATTCTTGGGAAGCAGAGAGGGGGGGGGAGGGGGAGGGAAAAACAGAAGTCAAATCTCAGTGCAGTAAGCTTTCTCATCCAGAGAAGCCGAGACCCCACACTCGCCCAGTCTGTACAACTCACTCTCAAACCCTCTAAAATTGAGGGTCTCCGAGATGCCGGGAACAGAGGAGCACTCAGCTCCCCCACCCCCCCGGCAGGCTGCCGTCCACCTGTCGCCCCGTCTCCTCTCTACCCCCTCAGTTTCCGAAGAACAAAATAGAAGAGATGTCACAATCGCTATTTCTTTGAATATAAAAAAAAAACTTTTTAAATGAAAGGAAAACCCAGTTTCTTCAACAAATAAGAGGCATGGGGGAAAAAGGAGGGGACCTGAGTGTGAACACAGGAGCCTGGGGACACTGAACAGATGACAGACTGGGCACCAACATTACAGGCTTACTACTAATTCGGGGCACTGTAATCAGAGTGGTTACCTTGGAAATACCTTTATCTGGAAGAGATACATACTAAAGCATGTGCAGATGAAACCCTAAGCTGCCTGCAATTTGCTTTAAAATCACAAGCAGGGTGTTGACAAGACAAGCATGGAGGAACAGCGACAGCTGGTAAGTCGGGTGATGGGGAAAGGGTGTACATTTCACTGCTGTTTCTTCTATGCTTAAAACTTTCTAGGATACTTTTAAAGGAGTGAGGTGGCAGGACTTAAAAAATGGGTATATCTTTTCCCTGCAAGACTGGAAAAACTAACAAAAGACAGGGGCGGCAGGGGGAGAAGGGGGTGAGGTGGCGGCAAGTCTCCCTGGGTTTGGGAGCCTCCTAAAGATACAACCAAGAAAAAGTAGGGGGACCAGAACATCCCAAGGCAAAACCCTGCTGTCTGCCCTTTGGCAATTTTCTTCATCTCTCTGACCCCCAATGATTTCCTTGTCCACAAAATGAGGGTGCTAAATTAGATAATCACTAACGCTCTTATAATTTTATGATTGTCCAACAGGGAGCCTGTTCCTTCTTCCACCAGCAGAGGGCAGCACTGTACGGACCAGACTCTGCTTTGGGGCAATGTTGTGAGGCGTCCTAGGTTCTGCACCCGCCTCTGCTCAGGCTTAACACTGCTCAGTCCCCCTGACCTGCACCCGCCCAAAGAGCCAGGAGCTCCTAGTGGAGGGCAGTGCCCACACACTCAGTACAGGCATCCTCTTTACCTGAGGATCTGGTTGTACTTGGCCAAGCGCTCAGATCGGCAAGGCGCACCAGTCTTGATCTGGGAAGAGAAAAGAAAGGTCATGTTTGCTTCTAGTGCGCATTGAATTTTGGTAGGCATTTTGGCCAAGGAGAGTGCGTCATGATAAGAGAAAGAACAATTAAAAAAAATTTTTTAATCTTCACCTGAGGACCATTTTTCCATTTTTTGTTCAGATAGAGTGGGAGGGAGAGGAAGAGAAACATCGATGTGAGAGGAACATATTGAATGGCCGCCTCCTGCACGACCCAGCCAGGGCCGGGGACAAACTGGCAACCGAGGTACGTGCCCTTAGCGGGAACTGAACCCGAGTCTCTCTGGACCGTGGGCCAATGCTCTAACCGCTGAGCCAAACTGGCCAGGGCGAGAAAGAACAATTTTTTAAGGAGATTTTAGACTCTAGGAAGGGGATAAAGGGGGCATCCACAAAAAAGGAAAAAGAAAAGGGGCATCCAGGACCCCATTTGTGGCCCCCTGCCCCCATTTTGTGTTCAGGAAGTTGAAGTCAGAGGGAAGAAAGAAGGACCAGCTTTCATTCCAGGGAGCTCTTTACCTGCCCAGTGCAGAGCCCCACCACCAGGTCAGCGATGAAGGTATCTTCAGTCTCCCCGGAGCGATGGGACACCATGACGCCCCACCCGTTGGTCTGGGCCATCTTGCACCTAGAAGCCAGGAAACAACCCAGATGCCACCGACTCCATTTCCACAAGAGCCCCTCTGGCCCTCCTGGTGACATGACTTACCACCCATGGCAGGAGACCAGGGGAGGGTCAGGACCCGGGAGCAGTCAGCCTGGGGAAGACGATGGCCCTTGCCCTCCTCTGCTCTCACGCGACCCAGGGACCTCACTAGCCCTCTGGTCACATTTAAAAAACCAGGCTCAGCCTTCTTGAGGGGAGCGAGACTTGCCTTCTCTGAAGTTCTCCATGTGAAATTAAATTACAAGTCTAGGGCCACAAAGTGGGGTCAGGATTAGGCCACAAAAGCCCAATGCCCCAGTCCCCTTGGTGCCATCGCTTACTTCACAGCTCCAGGCAGGAGGGCTCAACACCAGAGGGGCTCCCGTTCAGACCCGCGTCCCCGCTGAGGGGCTGCCCCCCCCGGGCACTCACGCCTGGATGGACTCGGTCACGGAGCCGATCTGGTTCACTTTGAGCAGGAGGCAGTTGCAGGATTTCTCGCTCACGGCCTTGGCAATCCGCTTCGGGTTGGTCACCGTGAGGTCGTCTCCCACCACCTGGATTCCCGCGCTCGCAGTGAACTTCTGCCACGCTTCCCAGTCATCCTGGTCGAAGGGGTCTTCGATGGACACCACTGAGGAAAGGAGCCACGCCTCATCAGTGTGAGTCCGCAGCCTGCTGAACCGCAACCCAGTCTCCCTTCCTTGCTGACTCGCAGCTCACCTGGCCTCACACCCCTCACCTACAGGGCAGGAACAGCTCCCCAGCTCACGTCTCGGAAACGCTCTGCCCTCCTAACCTACTCCTGTGACGGCACAAAAGTCACCCGCGATCCTGGGACTCACAGTCATCAAGTGGGGTACTTACCTGCCCAGGGTGGTTTGCATCTCGGCTCTACCTTGAGCAAACTATTTAGCTCCAAGGTTACAGGCAAGGGCTCAGCGGCAGCCTTTCTGGTCTGAATCATTTGTTGAGTGCCCTTGGGCAACTTTAGTGACCCCTCTCTGCCCCTGGTTCCTCTTATAAAATGGTACATAGAGTCCCTACCTTCCCGTGTGCGTTCAGTGAGCACAGGACCTGCAGGCGCGCCCAGCTCAGCCTGCCTGACAAAGCTTGCTTCCCTCACCTGGACAACGCCAAGACCCATCTGCTTAGGCGGTTGCTGTGACCATGACAACTGTCACACAGCATCACTGCTGGCACTGCAGAACATCCCGACTCCTGCAGCACCAGGCACCTCTGTGAAGCCCTCTGCACTGTGTGCGTCTATACTGGAAAAGCCCCTTGGGGACACTGTGGTGTGGCCGCCCATCCACTCTCACGCTGGCGCTGTCACCAGCAGGCCTAGTCTGCGGTTACCTTGCTACAATGGCTGGAGAAGGGGAACAGTGCCCTGAAAGCACTCACCTGGGTAGTCCTTGATGAAGGACTTGTACAGGTTGGCCAGCTCGTCATGGGTGATGTACCTGCTGGGGTCATCGGGTGACTTGAAGTCCAGGTCATACTTTCCAGACCTGTAGAACTCAGAGGCAGCTACGTCCATGCCAATGACAACCTTATCAGTGTAGCCGGCTTTCCCGATGGCATTCTTCAGCAGCTCCAGCGCTGGAAAGAGATGGCGGCAACAGGTTTGGAAACCAGTCAGAGATAAAAATTGTCTTTAACAGCTGCCAAATGGGAACCGTAACCAAGACCCAGAGGTGCTCTGGCCCCACATCAGCTTCAAGGATTCCAGGTCCTTTTTTCTGCTTTGGGGCGAGAAATCATCGGCCAGTACCCCTAGTGCATCCCCAAGTGGGAAATCCAATCCTGAGTCTCAGAAAAGAGGCTCTCACCGACAGATGCTCCCAAATTTAGTGTCCAGGAACTCTATGCTGGCCAAGACAGAGGCACAGCGACCAGCTGAGATCAGCTGTCCCGAGGAACAGGGCTTTAAATAGAGCAAGGCTGGGATCCAAGACAGAGCCCAGGGGAGCGGAGCCCAGGACGGGGGCCCTGTATCCAGGCTCTGCCTCACTTGGCAGCACTGTCTGTAGGGAAACTAACAAACACACGTGGCTCCTGTTCACAGCAAAAACCAGGAAGCTGCTAGGTTGAACCATGTGAAAAGGCCACTGTTCATAGGTCAAATGGCTGAACACCATCAATATCCTATGCAGTCAGCCCTCGTTTATCGCGGTTAATCAGCTCCAGACTCTACCGCGACAAAGGAATTTCCGTGAAGTAGGATTCTTTATTTACTATACAGTCATCCCTCGCCACTTCGCGCTTCGACTTTTTCAGCTTCACTCTATAGATGTTTTTTCAAATCCTATACTATATTTGAAAAAGACCCGCGACAGAGTGAAGCCGTGAAAGTCGAAGCGCAAAGTGGCGAGGGACGACTGTAGTTGACCAAGAGCAGGAGGGGTGTTCTTCACCAGGTGCCCTTGAAGGCAACCAAAGATGCTCGAGCCCCACTTTCCTTCTAAAACAAAAAAAACTCAGCCATGATTTCTCTCTCTCTTAAAATACTGCCTTCTACCAGAGATCAAGCCCGAAACCTGAGCAGTGCCCTGACCAGGAATCAAACTGGCAACCAGTCGGTGCCCAACCGAGCCACGCCAGCTGGGCTCAGCCATGATTTCTGTACCCTCTGTTCAATTCTCACACTGAATTCTGTGCCTAAGGATTCAAAGAAAAAGCAGCCTGCGTGAGCATCCCCGCAGTGGGAGGAACCACACAGCATCTCCTCAGACACAGAGATTTCACACCTTCGCCATTGCCAGATGGAGCGAGAGAGATAAACAGCCTCTACAGCCCGCCAGCCCGAAGTCCGCAAACCACCAGGCCATTCAGAAGTCCAACTAATAAAAAATTCCTGCTCCTAATAAAAGAAGTGCTAGCTCCCACCTCCCCAGACCCTGCAGTTTTGCTGAACAACAGGTGGGAAGAGCATCCCTCCCTGGTGGCAGGTGTGGAAGACCCACCGACGAGAGTGGGGGGTGGGAGGGGTGACGGGACAGTGCCACAGAATTCAGCGTCCCTCTAGACCAGAGCCTCACCTTCTTTATTCTCCAGGATGTTGGGAGCAAAGCCGCCTTCGTCCCCCACGTTGGTGGCGTCTTTCCCGTACTTATCCTTGATGACATTCTTCAGGTTGTGGTAAACCTCCGCTCCAATGCGCATGGCTTCCTTGAAGTTGGTGGCACCGACGGGGAGGATCATGAACTCCTGCATGGCCAGCTTGTTGCCAGCGTGAGAACCACCGTTGATGACATTAAAAGCCTGGGAGAGAGAGAGTACGGATCAGCCCAGCGAAGCCCGCGGTCCGGCAAGCCGCGAGACATCCAACTGCATGGCCACACGTGGCTGTGAATGCTCCCTGGCCACCCTTGATAACTGCAATGACCATCAGAGGCGCTCGCCATTCTGAGCACCAGCTACTCCCTCAGTGAAAGCACAGCCCAGCAAGTACGATTTTCACCCCCTCCATCAACCATCAAGGACTCGGGGAGCAGACAATTCGAGTCACGTGTTCAATCTCCCTCTTAGCAAGTGGTAGAAGTGTTGCCTGCCGCTGAGACCTCCAGAGCCTGCTCACATCCACCATGTTGGGAGACACAGGTGGATGTGATCAAGGTGGGTGGTCTCGGGTCCCCACCAGAAAGCTAATGTTCCCAACTCCCAAAGAAGCCACTCACCGGAACTGGCAGGATGACCTCGGCATTGCCAGCCAGGTCAGCAATGTGGCGGTACAGGGGCACCCCCTTCTCAACAGCCCCAGCCTTGCAGACTGCCAGGGACACTCCCAGAATGGCGTTCGCACCAAACTTAGCTGGAACAGAAGAGAGTTAATTGAGGTACTTCTTCCTCATCAACCTTTCTCCTGCTGGCCTTCCTGCCTGAGTGCACCTTGGATTGTACCCTGAATCTTTCCCTCACCTTATTTACTTTCCATGTTCAAGCTAGAAATGCAAACTGCATGCCACGTGGACTCGTCTGCTGTTCCCCTAAGAGAAAGCCCTTTCTTTGGTGTATGGAATGCTGGGAAATTCCACAAATTGCTGGATTTAAAGGACCACTCTTTTGAGTAACCCTAGACATGCTGCCGTCACTGGCTATGATATCTAAAATCGTGATTTATTAAGGGGAGGCAAGGAAATTGGGGAGACCACAGTCTTCACATAGTTCACTGTTAGGGACTACACGACCTCTCCCCAAAGGGTTACAAGGTCTTCAGGGGACCACATTCTCCCCTGGCAGGGATTCCACCTCAGACCACTCACACTTGTTTTCCGTTCCGTCCATCTCTATCATCAGCTTGTCGATCTTCTCCTGCTCCACGACGCTCAGTTTCTACAGGGAGGAGAGGGAGTGACGTCACTATTGGCATGGCCTCTGCACTCGCCATGGAAGCAATACAACTTTGAACTGTGCAAAGTCCAAATCAGTTCTGTTACACATTTGACAGGCAAAAAAAGGGGGGGGGGGGGAATTCCAGAGAAAACGGGAAGACATAAAACTGCCCTTCACTTGCTTTAACACTATCAGGCATTTTTCCACGCACTAGGGAGTCAACAAAGAAATACACAAGATATGGTCCTTGTGTGCAAAAGTTAGTCTACCTGGGGAGTCCTAAGTTACACTGTACATAAGACAGAATCGGCTGGTGCATGCTAACTAAGGTATCACTACAAAATGGTGTGACTTGTAGGGCGATAGCGGGCAAGTCATTGTTCACTCCAACGAGCTTCGCTCTTCAGAGGCAGGCTATGAACTCAACGGCGCCATCTCGGCAGTCCGCAGTGACAGCCCACTTCAGCAGCTGATGGGAGATATGATTCTTGCAACGGTCCAAAACCATTTAGCAGAACAGTTGATGAATAATCAAGCCCTGGCCGGTTTGGCTCAGCGGTTAGAGCGTCGGCCTGTGGACCAAAGAGTCCCGGGTTCAATTCCGGCCAAGGGCATGTACTTCAGTTGCGGTTCCGCCCTGGCCCCATTGGGGTTGTGCAGGTGGCAACCAATCAATGTGTCTCTCTCACATCAATGTTTCTCTCTCTCTCTCTCTCTTCCTCCCTCCCACTCTGTCTGAAGATAAATGTAAAAATATCCTCGGATGAGGATTAAAAATAAAATAACTTTAAAAAAAAGAAAAATAATCAAGATGAATACTTTTGGTGAGATTATAAAGTAATAAAGCTGGCATCTTGAAAACTGGCTCAATGTCAATTTTTAATAAAAGTTGGTATTACTTTAAAAACTTCATAATTGGCCCAGCTGGTGTGGTTCAGTGGTTAAGCACTGACCCATGCACCTAGAGGTCACTGGTTCGATTCCTGGTCAGGGCACATGCCCAGGTTGTGGGCCTGATCCCCAGTGTAGGGCGTGCAGGAGGCAGCCAATCAATGCTTCTATCTTTCTCTCCCTCTCTCTCTAAAATCAATAAAGAAAACAAAAAAACCTTCATAATTGAATCATAACGATGTGTCCTTTTATTTATAATGTTCTAGAAACTCAAATATAAAACCATATGTAACTCCATCATGCCATGGTAACAATTTGGCATCTTTTGCCTTTTGACAAGGCATCTGTGGAAAAAGTCAGCAGTTACTTAAGCAGATGGCTTCAGGGACCAGCCTTCACTAAGAGTTAGATTGAAGTATGTCTCCCCCTTCCTCCCAAGGAAAAAAATGTCCAGGAAAACCCTGCTCGCTGTTAGTCATGCCAGGTAAGGGCACAAAAAATGGGGTGTGCACCAGTTGGGTTGGGCAATAACGAGAAACTGAGAAACTGCGGACCAATTACAGAGTCACAAAGGCCAGGTCAAAACAAGCCAGCAGGGGAGACACAGAGGAGCCACCAGCCACTGGCACACAGGCTGAATTCAAGGAGGGGCGGGACCACACCCAAGAACAGAGGAGCAGGCTGTGGGGGGTCTGGGCCTTGAGAAAGCCTCTCCAGCCAGGGGTTGTCAAACCATTCCCTGTGCAAGGGCCGCAGGAGCTCTGGAGGGAGAGTAATGAGGCAGAACTGCTGGACATTCGGGCTGTTGGGTCCCAGCCCTACTTCACCTACAGAGCTCTACTTTTAATATGTTTGACGTACTGAAGTTCCAAGTAAGACTGAACAAGAGCTCCACTGTTTAAAAAGTCAGCAGAAATATAGCAAATAACCCAGAGTTCATGAAAATGAGCCAGTCACCATGGATATTACATCTAACACCCCTGGATGTGAACTTCCCAAAGGTCAAGGCAGCAGGAGGGAGGAGCCAAGGCTCTGAGGCAGCCTCCCACTCCTCTGCTCCAATTCCATGCACTGTTAGACGAGGACACGCAGGGAGTGGGTTAGAAAAGGCAAAATGATTCTCATGCTGACAGGGAATCCACCCAGTGTCTTCAGCGCTCAGAATAAGCTCTTCCATAAAGAGGAAAGCCCGCTGGCCTGGGAGAGCTCTGATGACATTAATATTCATTAGTTATCAGGAGGCAGGTCCTACCTTGCTAATCAGGGCAGGCGCAATAGTTTTATTGATGTGCTCAACAGCCTTGGAGACACCTAGAAGGAGCAATCAAATCAGATTACTGACATTAATGAAACAGGCTTGAGCAGCAATGCTGGGGAACCACTGACGCGAACCCAGCTAGTCGGAAGCCCACCAAAGCCCTCCAATGGCACCTCTTTCAAATCCCCATGTCCCTCCCCCCGAGATCGGAAGACTTTCTGGCCCAGTCTGAGTGCTCTCTCCTAGGACCCCCGGGTTAGAGCCACACACAGAGCAACCACCTCAGTGTCTGAGGGGAGGTTAGTGGGCAACACCATGCACTGGAAACACCAGCTGCAAAACTAAAGTGTGTGCAATGCGTTACCTGCGTGCACAAGGCTGGTGCCAGGAACTCATTAATATACTTAACGGGTCTGGAGACACCTGACCAGTGGAGAGTGACAGAGAAGGAAAAAAGAAAGAAGAGAAGAGAAAGGCTGTGAAGGACAGTGAGTGAGAGGAAAGGAAGCGGGAAAATACTGCAGGGACTGCAAGTTCATCCTCGTGACGATCAAGGCACAGTGCTGTCCTACTTTAGATACATACACGCGTGGGCCCCAAGCCCCTGTAACCTGTGGGAGGGCCCTTTGTAGACCGTTGCCTTTTTAGACCTTTTTCATATTCGCTCTCCCCAGGGCATTGTGGCCCTTTGTGGGCCACAAACTGTGGTAATACTGTAAGGCATTTTTTTTGCCTCTCAGGAAGAACCAATTTCTGCCCCCTGGGGTGACTATGTGCCCTTCCGCCCCACTGAGAATACATGTGGTCCAGCCCTCTCTGCTTTTCTGTAGTTTGGTTCTATCCACAGAACGGTGAACTAGCCCCCTGCCCCCAGCTCTGCCACAGTGCTGCTTCTGCGAACCAGTCCAGAGATCAAGCTGCAACCACTGGTCGGCAGATCACCGTTAGCCAGACCTTCCAGATACTTCCCTTCTAGACCCCCGAAGAGGGCTGATGGTCTGGAAGGCCCTCAGAGCCCACCTGGGAGACCGGCAAGGGTTTTCGTCAGTATTAGTTAACATGTCCTCTTATCTGGAAGCCCCCTGGCCTATCCAGGAGTTTTTCACAGGCTGGAGACAAGCAGCAATAGAAATAAGCATTAAAACGCTTGCCCCAGTGTGGCTCAGTTGGTTGGAGCATCGTCCTGTACACCAAAAAGTGGTGGGTTCGATTCCTGGTCTGGGCATGTAGGGAGGCAACTGATCCATGTTTCTCTCTTTATCAATGCCCCCCCCCCCAACAAAACAAAAACAACTTAAAAAACAAAAGCCAAGACCAAAAAATGTTTGCCCCTGAGTTTACAGGTGTAGGAACCCTGGAGCCAATAGGCAACTCTCTAGCTCTTCAGGTTGCTTGCCGTAACGTGGTGGGCCACACCTGAGGCTTCTCACCCTCAGGTACAGGTGGGGGGCTGTGACAGCCTGGGAGCAGCCATGCCTGGGGCAGGTTGTGGGTGCCGATTCTTACCCTTCCCCATATAGCGAGTCTTGTCATTGTCCCGGAGCTCTAGAGCCTCATAGATACCAGTTGAGGCACCACTGGGCACAGCGGCTCTGAAGAGACCTGGATGGTGAGGGAGAGGGAAATGAAACAGTAAGGTTAAGAAAGTTACAGCCCTTACCCACGCCACAAACGCGCAGGTGGCATGGGCTATTAGGAAACATTGTTACTTCCTTCCACCAACTGAGAGACTCGGATGGTTTCTTCTTCCTGCCTTTCTGGTTTGCATGATTCTACAACACAGACCCTGCAGCAAAGCTGAATTCCTCAAGTTTAAACAAAAAGCTTTAGAGTATGTAGAGCTTTTCAAACTTGAATGTGCATATGTATCACCTGGGGCTCTTGTAAAACTGCAGAGCAAACCAGAGGTCCCACAGTCTTCCGTCTCTAACGAGCTCCTTACGCCCTGCAGTGGGTCTGCTGACCACCCCAGAAGCACTGCCCAACAGAAAGATGTGAGCCACTTATGGGATTTATAATTTTCTAGCAGCTATGTTGAAGTTAAAAATTAAAAACAGGGGAAATAAATGTAATATATCTTTTTTTATTTTATTTTATTTTTTTTAATCCTCACCCGAGGACATTTTTTCATTTTTTGTTCAGATAGAGTGGGAGGGAGAGAGAGAAACATCGACAGGAAAGGGATACATCGAGTGGCTGCCACCCGCATGACCAACCAGGGCCGGGGACAAACTGCAACCGAGGTACATGCCCTTAGCGGGAACCGAAGCCGGGTCTCTCTGGACTGCAGGCCGACGCTCTAGCCGCTGAGCCAAACCGGCCATGGCAAATGTAATATGTCTTATTTAGCTCAATATAGCCAAGACATTATCATTTCAACACGTAACCAAATCAATAGAAACATTCTGAGGTTATTTCAGACAGTCCAGCTTGAGAGCACTGTTGCTAAGTCCCCCTTGGACAACCCTGAGATCAGGTCACCCGCTTTCAAGTCTTGAAAGCGTTGGCTGAAGAGGA
Organism: Tadarida brasiliensis; assembly: GCA_030848825.1. NCBI lineage: Eukaryota > Metazoa > Chordata > Mammalia > Chiroptera > Molossidae > Tadarida > Tadarida brasiliensis. The sequence goes on from CM061264.1 coordinate 5,776,954, forward strand.
ACCTCTATGGCTCAGGTGTTTCAGTTTAAGCAGTGACAGTGCTACTTGGAGGTTCTCTGCATAGCAGAAAAAACAGGAAAGAGGATAGACTGGGAGGTAAAGGATTCAAGACAATACAGGTGCAGAGTTTAATGACAGCGGAACACAAAGCACTAAACTCTGGTCTTGCAGATACAAAAACCAGCCGTAAGTGGAGCGGAAAATGGCAAATTTTGGAGGGGCAGACAGTGTCAAGGACGGCACCGCGGAGATCTGGCTACACAGGGGACAGGTTTGGGGGAGCAGTTAAGAGCAGGCAGACGCCTTAATCTACTTGAAACCGTGAGGCATTTCCAGACCCGAGGTCTGAAGAATGGTGGGTGTGTGGGCAAATGAACAAAGAAAAAAAAATCAGCCTGGATTGTAATCAAATGATCTGTTAGTATGCCTGTGTCGTTGCCCTGTGTGAGCAGGACACACATTCTCCTTGGCACAGCCTGGCTTTCTATATATCCGTCAGGTACAGGACCAGTGAAGAAACGACGAAAGCAGGAGTTACCCTAATGTGATCTATGGACTTTGGGTGACAAAGTTCAGGGCAGGTTTGGCTGTAACCAACGGACCACTCTGGTGGGGGACATGGACAGCTGGGTACAGGGGAACTCTCTGCAACTCCCGTTCATTCTGCTGTGAACGTAAGACTGCTCTAAAATAGAAATTCTAAGAAAGAAGTGACAAAAAGCTAATAAATCTACTATTTCCTGTTTTATTTGAAAAGGATTAAGACACAAGAGGGAGCCCTGGCCGGTTTGGCTCTGTGGTTAGAGCGTCGGCCCGGGGACCAAGGAGTCAAGGGATCGATTCTGGTCAAGAGCATGTACCTTGGTTGCGGTTCGATCTCCAGCTCTGGTTGGGGTCATGCGGGAGGCAACCAATAGATGTGTCTCTCACATTGATGTTTCTCTCTCTCTCTCCCCCTCCCTCCCACTCTATCTGAAAACCAATGGAAAAATATCCTTGGGTGAGGATTTAAAAAAAAGACACAAGAGGGAAAGTTCCATATATTTAAATTTTTAAAAAATGTTAATTTTAGTCATTTTAAAGGGTTTCAAAGAAAATGGCCCCACTCCCAACAATCTTCTAGTGTCTTAGTCTTTTTCCGTTATTTCAAGTACATTACTTTCCAAGTGGAAAGTTCCACCCAATGACTAAGCAAACCAACCTCATAAGATGCAAAGAAATTCTCAGCATCCTCGGTGAGCCCATGGCATTCACCCTAAGTCCAAGCTCAGAGGGAACCCCTACTCTGAGAGTGCCTACCACAGTCAGTAAGCACAGGCAGACTTTTGGCCAATGACATCTAGACTCAAGGGCCTTCTTTTTTGTATTATCTTTTTATTTTTATTTTTTGTTAATCCTCATCTGAGGATATTTTTCCATTGATTTTTAGATAGAGTGGGAGGGAGGGGGAGAGAGAGAGAGAGAGAACGAGAGAGAAACATTAATAGGAGAGAGATGCATCAATTGGTTGCCTCCAAACAACCCCAATGGGGGCCAGGCATCAAACCTGCAACCCAGATATGTGCCGGTGACCAGAATCTAACCCAAGACCCTTTGGTCCTGGGGCCCACACTCTAACTGTTGAGCCAACCAGCAGGGCTCAAGGGCCTTCTTTTCCTGGGCATGCGGGAGAGGAGAGGAGATGAGGGCAGGAAAGGAAGGGCTGGAGGTTCCATACCCAGGCCTGTGAGTCACAAATGTGACTCAGCTCTGCCTGGCAGGTGTTCACGTGCTCAGCACCACTGGGTGATTCTGCCCAACACTCCTCTTCCAACCTCACCCATTACGTCCAATTAGAAGACAGACAAGACATTGGTGGAGGTAACACAAGGTGATAAAGGAACTTTTTTGTGTGTTAATCCTCACCCAAGGAGATATATCATTTTTTTAATTGATTTTTTAGAGAGAGAGAGGAAGGAAAAGAGAGATAGAAACACTGATGTGAAAGAGAAAAACATCGATCGGCTGCCTCATGCAGGCCACCCACCGGGGATCGAGCCCACAACATGGGTATGTGCCCCGACTGGGAATTGAACCAGGACCTCTCAGTCCATGGGATGATGCTCAATCCACTGAGCCACACCAGCCGGACAACAGAGAAAGTTTTAAGAGTCCCCATTCTATTTTCTTTTCCACACAGGCAAGTGAACTCTTCCCAGGGGGACTTACAGCAGGTAAAAATAAGGACCTTCAGAATAGCCCAACACCCAAAAGTAAAAACTGTACCCGATCCTTGGTTTAAGAGTGATTTCTGCCCTGCTGGTGTGGCTCAGTAGATTGTTGTCTCATGGACTGAGAGGTCCAGGTTAGATTCCCAGTCAGGGCACATGCCCGGGTTGTGGGCTCGATCCCTAGTGGCGGGGTATGCAGGAGGCAGCTGATAAATGCTTCTCTCTCACATCAATGTTTCTATCTCTCTCCCTCCCTCTCCCCCTAAAACAAATCAATAACAACATTTTTTTTTTTTTTTTAAAAAGAGTGATTTCTGCAAACAAAGGTGACAGTGCTATATTTACATTTGCACTTGCTGATCTGGTCACATCAAGCTTCAAAGCAAACTAGTCATGGGCCCAGTTAGGGACAAGGTCTGACCTTACTTACCTACCTCACTGACCTAGGAAGCAGCAACACAAGGACTCCTGCCTTACAACCCCCCCAACCCTAGTCAGGAATCAATCCACCAGCACGAGCAGACAAGAAAAAAAGGCGTTTACAGTAACAAACATTTTCCTGCCTCAGACTCTGCCACTTTAAGCAAGTTCTCAAAAATGGAGTGGTGGAAGGAACTAGAGAAACAGAGGTGGCACCATACCTTTTGAGGTGTAGAGATCCACCTCCACGGTGGGATTCCCACGAGAGTCGAAGATCTCTCTGGCATGAACTTTGAGAATAGACATGGTGAATTTCTGTGGGGAAAAGAGTTCACATAGTAAACCATAATGCAGCCTTGACTCATTCATTCAAAGGATCACTTCTGAGGATTCCTAGACTAGAAAGAATCTGCACTAGACTACATACTGGATGCAGAAAGGCTGGCTAGAATGGGGAAAAGCCTGCTGGAAAACAGTGGGAACTGCTCCTAAAAAAATATTTTAGGCCCAGCTCTGCAAGGCCTTAAACCCCAGCAATTCAGGCCTTGTCCTATAAGCAAAGAAAGCCAGAGAAGGTATGCCAGGGAAAAATCAAATCCAGCAGGAAAGATGAGCGTGTTGATGGAGAATGGCTGAAGAGGGGGCAGCTGGAAACGAATTATTGTCACTAATTAACAATGAGGGTTGGCATGCACGTGGAGAGGGACAAAGTCAGGACCAAGGGGACATGAAGGTCACAGGCAAAACCATCTAGGACTAAATATGACGGTGGGAACAGGAAGAAAATCTGATTTGTAGTGAAACAGTGGATTAAAAGTTTGGGACATATTTCATCAAGTTAAACTTGAGGTAGCAGTAGGATGTTCAACTGGTGGATATTAGATAATCAGTGAGCTCCTTGGTCTGTGCACTGTGATCTTTGTACTGCCAATTTCTGGGCCTTTCAAAACTCACAGTACTTGGATCTTTAGCAAGATAAGGGCACATTAATAATGATTTCTAATTAGTAATTCTTTCAAAGGGCATTTTACCCAGTATAAAAAACTTTATTAGGAACTGTCATGATCTCTAAATAGAGGAAAAATTCTATCTTTGAACACTAGAATACTCCAAGGTAAGAGTCTTCCTTTGAAAACACCGTTAAAAAAACTGCAGCTGCAAAGAGCAAATAGCAAGTCTTCAAAGAAAGCCTCTCTCTCACTTTCCTCTCCAAGGAAGAAACTGAACCACTTGTAGGACTGAAGTGTGGATGAAAGGAACCAAATTAGTGTTCAGAAGCCATGATCTAGCTGGGCTCTCTCCAATATACTCCCTGGAATGTTCTGAAGCAACAAATGGCTTTTTTTTTTTTTAAGTTTCAAAATTAGACACTTAAGTCGTATCTGGGGCTTTGCTGCCTGTGTAACAATGGAATTTTATTCATGAACAGATAAAAGATATCTGGTTCTTATCTACTAACTTACAAAAAAGCAACTTGTTTAAAAATAGGTTTTAGTTTTGATATACTTTTAAACACATCTTCACTACACTACCTCAGCATACTGTTGTATGAGCTTATTTTTGTTTCTTATTAGTGATCAAGTTATTTCATGATGTGAAAACAAATTCAGCTTGTCTTTAAATTGGATGCTAAAAAGAAGTCATTAAAGTCGGGGAGTACAGGCAGGAAGGAAGAGTGGTTTCATCAGGAGTCTTCACAGCTTTACATCTACTGGGGCTGGACACCCCCGGGGCACCATGATTGGGCCACGCGGCCAGGGCCTACATGTGCCCCGGAGGCAAGTCAACCAGCGGACCACACCGCCCAAACCGAAGACCTCATTGCGGAGGAAGCAGCGAACCCACAGCTTTCTTAAAATACACCCTCTTTATGGCAGATCGGGGTCCACTGGCGGTGGCCTGCCCGGGGAGCCGGGAGCAGCCGGTGCCGGGGCTGGGGGAGGTCGCCTGGAGGGCGTCCCCATTATCCGACGGCTCTGCTGCAGTCTCTCCAAGAACGAGCACCTTCTGAAGTTATATTAGTCACCGCTCATTTCCGAGCAGAGATGGGCTGGGCACCCAGCCGCCAACTGCAGGCGCAGGGCCACCCGCGGGAAGCAGGGGCAGCTGGTGGGGGAGGGGACTGTAGCTCCCTGCGCATCTCCCCTTTCCCGGCCCCTCGCTCCATTTTAGGAAGGGCCTGGCTCTAACGAGCGCCCGGGCTTGGGCCTGTGTCTCCCCCCAAACCTGCCACTCCCGACACCTTCTCGTTAAGTGGCCCGCGCGTTCGATTCCTGAGCTCCCAGGACAGTTACGTGCCCCGTAACCCGTAGTCACAGGTTGAGCCCTCCGGGGAAAGCGGGCGCCGCGCCCGGCCTCGGGCCGCACAGCGGGAGCGGGGAGGCCGGCTCACACGCGCCGACCCGCCTTTCCACGACCCCGCCGACCCCGGGCACGCCGTCTGCTGGGCCGCGGCCCCAGGAGGACACACGCGCCGCCTCCCTGGGTGCCTGCTGGGCGGCCCTTCCCCGAGTCCTCACCTGGCTGCCGGATGTCGCCGCCCGGGAAAGAGGGTGCTGCAGACACTCGAGGCGAGCGCTAGCTCAGCAGGTGCGGACGCTCGGAAGACCCTGAGCCGGTGTCTGTGCCGAACGCCTCGACTTCCTGCCCAGCTCGGGAGGCCCCGCCCACTTCCCGCCTCCTCCGTGCCGCCTCGCCATTGGCCCGGCGCCTTGTCACTCGGGCCCTCGCCTCCGGGAAAGGGGCGCGACTTCGGCCTTTGCCCCTGCGGGAACGAGGGGGACGACCCGCGGAGGTGGGGCGCCGCGGTGCTGGGGGGCCCTGGCTCCCCGGCGGCTGTGTGGGGGTGCGGGCCAGCCCTCGCCCCACTTTACTCCGGCCGCCCGTTGGGACCCCTGGATTCGCGGGCTCTGTGGCGCCGCTACCACCGGGGAGGGGCGGGGTGGGGCGGCCGGCATGAGCGCTCGCGGATCCATCACGTACTCCGAGTCCCGCACGCACGCAGCGTCGCTCCGGCGCCGCACGTCCGGCCCACGACCTTGGTGACGACCTCCGCGGCCCGCCCCCCTCCGCCCGCCGCTGCGCCCACCGGCCCGCAGCGTGGGGTCCGAGACCCCGTGGGCCCAGAGGCGGGGGCGGCCGTGCGCCCGGGAGCCGCGGGCCCGAGCGGCGACCCCGGGTCTCGTTCGCCCGCCGCCCTGTGCCGAGGTGACCCCGTCCCTTTGCCCTTGTGCGTGCTCAGACTTTCATTACAGCTGATGCTTTTGAGCGCCTCCCGAGTGTCGGGCAGGCCTCCGCGTGCGTCCCCAGGGTTAGTTCAGTCCCTAGCTCTTGCTCACGTTGCGTCTTGAAAGGAGACTTCATCTCCCTCCCTTTCCTACCTCGTGGATCCAAGCTGCCCGGCGTCCAGTGAGCCGGCCATGTAATCACTGGGACTGGAATTGCGCACGGAAGTGGGGCTTTTCTCCAAGTTCAGAACGGGGCAGTGTGACATGAAAAACGGGCAGGTGTGAGTGCAGAGATTTTTACCTTTCTGATCAGGAAAGAACTGATACACATTTAAAATCTGTTCTCCAGCACACGCCCCCACTCCATTTTCTAGTACAGTTATTTTTGTATGTCTCAGCATTCCTCTTGGTTGTAAGTCTGAAGGCTAAAACGATGCCATTCATCGCCATATTTTCCACATTGCCTTGCCTAGAGACGTCCAAATGCGAATTTAATATTTATTCTGGTCGGCTGCAAAAACTGACTTTTTTCCTTAATTCCTAGCATTTGTTTTTATTTTTTAATCCTCTGAGTTACTACTGGCTTAGGTTTCCAAGGCATACTGTAAAAGTGAAGACGACCTATTGAATCCATGGTATTTGTTTTCCATTGACTAAGAAGCAAGAACTTTAGGGTTAAATTCAGCAAACAAGCAACAAGGAAGTTGTAAAATGTTGCTTTAAAAATGAGAAGAATTTTGCAAGCTGAGTTTATGATTTCACCAGCAATACACTGATGTTTCAGACTGCTTAAAACCAAGATCCCAGCCCTATGACTCAGCAGCTAAATCAACAGCCAACATCTCTTAAATCATCTCTACAAAAATCAGACACAGCTCTTATTTTCAGAGCAGTTATAAGGTGTGGCCCTGGAAAGGCTCCAGAGCAATCTTTTATTTTACATTAAAGTGGTTAGAGAGAGAAAGAAAGACATGGTTCTGATAACTGCTCCCTGGCCGGAACCAGTGATCCCTAGCAGCAAATCAAATGTAGAATATGATCGCAGATAGCTGCTGTTGCAAGATTTTGGGGACCACAGCAGTGTTCTGAGCCAGCACTTCAACCTCAAATTGTAGCTCAACTGTTCATGGTTAATGAGTATCCACACCCTCACATCTTTTCCAAAATCTACAGGCTGCCAAATGCCCTCCTTGTCTCCATGGCTCCAGAGGCTTTATTAGCAGGCCATGGAGCTCACACTGGTCTGCAGTCCAGTGCAGGGACACTGACCTTGTTGCAGGCATTCAGTTATTACTCGTCACTGACTAATGTGCTCGCTGAAAAAAATTTCTTTTTTTTTTTTTTTTTTGATCCTCACCCGAGGATTTTTTTTTTTTTTTTGGTACATGCCCCTAGCGGGAACCGAACCCGGGACTCTCTGGTCTGCAGGCCGACGCTCCAACCGCTGAGCCAAACCGGCCAGGGCCCGAGGATATTTTTCTATTTATCTTCAGATAGAGTGGGAGGGAGAGAAAGGAGAAAGAGAGAAGGATTGACTTGAGAGGGACACATCGACTGGTTGCCTCCCGCACGAGACCCCGACCAGGGCCGGGGACGAACCGCAACCGAGGTACGATGTACCCTTGGCCAGAATCGAACCCGCGACTCACTGGTCCGCGGGCCAACGCTCTACCACTGAGCCAAACCAGCCAGGGCCTTGCTGAGCAATTTCATTGCAGTGGCATATCAATGGCACTCGCCCTGCTGGTGGGCAGGGAGGGGAAATGAGTGTCCAAGGCTATTGTCAGAAGACCACACCATGAAGCACTGTGGGTAGCACCTGCGAGACATTTGCAGGCACACCCCGGATTGAGGGAAGGTGAATCTGCCGCAGCCTGTGATCCACCTGTGGTTTGTGTATCCCTGGTTGAAATCTGCTGGTTGGCTGAAGGAGTGGCATGTAACCAGCCAGACAGGAAACTTCAGGGTTGCACAGTGGCCAAGGGAGATAAGAGATCAGAGGAGTGAGGAGGCCCCAATGAAATGTTGTGCGTTTATCACTATTTCACATACCAAAGATTACATGAAGTGTATCTGATGTAAGAATAATAAATGAATGTCTGTGTGCCCACCACCATTTTTGCATTTACCTTTAGATAGAGCAGGAGGGAGAGAGGGAGGAAGAGAGAGAGAGAAACATCGACATGAGAGAGACACATTGATTGGTTGCCACCCTCACGACTCCAACCGGGGGCAGGGACGAACCGCAACCGAGGTACGTGCCCTTAGCAGGAACTGAACCCGGGACTCTCTGGTCCGCAGGCCGATGCTCTAACCGCTGAGCCAAACCGGCCAGGGCACAGTATGGTTTTTAAACTGTCATTGCTACGAGGGCATTTATCAGGGGTGCCCACCTGAGGGGAGTAAGGAAGAGGGGAATTAAGAAAAAAACCCAAAAACTCAAGGAGTCAGGGAAGCAAGGAGCAGGCTCCGAGTGAGCAGAGCTCCCCTCAGAGGAGCAGATACGGGGGGGGGGGGCCAACGGAGCTCTGGACCAGCGAGAGAACATCAGAGGGAAGAGTCTTCATCTCGTGTCCGAGATCTCCGCGTGGCTCTCCGCTGCAGCACCTTTGTCTCTGCAACAGGGGGATCGCTCCAGCCTCAGGAGGCAGTGTTGAGCTGTGGCAGCCAGATCGCTCCCATCAGCGTGGGAGTTGCTGCGTAAAGCAGGACTCTGAGCTCTCCAAGTAACCGAGGCAGTAGTTCTGGAGCAGTTTTCTTTCCCTCCCCACCTGTCCTACCCTCTTTTCCGCACGGTTCTGAGGGTGGTCACTTGAAGGGAGGCCCAGAGCACTTGCAGCCAACAGAGCCCGCCAGGCCGGCAACATTCCTAGAGGCAGGAAGGATGCAGGACCCTCAGGTGGCCCCCTCCGGAACGCCAGACCCCGTGCAGGAAAGAGAGGTCAGAGGACACAGTGGGAGCCCCCCATGGAAAAGCAGGGGCCCAGCTCTTCCTTCAGAAGGGCGTGGCCCCTTGTGATTCATTGACTGAGAGTAGGGTTTCCATGGAGGCTTTACATGGACCACGAGATAACCAGGTCCCTGCCCCACCCCCCAACCTATCACAAATCTGCAACAGTCCCGAGGCCTTATTATCTGCCAGCTGTATCTCCTTTAATCCTGGCGACAAGGTCGTGACTGGGTCGCATGGGATCATCTTCACTTCTCAAACCACAGAGGCTCGCTGACTTGCCCAGGCCCACAGCTAGTGAGGGCCGGGACCAACCCCAGAGCCCTGAGCCTCCGGCTTCTCCATGGGGAACTTCACCCAGCCTTGGATTTGGGCCACAACCCTAAACTTCATCCCAGCAGCCTTCCCGTCCTTTGCATCCAGCCCATGACTATAGCCACACACACAATTTAACTGTAGCATCTTGGGATTTGAGACGTGTGACTCAGGAAGCCTTTATGTGTGCTGGGTACGCATCTCTCTAGAGCAACTTTGTAGCTACGAGGAGAAAGCCGTTCCCACAGTCAGAGGGACAGTTACATTGCATCACAGTTCCAGTTGCAGTTAGAAAATGTCCCCAACCCCCCACTTGTGATGGCATTTCCTAAACAAAAGGGTAAAAACTTCCTCTGATTTTCCGCAAACCCCTTACAGTTCTCAGGGGCCAGGTCCCTGGCCCTCCCACGATGGAATTCCCTGGCTAGTCTTGGTTTTGTTTGTTTTCCGAGGGTCAGGAGGATGCTGAGGGGAGAAGGGATTTCAGCGTTTGTCAGAGCCTGTGAGCATCTTCTCGTGGCTAGAAGAGCAATGCAGACGAGGTGGATTTATAACTGGCCCAGTGGGTTCCTCAGGGGCTGGTTCCGAACTGAAGGCTCGCTCCTAGGCGAAGAGCTGCTAAAATTCACAGGTCTTCGGAGCGGGTGGGACAGCCTGCCAGTGTGTGGCTGACTCAGGGTTTGTACCAGACAGGCCAAGCAAGGTGACAGCTGATAAAGTGCCCCTTTGGAGGTGCGTCTGAGTGCCTGCCACACCCTCAGCCCTTGCGGGAGGATTTCTCAGGCCGGGCAGGCCTTTGCCACCTGGCTGGCCGGACCCAGGATCAGCACCGGAGATAGCCTGGTCTGAGGCTCTGCCCGTGCGGGCTGGACACAGTGGACTGTGGGTCCTGGCCAGCCCACTGGAGCCTCTCCCTTGGGAAGCTTGGATTCGGGATCTACAAAGAGAGTGATCTGAGGGTAGAAACTGCAGATGTAGAGAGACGTGGAGTGGGCTGTGAGAGGAGGCTGGACAGCCCACGAAGAAACCGACTCTGAGTGGTGGTGGGAAGTGTAGGGTCCACCGGTCTGCAGGGAAGGGAGACACAGGTCACAGCTTAGCGAGCAGCTGTAGGAGACCTAGCTGCCACAGCTGGAAGTGTGCTGACATTTTCCTTCTCAGGAGGCCCGATGTCCAGCTGCCCCGATTGCTGTCCTTGCTGATTTCCTGTGATCCCCCAGGAAGCCCCAGGAGCTGAGGGGCTGTGTGCTTTGTGCTCTGCAAGCTGACCTCAGCTCACCGCGCTGGGATGGAGGCCAAATCCGCCTCAGTGAAGAGAAGCACGGAGTCGCCTGATGGGAAAGAAGTGACTTACATTTGTCACTGCAGTGCCTGTCTGTTGAGCCGCTACTCCATGCTAGGTCCTGGGTGTAGCCAGGAAAAAACGAAATAAAATGAAAAAAGCCTTAACCTTAAGGAAACTACTTTCTAATGGGGTGGGAGGAGGAAGGCAGACATTTACAAGTGCATAAATTAGTCCTGGCCAGTTTGGTTCAGTGGTTAGAGCGCCAGCCCGCAGACCAGAGAGTCCCCGGTTTGATTCCAGCCAAGGGCACGTACCTCAGTTGCTGTTCGTCCCCGGTCTGGTTGGGGTCGTGCGGGAGGCAACCAGTCGATGTGTCTCTCTCACATTGATGTTTCTCTCTCTCTCTTCCTCCCTCTCTCCCCCTCCCACTCTGTCTGAAGATAAATGTAAAAATATCCTCAGGTGAGGATTAAAAAAAAAAAAGTGCATAAATTATACACAGTGGCCCATATCAGAGGGCACATTTCAACAGATCCAGAAAACAAGTCACCGGGAAGAGTGTGCCCGTCAGAGGGAACTGCATGTCTGAGGAGTTGAAAGAGACCAGTGCGCCTGAGTTGGGGGCTGGGGACAACGCCAGACCTGGTGCCATGGCGGATGGGGTGAGCATCTCATGGGCAATGGGCAGGACAGTGGGTTCTGCCTGAGTGGGAGGAGGTGATGGTGGGTTCTGAGCAGAGGAACTGTGCTCTGATGTCTGGTTTTGAAGGCTCACTCCAGGGGCCACTGCAGGAAGACCGGGGAGCATGCTTCGGTCGCCTGGCGCCACCTAACGAGCCAACCCAAAACGCAGGAGCTGAAACAACAGCCCTTTCCTTTGCTCATGGGTTGACTGGGACGCAGCTGGCCGTTCTGTGGGTCTCACCTGCAGTCCCTCATGTGGTACTTTCAGGTGGGGGTCTGGTGGCGGTCGGCACAGCCAAGACAGCCTCTGTCTCCGTGCGGCAGGGCTGCTGGGGCTTGGAAGGACAGAAATGGCTCTCACAGTCCTGGAGTCCAGAAGTCTAAAAGCAGGGTTGGTTCCTTTTGGAGGCCGAGGGAGCATCTGTTTCTTAGCTCTCCAGTTTCTGGTGTTGCTGGCACTCCCTGCTTATAGATTATCATTTCAAACTGACTGTTGTCACACGCCTCTCCCAGTGTCTCTGTGTCTCCCTGCTCTCTCTCTCTCCTTTTGCCTAGATTTTTAAAAACTTTTATTCAGTTTTATAAACTAAAAAAAAAAAAAAAAAATCGCCTCACCCTAATTCCTGGCTCAGGGTGATGTAGCAGCTGGTACGTAAGGGGCATCGATAGATCCCTGTCCCACGTGAAGGTTGCGCCCTGAAGAAGGGCACTCAGTTCTGAGGAAGGAGCCCGCTTGGGCCCCTCTAGGGAAGCAGGGTGGTGGGGACACAGGACCATGCCTCTCCCCACCCCCGGGAGAGCAGACTTCGGGGGACTTGAGAGCTGAACTTGAGTTATTGAAGGATTAATATGCAAAAGGGAATAGACTTAATCTCTGTGGCTCCAGAAATGAGTACAGTGACTACAGAGAGAAGGTTCCAGGGAGGCTGAAGCAGCTCAGTTTAAGAGAAAAATAAGCCCTGGCCGGTTTGGCTCAGCGGTTAGAGCATCGGCCTGTGGACCAGAAAGGCCTGGGTTCGGTTCCCGCTAAGGGCACGTACCTCGGTTGCGGTTTGTCCCTGACCCCGGTTGGGGTCGTGTGGGTGGCAACCAGTCGATGTGTCTCTCACATCGATGTTTTTCTCTCTTCCTCCCTGTCTCCCTCCTGCTCTATCTGAAGATAAATGCAAAAATGTCTTCAGGTGAGGATTTAAAAAAAGAGAGAGAAAAACAGAACAAACCATTTGCAAAACGACTCTCGGCGCCCGCCACTGGGGCCTGCAGTTCCTCCCTCTCTGTCAAAAGGAGTCTCGGTGTGTGTTAATATAAGGCAAATTAAAATTAATCACCATTCAATCCTTTGGAGATCTTTAGAACACATTTACGATCACTCATGAAACCTTGATATTAAACAAACAAAGAAAAAGAGAACAGAAACCCCAAGGCTGAGCATTAACATCAACATCCTGGGCTTCTGCCTCTTACTCCATTCATCACAAATAGATTTTCAGTTCCAGGAAAGACAAAGATGCTTCTGTTACTTTTCAGTTGGAGTCTGCCCCATTTGGACACTGTCCCAGGCTTCCCCGATGCGGTGCTTATGCACAGACTCCTGTCAGGAGAGGGACCATCTATGGCCGGTGCCAAGGTCCCGGTCTTGGTCCCATCCTCGGTGCCCTCGGGTTCCTGCTCGATGCACAGATACCAGCTCTCCAGGGCAGGCGCTTCTTGTGCAATGAGCTTACTGTCTTCTCGCCCATCAGAGGAGTTGCTGCACCTGGTCCCATGTACTGAGAAGCACAGTTTCTTAATCTGGGCGGGAGTCTGTGCGTGAGCATTCAGAGGTCCCAGGAATGCCGAACTGTAGGCGGGCGAGGTGTGTCTGTGCACTTCGCTGTGGCGAGGCGGTCTACTTTAAATTCCTGAGGGGGGCTGTGGCCCCAGAACATTAAGAACCATTGTTCCAGACGGTGCCCTGAGTAATGTCTTTGCTCGACTGTAGCACGGGACAAAATGAATGAACCTTTCTGTCATTCTGTGAAATAGCTGTTTTCTGACTCGGGTCAGCAAGGCTTTCCGCTTTAGGCTCAGGAACTCTGCAACATGAACCGCAGAGCTCTCGGCCCTTGCAGGAGGACCATTCATTTTCCCTCTCCTCCCAGCTTCTCAGGAGACGTCCTTGGAGACAGGAGGCGACAGGCCCGTCACGTGGTTGTGCAGGCTCCAGACCTTTCCTGTGGGCTCCCACCCAGGCTGCCAGGCTACCACTGGTGCATGTGAGTACAGGGCACAATCAGGGTGCGAGGGTACATCAGCATCTTTGATTCTGGCATTTTCTTCCCCAGAAAAACAAAGTCAGGAGCCCAGCTCAGCATCGTATGGAGGAAGGCTGGGAGGGGGCCCCCCTCTTTAGCAGCATTACCCCCTGCCAGCTTCCTTTGGAGCAGTGCCTTGGGCCAGAATCTATGATAACCATGCCCAAAGAACATCAAAAAGGAACACAAGCCCGGCTGGTGTGGCTCAGTGGTTGAATGTTGACCCATGCACCAAGAGGTCGCCGGTTTGATTCCCGGTCAGGGTACATGCCCAGGTTGTGGGCCCAATCCCCAGTGGGGGGCATGCAGGAGGCGGCCAATGGATGTTCTCTCTCATTGATGTTTCTATCTCTCTCTCCCTCTCCCTTCCTCTCTCTCTAAAATCAATAAAGAAAAAAAAAAAAAAAAAAGGAACTCAAAAGACATCAATTTCTACCAGCCATAGTGGTAGTTACCTTTCGGAGACGATCACACACCCTTTTTGAGTTTGGGGTTCTCACCCAGTAAAAATGTATATTCGGGGTAGATTCACAGAGAGTTTTGGGGTGCTCTCAGACGTGGGTCGGGGAGAGGGCACCCTCTCCTTGTTTGCTTTATGTCTGAGCAATTCCGAAAAGCTCTGCGTACAGTGACGATTAAATACCTTCCACGGACCAGCTCGGGGCGGGGACCTCAAACCAGTCAGATACAGCTCCTGCCGGCCAGGCGCCTGGCTGGCCGAGCGCAGAAGCACACCCAGCTGGGATGCAAAATGAAAGCTGAAGGGTCCACAATAGGCCACTGCGGCAGGAGAACTCCTTTGAGCTGAAGGTGTTTGAGAACAGGACTTCCCCTTTGAACTCCTTTTTTCTGTCTAAAAGCAGAACCTCTCAACAGAACTCAGTTGTCATTAATCCCCTCCCCGGGGGCAACCAGGGAAGATTGCTTCTTATAAACAGACATTGTCACAACACTATCATATCTCCTATCTCTTCTCTTCAGGGCCTGTCTCCCCTCCCTCCCCTGTTAAGATGAGATATCAGCCCTGATTCTAATCACCTCCCTGAGTCACATTTTTACGTGAACTCCTCTTCATGCGTGAATAAAAGCCTCTTTTCTCTTGCTAATCTGTCTTCGCTCGGTTTAATTCGCAGGCCCCCAAAGCCCGAACACAGAGAGCAAAGGGAAAGTTTTTCCTCTCTGACAATATCATAACCTGGGTAGCAGCACCTGTGGTTTCTGATTTGTGTTGAAATATCATTCAAGCTACACATTCCAAAGTAACCTGGCTTTTCCTCTGCTGGTCAAGGTTCATTCAACAAATATTTACTGGAGTCCTGCACCATGCCAGGCACTGTTTGGGGAGCTGAAGGCAGAACAGAGAACAAGAGAAGCTCCTGACACTTACACTCTGGTGCAGGGAACAGACAGGAAGCAAGTAGATCTAGTGGTTGGCAGTAACCCTTCGGAGATCCTTAAAGCAATTCCCAGGGGCCGGGGGGGGGGGGGGCCTGCGTGAATAGTATGTTCTTTATTCCATAGCAAACAATTTCCCAATGTACACTTCCAGCAGTTTATACCTTTATAGAGCCTCTAGTTTTCTTTTTAAATAGGACAGAAAAGAAGCAGTTGTGTTTTTTTACTACTTGCTCTAAAATTACCAAAGCATTCTATGCTGGTTATAAAAACTTCAAATGGAACAGAAACATACTCCTGCCCTGTTCCTCCCTATTTTGCTCCCCACTGTTACCTGTCTGGTGTGTGACCGTCCAGAGTTTTTCTGTCTATTCCAAGAAACATATCCATATTCACACAGAGATGGATACATACTTAAAAAAAAAAAAAAAAAAAAAAGCTCAAATGGAGCAATGCTATATATACTGTTCTGCAATTTGCTCTCCTCCTGACCCCAGTATACCTTGTGCGCCTTTCTGACACACCACGGGGTCATCTGTCCTTGCCCTTTTTTAAAAAAAAATTCTCACCTGAGGATATTTTTCTATTTATCTTCAGATAGAGTGGGAGAGAGAGAGAGACACACACACACATCGATGTGAGAGGGACACATTGACTGGTTGCCTCCTGCACGACCCCGACCAGGGCCGGGGACGAACCGCAACCGAGGTGCGTGCCCTCGACAGGAATCGAACCCACGACTCATTGGTCAGAGGGCCAATGCTCTAACGGCTGAGACGAACGGGCCAGGGCTGTCCTTGCCCTTCTTAAGGCTGCATTGCATGTCGCAGTTTAAATATCACGCACGATGTCAACTCGTGTCCTGCTAACGGACATTTAAGTTCCACACTTTTGACTTGTGTGTAGGATGCAGCAAATGCGCGAGCGTGCAGATCCCTGTGGGGCAGATTCCTGGCACTCGGAGGGCTGGGTCGAACGGCACGAAGAGCTGATGTTTTCACAGATACTGCTAAAGCCAACTCCCATGCCACGCCGCCGCCCGGGAGCCCGTCTCTGCCGCTTCCCCACGTTCCATAATGGCAGTGTTTTCATTTGACTAGTCTGTGAGGCGGAAAAACGTTATCTTGCTTTAATTTGCATTTTTATGAGGGTTGGTTGGATTGAGCTGCTCTTCGTGTTTATTCCTTAGCGCCTGTGGTCCCCTGAACTGGGGTCGGGAGGGGAAGGAAATCCGAGATGTGCGCTTCTGTGGCTTCTCCTGGGCCTTCCCCTCCCAGGCCAGCGAGTCCTTTGCATGTTAGTTGAAATTAGCTTCAAAATGTAAACAAACTCTGTAGGAAGCAGAAGTCTTCAAATATAAAAGTAAAAAATAAAAACAACCCAGAAAACAAAAAAACAAGGACCACCAAATCACTAGAGCGTCATCAGTTGACCCTATTAAGCCTACGCACGTTTTTACATTTTTAAAACAATTCCTTTTTTAATCCTCACCCGAGGACAATTTTTTTTTTCTATTTATCTTCAGATAGAATGGGAGGGAGAGAGAGGATGAGAAAGGGAGAGAGAGAGAAACATGGACGTGAGAGGGACACATCAACTGGTTGCCTCCCGCACGACCCGGGGGATGAACCGCAACTGAGGAACGTGCCCTTGACCCGCGCCCTTGGTTGGTGACGCTCTAACCGCTGAGCGAACCAGCCAGGGCAAGCCTGCACACGTTTTTAGAATCAGCTAGAATGATGTTATGTAAGTTTCATTTAAAAACAAAAATAAGACAAAACACAGCATCAAGCCATCTGTGTAAGTCTTGATGCTGACTTCTCTAAAGTTAGCTGCAGATGGAGGTGGAGGTTTATGTCCCCAGGGAGCCTTGTGACGAGTAGAAACGAGAATTAGTGGCAAGTAGAGTATATAGTAAGACCCAGTAGGACCTTAATCAATGCTTATTGGTAGTAATTAATGATTCCCTTGTTTTTTGAAAGCAGCCCGAAGTTTGTGAACCATGGTCAGATCAAAAGGAATCAAGCGGGCCCGGCCGGTGTGGCTCAGTGGTTGAGCGTCGACCCATGTACCAAGAGGTCACTGGTTCGATTCCCGGTCAGGGCACATGCCCAGGTCGTGGGCCTGATCCCCAGTTGTGGGGGAGGGGAAGGCGTGCAGGAGGTGGCCAATCAATGTTTTTTTCTCACTCATGTTTCTATTTCTCCCTTCCTCTCTTTCTAAAATCAATAAAGAAAAAGGAATAAAACAGGAATAGTAATGTGCCTAGGCATTGGGAAACATAACCTTTTTAAAAAAGAGCCCTTTCCCTTTTACAAAAGTAGTCAGAAATTTAGAAAAGTACAGAGAAGTGAAAAGAAGCAAATAAAACCCATTCATCATTTCACAATCTTACTAACAATTTTGGAATTTTTTTTTTAACAGCTTATTGAGATAGAATTTATATAATATAGAATTCGCCAATTTAAAGTATAGATTCCAATTATTTTCAGTATAGTCACAGGGTTGTGCAACCATCCCCACAATCTAATTTTAGGACATTCTGTCTTCCCTAAAAGAAACCCCTACCCATCCGCAGGCAATTCCCATTCTTCCCAGCCCTACGCAACCATCAATCTATTTTCTGTCTCTGTAGAGACCAAATTTGTATATTCTAGATCTTTCATGCAAATGGAATCATATAATAGGTAACACTTTTTGTTCTGGTTTCTTTCACTTTATCGTAATCTTTTCAAATTTTAACCATGTTGTAATATTTGTCAGTACTTAATTTCTTTTTATTGCTGAATGATATTCTACTGCATGGATAGACCACATTTTTTTTTTTTTTTTTTTTATCCTCACTGGAGGACATTTTTTCCATTTTTTGTTCAGATAGAGTGGGAGGTAGAGAGAGGAAGAGAGAAAGGGACACATTGAGTGGCTGCCTCCCGCACGACCAGCCAGGGCTGGGGACAAACTGCAACCGAGGTACATGCCCTTACGGGAACCGAACCCGGGTCTCTCTGGACCGCAGGCCGACGCTCTAACCGCTGAGCCAAACCGGCCAGGGCTAGACCATATTTTTTATCCACTCAACAATTGGTGGACACTTGGGTTGGTTCTAGTTTTTGGCTATTATGAACAATGCTTCTATGACCATTGATGTACATTTTTGTGTAGACATACGTTTGCATTTTTCTTGAGTATAAACCAAGTGGAATTCTTCAGTTTTTTTTTTTTTTTTATCCTCACCCGAGGACATTTTTCCATTTTTGTTCAGATGGAGTGGGAGGGAGAGAGAGGAAGAGAGAGAGAGAGAGAGAAACATTGACGTGAAAGGGACACATCGAGTGGCTGCCTCCGCATGACCAACCAGGGCCGGGGACAAATTGCAACCGAGGTACATGCCCTTAGCGGGAACCGAACCCTGATCTCTCTGGACCGCAGGCCGATGCTCTAACCGCTGAGCCAAACCGGCCAGGGCCAATTCTTCAGTTTTATTCACATTTTTCCTTTGCTTATATATTGAGATAGGTTTTTCCCCACAAAGAGACTCATTTTGAACATACTGTTAAGTAGCTTGCTTTTCTTTCACACTTAAAAACATACTCTGAACATTGTTTCATATCATTAAGTATTTCTAACCTATAATCTCAAAAACAAATTAGTGTTTTGGGAAAAATACAGCCTATGTCTGGCAAACGACACGTAGGAGGTGGAATTGTAGGTGGTTCCCCAGACACCCTGGCCCCAAACTTTCTGTAAGATTCTGGTGTCATTTTAATAATAAAGTCAAACAACACACACACTGGCTGTTTGTGGGGAGAGGCAGGCGATTTTCAAATATTAATAAACCAATAATAAGGAATAATAATAAGGATTCTTTATTCCTGGGAGTTGGGGCCACGTCCTTCCACTCGGGTACCTCCAGCTCGGGGACTTCCTCTGAAGGACAGCATTGCAGGGGGGGGCCTTTCCCTGGCCAGAGGGGGGCCAGGAGCCCTTTGTGGGGTTTCACACCGTCCTTTATGACCAGCTGGCCACCCCCCAACCCAACCCCTGTGCTCCAGTCACCCTCCTGCCATGTGGTGGGTCAGGAGACAAGTGTGTGTGTGTGTGTGGGGGGGGGTGGTTCCTGCAACAACCCAGGTTTCTGTTTGTGGGCTCCTTCCTCCTGGGGTACAGACCCTCTTCCTCTCTGACTGGCTGAACAAACAGCAAAGCCCCTCTGACGCTTTATACCGCGAGTCTAGAGGACGCTGTGAACCAACCGCCTCTTCCTCTCCAGGTCTCCTGAGCCCAGACGGTGGACTGGTGCCCTCTGGGCTCTCCGCACCCTGTCCGTCCCCCACCCCGCGACTGCCTCCTCGCCGGGCTGTCTCCCCGCTCCGTCTCCCCCATCAGACGGGGAAGCCGAGGCTGGTACTCCTCACGTTCACTCCATGTCCACGCGTCCAACCCAGGGCAGGCGCTTAATGCGTTGTTGTCGGGCGGACGAGTGCTTCTCTGCAGGGGACGCTGGACTGCACCTTCCAGTGTCCTCAAGCCCACTGCTGGAGCCTCAGATCCCTCCCGTTGTCCTCATTTGTCAATGGTTGTGACATTCTGCAGGAATTCACCTGCACCCGGGAGGCTCTGCTGGAGAAATGGACCCAGTTCCATAGGCAACCAACCCCCCTTCACAGTGGGGACCGGCTGTAGGGATCTCAGAAGACACCTGCATTTTCCTGGGGCTCCAGCAGGACCCCTCTGGGCTCCCGTGGCCAACAGGACGAGCCTAGTCAGAAACCCAGCCAGCTGCCCGAGGCAGCAGGGTCCATGCGGCCGTGAGATGCAGGCTTGGCGCCGGTCTGCTGTTGGACGTGTTTGTGCTGTCAGCAGTTTTCAAAGCACTCACGCTCCAAATACGGTGTCCTAGGGAGTTGGCGGAATAAACTGTAACAGGTCAGCTTTGGGCAGGGCTCAGTGTCTCCTTGACGGGGTGGGGGGCTGATTTCTCTGCAGTTTATGGACAGACCTTCAGAGGCGCCAATGGAGGGTCTTCAGCGCCCCTGTAATCTCCATCAGCATCCTTCCAAGACAGCTCCCCAAACATGACGGAGGTAAACACAGGCACGAATGCAGTTTTACAGCAAGTAGTTGCCGTATTATCCGGAAACTCTGGAGCTGCTGCTCATCTTGTATGTGTCTCTCCACCAAAGCTTGTCCCTGGCTGATTCTGTCCAGCCGAGTTAGCACGGTTGCCAAACTGAAAGTATTTGGTAACGTTCTTATGACTGTGGGACTGTCATTTTTTTTCCTGAAGAAGATTGTCACATGACCTCCTCACATAACTGCCCACTTCTTCCATCACCTTTCCACCCATTTCCGTTCTCATCCCCCTTCTCGTCGCCCGGGGCACTGGTTGCTCCCACAGCTTCAGGCCACGCGGTGTTTTACTACATTTCACTCCCGCTTTTCCGTTTGGTAGCTGCTGTGTCACATGTCACTCCTCTCTGGAGGACAGCATCCCCAACTTAGCCTCAGGAGCACACGTGGAAAGTTCAACTACACACAGGTTCACGATACACAGTTTCCAAACACATAAGGAACAGCGCCATCCGGAGCGAGCCATCACGAAGGTATGAACGGCAGACCGAGACCACCCAAGATTTCCGACTGGAGCGATCAGCTACAGATCACTAAATAACTATACATGAAATTTAAAAAAAAGTTAAAAAAATGAACATTAAGAAGAGACTTCCAAAATATATACCAGGTATATATATTTAAGAACCAAGTAGAACTTTTAAAAATGACAACAAATCAATTAAAAAGCAGATTATTGGACAAAATTGAAGACAGAAGTGGTCACCAGAGGGACAGAGTAGAAAAAGTCAGAACAGCCCGGTGGGTGTGGCTCAGTAGTTGAGCGCTGACCCACGCACCAAGAGGTCACCGGTTCGATTCCCGGTCAGGACACATGCCCAGGTTGTGGGCCCGATCCCCAGTGGTGGGCATACAGGAGGCGGCCAGTCAGTGTTCTCTCTCATCGATGTTTCTCTCTCTCTCTCTCCCTTTCCCTTTCTCTCTCTGTAAAAATCAATACAGAAAAAAAAAAAAGTCAGAACACAGCCCGGAGAGACAAAGAGAAATTGCGAGAGGTTGAGAAGCACAGAGGGTGCAGGAGAAAGTCTAGCAGTCCTATTGCAGTTCCACAGCAAAACATAGAAAGAGGAGAGGCAACATTCGAAAAGACAAGGGCTAAGAATAATGCAGAACTTATATAAATTAAAGGGGAAAAAACCATATGATGATCTCAATAGGCATGGATGAAGCATTTGAGCAAGTCAGCGATCATTTATGGTAAGAATGTCAGCAAGCTAGGAACAGAGGGACATGCCTAAATCTCAGTGTCAGTTTGCTAGGGCCGTCTTCACAAAGCACCACCAGTGACTTACACAGCAGGAAGTGTTTCCTGAGTCCTGCTGGCAGGATGTCTGAGCTCAAGGTGTTGGCGGGGAGGTCCCTTCACATTACAGTACCCGGACCAGCAGACACGTCCTCAGGACCCGATGGGATGGGAGGTACGGAGGACAATCTCTGAAGGATTCCTGCCTGAAAAAACCACCTGGGTTTAGAGCTGCCCTCTCTGGAAATGCAGGAGACAGAGGAACATGTGAATTACACCGGGAGGAGGCGACCCACACCTCCCCAGGACAAATGGCCCAGTTTCTCTAGCAAATCCGAGTCCTGAAAAAAGAACTAGGAAGGAAGGGGCGGCTGGTATAGGACAATGGAGACAAAAGGGACCTAACAACCTAACTCAGCGTCGACCTGTTTGGATTCCAACCTAAATAAACTAAATGTAAAAAACCACAGAGAAATTTAAATACAGGCTGGGTGTCACACGGTATTAAGGAACCCGTAAGTTTTGTTTCTTGCGAGTGTGGCATGGTGGTTCTGGCAGACTGAGTAGTGGCCCCCAGATGTGTCCACGTCCTGATCCACAACCTGGAATGTTACATGGCGAAAGGGACTTTGCAGGTAGATTAAGGACCTTGAGGTGGGGCGATTATCTTGGATTATCTGGGTGGGTCCAGTGCAGTGATAAGGGTCCTTATAAAAGGTTTGGCTCAGCAGTTAGCTCTTCGGCCCTTGGACCGAAGGGTTGAGGGTTCGATTCCTGGTTGAGGGCACATGCCTGGCTTTCTGGTTTGATCCCCAGCCGCGGTCACAGTTGTACGGGAGGCAGCTGATCAATGTGTCTCTCCATATTGAGGTCTCTCTGTCTCCCTTCCTCCCTTCCACTCTATCTACAAAAAAAGAAAGAAAAGGAGACAGGAAGGTCACAAGTACACTAGAGGTTGGAGTGGTTCAGGGCTATGAGCCAAGGACTGTGAGAGGCTTCTGGAAGCCCCAGAAGGCAAGGGCAAGGATGAGCCTGCGGAAGGAACGTAGCCCTGACCTCTTGACTTTAGACCCGCTTTGGATTTCTGACCTCCAGAACGATACGAAAATAAACGTGTGTGGTTTGAAGCCACTAAGTTTGTGCTCGTTTATCGCAGCAGCCACAGGAACCTAATACAATGGTTTGGTTTGGGTTTGACGTCATTCGCAGGCCCTGGAACACCCTTGCCAAGCCCTTCGCTCTTGAGAAGCCGGCTGTGTTGTAGCTCAAACACGGTCTGACAACGTCCATCATCAGGTTTAACATCTTTTTTTTTTTAATTTAATTTTTTTCTTTATTGATTTTAGAGAGAGAGGAAGGTAGAGGGAGATAGAAACATCGATGAGAGAGAACACCGACTGGCCGCCTCCTGCATGCCCCCACTGGGGATCGGGCCCACACCCTGGGCATGTGCCCTGACTGGGAATCGAACCGGCGACCTCTTGGTGCATGGGTCAGCGCTCAACCACTGAGCCACACCGGCTGGGCTAACATCTTCTGTTTAGGACAGGAAACTGGGTGCTCAATTTTAGAAAGCGTTTCATCCAAACGGTTAACATCTTTACAATGGAGGCTTAAAGAGAACATCCATTTATGCCAGACAGCGCTTTCCCCACGGATGTTAAATCAACATATTTTACTGTAGAGGGCACCAAACACCCCTTTAAAGAAAACATGACAAATTAGTGACCTGGAAGGTATGAATAAAAAACACTTCAGGGCAATCGTTTTGAGAACTCTTTTCAGCTTCATTAATTCACTTCAGCTGTCCAAATTCATTCTGGGTCTGCAAGTGATTTTCAAACACCATGTTATGACAGAGTTCAGACCAAAGATTTGGGGCGAGGATTTCTGTTTGCTGAGCTGTCATTTCAAGCTAAACAAATGTCAACAGAGAATTCTTAGGCAAATTAACTTTCCCTGAATGGGTTTTTGTCCCTCATCCATCTGCATTCATTGCGGTGGGTCCTTTCAGTCTGGGCTGAGGAGTTAGATACACATGAATGAAGGGGAAAAATTCGGGTCACTGGGGACAAGTTGGTCCGGGTCCAAATAAACTTCTTCCTCCATCAATTTCCAGGAGTCAAAAAATATGTTTCTTTCTTTCTTTTTTTTTTTTTTAATCCTCACCCGAGGACACTTTTCCATTTTTTGTTCAGACAGAGTGGGAGGGAGTGAGAGGAAGAGAGAGAGAGAGAGAGAGAGAGAGAGACATTGATGTGAAAGGGACACATCGAGTGGCTCCCTCCTGCACGACCCAACCAGGGGCCGGGGACAAACTGCAACTGAGGTACATGCCCTTAGCGGGAACCGAACCCGGGTCTCTCTGGACCGCAGGCTGACGCTCCAACCGCTGAGCCAAACCGGCCAGGGCCAAAAAATCTGTTTCAATGTCTTCTATCACATTTTATTTTATTTTTAAAAAATGTTTTTATTGAATTTTTGGAGAGAGAGGAAGGGAGAGAGAGAGAAACATTGATGTGAGAGAGAAACATTGGCTGCCTCCTACACGCTCCCTACCAGGGATCGAGCCCGAAACCCAGGCATGTGCCCTGACCTGGAATCAAACCGGGACCTCTCAGTCCCTGGGACAACGCTCAATCCACTGAGCCACACCGGCCGGGCTCTTCTATCACATTTTAAGGAATCTAAAATTTTTTCTTCAAAAAGTTAAATGGACTTGCTATGTGACCTAGCAATTCCATGCCTGAGGATTGAAATCGGGTACTCAGGCAAATACTCACACACAAATGCTCACAGCAGCACCATTAACAATAACCGAATGATGGACACAAGCGAAATGTCCATCAACAGTTGAATGGATCAATACAATGGACGGACACACACACACACTGGGATATTACTCAGCCATATAAAGGAATAAAGTACTAATACAATGCTACAACATGGATGGACCGCAGCAAACCACAGTGAAGTGAAAGTAGCCAGACATAAAAGTGACACATGGAATGATTCTATTTACATGGAACATCCAGGACAGGTAAATCCACAGAGACAGAAAGCAGATCGGTGGTTCCAGGGACAGGAGGAAGGAAGGGACAGGAAGCGCTTGCTGAATGGATACAGAATTTTCTTTGGGGGTGATGAAAACGTTTCGGAACTAGATAAAGAGGGTGGTTGAATAACATTGTGAATATATAAATGCCACTAAATTGTACTCTTTGGAAAAAGTTTATTTTATGTTTTGTGAATTTCACCTCAATTAAGAAAAATCGATCACTTTTTCTACACCCTGGGAAATGGGATTTTCTCAATATCCAAACAACCTTTTATGGGCATCTTCTCGTCTTCAAACAGGCTTCCTGGGCCAGCCTGGACTGTCCTTGACACTGTAGCAGGGAGACACCAACCTCAATGCTGTTTCACTGCGGATCTTTCTCTTTCTACAGATCAGCTGTTTGCAATGGATTTTGTACAGAACTAAAAAAAAAAATTCTGCGTGATATTTTTCTGACCACCGGATGTCACGAGTGCACAATATTACGCTTCAGCTGGAAAGACGGCATCCTTCACTCAGTATGAGGTGTTCCCCCGCATGACCGTGCAGAGGGGCCAGCAATGTGCCCTTGCAAAGTTATTTTGTTTCTGCAAGCGGGACATTGAGAAGCAAATAAAAGGCAGGCGATTGAAAATTACAACACTGGCCCTGGCTGGTTTGGCTCAGTGGTTAGAGCATCAGCCTGCAGACCAGAGAGTCCTGGGTTTGGTTCCTGCTAAGGGCACGCACCTCGGTTGCAGTTCGTCCCCGGCCCCGGTTGGGGTCGTGTGGGTGGCAGTTGATGTGTCCCTCTCACATCAATGTTTCTCTCTCTCTCTCTTCCCCCTTCTCTCCCTCCTGCTCTATCTGAAGATAAATGCAAAAATGTCCTCGGGTGAGGATAAAAAAAAAAAATGAAAAAATTAGAACACTGGCGTCTTTGTGTTTTCCAGAATATTTCAATGGGTCACCAGTCATAAGAGGAAACTTAAAATCTAACATAAGGTGTTCTTGGGGCCACTTCTCAAGTATTCTGACCAAGAAAGGTGAGTGACCTGGAACCCTTTGGCTTCAGACAGTACAGGGCTTCGCTCATTTAGCAAAGTAAAATAAGGATGGCGAGATGCTCATCGTCACTATTTTACTTCCCATTGACCGGTCTTTTCGCTAGAGAGTAACTTCCTGGTACATCGTCCTGACTCCGGTCATTGTGGACTTTTCGGCTATGCCCAGTTATGGCACCAGCACCCTCACTGGTCAAAGCACTCTTGGTTTCCTCTCCAGGCTGGGGTTAGTTCTGGGAGGCCTGGACGCAAACCAGCACCTTCAATTATTTCTCTTGGTGGTGGGAAGTCATCTGGAATGACAACATCATCAATGTACTTTTAAATTAGGAAGAAAGGTCAATGAATTAAGTGGGAAGTAAACTGGGGCTCTTTATAGATTAAATTGAACACTTCTGAGGACACTGGGGTCACTTTCCCTCATGGGTGGGTCTGTCTGCAAGTTACCAGGATTCATTTTCTTGAGTAATTATAGGACTCTTCTGGCTGTCCCCTCCTCGGAGATATTACACCATGTTATGCTCTTGGGGGAGTCTGTCCATTTGATCTACATTTTCAAATTAATGAACAAAGAATTTTTTGCTATTAACGTTATAGATTGTGGTAAAATATATGTAACATAAAATTTACCATCCTACCCATTGTTAAAGGCACGGTTTTTGGTAGTGTTAAGTACATTCACGTTAATGTGCAACTGATCTTCAGAATTCTTTTCTCTTGTAAAACTGAACACTTTAACCATTTTTAAGTGTATAATTTGGTGGCATTAAATGCATGCACACTGTTGTGCAACCGTCACCACCATCCACATGCAGAACTTTTTCATCTTCCCAAGTAGAAACTCTGTCCTCATTGAACACGAACTGCCCGGTGCCCCTACCCGCCCCGGTAACCTCTATCTTACTTTCCGTCTCCGTGGCTTTGCCTGCTCCAGGTTCCTCGGAAAAGCAGAACCACGCACTAGCTGCCCTGTTGTGTCTGGCTCCTTTCACTCAGCATGCTTTCAGTTCCATCCTCGCGGAGACATGGATCCGTCACAATTTCATTCCCAGGTCACTTTACGGTGGGGACCCCTTTGCAATATACAGGGTGGGGCAGGAGTAGGTTTACAGTTGTGAGTACCCGAAACGCAGAGTTCATCCTTGGATGATTATTTATTAATTACTGTATGACTTTCCATATGAGCAACTGTAAACCTACTTTTGCCCCACCCTGTATAAGTGTATCAAGTCAACACGTCGCACACCTTAAACTTACACGTTATGTATCAATGACATCTCAGAAAAGCTGGGAAAAAATAGAGAACTTCCTTCCTTCCTTCCTTTTTTTAAATCCTCACCCGAAAATTTTATTCCCCCCATTTATCTTCAGAGAGAGTGGAGGGTGGGGGGGGGGAAGAGAGAGAGAGAGAGAGAGAGAGAGAGAGAGAGAGAAAGAGAGAGAACCATCAATGTGATAGAGACATATCGACTGGTTGCCTCCCACACTATCCCGACCAGGACCAGGGACCAAATCACAACTGAAGTACGTGCCCTTGACCGGAATCGAACCCTCGACTCCTTGGTCTGCGGGCTGATGCTCTAACCGCTGAGCCAAACCAGCCAGGGCTTCCTTCCTTTTTAAGGCTGAATGATATTCCCTTGAATGGTAAACCACATCTGGATTACCCATTGATCTGTCCATGGACATTGGGGCTGTCTGTGCCTTTCAGCTCCTGTGACTAGCGCTGCTGTGAACATGGGGTACAGTTTGTCTGGGTCCCTGCTTTCAGTTCTTCCGGGGATACATTTACAAGTGGAATCGCTGGATCCTGTGGTAATTCTGTGTGTAACTTTTTGAGGAATTGCCAAACTGTTTTCCTTCATTATTAACTATATATTTTAGTTATTTCCTTCATTTGGTGGAATTTTTACGTATTGAAAATTGCATCAATCATAAATGTACAGTTCATGAAATCATCTCCAACCAGCACCCCTGTGTGAACTCTCACCCGTGTCAAAATTATGACCAGCTCTCCAGAAGGTCCCTTAGGTCCCCTTTCAGGTCCACTTCTAACACCATAGATTCATTTTGTCCATTTTGGAACTTTATATAAATAAAATCACATTTCATTTATTCTTCTATGGATTAGCTTTCTTTATTCTCATGTTCTTTCATTCATATTGTGAGATTCATGCGTGTTGTTTCCTGTAGCAATAGCTAATTCATTCCCTTGTGTAATTATACCACCCCTTATTCATCTGTTCTGCTATGAATGGATATTTGGGTTGTTTCCAGTTTGGGGCTATACTGAATAGGGCTATCAGGAATATTCCTGTATGTGTCTTTTGGTGCGCAAACCTGCAGAATCCTGTTGGGTACATACCTATTGTTAGGTCATAGGGTGTGTGCGCATTCAACTTCACGTAGATACAGTTTTCAAAAGTGGCTGAATCCACTTCACGCACTGCCATGAGCAATGGGTGAAAGTTCACATGTTTTGCAATCTTCATGACATTTTGTGTGGTCAGCTTTTACAATGTTTGCTATCAGGGTGAGGATGACTGTGTAGTGGTACCTCGCTGTGGTTTTAATTTTCATTTCTTTTGTCACTAAAGAGGTTAAACCTTTTCAGATGTTAACGGGCCATCTGGATGTTTTCTCCTGTGAGTGCCTCAAATCTTTGCCTGTTTGCCTATGAGCTTTTGGATGTTTTTCTTGTTAATTTGTAAGAGCTCTTCACATATTCTGGACATGAGTCATTTGTTGGTTATGTGTATGGAAAATATCTCCTCCCACTTCGGGGCTTGACTTTTTACTTGGTATGGTGTGTCTTCATGAACTAAAGTTTCTAATTTTAATGTTTTTCAATTAATCTTTTTCTTTATGTCTTATTTAAGATATTCTTGCCTATCTTCCTATTTACTGATATCTGTCATTTCTCTCAATAATCTTTTATTAGAATTATTTGAGGGTATTTGATGTTTTCTGATGCCATTATAAATGATATAATCTCTTAAAAATATTTTTATTGATTTTTAGAAAGAGAGGAAGGAAGAGGGAGAGAGAGAAACATAGATGTGAGAGAGAAGCATCCATCATCTGCCTTCTGCACACCCCCTAATGGGGATGGAGCCTGCAACCTGGGCATGTGTTCTGACTAGGAATCGAACCAGCAAACTTTCAGTGCCTAGGACGATGCCCAACCAACTGAGCCACACTGGCCAGGGCAATGACATGATCTTTTTTTTTTTCTAAAAATTTTTTTCTTTATTGATTTTAGAGAGAGAGGAAGGGAGAGGGAGAGAGAGAGAGATAGAAACATCGACAAGAGAGAACATCAATTGGCCACCTCTTGCATGCCCCTCCCTGGGGATCGGGCCCACAACCTGGGCATGTGCCCTGACCAGGAATCGAACTGGCGACCTCTTGGTGCATGGGTCGACCCTCAATCACTGAGCCACACCGGCCAGACAATGATATAATCTTTTAAAAATAGACTTTTTATTTTAGAACAGTTTCAGATTTACATAAAAGTTTCAAAGATAATGCAGAGAGTTCCTGCAGTGGTATAATTTTTAAAATAAAAAAATTAAGTTTGCCCTGGCCGGTTTGGCTCAGCGGTTAGAGCGTCGGCCTGCAGTCCAGAGAGACCTGGGTTCGGTTCCCGCTAAGGGCATGTACCTCGGTTGCAGTTTGTCCCCGGCCCTGGTTGGTCGTGCGGGTGGCAGCCACTCGATGTGTCCCTTTCACATCGATGTTTCTCTCTCTCTCTCTTCCTCTCTCTCCCTCCCACTCTATCTGAACAAAAAATGAAAAAATGTCCTTGGGTGAGGATAAAAAAAAAAAAAATTAAGTTTCATTTTATAATTGTATGTTGTTGTTATAGAGAAATATAATTGTATTTCATTTATTGTCCTTGTATATATCAACTTTGTATACTCACTTATTAATTGTAATAATTTATCTGTTGATCTTTTGGATTTTCTGTGTACCCAATTAAGTCATCTGTGAACAAGACAGTTTTATTTCTTCCTTTCTAATCCCTAAAACTTTCCCCCTTTATTGCGCTGGCTTGAACTTCGAGGAAAATGTTAATATAAGTCATAGTAAGAAGTATCCTAATCTCTTTCCCAATTTCAGGGGGAAAACTTCCAATATTTCACCATTAAGTATGATGTTTGCTGTAGAATTTTTTGGTGGTTATTTTTTATTATTAAGAAAAATTTCCACCCTTTTCCATAGTTTCTTAAAAATTTTCTTTAAAAATAATAATTGGATTTTGATTTTCTCTTTTGGGTGTTGAATTTTATCAATTGATTTTTCTGCCTATGTTAAAATACTTTCAGTATCTTTTCTCCTTTATTTTTGTTACATTAATTTTCAAATGTTAAACCACCCTTACATTCCTGGGGCAAACCCAACCTCTGGTAATAGTATACTATTTCTATATCCCTGTTTTGGTGCCCTCTGATGCTTTCAAAGAAATTCTCAAACATTTTTTTGTCTAGCTTTTCTAGTTTTCTCAGTGGAAGGTTTGGTATAAGATAAGCTAGATTGCCTTTGTTGAAGTAAAAAAACCTTACATAAATATATTTTTTACCCTCACCCGAGGATATGTTTATTGATTTTAGAGAGAGGAAGGGAGAGAGACATCCATTGGTTGTCTCCCATATGCACCGCGACCGGAGATTGAACCTGAAACCTCGGTATGTGCTCTGACCAGGAATCGAACCCACAACCTTTTGGTGTATGGGACGACAGTCCAGTCAACTGAGCCATCCGACCAGGGCAGAAAAACCTCACATATTTTTAATGTTGATGTATTTGCCATGTCTTCCTGTTCACTTAGATCAATATCGCAGTGTGTGGCCACGAAGCTGAGGACTCTCCACTTCTGCTGCAGGGGCTGCCCTGCCTGCCAGACTGTGACTCAGGCCACACTCATGGGGTGTAGGTCCCACCCGTCCACGCAGATTGACCACATTGGGTCTTTGACCCCCTCTCCCCAGTGCTATTGACACTTTTTCAGGTTACTGGGTTGCCGTTCCAGTCCAACCAGCTGACTCTGGTTATACCATTGGGCCACGAAGAGCTCAGAGAAGCGCCTGGCAATTGTGCATTCTCTCTGTTGACCAGAGGTTGTCCGCCTTGTTTCTTTCATTCCTGGTGTTTCATGACATGGCTGATTTGTTACTCTGTTTTTAAAAATGTAAATCCAATTTTCTGCAACCCACGGTTTAGTTTAGCTTGGTGGTTCCCTGTGTCCTTGTGATAGGCTGAATAAACAATGCCCGCCCCCAATCCACAGCCTAACCCCAGAACCTGTGAATGTTACAAAAGTGACTTGCAGATGTGATTAAAGTTAAGGATCTTGAGATAGGGAGACTCTTCCGGATGATCTGGGTGGGCCCTAAATGCAATCACAAGGATCCTTACAAGGGGGAAGCAAGATCAGTGGGTGAAGTAGAAGCTGTGATGACAAGCATGAGAGCGCAGAGATGTGAGGAGGAGATTGACAGCCAGGGAGTGCAGGCGGCCACAGGAGCTGAAAAAGACCGGGGGATGCATTCTCCCTCAGAGCCTCCTGAAGGAACCAGCCCCGCCCACACCTGCCCACACCCTGACCGTAGCCCAGGGAGACCGATTTTGGTTTTCTGATTTCCAGATCTGTAAGAAAATTAATTTGTGTTGCGTTAAGCACTGAGTTTGTGGCTGTGTACTCCAGTGGCGACAGGAAATTAATACAGCCCTCCACTTGCATAACCGGAGAAGAATTGGGGCTCAGTACAGATTTGGAATTGCTTATTGACCTAGTAAGGGTGGAGCTGAGACACATAACCTGTCCTGCATAAGTAAACCAGGGGTGGAGTACATCAGAGGGATATAAGCAGGACTCTGTCTGGTCTACTCCAAGAAGGAGCAGGTGCAGCCAGCAGGAGATACGGGTGCAACGTCCAATTCCAGCAACAGGTCCCACGGTGAGTTTGCACAGAGAAGGGGCAAGGGATGTCGATAGCAGGCTGAGCTGTAAATATTTTTAGGTATTTGGTTTTTATTTTGCTAATACTTAAATTAATAAAAGAGGATTTCCAGCGGGGTTTTGAACTGGGTGTTTTTGACGTGGGTTACTGGAAGAGGGTGGATATGATGGAGGTGCCCTATAGGATGGGGGAATTCATCGTCAGGGAGGCTGGTGAGGGAAAGCACGGGCTTCCCTAACGAACTGGGCCTGGATATGGCTAAATGTTCTGCAAGTTTTAATATTACAGTTTTGTTATGCTAATGCTTCACTTGCATGGACATAACTGAAAGTTAGAAAGGAAATAAAAATTTTTTGAGTAGTCATAAAAGATGTTTCTGGCCCTGGCCGGTTTGGCTCAGCGGTTACAGCGTCAGCCCGCGGACCAAAGATTCTCGGGTTCGATTCTGGTCAAGGGCACGTACCTCGGTTGCGGTTCAGTCCCCAGCCTTGGTCAGGGTCAAGTGGGAGGCAACTAATCGATGTGTCTCTCCCACATCTCTCTCTCTCTCTCCCTCCCTCCCTCCCACTCTATTGGAAGATAAATGGAAAAATATCCTCGGGTGAAGATAAAAAAAAATGTCTCTGGGTTTGCATACTTTAGTTTTATTTGTTTATTTATTTATTTAAAATGCTTTTATTTAATTAAATGTATTGGGGTAACATTGCTTAATAACATTATATAAATGTCAGGTGTACAGTTCTATAATACATCTATATACTGTATTGAGTGCTCACCACCCAGAGGCTGGTCTCCTTCCGTCATCATATATCTGATCCCATTTGTCCCCTATTGTACTATTGTCTGTGTCTATGAGTTTGTTTGTTAGTTTGTTGCTTTTTGTTTTATAGCCCCCATGTGAGTAAAATCACATGGTTCTTGTCCTTTTCCACCTGACATTTCACTTAGCATGATACTCTCAAGATCCATCCATGTTGTTGCAAACGGCAATATTTGATCATTTTTATGGCTGAGTGGCATTCCATTGTATCCTTTATCCAATCATCCATTGAAGGACACTTAGGTTGTTTCCATGTCTTGGCTACTGTGCATAATGCTAAAATGAACATGGGGTATATATATATATCTTTACTAATAAGTTTTTTTTTTGGGGGGGGCAGATACCCAGAAGAGGGATTGCTGGGTCATATGGTAGCTCTATTCTTATTTTTTTGAGGAACCTCCATACTGTTTCCATTGAGGCTGTACCAATTTACATTCCCACTAGCAAAGTACGAGGGTTCCCTTTTCTCCACATCCTCTTCAACCCTTGTTATTCCTTGTCCTCTTGATCATTGTCATTCTGACAGGTGTGAGGTGGCATCTCATTTTGCTTTGGATTAGCACTTCCCTTATAGCTAGTGAAGCTGAGCGTCTTTTCATATGTCTATTGGCCATCTCTATGTCCTCTTGGGAAAAGTGTTAGTTCAGGTCCTCTGCCTTTTTTTTTTTTTAATCCTCACCTGAGGACATTTTTCCATTTTTGTTCAGATAGTGTGGGAGGGAGAGAGAGGAAGAGAGAGAGAGAGAAACATCGACGTGAAAGGGACACATCGATTGGCTGCCTCTTACACTACCCCAACCAGGGATGGGGACAAGTCGAAACTGAGGTACATGCCCTTGACCGGAATTGAACCCGCCACTCATTGGTCCACGGCCAATGCTCTAACCGCTGAGCCAAACCGGCCAGGGCTCCTCTGCCTTTTTAAATTGGATTTTGTTGTTGTTGAGTTGAATGAGTTCTTTATATATTTTGGATATTAGCCCCTATTGGAGGTATTGTTTGCAAATATCTTCTCCCATTTGGTTGGTTGCCTTTTTGTTTTGTTGATGGTTTCTTGTGCTTTTTAGTTTGATGTAGTTCCATTCATTTATTTTTGCTTTTACTTCCCTTACATTTGGGGTCAAATTCCTCTAAACTCCCTGAGACAAAGGTCCATAAGTTTAGTGCCTATGTTTTCTTGTGTGTATTTTATTATTTCAGGTGTTATTGTCAAGCCTTTGATCCATTTGGAGTTAATTTTTGTGTATGGTGTCAGATGGCAGTCTAGTTTCATTCTTTTGCATGTGGCCTTCCAGTTGTCCCAGCATCCTTTATTGAAGAGGCTTTCCTTTCTTCATTTTATGTTTTTGGCTCCTTTGTAAAAAAAAAATTAGTTGCCCTTACAGATGTGGGTTTATTTCTGGGCTCTCAATTCTGTTCCATTGTTCTGTGTGTCTGTTTTTCTGCCAATATGATAGTTTTTCATTATTGTAGCTTTGTAGTATAATTTGAAGTCAGGGAGTGTACCTTCAGCTTTGTTCTTTTTTCTCAGGATTGCTTTGGCTATTTGGGGTCTTTTGCAGTCCCATACAAATTTGATGATTTTTTGGATGTATTTCTTTAAAAATGACATTGGGATTTTGATGGGGATTGCATTAAATCTGCATAGTGATTTAGTTAATATGGCCATTTTAACTATGTTGATTCTTCCAATCCATGAACACGGTATATCTTTCCATTTCTTTGTGTCTTCTTCAATTTCTTCCAACAATGTCTTATAGTTCTCAGTGTACAGGTCCTTCACTTCCTTTGCTAAGTTTATTCCTTGGTATTTTATTCTTTTTGTTGCAATTACAAATGGGACTGTTTTCTTCATTTCTTTTTCTGATATTTTATTGTTAGTATATAGGAACACAACAGATTTTTATATCTTGCTACTTTACTACATTTGTTTATTATTTCTAATAGTCTTTTAGTGGAATCTTTAGGATTTTCTATATATAGAATTATGTCATCTGCAAACAGTGATGGTTTTTCTTCTTCATTTCCTTCATTTGGATGCTTTTTATTTCCTTCTCTTGCCTGATTGCTCTGGCTAAGACTTCCAGAACTATGTTAAATAACAGTGGTGAGAGTGAGCATCCTTGTCTTGCAATTTTTCACCATTGAGTATAGTACTAGTTGAGGATTTGTCATATATGCCCTTTATTATGTTGAGGTGCTTTCTTTCTACACCCATTTTATTGATTGTTTTAATATTAGATGGGTGTTGTATCTTGTCAAATGCTTTTTCTGCATCTATTGATATAATCATATGACTTTTACCTTTTATTTTGTTAATGTGGAGTATCATATTACTTAATTTGCATATGTTGAACCATCCTTGTGTCCCTGGAATGAACCCTAGTTGATGATGATGTATTATCTTTTAAATATATTGCTCTATTCAATTTGCTAGTATTTTGTTGAGGATTTTTACATCTATGTTCATCAGAGATATTGGCCTGTAATTTTCTTTTTTTTTTTGTATTGTCTTTGCCTGGTTTTGGTATCAGGGTAATGTTGGCTTTGTAAAATGAGTTAGGAAGTATTCTTTCTTCTTGAATTTTTTGGGAAGAGTTTGTGGAGGACAGGTATTACATATTCTTTGAATGTTTGGTAGAATTCACCAGTGAAGCCATCTGGTCTGGTACTTTTACTTTTTTGGAGGTTTTTGATGACTGTTTCAATTGATCTTTTTAGATTTTCCATGAATGGTTCTGTCTAGAAAGATTATATATTTCTAAGAATTTATCCATATTTTCCAGGTTATAAAATTTGGTGATGTGTACAGCCTTTAATAATATTCTTGTATAACCCTTTGTATCTCTGTGGTGTCCACTGTAACTTCTCACTGATTTCTGATATTTGAGTCTTTTCTCTTTATTTCTTTTGTAGCCAGAGGGTTGTCAGTCTTATTTATCTTTTTATTTATTTTATTTTTTTTCTTTATTGATTTCAGACAGAGAGAAAGGGAGAGGGAGAGAGAGAGAGAAACATTTATGAGTGAGAGCATTGACTGGCTGCCTCCTGCATGCCCCCCACTGGGGATTGGGCCCACAACCTGGGCATGTGCCCACAACCTGGGCATGTGCCCTGACCAGGAATCGAACTGGCAACCTCTTGGTGCATGGGCTGATGCTCAACCACAGAGCCACCCTGGCAGGGCTTATTTATCTTTTTAAAGAACCAACTCTTTGTTTCATTAACTTTTTCTATTGTCTTTTTGTTCTCTATTTCATTTAACTCTGCTCTAATTTTTATTTCCTTTCTTTCTTACTGACGGGTTCATTTGTTCTTTTTCTAGTTCTTTAAGGTGAAGTGTTAGAGTGTTTGGGATTTTTCTTGTTTCTCTTTCTTTTTTCACAGTGCGTTACAATATATGTACTTTAAAAATGTATTCCTTTATGAAAGGTTCATAGAACACTGGCCTGTCAACATGTGACAAGCTTTCAAGGCATGTCACCAATTCTGGGCAAGAATGCTTCCAACTGTGGTCAACTCCACAATCACAAGTTTTAAATACATACAAGTTTTAAATAAAAAGTGAATTCTACACTGGAAAGTTCCTGCAGCAATACTTATTCATTAAAATTAGTTAATTAGTTAAATGTACTTTCATGGAGATGGTTCATAATAATTTACAATATCAACTTATCTTCCAAAAAACAAGAAAAACAAAACAAAATAAAAAACCCCTTTCAAATAAGTTTTGCAGTCCAAAATTTCTTATTTGTTGTTTTTTACTTTTTCTTCTTTGTTGGTTCTCGTGACTCCACCTCCCGCTCTTTGGACGTTGCATCAGCCGAGTCGTCATCGGAGCGCACTGTCTGCTCCCCTCTGGTAGAACCCTGGCGTTCTGAGCGTTCTGCGCCTGCTCCTCACCGCCGTCCCCACGCACGTTAGACCCTTTCACCGCCACAGCCAGCTCTGGAGGGGAGGCTTCTTTGCAGGAGTGTGGGTCTCCGGAGGTGGTACATGGTTTGACTTCCGGATTCTGAATTCCTTTGGAGGCTCCTCAGGTGCCTCCTCCAGTCTACCTGTTCGTTGAACGAATTATAGGGAAAGGCCGGACAGGTCATGCTCTGGGACAGTTCGTCGTTCCCAGTCCTGGCAGCGGCTTCTCCGTCCGTGGGATCCGGAGCCCTGCGACTCGTCTCCCCGGTCGCCTCTGTCTCCTCCCGCTCTGTGCTGCTGCTCCTGTAAGCTGCGAAATAGCTCAGGGGTTCCTGCTCCTCGGCTGCCAGAAAGGCGATGTGTCATGACCCAGGGCTCCCCGACTTTTCTTGTTTCTTGAGGTTAGCCTGTAACTATAAATTCCGTTAGTACTGCTTTTGCTGAATCCCCCAATATTTTGTTATGGTGCATTGTCATTTTCACTTGTCTCCGTGTATCTTTTGATCTCATTTCTTCTTTGAACCAAGAATTGTTTAATCACAGTGTCGTTTTTCCAGCTTTTTTCTTGTAGTTAATTTCCAGTTTCATCCCGTTGTGGTGGGAATATATGCTTGGTATAATTACAATATTAAATTTGTTGAGACTAATTTTGTGGCCCAACATATGGTCTATCCTTGAGAATGTTCTATGTGCACTTGAGAAAAATGTATATTCTGTCATTTTGGGATATAAAGCTTGGCCTGAGGACTGAAGGGTTGTGGGTTCGATTCCTGGTCAAGGTCACATACCTGGGTTGCAGGTTCACTCCTCAGCCCTGGTTGGGGTCATGCGGGAGACAACCAATCCATGTGTCTCTCTCACATTGATGTTTCTCTCTTTCTTCCTCCCTCCCCCCAACTCTGTCTAAAAATCAGTGGAAAAATATCCTCGGTAAGAATTAACAACAAAAAAATGAGAACTTCCCAAACCTATGGAAAGAGCTGGATCCTCAAATGCAAGAAGCTAAAGGAACACCTAATTATCTCAATGCAAGAAGACCTTCTTCAAGACACATTATATTAAGCCTGTCAAAAGTTAATTACAGCCCTGGCCTGTTTGGCTCAGGTTCGGGAAGTTCTCATTGATTGTGTGAATAGGTTGTTTTCTTGTCCCTGTCATTTCCTGCTAGTATACCCATTACTCTTATATTGCTCTTTCTTTTTTTTAATCCTCACCCAAGGATACTTTTTGGTGTATGGGATGATGCTCCAATCAACTGAGCCACCTGGCCAGGCCGCACAGTATCCCTTTTTTATGTTGTACATTTGTTTCCAAATTGCAGGAATTATAGTCTTTTTTAAAAAGCCAAAAAAATCCTCATTAAAAAATCACATTTATTTTTCAGTGAAAAATGAATTTGTGAAAAAAAGGCTATACCAATGTTTTGATTTGCCTTTCTCTAGGAATAAGGTGTCTTTTCTTATATTTTGTTAATTTTTCTTTAGATTATTATTCTTTTGCTCATCAGTTCAGTCTGTAAGAATTCTGACTTTTTGATATAAATACTTGGAATATAGTTTTTAAGTGTCACAATCATTTATACCTTAGCAGCAAATGACATTAAATTCAAATCTGGAAACAGCTCAGAATAATTTGTTTGCTAATGATTCATTTTTTAAAAAATTAATTAATTAATTAATTTTTTTATCCTCACCCAAGGACATTTTTGCATTTATCTTCAGATATAGCGGGAGGGAGAGAGGAAGGAAGAGAGAAAGAGAAACATCGACATGAGAGAGACATACCAACTGGTTGCCACCCACATGACCCCAACCGGGGCTGGGGACAAACTGCAACTGAGGTATGTGCCCTTAGCAGGAACCGAACCTGGGACTCTCCAGTCTGCAGGCCGAGGCTCTAACCGCTGAGCCAAACCGGCCAGGGTGCTAACGATTCATTTTAAGACATCCAATTATAATACCTAAACAATACTGTGTATTGTTATTGGGTACTTGCCTGTTTTTCTCATTAGCTTGTAAGTTCCTTGAACACGGGTTTTTTGTATAATTACTACCTTGCACTTTTCCTCATGTACAGTATCAATACACAATTGTCCTGCTGAACTGAAGAAACTAAAGCTTTGAAAGCTAACCTCTTTAAATCTATAGATACTACAAGCTGCCTATCTGGAAAACAAAAATCAACAAATTAGTAAGTGAAAATTATTTTACTTTTGGTGAATTAAACCACTTATATAGCCCTGGCTGGTTTGGCTCAGTGGTTAGAGCATTGGCCTGTGGACCAAAGGGTTGTGGGTTCAATTCCCAATCAAGGGCATATACCTGGGTTGTAGGTTTGATCACTGGCCCTGGTCTGGGTTGTGCAGGAGGCAACCAATCAATGTTTCTCTCTTTCTCGGCCCCCTCCCTCTCTTTCACTCTACCTAAAAATCAACGGAAAAAAATCCTTGCATGAGGATTAACAACAACTTACATATTTTATGTAGGCAGAGGAAAAATTGACGTTTAGTGTAAAGTTTTTTTATTAATATTTTAAAAATAGTAAAATATAAATAGGGTATAGAAAAATTAAAAATTGATCAAAGGAAAATAGTTACACCAAATAGTTACAATAATTACACCAAAGTAAAATTTGTCTTTTAAATGAGAAACTCCATGCTAAATGGCTAAGATTTCATGTTTCAGGTGTCATCTCTGAAGCTATAGTCTTTTATTAAATGCTGTTACCCTCTTTAACCTTTGTTATAATTAGGTGTTCAATACCCTATTCTGAAATAGAGTTGCAATGACCTGCTTCTGTGTGTTCATCATCTCACTCAAGGATTTGCATTCTTTTGTCTTTTTGCTTCAGGTAGAAGAGCTTCTTTCAACATTTTTTGTAATGCAGGTATTGTAGTGGTAAATTTCATCAGCTTTTGTTTGTCTGGGGAAGCCTTTATTTCTCCTTCATACTTAAAGAATAA
The DNA here is from genome assembly GCA_030848825.1 of Tadarida brasiliensis. Classification (NCBI taxonomy): domain Eukaryota; kingdom Metazoa; phylum Chordata; class Mammalia; order Chiroptera; family Molossidae; genus Tadarida; species Tadarida brasiliensis. The sequence goes on from CM061264.1 coordinate 5,815,871, forward strand.
CTTTGCTGGGTATATTATTCTTGACTAGTGATTTCTCTCAATATTTTTAAATATTTGATTCCACTCTCTCTTACCTTGTAAGATTTCTACTGAAAACTCTGATAATTATCTAATGGGGTTTTCTTTCTTTTTTTTTTTTTGGTTAATCCTCATTCAAGGATATTTTTCCATTGATTTTTAGATAAGAGTGGAAGGGAGGGAGGGAGAGAGAAAGAGAGAAACATCGATGTGAGAGAGACACATCAATTGGTTGCTCCTCGCATGGAGCCAGGGATCAAACCTGCACCCCAGGTATGTGCCCTTGACTGGGAGTCGAACCCATGACCCTTTGGTCCACAGGCTGATGCTCTAACCACTGAACAAAATCAGTCAGGACTAATGGGTTTTCTTTTTAGATATAGTCATTTTTTACCCATGGCTGCTTTGAGAATCTTTCTTTGTAATTAATTTTTTTTTTTTTTGGTTAATCCTTACCCAAGAATATTTTTCCATTGATTTTTAGACAGAGTTGGGGGGAGGGAGGGAGGGAGAGAGAAACATCAATGTGAGAGAGACACATTGATTGGTTGCCTCCTGCATGACCCCAACCAGGGCCTAGGATTGAACCTGCAACCCAGGTACGTGACCTTGACCAGGAATCAAACCCATGACCCTTCAGTCTGCAGGCTGATGCTCTAACTGCTGAGCCAAACAGGCCAGGGCTGTAATTAACTTTTGACAGGTTTAATATAATGTATCTTGAAGAAGGTCTTCTTGCATTGAGATAATTAGGTGTTCCTTTAGCTTCTTGCATTTGAGGATCCAGCTCTTTCCATAGGTTTGGGAAGTTCTCATTGATTGTTTGTGTGAATATGTTGTTTTCTTGTCCCTGTCTTTTGCCTTCTGGTATACCCATTATTCTTATATTGCTCTTTCTTTTTTTTTTTTTTAATCCTCACCCGAGGATACTTTTCTATTTATCTTCAGATAGAGTAGGAGGGAGGGAGAGAGAAAAAGAGAGAGGGGGAGAGAAACATCAACATGAGAGGGACACATCGACTGGCTGCCTCCCACACAACCCCAAACAGGGCTGGGGACCAAACTGAAACCGAGGTACGTGCCCTTGACCGGAATCGAACCTGAGACTCTTTGGTCTGTGGGCCAACGCTCTCACCACTGAGCCAAACTGGCCAGGGCTTATATTGCTCTTTCTAATGAAGTAAGATAGTTCTCAAACTTTTCATTTTTTTAAAAAACTCTCAATTCTCTCTTCTTCCACCTGTCATTTCTAGATTTCTATCTTCAAGATTATTCTTTCTTTCTTCCACATGGCCTGCTCTATTTCCTAAGCTCTCTAATTCATTATTCATCTCATTTATTGACTTCTCCAATTCCAGAATTTGTTTGGTTCTTTTTCAATATCTCTGGTAAAGTACTCCTTTTGTTTGATGATTTTATTCTTGAGCTCATTGAACTCCCTTTCTGATTCTCTTGTATCTCTTTGAGTGTTTTCAGAACAGCAATCTTGAATGCTCTGTTTTTTAAATCACAGTCTTTCATGTCTTTGAGCTTGTTTTCTGGAGACTTTTCATTTTCTTTCTGAGCTACCTTATTATCTTGGTTATTCATGGTATTCGATGGATTATTTCTCTGCCTGGTCCATTTGAAGGATTGAAATCTTCCCTTTTAAGTACTATTTTTTGCTTTAAACATTTTAGCAGGTTGATAAGTAGAGGTCTCTCTTTTGTTTCCCAGCAAATGGTGGGATAGCACAAGTTCTTGTTTTCTTTTACTTGCCCTACTGGGGCTTCTGGGACCTCAGTGGGGCACTATTACCTGGGCTGTTGACAATGCCCCATACTCCCCAAGGAGGTGGGCGGTTCCCTCTGTGACTGGATGCCTCAGTCTCAGGGCTCCACCCCTTGGTGGGATGTGAAGGGCAATGGGGCTGTAAGCCTGTGTATTCCCAGCGCTGCTTTCCTGCAGCCAGAAGCCACCAGCTGTGCTCTGCTGTCTGGGGTGTCACAGGTCCCTCGACTGGGTTCTTCGCAGTGGGTGGGTGGAGGGAGAGGGGTTCTCGCATTTGCAACTTTGTTTTTTCTACTGGGTTTAGCAAAATGTGTACTGGTCACTCAGACTAGAATGTGCTTCTGCCCCTTTGTGACCTGGCCTGCTGAGTGAGGGCTGTAATCCAACACCTCCACCCAGCCACAGCAGCCTCACCTTTGATGCCCCTGTGCCTCCATCACTCAGGCTGGGACGCTGCCCCCAGCCCTCTGTCCTCTCTGGGTTGCTGAGTGAGTGCTGCAGTCTCACCCTCCACTGCAACAGGCTCTGCCAGTGCCGGGCTGTGTCTGTGGCTCCGTCTGTCCTCCCCGGTCCTCCCTCCCTCCCCTACTCACTCCCATACACCCACCTTCAGATGTCTCAATGCGTGTATCTCTCAGGCATGTTTGTGTTGAGCAGGGAGTTCTTGGCTGAATTACAGTTGTCCAACTTGTTGTAAGTTTCAGGGGAGAGACCAGGATGTCTTCTCCCATCGCCATGCTGCTAATGTCACTCGTACTTGGCTTTTAGTACAGCCTCTGGGCTCCCAGTTTCAGCTCTATTCATTCTTCTTGTGTATGTAGTTCTGAGAAGTGTGGTCATCTGATTTCTGGCCACACAGATAAAATTAGGGCAACTAAGAAGCCAGGAGATGAGGGGAGGTAAACAGATAATCCTAAGAGGCAACAGCTGGCAGCCTATGTTAGCAATACTGGCCATAAAAAGTAAACATAAACACGCTGGTACCTCCAGGTGCCCTGCTGCCCAGCCCTGCCCTGGTCTCCCAACCTCTCTTCAGTTCGCCAACCAAAGGGTTAACTCCCGGCAGTGCAGGGGCTTCTGGACCCCACTACAGCACCAAGTCTCACTTCTGTTCTGATTGGTCATGGATGTTAATAATTTGAATATCACCTAGGAACATGGGTGTACATTGCTTTATTAACTGAGTAAATTAGCTAACTTCCTGCCCCTCAATATCAGATATAAGAAATAAAAATAATAACAGTTAGGGGTTATTTCCTGTGGGGAGATAGCCATATTTTGCTATGGGCTCTTTTGGCATCAATATATGACAATACAGCCCTGGCTGGTTTGGCTCAGCGATCGGTTAGAGCATCGGCCCGCAGTCCAGAGAGGCCCGGGTTCGATTCCCGCTAAGGGCACGTACCACGGTTGCAGTTTGTCCCCGGCCCTGGTTGGGTCGTGCAGGAGGCAGCCACTCGATGTATCCCTTTCACGTCAATGTTTCTCTCTCTCTCTCTCTCTCTCTCCCTCTCACTCTATCTGAACAAAAAATGGAAAAATGTCCTCGGGTGAGGATAAAATATATATATATGACAATACAGGATAATAATTTTCATATTAATGGGCCTCAGTAATTAAGAGAAGTTTAATTGCATTCAGCTTTATCTTTTGAAGAAAGCAGGAATGAGTGTATATGTTTTGGAAGTTTTAATCCAAAATGGACTAAATGTCTTGCTGCTTGTATAGAATCGAGCCTTTAACCACCTAGAAAACTTGCTTGTGCAGACTCGTCCTTCCTGATTCCGCAGCTCCCGAATGAAACAGAACAATGTCCTGTGTGTATTTTTTAGAGCCGAAATGTACATATTCTTCTGCGGCCAGACTCATTCTTCTATGCCAGTCCTGTGTAAACCTGAGCATGGGCTCCCCTGGACTGACATGGCTCCATGCTCACCTGGGCTGGTCACCCTCCCTGTTTACCTGGGATGATCACCCTTCCCTGTTCCCTGGAATGATGGTGCTTCCCTGTTTATCTTGGCTGACAGTACTCCTCTGCTCACCTGGGCTGACCACATCTCCCTGCCCTCTTCTCTTTCTTTGCCTCAATGGGCCTTCGTCATGGAGCTGTGGAGGCACCAAGGAAGAACAAAAGCTCCTTTCTCACTTTGACATTATGTTGTGATGAAAACGGCATGCTTGTCAGCTCATCTCACGAACAGCCACTCAAACCACAGGCCCCAGAAAGAACAGGGGCTCAGACTGAGATACAGTCCCGATGAGCTGGGGATATGTGGTTGGATGGTGGCAGAGGCCAGTTCAGAGTCTACGTGACACAGAAAACAATACCCCCAACCAAACTGAAACACACGGCGTGCCTCACTGATACAAGGAAACTCATGTTCAAAGTTACTGGGAAATGTTAGGGTTGAAGAAGACAGTGAGTTAGAAAGTAGGCAACAGAAGGGACCCTGCCTGACTCTGTGGGGATTATGTCCTCGGAGCATGCTACACAGCAGAGGGAGGGGCCCCTCTTTCTTTAGTCACCTGTCCTCATTAGCAATGGGACTTATACATTATGGGCCTGGCTGGTCTGATTGCTTAATAACTTAATTACTGACCCTCGCCACCTGTTAGCTAGACTATCAGTCAGCTCAGACTCTTGCCTGAGTCAAGGACACAGAGAACCCAGAGCAGAGCCCCAGGCCTGATGGGTGAATATGTTGCAGCCCGGCTCCATGGCGGGGCTGCTAAAATGACAGACTCACGAGGGGAACCGTGCACTTACTGTGAGGACGTGTGGGCAGAGAAGGCACCAGGGTTCTCTGGGCTTCCCAGAGCAGGGAGCCAAGGGTAGTGGGACACTCTCCCTCTCCCCAGCACTGGCATGTGTGGTCCCGCTCCCCGGGCCCTCCTTTCTCTGAGCATCTGTCCCTGCATCCTCTCGCTCCCACGGCCCTCCTTCCTCCCACTCTGTGCAGCTTTCCCGGGCTAGGCTGGCTCCGAGCTCCTCCTCACCCCAGCCTCCCTGCGCCCCTGCAAGCCAAGCCTCGGGGCTTCACCACATCATGCCCTTGCAGGCTCCAGCTCCCTAGTTCTGTCTGACGCCCAGGGGGGAAAAATTTGGACGGCTCAATCTGTGCTTTCCTGCCAGTGGGATGTCAGGGTCCCTGGCCTGCCGAAGGGCCAATGCCCATCCCTGCCAGCCTCAGCAGAGGTGGGGGCTCTCGCGGGATCTGCACGGTGGCCTTTCAGCAGGGCCGTGCCCAGCAGGCAGCGTGTGACTTAGCAGCAAAGACTGGAGAGTGGGTTTCTAACTCCAAAAATGGGGAAAAGAGCTCCTTGAGTTGAAGAAGGAGTCCTTCATTTTTGCCTCTAATTCTCTAACTGACTGGGTGACAATGATAAATCAGGTCCTTTCTCCATAGAACGTGGGGTCTAAACAGATAAAAGTGCCATTTGCCACATCCCTGCTGCTGCTCTGAGTACAACACACAAATTTGTTGTTAATCCCCAGGAGGGAGGTACATCACCAAATCCTATTAAAGATGGGACAACTGAGGCACAGGGTGGTGGAGTAACTTGCCAAAAGTCACACAGCTGGTCAGTGGCAGAGCAGGGATCTGAGCGCTGTCAGTCTGGCTCCAGAAGCCTTGCCCTTTCCCTTGCTGAGTTCACGGGACCATGCTGCCCTTCCAGCACCCCTGGCCTCCAGGGGAAGTTGGCAGTGAGACAAGGAAGTGGGGGCTTAGCTCTGTTCCCCAGAACAGGACGGTCCTTTCTATCTGGCCAGGGCAGCAGGCACCCCACAGAAACGCTGCTGCCCTGTGCCTGTGCCCTCTCTGAAGGGCATGCGAAGTGCTAGCCTGTCAGCGGGTGTCAACTCAAAAGTTCCTCCCTCAGCTCAGTTCAAGGGCTGTCTGCCCAGGCGGACGCAGGACTAGGCAGTCCGTTGCTGTGACATGTTCCATTGGTTTGGGTGTGACGGCGCTCACTCACCACAGCTGTCAGGACAAATGCATTTCGTGGGCATACCCGGGTGCCCATAGCAGCTCGGTGGCCCAGAGGCACACCTTGGGACGTGGCTCATGAGCTGGGGATTCAGGGCCAGTGGCCGAATTCCCTGAGGATAAGACACGATTGCCTCCATCGGGAGCCTCCATCCTATGCCCACGTGTGGGGGCCGGTCGTTTCCCTAGGTACCTGGCGAAGGGCTGCCAGTCAGCAGCGGTGGCTGTGATAATCGCTGAGACAGACAGGAAGTGTCAGGTGAGATCTGACAGGGATTCTCAGGCCCTGGCGATGCCCCTGCCAGGCCCCAGAGTGCTGCTCACCAGGAGCAAGGGGGCAGGAAGCGCCACTGTTCCAGCAAAGCCTCCCACTCTGCTTCTCCCTGCCTTGGGCCTGTCCCTCCCCGGCTCCCCGTCCACAAAGGCTGCCCTGCGTGGCCCTTCATGGAACAACCAAACCTATGGGCTCCCTGGTCATGGTAATGTCGCCGAAGGAGACCAGGCACACACGTGGCCTCGCCATGTGAGCTGAGTCAGAAGGGCCACTGTGGGAGGTGCGACTGTTTCAGTGGGCGTAGCAGTGGGTGTACCAGCCAGACTCGGTAAATGTGACTTACAGTTGCTTTTGGGCTTTTAAAGGAAGAGCTTCCCTGCATCGGCCCTGGTTCCAGACCTGCAGCCCCATGACGACTCTGGTGATACTGACATCTCTGCTCCTCCTGGGAGCCCTGGCCCAGCACGGGTCCGAGTGGACGTACTCAGGTAAGCCCCCACCCCAGGGGCTGCGGGGTCCCTTGTTATGCTCATGTGAGGAGGCAAGCACCCCTCCTTCTGAGGACCACGGGGAAGCCTGGCATTTCAGGGGGTGCGATTGTGTGCGGTCCCTACACTGGGGTCTGCCCATCGCTGGCTCCATGTCTCCGGTGTCTGGAGGACACCCTGGACTCAGACTGTGATCAAGGACAGAGGAGCTGGCTTCCCCTCACAGAACTCGGGCTCACCTGCAGCTTTAAAAAAAAATTTTTTTTTTCTTCATTGATTTTTAGAGAGAGAGAGGAGGGGAGAAAGAGAAACATTGATGAGAGAGAACATCAATTGGCCGCCTCCTGCATGCCCCCCACTGGGGATCGGGCCCACAACCTGGGCATGTGCCCTGACTGGGAATCGAACCTGCGACCTCTTGGTGCATGGGTCGACGCTCAACCACTGAGCCCCCGGCCAGCCTGCAGCTTTGTGCCTAGCCACCATGTCGTTTGCTTTCTTGGTCTGTTAGTGGAAAAAAAGTTGTTCCAGAGGGCTTCCTGCAGCCCTGGCTGGGTGGCTCAGCTGGCTGGAGCATCGGCCCATACACCAAAGGTTGCGGGTTCGATTTTCGGTCAGGGCACATGCCTAGGTTGCTGGCTCAATCCCTGGTTAGCAGATGTAAGGGAGGCAACTGATGGGTGATTCTCTGTCACATGGATGTTTCTCTGTCTCTCTCCCTTCCTCTCGCTCTAAAGTCAATAAAAACATATCCTCGGGTGAGGACTGAAAAGTAAAAGGAAACGAAGGGCTGCCTGCAGTGTCACAGAGGGCGTGCGGGGCTTGCGACAGTGTCTTCTCAGCCGTTTCGTGAGATGTGGTTTACCCAGAACCCGGTGACCTTCGGGTAGTCCCCAGCTGCCCTCCCTCGGGGACCCTGGCCCTGCGGACACTTGAATCTCCACCTCACTGAAACCCGACTTTTACATTAACACTGAAGCCCCTGGGCACTTAGCCCACGTGTGAGACCAAGACAGGGAGACCACGTCTGTGGGCTGTGGGGTCTGGACACGAAACCCCTTCCATGTGGCAGTGCAGAGCGCTCCTGACTCCCCTCCCCCCATCTTTCTGCGCTGCCCCGAGGGATGGGACCCAAGAGGATGCTCGTGTCCACTGGCTGACACAGGACCAGGAGCAAACACAGTGTGGCGCCCACTCTGCACAACCCACCCCTGGACACTGGGGGAAGCACACATTCAGGGTGGACGTGTCCTTTTAAGAGCAACAGAATTAGGAACACTGCAGGGAGACTCGGAAAGTCCAACTCCAGGGGGCAGGACGGCCAGCTCTGGCCAGCCTCTCAGTTCTGGACCAGAGGAGTCCCACACAGGCCCGTGGGACTGCTCTGAGGGGGAGGGGGAGGGGATTCCAACAGGGAGGTCTCATCCTCCTCAGCTCAGCCTGGCCTCCGAGACTGTGGGCCTTTAGAAAGCCACCAAGGGCCCCGCCAGTGTGGCTCAGTGGTTGAGTGTCGACCCATGCACCAGGAGGTTGCCGGTTCGATTCTCGGTCAGGGCACATGCCCAGGTTGTGGGCCAAATCCCCAGTGGGGGGCATGCAGGAGGCGGTCAATGTTCTCTCTCATCGATGTTTCTATCTCTCTCTTCCTCTCCCTTTCTCTTTCTCTAAAAATCAATAAAAAAATAAAAATTAAAAAAAAGAAAAAAAAGAAAGCCACCACGGGCCCCAGAGAACTTGAGGGCAGCCACTGCAAGTGCCTGTCGGGAATACATGAGGACCCCTCCCCCCTCCAGTGCAGGCAGGGGCATGGGCCAAAGCCTTCTGATCTTGAGCTGTGCTCAAGACCTCTGGCCTTGATCCTGGCATCTGCCTCTAGGAAAGAATTGTTTAAATATGCTTTTATTATTTTTTAGAGAGAAACATTGATGTGAGAGAGATACGTCGATCGGCTGCCTCCTGCATGCCCCCTGCTGGGGATCGAACCCGAAACCCAGGCATGTGCCCTCCCAGTCCATGGGAGGACGCTCAATCCACTGAGCCACACCGGCTGGGCTAGGAAAGAATTGTTTAAAAACTGGTTTGTATACTACATAGGGAAGGGCAGAACTGACTTTTCTATTGCAAAGCCAAGAAGCTGAGAAAGGCCCCAACACAAACATCTTCCTGAAAACAAGCTGTGTCCTTAAAAGGCAGCGACGCCCCAGGGGGAAGGAGAACTTGGTTCCCAACTGCAGGTGGGTGAGACCAAGATATCGCTCTCTCCGCTGTGGTGAGTGAGAGAGATACATTTCCTTACTTAGATTTTTTTTTTGTTAATTCTCACCCGAGGATATTTTTTCCATTGATTTTTAGAGATAGTGGAAAGGGATGAAGGGAGGAAAGGGAGAGGGAGGGGAAGAGAGAGAGAGAAACATCAATGTGAGAGAGACACATCGATTGGTTGCCTCCTGCACAACCCCGACCAGGGCCGGGGATCAAACCTGCAACCCAGGTATGTGCCCTTGATCAGGAATCGAACCCAAGACCCTTCAGTGCACAGGCTGATGCTCTAACCACTGAGCCATGCCAGCCAGGGCTTTCTTTGATATTTTTTAACTAATTATTTGCTCATTTTGGAACATGATCTGAACCCATAGGTGGAAGCACTCAGGTGGTCTTCACTGTACTGGGAACCAATGAAAAAAGGCTGGGAAGCAGGTGGGAGGTCCTGCTGTCGGGGGTGAGGGGCTGCGTCACTGTGGGGGGCTGGGAAGGGAACTGTGCCATTGGAAGAAATAAGATGGTCCCTGAAAGCAGCATAGCGATGCCAAGCCCAAGGAGCCCCCTAATACTTTTATCCCTGACAATCCTTCAAAGGGAAAAGGAAGCTATGAGTCAAGACTTTCATAAGACTAAGTCATGTCCCCAGGGCAGGTGGCTGAAATAGCAAAGCTAGGAATCAGCACCCCAGCTCCAGACACCAGGGTCCGAGAGTTGATTTAGATGCCTCTCCTGCTTCCCCCTGAGGCCCTGCCTCTGCGTTCTAGAAGGCAGACCTCTGGCCTTGACCCTGACATCCTGCCTGGCCACTGGGGGGCCCACGCTGGGCAGGCCCTGCTGTGAGCTGCAGGCTCTAGTCTGCTCCCTAAGTGAGGTGCCCCAGGGAGGGCCCTGCCTGGCATCACCCTGAGCTGTGACCTCCTTGGCTCTCTCCTGTCTCAGAGGGGGCGCTGGATGAGGAGCACTGGTCCAAGGAGTACCCCACCTGTGGGGGGAAGAGACAGTCGCCCATCAACGTGCAGAGGAAGAAGGTGCAGTACAACCCTGACCTGCCGGCTCTGAACCTGACGGGCTACGATGTCCAGGGGGGCGAGTTCTCCATGATCAACAACGGCCACACAGGTAAGAGATGGGTGGCAAGCTCCTGACCACGGGTGGTCAGCAGGGGGTCTAGGGCACAGCCTGGGAGCTGGAGGGCTGACCAGCGTCAAGGCCTTGAAATGAGGGGGCTCTTTCCAAGTTGTGCAGACTCTGTCCTTCGACTCAGTCCCCATTAGCCTCTCCTGTGCTCACTCCGACCCACCAGCCGCAAATCCAGGGGACAGCGGCGACGCTGCAGATGCCACACGACCAACCTGCTCTGCTGATCTGATCTGTATTTTCTCTCTGAGTCTGATTAGCTCAGAGTACCCAACAGGCAGGCCCAGTGCTTCTCAGGGGCTTAAAAGAAGCTCTTGCTTTCTGTTCCCTCCCAGAAAGGGGGTGAAGGTAAGACAGGAAAAGATGGGTCTTGACGACCCTCAATTCAGAAGCCTGGACGGGACAACTGTGAAATCCACGCCTTATGTCCGCAGAACACCCTGGAGGCCAGCAGCCTGTGCCTTTGGGGTCCCCAAAGGAAGAGTTTATCAAACAATACACTCACAGTTCACATTCCTCGTATTTCTCTGATGTCTTTTGAAAGAGTTTTATAATGTAGCTGTTGAGATTATTTGCCTACTCATTACAACTGGCTGTACATTTTCAGCAAGCTCCACACACATTCATGGACGTCGGCTGGAGGAAAAAACACCGAATCTACACATTTTGAAATCTAATGAAATTTTGATAAATACCAAGTTTAACAATAAAGTTGACATGATGTTTATAAACATTTATTAACTTTGATTTTGCAGGGTTTTTTTAGTATTCTGGAACCTAAAATATAAATTATATATTTACCTATTTATATATATTATCTAAGGTGTATTTTAATAGACTTTGTTTTTTTGAGCAGTTTTAGGTCCATGGGACAATGGAGTGGAGAGTACAGCCATCTCTCCCTGTAAGCACAGCTCACTCCATTATGAACATCACGCACCAAAATGGTACTTTTTTTTTTTTATCCTCACCCGAGGACACTTCTCCATTTTTTGTTCAGATAGAGTGGGAGGGAGAGAGAGGAAGAGAGGAGAGAGAGAGAAACATCGACGTGAAAGGGACACATCGAGTGGCTGCCTCCCGCACGACCCAACCAGGGCCAGGGACAAACTGCAACCAAGGTACATGCCCTTAGTGGGAACCGAACCAGGGTCTCTCTGGACCGCAGGCCGACACTCCAACCGCTAAGCCAAACTGGCCAGGGCCATTTTTTTCTTTTTCTTTTCTTTTCTTTTTTTCTTTTTTTTTTTTTTTTACCAAGGATGAACCTACATTGACACGTCATAATCACCCCAAACCCACAGTTTACCTTCGGGTTCATTCCTGGTGTTGCACCTCCTCTGGGTCGGGCAAACATGTAATGACATGTTATCATCATTATAATATCACACAGTCATTTCACTGCCCTAGTTATTCCCTGTGCTCTGGCGGGTCATCTCTCCTTCCACCCCCACCCCTGACAACCTCTGACCTTTCTGCTGTCTCCATAGTTTGGCCTTTTGCAGAATGTCGTAGAGTTGGAATCACACAGTATGCAGCGTTTTCCAGATCAGCTTCTTTCACTTAGTCGTGTGCATTTAAGGTTCCTCGGTGTCTTTTCATGGCTTGATAGCTCATTTCTCTTTAGCGTTAATGGTATTCCATTGTTTGGATGTTCCACGGTTCACTTATCCGTTCACCTACTCAAGGACGTCTGATTGTGTCCATGTTTTGACAATTAGGAATAAGGCTGCTATAAACACTCATGTGCAGATGTTTGTGTGGACGTAAGTTTTCAACTCCATTGGGTAATACCAAGGGGTGTGATTGCTGGATTGTATGGTACGAGAATGTTTAGTTTCGTAAGAAGCTGCTAAGCCGTCCTCCAAAGTGGCTGCACCAGGCTGCAGTCCCACCAGCCGTGAGGGGGTTCCCGCTGCTCCGCGTCCTCGCCAGCACTGCGGGTTGTCAGCGCTCTGGACGTTGGCTGTTGGCCGTTCTAACAGGTGTGCAGTGTATCTTGTCATTTTAATTTGTATTCCCCTGATGACCTAGGATGTGAAGCATCCTGTCACAGGCCTACTTGCCACCTGTATAACTTCTTTGGTGAGGTGTCTGTTAAGGTCTCTGGCCCATTTCTAATCAGGTTGCTTGTTTTCTTATTGTTGAGTTTTAAGAGTTCATGTATATTCTGGATAATAGTCCTTTATCAGATGTGTAGTTTGCAAACATTTTCTCCCAGTCTGTGGCTTGTCTTCTCATTCTCTTGATACTGTCTTTTGCAGAACAGAAGTTTTAAATTTTAGCGAAGTCCAGCTTATCAGTGATTTCTCTCATTAACCATGTCTTTGGTGGTGTTTTTTTTTATCCTCATCCGAGGACATTTTTCCATTTTTTTTGTTCAGATAGAGTGGGAGGGAGAGAGAGGAAGAGAGAGAGAGAGAAACATCGACGCGAAAGGGACACATCGAGTGGCTGCCTCCCGCACGACCAACCAGGGCCGGGGACAAACTGCAACCGAGGTACATGCCCTTTGCGGGAACCGAACCCGAGTCTCTCTGGACCGCAGGCCGACACTCTAACCGCTGAGCCAAACTGGCCAGGGCTTTGGTGGTGTTTTTTAAAAGGCATCACAATCAGCCCAGCCCGTGTGGCTCAGTGGATTGAGCATTGTCCTATGCATTGAGATTCCTGGTCAGGGCACATGCCTGGGTCGGGGGCTTGATCCCCAGTGGGGGGTGTGCAGGAGGCAGCCAATTGATATTTCTCCCTCACATCAATGTTTCTATCTCTCTCTCCCTTCCTCTCTCTCTAAAAAATCAATAAAAACATTAAAAAAATAAAAGGCATCACAATCAGAAAGAATATATGCACCCCTATGTTCATAGCAGCACTATTTACAATTGCTAAGATCTGGAAACAGCCCAAGTGTCCATCAATAGATGAGTGCATAAAAAAGCTGTGGTAGATATACACAATGGAATACTATGCAGCTGTAAGGAAGAAAGATCTCTTACCCTTTGAGACGACATGGAGGGACCTGGAGAGTATTATGCTGAGCGAAATAGCCAATCAGAGAAAGACAAGTACCACATGATCTCACTTATTTATGGAATATCATGAACAAAATAAGCTGTCAATCAAAAAAGATCCAGAGGCATGGAAATAGGGAACAGACTGACAAACATCAGAGGAAGGGGCGTGGGGGAGTTGGGAAGAGATAAACCAAAGAACTTATATGCATATATGCACAACCCATGGATACAGACAATAGTTTGGGGAAAGCAGGAGAGGGGTGGGAGCAGGGAGAAGGGGGTCAATGGGGGAAAAAAGAGGGGACATCTGTAATACTTTCAACAATAAAGGTAAAAAAATTAAAAAATAAATAAAAAGGCATCACAATACTCAGGGTCATCTAGGTTTTCTCCGATGCTATCTTCTAGGAGTTTTATAGTTTTGCGTTTTACATTTCGGTCTGTGATCCATTTTGAGTTAGTTTTGGTGAAGGGCATAAAGTCTGTGTCGAGATTAATTCTTTTCCATGTGGATGTCCAACACCATTTATTGAAGAGATTATATTTGCTCCATTGTGTTGCCTTTGCTCCTTTGCCCAGTACCAGTTGACTGTCTGTGTGGGTCTGTTCTGGGCTCTCTGTTCTGTTCCACTGATCTGTTTGCTCTCTCACCCATGCCTCGCTGTCTTTTTTTCCCCTTTAAATCGAGGATATTTTTCCATTTATCTTCGAGGATATTTTTCCATTTATCTTCACATAGAGTGGGGGGGGGCGGTGGGAGAGAGAGAGAGAGAGAGAGAGATCAATGTGAAAGAGGCACATCGACTGGTTGCCTCCTGCACAACCCCGACCAAGGCCAGGGACCAAACCGCAGCCAAGGTACATGCCCTTGGCCGGAATCGAACCCATGACTCTTTGGTCCTTGGGCCGACGCTCCAACCGCTGAGCCAAACCGGCCAGGGCCTCATTCACTCGAGGCCCTGTTTTTTAGTCTTTTAGTAGCTCTTGAAGCCAGTTGGTGTCAGTCTCTGACTTTGTTCTTCTCATTCAATAATGAATTGGCGCCCTGGCCGGTTTGGCTCAGCGGTTAGAGCGTCGGCCTGCGGTCCAGAGAGACCTGGGTTCGGTTCCCGCTAGGGGCATGTACCTCAGTTGCAAGTTGTCCCCGGCCCTGGTTGGTCGTGCGGGAGGCGGCCACTCGATGTGTCCCTTTCACGTCGATGTTTCTCTCTCTCTCTCCCTCCCACTCTATCTGAACAAAAAATGGAAGAATGTCCTCGGGTGAGGATTAAAAAAAAAAAAAAAATGAATTGGCTATTCTGGGTCTTTTGCCTCTTCCTGTAACTTTCAGAATCAGTTTGTTGATACCCACAAAATAACTTGCTGGGATTTTGATTGGCATTTCACTGAACCTATAAATCAGGTTGAGAAGAACTGACATCTTGGCAATATTGAATCGTCTTATCCAAGAACACACTATAGCCCTCCACTTATTTAGTTCTTTGATTTCTTTCATCTGAGTTTGGTAGTTTTCGTCATATAGATTGTGTACCTATTTGCTAGATTTCTACCTGGGCATTTAATTTTGGGGGTTGCTAATGTATATGGTATTGTGTTAATTTAATTTAATTTATTTATTTTATTATTATTTTTTTTATCCTCACCTGAGGACATTTTTTCATTTTTTGTTCAGATAGAGTGGGAGGGAGAGAGAGGAAGAGAGAGAGAGAGAAACATTGACGTGAAAGGGACACATCGAGTGGCTGCCACCCGCACGACCAACCAGGGCTGGGGACAAAGTGCAACCGAGGTACATGCCCTTAGCGGGAACCGAACCCGGGTCTCTCTGGACCGCAGGCCAACGCTCTAACCGCTGAGCCAAACTGGCCAGGGCTGTTTTTAATTTTAAATTCTACTTTATATTTTTATGTGCTCCATTTTTATTATTATATTATTAAACAGACATAAATTACATTTCAATAAAAAGAAATTGAAAACACACTTGGATGTTGAGACAAATTGCTACAAAAGTTGCTTAAGCCTGGCTGGTGTGGCTCAGTGGTTGAGCATTGACTCATGCACCAAGAGGTCACCAGTTTGATTCCTGGTCAGGGCACATGCCCAGGTTGTGGGCCAGATCCCCAGTGGGGGGCATGCAGGAGGCAGCCAATCGATGTTCTCTCTCATCGATGTTTCTATCTCTCTCTCCTTCTCCTTTCCTCTCTCTCTAAAATCAATAAAGAAAAAAAAAAGTTGCTTAAACTTATTCTCAGTTTCTCTATTTTGTTGTAGACTAGTAATAGCTGGTGGAGCAGTACCAATTAATATACGTTTTGTCTTGTTTTTTAGATAGGGTGGGAAGGAGAGAGGGAGGGAGAGGGAGCGGGAGAGGGAGAGGGAGAGAGAGAAAGAGAAAGAGAGAGAGAGAGAAACATTGATGTGAGAGACACATGTTGACTGGCTGCCTCCCACACGGCCCCAACCAGGGCCGGGGACCAACTGAAACCGAGGTACGTGCCCTTGACCGGAATTGAACCCGAGACTCTCTGGTCCGTGGGCTGACCCTCTAACCGCTAAGCCAAACCAGCCAGGGCATGATTAATATTAATATATGCTTTTAATTCCCCCGAATACATGTTCACAGGCTCCAGGAAAGTTTGACGCCTGAGGTCCTGGGCTTTTAGTTCAATGGGAAAACAGCACTGTTCTCTCGAGAGGTACTGTCAGCCCTCCGCTGGTGAGCTCCTTGAGAGGAGGGGCCACCTCTCACTGACCTCTCTGTCCTAGAGCCTGGCCCAGATGAGACGCATTCGAGGGGAAAGATCTGTGCGTGGAAGGACAGATCCCCAAGGGGCGTCCAGCAGTCACGCAGTTCTGAGCAGGTTTGGATCTCTGAAGGCTCTGCAGGAGCAACACGGGTTTTGTCTTTTTTTGAAAACTTATTTTGAACTAGATTTAGTCTAGGAAAATTGCAAAAATAATAGAGTTCCCACATCCCCTTGTCCACTTCCGCTAACATTAACATCTTTCCGTCCTAGAACCATGCTGCACTGATACAACACGATTAACCGCTCTCCAGCCCTCAGTGGTTTCCATCCCTCTTCGGTAACGTCCCTTTCCTGGTCCCGGATCCTCTCCAGGACCCCACATCGCACTTTCCACCACATCCCCTTAGTCTCCTCCAGCCGGGGTCTTTGACTTACACACCCTTGACACTTAAGCCGTTGTTTCTCGAGCACACAACATGCTCAGATCATGTGGTTTTTCTGGTCTGATAAGAACTTGGTTAAATTAGTTTCAAACAAGGGGGAGCAATCTCTTCTGGAAGTTAAATCAGTTTTTAGGATCTGGAAGGTGCAGCAGATTGATTTTGGGCGACAGAGACTGGGCCTTACCTTTTCAAAAGCACAGGGACAAGCTCAGAATTGCTGTCATTTTTCGATCTGGCCTGTGTGATCCTGTTGCTCAAGCTTGATAACTGAGACCTTGTCTGCAGGAAATTGGGTTTTAACAAGTTCTCTGTTACTGCTCTTGTAGGGCTGGCTAACTGCCCATGTAGAAAACTCTGGCCTGGTCCTCAGCTCTCCAACTTCTTGGCACGGAAGACTCTGCTCATCTTATCTTATCTTATCTTATCTTATCTTATCTTATCTTATCTTATCTTATCATTTTATTTATTTATTTATTTATTTATTTATTTATTTATTTATTTATTTTTCATGCTCATCTGAGGACATTTTTACATTTATTTTCAGATACAGCGGGAGGGAGAGAGGGAGGAAGAGAGAGAGAGACACATTGAGTGGTTGCCACCCACAGGACCCCAACCGGGGCTGGGGACAAGCTGCAACAGAGGCATGTGCCCTTAGCGGGAACCGAACCCGAGCCTCTCTGGTCCATGGGCCAACGCGGCCAGGGCCTGCATATCTCCTTTTAAAGGCTCTTCCATTTGTTTCCACGTGAGCACTGATTTCGAGGCTGGCTACCTTTTAAGCACTGAATGCAAAGTGCCTGTCCTGCCAAAGGGCATGTGGAAATCTCGGAGGCCTGATTTCTGCATTGCAACACACTGCGTTAGGAATGTAACTACAGCTCCCTGATGCTTTAGACAAGTTGGAAGGGAAGGGGCATTTGACAGGTGCCAAGCACCTGATATTTGCTGTTTTAGAAGACTGACTTATAACCATCTTTGATGACTTTAAAGACCTTGTTAACAGGGCAGATGGGGCCTGTCCCTTTCCAAGTCCTAAATGATATCCTCATAGATATTTTTCCTAGTCACTCTCTGGTGCTTCTCCCCATGTCTTCCTTTTGCCTGGTTCATTCCAAAAGACAGAGATTTCTCTAAGGCCTGAGCCAGTGCAATGAAGAAGTGCAGTCGTGTGACTGGAGCGACCTTGCGACCTTGCAAGCTTGCTACAGAAACTGCAGGGCACGAGGTGGGAGAAAGGGAGAAGAGAGATCCACTTTTTTCCATTGGCAAGAACCTAACATTCTGACTCATCTATTGATAATCATAGTCAGATTAAATGCCAAGCCAAGGGTCCGTGTGTTTCCTGACGCTGCGGAATTTGGTCTCTTGTCCTCTGAAGACAAGTTGAGGCCTGTACTGGTGACATCTGTCCATGCCCAGTTCTGGCCCAGCTCTGCCCTGATTGATGAAAGGTGTGACTCAGCATCTTTCCACCTTCCCCGGGTCAGCCTCCTTGCCCATGAAGTAAGAGCGCTGGAGCCCTGCGGGGCTGCTACCGTACATGGAGTGGAGCTGGCTGTTAGTTGGGTTATTTCTAGAAGGCTACATGGGAGGAGGATTTTAACCACATCATGAAGATAACGACCTCAACTTGGCCTTATAGACGTGCTGACTCTGGGTAGTAGAAGTAATCAAAATAGTCCAAGAGACCCTGATTCCTATGCTTACACCAGAGGCAAATTCCAAAGTGGCCAGAGGTGGAGAGCGACTCCGGTTCCCACTCCCATTGGCCACATTATCTCAGGGCCTCTTCCCTCCCTCAGGCCAACAAGCTAGACCTGCCACTCTGTGGGCCTGCCTCTGACCTCCTGGTTCTGGGTGGGAAGGTGCCCTGGGAGAGGTGCCAGCCCAGCCCAGCTTCCTCAGTGCATGTTCCCCATGCCGCCCTGTGTGCCAGTCGCCTCCTCCCATGGGTGACCTGCTCATGGCATTCTAAGCCAGTCTGTAGTACCAGCTTGCCTCAGGAGCGAGCAGGTGACCAGGGAGGCTGCCTAACCAGTAGGCCTGACCCATCCACGCCTGCCCGCACCACCTGCTGCCCCTTGTCTCCTCTTGCAGTGCAGATCAGCCTGCCCCCCACCATGCGCATGACGACCACCAGTGGCATCGAGTACAGAGCCCTGCAGTTGCACTTCCACTGGGGTGGCGCGTCCTCCGAGATCAGCGGCTCTGAGCACACCATCGATGGAATCAGATACGTGACAGAGGTACCTTGAGGGCCCCGACCAGGTCCGCCTGCCTCTAAACTCCATAGTCACTTTTCTTACTAAAACAGCCACAAAGACTGTGCAGTGGTGACAGTCATGTCCCCCTGAGGTTCAGTTTAGTTTTCATTCATTCACACCTGCGCACTGATCACTGCCATGTGCCGGGAGCTCAAGCGGGGTCCCCGCCCTCACAGAAGTCATAGCCAGGCAGGAGTCTACAGCCCACACAGTGTGGCAAGCCCTCCTTACTTTTAGCTGGATTTCTGTGTGTTGGATTTGCTGGGTTCCCTCTCTTGCTTAGATCTGTCCTCGGGATGACCATAGGCTCACAGTGGCCTCCTGGGGCAAGGGGCTCATGTCCACTGCACAGAGACCTCAGGAGAACCCAGCGGCCTCCTATGATCCCTCTGGATCTGCCAGCTTGTCTACCTGGAGGGAGGTGGGGTCAGGGACATGCCCTCGAATCGCCATATTCCCAGACTCCCACTCATGCTCTTTCCATTCTTGGAGAACTTGCTGGTCTTGACAGGTCTCGTGGCCTCGATGGAGGGAGATGAAGACCGGCGTTATTTGTGTGGGATAGTCTGAGGCCTCGATGGAGTTTCTTTGCTTTCCTCCTTCCCTGCAGACCTGAAGCATTCAGAATCTGTATGACCTGCCCTTGACCCACCTTTTCTTGCCCCCACAGATTCACATTGTTCACTACAATTCTAAATACAGTAGCTACGACATAGCCAAGAGCGCTCCGGATGGTTTGGCCGTGCTGGCAGCCCTTGTTGAGGTAGGCTGACACCCCGCACGCGCAGTTACAGATCGGCGTCCACCCGAGCGTTAAGTGTAGACGGAGGGTCTTCCTTCCTGTCCCTCCTCATCCGGTCCTGAGCTCGCAGTCCCTGGACACGCTGACTCGATGGGAGATTTACCCTTTTCTAGCCCTTGCTCACACTCACCATGTTCCTCCTGTGTTACTGCACTCGAGGACCTTGGACACGTAGACTTAAAACGGCTGGGATCACAGAAGGGCTGGCTGAGCAGGGGGAGGGGAAGGGGAAACCTGCAGAGGGGAAGGCAACACTTCTGCACTCCAAGGAAGTCTGGAGGGTGGGGCTTACAGCTCCATGGCAAGAAGTGGTCAGTCACTGAATTCGGTCCCTCCCAAACAAGAATTAAGTTGGATAAAATTGTCATAGACAACCATATCAGTGCTCTGGAAACGGACCAAAGGTAAACAACAAAGGGAGGCATTTACTTGTAAAAAATAGCTAGAATTTTGAACAAGAACAATGGTAGTCTGTGGACTTCCCATCCCCATCCTCTAACTCGGTGGGCAAGGTAATTTACCAGGGGAGCTGGATAGGAAAACCAGCAGCTGCCCTGCCTGGGGTAAGGGACTGACTGGATTTGGCATATAAGTTGGAAACTCATGGTGGGGAGCGGGGGTTGTCAGTAAAAGTAGCAAACTAGACAGAAAAGACAGAAAACAGAGGGAAAACTCACAGCTCTGATAGTCTGTGGTTCAGTCTCAGTTGGGGTGAGTAGCAAGTGGCAGAGCAATCAGAAATGTATCTTATCAAAGAGGTCCTGGAACTGAGAGCCACGGAGGAACTGCAAGGCTCCCAAGAGGTGAGAAGTAAAAGGTGAGCCCAACTTGAGAGCTGGCTGGACTTGAAATGTGCTTCTCAACCCTCACCAGCTCCGTCCGCAGAGGGTGCAAATCTAAGGGGCTCAAGGCATTTGAGCATCACCTCTGCTAAAAGCATTGACCGGCCATAAGCTGTGCTGATCCTAGGTGAGTCCTAGGAATCCAGGCTAAAAAACAAAAACAATATTTAAGAACTGAGCATAGACAGACACACTCGGATATGGAGGGAAGGAGGCCATGTGATGATGGATCCCAGAATGGAGTGATGTAGCTGTCAGCCAAGGAACACCAAGGGTTGCTTACAATAACCAGAAGCTGGAAGAGGCAAGGAAGGACCTTCCCTGGAGCCTTCAGAGGGAGCATGGCCACATGGCACCATGATTTCAGACTTTTAGCCTCCAGGACTAGGAGAGAAGAACTTTCTGTTGTTTTAAGAAAAAAACAAAACTGAGTAGAACAGAGACATTAGCTGCTACATACTGCTGGGGAGACATATCCTGCAGATAAAGCCCAGGCAAGTTACTTGACAGACACACACACATGCAAACAAACAAAAAACCCTCAGCACAGTTTTTAAAAATCAGAATTCATATTTGCTATCGTGCACTATCTAAAATATCCAGTTTTCAATTAAAAGTTGGGCATGCAAAGAAATAGGAAAATGTGATCCACATTTAAGAGAAGAAAAAGTGGTCAATAGAAACTGACTCTGTGTGGACCCATAGGATTTAGCAGACGGTACTTTAAAACAACTATCACAAATATGTTCAAAGGATTAAAAAAAAATTGTATTCAAAGAATTAAAGGAAAACATGATGACAATGATTCAAAAAAAGGAAACTCTCATGAAAGAAACAGAAACTATAAAAATGCACCAAATGGCCCTGGCTGGTTTGGCTCAGCGGTTAGAGCGTCAGCCTACAGACCAGAGAGGCCCAGGTTTGGTTCCCGCTAAGGGCGCGTACCTCGGTTGCAGTTCGTCCCCAACCCTGGTTGGGGTCATGTGGATGGCAACCACTTGATGTGTCTCTCGCATCGATGTTTCTCTCTCTCTCTTCCTCCTGCTCTATCTGAAGATAAATGGGAAAAAAAATGTCTTCGGGTGAGGATAAAAAAAAAATGCACCAAATAGAAAGTCTAGAGCTGAAAAGTATAATAAACAAAAAGAAAAAATTCATGACATGGGCTGAACGTAGATTTGAGGCAGCAAAAGAAAAGAATCAGTGCATTTGAAGGTAGCTCAAATAAATTATTCAACTTGAAGAACAAAGAAAAAAAGAAGGAAGAAAAACAAACAGCCTTAGAGATGCATGGGGACAAAGATCACAAATCCCAACATATATGTAATTGGAGTCCCAGAAGGAAAGGAGAGAAAGTCACAGAAAAAATGTGGAAGAAACAATGATCAAAAAATTCCCCAAATTTGATGAGAAACATTAATTTACCAGTTCAAGAAATGCAACAAACCCTATGTCTGATAAACATCCAGACACATCAAAGTCAAATTGCTGAAAGCAACAAGAGAAAAAGAATTTGTTATATACACAGACTGACAGTACAATTAACAACTGACTTCTCATTAGACACAAGTCATCAGAAGGCAGTGGAATGGCTGTCAACCAGGAAGCCTATGTACTAAACCACCCTTCAAAAATGAGGTGATTGGACTTCCGGTCAAGATGGCGGCGTAGGTAAACGCGGTATTGTGTCCTCCCACAACCACATCAAAGTTACAACTAAAATACAGAACAACCATCATTCAAAACCGCCTGAAATCAAGCTGAAAGGAAGTCCTACAACTACGAAATTAAAGAAGAAGCCGCATCGAGACTGGTAGGAGGGGTGGAGGCGGACGGGCTGGTCCCACACCCACGTGTGGCGGATAAAAATCAGGAGGACACCTCGGCTGGGAAGGTCCTCCCTGAGGACTGAGGGGTTCCCGTCCCACACCAGGCACCCAGCTCAGGGTTCCAGTGCCAGGAAGAGAATCCCCATAACGTCTGGCTGGAAAAACCAGCGGGAACTGAGGCTCAGGCGGCTGGAGCCCCAGGCAGCTTCTCTTAAAGGGCCCGCGCACGGACTTACTCAGACTCGCACCCTCCAGGCTCCAGCGTGCGGGAGGGAGCCTGAAAGGCACCAGAGTCATATGAGGAAGAACTGAGCTGTTTGGCATTGGAGCGAGGGCTGGAGAGGCAGCTTTCTCCTGGACAGACATGATATCAGAGGCCATTGTTCCTTTGGTGAGCCCTTCCCTGGGCCTGCAGACCCCGCCATATCTGGGACTCCAGCAACCCGGCTCACACTGTTTGCCCCGCCCTGGTGATTCCCTGAGGCCCCACCCCACCCAACTTCCAGGCCCACCCAAGCTGTTGCCAGTTGCTTTACCATAGGATTGGCCTGTCTTGGAGCCTGCTTCAGCTTTTCCTAAATTCTTTCAAACAAGCAGCATCTGGTCTCAGCTAGCCCCAAACCTCTCGCTAAGTAATACATAAAAACAAACACAGGGAGGCAGCCAAAATGAGGAGACAAAGAAACAGGTCCCAAATGAAAGAACAGAACAAAACTCCAGGAAAAGAACTAAGTGAAATGGAGTTAAGCAACCTAACAGATGCTGAGTTCAAAACACTGCTTATAAGGTTGCTCAATGGACTTAGAACCTCAGTGAACTCAGTGAGAACATCAGTGAACTTAGAGAGGGCATCAGGGGCATAAAAAAGGAACAGTCAGAAATGATGGAATCACAGTCAGAAATGAAGGAGGCACTAACTGAAATAAAGAATAGTTTACACAGATTCAATAGTAGAGTAGGCAAAGCCAAGAAGCAAACCATCGATTTGGAATATAAGGAAGCAAAAAATACCCAATCAGAACAGCAAAACGAAAAAAGAATCCAAAAAAATGAGGATAGTGTAAGGAGCCTCTGGGACAACTTCAAGTGTGCCAACATTCGCATCTTGGGGGGTGCCAGAGGAGAAGAGAGAGAACAAGAAATCAAAAACCTATTTGAAACAATAATGGCAGAAAACTTCCCTAACTTGGGGAAGGAAACAGACATACAAGTCCAGGAAGCACAGAGAGTGCCAAACAAGATGAACCCCAAGAGGCCCACACCAAGACACATCATCATCAAAATGCAAAAGGTTCAAGACAAAGAGAGAATCTTAAAAGCAGCAAGAGAAAAGCAGCTAGTTACCTACAAGGGAGTTCCCATCAGACTATCAGCTGATTTCTCAAATGAAATTTTGCAGGCCAGAAGGGACTGGCAAGAAATATTCAGAGTGATGAAAAGCAAGAACCTACAACCAAGATTACTCTATCCTGCAAAGCTGTCATTTAGAATTGATGGCCATATAAAGAGTTTCCCAGACAAGGAAAAGCTAAAGGAGTTCATCACCACCAAACCATTCTTATATGAAATGTTGAAGGGTCTTCTTGAATAAAAAGATAAAAAAATATGAACAAACAAAATGGCAATAAATACATATCTATCAACAACTGAATCTACAAACAAAATGAACAAGCAGAACAGAAACATTCTCATAGATACAGAGAACTTTTGTTGGGTACCAGATGGGTGGGGGCTGGGGGGAGGGGTGAAAAAGGTGAAGGGATTAAGAAGTACAAACTGGTTGTTAGAATGACAAATCTCAAAGGGAAGGGGGGTTCGGGGGTGGGAAGAAATAAACCAAAGAACTTATATGTATATATGCATAACCAATGGACACTGACAACAGTGTGGGGAAAAGCAGGAGGGGGGCAGGAATGGGGAGGAGGGGGGCAATGGGGGAAAAATGAGGAACATCTGTAATACATTCAACAATAAAGATAAGTTAAAAAAAAAAGAGGCAAAATAAAGACATTCCGAGATGAACAAAAATTGAGATCATTCCTAGCAGACCTGTCGTACAAGAAATATTAAAGGAAATCCTTCTGGCCGAAAGGAAATGATAGCAGATAGTAACTCAAATCCACAGAAAGCAATGGAGAGTGCCAGAAATGGTAGATCAATGGGTAAATACCAAAGAACGTCTACGTATACTATTTTTTCACTAAAAAAAACCCAACCCAAAACAAAACACATAAGATAGCTTAAAGCAATAATAATACCACTGCATTGTTGGGTTTATAATATATGTAGATGTAAATATAGATGATGAGAGATGGGGAAGAAATAGAGCTATATTTGAGCAAAGTTGCTATATTTTACTGGAATTAAGTTAACATCAACCTGACCAAACTAAGTTGTATATTGTACTCACTACAGCAACCCTAAGAAAATAACTAGACATGGTTAAACAGTACACTAGAAGCATTTGTTGAACACAGAAAGTGGAACAGAAGAACAAAAAAAAAAGACATGATACATTTAGAAAACAAATAGCAAGAGGCCATTATAAATCCCAGAAACCTGAATTTATACACAGTAGAAGAATTGGATTAACCCCAGTGCCTGGAAAGAACCATTGAAAATAGACCTTTTTTTTTTTTTTACCAAAAGCAACTTTTCTGACTTAAAAAAGTCAACACTCATACAGAAAATGAAGAGTGGCCTGGCCATGGGCAGAATTGGAGCAGTCCAATCCTGACAAGGTCACTGGGGATATACTAACAGCGAATTCTGGCCATTCCCTGAGGGCATCCCCAGTCACCAAGAAGTTGCCAAAATGCTTCCAAGCTCGTCTCCCTGGAGGAGACCAGTAAGCCCAGGCGGTTGGTGGCAAAGAACAGCCAGACTGTCCCCCAACACAACCGGGACATGGATGGCTGCCTCCCCCCAGCCCTCGCAGCTGTGCCCATTCAGCCAGAACACCGACAGGTGGATCAGGGGCCAGGGCAGGCAGTCTCTTCCCACTTAGGTTTCTGCTCTGTGTTTCTCCTGCAGGTCAAGGACTATGCTGAAAACACTTATTACAGCAACTTCATTTCTCACTTGATGAACATCAGGCATGCAGGTAAGGGAAGCCAATAGTGACTGAAGGAGGGAAGAATGAGTGTAAGGTGGGGGCAGCGAGCAGGGAAGGGCGGTGCTGGTGGGCAGGGTGGCAGATAAGCCCTGCCAGGGCTACGGACCCTCCCAGTGCTGGGCTTTTCCCCCTGGTGATTCCTACTGTTGGTTCAGACTTTGAACCCCTCTGAGAAAGCTGTTCATAAACTACCTGTCGATTCCCACAACTGGGACTTCTGGATGGCCAGTGTTATCTTTACTTAAGTGACTCTCACCTCTGACCTGGTCCCTAGAGAGACACGTCCTCCTTAGTGTCAAGCTGAGAAGAATCTTAGGACCAAAGCCCCCCATCATTGTACCTGGACACACAGACACGGGGGCTGGTCTTCCCTCCCTCTGCCTCCAGAAGGCCAGTTCTCGTCAGAGGGATCCTCTCAGGGTCAACTCTCACCCTTGAGCAATCACCACGTCAGCTTTGAGGCCTTGGCTTTGTGCATCTCACTTTGGCCACATCTTCCGGACTCCAGTTCCCTGACTTCCGTTCCCGCCCTTCCGCAAGTCTCCTGACCCCCAATCCATGGGCCTCCACGTTCTCACTACGAGTCACGCCTCATGCCTTTCATCTCTCTTTACCTAGCTTAGAGTCCACAGGCCATCATTCTGACGAGCCCAGGCAAGCGCCCTCCACGCCCTTGCCCCTCCATCCCTCCACAAGCTCACCCGCCAAAGCCCCAGACCAACTTCCAGCCTGTAGCCAAATGGCTGAATTGGCTGAACAGAAACGCAGACATTGAACTGGTATTATTTTTATTCATAGCTACAAATATGAACAGGTATTAATACTGCCCAGAATCTTAAAATACTACTCTGGGCATTTGCTTTACCCACCTCCAAAATTAACACTTCACAGTTTCTCTTCTCTCCCAAAGCCCCTCTGCCCTGGTCTCAGCTGCTCCTTGGAGTGGATGCCTTGCCTTTACTTCATTGAGAAGAAGCTCACTTTCTTTTTAAAAAAATTTTTACTGATTTTTTTTAGAGAGAAAGAGGAAGGGAGAGAGAGAGATAGAAATATCAGTGAGAGAGAGAAGCATCATCAATTTACTGCCTCCTGCACACCCCCTACTGGGGATCGAGCTGGCAACCCAGGCATGTGCCCTGGAAGATGCTCATCCACGAGCCACACCAGCCAGGCAAAACTCAGCTTCTTTACCTGCCTGCACCTGACCAAACTCCATGTCCCCACCGTTACAATGGAGGAAAAGTCCCTGATCCTGTCCAACACCCCTCATTCCAGGGCCTTTTCTCCACTCCGCTCCCCTGCATCATCGATTTCTTACCCTTCAGTGGATCATTCTGCTCAGCACATAATTCTCCAATACCTCCTACCTCAAAACACAAATAAAAGTATCTCTGAACCCTGCCATTCCCCCAGCTTTCAAACCATTTCCAGCTCCCCTTAAAGAGTCGTCTAACAGTCCTGTTCCCTTCCCTCACCCACCCTAAGCTGGCCCCACCTCTCCACAGACCCTTCTAGGTGCCCCCTGTTTTCAGATATACTGGCCAGTTTCCTCTTCTTCTCTTAACCTTAAAACAATGATCCGTTACTCTTGGCTCTCATTCTGGCCACACCCCACCCCCACCCCCGGCTCTGCTTTTTTTCTGGCTTCTGCTCTAATGTTGGAGTGTACCCAGTTCTGTCTTTCCTTGCAACGCCATCCAGTCCTACGACCTGAATTGCCATTTCTAGTCTGTGGCTTCCAAAAATCTAATCTGGTCCCCCACGCAGTGATGGTATCAGGCAGGCCAGGCAAGCAAAGTGGACACAAGAACCATCTGGCTAATCTGTGGGCCATGAACAAAGCCAGCAGGAGAAAGCACAGGCCTGTGGTATAACGGAGTTTCCTTGAGTTCTCCGACCTCAGATGTTCTGTTTTTACTGATAGAGTTCCTTCTCCAATTCAATAAATTCTGCTTCTGATCAATACTGCCCACAACACTGCCCTCTTTCTGAACTCCCATCCTTTATCCAACTGTTTACTTGATATTGCCATACAGATTGAAAACTCAACATAGCTCAAACGTAATTCTGCATTCCCATCTCTTTCCAGGCTTCTTTCTAAACTGACTTTCTCATCTCAACAAAGAATGTCATCATCTATCCATTGTTTAAGTCCCGATCCTGGGATCATTTTTTTTTTTCTTTCCTAGATATTTTTATTGATTTTTAGAGAGAGAGGAAGGGAAAGGGAGAGGGAGAAACACTGGTGCGAGAATGAACATTGACTGGCTGTCCCCCACCGTGGGCTAAGCCCACAACCGGGGCATGTGCCCTAACCATGAATTGAATCAGCAACCTTTGGGTGCCCAGGACGACACCCAACCAACTGAGCCACACTGGCCAGAGCCTGGAATCATTCTTCTTTTCTCCTTTTCATTACTCCCCACACCCAAACCAAGAGCTTGTCCTATGGTTTTTACCTCTGCTTTCAATTCTTTTGGGTATATACCCAGAAGTGGAATTACTTACTGGATTATAAAGTAATTCTATGTTTACTTTTTTAAGGAACAGCCATATTGTTTTCCACAGTGGCTCTGAAGTTCTTGACTCACTTAAATATATTAGAGTTATAAAACCAAATCTATGCAATAGAGCCCTTTAAGAAGTTATATCTTGAAATCTTTCCAGTAACAATAAATCAGAAATCTTTTGCTTACTCATGGGCTTATACACTATTAGACTTCATGGCTTTGGTTAAACAAGCCTATTTATGTATGTATTAAAACTGTATCCTCTTTGCCATTAAAAATGCAAAAGTGCTCAGTGAAAGTGAAGCAAAATTCAACTCAACTCCATGTTGCTCTGATAGTCTCATGCTGAGCTCAGACTGACGTGAACAACAGGAGAGATCTCCACATGCAGCGATGGGTGCGGGTGCTATGGAGACTTCAGACACCCTGCAGAATCCCTCTCCTACACCCCACCTGTGGCTGAGCCTGGTTCCCAGTGGAACCAGGAAGAGCTCAGGACCAGATGCCTGAGCCTGGACCCCTACTTGGTTCTAATTCTGCCTTTCCAATCTCTATCCACCCAATTATAAATGAGTCCAAACCAAGGAATTTTGTTCCTTCTTTGAGGACACTTACCCAGAAGCCACTAGGAGTCATAGTTGATTGTTTTCCTCGGCCTAACAGCGATGACGACAATGACAGTTACACTCATGAGTACCTTCCTGTATGCTGGTTCCATGCCAGCACCTGATAAACGCATTCCTCTTTACCCTCACAGCAACAGAGGACTGAGCGCCCGGCCGGGGCACTCAGCTAGAAGGAGGTAGCTGAGCGGGTCTCTCCTCAAAGTCTTTGCTCTTTACCCCTTCCAGGAAGCAGAAAACTGGGAAAACATTTCCCAATAATTAGCTTCCATGTTCTGGTTAGTTCAGGAGATAAGGTGAGGTCAGCCTGAGCTGTCCTCCCAAGGGGCAGCAGCAGTCTCTAATATTTCTTTTTTTAAATTTTTTATCCTCACCCGAGGACATTTCTGCATTTATCATCGGATAAAGTGGGAGGGAGAGAGGGAGGAAGAGAGAGAGAGAAACATCGATGTGAGAGAGACACATCGAGTGGTTGCCACCCACACGACCCCATCTGGGGCTGGGGACAAACTGCAACTGAGGTATGTGCCCTTAGTGGGAACCGAACCAGGGACTCTGGTCTGCGGGCCAATGCTCTAACTGGCCAGGGTTAATATTTCTTTATCTGTTGTCCCCTCTGGTAGGACAAAGCACAGTTCTGAGTGGCCTTGACATTCAGGACATGCTGCCCGAAAACCTCCACTACTACTACAGCTACCAGGGCTCGCTCACCACTCCTCCCTGTACTGAGAACGTCCAGTGGTTTCTGCTGGCAGATCCTGTCCTGCTCTCCAAGGCACAGGTAATGCGTGGCATCACTTCACCAAAGCCTCCCCTTCTGAATGCCTGGTTAACAAGAGTGCTCCCCCAAATCTCACATAATGCCAATACCTGGGCTCGTATGGTGTTTTCCACGTACGGGGCTGCTGTGCCTTGCCTACATCGCCATGGGTGATCTTACTAGTGCTGTGGCAGAGATGGGCCAAGAGGCATCACAGAATCCAAGGAACCATAGTTGATGCAGCAAAAGGACAGGAGCCTGGTCCAGGTCAGAGGAGAAGCGTTGCCTAGTGAAGGAAAATATCCACTGAGTGTTGCTCTGAGGCCCTGTCCTAGGCCCTTGAGATACAAAATCCCTGTCCTCACAGAGCTTATATTCTAACTCCATAAAAGGCTTTGTGCAAGATGGACAGCTTCACCTTCAGGTCTTTACTATGCTGAAGTACCTGGAGCCTTTTGAGGAGGAGAGCCGTATCAGTAGTCTTTTGTCCTCCGGCATAGCATAGGCACAAAAATATTTGTTGAGTTAAATAAAGAACAGATGAACTGAGGTTGCAAAGCAAAGTTGACATTTCCTTTTGGGTGATATTCTTCCTTAGGAAAGAATGTTTCTTTTTCCTGAACTTTTCATCTTCCTACTCCAGGAAAAGGTGGAAAGGCCCTTATTCAAGGATACCCACACACACAAATGTTGCCAACCAGGTTGGAAGTGCCCCAGATATCTAACAGAAGCAAATGTAAATTATCGCTGGAAACGTGCACCTTAAATCCATATACTGAAGAATTTCCACAAAGTTATCTGAAATGAGCTCAATTAAAAATACTAAAAAAAAAAAAAAATACTCATGGAAAAGACACTATGAGTGTCAACAGAAAGAGACCTACAAAGATTTCAGATAGCAAAATTATCAAACAATATAAAATAAGAATGTTATTATATGTGTAAAATGCATAGTATACACATATTTAGTATATTTAATATATGAGTTTTAAAAATGAGATAAGAACAAAATAGTTAAAAAATGACCAAGCAGACTTGGAAAAAAACACACCCAAATAGAATTTCCAGAAATGAAAAGATAGTAACTTAAGTTAACAACACAATGAATGGATTTAATAGCATCTTAGACACAGTTCAAGAAAGAATTAGTAAACTGAAAGACAGAACTGAGAAAATTATCTAAAATAAAGCACAAAATTAAAAAGAGATAGAAATGTGAAAAAGAAGTAAAGAGACAGAATATAGTGGAAAGATCTAACAAATATCTGGTTGAAGCTCTAGAAGAGTCATTGCATAGAGAAGAGATACAATTTGAGAAATATTGGCTGACAAGTTTTCAGAAGAGCTGAAAGACACAAAGTCATATATTCAGTAAGCCCAATGAATCAATGTAAATAAAAAAAAAAAAACTATACATTAAACATATCACAGTGAAACCACAAAATATCAAAGACAAAGAAAAAATTTTTAAAAATCAGAGAGAAAAGCCAGGTGATCATGAAAAGGGCACTATTATACTGAGAGTTGATTCAACATAGCAACAGTGAAAGTCAGAAAGCAGTGAAATGGTTATTTTCAAAGCACTAAGAGAAACGAATAGCTGATTTAGGATTATACATGCAGTAAAAATGCCTTTCAAGGATGTAGACAAAATGCAGATATTATCAGAAAAAATAAAAATTGAGCTTGCTACTTAATATGTCTCTGTTTACTTCTTTCTCTCCTTTCTACTGTTGACCAAATACTCATAGAAAAAGATTAAAAAGAAATGTCTGGAAAAATAAATGGATGAATATCCTATGCCTGACATATGGCACACCCAGAACCTCCTCTGGGTTTGAGATCTCACAACTGCTTTATCAGAGTTACATAAATCCAAGATATAGTTAAATTTCCAACTAAACTTTTAAATCACCCAGTGTCTCTTTCTCTCCATAATTCATTTCTTGTTGCCTGCAGGTTTGGAAGCTAGAGAATTCCTTATTGGATCACCGGAACAAGACCATCCGCAATGATTACCGCAGGACCCAGCCCCTGCATGACAGAGTGGTGGAAGCCAACTTCATGTATCACCGTAATCGTCGTAAGATCAACTCTTACTTATTCTTTGTAATTTGTTGACTCCCGTTTTCTTCCTTCTTTGGTGGACCTATCTCTTCTGGCAACAGAAAGGGAAAGAGAGTCATCTAAGCAGCAGGAGGCTCAATTTGTAGAGGGCTTGGCAAAGGGGATGACTCATTTTCCCAGTCCAGGCAGTGACGCCTGTGAGTAGAACAGAGGAGTCAATGAGGATGGGTGACCGACTGTATGATTTACTACGTACCTGGCCTTGGCCAAAGACAGTAGGAGGAGTAAGATGTCAGCAATATCCAGACACTCCCATAAGAGGGTAGGCTCAGGTTAACCTTATATAACCCAACCTAAGTTATTTCCCACACACTTCTATCTTGGTCTGTAGCACAGGCCCATCTCAACTCCTCCTATACATTCCTTCAAGGTAGTGTTAACTAGACCACATGTTGTTAACCACATTTTCTTGGGGATCAAGCTCTGACACCAGGGTGCTGGACGTAGGTATAGGCAGTCCAACTTCCCTGGAATCGCTAATCCACTGGGTCAGGCACCAACTGTGTTCTTGGCTCACCTCATTTCTGTGGTTGTAAGAATATAAATATTCTACAATTCTCCCATCTTTATTTTTTGTCTGCTTCTCTACAATCAATTTCTGTTTACCACTCCTGACACCTTTACATCTTCTAACACAATGGAATCGGTCTCTAATCAATGTTACCCCACTTTACATGTCTCTTTTAAGATTTTTGAATCTCTATACATTACCCCCTCCCCCCAGATGAAGGCCCATTGTGCTTTTCTCCCCATCTTTCCTTCTTGGTTTATTTATCAACTTCCTTCACATCGGTTTGCTTTTCCAATGCAATTACTAAGAGAAAAAATAACGATACCCGCTATAATTATAGTCCCCCGTATTATACTACAGACTATCTATACTATAGATGTTAACAGTAACAATTTCTTTTTCAAAACGGTGGCATCTTCCCGAACAGGTCCAGTTGCTAGCAGGCTAGCTAAAGGGAGCTTAGACTCGATCTGTCTCCTTGTTCTAATTTTGCCATGATCCCCCATTTTCCCAAATAAAAATTAACACTATTCTTTTTTTTTAATCCTCACCTGAGGATATGTTTTTATTGATTTTAGAGGGAGAGGAAGGGGGAGAGAGAGAAAAACAATGATGTGAGAGAGAAATATCGATAGGTTGCCTCCTGTGCGTGCCCTGACCAGGGATTGAATCCACAACCTAGCTATGTGTCCTGACTGGGAATCGAACCTGCAATGTTTTGGTGTATGGGACGCTGCTCCAACCAATTGAGCCACCTGGCCAGGGCTACGCTATTCTTGCAACAGGCACAGATAATACAGTTTAGCATATGCCACATCTCAAATGCTCTGTCTACTTGGCAGGGGGTGGGGTGTCATGCCAATATACCTTCATGAAGGAACACAGATGTTCCAGATACCAGTATCTCTTTTTTTTTTAAATCCTCACCTGAGGATATTTTTCCATTTTTCTTCAGATAGAGTGGGAGGGAGGAGGAGAGAGAGAGGGAGAGAGAAATAAACATCGACGTGAGAGGGACACATCCAATGGCCGCCTCCCCACGACCCCGACCAAGGCCGGAGATGAACTGCAACCGAGGCACATGCCCCTGACCGGAATTGAACCCGTGATTCATCGGTCCAGAGGACGATGCTCTAACCGCTGAGCCAAACTGGCCAGGGCTACCAGTACCTCTTAGACCACAGTGCTCCATGTCGCTGTTGCCTGTAGGTCCACTGTGGCCCTTCTGAGACTCATTGCTTAGGGTTATTAATGTAACTCCCAGTAGATAGTAAGAAGGCTTCTTCCCACACCCCAGTGGAAGGATCTGAATGATGGTTTGCCTTTGCTGATTAGAGAACAGAGAATTGGCATCACCCCTCTCCACCTGCCCTCACGCCCAGACTTCTATGTAGCAGTGATTGTCGCCAGTCAAGCCAGTTGGGTGACCCATGAGGTATCTCATAGTTCTGTAGTATGACTGATCTGTCAATCAGGAATGACCTGAGAAACGAAGGTCAGTTCCAAAAACAAGACAATGGTCTAATACAGACCTCTGGCAATTTATTTATTAGAAAACACCTATGTACCCTAAGATAAGGAAGGGCTACTGGGCATCACATGAAAAAGTAAGGCACAAGCCTAGAACCACCTTCATGTCACCCCCTGGATTTTGGCAGCTTGCAAGCCTAAATTCAGACGCAGTGAAGATGCTGGAAGCCAATCAGAGGGCCACATGGGCATTCTGAGGAGTCACAAACACTTCCCTTGAACTCACGTGTGGGGAAGGGTATCTGGCTGTCCCATGTTCTCTGTTTTCATGAGCATCTCCTGAGTTTTGACCTCTTTCCATGAACTCTTCTTTTTACAGAATATATTCTAGACGCTGAGCTCCAGGCTTACCTACGAAAGATCGACAGTAACCTTGATTACTTGAGAAGACATGTTGAACAGAAGAAAGCGAAGAGAAAATGCAAATATTGAGCTTTTTAGTATGCTCTGCCCCAGCTCCGAGGACTCCTGTTGGTCTGGATCGCGCCACTCCCCTTGAAGCACCCACTGAATTTCTGATTAAAACAGTGGAAATCATCCTCCGCGAAAGGACATGAGATGGTTGAAATGTATAAGAAGGAATTTCAGGTAGACACCACCAACGGAAATGGATTGGAATAGAAATGTAAAGGTCTGACTACCCTTCCTGTCAAATCATGCACCTTGATCTTTCTCAATTATAAACCAGCCCGAACCTCTCTGTAGCATTTAGATGTAATAAATAACT
This sequence comes from Tadarida brasiliensis, assembly GCA_030848825.1. NCBI lineage: Eukaryota > Metazoa > Chordata > Mammalia > Chiroptera > Molossidae > Tadarida > Tadarida brasiliensis. The sequence continues at coordinate 5,849,656 of CM061264.1, forward strand.
TTGGAAATCTGTCATTGGAAAATTTCTCTTTTCCTTTGTATAACACTTCAAATATCCCTTCCTTTTCCTACCCTGAGGGACTCAGCTGATGGGATAGAGATCAAGCTGGGAGGGATTTCCAGGACCAAGATTCAGAAAAAAGATTCTTACTTGGGGTCTGTCAGTGGGGAGGTCTGGAGCAGTGATCACACCCTGTGAGAGAGAGAGAGAGAAAAGCAAGAGGAGTGGAGGGAGCAGAGTGGGCTGGTCCTTGTTAGTGCGATGGTGTCTAGCCCTATCGTCACTAGATCAGGTTCAAGGGCTAGCTCTACCACTTACTAGTCATGTGGGCTAATAGAGCTGTGGCTGATTAAATAAGACAAGGCTGAGACGTGCCCAGCAGAGTGTCCACTGTTCCACTGGTCAGTTAGGGGCACCCTCACCAAGGCCCCTTCCTTACCCACTCTTCAACTTCCTCCTCGCCTCTGAGTGAGCGCGCCCTCCTCCTCCTGAATCCCTGTACTTGCTGTTATTCCCACCTCTGCTCTTCGCTGTTGTTACTCATCACGTCCTTCATGAGGCTGCATTATTCCGTTTACAGAAAAAGAAACCAAGAGGCAAACGGGCCAGGTGACCTGCCCAAGATCTCCCAGGTAGTAGACGATAAAGCCAGGATTTGAACCCAAGTTTCTTGTAGCCAAGTTATTTTAGCTACAAAAGCCTTCCTTCTCATTTATCCAACAAGCTTTGTAAAGCACCTGCTATGTGCCAGACGTGAGGCTAAGTACTGGGGTGTAGAGGTGGGGGAGGGATGGTTCCTACCTACACCTGGAGCTCAAGTCCAGTGAGCAGGACATATCTTTATTTATTTTTTAATTTTTTAAAATATTTTTTCTTTTTAAAACTGATTTTAGAGAGAGAGGAAGGGAGAGGGAGAGATAGAAACATCCATGAGAGAGAACATCGACTGGCCGCCTCCTGCATGCCCCCCACTGGGGATCGAGCCCACAACCTGGGCATGTGCCCCGAGTGGGAATTGAACCAGCGACCTCTTGGTGCATGGGTCAATGCTCAACCACTGAGCCACATCGGCTGGGCAGGACATATATTTAAATAACCAATACCCTACCATGGGAAGAACAACTGTTTAAAGCCTCTACAGAGGGGCTGGTACTTGGCCTGAGTTTGGAAGGCTGCAAAGGAGTTCACCTGGTGAGCCAAGTGCAGAGGTGTGGGAGGGGAGAGGGGAGGGGTGGGGGTGCGACAGGCCCAGGGAATAGCACTTGCCAATGGGACCACAGAAGGAAGTGAGAGTAGCTGGGTGTGGCTAGAGGACCAGGTTCAAGGCAGCTGGCTGGGAAAGGGAGGCTGTAGTGGGGGAGGTCAGGCATCACTGGTACCTTCTGTGCCATGAAAGGGGTGTGGCTTTTCTCCTGTGAGGGTGATGTGCAGTTACTGCAGGGTTTTTGGTAAGGGAATGATGAGATAGGATTCATTCTTTCACCTAGAAATGTGTATCTATGATGAATTGGAGAGGACGCAGTGAACAACATAGGCAAGGAGCTCATGCTCCTGTGGGGACAGATGCTATAATAAAGTAAACAGCCCTGGCCAGTTTGGCTCAGCAGTTAGAGCGTCGGCCTGCAGACCAGACAGTCCCAGGTTTGGTTCCCGCTAAGGGCACGTGCCTCGGCTGCAGTTTGTCCCCGGCTCCGGTTGGGGTCGTGTGGGTGGCAACCACTTGATGTATCTCTCTCACATCGATGTTTCTCTCTCTCTCCCTTTCTCTGTCTCTCTTCCTCCCTCTCTCCCTCTGGCTGTATCTGAAGTTAAAATGCAAAAATGTCCTCGGGTGAGGAGGAGGAAAAAAAAAAAGTAAACAAAGCCCTGGCCGGTTTGGCTGAGCAGTTAGAGCATCGGCCCTCGGACCAAAGAGTCTGGGGTTCAATTCCGGTCAAGGGCACATACCTTGGGTGTGGTTCGTCCCCGGCCCTGGTTGTGGTCGTGCGGGAGGCAACCAGTTGATGTGTCTCTCTCACACTGATGTTTCTCACCCTGCCCCATATGAAGATAAATGGAAAAATATCCTAAGGTGAGGATTAAAAAAACAAAAAGTAAACAAACAGGACTACACATGCCTGTAAGGTGCTTGAACACAAAGGAAAAGGAACACAGAAGGGGCAGGGAAAAGGCAATGGGGCTGGAAGGTGGACTTTTCTGGATGCATCCTGTTTGGTAGTTTTGACTTTGGAACCTTGGGTTTTAGACAAAAATAAAACAAAATTAAATGAAAAAGATTATTTAAAATCCATAAAACTTAAGTTAACTTAAAATATAAAAGCACAGTAAAATGACTGAACAATTGAACACTGAGTTGTAGCATAAACACACAAGAATTTTTCCGAGTTATTTTAAACACAGTGTCTTGCCCTGGCCGGTTTGGCTCAGCGGTTAGAGCGTTGGCCTGCGCTCCAGAGAGACCAGGGTTCGGTTCCTGCTAAGGGCATGTACCTCGGTTGCAGTTTGTCCCCGGCCCTGGTTGGTCGTGCGGGTGGCAGCCACTCGATGTGTCCCTTTCACGTCGATGTTTCTCTCTCTCCACCTCTCTCTCCCTCCCACTCTGTCTGAACAAAAAATGAAAAAATGTCCTCAGGTGAGGATAAAAAAAAAAAAAAACACAGTGTCTTTACTATTATACCTAGTGGGGTATCTCCTAAGGACAAGAACTGCAAAGTATTCCTAAACAATACTCAGGACTCTCACCAGCAATAATACTGGTATCATTATTTGAAGCTCTGTGTGTGTGTGTAATTAATATATTACTATATATACATAAATTATTATGTTTATGCCCTTAGTAGCAAGATTTTCAGCCTAAAAGAGAGATTCAAATACAAAACTAAAAAAAAAAAAAAAAAAAAAAAAAAGCTAAGTAAAAACCTGGTCATCATAAATTTGAATGGAAAATATCAGCTTGTGTTTATAAATTTTTTTCTCTTTCTAAGAAGCATGCATTTGCTAGCTCTGTCCACCTGTCAGGTGTAGGAACAGCAGTAACTCTGTAGCACCTTAGAACCAGATGGGTGTCTCTCAATACTACTTCCCACTATGGGAACCTGGGCTCCCTGGAGAAATGGTTGGTTCCAGATCTGGGGCAAGGATGTACAGATGAGCCTGGGACAGCTTCTCAGGCCAGAAAACAAGACATCTAAGATGATTGGAGTCACTCCCAGAAGACACAGGGGCCATCTTGAAGGGGCTCCTGGCACCATTTAAGCATGGAAAAGAATACTATCAGGAAAAGAAGACTAACTGTAATGGATTGAAACATATTAAATAGAAAGAAACACATGAGCTCATAATGGTATGAAAAATGAAAATTCATCAGTCAACTTTGGAGGTTGCTAGGGAAACCACTTACTGTTCTGTAAATTTGCAAATTGAGGGGGAGAATCAAATGTTTGTCCTTCCTTTCCTATCCAAATTATATTTCAAAGGAATCTCACAGTTGGTTGTATTAATTTCCTGTGGCTGCCATAGCAAATGCCCCAAAACTGTGTGACTTAAAAACAGAGAAATATATATATTTTCACAGTTCTGGAAACCCTAAATCTGAATCAAGGTGTTGGCAGGGCCAAGCTCCATCCAAGGCCTCGAGGACAGAATCCTTCCTTGCTTCCTCCAGCTTCTGGTGGCCCCAGGTGTCCTTGGCTCGTGGCTGCATCACTCCAATCTCTGCGTCCACCTTCACATCACCTCCTCTTCTCTGTGTCTGTGCCCCTCTGTCTTTTTCTTATAATACTTGTCATTGAATTTAGGGTTCACTTGGAAAATCCAGGATAATCTCATCTCAAAATCCTTAACTTAATTACATCTTCAAAGATCCTTTTTTCCCATAAGGTCACATTCACAGTTTCTGGGTGAACATATCTTTTGGGGTGTGGGGGTGACCATTCAACCCACTGCAGTTTGAGAATGAAAGTTCTTCTTGAAGCAATTCTAGATCATAAATTCAAAAGGAATCATTTTTGCAACCCAAGTGAAATAATGGACCCGGGTGATGACTGTGATTGGTTCCTAACACCAGTGGATGGAAGGTTACCGGGGTCCTCATGAAATGGAATGAAAGGGCTGACCACCATTAGAGACACTGAGCAGTGTTGCCATCTCAGATGTGGAAGAGTGGACACTGTGCCTGTTGGAGTACACAGCACTGCCGATGGACACTAGTGGCAAAAGAAACTGTTTTTGGTAACCTGAATCTAATTAAGCCTTTGGCTACAATGAGCAGTTTTCAGAAAATTCTGGGACTAGAAAAATGTGTATTCACCAAGAAGATAGAAGATCCACGGGGAGTTTTTTCCACAATAAACTCCAAGTATGAATCCAGACTATATAAAGAAATCCTTAGCCCTGGCCGGTTTGGCTCAGTGGTTAGAGCCTCGGCCTGAGGACCAGAGAGTCCCGGGTTCGGTTCCCGCTAAGGGCACGTACCTCGGTTGCAGTTTGTCCCCGGCCCCGGTTGAGGTTGTGTGGGTGGCAACCCCTCGATATGTCTTTCTCACGTCGATGTTTCTCTCTCTCTTCCCCCCTCTCTCCCTCTGCTCTATCTGAAGATAAAAATGCAAAAATGTCCTCGGGTGAGGATGAAAAAAAAAAAAGAAATCCTTAAAAATCAACAAGAAAAGGACTAGCAACTCAAGAAAAAAATCATAAAAAGGGATGAACTGATACTTTACAGGAGAAGAAGTGGGAATGATCAATAAATAAATGAAAAGACTCAATTTCACTGGTAATTAAGGTAATGAAAATTAAAACCACAATGAGGTAAAATCTCACACCCCCATATTGGCAGAAACTGTCAAGTCTGACAACGCCACATCCTGCTGAGGCTGTGGCACAGTCTCCATCCATTGTCAGAGGGACTGTGCAGACCCCATGACCCAGAAATTCCACCTCTAGGTATTTACCTTACAGAAACTTGCATATGTGACTAAGAAACAAAAATGGTCACATCAGCATTACTTGTGATTGAAAAATGTGGGAAGCAACCTACTATAGTCAACAGGATAATAATGTAAAATAATCAAACTAGGTAGTAGTGAAGAATGAATGAACCAGAACTACACGTCAACATGGTAGAAAGTCACAAGCTTGATGCTGAGCAACAAAGTAGCAGGAAAAATGTACAGAGTAATAATATAAAAAGTCGAACAGTAACAAAATAATTATCACATATATAATTTTAAGGTGGCATAAATGAAGTAAAGGCAATACATAAGAAAAAAGCAAATTCAGAAAAGTGGTTGTATCCATTATGGGAGAGGGGGAGTTGGACACGACTTTCAATTGTGTCTATGATGACTTATTGCTTAAAGTGAGTGGTGGATACTGCATGGTCATTACTCTTTATTCATTACTACTTTTTCCTTTTTTTTCCCCTCACCTGAGAACATTTTTGCATTTATATTCAGATAGAGCGGGAGGGAGAGAGGGAGGAAGAGAGGGAGAGAAACATCGATGTGAGAAAGACACATCAAGTGGTTGCCACCCACACGACCCCAACTGGGGCCGGGGACAAGCTGCAACTGAGGTACGTACCCTCAGCGGGAACCAAACCCAGGACTCTCTGGTCCATGGGCTGATGCTCTAACTGCTGAGCCAAACCGGCCTGGGCTATTCCTTTTAAATATGAAGCTGATTGCATCACTTTCCTACTTAACACCTTCCAATGGTTTCCCATTACACTCTGAATAAATCCCAAAGCCCTAATTGTGGTCTACATCATTTGGTCCCCTCGCCACTTCCTGTACATCATCTGTTACCACTCTCCCTTTTGCTCACTGAGTTCTGGTCAATGTTCCTCAGACATACCACTTATATTCCAGCCTCAGGGCCTTTGCACATACTGTTTTCGCTGCACTGAATGTAGGGCAGACTCCTACTCTTTGTTGCTATGCTTCTCCACCCATATCACCACAAAAACTCCCAAACCATGTTTTGTTTTACCCTAGAGATTGACAGTGAGCTTGAGATGACCTTGGCTCTCTCAGGTAATACTATGACGGATCACTTCTTCACCATTTTGCCCTGAACTGTAATCCCAGGGCTGGGCCCATTGCTGCGGGGTCCTTCCTATTCAGGGCAGCTCATCCATGGATTGAGGGAAGAGGCTGCAGAATGGCTCTAGAAAGGATGTGTCATGTAGGAGGGAGGTACGGTCATCCCAGGTAGAATCATGGGCTCCAGAATCCTCTCCAGTGGCTCCCGGGCTGGATGAACCACGTGCTCACTGCAGCTTCCCTGGGCCACTGGCAGATCCAGACATGGGCCCAGAGCAAGAGCACGGCTCCAAGCTCAGGGAGTGAGCCCAGCGGTATTAAGGCTCAGCACTGACCCAGCTTCTGGGGACATTTTAATGAGAAGGGTCACTCACCTATACGTTGTGCTTCAAAAGTTCCCGAGAATTCCCACAGACCTCAGCTCATCTCTAGCCTCACAGCAGTGCCTGAGAGTTGGGGAAACGGAGGCCCAGAGTTCCTCAGGGGCAGAACTGGGACTTGAACTCAGGTCTCAGTCGCCAAGTGTTTCCACTGTCCTGTGACATCTCCCTTTGGAGTGGGTAGGAGATGGCCAGGGCGTCCACCAATGACTAAGGGGTCCCCAAAGGTCATTACTTTCAGCACTTGCAGAACGATACCGGCAAAATGTCTGTTTCTGAAGCACCCTCAGGCTTTGGCCACACCATTGCTGTCACGTGCACTTCTCACAGACCTGTGAGGACACTTGTTCCAGAACTTACGGCTCACAGGCCCAATGGCACCAAGTGTGGTTTCTCACTGACGACCAGGCTTGGGAAAGGGGCTGAGGCAGGCGGCTGTCTGGCTGGAAGCCTCTGGTTTATCCGGAAGCTGCTGTTCTGCCCGGAAGCCGCCGGTCTGCCCGGAAGCCGCTGGTCTGCCCGGAAGCCGCCGGTCTGCCCGGAAGCCGCCGGTCTGCCCGGAAGCCGCTGGTCTGCCCGGAAGCCCTTGGTCTGCCCGGAAGCCGCTGGTCTGCCCGGAAGCCGCCGGTCTGCCCGGAAGCCGCTGGTCTGCCCGGAAGCCCTTGGTCTGCCCGGAAGCCGCTGGTCTGCCCGGAAGCTCTTGGTCTGACTGGAAGCTCCTGGTGTGCCCGGCAGCCGCCGGTCTGCCCGGAAGCCCTTGGTCTGCCCCGAAGCCGCTGGTCTGCCCGAAGCCCCTAGTGTGCCCGGAAGCCCTTGGTGTGCCCGGAAGCCCCTCGTGTGCCCGGAAGCCGCTGGTCTGCCCGAAGCCCCTAGTGTGCCCGGAAGCCCTTGGTGTGCCCGGAAGCCCTTGGTGTGCCCGGAAGCCCCTAGTGTGCCCGGAAGCCGCTGGTCTGCCCGAAGCCCCTAGTGTGCCCGGAAGCCCTTGGTGTGCCCGGAAGCCCCTAGTGTGCCCGGAAGCCGCTGGTCTGCCCGAAGCCCCTAGTGTGCCCGGAAGCCCTTGGTGTGCCCGGAAGCCCTTGGTGTGCCCGGAAGCCCCTGGTGTGCCCGGAAGCCGCTGGTCTGCCCGAAGCCCCTAGTGTGCCCGGAAGCCGCTGGTCTGGCCGGAAGCCCCTGGTGTGCCCGGAAGCCCATTAACTCAGCGTGTTTGCTGACACACTACCACGCGTGGCACTGCGCTGGGCAGGCTCCCCACTCCCGGAGGTCGCGGTGGATGGCGAGGCAGGGCACCTGCTACGTCATGTGAGCGTGTGGGGGTCAGGGACAAGCAGGAGCTTGCTGGGCACGGAGGCAGGACCCGAGGAAGGTGGGGCTGCCAGGGCCGGTGGGTGGTGAGCTGGAGAACTGTCTGTTTAGAGGGGTGTTTGCTGCTGCCCAAGGCCGGCCACCCTGTCCGCCAGCCCAGCTTGGAGGTTTGGCTTCCATCACTGCCCTGGGGCTCTGGGGGAGCAGAAGCCTTGGGCCTGCCACCATCCTCCTGCTGCAGACCCCTGAGGACAGTGGAAGTGGGAGTGAGACCCCCCTGCTGAGAAGGACGGTGAAGGCAGCACCCAGGGAGATGAGCAAGAAAGTGAATGTCCAACCTGTAACACTTGAGGGTAAAAAGAGTTCAATTAAAATTTTAGAACTTTTCAGGAAATGAGAGCTCATTATACTTGCTCAGTTTTGTAGTAACAGAGAGTTGTAAATTTTGTAAATGTCTAACCCTAGAGAATTAATGTGGAGATGAGGCTGGCATGAGAATGAGAGTGTGTGTGTGTGTGTGTGTGTGTGTGTGTGTGTGTACGTGTATACAGAGATACGGAAGGTTCCACACCAAGGATTTAAGCAATCATTTTCTGAGTGGGTTAGAGGGTGACTTTTCTGATGAAAAAGCATTGAAAAAGAAAAAAACAACAACACACAAATATAATAAAACGAAAGAATGAAGGAAAAAAAATCTAGAATCTTTTAACATTTCAAATTTTCAATTTTTTTATAGTCAATTATATCAGTTCTGTTTGTTTTAATTTTATTGAAAGACTGAAAAATGAAAGTTTCCAGTCATCAATGGACATTTTTATAATTTTTATGGAAAGTGTAACTATTACTATTTAATTGTTATTGTTTACTGTTAATTTTGATCACAACTTTTCACCATTACAAACAGCACAAAGTAGAAATTTGAATGAATTGAGTTTAAAAACTAAAACAAAAACATCGAAGAGAAAAATTAAAAGACTTTCAGTGATAGTAATTTGGCACTAATATTATTTCCCTCAGATTGGCATTGTGAACACTTTTGCAACTGAATTGCTGAAGTCAATTTTGTTTTTCAAAAATTTTCTCCCAGGAGCTGCCGACACACCTGCAGTGAGAGCAGAAAGAATCTACTTTTTAAACAGCCACAAAAGCAGATTCATGATGTCAGCAGGAAGAAAGTCACCTGGCCTGCCGCCCCCTCAGGGCCTCTCTGGGAGCAGAAGCTGGGAAGACCCCTCAGCAGGCCCTGGAATTTCTTTGTTCCAACACTAGTTTCTGTGAGTTCACGGTGCCAGAGAAAAGATTTGAGAAACAAATTATCCCTTAGAAACAGCCCATCAGCTGTTCCAGGGTGCTCTCAGTGGGCGTTCCTCTCACCAGTGCCAAGAATTTTCCAAAAGGCCTCTGTGTTGGTGCCATTTTGTGAAAACCTAATTCAGGCAGAGATTTTGCAGAGGACAGGTCAGAGGGCTGAGCTGACCCGCTGCCTTTGTAGAGAAGGTGCTGCCCTCCAGTGGCCATTCTGAGGATGGCGGGGCCTGTGCCCAAGGGACCTTAGAGATCTATCTATCTCCTCCCGTTTTTTCATATTGGTAAATCGGGGTACATAAGAGGACCTGTAATGATCATGTGATAAGTTACAGGCATATCAGGGACAAACAGCACAATGTGTGTTCCTGGACTGGTCTTTCTCACACAGTGATGCATTGGGCTATGGTCCCTCTTGCCTCTATGTCCTGCTTTTTGAAATTCAAAGCACCTTTACCCCTGGGTGATAGATGCCCAACCCTTCCTATCCACCCTCTTGTCACCTGAAACACCCCCCCCCCCAAGCTCAATGGATAAACTGGCCATTCATGCCCTCTCTTGAGCCAGCTGACATCTGAGTGCAGAGGGGACCAGGACTGGCCTTGGGAATCCTAAACCTCACACAAGTGGATGTTGGGGTCAGACACCAAGTTCTTCCAGGGACAGCTTCTGTTCAGAAAAGAGGAGGCAGGTGCTAGAGACTAGTAGAGAAGCCGCCTGGGCCTCAGATGGCGGTCATTGTGGCTGAGGGAGACAGGCAGTGACTGCCGGTTACCTCTGACCTGGGCTGTACGTCCTGCCCTTGGCTCCCAGGGAAATTTCCCACTGGCCTCTATCGAGCAGATTGGGTTGCATTTCTGCTCTTCACAAACACACAATCTCCAAATAAGACACCATACACCTTTTATTTTGTCTGAGTCACAGAAGCAACCAGGGTGGCTGGAGGGCCTGGGGTTATCAGCGCCCTGTTACAGCTGAGTAAACTGGGACCAGAGAGTATGCTCTGACACACAGCCTTTTAGTGGGGAGGCAGGAACTCAACTGCAAGTCCTGTGCTCCAACCACCTGTTCCCTGGGACTGGCATTTTCAGGATGCGGCCCAGAAGCCTCAGCTTCACCAAGGCCTGCTCAATAGTCACCCTCCAAACAGCAAAATGGGCTCCTGGGAGTGGGAACTGAGAGAGACGGCCCTCAGCTGCTGCAGGGTGGGGTGCACAGGCATGGGCCCCTCTTTCAGTGGGGACTGAGAAAAGCCTGCTTGTGCAGTTTTCTTAGGGGCAGACACAGTGGGCAAACAGCCAGCACTAGGCCTAGATCAAAAATACCAGAAGGGACCACTAGTCCTTGTCGAGGACAAAAAAAACCTGGCACCTATGGAGGGAGCCTCTGAGCACTCCCCATGTGCAAGAATGGGGGTGTCATATGTGCTGCTCACTGTCACCCCCTCTGCACCTGGGGAGCTCCACTTCACCCTTCAGGACATGGAGTCCCCACCATGAGACAGGCAGGCCCCCAGCTGGCGCACGTTCGAGGACGAGCAGCACGGGTGCAGGTTGTTAGGCGAGTTGTGCCACACGCAGGTGCCAAATAACAGCAAGATCTGCAACCCAGGCCTCCTGTCTCCTAGGCCAGGATCTCTACCCTGTCCCCCATTTAAGGGGGACTCACGGGGCTCTGTCGGAAGTTTACCGTTACAGGTTAAAGATCCTCTCTGCTCAACAAGCTTTACTTTGACAATGAAAACACTACAGGGAAGGCCATCGACTAGGCCCTTCCCAGTCATTTGAATCTTAGTGTGAGTCCAACGGCACAAGCAGATGCCCTGTAAATATCTGCTGAGAACTGAGGCCCCTACCCAGAGCAGGACCCTGGAGAGGAGACCCCAGCCAAAGGGACAGTGGGGAAGACAGGCACCCAGGGAAGGGAGAGGGCTTTATCCCCGGAAGTTACACGAGGAAGGGTGTAGAACACACTCAGACTGAGTCCATGTGAGGGGCAAGGGAACCAGGGCGTCTACAACCAACTCCACCAGCCACAGGAATAGGGCGGCTGCAGGTGGCCGCTCCCCAGCTCTCCCGGCTCGGCCTGGCTCAGAAGTGCCAGGGAAAGGGAAGGAGGGCCGACAGGGACACTGAGTCAGCCAGGAAACACGGAAGGGTGTCTGTCCTACATACATTGACACATTTAATCCCCTCAACAATCCTGTGAGGTAGACATGAAACGGTCACTACTCCCATTTTCAGACGGGAACACGAGCACTCACCGAAGTGCAGAGCCGGGGTTGGAAGCCACGCAGTCTGGTTCCAGCGTCCACGCTGGAACGGGCTGGCTGTGGAGCTGATGCACTGTCAGTGGGGGCATTCAGCAGAGGCCTGTAACTAGGATTGTTGAACAAGGGATGCCTACTGGGGACAGGGACTAAGAGACAGCGAACTAAGGTCTTTTCCAACTGAATCCGTCATCTTACGAAGTGGAAGGAGAAGGATCTGAAAAACAAGTCCGGGCAGCCAACCCAGGGAGCTCTGATGCCAAGGCTGGGGGAGGGGCGAATGAGATTTCTGCTGAGTGGGTTTTACAGCGGACACCTGACCCCAAACCTTGAGCCAGTTTTCTCTCCGGGGGACTGCTCATCGGAGCCCAAACGTTGCTAGCTGTGGAATCAACCAGCCCTGAGCCCCCTCCCCACACCCTTCCTGAAGATCAGGAGCTGAATTAGCCTCAGGGATGCTCCAGGCTGCAGAGACCCCACTGGGACGAGGCCACCACTGCCAAAGTCTGTGACTGTGGGTCCAGGCGAGGAGGCCAAGCCTCGGCTTCCAGCCGCCCTTGGTGTAGCAGAGAACAGCACAGTCTGAATTACAACAGAGCCTGGGTGACGGCATAATCACAGCCTCCTGAATGCTTTCTTTATTCAAGTGCACGGCATGCAGCAAAGGGTTAATCAGTATCTAGAAGAAGAGGTCCTATGGGTCCCGCTTTAACCAATAACTGATGTTCAATGGCCGGTACTTTCTCCCGTGCATGAAAACGGAATTGCTGCAGCTCTTAAAAGTTAGTTTGCTTTCGAGGGTTTTCCGCCCGCACCCACAAACTGCCAGCCTTGGCGTATCAAGTCCAAGTGTGACTGTGCCTTCCTCTGAGTGGGGTGTGGCTAGATGGCATTCCTGGTGCCTCACCCTGAGACCTTGGCTCACACCCTCCCTTCTTGGGGACCCTGACCTGGGCATCCTTCCTCATCTGCGGAGTCACCTCCACATCACCTGGGCTTCGGCACAAAGGTGAGGGAGTCCGTGCAAGCCAAGCAAAGGACAAAGAGCGACTGTCCATTCTCAAAGAAGACAGGAGACAGAGGCATGCGGACTGACTCAGCCTGAACCCCACACCTCAGAACAGCACTGATGAGGCCGCGCAGGGAGAGGCTGCAGCTGTTACAACTCGGGGCCCGGGTCACCTGACCATGAGTGAAACCCAATCAGCAAGCGCTGACTGAACACCTGCTGCAAGTGCTGACCCGGCACTAAGCGAAGTTCCATCAGAACTTTGCTCTCAGGGGCTGTCCCAGGGCCACGGGGTTGATGACAGAGGGCCTGCTGTTCCCGTGCAAGGACAAGGGAAGGAATCCCAGGAAACGCGGGGACTTGCTCTCAGGGCATAATGTCTGTGGCAAAGTGGGGACCAGGCTTTTCAAGGTCACACACTCCCCACCTCGTGCCCAAGCACCAAGGGACTGTGCGGTTTGCGGATTTGAAATTTAAAATATTTTGTATTAGACATTTATTTCAAATGTACAAGTTGATGTTCTGACATATGTACACTTCCGTATTATCACCACCATGAAGATAATGAACATTTCCATCATTCCAAAAGTTTCTTCCCGTGATTGCTGATTTGTCTTCTGTCACTGTAGATGAGTTGGCGTTTTCCACAATTTTACGTAATTAAAATAACACAGTATGTGTTTTTCAGTCTGGCTTGTTTCACTGAGCAGAATTACTTTGAGGTTCATGCATACTGTGACATGTTCGTATCTCTATTGCTGAGAAGGATGCTATTGTGTGGATCAACCACAATTCGTCTATTCATTCAGCTAGGGATGTGCTTTTATAGTGTGTCCAGTTTGGGGCCGTTACAAATAAACCTGCTATGAACACTTGTGTACAAGCCTTTGTATGGACATGTGCTTTAGCGTCTTTGGGTAAAGACTCAGGAGTGGAATGCTGGATCACATGGTAGATGTTTAACTTTTTAAGAGACTGGAAAACTGCCTTGGAAGTGGCTGTACCATTTTACATTCCTATCAGCAGTATACGAGAGTCCCGAGAGTCCCGTTTTCTCCACATCCTTGTCAACACTTGATGCAGTTTGTCTTTTTTTGTTGTTTTGTTTTATTAATCCTCACCCAAGGATATTTTTCCACTGATTTTTAGAGAGTGTGGAAGGGAGGGAGGGCAGGAGAGAGAGACACATCAATTGGTTGCCTCCCGAAAACCCCCCACAGGGGCCAGGGTTCAAACCTGCAACCCAGGTACGTGCCCTTGACCACAGCTGAACCTGAGACCCTTCAGTCCACAGGCCGACACTCCAACCACTGAGCCAAAGCGGCCAGGGTGTTGTAGTTAGTCTTTTTAATTTTAGGCACTCTAACAGGTGTGCAGTGGTATATTATTGTGGTTTTAATTTGTATTTCCCTGATTACTGATAATGAACATCTTTTCACATACTGTACTTATTTACTACCACGTGCCTTCTTCGGTGAAGTAGCTATTCAACTCTTTTGCCCACTTTTAAACTTGAGTTGTTTGTTTTCTTCTTCTCAAGTTCTGAGAGTTCTTTATACATTACACATTTATACATCTAGATACGCATCTTCCTCCTACGTGATTTGCATGTGTGTGTGCCAGTCTGTGGCCTCGCTGTTCCTTGTCATAACAGTGTCTTACAAATAGCAGAAGTTCTTACTTGTGTCAGAGTCCAGTTTATCAATGTTTCCTGTTGTGGATTGTGCTTTGAGGGGTTTTTGTGTAACCCAAGCTTACAAATATGTATCTCCTATGTTCTATTCTAGAAGTTTTTATAAAGTTTTAATTTAGGGCTATGATCCATTTTGAGTTAATTTTTATATATGATGTGAGATATGGATAAAAGTTCTTTTTTTCACATATGGATATAATTGCCCTAGTGCATTTGTTGGAAATACTATCCTGTCGCCATTCAGTTGCTTTTGTCAAACATCAGTTGTCTTTGGATGTGTAGGTTTAGTTCAGGGTTCCTTATTGTGTTCCATTGAGCTATCGGCTACACTATACTGTATTGATAACTGTAGCTCTGTAATGAGTGTTGACACAAGGTAGTAAGTCCTCCAACATCTTTTTCAAAGTTGTTTTGGTTATTTTAGGTTTTCTGCATTTCCACATAAATTATAGAATCAGCTTGTCAATTTCTAACCCCACTCCCTACCAAAAAAAAAAAAAGCCTGCTGGAATTTTTATTGTAACTGAGTTGAATCTATAGATAAATTTGGGGGAGGATCAAGCCAACCTTGCATTCTTAGAATAAGCCCCACTTGATCAGGAATATATGCTTATCCTTATATGGTATTCTACTTGCTAAATTTTGGTTAATATTTTTTATATCTATGTTCACAAGGTGTATTAATCTGTAGTTTTCTTTTAATGCCTTTAGTTTGGCTTTGGAATTGGAATAATAACAGCTTCATACAATGAGTTGAGTATTCTTTTCTCTTTAATTTTCTGGAAGACTTTGTGACAAACTGGTAGAATCACCAGTGAACTCATCTGGGCCTGGAGTTTCCTTCGTGGGAAGGTGTTTTTGTTGTTGTTAATCCTCACCCAAGGATATTTTCCCATTGATTTTTAGATAGAGTGGAAGGGAGGAAGGGAGGGAGAGAGAGAAAAACATCGATGTGGCAGAGACACACTGACTGGTTGCTTCCCGAATGACCCTGACTGGGCCCGGGCATCGAACCTGCAACCCTCCATGTCTTCGACTAGGAATTGAACCCACGACCCTTTGGTCTGAGGGCCGATGCTCCAACTGCTGAGCCAAACCAGCCAGGGTCGTGGGAAGGTTTTTAACTACAAATTCAATTTCTTTAGTTGATGTAGGACTATACAGGTTATCTGTTTTGTGCTGAGTGAGCTTTGGTACTTTGTATCTTTCGATACATTGCTGTCCTGTTTC
The DNA here is from genome assembly GCA_030848825.1 of Tadarida brasiliensis. Classification (NCBI taxonomy): domain Eukaryota; kingdom Metazoa; phylum Chordata; class Mammalia; order Chiroptera; family Molossidae; genus Tadarida; species Tadarida brasiliensis. The sequence goes on from CM061264.1 coordinate 5,864,885, forward strand.
CAAGGCAGATATCAACTGACCAACCCAGAGAGGGTATTTTTCTAAACAGTCCCAAGAACATGCTTACCTCTCTTGCTTGGCTGGTCCTGCAGGCTGTGACGCTGACCTGAATTTGTGCAGCCCACAGCCATGGAGTGTGAATGGAAGCCTCCCCAGGGAGACAGTGGAATCCAGAGCCTTGGCCTCCAGTTCCTTTCCTCTCAAACCAATACACTGATTGGAATTCGGGCCTCCATATCAACAGCTGAACTTGAAAATTTTTAATTTATAAAAGTGCGTCCATTCAGCATTTGAGTTTTGATGCAAATTGGCAAGTCAGAGAATAGAGACTTGCCAGTCAATGCCCAGGGACCTGCCCCTCCTCCTGTCACTCTACCCAGTGGTCAGGGCTGGAGGCCAGCCACGCCTCTACCACATCAGGGACTGATCTTTCCAAAGCCTTCCAGTTGCCCCTGGGGGCACAAAGCGCTCAGAGCTGTGACCCTCTCCTGAGGGCTGGGACAGGAAACCCCTTTCTCAGAGGAGGAAGCCTCGATGTGGCACCTGGGGCCATGCAGAGCCATTAGAAGGAAGTCTCCTTGGCGGGCAGAGATGGGGCGTGAGGCTTGACATCTGTGACTTGTTCGTTCTTCTCTGGAATCTCCACTCCGTTTCTTTTGGCAAAAATTCGGTTTATCTCCACAAATGTTTGGCCCTTGGTCTCAGGAATCACCACGTAGATGTACACGGCAGTGAGGAGGCAGATTCCGGCAAACACGATGAAACTGTAGGCCCCAATGGCCTCCTAAGCCAAGAGACAAGAAAACGGGAGGGAATGGAGGAAGAACAGGCAAGGACAGCTCCCCCTTTGTGAGTCATCAAGGAGTTTCTTGGTGGCTAGTTTTATTTTTACTCCTGGAGGAAATAGCTGGAAAGCTGGGTCCCGCCCTCGCATCATAAAGGACTCCTTAGCCTTTTAACAACAGGGACGTGTGTCCTCCGGCATTGAGGTTGGGAGAACATGGAGGTGGGGTGCTCCCCTTCCAAACAGGAAGGAGGCAGCAGCAAGGAGCTCTATTCCCTCACCCTGGCTCCAGCTTCCTTTCTATTGCCTTTGACCTTGTCAGCCCCTAGTAACTAGCCCTTCGCGATTTGAGAGAGGGGCTCCCATCAGTAAGGGGGAAACTGGTGTATTCACGGTTCAGCCAATGAGGCACCTCGTGTGTTTTATGGACCTCAAATGTGCCTTGTCGAATCAGCTGATGTTCCCAGTAGAAGGGAACCAGTGTTTCTTTCCTGAAGCCCCCTCTGCCTCAGGGGTGGGCAGGGTGGGACAGGGAGTGGGGCCAGGAGCCGCCCTCCGTGCTCCTGGCGACGCGCACTCACCTGGACGGAAGGGAACACGAAGCCCACGATGAAGTTGGTGAGCCAGTGCACAGCCCCGTCCACCATGAAGGCAGCCGGCCGGGAGGACTGCAGGAAGATCTCGGTCCTCACCACGGAGGGGACGGGACCTTGAGGGCAGAGAGCACAGGACCAGTGGAGCGCAGGGGGCTCGGAGGGCCCTAGCCCCAACCCCAGGCCCTCCGATCGGGGTTTGTCCTAGGGAAAAAGCTGACATCTCTCAGCCAGCTTCCTAGTCTGCTTCCTCTCCCCTCTGACTCCTCCTGGGCGCACCATGGCTGCGCAGCACAGGGCAAGGAGACGACCTCCCTCCTAGGGCCTCAAGGTCACACCAAGTCCATTCTCCCCCAGTGCTGGTGTCATTTTGAAATTCTGTCTTGAAGGGAGCGGAGCTCAGTGAATGCTTGTGTCTTGGAAGTGCTGCCCCCCTGTGGTAGATCTGGGGAATGGCAGGCACCTGCTGAGTGCACCTTACTTTGGGTCTGTTTTCTCCACCTTTTTTCATTAAGGAGACTTGTTTAAAATGTCTAAACCCAATTTTTTGTAATCATTATCCCTTATAAAATGTTAATACCACAGATACATTGTATATCTGTTTATTTACTGTATGTTTACCTATGGATCCACACACACAAAGAATAAAATTCTGTCTGTCCAGCCAATTTCCAACTCTTGGGGAGGTGACATGGCCACGTTGAAAGTGCACAGTCTTAGTGGATGGAGACGGAGAGGAATTCAAAGCCCCGAAACGAGCTACCCTTGGGACATCAAATGAGAAACTCTACACTCCAGGGAGGGGGGAACTTCTTCAGTGGTGAGGGCAGAACAGCCGTGAGCTCAGTGCCCAGCACACACCGGCCCTCTCCCATGGGCCCTCCTGCCTCCACATTCAGGGCAGGCCGAAAACCCCACTCAAATATCCTTCACCCACCGCTGTGTCCCAGGGCCCGCACAGACTCGGCAGGTGTCCCATCAGTGTGCTGAATGGACCAGCACCTTTATTTTGGTTTATGAAAAGCTCTTTCGAAACCAAGATTCTGCAGGGAATGTCCTAGTCTGAGGAATCAGAGGTGCCTTTCCCCAGGCAGTGAGAACAGGGTTTGATTCTCAGGACACACAGAAAGGGGAGCCTGGAATCTGGAGGCTGACAGACAGGGGGGCCCAGGTGAAGGCCCGAGGCTGCTAGCATGCGGACATGGGGGAAGACACCAAGGGACTGTCACTGGAGGTCAGGGACCAAAGACAACTGAGTGTCAGGTGGGCGGTGTGCTTGGAGGCTACAGGGAGCACGCAGAGGGTTTGGACATGAACCCAGGTGCCCTCTGTGGGGACTGGCCGGCGTGAGCTCCCTCTTCCCAGAGGCTCAGCTCTGTGTTGGGTGCTGGAATGAGGCTGGACACCTCTGGGAGCCGCAGGAGATTGGTGGGGACTGGCCTGGCTGGCACTTAGTAAATGTTTGTTGAATGAATGAAGGTGAACTGGAATGGCCTTCAAGGGAAAGGTAAATTGAGCTTGGCCTCCAAGGGCGGGTGGGGTTTGTAGAGGGACAGAGGAAAAGGTGGAGAGAACATCAGAGCGGCCAGCGCCAAGGACATCCACTCATTCAACAAGTATGTACCGCGCTCCTCGGGACACCATGCAGTAGTCCTGAAGGCTGGGGGTGCTGGTACTCACTGGGCCCAATGGAATGTCCCGCGATGTAGGAGAAGACACAGATGACGCTGAGATAGGACAGCTCAGGGACCGTGCTCTGTGGGGACAGGCAGGGCTGCTGGTGCCTGACAGGGCCTGGCCTGGGACCTCTGAGCTCGAGGCCAAAAGCCCACGTGCAGATGAGCCCACCTGCACCCAGCTGCCTTCCTGCCACAGGAAGGAGCCACCCCGGCTTCCTGAGCACCCAGGTGGGCAAGAGCGGGAAGATGAGACCAGGGACCGACACCCAGCATGCTAGTCTACAGTGGCTTCCACCAGCCTTACCTAGCTGAGAGTAAGGTCACGGGAGGAGCACCTACCATTCATTTATTCTCTGCCCATCACAAATGCTAACCCATTCATCTTCATGACACCCCTGTGAGCGAGGATATTGTTTCCATCCTACAAATGTGAACTCAGAGCACAGGGAGCCTGGACACAGACCAGGAGGACACCTGGGCCCTCAGGGGTCAAGCAACAGCCCGAGTCAGACAATCAGCAGGGATGGCGCTGGGACCCAGATTCTACGCTAAATGAGAGAATCCTTCTAGAAGCCACAGGACCTGGAGAGCTGGTAGACCATCTGTGCTCCCCACAGCCAGGAAAACGGCTGGCACAAGACCACGAACAGACTTCAACCACCCTAACCACGCAGCTAACTACGTCACTATGGTTATGATAAGCGCTGCGGAGGGGAGCGGGCGCAGTGCTGACAGTGGAGGTGGGCCAGGGACGCCTCCCTCCGGAGCTGGTCTCCAAGCTGCAAGGCCAGAGAGGGGAGAGAGAAGCCTCCAGAACGCGGGACGACAAGGGAGGAAGAGCCAGCGAGCTCTGAGCAGAGAACAACAAAGCTCTGACCCACGTTTCAACAGAGGCCACTGGGGGGGGGGCGGGTGGAGGCAGGCAGGGCGGGTCCACTCCAATACTCGAAGTAAAAGAGGACTGGCCCAGTCTGGCCTGCGTGGCTCAGTGGTTGAGCACTGACCCATGAACCAGGAGGTTGCCGGTTTGATTCCCGGTCAGGGCACATGCAGTGGGGGCATGCAGGAGGCAGCCAATCAATGTTCTCTCTCATTGATGTTTCTCTCTCTCTCTCTCCCTCTCCCTTCCTCTCTCTTTCAAATCAATGAAGAAAGAAAGAAAAAAACAAAACATATGCTGGTTGTTTTCAGAATACCCCATGTTATGGCCATCCTACGTATTTTCAAATTTTCTTTTTTTTTATCCTCACCCGAGGACCTTTTTGCATTTATCTTCAGATAGAGCGGGAGGGAGGGAGGAAGGAAGAGAGAGAGACAGAGAGAGAAGCATCAATGTGAGAGAGACACTTCGAGTGGTTGCCACTCACACGACCCCAACTGGGGCCAGGGAAGCCACAGCTGAAGTACGTGTCCCTAGCACGAACTGAACCCGGGACTCTCTGGTCTGCAGGCCGACGCTCTAACCGCTGAGCCAAACTGACCAGGGTGCATTTTCAAAATTTTGGTAAAACACATCATAAATACACGCTGGAGAAAATTCATACAAATTAAAACGATACCGAGTTCTGCTTCGGGCGGCCTACTGTGTTCCAGGCTTGCGCCAACCCAGTTACTCGATTCCCAATTACTTTCTAGCTTCCCATGTTAGTCTCTCTTCCCACTTCGTTCTGGTCAGCTCTCCAAGACACTTTTAATATTGGAGACTGACATGCGGCAGGATATCAAGGTGAGAACTCTGTTCCATTCTGTAACCCAGGGAGTTATTTTAACAACACGTTTGTAAATCAGACCAAGCTCATTCGGCTGGAACGTCACGTTCCTTCCCCATGTCCTGGGTCCTAACCATCGAATTAATTAGCGTGTGTGTTGTCCCTACCCCAGGTGAGGTTATCGTCCCCTTTCTCTCATCACACGCAAGGACACTTGGTCCATTGTTACTACTTATCCCAACACAAGTGCATTCCGTCGTCCACACGCCTGTTCTCCTCTTCTTGAATGGAATGATCTTCCTTCTCAGGGACCCACTCCAGTGCCTCACTGGTGGGTACTTTCTAGTGTAGCTGTGCCTAAGCCTTTTCATGCCGAAATACATATCTTATTGTACATTCTCCTTGGTTCTCCTCTACATTATGGTTAGGGTGTTATATTTATTCATTTGCACGTGTGTGTGCAGGGGAGTAAAGTCACGCATGGACATCCCTGCAGGACCGGGCATCACAAGTACTTGCATTGAAGGGGGTGTGGAGACGGGCACAGCTGAGAGCCACCCTGGTCTATTGGCGCTGGGTCTGTTCCAGGGACCTCCCACCCACCTGCGTGCTCGGGGTCTCTGCTCCCGCGTCCCATCCGTTTTATGGGGAGGTGGGCAGGGAAGTGAGGTCAGACCTGGAAGAGGAGCGCCAGCGTCAGCGTGAGGCAGGCTGAGCCGCAGATGCCATAGCCGACCAGCAGGAGGAGCCGTCTCCCCAGCCATTCAACGGTGCCAGCCTGGAAGGGAAGGGGGAACGGTGAGGAGCCCCCATGGCCCAGGTGCCACCACACCCTCCGACATTTTCTAGTTTCTGTATTTGATGCTTTGCCATCCCGGGGCCCTGCTGTCCCCCGAGGAGACTGTCCCTACCATGGTAAGCCCCTTCCTAGAGCTAGCCAACAGTCACCTGTGAAAGTGCCTTTCCTATGAAACCAGCCCACACCCCCCACCTCCTCCTCTATGGGGCGCTCACACTCAGGGCCGCTATCTCCCTGACATCCAAGGGCAGCCCGACATGCCAGAACCACTGAAACTATTCAGACTGGCCCGTTCTGAGCCTGCGGACCCGGCCTCACCGGTTCCTTCCCACGGAAGCCACAGTGAAGGCTCTTGCCTGCCCCTGCTCCCTCTGCCTGCTGGTGGGCCCTGGTGCCCCCGCCCCCCACTGTGTGGCCATGTGGTGTGGCCTGCCCCGCCCTCCTGCCCTGTCACACTTAGGAACTACGAGTGACAAACCACCTTTTCAGTGGCAATGCTCCACTGATCTGCTGGCCTCACCACACCTGAAGAATTCCAAAGCCTCCCGTCCCCTGCTGCCCCAGTTCACGTAACGACCGCCCAGAATCTGACCGCCCACCGCCAGGGCCCAGTCACCCCACCCGCTCTCTCTTCCTCTTCCCAACATGCACCTCTTTCCCAGCCTGCCCCTTCTCGAATATTCCAAATGTGGGCCACGCTCCCCGGCTGGCGTTCCTGCCTTTCTCCTGGTCCTAACAGCATTTCCAACGTGACTGCATCCCTGCCCCAGTATCAGCAACAGTGCCACACCGGGGGCCAACGCAATGCCAGGCCCTCCATGCCACTTCCAATGCTCCCACAACCCTGCCCCAGTATCAGCAACAGTGCCACACCGAGGGCCAATGCAGTGCCAGGCCCTCCATGCCACTTCCAATGCTCCCACAACCCTGCCCCAGTATCAGCAACAGTGCCACACCGAGGGCCAATGCAATGTCAGGCCCTCCATGCCACTTCCAATGTCCCACAACCCTGCAGCAGGGTTATCACCGCCACTCAGTGATGCCCGACGGCAGCAGCCCTGACACCCTACACGAAGGTTAGAGATAAGGCCAACTGCACCCCTATGCCTAGGAGACGCTGCTCCCCCAGGGAGGGAGGAGGCTCCCCTGTCTTCTGGACTGGGTTCTCCAGGTAGGGTGATGGGGAGGAGGGTCCCAGTGATGACAATGTACCCTAGAGGAGGGGGCCTCCAGGGAAGATGGATCTGCCCAAGGGACTCGGCAGCAGGAAGGCTGGACAGGCCCCAGGAAGGGTGGGAGCTGGGCCTCACCTCCCCCAACCCCCGTCACTCTCTCCCACTGTTTCCGTAGTCCTCCCTCCTCACTCTGCTAACGCCTCTGAGAGTTACTGGGGCTTAAACTGGCTCTGGGGAAAATACAAATAAGTGACAAATAACTTTCTACAACACCTTTAACCTCACAGGTAGCTCAAGAAGCAGAAGTCAGAATAATAGTGAGATAAGTTACTACTGGCCAAGTTCTAGAGAAAGGAATGCCCTGGGCAACTGACCGTGGAGAGGAGCAAACGTGTCTCTTCCAGTTACTTTTATTTATTTATTTTTAATCCTCACCCGAGGAGATATATATATATATATATATATATATATTTTTTTTTTTTTTTAAATTTTTTTTTTTCCATTTATCTTCAGATAGAGTGGGAAGGAGAGGGAGAGGGAAAGGGGGAGAGAGAGAGAGAGAAACATCCATGTGAGAGAGACACATCAATTGGCTGCCACCCACACAAGCATGACCAGGCCAGGGACCGAACCACACCGGACGTGCCCTTGACCGGAAACGAACTCATAAAAAACTATGCAATAAGTTTTACATCAACGATAAATAACACCCACAGCAGCATAGGAGGCATGGCAATCACAGAAACAATTTTACAAAGGAAGAAACTTGTATGTCCCTCAAGGGACCCAGGACCAGTACCACCAGCACCTCTCAGTGGACTCTGCGGGCACCTGCTCAGGGCCTCCCAGTGGAAAGGATATTCTGGGTCACTCACCGAGATGAGGGTCATCACTATGTTGACCATGCCAGCACCCACGGTCACGTACTGGGAATGAGCGGCCTCCACGCCAGCGGACACGTAGATCATGTCCGCGTAGTAGTTGATCTAAAACAAAAGCCCAGGGGCTGTGAGGATAGGCCCGAGGCGTAGGCCTCTAGTTTAACTTTCCTGACCCTATCACTAAAGTCTGGGAAGCCCAGGGGACCCGTGGACAGGAAGGAGGCAGCTGTGGTGGGGAAAAGAGCTGTGACTTGGAGTTGGGAGACTGGGACGCAGCCTGGCTTTGCCCGGAATCCCAGGTGATCGTAGCTCTTCTCGCTCCCAGCCTCAGCTTCTGCATCTGTAAAATGGGATCTGGACCGGACCACCCTAAGACTTCTCCCTCGTCCGCTTTGTTAGTGTACGATCTCAGGCCCCGGAGAGTGACACCTCGCCTCTCACTCTGGGCGGAGCTCAGCTCCTCTCCTGGCCCAGCCCCCAGCATGCGGGCGCATAGCCCCTCCGAAAGCCACACGAGCTGATGCCCGTTCGGTGGCTCCTACCTGGGCTGTCTCCTGCTCCCAACAATATCTGAGTCCCTGACGCCACCTCTTCCTGACACTTTCCTTGAGTACTTGGATTACCCATCCGACCACTGATGGAAGCAACCCCCACCCTGTTTTTTCAGATCTCCGCTCTTCCCTCCACACCATCGATGGTTCTCGTTACAGCCAGAGAACCAGGTTCACAGAACACAATGCCACCCATGGTCGCGGCTGAGTGAGTCCAAGGTGGCTCCTGACCCAAGCTGTGCCCACTAACCACCCTCTCCTGGGAACCTGAAGTTGGTCTCCAGCTCGGCTCAGCCAGCTGGTCTCCCGCAGAGGGGAAAGGACTATGGGCAGGGGACATTTCCTCCTGGGGACTGGAAGCAAAGAAAAGGTTCTGTAGCAGGAGGAGAGAGGTGGGTACGTGGGAGACACAGAGTGGGGAGCTGGAGAGACCCTCCCAGGTTCCCTGGGGACATTCGGTCCATGCTGTCAGGGGCTCCTAACTCCCAGCTGCACCCCTGAGCTGCCTCTGTAAAGGTCTGCTTCTGCTCACGCTATTTCCAGGGCTGCCATCTACATCCACTGAGGGCTCATCTACATCCCCTGAGGGTCATCTACATCCACTGAGGGTCATCTATGTCCACTGAGGGTCATCTACATCCACTGAGGGCTCATCTATGTCCACTGAGGGCCATCTACATCCACTGAGGGCCATCTACATCCACTGAGGGTCATCTATGTCCACTGAGGGTCATCTACATCCACTGAGGGTCATCTATGTCCACTGAGGGCCATCTACATCCACTGAGGGCTCATCTACGTCCACTGAGGGTCATCTACATCCACTGAGGGTCATCTATGTCCACTGAGGGTCATCTACATCCACTGAGGGCTCATCTACGTCCACTGAGGGTCATCTACATCCACTGAGGGTCATCTATGTCCACTGAGGGTCATCTACATCCACTGAGGGCTCATCTACATCCACTGAGGGTCATCTACGTCCACTGAGGGCCATCTACATCCACTGAGGGCCATCTACGCCCACTGAGGGCCCATCTACGTCCACTGAGGGCCCATCTACGTCCACTGAGGGTCATCTACGTCCACTGAGGGCCCATCTACGTCCACTGAGGGCCCATCTACATCCACTGAGGGCTCATCTACGTCCACTGAGGGCCATCTACACCCACTGAGGGCCATCTACGTCCACTGAGGGCCCATCTACGTCCACTGAGGGCCCATCTACGTCCACTGAGGGCCCATCTACATCCACTGAGGGCCATCTACGTCCACTGAGGGCTCATCTACGTCCACTGAGGGCTCATCTACGTCCACTGAGGGTCATCTACACCCACTGAGGGCCCATCTACGTCCACTGAGGGCTCATCTACGTCCACTGAGGGCCCATCTACGTCCACTGAGGGCCCATCTACGTCCGCTGAGGGCCATCTACGTCCGCTGAGGGCCCATCTACGTCCGCTGAGGGCCATCTACGTCCGCTGAGGGCCCATCTACATCCACTGAGGGCTCATCTACGTCCACTGAGGGCTCATCTACGTCCACTGAGGGCTCATCTACGTCCACTGAGGGCTCATCTACGTCCACTGAGGGCCATCTACGTTCAGGGCCCATCTACGTCCGCTGAGGGCCCATCTACGTCCACTGAGGGCCCATCTACGTCCGCTGAGGGCCATCTACGTCCACCAGCCTCTCACTCTCATTCCCCTGCACACTGACCTCGACTCTGCACGCTTGAACTCTGCAATAATAGGCATACCACGGTGTCACTACGAATACGATTCACGGGGGTTCAGTGAATGTTTGCCGGGTCTGATGGAATCAAGTGGCTTTCAAGTGGACCAGAAATTCTGAGCAAGAACCTGGACACCTTCGCAGCCCGTCTGCAGGGCTAACCGCCCACCCTAGCCCCCTCCCGGGCGGCTGGGCGCACAGGCCGCCCCTCATGCCCCATGTACCGCGTTGACCCCGGAAAGCTGCTGGCCGGCCATGAGCACGATGATGGAGAGGAGCTGCCACCGCAGAGGCCGAAAGGTGAACAGGTTGAGCACGGACAGGCGGCCCTCGGCCCTCTCGGCCTGGTCCTCCACGCGCATCTCTTCTATCTCGTCCTCCACGTCGGTCCAGCCCCTCAGTTTCCTCAGAGCTGCGGGGAGCAGAGCAGCCCCGGCTGTTGCTGACAGTACTCATCAGTGCTTAGGGAAGCTGGGCACAGCTCCCCGCCTCCCAGGCCCACTGCTGGCCACAAGCTAGCCACTTTCCCAGAGTGGAGTGCTCATGACCCCAACGAGGACCCCAACAATGCAATGGTGTCCCCCTCCCAACCACACCCCACCCAGGTCAAGCTCTCAGTTCTCTACACTGGTCAGTAGTGAATCTGACCCTGTCTGTGCTCTGGGCTGGACCACACCCGGCTGCCCGGCTGCCAGCACCGGCTGCACCTCCCTCCTATCCCTGCCTCTTGGGCCTCCTGTCCCCATCCAGCTACCTGCCTGTCCTACACTTTGGGCGCTATGGAGGGACATTCTGGGGGGTGTGGGAGGTGGCAGGGAAGTGAGGGGGTGAGAGGGTCTTGACGGATGGGAGCCGCCGCATCTCCCGCACCTCGTCGAGCTGTGTCCTCATCTCCTTTCTGGATCAGGGTGTACCGCGGGCTCTCAGGGAAGAAGGGCAGAGACAGGAGCTGCAGCAGCGCAGGGACCCCCGTGAGAGCCAAGAGCACGGGCCAGCCTGCAAGGGACCAACACCGAGAACCTGACGCTGACCCGCCAGGGTCCCTGGGGCTCGGGGCTCCCTCCAGCTGACCTTCCCCATGTCCTGACTCTCCTCTTACAGGGTCACTGGCCCATGACCTTCCAGTCCTCAGTGAGAGCCAAGGACAGCAGGGACCCAGTGCTTGCCATGATGTGGCTGGCCAGGACCCACCCCCACCTGGGGTTCCACATTTAAAATGGAGAAAATAGATATAATTTTAAAGAGATATGTTATTAACTCCTTTTGCAGGAAGAGCATTGCTTTTCTTAGGAAAAGTACTGGACTTAAAAGTGTGAGCCCTTGTCCTGGCCGGTCTGGCTCAGCGGTTAGAGCGTTGGCCCGCGGACCAGAGAGTCCCAGGTTCGGTTCCCGCTAAGGGCACGTGCCTCGGTTGCAATTTGTCCCTGGCCCCAGTTGGGGTCATGTGGGTGGCAACCAGTGATGTGTCTCTCTCACATCGATGTTTCTCTCTCTCTTCCTCCCTCTCTCCTCCCTGCTCTATCTGAAGATAAATGCAATGTCCTCAGGTGAGGATAAAAAAAAAAAAAAAAAAAAAAAAAAACAGAAAGAAACGTGAGGCCTAGAGAAAATGAAGCCAGGTCTTGTTTCTAATTTTATGGCTGGAAATGACATCATGTCCACCTCCCTAGAGGCCTGGCGTGGGGGATGGACCCAGCACCAGGCTGTGGGAGCTCCTTCCGGAAGGTTTGGGTTAAGCAAGCAGTACAGAGACTCAACTACACCCTGCCAGCTCTGGTGTGAACTGAACGAGTTATTTGATCTCTCTACGCCTCGTTTTCTCATCAGCAAAATAAAGATCATGATATGATGTGAGGATGAAGTACCACACAGAGGGTGGTGAGGGCTGAGAGACGGCACTGCCCACTGTGGGAGGTGGCTCCGGGCAGCTCTGGCCAGTGTGGCCTCCACCCAGGCCCCTTCCAACTGCACGGGGCCGCCTGGGAGTCGCTGGCACTGATGCTCTTTCCCTGCGCACCTGCTGGGCTCCGGGTCCCTTCGAGGCACTGTGGGGAGTACAAGCCATCCACTGAAGAATGTATGCAATTTGGAAATGTGCGAAATAAAAACAAAACCCCGCTGCACCTGCGCCCCAGACGACTGTCCCACCCTCTCTCTCTGCTAACTCCCCCCGCCCCCTCGGGCAGTGGCCTCGCCCCCTCTTTCATGGGGGAGATGGAAGCCACCAGAAGAAAACGTCTGCGAGGGCCACGCCCACCCGCGGAACAGTGACCGCCCAGCCTTGCGCATGCTCTTCCCACACCTGCTTCTGCGCCCCGGGACCGGACCTTAGCGGCCAAGAACGTTGTTCTTTTTCCCAGTTGACGAAAACCTCTCCTCTCCAGCTTACTTCTCCTTCCAACTTCTGTCCTTTCTTTTACAGCAAAAGTCCCAAGAGAGTCCAGTCCCCCGCCTCCCATTCCCAATCGCAATTTGTCCCCATCACTCACCAAATCTGTCCTCCTCAAGGTCACCTGTGTCCACCAAGCTGCACACTGCGCAGCCCAAAGGTCACCTCTTGGCCGCAACGGGCTTGATCCGCCAGTGACATGGGCACAGCTGAGCGAAAGACTGGACCCAGTGCCCACGGCCCCCTCACGGTCCCCATCGCCCGAGGATCCTGTTCCCCTTTGACCTCGGTGTCCCCCAGTACCTGTAGGATTGCCCAGGATGGCCTGCAGGCTGAAGATCTGCGCCAGGAAGACTCCCACGATGACAAAAACCTCGGTCATTGTTGCCAGAGTGCCCCTGAGGTTCTTGGGAGCCAGCTCTCCCAGGTACATGGGAAGGGCACTGTAGGAGATGCCTGGTTCCAGCAAAACAAAAGTTAGGGGAGAAGAAAAGCAGTCCCAGCCTCCCGGACCGGCTGTAATTCAGCTCCATCTCATTGACCCTGAGCTTTCCCATGGTGCCAGCGCCCCGGACAGGCAGCGGGCACAGTCGGGCCTCCCTGGGAGGAGAGAGAAACAGCCCCGTGGGCTGGTTGGTTTGCACGGATGAAGGGACCCTTCCAGAATCCTCAGACCCTCAGGGGCCAACGGCAGGGCGTGGTGACAATGTCCACTCCTTCCCAGTTGCAGAGCTGGGGCCCTGGGTAGTGGGACTTCAAGACAATTCTTTTGTTTTGACCTATGTTCTGCCTTTTCTAAAGCACAGATTACTTGTATCACTTTTGTTGCTGTTGTTAATCCTCGAGGATATTTTTTCCACTGATCTTCAGAGAGAGTGGAAGGGAGGAGGAGGGGGAGAGAGAGAGAAACGTGGATGTGAGAGAAAGACATTGATTGGCTGCCCCCCGCACCGAGCTGGGGGCACCGGGGATCGAACCTACAACCCAGGTATGTGCCCTTGACCGGACCGACTCTCTAACTACTGACCCACACTGGCCAGGGAGTTGTATCGCTTTAAAAAAAATTTTTTTTTTTTTAATCCTCACCTGAGGACATTTTTCCTTTTTTTGTTCAGATAGAGTGGGAGGGAGAGAGAGGAAGAGAGAGAGAGAGAGAAACATTGATGTGAAAGGGACACATCGAGTGGCTGCCTTCTGCATGGCCCCGAGGGCGAGGGCCGGGGACAAACTGCAACCGAGGTACGTGCCCTTAGCGGGAATGGAACCCGGGTCTCTCTGGACCTCAGGCCGAGGCTCTAACCGCTGAGCCAAACCGGCCAGGGAGAGTATTGCTTTTTTTTTAAAAAAAATAGAAGAGCCCTGGCCGGTTTGGCTCAGCGGTTAGAGTGTCGGCCCACAGACCAGTGAGTCTCGGGTTTGATTCTGGTCAAGGGCACATACCTTGGTTGCCCTGGTTGGGGTTGTGCGGAAGGCAACCAGTCGATGTGTCCCTCTCACGTCGATGTTTCTCTCTCTCTCTCTCCCTCCCACTCTCTCTGAACAAAAATGGGGAAAAAAATGTCCTCAGATGAGGATTAAAAGAAGAAATAAAAAAAATAGAAGAAACCCGTACAGTTAAGACACCTGGCTCCCCTGCCGACCAGGCTCCCAGTTCTGTGTTCCTTTACTTGAAGCCCCTCCCCTCAGTGCACACTGTACATCCCCCTCAGAAAATACCTTGTACAGGCTCGTCAGTTATTTATACCTCAAGGTAAAAGTGGGTTTTGGGGTTTTGAAATCCTCACCCGAGGATATTTTTCTATTTATCTTCAGATAGAGAGGGAGGAAGGGAGAGAGAGAGAACATTGTGAGAGAGACACATCGACTGGTTGCCTCCCTCATGACCCAACCAGGGCCGGGGACAAACCACAACCAAGGTACGTGCCCTTGACAGGAATCGAACCCGGGACTCATTGGTTGGTGGGCCGACGCTCTAATCGCTGAGCCAAACTGGCCAGGGGAGAAGTGGGGGTTTTAAAAAAAGTTTTAAAACTAAATTTATTGGGTAATATTGGTTAATAACATCACACAACATTTATAATACGACATCTGTGTACTGTGTGCTCCTCACCTGAAAGTGTGTTTTTATTTCATTGTTTTTGAGAGTTTTAAAAAATTTATATTTTGTTAATGCAGACCAGAACAAAAAAAAATGGAAAGAAACAGTCAAGGAGTTTAGTCAGTCTATATCTATCTCTTGATCCATCTATCTATCCATCCACCCACCCATTTATATAATCTCTCTAATTTAAAATCAATAGTGATTGTTTGGCCCGGCCGATGTGGCTCAGTGGATTGAGCATCGACCCATTCACCAAGAGGTCGCCGGTTCAATTCCTGGCCAGGCCACATGCCCGGGTTGCCGGCTTGATCTCCAATGGAGGTGGGGGGTGGCGAGCAGGGGGTACCCGATCAATGTTTCTCTCTCATTGATGTTTCTCTCTCCCTCTCCTTTCTTCTCTCTCTAAAATCAATAAAAACATAAACTAAATAGTGATGTTTGGATTCTGGGACTATTATTGTTTTTTGTCAAAAGTGTGTTTTTAAAGCCCTCCCCTGATTGAAGATTTTGTTAACTAAGGGGCAGGGGAAAGAGCATGAACTTGGCAAGGGCCTGGGGCAGGACGATGCCTCAGAAGGGACAGGGCCAGGGCCAGGCAGGGCCAGGCAGACCCTTGTCTCCTTGCTTCCATCCTTGGCCCCTGGTGCTGGGCATGTGGGCCTCAGACCCCTGCCTGCACTGATTAACCTGAGCGTGGCCTCAGCTGTCACTCCAGGTACCTGCACAGATGCCCAGCAGCACTCGAGAGAAGATGATCAGCTCAAAAGCCTTGGCCACTTTGCTGACTCCCATCAGGATGGCGGGGATGATGGCGAAGATGTTATTGATCAGCAGGGTTCCCTTTCTGCAAGGACAGCAGAGCCCAGAGGGCAAGGGGCTGAGGCGGCAGAAGTCGGCCTGACACCGACTCCGGTCTCCAGGGAGCCGTTACAGCGGCGCGGGAACGTGCCTGAGAAGGCTGGCGGCTGGGAGGGCGGGAACGCTGGGACCAAGGGACCCAGTCCCAGGAAGGAAGGTCTCAGGTCAGCAGGGACAGGTGGGTGTGCTAACAGTTGGAGCTGACTGAGGACAGCAGGGAAGGAAAAGGGAGGGGGCTGCCTCCTCAGGCAGGGAGCTTCCCGCCACTGGTGGTATTCAAGGAGAGAGTACACTAGATGAAGATTGTCAGGAATGTTGAACAGGGGATTCCCACGACAGGTGGCTACAGGGTTAGAGTAGATGATCTCTCAGATCCCTGACGAGGCTGAAAACCCATGAGTCTATGAAAGAAAGGAGGGGTGTCTGGAAAACAGCTACGTTGTCCTGCCCCCCAGGACCATCCCTACCTAACAGACTATGCTCTGTGTCCTTTTTTTAAAAAATTGATTTTAGAGAGAAAGGAAGTGAGAGGGAGAGAGAGACAGAAACATTGATGAGAGAGAACATTGATTGGCTGCCTCCTGCTTGCCCCTCACTGGGGATTGGGCCCACAACCCGGGCATGTGTCCTGACCAGGAATCGAACCGGCGACCTCTTGGTGCATGGGTCGACGCTCAACCACTGAGCTATACTGGTTGGACTGTGCTCTGTGCCCTTTGATGACGTCCATCAATGGCTCCCTCGCCCCCCGCCCAACCTTTGGCTTGGGTTTTGCCAAAAGAGAAACCAGTGGAGGATGAGGAAGGAAGGGAGTGTCCCAGCTGTGGGGTGGCTGCTGGCTGCACCAGCTTTTATGGTTTGCCCACACTCTGCCCACCTTTGAGGACCATCAGGACTTTGAGGACTATGCCAGACGCAGGGGAGGGGGTCTTTAAACAGGAACACAGAAACCCCTCCTGAGAGGTAGCCAGAGTCCTGTGAAAATCCCTGGATAACCCTGGCCAGTTTGGCTCAGTGGTTACAGCGTTGGCCTGAGGACCGAAGGGTCTCAGGTTTGATTCCCGGTCAAGGGCACGTACCTGGGTTGCAGGTTCGATCCCTGGCCCAGTCCGGGTTGTGCAGGAGGCAACCAATCAATATGTATCTCTCACACTGATGTTTCTCTCTCTCCCTCTCTTTCCCTCCACTCTAAAAACCAATGGAAAAATATCCTCTGGTGAGGATTAACTAAAAAGAAAAAAAAAAATCCCTGGCTAGGCAGCACTGGATGACCAGGTGTGCAGAATGGTTCTCTTAGGCCCCCTTTCTCTCCTGGGGGTCTGTTCCCTGACAGCTGCCCTCAGAGCACAAACTGAGAGCAGAGGACCAGCCAGCCTGGCCCTCTCCCAGCCCTTCCTGCTCAGGGCTCTCTGGAACCCACTGGGACGAGGCCGGCTCCACCATGAGCTGGTCTCTGCACAGTGAGGGTGGTGATGAGACCATCTCTAAGTTCCAAAGTTCTGCGACTGTGGGTCCAGGCGAGGAGGCCAAGCCTCGGCTTCCAGCCGCCCTTGGTGTAGCAGAGAACAGCACAGTCTGAATTACAACAGAGCCTGGGTGACGGCATAATCACAGCCTCCTGAATGCTCTCTCCATTCAAGTGCACGGCACGAGGCAGAGGGTTAATCAGTATCTAGAAGAAGAGGTCCTATGGGTCCCATTTTAACCAATAACTGATGTTCAATGGCTGGTACTTTCTCCTGTGCATGAAAACGGAATTGCTCCAGCTCTTTAAAAGTTAGTTTGCTTTTGAGGGTTTTCCGCCTGCACCCACAAACTGCCAGCCTTGGCGTATCAAGTCCAAGTGTGACTGTGCCTTCCTCTGAGTGGGGTGTGGCTAGATGGCATTCCTGGTGCCTCACCCTGAGACTTTGGCTCACACCCTCCCTTCTTGGGGACCCTGACCTGGGCATCCTTCCTCATCTGCGAAGTCACCTCCGCATCACCTGGGCTTCGGCACAAAGGTGAGGGAGTCCGTGCAAGCCAAGCAAAGGACAAAGAGCGACTGTCCATTCTCAAAAAAGACAGGAGACAGAGGCATGCGGACTGACTGAGCCTGAACCCCACACCTCAGAACAACACTGATGAGGCCGCGCAGGGAGAGGCTGCAGCTGTTACAACTCGGGGCCACGGGTCACCTGACCATGAATGAAACCCAATCAGCAAGCGCTGACTGAACACCTGCTGCAAGTGCTGAGCCGGCACTAAGCGAAGTTCCATCAGAACTTTGCTCTCAGGGGCTGTCCCAGGGCCACGGGGTTGATGACAGAGGGCCTGCTGTTCCCGTGCAAGGACAAGGGAAGGAATCCCAGGAAACTTGCTCTCAGGGCATAATGTCTGTGGCAAAGTGGGGACCAGGCTTTGCAAGGTCACACACTCCCCACCTCGTGCCCAAGCACCAAGGGGCTGTGCGGTTTGCGAGCGTGAAATGTGAGCACAGCACCCCGGCTTACCTGCCGCATCTGTCAACCAGCAGGCCAACGACCAGCGACCCCAACAGGCCGCCCAGAGGGAACATGGAGACGGTGCAGGACCACAGGAGCAGCATGACCTTCTGGTCCATGAACGTTCCGTGTCGCTCAAAGTAGGTCTCGTTATAAAATGCCTTCAAGACCTGGAAAACATTGCCCCACCCGTGGCCGAGAGTGTCAGGCCACTCGGGAGGAACCCGCGGCGGAGGCGGCAGCCTGGCAGTCGCCTGTGCTCACCGTGTGCGGCGTGTTGACCACGGCGATGTTGTAGCCGTACTGGAAGGCCGAGCCGAAGGCCGCGCTCAGCGTCGCCAGCAGCAGCGTGGGCTGCAGCCTCTGCGGAGGGGAGGGCTGCGTCAGGGCCTCGGGGCTGGGGCTCCCCCATCAAGCTGGGCCGGAAGGAGGGGACCCCAGGCCGTGACCAGGGAAGGTGGGGGTGGGGCTCTCAGGGCCCTGAGACGTGGGGGAGTAGGGGCAGCGTGAGGAGCGTGGGCAGCGTGGGGGAGCGTGGTTTCCTGTTCCTCGCACGCAGTCATTCCCTCCTTGAAGATATTTCTGAGCTTCAACCAGGTGCCTGGCCCTGGATGAAGTAGGGGGATGCTTTGCAAAAAGGTCGAGCATTGGGCTGGCCTTGTAGAGGGGAGGCCAAAAAGAAAAAAGACGAACAGCTACAAGGATTCCAAATAACGATGATGCTGTGAGGAGGAACAGGGTAACAGGATGGAGGCCGGTGGGGAGGAGGAGCCAGGTTCAGCAGGGGGCGGGCAGGCCTCTGGAGGAGGTGCCTTTGAGCTGGGCCCTGAGTGGGTGAGAGGGAGCAGCCTGTGGGCATGGGGGAGGAGTATTCCGGGTGGAGGGAGCGATGACAGAGGCCCTGGAGCCCACTGAGGCTTGTCTTTCACTCCTGGGCAGGCGCTCAGGGAAACCAAGGCAATGGCGCTTCCAGGGCCACCACAGAACCCAGGGCGGCTCAGGGGAACTGGCCCCAGAGTCAAGGTCTGAGGAGGGGTGGCAGAATTGGGGCAAAGTCTGCAGCCGCCTGAATCGGTGCTTCCCAGGACTCCCAAGAAACCAGCTGACCCAGAGCCACAGCCCTTGGGCCAAGCCCACCCCCCTGCTTGCCTATTAACTGAACCCCTCCCCTCCCTCCATCGCCCCAGCTGCGTGACTGCCCGCAGACCTCAGCCCTGCTCCCCTGGGAACCAGCCCTGCGGAGAAGGGCAGGGTGCAGGATCCCAGCCCCTTCCGAGGCTGGGGAATGGGAAAGGGATGGGGCTGGGGTTGCCAGAAAGGTGGCATCCGGTCTCCCACACTTCATTAGAGCTGGACTCCACCTCCCTCTCTTGTGTGTGAGCTGTCCCCACACTGACCTCCCCGGGCTGGGGATCCCCAGGAAAGGCAGGACAGTGCTGTCCTCTCCTTGCTACAAGCATTTGAGGAGCCTCCCCCTCCCTCCACAGGTCCCCTCTTCTGGAGGGAAAGGGACAGTAACAGTGGCAGTTTCCTAGACCTGGCACTTACCCCCTTCCGGGGTGGGCTGGGCACCTCCATCCTGTTCAGGTGAGAAACAGGTGCGGTCTACCTCCCAGGGGACACCTGGGCTGCTCTGCACCAGCCGTTTCTCCCCTGGGCCTGTGTGGCTTTATTACCCCTTTGGCCTCTGGACCCTGCCGACTTTCCCCAGGAGCGCGTTTTCCTTGGACATACTGATAAGATAAGTTTCACACACAGCATGAATTTTGTCTTTGCCTCCACCAAGCCCCAAACCACCAGCTCCCAATTGCACCAAGGAGGGAAAAACGCTACCTGCCATTGGTCCCCAGACATGAGCGGTCCCGAAACCCAGTCGTCCTGATTGCCTAGATCTCAGACACTTCTCCTGCGTTAGTTCTCTGTGCTTCCTCTTATAAATCTGGACTAATTGTTCATTAGAGGGAAAGAGCAAACAAAATACTTTTAAAGAAAAACAACTTAGTTATTTCTAATTACACCGACTGGCATTAAATAAGTAAAATATTGAACAAAGGTTTCACTTCAGAATGATCGCCATTAAGAAAAGAATAAAGTAGGGAATGACTGAATAAATGATGACAGGCTGCTGTTGCAAAGGATAATTACGAAAATTGCGTAAGAATGTGGAAATGTTATGAACGTTGTGTTAAGTCACCAAAGCAAAATACACTAGGGCCCTGGCTGGTGTGGCTCCATGGTTAGAGCGTCGACCTGAGCACCAAAGGGTCATGGGTTCGATTCCCAGTCAAAGGCATGTACCTGGGTTGCAGGTTCCATCCCTGTGCGGGAGGCAACCAATAGATGTGTGTGTCTCTCTCTCATCGATGTTTCTCTCTGTCTCTCCCTCTTCCTCCCTCCCTTCCACTCTCTCTAAAAATCAATGGAAAAAATATCCTCGGGTGAGCATTAACAAAAAAATAAAAACAAGCCCGGCTGGTGTGGCTCAGTGGCTGAGCGTAGACCCATGCATCAAGAGGTCGCTGGTTTGATTCCCGGTTGGGGCACATGCCCAGGTCGTGGGCCAAATCCCCAGTGGGGGGCTTGCAGGAGGCGGCCAATCGATGTTCTCTCTCTTCGATGTTCCTATTTCTCTCTCCCTCTGCCTTCCCCTCTCTCTAAAATCAATAAAGAAAAACCTGGCTAAAAATGTGTGGGTGTGTGGACTGTAGCGTGAGGGTGCATCACAGGCTAAGAGAACGTGGGGTCCTTATTTCTCCTAAAGGTCTGCTCGTGACAATTTAAGTATTCTCTAAAGCAGTGATTTTCAACCATTTTCATCTCCTGGCACGCAAACTAATTACTAAAATTCTGCAGCACACCAAAAAAATATTTTTTGCTGATCTGATAAAAGAAAAGGTATAATTTTGATTCATTCACATCAGACGGCTATTGTTGTGTTGGCTGTTGTCAATTTTTTATATGACAATCTAAGGGGAAAGAGGTTCCTGCCCCTGACTAAAGAGTCAGGTATCACGTGTGTTAACGATTCTCCGGGCACACCGGTTGAAAATCGCTGCTCTGATCGGCTGTGCCCCTCATTGCTTCTGAGACCTGGCCAGCAGAGTTGTCAACTGTTAGGAAAGGCAGGTGTCTCTGCCCCTGCTAGCTTTGTCACATAAGAATGGGTCCCGGGCCTGGCTGGTGTGGCTCAGGGGTTGAGCATCGACCCATGCACTGAGATGTTGCTGGTTCGATTCCTGGTCAGGGAACGTGCCCAGGTTGTGGGCCTGATCCCCAGTGGGGGGCATGCAGGAGGCGGCCAATTGATGTTCTCTCTCATCGATGTTTCTATCTCTCTCTCCCTCTCCCTTCTTCTCTCTCTAAAATCAATAAAGAAAAAAGAAAAAAGAAAAGAAAAGAATGGGCCCCGGGCTGGGACACTTCCTGACCAAGCCATAAAGAGCCCTTGTGAGGGGCTATCTTTCCCTTGTTCAGGTTCAGTGTGTGCTCCTGGGTTCTTAAAGCGCACAGGCAGTGGTCCTCAGCCTGCCCCAGCTTTCTGTATTTCCCACTGTGTGGGGAGGAGTCAGCGTCCCTCCATGGCGGCAGGAAGTGGGTGGGTGCTGCCAGTTGGGGACAGACACACAGCGAGGGGCTGGATCTGTGCTCTCTGTCCTCTCTCGCAGCACTAGAGCTTGGTGTGTGAACTGTCCCTTCAGTGACCTTGAATCATACATGGGTCTCTCCCCTAGGTGGCGCTTTACCTGCCTTTTAACCTTGGCTGCACAGCTGGGCCACCCAGTGCACAGTGAACCGTTAACATTTATCTCTCTATTAACAGTCTGTTCTTGGCCATCTAGGCTTTTTCTGTCAGTATCCTTAAAATTCTTCCAGCCTCTTCCCACCGCCGATGCCAAAGCCATTGCATATGGTTAGGTGTTCCAGCTCCCCCACTTCCCGGGACCAGGGCTGTGTGAGTTTCCTGTGGCTGCTGTAACCGACCACCACAAACTTAGTGGCTTAAAACCACACACATTCAGCCCTGGCTGGTTTGGCTCAGCAGTTAGAGTGTTGGCCTGTGGACCAATGAGTTGCGGGTTTGATTCTGGTCAAGGGCAGGTACCTCGGTTGCGTCTGTCCCCAGCCCTGGTCGGGTTGTGCGGGAGGCAGCCAGTTGATGTGTCTCTCTCACATCGATGTTTTTCTCTCTCTCCCTCCCTCTCACTTGATGATAGTGAAAAAATATCCTCGGGTGAGGATTAAAAACACACACACACACACACACACACGTTTATTACTTTATAGTTCTGGAGGTCGTGACTGTGACACGGGTCTCACGGGGCTGAAATCAAGGTGTCAGCAGAACTGTGTTCCTTCCTGGAGGCTCCAGGGGAGAATCTGTTTCCTTGCCTTTTCCAGCTCCTGGAGGCTGCCTGCCCTCCTTGCTCATGGCCCCTTCCTCCGTCTTCAAAGCCAACGACAGGAGACTGAGTCTTTCTTGTGCTATCTTCCTGGTTCTCTCTCTTCAATGTGGTTACATGAGGCCCACTGGAATAACCCAGAATGATCTCTCATCTCAGAGTTAGCTGAATAGCAACCGTAATTCTATCTGCAATTTTAATTCCCCTCTGCCATGTGACATGATATCATCACAGGTTCTGGGGATTAGGATGTGGACACATTGGGGTGGCGGTAGGGTGCTATTCTATTGACCACAGTCATCTTTCAGTTTGCTCCCAAAGACCCTTGCTGGGTGCTGGTCCCCCAGACCTCTCAGCTTTCCCAGCTGGCTGGGTTCTGTCTTCCTTCGGCATGCCTCCTGTCTGGCAGTCAGAGGCTCACACTCTGATAACACTGATGAACTCTAGATGTCTTCCCCGCCTCCCTCTGAGTCAACCACAGCAGCAAAGTCAAGCTGAAGGCAACACCAAGCTCCTTCCTGCTGTTCCTTCTGCTTGAAACATCCTCCCCCAGGTCTCAGCTGAAACGTCTCCTCCTTGGGGAGGTCCTCTGTGGAGGAGAGACTGTTCCATGATGTGACTGCTGCCAGAACCATGTGAGGACCTGGGCCAGAAGGGGGAGGTGCTTACTGCACCTCCCCACTTAGAGACGGTCTGATCTTAATTAATATTCATCCTATGAATGACCCCTTCCCTCGTCTCCTGCTGTGTGCTGTTTCCGGGAACAGGCCGCTGTCCTCACCTGGTCAGGCGTGTGATTTCCCATGCCTGGTAGCATTTACTACTAGTGCTCAGGACTACTCCACCCGCCCCCCTTTACCCTGTATAATTTGTTGGTCCTTTCCAAGCAGCACGGGGAGCTATTTCATCTTGTAGCCGCCCAGGACGTGCCTCGTATATAAGTTCCCCTTAATAAACTCCATTAATGTCCAGGCTGGAGCGGCCAGCCCCTTTCTTCGGTCTTTCCCTGTACTCTGCTTATGGGGGTGGCTTTTCAGTCCCGGGGCCTCACTATGGCGTGTACAAACGTCCTCCCTACGACCACCCTTTTACAAGTAAACCCACCCTCGCCTGACGTTCTCTACTCCTTGACCCCGGGTACTAACAATGATCTTAAGTATTTGTTTACTCGTGGTTTTGACGGTTAGATCCATTATATCCACTGCCTGGCACATAGTAGGCGCTCAAAAATATTGGTTGAATGAATGAATGAATGTCCTTGATTTACGATGCTCCCTCCTTCACTACCCTCCGAACTACTCTCCTATCTTCCGTTTCTATACACATTTCACCCATTCTCGAAGCCTCAGCTCACAGTTTGTTTGTTTGCCTTTCCCTGGAGGCCATCCCAGTTCACAGGCATTCAACGATTATTCAGTGCCAACGGGTGCCAAGCTCCCTGCAAGGCATTGGAGCTGCTCGGACGATTAAGACAATGTATAGTAGAGCAAAGCTAGATCTGATGGGCTTCCGTTGTGTCCATTCTTATTGTCCCGTGGGTCCTTTTTGCGTGTGGTTTTCATTTCCTGGCTGGACTGTAAGTTCCTTGAAGACAGAAGATGCCAGGTGGGCATCATGCCGTGTCCCAGGACTGAGCCAAATGTTGATGCCAGCGGCAGCCCTCGGTGAGCACTCCGTCTGCAGCTAGGGAGTAGTAGGGGAGGGGAGCACAGCCAATGTCCATGGGTAAGAGAACCGACTCGCCTATATTTTTACGAAGAAACCCGTGCCAAGGAGGGTGTCAGGATGATAGCTACCTGCCTCCCCCTTCTCCCTCTGGGAGCTGAGGAACCGGCCCTCGAGGAGGCAGATTTAAGATGGCAAGACTTGCCCTGGCCGGTGTGGCTCGGTGGTTAGAGTATCAGCGTGTACACCGAAGGATCTTGGGTTAGATTCCCGGTCAAGGGCATGTACCTGGGTTGCAGGTTCGATCCTTGGCCCCAGTCTGGGCACACGCAGGAGGCAGCCAATCGATGTGTCTCCTCTCTCACATCGATGTGTGTTTTTTTCTCTCCCTATCCCTCCCTCCCTTCTACTCTCTCTAAAAATCAATGGAAAAAATATCCTCAGGTGAGGATTGACAACAACAAGAGATGGCACGACTGCCTCATTTACATTCCGTTTTGGGGCGTAAGACTCCGACCCCCCACCCACCCATAAGGAAAACGGCCAATGTTGCTGCCCTCCTGTTCCCATGGTGAAGTGACCTGCGGGTAGAGGGCAATGCAGTCAGGCCTCCACAAAGAAAACCTACTCCATTCAAAGGACTGAAATGCAGTCTGTGATCGCATTCTTCCTATGTAGTAAAGTGACCTTTTATTTATTGTTTAGAGAAAGGAGAGAGGAAGGGAGAAAGACATAGAAACATCGATGTGAGAGAGAAACATCCATTGGCCACCTCCTGAACGCCCCCTACTGGGCATGGAGCCCGAAACCCGGGCATGCGCCCTGACCCGGAATCGAACCAGGACCTCTCAGTCCATGGGACGACGCTCAATCCACTGAGCCACACAGGCTGGGCTAAAGTGCCCTTTAAAAAAAAATAGTCTATTTCTCATTATGATAGTAGTTGGGGGTTGTTTATTGATTCTTTTTTTTTTTTTTTTTAGTGTTTTCGCTTGCACAATTAAAAGTAGGTAGCCCGATGTTAGATCACCAGTTTTGGTCTGTGAAATCCGTAAGCGTGGAGACCACTCGCGAAAGCCACCTTCCAACTGCCCAACCGGGTTATGAACATGTCACCTTGGGGCTGCCTGTGCCTCCCCAGTTACGCTCTTGCCCACGTCAGCTCAGCCTCACTGTGCTCTGCCTTCGTTTCCTCATCTCCAGTCGTCTCGCCAAAACCCATCCACTCCCAAACCACACCCGACCCGCTGCGCGCCGGCCACGCTCTCAGCACCGTGGACACAGCAGTGAGCGAGCGTGGTCTGTGGCTCCTCGTCTCCATCTCCCTCACTTGCTAACTGCCCCGACCGTGACCTCCTCCAGCATCCAAGGGCCTCTCCTCCCCGGACATTTTTCAGTTGTCCCAAAGCGTCGTTTCTCCTTCGCCTTCACTCGTCCTGTAGTCAGCTTGGCCCCCAAACCCTTTCCGTGATATCATCTATCAGTGATCAAATTTTGCACACAAATCTCCAGTATGTGCGTATTTGTTGTTTTGCAGTTATATACGTGGATGTGCTGTGTGATAAAACACACGCTCAGACAGGAACTGGGAAGGGAGGAAGGAATAAAGATAGATGTAGGTTCTAGTGTTTCGTTCTCTGCCAACACCCTAGCGGCTCCCTTCCGCCCTCACTCTCAGACTTGCTCTCCCTGAGGACACGGAGTCATCAAGCCAGTGGGCACTTCCTTTTCTGGTCCCAGAAGATGGCAGCGCTGGCAGCTGGGACTTCTCCGGTGGCTCCCGTGTCCCTTGTTTGATCGAGTTCCACCTCATACCTGTTACTGTCTCCATCTGGGCAGCAGGCCAATCGCAGGCCAATTGGGGCTTTGCCCTGTTTGGAGACCTTTTGGAAAAATCAGCTGGGATGACTGTAAACTGCAGACCAGATGAGGACACTCAGGCCTACCAAATCTCTTCCTGTCCCCTCTTCCTCCCTTTCTGCTCTGAATCCACCGACCTCCAGCCATTCCCTGCACCTTGGCCGGTCCTCTCTCACCTCAAGACCTGTGCACCTGCTGCTCCCTCGCCAGGCCCGTGCTGTGCAGATGCCGTCCTGCTGACCCCATTCCTCCTCGGGGAGGCCTTCCTCTTCCTCCCTGTCACCCCCAACGCTGCTCCCTTTTTCTTTATCACACCTCTCACGCCATAGCATGGTTTCCTTCATTGCTGTAGCCCCAATGCCCAGAACACAGTAGGTGCTCAACTAATGAGCGTAGTTTCTCCCAAATCTATATTCCTGCTCTCCTGAGCTGCAGGGCCATATGGCCAACGTCCTTCTAGACATCTTCTGTGTGTCTCATGAGGTCCTCCATCTCAACATGTCCCCAAATTTTACTATCTTCTCCCAAACCTGCCTCTCAGCTCCCCCAAACCATTCACCACTGGCCCACATTGGAAACCTGGCAGGGACCCCAGACACCTCACCTGTGATGGCCTAGTGGTCCCCAAATCCTGCGTTTCTCTCTGAATTCTCCCTCATGGCTGGGCCTGACCACTGTTGGCTTTGCAGGGCCCTTGTTATTTCTTATCAGTTGGTCTCCCTAACCAAGTTCCACCCCGTCCTTATGACTGCCACGACTCTCTCTGAAACTCAGTGGTCACAGAAACAATGGGATTCTCTAGAGGACCAAGTTCTGACTCAGTTTGGCTCAGAAGGACCCACAGGTTCGAGATCAGCTTCCCACATCTTTCTGGCTTCACTGTCAGGCCGAACCACCCGGAGGTTCCCCTAAACACCTCCACGTCTCACCTGGAACATCCACCCTTCGCCTTCCAACGGCAGCTTCTCCACCTGGAGAGATCCGTCTTGTCTTTCCTAATTCCACCTCTTCCTTCATTGCAACCAGGCCCACACCTTTCTCTTCATGTTGAATTTTACTGGCCCATGTAAATACACACATCTATAAATGTTTCTATATGTATAGCTACCCGTGTCTATAGTAAGCTGCACATGAGCTCATACCAATTATCTCCAGCTCTAATCGATTACCACGTGGGTCATTCTAGACCCCCTCTCTTGCTTTATCTGTAATTTCCCACTGCAACAATGAGATGGTTCCTACCATCTGCCATCCATTTACTTGATTGATTTCAGCATGCATGTATACTACAGGTCTCTCACTGTATTTTACCTGTGGGTTTATTTGCTCTCAAGATCAAAGCTCATTCCCAAGCACTTAGAAATAACTACATGCCAGGCACTGTTCTAAACACTATAAACACAGTATCTAATTCTCCTAACCAACCATGTGAGACACTTATTATTCCTTCCATTTAACAGAATAGGAAACAGGTACAGGAAAGCCAGAAGGTACAGAAGAGTTCAAGCCAAGTTACGCAATTACTAAGTGGCAGAACCAAGGTTGACTCCACGGAGTAGACCTCCAGAGTCATGGACTCCACAGCCTTCCTGTGTACAAAGTGTTATAGGTAACATGAGCTGAATGAATAATGCCACAGTCCCTTGACTTCTGACTTTCCAGCCTTACCACTCCTCAGAGAATACACTGAAGATCCCTGCTGCAGAAGGTCAAGGATGGTTCAACCCCAGCATTGTGCTATTTACTTCGTTTGTGCCCTCAACACTCTTATATGTTATTTAATTAATCATTCTACTCCCCCAAAAGCTGTTCCTGATCCCACCTCTGTCCCACCTGGTCCTGAGCCAGTGCCCCCACTAATACCATATTTTCTACTCAGCAGGTGTTCCTTCCACTTTCCTGTCCCACCCCTCAAAGTTTTCTCCACCTTCTCGCACACACCCTCTTCATACATACACAGGTTTCTATTCAAAGCCTCTAGCTCTGCTGTATTGGGGGGGGGGCATTCCCTCCTCCCTCCCTCCCTCCCTGTGTCACCTTTAGGACCTGCAGAAGCTTCCACAATCTCAGATTTAAAAAATCGTCCCTCACTTCTCCCCTTCTTTCAGAAGATATTACTGAGTGCTTCCTCCATGCCTGCTCTAGGCAGTGGGGATTCCGGGATAAACAAACCTGGCCAAAGCCGTGTCCTCAAGGGGCTGACACTCCGGTGCAGCCAGACCGCTTGACGCAGCAGGGAATGCCCCCCCCCCTTCCACCTGAAAAGAAGCACATCTTGGTGAAAAGCGATTACATTTGTTTTATTGAGTACACAGAGACAATTCCATTGTCCTCTAACAATAAAATTTAGGATTAATAATCCCTCACTTGGTTAAAGTCTCCGCAGAGACTTGTTCCCCAACTTCCTAGACACCATGACTTGTGACCTCACACTTCCCATGAGTGGTGACTCTGGAGACAGATCTGACGAGAGGATGATTCTGCCCTGAACACATGCCCGTGGCCCCCAGATGACCCAGGGGATTGGAGAAGGTTTTGTTTCTCTGGCCAAATTTGATTCCTTCTGTCTCCCCTCCCCCATAGTAATGCTTTTAGTTATAAGAGCGAGTGTTACAGCAGCCCCACAATGGCTGACCCAGCCATGGTCGAGGGACAGCTGCTTGCTGTGACTCGGGGCTGGTGCTGGGCCAGTCTGGAGAGAGACAGCCTGGCTTTAACACCTGCACAGAAGCCCTCTGGGCAGCCCCAGT
The DNA here is from genome assembly GCA_030848825.1 of Tadarida brasiliensis. Lineage (NCBI taxonomy): Eukaryota > Metazoa > Chordata > Mammalia > Chiroptera > Molossidae > Tadarida > Tadarida brasiliensis. Next base: position 5,893,296 of record CM061264.1, read on the forward strand.
GGGGCCTGCGTTCCACACTGGACTTGTCCGAGTTCTGGATATTTACAGACAGCTATCAGTCAGAAAAAACCCCGAGAAGGGAGCTCCACACAGACCCACTGAACACGCTCCTCCCGCTTGAGTTACAGCTCCAAGGTGGAGGGCGGGAGCTCCTTCAGTTCCTCCTTTTCTGGGTGCACCTCTGACACCTTGTTCATCTTGGAGAAAATCTCATTGATCTCCATGAACGTCTTGCCCTTGGTTTCGGGCACAACCAGGAATGTGTAGATGGTGATGAGCAGACAAATCGCAGCAAAGATGATGAAGCTGTAAGCTCCAAGGCCCTCCTGTGGGGAGGGGAGCCAGGTTCACTCTCGAAAAGGTTTTCCCTTTACGGTTGAGGATTTTGTAAATCCAGGGCCCCCGGGGTCCCACTTACTTGAATGAAGGGGAAGAGCAAGCCCACGGTGAAGTTGGAGAGCCAGTGGACGCTGCCTCCCACCATGAAGGCCGAGGACCGTGAGGACTGCAAGAAGATCTCAGTGATGAGCAGTGCGGGGATGGGGCCTGGGGGGAGGGAAGAGAGAGAGCTGTACTCGCTGAAGGTGAAGCAAGCCCGACAAGGGGCCCGGAGCCCCTGCAGGGTGCAAGGTGGGGGTGATGAGTCTCTAGGACTCTTGGTCCTGCAGAAACAGTACGAGAAGGCCAAAAGCAAGAGTTCAGCACAACGAGTCACATCCTGTGATGTCCCTAAAAGGGGCCCATGACCATCCTATGGCTCTCAATGCTAATCACACAGGGCAGTGTGTTTCAATCTACACAGGCTGCTTCATTGTTTTCACTCTAATTATGCTGCCCACACCCCACTGCGGGCAGACGGGCAGACGGCCAGACATGTCTATGGCTGACGGTGCAGGGAGGGGGCCAGGGAAGCACAGAACCAGCTCTGGGTACATACTGGGCCCAAGGGCGTGTCCTATGACGTAGACGATGACACAGGTGATGCTGAGGTACGGCATCCAGGAGACTTTGTCCTGTGGGGAGAAAACAGAGTTGGATCACACGTGGCAGAGACAACCTGGGACAGGGAACGCCAGGAGCCTTGGTTCCCAGAGGGCCAGCTGCTCTGCCCGGGTTGGGGAAGGATGGCACCTGGCTCCTCCTTCAACCGGCAGTGCCACCTGCTGCCGTTGGAAAGCTGGCAGGAAGTGGGCTGTGGGCTACTGGGGGGTGGGGCGTGGGGGCTGCACATGTCCACCCCGGGCCCCGCCCTCCTCACCTGCAGAGCCAGGGCGGTCGTCAGCACGCAGCAGGCAGTGCAGCAGATGGAGAAGCCCAGGAGGAGCAGGACTCTCCTCCCCAAGAACTCCACCACGAGCACCTGGAGGGGAGGGGGCCCAGGCAAAGCAGGGAGGCTCAGGAGCCCCAAGCCCCACCAGACACACCCCTGCCCGGGGCTGCCTTCGCAGGAAGCTCCTCGCCCACCCCTTCTGAAGGGCATCTGTGAGGAGAGCCCAGGCATTGTGTGCCCCCAAGGGTGCGCCCCCGAATGGCCAGCAGGCCACAGCACTGCTCAGTCCAGGGGCCCCTCTGCTCCTGTCATGTGGTGGCCCTGGCACAGGCAGTGGCTTCCAAGAGGTCAGAGCGCCACCTCACCTAGTGGGAGCTTCGGAGCCCGGGGAGGCTCGCCTCCATCTTGAAAAGCCACGGGTTACCTCCCACGAGAGACGGGCTGTCATCTGAGCAGAGCCCAGAGCCTACACGCGGAGGGACTGAGGGGCATGTTGCTGCCTCAGATACGGGCTCCTTCCTCGGCCAGGACCCTCACTCTCGAGATGCCCTCCCTCCTTGGCAGCTGATGGGACCCAGCTCCCCGGGGCACTCACAGCTAACATGGTTATCACCACGTTGACAGCCCCGGTGCCCGCCGTCACATACTGGACATCGTTGACTCCCACGCCAGCGCTCCGGTAGATCTGGTCCGCGTAGTAGTAGATCTGGAAGGCGACCCGGGGCTCGTGGGGCTGGCCCGGCCACAGCCTGGCCGCTGCCCTGCCCCCGCCCCGGGTTGCCCCCTACCGCGTTCACTCCCGACAGCTGCTGGCAGCCCATGAGGAGGATGATGGAGACGAGCTGCCACCGCAGGGACCTCATCTTGAACACCTTCACCACGGAGATGAAGCCGGCAGCCTTCTCGGCCTCGTCCTCCAGCCGGATCTCCTCCATCTCAGCCTCCACGTCGTCCCAGCCGCGCAGTCTCCTCAGCGCTAAGGGAGGGGACCCGGGGGCCGTCTGAGGGTGGACCACAGCTTCCCCGGAGTGAAGGTGCTGCGGCCCTGTCCCTCCCCCTCCTCCCACGGGAGAGCCTCACCCTTCCTGGCGGCTTCCTCGTCTTTCTTCTGAATCAACAAGTACCTGGGACTCTCGGGGAAGAAGGGCAGCAGCAGGAGCTGCAGAGCTGCGGGGATCCCCGTCACCCCGAGGAGGATCGGCCAGCCTGCAAGGAACCAGCGTCTCCATGAGAGCTGGCCAACGCTTCCTGCCAGAGGCCCGCGAGCGAAGACTCCTGCCCGCTGCAGCCTTCCAGCGCCCAGCCGGCTACTGGGCCCCGTCACCCTGGCCTTCAGAACCGGGACACAGGCTCCGCGGGGACAGGACCTTTGTCTTTCTCACCCCTGTGTCCCCATCACCCAGGATGGTGCTTAACAAACACTCTGCAAATACTAACAAAATGGACAGCGATGAACACCTAGTGCCCCCCTAGCAGGTGGACAAAATAAAAATTCTGACACCACCAAGTGCTGGTGAGAATGTAGACAGGTTGGCAGGAGCGGGTGATGCTGGACACCCTCACAGGCCTGCTCAGCTATGTGCCCGGGCCACCAGGGCACGCAAACCGCAATGGTCAGAGCAGCCCTGACGACAGAATGAAACCCGGGAGCAATGCAAATGCCCCTGTGGTGGCGTGGAGACGTGAGAAGTGGATTCTATACTGAAAACGAGGCAAGACAGAGAGGAGCCCGTCTCACGAAGGCGAAGGCGAGGCTGGGCCCCGCTGCAGGAAGCCTGGAAACGGAAAATCAGCTTTATCTTGGCAAACGGCGGTGAAGCAAGGATGGGGTGATCATGAATATCGACTCAGTGGCTCCTTTTGGGGTGGGAAGGCCACGACCGAGGGCACACAGCGGGCTTCCGGGGGGCTGGCGGGGCTCTGGTTCTGGCCCCGGCTGGTGGTCGCACAGGGGTTTGATTTCTGTTTGACCAAATGCACCTTTATGTCTTATACATTCTTCCTTATGCACGCTTCATCTCGCCACACAGACGGTTCAGTGGTGAGGGAGAAGTTCGGGCTGCTTCCAGGAGCGGTTAGTGCCCCGACGCACCCCTTTCTCCTCGGGCGTGCGCGGCGCTGACCCACACGTCTGTGTGCTGCACCCGTCTACTGGCTCTTTGTGTGCTAACTCACTTCGTCCCAGCAACGTCACGAGGCAGGTGCCAGGACCAGCCCCGTTTTACACATGTGACCGCTGAGAGACCTGGAGGGTGTCGGTCCTGGTCCAGGTCGGTTATTTAGTAGCAGATCTGAGATGTGAACCTGGGCACGTGGAACCCTGGGCACCCTAAACCACGGGCTGTACAGACTTTTCATCAAACTTAAGGTGAGGACCCCCTGACGACCAGTGATTTACCACTTGTTAAATAGATTCCAGCCACTGAAATGGGAGAGAAATACCTGAAGAACACCCTCATTTAGACATCATCGTTTCCGAGTCACGTGTCAATCTCTGAACCTTGCCCCATCCCACAGCCCCATCGCTCACCGGTGACCAAGACAATGAGAGCTGTGCAGTGTCAGGTTCAACTGTGCCCGCCCACCGCGGCACAGGCTGGACCTCCTTCGCGACCTCAGCTCTGACCCAGGCGCCACTCAGCCTGGGTCCCGCTCCATCACCCTGCACAGCCTAGTGTTCGCCCCCCGCCCACTCGGGCCACCGCCCTCTGGCCTCTGGTCCCCACCCCCACTCACCCCTACACGGAAACTCTTCTCGGAGACTGAACTATCCGGTCCGGACGCCGTGTTTCAGTCTTGACCCCCTGACTTCTTCGCAGCGTCTGCACTGTGACCGCTGCGTCCTTCCTGACGCTATTCTCTTCTGGCCTCCCTCCCTTCTTCCCTCCCTTGTTCTTTGAGCACCCATTATGTGCCAGGAATTGTGCTGGGGAGGCAAAGAGGAGTGAGGCCAGGCCCTGCCCTGCACACACTCTGTCTGGAGGAAGGGCACCGCTGGTCAGAGTCTCAGGGAGCGTGGGGGGACAAAATGCAGCCCACACATGTGCAGTTCCCGGGATGCGCAAAGCACTGCTACACGTTTACACGCTCCACTCATGTCTGGAAGCCAGTCCTGCTCCCCTCAAGCGCAGGCCCTCTCTGAGGCCCCTCCTGCACCCACAGAGCTCTTCAGAGACGCCAGGGCGCTGCCATTGCTCTGGGCCCTGCTTGTCCTTTACACGCCATCGGCAGAAGAGAGGAACCTCGGTCCTTCTCTCCTGGTCCCCGCTCCCTCCAAGGGGGGCTGAAAGGTGGGAAAGAGTGGTGGTCAGACATGGCCTGGGCCTCAGCTGCCTGGGGTTGTGCCTGAATGAGACCGTGAACATGTTATCCATCCTCGCTACGCCTCAGTTTCCGCACCTGTAGGATGGGTATAATAATAGCAGTGTACGCTCCGCAGGCTTGCCTGGAGGAGTGAATGGATCGATACGGAAGATATGGTGCCTGGCCCACGACGAGCACTTTATACATTTCGACTGGTGTTATTAATGGTGATATCCCTTTCAGAGGTTCGAGACCCGAGACAAAGAAAGAGGAGGTCATTCAAAAACAACGAGGTCTGAGTTACCGTGCACACACTGTGTGCCAGGCCCCGCTCTCTCAGGGAGGCCCGGTCTGGGGAACGGGGTAGTACACAGCCTCCTGGAAGCCACAGGCATGGAGCCTGGCAGGCTGGTGCCATCATGACCGTGCCCCAGGCCCTGTATGGACAGCCGCCGTCAAGCCAAGGGAAAGTCAGACCACAGCGCTTCCTGCTCACTCACTGATGAGAGAGAAAAGACCAGCTCACAGAAACGCCCAGAGAGCGGAGGGAGGGCTGGGGCCCGGAGGCGTCCGAGCTTACCTTCCTTGTTCGCGAGGATGTTCCGAAGGCCGAAGATCTGGGCCACGAGGATGCCCACAGTGATGAAGAGCTGGGGCACCACCCCCAGAGCCCCCCTCAGGTTCTTAGGGGCCAGCTCCCCTAAGTACATAGGAACAACGTTGGAAGACAGACCTGGGAGGAGGTTGAAACAAAAACAGGATCAGGAGAGAGTCTGGGGGGTGGGGTGGCAGGCTGTCACTTCAAGTACATTTATTCTCACTCAGCGGTCACATCAGCTGGGCTGCAGCTTTCTCAAACCTGCCGAAATGCTCTGGCCGGGTGGCTCAGTTAGTTGGAACATTGTTCCGTACACCAGAAAATTGCAGGTTCGATCCCCAGTCAGGGTATGTGCGGGAGGCAACCGATCGATGTGTCTCTCTCACATCGATGTCTCTCTCTCACTTTCTCTAAAAATCAATAAAAACGTATCCTCAGGTGAGGATTAAAAAAACAAAAACTGCTGGCATAAGCAAACACCTCTTTTAATTCTAGGTCCTTTAAACGTTCAGGAAGGAGAATATAGCCTGACCAGAGAAGGTCATGGACAGGTGCCTTTGTTTCTTGACGGGTGTCACCTGGGGACACAAGCCAGCCTGGCTTCAGGCCTTCCCCCCTAACTAGCTTGGTCTCGGAGAAGGAAAGCCCAGGGGTGGTCCAGACACTCTCTCCCCTCTTGCCCCTTGCGGGGAATCTGTTAAGGAAAGGTCAAGCCCTGCCCCCCCAGCTTTACCTTCGGAGACAGTATATTACGTGATAAACCAATGCAGATACCTTCACAGACACTGAAGCTATATTGACCAATAAGCATTCAAAACTGAAAAATATCTTGTGGAATCACTGCGGTCAGGGATTTATGTAATGCCCAGACAGCTTCTGAAGCCCCAGTACTTAAATTTGTAAGTGTCCCCGTCTTACTGGCCCCCGAGCCCCTTAAGAACAGGTGGACTTAACGTTACGGGCTCTGGAGTTTTGTATATATGTCATCCCACTTAATTCTGCTCAAAGCGCAGCGAGAGGCTGGGCATCTCAGCGGAAGGTCGGGTGGGTTGTTACTAGGCCACGCGCTGTGCAGCTGCTCCTGAGTCGAGCTGAGGCTCAGGACGATGCGGGGTCTGACGGCACTTGGTAACGCTCAGCTAGGGGAACTGAAGACCACGTTTCCAAGCTTCGCAACTCTCCCCAAGGACATCGCTGCTTAGTATTGAAAAGAGACACCGCCGTTCATTAATTCCAATTATTTCTGATTATCAGAGCAAAGAGGTGCAGTCTTTAGAGCAGCTCTTAGGTGTCTTGGGGGGAGGGCACCCCGCAGGCCCAGTGCCCAAAAGGCTGGGGAGGGCTCCACGTCACCACTCAGACCCTGGTGGCCTCATCCTCACGGCAAGGACTTCTGACCTTGACTAAGAAGGACACTGAAGAGTGAAACATCGGGCAGTTGGTGAAGAGATGAGATTCCCTTCATGTGGTGGAACGCAATCTCTATTTGGTCTTAAAAATGACGGGGGGTGGGGGAACCCCAGCCAGCCTGTGCTGAAACCAGAGCCAGAGAAAGTGGCTTTTAAAGGTGACATTCCTTCGGTGAAAGCACTCAGTGTTCTTGCCAAGCGGCTGCCAGGAGCAGCCAGTGAGCTGGGGGCACCTGAGTCCAAGTCACATTTCTCTCTCAGCCCCTTGGCCGGGGCCACTGTTTGCGCATTTGCAGGGTGTCTGGGGAGCTGGGCTACACCTCCCCCCGACTTTCCAGGAGGTGTGGGCACGAATCCGCCACACGCGGATTCTGCTTCCGCTGCTGTTCTCCAAGTAGGATCTGAGGACCCAGGGAGTTCCTGACATCAGGGGCTCTCTGAGATCACAACTATTTTCAGGACAATTCTGAGCTGTTCTTTGCATTTTTGTTCTTTCATAAGCGCACAGCAGGGTGCTCGAAGGCAACAGGCCCTGTGGTGTCGGAACCAGCAGAACGCAGACACGGGTTCGAGACTTGGCTGTCCTCTGTGAAGCCAGACATTAAAGAGATTTGCAAAAATGTAAAGCCATACCCACTTTTCTCAATTTTTTTTTTTGCTTTAGAAAATACAGTTATTTTCACAAAGACATGGAGTGGGCTTATTATTGCTGTTTTTAAATGAATGCATACATTTCTTGGTTGCAATTTCTAATGCGGCAACTATTGATCTATAGAACCCGTATGAACAAAAGCTCTTGAGAGTCCTCAGTAAGTTTAAGAGCATAAAGGAGGGATCCTAAGGCCCAACAGTTTGAGAACCGCTGACTTTAATGCTGACTTAAGAGCAAAGGTTGGGGTTTTGAGCTGTGACCTGTTATATGTCAGACCCGACTCTGAATTGTTGGCTGGTCCCGGGACAGGGACTGTGCCTGCTCACTGCTGACAACTTTTAGCCATCATCTATTTTTATTTTTATTGATTTTTAGAGAGAGAGGAAGGGAGAGGGAGAGAGAGATAGAAACATCGATGAGAGAGAACATCGACTGGCCGCCTCCTGCATGCCCCCACTGGGGATCAGGCCTACAATGTGGTCATGTGCCCTGACCAGGAATCGAACCGGTGACCTCTTGGTGCATGGGTCGATGCTCAACCACTGAGCCACACCGGCCGGACCACAGTCGACTCTATTTATAAAACAGAATGTACGCCCTGGCCGGTTTGGCTCAGCAGTTAGAGTGTCGAGCCCAGGTTGATGTGGACCCGGCACCGGTCCTCCCTCCTCGTGATGGCTCCCAGGCACAGCACGGCGGCGCGCTGCAGCCTTGCTCACCTGCGCATATGCCCACCAACAGTCTGGACAAAATGATCATCTCGAATGACTTGGCGACCTCGCTGCAGCCCATCAGGATCGCGGGCACAATGGAGAAGATGTTGTTCAGAAGCAAGGTCCCTTTCCTGCAGAGGACAAAACGTCAACCATTTTGGGCCCTGGCCGGCCTGCTCAGTCGCTTAGAGCGTTGTCCCGATACACCGAGGCTGCGGGTTCGTTCCCCAGTCTGGGCACATGAAAGAAGCAACCAATGAATGCATAAATGAGTGGAACAACAAATCAGTGTTGCTCTCTCTCTCTCCCTTCGTCCCTCTCTCTAAAATCAATAAATTAAACACACACACACACACACATACACACACAACAACCAGTTTGGTCTCAGGATTCACTCATTCGTTTAGCAACGTTCACTGAATGTGTTCTTGGTGATAGGATCCAGTATTCAGTATCCAGGAATACGGTACAAGGTTTTTGCCATCATAAACTGACATGATTTTGGTGTCACCTTAAAACCCAATCTGGGTAAGAGCATTAGAAGAAGAAGAAGAAAAGGAGTGTGGGCCAACCTCACTTATCAAGATAGATGCAAACACCCTCAATGAAATATCAGCAGATTGAATTCTACAGCATATATAAGATCTTTCAATGTTAAAAACACATTATTAGCCCTGGCCGGTTTGGCTCAGCGGTTAGAGCGTTGGCCCGTGGACAGGAGAGTCCCGGGTTCGGTGTCCGCTAAGGGCATGTGCCTCGGTTGCAGTTTGTCCCCGGCCCCAGTTGGGGTAGTAGTGTAGGTGGTAACCACTCCATGTGTCTCTCTCACATCGATGTTTCTCTCTCTCTCTCTTCCTTCCTCTCTCCCTCCTACTCTATCTGAAGATAAACGCAAAAATGTCCTCAGGTGAGGATAAAAAAATAATAATAATAAAAGACAAAAAACAAAAAAACAAAATAAAACACATTATTAAAGCGTATACTGGGGGAAATATGAGATTATCAATTAAAGCTGCAAAAGAAGTCAATAAAGTTTGATATTTATTATGATTTTTAGGAAAACAACCTCAACAGACTATAAATAGAGAGAACTTATGTAAGCTGAGAAAGGTGATATCTCCTAAAAACCTACAACAAACATCAAAGCAGTGCCAAGGAGAATCTTTTTTCAGGGATTTTGATAAACGGATTTAAAAATTAACACAGAAGAGTGAAAGAACATGAATAACTAAGATAAATTTAAGAATAATTGAGCCCTGGCCGGTTTGGCTCAGCGGTTAGAGCGTCGGCCTGCGGTCCAGAGAGACCCGGGTTCGGTTCCCGCTAAGGGCATGTACTTCGGTTGCAGTTTGTCCCCGGCCCTGGTTGGTCGTGCGGGTGGCAGCCACTCGATGTGTCCCTTTCACGTCTATGTTTCTCTCTCTCTCTTCCTCTCTCTCTCCTTCCCACTCTATCTGAACAAAAAATGAAAAAATGTCCTCGGGTGAGGATAAAAAAAAAAAAAAAAAAAAAAAAAGAATAATTGACTTTTCACATGGAAGAAAATTAGCTTTCTTTTTTTTTGGTACTTTCCTATCAGTAGTCACTTTATTTTATCTTATTTTTTTTCCTTTTTACAGAACTTATTGGGGTGACTCTGGTTAACAAAATTATACAGGTTTCAGGGGCCAAAAAATTAGCTTTCTCTCACCACTCACTGTATACAAAATAAAATTCCAGATCTATCTGGGAAGAACAGAACAGTTAGATTATTATTTTTTAAAATTATAGAATATTATCCTTATGACTCCAGGAAGGGAACGCTGTCTTAAGACACAAACACCAAAAATTCTAAGTTAGAGTTCAAGTTGACCACTTGACCAATGAAAAATTTTATATAAGAAAGATACTACTATATGTATGATTAAAAAATAAAGCAACAATTTCCCTGGCCGGTTTGGCTCGGCGGTTAGAGTGTCGGCCTGTGGACCAAAGGGCGTACCTGGGTTGCAGGTTCTGTCCCCGGCCTCCTTTGGGGTCTTTCGGGAGGCAACCAATAGATGTATCTCTCTTGCACTGATATTTCTCTCTCTCTCTCTCTTTCTCTCTCTCTCTCTCTCTCTCTCTCTCTCTCTCTTTCTCTCTCTCCCTCTCCCTCCTTCCTTCCCTTCTTTCTACTCTCTCTGAAAACAAATAAATAAAGCAACAGATTGAGAAGACGTTTGCCTGAGATCACAGAGGACAGTGCGGTGGTGACCTGCACATGCTCGGAAGTGAAATTTCCCCCCAGCTGTGTAATCTTGGGGTGTCACAGCATCTCTCTGTGCCCCCTTTTCCCATCTTTGAAACGGGGATCAGGCTTTTGTAAGGATTAGAGGAATTCATAACCCTAAAAGCTCTCAGGATAGAGCCTGGCACACAGGAACCCATCAAAACATGTTAGTTGCTACTCTTATTGAAAGGACACCTATAAATCGTTAAGAAACCATAAACAGCCCTGGCCGGCTTGGCTCAGTGGTTAGAGCGTCGGCCTGCGGTCCAGAGAGACCCGGTTCGGTTCCCACTAAGGGCATGTACCTCGGTTGCAGTTTGTCCCCGGCCCTGTTGCGGTTGTGTGGGTAGCAGCCAGTCGATGTGTCTCTCTCACATCGATGTTTCTCTCTCTCTCTTCCTCCCTCGCTCCCTCTCACTTATGAATGCAAAAAGTGCCCTCGGGTGAGGATTTAAAAAAAAAAAAAAGAAACCATAAACAATTAAATAGCATTTAGCACATCACCAAGCACACAGGTGAACAAGCCACTGTCAGCCCCATTTGTGGACCAAACTGCAGGCCTTCACTCAAGGAGAAGGGCCCTGCTGCAGGCCTTCACTCAAGGAGAAGGGCCCTGCTGCAGGCCTTCACTCAAGGAGAAGGGCCCTGCTGCAGGCCTTCACTCAAGGAGAAGGGCCCTGCAGAGCCAACTGTGACTGGACTGACGTCCTGCTCCCGGGGGCCCCCAGGGAAAACCGTGAGTTCACTGCCAACCTCCAGGAAGACCTTAGCACCTTAGATCCCAAAACAGAGGTTATGCGTTCCTATTCTCAGACTTTGAAAATGCTGGAGAAGGAACCGAAGTCCGGCTTCTGGCCTGGCCTTGGCTCCTGGGCTAACTAGATCTGTGGCCGAGAAGGGGAACTGATCCCACCCAGCCTCCCTGTGCTCATCCGTGAAGGGACAGGGGGAGGGGAGAAGCTATTTTTTTTTCATTTCTCACCCAAGGATATTTTTCTATTTATCATCAGGTAGAGTGGGAGGGAGGGAGAGAGAGAGAGACAGAGAAAAACATCAATGTGATAGAGCCACATCGACTGGTTGCCTCTGTGTCACACGACCCGACCAGGGCTGAGCATGAACCGCAACCAAGGTACATGCCCTCGACCGGAATCGAACCCGCGACTCATTGGTCTGCAGGCCGACTCTCTAACCACCGAGTCAAACTGGCCAGGGCAGGGAGAAGCTCTTAAATGCTGTTTATAACGAGGCTGGTCTCTCATGCCCCTGCAATCTATACGGGGGACTGGGATGACTGAAGGACCTTTTTTGGAGTCAAATACAGAATTTCCAATGCTTCTAGAATTAGGGGCAAAGATATAAGCCCTGCCCTCGATGTTCACCACACTTATAGGGAGAGGCGACCTGGGACCACACGGTTTCCCAGGAGAGTGCCTGATAATCTCAGCCATTTCAGAGTTTCATGGGAATTTAATTCGGGCTAAAGTTTCCATATTATTTGGTCTCAAGGTTAAAGAACAAAGAAAAGAAGTGGGGGGGGGGGTAGAAGAAGGTAAAGAGGGGATACACTGTGATGGAAGGAGACTTCATTTGGGGTAGTGAACACACAATACAATATACAGATGATGTATTGTAGAATTATACACCTGAAACCTATATACTTTTATTAACCAATGTCAACCCAATAAATTCAATAAAAAAGTTGAAAAGAAAGAACGAAGAAGTCAGTTTGTGTTTGTTTAGGAGGTAAAGTTCAAGAACACTATGCTATGATTGATCTTAGGACTGACCTCTTGGCCATGTCATCTGGTGTTTGACTCTTCCAAAGGCAAAAAAAGAAGCGAGAACTTGGTTTTGATTTTGGTATATAAACAAAATGAAAGACTTCCAGGTGAGAGGGCAGAGATAGTGGGAATGAGGCCTGATCCTGAGGTACTCTGCTCTTTCTGTGTTCACCTCAGAGCCTGAGACCTGCCCCCTCACTTCTAGCCCAAAGACCTTGCCTAGGTCCCCCAGTACTCGGTCAGTGTCTGGTCTTAAGACCACATCAGAAAACAGAGCTCAGCCCTGGCCAGTTTGGCTCAGCCATTAGAGCGTCGGCCCTTGGACCAATGAGTCATGGGTTCGATTCCAGCCAGGGCATGTGCATCGGTTTCGGTTCAGTCCCCAGCCCTGGTCGGGGTCATGTGGAAGGCAACCAGTCGATGTGTCCCTCTCACAGTGATGTTTTTCTCTCTCTCTCCTTCTCTCCTCCTTCCTCTCTCCCTCCCTCCCTCCTGCTCTATCTGAAGATAAATAGAAAATATCCTTGGGTGAGGATTTAAAGAAGAAAACAAAGATCATCTCAGTGGTATTGCCTAGTCTCACAATAAGGATCTCAGCTTCAGGCCTGGGTTTTAAACTCTGATGGGGTCTATGAGTTTTGCAGAGTTGAAAATTCCCTTTCCCTTACCGGCCAAATTTATTCACCAAGACGCCGACCATGAGGGATCCGATGAGGCCTCCAAAGGGGAACATGGACACAGAAACAGACCACAGCAGAGTCAAGGAAAAGTCGCTCAAGTAGTCACTGGTCCTATCATAGAAGGTCTCGTTATAAAATTCTTTCATGAGCTGGAGAACAAAGCAAAACAGAACGCTGAAATTATTCGACCTGGTTTTGCAGAAAGAGCACCGTTAAGTCGTTGGGCCGACAACGGGACAGCCTGGGCACACAGATGTCAACACTGCTCGGTGGAGGGGAGGGAGTCAGGAGAAAGCTGTATTAACTGCAATTAGCAGGGGGCACCCCGGGGAGGGCCGCAAGGCCTCCGGTAGGCAAACTGCCAGGACCTTTCCAACACCAGAAAGGACTGACTCCAGTCTTCCCACTTGTTGGGCGATCCCTGCTGCTCTGGCCACAGACTGCAAGGCTGCAGAAGAGCGGAGGCCAGCCCACCATGTGTCCAGCCAGGCCTGGGCCTGGTGCATCCCCATGGCCCTGTGCCTGCCCATCCCCTAGGGCCTCTGCTGTGTCCCTTTGCTCGAGGACCCATAGGGTGCACTCCATGTGTGTGCAGTCCACACTAGCGGCCACCCCTTGGGGACCGGGCTGCTCCAAACCCACCTCCCTGTTTCCTGGGGGCCCAGTCTCATTCGCCACAGCGACCTACCTCGGCAGGGGAGTTAATGGCGGCCACATTGTACCCATACTGGAACGACGACCCAAAGGCAGCTATGAACGTGGCCAGGGCAAGCACCAGCGTCAGCCTCTGCGGGAGGAGAGGTCAGGCTTAGGGCAGGAGGCAGAGGGGTCCCCACTTAGTAGGAAGACAGACGAACCTGAAGGTCTGTATTTTTTCACTGGCTCCCTCTCCGGAAACCTGCCCTCCCCCTGCCTGGGGTTAGGACGGGCTTTCTCAGTGCAGCACTTGGGGCTGGATGATCCTTTGTGATGGGCGGCTGTCCTGCATGCATTGTGGGGGTACCCCTGCCCCATCCATGACAACCCACGTCTCCAGACATTGCTAAATGTCCACCTGCCCCCGGTGGGCGGGGAATTGCCTCCCATTGAGAACCCCTGGGTCAGAGAGACACTGGGGGGCCTACTCCGACACCCCATCTCATGTCTGAATGGCTTCCGTGACATTCCTGCTCCGCTCCTGCATATTCGGACCAGCGAAGTGCCGCCTTCAACACCAGCTCCCCCCAAATTCAGAGAGGAGCCCTGGCCGACGTGGCTCAGAGGGTTGGGCATCTTTTGTCTTTTGTCTTTTCTTTTTCTTTCACTTTTGGATTTGGGGGAAACCAGGAACCACATCCCTCATGCCCACGTCCAGCTGGCTTCCTGTTTTTCATAATGCCCAGAACACGGGGACTAGCGAAATAACTGTTTCCAGGGCCGGCCTCCCGACAGGTCTGACTCGGGACGCGGGGAGGGGCGCCCTGGCTACAGCAGCCCCCTCCACGCTCCGTGCCCACCATCAGAGACACCTCGGCGGAAGGCTTTCCTCGTCGGGAATCTCCAGGCAGAATGCCACTCTCCCTGGAAAAGGGAGTTTTATCAACACTCTAAGTCACTTCATCCCACGACGGAACCCAAAGTTTTACAGACAGACACTGGGGTCTACACGGAGAGGGGAGAGCTGGCGGGGCCTGTCTTGTCGCTGTGGGGGCTCTCCTGCTGCCGGCTGTGTGGCCTTGGGCCAGTTACTGAACTTCTCTGTGTCTTGGTTCCTTCACCTGTAAAATGGGGACAATGACACTACCTTTCTTACAGACTGATGTGAAGAATAAACGGGTTCATATACAGGGGTGAGCAAAAGTAGGGTTATAGTTGTTCGTGTGGAAAAAGGCAGGCAGGGCCCTGGCTGGTTTGGCTCAGTGGTTAGAGCGTCAGCCCACGGACCGGAGAGCCCTAGGTTCGGTTCCCGCTAAGGGCACGTACCTCGGTTGCAGTTTGTCCCCGGCCCCGGTTGGGGTCATGTGGGTGGCAACCAGTCGATGTGTCTCTCTCACATTGATGTTTCTCTCTCTCTCTTCTTCCCTCTCTCTCTCTAGCTCTATCTGAAGATAAATGCAAAAATGTCCTCGGGTGAGGATAAAAAAAAGGAAAAGAAAGAAAGAAACATGCATTTTATGATTATTACAGTAGCTTTATTAACTCAGCGTCACAATGGCACCGTGCACTGAGGTACAATCTCGGGAGTGCTCAAATGGCCGGCCTTCATCAGTCACACGTCCTCGTGGTCTACTCGTACCCTCAAGCACACTTTGGCACAGAGTTTTTTACTGTCATCAATAAACCACTTTGCCCGCCCCTATATATAAAGCGCTTAGAACCACACCTGGCCTGTAATAAGTGTTACACGTGGGTTTGCTATCATTATCAATTATTAACAGGGAGCACCCAGAGTGAAAGTTGCTTGCTCAATGGCACCGAACTAGTTGGTGGCGGGAGCACGCCACACGAAAAATGTGCATTTTCAATTTCCAAAGCACTTTGGCATTTCCCCCCCGAATCCATTGTATTTTCTCCTTCTAGACCAAGAGTCTCTTTCCTGGCAGAAAATCCTTGGTGCGCATTGGACAGATTCTTTTCTCTTTACATACGAGGAACCCAAAGGCCAGTGATCACACAGCCACCAGCGGACAGAGGGCAGGGCCCTGCCCCCGCTCCGGAGCAGCCCCCGGCAGCCCAGCCCTGCTCCCTGCAGCCTTTGCTGGTCCCTCCGCTATTCCTTGACTTCCAAATCTCCTCTCAGCTTCGCTTAATGATTTGCAGACTCTTACAATTAGTCACCAGTGGAATAGTTTTGTTTTGATGACTCCCAGGAAGCCCAGCACGTGCCCAAAGGGGCCGGTCCACCCTGGCCCCAAGGGGAAGCCAGCATTGGGCTGGGCGCTGGGCGCTGGGCGCTGGAGGCTTCCTTCCCTGGAGAATGGAGGGGGCTGTGATCAGCCTATACCTTTTGCATGTGATCATTTTAATCATTTCCTTTCAAATGTATTGCTCATTTTCGGACACCACCATGTGGGGGCGTTTCCATTTTCTGCAGTCCCCTGGGGACACAGCTGGGCGGTGCATTTCTCTGCGAAGAGGGGTCACAGGCCACATCAGGGCCTCCTCTAACCTCCACCCCCTAAATTCTAGTTAGCTCCCAGTCCCTTTTCTGTAGAACAGAGGGGCTAACACTTAACTAGCGCTTTCTCAGTTGTGCAAATCAAACAAGGTAATCCAGGTGAAGGTAATCAGTAGTCTCTGAAGCAGTGATTCCTTGGCGTGAGCGTGTACTGGCAGCTAGGGAGGGGAGACCAGGGATGTCGCTCAACACCCTACAGCACACAGGCCAGCCCCCACAGCAAGGAATTATCCGGCCCAAATGTCAACAGTTGCCTTGCTCTAAGAAATGATCAAAAAGTAAGATCATTCATGGAGAATTCACTATGTGCCAGTAATTTACATGCATTATCTCATTTGATTGTTCCAGCAGCCCTAGGAGATGGTATGGTTATCATATGCATTTTATAGATGAGAAAACCGGGGTGCGGAGTAAATAGCTTGCCCAAGTTCCCACATTTAGAAGAGGATGGAGCGGACATTCATTTCAGGTACCTCTGCCTCCTACACCTGCTCTTAATCTATGAGCTACAGTCTGTCCCAAACCTGCCTACAGCAAGGGTCTCACCAATGTGACCGAATAAATCATAATTTGCACAGATATGTACTTCTCTGCCCATAAATATAAGCAGATGCTGTTGGAATGGAAAAAATACAAATTTCTGAAAAGTGTGAATACATTTGAATTCTCTTTCTGTCTTGATGCATTTTCCTCAATCAAGAGACTCTAAAGGCATAAAAGCTGGTCCAGAAAAACGTTTGTCTCTAAAAAAAAAAGGGGGGGAGTCTCATCACCTAAAAGGCAGGGAACATCTGCTACAGGTTTGAATTACATTCAAATCTTGCAACATCTAAATTCACGTTGGCTTAATTATGTTACCTGCTGAAAAGGTCAATTTAAAAAGTCTGAAGCTGCCCTGGTCTGTTTGGCTCAGCGGTTAGAGCATTGGACTGAAGGGTCGTGGGTTTGATTCTGGTCAAGGGCACGTACCTGGGTTGCAGGTTGCATCTCTGGCCCTGGTCGGGGTCGTGCAGGAGGCAACCAATTGATGTGTCTCTCTCACATCGATGTTTCTCTCTCTCTCTCTCTCTCTCTCTCTGCCCTTCCACTCTCTCTAAAAATCAATGAAAAAAATATCCTCAGGTGAGTGTGTGTGTGTGTGTGTGTATAAAGTATGAAGCCAAAATCAAAACAGCAACAATAAAAAGACACCTCCCAAGAAGCAATGTCTAAGGAGTTTGTTGCTGGTTTTGGAGTCCCTTCGCCTCAAGTTCCTTCTGTGAAGGAAGTTGGGACAAATGACCCCCCTGAGTCTCTTCACTTTGATTGCAAGTCCTTGTAAATCCAGTAGCATGATT
Source organism: Tadarida brasiliensis (assembly GCA_030848825.1). Lineage (NCBI taxonomy): Eukaryota > Metazoa > Chordata > Mammalia > Chiroptera > Molossidae > Tadarida > Tadarida brasiliensis. Next base: position 5,910,450 of record CM061264.1, read on the forward strand.
CCCAAAGAATCTCTAAATCTCAACGTCTCTAAATGTCTCCTTTCTCTAGTCCCTGTAAAAGTCCAGCTGTGGGTGAACTGTGAGGGGCAGGCCCCTGAAACGGCGCGCCCGAACCCTGAGCTCCCAGGAAGACGCCCGGCAATGCCACAGGGGCCCTGGCGTGGGCTGCTGCGTGCCCCTTCCCCGGAAGCCCACTCACCCCTTCCTTCTTGAGCTCCTCCTGTGGCTCCATCCTTGCTCTGCGAAGAGGTGTTGCTTACTCCCTTTCAGCCAAAATACCGAGGGCTCTGGTTGGAGACAGAAGACATCCTGGCTGCACTTTGGCCGAATCAAGGAATGGCCAATAGCATTTTTATAGCCAGGCTAAGGCAGAATAACCCTTTCAGGAACCCGGAGGTCCGTCATTCTTTCACTTCTTTGCAATGTCTGGGGTTTAGCTCAGCGCGTGGGCACCTCCCCCACACCGCCTGCAGGCCCAGCGCCTTGGTGATGGGACAGTCTTCGATCCCCACTGCGAACTTCACTGGTCAGGCTCGTGGTGAGTGACTGAGGGTTATTTCTGTCACAAACACACGGCAAGAAAGCAACAGCTGCCACCAAGCCTACACCACGTGGAGTTCTATGGGGCAAGAGCGGGTCAGGAGGAAGCGGTCCCTGCCAGGAGGCCTGTGGCCGAGTCTCTCTCCTGGAGGCTCAGCTTTGCCCAAATGGCCACGCAACACTTTCTCGGAGTTTCTCACTTTCCTTTTGAAGAAACCAGAGTGGCCTAGAGTTGTTGTTTTCTGTGTAATGATTGCTATTGAAAAAGCAGTAAGGACAGTGAGTCACAGCTGCTGGGCTGGGCATGGCCTGGCCACTGTCAGACCCCCGCGTGGGCACGTGCTCGGCTGCCGTGGGGTGTACTGAGTTAAGTGGCCAAAATCCAGGGCAAAGTCCCACAAGGCCTGCAGACTTTCGTCTCTACAGGACATCCTCCCTGTTTTATTTGCTGAGGCACAAATCCAGTTCATGTAGCCATTTCTCCCTCCTTCACCTTCAAATGAACCTGGGAGTCAGGCAGATGCCCCCCTCAGCAGCAAAACTGGGAACTGTGAGCAGGCTCCACTGTGTGGGGGACTGTGAAGAGGGTGACAGTGTAGTAGTCCATGTGTGTATGTGTGTGTGTGTGTGTGTGTGTGTGTGTGTGTTTTACAGAGGGAGGGGGTGTCCCTATTCAGAAGGGAGGACGGGCCAGGCATAATACAGTGATTTCCAACTAGCTCCGCAAGGCCAGAGGCTTCCAATTATTTCAAAGAGTTATAAAAATTCTCCAAAGAAAATGCACTTTCGTTGGGAGGAGGCGGGATCCACTACCGGGGAGGGGGCAGGGTACCCGTGGTGCAAACAATCAGTGTGGAAGTGTGCAAGTCAGGCGGGGGAGCTCGGAAGACCCCCTTGGCCCAGATCTTCCACTGCCTTCCCTGCGGGCCTTTGGGCCAGGCGGGAACCGAACGCTGAGGGGCGATGGCGGACGCAGACACGTCCACCCCCGCCTCGACTTCCCCAGCTGGAGACTAGGCCCACGGGTGACTCTCTGGGGAGGCGGGGGCCGCAATACCTGGCTTCTGCTGGTCCCCGGGAATCCCAGGCATGGCAGTGTCGTCACCAACGCCCCGGTGCGCAGGAAAGCAGCGCGAGGGCACGTGATCGTGATGCTGCGCGCGTGATCGCGATGCTGCGCGCGCGAGGCCGCCGCTCGGAGGCCACGGAAAGTGGGCTCGGAGCAGCTCAGACGCAGTCCGCATCCTCCTTCTGGCTCGGGAGTAGAGCCGGCGGCCTCCTGTCCCTGGCCCCGGGGCGGCATGAGGCCTGGCCAAGGTCTGTAGGCTCCGAGGACACCTGGGGTCTCCAGAGGGGCCTGGAATAGTGGTGAATGGGCCCAAAGGCTTGGGGACAGCCCCTGGTGGTCCTCTGCCTCCCCTGCCGGGTCCTTCCCAGCCCCGGGACCGGACACAGCAGCCTCTGGTATCCGGCCGCCCTTAGGCCTGTCAGGCGGTCACCGGGCTCCCAGAGACCTGGGGGCTCAGACAGGACTGTCCCTACTGGGGGTCCTTCCAGGCCCCTGCCTCAGGCTGACCTGAGGTGTGTGGTCAGGGTTTGCCCCACGCAAGTAGTCTTTTCGGTTTTCCGAAATTTTCATTACCCACCGGAACTGAAACTGGGGCGTGGGTTTCTGAGTCCCACTTACTGGGTGGGCCTCCAGCCCCCTCCCCCTGCCCCGCCCCCTCCTGCCTCTGTCCAGTCTGGACTAGAAGGGAACCTGCCAACGGAAGTCTATTTTTGCCTTGGGGTTTAAAATGACAGTAATAAACAACAGTGATTAGTCCAGGGACTTTTTGTCTAATTGCAGATAAGACAAAACGGCTGAGGTGTGTCCCCGAACATGTCTTAATATTTCCAAGAAACTGATTTGTGTTTTGAAATGATCTCTGATGAGAGCCCAAGAATCACTTTTAAAGTTGAGCGAAAGTGGGGTGGCAGGGCCCTCCCGACGTTCTCTTCCCCTCCTTCCACAGTTTGATCCATTCCCAGGAAATGATATTAGGATTCGATCCCTGAGGGAGAAAGGAATCCAAAGGTCCTCTCGATAACCTTTCACAATGGGGAAAGCCTTGCCAAGCGTCCTTGCTCAGCAGGGATTCTCACAGGAGGACTTGGGTCTCAGATCTCCATTCCCAAACCGTTTTCACTATTCATTGCTAGTATTTATGTTGGAAAATGTAAATATGTGAGTGCACAGTTTGAGAGGACTTGCCGGATCTGAAAACAGCAGTTATTCTGGGATGTGCGGTGAGGACTCGACTCCTGGCAGATGTTTCCGTCGATCTCACTGAGCCTGCTGCTGTAGTAGCGGGTACAACAGGGTGCAGAAATAAAAACAGCCTCCGCCTCAACTTAGACTAGTCGAGGAAACAGACTGTGGTCAAATAAACATGTTGATGAATTTATAACTATAAAAGGGCTCTGAAGCCTGGCCAGTGTGGCTCAGTGGATTGAGCATCGTCCCATGACTGAGAGGACCCGGTTCGATTCCCGGTCAGGGCACACGCTGGGGTTGTGGGCTTCATCCCCAGTAGGGGGCGTGCAGGAGGCAGCCGATCAATGTTTCTCTCTCTCATTGATGTTTCTATCTCTCTCTCCCTAAAAAACAATAAAAACATTTAAAAGGGGGGGGGCTTGCCCTGGCTGGTTTGGCTCAGTGGTTAGAGCATTGGCCCGAGGACCAAAGAATCTCGGGTTCAATTCCCAGTCAAGGGCACGTACCTGGGTTGCAGGTTCTGTCCCTGGCCCCAGGCAGGGTCATGTGGGAGGCAACCAGTCAATGTGTCTCTCTCACATGGATGTTTCTCTCTCTCTCCCTCCCACTTTATCTAAAAAAAAAAGAAAATCAGTGGAAGAATATCCTCAAGTGAGGATTTAAAAAAAGCAGGGGGGCTCTAAAGACTGCGGTGGGGGTGAGGCTGGTCAGAAAAGGCTTCTTTAAGAAAGTGAGCTTGAGCTGAGCTGAGATGGGAAGGAAGGATGAGCAGAGCTTACCTAGGCAAAGGGGGTGGGGGGGAGGGATGGGGTGGTGGAGAGAGCTTCTCAGAGAGGGAACAGTTCATGCCAAAGCCCTGTGGTAGCAGAGACTGTGGTGCCATCAAGAAATTGTAAGGCCAGTGTGGCTCAAGAACACAGGACAGAGGGGAAGAGGGGAGGGAGAAGGGGGTGGTGAGATGGGCGGGGCCGGACCGTATTTAGCACTTGTAGGTGGTGTTAAGGAGCTTGATTTTTGTTTTGGGAGCAGAGAGAAGGCATTAAGAGTTTTGGAGAGTGATCAGATTTGTGTTTTTAAAAATTTACTAACCCTTGAGGGGGACAAGAGACCAATGGGTTTGGGGAAGAGGAAAGGGAGCAGTTCTTGGCTGCGGAATAGGTGAAGGATGGCGGTGACTTGGACCAGCATGGTGCCAGAGATTAGAGGATCCATTTGAGAGATAGCTAGCATGTCAAGTTGATGAAACTTGGTGATTGACAGGATGATGGGGTGGGAAAATAAGAGAATTTCTGTATTACTGTTGGAATAAAATAAAAAATAAAAACAATCTTTTTGAAAATGAAGCTTTTCAGAATTAAAAAAAAAAAAAGTTTATATAGGAAAATTTAACCTGAACATAACAAGTTGAATTAGCATCTCAGAGCAGGCTGGAAAATCCCTGGGCTGTTCGGAGACCAGACAATAGTAAAAGAACTTCAGGTCACTGATGGCCTCACCTCTACTTAGGAATGTTCTGGAATTTTAAACTTTTGCCGTGGGCTTCTATTGTCGACTGCTATGGCCCCCCCAACCCATCCCCAAATCCATTTGCTCAGTCCCTCCTCAATAGTAAAAGAATTATCTGTGGCTGCTCAAAATAAAGACTGCATCTCCCCATTGCCTCTGTACTCGGATGGACAAATAACAACCTTCTGTCTAATGGGACATATGCAAAGGTGTCATGTGGTGGCTTCCAGGACCCTCGCTCTCATCTTTGTCCCTTTCTCCACATTGCTGCCTGAACTGAGGGTGCCACCAGCGTGGACCATGAGGTTGAGGCCACATGGAGCAGAGCAACAAGATGGAAGGAGCCTGGGTCCTTTACTTTGTGGGCTGTTATTCCAGCCCCAGACCACCGCCTGAACTTAACAGGAAAGAAATACTCTTCCATTTTGTTTTCTGTCGCTTGCAGCTGAGCCCAACTCTCACTGATAGAACCATCAAACCTCTGCCTGAAAGTCGGTTAGAACAGAAAGCGAGAAGGGATCCTAACCCTTGAAGAAGCTGTGAAGACATTTTCATTGACTACGGCCTGCATCAGATTTTAAATTCTGATGAACCGGCTTTCCCTTGGAAGTGAGCGCCTAGAGACCATCGTCCCAAAGGAGAAAGCGTGGACCCCTGAGGTGCAGATGTCAGGGAGACTTACCCAGGATGCTGTTTTCGTTAAGCTGCGTTTGTTTTTGTTTGCGTTCTGATTAAAAACTTGCGTGGGATCCGAGTGGCCTGCCTCAACCATATTTTTCCCTTAATCCCTGTTATTTGTATGTGCCACATGGTAGAATGTGGGGTTCTCTAGGAACACATGTGTCACATTCGAGCAGAAATGCCTGCGTGTGCCTCAAGGACACGGAATGAGGCTGCCACCCATGTGCAGCATGTCAGCAGATGGCTGGATTGGAGGGAGGGAGGAGCGGGGCTCTGGGTCATCCCCTTTCCAGGTTTAGATACTAAGGAGTAATTACAGGTTCTGGCCTGGATCCAACCACAGGCCTCCTTGTTCGGTGTGGGGGGCGGGGCCCTCTAGCTGGTTGATATAAGACTTCCCAAGCCCAAGCTTAGTGCCCAGTGGGACCCACCACACCCCACCCAGGCCTGCCCTCTGATCATCTGAACCCAACTGTGCCATGTGGGTAGAAGGAGGGCGAGAAGGTACCCAATCCAAGTTGACTTTCTTGCTCCAGTTCTGTGCTCTGCCCCCCTGAAAGAGAGCTCAGGATGCTATCGGATGCCCCCAGTGAAAGGACGTGCAGGTCATGCCCTGACACACCTGGAGAGTGAACTTCAGACATATGACTTGCTTCTGATGTTTTCTGACCACGAACAGAATTTGACCTCACCTGTCAGAACGTACCTGCCCATAGGGTGTGTCCCTTGGGAATCACGGACAAAGCGCGTGAAAGCCAGGGGTTCACGAGGCGCCGCAGGAATTCCAGTGGCTTCTGCTGGTTACACATTAATCTGGGTAGACAACTTTTTTTTTAACTGGGGTAAAAAACACAAAATTTACCTTTTTTTTTTTTTTTTTTAGGCTGCAGTACTTTATTTTATTTTATTTTTTGCAGGTTCTTTACATGTATTTTTAATTGACTTTATTGGGGTGACATTAGCTAATAAAATTATATAGGTTTCAGGTGTACAATTCTAGAATGCATCATCTGTATGTTGTATTGTGTGTTCACTACCCCAAGTCAAGTCTCCTCCCACCACCTTTATCCCCCCCTTTACCCTCTCTACCTGCCCCACCCCCTTCCGCTGATAATCACCATACTGTTGTCTGTGAAGTTTTTTTCTTTGCTTAATCCCTTCTCCTTTTCACCCACCCCCACCCCCACCTCCAGTTCAGTAGGGTTAAGTCTATTCGCATTGTTGTGCAACTGACTGATCTCCAGAACTTTCTCATCTTGCAAAACTAGGGCTCTGTATCCATTAAACGACGACTCCCCATTTCTCCTCCCCCCGGCTCTGGCAACCTCCATTCTGCTTTCTGTCTCTGTGAACTTGACCAGTCTAGGGACTGTGTGTAAGTGGAATCACACAGTACTTGCCTGTGGGGACTGCCTTATTTTACTCAGCATAACGTCCTCAAGGTTCATCTAAAATGGGTCATGCGGCATTTCTGTGTGTAACTTTTTGAGGACCCGCCAAACTGTTTTCCACAGCAGCTGCGCCATTCTACATTCCTGCCAGCAGGGCCTCCCAGGTCTACCCGCCCGGGCACAATCACCCCCTGGCCTGGCACAACGCCCCAGGGCTCTCCACACCCTCCTCTGGGTGCTGGTTGGCTAACTTCAGACAGCACTCAGCTCCTGCCCTCAGATTCTCCGCTCTCAGCATCTGCGTTCCTCCCGGGTGGGTGAGAGGCGGGAGGAGACCATTGCCGGCTGCGGGGGGCTTTCTCTGCTGGTATTTGAGAAGCTCTCCCCATGCAGTGGACCCAGGCAAATCCAGGGGTTCGCTGTCTGCCAGGGAGAAGAGCTACAGAAAGGATTCAAGGAAGGGAGGGTCTGCTCCACCTCTGACATTATTGTCATGAGAAATTCCCAATGTGCTTGCTAAACGGAGCTGCCCAACAAGAATTAAGACTCTTTCTTCCCTTCCAGGGTGCCCCGGACTACATGCTGGGGCTGGGCCAGGGGCACTGGAAACAGGGGTGGAACTAGCTCTGTGGGGTGGGACAGGGAGCAGAATCTTCAGTGTCACTTAAATAACACAAGAAAGGCTAACATAGCAATGACCGCTGTGGTTCAGAGCCCTGGCTCTAGTAAGCACCTGGTTCATTTCAGTCTCATTTTAGATGAAGCCAAAGCTAAGAGAGGTCACAATTATTTGCCCCGAGCGATATAGTTATACATGATGGAGCCAGGTTGATGCATTTTCTCTTCTTCCAGAGCCTCACTGTTCACAAAGCCGGTTGCTGGGCTCACCTGTTTCTCTTGATCTCTTTCCTTGGACCGAAACTATGACTTGTCTGCCTCAACAGGCTTGATGCAGACATGGCTGGCTGCCTTCATCAGCATCACTTTACTATTCCCAGGAGCTTCTGGCCCAGAAAGCTATGTTAAAAATAACTTTATTATTCCCTCCAAGAACCTCCCAGAAATGCTTGTAGACCAAACTTACTTTTCGACTTTAGTAAAGAATAAAAAAGCATGTGTTTGAGCGAAAAGAGCTGCCTCCCAGGAGACAAAGATTCAGGTAGCAACTTAAATTGTGTTCCACTGAGACAAAGGGGAGGCCATCTTTTATAAAGTTCCCAGTTTTATGTAAATGAGGTCTCCAAATTGTGCAGTTCTGATTGGTTGGTATAGATGCAAATGAGGATATAATACGCATAGTTCTGACTGGATGGGACAGATTTCAGTCTATTCATCAAAAGATGAAGCCAGGGCTTCCCTGCAGTGGTTGACTCAAGCAAGGCAGGGCGTGGGAAGCCAAGGGTTTAGTCTGAGGTTCTTCTCAGTATACAGAGTACATGAGAAGACCCTGTCATCAAATGGTCACTGGATTCTTACTATTTATAAAAGTTGAGTCCTCTGGCCCGACCAGTGTGGCTCAATGATTGAGCATCGACCCCATGCACCAAGGGGTTGCCAGTTTGATTCCCAGTCAGGGCACATGCCCAGGTTGTGGGCCTGATCCCCAGTGGGGGGCATGCAGCAGGAGGCCAATTGATGTTCTCTCTCATAGATGTTTCTATCTCTCTCTCCCTCTCCCTTCCTCTCTCTCTAAAATCTATAAAGATAAAAAGTGTTGAGCCCTCCGTTGACCGTGGGGAGTCCATCTCAGCGGATACATTCCTTCTCGGGCTCACATCAAATGAATCTTCTTGGACCTACACACTCAACAAGAGCTCTTCACAGGAAGCATCACGTGACACTTTATACGCCCAACTCTTTAATCTGCTTTAAAAAATTCAGCAGAGTCCATGTGAAGAGCTCATTGGCTTTATTAAGCAGTTCATGGATCGGGCAGCATCCCTTCGATCAACTAGAAGGGTGCTCAGAGCAGTTGTGTAAATGGAAGGTTTTTACAGGAAGAAGGGTGGGGCAAGGGAGCTATTGACAAAAGAAAAGAAAGGATTACTTGGGGGGCCAGAACAGCTTATCTTTAGGGGGCGAGAAGGAAAGGGTTTTATCATACACATTACCACTTCTTTCTATGGGGTATGGACAGGGCCCACATGACATTATCTTATTAGTGCTTGACCAGAAAATTCCAGACTTGTTGGTTAAGATTATGTTTCTGGGAGAGGTTGAAACAGCAATTAGATCTGTTTTAAGTTTACAGCAAATCAGAGGGGGAGGTACAGAGATCTCCCATACACCCCTGCCCCCACACATGCACAGCCTTCCCCATAATCAACACCTCCCACCAGAGTACTACATTTGTTACCTAGGATGAACCTACACTGACACATCTGTTAAACAAGAAACTTTCATGGCTGAAAGCTTTCCTTAAAAACAGGGTTTCGTGCCCAGCCGGTGTGGCTCAGTTGGTTGAGCATTGTCCCATGCACCAGGAGGTCGCCAGTTCAATTCCTGGTCAGGGCACGTGCCCAGGTTATGGGTTTGATTTCCAGTAGGGGTGAGCAGGAGGCAGCCAATCAATGTTTCTCTCTTATTGATGTTTCTATCTCTCTCCCTCCCTTCCTGTCTGAAATCAATAAAAACATATTAAAAAAAAAAAAAAGATTTCCTGCCCTGGCTGGTTTGGCTCAGCGGTTAGAGCGTCGGCCCGCGGACCAGAAAGTCCTGGGTTCAGTTCCCGCTAAGGGCATGTACCTCGGTTGCAGTTTGTCCCCAGCCCCGGTTGGGGTCATGTGGGTGGCAGCCACTCGATGTGTCTCTCTCGCATCGATGTTTCTCTCTCTCCCTCCCACTTTCCCTCCTGCTCTATCTGAAGATAAATGCCAAAAAAAAAAAAGAAAGATTTCCTGAGCCATATGCTAGTCAGAAAAGGACCAGGTCCTGGCATGCAGCCTAAACCATCAGCGGTGGGGCTAGATGTCCACCGTCCTGGATTTGATGGGCTCTTTTACACGGTATATTCCAGGGAAGAAAGAAGTAAGTTGCTTTGGAAGAACTTACATTGGCTACAGATAAGGGGGGTGGGAAAGGGGAAGCCAGGCAGTCCTCTGATAGGCGCACAGTCTGTAAGGAAGAAATATTTGCTACTTTTGCTTGGTTACAGCCCTGAAAGTTCATGCCTGTGCAGGAAGGAAGAAATATTTGCTACTTTTGCTTGGTTACAGCCCTGAAAGTTCATGCCTGTGCAGGACGCGGTGGCGCCCAGTGAATAGACATCGGGGGGAGGTTGAGTCAAAGCTCCAACACGCGTTCAGAAGTGCAAGAAGTGTTTTGTTAGCTGGTTAACTGCCCTTGTCTCTCTCACTCTCTGGATGCTGAACTCTGATTTAGAAGATCTCAGGATTTTGGTCTTGTTGCATCATTATCACCCAAAGTCCATAGTTCACATTAGGTAGGGTTCACTCTTGGTGTTGGATGTTCTGTGGGTTTGGACAAATGTGTATTGACAAGTCTCCACCGTTGCAGTCACAGAGTGGTTTCACTGCCCTAAAAATCCTCTGTGCTCTGCCTGTCCATCCCTCCCTCCTCTCTGACCCCTGGCAACCACTGGTCTTCTTACTGTCTCCTTAGATTGGCCTTTTCCAGAATGTCATGTACTTGGAATCGCACAGCGTGTAGCCTTTTCAGGCTGGCTTTTCATTAGTCATATGCATTTAGGTTTCTTCCATGTCTTTTCATGGCGTGACAGCTCATTTTCATTGCCTGGATGTATCACAGTGCATTTATCCATCACCTATTGAAGGACAGACATCTTGGTTGCTTTCTTTTTTTCTTTCTTTCTTTTCTTTCTTTCTTTCTTTCTTTCTTTCTTTCTTTCTTTCTTTCTTTCTTTCTTTCTTTCTTTTTTCTTTCTTTCGGTGTATAAACTATTAACAGACAATGCCTACAGATTTATTTCTTCCTGGACACACCCAAGTACGACCCTGGCGACCATGGTCTTGGTTTGCAGGCCTGGAACACGAAGACCCCTCTGTGAGCCCAAATTTTATTCAGCCGCCCCAGGTCTTCCCGGAGCTTGTTGTCCAGACCACTGGACAGGGCCTGGCTGTATCTTCCGTCCATCACGTCCTTCTGTCTGTTCAAGAACCAGTCTGGGACCCTGTACTGGTGTGATTGTGCAGGATGGTGACTGTGCCATCAGTGAGCTCTCCTGCCCTCGTGGGGAGGTTGCCATCTGCTTTCCTTGACACCACGGGAGCACAGCTCCACCCTCGTCCTCAACTGCAGTGATGGCCAAGGCTGTTTTCTGCCACCCCTCGACACTGGTGTCGCGTACTTGCAAAATGTGCTGGAACCGCTTGGGTCACTAGGGAACCGCGGCAGCCCAGCAGCGGCGGGTAGGCGTCCTGTGAAAGCTCGGTCGCTTCTGTTTCGGCAGATGTGAACAGAGCTGCCATAACCACCCATGTGCAGGTTTGGTGTGAATGTAATGTTCAACTCTAGGCAGATACCGAGTGTGGCTGCTGGACCGTATGGTACGACAATGTCTAGTTTTGTAAGAAACTGTCACACTGTCCTCCAAAGTGGCTGCACCAGGCTGCAGTGCCACCAGCCGTGAGGGGGGTTCCCCTGCTCCCCGTCCTCGCCAGCACTTGGTGGTGTCAGTGCGCTGGACGTTGGCCGTTCTAACAGGTGTGCAGTGCATCTCGCCGTTGGAGTTTGCGTTTCCCTGATGACCAAGGCCGTGAGCATCTTCTCGTGGGCTTACCTGCCGTCTGGGTTTCTTCTTTGGGGAGGTGTCTGTTAAGGTCTCGGGCCCATTTCTAATTGAGTTGTTTTCCGATTGTTGACTGAAGAGTTCATGGGTACTGAGGGTGACAGTCCTTTATCAGCTATGCTCTTTTCCAGTTTTAGCGAGAAATACTGACATACGTCACTGCACAAATTTAGGGCGTACGGCACGATGGTCTGATTTACATATATTGGGAAATGGTTACTGCAGTGGGTTTAGAAAACATCCATCATCTCGTGGAGACATACTGATGTGTCTTTTGCAAATACTTTCTCCCAGTCTGTGGCTTATCTTCTCCCTCTCTTGGTAGTTAATGTATTTTTAACTTCACATAAAACAAAGTGGAACAAATAAACAAGCAGCACTTTGGAGGAACAAAGTCCCCAAGATATTGCTGTTAAAGGAAAAAGAAAAACAGACTTGAAGGCGGGGCTGCGTGGGCTGTGCAGACCCACACAGAACGAGGCAGCCGCTCTGATGGCTGCCTTTGGAAGGCTGCTCCCCTCCGGGCAGAGCCGTGTCCCAGCTGTCCCCGGCCACCAGGAAGCCTGTAGCTGCCACTGCAGCGGGTGGCGGTGTGTTGTGATAAAATGGTGCAGGAAGGACTCACACTGGAGTGTCACACTCGTAAGAGTTTAGCCCTAAGCCGTGGGTCCTTGGAACTTGGACCTGTTGGTACTCATATGGGACAGGGCCCAGGAATCTGTATTCTAAAGCCCCACTCCCCCCATAGCTGTGATCCTATCAGGCAAACATGGGAGAAGCTATGCCAACAGGGCGGCCTCCTACTTGACTCCATTTCCCCACAGAGAAAGGGTCCAGACGTCATCTCCAGGCCCCCACGTGGAAGGCTCTGGAGAGGCCCCCATAGCACAGGTCCACGGGAGCCACCGTGCCCCACCTCCCCACATCACAGGCAACCAGTTTACCAAACACGCAAAGGGAAAATCATTCTTTTATTTTATTTAAAATATCAGGACTTTAGCCTCAACCTAGACTGTCAGGGTTTTCATTACAATTTTGCATGTGCAAAAAAACTCACCCTATGTTATTACGCCGCAACAAGAAGTTTGTAAAATGTTTTTTCTTTCTTGTGGACATATAGGGGGCTCTGTTTGCACCCTCAGTCAGGGCCAAATAATAATCTTTATTAAAAAACAAAACAGACAAACAAAAGTAACTGAAGCACAAGGAGGCAGAAAGTGCCTGGTAAACCTGATAAAAAGACCAAGGTTCAGCCCTGGCCGGGTGGCTCAGTTGGTTGGAGCGTCATCCTGTGCACCGAAGGGTCATGAGTTCGAGTCCTGGTCAGGGCACATACCCAGGTTGTGGGTTCGATCCCTGGTTGGGGCATGTGCAGAGGGAACTTAGGGCTCTCTCTCTAAAAAATCAATACAAAGCATATCCTCAGGTGAGGATTAATAATAATAATGAGAATAATAATAATAAAGACCAAGGTTCAGAGAGTGTCAGACCACAGCACCTGTTCCAGCTGAGGACACACACCTGTAACTGAGGCTCTAAGGACGAGGGATGCTGTTTTCCAGGTTGGCCCCTGGCCTCAGGCCTGGGCACTGGGACAAGCCCCCTTCCCTGCCCACACAGTCTCCACCACTCACCAGCTGCAGAGACAGGGTGGGCAGCAGAGGAGGCTGAGATGGACACACGCAGGTGGAACTGTTGGGAGGTGTTGACAGAAGCAGACGGCACAGCAGGGGCCTCCAACAAGTGGAACTTGAGGGCGCCCCGGGCACCCAGATGCTCTTCTGCGAGCCCAGGGCTCCCCCTGCTGGCCATTTGGGACTGAGCGTGTCTAGGGAAAAGCAGGTCTGGCCCGCCCTGAGGAGGCCACGCCCCCGTGCCGGCTGAGCAGGACTCTGGGGCCCCTTCCGAGCAGGAATTACTCCAGCAGCCTTCCGCTGTGGTCCACACTCAGCCTCGCTGTAGATCCTTTACGCTTCCGCAGCAAGCAGCTCCTGAACCTCTGATCCACTCTAGAAGCTAACATGAGGGTCTCGACCAGCTATGTGGCCGTGATCTGCGGCAGCATCTTCCGGGGAAGCCCGAATTTCCCTTACACAGGCTGTTTCTGGAAGGAGGCTGCCGGACTGACTAGCTCTCTAGTGCAACCCAGAGCTTTCTTCGAATCCTCAGGGGGTGTTTACCTCTTGCTGGTTTTCATCAAGAAACTTTAAAAAAAGAAACCCAAAACGAGCGTTTTGGACCAGTGTGCAGATGACTATTCCTTTGAGATTCCCTTCCTATTACGGATTTTGCTCTGCAGAGTAAAACGGGAATCCACAGGGTGGTGTGGCTTTGGTTTTCATCCAGAACTGTTTTACAGCTTGTGAAAATCATTTCGGGTCGGCAGAGTTCTCGTGGGCCCCAAGGGAGGGACACCTATCGGGTAAAACTGTACTCCCCCCGCCCAAGGCTCTGTGTGCGCCTCCCATTCTCAGCCACTGGCTTGACTTCACAGAGGAAGTTCAAGGGTTGGTGGGAGAGCTACAGAACAGAGAGATACAGACGCTTATTTTAAATCATTTTTCTATTAAACGTAATGAATCATTTGTGACCCGTGTGTCGTTTCCCCCAGCCAACTCCCAAAGCTTCACCTTCGGGGAGGAGTCAGTATTTGGACCATCCGAGGTCAACTTTCCTCTAAAAAACGAAACTAGGAAGTGAACAGGCCAGACTCCGTCCGGACGCAGCCCCAAGCCAGTTTTCACAGCACAGACCCGAGACGGGGCATCGCAGGGAGTCCCCGCCACGGCCTTCCTTCTCCCTGCCCCAGACACTGCGCTGGACGAGAAACCTGTATCTGACGTGCCTGGTGCAGGCAGGAGTCTGGATTCCGGCCTGCGCTTGAAACTCAAATGCGATCTACACCAAAGGTGGGCAGCCCAGAGAGAGCTGGGGAGCTTCCACGGAGACCGGCTGCCCGAGCCGCCGAGTTGGGCTGTGCTCATGGCCTCCACCAGGAAACCTCCAGGGAACCTGCTTAGAGGGAACAGGCTCTTTTGTTGACTAGCAAAGCTCTCCAAGGAAAGCCAGGCTCTCCGCGGAAGGTCAACACCCCGGCAAACTGAGAGTCTGCTCCAAGGTATCTAGGTGGGGGACACCTCTCCGGCACCCCCCGACGTTTTATTTAGGATGGGTCCCTGGTGTACATAGCTCGTCATGCTTCGCCCACAGCTGTGGATCCGCACGCTGTAAACAGTGCTGTGTGGTCCAGAGGCCGAGGACCACTGGACCACAAGGCAACCCGGCAGTGACCACGTACCACTGGTTCCCTGAGTCTCCCTGCCAACCCTCGAGCAGACAGACGCCCGAGGGCAGCGGGTCACGGGGGTGAGGACACGTGCCGCCTGAGGGTCTCGAGGTAGAAGCTGAGCTTGCGGCTGCTCCTCCACCGGCGTCAGGAGCTTCCGCAGAATAAGGCGGGCTGCCCCCGCAGACGTCCCTGCCCACTCCCTGCAGTGGGACTCGGCCACCTGTCTGTCCCAGGGGCAGCCCCACACAGAGCCAGGCAGAGCACTCAGGTGTGTGGAAGTTCGTCGGGGTCCACCTGGGTCCCTGAGTCTTCCGCCCTGGAGGGTGCAGGAGCCTGGGGCGGGCCGGCGGCGCTCTCGGCAGGCAGCTGGGCAGGGCAGCAGCAGCAGCAGCGAGAGAAGAGCCGTGTCCGGACCGCGCGGGTGCAGAGGACGAACATGATGCAGTTGGCGCCTCCCTGAAACGTGTTCCCGATGCCCTGCCAGGGAGGAGAGAAGAGGCGTGAGTGCCAGGGCTGCAGTGGGTCTCAAACACATGCACAAGGGGGCTGGCAAGTGCTGCGAACCCCAGAACCTTGTCCTCCTCCCCCGGGGCTAGGCTTCGATGACCCTGCCATGGGGGCCTTCGGCTGAGCTCTGGGAAAGTCTGAACTTGCAGACCTGGCCCAGACCTGTCTCCAGGTCTTTTGGGTTGGGAAGGACCCAGGATTCGTCCACTCTCCTGGGTCTTCTCTTAGGCCGCTAGACAGCACCCGATTCCCGCCCCCCGGGCTATACGAGAGCCACACTGACCTTCCACCTTCTCTCGCCAAGGCTCCCTGTCTCGGGCAGGAAGGAGGACACAGTGGCGCGGAGCCCCCTGCCAGCCCCACGTTGGCTGATGCACTGGGACATGTCCCCTCTGCTGGGGGCAGCGGGGCCAGGGAGGGCAGGCCTACGTACGTGCAGAACGACCAGCACCGGGGTCTGCACGGCCGGGGAGCCACAGAGGGTCAGGACGAAGCGCACGGTGCTCCAGACCCGAAGGCAAATGAAGATGAGCGGGATGAGGACCAGCTTCTTATCAGCCATGGAGCTGTGATGCTGCAGCCGGTGCACCTCAGACAGGATGGGCCGGTACTCGGAGAGCGCCTGGTGCTGTGCGGGAACACCGAGGGCAGACGTGAGCAGGGCGGGATGCCTGCCGGCTGCCCGACTTGAAGGAGAAGGAAGCAGTGAGGCATGGAGTGCCTTCCACCTGCACGCTCGAGTCCCAGGTTCCCATCTCCAGCCTGATCCTTCTCCTGATCCCGTCTCCTCGATCCACGGCCTGTGCCACCTCCCCACGGGGATGTCTCAACACTTCTGAAAACAGAACACCTGAACTGGACCCCGTGCCTGCTGCATGCCTGCATCTCAGCTAATGGAAACGCCATCCTTCCGGGTGCTCGGGCCAAAAGTTCGATGTCATCTCTGATTCCTCTTTTCTTGTTACAGCCCACACCCCACCCGTGGGCAAGTCCTGTGGGCTCTACCGTCACAAGAGACCTTGAATCTGGATGTTCGGTCCCCTGCCACCGGCGTGGTCCAAGCTCCATCACAGCTTCCCTGGATGGCTGCTGCCTCTTCTGGTCTCTCTCCGTCACCCTAACCACCCACCCCCTCCCCGCTGTGGCCGTTCTCAGCACAGAAGCAGCATGGTTGCTCGGGAACCGGAGTCAGATCCAGCCAGTCTTCCACTCGAAGCTCTGGGTGTCTCCCCATTTCGCCAGTTCCTTACGATGCCTCCCACCCGGGCTAGCCCTGACCTCACTCCTACTACTGCCCCCTTACTTCCTCTCCTGCAGTCACACAGGTCTCCTTATTATTCCCCAACTTGCCAGGCACACCCCACCCCAGGGCCTTTGCACTAGTGATTCCCTCTACCAGGATGCTCTTCCCAACCCACCCATGTGCCTCCTTCCCTCACCCTCTTCCAGTCTTTGCTCCAGAGTCGCCTTCTGAATAAGGCCCATCCTGACGACCTGCTGACCCGCAAAGGCATTTCCCATGCAGTCCCATCCCCAGAGCCAGCTCTTTATCTTTACCTGTTTGTCACAGCTCTTACTATCCTCCTTCCTAGATGTCATTCTCCCTTGTTTACCAGCCCCCCCCCAGAATACGGGCTCCCCAGATCCAGCCCCAGAGGAGGAGCTCGCAGGAGGGGCTCCCCCGAAGCTGGGGCAGAAAGCAGAGGTGAGCAGGCACCAGCTGTGGCTTCCCCGGCCTGGGAACGCCCTTCAGTGGGAAGGGGAGGCTCCACTTCCAGATCACAACTGAACTTGTAAAAACACACAACTGTTCATGACAAAGATGCGTTTTTGAGCCTGGCTCTGCGTCGGGGCACTGACGGTCCAGGTGAGAGGAGGAACCACACACCTTGGCGCCTGTGGGCACCCGAGCTGCTGCAGCTCACCTGCTCAGAGCACCTGCCTCCTCCCCCGGGGCCTGCAGCAGCAGCCCTGTCCAGCACGGGGCCGCCGAGGGTAGGGCCAGGTCTGCTCCACTGGCCCGCTCTTTTAGCTCTCCTTCCGAGCTGAGGCAGGGAACAACTATCAACTCCTCCCCACCCACTATTCTTCCTTCTTTTGGATTGGCCCAGCGGCCCCAGGCTTCCTGCCCACTATAGGAAGGGCAGGGAGAAAGAAAGACACAGAAGGGCAGCTCCAGAGGGGCATCCTGGGCAGAGCCCGGTGGAGAGCTGGTAGCCTCGGGCAGTGGAAACGAGGAGGAGGGCACCCCTGGCCCAGGCCAGAAGACAAAGACGGTTTCAGACCAGTTGGTAAGCCCTGGGGCATCTCTCCAGCTGAGCCAGAAGGGGTAGCAGGGAGGGATGAGAATCCGTTCAGTTCTGAGTAAAACGAGAACCAGAAGTCTCGACGCAAGTGGGAATGCAGGGTGGGGATCAGCTGCCAGGAGCGCCCTGCAAACTCCGAAACGGCTGCTGAGCCGACAGTCCGCCGAGCGCCTGGGACGCCCCGGCTACACTTCCAGCCCTGCACGCTCAGGGGACCACACCAGCGGCGACCCTGCAGGACGCCAGGAAGCCCGTCTTCGGAGTTTCACGGGAACCCACTCACTGCTCTGGCCACCGTCACCTTTCACCTTGTATCACAGTTACTTACACATCTGCCTCCGTCTAGGACAGGATCCCCATCTGAGTTCTCGGGATAAACTCCCACCGCACACTGCGCTTCTGTGCGTAGTACATTGTCGATAAAAATGTACCGAATGAGTGGCTGATCGGATCAATGGATGAGTTAACCTGGGGCTTTCTGGGTAGCAGTTTGCTTGTGGCTAGGAGGAAGCCGTACTTGACATTTGCAGAATCAGGACTTAAGAAAAAGGAACCGTTTGGCCAGAATGTCAGAGGAAAACCATTCTTTCCTAGAATTTCTGGCCAGCTGGCCCAGGGTATTGATTTGTGAATTCCTGAGTGCCTGGAAAGTCTCCTGTTTGTGATCTAATTCTAATCAAGGACAAGGAGGTGAGTTACTGTATCGCTGATGAGACTCATGGTCTCCCCTCCAGTTCAATTCTTCCTTGGATACTGCTCGCCTTTCCCCTACATTCCTCCCTCTCGAGGTGGGCCACCGCGGTGTCTGTCCAGGAGGAGACAGGAGAGGGCTGTGGCCGAGCACAGGCTGGCTCTCTCCTCTGAAGCTGAGCAGGTTTGGGGAGCCCTTGACCTCTGCAAGCACCCTTTTCCTCATGTACAAACAAGGAGTCACAGAGCCTGTTCCTGCCAGGGCCGTGTAGTCAGCAGACCAGACAACCCACGATGTGTATAATTCATGGTGACTGACACACAGCAAGCCCTCCATTACTAGTTCTGTCCCCTACGTGGCCGAGCCCAACGCCAGGACGCAGGGGCAAGCCCACACCGGGCACGGCGGCCACACGGAGCTCTGGGCACCTACCGCCCTGTTTATGTGCTTCCTGACGAGGAGGTAGAGCACAGGCAGCATGACGTAGGCCAGCATCTCCCACAGCTTCCCGGTCAGCAGCATCCACAGAACACGGTCCTCCGCCTCCAGGTCGATCCAGCACCAGCCCACGGACACGTCCGAGGCATCGTAGCCGATCTTCTTTAGAGCGACAGCTGCCACGGTGATGGCCAGTGGAACCCCCCAGCTGAGGGATAAGGAGCAAACAGGCACCGAAGTCAGGCCCTGGCTCCCGGCACAGCCAGCAGGGGAGAAATGACTGGGATGCTTCTCAGACGAGGAGAACCATGCCCTGAGTGTGCCCGGAGGAAAGAGGGGCAGGAGTCCTCAAAGCCTCGGCCCAGCCCTGCTCTGCCCAAGCCCTGCCAAGCCCACCCCAATGCCAAACAGCCAGCCCTCTGACCAGCCCGGGTCTGGGGGTACACAGACTGATGACCTGGGGTTGCTTGGGCATGGAGGTCCAGGGTCCCGTGTACCTGCAGCAGGACCTGGAAGGGGATCTGGGCTTCGGGCAGACACACCTCCCAGGTCCTGAGGCCTCCCTGCTCTATGGGGAGGGGTCGTGCCCTAGCAAGGGTCAAAGGGGGTCCTCTAAAGCATAAAACCCAGGGCAGCACCAGGATCACTTTTCTGGAGCTTAATCACTATCCCCAGAGCCATGCAGCAGGGATGAGGCCTGAACCCTAAGGCTCCATCTCAGTGACCTCAGTGTCTGTGCCCCCAACAGGGGAGGCAGGAAGGAGCTTGTCCTCCTAAAGTCACAAAGGCACAGAAGGGGCAAAACTCACAAGTTAAAGGGCATGCCAAAGGTATCAAGTTACACCCAGGAGTTTGTGCATTTTAAATGCTTGTTCTGGCCGCAGGTGTGGCTCACTGGTTGAGCATCGACCCATGCACCAGGAGGTCGCCGGTTCGATTCCTGGTCAGGGCACATGCCCAGGTTGTGGGCCCGATCCCCAGTGGGGGGCATGCAGGAGGCAGCCAGTCGATGTTCTCTCTCATCAATGTTTCTATCTCTCTCTCTCCTTCCCTTTGTCTCTCTCTAAAATCAATAAAGAAAATAAAGTTATAAAAATAAATAAATAAATAAATAAATAAATAAATAAATAAATGCTTGTTCTATGTAAGCATTTACCTTTTTTTTTTTTTATCCTCACCCAAGGATATTTTTCCATTTTTGTTCAGATAGAGTGGGAGGGAGAAAGAAGAAGAGAGGGAGAGGGAGAGAGAGAGAGAGAGAGAGAGAGAGAGAGAGAGAGAGAGAGAGAAACATCGACGTGAAAGGGACACATCGAGCGGCTGCCTCCCGCACAACCCCAACCAGGGCTGGGGACGAACTGCAACTGAGGTACATGCCCTTAGCGGGAACTGAACCCGGGACTCTCTGGACCACGGGCTGATGCTCTAACCACTAAGCCAAACCGGCCAGGGCAGCATTTACCTTTTTAAAACTCATGCCATCCTGGGATTTTTAGGACAACATGTCACAGCTAAGAGTCCATAAGGGTGAAGGCCATGTTGGTTCACCATTCTGTCACCAGGCAGGGGCAAGAGAAGGGCCTCCTCAATGAATGAACAAACGAACGAATGAATGAATGAACGAACCTTGAGCCAAGTGACTGAGAGCTTCCCCCAGTTCACTCCTTAAATATTCACTGCGTGCACACTATTGAAAAGGAAGTAAAGGGCTTTCAAAGTTGCCAAAACGGCAATCCTGAAGTTATATGCCTGGTTTCTCACCACTTTAGGGTTTGCAGGGCTCCTCCAAGGAATGCCGGGAAGGGAAAGCACCGTGTGTAGGGACGGTCACGGAGAAGGAGGCTGGACTGGAGTGGAGGATCCCCAATCAGGTTGGAAGCAAGAGCAGAGAAAGAACCTGATGAGGGCGCCCCACTCCCAGGCAGCGTGGTGATCCTTTCCCCTTGCTCAGGTCCTGCCGGCCCTTACAGGAGACCTGGGGACCACACAGTGACATTCTGAGACTTTAGATGTGTCCTACCAAAGCTACAAAGTGATGCACTTCCTCTAGATTACTGGGGTGAGCCCAGAGCTGACTGTGTGCTGGGAATTGCCAGAGAGAAGACCAAAGAGGCAGAGAGAAGGCTCTGACAGGGTGAAGAACGAGGGTTGATCAATCAGAGTTGCTGTTTGAATCTAAGCATAGATAGCGGTTCCGTTGGGGCCAGAAGCTGTTCAGGGAGGTATTTAAGTGGAAGGTGGTAAGAAGAGGTAAGGTCACGGAGCCGGTGGGAATGGAGTGGGAGGGACTGTCTACTAATCCCAGCAAAGCCGGCTGAACCAGACCCGTAACATACACTAACGCATACGGGCTGCGGTGCGCTGGTAATGCTTAGCAACTGGCTCCTGAAAACGTATGTGTATGCATGCACGCATGTATGTGAACGTACACATGTACATTTAGTATAAAATGTGCCCGGCCGGTGTGGCTCAGTGGTTAGTGTCGACCCGTGCACCAAGAGATCGCCGGTTCGATTCCCGTCAGGGCACATGCCCAGGTTGTGGGCCCGAGGAGTGGGGGGTGGGGGCATGCAGGAGGCGGCCAATCTGTTCTCTCTCATCGATGTTTCTATCTCTCTCTCCCTCTCCCTTCCTCTCTCTCTAAAATCAATAAAGAAAAAAACATAATGATAAATAAATTTATTATAAAATTTGCTGATATAAAAGATATGGCCCTGACCAGTTTGGCTCAGCAGTTAGAGCATTGGCCTGCAGACCGAAGGGTCGTGGGTTCGATTCCCAGTCAAGGTCCCGTACCTGGGTTGCAGGTTCAATTCCTGGCCCCAGTCAGGGCCCTGCAAGAACCAACTGATCAATGTGTCTCTGTCACATCGATGTTTCTCCCTCCCTCCCTCCCTTCCACTCTATCTAAAAATCAATGGAAAAATATCCTCGGGTGAGGATTAACAACAACAAAAAAAGATGTGAAGCACAATTTACAAGGAGGAATACACAAAACTCCTCCTTGTAAATTCCATACAGCCAATTGGATCTCACAGAGTGTGTGTGTTGATTTTCACTGAACTCTGATATCCATCCGCAGCCACGCTATGGCTGCAATGAGCAAAGAAAGTAGTTCCAGGTGGTGAAGCGGCTGGATGTTTCCATTTTCCGCAAGGGAGAGGAAAGGGAATTAGGAAGACTTCAGGGATATGACAAATGCTGGAACTTCACTGGTTGACAGTGACACCAGCAACTTCTTTGTGGGCACAGTCAATAATTTTCCAACAGTAGAGGAGTATTTCTTTTTCTCCTGCTCGTGACATTGCCTCTTCCCATCATCTCCCCCTGAAACACCTGGCTTCCTGCTTGCCCCCACGTGGCTGCCATCTCCGCTTAAGTTCAGAGACAAGTAACACTTTTAAGTCTAATCTTTACTTATTAACATATTCTCCATCACTTTCTTAAATCCAAATCAGGGGTCCAGCAAACTATGGCCCTCAGACCAAATTTGGCCCATGACCTGATTTTTTAAAATAAAGTTTTATTGCAACATAGTCACACTCACTTGTTTACATATTACCTATGGCTGCTTTCAGGTTGCAAAAGCAGAGCTGAGCAGTTGCAACTTAGATCACATGGCCCATGAAGCTGAAAATATTTACTATCTGGTCCTTTACAGGAAAAGTATGCTGACCTCTGCCCTACACAATCAACAAAACAACAAATCAAGCCCTGATCTGTACTGTTTGCCAATTTCCAAGGTGTAAATATTCCCACCAGGGCCAAGTTCAAGCCACCAGCTCACATGCATTGCACAGCAGCATACCATCAGCTAGGATTTCCATCGCACAGGTGCAACAATGCAAACGACCTCAAGTGCACAGAACAGAGTAACATGCAGTCAAATAATCAGGATGTGGTCAATTTTGAGTATTTTTGTGACTTTTGTTTTTAATATAATTAACTTAATTTTAAATTGGTATAACCTCATTTTTAATCATGGCTGTATTTAACAATCAGCTCACAAAATGCCCTAAAATTTGACCATCGGGTCTCAGCAGCTGTCTGTAGGACACCAAACGTGGACAGAAAAAGCAAAGGCTAGGGAGCTGAGAAGACCCCGCTCTCCTGTAGGTGGGATGGATCCGGAAGGCACTCCACAAAGACATGTGTGACATAATTCCTGCTTCCAATTTCTGACATATACCACCTCACAGTTCTTTATTCCTCCACAAAAAGGAAGTCATCAACCAAAAAAGAAACAGCACCAGAACAAGTAAGATATAGCTTAATAACAGCATGTTTGCAAAAGACCAAGGGCTTGGTTGGTTTTGACCTAGAAAGCCACGTGCTCCGAGAGGTTGCCCCGATGCCTCGATGTGGGCGGTTCCGAGCAGCCAGTGAACTGTCCTGCCTCTGTGCGGACACCTGCGACCCACACTCCAAACCTGAGGCTGTGAAGCTGGCACCAGAGCTGGGCACGTAGGAGAAGCTGGGCCTTGTTCTCAATGTTTAAAGACTCTCGACAAGGTCCTGCTAGGAAGACAAGGCTAGATGGTGAGAAGGGCAGGGTGTCCTGCTCAATCCTGAAACCAATAGAAGCCACAGGGCCCTGTGCAGGGGATGCAAAGACAGGCACTGGGGGTGGGGGGGCACATGGTTAAAGCAGGTGACTGGTAAGTCCCCTTCTCTCCAAACTTACCTCTCTGTTAGGTAAGACCCAGGACACTAACACAAAGGTTTTCTACAAACTACGAGGGAAGAGAGGCCTGCTCTGGGCAGGGGTCAATGTCCTGGCTCCTGGGGACCCCACTCCCAGAGGGGAAGGGATGGATGGAAACCCCCACCCCTGCCACACCCTGACTGGCGGAGCCTGGGGGAGGAGTGAACTGGCCAAAGGCATTCAGATGCATCACGAGGAGCTCAGCTCTTCTTAGAACGGGTGTCCTTTTTGTTTTCACATCTCCTCCAGGGAAGTGGAACTAGACTAGCCAGGTGGCGAGCAAGCCACCTCCCAGTCCCTGACATTTGTCGGCTGACTTCAACACGCACCAGTGCCCAGAACAGCGGGTGCTCTGGGCTTCCCTCAGAGTTCCCAGCTCTGCCCAGCCGGGGACCTTCCTAAACCTCTCAGGCCAGAGTCAGGATGGGGGACACCTGCGGTGAGGTGACGGAGAGCCTCTTCTACTTTCCACTTCACATGCAAAGGGAAGTACCCCGCCCCCACACACTAAGGGTCAGCCTGCCAGGGGCTCAAGGTCTGCTCAACAGTTTGCCCCCACTGTTGGGTGCCTCCACTTTGCCCTCTCCCCAAACCTCACCCTTCCTACAGATCTTGGTTGGGGGTGGAGAGTCGGCTGGGAAGGAGACAAAGGAGTCTTCTCCCCCTTCCACAGGCCAGACAGCAGTGCCCTGTCTATGTGCTGTGTGGCCTTGAATGTTAACGTAACTCCAAAAAATGCTCTGAGAACAAAACCATCAGGCAACAATGTGCCGATTTAGAGAGCTCTCGGGAGCAGCACTGGGCCCGAGGGAACGCAGCGGCAGTGAGCCGGGCCTGGAGAGAGGAATCACAAGGGCCACGCTGCCTCGAGGTCTCTTTCCAGAACAACGGGCACTAATTGTTAAGTGTGGAGCAGAGGGGTGGGACGTGGGAGAAGTTCGGGGAGTCAGCTGCTGGCCAGGCCACCACGAGGTCACTGCGGCTCTGGCCGAAGGAGGGGGAGGGGTGCCCAAGGGAACTTTTAAACACACCCCCTGGCGTCATCTGCAGCCCTCGTTCTGGTGGGCACCTCGGATCCCCCCTGCAGCACGCAGAGATGCTTCCTGTCCACTGGGGACAGGCAGGCCTGACCCTGCCCTGGCAGCGGGGGCTTCCCACGGACATGTCAATGCAGTGTGACTACTGGCTCCACAGCGGTGCCCTCCTAAACATTCTGGAGGTGATAAAGAAGCCAGGTCAGCTCTTGTTATTTTGGGGAACAATGACCGATGTGGGGTGCTGTTCGTGCAGCCTCTGTGTCCATCTGTCATTCAGACACTGCCTGCCTGGGGCCCTGTCACTGGGCCTCACAGCAGCGAGCTAGTGTCCAATGAAAGAACTTAGAGGACCTTCCCTTTCAGGGTCACGTTTCCCCTTTTCTCTGATTAGAACTTCCCACTCCCCACAGCAGGGTTTTTTATGGTGAACTTGGGATGCCACAGACTCCTTCTTCCTCCAGAACCCCCACGCAAACTCCAGAGGGCGGGTGAGCACGTGGGCCCGGGGCACAGGGCCCGTCCCTGCCGAGGGTCATGCCCACACCCACTCCCACCTCAGTGGAGCCAGAAGAAATCCTAGACGGCTCGAGGTGGCCAGCGTGGCCAGGACCCTTCTACTCTTGCCATGGTGAGATGGGGCCCCCAGCCCGACTCTCCCGCAGGCTCACAGGACACACAGACTGGCGCCTGGCACAGTGGGGGCCCGGGCGCTGGCCCAGCCTGACCATTACCAGCTTCTAGCTCACCACCTTTCGGGGGAGGAGGGGCTGACAATTGCTTTTGAAAGGCAGGGGTGGTTTCAGGCCAGCTGGGCTTATCTATGGGAAGGAATGGACCCCCGCACAGCAGCTCGGCCTGAGCATCTCAGTCGAGTACTGCAGCCGATGTCCACAGGCTCTCTGAACGTAAAATCCCGGGCGTCTGCATCAGGCTGCCTCAACAGAGCAGAAGGGAACCTAATACAGGGCTTTCCCCTGAGCACTGAACATTCTCCCACGACAACCAGGAAATGCACTTCACATTACTCTCAGTGGACGCTGAACCTCTGAGGAGAAACAGGACATTTATCTCAACAAGACATTTATGAATTATAACAGGAAAAACAGTAACTGCCGTGAAGAACTGGCTGATAACACCTCGGCCAAGCCATCAAAGGAACATGGCTAGGAATGCACAAACCCAAGTCGCTGGGAGGAAGGGACAGGACGGGGCTCCCTGAGACTCCTGCCTACACTGTAGAAACGGAATCCACTGATGAGGACGGGCCAGATGACCCGGGCAGAGGGACAAGCTAATGGCCTGCACTCTTCCAAAGTCAATGTCATAGGACACCCAGAAAGACAGAACAAAGAGACTGGAGGCTAAGTCAACATATAAGCTAAGAGTTTCCTTTGCTGTCGGGGACATTATGACAAGACTGACGAAGTCTCAGTGAGGCCCGCAGTCAGATAACAGCACTGCTCCCTGTTAACCTGCTGCTCTGGAAGGCCTGTGTGGGTCCTTAGAGACTGCCCTTGCCTTCTGCAAACACGCACTCAGGGGTATCAGGTCTGAGATATTTACTGACTCTTAAATGGTTCCGGGAAACAATAACCGGGGAGGCTAAAGGTAACGTGATAAAATGCTAATAATGGGGACAATCTGGAATGCTAAAAATAAATCATCGTCAAACTACATCTCAATTTTAAAAAATTATTGTCGAGGCCAAGACACAAGATGGAACCATCAAAGAAGGACTGACCTTGGAGTTCTGACCCCAGCCTCCCCCTATGTGGCCTCGGGCAGGTCTCATCAACTATGACTGAAAGGTAATGGTCCTGTCTATTTCCTTACTGGTGACCAGTGAGCTAAGGACTGGGACAGCATTTTGCAAGAGCTCAGGAGCCAGATGGAGCTCATATGAAATACAGTTTCCTGGGGATAAGTCTAAGCTGCCCTCCTTTTCCAATGAGAAAACAAGTCTTTCTGCAAAGGGAGAGATGGCAGGTGCCACGGTGGGGCCCCCGGAGCAGGTGCATTCTGGGAGCCTGGGTGTGGGCAGGATTCTCTCCAGCCTCCTGCTGTACACGGCCGCATTCAGTTTTACAGATGGCTATTTTCACTTAACCTTGTATCATACCTTTTTTTTTTAAATGATGTACAGAGTTCACAGCCAGCATTGACTACATAACATTTCCAGTGGGGCTGGCATCTATAACTTACTATTCCCTATTTTGTAGACATTGAGGTTGCTTTCAAATTTTCTTTCTGGTAACAGCGCCTCACAGACTCCTTTGCACATACAGCTTTGCGTGCATTTTAGATTATCTCCTTAGACTAGGTCTCTATAAATAGGATTACTGGATCAAGGGGTATGAACTAAATACTTTCCACGTGGATTATTCCAATTTACATTGCCAAGAACAATGTAGGAAAATACCAGTTTCATCGGCATTTATCACATTCGTGTTCTGCCTTCTATTTTTTTCTTAGTTCAACGAGAAAATGATACCTCAATGCTATAACTTGCATTGTTTTGAGTACTAATGGGGCTAAAGTTTCCCCATACATATTTACCAACTTTTACTATTTTGTTTGAATGTGGCCTTTGTCCAGTTATCAGGATAATTGTTGGTTTATTTTTTTTTAACCCCTTATCTTTTATTCTTAATCCTCACCTGAGGATATTTTTCCATTGCTTTTCAGATAGGGAGGGAGGGAGGGGGAGGGGAGGAGAGAGAGAGAGAGAGAGAGAGAGAGAGAGAGAGAGAGAGAGAGAGAGAGAGAGGGAAACACTGATTCGAGACACACATTGATTGGTTGCCTCCCGAATGACCCTGACCAGGGCTGGGAATCGAACTGCAACCAAGGTACGTGCCCTTGACTGGAATCGAACCGGAAACTCTTTGGCCTGCGGGCCCACGCGCTCTAACCGCTGAGCCAAACCGGCCAGGGCAGATTTTTATTGGTTTAAAAAAAAAATCAATTTAGCCCTGCTGGTTTGGCTCAATGGTTGGAGTGTCTGCCTGTAGGCCAAAGAGTTGTGGGTTCGATTCCTAGGTACATACCTGGGTTGCAGATTCAATCCCCGGGCCTGGTCGTGGTCATAAGGGAGGCAACCAATTGATGTGTCTCTCTCACATCAATGTTTCTCTCTCTCTCTCCCCCTTCCACTCTAGATGAAAAAAAAAAAAAATCAATGGAAAAATATCCTCAGGTGAGTGTTAACAATAACAACAACAAATCAATTAATAAAAACTCTTTACGGAATAAAGATAGCAACTTTGGTGGTGTCAAATTTCAAAATCTTTCCAAGACCAGAAGGGTTGAAAAAGTGGACTGATTTTCAGTTGTCTGAAATGGTAACAAGTGATGGCAGTCTAGCCTATGTCTGAGGATGACATTTCTCACACCAACGGGCACCGAACCAACAAAACTGATTCTTCAAAGACAGTGGAGAGTCCTTAGTAATGTCATTAGCTCTCTAGTCTGGGGGGATCTCGGTCAATAGATGAACTTGCTAGACAGGTTTTACCAATTCTCTCAGTCTACTAAAATGTGAGTGCTAACTTCTGAAAGGGAAAAATGGTCAAAGACCCTTTCTAGCTTGGATACAGGTTCGTTCTTTCTTTCCTTCTTTCTTTCTCTCTCTTTCTTTTGTTAATCCTCATCCAAAGATATCTTTCCATCATTTTTAGAGAGAGTGGAAAGGAGGGAGGGAGGGAGAGAGAGAAAGAGAGAAACATCAGTGTGAGAGAGACATATCGATTGGCTGCCTCCTGCACAACCCCAGACTGGGGTCAGGGATCGAACCTACAACCCTTTGGTCCATGAGCTGATGCTCTAACTGCTGAGCCAAACTGGCCAGGACTTTTTTCTTTTCAGAAGAAGGTGGATCACATTCAATGAACAAGATAAATTATTTGCATATTTTTTATGGCCAGAAGGAGACACACAGACTTTCTCAGGAGGCCTTTCCTAAATATCACAGAAAACCCCCCAGAAGTGAACAGAAAGAACTCACAACTCAGGTGTCTTAGGAAAGTTGTTTTTTCTATAGGAACCGCACCCAGTTTATCTTTATCACTTTAAAAAATATATTAGATTCAGTATTTTTAAAAAGAGTGGGGGAAAGAGAAGAGATTCTTGCACAGAAAGTCTTGGGCGTTTTCTCAAGTACATGTGAACTCTGGTGTACACACGCCTGCCCACGCCCAGCCAGCCTGCCAAGGCCCAGGTCTTTGAAATGGACACAGAGGTCAGGCAGGATGCTGCGAGGGGAGGGAAGGCAGCCCCAGTTTCTGTGGGCCTCTGCAGCATCCGGGGCACTGTTTGAATGGCTCATTGCAACTCTGACTTGAACAGCTGAGAAGCAGGCCATTTAGTTTCCCAGGGACCAGCTGGCCTCCATCCAGCAGCTCTGAGAAGAGGTCAAGTGACTCTTCAGGCTTGTGACCTCACTGTTGTGACACCCAGGTGACCTGTCTCTACTGAAGTGCTGACTGTCCTCAATGTTTGGACAGCACTCAAACATTTAACAGAGAGAACCTATAATTAGGGCAGTATTTGGTGTTCTTATCTGGGGAGGGAGAGGAGGAAAGACGCCCTATAAAATTCCTGTCCGGGATCAACACAGGACAGCACCAGATGTCTGAATCTTCAAATTACACCAGGAAGGGGCCAACCTTCTTCCTTAGGTGAGGGGTACTTGATGAGATGCGTCAACGCCAGGGCAGGACAAGACTTTCATTTTCCCTATGCTCAGACATTCCAGGCAGCTGGTGGCCCTCTTCCAGACCAGCCACGGCTACTGACCTCAGCCTGAGTTGCTCAACTCCGGCAAGTCAAGATCCTCTAGCACAGAGATAACAACAGACAGGGGCCTGGGGTTGAGAGATGAGCAGAGAGAAAAGAAAGTCTTTTGTACATTTTACAACTGAGGTGCTGCACTTGGCAGAGGGCTAGGCGAACTGGCAGCCTAGGAGTAGCTGAAGGCACCACACCTGTGGCTCAGGGTGTGGGTGGTGGCATAGGATTGGGAGCTGGCAGGCTCTCCAACCTGGGCCAGCCACCTAACTCGTCGCCCAGCCTGGGCTCCAGGCGCTTCTCCCCATGTGCAGCACAGATGGTCAGAACTCAGTGAAGCAGGAGCTGAAGGGCTCAGGAGTGTCCTCAGCTCTCCAGGTGCCTCTAAGGTCCCGGAGCCGAGCTCTAAGGGCGAGCTCTGGCCCTCCTCCCTCCAGGTGCTGAGCTGAGGCGCCCATCTCCGGAGATTCAGGCGGGGGCAAGCAAAACCGGGGCGCCCTGTGCGGTGATGCTCAGGACAGGCCCACCTCTCAAGCAAGCCTGACATCGTCCCGCTCACCCAGGGCTGCCCTGGGGAGTGAGCAGACACTGCCTGCTGGGCGCCCGGCCAGGGATTCGACCAAGACGTGGGCGCCAGAAGGGCTCGAGGGCCACAGGGGCGGCCACCCACCTGACGATGTGGAAGGCCCAGAGCAGGCGGCCGGACCGGGGTCCGCGCGTGGTGCGGACGATGCTGAGGTACAGGTAGAGGGCGATGGCCACGGTCCAGAAGAAGGAGCTGGTGTTGGCGAAGGTGGAGAGCGCGCCCTGCAGCACGCAGTCCCACGAGGGGCCCGAGAAGTCCTGCAGCACCCCGTAGAAGTAGGAGGCGGCCGACAGCAGGTCGGCCAGCGACAGGAAGAGCAGCAGGCGCCGCGCTCGGCTGCGCAGGTCGGGCCACAGGGCGTGCGTGGCCACCAGCAGGCCGGAGCCGAGCGCGGAGAGCACGCACGACAGCAGCACCACGGCGCGCTCCGACGGCACGAGCACGGTGGGCGGCGCGGGCGGCGGCATGGCCGGGCGACGGGGGTCGGGGCCGGAATACGAGGGCGCCACGAGGCCAGACGCCGGGCCGCCAGTGCGGCCGCCGCCGCCGACTCGGCACCGAGGCGCCCGCAGCAGGAGTCCCGACCCCTCCGCGCCCGGCGAGCTTCGGCCCCTCGCCCCGCCCGGGCTCCTTAGCACGGCCCCGGCCCCGCCCATGCCCTCACGCCACGCCCCCGCGCCCTTCGCCAGCCATCCCCAAGGCCCTCACGCCCTGTCCGCGGCTCCGGGTCCCGCCCTTACGCCCCGCCCCCGAGCCCCGCCCGCGCGCCCCGCGAACGATTTCACACCACGCCCCTGAGCCCAAATCCCGTCGCCGGTCGGGCTTCCAGAGCTTGAGCCCCACCCTTCGGAAGGGCTACCCCTGCTCTTACCAGTTGGCTAGGAAGTCTGGTCCTGGAGGGCCAAGGACTTGCATTTTTAGGGATAGTATTACCTTCCTTCCTTCCAGCCTCTGTGTGTGTGTGTGTGTGTGTGTGTGTGTGTGTGTGTGTCGGGCGGGGGATGGAGGCATTCTTTCCACTGGTAACAAAACAACTCTGCATCTGCGATCCTCCTTCCCTAAGCACTGGTACAGAGTGTTCACAGGGCGGTGGTGGTGACTTCCTGAAGGGGGTGTGGACAGTTTTTCTTACAATGAGCACACTATCTTGAAAAAAATTAATCTAATTAGGTGTAATATTTTGTAAAAGAAGCAATCCCAATTAATTGGTTTTCTCATAATTTCATATTATTGAGAAATAACTTACATACCATAAAACTGGCGCTTGAAATGTACAGGTCAGTCGTTTTTAGTAGATTCACGAGTTTATGGGACCATGGTCATTGTCTAATTCCACAACATATTCATCACCCCAAAAAGAAACCCAGATAGTGGTCACTGCCCATCTCTCCCTCACCCAGCTCTTGGCAATCAAAATCTACCCTCTGTGTCTATGGATTCACCTCTTCCGGAGGGTCCACACAGATGGAATCAAACAATAGGTGGCCTTCTGTCACTGGCCTCTTTCACTTACCATGTTTTCAAGGTTCATCCATGTTGTAGCAGTTATCAGTGCTTCATTTCTTTTCATGCCAACAATATCCCCTTGTGTGCATAGACCACATTTGTTTTGCCATTCATCAGTTGATGGTCATTTGGACACTTTTTAGCTGTTATGATTAGTGCTGCTATGAACATTCATGTACAAGTTTTTGTGTGGACATATGTTGTCAGTTCTCTTGGAGTGAGATTGCTGGGTCATATGCTTACTCAATGATTAGCGTTGTATGGCTGCACCATTTTATATTACTACAAGAGTGTATGAGGGTTGCAATTTCTTCACATTCTCCTGACACTGTTTATCTGCTTTTTAAAAATATGGTTTTATTGATTTTTTTTTTTTTTTTGAGAGAGAGAGAAATGGGGAGAGAGATAGAAACATGGATGTGAGAGAGATGCATTGATTGGCTGCCTCCTGCACGCCCCCTACTGGGGAATCGAGCCTGCAACCTGGGCATGTGCCCTGACCGGTAATCAAACCCCGACCTCTCAGTCCATGGAATGACGCTCAGTCCACTTAGCCACACTGACCGGGCTCTTTTTACTTCCTTGATAGCGTACTTGGAGGCACAGGAGTTTTTATTTTGTCCACGTCCACATTACCGACTTTTTTTCTTTTGTTACTGTGCTTTCTGGTGTCCTATCCAAGAAACCACTGCCTGATCCAAACTCATGAAGATTCACAGCCAAGCCCTGGCTGGTTTGGCTCAGCACGTGGACTGAAGGGTCGAAGGTTTGATTCCCGGTCAAGGGCATGTACCTGGGTTGCAAGTTTGATCCCCAGCCCCAGTTAATGTGTCTCTCTCGCATTCGCATCAGTGTTTCTCTCTCTCTCCCTTCTTCCCTTCCACTCTATCTAAAAATCAATGGAAAAATATCATTGGGTGAGGATTAACAGAAAGAAATGAATAAATAAAAGTAAACATTCTTTAAAAAAAAAAAAAAAAAGATCTACAGGAAGTTTTCTTTCTTGCCAGTACCACATGGTTTCAGTTACTGTAGCACTGTAATACGTTGTGGAGTTAGGGACCAACACTGTTTTTGCTTTTTCAGTATTGTTTTGGCTGTTTGGAGTCCCTTGCAATTCCGTATCAACTTGAGGATCAGCTTTTCCGTTTCTGCAAATAAAGCCCGCTGGGATTCTGACAGGGATTGTGTTGCATCTGGAGATAAATTGGAGGGAATAATGCTATCTTAATGATGTTGAATCTTTTTATCCGTGAACATGGGATATCTTCCCATTTAATTAGGTCATCTTTAATTTCTTTCACTGATGTTTTGTAGTTTTCAGAGTACATTAGATTTGATTTTGCCTTTCAGTCATAAAAGGCAGATTATCATAGGTGTAGGTTATCTTCTTGTAGCTAACTTTTAAAATCATTGATTATGAACTATGCATACTGCAAAGCGCCTAACATACAACTGTATGATTTAATAAATAATTATAAAGCAAGTAGCCATCCAGAGCAAGAAATATTAACATTACCAGCACACCAGAAACCTCTTTCTTCCTCCTCTGTCATTCTCTTGCCTTTTTAAAAAACAACATTCAGCCCAGCCGGTGTGGCTCAGTGGTTGAGCATCAACCCATGCACCAGGAGGTCGCCTGTTTGATTCCTGGTCAGGGCACATGCCAAGGTTGTGGGCCAGGTCCCCAGTGGGGGCATGTAAGAGGCAGCCAGTCGGTGTTCTCTCTCATCGATGTTTCTATCTCTCTCTCCCTTTCTCTCTCTCTAAAAAATAAAGAAAAAAAAACTTAACAAAATAACAACATTCATGTATGTGTCCCTAAACAAAAGAGTATAGTTTGCCTGTCATTGAACTTCATACAAATGGAATCATACTCGGTTACCTTTTGCATCTTCTGTTTTTTGCTCAACATTATTTTTGTGAGATTCATCCACGTTCTTGCATGAAGTTGCAGTTCATTCATTTTCATTGCTGTATAATTTTCCATGATGTAAATAAGATATTTATCCATTCTACTGTTTTTGGACACTTGGGTTGTTTCCAGGTTTTGGTTACTACAAGCCATGCTGGAATGAGCATATATTCTTTCCTAATTAGGAAACCAGTTACTAAAAGCAATCCTCAGCAGTCCGAGCAAGCGTGTTCGTGGACTTGGCCCTGCAGAGAGCCGAGGAACAGCTGCCTTCCTTCCAAGTCGCTCCAGAAGCCGCTGACCTCCTCCTGAGGGGACCCCAGGCCATAAACAGACCCTGGCTGTCAGTGAAGCCTCTCAGCTTTTTACTGATATGAATAGTTTCAAGCTTGGATTGTGCAACTAGCCCTGGGCTTTGGAATCATGGCTGGGCAAGAGTCTGGAATGGACTTTCTCCCCAGATCATAGTCATGTAATCCTTAGGGTATTTAGGGGAGAAAGGGGAACAGGAGAGGTCTCTGGCAAGCTGCTTTGTGGCAGATCAAACCTGGCTTTCTCTTTCTGCTTTGTTGGGATGGAATCACTTTGTCCCCCTCCCCAGGTGAGTGGCTGGCTGTTACAGGCAAGTTTGATCAGGAGATTACTGAAAATCAACATGCAAAGAACATCCGCTACCAGGGAAAAAATGGGAGAGACAAGCAATGATATAGCTTCAAGTCACTTAGCCGTAAGTTTAAAGCTAGTTCCGACAGTCTGACCTCACTGATATTGCCCCAATGGGTCAGGGCATCAGGCGGGAGGTAAGTATCATGACTCCTAAGTTTCTGGATGATCTTAAGCCACCCAGTGTGGCCTCCCCCAAAGGGAGCCAGAGACTTTTGACTCCCAGCTTGTCATCAGAATTCCTGGGCTCTGCATCTCTTATCCCAGGGACTGCTAGTCCTTCAGAGAGGCCCGACCAACAACAGCAGACCCAGAGGAACCCAGGCTCCGAGCTGCCTCCGACAGTGCCCACCCCATGTGGTATGCAGTGTTCTCTTTGTCCCCCTCTCCCTCCTTCTCTGTGGCAGAACTGATAAGAAACTCAGAGTCTTCTTTAGACCCTGAGCCATTTCTCTAGCATCCACGCCAAGACAGCTGGCAGCTGTCTGCTGCTCCGTGTCCAGCATCCAAAGGGGCCACGTCCAAGGTCCTGACACACTGTGACAGCCTCCCTTGCACCCGCTATCTGGCCGCAGATCTAGGGCCCAGACCCAGAGAGGCCCCATAACCGTGGCCGGTGGCCCCAGGAGCAGATGGGCTTTGCTTTCTCTCTCCTCCCTCTCCCGACCCCAGCGACTGGCAGCCGACGCCCCTCCCCTGACAATTGCGAAAGGGCGTCTCTAAATCGAAGGCACCCTAAATGATTTTCTGAGCTCAACTCCAACCCGAGTAACAAGCCACGAATGTGATTCTTAATCCTAGAACAGAACAGGGACTTTCCTCATGTGGCCGGTAGAGATGGGGGCTGGTTACCTTTCTCATTTCCCTATTTAAAACTGAGGGCTGCTTGTCTTGCCTCTTCCTATTCGGGTATCACGAGCAATGGCTGTGGAAGAGGACCCCAGCCCACGGGAGCCTCTCCGTACTCCCTCACCTCCAGCAATCCCTGGGCATGCGCACATGACCACTGGGCCACCGGGTGAAAGACCAGGACAAGCCTGACCAGCCACATTTCTGAAGTCAGGGGGCCTCCTCTCCAAAGGGCACCATCTGCTGGGTGTATTTTCCTGTAAGAGAAGCCCTCAGGTCTTGGTGATTAAACTCTCCCCCATCACCTTGAGCCTTTCCCGTCCCCACCCCAAACTCTGAAGGCTTTGCCCCTAGCTAGCTGTGCACCTGGCCCTCCTGCCTGCAGAGACCCTGAAGACACCGGTTCTGATGGGCTCTGTCATGGCACCAGCTCCTGGGGCAGCCACTGCACCATAGTGTCCAGCCACCCCGGTCAACTAAAGAAAAGCTAAGGCACCAAAGGGAAAGGCTGTTTTATTCCGTACCTCTGCTCGGGGACCCACTTTGCAGTGGGACCAGCTTAGCGCACACAACTGGCAGCAGGAAAGATGTCTTGTTACTGGGGAGGGGGGGGCAGTTCTGCTGCCGCTCTGTCCCGATCATGTCGGGGGGCAGAATTCTAAAGATCCCAACTCCAGACTCCTGTCCCCTGGTTATTTACTCAAACACTAGCCTAGATGTAATTACAGGCCTGCTATAACTGAATGTTTGTGTCACCCCCTAAGCCTCAATGTGATGGTATCAGGAGGTGGGGCCTTTGGAAAGTTCTTCAGGCCAGCAGAGGTCATGGGGATGGGGCCCTTATGATGGGATCGGTGCCTTTGGAAGAAGAAGAAGAAAGCCCAGAGCTCCCTCTCCTCGACCACGTGAGGACACAGCAAGAAGGTGGCCGTCTACAAGCCAGGAAGGGGGATCTCACTGGGAACCCTGAGCTCGTGGTGATGCTGCTGTAAACAAACCTCTTGGGCTGGCACTCTTATAAAAGTATAGCACATATAATTATGTACCGTATGTAACACTTGATAATGACAATAAATGACTATGTTACTGGTTTATATATTTACTATACCATACTTTTATCGTTATTTTAGAGTATACTCTTAAAAAGTTTGCTGTAAAACAGTATGCCACGTGACGTGGCAGTTTTTACCATGTCTCTTGATTGCATCATTTTCTTTGGTGTTTGATTTAATCTCCTGGTGTGCTATAAATTTAGTGTGTTCTCAGTGGACAGGCTTCGAATGTCCAGAGTGGTGTACTTACAAATACTCACCACTCACTCACCAATGCACCCAGAGCAACTTCCAGTCCTGCCAGCTCCATTCATGCTCAGTGCCCTGCACAGGTGTCCATTTTTCATCCCTGATATCCTATTTTTTACAGCATGTGCAAAGGCCCTGAGGGGGAAGAATGGCTAATGTGTTCAGTGAACAGCAAGGGGCCACTATGGCTGGAGCAGTGTGGGAGAGGAGGGCAGAGGGGCGGGGAGACCACACGAGGCCCCCAGTCAGCATGAGGACTTCAGCATTCACACAGAGCGACATGGGAGCCATTGAAGGCGGAGCAGAGGCGTGCCAGTGAGCTACTTGTAAAGAATAAAGCCGGCTTAGAGGCTTCTGCGTCATCTAGGTGAGGGGTCATGGCTATGTTCTCGAGGCAGAGATGACGGGATTAACAGACAGGTCAGATGTCAGTGTGAGCAGAGGAAGAGTCTAGATTTCTAAGATGAGAGGACAGAGCTGCTTTTCAGTGGAGGGAACAGGTTTATGGGGGGCAACCGCAGGAGCTGAGTTGTGCACTGTTACATTCCTATTAGACCTGCCGAGCGGGGCAGCTTGGACTTCTGGGGAGAGCCTATCTGGAGAAAGAAATTCGGAGGCAATCAGCATGAAGATGGTGTGTAAGCCACGAGACCTGAGAGCTCCCAGAGGCTGAGTGTGCAGGGAGACGGCAGCAAGGGGAGCCCGGGACACTGCAGTCACTGGGAGTGGGGATGAGTCAGTGTATCCGGCCAGAAAGATGCCTTTAAACATGACTCTATTTTTTTAAATTGTGGTAAAATGTATCTAACATAAACAATTGCCATTTTGACCATTTTAAAGTATATAATTCAGTGATATTCACAAGTTTGTGTAACCGTCACCACTATTTCAAAAACGTTTTCATCACCCCAAACAGAAACTCTGTACCCCTTAGGCAATAGCTCCCTATGGCCTCCTCTCCCAGCCCCTGGCAACCACTCACCTACCTTCTGTCTCCCTGGGTTTGCCTGTTCTGGACATTCTGCATCCGTGGAATCAGACAATAGGCGAGATTCTGTGTCTGGCTTCTTCGCTCACCATAATGTCTTGAGGTTCATATCTATGGGCTCTTCATCTCCTTTTCCGGGCAAACAACATTCCGCTGCGTGGGTACTTTGTTTACCCGCTCATCTGTTGATGGACACCTGGGTGGTTTCCTTTTGGCTATTGTGAATAATACTGTTATGAATAAGCAGTGATTCTTCATGGGGTTTTGGTGAGGCATGAGGACTCCTCCCTCCCAGAAGCCCTTTGGAATTTGCCAGAGGATGTGAGGTCTCTTTTGCCTTATAAAAAGGGATCACGGGCCCCGGCTGGTTTGGCTCAGCGGTTGGAGCGTCGGCCCACAGACCAAAGAGTCTCGGGTTCGATTCCGGTCAAGGGCACGGACCTCGGTTGCAGTTCGTCCCTGGCCCTGGTCAGGCCCTGGTCGGGTTGTGCGGGAGGCAACCAGTCGATGGGTCCCTCTCATGTCAATGTTTCTCTCTCTCTCTCCCTTTCTCTCCCTCTATTGAAAGATAAATAGAAAAATATCCTCGGGTGAGGATTAAAACAAAAACAACTTTCAATGAGAAGAATCATGTATCCATTATACAGGAAACGCTGTGTGTTACATAACACCATCAACAGGAACACGTGACCGAGATTCTGAGCACGTTAAGTCTGTTCCATGTGTCGCTCATCATCTGTCTCTGTGGAATGCACTCTTGGGAAGGACAGGGCCCCGGTCTATGTGGTGCACAGTATCTGTCACACAGTAGGCCCTCGATAAATGTTTATGGGACAAACAGCGGAAATACGGAGCAGCTAGACAGCCACCTGGGCCCCGGTGAGGGAAGCGCAGTGGCCCGCGCCTGCCTTTCTCAGGCAGGTTCCTACCTGGGATCTTACCTAAAGGGCGGCCAGGTGCATCTGTTCTCACCAGCCTCCCACAGGAACCGAGCATCTCCTTGACCTACAAAGGTGAGCAACAAGTCCTGGAGATTTTTTAGCAGTATCACTGATTCTGTCCACAACAGAAATCACAGATATTTTCATATCATGTTTCAGATTTCTCAAAAATACCATTCCATGCTCATTACTGGGTTTAGCGTCCTT
Organism: Tadarida brasiliensis; assembly: GCA_030848825.1. Lineage (NCBI taxonomy): Eukaryota > Metazoa > Chordata > Mammalia > Chiroptera > Molossidae > Tadarida > Tadarida brasiliensis. The sequence goes on from CM061264.1 coordinate 5,948,307, forward strand.
GTTAGACCAGTTGCTGCCGGATCTTATGTAACGTGCCAATAAGGGGCACGTGAACTACTCTAACACAGATTTGGTTTTATCGGCTATCTTGATCGCTACATTATAATTGTGCCGCTTTGTAAATTCTCCTTTATCCTTTGGGTCCACAGGCATCGATCGCTAGACTGACAGCAGGGTCCATGGGATAACCAAGGTGAAGAGCCTACTCCCAGGGTTTACTTTCACCTTACAGCCATCCCTGGGACAGACACTGTCCTGGTCTCAGGTCCACGCCAGACTCCGGGTCAGGCGCCGTGTATGTGTAGTGCCAACTGTTCACCACCAGGAGGCACTCCTCCTCCCATGTCAGAGGAAGCCCAAGGGCGGGTCCAGGCTTCCTCCCATCTTTGTCCTAACCAGGGTTGGCAGCAGAACCGCCTGGGAGCTTTTTCCCCTTTTCTCCATCTCTCTCTTTTAAAATGTTTTGTTACTGAAAAAAAAAAAAAAAAGCACATGATCCCCCAGGGAGCCATCAGCCAGCTTCAGTAATTATGGCCCATGACCAATCTTGTTTTATCTACGCCCTGCCTGGGGAACTTTCTAAGAGCAACAGTGCCCGGGCACCGCCCCAGATGGGGAAATTGAGTCAAAGGCTTACAAAGCTCCCAGATGTTTGGAAACTACTATTATGAACACGGCACTGCCTCCTGGACCGAGGTGACCGAGCACAGGTCTCCAGACATTACCACTCCCAGCTCTCAAGACCTTGACCTCTGACCCCTGCCTGCCGGAAGGTCTTTTCCCATCTCTGACCCAAATCCGCCGTTCACACTCATTTCCTCTTGCTCTGGCTCCACAGGGTTTGGGGAACTGCTGGCTCCCGTCCTTCGTACAGTCGCTCGCTCTTCCTGTGTCTCTCTGAAAAGCAGTGTGAAGTAACCCACGCCAGCGCCTTGAGCAACCACCCACAGCACATTCTGCTGGCGGTGAGTTTTACATCGCCTCTTCCTGTGGAGAGGGAACAAACCCTGGAGTGGACAATTTCTCGGCCTTTCAGACTGGGGAGACATTGCTAAGCTTTTAACACTTGATTTTGAAGTGTCCAGAAAAATCCCTGTGAGCGGCTGAGTTGCGTCCCACCCCCTAAAAAATTCACATGTTGAAGCAGTAACCCCCCAGTTACTCAAAATTGGGACTATTTGGAAATAGGGTTTTTTTTTTTTTTTAAATCCTCACTCGAGGATATTTTTCCATTCATCTTCAGACAGAGTGTGGGGGCGGAGGGTGGGGGAGAGAAACATCGATGTGCGAGAGACACATCACTTGGTTGCCTCCCGCAGGACCCCAACCAGGGCCGGGACCAAACGGCAACTGAGGTACATGCCCTTGACCGGAATCGAACCTGCAACTCTTTGGTCTGAGGGCCGACGCTCCAACCGCTGAGCCAAACTGGCCAGGGTGGAAATAGGGTCTTTAAAGAGATCATCAAGATGGGGTCACTGGAGTGGGCCCCAATCCCACCTGACTGGTGTCCTTATAAAAAGAGGGAACTCGGACCCAGACAAGCAGAAAGTCGACCACGTGAAGGGAGAAGGTGGCCATTACACGCGAGGAGAGAGGCCGCAGGAGGAACAGCCCTGCCAATCCTCTGGTCTTGAACTTCCAGCCTCCAGAACCAAGTTGTGAGAAAACAAGTTGTGTTGTCCAAGCCTTCCAGTCTGCGTCCCACAATCCCCAAATGCGTACAGTTCACACCCATAAAATCCCTCCCTGAATTCTGATGAACCAGTTCTGATGACCACGCCTAGGTCGGGTTCTCTATTTGTGGGTGTCCCCTGGGTGGCCCTGGGTTCAGCTGGAGCTGGAAGTCTGGTCCCACTCGGCCCCACTCACCCTGACCCTCTGGGTCAATTGGGTGCCATCTTTTGCTGGGGCACCTGCTCTGTGCCAGGCCCTCTTGGGAAAAGGGTGCCAAGTCCTGATTCCATGCCAGGTTACCCGTTTTGATGTGGGACAGCAGAGACCTTGTGACCTGCAGTCTGAAGGCCCACGGGAGGCCGTTAAGCAGAAGCGGCTACACAATTCACAGGGCCCCTGGTGCAACATGAAAACGTGGGGCCTTTGTTGAAAAATCATTACAAATTTCAGAACGAGGAGAGCCCAGATGCAAGCCCTCTGAGAGCAGATTCCCGTCGACCGCGCGGGCTGTGTACCAGGAAGCCACTCTGCCGTTAGAAAGTAGCAAAGGAGGCCAGAGTGTCCAGGGCACAGCGATGTCACCAGAGGCCACTGACTTATCACAAGGGCCTTGAATCAACCACCTGCCTCTCTGATCTGAGCCTCGTGGAAGCTTCTAGACCATGACATGGGGGAGACAGTGTCTATGCCACAGTAACACTGTAAGGTTTCATCTCTCTCCCATCTGGATTCCCTGTTCTGGGAGTGACTTCAAATAGAAAAAGACGACTCTGCAAAGTCGCTCATTTAGAGACAGGATAATTTGTGACTTCCATGTGTTATGAAAATTAGACTGAGACATGATGTTTTGCCGTGGAGTGATGCAACATGAGATCCTGGGGGTGGGGAGGTGGTAACATGAAGGATCCCGGAGCGGGGGAGGGGGAGGAGTACCAGCCTGAACAACGGCTACACGAATACTTCAGGTGCACAGAGCACTTCTCGGCTAGAGTACTAGGACCTTCAGACTTGGCAGTTTACTTTGACATTCCCAGTTCCAATAAAGAAGAATGAAGGAGCTCTGGCCGGTTTGGCTCAGTGATTAGAGCATCAGCCCGCGGACCAATGAGTCGCGGGTTCGATTCTGGTCAAGGGCACGTACCTTGGTTGCGGTTTGTCCCTAACCTTGGTTGGGTCGTGCGGGAAGCAACCAGTAGATGTGGCTCTATCACATCGATGTTTCTCTCTGTCTCTCTCTCTCCCTCCCTTTCTCCCACTCTATCTGATAATAAGTAGAAAAATATCCTCAGGTGAGGAATAAAAAATAAAAACATAAAAAAGAATGAAGGAGGGGCTTTGTCCAAGTGGCCCCAGGCAACATCCAGCCCTGGAGGATGGGCACAGTGAGAGGGGCTGGGCTGAAGAGTGAGAGCCCCTCCTCCTCCCTTTCCTCCAATGGAGTGTTTGTGAGTTTCAATCAAAGATGGACTCTGGGGAACTCAAGCAAAAAGATGTCTACTGGAAAATAAGCTGCTAGGATGGCGGGAACACTCAGGCAAGGACAGAAACTGGGAGCAGGGGGGACCCAGATGGCCAGAGTGACAGCTTCCCACTTTGAAGTTTCGCAGTGGGACCGGTGTTCCAGCAAGCTTCATCTGCACCCCGAGCCACGACGACCCAGGCTGGCCAGGGGAGGGCAGAAACCTTGGTGGGAGCCCCCAGACTGCACCTGGGGACAGGGCGTGAGTGTCCCCCCAAGGTCCTGGCAGATGCTCCTAGGAGGGGATGTGGGGAGCAAAAACTCAGTGCCCACTAGTCCTTGGACACCCTAGAAGCACCCTCATGTGCAAGGCACAGACTAGGTGCTGAATCAGCACTTTCATTTTGACTGGACTCCCTAGCAAATTCAAACACTGGTCCTGAAGACACAGCCCAGAGAGTGGCAAAGGTCATTTCCTCCCCCCCCCCCCTTAAACATATAACAGCTATAGATGATAGATTATTTTGTATGTTTGCAAGCACAAGCTTGGAAAACAGAAAAGAATTTGAGTTGAAATATTCCAGGAAATCACAATTGAATTACCTGTGTCCTTGTCTGCACCTCAGTTTCTGATCTGGAAAATGGGAGTGTATTACAATGACCTCTCCTAACATGTGGAAGAAAGGATTCAGGAATCCTGTTGGGTTTTAAGAGCTCTGCAGTGTTCCCTCTGGCCATACAGCCAAACAAGGGAGCAAAATGAGAGTGTAGCTCATTTGCCCAAAGGGCCCTTAGTTACTGACCCACCTTAGAGGCATCCTTTGGTGTCTCAGACACTGGGTGCCTAGATGTGCTCAAATATAGATATAGGGGTGGGCAAAAGTAGGTTTAGAGTTGTGAGTACAGGAAACAGAGTTTATTCTTGTATTATTAATTATGTATTATATTATTTATTTGTATTACAACTGTAAACTTAATTTTTCCTACCTTTGTATAATACTGTGAACCCTGAAGAAAAAGACACCTACTATCAAGAAGGGCTCCAGGTGACTAACTAGGCTAAAAAAAAAAAGAGAGCCTGCGCTGGCTGGTTTGGATCAGTGGTTAGAGCGTCAGCCCGCGGACCAAGGAGTCCCGGGTTCAATTCCAGCCAAGGGCGCGTACCTCGGTTGCAGTTTGTCCCTCGCCCCGGTTGGGGTCGTGCTGGTGGCAACCAATTGATGTTTCTCTCTCACATCGATGTTTCTCTCTCTCTCTTCCTCCCTCTCTCTTCCTCCCTCTCTCCTTCCCACTCTGTCTGAAGATACATGTAAAAATACCCTTGGGTGAGGCTTAAAAAAAATAAAAATAAAATAAAATAAATAAATAAGAGCCTAGCAGCCATTTCTGCACAGGGGCCTCCCCCACAAACTGCACTTCAGAGGAAGCCTGTCCACTAACCTGTCCGAGTCTAAACTGCTTACCTGCACCGTGTCTCTGCCATCTGAGTCCGCCCTTATAAAGGAGTGCCTGAGTCCTATTTCAACCAATAGGACTGAAGCTTTCCCCGTCCATCTGGGGCTGCGCAGCTCTGACCAATCAGAGTGGCTCTATTCTGACCAATCAAGGACCAGGGGTGGGCACTTCTGTCTATATAAGCCAGCTCCCCTGGGACTCAGGGAGCCTACTTTTACGAAGACTGTTTCTCCCACTGGAGAACAGACCCGGGCACCAGGGGCCATCCTCACGGGGTGCTATTTTCACAGCTGCACCGTAGCACTGTGGAACTGTCCCACAGCCATGCCGTATTACCATTGAGCTGTTTGCACTAAGTAAAGTTTCCTTCTTTATAGCACCTCACATCGGGTATTCCTATTGGCATTTGAATTGGTGCCAATGCCCATCGGTTGACGATACATATACACACAGACACACACACTCTTGTTTTTATAACCTTTTTATTTTGGAATAAATTAGATTTACAGAAAAGTTGTAAAGGATAGTACAGACACTCCCTCACATCCTTCCCCCCATTTATTTGAACGTTTACATCTTACACAGCCATGGCACACTTGTCAAAACTAAGAAATGACACTGGCATATTACTTTTAACTAAAGATGTTTTTTGGGTTCTACCATTTTTTTCTACTCATATCCTTTTTCTGTTCCAGGATCCAGTACAGGAGACCACACAGCATCTAGTCAAATATAAATATATATGCTTTAACTTTTAATTTTGAAATAATAGATTTACAGGAAATTAAAAAAAAAAAAAAGACATGCAGAGAGATCCCGTGTACCCTTCCCCCAGTTTCCCCTAGGGGTAACATCTTGTGGAAACTAACAGTAACGAAACCAGGACATCGATAGTATACTCCACAGAGCTTATGGAATATATACGCACGTATATATTTTTTATTTTTTTCTTTATTGATTTTTAGAGAGAGAGGAAGGGAGAGGGAGAGAGAGACAGAAACATCGATGAGAGAGATCAATTGGCTGCCTCCTGCCTGCCCCCCACTGGGGATTTGGCCCTGGGCATGTGCCCCAACCGGGAATCAAACCGGTGACCTCTTGGTGCATGGGTCGACGCTCAATCAGTGAGCCACACTGGCCGGGCCGCACATATATTTTTAATAAAATATTTTTAAACCCCTCTTTGCCTCACAGTGAAGAAGATGAAATACTTTCCCTCAGAACATGAAATTTGCATCTAACTCCACGTGCTTTCAAACTCAAGTCAACCTATGAAACTCCTGATGCCTCTCTCTGGCCCATCACTGCTGACTGCAGTCGGCCCATACATTCCTGAAAGCAGAAAGGCACTCTGCCAGGTGTGTGGACATCTTCCAAGTCCTGGACCTTGAACTTCCCAAAGTCATGGCCCGTGTGTAGGGGGATGGGGAGTAGGGCTGGGTAGCCCCTCTTTGTCTCATTCTATTCTCTAAACTCACTCCCATGAAGCCAACACTGCTTTTCTTGTCTTCTAGATCGAGAAAGATAAAGAGCTAATGTATGTCTAGGCACATTTATTCTACTAGTCAGATTTAAAGATGACCGCGTGTACCCTATAGATCTGCTCTAAAGACTGCAGAAGCATCAGCACCAAGACATCAGCTTCCTCAAAGGCCTGAACGGAAGCAAAGCCTACTGCCTCCATTCCCTTGTTTATTACCCAGGAACACCTGCAGGTGATCTCCATCTGAGCAGGACCATTTTTCCTGCTGCTATGGCATGACTAGAAGCAAGGGGAGATAGGACAAGAGGTGCCTTGCAAATGATTTTCCCTGAACTCAACGTAATAGGTTATTTAGATCATAACCCAAGAGAATGGTCCCTTTAATTTAAAAGTTCAGGACCCCAAATCGATTGGTGGTTGGGAGAAGGCAGACATTCTCCACTTCTGCCTGAAACTGGGGAAAATGTGAGGACTTTGGCTCGGAAGTGATCCCAAATGCTGCCTTGGTCAAAGCTCCCGTGAGGGATCTGAGTGTCTGTCGCTGCAGCCAGCATTCCAGGCATTCCACGGGCCCCACTTCAGCCCACACCCGGCTCTGACTCCGAGGCTAGGAGCCCAGAGGAATGTGTGGCCAAGTGGGCCTGGGCGTGGTCAATCCAACGTGTGTTACAAAGGGACCCCCTCCGAGGCAGGCCCTCCGAGCTTTGAGGAGAAAGAATAATTCCCGCAGGAATCCAGTGTGCCCGAGAGGGCCAGGCTGCCTGCTTTGCTCTCCAGCATGAACAAGGCTGGCTGTGTCAAGGCCAAGGTTAGACTCTGACTCCCAAGGTTAGACTCTCAGGGGCCTTCTGACTTTCATCAAGTGGTCAGAGTAGAAACAGGCTCCTCTCCCACCAGCGCTCGGAGGCAGAGACAGGCCAGACAGAGCAAGAAATGGGGTCCAGGCAGGTGGGCAGGGACAGCAGGCGCCCTGGGCAGTGGCTGGAAGGGAAGCAGCAGGTGCATGTGGAGGGGGGGGGGTCACAGCAGGTGCTGTCCTTGGCAGTGTCCAGGACACAGGTGGCCCCATCACTTCATGGGCCCTGGGGTTTGATTTAGTCACCGGGGCCGGAGGAGAAAGTCACTGCCGTTCAGCCTCACCTCTCGGACTCAGCTGGATTTCTGCAAGCGCCCGATGGAGAAGCATGGGGAGTGGCGGCGGGACTAAGAACTGGAGGAGTCAGCGCTCAGGCTCGCACAGCACAAGCAACGATGCCAACGGAGAAGGACAAGGGCCAAGGTGAGTTCACCGAGCTGTCGAAGCCCTGGACCCGCTACTGGGCTCCCAGGCCCACTGAGGCCATGGGTGTGCCTGGTGGTCCAAGACCTGGAGAAGCCACCACTGTGTCTTCACTCTCCATCCTCTGGTGGCTTGGGTCCAGTTCCCATGGCCACGGCAATCCAGCTGGCCTCACCGTTCACTGAGCCAGAAGTTTGCGTCTGGTGGGACCCAGAGAACGGAACCCTCCTCACCGAGCTCCCGCGGAGGACCCAATCTAGCTGGCGCAGACAAACACACCACCTTCTCATTCCCGTCACCATCCCAGGCCTGGCTCCTGCACAAAGAAAAACTTCCCCCAAGACAGACACATCGCCCAGTGCCCACGCAGGCACGTTCTCCACGAGCATTGCATTCGAACTCTGTCTCACAGCGAGAGAATGGATGTGTGGTCGCATCACTGCAAAGCAGGTCCGCAGGACAGCGACACTACCCTAGCCCATCCCTCAGGGCACAGCCAGTGGTGAAAGCACAGACTCTCCAGCCAGATCGCTTGGCTTCCAAACCTGGCCTCCCCTTTCTATCAACTGCATCCTTGGTTACTTTTTGCTTCTTGTACTGTTTCCTTCTGTGTACCATGGAGTAACAGACTTGCTCACGATGTAATACATTTGGAAGGTTTAGAACAAGGCTTGCTACATAGTAACACTCCACAAACACTGGTTATTAGTATCCCTATGTACAAACCTCCCCCACCCAGAAGCTGCCCATGCCCAGCATGCTGCCTTTTTCCTTCAACACTCATGAGCCGGCCACTCCAGGGCCGCCAGAGCTTGTCCCCAGCGCCCCTCACCAACCGACCTGGCAGAGCCGAGCTCCAATGTCCCGGCGCCTCACGCTGGCTCGGGCATCTCTCGCTGGTCCCTCCTTCTCGGGCCCAACAACGTGTAGCATTTCTAGGGCAGTATACTTGCTGATTGCTTCCTTCATTACTACTCACAACAACCAGCTAAGACACTGCCAAAGAAACACTCACAGCTGGCCCTGGCGGCGACTCGGGGCAGGCTCGCCCTGCCTCTCCGTAGGACCTGTGGATAAGAAGGAAATCTGGGGAGGAAAGAGAGAAAACAGAGGAGAAAGCTGAGAACAGCAACAGATCCCAACAGGGCTGACCAACCACTAGCTGACAAGGAGAAAAAACAAGCCAGCACTTACTTCCCTGGAAGAGAAAAAGTGAGAAAGTGACATGGTTTGAAAGTCCACGTGTCTACACGAAAAGCCAGTAATAGAATAAAGCAGCACCGATTTCTCCCCCACGCCAGGCACCATTCAGAGAGTGTGTCATCAGAGAGTTCTGCTGGAGAAACAGAGCCAGAAGGAGGTGGTGATGAAAAGATTTCTCTCAAGGAAATGGCTCATGGGACTGAGGGCAGCCGGGCAGCCGGGCACCTCTCAGGCAGGAGCTTGCACTAAGTCCACAGGCAGAATTTCTTCTTCCCCAGGAAAACCCCAGCTCTGATCTTGCAGCCTTCAACTGATCAGATGAGGCCCACCCACTTTATCAAGGATAATCTTTACTTAAAGTCCACTGACTGGCCCTGGCTGGCTTGGCTCAGCAGTTAGAGCATTGGCCTGCAGACCAGTGAGTCCCGGGTTCAGTTCCCGCTGGGGGTATGTGCCTTGGTTGCAGTTTGTCCCCAGCCCCGGTTGGTGACCACTCGATGTGTCTCTCTCACATCGATGTTTCTCTCCCTCTCTTCCTTCCTCTCTCCCTCCTGCTCTATCTCAAGATAAATGCAAAGAAAATGTCCTCGGGTGTGGATAAAAAAATAAATGAACAAATAAATAAATAAAGTCCACTGACTGTAGGTGTTGACTCCATCTGCAAAATGCCTTCACAGCAGCACCTAGATTTGTGTTTGGCCAAGGTGGCCTCGAACTGACCATCACAGAGGCTGCTTGGAGATGTAATGACGGCTGTATGCAGATGGCTGATGGGACCATTCCTCGTTCGTGTGGGCGTGGGGACATGCAGGGCTGTTTTCTGGAAGGTCAGTGTGATCGCTATCCATGGGAGGTCTCAGAAACCTGACCTCCGGGCAAGGTGGTACAGACGAAATGGCTCAAGCCAGCACTATCTCTGTGCCCAAGAGGAGAAAGCCCCCCGCCCCCACGCTCAGCAGGCCGCAGGGCACAGGCCGTCCTTCCTAGCCACGAAGTGTCCAGTGGGAGCTGATGGGAGTTTGCTCTGACCTTAGTCCTCTGTCCCCAAAAGCCGGACCCGTGATGCTCTGTCTAAAAGGCAAAGCCAGTGCCCGGCCGGTGTGGCTCAGTGGTTGAGCGTCGACCCATGCACCAAGAGGTCACCGGTTCGACTCCCGGTCAGGGCATATGCCCAGGTTGTGGGCCCGATCCCCAGTGCGGGGCATGCAGGAGGCGGCCAATCGATGTTCTCTTTCATTGATGTTTCTATCTCTCTCTCCCTCTCACTCTCTCTCTCTAAAAATAAATAAATAAATAAATAAATAAATAAATAAATAAATAAATAAATAAATAAATTAATTAATTAAAATAAAAGGCAAAGCCAGGCTGGACCTAAACTGTTGTTTGTCAGGGGGGAAAGAATGCCCCTGGCGTGCCCAGTGTTCCCGAGCAGTTCAGCAGAGCACCTGTACCGGTGAGGCTGCTGGTTCTCAGCCTCACTGTGCTCAGCACAGGACGGGGGCTCAGAAAACGCAGACTCCGGTCCCACACCCGCGCTTCTGATCTGGCAGGTCTGCGACGGGGCCAAGGCACTTTCTGCAATGACGTGTCCTCAAGGAAGCACGGGGACAAGCAGGAGCCCGACTTCCAGCCTGGGCAGGACCCGGTGGAGGACACCCGAACACTGAAAACAGAGCAGACTTCCCAAGGTAAAGGTAGGTGTGTGGGAATAAAGCGACAGTGACTGCGTGGTCTGTGAGGGCTCGTGGGCTGCAGAGCCCACGCGTGGCACCAGTGTGGCACACAGTGGAGGGGCACACTGCACCCAGCTGCACCCGAGCAAGCACTAAGGAAGTGTGAGAAGGAGGCAGACAAGGGACCTGCCACACCACCCTCCAGCTCAGAAAAAAAAAAACCATGGTAAGTAGCTCCAGCCCCCAATTTCCAAGCAGAACCCCATTTTATGAATCTAGGCAGTGACCTGGGGGCAGGTGTCTGCATATAAAGGCTGCCCCGCCAGGCACCAGGGCTGATCAGCCAGGGCCCTTGGACTGAGAGGACAATCTTCACAGTCAGAGGGAGGAGGCCAGGACTTCAGGGACAATCTTCACAGTCAGAGGGAGGAGGCCAGGACTTCAGGGACAATCTTCACAGTCAGAGGGAGGAGGCCGGGACTTCAGGGACAATCCTCACAGTCAGAGGGAGGAGGCTGGGACTTCAGGGACAATCTTCACAGTCAGAGGGAGGAGGCCAGGACTTCAGGGACAATCTTCACAGTCAGAGGGAGGAGGCCGGGACTTCAGGGACAATCCTCACAGTCAGAGGGAGGAGGCTGGGACTTCAGGGACAATCTTCACAGTCAGAGGGAGGAGGCCGGGACTTCAGGGACAATCTTCACAGTCAGAGGAAGGAGGCCGGGACTTCAAGGACAATCTTCACAGTCAGAGGGAGGAGGCCAGGACTTTAGGCAAGGACAAATAATCAATCAATGCATAAAATGTGACTGTGTTCCATGAAATACAAAACACACCAAGTCAGCCTTTCCTGGAAAGTCACAACCCAGGTCAGAGTGAAGATTCGATTGACACGTTCGTTCCTTTTGACCGAGAGGCCTCTGTCCTGTGACCGGGCGGGCGCTCCTGCTGCAGTAAAGGTGATGAGGCCGGACTCAGTGCTGAGCCTGACTTTGCCTTCACGTCCCTGCTCACAGGGCCCTGGAGCCCAGCCCACACACCCTGCTGCAGGGTCGGCACTGCGGGTCCAGGGAACCAGGAGGAATGCGAGAAAACCAGAAGTCATCTTTTGCAGGGGAACTTTAATTTCCTAGTGCTTAAGTTTTAAGAGCTAAAGAAAAAGTGGATTCTGGTGACAAGGCCCTCGGATGTTACGACTCCTGGGAAAGCGGGAGCCCTCTCCATCCAGAAGATGTGGGGGTGTACTCAGGAAGCCCCCCTAATTCCAAAGCACGTCCTTCAGAAAGAACGTCTGTACCCTTCGCCCACCATCACCTACTATGATGTGCGACACCGCACTGGCTGCTGAGGACTTGGTGGGGGAACAGCGGATCTCCTGGGCCTCGGGGATCCCTGGAGAATGAGGGACGGGCAAGAACTCACAGACAGGCAGACATCCAAGTGTGAGCCGCTCTGAACCACGGGAACAAGCACTTCTCAAGGGCCCACCCTGGAGGACGCCGCTGGGTCTTGAGAGCGAGTCACAGCTTTGCATCACGCATGCCCCTGCCCGGCTCGGGTGTGCAGTACCAGCCACAAGCGTCCTCTTGCACTCCAGGGACATCGACAGCTGGACAGAATGCCCCGCACTGATCTCATCTGGGAAACCTGGCCTGGTGGTAGGGAGGGACGGCGGCTCGGGGGCCCGTTCAGATCTGCAGGTTGGAGCGGAGGCGGAGAGAAACCTCCCTGGACAGTGGGGGTGTCAGGGATGGGACCATAAAAAGACCGACGTGGATGTTTTTAGTCTCAAATATGAGCGTGTCTGCTAGAACCAGCTTCCCTGTGGGGCAGCCAGCACCTTCAGCCCCCCGAGTTTCAGGAGCCACCTGTGCCCACCCTGGAGGAAAGGGAACTCCAGCTCAGTCCTGGTAGGCGAGCTGGGCGCACGCCTGGCCCTCCGTGGGGCCCACGGCGTCCCTGGGTGAATGGCAGGCTGGCCCTCGGAGGGGGGCTCTGCCCTTTGCAGAACTGGAAGACTTGTTTTGTTCATCTAATGTCCCTTAATATTTAGAACTCTTATTTTTTCCTATTCTAGTTCTTCAGGATGGAGCCTTGAGCAGCCCACTCTGGGAGGCAGCGGGTTCATCAAGAGGGAGTGAGACTCACATGCTTGAAAACCACTAGCCCAGCCCTGGCCGGTTTGGCTCAGCGGTCAGAGCGTCGGCCTGCGGTCTAGAGAGACCCGGGTTCGGTTCCCGCTAAGGGCATGTGCCTCGGTTGCGGTTTGTCCCTGGCTCTGGTTGGGTCGTGCGGGAGGCAGCCACTCGATGTGTCCCTTACACGTTGATGTTTCTCTCTCTCTTTCTCTCTCTCCCTCAACACCCTATCTGAACAAAAAAATCCTCGGGTGAGGATTAAAAAAATTAAATAAATAAATAAATTTTCCGATGTAGCAGATACTGTGGGTTGCCTGCCCCAAATCCATGCCCCCTTCTCCTCACGGGCCCTGGTTTGGTTCAGGTAAAGCACCCATCTCCCTAATCAGGTGCCTCGCGAATTCCACCACAATAACCTGCCCTTGCCACCGATTGGTTGAGGCTGAACATGAGGCATGATCTGGCCAATGAGATGTGTGGGAAAGTCAGCAGGGGGCGCTGGGGCCGGTTTCCTCATTCATAAGGAGAGACCCCAAGGGGAGCTGGGCGGAGGGGAGCTGGCGGAGATGAGGCTGGTACTCGGGCGGGAGGCAGAGCAGAAACACGAGAGAACCTGACCCTGACATCGCCAAGCCACTGGATGGAACCCACCACGAAGCTGCCTGGCCTCTGGACTTATGTTTTATAAAAATTTCTTTTTTTTTAATCCTCACTCAAGGACATTTTTTCATTTGTCTTCAGATAGAGCAGGAGGGAGAGGGGGCGGAGGAGAGAGAGAGAGAAACATCGATGTGAGAGAGACACATCGACTGGTTGCCACCTGCACAGCCCCAACTGGGGCCGGGGACAAACTGCAACCGAGGTGCGTGCCCTTAGTGGGAACCGAACCCGGACTCTCTGGTCTGTGGGCCGACGCTCTAACCGCTGAGCCAAACTGGCCAGGGCCATTTTATAAAAATTTCAATGTTCTGATGATTTGAGTCATTTTGAGTGTTTTCCTCTACTCATAGAGGAAAGAACCTCACAGATATATCCCATCGCCTAAGCAATTTGGGTACCACAAACTACCTTGGAACTCAGAAAATAATAATAAAAAGGAAACCATTTAACAAAAGAACGTGTCTGTCACAAAAGGTTACAGCTTTCCTCAGCCCAGAGCTCCCCGAAGCCGGCGGAGGGAACTCCCTGGCTAAACGTCAGGAGTGAAAGCGTTGGAGCCCGGCCTTTGCAAGTTGAGTCCTCTTACCAGGAGAGGTGATTTCAGAACCTCAAACAATTTCACAACAGTATGCAGCCCGGGGGGCTGTAATGGCAATCTGAGTTTTGGAAGAAGCCCAGCAATCCCGTTTTTCTCTGAGTAGGGACTGAGGATGCCGCCTGGATAAAGTCAAGCGCCCACCCAACCCCTTCCACACGGAAAGGTCAGCAGCCCCCAACCACGGCCAAGCTGTCCACGGGCTTTCCACCGGCACTTACAATCATCTCATCCTTTCTCGACCTGGCCTTCCCAATGGGCCGTTCAAAAATTAATGACTCCGTAAAATATTTGCTTTTCAGAACCAAGGACCTAGACAATTACGTTTTCTGCTTTTCTAACACCAAGGCCGAATTTCCTATGCAAAAACCCAGTAAATCCCATCCAAACACATTCACGATTTCCCCCACTGACCCCAAAGGCCTTTTCCTCAGGTTGACAGCAAAAGAAAACAGCAGAAAAGATGAAAAGGTGGGTTACCTGCTTTGTGGGCTGCGGGAGGCCAGGGCTCGGACCTGCAGCTGTGGCCCCCAGCCGCGGGGCTGGCTCCACCTGTCCGACCTGTCGGGCTTGCTGCCGCCTCTGGGGCTGGCACGGCTGCCAGGGCAGGGCCCTCCGTAGGTATGCATTCATTCACCTGCGGAGAGATGCCGGCACACGGCTCCCCTCGCCTCTCTGCTCCCATCCTGTGACCTGCCCCCCAGCCACTCAGGCACTGGAACATCTCTCCTGAGTCATCTGGACTCTAACCTTAAAGCTGGTGAAGAGAAAAAACAACAGGGAAGAGGAAGAGGGTGGGGAGGAGAGGACAAGCCTGGCCCCCCACTTCACCAACGGTCCCTGGGTGATGGTCAGGTGGGGCAGGGTAGGACCAGGAGTCCAGGCGAGGCCGTCAGGGGGACCAGCAGGGCCAAATTCCAGGGCTGCTCTTTCCCCCGGGGGGCTGTTTTGGGAAAGCAGCTTTCCCCAGCACTCAGTGGACTGGCTGCTGCAGATGGACGCTGGAATCCGGAAGACTCCGAGCTCCGCCAGGTGCCAGTGCAGGTGAGGGCAGGGAGAGCAGAGCAAGGGGAGCGCCAGGCGCACACTGCTCGGAGCACACGCAGGCTCCCATCCCTCTTGTCCCCAGCCCTGAGCACCGGGGGTACTGTCTGGTTTGTGGGACCCCTCCATGGTGCTGATGAGCATGTCTGGGGGGCTGGTGGCATCAGGGTCAGCCGCAGCACCGCCGCCTAGCTTCCTGCCATCCGGGGCTAAGAGTCCTTGGCAGCCAGCTCTCCCTTCTCTGCCCTCTCACTCTCCGGCCCCGGATGCCCATCCAGCACAGCGGATTGTGAGCCCTGGAGCTCACAGCTGTCTGAGGGCCAGGTCACAGATGTGCCTGTGATAGGCCACCCCAGCCACTGCTCAAGTTCAATCCTGTGCGTCAGAGGCAGCCAAGTAAACGGAGCCACCGGGAGCCGCTGGCACACGGAAACAGCGACACTGCAGAGGAGCTGTGGGCACCCTGAGCTCTTCTGATAACTAACGTTTTCGGGTGCCAGGTGGATGCTATGATCTACACCCCCGACTGGGGAACCAGAACCCATTTCCCTTGGGAGACAGTGAGGCAGAGCCACGAGAGGACCGGGGGCGGAATTCAGACACCCCATCTCCTTCCTCCGGTCCCAGCCCTGCTCACTGAGGCTGGAAGGAGAAGCTGCTTAGGCTGGGTGTGGCCTGCGACCTCAGGGTTGTCCACTCTCCCAGCCACACGGTGCTCTGTGAAGTCCCATCTCAAAGGTGGCGGCTCTCTCTGTGACCCCAGAGGGGCCAGCAAGCAGGCGAGTCTTGCTCCAGGAAGCCAACGTATAGCAGTGGGGTGTGACCCTGGTGGGTCCATCCTGTCCTCCTCCTCCTGCCTCTCAAACAGCCCGTCCCTCACCTTCCCTCCCCACAAGTGCTGGGTCAGAGGCCCTAAGAGAATCCCCCAAGCACTGGCCAGCTTTAGACGCCCCTGGCCCTCAGATCACCAGCCGGTCATTGGGCTGAGACCGAAAGCAATGGGAGAAAAATGCGTAGTGATTTCAGAACACCGGACCGCAAGGCGCTCAGAGCAAAATCGTCAGCAGGAGCTCCGCCGGCCCTTAAACACTTTGGGGAAGTATTTACCAAGAGGAGCTAAACAAGAAGTGGAGGGTTTCTGTCTCCAATTTCGTAGACGAGAACCTTTAAAATGTACGCACAAAGCCCCGTGTGGTTAGCGCCGCTGAGTCACACACGCAAATGAGCCAATGAGCTCAGCCTTCTGGAGAAGAGAGAAAGAAAACCACCAGGGCGAGCGAGCGAGATGTCGGAGGAGTGGTCTCAGGGGGCCCCCTTCTGAACCCTGAGTCCTGAAGCCAGTGGTTCTCGGTGCGGGGGCGCGATTTTGTCCCCCACTTGGCAGTGTCTGGTGACGTATTTGGTTGTCACAGTGAGGGGGGGGGTCCTACTGGCTGGAGGCCAGGGATGCTGCTCAACACCTCACAGTGCACAGGACAGCCCCCCTCAACCCCGACGAACTACCCCACCCTCAGTGTCAACAGTACTGCCATTGAGAAGCGGCTGTAATACAGTGAAAAAGTATTTTTCTCTTCTTTAGAAGTCCTGACCAAATAGTCACCTTTCGTCACTGGACGGGACCCTCAGCCCAGGTATGGCCAGGTGAGAACCGGGTCAGTCTTTTCAGAGGGGCTGCTGGGAAGAGACCCCTGCTGGGGCGAGCTGCCCGGCTGCTCCAGGCCTCCACGCACCCTGGCCAAGGGTTCCAGTCCTCAGAGCCCCCCTTCCATCAGCTCTGAAGAGCTCACAGTGCAGTGACAGACAGAACGGTGACAGTTCTCGTCCTCACAGCAGACACCTCACCTGCAGCAGGTGCTTCGCCGGCAGCAATGACCTTTCACATACTTTGTCTCGCCTGAATAAATAAAAGCCTCACCCACGAAAGCAGTCTTTCTGGGTTCCTGACCTGCCAGGCCAGCGAACAGCAGAGGCGGCACACCCCGGGCTGAGCCCAGCCCCGCTTCACCCCACCTCCCGAGACAAACAGGATGGGGGGCGACCGAGTGACCGGATTCGAAGAGCCTGAGGCTTGGGAATTATACAGGAGCCCCTTGCAACCCTAGTTCTCCGGTCTGCCCTGAGGCGCAGCAGAGTCCCGCAGAAGCCACCTGAGCGGACACACGCCCAGGGCTGACACTGACTGCCTGCGGCGGGGGGGGCTGGGGGGGGGGCAGGCCAGAAATGGGCCCGACTCATCCACTTCATCTGCGTCTGGATCATTTGACTTTTTATGAGTATTATTACTAATTAAAAAATGTTGAAAGAACCTTAAAAAAAGGAAAGAATGTGGGCAGAGTATCTCGTATCCATGCCCACTTTCCCGGGAACACACTTTCCCTGCTCAGAAAACTTTCCACTGCCGTCTCCACGGGCTGCCGCGCAGGGTCACAGACCCCAGGCAGCTGCCCCAGTGAGACTCAGAGAAGGCCGGAGGGAAAGGGCAGAGCCAGGCGGAGCCAGGCGGAGCGCACCTCTCTCCAGCTAATCTCAGGAAAACCAGCTCCTGCGCCAGGCCAGGCACCCGCGTGGAGGGAGGCTGCGGGCCGACGTCCCCACTCCTGCCAGCACCCCATGCAGGTGGCCATTACCATGGAGGGTCCCCTCACACCACAACGAGGTTCTAGATCCATCACTAGCCCCCGAGGTTCCTGATGAGGAAGAGAGTCATGGGCGCTAACGAGCACCTCACCCCCACCCCAGCACCTTTAAGCTTTGCACCTTCTGGCCACCTGGAGCTGCCACGCCAGCCGCCACTGCGCCCCGCGCCCGGCCCTCGGAACCGGCCATCTGGTTTTCCAGGCGGAGACAGCACTGTCACCACAGCTGCACCTGTCACCTTCTCCACGGTCAGCCCTGCGCTCCCCTCCGCCGGCTCTGCTCCCCACAGCCTGGTGAATAACACACACAGGAAGGTGTCCCCAAGACCGGCCACCTCCCCAGGTTCCCCTGTCCTGCCAGAGGAACCCAGACACCCAGAGACAGGGCCGGAGCTGGGTGGACAGGGGCTGACCTGGACAGGAACGGGGACGTCTCCGGCTCTAACATTCTCATCTACTTCCCATTCACATCAGTGGCAACACCAGAGATGCACTGTTGGGCCGTGACAGCCCATTTTAATGATACAGTAAGCATCGTCAACTGTTGTGAAGACAAATGGATAGGTCGTTAAAAGAAAATACATCAAGTTTGTGTGTGTGTTTAGCTTAAGAATATACAGGGTGTGCCCTGGCCAGTGTGGTTCAGTGGTTAGACCGTCAGCCCATGCACTAAAGGGTCCCAGGCTCAACTCCCAGTCAGGGGCACGTACCTGGGTTGCAGATTTGATCCTCGGTCCTGGTCTGGGCATATGCAGGAGGCAACCAATTGATGTGTCTCTCTCACATCAATATTTCTTTCTCTCTCTCTCTCTCTCTCTCTCTCTCCCCCCCCCTCTCTCTCCCTCTCCCTCTCCCTCCCTCCCTTTTAATCTCTCTAAAAATCAATGGAAACAAACATCCTTAGGTGAGGATTAAAAAAAAAAAAGAATATACAGGTTGGGGCTAAAGTAGGTTCACAGTTGTGCGCATGAAAAAATAATACAATAATTAAATAATAATAATATAAGAACAATCTGCATTTCATGTACTCACAACTATAAACCTACTTTTGCTGCCGCCTGTACAGGTACTAAAGCAAACAAAAGCAATACTCCCAGGGGGCTGGACAGAGAAGTCGCTTCAATGCCACAGAGGTGCTGCCCCACTGGGTCACAGCCTGGGGAGCAGCTCCCCGCAGCCCCAGCCTGGGGTCCTGGCATCCCCAGAAGGCTGCCATCTCGGGGGGCTAACTGGTGATCTGGGACACAGGAGAGAAGAGAGGGGAAGAGATACTGAAGCCAAGCAGACACGAATCCACTGCACCAGGCAGTAACCTAATGGGGGGGCCCACCCTGCCCCCCAAAGGAAGGGCTCCAGGAAGAGCATCGGGACCCAGTGTCCGAATGCGGTCAGAGAGCTGCAGGCTGGACTGAGAAAAGCTGTGAAGGAGGGTGCTTGTGGCCCCCCGAGGGCTGTCCCTTCTGCTCCTGCCCCTCCATCCTCTCCATCCTCAGACTTTGCCTGACCTCCAGTTCACTGAGCAAAACCTGCCCCCAGAAGAACACCAGACACCCCAACACACAAACCATCAGCTGAGTAGGAACCTCGTCCCGTTCAGGGGATTTTGCATTTGAGGGTAGAGTAAATTTGGGGTCTGGCTTAAGCCAAAAGAATGCAGCTCTAATTTATATTTATTTATTTATTTATTTATTTATTTATTTATTTATTTATTTATAAATCCTCACCCAAGGATATTTATCTTCAGATAAAGTGAGAGGGATGGGGGGAGAGAGACAGAGAGAGAAACATCCATGTGAGAGAGACACATCGACTGGTTGCCTCCCTCATGACCCTGACCAGGGCCGGGGACGAACCGGAATTGAACCCACAACCCTTTGGTCCGAGGACCGACGCTCCAACTGCTGAGCCAAATTGGCCAGGGCTAAAGCTCTAACTTTTTTTTTTTTTTTATCCTCACCTGATGACATTTTTCCATTTTTTGTTCAGATAGAGTGGGAGGGAGAGAGAGGAAGAGAGAGAGAGAGAGAAACATCGATGTGAAAGGGACACATCGAGTGGCTGCCTCCCACACGACCAACCAGGGCTGGGGACAAACTGCAACCGAGGTACGTGCCCCCAGCGGGAACCGAACCCGGGTCTCTGGATCGCAGGCCGATGCTCTAACCACTGAGCCAAACCGGCCAGGGCTAAAGCTCTAATTTTTAATTTCCAGCCACAAACCAGCTCGCTGAAGGAGACGGGGTGGGCGTGGCGGTGGAAAGGGAGATGTCCCTGAGATCACAGACCAGGGCCTTCTGCCCACGGGGGTGTCAGCGCTCCTGCCACCGTGCCTTGCGGGGCCCGTCTCTCTGCCTCGAGCACCCTCCCTGCCAGCTTCACCCAACAAACCTTCCTGGTCTTTCAGGCCTTGGTCAGCACCCCTCCTGGGGCCGCAGGGTCCACGTGGAGCATCGCCCGATCAGTGCCTCACCCCTCCTCACTCAGCACTCACACAGGAGACAGGACACAGCGGATGCCAGCAGAGGTCTGATGAGGGGCAAGGAGGGACGGGAGGGAGAAGGAAGACAGCCAGGGCCGCCGGCCACCCGCACTCAGGCAGGTACCCCCACTCACATCTTCGCTGGCTTCGTGGCCGAGCCACAGGGCCACTGTCTGTTCAAGAGGGTCCACAACACGGGTGAGGCAGCAGGTGGGAAGTGTCCTACAGACTCACATGTAAGGACTTACGCTTGCAGCGCAGACTGTCTTTGAGCACACCTAATTTCTACATTAACAGTGACTTGGACTTGTCCTAAGTTTATTTGTAAGCTGGATGCTTGGAACCAGGAATGCCACACCCCAAAGCAACAACACTGTAAGTATGATCGGGAACGCAGACCCAGCCTGGGACATCCACTGCAGAGTGCCAGCCTCAGACATCTGGAAACACCTGCCGGTGCCCCAACTGCAGGGCCACGCCTCACTTCACTTCTGTGTCATGGCACCCAGCGTGGCGGTGGGCTGAAGGGTGGGGGGCACCCAGACACTCCGTGAATGAATGCAAGGACGAATAATATGACAGTAGCAGCAGGACCAATATCAAGTGGCCCCATGACATGCCAGGCACTGTTCTATGCACCCCTGAAAATCGGCCCCCGAAGGATAGCCACGTCAAGTCCCTGGAGCCTGTGAATGGGGCTGTATTTGGAAAAAGCATTTTGCAGATGTGATTAAGAATTTTGAGATAAGGTCCTTCTGGATCATCTGGGTGGACCGTAAATCCAATGACAAGTGCCTGTCCTTATAAACTGAGGCAGAAGGAGGTTTAAAGGGCAGAAGAAGAGACACGGACACAGAGAACGTGATGTGAAGACAGAGGCAGAGACCGGAGGGATGCAGCCACGAGCCCAGGGATGCCTGGGGCCACCAGCAGCTGGAAGAGGCCGGGAAGGAGGCTGCCCCAGAGGGAGGTGGCCTGCTGGATTTCGGACTCCTGGCCTCCAGAACTGTAAGAGGGGAAATTTCTGTTGTTTTCAGCCACCCAGTTTGTGGCAATTTGTTACAGAAGGCACCGGAAAATAATACACTCCTGGAGACATCAATGAACCCATAAACGATTGCAGCAAGAGCCCTGGCCGGTTTGGCTCAGCGGTTAGAGCGTCGACAAGCGGACCGGAGAGTCCCGGGTTCGGTTCCCGCTAAGGGCACATGCCTCATTTGCAGTTTGTCCCCGACCCCGCTTGGGGTTGTGTGGGTGGCGGCCAGTCGATGTGTCTCTGTCCTATCGATGTTTCTCTCTCTCTCTTCCTCCCTCTCTCCCTCCCGCTCTATCTGAAGATAAATGCAAAAATGTCCTCGGGTGAGGATAAAAAAACAAACAAAAAACAATTACAACAGGAGGGGGGAGCAGGGGTTTAGCGGGGAAGGGGAAGGAGGAGTCAGAATGAGGCCTCTGAGCAACCCAGTTCCAGTGACCACTTCCTGCCCTTTCTGAGCTTATACTGTGACCCCAATATTGTATTCTGTTAATATTCTCATAGCCTGTTCATCTATAATTTCCTTGAATAAACACATCACCCCAGCTTTACGGTTAGCTGAAATTCAAAAACAAGTACACGGGGGGGAAAGGAGAAACATCTGTAACAAAAATAAATTAATGAAAATCATTTTTAAAAAAATCAAGTACATGATGATGACTAATATTAAATAAAAGCAATGAACCAAAGCAATGCTTTCTTCCGGACGATGCCCACCCCCTCTCTGTGATACTGGGGTGGGGGCAGGCCTGCTCTGGAGATCCCCTGTATCAACTCATTCCTCCCACACCATGCTAACCTGCCACGGGTGGGGGTTTCTGACCCCCGGTAATTGAGCAGCAGCAACTCAGAAGGAGGAAAGGTTTGCTGGAGTCGGAGTCACGGACCAAGGAGAGATGAGCGAGGGGCGGAGAACAGAAGACACGGAAACGCACCGACACTGTGTGCCCTGAGGCTGGGCCTTCCGGCCACTGTCGCACACTCCACAGCACAGCCCGAAGATTCACAGTGATACTCTGACTCAGCAGAAAAAGGTAAATTGTGTTTATTCTGTTTCAAGCAAGCATACTGCTCCCTTTGTCTGCCTGTCCCCGCAGTGAACTCCAGGGTGGTCCCCCACCCACGTGGCGCGAAGCTGCCCATGCCGTCCCAGGCAGAGGGTGTCCCACCCTCTCCTCTCTGTTAACTCTGCCCTGGATGTGGTGGGGGGATGGGACGCAGGGGCACACCACACAGAAGGAGCCCACCGAGTGTGCTGGACACGTGAACACACACACGCGTGGATAAAGGAATCAATAAAAGAAGGGAAGAATTTCTGAGTTTTGACTAAATGTCTGAGTTCTTCCCTGGGCTCTCCCTTCTCGCTCTGCTGACTCTGCCCCAAGCTTCTAGGGCTCCGATTCTCTTTCATAAAATTCCTGGGACCGTTTCCCCAGGGTGTGGCCAGGCTGGTATCGACTCCCTGGAGGGCAGGTCCCCGCAATCCAGGGGGATCAGGAAAAAATGCAAGAAATGCTGCCGGTGGCCTTACTTTTTTTTTTTAAAGTTGTAAACCGCTGACATAACAAGACACAATGAGGACAAAAAATCCACAAATAAAATTAGAACTGTGGTGACAGACCCTCCAGTGGCCCCGTGATGGTGTCCACGCCCACATGCAGTCCCCAACCCAGTGTGGGCGGGACCTGTGACTCACTTCTAACCAACAGAATATGGCTCAGGTGGCTGGACGGTACCCTCACAGTAACATTTCTCAAAGTGCCTTCACACCATTTCAGGCCCTGCAGCAGGACCTTGCTGTCCTCCCCCATCGAGGTCCTGGCAGAGTGACTCTGAGTCATCTATGTGCATCCAAGCCCTGGCTCTGCCCAGCGATGCACAAACACACACACATGCACACACACACACACACACACACACACACACACACACACACCCTGTCCTGTCCCAGGCTTCTTTCGCTTATGTAAAATGGACACAACAGTAGCTTCCTCGCAGCCTCGTTAGTACACAGTAAGAGCTCAATAAATATTTGTTATTTCCGCATTCTTATTTACCTTCTGTTGTCCTGACTGGGCTGTACAGTCGGAGAGGGCAGCGATGGTCTGTCTCGCCCACTGTGGCAGAGCCTTGAACTTGGGGTAGACCAAGGAGTACCAATAACCCGTTGCATGCGATCCTCCTGGCAATTCTGTGAGGCAGGCCGGACAGAAATAATGTACTCCAAGATAAGAAAACGGGTGGAGATGTTACATTCTTACGTGTTACATTCTTGCCCAGTACCACGGGGGAGATGAGGGGTAAAGCGTGGACCCTCCCGCTCCCAGACAAGGTCCTTCCTATTCTCCACTGCGTCACACACAAGTTGAACCAGCGTTAATGGGACACGGTCAAGGAGATGCGTAAGAGCCAGCCGCCAGCGCAGTGACTGGGCTCAGCTGGAAACAAGTCCCACCAATGGCCAGAACAGAAGCTGCCTTTCTGGAAGCACAGGGGGGGAGGTGTGATTCTTTGGTCAAGAGGAGACAATGTAACCCGGCATGGAAGTGTTACTTTTTTTAACAAAATTCTGGGTGCAAAGCTATGCTGACCAGTGGCTCTAGGGAATGGAAGTGTTTGAGTATTGGGGGTTAAACGACTTTTGAGGGGCTAGGACAGTCCTCAGTGGGTGACAAAGTAGTGGGGTAGAGAGCTGTCGGGCCCCCGGTGCAGGCTCCGTCTGAATTACTCTGGGCCTGTCCCACCTTCTCCGTCAGAGGCCAGCTCAGCTGTTTCCTCGCCCGGGCAGGCTTCTCTGCCTCCCACCCCCACCCCTCCCCGTGCTGCCCTGAACAGGGAGGGGGCGCTCAGGGCACAGAGGCGGCTGGATGGTACCCAGGGTGAGTAAATTCAACACAGGCCCCCGAGCAGCTGTTTCTCAGCAAATTTTCAAGAACTGTTTCCCTGTCTCTTGGGTCTGGAGGCAGTGATTTGAGTTTGCTTCGGAGTCTGAGCGGATAATTCTGAGAACCGGCACTCACCTGGTGGTGACCCTGGAGGAGGAGGCATTGATCAGTGGTCGCTCGCATGCTCCGGGATTTTAAACTTGCTGCGCCCCATCGTGGGTGGTGGGTTTCAGAAGAAAAGAGGGGTCATAGTGACAGTAGTCTTGTCCATTTCCAAGTCCGTTTTCATCCATTTTGGTGTGAGGTGATGTGACAGCTTCAGAATATGTTTAATGTCAGGATTAGAAATCAATTCAGCTCAGGTCAGCTAACACCCCTCCCTCCACTGTAGGCCAGCGTTCTCCCCTCTGGACGGACCCTCCCTTTCCTCCACCAGCTTTCCACCTACTGGGCGTGGAAAGTCCACTTTCTTCATAGGAAGCGTGGCACCCAGCCCAGGCTGATGGCCAAGAGGAAAGATGGGAATCAGGCAGGTGAGGCAGGGAGGCTGGGAGGAGTGGGTCGGTCCCTAAGACTGCATCCAATGACAATGCAGAAGAGGTCATTTTGGCACTGTGAGGTCAGGCACCCCTCCCATCCCCGGGGGGACTAAACTGGTGGACAGTGGGCTCCATGCACTGAGGTCAGCCACCATCTACCCACAGCCATTGTCACGGAGCAGGGTGTCTTTCTACGTTGACCCAGAGCATTTTACCCCACTTAAGTATCTGCAATACTAGTTACCAATGACAACAAAGGAAATCATCGACTTTTGGGAAGTGGAAGAGAGGGATATTTGCAATGCAAAACCCAACCAAACAAAAAACTCCAAAAACCTAACTGCATTGCATCAGTGTAGAGGAAGGTTCTCCTGACTCAGTGAAATTCACTATCTGCAAGGCTCTTCACCAATGATACCTCGTGGCGGCCACAGCAGCCTGCTCCATAGTTTATGTCCATTGTCTAATTTATTTCACACCAAACTCTATGAAGTGGGTCCTAACAGAAACCCAATGTTACAGATGAGGAACCAAACCCAGGACAGTTAGTCATCTTTCCCGATTCAAGCAGCTCAAGACAGAGATGGGCCTGGGAAGCAAGTCTTTGACTGGAAGCCACGCACTGAACTTGTGATGGAGAAAAAAGGTCTGAACTCGCCGCTAGACGCTGGCATCTACGGCCAGGCCCAGAACGGGAGGGGACAGCCCACAGCTGGCCACCAACCGTTTCCATTGCTAAGCACTTTAATCACTGAAGCTGGGATTTAAAGGGCCCCTGCCAGTCCTCCCCAATGGCACAGACCCGAGCAGCCCTGTTGTCCCACCGCCTGAAAGAAAAAGATTCGACTTCTAATGGCTCCAAAGTCTGCCCTCTCTCCCTCCTGGTGTGACACAAACAGGTGTTTCTGCCTGCCCCACCCTAACGAAAGAGACGCAGGCAAGCCCTTCAGCAAAGGCCATGGGTGCCAACTCCGCAAGAACAGCTGGAGAGCTGGGGGTGAGGCTGCGCCCACATCACCCCTAAGGAGGTGATGCCCGGCCTCCCTGCACCTCGCTCACCATCTATCAGAAGCAAGGCTCCTGCCCTGGCCGGGTGGCTCAGCTGGCTGGAGCAGCGCCCTGAACACCCAAAGGTGGCGGGTTTGATCCCGTCGGGCCCATGTGGGAAGCAACTGATGGATGTTTCTCTCTTACATCCATTGCTGTTTCTCTCCCCGCTCTCTCTCCTTTCCTCTGTCCCTAAAATCAATTAAAACATATCCTCAGGTGAGGATTTAAAAAAATGGGGATCTTGATCCCCACACCTTCCCTGCCTCACAGAGACCTGAGCACAGATTGCCAGGTGCCACACCGAGGCTGCTCAGCTCCCCGAGGGGGGCGGCAGGAGTGGGCCAGGTTTGCTCAGACTCGGTGGGGTCACCCAGCATCTCAGAGGGTGGAGGCCAGGGAGTGAAGACGGGGCCCTGGGGCAGGCTCTCTCTCCCCTGCTAATCCCCCTGCCCTCTAGTCCTCAGCCGTACCTCCCTACCAACTCCCCCTTCATAAGAACCCTCTGCCCACCCCACTCCTTTCAATGGAATACACAGCTAAATAGTCAACAGGCCTCATGCGCTCCTAATTTTGTTAATGCCATTCCCTTCAAGGTACCCTTCCCTTCTCTCCAGTTGCCTGAATCCTGGCTGCTCTCCCAGGCTCAGATCAAATCCCTTCTACTTCCCCGAACGGCCTCGGCCTGTCCCCAGCCCTGCGAGCCCCTGAAGTCCCAGGGCACTTCCATCTCCTTACATTCCCCAGTTTGGCCGTCAGCGTCTCAGCACCGCACAGCAGCCCAACCACACTTCATGCGTGTACCTGTCCATCCACCCGCCCACCCAACCAATAGCGATCAAGCACCTGCCATGTCAGGTGCTTTCCTTCCCCTTCTCTCCCAGTTCTCCACGATGACGATTTCTCACCTTCTGCTCTGCCACCCACCCGCTTGGCAACCTCACCCAGTCCCGTGGCGTTAGGTACAATCTTAGCCAGAGACCTCTCTCCTACAGTCCAGGTTACAACACCCAATACCATCTCCACTTGGGTGTCTAACAGGCAACTTACTAGCCAAATCAGAACTCCAGATCTCCCAGAAAAACGCCCGCAGCCTGCTCCTTCCAGGTCTCCCCATCTCGGCGAATGGTTCATCCATCTGTGCAAGCCACACACTGTGCAGTCACCTTTTCTCTCTCTCTTTTTTTTTTTTTGCCCCCCTCCCCCATTCCACGCAGCAGAGGCTGTTGGCTCTACCTCCAAAACCTCTATCCTGTCCACACTACAGCCCTAGTCCAGGCTGCTGTGGTTTCTCACTGGACCCCCTGCTGCCACCCTCAGTATATATATTTTTTTAATTTTTTTCTTCTTTATTGATTTTAGAGAGAGAGGAAGGGAGGGGGGAGAGAGATAGAAACATCAATGAGAAAGAACATTGATTGGCCACCTCCTGCATGCCCTCCACTGGGGATCGAGCCCACAACCTGGGCATGTGCCCTGACCAGGAATCGAATCAGTGACCTCTTGCTACATGGGTCAACGCTCAACCACTGAGCCACACCAGCTGCGCTCAGCTCGGTATATTCTTTACACAACAGCTGGAGTGATCGTTTTGGAACATGAGATCATGAGAGCTGCAGCTCAAAACTCTCCAAACCCTTTGGGTTTTCTTGCTAAGTCCTCAGGGCCTACAAAGCCCTACATGACCTGGCCCCTACCTGACTTCACCTGTTACCTGTTACCCCTCACCCCCAGCCTCACTGGCTTCCTTACAAAATATCTCAAATGCACCAAAAGCAGGATCGTATAACACCCCCTCCCTGGCACACTTCACCCTCCTACCCCTTCCTAGCATGTAGCACAACCTAACGTTGTTTCAAATATTCCTTTGTTCATTTATGTCCTGTTTTCTCCATCGGAAGACCAGAACCACACAAGCAAAGATGTGCCCATTTGTTTTACTGCTGTAGTCTCAACGCTGAAATGATGCCAGCACATAGCAAGGCCTCAATAAACATTTGTTGAACGAATGAATCCTGTCTGTTTCCTTATTACAGTGATTTTCAATCTTTTTAATCTCATGGCACACAAACAAATTACTAAAACTCTGCGGCACACCAAAAAATACATTTTTTGCCAATCTGACACAAAAAAATAGGTATCGTTTTGATGTGTTCACACTGGACGACTATTGTTGTGTTGGCTGTTGTAATTTTTTTGTTTGACAATCTAAAAGAAAAGAGGTCCGTGCCCCTGAGTAAATAGGTATTGCATGTTTTAAAAGTTCTTGCAGCTCACAGGTTGACACTCACTGCCTTATTAGATACCTCTGATCTCCTCCATCCCGCAGGTGAAGAGCCTGTAACCAGGGGCATCTTGTTTATCTTTTCACTTCCTACACCTCCTAGCCCAGCCACCAGTGACAAGGGCAGGTTCGGAACGGGGACGGCAATCAGGTTACAAGTCCATGGGAGGTGTTGCCTGGCATGCTGTGATGAGAAGGACCTGGAGGCTGGACTAGGTTTAGCATTATTGATTTGCGATGTGTGCCAAGGACATGGGGTGGGAAGTAAATATGCAGGCCAGAGATCCTCAGGCAGGAGAGAAAGCTGATTGGCAGGGCAGGCCAGGCCAGTCCTGAGGTTTGGGAAGCTCAGGAGACAGGCCACTAACCCACATGGCAGCAGATGCCAATAGGCCCCAGGGTCCCAACCGATGCTGCCCCATCAGCCTTCCGCCCACGGACAAGTCAGGAGCCTCTCTGCCTGCTCAGCCCACGCATCTCGGCCACTGCTGCAGGCACCTGTGGGTCATGTGAGACATGGGGGCTCAGGGGAACAGCCTGTTGTCCCAGAGCTCTCAGACCTGGAGGCAGAAGCAGAACGGCCTTTTTGCCCCCTTGACATGAGGGCGTCTGCTAACCAGTTCCACAGACACTACACCAGGAAGCCCCACCACTCCTTGCTGCAGACCAGCGTGGGCATATCAAGAGGACGCAGGCCCGGAAAGAGGTACTGTCCCCTTTCCCCCTGGGCTCCACCAGGCACAGAAACTGTGAAGGCACTGGATGGTGTGCCCGGTCCCTGCTTCCTGGCCACAGCCACCTCACCCGGGGAAGGGGGCCTTCGCCACACTGCCGCCTGCTGATCTTAGCCGGGAGGGAGAACTAGACGCGTCCCCCGCTCTCCCTCCAGTTCCCAGGCGGGGCAGTGCTCCAGCCAGCTGGGTAGGGGTGGGGTGGGGCACGACAGAGAGTAGCGCTCATGTTCACCTTGGGGACAGGAAGACTGAACCTCCTTCTCCTGTGCCTCTCTTTAAAATACAAGTTGGGAGACCTGACCTCTTCTAGCACACTGTTTTAATGACCGCAGCACTTTTCACATCCCCTGAGGTTTTTGGCAGCGCGTTGCGGGGCCAGTCTCAACGCCCCCCCACCCTCAGACTCCGGGGTCGAGGTATTTGCTCCGGTCTCACGTGGGTGAGCAGCGGCAGTACAATCAGAGCCCTCCTCTCCTCTCCTCTCCTCTCCCAGACCAGCGAGCCCTCCTGCACCCACGATGCAGCGTGAGGAAGAAAGAGCCAGCCGCGCAAAACTCAGAAAAGGAATCCTTTCTCTCCGGAGATCGTGAAATCAAAGAGCATTTTGTTGTTTCTTGGAAATTCTCTTTATGACTCGGAGGCCACACAATTCAACAGGGTTTCCATTATTGTTACAATTCAAGTCCTTGGTCCTGTTCCTGCCTCCTTTAGGAACTTTCTCGCAGACCGAGAACACCAGCGATTACCTGCGCTCACCCCTGGACGCGGCGAGCAGGTCGCGCGGGCTCCAGCCCCCTCCTCCCGGAGCTCGGCGGCAAGGCTCCCGCAAAATCTCGAAATCCCCCGGCTCTGCGCGGTCACGGAGGGAAGCAGCCCGGCTCTGAACAAGCCCAGGCAAGCCCAGGCGGAGCCCGTTTCTGGGTCCTCCCTCCTGCGCGCGCCACCCGGGGCGGGAGACGCGTCTCTACCGCCCAAGATCCCGGCAGTCGGCGCGCCCAGACGCAAGGGGCGCGGGCGCTGCCTCCACCTGGAAGGAAAAGGGCCCAGGTGGGGAAAGGAGGGGCGGGTGGGGCGGCGCCAGCCTGAGCAAGATTGGGGCAGGGGGCGCTGCGGCGGGCGGCCGGGGTCACGTCGGGGGCTGGGCTGTGCGCACTGCAGAGGACGGCGGCTCGGCCCTGGGGCGGGGCCCAGCTGGGGCCCTCGCCACCGCAGTCGTCTGGGCTGCGCTTCCCTGGTGAGAGCACCGACTCTGCGCGGCACCCCTCGCCTCAGCCGGCCGCGGAGTCCCGGGGCGCGCCTCCCAGAGCCCATGTCCCAGGCTCCAGGCCATCGAGACCCTTCTGCGGGCTCCTGGCCCTCCCAGGCGGGACCGAAGCCAGGCGGGACCGAAGCCCGGGAGGGCCGAGGGGGGCCTGTAAGAAAGCGAAGAGAAACCTTGGGGGCGCTCCCGCGATGTCCAGCCCGCAGGCCTCTGCCCTAGATGAGGGAAAAGAAACCCGTGTCCAGGGCTCAGGTGAAGGAGGCGTCCCGGGTCTGGATCTGTAGTCTCCACGACATTGCCGGCCCCGAGAGCTCGCAGAAGGTCCCACGCAGACCCGGACTCCAGGAGCCGGGAAAGGACTCCTGGTGCCAGAAACGGGCACCCCGCCGCGGCCACCGCCCCTGGCCAGGTGCCCCGCCCCCACTCACCAAGTCCCCAAGGTCCGGCGCTGTCGGGCTCTGGGGTGACATGGCTTGGCGCGCCCCTTCCCGGGGCGCAGGAGGTGGGCCGGGGACACCAACGAGGCGCAGCGTTGTGGGGGGTGCGGGGCGCTGGGGTTGGGGGTAGTCAGCGCAACGGGGGCCATATGCAGCCCCTTCCTCCACACCCGCTATAAATGTTCTTGGAGACGCAAACGCGGCCGCGGGTCCAGAGCACAGAGCCTCGGGAAGGCGCCGGGACAGCCCGCGAGGTGCGCACCTCCCCATTCTCTGGGTTTCCAGCTACTCTGCGAAAGTGCAGGACGCCCTGAGAGTTGGTGGGAACACAAATCAGTTCGGGGGGCGGCCCTGAAAAACCCCTCCTTGTGGGGAAGGGGCTCCCCAACCACCACCCGGCCCCTAGCCGGCCTAGATCCTACCCAGGCTTACAGGCGGGACCTCAGGACCCAGGGAGACAAGCTGCCCCACTGTGCCGGGTTGAAGGGACAGGAAGTCTCCAGGTCTCCCTCTGCCCTGAGGCTTGTTGCAGCACCAAAATCACTTCGCCAGAAGCAAACCTCCTCCCAGATTCACACTGTGGCACCATTGCAGGACCCCACCAGATGGCTTGGGACCTCGTAGGCACTGTCTCCTCCACAGGGACAAACTGTAGGACGAAGGTCTCCTTGGCCTCTTGAGGCAACAGCTCCCTGAGGTGAGAGTGGGAGACTCATCCCTCTTGTGCTGGGAGGAAATGGCCCTTGGAGGGGACAACAGGGAAGTGACTCTGGCTCCGTGTGTGATCACATTTGGGCCCACGGGAGAGAGCAGGTGGAGGCCAGTTTGAGCTGCCTCTCCGAGGGATGAGGATCTGGACTCACAGGGGTGAGTCTGCGTGGACCCATGTTTCCCACACGTTTCCGGGGATTCTAGAACGGGGAAGGAGAGAGCCTGCCAGCAGCTGAGAAGGCCCAGGAGCAGGGGGATGGCTGCAGGTTGCCTACCCTCCCCCACACCAGGAGTCCATGGGGTAGAAGGGAGGAGGGAGACCTCTGCAGATCCTCAGACTCGGAGGACTAAGGAGGCGATGGCTCTGGAACTAGCATGTGGCGGAGGAAGGGAAGGGGGTTCTCATCCTAACTCCACGTGTGACCTTGGGCAACCATAACAACAGCTGACTTGCATGACATGC
Source organism: Tadarida brasiliensis (assembly GCA_030848825.1). Lineage (NCBI taxonomy): Eukaryota > Metazoa > Chordata > Mammalia > Chiroptera > Molossidae > Tadarida > Tadarida brasiliensis. The sequence goes on from CM061264.1 coordinate 5,979,485, forward strand.
TCAGTGTGCCCGGCATCATCCTCAGCCCTTCCCCAGTAATCTCCAATCCTCAGAACAGGTCTGAGAGACAGGTATTAGCACTGCTCCATTTACACGGGAGGCAATCAAGGACCAGAAGGGGAAAACCTGGCCGCCACCAAAAGGAGGATGGTGGGGTTGGACCAGGACCCAAATCCATGCCTCTCAGATGCCGAGCTTCACTCCTTAAGCACCTGCCATTCTGCCTCAGTTTAGCAAATTGCGTAGCCTCCCCAAGTCTCCATGTCCACATGTGTACAGACAGCGTCACGCTCATGGTTTGAATTAATAAATACTGTGGAATGAATGAATGAATGAATGAATGAATGAATGAATGAATGAAATCCCACCCTTCAGAGTAACTAAGGACTGAAGTACATAGAGTCTGCACACTGCAGCGCTGTCATTGATTCAGCAGCTCATCTAAGCAACCTCTGGAGTGCCAGGCCCCGAGGAAGCATCAATCGGTTCTCTGCTCCATGCCCCTGGGCAGACCCCGGGAGGGTTCCTGTTGGGAAGCCCCTGCCCATTCACGCTTCCTTTCAGAGCCACCAAAGTGCCTTGACCTGAGCAGGCAGCGAACGAATAGGCTTCAGAGACACCAGTCTCTAGCAGCTAGAGAATCAAAGTAACCAGATTCTTATCTACTTTTCTGTCCAGAGAGGCCAAAACATATCCAGGTCTCTTTTTCTTTTTCTTTTCTTTAAGCATGTTTGTGTAAGCAGGGACTGTTTCAGGCCTCTCTATAAACTGGAGTCTGTCTCATCTCTCTCCAGCCCCACCAGGGCGAGGACGCCAAGCTCACCTGCGTGTCCTCTAGAACGCACCCAGCACCTGGACACACACACACCCTACCTTTCGAGCACGGCGGGGCCAGAGAGAGAGGGAGGCAGAAGCTTCGCAGGCTGCTCCGGGTGCACCCTGGCCACATCCCCCACCCAGCTTCAGAACAGTGCGATCCCAGAGGCCTGCAGGTCTTAAACATAACCACGAGGTCCTGCTCCCCAGCTGGCCTATGGGTCGCTCTTGTCCAAGAATGAGAATTCAAGAAAGAAGGATAACAGGGTCCTGCCATTAGAACATGGTGATGGTTGCACAATTTGGTAAATATATAAAACTCACTAAATGGTACATTTCAATGGTGAAACTTATGGTATGTGAGCTATATCTCAGGAGGGAAAAAAGGAGCCCGCATCCTTCCTTACTGGCTGAAGTACCTGGCACGAACCCGGCAGGTCATTGGGAAGCCTAACTCCCCTGACTCAGAAGACCTGACCCAGTGGTAGGTAACACGGGAGGGCCAGGCCTCCCATGGCTGCGGCCTGTCCCTGAGGGGCCCAGCTGCGGCTGCCACAGGGGCAAGTAGCTGAGAGGCCAGGCAGCCTGTCTCTTAGACCCCTGAAGACAGCTGCAGGGACACAGGGCGTGGACTGGAACCTGCAGAAGAAAGGGGTCTTTTGGTGAAGGGCTTTCCTCACTGACATCAGAGAATCACTTGGGGTGGGGAGTGGGATGACAGTGACGGGCCAGAGCGTGTGCGTGTGCGCGTACACATGTGTGTGTGTGTGTGGCATGTGGGGGTGCTCCAGGGAACCCCAGTTTTCAAGGCCCCATCTCTGAATAAGAAAGCACAACTTGACTTGCTGGGTTAGTGAGGAAATCATCCCCAGATTAAAAATAGCAAATCAATGTAAGTCAGAACGCTGTGCACAGGGGAGGGTTACTTGGAAGTGTGTCCTCATGGCGGTGCTGACTGGCGTTTTAGCCAAACACGGCCTCACGGCTCTGTTTCTTTTCCTGAAGTCGCTCTTTGGCTTACGCTTCCGATCGACCTTTTTCCTAATTGAGGACAGACAGAGGTCAACTTATTCTTAGGAAGTATCTGTGTGTGGATGGACTGATCGATGGGTATCTAATACATATCCATACATATATTATTTAGCTCCCATTTAGCCGGGCTTCTTCCACGTGTTATGCCCCGCTACCTGTTTTGCAGACTTGATCTCATTTGGTCCCCCAGCAGCTCTGTGAAATCCCTAGCATTATGCCCATTGAGCAGGGGATAAACTGAGTCTTAGGGAGGCTTCAGGCCCATGTCCTTGTCTAAGGTCATACGGCTTGTAAGTGACAGACCTGGGATTTGGACCTGTGCTGAGTCAAAGGCAGGGCAGTTAGCCTCAGAACACAGGGCCACTGCTTGACAGAGGCGCTGGCCCAGGGGCAAACCCCTCGGTTTTTATTGGGATGAGTAAAAACTCCCCATCCTTGAGTCCAGAGAGGTGAGGCTTGCTGCGGTCTGTTTGCTGCCTGCAGCTCTCATAAACACATGTGACTGGTCCCTTGCATTTCTCCAGCTGAAAGAGGAAAATGGGGCCAAACTGATGATGGCCCCGTGCCCCTAGCCTAAGGACTGTGGGACGGACAAGGGTCCCACAGCTCAAAGACCCCTGGGAGCAGCAGCTCACCTCGAGGCCCCAGTCCTGGTTCCCGCACCCTCTGCTTTCCGAGGAGGCCACAGCCCTGTTCCCCAGGTGCGGTTGGGAGGGGTGATGGAGAACGGCGCCCCCTCTCAGACAGGGCTAACCCTCCACTCACTGTCGCAGCCTCTGACAGGCGCGAGCCCTGCCGACCCACACGCTGGACTATGCAACGAACACAGCAGGGGTCTCCCTGGGCCAGGCTCGGGCCAATGCTTTAGCTCATTTAATCCTCACAGCAGTCCTAAGCTTTAATTATCCCTCTTACAGACGCACAAGCGGGCATGGAGAGGTTAGAGAACTTGCCCAAGGTCGCGATGCCAGTTAGCGCGGAGCTGAGATGTGAGCCTGGGTGGTCTGGCCCAGAGTCTGCCCGGGCCCTCCGTGCATGCTCCCACGGCCGCCTGGGGACCAGGGCTCTGAGTCCACCCCCTTCTCTAGGACTTCCAAGCCCCTGGGGTTGGCTTCAGATGACTCATTCCCCAGACACCTCGCCCTTTGTCTGAGGTGCATTCCTTCCTGTCGGCTGACCTCATCGGGGACATCCAGCCCATCCCAGACAGTCCAAGGGTCTGGAACTCCGCCTTCTCCTTCCCCAAGGCTGCTTGGGCCCCTCACAAGTTTCCAGTCCCCTTCCCAGCCATCTTCACGCTCCACGGGGGGAGGGTGCACAGCTCTACCTGGCCACAGCCCTTCCTTAGCCACGTGCCCAGTCTTATCCTGTCCCAGAACCCGGGTCACAGGGACCCTTGAGTGGCTCTTCCCAGGACAAAGAAGGACTGCTCTAAGAGAGGTCTATGACTCCCCCACCAGAGACAGAGGCAGCGCACAACTTCTCTCTCCTTGAATTAAAAATTACATTCTGCCACCCCGGCCGGAGAGCTCAGCTGGTTAGTGTCGTCCCCATATGCCAAGGTTGCGGGTTCGATCCCCAGTCAGGGCACATACAGGAATCAACCAATGAATGCATAAATAAATGGAACAACAAGCCGATACTTCTCTCTCTCTCTCTCTCTCTCTCTCTCTCGTCAATAAATAAGAAAGTTTTTAAAAGTTACATTCTGCCTCACCAGGTGCTACCCCACAACATACATGGTAATATATATGCAATAATATTTGTAGATAATATACGTCTCATTATATATATAATCTGTTACTCCAGATGGATGGTTCTTAACCTTTTTTGGGGTCACATAATCCTTTGTGAATCTCATGAAAGCTATGAAACCCTTACTTAAAAAAAAAAAAACAACCCAACAACTCACCTCTCACAAAATTTTACTCACAATTTCAAAAGATTCCTTGACTGCCTCCTCCCAACAAATGTAAAAGGTTAAAAACTGTGTGGTGTTGCCCAGCTGGTGTGGCTCAGTGGTTGAGCGTCGACCCATACACCAAGAGGTCGCTGGTTCGATTCCCGGTCAGGGCACATGCCCAGGTTGTGGGCCCAATCCCCAGTGGGGGGCATGCAGGAGGCAGCCAATCGATGTTCTCTTGCATCGATGTTTCTATCTCTCTCCTTCTCCCTTCCTCTCTCTCTAAAATCAATAAAGAAAAAAAATTGTGTAGTGCTATCCGGTAGAAGTGGGATGGTGGGAAAATCCATCCCTCTGCTGTCCACCATGGTGGCCACTAGCCACATGTGACTATTGGAATTTAATAAGTAAATAAAGTTCAAAATTCAGTTCCTTCCCCACTGCGTCGACGCGTGTGGCTGGTGGCTCCTGGATTGGACGGTGCTGCTCCAGAGTCTGTCCTGAGAGAGGCCAGAGCATCAGAAAACGGAGAGCCTAGGCCGTTCACACGCTGGCTGGCTGTCACTGGCTCACGTTGAGGGGCCTATGAGAAATCCCTGAGGCACAGCTCCCCACGCATGATGCTCACTCTAAGGCATTGCTCAGTGCGTGAAGCATAATGGATATTGATAGGCGTCTCCATGACAACCCACTTTGAGTATCTGGGATCCCCAAATGCACCATGGTAAAGAGACTCTTCTTTGGTTACCAACTTGTCCTTTAATTACTTGAGAGCTGAAGGCCTTTCCATTTCAGCCTGCCAATGTGCTCTGATTAAAATGCCACAGTCTGAGTATGAGCCCAAGGGTGGTGTTTGAAAGGTAGTCGTGTGACTGAGTTTGGGCACCATATTTTGAAAGGTCTGATGGGTCACTGGTGCTGGGCAGCCCAGGGCTGAATGCCTGGCAGCTCCCAATGGGACCAGAACTAGATCTGGTTGGCCCTGCAGACGAAGGGCCTGGAGGCTGTCCCTCTGCAATCCCGGAAGCCAAGAGAACAGGTCCCTGGCCCTACGGCTGCACCTGCAGAGACCTGTGGCAGAAGGAATGGGCCTCCCCTGCACCTGCGAGGGTTTCAGAACCTGGGGGCTGCTTGGCCAGCGCCCACCCACTTAGCCGCCGGAGCCAAGCCTTCCTTACCCTCTAGGGAGGCAGCACGAAAGCTTGCCTTTGGTCTCCCCCTCCTCTGTCAAGGTCATCGATGACCTCCATGTTGCTAAACTCAATGGTCAATTCCAAGTTCCTATTTCTCTTGGTCCATCAGCATCATTCAATGCAGCTGGTTCCTCCTTGATTTTTTTTTTTTTATCCTCACCCAAGCACATTTTTTTTTTTTTTTTTTTTTGCATCTATCTTCAGCTAGAGCGGGAGGAAGACAGAGAGAGAAACATTGATGCGAGAGAGACACATTCACTGGCTGCCACCCACACGACCCTGTGGGGTCGGGGACAAACTGCAAACGAGGTACGTGCCCTTAGCAGGAACTGAACCCAGAACTCTCCGGTCCCTGAGCTGACGCTCTAACCACTGAGCCAAACCGGCCAGGGCCCTCGTTGATTGTTTTAAGCTCTTTTTTTCCTTTCCATTTGGATATTTGGATACTACTTTCTCTTGGTTCTGGCCCACTTCACCGACTTCTCCCTCTCAGTCTCCTCTGCTGGTTCCCCCTCCAGCTCCCACTCTTTTTGTGTTGGAGGACCCCAGGGGTCAGTCTGCCACATTCCCTCCCTGGGTGATCCCATCCAGCCTCATGGCCTGTCAGTCACATCTGTACACTGAGGATGCCCAAGCTAACATCTGCAGCCACAGCCTCTCCACCGACCTCCAGACTCTGACAGCCAACCAGAGGCTCATGAATGCAACAGGAATCTGAAAACGTGATATATCCCACACTCAAGTCCTGATTGCACCGCGACTCCCCAGATTGCCCTTCTGAGGTCTCCCCCATCTCCACACACGGCAACCCCATCCTTCCAGCACGCTGGCAAAAATCCTTACAGGCCATTCTTGACCCTCAGCACAGCCTGCTGGCTCCACCTTCAAAATCCAGCCGGAGTCCAGACCCTTCTCTGCTTTTTCATCACATTCATTGCTTCCACTCACTCTCGTCCAAGCCGCTATCATTCTCTCCCCTGGGTGACTGCCGTGGCCTCCTAACTGGTTCCACTTGGCCCTCGCTCCCCAAAGTCTGTCCTCAACACAGCACCCAGGAGCGATCTATTTAGAATGAGTCTTAGCCCGGCCGGTGTGGCTCAGTGGTTGAGCGTCGACCCATGCACCAAGAGGTCGCCAGTTCGATTCCCAGTCAGGGCACATGCCCAGGTTGTGGGCCCAATCCCCAGTGGGGGGCATGCAGGAGGCGGCCAGTCGATGTTCTCTCTCATCGATGTTTCTATCTCTCTCTCCTCTCCCTTCCTCTCTCTCTAAAATCTATAAAGAATAAAAATTTTATAGAATGAGTCTGATCACATCAGTCCTCACTCAAACCCCTCCAGCGTCTCCTTACTCTATTCAGAGTCGAAGCCAAAGGCCCTCTGTAACCTAAAAAGCTCAAATGAACCAGCCCCCAGCTGGCTCTTGACCTCATTTTATGCTGCTCTCTCTTGCTTACTCTGTTCCAGCCACACTGGCCTCCTTGCTGCTCTTGGAACCCACCAGGAAGTTCTCTCCCACTCCCCGGGAACCAGACTAGGGCACAGGAAGCCAACAGTCACCATCCTTTGTCACCACCATCATCATCACCAATGGGCCGGGAGAACCAGAGGCTGTAACCGTGAAGCCCTGGGCCCCCAGGGAGACGTCAGAGGGAACAGTACTAGGCCCATGGTCACCATCAATACTCATTCTTACAGCCAAAGCGCCCTGGAGGGAAAAATGACAATTCTCTCCTAATTCAGAAAATGCTAACATAGGCACATTATTTCTGATAACCACATTATTCTACTGATTCATCAGAAAGTTAAAAAAAAAAGGAACAGTAATCCCACGCCAATAGGAAATATGGATCGTTCTATAGAAGGGAGAGTCGTCCACTGAAGGGCAGGTTGAAGAGACTTCCACACCTGGGCTTGGAGGCTGTGGAGTGGGGGGTACCACAGAAATGCCAAGGACAGGTGGGGTCCCGAGGAAAAGGGCAGATGTTAAAGAGACACAATCATTGGTGGAATGGGCACCCCTCTACTGTTACAGACAGGAGAGGTCAGCAGAGAGAGAGACGGAAAGGCGCCCAGAGCCTAGCTGTGTGAACAACTCCAGCTGTGGACCACGGGGATGACTTCCGGTAATGCTGCTCGTCCTTGTCCTAGAGGAACCCCCCTTTTCTCCAACCAGCCACACCCACACGTGTCCTTTACCTTTTGGGCAGATACCACCCAGTGATGTATTTATAGTCAGCGCCCCTTTCGTTGCAGTTAGCCACAGACCAGCATCACCCAGGTCTTTCTATAAATAGGAAGGACGCTTAGCACAGCCCTCAGAAGACTGGGTACTACCCGCATCCAGATCCCCAGCCGGGAGCGATAAAGGTCACTCACAGGTCTTCATTGCCAGAGCCGTGTCGCTTCCCTGTGCCTGGAAGGAGCGCCTTGGGAGAGCGGTCCCATATGGCCTGTGGAGACCTAGAGAAGCAAAGAAGCAACACAGTTATGAAAACCAAGCCACCTCCAGGGCCAGGTGTGCAGGAGGCGACCTGCGGGCATCTGGCGGGTCTGCCCAGGTGCCCCTCGCCAGCCTTCTCTCCCAAGGGGGAGCTTGCCGGTGGGAACCTCTCCTTCGAGTTAAGGCATTGCAGTCCCCGGGAAGTGCCGGGGAGAGCATGTGCCTTCCAGAGGCGCATGGACACTGGCATCCCAAACAGAATTTGTGAACTTCGAAGGGAGGAGAGAGAGAGACAGGTAGACAATGCAAACATGGCGCTCGGGCCACCAGGCTGAGCAGAAGCATGACGGCCAGGTGACCTGGGTCCCTTTGAGCCTGGGGTAACCTGGGAGGTCGGTGAGGTGAACACAGTGGGGGGACATCAAAGACAAGCTTGGCGCATTTCACCGTTTTATGGATTCGACCTAATCCTTCCTGTTTGGAAGAAAACCCACATTTGTACTTTTTCCATGAAACCACATGCCTGGCCCACCGCTGTGAAAAGAAGTACATCTGTGACCGAGAAGGAAGCCTGATACCTCTGAGACCTGGAACAGACTATTGACAACATTTGGGCTGGAGGGCAAGGTGACCTTCAGACCGCAATGGGCAATCAATGCCTTGCGTGTGGCAGGGCCTTTCAGAGGACACGAGATACCCGGGCCCCTGCCATACCTTAGGGGACCTGGGCACTCCATTTACAAAATGAAGAAATGTCCAAACTGGTTTAGAAAAAAAACTGAACACACACACACACACACACACCCCAAAGACAAAAGAACTGGGCTGTTGACTAGACAAAATTATAAAAAAATCTGAAGGCCCTTTTTGAACACGAAGCTCAAGCTGAATGGCCCACCCCCAGCAGATCAGCACTGACGCCAGGTACCCCAAGAAAGCAAGTGATGGGCAGTGCTCCTGGGTACTGCAGTAGGAACCTGAAGCCTGGGCCTGGACCCATCCCCAAGCCATGCTTCTAAACTCAAGTGATCTAGCAAACATCCATGTGTCTGCTCGTGACCAGGACTTGGTTCAAGGACGAAGGAGGAAAAGGCAGAACCGGAACCGTCAGCATGTGTCACTGAGAAGTGACCCCATCCCTTGCTGCTTTGCTACCTGCTGGGATACAGCGAAATGCTGTTGAGTTGTAGAGGCTGGGACCACACCTTATGCTGTCTGTACCTACTCACAGCCCGATGCTCATGTCAGTGGGTACACGATAAATACTTGTTGGGTTGAACCGAATTATCAAGAATTCCTGGGGAGGGGTAATAACTTTATACCACCAGAGTCAAAAAACTATGTGTTGCCTCTGGGTCCCGTTTGAGACGGCCCTGGTCAAGTTTCCGGGTTAATGCTCTCCACCTCTGTCATGTCCATCATGACCAAGGAGCCTGGCAGTGTCCCCGCTCCGCGGCCGTTACGTCCGCAGCCTCTGCTGGGCACACATGACCAAGAACAACACAGCCCTGAACTGGAGAACTCCGAAGTGACCACCTGGGGATGACAACGCCACCTAGAACCAAACTGTACCGAAGAGAAGAGAGGTAATCTCATGGGCTGTAATCAGATGGGCTGTCTTCTAGCTAATCACAGTAACTCACTTCCAAGGAGCTGAAGGTCATGAGGATACAGCGTGTTAGTCTCAAGGGTATTCAGATCGGTCCTGGTCATCACACCAAACCAGCGTTAAACAAGCGAAAGCCTTGGGCAGGAAGGAGGGAACTCATTGGGCACAAAAGTGAGCTGGGACACTGGACAGAAAGACGGATCGTCAAGGGAGAGGCTGGTGGGGAAAGGATGAGATCAAACCCTGTGGCTGCTCCACGTGGACTCGTGGCTGGATTTACTACTGTTGATCTGTAACAGTTCCCAAGCCAGGGGTGGGCACAGGGCTCGACCTGAAACCCACAGACAGCCTGGAGATCTTGCAAATGGACCAGAGTGCTCAGCTTGGCGATGCTGGTGGGTTGTCTCATCTGTCCTTTGCCACCTCATTCAAAGGATGGTCAGCCCTCCCCGGGAATATTGTTAAATGCTCTCAGACAACAGCTGTATGAACAATTAACCCAGCCTGCTCTGAGAACAGCAGTGAAAAGCGCAGCACCCCTCTGCAGCCAGTAGGAAGCCCAAGTGAAACGTGCCATGACTTAGGAGATGACACGGATCCTGAACGGCAGGGAAATGTCTAAGTACACTTTCTGATTGTTATTAGTTGAAACAAAATCTTGAAAACCCCTTCTGCCTGCACCGGTTGGATCCTATAAAACTGAACACCCTATCCTGAAAACCTCCGCGGAAGCGGCTGGATTGCCTTCCCGCGTCCTCAGGAGCCCTCTGCTGGAGGACGCCTGCATTGCAACACCAATAACCTGGCAGGGAGCTGCCTGACTCAAGTGGCCCCAATTTTCCAGAAGTGAAAAGAGGAGGAACTAGTAAAGCCCCATGTTTTCTCTCCCTGGCACTTTGCCCAGTGAGAGTTGCAAACCAGGGGTGCTGCGGACCTGCTCAGAGGCAGCCTCCCGTTCCCGGAGCAGCACAGCCAGTAAGTTCTGCCCCTGGTTCTGGGTCACCTCCAGGTCCCCAATTTCCTTACCTTGTTCTATTTTGCCTGAGTCAGGGTGCCTGATGGGTCCAGTGCCGCTGACTTCATCCTCGTCCCACATGCCAGGTCGGAACATGTCCCAGGGACTCCCAGGTCTGCCTGAGCACCCGGTATCCTGGGGCAAAGCGGTTGATCTCCGGATTTCACTGTCCTCATCTCTGAGCTTGGGGCTTGGACCAGATGATTTCCAAGTACCTTTCATTCGCGAGGCTAAAATTCACGTGCATAAGAGGAAAGACGAGTTCTGCTCCTTAATCAGACCTGCAGAGAATGAGAATAGCTGAGGAACTGCTGACTCGGCATTGTGGGAAAAGCCAAAGCAGTCCGTGGGGAAGCGCCATGGGTCAGGATCTGGCCCTGGCGCCCCAGGATCCCAGCAGCGCCTCAGAGCCTTTTCCTGCTGTCCCCCACCTGCATCCCTGGTAGCCCCCGTCTTCAGGATTCTGGGTGCTGCCGCCTTCCCAGGTGAGCACCACCAATGTCCCGTCTCCGGCTGAAAACCAGGCCCACCATCTGTTCTCCTGGCCCTCCCCTTTTCCTTAGACCTCTGTCCCCCAGGGCTGGCCAGTTGGCTCTGCCTGGAGGGTGCAGGCAGTCCTCTGGAGAGCAGCCTGTCCCCGTGTCCTTGGCAGGAAGTCTGGCAACTGCAGTGCTGTGACTGTCCCAGGCTGAGCAAGAGGGCTCCCGGGGAAGTCTGGGGCAGCCACAGGCCTGGACAGGCCCCCAAAGCTGATGACATCAGCTCAGAGCAGGATCCGCAGTCCCCACAATCCCTGCCATCTCTGCCCCATCTCCAGCCTCCCTCCCAGAGCAACGCAGGCTCCAAGGGCAGCCTCCAAGGTGGAGACACTCAAGCAAGTGATGGGGAGAAGCACCCCGTGCTGAGGCTCTTCCCGCGGCAGGCCGGGTCCAGGACAGGGACAGGCATCCGTCTCTGAACTGTCTGACAACTGTGAACAGCCCCAGAAGAGCAGGCTCATGTGCACAGCGTGACATCACTTCCCATCTTGTCAGGAGACAAGGCTTTTGCCAGGAACAGGCCCCTGGGGACAAGTCGGGCAGCATTTTCATGACGCTGGCATAAATGAAGGCCTGCACCAAAGGCTGCTATTCTGGGCAGACGGTGCTGTCTGGACGCCCTGGGACTGCCCTCTCTGTCCCCAGGCCCCTGGCTCCTGCCACCTAAGGCCCTCACATCATCCGGGAGGGTTGGCAGCTGCAGGACCCCACCCACATTTGCTGGCTCCGCTTCCCTCTGCAGGGACTCCCTCCACAACCAACTTGAACCTTCTGCAACCATCTCCATGACACGGAGGAAAAACCTTCCTCCTACCGCCTCTGTGTCTCAATAATGCGTCTCCAGGCTGTCCCAGAAATCCTGAGGGGACGCCTTCAAGAATGGGGTCTGAGAAGGTCCCCTTGCCCTTGCCCCAGAGGATGCCTGTCCCTTCCTTACCCGCCAACTGGAAAGGCAGCTTCACTTTCCAAACTGGCGTCCACGATCCAAAGGAGAGCCGAAGGCAGGCCCGGGACACAGCTCCCCTCGGCTCATCTCACAGCCTTCACTTCCTAGGGTGCTGCACAGCCCGCTCCTCTGTGGAGGTTTCCAAACACCGTGCCCCACACTGGGTGGGTGCTCGGCACCCAAGTGCCTGTGCAAACAGATGCACGGAGCCGGTTGGTACGAGAGCCCCATTCGTCCTCCTTCCCACGGGGAAGGCTGCCTCCGGTCCCAGTCCTCAACTCTGATGGAGTCGAGTCGCGAAGAAGGGTTGTATAAATAAAACTAGAGGCTCACTCACTGCACCAATCAGGCACTGAGTCCTGTCTCAGGCTGGCTGTGCGCAGCCGCCAGGAGGTGGCCGTCGGGAGGAGCAGCAGAGGCGCCAGCCCGGAGCAGTGGTGCAGGGCCTCTGCACCGCCCGCTGCTGCAGCCCGGGCAGCCGGCGAGAGGGTGGGGGAGGGCCTGCAGCAGCTTGGGTTCCCACTGCCCCTGCGCAAGGAGACCTGGAGAACCAGCAGCAAGGGATCAGCTGGCCAAGGCTGGGGCGGTTGAACGGGCGGCAGAGGAGAGAGCTGGAGAAGCCCTGAGTCAGCATTGGTGCATTGCCAGGCGCCCCGAGCCTCGGACCAAAACATACAACCCCTGTCCAGTGTGCGCCACAGGCACACCCCTCACCTAACTCAGGGACCAGCGCCAGCCTCGTTTCCCCCTCAACCATTCCCGGCGATAATGCACCCTGCTCTGTGTCCTCTGGGGGACAGAGAGAGAGGGAATTCTTTTTAAAACCAGCTCAGAGCCTGGCCGGTGTGGCTCAGTGGTTGAGCGTCGACCCATGCACCAAGAGGTCGCTGGTTTGATTCCGGTCAGGGCACATGCCCAGGTTGGGGGCCCGATCCCCAGTGGGGGGCATGCAGGAGGCGGCCGATCGATGTCCTCTCTCATCGATGTTCCTATCTCTCTCCCTCTCCCTTTCTCGCTCTCTAAAATCAATAAAGAAAAAAAAAATTAAAACCAGCTCAGATTCCTGTCATCCTCTGGATGTTACTGTGGGGTCAGGCACAGGTCATGGGGACCAGACCTGTGGGCCAGGCAGGGGAGAATCTTTTCCTCACGCCTGTCCTCCTGCAACCCCCTGGCTAGTGGGCGTGACAAGGCGGGACTGGGGGCATGTGGTGGTCGTCACCAGCTGCGTGGGATTTTTCACCTGACAAAACCTGGGACGTGTTGACCCCTCACCAGCCTGGGCCAGCCCGGCCTCACCAGCTCTTGACAGCTGGCTTCCCTGTCTGTCCCCGAGATGAGGGTGTCCAGGGACCTGCAGGGGCTAAGGCTCTCCCCTTCCTGACCATGCCTGAGGGTCTGGGGTCACTCTGGCTGCTTCACCCCCGACTGCCTTGCTGTGGTCACTTTGGCCCACACAGTGTGGCCCGCGGCCAACAGCTCCCTTGTTTTGCAGTCATGGACCAGAGGTCCGTCTCTCGGCTCATTCCAGATATAAAGGAATTCATTTCAGGTGTGAAGGGTGCTTCTGCGTCATCCAGGCTGGCGGGCAGCTCCCTCCTCTCACTCCCCAGGGTGGTGAGGCCACCTCCACCGCCATCCATTGATGAGGGAAAACTCATCATTTATCCAGATGGCAAATCCCAGCAGCTTCCTGGCGAGGGGGGCGGGGCGTGGGCAAGTTCTGCCCGCTGCACAAACCAGGCTCCATCTCCAGCCTCACACGATGCTGACCTCAAAAGACCCTAGCACACAGGATCCCAGTGACTCATCGGGCTCGAAATCTTCCACGTTTAAGGGTGTTAGTCCGGAAATATTAAGTTGCTGAGCATTACTCAAGGGGTTCTGCAAACGCACCCCACAGATCGTTAAGGTTTGATGGGCGCACTTCTCTCTCACACTTCATCTCACACCCCAGACAGTTTTAACTCCAGCAGCCCCTACCGGAGCGCAGGCAGGGTTTTCTGAAGACGAGCCTCTGGCTGGCCCTGTCCACAGCAGGGACCAGCGCACAGGGCGGGAACCCCGGAGGTCAAGGCACTGCCAGCCTCAGTCCACCTGCTGTTTCAGGGGCTTGCCTTGGATCATTTATATCTGAGAGGTTTGCTGCACCTGAGAGGTAGAACTGATTTATTGTGAGACCTCAAGGTTGTGTTTTTGTTTTTGCTTTGTAAAAAGTCACCTTTGTGCTTCAGGAGGAATTTCGAGGCGCTCAGCCCTTCCGGTGCCTGGGACCCCCTGGGCAGATGCCCCCACCCCGAGTGCAGACCCCGATCCAAGCACCGTGTGCCTGGGAAGGCCACGCGAGCAGTGCCAGCCTGGGAGCTCCTCCAGCAGGCCCTACTGAGGCAGCAGCTGCTTCGGGCTGTCCTCTGGCTAGCTGGGGAACAGTCTGGCCCCGGGGTCCATGAAGACCAGGACTTAGGTGCCTAGGGCTGTTTGTGCATTTCCCCAGCAGGTGCCCCTGCCCTGCGTGTGCTCTCTGCTGCTTCTGTGCGATCCCCACCTAGAGGAGCCCCTTATGGAACCCCCCCGAAACTGCCCGGCACCCCCGTGCAGCGTCACTCAGCACCCAACACAGGAGGGAGTTCAGCCCTTCCTCAGGGCTGCAGCCTCTGCCCTGCAGTCGCAAATCATTGTTTCGAGTTTCCCTCCAAAGCTCATCCCAGTAAACCCAGACGAATCAGAGCTCCACCCCCGATGAACAAGGCCGCGAGGGCTGCGTCTGTGTCCCCCGGGGTCGAGCCAGGCTGGACAGACCACAGTGGGGATCGGACCGAATTCTACGGCTCGACTCCACACGGCTTCGCGAACCAGTCAACCAGACGGAACACACGCAAGGCAAGGACTCCAACTCATCCGTAAGTCTGTGGGGTCCCCCGCCCCAGCCTGTGGGAGGGAAACCAACCCAAAGTAAGGTCTTGATTGTGCTTTGGGTTTTGCTGGGGGCCGAGCGCTCCCCAGTCCCAGGTACCCAACAGGCTGACAGGGAGTGGGTATCCCTCCTCCTCCTCCTCCTCCCCCTCCTGCTGCTGCTGCTGCTGCGGTTAGTTCTGCAGTCACTTGAAGGAGAAAGATTTCGCAGTACGGCATTCTTAAAGCTGCAGTGTCCAAATTCTCCTTCAAACCCCGAGTGTCACGGACACCCGCTCACTTACCGGGGTCCTTTGCAGACAGTGGGTGGGCAAGGAGACGGAGGACAGGGGGCTTGGAGACGCCAGGTGGGTGGGAATCAGAGGCCCAGACAGACTCCGGCCAGGGTGGAGCGGCGGCGGCCTGCACCGGCCGCCTCTGCAGTTAACCGGGTTGCCGGGACCGCAGCGGGGCTGCAATGGAGAATTTTTTTTTTTTAATCCTGACCACCCCCACCTCCAATTCCTGCCACAAACTTAAGGCTCTTCGTAGCTTAATTCAAAGGCAAGGTGCAACCCAACAGGAGAAAGAAACCCCTTTGAAAAGAACAATTTGAGCAGCATTTTTAAATTGTTTCGGGAAATTGACTCCTGTGAACTGACTCAGCTCTCCCCACGCCGCGCGGGTGAAAGCCAGGCGGGGAAGGACCCGGAGGAAGTTCACGGAGCCCAGAGTTTCTGCAAAGTGCAGGGGGAGGGCTACAGATTCCTAGTGGAGAACGCTGTCTAAAACCCCCAAGGAAAAGGCATCCTTCTTCCCACCTCGGGAGCACAGAAAATGAGCAGATCTCGCCTCCGGGAACCCACACACCCCTCCCTGAAAGTTACCTCTCTCCTCCGCTCAGCGGCCGCCCTGCCGTCCTGCCCGGATGCCGGCAAGTTGCAGACTGCTGCCAGGGTGGCAGCACCCAAAATCAGAAGTGTCAGCTGGGTCCCCGCACCGAGATGATGCCAGAGTCAAAGCTGCAGGCGGCGGGGATGGTCTCTCCCCCTCCCCCCAGTTTAATTTAAACCCCTGACACTGCAGGATGCCCATTGCTACTGAGACACATCTCCAAAGGACCTCCTCCCTCCCCGCGCTTGCTTCCCACAACCAGGTCCAAGGCTTTGCTCCACCTCCCACACTGGTTCACCTAAGATGCTTTTCTGGCACAAAAAAAAAAAAAAAGAGAGAGAGAGAGAGAGACAGAGACAGAGACAGGGACTGCAGAATTCTTAATTCCTTCCCTTCCGAGACCACATTTTGGAGAAGGTGTGACTTGTTCAGAAGTTTGAGAATTGCAGCCTGACACCAGGAAGGCACAGCAGCAATGAGTGACTGTGTGATTTGCTTCAGACAAGCCCACACCATCAACGCACTAAGAAAGGACAGAGGTGGACCCAGGGTACAGAGAATAGGAAAATTCCTCTGTCCGCTGGCGAATTTTTGACAGTTTGGGAAATTTGCCTTTTTCGCTTCCCTTCAAGAAAATGCCACTTAAACATTCTGTATGCGCGTGAAACCTACAAGATGGCCACAAAGTGTCAATTTTGTCCTGACGTGTCTGTGATTCTTAAAGTTTTTGCTCCCGCCTCTATGCGAGTTAATATCATTTTAGGTTGAGACAGGGATTTCATGGGGGAAAATTCCAGGAGAGAGAAGCGCTTCAAATGCAGATAGGGTTAAAACGGTGCATCCTACTATAGTTCACGGGAGACGATGCAGAATAGATAAACCGGGAAGCAGAAGAGGGTGAGGGGAAAAGAAGGAAATCCCAGGTTTTGAATTTAATGCAAACTTGGAGCCTGAGAAAGGACAATAAAGGAGAAAGTCGGGGGGGGGGGGTGGTGGTAGGAGGGAGACAACTGAGCCTCTTAAATAAATTGTTCAGAAGGACCAATTGCATCAATTGCATGTCCATTTCATTACCGAAGTAAGACCTGGCATGTGGCTTGTTTCTAAACAGACTAGGAGGGAAGCTCTGCATCCTGCCTGGGACAGACACCGCCTCGCTGCTGCAGTGCACCCCGGCCACTGCATCGTGCCAGCCGCCTCACCCACCTTCCTCACTCTTGGGCATTGGAAGGTAAGGCTGTGCAGCCTGGGCTGTGCTGGCAGATGGAGCCAAGGACCAGCCCCAGTCAGGCTGTTGGCATTCTCCTCCTCCATGCTGTACCCCTTGTTGTGGCAAGGGGTGGCCACGGACCCGTGGAGTGTCACAGCGAAAGGGACCTCAGAGAGCACGCAGCCCAATCCCTCCATTTCGCAGACAGAAAAGCCAAGACCCAAGAAACGGCAGAGCCTCACTCAAGGTCACCTCGCCAGGAAGGTGCACAACTTAGACTAGAACTTAGGTCTTCAGATTCTCCATCCTGTGATCTTTCCGTACCTGTCCTCACCCCTGTTAGGTGAGTCGTATGCCTCTGCTACTCCCTCAGGTGATCTTGAGGATGACCTCTCTGCTCTGTGACTTGGTTTCCCCTCCACAGATGATATGCAGACTTAGGCCAAGGAATGGCAGCTATTTGAAAGCAGGAAAAATACCAAGTACTTTTGCCCAGCCAGTGTGGCTCAGTGGTTGAGTGGCAACCCATGTGAGGTCGACGGTTCGATTCCCGGTCAGGGCACATGCCCAGGTTGTGGGCCCGATCCCCAGTGGGGGGCATGCAGGAGGCGGCCAGTCGATGTTCTCTCTCATCGATGTTTCTCTCTCTTCCTCTCTCTCTAAAATTAATAAAGAAAAAAATATTTTAAAAGATACCAAACAGTTTTCTTGTGGGCAAAGGCAATACACAGGCTCGGGAACCAAAGCAGGCTCTCAGTCCCCTCCAGTGTGGGGACTCAGACGGTCACCTGCATTAGTCTTCTGTGGCTGCTGTAATGAATTGCCACAAACTTGGTGGCTTCAAACAACAGACACGCCCTGGCCAGAGTGCCTCAGCGGTTAGAGCGTCACCCTGTACATGGAAAGGTCATGGGTTCGACTTCCAGTCAGGGCATATACCTAGGTTTCAGGTTCGATCCCTGGTTGAGGCATGTATAGAAAGCAACCAATCAATGTTCTTTCTCACACTGAGGTTTCTCTCTCTCTCTCTCGCCCCCTTCCCTTCTCTCTAAAATCAATAAGGATATCCTCCGGTGAGTATTAAAAAACAAAACAAGCCCTGGCTGGTTTGGCTCAGCAGTTAGAGCGTCAGCCTGCGGACTGAAGAGTCGCGGGTTGGATTCCAGTCAAGGGCTCGTACCTCAGTTGCGGTTCATCCCTGGCCCTGGTCTGGGTTGTGTGGGAGGCAACCGGTCGATGTTTCTCTCTCTCTCTCTCTCTCTCTCTCTCTCTCTCTCTCCCTCCCACTCTGTGTGACACGGGTTGGCTCCTTCCGGAGGCCCTGAGGGAGACTGTTTCATGCTTCTGTCCTGGCCTCTGCTGGCTGCTGGCATCCCGGGCCTTTCGGTCTGTAGACACATCACTCGAATCTCTGCCTTCACCTTCACATGGTATTCTCCTTGGTGTGTCTTCTCCCCTTCTCTTTTGTTTCTTCTTTTTTAATTAAAATTTTTTTCTTTATTGATTTTAGAGAGAGGGGAAGGGAGAGGGAGAGATGGAAACATCGATGAGAGAGAACATCGATCGGCCGCCCCCTGCATGCCCCCACTGGGGATCGGGCCCACAACCTGGGCATGTGCCCTGACTGGGAATCGAACCAGCGACCTCTTGGTGCGTGGGTCGATGCTCAACCACTGAGCACACCGGCCGGGATTTTGTCTCTTCTTTTATAAGGACACGGGTCATTGGATTCAGGACCCATCTTAATCCAGCATGATCTCATCTCAATACACTTCATTATCTGCAAAGACCCTTCCTCCAAATAAGTTCATCTTCACAGCTTCCAACTGGACACACCTTTTTGGTGGGGGGCATTGTTCAACTGGCTACATGGTCCAATGAAAGTTTTTGTATGAGAAGCAACAGCAATGAAATGCGATGGCTGTCAACCCCATCCGAATCTTCAGATGCTGTCCCGTGGGCCCCTTGGGTTAGAGGTTAATAGCAACATCACAGAACAACGCTCGGCCTACCCCCGCCGGGCGCCTCAGTAGGCGGGAGTGTTGTCTCGTGTGCCAGAAAGGTTGCGGGTTTGATTCCCAGTCAGGGCACATACTTAGGTTGTTGGTGTATGGGAGGCAACTGATCGATGCTTCTCTCTCACATCAATCTTTCTCTCTCTCTCCCTTCCTCTCTCTCTAAAAAAAATCAATAAACATATCCTCAGGTGAGGATTAAAAAAAAAAGAATGCTTGGCCCCTTCCTTAGTGCGTTAGTTGAGCTGGCTCATTGAACCCTTACCACAGCTCTCCGAGGCAGGCACTGCGTTCCCGCCCCCCTTGACAGTCGAGGAAACTAAGGCACACAGAGATTTCGGTCTCACGGCAACGAAGCGGCAGGCTCCAGGCCTCTGGCCGGGGAAGCTGTGCTCTCAAGCACACTCCTGCTTCACCGAGCTGGCGCAGGGGACGCTTCTCCCTCTCAACTCGCCACATTGATTTTCTGTCCAACTCACATCTCCATGTGCTTCTTTTCCAGATATGTACTGGGCACTTTTGATGTATGCTCTGTGTCTGTGTAACTTCAAGTGTTGTCCTTTGAGCACACGGGGGGGGGGGGTGTCGGGACTCAGTCAAGTTCATTGTGCAGATAAGCACACAAGGTCATCCTACGCATAGAGGGGAGACGTCACTGCACATCTAACTTTGTCACCAGTGATGACTAACCAGACACCTGCCAGGTCAATAATTAGCACGAAACAAGCTTTCATTTCGAAATCTATAATTCACAGAACGTATATGCATGTATGCATAACCATGGACATAGACAAGAATGCTGGGGCCGGGCGTGGGGGTGGGGGGATGGGGGGGTGGGATCGGGAGGAGGGTGTCAATGGGGGGAAAAGGAGAAACATCTATAACAAAAATAAATTAATAAAAAATATATATATATATAAAAAAAAGAAATCTATAAGAAAGAAGAAACTCAGGAACAACGATGATCCTTTGGGAACTGCCCGCGTTATGGGTCCTTGAGTTTTACCCCCTCTTCCCGATCCATCTCAGCAAACCGGGTGGTTCTTCCTCTTTCGGAGAACAAGTTCTAACACGTGTTAGATTTCTCTGTAGCCCTGACTCCTCAAATGACCCTGTTGCTGTAGACCTTGAAAAATAATGCGTGCAGCCTAGTTCCTTTGGGGTTTCCCACAAGGCCAGTGAACACGGTCCCGGTTTTTTTTCATTGGCAGCCTTACGTGGGGTTCCTTTGCAATAATCGCACTGTCTCTTTTATGTTTGGAGACGTAAACATAGGTGTCGGAAACTAGGTGAGACCTCGGGAAAGTGTGTGTGGATGTTGTTCTACAATATTACCCTGGAGTTGATTTCAGGGTTTTTGCTTTTTAGGGTGAGTGGTGCTGCCCGGGGACGAGCTCTCGGTGCCCATCTGACTTGGGAGATTCCCGGCCTCTTCGATCATAAAAAGTCCTTGACCTTCAGGTAGCAGAGCCTGTGGTTGGGACTGGAGAACGTGGAATGCATCCCAGTGGCTTCTCTTTCCGCAGGGGTCAAGCCTGCTGTCATGACCTTCATGTGGCTGGCTGGCCTTTTCTCTACCAATGCAAAACCACCCTCACCGGGGAGGGGTCCGAGAGGCTGGCTTTCGTCTTCAACAGAAGAGAAAGACTCCTCCCGTCTTAAATCTCCTGCATGGTTTGTGTTGATAACTGCGCCATGCCCAGTTCATTCTGCTCTGAGCAATGCCACGTGAGGCCACAGGGATGACGAAGCCAAAGGCGTTTTATAATTAGTAAGAACCCGTCCACTCAGAACAGTCACATGGCTTCTTCTTCCTGCTCCTTCATCATCGGCCATGGTATGGCCATCTCCCGCCTCCCCGGTCTGCCTCTCGGTGTATGTAAACAGAACCCATCAATGCTCACGTCGGAGCTGCCAGCTTACAGGTGTGCTGCGAGATTTCTCCCTGTTCATTTAAAAGCGGAGCCCTGGCTGGTTTGGCTCAGCGGTTAGAACGTCGGCCCGTGGACCAAAGGGTTGCGGGTTCGATTCTGGTCAGGGTCGGGTACCTGGGTTGCAGGTTCGATCCCCAGCCCCAGTTGGGATTGTGCGGAAGGCAGCCAATCCATGTATCTCTCTCACGTTGATGTTTCTCTCTCTCTCTCTCTCTCTCTCTCTCTCTCTCTCTCTCTCCCCCTCCCTCCCTCCTTCCCTTCCACTCTATCTAACAATCAATGGAAAATGTCCTTGGGTGAGGATTAACAAAAACAAAAAAAGAGAAGTGTTTATCATCTGGCTGGTGTGGCTCAGTTGATTGGGTGTCATCCTGTGCTCTAAGAGGTCCCCGGTTCGATTTCAGGTCAGGGCACATTCCCGGGTTGCGGGCTCGATCCCCAGTAGGAGGGCATGCGGGAGGCAGCCGATTGATGTTTCTCTCTCATCGATGTTTCTCTCTCTCCCTCTCCCTTCCCCTCTCTTGAAAAAAATCAATAAAACATTTAAAAATAAATAAATAAAAAGTGTTTACCAAGCACCTACTATGTGCAGAGAGATAGAAATTCTGTCCACACTGGACTAAGGTGGGCGTACCTCCATAGATTGTGAATGCATCTCTGTGAGAGGCTGGAGGTTCACTGGCTTAAGCTGAGACTCTTCCCACGGGTGCCTGTGTTCACAGAAGAATGAAGACACTGACTGAAAAGGGGTGGCGGGGCATCCTCGGGCCCTGGCTGCCAGATGAAAAATATTTTCAGTGTAAGGAAGCCTCCTGCCTGCGGTCCTTGAAATGACCTCTGTGGCTATGGGACCCACCTCTCTTGGTCTGTGCCCAAATGTCCCCTTATCAGAGTCCTTCCCTCCTTCAAAACAGCACACCAGCGCCCCCTGCTCACGCTCCTCCTTATCCGGCTGTATTTCTCTTCTGCGCAGTATGTCAGCACCTGACATTGTATGACTGTGTTGATTTGTCATTACTTGGCGCCCTGCAGGGAAGCTGGCTGATTCGTTCACTGCTGTGTCCCCAACACCAGAGCAGTGCTCAGCACACAGTAGGGCTCCGGAAATATTTGTAAAAGAATGAACCAATGAACGCACACATTCCTTTTCTTTCCCACCTGTGCCCGGTGGATTCTCCCTTAATTCCAGACACACCTCTGACCTCCATCCTTAGGGTCTTCTAATTTCCCCCAGAAGTGACAGCTGGTTTCCCACAAGCCCACACTGCAGCTCTGCAGACCACGGTCACTGAAGTCACACCTGCCAGGCCGGATGCACAGGCTGGGAGGGAGAATGGCCGAGCAGTTCGTCCTTCTGCAGCTGTGCACCCTTCGGAGCTGGCCCTTAGCTTGGAATGAAATGCAAATGCCCAGGCCCAGGAGGCTGTGGGGTCCCGCCTTCCTCATCCATCCCCCCAGCCTCCCCTGGGCCACTGTCTCCTCTCCCTGCTCAGCCCCAACAGCTCCAGCCTCCTTGGAGGTCTCTGAAATGCCCCCTTCAGTTCCCTCCCCCGGAAACTCCCCCAGCTGGCCTGCTCACCTGCAGTGTCAGCCTGGTGCCTCCTCTGACGGCCTCTTCTGACAGCTCCCTGTCGCCTTGCCCCTCCCCCATTCCCAGACAGCCCCTGAGCCCAGCATCGGCACTGCCTTCCACTCTCGGGTTCATCCATCCGGTCACGTACGTTTCTGTCTCTTCTTCAGGACGATGGCGTTCATCATGAGCTCCCTGTGCCCGGAAGAGTAGCTCACATCAATAACAACAGCAGCAACAACAAAATCTGTTGGATAAAGGCAGGAGGACTGCTTCCAGACGGCCTTCCCGCAGCCCTCTGTGCTGACAGGTGCGGTAATCTGCTCCAGCCGCCGTGACAAAGCACCGCGACTGGCTGGCGCGAACAGCAGGAGTTCGTGTGCTCACCGTGCTGGAGGCTGGAAGTCTGAGATCGGGGTGTCAGTGGGGTTGGTTTCTCCTGAGGCCTCTCCTCCCGACTTGTCTTCTCGCTGTGTCCTCACATGGTCCTCCATCCCTCTGTGTGCCCTATCTCCTCTTCTTGTAAGGACACCAGTCATTATTGGATGGGGGCCCACCCTGATGACCTCATTTCAACTTAATCTTCAAAGGCCCCGTCTCCAGATACGGTCACCTTCTGAAGCGCTGGGGGCTAGAGCTTCAGCATATGAATTTGGGGGACACATAACAACACCTGTGCTGGCCACCAAAACCTCCCCACCCTCATCAGCTGAGCTCTCCCTCTCCTCCGACTTCAGCCCCTCCTCCCGGGGACCTCAGCACCCGCTGCTCACGCTTTGCTCACGGAAGGTTTCTGCTTGGATCCTTGTTTCCCCAGCTGGGTTCTCGATCGTGGAGCCTCTGCACGGCCGCTGCCCAGTTGGCTAAGTGCTTAGGAAGGGCCAGGCCCCCCCGCCCCCCGCGCCTCCCACACTCCAGCTCACCTCACCCACGAGGCAGCTCTGACCACCCCCATGTTATTATGGGGGGGGGATCCAAGCTCGGACAGGTCAAAGGAGTTGCCCAAGGTCATAGACGGAAAGTGGGGGGCCCTGGAGTGGAATCCAGACTTCCAGCTCCAGGGCACGCGCTCTGAACACCGTGTTTGCTCCCAGATTCGGGGGGCACCTCCCCAGCAGGGCGGGGCTAGGACAGACAGACAGGGCAACTGATAGACTGACAACCAAAGAAGAGGCAGAAACATTGGGAATCGCAGGATAAGAATAAAAAGCCTGGCAATCTGAGTGCAGTTCATGTAAGGGCTAAGAGCCTCACCCGCCTCCGTGGGCGCCACGGTGTCACTGTACACCTCATTACAGCTGCCAGCAGGACAAGAGTGTTTGCTTAGGGCCGGCAGAGCTGGTAAATAAAAACACAGGGCTCCCAGTTAAATCTGAATTCCAGATAAACAGCAAATTACTTTTTAATATCAGTATGTCCTGTGCAATATTTGGCACGTGCTTCTACTCAAAATTTATTTGTTGCTTATCTGAAATTTAAATGTAGTGGGTGTCTTATATTTTATCTAGCAACTCTGTGTTCATTACATGCTTGATTTAAAAAGGCAAGAGAGTATGCAGTGCATTCCAGAGAGAGTTCCTTCCAAAACGGATAACAAAAAGATTGGTGGGTAAGCGATCCTTTATAACAGATATAACAGGTAAGAACTGGGTAAATGACATAAGCTTTAAATAAAGAGACTTAGCTTGGCCAGTATGGCTCAGTGGATTGAGAGGTTCCAGTTCGATTCCCGATCAGGGCACATACCCAGGTTGTGGGCTCAATCCCTGGTGGGGGGCGTGCAGGAGGCAGCCAATCGATGTATCTCTCTCATGTTGATGTTTCTATCTCTCTCCCTTCCTCTCTCTGTAAAAAAAAAAAAAAAAGTCAATAAAAACATTAAAAAAAAATAAAATAAATGAAGAGACTTAAAATAAAAATGTATTTCTTTTTCACATAAAAAGAAAATTCCAGAGGTTAAAGGCCCTGGGATGTCATGGTGGCACCACGGTATCATCAGGACCCTGGGCTCCTTCTGCCTTTCTCTTTGCTATTCTTAGCATGTGCCTTCCAGTTTCACAGTAGCCTCATGAGCCACGAGAGTTGCTGGAGCCCCAGTTGTCACATCAGCATTCCAGGCAAGAAGCAAGGAGCAGACAGGGAAAGAATATGACAAAAGCACGTGCCCACTGTCTATCCCTCTTTTCATAAATTTTATCTGATAACTTTTCCTTTCATCTCATTGGCCAGAACTTAGTCATGTGGTCATAGTTAGCTGCAAGAGAAGCTCGACAATGTAGTGTTATAACCACATTACCATGTTGAATAAAATCAAGGGTCTGTTATCAGAAGAGGAGAATGGATATTGGGTAGTCAAACAGACTCAGTAGAACACTACGTCTTCTTTCCTTGTATATTAGGACACCTGGCCTTTTCTACAGGAGGGTATTAAAAGCCCACTTTTAAAAAATATATGCAATTTTAATGTGCCTGCTATTTTGTTTTATAGACTTCACTTGTTATGGTTCTATGCCAGCAAGGGCACAATTTAATATAATAAAGGAGTAATAAAATAGAGCAGCAGATTGATTTTTTTTATACTTAAGATCTAATTAAAAAGAATGTTTTTAAGGACAAGAGTCAACTCCTGGACGAATAAATTCCTGGTCTCTGTGGATCTCCACAGAGATTATAATTCAAGATTGTAATTCAATTCCCACTCTGTCTAGATCCTACTGTGTGCCAGGCGCGGTGTGGGACCAGGGGACAGAATGATGGGTGGGGGGGCCCATCAGTGGGGTGCTTGCTCATGGAGGTGATAAATGTGTGTGAAATGGCCCGAGTAGGTGTTTCCTTCCTAACTAGGTGAGGCGAGGAAGGAGACAGCAGTACCCAGGGAGGAGGGCACTGGAGAAATCGTCCCTATTCCTGACAAAACTCATCCATCGCGGAATTCCGGTTCGCTGACGCTCCCTCCGTGTGGCCCACAAAGACCTTCACTGACGGCTGGCACTCTGACCAGTGGCTGGGGTTCGGGGGCAATTCTCTGAGCCTCCTGAAGTCACGCAATGATTCACATGGGTCCCTTGAACACTGCTGGGAATATTTCACCTTTTAGATTTAGTATCAAGCACGACTCTTCACCGACGGAAAAAGAAAGCCTTGCCCCGTGCTCCGTTTCTTTTCGTTAAAGGGACTCGGGCTCCCTGTCAGTCACAGGCCCAGGCTGCAGCGGCCACCATTCCCAGTTCAGAGTGAGGTGGGGACGGCTGGACCAACATGCGAAGGAAGGGGCACGAGACTGTTTTGCAGCATTAGCTCAACAACTGCTTAGAGGAAGAAAAAAGAGGCAGCAAGTTTGTGATGGACAAGTTTCCCAGGGGTCAGGGGCTTGCAGCATCGCCCCCACGTGGCAGAGCGGGGTTCTGCTTCTTCTCACCTCCCGCGGACCAAAAGAATCTTTACCAGGAGGATAAGAGGTCAGGCCCATGTCCCTCAGGGCCAGGGACACAACTCCCACATGAGAAACCTAACAGTGGGGAGGGGCGCCTGGCTAAAGCAGCCTTTGGCAGTGACGTTGTTTTCCTGACCGCCAAGGTGGGAGCCTCTAGGGACCAGGTGTGGGTCTGGGAGAGTCTCAGATCTTCCCAATGGACCACCTGGAGGGGAAAGAAGACCTGGAGGAAGAGTCTGAGCTCCAGGGGCTGAGGATGGAATTAAAAGTAACAAAAGACCAGCTAGAGAAGTTGTTTTCACTGGAATCAAAAGAACAGCAGGGGGTGAGCCCTTCCCTTTTGAAGGAGTCCCCAAAGACCCTTGCCAGTCTCTCCTGGAATGAGCTCTAAATACCTGCTGAGCCCAGGGAGCAGCGGGGCCAGCCCATGACCTCCCCGTCCAGGTGGGCCTCACCTGCCCCCTTCCCTTGTCTCCTTCCTGTCCTGCTGCGCTGCTCCAGGAGGCAGAGACCACAGCTAGCTAGGGAGAAACTCACCAGGGGGGAAAACGGGATCCCAGCCAGCCCCTCCCCACCAGGAGCTGGGGCAGGGAGGGGCTGTACATGAGACTAGATTTTTAAAGTCCTGGCTGGAGAGAGAGGCCAGGGAGGTCAGATGTCATACTGAGATTTCATCCAAGGGTGCAGTGAGAGCCTTCAGCAGGCTTGTACCAGCAGTAGGAGGAAGATGAAATTTTCTTTTGTAGCCACTGAGTCCCACCAGCCACACACAGCTTTAAAGATGTGTCAGGGTTAATCTCCCAACTGCAGGGAAGCGCGATCAACACATGTATAATTAGGGCTCCATTTACACTCCCTGCCTCACCTCTAAATACCTGTTTCTGCGCAGCTAGCTCTAAGGGCTGCACTCATTAGTGTTCCACTTGTAATTCCTATTTCTTCGAGTACTTGGGAGCCTCCGACGCCACCCAGCGTCCTGAAACTCAATACAGATAGACTCATCAGGGGCCTCAGCCATGTGGCGCTGGCCTCGAGAATCCTCAGGGAAACGTCGCTGTCGCGTTACCCAACTGCACGGGTTCTGAGAACGACATGCTTCAGACACCTTGGTGTATGTTTGAATTTCATTCATCGTTTACTTTGTTAAAATATGTTTTTAATGATTTTAGAGAGAGAGGGAGAGAGAGAAGGAAACATTGATGTGAAAGAGAAACATTGATCTGCTGCCTCTTGCACGCCCCCTACTGGGGACAGAACCCACAACCCGGGCACGTGCCCTGAGGGAAGCGAACCTGGACCTCTCCGTCCAGGGGACGACACTCCGCCCACTGAGCCACACCGGCTGGGCATTCACCCTTTACTTTGGAACGGGGACTCACGTGAACTCAGCATTCCCCCATACTGGACCGGGAGTCCAGGCACAGTGTCTGATTTAAGCTAACACATAATTACCCTTCACAGTAATTGCACTGGGGTAGGTGTGGCGTCCAGACGGACACAGAAGGAGTGGAGACAAGAGCTGGGGCCTTGAGAAGCTTTTTGCTGGGTGGACACTGGCTGCAGTCCCAGCTCTGACAATTGTCAGTCTTGGGGATAAACCTCCGTGTGTCTCACCCTCCCCATACAAGGATGACTGGCTTGTCCTAGCCACAGGGCACACCCTGGGTTAAATGACACTACACAAGCCGAGTGCCCAATGCGCCTTTATTTTTATTTTTTCAGTGATTTAACAAAATTGTGATGAAGTACACATAACATAAAATGTACCGCTTTAATCATTTTTAAGTGTTCAAGTCAATGGCATTAGAAGTGCCATTAGCAACATCCATCTCCAGAACTTCGTTCATCTTTCCAAACACGGACTCCGTACCCAGATAATACCAGCTCCCCCTTCCCTCCCCAGGCCCTCCGTCTCTCTGAGGTGCCTATTTCAGGCATCGCATATAAATGGAATCATATAACATTTGTCCTTTTGTGTCTGGCTCCCTTCACTTAGCACGATGTCCCCAAGGTCCATCCATGTTGCAGCACGGAGCCCAATGTCCTTCCTTTTGGTGGCGGAATAACATTTCATTGTGTGGATAAGCCCATGTGCTGTTTATTTATCTGTCGATTGATACCTGGTCGTTTCCATTTTTTGGCCGTTGTGAATCGTGCTGCTACAGACACTGGTGTACAAGAATCTGAACCTAACGTGGAATGGCTGGATCGTATAGGAATTCTGTTTACCTTTCTAAACAGTCTCCAAGCAGCTGCACCAGATCAAGCGCAGGAGGGATCGGATTTCTCCACACCCTCCTAACACCTATTTTCCCTTTTGTTTGTTTGATTCCAGCCGTCCTAGGGGGTGTGAAGTGGTGTCTCACTGTGGTTTTGATGTGCTTTTCCCCAAGACTAATGGTGTTGAGCATCTTTTCATGTGCTTATGGGCCATTGTGTATCTTCGTTGGGGAGGAAAAAAGGTCTATTCAAGCCCTTTGCCCATTTCCAATTGAGGTTGTTTGATTTTCTTGTTGTTGAGTTGTAGGGTATTAGATATTAGTTGTAGGATATTTTACCAGATGTGATTTTCAAGTATTTTCTCCTATTCTGTGGGTTGTCTTTTTACTCTCGACAGTATCCTTTAATGCACAACCAAATGTGACTTTTTTTGCACATGAAAAAAAACCACAAAACACCTGACTTGACAGAGATCTGCCAGCTGCCAGCTACGCTCCATCAACTAATTCACCCATTCAACCCACACGCGTGGATTATGGAGAGCCTTGTGCCGGGTGCCGGGGCGGGGCTGACGTTCATGAGATACAGTAACACCAGACAGCTCCCCTTCAAAGTGTCTACAGCCTAGTTGACAGGACATATAAATCAGAGGCTGAAAAACAATCACAAATGTTTGCAGGTGCCACACGATCATTTCTAGTCGAGGTGACCAGAGAGATCCAGCGTCAAGGGAGGTGGGCCAGGGAAGGCAGCACAGCCTCTTCATCGCCTGCCCCAAACCACACAGTCCAGTTTCTCACCAGCAATCTGTACTTCCGTCCTCGGAGTAGCCGCTGTGTGACTCATTGAGCAAGAACTCAAGAATGTTAACGCGAGGTGTTGTAACATCCGCAGCTCATTGGGCCCCTTCCCAGGTCAAGGTTATATTCTAAGGAGATAGCTTCTTGCAGTTTGGCAACAGATGGAGATACATCACCCGCCCCGACTTTCGTGGAGCCACGCCATTAAATCGAGTCACAATGTTTTATTGAGCACCTATTTTATTCCATAGGTGTTCTGTTCTCTTACTCTTGATTGTAAAATAATAATAAAAAAGTTATTTACTGTCATTGATCATTGAGTTTAATGAAATTAGATCTTACAAACGAGTTAGCAGACAATGATTTACATGAGCAGAAGAGTATTTCTGAAAAGGCTTCATCTTAAATGCCTATGGAGAAATTGCCTCACACAGATAAGACGGGGTTATAGAAGCATTGAATTCCTGGACTAGAGCAGCAGGGACCCTCATCACAGAAGGGTCCTGAGCCCTGGACAAGTGAAAGCAAATCAGAAATCACAGCTGCTGAAATGAACGGAAGTACACGTGGACATATGATTTCCAAACAGTGGAGACAGATGTTTGCATTATACACTGCTTTTCAGCAACATGTCTCTCATTTAAGGCAAGGTACGCTTACACTTCAGGGAGCCTCGCCGACCAGCTCCGCCAGCTTTCCCTACTTGAAGCTGGACTCCCCCACGAGTGTAAGCTCCCTGCCAGCAGCTATGCTTCCTGAACCCACAGACTTGCTCAGAGTGAGCAGCCCATTTCCTTAAGCCAAAAGCCCCGCAGCATCCCATGCTTCTTCCTCCCTGTCACCTACATCGGACCCATCAGCAAACCCTGCAATTTCCTTCCCGAGCCCCTCTCCGCAGAACACAGGTGCTTCCTGTGTATTAACCGTGTGTCTCTGAGGCTTTGACGTTGGGGCCTGGCTGACCCTGGAGGAAGTGCCCCTCTCAGGGACAGCCCATTCCTAGAGATAGTAAATGATTCACCCTGGAGGGTGCATTTCACATACAAACCAATCCATCCAGAGCCCACACCCCCACCTCCTGCTCTATGGGGCGCTCACACTCAGGGCCGCTATCCCCCTGCCCAATCGCCCAGGGCAGGCACCAGACATCCAAGGGCAGCGCCTACATCCCAGAACCACTGAAACTATTCAGACTGGCCCGTCCTGAGCCTGCGCGCCCTGTGTTCCCACGGAAACGACAATAAAGGCTTCTGCTCACATTTCCCCTGCTCCCTCTGCCTTCTGACCAGCCCTGGCGCTTCCCCGTGTGGCCGTGTGGGTGGCGTGGCATGGCCTGCCCCCTCCTCTTGGGGACTGTAACGAATTGTCTTCCCAGTGGCAGTCATCTCCTGATCTGTTGGCCTTGCCATACCTGAATAATAACACTCACATTTCCAAACACCCTGGAGTTGTGCCCCTTGCCTGTCTGGACCCTTTGATAACCCCCCACCCACTCAATGTGCTTCTCCTAGAGGCCCGTGACCCAGGAACCTGGGGACTTTCCCCAAATGGAAACCAATGATTTACAATCCCCCAGAGCCTTCCACTACACAGAAGAAAACCCCCATTCCTTGCATGGCCCCCGAGGCCTGCGTGTCCCGCTCCTACCTCTTGCTCAGTATTCCAGCCACGCTGGCTTCCTTTCAGTTTTTCAGAGACGCCAAGCTATTTCCTGCCTCAGGGCCTTTGTATGTGCCATTCTCAGCCCAGAACTCTTCCCCCGGCTTTGCAAAACTGGCCTCTCTCCCTCGAGTCTCAGTCAAACGTCACCTCTTGGAGAGGGCTTCCTTAGGCAGCCAGACGTCCCATTCCATTTTCCTTTTACAGTCTTCATCGCACTTGCCACTCTGTCACCTTCTTTACTTGTTTATTGTCTGTCTCCCCACCCACGCCCCCACTTGGAGTCGGACATAAGCTCCTTGAGAACAGGGGCCTTGTTTGCAGCCGTGTCCCCCAAGTCTACACGGCCTGGCATGTAGTACTGAATGAATGAAAGAGGGGGGCCTTACCTGTATTTCCAGGTTTGGAGAGGGGAGGAGTGGAAGGAGCTGATGAGTGCAGAATTGTCCCCTGCTGTGGCCCTGCAGACACTTGGGAGTGGCTGGCTCGCCAGAGGTTCCCAATCTCCTGGTCGGGACCAGGCCACGGCAGTGTCAGGGCTGGGAAAGGCAGACTGTGCCTCCAGGACGAGCCAACGGGAAGTCGCCTCTGTCTCGTGAGGTCCTGCTGACCATCACATTTCCCCTGCAAGGGTGCCCTGTCCTTCCCCAGACCCCAGGCTCATCGGTCGCCTACGCCACAGGCTGGGCTGTCCCCGGGCTGCACCTCCGCTTGGCCCGGAGGATGCAATGCAGCTTCTGCTGCTGCAGAGATGTCTGGGGCAGCTGCCAGCACTTGTGTCTTTTCGTTTCATCTGCCAGCCAGGAGCTCTCCCTGCTTTTGCCTCTTAAAGCTTCAAGCAAGAAATGCTGACCTTGAGTACAGGTGCCTCTTGCTTTGTTACTCAAGGTCCCCTGCCCTGGTTCACATCCAGGCCAGCTGCTCCCAGTCTCCTCTCTTTATTCCCTTGACCCCGCCCCCCGCCCCCCAGGAAGCCTCAAAACAAAATTTGGGATTTCCCCCCTGAGATCTGGCTCAGGCTAGTTTTCTCCTTTCGCCCAAGGGCACCGAGGCACCTCTTTAGACTGACCAAGTGGCCACTTGGAGAAAACATTCCCAGAGTCACTCACAGCCACCGATGGAGCAAAGGGGACTCAGCACCCGAACTTGGTGGCTCTGGCTCCCCGCCTTGCATCACATCCTTTGCCAGACATTAGTCAGCCAGGGCCTGTCTCACTGGGCCAGGCAGGGACTGTGGACACGTCAGCCTTGGGTGGCTATCCAAGCAGATGCCTCTGGAGCTCATTATGTGACAGTTCAACAAAGCATCCTGGGACCACTGAACACCCGCAGGCAAGAGGATGCACTTGAACCCACTACCTCTCCCTTCATACACAATTAACCGAAGAAATGGATCACATGTCTAAATGTAGGAGCTAAAACTACCGAACTCTCAGAAGAAAATGCAAGCATACATTTTCATGACATTGGATTCGGCAAAGCCTTCTTGGATATGACGCCAAAAGCACAAGCCGCAAAAGAAAAAACAGATATGTTGCACATCAACAGAATTAAAAGCTCATGTGCCTCAAAGGACACCATCAAGACCCACAGAGCGGGAGAAAATCTTTGCAAATCACATATCTGGGAAGGAACGTGCACCTAGAACACATAAGGAACTCTAACAATTCAATAATGAAAAGACAATCCAGCTGAAACGAAGAATCTGACTTGAATTCTCCAAACAAGACATACGGATGGCCAATAAGCACAAGAGAAGATGCTCAACATCGGGAGGCTTCAGGAAAATGCAGATCAGAACCACAATTAGATTCCACTTCACACCCATGAGGGTAGCTAGAATACAAAAAGTCAGATAACAGCAAGTGCCGGCAAGGGTGTGGAGAAATAGAGCCCTTGCAGACTGTTGGTGGGAATGGAGAACGGCGCAGCTGCTGTGAAAAGCAGTCTGGCAGTTTCTCAAAAAATTAAACACAGAGTAATCACATGACCTAGCGATGCCACCCTCAGGAATGAAAACATACGTCCACACAAGAACACGTACACACATGTTCATAGCAGCATTATTCATGATAGCTAAAAACTGGAAATGTCCATGAACTCGTGGAGGATAAATAAATTGTGGTATATCCACACCATCAAATATTATTTAGCAATGAAAAGGAATGAAGCACTGGTATATGCTACAACACGGATGACCTTTGAAGACATGTAGATACACATATATATGTGTCTATATAACATATATGTAGACAAAAGGCCACATATCGTATGATTCCATTTATTTGAAAAGTCCAGAATAGGCAAACCCAGAGAGCAGATCAGTGGCTTTGGCGAACTGGGCAGTGAATGCTAATGTGGACAGAGTTTATTGTTGGGGTGATAAAAAAAAAAAATGTACCAAATTGCTTTGGCCGGTGTGGGTCAGTGGTTAGAGCATCAGCTCACACACCGAAAGGTCTCGGGTTCGATTCCTGATCAAGGGCACGTACTGGATCGCAGGTTTGATCCCCAGACTGGTCAGGGCGCATGTGGGAGGCAACCAATCAATGTGTCTATCTCACAGACATCTCTCTCTCCCCCCTCCCCCCAACCTTTCCACTAAAAATCAATGGAAAAAAGATCCTAGGTTGAGGATTAACAACAAAAAAAAGTGTATTAAATTGATTGTGGTGATGGCTGCACAACTCTGTGATAATCCTAGAAACCAACAAATTGTACACTTTAAATGGGTGAATGGTATGGTACGCGAATTATATCTTAGTAAAGCTGTTATTTATTTTTTTTAAATCATGTGATAAAGATCCTGGACAATTCTCAATTCAATGAGAATCTGCAAACTTATAATCTGCGGAGGGCAGAAGAATGACTCTGTAAGGATGTCCAGGCTTTAATGTCCGGCATCTGTATGTCACCTTACACGGCAAACGGGACTTTGCAGATGTGACTAACGGTCCAGACTCTTGACTTGGGGAGATTATCCTGGATTACATGGGCATGCCTGTCGAATCGCCAGAGTCCTTAAAAGCAGAGGCCCTTTCCCAGCTGGGCCTGAGAGATGAACCGGAAAAAGGAGAGATTCAAAGCACATGTCCTTCTTTTGCTGGCTTTGATGGCGGAGGTTAGGGGCCACAAGCCAGGGACTGTGGTGCCTCTTGAAGCTGGGAATGGCCCTCTGACACCCAGCAAGAAAACAGGGATCTGAGTCCCAAACTACAAGAAACTAAATTCTGCCAAGCTGAGCAAGAGAAGGGCTCCCCTAGGAAGGAACACAGCCCTGCGATCCCTTGGTTTCGGCCCACTGAGACCCACGTGGGACTTCTGACCTACAGGACTGCAAGATGATATGTTTGTGTTGTATAAGCCACTAAATGGTGGCAAACTGTTATGGCAGCAATAGGAAGCCAGTACAAAGCTACTTCGTGTAGACTTTATGAAGTCAATCTTTAAAAAAAAATGCCGAGCTTTCTCATGTCCAGGGAGGGAAGGATGTACTTGTGGCCGAAAACCCAGGACACCTGTTCTTTCCCTCTCCACCCCTGTGAAAAGCAGAGTGAACAAGCAGAGCTGACTTAGTGAGTCCGCCTGAAAACAGAAACTCCACAGACATCTCTGGGACTCGCTTTCCACGTCTGTGAAGCAAGCTGTTGCCCTGGCTTCTGCCTACCCTGCAGTTTAGGAAGACAAACAAAATCTGCTCGCAGAGAGCTCAGGTCACAGGACCCCCGCGGGGCATCACTCCTTTCTCTGGCCTCCTTCAGAGCATGCTGGGCGCACCTGGTCCCCGGTGATGTGGCCTGGAGTGTCTGCTGTGGCTACAGAAATGAGAAAAGCTTCAAGTTGGCAGCTGTGCTGAAGCCAATGGCCAGGCCCAAATGGACGAGGTTTTAGATTTTTGGTTTTGGGGGCGATACTCTCACACCTGGATGAGATCAAATTGTTTGCACGATGGAAAGAAAGCAAAGCAATGATCCAGATCAGACGAGAGGGTGTCCAGTGGCGAAGAGACAGAGATAAGCACTAAAGGTGAGGGAGGAGGGCAGAGAAAGAGAAACACCTCAGTGATGTGTGGGAGTGGAAACACCATCCGGGAGAAGAGTTGTGATACCCTAGGCTCATTTCCATCACTCCTCAGACCACACCCCACCAACATGTAAGTGAACACACACAATTTCTTAGTAAGTTGGTTACAACGGACTGGCTTTGGGATATTTTTAGCGGGAACCTGGGATATTTTTAAAGATGTCTTCAATAAATACAAAAAGAAAAAAAAAGATGTCTTCAAGGTACTTGAAGGTCACCTTTGTGATGGCTGCATAG
This sequence comes from Tadarida brasiliensis, assembly GCA_030848825.1. Lineage (NCBI taxonomy): Eukaryota > Metazoa > Chordata > Mammalia > Chiroptera > Molossidae > Tadarida > Tadarida brasiliensis. The sequence goes on from CM061264.1 coordinate 6,013,927, forward strand.
GGATCTGGGAAAGGTTCCCTCCATTCATCTCAGGCTCTGGGCACCTGCCTTGCCCCATCTGTGCCCCCCTTGGCCTGGGTTCACATAGTTCTGTGGGTGCATGGTACACCCAGGGTTACAGAGCATGGGACAGGCTCTTGACTAAGAGCTCTGGCATCACCCAGTCCGGTTTGGCTGGTCCCTGCCCAGACCCTCCTGCCCACTTCCAGCCAATGGGTACCCAGCTCCTTGACCCTCTGTACAAGTTCCACCCAGGGTGGCTGAAATCCTTCCTGAGTTCCAGCAGCCCACTGCAGGCCCCCAGCTGGTCCTGGCCTTGGTGACAGTGGGGCCCAGCCCCCTTGGCTCCCCAGCCTTCCTGGAATCCTCTTGCCCAACATCCTGTGTGGTAATCACGCCTGCTGCCTGCACTTAGTCCCGCTGGCCACTGCTAAGTTCCGTCTGCTAGTTCCTGACCCTCTACTGGAACCTTCAAGAAATAAAAAGCTGCTACAAGTTTTCACACTCTGGTCAGAATCCCCTCTTGGGTGGTCCAGAATTCTTCAGCAGAGATGGCCATGCATTCTCCTGTCTCTGGGGTGGGAGGAAGGTGAGTCTGGAGAAGGGACAAGGTAGGAATGGGGGAATCTATGTCCAAGAGCTGGTCCTGGGTGGTCTGGCTGTCCAGTGTAGCAGTGTCCCTGACTTAACCCAAGGTCACTCAGGGTCTGCAGAGCATCTGCCTCTATAATGGCTGGGGCCCCACTGGGAGAAGAGTGGGCACCGGGTTGCTACAGAGTGAGGGCCAGGTACTGCCCGATAATGGTGAGGAGTGGGGTAGAGGACCAGCAGACCATTCAGAGTGCTGAGAGAGGCCGATGGCCAGGCTATCTCACTTATGCACCCCACAGTCACCCCACACAGAGGGCCTTCTTCCCATTCACTGCCCTACTAACCAAGTCACACAGGTGCAGGCTACCATTTGCTGAGCACTTATCACAGGCCTGATGACCCCCGAGGCAGGTACTCTCTCACTGCCCCCATGCTACAGACGAAGAAACTGAGTCTCAGGTTACTGTCTTCAAGGTCACTCGGGTATAAGCAGAGATTTAAAGCTGTCTGGCGGAGGCAGGGCACTAGCGTGCTCTCTGACCCTGAAATCATTACCTCTGGCTATTGAAAATGGGATGAACCAAGCCACTCATTCAGGCCACACACACAGACCGAGAAAAGCAAGGCCTGGGGAGGTCAGGTAACCTGTTCCCACAGCTTGTGGCAGATTCTGGGAAGGAGCCAGCAACCAGGCTCCCAGACTTCCCCCACGACACCACCACTTCCCTCAGCCACTCGTGTGTCTCAGAAGGCAGTCCCTACGATGCACAGAAGAGCCCAGGGCTGGAGAGACGGGCTGCGGATCGGAGGGAGGACCAGCCACTTGCCCGCTCAGTTCGCTCTTAAGTCCAGAGGATCCACGCGAACCAGGAAATCGTTCCGGAGGCCCCGCCTTCTCCCCACCCCTCGACCCCGAGCCAGGGGGCGTGGTCTCGCCTGCGCCTCTGCCGCGTGCTCCCGCCTAGGTCCCACTGCGCGCGCGCGCGCGCGCGCCTCTCCTGGGGCGTCTCTGCGCCCGCGCGCCCCTGCCCCAGGGTGCGCGCGCCCCGAGGCCGCCGGTCTGGGGCCCTGGCCCGGTGGTTCGCCGCGCTGCCGGGCAGGGAAAGGGCGGCCGGGCTGAACTCGGCACGCGCCGCCCCGCTCGCCGCCCCGGCTCCGCTGGCTGAACCCAGGCGCGCACCTGTCGGGTCAGCCTCGGCCCGCGGAAGAGGATGCGCGGGGCCCCGGCCTGAGCCCGGCCCGCGCCGCCCGTGACGTTCCCCGGAGCACCGGCCGGCTCTGATGGGCGCGACGAAGTAAGCTGAGTCCCCGCTTCCTCTCGGGCTCCTCGGGCCACAGGCGCTCCTTCCGGCCGACGGCGGCTGCGCGCGCCGGGCCGAAGCAGAGGTCGGAGGGTCGGGCCGCCGGCCCGGGAGGCCGGCCACGCGCCGCTGTACAATCCTCGGGCACGGTGTGGGGAAGTCACCTTCGCCACCGCCCGCTTGCCTCCAGCCACTGGGAACCAGGCGGGGCCAGAGCTCTCCGGAATTCCTCTCCCGCCCTCTTTCCGCAAAATAAATGTATCGTTCACGTCCTCCTCCGCAGATCCCTGGGCGTAGTTCTGTTTGATGGTGGTTCTGCAGCAGGCAGCCAGGCCCCTGCGAGGCTGGTCCAGAGGGACCACCGGGTTCCTTCGCAGGCTTTCTGGAATTCAGTTCCATGAGAGGAGGAACTCAGTGCCTTTTTCCTGGGATCTGCTTAAACCTTTGGCTTTAACCCTCAGGTTTCAATCAGCGTTTCCAATGCTCCGATCCAATGAATAGTTTTCCAGAAGTAAACCTGCCCAGAGCTCTGAAAATCAGCTCACTCAAATTTAAAAGTTTTGCCACAAATGAGAACTTCTGGGAAAACCATAAGCCTGAATTCCTTGCCCTCCGCCCCCCACCCTCCCACACGCACCATTCCCCCACCCTGGGCTGTGGCTCAGTGAAGGGTAACAGATGAGGGAAAACTGGTGTGGAGCCGGCGTGTTTTAAATTATGTTCTGCGTTCTCTGCAGCCATGGATGGCTGATAGAATGTTTGAGTTTATGAGGCTAATCTTGTAAGTTTTAGGAGCACCTGAGATAAAATGCTCGGTGTTTGGTGAACAGAACTCATTTTTCAGACAGTTTTTTGTGTAACTGTTTCTTTGAGGTACCTGACTGCCCAGTAAATAACCACTCCAGGCAAACAGTCAAGTCATCTGTATCCAAAGGCTGGAGTTGACTAAGTTACTCTTTTTAAAAATTTTATTGATTGATTTGAGAGAGAAAGAGAAATGGGGAGAGAGAGATTTGTCCCACTTATCTGTGCATTCATTGGTTGATTCTTGTATGTGCCCTGACTGGGGATTGAACCCACAACCTTGGTGTGTCAGGACAATGCTCTAACCAACTGAGCTGCAGGCTACTAAGTCACTCTTACAGTTGGAAGGTTTTAGGCCATTTAAAAGGGAAACCAAGAGGCACTTTGGTCACCTGTGGCCCGGCCACTTCTCATCTTACGGATGGAATTTGAATAAGAAAAATGTCAACGCTGGTTGGCAAACTTCACCTGGAGTGTGTCAGGCCCTCACCCAGGGGCAGAGCAGGAAGTCTGGCTTTGCTTTTTGCTGACCAGAGTTGGGAGCCAGGTGGCTGTTTGTCTGGGAGAGTTCTTCCCACCATGGCTGTCTGGGAGAGTTCTTAACACGGTTGCCTTCCAGAGACTTTTCACAGCCGTGATCTGGGTTTTTTTTCAGCCAGGGGTTAACGTGAGGTAATGATCCCCATTTTACAGCAGTGACGCGAAAGCCTGGGGCTACAGAGTTAGAGGTTTACTCTCCTGTGTTCTTTGGGCCAGATTAGAAACCCCGCAAGGGCTGGGTGTGGATTTTTGACCATCTCAGCATCATATCCCTTTGATTTTTCATCAGTATGGCAGGAAGGGCAGGAGGCTGTCGATGAGCTAGCAGTTCCTTGGCATTTTCTCTGTCGTGAGGTGGTTAATTGGTCTTGCAGCTGTTCCAAGAAGCTAGCACGAGAAGTCCCTTTGCTCATGGTGCTATTGGTTTCCTAATGATTGGAGCTAACATTTCTTGGGTGCTTACTGTATGCCAAGCATCGTGCCAGGTTCTTTATAGGAATTGTCTCAATTTGTTTTTATTGACTTGTTTTCCCACTCTGTGGCCGAGGTACAGAAAGGTTAAATGACTTGTGGAAGGTCACACAGCTACTGTGTGGCCGGGCAAGAATCTGAACCCAAAGTTCTCACACTTAAAGGGTTCTCCAGAAACTGGAAGGACCTTCCAGATTTAAAGAAATCAGCTCAGGCTTCAACACAGTGTTCTCGTGATGTCAACAGGAAGAAGGAGAGTGAATCACTATTAGGCAGAGTGGACCGAGGCCATTTACAGCAGTTAGTGCTAGGGCAACTTGACCTCGGTGCAGAGCTGCTCCCAGCTTGGGTAGCCTATGTTAGAGAAATCGCCTCTCTGGTTAAACCACTGTTCCATCTGTTAGAGGAACAGGATCCGTGTCCACCCAGTCCAGTGTTATACATGTTGCCATGTATAATGTGGAAAGTCTTATAGCCATCCAACTAATGCTTGGGGTTGTAGTCACGCATTTTTACAGGTAGGAGGAAGGGAAGCGCTGGAGCCTGTCTGCCTGTATTCAGATCCTATCACGTCCAAGCTGCCTGACCTTCAGTGAGTTATCTCACTTTAGTTTCCTCTCCCTCATTCTGAGAATGGGGACAATACAGTGCCAGCCTCACAGGTTGTGGCATGATACATGTTGAGCTCTTAGCCTAGCATTTGACATTATGATTCAAAGACTCTATAAAGATGCCTCTTATTATTGATGGTCTTGTTACAAGTAGCCAGCTGCTGCTAATGTGTGCGTGTCACGGCGCTTGAAGTCACCATTAGAGAGTTGTTCCTTTGTGCTGTCATTCACATGCAGAGAGCTCAGACCCAGGTGACAGTGGTCTCGTGCCAATGGGATTTGTTCGTTCGTTCAGCAGATATTTATAGTGCACCCTGTGTGTGCCAGGCCCGGTTTGGGACACTGGAGACATGCAGTGAACAAACACAGACCCTCTGTCCTCATTGGCATTCACATTCTTTTTATTTTTTTATCCTCACCCGAGGACATTTTTGCATTTATCTTCAGATAGAGCGGGAGGAAGAGAGAGAGAGAAACATCGATGTTCTCACATTGACTGGTTGCCGCCCACATGACCCCAACCAGAACAGGGGACAAACTGCAACCAAGGTACGTGCCCTTAGCAGGAACCGAACCCGGGACTCTCTGGTCCGCGGGCCGACGCTCTAACCGCTGAGCCAAACCGGCCAGGGCAGCACTCACATTCTTGAGAGGAGGGCTTACAGACAGTAAACAAAACAAACATCCTTATCACACACAGTTTATTCGAAAATGCTATGTACCATGGAGAGAAATAAAACAGGGCCTGACCTGCGGCTGAGAGGTTTACAATTTTACGGAGTTGGCTGAGAAAGCCTCTCCAAGAAGGTGACATTTCCGCAAAGAATTGAAGGTAGTGAGGGGGTGAACCACGTGGACATCTGCGGGGAGAAGTAGGTCAGGCAGAGGGAACAGCGGGGACAAAGGCCCTGAGGCAGGAGGATGGGTGGCTGGAGCCTAGAGAGGGCAGAGAAGCAGGAGAGGAGCTCAAAGAAGGAATGAGGGGAGGCCAGAATGTGTAGACCCTGCAGGCCACTGAGCAGAGGAATGACACGATCTGACTGTGCTGTATAAAGATCCTTCTGACTGCTGTGTTCAGGGAAAGAGAGAAGCGGGAGCCAATTAGCTGGTTTCTGCAGTAATCCAGACAGAGGTGATGGCGGTGGCTAGGACCAGAGTGGAGTGGTGGAAGGTGGAGAGAAGTGGGTGTTTTCTACATACATTTTGAAGATAGAAACTGTAGGATTTGCTGACAGATTGATGGCCCCACGTTCTCTGGCCTGAGCACTAAGAAGGATAGAATTGCCTTTTACTGAGAAGGGGAAATCTGCATTGGGAGCAGGTGGGGAGAGAAGGCAGTTGGATTTTAAATGTGGAAAGTCTTATAGCCATCCAACTAATGGTGTCAGAGTAGCAGTTGGTTAAGTGTGGAGTTTAGGGGGAGAAAGTCCAGACTGGAAATAGAGACTTGGCAGAATAGGCCAGTGTTCTGGTAAATGTGTAACAACCAGCTCTGCAGGGGGTGGGGTCGGTGGGGGAGCCTGGTTTGTAGTGTTTGCCAATACCTGCTGTGTAAACACTCCTAGCTGGCCAATTTCGAGCACACGTTACAGAATATCTTCGCCTTACGGATACAATAGATGTAAATAATGGCAAGAGCATCGATAATAGTACAATGTAGCAGAATAATTAGGAAGTCATGAGTTTTGAGTATTTATTACCTATGTTTTTAATATAATAGGTTAGTTTCAAATTTGTATAATTTGGTTGTTAACAATGGCTATGTTTAACACGTGGCTCCAGCACACCATCCGGGTATTGGGACCCAAGGTTGGTACCTAAAGAGGTGATGAGAATAAGGGTTCTCTGAGATTAGGAAAAAGGGCCCAGAGCCCAGTTGGTCCGCAGTCAAGCCTTGGGCGGCGCACTGCTGAGGGTTTGACCTGCACATGCGGGGGTGTGTGGCACATGCGGGGGTGTGTGGCACAGACGGGCCCCCACAAACAGGAAAGAACGCAGAAAGACACGTGCGTTGGCGATCATAAGAGGGACCCGGCACAACCCCTTGTACTTTAGTGGAGAAGGATCTTTAGTTTCACTTGTTTTGCTCCTATACAGTCTTTTAAACATTCCAAACTCATGAGCTGTGGTTTGAAGAGAACCTCCCTCCTTCCTGCCTGGCAAACAGAAAGCAGACCGCACAGGTGTGGGTGCCGCGTTGGGAAAGGGAGTGGGGCAGCAGCAGCCGCGACCTTTACCTCTCAGCTCCTCTCCCGCCCCTTGGCTGCTGGGAATAGAGGACCAGAGCCGCTTCCTCCTGGAGTTTACCAGAAACTGCCAGCGTGCCAGCCCGAGCCGGGTCTGTGCCAGGCCTGGGCAGGCACGGCTGTGTGGGTGCCCCCATCGCTGCCTCCTTTGCTTGGGCAGAAACAAAGACTGGAACCCCGATTCTGACCCAAACCTGCCGGCCAGCCAGTGTCCACAGCATTGCGGATGTTAGCAGAGCTGTGCTGTAAAAGGTGAGTCCCCAGGATGCCTGTAGGAAGCCCTCAGTCTGGAGTTGGGGGCAGTGAAGGGTGCCTGGACCGTGGACTGTGCCCGGTCAGTCCTGACGCCAAGGTGAGCCCGTCAGAAGGCCGTCTGCTGCCCCTCCCCGAGGAGGCCCCCGGCCTGCACTATGCTGTAGTGTGTTTCTGGCAAGTGTCTGGAATAATAATCGTTGTAAATGAAATTGCATCTTCTACGCACTTAATTTGTAGCTTCAGAGTTTTGTCTTAACTCTGAATGACACTCAGTTATCAGCTAATTGCTTCCTTCACAGCCGAGCATTTCGAGGCCCGCTGGCTGGCCCGGGGCTGTGCCCACTTCCTGCCCTTCCAGAAAGGTGGTGGGTGTCTCTCTGGTCATACTTCTCTCCTTTCCTTGGAAAACAGAGGACTGAGGGGCAGGAAGGTATGGTAGTGGACCTTTAGCTCAGTCTCTTCATCCCATGGAGGAGGGAGCTGGGGCCCAGCCAGGGTCAGAGACACATCCAAGGTGACGTGTTGTTCCGCAGCAGGGCCTGGGCAACAACCACCCATGTTCCAGCTCAGTCTAAAATCTGTCCGTCCTGTCCTGTGGCTTCTCAAACTTCTCACGAGGGGTGTTCTTGTTTATTAATTAAAAATGGAGGAGAATCACAGCAGGGTCAGCAGTCAGAATGCCACCTCCATGCTTTTCAGCGAACTTTGAGTCTGTAACTTGAGAAGATTTCTCTCTCTCCCAGCCCACTCCTCCCAGGGGAGGCGGGAGGAAGAGCCTGGCAGCAGAGAGGGGCTCGGACCACAGGGAACGGGCTGGAGCCACCTGCTGTCCGTTTTTCGATGAGGAGACATGGACCCAAACTGACTAGATGAATTAATGAGATCATGCAGCTAGGAGGTGGCCTTGAACCCAGGTTCCCTGGTCCACACGTCACACTCCGTTCACACGGGACTGAGGCTGGGGCCGCGTGACTCAACAGTTCACTTCACCTGCCGCGTTATCTGTAAAATGCCGTCTTCGCACAGCCTGCTCCTTGGCCATTTGGGGGAAAGATGGATGCAGTGCGTGTGACCCCGGCACACTGTCTGCTGGTAACCGGCAGGGGCATCGCAGGGCTCTTGGCAGCTAGCTACCAGTTTTCGCAGGGGGATGGGCAGATCTGAACCCCTGGAGGCTGTTGGGCAGGACCTGTGTTTGGACCTGTGGGGACTGCTGAGTGGGAGTCCGTGGTCCTGGTGAAGGGAGCAGGAGGCAAGTGGATGGGTTTTGCTTTGGATCAGAACTGTGGCTGTGGACTCGGTGCTCCGTGTTCCAGTCTCACTGTTCCAAGTGTGCTCCCTGGCCCAGCTGTTGGCAGCTCAGGCCCCTCCCTGGCCCCTCTGCGTCAAAATCTGCATTTAAAAAAGATCCTCAAGAGATTCAGATGCAAGTTCAAGTCTGAGAAACACTGTTAAGGTTGAAAAGAAACAAACATGGTAATAAACCAAACCAAACACCCCCACATACACTACCCACACTGGTTCAGGGAAGAATTGTTCCCTGCTGTTGAGCAACCACAGAGTAAGCAACCTTGTTGCAATAACTAATGTCCCTGATTTTTGCTTGTTAAAAGGTGTTCTGGGGACATACACAAGAGAGGAGGGAGGCTAACCTGAGAGCGGGGAACCTCCAACAGGGCTAGTGGGGGAGACTGCAGCCAGATCTCCGAGTCAGAGCGGGATGACAGAGGGCTGGGAGTCGGGCCAGGCCGGGGGCAGCCATCACAGCGGTCTGCGGTCTTTTGCGGTGGGGCTAGAGGTTCTGGCCCTTGGCCCCCTCACCTGCCCATCCAGGCACTCTGGGGTCTTGAGCTCCTTCTCTGCTGTACCGGGCACGTCCCGAGCCCTGGCTGCCACTCTCGGATCAGGAGCTCTGACATGCCAGCTGGCGGCTCCTCCTTCTCCAGGCTGTTCTCTGGGCCTCACGTTCCCCGCTGCCTGTCTCCTGCACTGACCTTGCAGCTCTTCCTTCCCTCCGGACAGGGCTGATTGCAACTTAGGAAAGAAATGCTCGAAGGGCCAGGGACAGGAGTTGGAAAGCAGGAGAAGAAAGTAGAAGGGTCCTGTGGCCCCTCTAGATTTGGGGGTGAGTACAGGTAAAGGAAGAGCGGAGGAGGAAGACTTGGAGGACACTGGAGTGGTCCCTTGATCCTCCAGCTAAAGTTCCAACAAGGGCAACGCCTGGCGTCCTGCAGATTCGGGCACACTGTGGGTGGACCCTCTTCTTGGTTTGGCTGCCATCTCAGGGATGGGTCTCGAGAGAGATGAGGACGAGGCAAAGGGAAAAGTGGAGGAGGGGGTCCGAGTCAGGAGGCAGGCCTGGTGCCTTGGTCCAGGGCATGGTGTCGGCCCGCGGGAAGGTCAGCCGGCCGGGGCTGCAGGGCCTTCGCCGGGTCCTGTTATTTCTTTAACCTCAGTTTCGCTGTCCGCATACCAGATGACAGCCTCACTGTTGAGGGCTTTGTCCACCCTTTACCAGATAGAATGCCTGCCATCTAACAGCGCTAACCAGTCATCTCGCCTCCTTCATTAGCACGCCCCAGGCCGGGCCCCGCTCCCCCATCTGTGTCTGAGACCCAGTTGCTGCCCACGATTGCTTTCTTCCTCGCTCCCTCAGAGCACTGGCCTTGGTGGGAATTTGGAGGGTGGGGGAGCCATGCAGTAACACGGAGCACGTTAGCCTTCCAGCCTCGGCCGAGCAGAAGGCCCGAGACGGCGGATTCTCTTGTGCGTTTGTGGCAGGTCCGAGGCCTCTCGCCTCTCATCCACGTCCGCTGCTTCAGATGAGGCTGAGAACCAGTCGAGACGTGGAGCCCACCCTGGGAGGCCGTAGGATGCGGTCAGCTCAGGAGCCGGGGAGGCTGGTGCCTGTGCGGCTCTCCCACCTTCTCGCCTGGGGACCTTCACCTGCCTGAGCCGCAGCGGTTCTACCTGCAGAAGGGCGGCTCGGGTGGTGCCACTCCACCGGGTCCTCAGGGCTCTTGTCCGCCGCCAGTGCGACCCGATGCACATGCGCCACGTTCTGTGTTGGGCACGTGCCCGCACTCGGGGTTTGCTGCTCTGTTAATACCCGCAGTCACGGCGCCCACTTCTGTCGTGCTTAGCAGGTGGTAGGCGGTGTCCCCAGCACGTTAACTCAGTGTCATCTCACCATAACCCTCCGATGTAGGTACTGCTAATGCTCCCATGTCAGGTGAGGAAACTGAGGTGCAGGGAGGTTATGTAATTGTCCAAGGTAAGGGCTTGAGCTGGGATTCAGACTCAGTCATTTGGTTCCGTGAGAGTCTGTGTTTTTTATCACGACGCTGTGGCCCTGACCAGTGATTGAGAGTCAGTAGAGCCCAGTGGACATGGGAGAAGCAAAGAGAGAAGTGAGAGGAGGTGATCACCGCTTCTCACTGTCCCAGCTGTCACCGAAGGGCCTGCCACCATTCCTGAGCTGCCCTGATGGTCCAGGCAGCCCGTGCTCAGGGCAGAGACTGGCCGTGGTCATAGGTGGGTAGCTCCAATCCCCTGGCAGTCCTGGGGGCCTCCCTCGTGGCTTGTGCCACCTTCCCATGCTCCAGCAGTGGCCTGCCACCTTCCTGGGCATAGTCCTGTTTACAGAGCAGGCTCCCTCCCCACTGGTCCCTGGAACAGAAGCAAGCTGCCGGGGGAGGAGGAAGCTGTGGGACTGGAACGTTTTTCTGAGCAACACGGGGCTGTTTCTTGCCAGGAAGGAAATGTCTGATGGCCGAGAAACGTGTTCACCCCCACGTTGTGCCACCTGAGCCATGTCTGATCCTTCCTTGTTCCTTGTGTGTCTTTCCCAGGCACCCAGGTGTTTGGAAGATGCTCACAGTGGCCATGTGCATGGCCCTTCTGGGCTGCCTCCAGGCCCAGGAGCTCCAGGAGCATGTCTCCATAATCCTGCTGGGAGCAACGGGGGACCTGGCCAAAAAATACTTATGGCAGGGACTGTTCCAGCTATACCTGGATGAGGCAGGGAAGGGCCACAGTTTTAGCTTCCATGGGACTGCTCTGACGGACACCGAGCAGGGCCAAAAGGTCATAGCCAAGGTCCTCGAGTCCCTCTCCTGTCCCAAGGATGTGGCATCCGATCGCTGTGCTGAACTCAAGGACCAGTTCCAGCGACTGAGCCAGTACCGCCAGCTGAAGACAACGGAGGACTATCTGTCTCTGAGCAAGGACATCGAGGCACTGGTCCAGCACGAGGGCCTCCGGGAGGCCGGCCGGATTTTCTACTTCTCCGTGCCGCCCTTCGCCTACGCAGACATTGCCCAAAAAATCAACAGCAGCTGCCGTCCAAGCCCAGGTGCCTGGCTGCGGGTCGTCCTTGAGAAACCCTTTGGCCACGACTACCTCTCAGCCCAGCAACTTGCCACAGAACTGGGGAGCTTTTTCCAAGAGGAGGAGATGTACCGGGTGGACCATTACCTGGGCAAGCAGGTAAGCTGCCAGGGTTGGAGCAGGCGGGGTGCAGCTCAACCCCGTGGACAGGGCCACACCACTAATTGTGGAATTGGACCCGAAGGCATGAAATCTGAGCTCCGTGGTCGTTTTGAAGGTGGGCAGAAGGTGAGAGGGTGTGAGCGGGTCTGTGTGGCCCTTGTCCACGTGTCCCAGCCTCTGTTTCCCAGCAGGGGCCTGGCTCTGATCTCTCAGCAGTGCATCCCCTCCAGAGGTGGCCCCGACACTGGGGTCTGGACCTGGCTGCCAGGTGGGCATGCTGTGGGAATTAGAATTAGCCACCTGATTCCACACCCAGTTGCCTGGTTTTCAATATCTTCTTCTTCCTGAGTTCTGAGCCAGAAGGCTGGTAACAAGATCTTAAAACTGAATAGGAACCCAAGGTCCATGCTTCTCAGGCCCTGTGGCAGAGCATGGGGGTGACCTGGGGGATGAGTGTCAGCTGAGCGTGCCCTCGGAGCCCTTTGGGACATCTCTCCCAGAAGGGCCAGCTGAGAGCGCACCTGTGTTCGCTGGTGCTGACCGGGCTGGCGGGCCTAGGGCTCTCAGGGCGCGGCTTTGCACGCAGCCCTGTGTGGAGTTGCAGTATTCCCAGAGAGCGGGCCTCAGACCAGTGTCTGTCCTGGTGAGATTGCACTTGTTTATGGGAAAATGAAAAAAACCCCACAATATACTGAATGTCCACTTGAAACTTTTCTTACTCCAGTTTTGGTGTTACAGTATCTTTCTGTTATTAAAAGTTGATGGTAATAGCCCTGGCCGGTCTGGCTCAGCGGTTAGAGTGTCAGCCCACGGACTGAGGAGTCTCGGGTTCGATTCCGTACCTCGGTTGCAGTTCAGTCCCTGGCCCTGGCCGGGGTCGTGCAGGAGGCAACCAGTCGATGCGTCCCTCTCACGTCGATGTTTCTCTCTCTCTCTCTCTCTCTCTACCCCTCCCACTCTATCTGGAAAAGTATCCTCGGGTGAGGATTAAAAAAAAAAGTTGATGGTGATAGACCATAGATAATCTTAAATATTTTCTTTCGTGGCAAAATTAAAAGCTAGTAACCCTCTGGAGGTCACTTAAAAGTTTTGGAGTCCTTCCCGGGCCGGGAAGCCCTGAAGCCCGGGGGCCATTGCTCTGAGCGTCTTCTCCGAGCAGGGAAGAGGGAGGTCAGGGCCTTTCCTTGCAGGGAGGAGTCCTCCTTCGCCCTGAGCACGACCAGTTTCCTTCCCCGCCAGGCCGTGGCTCAGATCCTGCCTTTCCGAGACCAGAACCGCAAGGCCCTGGACCGCCTCTGGAACCGGCACCATGTGGAGCGGGTGGAGATCGTCCTGAAAGAGACGGTGGATGCAGAAGGTGTGTGCGTGGCCCACTCGCGCCTCCTTGCCCCCCTTCTGCCCTCCGTCTGCCCTGTGTCTGCCCTGTGCCTCCACCGGTGCTGGTGTGTGGACCGTGCTAAACCCCAGGGGGCCTGCAGGCAAACCCGAAGGGTCATGGCTGCCCTCAGGGGGGTGGGGTCTCGGCAGGTAAACATGGCTCCCACGCCGAACAGCTGGCTAGCAGTCAGTGCTAGAATCAGCCCGAGTTCCCTGGGAGTGCGTGGACCATCAGGCTGTGGGGGCCCCTCAGACTCTGCACTTGCCCAGGCGGCAGCCTCTGCCCGGAAAGCTTCTCCTCGTCACCTCCTCACCTTCTGGTCTCTCCCAGCTTAGTCCTAGGCCCATGCGTCTCCCTTCACTGCCCCTCCCAGTATTTTTTATAGATTTTTTAAAATCCTCACCCGAGGATATATTTAATGATTTGAGAGAGAGAGGAAGGGGGAGAGAGAGAGAGAGAAACATCAATTGGTTGCGTCCCTCACGTGCCCTGACCAGGATTTGAACCCACAACCTCTTTGGTGTACAGCATGACACTCCGCGACCCACTGAGCCTCCCAGCCGGCTGCCCCTCCCAGTCGCTTCCTCGTCTCACCCCGTCCAGCCCGCTGTCCCTGCAGATCGCAGGGCGGGGTCTGGGCCATTCCTCGTCTGGCGCCTGGCACACATCTCGGAGGTGCTGAGTGAGTCCTGAATGAATGAGCATTGTTGAGCTGGGAGCCGGAAGACCGAGTGTTGGGCCCGTCTCTGCCTTCACCTGGGTGGCCTCGCACATCCTCCCTCCTCTGCGAGAGGAACAAGTTGTGGAGACGCCAGCAGCCAAGGCCCCTCTGAGCTCTGCCGTTCTGGGATTTCATCAAAGTTTTTGAGCAGGGACTGTCTGTGTTCCAAGCATTGGTTCTTACCCAAAATGATGAAAGCTAATTCTTATTGTGTCCTAACCCCCCCATTAGCCAAATGAGGTGGGTACTATTATTAGCCCCGCTGACAGATGAGGTTTGGTGATGTGCCCAAGGTCACACGGCAGGAAGTGGTGGGGCCGGGTCCTGGGCCGGCGGTCGGGCTCCAGCACCAGGCTCTGCACGGACTTCCGGCTCGTGCTGAGGCTGCTTCTGCAGCCGGGCAGGGGGGCCGAGGCCCCGTCCCCCCCTCGGGCCTGGGTGGGGGGCTAGGAGCTCTGCTCTTGCTCTCTGCCTTCTCTTTTTCTTTCTCTTCCCCTTGGTTACTCTCCCCAGCTTCCTCTCCCTTCCTCTTTGGATGTGTACTGAGAGCTGGGAGCTCTGTGGTGATAGAGAACAGTGAGACCCAGCCTGTCCCCTGACACCTCACGGATTCATTGGGGGAGAGAATATATCCAGAGGAACTCCAAAATGAATGATGCAGGCAGGCAGTGCCCTGGGGGCAGGGGAGGGAGGCATGGTGGGCTGGGACAGTCAGGCAGGACATGGGGAGCCAGGCCCGAAGGGCACTGCTGTTCTTCCGAGGAGCTGGGTTTCCCCAGTCTGGAACCCACCGTGGAAGAGAGGTCCCGCTGCAGTGAGCCTTCGGGGTCTCGGGATCCCCCCAGCCCTTCCAGACTTCCCCTGCTGTCCTCAGTGAGGGTGAGGGCTGTGGGCCCTCCTTGTGCCTGTGTGTGTCTGCTGTCCTGGCCGTCCTGGCAGAGTGATCGCTGGGCCTTGCCCTTGCTTTATCTGCAGAAATGAGCTACAAACCCTGCGCGGAGAGCGTGAGGCCGAATGGGAGGGAGCCGCACCTGCTGGAGCCAGCACCTGGCTCTGCCTGGACTTGGCCTGGGTACCGGCAGGGCCAGGATGCCAGGACTCCCCCCACCCCGTTTCTGGCAGCTCCTTCCTGTGCCCACGCTGGCTGGGTTGGGGAAGAGCCGTGATATCTGGAGGTACCAGTGGGCACCATTGCCGCTTATTTCTTCTTGGATCCGATCTCATTGTGGGTTTCTTTGCAGGATCCCTGTGGAGCCAGGGGCTAGGCAGAGTGCAGCGAAGGTACTTTGGGATTTTGGAGAAAGGAGAACAGAAGGCAAGACAGGAAGATAGGCGGCCTGGAGGTCTGGCGGTCAAGGCTGGCCTGGGGCAGGGGGAATCTCGGGTTTGGACAGCAACACAGCAGCGAGGTCCAGGAGGGGGTCAGGCTGTGGTGTGAGACAAGCACAGGCCCCTCTGCCTGCAGGTGGGGGTTCTGAGGGAGGGTCTCGGTGCTGCCGAGCCCGGAGCACAAGGCTGCTTCTCTCAAGTGGGCTCCGTGCCTTCAGCCCCGCGGCAAAGACCCCCAGAGCAGGCAGGCAGAGGGGGCCCTGCGAGCCCTGAGGGACTTGGCAGCCAGTAGGGTGCAGTCAGGGGGTGCTGGTTAGCCCACTGTCCTGGCCAGGGGTGGCCAGGAAGACTGCAGCTGGCCTGGGGGTTGGATCTCCCTGCATCCTGTTTACCTGCCAGGTGCATATTCAGGCCGAGAAAGGTGTAAACATGTATAACAGGATGGCTTCCTGCTGCTGTGGGGCCTTGGACACCGGTCCTTGGCAACGGAGTGAGGTCTCTCTCTGTTTCCCTCTCCCTCTCCCTCTCTTTCTCTACCCCCCCCCCCCTTCTCCAGCCCCACAACCCTGGGACCCAGAAGGACAACCATTCTTCACATCCCAGGGAAGCAGCTTGTGCAGCCCTGGGCCCCAAGCACTGATCCTTGCTGTCCACTCTGGTCCCACTCTGGAGCCCAGACCCTGCAGCCACCCCATGTGGCCAGGAAGTCTGTGCCCAGCACTGAGGGCCTCGGCTTGCCTTCTCCCAGGGGTAGAGGTAGGAAGCAGGCAGGAGGAAAGACTGCCCTCCTACTGGAGGTCACAGTGCCCGCTGCAGGGGGACCGAGTGGCCAGCAGGCAGGTTCTGAGCCCAGCATTCTGACTGGTAAGCCAAAGTGCAAAGTGTGGGGCCTTCTCCCTGCACCCACCCACTCCCAGCCCCCCACCCCCAGCTGACAGCTGGCCCTGCGGGGTGTTTGTGCAGCTCCTCAGGGAGTCTGTGCAGGGAGCCACTGATCCCGCCACCCTGAGTGCTGGAACGGGAGGGGGCTGCCTGCGAGCCAGGCTGGGACACAGGGCTTCTCTGCTCTGAGCTGCTGCAGGCCCTGGAAAAGGGACTTGGGAGCTGCAAGGTCATTTGGATGTCCCCACCCCCACTCACTCACATCCAAGTGGGTGGAGGCGGCTTCCCCAGCTCCCTCCCTCCACACTGTGAGTGGTTGTTTTCTCCTCTTCTGCCACAGCCTCTGGTCCAGAGAAGTTTGCTGCAGCGTCAAGTCTGCTGCATAGACAGCAGGGAGGGAGGGAAGGAGGGAGACAGACAGACAGACAGACAGACAGACAGACGTGGGGAGGAGGACAAGAAGAAGCAGTCCTCCCGCCAGCCCCTCAGTACCCAGCTCCCTCTGTCTTATCTAGGGTGCCCTCCTGGGGAGTCCCCATCCAGTGAGCCCCTGAGAGTCACAGAAACGCTGGGCACCTGGGTCTCCTGAAACAGCACTATGGGCCATGCAAGGAGTGACCTCGGCTGGGCCACTTTGCTTCTGTGTGGAGATGACCCCTGCTGGCCCCCGGCATGGCCACTGGGAAAGGCTCTGCCAAAAGGAGTGCCGGGTCACTGATGGACTGAGCTTCGGCTTGGGAGGGTCCCTGTCTGACCCTGGGGCTGGGGTACAGTGCGTGTTCACTTCTGAGGGTCGGAGTGACCGGTCAGTGCCTCTCACTGGGGGACAAGCCGCCAGGACCCTCCTGGGGACGCCAGCTGTCCTGCCTTCCAGCCTGGCGTGCCAGAAGGGGCTGGGCGCTCGCTCAGCAGCACGGCTCCCCTTCCTGTCGCAGGGCAGTCGCAGGCTGAGCCTCGGGCAGCTGCCAGGCTTCCTGATCAGTGGACCGGCTCTCCTTGGCCCAACCCCCTTTTTATTTTTAGTGATTCCAGAAGGTATTGGTAGGGATCGCAGCTGGCTTCTAGTTCTTTTGTGTTTTTAAAGCTCT
Organism: Tadarida brasiliensis; assembly: GCA_030848825.1. NCBI lineage: Eukaryota > Metazoa > Chordata > Mammalia > Chiroptera > Molossidae > Tadarida > Tadarida brasiliensis. Next base: position 6,030,635 of record CM061264.1, read on the forward strand.
GTTTTTACCGAGAAATTTGGGTTCTCCCATAATGTGGAGGCCATGGGGACAGGGTTTCAGGCCCCAGTTCTGAAGGCTTTGGACTTGAGCACAATCTCTATTGTATAGTGACAGTGACCTCTCTCTAACTGCTGAGCCAAACCGGCCACAGCAAGTTTACCCTTTTAAAATGTACAATTCAGTAGTTTTTAATGTATTCACAAAGTTGTGCAACCACTATCTAATTCTAGAACATTTGTGAGTATTAAGTTTTGTGGTTTTTTTTACTTTAAGTATACTTCTGAAGTGGAATTAATAGGCCAAAGGGTCAAGTCTACTTTCTAGCCGTTATTACATCTCATCAGACTTCTCTTGCCTTCCATCGGATCCTACCCCATGAGGTTTCCAGGGGCAGCACCACTGAGGGGCACAGCGGTGGGTCTCCCCTGCTTGTGAGCTTGGACTGGGACGGGATGGAAGCCAAGTGTGGGGGCGCCTTTCTTCCCGTTGTCCATCCGGCTGTGCTTTGTTCCATCCTTGTTCAAACATCGATGTGTCTCAACCCTCACCTCTCAACCCGGGAAAGGACGCTAGGCATCAATAGAGATCATTTTCAGGAAAAAGGACAAATCAGTCCACAATAACTGGTGGTAACTAGACAAAAAGCGAGTTTGGTGGGCATCTTCAAGAGGCCTGGCCCCTCCGGTCCCTGTGCTTGTGCTTAGCTGCAGCCCCCCCCCCCCCCCCCACACACACACAGAGGCTGAGGTTCTGCTCGCTGCACTTTAACTCTGCAAACAGAGCTAGCCAGCAAAGGATCAAAGTCCACAAATCTGTGGGCTGTGCTGAACTGGCGTACCCCCTGAAGCTTGGAATTAGGAATAAAGGAAGCTCTCTTTTACACAGCGGGTAGTAAGCCTATGAAATGCCTTCTCCCCATGGATCGAGAGAGGATAAAAATAGGAGAAGGGCCACTTAGGGATTTGCTAAACTAATGAATAGTAAGCAGATAACAGGCTTTTACGGACTCCGCTGTGTTCTCTCCATCAGAAATTCCTCTGCTCTCAATGCTTTTATTCTCCGTATGCTCTTAAATCTGCTGTGATTCATTGATTCTAAGACACAGATTTTTTCATATTTGAACATCTCCGAAGTTGGGTTTCCATGGATGAGGTGACATAGTTGAATTGGCAGACTGTTTCTTTCTCAGTGGCTATAAAATTACGATTCTTCCACCCTCGATGGCCTTTTATTTCTTTAATTTTAACATGTGTTTATTGATGTTTTTAGAGAGAGAGGAAGGGAGAGAGAGAGAGAAACATCTGTGAGAGAGAAACATGGATTGGCCGCCTCCTGCACACCCCCCACCGGGGACAAGCCTGCAACCTGGCATGTGCCCTGACCGGGAATCGAACCGGGACCTCTCAGTCCATGGGACGACGCGCCATCCACTGAGCCTTGCCTTGGACCTCCAGCTACCTTTTAGATATTTCCACCCATGTCACATCCCCACTTCAGACTCAGCAGATTTAGAACTAAAATCGTCTGTTGCATTTTCCTCATGAAATACCAACTACTTTTTCTAACTTCTTCATTTCCAAACGGTGGCCGCTCTGAGTTGCCCGGCTGGGGGCCGCCCTCTCCCGCTGCCCCTGTAACAGTAAAGGTACCAGCCGGTGTTTACCGGTGCTTCCTGCGTGCCGGCGCGGTCCCAGCCCTGCACACGCGCGGGCCCGTTCCCGCACAGCGGCCCTCCCGGAAGGCGCGTGAGACGGAGCCCCTCGCCTGGGGTCACAGGGCTGAGGCATGGCAGAGCAGCAGCCTGGCGGGAGAGCCTGCTCCAGGTCACGCCTCTGAGCTGGCTTTCCCCCAGCCAGCCCATCGCCACCCAGTTTTCACTGTCGCTCCGTGTGACCTGGGCCTGCTCAATGTCCTTGCCACCAGCCCCTCTCTGACAGGTCACCTTGCGGGCCCCGGCCGGCTTGATCTTCCCGCAGCGCCTCTTCCACATCTCCGCTTCCCTGCCCTGACACTTTCTGAAACAGTCTTATTGAGATACAGTTCTATTCAAAGTGTACAGTGGGTTTTAACCTACTCAGAGTTGTGCAGCCATCACCACGAGCCATTCCAGAACATTCTTGTCACCCCCAAAGGAACCCCGTGCCCCTGAGCTGCCACCCTCTGGTCTCCCCATCCACCCCAGCCCCTTGCAAACACTCATCTACCTTCTGTCTCTGTGGATTTGCCAGTTCTGAACATTTCGTATCAGTGGAATCATGTGATTCGTGGCCTTCTGGGTCTGGCTCATTTCACTCGGCATGTTTTCTTTCTTTTTTTTTTTTTTTTTTAATTTTTTTTCTTTATTGATTTTAGAGAGAGAGGAAGGGAGAGGGAGAGAGAGATAGAAACAGCGATGAGAGAGAACATCGATTGGCCGCCTCCTGCATGCCCCCCACTGGGGATTGGGCCACAACCTGGGCATGTGCCCTGACCGGGAATTGAACCGGCGACCTCTCGGTGCATGGGTCGACGCTCAACCCCTGAGCTACACCGGCCAGGCGGCATGATGTTTTCAAGGCTCATTCCATGTAGTATTTGTCAGAACTTCATTGCTGAGTGATACTCCGTTCCGTGGCTAGACCACACGTTCTTGACGCACCCGTCAGCTGGTAGACATTTGGGACGTGACTGTTTTTGGCTATTGTGAATAATGTAGCTGTGAACATCCGTGTACAAGTTTGTGTGTGGACACATGCTTTCATTTCTCTTGGGTCCAGCGTGGCGGTGGAATCGCTGGGTCATCTGGTAGCTCTTCCACTGGTCGAGGTCAAGAACTTTTAATAGCTCCTCAGACTCCTCAGTCTCGTTTCCAAGGCCTTTGCCATCTGTCCTCGATTTCTGCTCGTCTCAGCCACGTGCTGGCTGCTTCTGCCGGGCAGGCCAGGCGCTGCCACCTGAACCGCGCTGGGGCTCTGCCCTCCAGCCCGTGCTGTTCGCTCTGGCTCAGACGTGGCCCGGGGGCGCAGTCAGCCCAACAGACACGTCTTTGAGACACACAGCATTTGTAAAAAGCTGAATTATTCGAAAAGTATTATTATATTTAAAAATCATGAGGTTACACTTAATGATCCAAATTTTTATATTTTCCAAAAAATAACCCCAAAAAAGCAAAAGATTTGGTCACCCTGGAACCATACTTGTGTGAGGCACCACCTGTGTCCTGAGGGACAAAAACACTGCCCATCCCCCACACTTCTGGCCCTGACCTGCGACCTAGTCCCGTCCTTCCAGGGCCCAGCTCAGCTCGCTGCTCTGACACTGTGCTCCGTTTCCGGAAGCCCCGGCGTTCATGCCACTGAGTGACTTTCTGTCGTGTGGTGGTTTCAGTGGGAGTGTAGGAGGTTGGAAGGGAGGTGTTTTGGTGGTGAGAATTGCAGGTGTGGGGGCCGACTGCCTGGGTTTGAACCTTAACCAGCTGTGTGTATTGGGCAAGTTACCTAGCTTCTCTGAATCCCAGTTTCCTTGTATTTTAAAATAGGGGTCACAGTGGGACCTCCTTACGTATCATTATTGTGAGCAGTAAGCGGACTGCTGTACGTACATTGTTACTGCCATTGTCTCTTTCCTGGTGTCTTCCGTACAGTGTTGTAAGAACTCTGGAGGTCAGAACCCCGTGGGGCTGGGGGAGTCGGCCATTGTTTTCTCAGTGAGGGGGGCACTTTGAGCGTCTGGGCCGGACAGTTGGGCTGGATTGTCCTGCACGCCCGGGATTTGCACTCTGGTCAGGGATGCTGAGCTCTGGTTGAGAATGAGTCAGAACTACCACCGGGGACAAGGGGGCCTCCCTGCAGGCAGGCTCCTGGCTTCGTTTCTTGCCTCACAACACGGGTACTACCCTCAGGCGTGGCATATCGGGCTGAATCCAGGGCAGGGCGTTCCGTTGCTCACGGCCTGGTCCGGCTTGCCATCCAGCCAGCCTGAGTTGCACTGTGAGCCTGGTCAGGGCAGTGGCTCAGGACCTCGCCGAGGACCCAGGGTGTCCGCTGTAGAGCAGTGTGTTTGCTTGAGTTAGATGTCGACTAGATAAGAAAGAATACTTACAAAATATACGTAAGATCTACAGGATTGCAGTATAACAAATACCACGTACCTACCGGCTCGTTTTTAAAAAAGAGCTTTAGCCCTGGCCAGTTTGGCTCAGCGGTTAGAGCGTCGGCCTGCGGTCCAGAGAGACCCGGGTTCGGTTCCCGCTAAGGGCACGTACCTCGGTTGCAGTTTGTCCCCGGCCCTGGTTGGTCGTGCGGGTGGCAGCCACTCGATGTGTCCCTTTCACGTCGATGTTTTTTTCTCTCTCTCTCTCTCTTCCTCTCTCTCCCTCCCACTCTATCTGAACAAAAAAATGAAAAAATGTCCTCGGGTGAGGATAAAATAAATAAATAAATAAAAATAAAAAAGAGCTTTATGGTCTCCTGGGTCCCTCCCCAAATTCTGTTCCGTGGCTTCTCCTTCACTCTTCCAAACTGTGGGTAGGTGACTCCCTTGCTTCTCTCTCGTCGTCTTGTGGGGCTGGCTCCCTAGCGACGCACGGTGGAGTTCTGAAGGTCATGCTGTGTGTCTGAGGTGGTGGTTCTGTCCCTCTCTCCTGCACTCGGGATAATCTCAGGTCCGACCTCTAATAACGGACTCTTCTCAGCTGTTTCTGATACAGAACGCCCATCTGTCTCATTTCTGATTCCCAGCGATAGTCTTCCTTTGTTGAAGTTCTGTTCTTGTGGTCATTCCCATCCTATTTTCAGCACTAAATTTTATTTTCTGGAAGCATCCATGTTTCTTTCTGTCGACATGTGTTTGGGGTTGATCCATGACAGCGCGCGTACGCTCGTTTTCTCTGCTGTGCGTGTCCCGCGGTTGACGCTGGCCCTCTGCCAGGCGCCGGGATGCAGCAGCGAGCAGAGACGCAGCCCCTGCTCTGAGCGAGCTCCAGGGGTCCCGGGGGAGAGGCCACCGGCACTGAGTCAGGCAGGGCCCCAGGAGGGTGGGCCGGAGGTCAGTGACATCCGGAGGCAGAGGGGTGGAGTTGCTGGGTACACGTGAAGCCGATTCGTGGTTGCCTTCCTGCCGTGATGCCAGGCTTTCTCTGTGTGTCAGGCTGTGGACACAGAATAGGAACCATGTCACAGGAACAGTTGTGCATTCGAACCCTCAGCTTTAAGACTGTGGGGTTGTATGCAGTTGAGTAGCTGATAGCTCACACTGAGCTCTGCAGGAGGGGGTCGAGCGTGGTGTGTGTTTAACCCCCTCCTGACTCGGGCTGTACTGGCCGTGGGCATCTGCCCCTTCCTTTTCGTGTAGAGCAGCACAGCCATCTGTGAGTGCGGACAGGAGGGGCACGTGGAACGTGTCCACACCGTGCCAGGCCGCAGTAGGCATCGGGTGGTCATGCCCGCTGTGCTCGGGGTTCTGTGTTGTTCCCCTTTACCCTCACAGTGTCCACCTGCCAACTTGGCGTCTCCACCGGGATGTCCTAAGCTGACATACACCTGAAATGGAGCTCATGATTCCCCTCCATCCAGCTGTCCCCCCAGCCTCCCCATCTTGGCAGAGGTCACCACCGCCTGCCCTGTGCTTAAGCCCTGATTCTAGGAGTTGCCTTTGGTTACTCCTTTTTGCTCAGCAGGTCCAGTTGGCCCTGACTCCAGAATGAACTGTCCACTCCCTCCAGTTCCTGTACGGCCACTAAAGCGTCCTCCTCGGTCCCCTCGCTCCTGCAGCCATTCCCCCCAGCAGGCAGATCTGCGCTGAACACACACCAGGCCCTGTCCTTTCCTGCTTGGAGCCCCCGCTGGCTTCCCCGGAACTTAGAAGCAAGTCCAGCCTCCTTCCCTGGGGCTCCAGGCCCCTGCCCTCCTGTGTCCTCCCTCTGGCTCACCTTCTGAACCCCTAGCCAGCCAAGCTCTATCCTGCCTCAGGGCTTCTGCTCCCGAAATGCTCTTTCCCTGGCTTTTCGCAGGGCTGACTCTGCAGATCTCAGAGGGGCCTTCCCGTTACCCTCTGTCACGACCTGTCTATAATTTCTTCATTGACTCACTTCTTTCTCCCTCCCGTCTTCCCTCCCATCTCCCCTCCCATCTTCCTTTCCTGTCGCCGAGGGCAAGGACCTCCCTGTCTGTGTCCTTGGTGCCCGCATGTTGCCTGGCACATTGGTGCACTTGGCAATGGTGGCAGTTGTCAGCCCCATTGATTGGCAGGAGGCAGAAACAGACACTCGGATGTCACTCACTAGTAAGCAGCAGTCAGACCCCAGAGCCCCGCCCTCTCCAGGATGCCCAGGGAGGGGCGGGGGCGGGGGCGGGACTGGAGGCCAGCCAAGTATCTGTGAGTGCAGCCTGGCCTTTGCTGGGACCAGATCCTTCTTCCTTTTTCTGTTGAGATTTTCTGCATAAACCATTTCTGTAGGCTTTCTGGACTGGGGAATGAGGGCGGGGTCTCCGCGCACCTCGGGAATTCGAAAGTGTTGCCCACTCTTCATGGCCTCTCCCTCCCTCTCCTCCTCCCACTCAGGTCGCACCAGCTTCTATGAGGAATACGGTGTCATTCGCGACGTCCTGCAGAACCACCTGACGGAGATCCTCACGCTGGTGGCCATGGAGCTGCCCCACGTCAGCAGCTCGGGGGCCGTGCTGCAGCGCAAGCTGCAGGTCTTCCAGGCGCTGCGGGGCCTGCGGAGGGCCAGCGCCGTGCTGGGCCAGTACCAGGCCTACAGTGCGCAGGTGCGCAGGGAGCTGCACAAGCCCGACGGCTTCCGCAGCCTGACGCCGACCTTCGCAGGTGGGCTCCGGGGCCGGGCTGTGGGCTGCCCCCGCCGGAAGCAGCTTTCCAAGCCCAGGTGGCCTTCTGTGTGGGCTGCAAGGGTCTTGAAGTGGGATTTTCTCTCTCTGGCCTTCCACCAGCTTAAAGTAGCGGGTCACCTGCTGGCTTCGTCTGGGTGAAGGAGACCCCGTGACAGTCTCAGTTCAGTCCCTGTCCACTAGGCTCAGACCTGCCTCCCACCCTCGTGGAGCTTACATCCAGGCCCCCCCACCCCCACTGTGGGGCTGAAAACCTGTCCGGCTGCAGCCCGAGGCACCTCCAGTGGGCAAGGACCACGCTGGTCAGGCCGGTGCCCCCGGAGCCATCCTCCGGGCAGTCCCCAGGCTGGGAGCTTCCTGGAGAGGGTGCTCCCTCAGGCTGAGGATGAGAACCCACAGCAAGGGCAGCAGCTGCGGGCCGGGCACCCACTCTGTGCCAGGCACTGTATGCTCACCCCCTCATCCAGTCCTCGCAGCGGGTAAGGTCAGTGTCCCTATTTAAAGGGAAGGAGCCTTGAGCTCAGTCACGTTGAAAAGCTTGCCCGAGGTCCGGCAGAGGTAGTTCATGGGGGAAGGGCTTGGAACTGGAGTCGGGAGTGTGCTCAGCGTCTGGCCCTTAGCAACCCAACCCCCGCACCCCGGCCTCAGTCCTCCTGACCTGCACCCCCTCCCCTTCGGTACCTGACCTTGCTTCAGGCCCGTCCTGAATCCAGGGCAGCCCAGGTTCCCCCACCATGAGACTTTCCTTAGAGGCTCCAGGTAGGAGACAGCCCAGTTCTCCCTCCTTGGGGACGGAGTCTCACAGAGGTGGGTGTTTGCCATGGTCCTGGGCTGCTTTTTGAGCACTGTGGGAAAGAAGATCATGGGAGGGGCTGAAAGGTGGGGTGTCTCAGGGTGGTGGGTGCCCAGAGGAGAGGCTCGGGGAGAAGGGCTGGCTGCCAAGGTAGGAAGGGAAAGGCGAGTGGGCCGGGAAGTCCCCATGTCCCTGTGTGGAGCATCACCGCTGTCCCCATGTCGTCTCAGGCATCCTCGTTCACGTGGACAACCTTCGCTGGGAGGGCGTCCCGTTCATCCTGATGTCGGGCAAAGCCTTGGACGAGAGAGTGGGCTACGTCCGGGTCCTGTTCAAGAACCGGGCCTGTTGCGCCCAGAGCGAGAAGCACTGGCTCGGGGAGCAGAGCCGCTGCCTGCCCCAGCAGGTCATCTTCCACATCGGCCACGGCGAGCTGGGCAGCCCCGCCCTGCTGGTGAGCCGGAACCTGTTCCGGCCCGCGCTGCCCCCCAGCGGCTGGCAGGAGGTGGAGGGCCCGCCCGGGCTCCGCGTTTTCGGCAGCCCTCTGTCCGATTACTACGCCTACAGCCCCGTGCGGGAGCAGGACGCCTACTCTGTCCTCATGTCGCACATCTTCCACGGCCGCAAGGACTCCTTCATCACCACCGAGAACCTGCTGGCCTCCTGGGTCTTCTGGACCCCCTTGCTGGACAGCCTGGCCCACGAGGCCCCACGCCTCTACCCAGGGGGAGCTGAGAACGGGCACCTGTTGGACTTTGAGTTCAGCAGCAGCCAGTTGGCCTTCTCCGTGCAGCAGCCAGAGCAGCTGGTGCCGGGGCCGGGTTCCGCTCCGACGCCCAGTGACTTCCAGGTTCTCAGGACCAAGTACCGAGACAGCCCCCTGGTCACAGCCTGGCCCGAGGAGCTGGTCGAGAGGCTGGCCAGCGACATCGAGGCCGCGGCTGTGAAGGCCGTGCGGCACTCTGGCCAGTTCCACCTGGCGCTCTCGGGCGGCTCCAGCCCCGTCGCCCTGTTCCAGCAGTTGGCCACGGGGCACTATGGCTTCCCCTGGGCCCACACACACCTGTGGCTGGTGGACGAGCGCTGCGTCCCGCTCTGGGACCCCGAGTCCAACTTCCAGGGCCTGCAGACTCACCTGCTGCAGCACGTCCGGGTCCCCTACTACAACATACACCCCATGCCCGTGCAGCGGCACCAGCGGCTCTGCGCCGAGCAGGACCAGGGCGCCCAGGCCTACGCCGAGGAGATCTCAGCCCTGGTCTCCAACAGCAGCTTTGACCTGGTGCTGCTGGGCATGGGCACCGACGGGCACACCGCCTCCCTCTTCCCACAGTCGCCCGCCGGCCTGGACGGCAAGCAGCTGGTAGTCCTGACCGAGAGCCCCTCCAGCCCACACCATCGCATGAGCCTCAGCCTGCCCCTCATCAACCGTGCCAGGAAGGTGGCGGTCCTGGTCATGGGCAGGTTGAAGCGTGAGATCACCATGCTGGTGAGCCGTGTCGGCCACCAGCCCATGAAGTGGCCCATCTCGGGCGTCCTGCCCGACTCTGGCCAGCTGGTGTGGTACATGGACTACGAGGCGTTTCTGGGATGATGCTGCCTTCGTCCCCTGCTCACTCCCGTGCTGTCCTTCACCTGTCCTGCCCCTCCCCTCCGAGTCCTGCCACCTGCCCGTGCGCCCGGCTCTCTGGAATCTGATGCCTCAGGTCAGGCCCCTGGAGAGGCCCCATCCCGATCCCTTGGACAGTCCCCATCCAGCCGTGGTCGGCAGACACAGAAACAAGGAAGAAATGGAGGCCCAAATCCAAGTTAGGAGAGACACATCCACCCAAAGGAGAGACCCGCAGCGTTACACATTAACATCCACCAGCACAAAACAGACCAGTGGGGAAGCCCCCAGCCCCAGAAGGCATGCAGTGGGCCGAGGGGAGGCAGCTTGGAGGAGGAGGCCTTTGAGCTGGCTCCCGTGGAGAAGGATGTGGACAACAGAGGGAAGGGAGCGCACGCAGTGGGCGGGGTTCGGGCCCCGAGCAGAGCAGCGCACTGGGAACTGTCTGGAGCGCTCGGGCTGGTGCAGCCCCTGCTTCCTGAGCCTCTGACGGTCAGCCTGCTGGTCTGTCCCCTGCGTGGCTGCCTCCACCTGCTCGGGGTGTCTGGTTCCTTCCTCCTCCGTCCCAACCGTGAGAGGTCTTCCCATCCTCCTCTGTTTCTTGTCTGTCTCCCCAGACTCTCCATTTATAGGCAGAGGAAGGGTGATGGCAGTAACACAGCCACAAATACTAGGATGTTACAGTGGTGCCAGAAACCTTGTGACTGTTGTGTGGAGCCCTTCCTCAGCAGGGAACTTCTCTGCATGGGGGGCACTGGTGCCCCAGCTCCTCAGAGGGACCCCATCCCCGCCTGAGTGCTTCTCCATGAAACGCGCTGGGCATAGATGATCAGGCCATTCCAGGGGTCCCTCCTTTAAGAGGGTCCTTTCCATCTCAGGGGACCTCCCGGTAGGTATTTCTACTCTCAGCATCCTCTCTTGTTTTACCAGGAAAGAGCCAGTCAAATCTTTCTTTGCTGGTGACAGCTCATTTTAGGGGGAGAGAGGTGACGTCGAGTGATGGACCATCCAGACGCCCTGATCTGACCAGACAGGAGCCAGGCCTTTTGGTGGGGTGGCCACAGCCCACCCTTCTGACACTACCTCTCGGTGGCACTCAGCCTGCCAGCTTCCTATCTGCTGGTCCCTCCTGCCACCTCTCTTCACCACTAACGCACTGCCGAAGACTCGGGGAGCACCCTCAGGACAGGTTGGGTGCTCTGCTCTTTAGAAGTGTGAGCCAGCAGTACCTGTTCTCCTGAAACCCCTGGGGGAGGTATCTCTGACGTGCTTTTTTTAAAAAAATCAAAATGTCAGGACACAATTTTTTTTTTATCCTCACCCGAGAACATTTTTCCATTTTGTTCAGATAGAGTGGGAGAGAGAGAGAGAGAAACATCGACGTGAAAGGGACACACTGATTGGTTGCCTCCCGCACAACCCCAACCAGGGCCGGGGACGAACCGCAACCGAGGTGTGTGCCCTTGGCTGGAATCGAACCCAGGACTCTTTGGTCTAAGGGTGACACTTACCGCTGAGCCATACCGGCCAGGGCAGGACACACTTAATTTTTATTTCAGCCTCCCGCATAGCCATACCCCCAAGTTCTGACTATCAAGGAATAAGAGATTTTTCGGTGGGACTGTACCATCCCCCCATAGCCACACTCTGTAGGAGGCAGACTCTCAGACAGGTGCCACGTGTCCATGTCACACGGAGGGCTTTCCTTGGTAAGGAGCATCACGAAGTCCATTTCTCTACTTCTGATAGTTCAGACTTTCTTCACGGCCACGGATTGTTGCTTTCATTTCAGATGGGTGCCCGAGCCAGGGGCGCTCTTGTTAAAATTCCGCTTCCCCTGGCCTCCAGTGACACGGTCCAGACAGGACAGCTCTCTTTATATGGAGAGAGCTGACCTTGGCCGAGCAGAATCACAGTACCGGGGTGGGGAGGCCCCCCTCTCTGGGGTCTGCATTTCTGCTTTTTTGCTCTAGAGATGCTCATGGACATAGGTGGTTGCTGGTCGGGTGCCACCTCTGGCCACGTGGGGGCGCTCGTGCACCATTCCTGCAGGGGCGGGGCGGGGGTGGGGTGGGAGGGGAGTGTTTGTTTTTGTTTTTTTTTGGTGGGCTGCTGGTCTGACTTGGGAGGAATTCCCCGTGTTGTATTTGCATTTTGTCTTCTGCCTCCCTGGGCCCTTGGCCCTGAGCTGTTCTTTGGGAATTTCTTCCTCTGGTTGCAACACCAGAGAGAAAGCGACCTCCACATACCCGAGTCTCCGTCCCGGACAAAGGGTGAGCCGTCACCATTTCTGAATAATAGTGAGTCACTGCGGGCCTGAGCCTAGGATGTCCCGTCCTCAGAGGATTGCCTTCCCTCAAAGGGCACCCTTTATCTGTGGAGAGATTGCACGTGGGGGTGGGCAGGAGGCAGAAAATGCCAAAGCTGTCCTTTCCAGAATCAAGTGCTGTCTTGGAAGTCCACTGGGAGACCTTGTCAGCATTCACTGCCACCCGCTCCCTTGTTCCCTTTCCCCCCTTGCCTTGTGCCCGGAAGGAGAGATTCTCAGCCCCGGGCCACCTAGGCTGGTGCTTCCCAAACTGTTTGGACCACGCGCCACAGCAAGAAACACTTGACATCACGAGTCCTGCAGAAATCTGTCTCAAGCACAAGCGTCGCAGAGGAAGTCCTGCCCTGAGAACGTGGGGTGCCCTGTATTTTCTACTTTTCGTTAAGAAAATGCGGCTTGTAGTCCGCTAACTTGTGTTGATGTATAGTTGGAAAAGTGCTGCCGTGACCCAGCTTTGCCCCATCCCACAAGCCGAGGATCCAGGCTTGGGAGGGAGCGCGCCTGCCTGGCTCCCATGGGGACACTGCCAGCCACACTGGGACGGGCACCCCGGCCTTCCAGTCCCGCAGCCTCACGCCTCGGGCTCCCCCCGCCCAGCAAGGCTGCCCAGGCCCAGCGCGGGTGCTGCTTCAGCCCCGGTGATGGGATGCCCGGCTTCCGCCACCAGGGAGGGCGAGCAGTGGGTGATGCAGAAGCCCTAAGCAGAAGCCTGGGGGTGACTGTGACATGGGGGTTGAGTCCCAGGCTGGAGCCTAAACATTCTGCACAACGTGGTCATGTCCCATCCTTGCAGCAGCCATGCAAGGTAGGGGGAAGGGGCCTCATTTACTGATGCTTTTGAAACGGGAGTCTAATGACAACAGGCCAGTCGCTCTAAGCCAAGCGTAGAAGCCGGGTCTTCAGGACTCTAGACATGGCCTCAGCCACTCTGCGGTGCCCTCCTCCCGGGGAGCCCTGGGGTGGCCGTTACCGGAGTCCCGTAAAAGGCTGCGGGGCCCCTCCTCTGGGAGGCCTTGTCCAATTGGCATCTCTAGAGCTAGCATTACTACCATGTGTTGTCGGGAAGGCAGCGAGGGACTTTCCAGGTTGTTGTAAGCTAGAATCTGATTTTGATCTGGGAGCAAAGTTTTCCGCTAACCGCAAGTTAAAATAGTCCGTCTTGTTGATCTTCCCTGCTCCCCATTCTCTGCAGACGACGCTTTATTCCCAGTCTCAGCCTCCGGCTTAGCAGCACCGTCAAAGCCTTCTGCCCGTGGACTAATATTTCAGAATGCTCCCTGGGGGGTGTCGTTCCAGAACGCACAGGCGGGTCCCCCTGGTCTGGGAGTTCTGTCCTGCTCTGCTTTGCTTCGTCCTCTCCCCCGGGGACAGTGTCACAGAAAGGAAGAGAGGACCTTCCATCAAACCTTTTCTACAGTTTTCAGACACACAAGAATTTTTTTTCAACGAAAATTCACGCAGCCTCACATAAGCAGTGTCTGCCTCGGCCTTGCCCAACTGCATTTTTATCTTGAGCAGACAGGACCCCGCAGACCCTTGTCCACTAGCAGAGAAGCTGCCTGGCAGCGTGTCAGAGAATGAGCAAGTCACAGGAAAGGCCAGTGGGGACACAGGGCAAGGTGGCCATGGGACAGGCCAACGCGATCAGCACCCGCCGGCCCCAAAGAAGACAGACTCCAGAGGGGCCAAGGGCCTGGCGCGGGCTGCTGCCTCCCGATGTCACCAGGCCATGTGGCCCACAGTGGCCGGTCCCCTGGCCGTCCACTTGCTGGAGTGAAGAAGGTGGGCTGCGGTGTACCCCTCCCCCACACACACCGCCCCTGCAGCCTCACCACAGCTGGGCAGGTGTGCTTGAGGTGCTGCTGACTTTTTCCAGGTGAGGTTTCCATGAGAAGGAGGGCACTGCCTCTACCCTCCTGGTTCTGCACCTGGAAGATCAGGGTGAGGGCAGATACCAGCAGGGCCTCCCCTGGGTCCAAGGGCGGTTACTGCCCACCTGTGCCTTGTTTATACCTGGGAAGGCCAAGTTGGTGCAATGCTTAAGGGGCAGTTGCCAGCAAGACACCTGGAGGGACGCGTGGGCACTGAAGTCAGGACATGTTGGATCTGGATCACGGCCCTGGGCTCCCTGTCCCGTGCTGGGGAACGGCCCTGGGCTTCCGTGGGCAAGGAGGCGATGGCGGGAACTCCCTGGGCGGTGGGCTGTACGTGCCCTCCTGCGGAGAGAGGACTGCCCCCGGCTTTTATAGGAATACTGGACACTTAAAGATGCTTCGAATAATGAGACACATTCAGAGATCTTAAAATGACTTTTTCTATGTCAGATGTAATGTTTATTTTTTAAACAATAAAATTGTTTTGCCAAAATTCATGCCTTCTTTCTGTGGGAGACAGTGTGGTGGGCCGTGGGCCTTGGCCCGCTGTGTGTGTTCTCGGAGGAGGGGAGGTAGAGGAAGTCCCTGAGTGGGGCCTCGGCTCACTGCAGACGCGGCACGTCCGAGCCAAGCAGCTTCGTTCCATTGCACAGGGTTCCTGGCCTCCTGGGCGGCAGCGGTGGCCAAGGGGAGCGATCTCACGGATCCCCCCCGTCTGTCTTCCTGGCAGCCCAGGGGATGGGAAGGACGGCCCCTGAGGGAGCATCTTGAAGCAGCAGGACCAGGTGCCTTTGCTGGTCTTGTCCTGTCCTCTGCTTGATCTTCCCCTCCAACCGATGTCACCTTCCCAGGCATGTAAGGGTTGTGGGCAGTCAAAGCTGCAGAACTGGCAGGGGTACGTGAGCCGGAACACACTGAACTTCCAGAGGGGTGGGCTCCCCAGGGACCCAGAGGCACAGGCGACAGACACACACAGCAGAGCCCACAGGGGAAGAGGGAAGGTCCCGGGGGCAGTGATGCAGGCTGGACACCAGAGTCTGCAGTTGCGGTCCCGGGTTGTGCCTCCGCCTGGGAAGCACACGGAGAAAGCGCTTCCTGGGGGAGGTAGCCCAGGGCTGGGACAAATCCATGTCCCGATGGGCATTGGCTGTGCTGTTCCCGTGGAAACATGGCCAGGTGGGCTCACTGCCCAAGACTTGAGGCTGTGAGGGCTGCCCCGAGGGTCCCCGTTGCAACCTTTGGGGAGCCTCCCTGTACTTTGGTCGCAAGGGACAGAAACCCAACGCCAACTAGATGGGAAAGCACAAGGCAAGGCCCCAGCTCCTCCCCTCGCAAGGCCCAGCGTGGGGGCAGCTTCAGCACCGCTGATTCAGGGGACTAGGGCGGGATCCCCAGGAGCTGAGCCCACCTCCCCCTGCATCAGGGTGGTTAGATTTAGCAAAATAAATCTACAGGATGCCCAGTTAAATATAAGTTTCAGATAAAAAAACAGAAGTGCCGTTCAAGTAGAAGGATGTCCCGTGCAACATTTGGGACATACTTAACACTAAAACAGTATTCATTGTTTATTTGAAACTCAAATGTGCCTGAGTGTTCTGTGTTTAATCTGGCTGTTCCAGGCAGACAGACAGACATGAGCAGAGCAAGGACGATGGGCCAGATACAGAAACTCACCAGGGCAGAAAGCCCCGGATGCCGGGAAATCAAAAACCTTGCCCCCAGGGTAACCTTTCCTCCTATAGCATATCTCCGGTCCTGCGGTTTGGACCCCCTGCCCTTTCCTGTCTCTGGTCAGGCAGCTTAGCCCCTGGCCTTTCCTCCCTACAGATAACATCTAGGCCTCCGTTGCATTGCAGCTCCAGGCCCAGGAAAGCAGCAAAACCAGACAAGTGATGCGGTGGCTGCCTCGGGACCAGCTGCATTGACCGATGACTGGCTGTGGCTCCGACCAATCAGTGGAGACCACGCCCCTGAAAGAGCACACCTGGAAAGCTGATGGCTCGTCTATTGAGACCCTTCCCTGAGCCCTCCCCCAAGAGTCCCACCTGCAGGAGGGAGCTAAATACCCTCAACATGAAGGAGCCAGGGTGCACTCTCCCTCCAGGGAGCACCCCCTCCTTTCCCTTCCCCTCTCCTTCCCCCACAGGCATGTATCCCCTAAACTCTAAGGGACCCCTCCAGACTTGCACCCAGGAGAGCAGTGGGCAGCGGCAGCTCAACTCCAAGTCCCCTTTCTCTGACTTCCCAGTGAGCCGAGCGGCCCCGCCCAGGCTCTCCTGCGGCTGCCTCTGAACCCTTCCTTCTTCCACCCTCCTGAGTGTGCTTTTCGCTGCGGCCAATACATTCCTGCTGCCTTTGCTGCCTCTTGTCTCTTGATTGGAATATTTCCTTCAAGAAGACAAGAACCGAGGTCTCGTCGTCTCCCCGGTGACACGGCGACTCCGCCTCGTGCAGACAGCCTGTTCTGCGAGGGTCCGCGCTGCCAGCAGCTCACAGCTCCAGGATGCCAGAGGAGGAGAGGGCATCAGGCTCACGGCTCTGCCTGGGGCCTCGGGAGGACCTTGTCGGGTCCATCCTGGGTCACTGTGGTGGCAGTGCCAAGAGGGGCCTGGAGAGCCCTCTCCCTGCCCCCCCTCCCACCAGCCTCCCCTCCCCCAGTTCTTGGCTGTGAACAGTTGCGATCGGCTGTCTTTGCCAAGTGCTTTGCCCGTGTGGCTTCACGGCCAGTGCCCTGCTCCCTTGTCTCATCAGATTCCTGCCCCAAAGCCCTTCCCGGTGGGAACAGGGGCCGGTCTCGGAATTGGTCACTGGGTGGGAAAGGGGGTTGTCCATCCCTGGGGTGTCGCACCAACCCAGTGGGTCCCTCCCAAAAGGAGAAGAGCCTGGCCCTAGACCCACACGGATCTGCCACACACGCCGAACACGGCAGAGCTTCAGACTTCCGCTCAGTGCCCACGGACCCCGAGAAGCCAGGACAGTCTCGCTAACGGAAGTGACCACCTTAGCAGGTGTTACCTCACGTTCCGGAGAAGGGAACATCCACCCAGCAGTTTTTCTAATCATCAAGTTATTCCAGCATCCAGTCATCCCCCGAGGAACCCAAGCCCCAAGGTTGCCCAAGCGCGGCGGGCTGTGTGCCCCGCACACACCTACCAGGCGCTGAGCGCGAAGTGAGGGAGACGGACGGGCGATGCCCAGAAGCGAGGTCGTGCGTGCGGACACAAACACGGATCCCCGTGCTTTCCTTGGCACCCCCGCAGCCAGCTGCTAAAATTACTCCCAGTGCCTCAGAAATTCCGAGGCCACCCCGGCCTCTGCGCTCTCGGCCACGGCTTGAGTCCTTGCAAACATTATGACCTAGCGTGCTGCCGTGGAGGGTGTCTACGACATCCTGAAACGCAGCGTAAGGACCAGGGACGAGGAGGTCGCATTGCCCATGTCATGTGTCGAGGGCGCTGCCAAGGCCACAGGCCAGCGGCGGTCACCCGAGGCAGCCTCCCCTCCGAGGCTGTGTCTGCCCCGTCACACCGCCCGCTGCCCTCTGCCCCCCACCCTGGGGCGGCCCCTGGTGGAGAGTTTCCTGCGATGAATGCTCCGTGACTCACAGACAGGCTCCGTTTTTCCGTTCTCTCAGCCTTTCCCTTCGCCCGTCAGGCGGCAGTCTCCAGGCCTCCCCCTCCTCCCCCCTGCACACCCCAGGACTCACTCAGCAGCTCCCTTCAGGGATGTCCCCAGCCCAGCAGCTGGCCTCTGGGCCTCTTCCAGGGCCCTGCCCGCCATGCCCTGGAGAGAGGCATTTGAGTGGCGTGAGGGAGTTCAGGGCTTCACGACAGGGAAGGGGCCCAAAGTGTCCCCCAGCTGTCCCCAAAGTCTAGAGTGGCTGAGCACCAGCATCTATGCCCAAGAGTGGGAGCCCGACCCGCTCACTGCCCAGGAGGCAACTGAACACACCTCTGCCCAGGTGTGCCCTGCGCACTAGGCTCTGAGATAGCCTCATCTGTCCGTGCCCAGGCCTGGAGAGAAAGAGGCCCACACAGGCCCTGACCCTGGGGCTGCGTGTGCTGAGGGGTGTGGTGACTGTGGCGTTGACCCTCTCAGCACCCCTCTCCTCCCCTCTGGTTGCTGCTCCCACCCGTCTCCATAAGGATGGCAGGTGGCATCAAGCCCCCTCCCTGGCCACAGAGAGGTCCAAGGAGAGAGGGTGACACAGCAGGGTGTCTTCTGTTTGCCCATCCTCCATCTCTTTGCTTCCCTCTGTGTCCTGCCCTCCCCCAAATCTGGGCCCCAGGAACTTGGTCTGCACGGCTGCCTCCCAGCTCCCTTGGCCCCTGGCTCCCCCGGATCCACCAACGGGCCCAGAGTGAGACGGGTAATTTATCGCCCCAGCTGTGAAGGGTCGCCGGGGCTGGCTGCCCCAAAGGAAGGGCACGGTGCCTGGCTTTTCCCTGCGTCTGTCCCTTGGGGTTCCAGTGCTGGTCCCTCCCGCTGGCCCTTCCCCTGCCCCGAGAGGACCGGGCTCTGGCTCTGCCCACACTGCCCACTCCCACTCACAGGGGGGCTCCTGCCAAGAGCGAGTTCCTTCCAGACCCGAGGCCTGTCCAAACAGCCCGTGATGCTCGACTCAGCCTGTGGCACGCTTTCCACCCCTCGGTAGGATGTTGGGAGCAAGGACTCGGGATCCCTGCTGTTCGTGGTCTTGGCGGGACGGTGTGTTTTGAGATTAAGAGCTGGGCTCTGGATTCCAATCCTGGTCATGCTGGTTCGCTGTGGAGCGACAGGTCCGATTTTACCACTGAGCTTGGGTTTCTCCTCTGATCACCAGGTGACGAAGCCTGCTTTCTGGGAGGAAATTCGGTGTGACTCTCACCGTGGTGCTCTCAGCGGCTGGAGGCATGGGCCACTGCAAAAGCAAGGACAAGTGTACACTCACCAAGTCCGTTCATCTGACAGTTGTGATCTCTCATGTCCCAGGGGCTCTGTCTTATCCGAGGGTGACTGAGACCCGGCCCTGCACTCAGGAAATGAGAGTCTGGCAAGAGAATGGAGCACCCGACGGGGCGGGCTCCCAGGTGCCCTGAGAGCTCCGAGGGGACAGGAGGGCTCCAGGGAAAGTTGGCGGGAGGCCGCAGACTGTGTGCAGTAAATGTTGTCAACCCATTCATATCACCCCACAGTATTTATTGAGCACCTACTTTGTGCCAGACACTGTGTTTGGCTTTGGGATGAATGGGGCCCAGGACAGAGGAGGACCCTGCCCAGGGCTCCCAGGCTGGTGGGGAAGGAGACAAGGACCCAGGTGATGCAGGCTGACTGGGAGCTGTGGGAGCACCTGGGGGGGTGCACCTGCCCACCCTGGGAGGCATCACAGATGCTGCTCCATGAAGGTGCTTCAGCTGGGAGCCACAGAGAGGAAAACCCTGGTGCAGGACATGGGGCCAGCCCCATCCCTTCTCTGGGCCTCAGCCTCATCCTCTGCGGCCCTCAGGTTCTGGGGGCTGGGATAGGATGCGACTCCCAAGGCGCCCCAGGCCCAGGAGGGTCTCCTACTTAGTGACTCAGAGCCCCTTGCAGCCTCAGGCCTTCTCTGAGTGCTGTTCTCACTGCCAGGATCACGGCTGTGGAGGGGATCCATCCACACGGCTGTCCATCCAGCAGCCAGCCCAGGTGGCCCTCTCCTCTTCACTGGCTGTGCCCGTGTGCCCAGGTCTCAGCTCATCTGCACGCTCCACCTCCCCCAGCAGCCCCCAGAGCCCCTAAGGGGAGGCAAAGCTTCTCTCTGGGCCTTTGCTGTCATCCCTGTGTCCTTGCCAGCTGCCCTGGGAGACAAAGGTGACCCCCACACAGGCTAGCTGCAGGAGCACCTGGCGCACCTCCTTGCAACGGGCCCTGTTGGGCACAGAGAAACACAGGTTGACAGATGGCCCTGGCTTTAGGCATCTGCTACAGAGTGTCTCCCAGATGCGGCTTCCAGACAGAGCTCAGCCCACTCTCGCTGAGTGCCAGCCGCCTGGGTGGTCTGGGATTGGAATGAACTCCAGAGGCCAGAAGGAGCCTGGGTTCAAATTGTCACCAATTTCCTGAAAGTTCCTTCTGGAGCTCCAGGCAAACCCACTGGTTGAGTGGGGAAAAAACAGACCCTCACTTAAAACCAGATGTCAGCATCTGTCCTGACCAGCCCAGCCACCGCCCACCACACAGCAGAGACCTGTGTGGAGGAAGCAACCTCTTAGCTGGCACCTGAAAGTATTGACTTGGGTTTTTTTCTTTAAATAGAAAGGAAATTCAACCCACTCCACCCCAGTTGTCCTCCTCCTGGGTTCAGAGCGGGCACCTTGGGGACCTCACCCAGACTCAGCTTCCCGGACCCTGAGCAGCTGCGGCTCCTGGATTGGAGCAAGGACAGCGTGGAGGACAGGGAGGGGTCTGGCCCGCCCCTGAGGGGCATTCCTGGAGCTGACTGGCATTTGGCTGACCCAATATCCCAGAGCACCATTCATCCAGACAGGCACTGGGCATCTCTGTGGCACATGGAAATCAGAGGACAAAGGTGACCAGATGACCCATAACATGAAAAGGGGGCAAGGAGGCACTGGTGCCCAGAGCTGCCTGGCTTATGACCTCACTTTCCACTAGAACCTCCATGGGCCTGTACCAACAGTGGGTGGTGGCTGGGCAGGACATGTCTCTCTCGGTCGGGTGCCGGAGCTCTGAGCTCCACTGGGCCTGACGGTTCTGCTCTCACACTTTGGCGGCTGGCTTCGAGGGGGTCCTCAGGTGGCTGGCTTCGAGGGGGTCCTCAGGTGGCTGGCTTCGAGGGGGTCCTCAGGTGGCTGGCTTCGTGGAGGTCCTCAGACACAGGGGGAGGAGCTCACCGAGGGCCCCTCAGCAGGGAGACCTGGCTTGATCTGAGCCACAGCCATGCAGCGGAACACCAGAGAGGCCCGGTGCCCTGGCGGGAGCCAGCTCCCACACAGGCTGTTAAGGGGAGATGCACAGGGAGACCGTGTGTGTGCGCACAGCCCCACGCTGGAGAGCACAGACAGGTCTGGACGACACGCGGGAAGCTGGCCAGAGGCTTGCCTCCGGGGAGGAGACGGGATCCCTTCTGAAGTTCCTTTTCTTGATTTTATTTGTATTTTCATAAAAAACAGTGCATGCAAATGGTTTTTTAAATATCAGAGCAAAACAATAACCCCAGCAATTTCCTGCCCAGCCCTCCTCACGCCCTGTGTCTGCATCCCAAGAGGTGACTGCTTTCAATTCCCTGTGGCTGTTTCTTCGGATATTTACGGCCAGACGTCTCAGGAGCCTGCTTACACTACTGTTTCGTAATTTTGTGTCATTTTTGACATTACCTAAATGTCTAAAATCTAAGAAGGGACATAGAATAATGGTTAAGCTGCTGACTTTTGAACCAGAAACCCCGGTTCGGATCCAGGCTCTACCACTTACTAGTGGAGCGACAGAAACAAGTTACTTATAACTCTTTCTCATTTTAAACACCCTGTTCCTTCAACCCTCCTCCCCTTCCGACTGCTCAGTGCTGACAGACCACCTTCTGGCTCCCCCCCTAATCATTGGCGGGAAGTTCCTCCTCGATGCCGATTTTCCATGGTTTACTGATGGTTCTTGTTTTAAGGGTGAAAGTGGTCCCACACTGTGCCGGGTAAGCTGTTGTAACTCCTTTCGAAGTCAGGAGACAGCACCTTACCTTCGGCTACTTCGGCCCAACAGGCTGCATTACCTGCTCTGACCTGGGCATGTACCCCAGCCACACGCCAGGCTGCCAACGTTCGTGCCGAAAGCCAGCACGCCGCCGGGAGCCCCGGACTGGGGATGCTTTGGAAACAGCGAGGGTTCCTTACCTCTGACGGGGAAAAGACTTCCAGTGGCTCTGCCATCCAAAATCTATTCGATGCCACACTCTAGCCAGCCACCTTGGCTTTTATTAAGATCCCTGGGCACGCCACACTCGACTCCCTCGAGGCTAAAGAAAACCACCTTGCTGATATTTCTGCCCAAAATGCCACCTGCAAAGGAACCAATGGCCAGACATCTGTCATGGTCCAAAGGAATGCTCCCCAAAACGACGACCTGGAAAAATGGACTAGAAATGCCCAGCAATTGATCTCAGAAAAGGAAAAACAATATTGGAAATCTAGTAACTGTTTGTTCACGGCTGATGGGCTGACGTAATGACAGCGTTCACGAACAGTACTGGGGCGGGGGGGGGGGGTGGATTAATAAGGCCGGAAGAGTACCTGCCTTGCTTGACCCATGTGTCCAAAGCACAGTCCGGGGAAGGCTGTTCGCCCTGCTCCCAGCACTTGAAATGGCCTAATGGGCCTTTGAGATTTGGCAAATGGATTTCATACATCTTCCCCCATCTCACGATATAAATGTTTTAGTTGGTCACGGCCTGTATGTTTTCTCCCTGGGCTGAAGCCTTCCCTGGCAGACAGGCCCCTGCCTCTTCCGAGGCTAAAATTCTGTTAGAAAAGATTCTCCTCACTTGGGGACGCCCTCTCCAACTGCACAGGGATTGAGGGGCTCATTTTAGCGGTGGGGTGTTCCGGTCGCTTTGTGCCGGTCGGCGGGTTTTGCATTTGCATGCTGCTTGCTGCCCTCAGCGCTCAGGCTTAGTGGGACGCACCAAGGGCCTTGTTAAACCCGGTCGGCGCGGTCGGTAGAAGACGCCAGATACCCTGGACGAAAGCCCTGCCACTACCTCCTCTGAATCTCAGGTCCACCCCGTCCCATCGTTGGTTGTGCCCAACGGGAAGAGATGCCCCTTGCTTCTCCCCTCAGGACTCATTCACTCTGACCTTTTGAGAAAATTACAGGATGCTCCATGCCCTTGGCTGCTGCTTCTTTCCATCCACAGTGGACCAAGGGACCCGTACTTCAAGGCTGCCAGAGCCTGATCGCTTCTGCTGAAAATCACCGCGCTCCCGGGAGACCCCCACACTCTGCGTCCCCGAAGTGTGTTCGCTGGGAAAGACGCCTCCAAAAGCACTCGCTTCGGCTTTGGACTGGGACCAGGTTAACGTCTCAGACTATTGACTAACCCTTGTGCCGCCAACTCCAGGGAGTGGCCTCTTGGATTCCCGCGTCACACTGTCCCGTGTCACACTGTCCCGTGACTTGAAATTAAAGATGCCCAGGAGCTGAAGCAGATGGCTACCAGAAGGAGACAGCTTCCCCAGAATGACTGGACCAGGCCTGTACACCCTGTTCTTACGGTCGCTTCTTACCTTATCTCCCCTCTCTCTTCTTGGAAGGACGAGGCACTTGTCACGGGACCTGTCATTAGAAGCCTCGCTCTGTCCAGGAAGTAATGACCCCTCAGTTCACCCTGCAGGTAGTTTTGCTGGAATTCCAAAGGCCACCTCATGTTTAAACGGTTCCACGGGCCCATCTTGTAAAGTTAGGGCACTGAGCTCACCTAACCTCATCACTTGATTCCATCTAATCCAACCCTGGGACGGGAAAACACGATCTCTCGAAAATCTAGACGGTCTACGAAACTCTGTGGGACAACCGCCGTAAATCAGGCCATCCACAAGCTTGCTGTCATGCCCATCTATTCAGGCCACCTTTTAATATGCAAATGCAGCGCCTGAGCATTGGCTGATGGTGTTAACACCTGTACACTAAACAATCGGTCCATAGATGCTGTCACTTATGATGGCGGCTTCTGCACACCTCCTGGCTACATCTTCATACCAGGAGGTTTTGGTAATAGCCTTAAAAATGCCCGGGTGACTCATTGCCTGACAGCTGGAGGGTCCAAGGACAACGCGCCCTTGCTATACTACTGTCCAATTGTCTCTTTCTTTTTTTAAAAATGTGTCTCAGTTTATCTTTTTTTAAAACTTATCTTTATTGTTGAAAGTATTACAGGTGTCCCCTCTTTTTTCCCCCATTGACCCCTTCCTCTCCCCTCCCACCCCCCTCCTGCCTTCCCCATACCATTCTTTGTGTCCATTGGTTATGCATATATGTATATAAGTTCTTTGGTTTCTTTCTTCTCGCCCCGCCCCTTCCCTTTGAGGTTCATCAGTCTAACAACCACTTTGTACTTCCTAATCCCTTCACCTCTTTTGCCAGCCCCCCAACCCCCTCCCATCTGGCAACCAACGAAAAGTTCTCTGTATCTATGAGTCTGTTTCTGTTCTGCTTGCTCATTTTGTTTGTAGATTCAATTGTTGATAGATATGCATTTATTGCCATTTTATTGTTCATATTTTGATCATCTTCTTCTTCAAGAAGACCCTTCAACATTTCATATAGTACTGGTTTGGTGGTGATGGACTCCTTTAGCTTTTTCTTGTCTGGGACACTCTTTATATGTCCATGGATTCTTTGGAATCCATGATAGCTTTGCAGGGTAGAGTAATCTTGGTCGTAGGTCCTTGCTTTTCATCACTTTGACTATTTCTTGCCACTCCCTTCTGGCCTGCAAAGTTTCTTTTGAGAAATCGGCTGACAGTCTATGGCTATTCCTGCTTCTTAACAAAACAGCAGCCTCCCATTGGCTCATCCCATTAACTCTCTAACACCGCCTTACACGAGAAGTCCCGGGAGGCATCTGTGATTCTGGGTTTGCCTCCGCAGGGAGTTTTCTTTCTGTGGACCGGAGTAAGTGCCAATGAACAAACGACCAGAAATCTCTCCCTAACAGTAGGAGAGTTGGCCGATTCCACAGCCAAGCAGTATCTGCTCAGCCACGATCACTCGCCTCCTTGGTGAAAATAGTTTGGGATAATTGCATAGCCCTTGATGATCTACTTACTGAGCAAGGAGGGGTCTGCGTGGTAGCCAACGTCTCCCGTTGCACACGGCGAAAGGCCTCTGGAGAAGCAGAAACCCAGTTCCAGGAACTTAGGGAACAAGCACGTTGACCACAATAGATGTCACCTGCCGAGCACTGGCTGTCTTTTCATCTGCTCAGCTGGCTGCCTTTGGGTCTTGGCTCCTGGTGTAGCACCATCGTACAGACCACGTCTGGTAAGTTGTCTCTCATTTTGCTCAGTATACTGCTTGTTACACTCTACACCTGTTGCTTGTCAACTGTGGCCTCAAGCAGTTTCCGGTCTGGGCACTTTCCCTCCAACATGGGACGCCCAGGAAAGGTCTTTCCCGGCACCAAGGGACAAAGGCTACCGAATTTGGAAGACCTTTCCGTCACACAATATGAACAGTCCTAGCACCACGTCATAGGAGGGGCGTATGAGAAGATGCATGGAAAGCCCAGCACAGTCCTGGCATCTAGGAAGCCTTCAGTAAATGTTAGCATATGTATATAATCTTTTTGGACACTCTTCAGGGCTACACTCTTTGTCTATGGTCAAGCCTTTTTTGTACTTTCCTTTTTTGTACTTTCCTGATCTCTAAGGAAATAAACTCTTTCTACCTAAAAAAAGCTGTGGTAAAATCAAACCTGACTTTTTGGTTTAAACTGGCTTTAGGAATCATCTTAGCTAAAAATGAATGAAAGAAACCCCTCCAAAAATATATAATATACAGGGTGGGGCAAAAGTAGGTTTACAGTAGTGAGTATGGGACACACAGAGTTTATTCTTGTGTTATTTTCCATACGAACAACTGTAGACTTACTTTTGCCCCACCCTGTACGTAAAATATATATAAAACCATCCTGTAGGTTTGGATGCGTTGAGTCTTTCTAATTCCCACCTGATCTCCCCTGGAGAGACATATTCAGGATAGCTCCGAGGAGGAAAAAAACTGCACACACGCAGAATCACCAAGCTGCAGCCACATGTGGTGGGCTCCGTACAGCAGGGCGGAGGGCTGACGATCCACGCTCTTGGAGATATTTTTCCAGGAGTGAGGCAGAATGGGAGCTGATCCATTCTCGCTCTCCATTGGTCCCTCGTGGGATCAATGCCAACTTCAGAAGCTCCCAGCACCGCGAGGGGCATATGGCTCACTCCCAGTAGCTGCTTATTGAATGAATGAGGCATCTGACCCCAGGCTGGTGAACGGGGCATCCTGAGATGACGGTAGAGCAGAGAGGTTGGACATGTGAGTCTGGACCCATTTTCAAGGTATCTGTCTAACAGCAAACTGCTGTGGGGGACAGGAAGGAGAAATGATTCCCTGACTATTGGAGGTCTCTGCTCTGTCATTTGGGACCGAAGGGTGACCTTTCTAGAATCTTTATATAGAGTCTTAAAGTTTGAACTGAGGCCACTACATACGGGTCTCTCTCTGTCGAAAGAAAAATAGGCCGCAGAGCAAATCTATATAAAAAGATTCTGCATCATCACTTGTGACTGTCTGAAACGACCTCAGTTACTGTTTATTGTCTGTGTCTCCCAAAGGCCAGGAGCCTGGTCCACTTCATGTACTACTCACCCTCCAGCATGCAGAAGAGTGCTGTTCAAAATGTATTCTCTCAGTATTTAATAAAAATAAATAAATGCTGGAGGATCAAATGACTAAAGACTTGGAGGGGTGCTTTATCGTATTATTTTAATAGAGTTTTACTATAATATTGAAGCTGTCCCATGGGGAAAACATACACTGAAAGACTGTTGAAAACATCCAAGGAAGAGTCAAGACAGGCACTGGAAGTGTTTTTGAAGAACTTTGCAATAATTATTGTCACAAGTCCAAGGTCATTTCTTTATTAATTTATTTTCAAAGTTATAGGAACTTTCCTCAAACCTAGGTATCACCCAGTGTCTCATTTATTTATTATTATTATTATTTTAAATCATCCCCTAAGGGTATTTTTCTACATATCTTCAGATAGAGTGGGAGGGAGGGAGAAGGGGAGAAATATTGACTGGTTGCCTCCCACGAGATCCCAACCAGGGCTGAGGACGAACCACAACCGATTGCCCTTGACTGGGAATCAAACCCGGGACTCTTTGGTCTGCGGGCTGACGCTCTAACTGCTGAGCCAAACCGGCCAGGGCCCAGTGTCATTTAAAGCCACCGAAAGTTTGCATCATCCCTTTATTCTGCTGAGTGACAATGTCTGATAGAGCTACACTGCAATATCATACTGCACCAGCAGGTGTCACTGTCTAATATGTGATCCTGCATGAAATCCACCTAAGTTTAAGGCCAAAGAGTCTATGGAATGATCAATGTACTAATTCATGAATGCTATAAGATCAAAGTTATGTAAGATAAGGTCTACTCTACTTCAGTTTCACTCCATGAGATAAGTAAATCTTTTGTTAGAGATGCAGAATGGGCCTAAATTGTATTAATACTTTTCAGGGTTCTTTGTGTTCTGGTGGATCTTGCCACACTTCTGTGTTATGGCTCCGAAACTTTTCTAGGAAACCTCTTATTATTTTCAATAATAATATGTAAAATTTGTCTATTATCTTGAAATTCCTCAAAAACCTCTGATTTCATTCTAACATAATCCCCTACACATGTGGTGCTTAATTAATATTTGTTGAATGATTGCTCCTAAATTCTAGGAAACATGTAGAGCTATTCTACAGATGAGGAAACTGAGTCTCAGAGAGGTTAAGTAACTGGC
The DNA here is from genome assembly GCA_030848825.1 of Tadarida brasiliensis. Lineage (NCBI taxonomy): Eukaryota > Metazoa > Chordata > Mammalia > Chiroptera > Molossidae > Tadarida > Tadarida brasiliensis. Next base: position 6,057,595 of record CM061264.1, read on the forward strand.
TCAAGGCCACACAGCTGGTGAATGGCAGAGCTAGGGTTTGGGTTAGGCTTGTCTAGTTCCAAATTCCTTGCCCATTCACTCCAATCAGCAAAGGGACTTGGAGAAAATGGAGTCCCTAATGCTGATAAAGGCAGCAGGGTCCTACTCCATGGGCCCAAAGGGGTGCACAGGACATCTCTGGGCAGACTTTTCATCATCAGAAAAAGCAGCTGATGTTCATTTGCTATCTTATCACTTCTCCCTGTAATTTTCCCGAGACAGATTAGAGATGTGAGCAAATTGTACCGATGCAAGTGATGAAATGTGTGTGGGGGTGGGAGGTGGAGTTGGGGGGGGGGGGTGCTGGCACCACCAGAAGCCCAGAGTCAACCTCCTTCCTCCTCACCCCTGTGGAACACAGATACTTAATTGAAGACTTGAGTCAGTCTGCAAATTCCTGGATGGTGTTTATCAGCTGATGTCACCATATTGCAAGATTATGTATCTCTGAACAAACAATAGTATCAGCACTGATATGATGAGCATACAGGGACACAGTTTGGTCTCCTCGATTGCTCAACACTGCTCCATGCTGCAGCGGGTCTCTGCTGGATGACCAGCTTCCCAGCATCATCTGGCCCACCTGCCCAGTGTTCTGGAAGAGAGGAAGGCTCCCAGGGATTCCTCTGGGAAATTTAGGTCAGCAGGATCTAATTACCTGAGTGGATCAGAGCTGAGACTTCAAGATTTATATTGTAGGAGGGTGGGGTGGAAAGGCTGAGGACCTCGAATTGGGAACTATCTATCAGGGTTCCCATCAAAGGTGGGGTCTCTGGCCCCAGATGAACAGACCCTGTTTGAATTATGTCCACGCAACCTTCTCCAGTCTGTTCCAGAAGGTGTCCTCCAGAATAAGAGGAAGTGAGGCCACCTCACGAGAGGACAGCGCCTGATGCGGGGTGCACACTCCATGCATAACAACACATCAATCATGGTTACCCCTTTGGGGGAAAGAAATGAAGCACAGAGGTGGCTGTGCTTTTTCAAGTCTATACCCTGGGGTATACTAGTAACCTGGAAAGACCCCCACCATCCCCGTTTTCACAGTTCTCCCACGTGCCAGAACGTCCTGGGACAAGGAACACTTCTGAAATTGCAAAGTGGCTAAAGGGAGCCATGTGCCCTTTTAAATTCCAAGCGTCCCTGGGTTGCTGACAGTGGCTGCCCACCTGACTAGCCTGGTTCAACATTCCTAGACAATTTGAATCAGGAGTGTCAGCTGAGCGGCCGGAATGCCCACTCAGGCCAGCCCTGCCCCTCGCAGCCAATTGAGCCACAATATTTTAAAAAATCAAGACAAAGCAAACCTGATTTACTGCACAGTGAGGTGGGAAGACATCGAACTTTGGAAACTAACAGAGTCCCGTTAAGCTCCAAGCTTTGCTAGGGCGGGGCTTCTGGCCACTTGCTGCTTCCTCTCTTTACAATGAGTTAAACAGTCCTGCCCTTACAGGTTCTGGTGAAGATGAAATAACTAGAAATCACATTGTTTACAACAGCTTCTCCAATAATGCTAATTCCCCATTCCCTTCCATGGACACTACACACAGCGAGGGGTGGAGAAATGTAAGATTTTGTTAAGACAATAATTTCTTTATAAACTTTCCAGTTCTAGGGTGCAAGTGGCTTCTATGTAGGAGGCAGGGGGAGAAAAATTACTTTGATGAGCTAGAGCCACAGGACATATATGGAGAAGTCCTCAGGGTGGGGACCTCCCAGGCAATCGCTCGCTCGCTCGCTCGTTCGTTCGTTCGTTCGTTCGTTCGTTCATTCATTCATTCATTCATTCATTCATTCATTCATTCATTCATTCATTCATTCATAATCATGCATGGAAAGCGGCCTGCTGTATACCTTGAGTCATCACGCGCTGGGATGCCTAGGTGCCCAGACCCTGGGGTCTGAGAGACCCTCGTCCCTGTGGGTCCCGAAACGGAAATGAGGGGAGGCTCAAGCAGGGCAGGGGAGTCCCTGGCTTATCTGTCGGCCCACAAACTCCTCTCCTGTGCCCTAGAATCACGGAACATTAAGCTGCTGGGAATTTCAAATGAAGCAAGCAAGGCCTTGCTCCGAGGTTACTGAAACAACCCTCACTCTCCTAAGAGACTGAAAAATTATTATTAGTAAGACCACCCCCCCTCCCGCGGCCTGGCACTGCGGCGGTCCTTCTGCTGTTGCAACCCCGGCCTCTGGCCCAGCGGAGGCCGCCCCGCGTTTCCCAAAGACGCCTCCGGAGGGACCGACGCTTCGGCGCCGCCTCGCGTGCCCTGGCGGCCTCCAGGTGGGGCGAGGGGGGTCGGCGGCGGAGGGCGGCCGAGCGGGCGCGGGGCACGTGAGGCGCTGCCAGCCCCCCGCCGCGCGGGCGCCCCGCGCCCCTCCGCCGCCCCTAACGCGCGCAGCGGCCCGCAAGCCGGAGCCCCGGGCGGGGCGGGGCGGGGCGGGGCGGAGGCGGGGCGGGGCGGGGTCAGATCGGCCCGGCCCCGCCCCCGGCGCTTTTCTCGTTTTTCACTTTAAAGCCTTGGGTCGCTTTTTCTTCTTTGCACAGAAGTCGCGCTCGGGCAGCCCGCGCGCTCGCAGCAGGAACCAGGCTCCAGGCGCTGGCGCCGGGGCCGCGGGGAGGAGGCGACTTCGCTCCCTGCGGCGGGCGCGGCCCGGGCGCCCCGAGCCTCTTGGCCCCGGAGAGCGGGCGGCGGCGGCCTCCCCGGCGCGGTAGGCAGGGCCGGGTTCGGGGACCGGGTGGCTGCTGGGCTGGGCGGGGTGGGCGCGGGGATCGCGGCACTTGGGGACCAAGTGGGTGGGCACGGGTCCGGGCACGGGGGACCGGTGGGGGTCCCGGCTGGGGACCGTAAGGGGTGCGGGGAGCCTCCTGTAGCCTCGGGTCCCGGGAGAGGGGGTCGGGCGCCGCCCAGCGCCGCTGCCGATGCTGCGGCTGCAGGCGCGGGCTGGTCGCAGCAGCCACGGGTCCCACCTGCAGGGGCAAGATGGGGCAGGGGTCCCAGCGTCCGCGACGACTGTCGCGCCCGGGGTTGAGCCTCGGCGGCTGCACACCGGGTGAAGGGGCCTAGGGCGCGCGGCGGCCCCCACCGACGTCTAGGTGCTGGGACGCCCCAGGGCCTCCGTCCCCGTGACAGTCCCCGCGGCCAAGGTGGGGGCGCCGACCTGCCCCTCCTGCTCCGCGAAGTTAGTTTCACTTTTCCCGCCAGTCGGGGCCCGCATCTGCATCGCGGCGGGACTGGCCCCCTTTCTGTTCCCCCTCCTGGCCGGTAGCGCCTCCCCCGGGGAGTCCGCCGGGCGACACCCGGGCGGCGCCACCCTCCCCGCCTCCCCGGAGCCGCCGCGGCTTCTCCCGGCAACCAAGGAAGAGCCGAGTGTTATGGCAGGAAATCTTCAAAACAGAAAAACCAGAGCAGCCTGGGTCTGTTGGTGCAAGCTTGGGATGGGTCACCCTCGGCCAGGGGTGTGTGTGGAGACTTGGTAATTGTCCTGTTCAAGTTCAGGGCAAAGGCTCCTCGGAATGTTAATGGCCCCACTTGGCCTGCTGTGAGACTGCAAGTTGTGTGTGTGAGTGAGGTGGTGTGTGCCTGAGTGTAGATGTTTTTGTGAGTGTGTCTCTGTGAGCCCGTCTGTGTGGGTGTGTGAATAGGTGTATAAATATGTGTGTGTGCATGTGTGTGTGTCTGAGATCTGAGTGTGTTTCTGTGTATCTGTGAATGTGTCTCTGAGTGCATTAGTGTGAGTGTATCACTGGGGCGATTGTGTGTCTCTGAGTGCATCTGTGTGTGTGTTTCTGAGTGCATCTGTGTGAATGTCTGTGTGTGTGTCTGAGTGCATGTGTGACTGTGTGTTTCTGAGTGCATCTGTGTGAGTGTGTCTCTGAGTGCATCTGTTTGAGTGAATATGTGTGTGAGTGCATCTGTGTGTGTCTGAGTGCATGTGTGTGAATATGTGTGAGTGTGTGTCTCTGAGTGCATCTGAGTGAGTGAATATATGTGTGTGAGTGCATCTGTGTGAATGTGTGTGGGGTGTGTGTCACCATGGTCACGTGACAGTGGGACCTCTGGTTTCTGACTTTGGGCTGTGCCGGACCCCACACTCTGGACTAGGGGAGCCCGTGCTGGTGCAGCTGAGGAGGGTGCAGGAGACTCTCCCTCCCGCTTTCTCTTTCTCTGAAAATGAACTGAACACTTTGGGGGTGAGTTGGCAGGGGCTGCTTCCTGAGTGAGTAATATTTAATTAAACACTCCAGCCAGTAGCATCAGAAACTGGTCATGAGTTGAGTTTTAACAGGTGTTGATGGTAAGAGCGCCATCCCAGTGACTAAGGTTTGGTATCTTTGGAAGAATTCTCTCCTGGAGTAGGAGGGGGGAGGGGGCCCAGACCTCATCCCTTGTTATGGGTGTGAGAACAGCAAGCAAGGAAGGGGGCGGCTGCTTCTCCCTTCTCTGCTCAGTCCCTTCCTGATACTCCCATTCTGGGTGGTGGGAAGCACTGGATTAAGCTTTAGGGGCAGAGGCTGGCTTCGAAGAGCTGGGGAAGCCCTATCTTACTTACAGGGTATCTTTCCCAGCAGAGGCCCAGAGAGGGTGGCTGACTTACCCAGAGTGCACAGCCAGGGCTATGGACCAAGTCTTTAGAATCCTAGCTGTTGCCACTGGCTATTGTCCCCAGAGCTGAGGTCATGGGCCAGGCACTCATGTCTCCCCAGCTGTAAAGTGATGGGCTGGATTAGATCATTTTAAGCATTTCTCTTGTTCTCTTACTGCTTTTTCTTCTGCAGGGAGTGCTTTACCCAGTAGATGGAGAGAGAGAGAGAGAGGAGAGAGCACGTGCGTGCATGTGTGTGGCGTGTGTGTGTGTGTGCACATGCGTGCGCTCGCGGATCGGGGTGTGGAATGGCCTAATGCAATAACTTTACAAATCTTCCTTTCCTTTCCCAGGGAAACAAAGAGACTAAAAAAGCAGTGGCACATTGACTGCAGTGGCTTTGATAGCCATGAGCAGGGACAGATGTGGCTTCAGGGAGGTCAAGGGTCAGGGGAGAATCAGTGGGTTCTGGGGGGTTCCAGGGCTCTCAGGAAGGAGAGGTCCTGCCAGGGGCTCTGGGTGATGTCACTTTAGAGCTGGGTGCGGCTGCATTCCTTGGGCTGCTCCAGCAAGGCTAAAACCACCCCTCAGTGGGCTCTCCAGGGCAACCTCTTAGAACTCTAACCCACCCCGGGGAATCAGCACAGGTGTTTAATTTCTCCTATGGACCAGGGGCAACGGGGTGGGGGTCCAGCTGGTGGAGGCCCAGTGCTGCCCCCTGCTCACCGAGGACAGTGGAGGCGGCACTCCCTGTGCTGTGCCTGGTCCCTTGCGCTACCCCACCCCCTGGGTGAGCAGAGACTTGCCTGCCGATACATGTTCACATTGAGCCAAACCTCTGATCCTGCTGGTGTTCACGAGTTTAAGCTGAGAATTTCACACCAGTTCTCAAGAAATAGGTTGTGGTTCACGTGAATCAATTTACCTTTTCGTTTCTGAAAAGTTTGAGAATGAGCGTCTTTGTCAGACCAAAGCACAGGGTAGGCAGAGGTGTGCCTCCGTCTGCCTGGGGGTGCGGAATCCCTAGGCACGGGGCGCATCAGCCCTCGGGGGTCCTTCCCCACAAGCCTGACCGACAAAATCCAGACTTCTAGGAACTCTTCTTTTGGACTTTCAACCTAGTTCTCACCCTTGTCCCAATTACCTGCCAGCATTCCCTCCCCCTCAGAGTGAAAGTCCCGCTCGTAGCCAGGTGCCAGGCAGTGCTGCTGAGTGCTTCATGGATGTGATCGTGTTTGATGACGACAATGACGACGATGATGCTAGGAATAATAACGGTGAGGCTGGCATGGCCACGGGACTTGGCCACAGTCTCACCGCCACTACTGAGTGGTGGAGCAAAACTCGAACCCCAATTTGGGCACCCCAGCCCTCAACCGGTACAGTATGCCGCTTCTATCGACTTGGCCTTTTTTCCCAAGAAGTATCAGTTTTTAAATGAAAAATGTTACTATTATGGAAAGTTTCAAACGTACTCAGTTTGACAGAAGGGTGTATGAGGTTCCCTCACCAGCTTCGAGCGTCCACACAGATGCACTCATGCTGTGTTATTACGAAGCCCATCTCAGACGTGACGTCAGGTCGTCTGTAACTACTTCCTACGGAGCATTTAGGGGAAGCGTCAGGTCTCAAAGAGGGGACTGTGACTGCGCTGGGTGGAAGCACACCCTTCCTGACTTGGATTTGAGGGACCTTCCTGGCTGTGACGAGGGAAAGACAGCTCATTGGGGATCTATCTTGTTACCTCCACCCCTTGCTTGAGAGCCTTTGAAAATATGAAACAAGTGTTTTTTAAATTCTACTCGTTGCTCAACATTACGAATAATTGAGTCCACTGGTCATGAGGCAGACCAGGTCAACCCCAGGCACAGGCAAACCCTAGAGCACAACTCGGCTTTGCCCGCCACGGAGGCTGGGCTTGTGCAATGCAGGCGTGGGATTCGAGTCAGGGCTGGGCAGCAGGGGATGTGGAAACGGACTGTCACAAGCTCTGGACCCAACTGACCTAAACTCAAGTTAACCAGCTTCAATTCACTGTCGGGGCGATGGGCAGAGGAGTGGGGGAGCCTTGCGGCCTGCAGGTGCCTCTGGGAAAATGGGAGAGGCAGTGGGTGGTTCGGCCCAAGACTCAGGGCATGTGGCATGGAAATGCCACACCGAATGGGCATCTAGGATCTACCTGGTGACAAGGTCTGGAGGCTGTGCCAGCCCTGAACAGCTCTTGCCAGACCGGCCACTGGTGGCCACACACCGCCACTGGCTCTGCTTTGGGGCCTCTGATGACTAAAAATGGTTCCTCGGGTTACACTGCATCCGTTCCCTGCCAGTTGGGACTGAGCCTGGCGGCACTTTCAAGGTGGAATCAGCAGGTTTGGTAATTAGTTGGGTTTGGGTGTGAAGAAGGGTGAAGAATTGCAGATGTCCGTGAGGTTCCCTACTCGTGTGGGGGTCACAGGGGACGATGACCCCATAGAGAGGGATGAGACAAGGGCACGGAGGTGTCTTCAACCTGTTCAGGTGGGAATGGTTAGTGTGATGTGTCCAGACCACAGCTAGACCTGACGGGAACCTTCTTTCAAAGGGGTTCATACCATCAGCAGCAGAGCACTGGGCGTGAGATGAGATGTGCCCAGGGATGGAACCCTCATTCCTGGCACTTCCATCTAGAGACCTTGGCACCAGCGTCCTCAGGCCTAGTGCTCCGGCTGGGGCCTACCTGTGTGGGGACAGTACACCTCTGACAGGAGGGGTGTGTGTTGGGGTCTCCGACATGGGCACCAGGGTGCCTAAGCCAGCTGGGAAGACTCTCTGGTTTCGGGGTTTTATACTTCTCTCTCTTTTTAAAATCATGATAACATACATGTAACATCAAATTTACCTTTTAACCATTTTTTAAAATATTTTTTCTTTGTTGATTTTAGATAGAGAGGAAAGGAGAGAGAGAGAGAGAGAGAGAGAGAGAGAGAGAGAGAGAGAGAGAAACATCGATGAGAGAGAACACCAATTGGCTGCCTTCTGTATACCACCCATTGGGGATTGGGCCCACAACCTGGGCATGTGCCCTGATTGGGAATTGAACCAGCGACCTCTTGGTGCATGGGTCGATGCTCAACCACTCAGCCACACCGGCTGGGCCCCCTTTAACCATTTTTAAGTGCACAGCTCAGGGGCATTAAGCACATTCACACTGTTGTGCAACCATCACACCATCATCTGCAGAACTATTTCCATCTCCCCAAACTGATCTCTAACACCCATTCCTGTCCCCCAGCTCTGTCACCCACCATTCTGCTTTCTGTCTCTCTGAATGAGGTCCCTCAGAGAAGTGGAATCGGACAGCATTGTCCTCCTGTGACTGGCTGATTTCCCTCGGCACATGTCCTCAAGGTTCACCGTGTTGTAGCAGGTGTCGGAACGTCCTCCCTTTTTAAGGTTGGATAGTCTTCTATGGTATGGATGGGCTGCGTTTATGTTATCCGTTCATCCATCGATGGACACTTGGTCTCTGTTTTTTTATGGCACTCCCTGAGTTACGGGCTCCAGGGAGGGGCCTCACAGTGTGCCTTTGGGGTGCTTGTGGGCATGAAGGGGCTCTGATGGTGGACTTTCTGGGCCCCACCTGCCCCGAGGTGACTGGCCCAGCCTCACAGGCTGCTGCCCCTCCAGCCTCACGGAGATGAGCTGAGGCTGCTTGTGGGAGCTGGCAGGGGCTGGGAGCCAGGTCTCAGGCCGGGAGACCCAGGATTCTGGCTTCAAGTGGGCATTGAGCTTCCAGAGCTGCTACCAGGGTGAGAGGAGTGAGTGGCCCCTCAGCCGAAGCCCCGCCTCATTCCCAGGTCAACACAACTGGTCCCCTTCCTCACTTCCTGGCACTTCTCAGTCTTTCTAGCAGCCCCTGGAGGTCACCATCCTAACTGCCCGACGTTCACAGCACTTTTTCGTTCCCATCCGCTCACCAGCTCTGCGGCTGTGGTGCCCTCGCCCCCTGCCCTTTCTGTTCAGCTCCCCCGCCCCCTCCTGCTTCTGCTGAGCCTCCTGACCCTTCCTGCATTGTCTCCCCACAACCCCCTCCTTACAGCTCTTTGGGCCCACCCCCCTCCTCATGCAGGTCCCTGCTGCCCCCTCCTAGCTTCAGTCACCAGCATCTATAACCTGCGACCCCCACTCTGCCTCAGGCACAAGCGCCCCGCCCTGCACATCGCATGCTGGCCAGGCCAGCACCCCGTAGCCTGCAAGCCCTTGTCACTTACCTTTAAAAACCGAGCTCCTCCCGTCTCCTCTCTTCCCAGACCCCCTTGCTCTGGTGTTCCTGTCGAGGGTGGCCAGTCACCCCCTCGAGGCACCAGGGGCCACTGGCTGTTGTCCCACCGGACTGTGGGGTCCAGGAGAGCAGGACCAGGACACGTGGATCTTGTTCATCACGGCGTCCGCAGTGCTCGGTGCACACAGTAGGTCCCTGCTGGATGCCCACTGGGTGGATGAGCGCAGCCAAGGCCCGTCGCGGGGTGGTTTTGAGCTGGGCTGGCAGAGGACATGCCAGCGCTTCCTGGCTGGGTGGCCTGGTCACAAGTTTCCCTTCATAGCCTCGGCCTGCCTGACTGTTTGGGGTGCCTGCCAGCGCATGGGGTGCCTGCGAGGTTACAGGGAGGTGATGTACATTCGCGCTGGCCACATGCACGGCCTGCGGTGTGCGGGGGGTGGGGTGGGGGTGGCATCTCGCGCACAGAACCGGACTGCCAGCTTCTGATGTCCCAGACCAGACTTTCCCCATGATCCCGTGGGAGGTCAGGAACTCCAAGACCAGGCTCCTCTCGTGAGCTGTTATTGGGTCTCCCGTCATTTATTCTTTCACTCAAACATGTATTGAGTACCTACTGCATGCAGCCAATCTGCTGGAACTGGGGATACAAAGAATGGAGAGGGGATCTCGCTCCATCTCATTGTAGTGGGAGCGACAGGCCCTGTGATGGCAGTACCCAGGGCATGGGGACGGTGACAGGCAGAAGGTGAGGGACGGATGCAGATGGGCATTCCTGGGTGGAAGGATGGCAGGTGTGGAAAGTGAGCATGGGCAGGTGTGTGGCTGGAGTGGGGCTGAGTGAGGGCAGAGAGGCAGGAGGGTGCCAGGGGATGGATCTATCGGAGAGGGGCCAGGTCACTGGGGAAGAGGAGCTGGGCCATAGGGGATGCTCCTGGAGGGTGAGCTCTGACCTGGACCTCTCAGGGCGACAGCCGAGGGCCTCTGGGATGATTAGTCTTCCCCTCTCGGCCTTGGGTCCCTGCAGCGGGATTCCTGGGTCCTGGGCCTCCTTCATGTGGATGTGGCCTCGTGATGGATGCAGTGTTTGCGTAGCACCTTTCCACTGTGAACAGGCAGGTTTTGACCGGGTGAGCATTCTGGGCACAGCAGAGTGGGACGAGGGGAGGAAGAACCTCTCCTCCTGCGGGATTATTTGGACGTTCGGGGCCGAGGACAGGCAGAAGTGGTCCCCGGTTTGTGAGGAAATGACGGCGCCCCAGCAGAAATGGGATCTTTGTGGCTCAGTGGAGGATCTTAACTCAAGGAGGTCTCTTAATATTCTTCCTTTTTTAATTTTTATTTTTCTTTATTGATTTTTAGAGAGAGAGGAAGGGAGAAAGAGATAGAAACATCGGTGAGAGAGAACATCGACTGGCCGCCTCCTGCATGCCCCCCACTGGGGATTGGGCCCACAACCTGGGCATGTGCCCTGACCAGGAATTGAACTGGCAACCTCTTGGTGCATGGGTCGACGCTCAACCACTGAGCCACACTGGCCGGGCTCTCTTAATATTCTTAAGATGCTTATGTGCTCTGTGACATTGGCTTATTGTGTGTGTGTGTGTGTGTGTGTGTGTGTGTGTGTGTGTGTTTTAATTGAGATGAATTCCACATAACAAAATTAACCACTTTAAAGTGAACTATTCAGTGGCATCTAGTACATCGGCCCTCTGTATCTGCGGATTCAACCAACCACAGAGTGAAAAGGTCGGGGGGAAAGTTCCATGGCTGCAAACATGCCCTGTGTGCTTAGAGCCACAGTGGTTGCGTCTGGACGGAAAGTGTACAGACATTTTGTTCTTGTCATTATTCCCTGAACAATACAGTATAACAACTGTTTACACAGCACTTACATTGTATTAGGTATCATGAGTGACGGAGAGGTGATTTAAAGTAGGGGGGAGGGTGTGTGTAGGTTACATGCAAATACGACGTTACTTTACATAAGGGACTTGAGCTTCGTGGATTTTGGTATCCGTAGGGGGTCCTGGAACCGATCCAGAGGAACAACAGGACATTGACAATGTTGTGCAACCACCTCTCTCTAGTTCCAGAACATTTCACCACCCCAAAAGGAAACCCTGTACCCATTAAGCAGTCACTCCCCACCACCCCGCCCCAGCCCATGCAACCACCCACCTACGTCCAGTCTATGGATTTGCGTACTCTGGGCATTTTCTCTGAGTGGAATCATGCACCCTGTGACCTCTGGTGCCTGGCTTCAGATTGCGGTGTTTCCCAGAAGGAAGCTGGATTTCCCTTCCTGGTTCACTTGAGGGCCACTGGAAGGTGGGAACAGCTTGTCCGAAATGCTCGCCTAGAACTGCAGACGCCGGCCTGGCTCTCAGATTCATGGCTGCCAGAGACCCAGCCCCTGTCCTCTTGCAGTTAGCAAGCCTTCTCATTGTTTTTCGTTTTTTTCCAGCGATCTTTTAAAAACGAGCGCCTGGAAGCCCCGGCCAGGTAGCTCGGTGGTTAGAGCGTGGTCCCGATGCGCCAAGGTTGCGGTTCGCTGTCCCGTCAGGGCACATGCAGGAAGCAACCAGTGAACGCATAGACAAGTGGACCAACGAGTCGATGTTTCTCTCTTTCTCGCTCCCCCTCCCTCTCTCTAACATCAATCAATAAAATAAAAAAATGAACACCTGGCGATGTGGAACTCCCTTCTTAAAGCTCATTAGCAGTGACCATTGCTCTTAGGGTAAATTCCCAAACCTGGGATGTGACCTTCAGGGCATGACCTCGTCCCAAGCTCCCTGTGTGCAGCGCCCCTCCCCCATCTCCAGCAGGGATGCCCCGTGCCCTGCATGGATCAGCTCTGAGGCTGGGGTCTGTCACGTGTGGGGCTCCTCCTCCCCGGGGCCACCCAGAGGTGGAGCTGTTTCCAGGACTGCTCTCTGACGCTGTGGCACTTTGGTGTCACTTTCAAGTCCTGTTGTCCCGTCTGGGACCAGAGCTTCAGCGTTAGCCAATCATCTTCTCTTCTTTTTTCCTCCCAATATTTTCTGAGACCGGTCAGGCCCTGAAGGGGGTGGACTGCCTCTGTGTCATCTGTGGTTTGACACAGAGCTTCCTGCCCGTCTCCGAGGCAGTGATGTCCTGAGAGCAATTGTGCCATTTGCTCTCCGCCTGCCCTTGACTGATCACTGGCACTCTAGCAGTGGGTCCTGGCCCGGGAGTTGCCAGAGCCATGTACCATGACTGCAGGTTGAGGGACAGTTTGTAGAAAGGGGACTGGTGGGTTGTCCCAGACATGGGAGAAGACCTGAGCTGTCACCACCTCAGGAACATTGGCCCCTTGGTCATTGGCGCCCCCTGACATCTTTTTCCCGCCTTTTCCCTCCCACTCTTGGGCTGACGTTTAGTTCAGGTGTCTCGACTCCCATCCGCTCTGAGTATGATTCTGCCAGAAATAGCCTTAACCTTTATCGAATGCCTACCATGTGCCAGGCCCAGTGCTCACGCCTGTGGATGGATTTCCAAGCCTCCCAGCAACCCCGTGAGTCAGGTATTACCTCGCCGGTCATGGGTGAGAGGGAGCCTTGGAGGTATCTCCTGCGTTGCTGGGGGCGACACGGCTACGTGGATGATGTAGGTTGGCCGGATTCCACAGCCTGTGTTCTTTCTACTATGAACATTGAACACGGTGGCATCATTTGTCGGGCACTTACTGTTCACTAGGCATGACTCTGCAGGTGCGTGAAGAAGCCTAGGCCCTTGAGAGTCGCCGTCGAGCAGGTAGGGTTGATGGGTGTGCAGGAATCGTGAGCCCTCTGCCAGGTGTGGTGGGCACGGAGGACCTTGTGTGACTGTTCAGGAGGGTGTGTTCCAGGCTGGGGGTTTTCACGAGGAGGAGGGGCTGGCCCTCATGAGAAGGATCCCAAGAAGGCTGCCATATGGCGGCAGTGGGGGTGGGGGCTTGAATGCCAGGTCCAGGAGTTGTCAGTGGGTGCAGGGTTGTCCTTGCATCCCTCCCCCGTCCCATTTACCCCAAAAGTTGCTGCTAAGAGTGTAGATAAACTAGAAATGTTTGTCTCCCTTTGCCTGTGCCTCCTTCGTTAAACATGCTGGCCGTTCCTTTCACAGCCCCAGTTCCACTCCCGGGTCCTTTTGCCTAGACGCTCTGGGGGCTCTCTCGCTAGATCAGTAACCGTCCACGGGGCGATTTGGCTGCAGGTCTGACCGAGGCTGGGGTTTCTGGCTGGGGTGGGAACCCTGTGGCTCTGAATCTGTCCAGGGGCAGGGGGTACCGCACCCACTTTGGGAAGGCCAAGCAGGAAATGGGCCACACTGGTGGGGTCTGCCTCTCAGGTCAATCCCAGGGAGCCTCGAGCAACCCGAGGTTAAACACAGGATTCAGTGTGTGGTGGTGTTTGTGCAAGGTGCGTTCTTGAGGGCACCTCCGCGGACTTCTGTAGGACGAGCCCCTGGTGGATCAGGAAGACCTGGGAGTGAGAACTCTGAAGCTGGAGGTGGGGACCCAGGAGGGTTTATGCTTCTCCGAGGGTCTTCTCGGTCTGGAGATTCTAAGAAGCTATAATGAGAAAGGTCGCTTCGCGTTTGTGAAGCTTGGAAAATTATCCTAAGGGGCAACGCTGGTGTGAAATGTGTTCTAATCACGTCAACTTATATGTAAACGTCAGGGTCCCTTTCACAAAACTCCCTGTCTTTGGAGAGATGTGATGTTCAAAAAGGTAGGTTTCTCCTCCCGGTTATATCCTGTTGGCCAATTCTGAACCGTTCTGGACGAACAGATCCCTTTTCCCCTGCCTGCCCTCCAGGGTCCCAGAAAGCCTGTCACCCTCACTATCGAGTCACACTCAGGGGTGTCTAGACAGCTCAGGGTAGAGGGTTTTTTTTTTTTTAATTTCTTCATCATTCAGCCAATATTCCGTGAATGCCCGCTCTGTCTGGGGCGTCACGGTGCCTGCGCTGAGCCGCCCAGACAGCACCAGCCCAGGAGGCCATGTCTGAGCTGAGTCCTGCCTGGGATTCCTCCCCCACCCCAGGGGGTGTCTCACCACCACTGAGGTTTTGCTGCGCCGTAGTGTTTACATGTATTTTTTTAATGGAAAAGTTTGAGCACATACAAGAGCAGAGACGGTATGGTGAGCCCCACGCCGTCATCGCCCCGCGTAAGCGGTGGCACTCCTCGCCCGTCCCGTCGGGGCGCACAGACAGCCTCCTTTCTGGAAAGACTGGGCTTGGGGATGGCATCGAAGTCCCAGAAAGGGTGAGTTGGGGCTCTTGAGTTTTGGGCTTTTAAACCATGTTCCAGTTTCCTGGGCAGCTCTGACAAGGGGCACACGCTTCCAGGAAATGCCAGCTTGCAAAGCTGGGCTGGGCTCTGTGTGGACGCCACATCCCTGGCCTGCCAGAGGGGAAGACAGACCACTGGAACCAGAGCAGTGTAACTTTCATCTTATTTCTTTTTTGAGGGAGATAGAGTTCTGTATAAGGCTTATTTTTTGGGGTGGGGGGAATCATTTGAATGGCTAAAAGTAAGTTTGGGGATCACTCTCCTAGAGGCAGACAGGGGGTGGCCTTCTCCCACCCCCCCTTGCCTCTGCCTTCTTCCCAAACTACTTCCGTCAAGGTCAAACCCCGGGCAAACTGGCAGCAGCACCCAGGATGGTTCTGCGGGAGCTTCTGGGCATCGGGCGCCATGTGGCTTTATCCACCAGGCTCTGGGCTTTGGGATGCGATCTGCGTTTTCTTCCTGGGAAGGTGGGTTTGGAGCATCCATGAGGAATTTTCTGCGGCAGCTGAACCACACTCCAGTCCCAGCCAGATAAAATAGCTGTGTTTAGACAAAGTGGAAACGTGGGCTGGCTTTCTCTCCTGAGGCCGGAGAGTCAGGAGTCACGGAGACAGAGGGGCGCTCGTGATGACCCAGTGTTTGTCTGGGTGTAGCTGTTTCCCTGAGTTTTTTATAGGACAGAGCAGGTGGCACCCGACCCCCCTCGGTGCTGTAGCCGTGGGATGCTGTCTCTCGGAGGTTCAGAGTCTACACAGCAGGAGCTAAGGTGGGATTCATTTCTAGCAGCATCATTCACTTGCCACCCGTTGCAAATGTCCACGTGGAAGATTTTAGTAACTGTGTGCCGCCGGGCAGTCATCAGCGCCCCCAGAATCCACTTCTTCTCAGTACTTAAGGCTGGTGTGCAGATGGGTCCAGGGCCAGGAAGGGCTGCTTGCCCGAGCCCGCCGGTCGCGATGCACGCAGGTGCGGTCATGGAAGTGTCTGGGTGAGCAGCTCACGGGCTGCATTTTTGTGTGTGTGTGAGGATTGCACCCTCTTACGCCTTGTCATCGCGTTGGGGCAGGACAGTTTGGGAAAGCACCTATGGAAGGCAGTGCAGGTGAGGGTGTAAAGTTAAGGTGACCAGTGACAGTGGGTGCCGACTGTCCCAAGCTGGGCCCGAGGCTGTTGTGTCCCCAGTGGATCTGTGCACAGGGACCCCCTTTTCCTCCTGAGGTTAGATCAGTTCGCTTAAGATTGATCGAGCACTTGCTGTGTGCTGGGCACTGTTCTCAGCAATTTCCGTGCATTGACTTATTTATTGCTGCCCAAAAACTCTGTTGTGGGTTTTTTAATGCCCATTTTACAGATGGGAAAAGTGAAACACAAAAGTCAAATAACTGGCCTGAACTCACACAGCCAAGAAGTCAAGCTGGACATAG
Source organism: Tadarida brasiliensis (assembly GCA_030848825.1). Lineage (NCBI taxonomy): Eukaryota > Metazoa > Chordata > Mammalia > Chiroptera > Molossidae > Tadarida > Tadarida brasiliensis. Next base: position 6,073,202 of record CM061264.1, read on the forward strand.
ACCCAGTCTGTGCTCTGAGCCAGTGCCCCACACAGCCTCGGAGCGGGACAAGGCTCATGATGTGGGGACGGGGAGGGTCAGGAGGCAGCAGTCAGTGGGCTGCTGCACAGGTAAGCCTGTGATACGGGTGTGCCTGGGTGCCACGGGGCGGTGTGCCCCTGCCGTCTCAGTGGCCAGCCCCTAGCAGGCCTCAGCGGAGGGTGAGTGAGCGAAGTGTCATCGCAGAGAGAACGGGGGGTTCTGAACCTTGTGTTTTCCCTTCAGGAGTGACCGAGACAACTTGAAAATGCCCTCAAATGTCCACTTGACATTTACATGATCTCTACTGGGCTGTGAGTAGATCCGGCCCTGTCCCTCCGGACCCTGCCTCCCCTGGCCCCCCCAGTAAACAAAACAGCTGGGAAAGCTGGGGGCTCCCTGTTCTGCGAGCCGCTGCTGGACCCTCCTGAAGGGGCGTCCTGACTCCCACTGCCCACCTCCTGTGTGCCCAGAGCGGAGGTCCGGAGAAGGAGGCCCTCTTTTGGTTCAGGAGCAAAAGGAGAGGGAGGGGAGCCAGAGAAATGAAGGGCAGGGTCCCCACACCTGCTTCTGCTCTTCGGCCGGTACACCACGTGCAAAGGTTCAGAACAGGGCCGCTTCATCGCGGGTTCCCGTGGCCAGACCTGGGCACAGGTCTTATGTCCTCTTGTTTTTCTGCAAGAAAAACCAGTCTTAATTCCCTTCCTGAAGGCCACTTCCTGTGAACATCTCAGTGCGAAGTGGCTAAGGTCATGCTCCTAAATAAAATTAGGGTTTTCAACTGGGTCACAAACTCAGATGCCCCAAGGGGCTGGGAAGAAGGCACAAATGAGCAGTGGGTGGGAGGCTCTAGGGCCAGGGAGGACTGAGGCAAAGTGGAATTCGAGTGTCCTGGGTGGGGGGGCGGCCTCTCTTCGTGTCCATTTCTTTTTCCCCCTAAGAGAAGCCAGGAATCCAGATTTTTTCAAAGGGTTGGCAGAAAACTTGATGGGGTTTTTGTTTGTTTGTTTTTTAAAGAAACAACACAGAATGAAATGTCCGTGCCCTCCGTGTACAGATGAGGACGACAAGGCCAAGGAGCCCCATGGGGTCGCGTAGCTTGAGGCTCGAGGCACTGGGACTAGACCCAGTACCAGCCTGGCCTGGGCTATGTCCACCTCACCACGCTGGTCCTGGGGAAAGCAGGGGGGCTGGGAACTAACTCAGCAAATTCTGCTGCACCCGGGGGTGGGGTGGGGGGGTGGACAGAGCTCTGAGGGACAGAGCCCTGAGACAGTGACATCTGCCCGTCTTAGCTCCCTACAGAAGTCAGCATCCGTGGCCGCCCGTTGGGTGCCAGGCGCAAAGCGCTTCGTGTGGGTGTCTCTGGTGGTCCCGAGGCACCTGGTCGGTCCTGGTATCCCCATCTTCCAGATGAGGAAACTGAGACTCAGAGGGGTTCAGCTCACTGGCTGGTGTGGATTTGTCTGAAGGAGGGGTCAGGTTCCCGCGCCAAGGCTTTGAGACCTCGCATGTTGTCACGGGCGCACTGAGCACCGTGCAGGTTTCCCGGACCTGGCCCTTGCCCTCGGGACGGGCGATGCCTTCTCCTCGGGATCCGTGCCCAGGGCATCCCCTGCAGGTCGGTGCGGAGGTCGGGCCACCCCCTCCCCTGCTGGATGGGAACCTCGAGAGCTCGGCGGCCCCACCTACAGAGGGCCCGCTCCTCTGCTCACAAGGTTGCTGACTAATTCTCTTTGCAAACCGTTCAGTTTCACATGCTCGAGTTTCCAGTAACTACGTGGGTGGATTTGTTTCATTTAAGGGGAAAACAAAACAAAACAAAACAAAACATGGAGGGGGTTTTCTTTCCCAAGAAGAGGACTCGCCAATTATGGGTTTCAGTGTGCGCGGCTCCGGGCATCCTGGTACGGTCCTGCAGCCAGCCGGGCTCTTGGCAGGCAGGCTCCAAGGTGGAAATCGCTTAGTCATTTACAAGTGGGGACCCGGTGCAGGAGGTCAGGGAGGTGCAGCGGGCCACCGGGTCCTGCAGAGGGAACAGTGGCTCTTCCCTACTCAACCTTGCCCAGCAGGGCAGGGCGAGGGGAAGCTTGGGGGAAGAGGAAGGTGCCAGATGAGATAGCCAGCTTCATCTTCCCTGGGCTCGCTCACCCCCCAAGGGACCTGAGCTTGGGAGGACACACTTCCCAGCTGGCTGGGCCGCCTGCTTCAGGTGAGTCGGAGATGGTAGTGACCCAGGCACCTTAGGTTCTGCTGCGGGGGGTGAGAGGCAGCTCTAGGGGACAATGGAGGGCTGTGTGTGTGTGTGTGTGTGTGTGTGTGTGTGTGCACGTGTGTGTCTTCCCACATAGGCTCAGCCAGGCAATGTGAGCACGCTGGTTTGGGGGGTACTGGCCAAGCAGAGCAGACTTTGGTGCTAGCGTTGGGCAGGGTCCGGGGGCCTCTGTGATGCCAAGTATCTGGATATGGGGGTGCACCTGGGGGGGCTCAGGGCAGTCACTCTTTACTGACACGTCTGGGAGTATGTGGGTATCTTAGAGCCTGTGCACCCCTTCAGAGCACTGCAGGCAGACCGTTGTGTGACGTCTCTCTTTTGTGGGTTTCTTCTCCGGAGGAGGCCACCCCGGAAGCCGTGTTTGTTGTAGGCGTGGCTGCTGGAGCAGTTATGAGCCTGGCTGGGGAGGCAGGTGGAGGTGGCTGGAGTGTTGCTCTGGTACTTCCTCCTTCTGTGACCTGGGCCTCAGTTTCCCACCTGTGAAATGGGGGTGGGTAAGAGAACCTCATGGATGGAAGGGGTTGACGTGGGCGAGCTGTCTGGGGCGGTCCTTCCCATGATTGGGATCCGAGGCACGAGGTGGAGTGGGGCCTCACCTTTCGTTTTCCTTCCTGCTCTGAGGCGGGAACATGCCTGGGAATTTATAATCCTTAATCCTGGCCTTTGAGAGCTTGCTTCCTGTGCTTTCTGGAAGGGAAGAGGGCAAATATATAATTATCTCTCAAATAAGATCATTTTAGGCAGAGGGCGATAGAAGCAATGAGAGACAGTTGGAGTTTTGGAGGATTTTGATGAAGATAAGGGTTCACTCTCAGCAAGTGAATCTAGGAAGGCTTCCTGGAAGAAGTGACATTGAGGCCGGATTTTGCGATGTGTAAGAACTTGATGGGGAGGAGGAAGGGAAGAGATCTGTCACTGGTGGAAGGACATGTGCGTGTGCAGAACCACCAGGAGCCTAGATGGTACCTGGGTCGTAGTAAGCACTTAGTAAAGATCATTGTAAAAATCAATGTGACACCAGGATTTTCAGTTTAGGCATCTGGGAGAAGTGTGCGTGTGTATGTGTGTGTGTGTGTGTGTGACAGAGATTTTCAGGCCACCAGGTGGGAAAAGATAGTATCAAAGTTGTGTGCCACTGATTTCCTATGGCAAAGGAATCTATTTCTCCCTTCCCTTCCCTTCCCTTCCCTTCCCTTCCCTTCCCTTCCCTTCCCTCCCCTCCCCTCCCCTCCCCTCCCCTCCCCTCCCCTCCCCTCCCCTCCCCTCCCCTCCCCTCCCTTCCCTGCAGTTCCTCTGGCTCCTTGGGTGGCATTTTCGTCCTTTGACCTTCCATTCATTCCACATGCTTGCAAGAGCCTCTGTGTGCCAGGCTCTGTCCTGCTCCGGTGGCCTTGTGGGGCACACAGACAGGAAACCAGGACCTAGGTGAGGACCTAAGGGGAGACCTGGCGCTGTCACTGCCTCCGTGGGTTTTTAAGGCCATGCTGTTCTGGAACTTCCCGGAGCCCAGGGCCTGCCCTGGAGTGCCCAGGCTAGGTGCGAGGCTCTGACTCGCATCCCCCTGGGAGCCAAGGGAAGCAGGTAGACCGTCTGGGCTCCTTGACGAGCCAGGTGGGGACCACAGGAAACAGCTGTACTCACTCTCCCTTTCCGGGCAGGTTGGGGAAACGTGGCGTGTGTTCTGGGAAGCTCCAGCCTGGGAGGGATGGCATTTCCTGTGGCCTGATGAGGGAGGGGCCGTGGGATCTGGGCTGACAGTGGGCAAGGGGTGAAGGTGGACCTCTGCACCCAGAAACCCGTGATGCATCCCCGGCTCCTTGACCGGGGACACTCTCATGCCTCAGCTGCCGCCCCTACTCTGGTCCCTCTGTGGTCTGTGCAGTCTGCTGTCTGTTCCCTCTGTCCTCTGCTTCTGCTCTTTCTCCCTGGCAGTGTAGGTTCTGCCGGAGGCCCGGCATTTTCAGGCTGTGGAGGGAACAGGAGGTAAGGATCCCGGCTGCATCCTTCACTCGTGGCCCCCAAGGCCTTCCTGTCATGTTCTTCTTTGTCCCCAAGGCCACCCCCACCTCCACTCTCAGGCTTCCAGCATCCTGGGAGGAATGAATTTTGATTCCGGCTCCGACCTGGATCCTGGACAATTACTTGGCCTTTTTGCGCCTCAGTTTCTACATCTGTAACAGTGGGCATGAGGCCCGTGTTGCAGGGCAGGAGGCGAGGCCAGCTGCAGGGGTGAGGACAGTCCTGGGGCCCTGCTGTTCAGCCCCCTCCTCAGGACCGGGGCCGCTGCTGTTCCCCTCTGAAGTCAAGTTGAGGAGGCAGTGGGGACACTGCAGGCCAGGGGCTTGGTGAGGTGGCTGGTGATGAGTGTGAGGAGGCCTTACCCTGGAGCAGCCCCAGGTGTCCACTTGGAGCAGCGAGAGGGGACTGGGGGGCCGGGAAGGGGCAGAGGGGAAATTGGATGGCGTGGCGGGGGTGATGGAAGTGTGGACTCCGCCGGGGCCCGGGTGTGGCTGGTGTGGTTTGGGTGGGGGTGACGTCGGTGGGACCACCTCTGGAAGGGTAGAGCTTCAAAGCACTGTGCATCCCGGTGGCTAGAGACAGGACAGCCCACTCTGAGTGAACTCCCCAGTCCACACCCACTGGTCCTTGGGTGGGAAGCTGCTTCCTGCCTTTCCTGTCTGCAGGCATCCAGCCCCAAACCTCCTGGGAGGACCCTGGCTGGGCCTGGCCCCGGGCCAGCCAGCCACCTGCCTTCCTGATCCCAGGGTCAGAGGCAGGACACTGTCCTCAAAGGGAGGAAGGGGGATTCATACTTCCAAGCCTATTGAATGCAGTGACTTCAGCTGTGGCAGCCAGACTTACCTGCTCAGGACAGGGCCAGAGCCCCCTGCCAGGGACTCCAGATGTCCAGGGTGGTGGCTGTTTCTCACTGTTTCTGGGCACCGCCCCCCGCCTTCACCCCACTTTGGCTACTCTTTGCCTCCCTCTTAAATGTTCATAGCAGAACTTCCTTCTGCAGATATTTCCCGAGCACCCACTATGTGCCAGCATTGTTCTGGGGTGGGGGATGCAGCAAGAATGAGGCAGGCTGGGGGTGAGGATTAACCGTGGTCTCTGGGAGGACCGCCCTGTGTGTGGCAGGTGTGCCTGTCTCTCTTCCACCTGCAGCCCCTCCTCCCTCCCTACCCCAGCCAGATGGCTCTGACCTCTTCTTGCCTTTCCAACCCCCTGCCCTACGTCAGTTGTGTGCAGATGTGGAGTGTCCCTGCCCCCCGTTTGGTTGGGAGGTCCCGGAGAGCCCGTTCATCACAGTGTTCTGGAGCACACTATTGCTGGGGTGTTTTATACACAGTGGGTTTGTGTGGTTCTCATTTATCCCTTGGTCCTCGGGGGAAGCATGCGCCCACCCCGTTCTGTTTGGCAAGTAGTTCAGGCTGTGGAGCAGGAGAAACGGATTTACCCCACATCACTGAGGAAGATGATGATAGGGAGCTGGGGCTGATCCCATGCTCAGTGCCTGACCAGGGGACTTGTAAGGAATCCGGGGGCCCTGTGGACATGCTGGGGAGGGGGTGCTGGGAGTTGCTGAAACATCCTCCAGGACAGAGACCTTGGTTATCACTGTCAGGTCCTGCTGCCCCCCTAGCACAGTGGCTGGGACATGTGTGGGCTCAGTGGGAACTTGTTAATGAATGAATGAATGAATGAATGAATGAATGAATGAATGAATGAGTTAGCCAACCTCTTCAGGACATGGAAAAGTTTGCATCTTTGATCCAATCAGCTCATATTCCAGGGTTGCCTGTTGACTGTCTCCATGAGGGCAGGGGCTCCGTCTACCTAGTCCGGCAGCCCATGAGCCTAGGACAGTGCCTGGCACACAGTGGGACTGACTCAGCTAATTGGTTTTCGGCCATCACTTTATCACGATGTTAGGGTCTAACTGCACCCCTGGGTGGCTGCCCCCACTCAGGCTGACCGGGACCTCCCTTTCGAAGGTGCCCTGGAGGTTGGGCTCTGTGTCACTTGCTTCCTTGTGGGGGACTTTTCATTTTCATCACTGGTGCTTTTGAGGCTGGTTTTAGTGGGACGGGATTATGGGAAAGGGTGGTGTGACCAGGAGGGGTCTTCCCCAGGTTCCAGTGGAAGACCTTTCCCCCTTTTAAAACAGGCATCTTGCTTCTCCTCTGCTCTGATCCTGTCTCTGAATTCCTGAGTGTCTGACCCACTCGCCAGGCCAAGGCAGTGGGCTGTGGCTGAAGAAGGCGGCAGTGTAATTACAGGTACTAGAAATGGTCCCGTTTCCCTCTGAACCTTCTCCTCCTGCCCCCCACCCCCACCCCCCACACACATTCGCTAAACCGACGAGAGCTCTTAAACCTTAGTTTAGTCTGCAGAGCATCGCAGGCGGGGGGCCTTAAACATTTACATTCCTTGGGCTTAGCCGATTCTTTTGTGCCGCATTTCTGGGCTGGTGGTGTGCGGAGGGTGAAGCCTGTGTGGGGGTGAAATCCCAAATACCCTGGTTGGCACCGGTGGCCTCCAAGCACCGGGGCCCATTCTTGGGAGAGGGCAAACCCCGTGCTACTCTGTCTAAACTTGCCCTGACCTGCTCGCCATCACCTTGGTACCTGCGAGAGAGGTGTTTCCGCGGTTCAGCTCCCCAGACCTTTAGTGAACAGTGACTCTCCGGCTACAACGGAGTGAGAGCCGCGCGAGGAGCTTGTGAACCAGTGAGGGAGACAGATGGCAGCTCACGGGCGCTGCATTTCATCACATCTAAGACCCATCGAGAGGAAGGGTCCTCGTTTTTAAATAAGCTGCCCGATTGTCGCTGTACTGTGCCATTGACTCCGGGACCAGCCTGACAGCTGCAAAGTTAAGATGTGACACATGCTGAGTCATGAGAGACAGGATGGGGGCGTTGGACTGGCCCGGGCAGTGCCAAGTCCACGGGAGAGGTTCTTTCAGCTCTAGCGGGTACCTGGGGGGTAGTTTTGGGGCAGAGTGGGGCTGGGGGTGCAGCAGCAGCAAGATCAATGCCAGTGGGCACAGTTGACTGCGTGCCCACCCCGTGTAGCCCCTGCTGGGCTCTAGCTGTGCATTTACCTGCTACAGCTTCTCACCCTGGGGAAGCAGCCACGATGTGTCTGTTGTACAGAAGGGCAGAGGCCGTCCAGGTAACTCACACCTGGGAATAGCACTGGGCAGGGGCTTAGTACCTGCTCGCCCCAAGCTCCCATCCTCTAAGGGCCTTGATTGGCTCTTTATTAAGGATCCAAATCCCTGGGGCCCAGTCCCTGGGGCCCAAGCTCCTTCTCTCTGTCTTGGACGCATCTCTGTGGCTTCTCACACACTCAGCATGTATCAGGCCCCGGGATATGTGCACACCAGCATCATCTCACCTTAAAACCATCCCTGTGAGACAGATAGGGTCATCATCCTCGTTTTGCAGATGAGGAAACTGAGGCCCCAAAAATCTTAGGGCGGAGCTGGATTCGAACCCAGGGCCGTCAGCTCCAAAGCCGTGCCTGCCTCTCACTTTCACAGGTTTTCAGCAGTCTCACTTGCTGTTGTATCGTGATTTGACCTGCGGGCAAACAGGAATGAAAGGTCCTGCCCTGACGGCTGACAGAGCAGGGCTGTCTCAGTAAGGCCCTACGTGAGGAGTGTTCCTCAGAGCCGTGGCAGATGGCTCGCTGGCTGGTCCTGTGCCGACGTCTGGGGAGGCCAGACCCACCTCTGGTTCCATCGGGCTGCAAACTGGCAGTTCTGGAGGGTCAGGAGAGCCAGTGCAAGGTGAAGGGTGGTGGAGTGTGTTCGGTCCTGCTCTGGCCACCCTGATGGTCAGCAGGAGGCTGGGGTGCAGCGGTGGGGCCCCTGTGATGGAGGCGAGTGCTGTGGACCATCAGACACCCCAGCCCCCCCTCCAGCCCCCCTTTCCTTTGTTGTCTGGCTGCCTCAGACGTCTGGGCTTGCAGGGAGGTTCCTGAATGGGCCTTGGAAAGAGGTCACTCCCTTCCCGTGCCGCCGGCGCTGACCCACATGTGACCTTCCCTGTGGTGACAGTGTCTGGCCGTCACTCTTTGATGCTGGCTGTGGAGGGACGAGTGTCTGGGAGCAGGGTGGCCGCCCCTCCCCTGCTCTGGCCTTCAACAACTGGGCCACCTCGGCAGCGCCTGCCAGTGGTCCTGCCAGCCGCCCCTCCTCCCCTCTGCCATCTTGGAAAGGGGAAATCCACACTACTGACCCTCTGTCTGAGCATCCGACCTTTTCCGCCCCGTGGAGCCCTGGCTGTGCTGGCCGCTTTGACTGTCTAGATGGGACAGACTAATCCCTGCTGGGCCAGAGCCCAGGGGGGCTGGTGGCTGGACTTGGCCCCTCTCTGGCCCCCCAGCCCCTCTGCCTGATGCTCAGCAGCGGATGTTTCTTCCACAGAATCACTGGGGTTTTTCCGTTTCCCATCCCAGCTGGCTTGGGGAGCTGTCCGCCAGGGCCTGTTGGCAGAGATCACGGTAGATCTCGGAAGATGCCATACGGCCCAGGCGCCAAGGCTGACCCTGAAGGTCCTCACTGTGTCGCCAGTGCCCAGAATTCAGTGCTGGGCCGTGTCGCCTGTCACCCGGGCCTGGAGCCCTGTCTGAAACTGAGGGCTTCATCTCTAGTCTTCACGGAGTCCACATGCTCACAAGCAGACGGGCGAACACCAGACCCATCTTCCTCCAAGGTGCTTTCTGGCTGCCCGAGTGTCTCCAGGCGCCAAGAGCCCGAGCTGGGCAGGTTCTGGGGAAGTGGCCCTTGCAGATCCTTACGGCCTCCTGGGCCTCAGCGGGACAATCCACGTCCACGCCATGGACTCCCACAGCCTGGCGTCCAGGGTGCTGAGGAGTAACTGTCTGCTGAGATGCTCACAGGTGGCAGGGGCTGTGCCGCACTGGACGGGGGACTGTGGGACCGTGGGCCCATGGGCCTGTGGACCTCTTCCCTCCCTCCCTCTCAGAGCCTCCTGGTGGCCGGGGGACATGGGGGGGGGTGGCGGGGGGACTTTTCCTGCAGGAAGAAGAACCAGGATACAGACCCCAAAGAGGGCGTCACATGCAAGCTTGTCACCAGCTCCCCTTGGCCTCCAAATCCCTCCTGGGCAGCCTGGTTGCTCCATGTGGTCTCAATTCCTGTTTTGTTTTGTTTTGTTTTTTTTCCATTTCTTTTTTTCTAGTTTTTTTTAGGCCACACTTTCCATGTGTGTGCCGAAGTAGGGGACCAAATCCCTGGTGAGTGCTCACAGGTTCGCGCTCTTCTCAACAAGTGGACGCGTCCGGTGCCGCTGGGGTGGGCGCCACGCGGGCGGCTTTGTTCTCACCTCTGCAGGCAGGTGCGCAGGAGGACTCACAGCCTTGCGCTGCGTCAACAAATCGGACCCCGATTCGCTGGCGTCACATTGATTGCCTGCCTCTACGGCAGGTTCCGCTTCGAGTCCATTGCTCAGCACATAGTAGGTCCTCTGTGAGGTTTTGCTGGAGAACACGAGTTGTGTTTCGTGTGGCGTGCACGCCCCTTGCTGTCCTCTGTGGTGCCTCTTTGTGCCCAGCCTCGGAAGGGTTGGCTGCAGGGGCCTGGGTCCTGGACGCTGTGTACTCGACAGGGAGGCCCGGCGGTGGGGATGGGGCAAAGTCAAGACAAAGGCCTGGTTGTGCCCTCGGAGCAAACCCAAACCTGGGTTTCTCCGAGACTGAAACTGCCGGTGCCTGGCCGCCTCGTTCCCATAAAGGGAACTTTGTGTGGCTCCCGATGGGAGGAGGCGCCCAGACTCTCCCTGGGAACGGGGCTGCCACCTCGCAGCCACAGCTCGCTGCGATGATAACGCCTGTGACCCCTGACCTCTGAGACAGAGCTGACACCAGGCCAGATGGTCATGTTTGGGACAAGCCTGTTCTGTGTGCCTCGGGGCCAGCATTGTCTGATCCAGACCTGACACATTGTTTCTTGGAAAACTGATGAGTGGGGGCGGCGGGGACGGGCTCGGCGTGAGCTGCTGATGGGAGCGCCCCTGCGCCGCTGCCGACTGGGGGTTTTCCAGGAAAGAGCGGCCAGGTGGAGAAGGGGATGGCTGCACCCTGATCCCTGGACACTGGCCAGCCCAACACACTGGGGACAGTTTGGTGTGTGTAGGAGTGAGCTCTGGCCACGCTTAAGGACTGAGTTTTCAAGGAATGAGGGGCCCCGGAGGGCTGAGCTGGGGCAGAAGAGCTGCAGATCAGCCGGGGGAAGTTTCCAGATCAGGTCAGGGACAGACGGATGGACCCCTGATCACCCTTTCGGAAGGTGGTGTAGGAGGGGACGCCTGAGGCCCTGTTCCCATGGGGGTGGCGTGTCTGCGGAGTGTGGCGGTGTGTACGGTGGCTTCGTGGGATGGAAGCAGCCACTCACTCCTTCACCGGGTGTTCATAGAGCACCTGCGTTCCAGGAGCTGTTCCGGGCTCCTCGTGGAACGTGTGTTCTTGTAGGGGTCAGGTCTTCAGCAGATAGCCAAGTGAAGATCATTGAAAAGTGCTGGAGAAGAGCTGAGTGGGCCAGAGGGTCAGGAATGCTGGGGACAGAACAGTTTTCATTTAAAGTAAGGTGACTGGGAAATGTGTCAGTGTTGAGGCAACCTGTGAGCAGATGCCTGGTGGAAAGGAGGGAATAGCCACCTGAGTACCCAGGCCCAGTGTACCTGGTACCAGGCAGAGGGCTCGAGAAGTGCAAAGGCCCTGGGGTAGGAGCTTGGCATATGCCAGAAACATCCAGGAGGTCAGTGAGGCGGGGCAGAGTGTGGGAGGGAAGAGGAGAAAGGGGAGAGGGACAAGGAGGTACAGGAGGTTGGGCTGTAAGGGCCTGTGGGCCACTGGGGGACACCTGCTTTCAACTGAGTGGAACCAATGGCGAGTCTGGGCAGAGGAGGCTGGTGCTGGGGACTGAGAGGGGACAGCGAGGTGATGAGGGTGAGCAACAGCTACCCACAGCCCATGGCTGGGTTCTGGGTAGATTGAAGGTAGGACCAACAGGGTTTGCTCCTGGACCGGCTTAGATTTCCACCCCATCACTCACACATGATGCAAGCACGGAGGAGGCGTGCCGCCATGAGGCAGGGTCGCTCCCTCCTCCAGCGGTTGTTTAACTGGTACCTTCTGCATGCCAGGCTCTGGGCCTGGTGTAGAGCAGCCTGGTCCCTGCCTTCCAGGAGCAGAGGCAGGTAGGAAAATCAGCAGTCTCGGCATGTCTCCTGCTGACGGGGGCAGGGCGTGGTGCTCGGCACACAGCCGAGGATCGGTGAATGCACGGAGAGCACACACAGGTATTGAGAGGACACAGAGCAGAGGCATCTAAATGACACTGGAGACAGGTCAGGAAGGCTCTCCAGAGGGAACCTGCGCCCAGGGCCAGCGTCTCCCTGGGAAAAAGCCTGATAAGAAAGCCGGGGTTCCAAGTGGAAGAAACAGCATGAGCGAAAGAGTGAAGCCGTTCCAAAGCTTGGCTTCGAGTCAGGCAGGCCTTTCCCCATGCAAACAGCCTTAAACAAGCGACTGGTTTGCTGAACCGTAAGCAGCTAAAAAGTCAAGGGGTTTCAGGCACGGCTGGATCCAGAGGCTCAAACTCTGGCATTGGCAATTGCCTCTCTCTCTGTTTAAGCATCTGCTTTCCTTGTGTTGGGCCTCTTTCTCAGAAAGTCATTAAAGCAGAAGTCCCCAGATTGCCTCTGCCTGGTCACAGGGGTGGGTGATGCCTCAGTGCATGGACTGAGGCACGTACCCCTCCCCCCACAGCCCAGGGCCAGGAATGGGAAGAGCCAAGTCAGAATCGAGGTGCATCACCAAGGCAAGAGAAGCCAGGTGCTGGGCAGAGGAGTCAGAAGCCCGCCCCGACTTGTTAGGGACACTGGTGTCGTCCCCTGGTTTTGTGTGTTGTGGCAGGGAGGGCGGTGGGGAGGCCACAGAGGCAGTCAGAACCAGGTCATAAAACGCTTTTCTATGCAAGAGTTTGGTGATTGATCCTGAGGTGTCCCTGCCACGGGCATATCGTAGGCACTCAGTACATTTGCCAGGGTGACCTGCATGGCTCGTGAACGGCCACCAGACAGCTGAGCGTCTGAGAGAGCTCTGTGTGGAGGCTGGAGGCTGCAGGGAGGGTGGGGACAGTCAGGACCTCGGGAGGGCTCAGCACACAGCCTGGCACGGGGGCCTTCCTCCGGCTTCCTCCTGCGCAGACACTCTCTGCGCTGCCCCGTTCCATATGGGGCCGTCTGGACAAATTTGGGTGGCGGAGTTGAAACCTATCATTAGCTTTGCCCCCAGCATCCTCTGCCTTATCCGGAGAGCTGTTTCCTTCACTTCCCTCTTTAGCTGCCGGCGAAGGTTTGTGGCAGCCGAGCAGGGTGTGTTGCTAAAAGCAGCCAGTTGCCCGGGGAGGCTGCCTTTTCACTTGGGTGGCCCTGCTTCCTGGGCTGGCACAAAGCTCCCCGCGGTTGAATTTGTTTTTTTCTCCATAAAAACTCGAGGGGAGATGTATTTGGGTCCCCTTGTCTGTCCTGGGAGCAGAGAAGATGCTGCAGGGAGTCCGAGGTCCCCGAGGTCAGAGGCAGTCACCTGCACGTCCTGGGTTCCGTCTTTCCCCGGGCGTGCGGCGGGGCTGGCCGCTGGCATTGGAGGGGTCAGGTGCAGCGTGCTCCGTGGGGCTGAACGAGCTCTTCCCTCCTTCGGTCTGTGGGGCCTTGGTGCTCAGGAGATGCCTTGGGTAATGAAGCTTCACCCCAAGGGACGCTGGAGAAGACCTGGGCTAGTCCTCGCACTGCTCACGCTGCTTTTCTGAGCCTGTCTCTCTACCCCATCTCTCTTCACCCCGGGGAAGCACTGAAGTGCCCACAGAAAGTCAGTGGGGAGTGTCCGAGTGGTGCCCCAAACCACCCCTTGAACAGTGGCTAAAGTCCACTGAATGGCCGAGAAGGTGAGATGGGACCTTGATCCCTGGGGTCACTGGCTCCCTGTGACCCTGTTCTCCCTGGTGGCTGGGCTGCCTGGGGAGACTGCAGTGCGGGAACTGGGGAGGTGGTCTGAGGACCCCTGAAAGGCAGTCGCTGGGCAGAGGTGCCCTGGCTCTCCTCCCCCCTCACCAGCCCTTCATCAGTCGCCTTTCCTCCCACTCTCCTGGCAGAAGCCGCCACCCGCCAACTGTTTCCAAGGGGCTTTCCTCATTACTGCGCTTGAGTCTGCGTTGGTTTAATTTGAAAGACGTATTGCTCTGAGTCAAAACACAGAAATCCCCCTGCGTGGCCGTGATGTTTGCTGCTGGGAAGCAGCTGGCGCCTTCTCTGGGGGGTCCCTAATCCTTCCCTTCCTGCCTGCCGCCAGGTGGGTGTGGCTCCTGGGTCTCCAGACCCAGCCTCCCCTCACCCTGGGGTTCTCTGGGGTGGTGCTCAGGGTGGGCATCAGGATGACTCCTGCCCCTTGATAAACCCACTGCCAGTCACTGGGAAAGAGACAGGCACAGGGCCCACGTCTGGAGCATGGCCCTAAGAGGGATGGTCCGCTGCACAATATAGGTCTTTTGGGGGTACATGTGTTAAAGTTTTGCAGATTGGGTGCATAACCCAAAGCGTAGCCACTTTAAATGAGGCTGCAGTTGGTGAAGAAAGGGGACGGTGCGGGGGGTCCAGGGAAGTTGGGGGCTGGCAGAGCGCAGGTGTAGGGGACGAGGGCGTGGGCGGACAGACAGCAGGATCCTGGCACTCCCCTGTGCTTTGGGTATGATGTGTCATCCAGTGGGTGTGGACACGGGGGCCTGAGCCTGGAGGAACAGGCTCCGGGAGGATTTGGGGAGAGAGGTTGGACCCGTTTCTTCAGTGGTCGACAACATTTTCTAAGATTTAGACCAAAGGGCAGCTAACTCTCAGGGCCAGAGAGTAAACGTCTAGCCGTCATGGACCAGGTGACCTCTGTTGCAACTGCTTGACCGCTGGAATGAGTGAGCGAGAAGGCTAGAGACAGCGTGTGAACAGAAGGGCAGGGCTGTGTGCCAGTCAAACTTCATTGACAAAACAGGTAGCAGGCCAGATGGACCCAAGGGGCATCGATTGCCCACCCCCGGTCTAGATTCAGAGCTGGGCCCAACAGGGCTCAGAACCAGCCAAGATTACCCGCCAGAAAGCAAGCCCCTGACCTTGGGCTATTGAATGGGTGTGCCAGTTAGACCTACACTTGGGGGCCTTGGGGACACAGCGTGGACCTCGCAGACCGTTTGCAGAGCTGGAGCCGGCAAACAGCCCCTGCCAGCCCGGTGCCGCGCACCCAGCTCTGCCGTGCGCTTTTGTACCCTCCTGCGGGGCAAGGTAAACGGGGCTGGGACGAGGCAGAGGCCCTGCTCAGCATAGAATTGAGACGCCACAGAGCTGACAGAGATTCAGAGGCCCTCCACGCCGGCGTCCCTTGGGGTGCTGTGGGAAAATGTGCTGTGGGAAGAATGTCCCTTTCTCTTCCAGTGTGGGAACCACTAGAGTTCAATGATGCCTGCCAAACTGCTGTCCTACAGACCTTCTCAGAGCTTTTAAGATGCTGATGGGTTTTGTGACTCTCTAGGAGGGGATATAGTTCCCCAAACTCTGCTTAAGAACCTGTCCAGACCACTTTGGGGAAGCGCTGATCTCCCTCGGCCTTCAATTTATAGATGCCGTAACCTGATGCCTGGAGGGGCCGAATGTGTTGCTCAGGGAGACACCGGAGGCTGGTGACAGTGTTGGGAGAATCCCTGAGTTCTTCCCTCCTGGCCTGGCAAACCCATGGAGCTGAGGTGCCCCTGCCAATCTTGTCCTGATGTGGAGTCACAAATGTGGGTGTCCTGGACTGTGCTTCCGGCCACAGTGAGATGAGGTGGTCCCAGGGGGTCATTGCCTTCCGTTGGAAGCTCACTCTGTCTCTGGTCTCTCGGTGGCACTGCTGACATTGTGGGCAGATCCGTTTCTGATGTAGGGGCTGTTCTTATGCTGTAGGGTATTTAGTGGCATCCTGGGCTTCTACCCACGACATGCCAGTGGCACCCCCACCCTCATTTATGACCACTCAAAATGTCTCCAGTCCTGGCCAGGTGTCCCCGGGGGTAAGGTCCCCCAGTGAGAACCTCTGGTCTGTCCTCAGTGGGAATTCACCGGTAACGGTAAAAAGATCCCCGAGCTCTGCCAGATTCGGAGCGTTTTCCGGTGGCACGGGCGCAGGGGAGGCGGGGGAGGCGGGGGAGGCGTCCCAGGCAGGTTGCTGGGAGAGTCCTGAAGGTGAGAAACCGTCCAGGGGTCACCAGTGCTCAGTTCTCACATGGTCAGCCGCCCTCAGTCGAGGAGTTCGGGGCAGGGGACACAGTGGAGAGGGAGGCGAAGGCGAGGTCCCAAATGGATAGAGGTGTGCGTGTCACAGTCAGAGGACTTCACATCTTGCAGGGGCAGTGATGGAATGTTCTGGAAAGGCAGTGGGGAAGGGTAGGTGGGACCGGTGCGGAAGGCAGTGAGGGTGGAGAGTGTTTTGGGAGGTGAGCCTGACAGTGAACCAGAAGTCAAGGCCGGAGTCCGGGAGCCATCCCAAATCTCAGCCGTGAGTGGACGGCCAGGAGCACCGAGGGCGTGTGCGGTGGCAGGGAGGCGGGGAACACGCTGCGGGCAGTGTCACTCTACAGACATGTTGTTCTCGAAACTTTGACACTGGGAAGCTTTTGGAGTCTTTTCTGGGACTCGTTCCCAGAGTCCAGGGAGGAAAGTGTCCCTGGGTGACAGCTGGTTCAGAGACCCGGGAGCTGGTGGCCACATGTGTGTGCAGCAAGGAGGGAGCTGATGTCTGCACGGTCCCACACCCTCGTCTGGCTCGCAGGGGTCCGTCCTTTCTCACCGACGTTCGTTAGAAGTTGCTGGGTCTGCGGGCAGGGGGCAGACACTGGGTTTTGTCTCCCAGTCCAGCATGAGGTCGTGCAGGGCAGAGCTCGGCACCCTGGCGGCTGCTGGTCAGTCAGCGAGTCAGCGAGTTCCAGTTGGTGAGTGAGGGAGTTTAGTTAGTTAGATGTAGTTTAAGGTGACGCGGGTCTCACAGGGCCGCCAGGGGGTCTGCGTGGTTCCGTGGTGACAGCCTTCCAGGTGCGTGGGTGGGGTGGGCTAGCGTGGGTGGTGTGGGAGCTGAACTGGGGCAGGAATAGCTGTTAGAGCTAGCAGAGGGCTCAAGAAAGCCTTTCTGTGACAAAGTGGGCCGAGGTCAGTGTGGGACAACCTTTGGTGCCGGTCTTGGAAGGAGGGACTCTGATGGAGCCAGGAGGAGGCCACGCCGGCCGGCGGCGCGATGGAAATCACCCACGTGCGAAAGAGAAGGAGCACACGCTCTGATGCTGCCAGGAGACACCGTCGGTCTGACCAGCCCTGCTGATGGGTGTCAGCCCTGCATGGAAAAATAGGGGCTTGTCACTTCCAACCTTTGTGCTCTGCTGTAGGTCATCTTTTCCACGGTGAAAATAGCTTTCTTGTTGTTCCCGATGAGGTTACACACTCGCTGGGAAGAAACTGAATGATGCATGGTTTGTAAACATAAGGGCAGGTCACCTGACATCCTGCGGGACCGCGTGAACGTCCTGACGCCGTCCTCGTAAGTCGATGGTTCGCACACATTCGTGGCTTCGCTGCGCACTTTGGAGGGGCTGTTTCGTGTCTGCCGGCCACCCCTCCCCCCTCTCCCCCTTCTGTCTGTCACTCCGGTCCTGAACTGATGTCAACGTGGAGCATGTCTGTCTTTTTTTTTTTTTTTTTTTTAATGATGGTAATACACAGAACAAAATTTACCATCAGCCTTAGTCATCTTGAACTGCTGTAACAGAATACCACAGACTGTGGGGCCTGAACAGCAGACGCTTCTTTCTCACAGTTCTGGAGGCTGGAAAGTCCAAGATCAAGGTGCTGGCAGACCTGGTGTCTGGTGAGAGCCCTCCCTGGTTCGTGTATCACCTGTGGGGAGAGAGATCATCTCTCTGGTGTTTCTTCTTATAAGGGCACTGATCCCATTCCCGAGGGCTCCAGCCTCATGACCTAATCACCTCCCAAAGGTCCCACCTCCTGACACCATCACATTGAAGATTAGGATTTCAATATATGACTTGGGGGGCGGGGGCACAAACATTTAGCCTGTCACACTGTCCTAACCATGTTTAAGTGTACCCATGGTGTCAAGTACAGTCACCGTGTTATACAACCATCACCACCAACCATCTCCCTCCTTTCATCTTGTAAAACTGAAACTCCATCCCAACCAAAATATAACTCTCCATTCCTCCCCTACTCAGCCCTTGGCAACCACCATTCTGCTTTCTGTCTCTGTGCATTGGATGACTCGGTACCGCGTGTAAATGGGCTTATATAGTATTTGTCTTTTTGTGACGGGCTTTTTTCTCTCAGCACAATGTCCTCAAGGTTTATCCACGCTGTAGCATGTGTCCAAATGCCCTTCCTTTTTAAAGCTGAATAATAGTCCATCGTGTGGTTGGACCACATTTTGTTTATCCATTCACCTGTCAGTGGATGCTGAGGTTGCTTCTCTCTTTTGTCCATTGTGAAAAAATATCTGTTTGACACTCTGCTTTCCGTGCTTTTGGGTATCCACTCAGAGGTGGAATTACTGGACCCTACGGTGATTCTACTTTTAGATTTCTGAAGACCGCCGTGACTGCACCATTTTACGTTCCTACCGATAGTACACAAGGGTTTCCATTTGTCTACATCCTTTTCAGCATCTCTTGTTTCCTGGGTGTTTTTTCTCAACATCAACCTTTTAGTGAAGGGTGCTACACCCCATATTCCACACCTTCCTGCCTGCCCAGGCATATAGATGCATGCATCTTTGAGGACACCATGATTTTACCCAACCGGGCTCGCCTTCCGTATTCTGTGCCCCTCTCGCTGGATGAGCGTGGCCCTGGTGTGGTTCTGCCTTGTCTTTTTACCTGCTGCGTGACGGTTCATGGTGCAGACGCAGCAAAGCTGTCTACCTGACCGACTTCCGCCGACGGCGACACACTAATTTGGAGGGGCAGAAAATGACAGCGACCCTGTCACACACACCCCATACAGACTTCCTTAGTAGGGGTGCTTTCATTGCCGTGGGCCACGCCCCAGGAGCAGAATTGCTGAGTCGATTGCCAGTTGCATTCCCCAAACCTGCACCAATTCAGAGCCTTGTGGGCACATCCTGCCCCCCGCCCCGCCCGCAGCAGGCGCCTCTCTGTACTGACCGAGTGGGAATCTGTGGGGTGCAGTGATCGCTTATGGTTGCTGAAATGTGTGCTTCTCTGTCTACCAGGGAGCTCGGGCATCTTTTTGTTTGTTGACTTTTCTTCTGAATTGCCTGTTCGAGTCCTCTGGCCACTTGACTGTTGTGCAACGGAAGGACCAGCAGCAAATGTGACAGACTGTTGAAAGCTGTTCATTTTAGGTGTTGACAACATGAGTCTCTTTTGTGCATTTTCGAAATACAGATTTTCAAAATGAAAAAAAGGATCTGAATGAGAGTGTTGTAGGAGGATTGGCTGAGGTCAGAGAGATGCTGTGGGCAGGGAGACCAATTTGGAGACTCTTTGCAGCACTAGCCTTGGACGTGATAATGACTGAACAGTGAAAATGGGGACAGATTTGGGCAATTACGCGGGAATTTATACCATTTGCTGATAATGTGGGAAGCTCAGAGGAGGAGGAATCCAGGCAGATGAGGGGTTTGAATCTGGGTGCCCGATGGGGGAGGGTGTGAGAACAGAAATTACCGAGATGCAGAGGCTGGGAGGGGGCTGTTGGGGGGGCTGGGTGTGAGTGGGGGCAGGGTTGCCATAAGAGTGATGGGGCTGGACCACCCTGTAAAATACATGGTTGTCTAACCGCTGTGCTGTCCATCTGGAAGGACACAGAATAATACCCCTGAATACAAACTGCCATTGAAAACACAAAGACTGATGCTGTTGGGTGGGTGTGCCAGGTTCAAGTGGAGATGCTCCCTGGAGCCATGGGAGGGAGGGCCCCTCAAGAGCACCTGCGTTGAAGGAGCAGGAGGAAGAACTGGCGAAGGAGCTGGGTGGGAGGCTTGCAGAGCGGAAAGTTCACCGTCACGGAAACCAGCGTCTCAAGGTCAAGGACGTGGTCAGGACGTTCAAACGCGGTTGGGAGGCAGAGACGATGCTTCTTCAGGCCGTTCAATGTATTGATTAGGAGGTTGTGACCTTGGAAGAGTACTTTCCCTGAAGTGGTTGGGGCACGAAGTCAGCTTGCTGGGTTTTGCTGCCTAAGTGCGTGGAGGGTGACGGAGGCCACAGGAAGTGTGGGTGGCTGCAGGAGAGGGTGTTGGGTACATGGGGCGGTCTTGGCACCCGGGGCTCTGTGGCACTCTGCCTTGGTTTCAGTGATCTTCCCCAGCCAGCATGGACTGAGCTGCCCTCGGGGGGCCGTGCTAGGCACCACCACCCCCGGTGTCCTGGCAGGTCCACGGGGGAATCTGCAGAAGCTGCCTTCCTTCCGAGAACCTCGAGAACCTTGGTCTGCTCTGTTCGGTGTCTGTTCCCAGTGTGGCCCCAAGGGACCAGTGGAGACATGAGTCATTTCCTGGACAGCAACCTGTCCCAGCATCTTAGCCGTTCGGGGCGTGCTCTTTTCATACATGTGTCTTCTTTTCAAGTCCACTTCTGTTTCCTGCCAGCTCTGTCTCCTTGTCGGGTTCGAGAAGCACCTGCCGTGTGAAGCAGCAGGCGAGTAGCCCGATAGACTCGACCAGGAAGCAGCCTGCGGACATTCAAGCCTTCTCTTTCTATTCCAGATGGAAGGGAGGGAGGTTGGCAAAGAGGTCTGAGGAGCCCATTAGCCAAGTCAGGGGTGACTTTCTCCCCTGCTTAGGCCGATGTCCCTCTCCAGCACAGCTCCTGGGAAAACCACTCCATGTGCGGACACCCCTGGCCGCTGGTCAGCCTAAAGATGCAGACAGGTCATGGCCAGGGACGGCTGGCCAGGTGTCTGAGCATCGTCCCAGTAGCACCAGGATAGAAGGACCCCTTTCATCCCATCATTTTTCTATGCCTCAGATTTTTCTTTTTTCTTCTCATATAAAAACGAAGCCTCTTTTACTGGTGGCAAACGAGCTATAACGTACAACTCACCATTTTAACCACGTGTAAGTCTAGACAGGTCCGTGGCATTAAGCACAGTCGCTTGGTGCCGCCGTCACCACCACCCATCTCCTGGACATTTTCTTCCTCCCCAGCTGAAACTCCGTCCCCGTGAACTCACTCGCCCTCCGGCTCCCGGCCCCACCGTCCACCTCTGTCCTGTGGTTTTGACCTCTGCAGGTGCTTCACGCAGCGTGTGTCGTCTGTGACTGGCACGTTTCATGTCACATGATGTCCTGAAGGTTCCACCGTGTTGCAGCACGGGCCAGAACTTCCTTCTTCTTAGACTGAGTAATCCCATCCCGTGGACCTTCTGTGCCTCACTGGTCCATGCATTTGTCGAAGGATACGTGGGCTGCCTGCATCTTTCGGCAGCTATGGATGTGCTCCAGACGCTGCTTCCAGTTCTCCTGGGTCTGTCCCCAGAGTGGAATGGTGGGAACACATGGTAATTCTGTCTTTCCTTTGTTGAGGATTTGCCATACTGTCCACCACGGCAGCTGCACCGTTTTACAAACGAAGCATTTTTATTAGGTGATCTTTAAGGTTTCTGTGGCTTTAAAAGAAAGTGGTGGTCGCCCTGGCCGGTGTGGCTCAGCGGTAGAGCATCGGACCAATGCATCGCGGGTTTGATTCGGGTCAAGGGCACGTCCCCAGCCCTGGTCGGGGTCATGCAGGGGGCAACCAATCCATGTGTCCCTCTCATGTCGATGTTTCTCTCTCTCTCTTTCTCTCCCTCTTTCTCCCTCCCACTCTATCTGAAGATAAATAGAAATATATCCTCAGGTGAGGATTTAATAAAATGAAATAAAGCGGTGGTCTTCCGATCCCGTGGTCAGCGCCTGGGAGATGATCTTTGGAGTTAAGATCTGATCACCTGAGCATCATGTGACTAATAATTACAGACACCACCTGACGCATGAATACACGTGCAGGGCAAAGTGCCCGCAGTGCCCGGCGGAGTGAGGGCCCTGGAAGCATCCTGTATTGTGGAGGACCTCCTGGGTGCTGGGACCTGTTGGCCTCTTCATGTGTGCTCACGGTTGCCGGGGACGCTCTCCGCACGCCTGCAGAGTATTCATTCTTCTTCTTGCTTTTGCGGGGAGAATGAGCAATGTGTTCTCAGGCTGTTGGTTCCAGGAGGTGTTCCTTGGGTTGTTCACACACTTCACGTGTTCTGTTTATCTAAAAGAAACGTTCTAATTCTCTCCTCCGGGTTCTTACCCTCCCTCCCCAAAGTGAAAGAATAAAGGGAGAGAGGGAGGGAGGGAGGGAGGAAGGAAAGGAAAGGAAGTTTTTGTTCTGACAGCGTTCAAGGAAGTGTTTGTGACGTGGGGACAGGAGGCCACCCCTCCTCGGTTCCCTCACCTAGAGATAGTAAAGGGCACCTGCTGGGTTGCGGGGCCACCGCCTCTCACTCGGCAATGCCAGTGTAGCTGCTCTGTGGGAAAAGGGGACGGAAACCCGGGGTGCTGGGTGAACTTGGGGAGGAGGCCTTCTGGTCTGTCACCTCCCCAGCTGGTCCCTGTGCCTGGGTCCCGCCTCCCTGCCATGGCATTCAAGGCCCTTGCCCTCTGGCTCCAGACCCTGTTCTCCTCCCTTCTCCCTCATCATTGCCCCAGATACTCCTGCACTGGCATCGCGGGACCACCCTCCACCTCCCCAACACCCCTCCAGCCCTGATAGCTGGTGTCTCTCCTGCCTACTTCCTCCCTCAGCTCCTCCGTTACTGAAGTCTCGGCCCCTGGTAAGGATCCCTCAGAGGGCACGTGGGCACCCTGCAGCCTGCGCCCCCCCGCTCTGTGCGACGGTGGCGCCAGGTGGCTTGTTCGCCTCAGCCTCTGCGGTGCGGGGCAGGCCGTCACCTTTGCTGGACGGGTCCTTCGTGGTGAGAAGAGGGCGAGGCTATGTCAAGACTGCAGGAGCGAGCAGTGTGGATGCTCAGACCGAAGCAGCACTGAGTGCCTCTCCCCTGGCTGGGCCCGGCTGGGTCTCAGGGAGGCAGGGAAAGGGGGCTCCAAGGAGGGTCTGGCTTCGCAGTCCAGAGACTCTTGGCCTCTCCATTCCTCCCCCAAGATCAAGGGCCACACCTGCAAGTCTGGAAGAAACATCTCCATGGTGAGGGGTGAGTGGGGCTTTCTGGTAGTTTCTGTTCTAGGGGCCCTGCAAATACTCTGTCAGTTCCCCGCATGTCAGAGTTGGGGTCTGAGACTAACTCTGGGTGTAACTCCTACTGCTCAGCACCCCCCAAAGAACAGCTCTGAGACCGGGGCAGGGTGGGGGTGGGAGTCGGCCCCCAGGTTCCTCTGGGACAAGCAGGGATTCAGCAGGGGGACTGGGAGGTCGGCTCCGAAGCCTCGGTGAGCCAGGCCTTTGCCGCCAAAGCAACTGATTTGTGTTTTTAAAAAAACATCCAATGGAGCTGCCACCGCCACCCCGGTGGCCACTGGTGCCACATCCCAGGCGGGCACCTCGTCCCCCTGGCAGCCACTCTCCAGCCCTGAAGCCGATGGCCTACTTGTCAGTAAGGCTGTTGACTTGTTTTAACTTCATGACCTCTCTGGAGGGGTGGGAGAGCAGGCGAGGCTAGGGGCAGGCAGAGGTGCGCCCTAACCTCCTGCCCTGCACCCCAGCTCTGCTGTGAGCACCGACCCTTCTGCCTTGCTGTTCAGCCTCGCCCTCTGATGGGGGTGCTCCAGCCACCTGCAGCCCCTGCTGCCGTGTTGAGGCTGTGGGCTGCACCCTCCTGCGTCCTGTTCCTTCTACTTCCTTCCAGCCCCATTCTGTTTCTCTCCCTAGCTCTGTCTCTGTCTCTGTCTCTCTCTCTCTGTCTCTGCTCTGTGTCTATCTCTGTGTCTCTCTGTGTGTCTCTCTCTCCCCCCCCCACCCCACCCCTGGGAGGCCCTCGAAGCCAGGGTATGACAGGAGAACTAACCTGTGTGCCTTGTGGGGTGAGGTGGGGTAACTCAGGGGGGTGAGACAGGTGTTCTGGTGGCCCTCCTGTCTGTCAAGGGTTTGCACCTGCTGCCACATTCCCCACCCAAGGTCAGCAGTCTGTTCTCAGAAAAGACGGGGGGGTGGAGGAAGATGGGGATGCTCCCCTGCCCAGTGAGGGAACAGGGAAGAGAGCATGGCTGAATCTGTGAAGGGCTCGGGTGTAAACCCACAGTGGGAGAGGGCCATGTGCCCCCCTGCCACCTGGGGGAGACCTGGAAGGGGGGAGTGTCACTTAGCTCTTCCCCTACCCCATTCCAATCAGGCCTCCCACTGATTTCTGCTTATGGGGACTTGGGACCCCACCAAAGCTCAGGCCATGGAGTGCCCCTGTGTGGGAGAGACCCTGTTCCCGGGGAGGAGGTGTGTGACTGCTTGGGGGTTCCAGGTGTGCTCTGCCAGGAGGCCGTGGGGATCAGGACCAGGCTGTGCCCCAGGGGTGGCCGAGGCCTGGGTGCAGTCTAGGCGATCAGCCGCCGGCTCCAGCTGGAATCGGTGAGCAGGGCATCTTATCATTTGCTGGTGAGTTTCTGTTCCTTTCGCAACAAGTTGCTTGGGGACAGGAAAGCTGCTGGTCGCTGGAAGGGGTGCTGGAAGGGGGTTAAGGGAGCCAGGTCTCCTGCATCTGCCCTGCAGACTGGGCTGGAGTCTTTGGGGACAGCACGTCTGCACCTGCCAGGGGGCCCACCTGGCATTTTGAAAATGTGACCTAGCAGCTGCTGAGATGGGCACAGTGTTCCACCTTGCTTCTGCGTGGGCCCAGCCTCCTCTGTGACTTCCAGCCTTGCTTCTCTGGGCGTCCCTGAGTGGGGTGGAGGGAGGGTCCCTGGGTCTCAGGGACGAGCCACAGCAGAGGAAGGGACTGGTTACAAGTGGCTTCCCATCGGCCCGCAGCTCCCTTCTGGACAGCTTTGAAGAACCGCCGATTGCCTGGTAATTGTCCCCAGCAGCGAGGAGCCAGTCCGCGAGGGCAGGAGCGGCTCCAGGGTTTGTTTTGCCTTCTGTGTTCTCCGGGCCAGTGGTAACCAAGGGCCGCTTCCCCTTGGTGACGGAGGAGCTCACTCAGGCCAGGGCTGATCCAGCCCTGGCGAGGGAGGTCCGGGGACCGGCAGGGCCCCGCAGCCGGCAGACAGGGTGCCAGGTGCTGCCGTCACTCCCCTCCGTGCCCCCCACCCGAGGACCGAGGGCTGCTCTCCTGGCGCTTTCCCCAGGCACTGGCCCGAAACATTCCAGAGCTCGGATCCCCGGTAGGTGTCTGGGAGCCCATGAGGCCACTCCCCGGAGGGCCGTGTGGGGTAGATCTCAGGCAGGGCTGTGGACCTCAGCCACGATTCGACTTGGGGCCATGAGTGACCTTCCTTCTAGATTCTGGCAAGACCCAGGGTCCTGAGGTAATTCAGGGGAGGTTTAGGGGGGCAGCATGCTGTGAAACAGCCTAGGTCATGGACTAGGGAAGGCGCTGTGGCCGAGAGGCCAGGGCAGGTCCTGGATGGACGGGTGACCAGCGGAGGGGGGCTTGTAGAAGCGAAAGGAGTGGCAAGGCTGGCTTGGCGAGGTGGCCCTTCAGGGATATTGGAGGGACAGAGAGAGCTGAGGGGGGCTTGTGAGGAGCTTGGAGGTGGGCAGAGGGGAGCCCCTACGGAGCTGTGATCAGAGGAGGGGTCTGGACATGGCTCTTGTCATAACCTTGGCTTCCTGACCCCGAGCAACTGAGGCCTTCTAGAAAGGCAAGGAATCCACAGCGCCCCCCTCTTGTAGGTCTGGCAGAAGGACGGGGCCCCGACAGCCTCTGCCCATCACTTGTGTTAAACTTGTCGGCTTCTCAGTTTGGTTAGTTATGAGTCAGTTATATTTCAGGACTGGCTTCCTGGAGAGGGATGGACTCTCCTGTTTCTTTCTTTCTGGTGTGTGTTGCCTCCGGGCCTCCACTCTGGGGAGGACTCACACCACAGCCCCCACCCGCCTGGGCACACACGTCACCTGGGTATCTGGCTACAGTGCCATGCTGAGGCGGTCAGCGGGGCAGGGGCCTGAGACTCTGCATTTCCAACAAGCTCCCAGGCGATTCCCGAGCTGGGTCCACGGGCTGCCCCGGGTAGAACCAGATGCAGGGCACGCAGGGTGACAGGCTGTCTCGCCCCTGAAGTGACTGCTTCTCCGGGAAGGAGTTGGACCGCTCTGCGTGCAGGATCTCAGTCGTGTCTGTTTTTCCATTTGGGGGCCTGGAGAGGAGGTGCTGTCAATCAAGAGAGGTGGGATATCTGGGTGGGGGGCTGGGACAGGGCGCGTGGGGACCGCGGAGCTCCGCTGTCCGACTCTCACACGGATTCCTTCCATCAGCCCAGCTGCCGAAACTATTAAACCTCAGTGATTCATTGTAGCGCGTTTCAAGGGAAGGCGTTGTGTTACGAAAACGTGGGTCCCAGCGGCTTGTTTTGTTGGCAGGTCCTGCTGCCTCAGCAGAAAAGAGGCGCTTTTGATATGGGAACGGAAACTTGGGACAGCATTCGAAATATCTGGTGTGCTCGGCGGAGAGGACCTATGGTCTTCCCCCAGCTATGGAAACCCACTGCCCAGAGCTGGCCTCAGCATGTGGGGACAGGGGGATCCCCACACCTGGGTCTGTGGTTTGAGCCGCTCGGGGCTGTGACGAGGCAGGCCTTGCTTGACACTAAGGAGTGTGGGACACGGCCTCTGCTCCCATTGTGCCTAGGAAGGTAACATGGTTTTATTTTATGGGCGGTCCACCTTGCAGAGGAAGTACCTTTGTAACACGGTCTATCTGGTGCCTCGGGGCAGCCCTGCTGAGGCAAGCACGCGACATGTGCGTTTGTAACCCCCGTGTGCACCTGGGACTGGGGGTCCTGAGGACCGGGGGGCCTGGTGTGGCTTGAATGGCCCATCCTGGGAGACTTACGTTTCCAGAGCGGGGCAGATGAGTTTGCGGCCTAACACGTGCCTTCGTTCTCGCTTCTTCCCTCGGCCCCGATTGCCATCCTGGCTAGCCCATTCAATGGATATTGGTCCAATTTCCCTTTTTTCCACTTCCTCTTTCTTCCTTTTGTGTTCTCAGACGTGACAAGTGGGACACACTCACCCCAGGTCAAAGTGGCTTTCCTGAGAAACTTTTCTACGTGTCTGTGTGCTGGCTATCTGGCGTCAGAGAACACAGAGGGGTGGCAGCCCCACCCTTGCCGGAGCAGGCACAGTGGGGGGACGTGGGAGGCAAAACCATTGCTGTGGAGGGGTCCCTCGGAGGCCTCACTGGCACTGTTGGTGAGCTGAGCTGAGGGGCGTCAGGGACACCCCTGTTCTTTGTGGAGATCACTGAATCTGGGCTGGGGAATGGGTTTCAGTATCCGTGTGACCGCGTGCCACCACTGGGGAGCTACAGAGACCCCCTTCTCAAGGGACCAACCACCCATCCCGCCTCCCTCCCTTCTCCGCAGACCGCTGACCGACAAATACATCACCAGCGCTGGCTCTTTATGTAGAAGTACCAAGCTTACCATGGGCTCCTTATTTAATCCTCAGTGCCAGCCAACAAGGTCAAACAGTCATCACCCCCATTTCAATGGATGAGGAACTCAAGGCTCAGAGAGGTTAGAGAACTTCCCCAAGGTCACCCAGCTTGTGGAGCTGAAGTTTAAGCCCAGGAGGCCCAACTTCAGACGGAAGGTGTCTCCTCCATTGTTGTAGGCACTTAGTAAACCAGTCACCCTTGATTGACCCTGTTCCAGTTCTAAGAAGTCTTGGATAGAGGCAGCAGGGCTACTCCAACGAGGATCCCAAGGGGTGGGCTGGACCCTTGGGGTCATTGTAGCTTACCCACATTTTGCAGGTTCAAAAACTGGATTTTCCCCCCAGTGTATCCAACATTGATATACTTGGGAGATAGCTACCAAACTCACAAGAGACTGATGTACAGACCTGAGGTCATTGGTTCACATACAGTAAGGAGTAGGACAGATTTGTGCTCAAGATTTGTGTTTGACTCTGAAAGCAGCAAATGGGAGGTGCAGAACCAGAGCTCAGGGAACTGGTGAGTGGCCTTCATGACTTGCATCACTAGCTCTGTGGCCCGAAATCTCTGTTGTCACCACAGGGGTAGACCTAACCAGAACTGGAGTCCTTGGGCCCATGGATTAGGCCACCATCTTCCTGGGCTCTGTGTCTGTGTCCTCACTCACTGTCATCTTTCTTAAGCAGCCCTTTCCTTGGACAGGTGTGACATCACCAACAGGGTTATCTCTAGTTTTGGTGACACTCTGAATCCTGGCTTTCTCATCCCCCCCCCAGCCCAAGATGCCTCCCAGCACCAACTCCCTAGCTGGTCACCCTGCTTCCACTGGCTGCCAACAGCCTCTTCTCAACACCGCAGCCTAGAGGGATTCTGTTGGAACAGAAGTCAGACTGCGTCCTGTTTGCTCAAAGCCCTCTGCTGGTTTCTCATCACATAAAGACAAAATCCAGTCCTTTCTGGCCCACAAGGCCTGGAGTGCCTGCCCTCTGCACGCTCGCATCCTGTCTCCTCCCACAGCCTTTCTGTCCTCTGCTCCAGCCACTTGGCCTCTGTCCTCCCAACATGCCATGCATGCTCCCACCTCAGGACACGTACAGGTCCTGTTCCCTCTGCCCAGAACGTTCTTCTCCTTGAATAATCCCATGTTTTTCTCCCTCCCTTCACCCAGGTCTCTGTTAGTATATCACTGGATCAGAGAAGCCTTCTGTCGCCTCCCTGCCCCCATCACTTGCTTTGTCCTCACTACTAGGTTTCATTTTTCTTTGACACTTACCACCTGACCGTATATTAGAAATTCATTCATTCAACGCTTGTCTATTGAGCACCTGCTGTGTTCCAGGCACTATCCTAGGCATCAGGGCTACCACAGTGAACACGACAGATAAAAATCTCTGCCCTTGAAGCTTGCGTTCATTGTTCCAATGGTTGTTATCTGTCTCCCCCACTAGACTGCAAGCTCCATGAGGGCAACAGGTTCTGCCTGTGGGCATATAATAGGTGCCTAGCAAATATCTGTGGAATGAATTCCAGCCCTAGTCACCCTTTGGACTTGGGTCTTTTCCAAGTGCTTATCAGGGGAACATTTGCAGACCACCTCTCAGGCTGGATCCCTTCTGCAGGTGACGACCTTGTCGATTTCATTGGTTCCTCCCAGTTTCCATGGGGGGGGGGGGGGAGGGATGCTTTCTGGCAGTGTAGGTGGGATACTACTCTCCTTAGGAATCAGCCACTTTGTTGAGGTGCTTGGGGACTAAGGGACAAAGAAGGGGTCTTGGGAAGCCCGTGCTAGCCCATTGGGGCTTAGAAGTTGCCTGTGGGACGGGAGAGTCAGCAACTGAGATTTATTTGCTGCCTACTGTATACACATAGGCCTTGAGCGTGGTCCTTTTTGGCCAACTTTTCATGTTTTACATGAGTGAGCCTGGCCAGAAAGTATCTGTGGCAGTTCCATGAGAAGCCTGGGTCACTCCAGGTCGGTGAGTGACAACCTCGGTGAGAATGCAGAAACTCAGCCCATTCGGCAGGTGTCCATGTGGCAACAGGTCCAGTCAAACCGTGTGTTAGCCTGTCCAAAGCCCCATGCTGTGGCATCAGAGGTGACAGGCAGGCACCAGCGCCGTGGTCAGAGGGCGTGAGCGGGGTCTGAGGGCTGTGAGGGTTTCCTGATAGCACCAGGCAGGGCCTCTGCCGATCTGGAGCAGCCTGGGCGTACTGACTTGCTCTGTGGAAAAGCAGGACCGGGGAATCCTACCATGTCTCTCTCCTCCACCCGCCTCATTCCCAGCGTGGGGAGTGTGTGCACGCGTGATCTGCCATGACATCGGTTCTTCCATGTCCTCATCCTCAGGCCGGCAGCCCTCGTGTGTGTTGGCCGTCCCCTCCTGCACCACATTTTGGGTGCAGGCGCAGAGATGCAGGCACGCATTCCGGATGCCTCCGGAGAAACGCGATCTACAGGTGCGGTCTCTAGGCCGCAATGTTGCCAAACCACAGCTCTGCACTTCTTCTGGAGGGAGGGAAAGGGGCGGGGAGCCGGGAACTGGGTTGCAGGGACTTCTCTGGAAGGCTTACTCCCCACATATGAATATCATTAGCCGTGTCCCTGCGTGTAACCCTGACGGACAGCCTGGCTCCGCCCACCAGGTCTGGGCAGCCTCAGTGCTCTGCGGCCCCTTCCCACGCCCACCTCCCGCCAGGTGGGGTTTGGACAGCTGCACATTTCTCACCTATTTATGATTCTGTTTTTGTTGAGATGAAATTCATATAATGTAACATTAACCTTCTTAGAGAGCACAGTTCAGTGGCATTTAGTACATTCTCGATGTTGTGCCACCCCCACCTCTATTGAGTTCCAGAACATTTTCGTCTCCCCCAAAAGAAGCCCCGACCCTGTTAGCAGTCACTCCCCGCCATTCCCCGCTCCTCTGGCCCTTGGCTCCTGGTCGCCAATCGTCTGCTTCCTGTCTCTATGGATTTACCTATTCTGGTTATTTCATATCAATAATGAAGTAATATGGGACCTTTTCTATCTGGCCTTTTCACTCAGCACCCCGTTTTTGAGGTTCACCTACATTGTAGCAAGTATCAGTACTTCATTCCTTGTTATGGCTGAATCACATTCCGTTGTGTGTATATCCTACAGTTTGTTTGTCCATTCATCCATGGATGGACGATTAAGTTCATCCATTTATGGTTGTTGTTTTTTCCCCCAATAATAAAACAATGGTAAGGAAATTTGAAAGAAAAGGAAAACTCATAAGCTCATCACTCTAAACACAGCTATTTTCCTTTTTCTGGGTTTCTTTTCCTCTCTTTCCCTGCATGTGCCTGTATGCGTTTTTCGTAGATTTTACTCTCAGGGCAGATACAGTTGTGTTCTTCGCTTCGCTTGACCTGGCAAACCTTCGTCTTTGTCCCTGGTGCAGTGATCCTTCCTGCCGGCACTTTTCAGGGCTGTGTGATACTCCACAGATGCGCCAGCTGGGGAGCTGGGGACACCTCTTCCTGCCTCCTTGCCTTGTCTCCATGTGCCCAGCTGGCGCCATGGGAAGCTGGCACCCAGACCCTTCCACGTGCCGCCTTTGGACGCCGAGGCCCTCCCTTGTCGAGTTGTTGGCCCAGGTATACAGGACTTTCTAGATTGACTGGATCAGAGGAGGCAGGCCAGCGGCATAACAGAGGAAGTTCCTGCAGGCCACTGTGGCTACAAAAGTGTTTTAAGTCCTTATTGCACTGACTGGCCTGTGAGGCCCAGGACTTGCCTCTCCCTTGGCATCCTGCTGAGTTCCGAGAACCCCCCCAGGGAGTGGTGATTAGGTTGCAGTAGGAGGTCCGCTGCCCAATTTCTCTTAGAATCCTTTCCAAGCGCACTGGCTGCGGTCCATTCTGGGCCCGGTTGACAAACCTTCAGTCCAATTAGCTGTGCAGAAGCCCCGTCCACCCGCCACGGCCCGTTCGAAGAGCAGGAAGCCTGGTGATGGGTTACTTAGACGTTCGATTTCCTTCCACTAAAAATGGACAGTGGGGTGGGGGGTGCCGAGGTCCAAGATTTAAGGGTGATGAGAGGAGAAGTGGCCATGGATTGAATGAAAAGAAGCTGCTTTGGGGCCATGCTGTGATAGAGAAATTCTCCACTCTGAACACATGACCCTCGTTGCAGTCAGTCTAGCTGGGTGTTCGTCTGTAAGAGAAAGTTACAAAAACTACAGCGATGGAACATTGTGCAGCGACTGACACATGACATTGACCTAGGTGCTACTATATTGCAACTTGGGAAAAGCAATCTGGGGAGTGCTTTGTAAGGTGCATCCTTTGCTGTCTTCCTATCCGCACCAGAGTGGAAGGGGGACACTGATTTATACACATTTCTGGATGGCGCTTCCATACGAGCATATATAATGTTTGAAATGTTTCAGATCGAGATAGAACGTTTAAAAAATTGTGGTTATCCATCCAAGCCTGGCGGTTCTCATTTAATATGGATTTGAGGTTCCAAATGGTTTTTTGTTTTGTTTTTTTAAAGAGAGAGAAGAAAGGAGAGAGAGATAGAAACAGTGATGTGAGAGAGAAATATCGATCGGCCGCCTCTTGCACGCCCTTCACCGGGGATCAAGCCTGCAACCCGGGCATGTGCCCTGACCACGTGCCTTGACCAGGAATGGAACCGGGACCTCTCAGTCCATGAGACGATGTTCAATCCACTGAGACACACAGCCCCGTCCTTTAAACCCGCAACATCCTAATCCCCGGGGTGGGCTCATTAAGATGCAGACTGCTGGGCCCCACCCAGAGTCTGATTCAGTAGGTTGGGGTGGGGCCAGAGTATTTGCAGCTCTAACAGGTGATGCTGGTCAGCTGGTCCTCACTTTGAAAACCACTCCTGCAACCCTAATTACAGGAGAACATCCCTGCAGCCTCTTCCCCCTGTAGAAAGTCTGTGGGACTTCTGCCCCTGCTGTGGATCTAAGGGGTTATTTAATTTGGGGGTTCTGAAGCTGTGCCTCCACAGGCTGTGGCCTCTCAGGGGCCTTCCTGCCTCCTCACTCTCTTCCCTGCCTGGTGGAAGGATGCCCCCTCCCAAGATGCCCCTCCAAGACTGGGCTGGGCTCTTTGGGCCACCCTGTGAGGCCTAACCTGTGCCTGCCTGGGCATTCCTTGGCTGAGAGCTCTCCTGCCCTTGGCACGCAGGACTCCATCCTTCCAGGAGTTCTCTGCAGTTGAAGGAGGCAGGAAGGGGCAGGGAGGGTCATGCATTAGCACCTGGAGTGAGCGCTGAGGCTGCCCAGACCACCTGGGGATTGCAGGCTTCAGCCCCCAGCCAGGTGGGAGCAAGGAGGGACCATTGTCCCTGAGCCTCTCCCCTCGGCTCCCATGGGCTCTCCCCATGGAGGTGGCTGTGGCATTTCTCTCTGCCCTGCCTTCCTGCACCTTTTCTGTGGGGCACCCCAGCTCCTACGTGGACCAGGCAGGCCCAGTGGCTTAGATGGGCGCCCAGTCCCGGGCTGGGTGATGTCAGGGAACTGAAATCCAGACCCCGTTCCCACTGCCACTCGAATGCGTGTCTGCCACTGTCTCGGGAAACTTTCTGGAAGGTCACTGTGTGTCACCGAAGTCCCTCCAAGGACAGGCTGCTTGTCTGAGTGAAGCACGGGCCGTTGCCATCGCCACCTTGGCGGGGCTGCAGCCGTGACTCCTCGTTTTAATTGCCAGTCTCTGTATGAATGTCAGGCTGCTTTCCCAGGGCCCCGGCTCCGCTGCTTCGCGCTCTTTCTGAAAGTGCCCTATGAGTAATCTGGCTCCTTCCGTAGGTGTTTACGGCAGGTGCATTTTTGGCCTTTTGAGGTCAGAGGCTAGCACTCTGGACCGACCGTGTGGGATTTTTCTCTCCAAAATCACTCGTCAGGACTTTCCAGAAGGGTCCCATCCTTTTTGTTGCTTCTAGGGGCAGAGACTTTGTATCCCTGCTAGAGCAAGAACACAGTTCAGTGGACGGGTGGGATGGGGCAGGGGATTGTAGCCATGTGGGCCTTGTCCCGCTGTTGGCGGGATCTTTGTGGGGGGCTCCATAGCCAGGTTGGCATGGTACACGCCCACAATGAAGTGTGTTGGGGGGCCCTGGCTCCCAGGAGCCTAACTAGCAGGCAGAGCCCACGGCCGCTCAGCCGGGCTGCAGAGGTTGCGTTCTGCTGTAATCACAAAGCGCTCGGGGCAGCTTTCTTGCAAAATCCTGGGCTGTAACCACCCGTGTGTGAGGCGGGGCGGCAGAGGGAGGGTGGGTGTTTGATCTTCAGGTGAAAGGAGGCTTTATAAATAGGTCACCTTGTTCCACATCCTGAATTTCATTCTTTCCCCGTCTTGGGCCAAAACAATGGTTTTACTGTTCTGGGGTCAGTCGGACGCACTGAGGGGGAACTGAGCTGAAAGGAGGTGAGTGTGTGTCTGCCTCCTCTGTGTGTCCCCTTTCCCCACCCCTATTCCATCCATTTGTCAGCCGTCACCTTGGATGTGTCGCCAACACCAACACAGAGCCCTGCTCGTTCAATGAACTTTCTCTTAAACAAAACAAAAGGATAATGTTAGTAGGGGTGGGGCTCCGGGTGAGTGGATCTGAAGGGGTTTCTTTGGATGGTGAACTGCAGAGTTGTGGCTTTCATCGAAGGGACAGCGTGGAGTTCCAGGCAGGTGCTGAGCGAGCTGTCCTATGAGCTCAGGGTCCCCCCCCCCCCCAGCTCCTCCTCCCTCGCCTGGCCTTGCAGAGTGGAGCGCAGACCACCTTACAGCCACTGCCCCTGGGTTTCGGATTTCCCGACTTGTTCTTTTCTTGTTTGGGGCACAGGAAGACAGACAGCTACCCCGTTGCTTCTGGGCAAATTAAAATGTGAGATTGAGAAACAGTGTCATCGGACATTTTAGGAGAAATCATTGTAGAAAGAACGTCCCTCTTTGGGATGGCCCCAGAGCTCTAGCTGGGAATTTTGACCTTTTGTTTAAATGCCCTTGTCCAATGTGGATTCACTGTGTGTCTTGGTGGGTAAATGAAACATGTATTCTGTGCTTGATTAAAAGAAGGGACAGGCCGGTTGGGCTCAGTGGTTGGAGTGTCGGCCCCCAGACCAGAGAGTCCCGGGTTCGGTTCCCTCTAAGGGCACGTACCTTGGTTGCAGTTTGTCCCCGGCCCCGGTTGGGGTCGTATGGGTGGCAACCACTCGATGTGTCTCTCTCACATGGATGTTTCTCTCTCTCTCTTCCTCCCTCTCTCCCTCTCCCTCTATCTGAAGATAAAAGCAAAAATGTCCTTGGGGGAGGATAGGAAAAAAAAAAAAAAGAAGGGACAGACATGGAGAGCCTTTAGGAATCGCTGTGGTGGCAACTTGTCCTTGTGAATCCAGTGAGTTAAATCGGCATTTTTTAGCCTTTTATTCTTTTTTGTGTGCTTCAAAATCATTTTCATGACAATGCCAGTCATGTTTGCATTTTTTAAAATTCTCTATTCAGTAAGTGTAGAAAGTGAACTGTCCTTCCCGCCGCCCCGCCCTCCGGGATGAACCCCTGGGAAAGGTTGTCTCTTCTCCACCTCTCCCTGTGCCCGCAAACAGCTCATAAAGGCGCAGAGAGAATCTTTCCACTGTTCTTACAGAAATGGGGTCATGCTCTGCATATTGTTCTCCAGTTTGCTCTTGAAAATGTAACAGCATCATGTTACATGTTATGTTAAGTCAGCACCTCCGAGGGGCTGCCTCCTCCTCTCCAAGGCTGCTGGAGTTCATGGTTCAGTGCGTGTCTTCGTCCACGTGACCCCGGGCAGGACCACGGGGTTTTGCAGACCCCGGAGGAGCGGTTGGCGGGTGATTGCTCAGTGTTTTACACCTGGATGGCACCTGCAAGCCGAGAAGCGTGTCCCAATTTGGGGGTCTGTCTGTGTGTCTCGCACACACACCCCCACCTGTACCTGAGTGGCAGTCCCACATCCTCTCGTTTCCCTCAAACTTTTTTAACCCTGCGTATCCCACATCGCTCCCCTCTCACTGACAATATCAGCTAACGTCACTTCTCTCTGTGACTTGTGCAGTGAAAACAGTGGGTGTATCCAATGGGTGTCTCCACCCACACGTGCCCAGGAGACACAGCTCTGGGTGTGCTCATACCCTCCCCTTCAGAGAGAATCCCTGCCTTAGATCGTTAAAGGCTTGGCCTAGGTCTCGGACCCCCACACGGTGAGCTCCAGGATGCCTTTGACCTCACCATTAGGGATCAGCGTCCAATCTGGGCTTCCTTCCCTGAGCCTCCCGCCGAGGGCACAGGGGATCCCACTGGAGAGACTAGAGGTGGTTTGTGGGGTTCTGCTCTTCGCTTCTGTGGAGAGCTGTGTCCCCCAGCACACCCTCTCAAAGCAGGCTTTTGTGATGGGAGCGCTGGTCCCGGACCCCAGACTGAGACCACGCTGTCTGAGTCTGCAGGGGGAGGAGGCTTTGGGATGCTCATCCGCGAAGAGCCCCAGGGCCCACCTGGAATTCCATGATGGACAGGCGGCTCTGGGGGTGCAGTGACACTGGGTGGGAGGCTTTTGCCCAGAAGAGGGTCTGAGAGGCACCCCTTTTGCAGTGAACCATGAACTGGCGTTGACTCAGCGCAGATGATGTGTGTGGCTGGGTGGGGATGGGGTGCGGTTTCTCAGTAGGGGGAAAGTTGTTCAACTAGGTCAAACGATAGGGCTTAGTGGAACCTGACCCGTAGCAGACACCCATCCCCTCTGTCCCAGAGCTTTTGATTTCATTCATGCTATTGTAAGTAAATGAAAAATCTTGAAGGCCCGCCAAGCTTCCCGTGCGTGTGCACGCGTATGTGTATGTGTGTGTATACGTACATGCATGCACGCACACTCATGCCCTCTGTGTCCCCCTTCAGGGAAAGACGAGTCGGTGTACAGGGCTAGTGTGTACAAAACAGGTGTCCCCGTGCGGTGGCTGTCATTCCGTTTCTCTTGTCCCTTTTATGGTCCTTACCGCCACCACCACACACACCCAGCCCTCCAGTGCATGAGACAGGACACTCACAACCATGTGCGTGGCTTTGATCTTGGGGACAGTCCTCCCCTCTCTGTCCCCATGGCATGCTGGGGCCAGTGCTTTGCCAGGCTGGGATGGGGCGGGGAGGGGGGGTGAGTGGAAGGAGGGACCCGGTCCAGCTGTGACCAGAGGGCAGAGGGAAGTGGGGCGTGCAGAGGGAGGCAGGCCTGAGGAGCACCCAGTCTCAGTGTCCCCACCATAGCTGGTCCTCAGCGTGGGGACAGGGAGAAGGCACACAGGGACCTGGTGGCATGGGCGGTTTGCCCCACGCGAGGCGGGGAAGCTGTCCACATGGCCTTCCCCGAGCCACGCTGGGTAGCTCTCACTGCGCACCCCAGGTCTGGAAGTCAGACCCTGGCTAAGATGCGGTTGGGTGTTGACACCCACACTGTCCAGCGGTCGTGTGAAGAGTGTCCTGCCCCCTTTCCCACCTGCCCTTTTAGGACTACTTTTTTTCTTTGACACTTTTTGATCTTTAATCTGATTTTACCTATAGAAAAATATCACTAGGAGCTCCCAACCCAACAGGTCATCTCCCTGTTACCCGTAAGAAAA
This sequence comes from Tadarida brasiliensis, assembly GCA_030848825.1. NCBI lineage: Eukaryota > Metazoa > Chordata > Mammalia > Chiroptera > Molossidae > Tadarida > Tadarida brasiliensis. Next base: position 6,109,821 of record CM061264.1, read on the forward strand.
ATAGTCCTGCTGGTAGGGCTCCTATGACATGGTAAGCACATGCATGGGAGGGTGCGTGATTTCATATGTACACGTGTGTTCTTCTTCCTGGTGGAAATACTCACCCTGACTGTGTTGACAAGGGTAACAACCCACCCACCAAGCACACGAAGGCTGCTGGCCTTGTCCCTGTCACCCCTTCTCCGGACCTAACATTGGTCTTCGGGAAGCACCAGGTGCTGGATCCCTGTTTGTGACAACCTGCCCTGAGCCCCAGGGACGGAGGACAGCGGGGACAGTATGTTATGTGATCAGAGGTTGGTGGGGAAGCTCGAGGGGTACAAACCAGGAATTTGTCTGGAGAGTTGGCTCGAGACAGCCGTTGAGGGCTGATGTGGTCTTGGGGACATGGTGGCTAAGGTGCGATGTGCTTTCTGGGGACGTCCTGCTCATCAGCTTGGATGCTGAAAGTGTGCGCGCAGGTGTGTGCATGGCTGCGTGTGACTGACAGGTGGGTAGAGGTGGCAGCAGGGCCAGCTCTGTCTCCACCCCTCCCGTTGCAGCCCTGCAGGGCAGTATTCGGACACACCCTCCACACCCTCTTTGGCTTTGCTTCTTCTGGGTGGGGACCAGGGCTGGGTCCTCCCACCTGGTCTCTGAGCCCTGCCAGGCCCTGACACTCCTGTGGCAACCCTAGGTCCTGCAGAGCCTGGGCATCCATCTGTCCCTCAGAATGGCAGGAAAGGAGGCTGGTCCAGAGCCGGGTCTGTCCTGCTTCTCTCATTTCCTACCTGAAGCTTGGTGCCCACGGGGGACTCCCTCCTTGGGTCAGTGTTAACAGGAGCTTTACAGACCAAACCAGGATCTCTGTCTCTCAGCTCCTGGGGTGATGCGACCCCCACCCTGCCCCCACCTTCAGCCCCACGTCCAGATGTTTGGACAACAATGTCAGCAGTTTTGCATGGGTTTAGCACCGGGGTCAGCAAACCGTGGCTCCTGGATGGAATCTGGCTCGCTGTCTGTTTTTGTAAATGAAGTTTTATTGGAACATAGCCACATCCATTCACTTGGATGTTGTCTGGGAAGCCGAGAATATTTACCGTCTGGCTCCGTACAGAACGACCTTGCCAACCTCTGGCTTAGAAGGGACCTTCAACATGATCTGCTCTAGCTCAACATTCTAAGCACCTGGGTCTTGGCCCAAAGTCAGCGTCCGTCGCAGGACCAGGTGCCGTGACCAAGGAGACGGGTCTTTGTTCAGTGTCTGGAGCACAGGTCAGGGAAAAATGTGATACTGCCCGTGTTCCCTGACACGCTGTCTCCGCGGAGTCTTGGGTAAGCGTGGGACCCCCATTTTACAGAGGAGCAAAGAGAACCTCGGAAAAGCTAAGGGTGAGTCCTAGCCAGTGGCCCAAGCCACTGTGTCGGTGCATGAGTTGCCCCCAGGATCGGAAGCCCCGGGAGCAGGGCTGGCGGAGGAAAGCAGAGTGGAGGGAAGGAAGCATCCTGCCAGGCGGCAGTCCCCACGACGGGGGCTGGTGGAGCTCCTGGGGGACCCTGGGAAGGGCAGGTCACACTTAAAATTAGATGGAGAGAGGAGGGCAGCTAGATGGCTTTTGTGGCCTTGCAAGGACGTGGCCAGGTGTGGACAACAGGAAGACGATGAGAAGGAGCTGTCGGCTTTAGCCATGGCCTGGACACAGGGTGGAGACTGGCAGGTGACAGTGAGTCAAGTGTGGCCCTAGGGTTGTCATAACGACTGATCGCCTAGGAGGTTACTCAGATGGCTGAATGGCCCAGAAGAGCAGAGTGGGTGGCCCACATCCCCCGGCCATGCCCTGGAGGACCTTTGCGCAGAGTCACCCCACGATGCCGTGAGCACCTTACCTGCCCCCCACCTCTCCCTCCCAGAGATTCCCTCCACTCAGGGTCCTGTGGTCCAGGGGCTGGAAGGGGCCTTCCCTGCCGGGCGGTCCCTAACCTGGGGCCCAGGAGGGTAGGACTTAGCACACGGCCAGCTAAGTGGACTTGCTTGGCCACTGGCCTCAGAGGGATGTGAGGACGGGAAGAGCTTGTGGCGCTGACCTGGACAGACGACCTGCCCGATGAGGCTGCGCCGTCTTTCCTGGGTGTTCGTTCGGAGGCTGGGCTGACCCTGCCCCACGCGATGCCCTCCCACGTCCGCCGTGCTTTCCCGCTGCGGCCACGGCGGGCCTTAGTCTGGCTCAGGGGTGGGCCGGCCACGCGCCGCCTGTTCTGGTAAATAAAGTTTTATTGGAACTCAGCCATGCTCGCTCGTGTGGCTGCTTGTCATGCTACAGGCAGAGCCGAGTGGTTGCATGGTGGCTGTCTGTCTGCAAAGCCTGAGACGTTGACTGCCCAGCGCTTGTCAGAAAAAGCTCATCCCGCCCTGGCCGGTTGGGCTCAGTGGTGGGAGCATCGGCCCGCGGACCAAAGAGTCGCGGTTCGATTCCCGTCAAGGGCACGTGCCTCGGCTGCGGTTCGGTCCTGAAGACTTCGTCTCACGGGGTCTCTTCCCAGGAGAGGGACAGCTCCAGGCCAGCTGGAAAGCCTGAGGGAGCAGCCAGCCCCTCTGCACGTCCCTCCTCTCCTTCTGGCCCTGCTGGCCCCAGGCACACTGCAGGGAGGACACTGGTCCCAGGTTCCCAGATCTCCCTGAGGCCAGTCCCCACCCTCACGTCCCAGCAGGCGCTCTATCCGTGCTTCCACGGTGGGAATGCAGTGCCCACCCCAGGCTCCTGTTATTCTCTTCGTCTCAGGCACCTCGGTGCTGCTTAGAGTGAGTGACACGTGTGACACCTTTCCCAGCCAGGCACCCATGGCCTCTGGCGCAGGCTCCTCTGCAGACTTGTGTGGTCACGTGTATATAGCCAGGAGCCTGCCTTCTCCCTGTCTGGTTGGTCCCAGGAGCCTGTCCCCCTCACGGAGCAGCTAAGAGGCCCTTTGCAGGAGTGAGGCTCCGGAAACCAAGTGCTCTGTTATTTCCCTTATTCAAGGTGGCACTGGGATGGCAGGGTGGTCAGAGTCCCGTCAGCCCACACTTTAGCCCCTCCCCCTGGGGTAACCCTCCTGATGGAGAGGACGCAGAGATGCAATGAGGTCTCTTCTCCTCCCCCACCGCCCCATCCTCCCTTAAAGGGGCCGACAGAGGGTGAAGCCAGAGCAGGAACGAGGTGTCTTGTAGTCAGACTTCCTCCCCAGATGGGCTGCTGGAACCCGAGTAGCCAGACATTGGCTTCTGGCTGAAGGAAAGAGCGGTGGTCATCCAAATGTTGGTCTGGAACTGCCTGGGGTGAGGGGTGAGAACCTCATGCCCACCTGATTGGGGGCTGGCCCCGGGACCTGAGAAGAGCGTCACTGGCACCCCAGTCCGGGCACAATGTGGGACGCGGGACCTGCGGGGCGGTTGCTGCAGCCTCGGGGCCCTCCAGGCCCTGAGCGCCTGGAACCTTCCAGCCGAGCGCACTCGCTGAGCCTGAGTCACGCTTGCTGCGCGCCCCAGGGTTCCCTGCCCTGGTGTGAGCCGGAGGGGGCCTCTGGGAGGTGGCTGTGCTGGAACCGAGAGGAGGAGCTGGGAGGTGGCATCTCACACAAGCAGCGGGCATGGGAAGTAAGCTCCCCCTTGCTTGGACCAGGGAAGATGCCCACTGCGTGGGCTGATTCCAGGATCTATGCCAACTTGGCCCTCTGCCCTGAGAAACCGCACCTGGGTCGTGGTGCACCCGACAGTGCAGCGTACCTCGGGCCCCCAAGCCTGCCTCTCTCCAGGCGGATGCTGGGCAGGTGGCTTCTCTCCCTATGACAACATAGCTGCGGGGACAGGGCAGGGTTTGCTTCTGTGCCTGCCCCGTGTCGGGTGTGACGGGAGCCCAGAGGCCAGGCTGCTGGGACGTGTCTGTGGTCAGCCTGTTTCCACGAAGCTTGTGTTCCGGGTTGGCTTTCTCCCTCAGTCCCCGCACCCCTGCTCACCCGGCCTCTTGTTTCTCCTTCCACCTATTAGGCAACACTGACCGCTCCACGACTGACAGACGTCGCCCAGCAGCCTTCGGGAGAAGAGGCCCCGCGATTGATGAGTTTGCCTTGGGGGTCGGTGACCAGGTGAAACAGGAGGCGAACATGGGTCAGAAGGTCACTGGAGGGATCAAGACTGTGGACATGAGGGACCCCACGTACCGGCCCCTGAAGCAGGAGCTCCAGGGCCTGGACTACTGCAAGCCCACCCGCCTGGACCTGCTGCTGGACATGCCTCCCGTGTCCTACGACGTCCAGCTTCTCCACTCGTGGAACAACAATGACCGTTCACTCAATGTCTTCGTGAAGGAGGACGACAAGCTGATCTTCCACCGGCATCCGGTGGCCCAGAGCACAGACGCCATCAGGGGCAAAGTCGGGTACACGCGGGGGCTGCACGTGTGGCAGATCACGTGGGCCATGAGGCAGCGGGGCACGCATGCCGTGGTGGGGGTGGCGACAGCCGACGCCCCCCTGCACTCCGTTGGGTACACGACCCTGGTGGGGAACAACCACGAGTCCTGGGGCTGGGACTTGGGACGCAACCGGCTCTACCACGACGGTAAAAACCAGCCGAGCAAAACATACCCGGCCTTTCTGGAGCCGGATGAGACGTTCATTGTCCCCGACTCTTTCCTGGTGGCCCTGGACATGGACGACGGGACCCTGAGCTTCATTGTGGACGGACAGTACATGGGAGTGGCTTTTCGGGGACTCAAGGGCAAAAAACTGTATCCTGTCGTGAGTGCCGTCTGGGGCCACTGTGAGATCCGCATGCGCTACTTGAATGGACTCGACCGTAAGTGTCTTCTCCACTCTCCAAGGTGGCGCTGGCCCCGCACGCCTCGTGTCCCTGGGGTCCTGGGTGGGCCTGGCCAGAAGTCTGTGCAGTCGTTGGAATTAAAATGTCTTTGAGTAGACACCCCAACATACTCAGATCTTCAGAGGCAACTGTTGCTTGCCTCTGGTTAAATGAAAAGTTGTAGCTGGGGTCTGCCAGACGACCTGGCGGTACCTCGTGGGTGAATGCACGGGTGGTTGATAGATAGGTGGGTGGGAGGGTGGATGGATGGATGGATGGATGGATGGGTAGATGAATGAGTGAATGGGTGGGTGGGTGGGTAGTGGATGGGTGGGTGTATGAATGAATGAGTAGATGAATGACAAATGGGCAGGTGGATGGGTGGACAGATGAATGAATGGATGGGTGGGTGGGTGGATGGATGGATGGATGGTGAATAGGTGAATAAATAAATGGGTGGCTGGGCTTTGATAATGTGGTTTGTTTCTGGTTGGCCTGCCTTTAGGATTGATGGGCAGTGGACCAAATCCTAGCACAGCAGCCAGTGTATCGTTGAGCCGGGGTCTGCAGCCTTGGCAGAACTCAGTCCTCTCCCATAATTGTAAGCCAGTGGCCTCTCTTGCTCCTTAGACGGGCATAGGGTCTTTCTCTCCTGGTGCTGGAGGCTTCTGAGTAGGCTCCTTTGGGACACAGTTCCGTGAGGGGCTTGTTCAGTCATGATGTCAGGAGGCCTTTGGAGAGGAGAACATGGGTTACAAACGGACTGAGTCAGCAGCAATTTCCACCTGTCCCTTTGGGAAAAGGTGCGGCCTTTCTTAGACCACATGTGAAAAGAACTCTCACGCGATGGCACTGTGAGGTGGAGAGCTTTGTGGCTGCCTAGCTAGGAGCCCATGGTGGCAGGAGGTCCTGGAACCCTGGAGCTGTCCACCCCCTGCTTGACCCTCACTCCTTCATGGGTCCCGTCTGCCACCTGCAGAGCTCACCTTGCAGAGGGGGTGGGCCAGAAAGCTTCATCCACCCATGCGCTGGCCATCATTGAGCGACAGGCTTGGCCTGGCACCCCGAGATCTAACCCCCGCTGCAGGCCAGATGCTGGGTGAGGCCCCGCCAGGTGAGGAGCACAGATGCTTACTCTGGTCTCACAGTCTCCAAACCTTCAGGTTTGAGGGAGGCAGGGAATGCACTTGGGAGTGGGTCGTTGAGAACTCCTCTGTGAGGGGACCCTGGTGGAGACTGGAAGTGCCCGTGGCCTGAACCCGCCTCCGACTCTCTCGGTTAACGATAAGGACTCCCCTCCCTCACACCGGAATCATAAGGCCAGACACTGCTTCTTGCCTTCCCCAGTCCTGGTGAGACATGAGTGGCCCTGCTCTGCCTGGCGTTGACTTTGGAGGATCCAGATGGGGAACCCGTGGGCGTGTTGCAGCGCCCGCAGCCGCTGCGCGTGTGGAGGGTGGGATGAGGTGCCATGTGTTAGAACTGCCAGCCTCCGCCTGCTTGCTGACACCTCAGTTCTGTATTAAGAGAGCATCTCGTGTCCTACCTAGAAGGGTCGCTCTGGCTGCTCTGTAGAAATGGACATTAGGGGAAGAGCGGCCACTGGGAGGAGCTATGACAGCTGTGCAGGGGGGGAGGTGACGGGGCTAGAGCTCACGCAACATGTCCAGGTGGCTCCGTAAGTCTGGAGACAGGGTCTGGGACAGCGGTCAGTGGGGGAGTCATCTATGGCTGGATGGTGTTTAGAGCCTGACCACGGGATGAGATCACCGAGGGGTGAGGGGGGAGAGGGCTACGGCCGAGTCCTGGGACGCGTCAGTGCTTTGAGGTCGGGTGGACGAGGGGGAGGGGAGGCAGAGTGGCCGTGGGGCTGCAGGGGAGCGTGGTGTCCTGGACACAAGCAAAGAAAGGACTTCAAGAGGGCAAAGTGATGCCAGGTCGAGCATGTTGACAGCTGAGAACTGCCCATCAACTCTGGCAACGAGATGATCACTGGAGACCTGGATGAGAGTCATCTGGGTGGGGTGGGGTGGGGCCAAAAGCCTGGCTGAGCAGCTGGTTGAGAGAAGAGGAGGAAGGATGGTGTGTTTGTTTCCTGGGGTGGCTGGAACAAATGACCGGCAGCTGGGCGGCTGAAATCAAGGTGTTGGCCGGGTCAGCTCCTTCTGAGGGCTCCGAGGAGACTCCGTCCCATGTCTCCTCCTGTTGCTGCTGGCTGCCAGCAGTCCTTGGCTTGTAGACACAGTACTCATTCTCTGCCTCCTTAGTCATGTGGCCTTCTCTGCGCCTCTCCTCCTGCAAGAACCCCAGCCATTGGATCCAGGGCCACCTACTGCAGTCTGAGCTCATCTTAACTGCTCATTCCTGCAAAGATCCCATTCCCAACAGGGTCACATTCTGAGGTTCTAGATGGCCGTGCGTTTGGGGGGGGGGACACGAATCCACTTCTACAGATGTGGGGACAGTGAATATAGACCATTCCCTCACGACGTTCCCCTCCTCTGCAGGGTGTGACAGGCGGGAACGCTGGCCAGGTATTCTTGGTGTCAGGCTGGGCTTTGGTGGTGGTTCTGATCCCTGACTGCTCCTTGGGTCACCTGGGAACTCGTCTGCACCCTCCTTTCCCCACTGCACGCACCCCAGCCCCCGGGTCCTCAGGTCAGCAGGGAGCAGCTGTTTGCACAGCAGGTCAGCCAAAGTCACCCGCGTGTACACCCTCCTGGGCGCTGCAAAGGGCGATTTGTTCTCCTAGCCCACCTTCCCCTGCACGCCAGGCGGACCCTCCCCAACAGAGTCCCTGCCCCGTGCTGAGCCAAAGGCAGCAAGGTATCCGTGTGTCCCTGTGTGACCTCCCCCACCATCCAGGAGGCTCTGACCACAGGCCACTTGTTCTAACTCCTCCTCAGAGCTGAGACCTCCAGGCTGAGGCTGCGAACAGAGGGGCTGCTTGTCATCTTGCTGTTTCCTGGGAAGAAGGGGTGGAGATGGCCACTGTGGTGGGGAGACAGCGCCCAGCTTGGGCCCAGGACTGCCTGCCACCCTCCCTGGAGATGCAGAAGAAAAGCACCTATTTGCAAGCAGCAGACCATTGTCACCCAAGGGAGAGTCCCTGACCCGTGAGTCCCCTCTGTCCCCACTGGGAGCAGGCGTCTCCACTAAGGAAGCATTTTCCCTGAGTGAGACATTTTCAAGTTCTCCCTTTTACGTCTCCCCGATCAGTTTGGTGCGGTTTGTTGTGATTGCGGGTTCAGCCAAGGCTCAGCTCATTTCCTCAGGAGCCTTTCAACTTGGTGGCCCCTTCCTGCACCTCTGTTCCAGCTGGGTCTAAGGACAGTCCTCTCTGGGGAGACCGACCACCCGCCCTGCAGGGGCTTCTTGCTGGGGAAAAAGGCTGTGGGGGATGGATTGTTCTAGACTCCCTGCCTCCCGAAGGCTGGTCCTACAGGGACAGTGGGCTCCCAGAGTTGAGGGGCAAGGGACCAGGGGTGCCCACATTACCTGGCCAGGTGTCAGAAGTCCTTCCCCATTTGGCAAAGACAAGGGGTTAGTGGGGGGGGGGTTGCTGCTTTTTTGTAAGAACTGCTTCATGTAAAGGGAAACGCACACATTTCCCGGGATGGCGATCCGAGCACGACATTCTAGAATCCATCTCACAGAGCATTTCCACTGCCGCAGCCTGCAGGAGACCACGGGCCAGTGACGGGAGCCGAGAAGGCGAGGGTGGGGACGCTGCTGAATCCGGGGCACTTCCTGACACTGGTCTCTGACCCCAGCCACCCAAAGCTCAATCACTGAGCCCATGGACCAGACGCAGTGCTGGGCTCTGGAGCTCCAGCATGTTGCAATCGGGGCACTTCGAGAGCCCAGGGCAGCTGGGCTAGGGCCGCGCATGTTCCAATGAGCCACCAGGTAACCGTTTCTCCTAGAAACTCAGAAGTTGGCGCATGGGCCCTCCAGTTCCTCAACCTTCTGCTCCCATAAATAGCGCCTGATTCACTTCCTGATTTCTGTGCTGCACCCTGGCGCCTCCCCCTCTCATTCATATAAACTATGTAAATGAGCAAGCCGCCTCCGCTTCCGGGACATGGCAGAGTGGCCAGGAGTCCTCTGATAAGCTCTGCCTTCTCTGTGTGGGAACTTCCTTGGTGGAATTTCAGTGGGCACCCAGCTTTGTGGATGGAGCTAGATACAGAACCTACATCCCCGAGTCAGAAGTATTGAGGTTGGGGGGGGGATTGCTTCTTGGGTCCTGTTAGCAACCAGCCAAAACCCGCGGGACAGACATTTTCCATGGCACAGTGCCCACGTCTGTTTCTGTGGCTCGAGCATTCTGGGTCTGCCCGGCCTTTGACAAGCAATCAGACCATGGCCTGTGTGTCAGTGCTTGGCTCCTACAAGATCAGCTGGGGAGGATGCCCAATTGTGTACTTGAGGCCCCGAGAATAGACCCAGACACGGGATGCCTGGGTGCTGGGCCGTATTTTCAGCTCATAGCGCATCCCGTCAGCCGTCAGCTGCCACTCCTGTGGCCCATCTTGGAATACATGGCATGTCTGAAGGACACGTCCCTTCTGGTTGCACGAACCCTCCCTAACTGGGCTCTTCAATGTGGTCCCAAGGTGATCAGGCAGAGGAAGCTCCCCCACACCACACGGCTGCTTTCGGGGGGAGGAAGAGGTAGCTGTAGGTCCTTGCCCCTTTGGGTAAACTGCAAAGAGCTGCTGGGACCTTCCTCTTCCCGTTGGCACAGGGAGCTGGATGCCAGCTGGTGCTGGCCTCTGCAGTTTAGAAGTGTGTCTTCAGAAGGGTGTGCGTGAGTTGACCTGAAACCCATTGAGCCAAGAAGGCGTGATGGGAACTCCCTGTCAGCCCTCACTCCACAGCCCAGCAGGATTCTCAGGCCGTGTTCAATGGCTCTTGATGCTTTGTCAAGTGCCTTCACCACCAGGGGAAGCCCCTCTGCCTCCCAGTGGGGGCTGAGCCACATCCTTGAGGAGGAGGGGATGGGGGAAGATGGAAGAGAGGCCCTGAGGGGAGCACCTCCAAATTCCCCGACTTGGTCCAGCGGAAGGGCCAAAACTCAACAGCAGGGCCAGGCCAAGAACTGCTGTTTCTGGCCTTCAGGGTCTCAGCTGGATGGGACTTTGAGGACCATCTGGTCTGAGTCGGCATCTTAACAGATGGGGAAACTGAGGCCCAGGCAGAGGAGTGGTCTGCTGTGCAGGGCAGAAGTGAGGAGCCCGCTCTGGGGTCACCTGGGCAAGGATGCTTTATGATGAGGGAGACCCAAGGCTCTGCAAGCAGGCACGGGAGAAACCCGGCCCTACTCACCCAGAGTCTGTGGAACCCTTGACCTTAAAGGATGCAAGGTCATTTCATTCATCCTCCTGCCTCCAGGAAAAGCCCTGGTTCAAAGCTCTCCGTGAAAGACGCTTCCTACTTCAGGTCCTTCTCCTGTGACGACCCACGAGAGATGAAAAGCAGTTGTTGTTCCTCTTTTATTTTTATTTTTTTTTATTGGACTCTATCACACATTGACTTCTATTGCTCTCTATATTAATTATAATTAACGGGCCATGATGTTGGTCTTCTTTTAAAGCCTGGAGTTTAGTAAATGCGTGATTAGTCCTCAGATTTATTTTTTTTAAGTAACAGGTTTGTTGAGATGGAATTCACCTGCCATACCTTCACCCCCTAAGACTCAGTACTCACAGCTGTGCAGCCCTTGCGGCCGTCGGTTTCAGAACACGTCCGTCACCCCAAAGAAACCCATACTCACTGGCAGTCACTCCTCATTTCCCCCGACAACCCAGCCATAGGATTTCGTCTTCAATCATTGAGCGTTTAATGTTACTTTTAATATTCTGAGACACCGTGGTGAATGTTAAAGAACTTCAATCCACTTTTTATTAGTGGATTGGGCTCTCAAGGGAAATGCTGGGGGTTTTCTGTCTGTTTGTTTTTTTGGTCCGATCTTTGTTTTGCTCACAAAGCAGTCTCAGAGTCAAGGGGCGGGCGGCCTAGGTGAAGCCACAGATGCGTCCTATCAGCTCTTTCTATGTCCAGAACACTGTGGGGTGGCCCCAAGCACCTCCAGGTGTTCACGTGAACCTGGTTTTAGGGACGAGGTCAAGGAAAAGTCAGCTCTGGAAGAAAGGGTGAGCAGGGCCTCCAGGCCTTACAGGGAATGACTTTCAGACTCTTTCGGAGGCTGAGTGTATCCGAAGTGCGGGCTGCACGGAGCCTCCCTTGCAGGAAGACAGGGCCCTCTGGGGACACAAGGACACAGCCACCCTTGCAGGCTGCAGCTAGAAGCCGCTTTCGAATCCAGGTGCCCAGCCTGTGACCCTGACATGCTAGGTCCCCTCTGCACCTAAGTGCCCTCAGCTGTAAAATGAAGATGAGAGCAATACCAGCAAGCAGCTGGGCTCACTGATTCCCTTCCTGAAAGCTTGCGTGGGGTCTGGTGCCCGGTGCACGCAGGGAGAGCGGGCTGCTGGGTGCCTGGCGCCTGCTGCTTGTCGCCTGGGTTGGAATCCCAGCTCCATGTCCTCCTAGCAGTGTGACCTGGGCATCACTTGGACTCTGTCCCTCAGTTGCCTCATCTGCCGCTGATTACGAAATCATCGTCAACCTCTGTGAGGGCTGAGTTAGTGTTTGCAGAGAGCTAAGGAAGGTGCCGGGCCCAGAGCGGGTTTTGTGGTAGCTATTAATAATTAGCTTAAAGTGAAAATTATTTATCAATGGTGTATGAGAATGAATGTGCATGATACTGTTCCGCCGTCCGTATGTGTTGTAGAGCCCCCCGGAGCTGTGCCAGCTCAGCTGATCCCTCTCTCTGCTTGGTCTCCCCAGCCGAGCCCCTGCCGCTCATGGATCTGTGCCGCCGCTCGGTGCGCCTGGCCCTGGGGAAGGAGCGTCTGGGCGAGATCCACGCGCTGCCGCTGCCCGCCTCCCTCAAGGCCTACCTCCTCTACCAGTGACGCTCCGCCCAGGACCACCAGCACGACAGCCACCTGGTGCCAACTCACCGAGCCGCTGCCGCACCCTACGCGTGGACGGGCACGCGTGGACGGGCGCCCGCAGCCGTGGGAGAAAGGCCCCGCTCCTCCTCCTCGTCCTCCCGGCTGCCCTTCGGGACACGGACAGCTCTGGACACAGGCTCCTCTGGCCCCCTTCCCTGCACTGGCGGAAGGTCCCTGCATGCCACCTCACGCCCCTCCTTGGAAAGAGACACAGAGTGGACTCCTAGGAAACCTGGCCCTGAGCTCTCATCTGCTCCCGGAGTGGCACGGGTGGCCTCCACCTGCCGGGTCCCAGGGTGGGGGCCGGCCAGGGGCGCGCCGGCACCAAGAGCAGATCCCAGGGGTGCGAAGACCAAGCTCAGGACGTCAGAAACGCACTGGGACACCGAGACAGCAACCAGAAGTGGCGCTCCCACGGGCACACGAGCACGCACATCTGTCCCAGCTGCCCGTGCCCCGGACCCTGTATTTATTCTTTTAACAATAACAAAGCCATTTATTTATTCCATTTAGAAAGGGACCTTGTTCCGGTCACCTCTCCGGAGTGTTCTCTCGCTTTTCTTCCGCCTGCAGCGCCCGGCACGTGTGTACCTCACCTGTCCTTCTCGCTGGGCTGTGTCTGTGGTGTGTCCCCACGTGAGCACAGGTGTCTGTTTGGGTCCCCTGACCTACAGTGTCCAGTAGGCTCTGCTCCAAGTTCCCGAGCGGCCCTCAGGGAGCGTTAGCCTGGGGCGCAGTATGAGTGTCCTAGGGGTCCCGGCTCCACGTACTTCCACTTGGCCGCGTACATGTTTGCACGTGGTTTGCTTTCCGTAGTCTTCCATGGACCTTTCGGTGTGGGCTTGATTTTGCTTTTGCCTTCCTGGCTGAGATTTCCCATGTGCATCCCCAGAAGCTTCGGGTCCCACAGGACCACCGAACCAAGAAGGGAGGATGAGTGGGTCTCTGTCCCCTGAGAAGCCAAGAGCAGGGTGGGGTGGGGGAGACCAGAGCGGAGTCGCGCCTCACAGAAGCCCACGCAGGTCTGTGCTTAGTGCCTAGTTCATCGAGATCCCCCAGAGCCAGAGGGGTGGGGTGGGGCAGGGCAGCCAGCAGGAGAGGGACCCCCCTCCCTGCCACAGCCCCCCCACGTAGCAGACCCCGGCCCCTGCCACCACATTTGCCATTTCTTTATCTTGGAGTCAACTCCCTTAGAGCCTGACTTCAGTTCATTTCTGTACAGGTACAATAGATGACTTTATTTGTTTAAAATGTTTAATATATATGCATATATATTTGTCCGTAAGAATTATGTTTTAAACAGCTGCTGTAGGGTACCTTAAAAAAAAAAGTCTTCCAGTGGAGTGTATTTTTTAAAGCACAAAATTGGTGCCAAGACTGGGTGAGGAATGTAAATTACCCCCTTATGATTGTGAGGTGGTTGTTTCTTCAGGCGGGGGAACCTTACCTGTAAGACTTTTAAAGATTTTCCTCACTCCTGTTCCAGGGTGGGTCCTGTTCTGATGAATGTTGCACATGAGAGTTTCACTTCCGCAAATCCAGCCTTATCGCCTTGACCCAGCGCCTTCTGCAGCCGCTGGCCGCCCGCAGGGCTCTTGGTCATCTCTCTGCACCTCTTGCCCCCAGCGCCCAACCCCCACGCCCACCCTTCTCTCCCCTCAGCCCAGAGCCCTGTGGCCTGTACAGTTTTGAAACTCCCGTCCTATTTTATGATGGTTGGTAATAGTCAGTAACCTAATAAAGGAAAATTTATTAAAATACAAAGCCACGTTTGAGTCCCTCTTTGTGCCTTAGGGGAAGGGAAAGAGGCGTGGCGGACCCCTCTTGGGGGTCCAGAGGTTTTCAACAGATAAAGAGGTGATCACCCCTCCCCCCACACCCCTTGGCAAAGGGTGGGATGCCAGTGAGAGCCCCAAAAGAGCAGGAGGATCCTGGACAGGTGATCCTAGAACATCCCCATCTCTTTTCAAAAGTCTACGGGCCTGCACCCCAGACTAAGGGACTCGCTGACATAAAAAGGATTCCACACGGCAGTGAGAGCCTCGGGCTGGTCTGTGTGTTATAAAGCTGGAGTTGACAGTAGGCTTTTTTTTTTTTTTCCCAATCCTCACCGGGGATATTTTTCCATTGATTTTCAGATAGACTGGGAGGGAGGGAGGAAGGGAGAGAGAGAAACATCGATATGAGAGACATACACCCATTGGTTGCCTCCCACACAACCCCAACTGGGGCCGGGGATCCAACTGCAACCGAGGTACGTGCCCTTGACCAGAATCGTACCTGCGACTCTTTGGTCCACAGGCCATCGCTCTCACTGCTGAGCCCAACTGGCCAGGGCGACAGTGGGCTTTTAGGAGCAGGCATGGATGTCCTCGGAGTCCAGGCTCTGGGCAGCTGGTGGAAGGGGCTGGTCCTTCACCTTTGTGTCTGTCCCCAGTGCCAAGTACAGTGGTGCCTGCCGTGGGCAGGTCCTCACACACATCCCCAGCAGAGAAAGCAGGAAATTCTGGTTTATTTAGAGGATTGATGGGTAATAAAGAGAATAGTGAAGAAATGTGCTAGATAGGATCACATGTCATGACTAGTTTTCAAAGAATTAACAAGAGTGCATCCAGCTCCCTGTGGGCAGTTTTCATCCTAAACGCATGTCAGGATCCGCTGGGCTGGGATCCGCTGGGCTGGGATCCACTGGGGCTGGGATCCGCTAGGCTGGGATCCACTGGGCTGGGATCTTCTGGGGCTGGGATCCACTGGGTCTGGGATCCGCTGGGCTGGGATCCACTGAGGCTGGGATCCGCTGGGGCTGGGATCCGCTGGGCTGGGATCCGCTGGGCTGGGATCTGCTGGGCTGGGATCCACTGGGGCTGGGATCCACTGGGCTGGGATCCGCTGGGGCTGGGATCCACTGGGCTGGGATCCGCTGGGGCTGGGAAGAGTGTCCTGGTCCAAGAGCCCAAGACCCTGGGATCAAAGTCCTGCATCCCTTTGTCCTCAGACCACCTGCATCAGCAGCACCTGGGAAGTGTTTGTTAAAATGCATATTTCCGGGTCCTGCCTGAGACAGACTGAATCAACATTTCTGGGGCCAGGCCCAGGAATTTGCTGTTTTCTCAAACTCCCCAAGTGACCTTGCCTAAGAGAGTCTGAAGACCACTGGGACTGTGTCAGCTCTTTCTCTCGAAAAGTTGCTGGATAAAGGGAAATTCTTTCAGTGTGTTGGTGGGTTGGCCCAGCGACAAGCACATGGCCTCCTGAGTCAGACCTGGGTTCATGGGTTGGCTCTGACCCTCCCGAGCTGTGTGATCTTGGATGAGCCTCCCTGGGTGGCTGTCATCATGGGCTCATCTCCTGGGAGGGTAGCAAGGGTGAACTGAGGTTTTCGAACTGGCCGGGCATCCTCGCGAGTGTGGAAACACATGCTTTAAAAGCTCAGACGCTGCTTTCTGTTCTGGAAAATGGCAGTTCCTGGGCTGGAACCGGTCTCTGAGAATGGACCAAACATTCCTAAACCAGCTTCCTGAGGAATGTTCTTTCTTCCCGGGTACAGTCTCCAGAGATCAAGGTGGATATTGGGAATGGGACCCCTAGATGCCTTCCCCAGACACGTTTGGAGGAAAAGGGTGGTCTGAGATTATTTTTAGGTTGGAGTTCATGTCTGGGTTGCAGTTGGAACTCCGGCTTGCTTTGAAGGGGGTGGCCGGGGGGAGGAGTGGGGTCGGGGGTGGGGGTGGGGAGGAAGCACAGGGAAAATAAGGGCCTTTGTGCGGCCTGGAGACTTCTGGGGGAGCAGGGTTTCGTGTTGAAGGGAGCGGTCTTCATAAAACCATCTTGCAGACTGGCCCATGTGGATGTAATTAATACCCTGCCCTCGAGCAGGTAGCAGCCTCTCGGGCTCGGCCGTAGATGGGAAGAGCCCTCCCTCCTCCCTCCGCCGTTCATCTCCTGCACACGGCTTCCCTCCCGCCCTTCCTCCCTCTCCTCCTCGGTGAGATGAGGAATGTGGACTTTACTGAACCATAAAGTATGCCGGGGGAGCTGGGGAGGGGGCCGAAGACAGAGCAATTAGTTCATGCTCCAGTCCAGACACCCAAGCGTGGTTGGAGTCCAGCTGCAAGGAATATTTGAAATAAATGAGCTGCCCGGGGCCAGGCGTGTGCTGTGTTTTCTGTACGGGGCCATGGCAACCGGGGAGGAAATCATGAGCTAGGGACTGGGCTCTAGAATCAACAAATGATGTCCTGGCCGAGCGAGCCCAGAGGAAGCTGATCACGGCTCTCCCGGGGCTTCTCGGGGCCCAGCTGCTGGCGGCGGCACTGGCCTGACCGTCCTCCCGGTGTCCTCAGCAAGGTCCTCTTCCAGCTTCGGACCTCGGTGTCCTCGGCAGGGCTCTGATTTTTTTTCTTTTCTTCTATTTTTCTTTTTCTTTTTTTTTTTTTTTTTAAGAGCGTAACACTTCTCTGAACCTTTCTTCCCAGGTCGGAGAAGCGGCTGCTGCCGCTGCCGGTCTGATAATGATTTTCCTGGGCCGGGGAGGGTTCCCGGTGGCAAGGCCCAGGCTGAGGGCCGCTGGCTAAATGGAAGATGGCACTGCCCTTGCCCCATCTGACTGCCCACCGGCCCGGCTGCACGCTCTTCGTGGTCTACGGTACAGGCAGGGAAGCAAAGGCCGCACTTGTCCCTTCCCTGGCTCCCTGAGGGTGGACCTTACAGCCGCCCCTAAGCAGACGGCTTAGAGAATACGAGTACCAGGGCCGCGTTTGGGGGTCTTCACTTGAACTTCACAAGTACCTCCTGCATCTGAATCACCAGGGGACCTCGGGGGGATGAAGCAAAATCCCAGGAACGTTGATGCAGTCGTGGGGCCCGGGAATCTGCGCTGTGAAATACCCCGCGCTGATTCTAGCACTTTGCCCTGGGGCCCCTGGAAACCCGGAGTTACATGCGGAGTTGTACCCATGCAGACCCTCTGCTGGTCCCTGTTTCCTTCGGAGGCCTGCAGGGGGCTGTGGCCCAGAGAACCTGAAAGACCACTGGTTGGCAGCAGGCTGGCTCCGCCCTGGGTTTCAGAGCACATGCAAAGGCCCAGAGAGCTCGGCCGCAGCGCCGGCATCTTCCCAGGCCCCGAAGAGCTTGTCCTGACTCAGGGCTGAACAAGGTGGAATGCTGGGAGCAGGGAAACCTCAGCCTTGGGCTCTTCCCCTGGCCCTTGGTTTCCCCGAGGAAATGAGTCCTGGAAAGCTGAACCAGGAGCTTAGAGACACCATGAAGGTCTCCGAGCCACTGCCCAGGTGCCGCCCAGCCTGGCCGTCCACTCAGGAGCTGCTCGGGGGTGTTTCCCACGACCTCGGCACCCACCCAGGACCGTGTCTCTCCCCAGTCGTGTCTCCCCTGTCTCTTCACAAACGTTCCATTCTCCCTCCCGCCTGCCCCACCTTTTGAAAGGTTTTTCAACGAAAGCACGCTTGTGAAGTCCCTTGCCAACGACCTCTGTTGAGCAGAGCTGCCGTCAGGGTTGCTGATGACCACAGGTAGCACGAGCCAAACAGCAAAGACCTTCACCTTCCAGCTGGGCCCTGCGTCGGGGCCGCATGATGGGGAGAAGGGCCTGGGCTCTGAAGCCAGGGCAGCCAGGGCTTCGTGCCCAGCCCCCCTCCTTCCTGCCCTTACTGCCCTCTGGATGGAAACCGAAGAGCTGGGTGGCCTTGCCCAGTCTCTCTGACCCCAAATTTCCACTTTGTGTTAGTTTCCTGTGGCTGCCGCAATAAATTACCACACACTGGGTGGCTTAATACAACACACATTGAAATTCTTACAGTTCTGGAGGTGAGAAATCCGGGCTCAAGGTGTAGACAGAGCTGTGCTCCCTCCAGACGCTCAGGGAGTCTCCTTCCTGCCTCTTCCGGCTTCTGGTGGCTCCTCCGCTCATCTCTCCCACCTCTGCCTCATGGCCTTCTCCCCTCTCTGTCCCCTGGTCTGTCCTCGAAGCACCATAGTCATTGGATGGGGTCCACCTGCCTCATCCAGGATGACGTCATGTCGAGATCCTTAGCTCAGTGGCATCTGCTAAGACCCTCTTCCAAATAAGGTCACGTTCACGGTCCCAGGGTTAGCACACAGACATATCTCCCCGAGGGCCGCATTCAACCCTCTATGCACCTTGGGAACCAGGGTCAAAACAGTACCCACGCGTAGGATGACTGTGAGGATTTACGAAACAACAAGCTGGGAAGCAGCCCAGTGCCAGGCTACCCCCAGTGGGGGTACTGCCGAAAAGGCAAGCCGTCCCATCGTTATCACCGCCCTCCTGCCCCAGCCCCTGGCGGCCAGGCCCACAGAGCAGATCTGCTGTGGAACTGATGGACTCCCTTCTCTGGGTGGGGTGGGGGCCCAGGCTGTGCATGGAACCCACAGGCTCAGGCCAAGACGTGGAGAGAACCCGAAACATGTCAGTGGACAGAGGACTTGAGTGTCCCTCTGACCAGCTACAGTGAGTGGGTCCGGCAGTCTGGGAAGAAGCGGGCACTGCCCAGGAACCATCAGAAACAGAGGCCGAGCCAGGGACACGATGACCCGCGTGCCATGCGGAGGCTCCATGCCCGTCTCCCTCCATCTTTCTTCGGGACAGAGGGAGGTAGCTCGCATCCCTGCCGCTCCCCCGGCCAGGCCCACTCGGAATTGATCGTACAAGGAAATGGAATGTGAGCCCCGGGCTATTTAAAGAGCAAGAGAGACTGGAGGCGCGGCTGGGCGCAGGCCAAGCAGGGTGCCTCAGGTCGGCCCAGGGCTCCTCTTTGCACATTGCACATGGTTTGATTTACTGGACGGCCGCGAGCAACTCCAGCTTCAGACAGAGAAGTATTTGAAGCAGCTGCCAGATGTTGTGTCTGAGCTGGGTTTTTACAACTTGCTTACTGGTTAGCAGCCTGCCTCCCGCTGGAGTTCAGCTCGCCCCAGCGGGTTCAGTGCCCTGGCACTGGCCCAGGGGCCTTTGCTCCGTGTCCTTGCCGCCCCCTCCCCCGCTGCCCCAGCCTGTCCTGCCTGAGCGGAGCCAGGGTGGGAACCCAGTTTCCGAAGCATCTAACCTTCTGGGGTGGCAGCGTGGCCCTGACTTCTTGCAGACACCCTGAGTTTGTGGAATGTTCTGACTGCTGGACCTTCGGGGATAGGCAGGGTCTAAAACACGCCTTGAGACCCCACACACAGCTTTGCCACGAGGCACCTGTTGGCGTGGGCCCTACTAGGCAGGCTCTAAAGGCAGCATGGAAGGCCACAGGGGACCAGGGCTGAGACCAGTTCATCCAGGGGCTTCTGGAAGGTTCCCAAACCTCTAGAAATCCCAGTGAACCAGGGAATTTCCAGGGGGGTACCAATAGGTCCAACCTTTGGATAGAGGCCACCATGTCAGGACAGAGGCCAACCCTGTCAAGCAAGCCAAGATGTCCCCAACGTGAGACTGTTGGGGTTCACAGGACTCGGGGTTGGGGTGTTTCTCAGCCCCTCCCCCGCCAAGGAGGTCTGTGACGAGAGGCATGTGACTCAAGTGTTCACTTCCTGAGGCCACTTGGAATGGCTTCTCAGATGTTAGCTCTGGAGCGAGCGGGTGACAAGGGAAAAGGGGTGGGGACGAGGGGTGGGGCGGGTGGGGAGCCTGTGTAATTAATCTTGTTGCATGTGAAAGCACACTTGTATCCGTCCAGGAATCCCGAACGCCGCCCAAGTGGACACAGTGTTCAGTCCCCTCCTGCAGACGCCAGAAATGTTTTGTCCACTGGGCAGGAAAACATCCTCTGCTAACGTGCTAGCGCTTGGCTCTCCCTCGAATGGGCTGACTCGAGGCCGCGCTGGGAGGAGCAGGGCCTGGAGGCTGCAGGGCTGGGGGCAGCACGGGCCTGGGGACCCCGCCTCTCCGGGCTGCAAGGGGAGACCCCCCAGCCTGCCTTCCTGGCAGCCCTAAAGAACCCGACTTCTCTGCACCCCCGCCCAGCCCCAGCCCCCCTTGTCATTCCTAATCCTCCAGAGAACCAGACAGAGAAAGAGCACGCAGGGCACCCTCTCCCAGGAGCCCGGGTTCCCAGAAACGGTGGTGGAATGCAGGACGTTCCCAGGCCGGCCCACTGCAACCAGCGGAGGTACGGAGGCCCGGGCCAGGGGGCAGGGTGCTGGGGTTTGGACTCGGAACGTCGGTCACTGATCCCGTGACTCCAGACGCTGCCTTTGGGAGCCTCAATTTCCTCTTCTATAAAACGGGAATAATGGTACCTTCCAGCCAAGCTCGTGGTGTTACAAAGACCAAGTGAGGCCTGGGTGTGGGCAAGCCTTGAAACACTGCAAAGCCCACGCATGCCCGAGGCTTTATTATTATAATACCTGTGTATGGGAAAGCGGGAAGAGAAGCATCTTCAACAGGTCTGCCCCTCCCAGCGAGCTCCTCTCTCTTGGGTCTGTGGCTTCTGCTCGTGCACCCTGCAGCCATCCCTGGAAGCGGGGACCCCTGTGGGTATCCCCCACCCCTAGCTTCCTGGAAGGATGAGCTGGGGATGAGCTGAGGCAGCCACCCAGCCCAGATTCCTCTTGGAGGACCCAGGCCCTTGAAGTCATCCTGGCCACCTTTGAGGGAGACAAGCAACCTTTTCCTGCAGGAGGCCCCATGGGAGTAAGGAGAAGAGGCCTTTGCCTCCGTTGTCTCATTCGGCAAACACATCTTGACCTCTTGTCTCTGCCAGATGCACGAGGACACCAGGGATTCAGACTCAGAAAACCAAGCTTTTGAGCAAAGGGCTCAGGGGGTGGGCACTGCCAGACATGGGAGGTGGGACTCCAAGTGATGCAGGGGACAGTGATGGTCTCTACCAGGTGATCAGGGCAGGATGCCCTAGCAGGGTTTTAAAGGGTGAATAGGAGTTTTCCGGGGGGGGGGGGACTGAGCCCATCTGTGTCGGTTCCTCTATAAAAGGGGGACAACTAGAGACCTGCCTGGTTGAGTCGCCTTGTGTAAGGTGCTGAGAACAGTGTGTGGCACACGGAGAGAGTGCCATGTCATGGTGGGTGCAGACAATACTACTTCTAATAGTAATAATAACACTGTCTAAGCTCACAGCCTCTCTGCCTCCCAGCGGCGGCCTCTGAACTCAGAACGTCAGGGTCATTTATTCTGCTTACACACAGAAGTTCTTCCATCTGTGGGCAGCTCCTGGTCCAGGCCCTGGCTCTGAGTTCCCCTGGCTGCTCCAGCCTCGAAACCAGCAGCTGTCTTGGCTCCTGAGAAGAGCCGGAGCCAATCTGTGTGGCTCCTTGAGCCCCACTCTTCAGAGTCTTCTTTGTGGGAGGAGCAGTGTCCTGGGAAGGGGGTTCGGTGCTCCCAGACCTGTTCTGTGCCCCCTGGGCATTCTGGGGGTGTTGGGAGGCCAGACCAGTGTTGCTGCTGCCATGCCATGGGGTGTAGGGGTGGGGAGACAGGGCCCCAGCACCCCTAGGTAAATCGAGGCTACAGACAGGCGGGCCAGGGGCTGGTGAGATGTGAGGCTGGCGGCGAGGAAGTCTGGGCTGGGGTGCCCGCCTCACCCTCCCGGGCACCTGGAGCCCTTTAACTAAGGGAGGGATAAGATCAGACCATTTATGAGTCTCCAGCATGTCACTCCAGGACCCGGTCTGCATTTTCATGTCTATCTCCACCCATGTCCCTCTGAGGGTATCTCGAGGACAAGACCTGAGTCACTGCCTGGATGTCAATGCTCAACGTATAGTTGTGGATCGATTGAGGGAATGAACAAATGAACCAAAGAACGAATGAATGAATGAGTGAATGAATGAATGAATGAGTGAATGAATGAGTGAATGAATGAATGAATGAGTGAATGAATGAGTGAATGAATGAATGAATGAATGAATGAGTGAATGAATGAGTGAATGAATGAAGTGGTAAATGTGAGCCCAGAACACGTCTCCTTGATCCATCACGCAGGGCCTCGCTCTCCCTTGAAGCCCAGATAACTGGGGTGACCAGCAGTAACCTCTGCGCTGGTTTCTGCAGACAGTCTCGGCTGTTCCACGGGCCTGGCCCAGGCGAAGTGGGTCTCCTTCGTCTCTCCCTGCCACCCCACTCGTGAGGGAGAGACTCCCGACACGCATCTTTGCTGAGGAATACCAGCAGGATGTGCTGGCTTCCCCGGGGGCCACATTGCTCCTTGTTTTCTCTGAAAACGTCCCCATGTCCAAGACAACTGCCCCAGCTGGGGTACCTCGGGCTTCCCGGCCCCGCGTTGCTCCCAGCTCATTTCTCCGAGCTGTTTAATCTGCACACTGTCTTCTGTTCTCAATAAGTGGGGCTGTGCATTCCAGGATGGCCTCGGGTGATAACGCCAGCTGTCTAGACAGAGGCCAGCCCACTGACACTATCATAAATAAAAATAGCTTTGTGTCCCAGTCTCTCGCCAGAGCCTGGGGAGGGGTGAGCAGGCTCCCTGCAGCGGGCTGGGACGGGGCTGCCCGTCTCTGCCAGCCTCTGCCCTGCCCCGAACCTGGGGGGCTGGTGAGCCCACACTGCCCGTGGGAAGAAGGAGGTCCGGTGCTCCTGGAGGGGCTCACTGGGACCCCAGCAAAGCATCACCCCTCCTTGGCACTCCCCCCACACGGCCTGTGGCAGCTGAGGTGGGAGTGGACACCCAGGAGGCCAGTGGGGCTTTCACTTTCAACTCCAAAGTCAGTGCTCACCCACTGGTCCCTGGGCTGGGAAGGCTGCAGACCCACGACCAGAACCACTTGGGTTAGAGTGAGAAGAAAGGGCGTCCCTCCACCCAGCACAGACCCCGAAGCCAGCCAGTCCCGAGCCCTGCTCAGCCCAGGAGGTCAAGGCAGGCTTCTCAGCTCCCCCACTCCTCCTGGCACACACCGGCCCCACGTGTCACCTGTCCCATCTTCACTCGTTCACTTATTTGGCCTCCACTTTTCCCTTAAGCCCAGCAATGGTGGGGATCGGGTCCGAGACAACAGGCCGATGGACCGCGGGGTGTCTCCGAGCACAGCTGCACACGCGTGTGCATGTGTGTGCCAGGAGTGTGCAGGGGCCTCCGGAATGTGTCCAGGCCATGTCAAGTGGGCTCGCGCCAGCTCCCCACGAGCACGGCCCGAGTTCTCACAGCGGCCCACACGCGCTCATACAGGATGGGACATGTCCGCAGCGATGACCGCGCCTTCCCACGAGAAGCCACTGGACAGGCAGCCCTCGGCCACCTCCTCTCCCTTCCCCCAGAGCCCACCAGGGGAGTCCCTGGAACAGAAAACTGGCTGCTCTTTGGCCAGTGGGGTCTTCGTGTTGGCCTCTGGAGTGGGCTGGGGAGACATCTGCACAGAACTCACAGGCGGATGCTTTGAGAGGGCCCCTGGCCATGGCGGGGCCGTGGGCTGGATTCACCGAGGATACGCGTGTGAGTGCCCGGCCCGTGGTCCTCGTACTGTGGGTGAGGTGGAGCTTCTGTTTTCATTCCTGGGGGCCTGGGGACTAGGCCTGCCCTTCAGACTCTGAATCCAGTCTGCAGCCCATCCGGGAGGGGAGGGCTTCCCAGAGGGGCTCGCTCGCTTCTCCAGACCCTTCTTCCCCATCCACACGGGGCGGTGCCCCTGGGCCACATGCCGGACAGGAGGGGGCAGTGCCATGGGCTGTGTACCCAGCTCCCAGAGCTACAGCCAGGGCTGGGCCGGGGTCCTTTCTGCGGGGTCTCTGCTGATTGAGGCATCGTGAGGCACACGTTCAGTGAGGAACTGTCCACACCATGCCAAGCCGCCCATGCCCAGGGAGGGCTCACCCCTGCGGCTACAGACAGGCCTCGGCAGCACGAGCTCAGACAGAGGGGGTCCTGCCCGCCTTTGGGGGCACTGCGCACTCTGGGATGTTTTTCTCTTCTCCCCTTCACACCGACAGCGTCAAAACCAGAGGATTTGTCCCAAGCATTCGATAGTAATGACAATGTCATAAGGGACTAGTGAGTGAGATGTTCCCTATTGCCCCAAATGACTCCCAACTCGGTGACACAGAGACACTCTGGGGGCCAGTGTCCCTACCTTAGTAGGAGGCCACCCCTAGGCATCTTCCTTCCCAGACTGCAAGGAATGGGGCCGGGGGAACTCAGGAGGGACAAGAAGTCACCCGTGCCCCTGTCTCTCACACCTCCGACTTGTCTAAGCCTGTGGCATCAGCAGGAGGGAAGTCAGAGAGCAGTGGCGGTGGCGGCAGGGATGGGGCCTGCCAGGGACAAACGAAAGCTGCAGGAGGTGACAGGCTGTCATTCTTACTCTGCCCCCAGGGAGGAGGCCAGGCCAAGGGTGTGTACCCCCAGGGACGGGAACCGAGGGGAAGAGACCACAGCCCACCCACGAGCTCCAGAGAGAGGACAGCAAGGGCCAGGGCAGAGGAGGCCTCACACCTCATGTCTTGTCTCCCTCACCCCCCACCCAGCTCAGAGGAGGAGCTAAACAGAAGCAGAGGGGAGAGTGGAAGAGACGTCTCCGCTTTTTTAAATCAAAACTGATTGAAGACCTGTGAGTCCCGGGCCAGGAAGGAGTGGTTTGACCGAGCACAGCTGGGGGCAAGTGACCAGCGACATCAGACCACTCGGAGCTGTTCAATAAAACCACCTGCAAGTCCACAGCTTAGCGACCAGTCTCTGGAAGGTTCTGCCTCAGTTAACGCTCAAGCACTTTCATGAGGTCTGCTGTTCACCTTCGTTTAGGGAGAAGGAGACTGAGAGGCAGATGCGGAGACTGAGAGGCAGATGCAGAGACCGAGAGGCAGATGCGGACAGGTTTGCCCAAAGCACAACCCACATCTGGGAAGAGGCAGGGCCGGGTCCAGAGCGAGAAGCCTCTGATTCCGAGCTGGCCTGGCCCCTCCGCCTCTCCGTGTCCCAGGCCGCCTGGCACCAAGCTGGCACAAAACATGTTTATCTAACACACCACCCGGAGAAAACAGAGCCCTTTCTGCCTCGCTCCCGAGTCTCCCGCATCTATTGAGGAGGCATGGGACCAGTAGCCCAGACCTTATTGGCCTCTGCCTGGCTGGACACAGGGTGACCAGAGAGGACACAAAGGGGACAGGGAGACACAGGACCCACTGCAGAGTGTGGCCGGCCTGGGTACGAGACTCAGAGGCTGGGATCTGAGATTCAGATAGGGCCCTTGTCCAGTGTCTGCTGGGGCTCGGGCAACCTTCTCACATCCAAAGTGCCATTTATTCTTCTTGCAAAAGGAGGGGGCCCCCTTTTTCCAGCAAAGGACACCGAGGTCCAAGGGTGAAGGGGCTGGTCCAAGGCTATGCTGTGACAGATGGGCTCCAGCCTGCCCATTCCCTGTGTCGGAGCGTTTGTGGGGAGCAGCCAGGCAGACTGACGGGCACCCTTGGCCCATGGTGTCAAAGTCCCGGGACCAGGCGGGGCGTCTGTCCACACACAGCAATCAAGTGCTTGGTCCCCTCCCGGACAGACCGCCCACCGCCTTCTCCCCAGACCTCTGCAGGGAGGACCCTGTGCTGAGGAGGAAGAGGCCCCAGTTCCACACGTCTGCCCCATCTGTCCCGGTGGCCGCGGGTGGCTGATCAAACCTCTGCCCGCTTTCCCCACCGCGCCGCAGCCACCGCACCTGCCCTGTCCAGAGGTCTCAGCTGTACTCAGTTCCCTTTGGGGGCCACCTGCCTGGCAAGGGCCCAATCCAAAGTCTTCCCTGGGGCTTTGCAGCCACGGTTGGCCTGAAGCCGAGGACGAGAGCTATCTTGGCAGCTGCTAGAGAATGGAGCCAGCACGGGACGGAGCTGAGAGACGAGGGCCTGTGCCTACCTCGGGCCATCAGTTACACACCCAGGTCCAGAGGTGCCCCAGGCCCTGTGCCCCCCAGGCTTCGAAGGCACAGGAGCCAATAAATTCTATTTTTGCTGAAGCCAGTTGGATCTGGGTTTCTATCACCTGCAGTGACAAGAGCCGGAGTGGTCCATGCGGTCAGGTCCCATTCCCCCCAAGTCCCCACACCTCGAAGAGCTCCTCTCAGAGGCAAACACGTTTCTCCAGGGATCCTGAGGGCACTGACCATGGCAGGGAAGCATGCAAGGACAGTGGTGGGGAGCAATCACCCCAGCCCAGGGTGAAAGATAATCGGACAGAGCAGGGCACCTTGAGGGAGCAGCGACCTTCGGTCAGAGGACACAACCAGTCCACAAGGACTTTGGAGTATGTTGAACAATATCCCCCAAATTCACGTCCACCCGGGAGCTCAGAATGCAACCTCGTGTAATTAGTTAAGGATCTCGAGACGAGATCGTCCTGGATTTGGGGTGAGTCCTAATCTATTACTGGTGACTGTATGAGAAGAGGAGAGGACTGTGAAGACAGAGGCAGAGTGTGATGCTGCCGCAGCCGAGAAACACCTGGAGCCACACCTGGAGCCCTTCCCCTCCCCCCCGCAAGCTGGGACAGGCCAGGGCAGATCCTCCCCTAGAGCCTCGGAGTGCCCGTGGCCCTGCCAACACCGTGAATTCAGACTTGACCACCCCAGACTGTGAAAGAATACACTTCTGTTGTTTTACACCCCAGTTGATGGTACTTCGTCATGGCAGCTCTGGGAAACGAATAAAGGCCTCGAAGGAAGGGAGCCAGGGGAATGAATAGCCTGAGCTCGGCCTCCACCCTCCTAGCCCGCTGTGGGGCTCCCCAGCCAGAAGGCGGAAGGCAGAGGAGTTCCCTGTGGCCCACACAGAGCACCCTCCAAGGCAGGGAGCAGGAAAAGGTGGAGCCGGGATCTGAAGGGGCGAGCGGAAGACACGAAATCAGAGTTATCGTCACGGTGACATCCCACCCAGGTCCCAAAGGGAGAGCTGCAGCTCTTCTGTCCCCAGGAATGTAAAACCAAACCCTTGGAGACCCTGATGGACCCAGCCTGCACCCAGCTTCTGTGCTGACGATAATAATGATAACGTTGGCATCTGTGCGTATTTACTCTGTGCCCGTTAGCCCGTGGGCATCTACGTGCTTTCCCTCCCATGCCCCCAGGCCCTCTGTCCCAGACCATCATGGCATAAAACATCAGAAAAGAGGGTCTCATTTGCAGGAGGGTGTCCAGGAGAATGGAGCTGGGGCCTACCTGGGGAGGGTCGTTCTCCATTTTCTCCCAGGCCATACAATGAAGGAAGACGTTCAGGCAGGGAGCTCCCTCGGGTTTTTATGGAAGGTCCAAATAAACTTGTCCGAGGATTAGTGCAATACTTCATAACGGCCCCCCAGGAAACACGAACGTGGCCACAGTCGAGATGAGGCAGGCAGGGCTAACTTCACTGCTGCTGTGACGTCAGCCCCATCTCCCCACCTGAGAACGCCTACTCAGTACACATGGCACCCAGGGACGTTATTGGAGGACCCGAAGTTGCAAGCGACAGAATTCCAAACTGGGTGAAGCTAAACAGGGGATCTGGTGGCCCGTGTGTCAGAAAGTTCAGGAGGGGGTCGGCCGGCACCTGGGAGCCTTCTCAGTTCTGGGTTGGAGTCCCGCTGGGGCGCCCTCTCCAGGCAGGTCCTCACTCCGCAGTGGCCAGATGGCCGCCAGCCGCTCCAGGCTTATGTTCATCCTCAGCCACCTCAGTGGAAAGAGTGATTCTCTCGTCCCGCCTTTCAGCTGAAGTCCCAGAATGAAGCCTTGTTGACTCCAGGCCACCTGCCCTGCGGCCAGGGAGATGCACTCTTCTGACGATTTTATTTTCCGGGCACCTGCTTGCCCTGGGCCTGGGACAAGGGGCTGGGGGCAGGTGCCCCCAAACATGTGGAGGGAATGGGAGCAGGGAGGGGAGGCTCCCAGAGGAAGGTCCGAGCTGCCACCAGGGAAAGGGGAAGACAGGCCAGACAGGGCAGGCGGACCTGCCACACGGCCGCTTCAAACAAGGCGATGTATTATCCCACAGCTGTGGGGCCCGGAAGCCCTGCAGTCACGGTGTCGCCGCGTTCCTTCTCGCGGCTTTGGGGAAGAATCCTCGCCTTGCCTTTCCCAGCTTCTGCAGGCACCCGCATCCCGTGGCTCATGGCCCCTTCCTTCTTCCTCTCTCCCTCTCTCCCTCTCTCCCTCTTTCTCTCCCTCCCTCCCTCTCTCTCTCTCTCTCTGCTCAGGCTGCCATGCAAACTCACCATCGGCTGGAAGACTTGAACAATAGACATTTATTTTTCACAGTTCTGATTCAATCATCTAGTAAAAAGCCTCCTTCTGGCTTGTCGCACCGGCCACCTTCTCACTGTCCTCACACGGCCTTTGCTCTGTGCATGCACGGGGACCGGGGGGTTAGGGGGGAACAGAGACAGAGGCAGAGAGAAAGCCCTTGTGCACACATGTAACCTCTCTAGTGTCTCTTCTTATAACAACACTAATCCTTTTGGATCAGGGCCCCACGCTTATAGCCTCTAAATCGGGTTCCTGTACCCAATTCCACTGTGGGGGTGGGGTTCTCCCCCACCAACAAACAATGCCGAGACAGCAGCACGGTGTCTGAGTATTTTGACATGATCTGCCCGGAGATAGAATCAGATTCCACAGGTTAGGGCTCGGTCCTACAAGACCGCTTCCTCCCGGCACTGATACACACACTTCAGGTGCCAGTTACAAGCCCAGGTTGCCACCAGTACTTCTGCCCAACGGGCCACAAGCCAGAGGTTCGCACAACCCCCTCCTTGGGTTCGATCAGTTTGCTAGAGCCGCTCACAGAACTCAGAGGAACATGTTACTTACTAGATCGCTGGTTTTTGTTTGTTTTTCTTATTGATTTTTAGAGAGAGAGGAAGGGAGAGAGAGAGAGATAGAAACATCGATGAGAGAGAACATCGATTGGCCGCCTCCTGCATGCCCCCCCTGGGGATCGGGCCCACAACCTGGGCATGTGTCCTGACTGGGAATTGAACCGGCGACCTCTTGGTGCATGGGTCGACACTGAACCACTGAGCCACACTAGCCAGGCAGATCACTGGCTTATTATGAAAGGATATAGTCAGGAACAGCCCGACGGAAGAGGTGCACGGGGCCAGGCATGGGGAAGGGGTGCTGAGCTTCCGTGCCCTCTCCAGGCCACCAGCCCCCACATCTCCGAGGGTTTCACCAACCTGGGAGCTCTCCAGACCCCTCCTCGTAGGTTTTTATGGACACTTCATTACACAGGCACAGCTGCTTCAATCACTGGCCACTGGCGATCGATCAGTCTCCAGCCCCTCTCCCTGCCGGAAGTCAGGGGTGGCACTGAAACTCCTAACCCTCTGATCACCTGGTTGGTTCCCTTGGCAACCAGCCCCCCTCTTCAAAAGTCACCTCATTAAACATAACAAAAGACACCTTTTTTCCCTCTCATCACTTAGGAAATTCCTAGAGAGTTCCCAGATCTGTGAGCGGGGAGTTGAGAAGGAAGACCAAATATACCCTCTGAGACCAGTACCACACCCATGCAAACTTATTTACTTCCTTAGAGACTCCGTCTCCAAATTTAGCCAAACTGGGTGGGGGGTGGGGTTCCACAGGCTTCAGCATATGGGTTTCAGGGGGCTGAAACATTCAGTCCTCAACTCTCTTTCCGACCCTCCTGCCTCTCTCGTCAAGACCCTGTGATGGCATTGGGCCCACCTGGATAATCCAGGGTACCCTCCCCACCTCGAGGTCCTTAACTTAGTCCCGCCTGCCAGGCAAGGTAACGCGGTCACAGGTTCTGGGGATCAGGACACGGCCATCTTTGCACCGCCATTGTTCTGTCTCGCACACCCCCTAAGGGTTTGCCGTGTGTCCACCTAACGCGCTAACATTCAAGACCTAACGCTTCCTAGTGGCAAAGTGTTCGAAGCTGGAGCCTGCCTTGAAGGCCCACCTTGCCTGTTAGATCCTGCAGGGAGGCTGCTGCCCTGACCTTTGACCTATGCAAACAGGGCCCGCACTCAGTCCAGTGGCAGATAGAGAGTCTTCTCCAAAAAGCACCGGGGGGAAGGGAACAGAGGCCCAGTGGCTGTGTCCTGGTGTGGCCCTGTCCCTGCTCTCCAGGAAGTCACGGGAAGATAACACCAGGGAGAAGGACCCACTGAAAAGAGGGAAAGAATTCAGCCGCTTCTCCCCTTCTCCAATCCACCCATGTGGACTCTTGGGGAAGCATTCCAGACACAGTAAAGAGCGTTAAGATTTTTTTTTTTTTTTTTTTTTAGGGAAATGATTTATAAGCGGAGAGGAGGGGTGGATTCCTCCGACAGTCACCCTTCCCTGAGTTGGCACCTGTGGGACTGATCGCACTTTCAGCAGAATCTTGGCAGCCTCCCTTGGCCCGTCGGGGCCCTGTTTCTTGGCAGTGCTGTTTGTTGACAAGGGACTGGGCCCTGCTAAGGATGTCCTGGGGTGGTCTCAGCAGTCCCCAGGAAGAAGGAAAGGACAGTGCCGCCCAAGAGAGGGTCCGGCAGGGGTGGGGCTGAGGCCACTCTTGTGCCACCTTCTGCCGTCCTCGGTGGCCACCCTGTGAAAGCCCAGGACCTCCCTGAGTCCTGCCAATCTGGCCTCCAGGGGCCTCACGCAAGCTCAGTCACCAGCTTGGGTAGGACCCCGGCTGTCTCTTTCCTACAGGAGGCACGGGTCCTGTGGGGCTGGGGGTAGCTCCCGTCCCTGCAGACTGGTCCCGGAGGATGGATTCCAGAGCCCGGAATCCCCTATCCAGGTCTCAGTGACCCAGCCCCCGCAGAGATTTAAAATGACTCTCCAGCAAAGTTGGTGAGGCTGAGCGGTGGCCCTTGCTTGGGGTGTGCAAGCCCGGGCACCGTGGTGGCTGCTCAGTTGGCATGGGGCCCCTGGCCAAGGCCAGCCAGCCACACCCTTGGACAAGCCAGGTTTTTCCTGAGTGGAATGTACCAGGTCTTTCCTGAGTGGAAGCAGGGTTCAAATCCCATGTGCTCTGCAGGACTGAGGAACCCGGCAGGCCATCCGGGTCCCATAGAAAAGGTGGGGAGTTCTGGCCGCCAGCCGGGGAGGTTATGGGAGAGGAGGCTGAGACACTTCCAGGCTGCTTCTCCACCCTCCTGAGTCACACGGGAACTGGGCAGGTGGCCGGGGGAGGTCTGGGGACTTTGCACAGCCTCTGCTAGGATCACCGTGGGGACGGGAGAAGAGGGGGCCTGGAGCCAGGGAGGGAAAGTGGGAAGGAGGCTGGGAGGAGGGTACAGCTGCAGGCTCGGCCCAGATGGCACTTCCTCTCCCCCACCCCACCTCCTTTCCAGGGACAGCCCATCGAAGACCTCATTCTCTGGACACACTGGTGGGCCCCACCCACAAGGCTGGGGGCCGGGGAGGGGGGCTCCACATCCCAGCTGACCCCAGAGCAGCCCACGCCTGGACTCCCATCCCTCTTACCCTCTCCCACCCTGGGACTTGCTCTTCTTCATTCCATCCCCAACATCCAGCACCAAGCCAGGCATACAGCTGGTGCTTGATAAGTGCAGTTTCCTTTAGCATCATGACACAGAGGCCATCTAGTCCCTACTTGGCCCCTGGAGGGTCACTCACAAATGAGGAACTAAATAACCAGCAAGAACTGGCTGGCATGCCCTTGGAAAAGGTGGCTGAGAACCAGCTAGCGCCACATGTACTGAGGGGAGGGGTCCCCACCCTGCCCTGCCCCAGGCAGAGGCTGAGGTAGACCTGCCTGTGCCAGCGGCCTGAGGCCACCCTCAAACCTCAGTCCCCGGGAGCACCCACTGCCCCGATTTGCAAGCTGCCTTTGGGCACCATCCTTGTTTGCTGCTCAGTGTCCCGCGCAAGCAGAACCATGTTTTGCCAGCTGCCAGGCTGGCAGCTCAGCCCATCCTGCAGCTGGAGGCCCAAGTGGGGAGCCCAGAGGAGCCCTCTGAAGTCTGGTCTTGGCTGACAGCCCTCCCCGCTGGCCTCCCACCAGGGAATCCCACTGCCTCTGTGTGGACAAACACCCCCAGAGCTCGAGAAAGAGCGACCGTCCTCCCAGGGATCATGCAGCCAGGCTTGGCTCTGCTGGAAGCCACTGCATGCAGATGCTGGGGGCTGGGACCATGGCTCTCTGCAAACTGACATGGGCTTTGGGGTGCAGAAGGGGAACCAGGAGAGCGCGGGGTGCCAAACTCGGACCGGGTCCTGGCTACTCAGCCTCCTCTCACCCAGGCAGGGCTGAGGAGGACCTGAGGTGGGGAGCTTAGTGCCAGCTGCTCCCCTGCACTAGGGACTAGAGGTCGGACAGCTGGGATTAGTCAGAGATTCCGAATTGGGTCCTTGGCCAGCCCAACCATGGGGACCTTCTCCAAGTGGAAACCTCGGCCCGGGCTTGAACAGAGGTTGGCTTAGGAGCTGGAATCAGCCTGGTCCACATGGCTGGAGACATCGATGGCCAGGCCATGCCAGCCTCTGGGCTCTGCAGGGAGAAGGAGTCCGGCTTGGGTGTCTCTGGCCCCCGAGGAGAGGGGTGAGCGCCTTCCTGCCGGAGCCAGGTGACTCAGGACGGGTTTCACACCGACAGCTGAGCCTCCAGTTCAGCCAACCGGCAAGTATTCCTGAAGCTCGCTGTGTGCCAAGCCCCGGGCTGGGTGCTGGGACGCGGAGATAAACCTCAGTCCCTACCCGAGAGGAATTCCGGGGCAGACCACTCACATATCGGCAAGCGGTCTGTCTGTCTGCACGGATGCCTGGAAGCCCGGAGAAGCGGCCTGTGAGCCACCTGGGACGTGCTCCCAGGCCGGGCCTTGCAGGATGGGGAGCGAGCTGGGGCTGGCTGGGTCAGCAGGAAGGGGTGAGGATGCAGGAGGGAGGGTTCTGAGGAGGGGGGTGTCTTTTGTTCAGCAGTCCCTTCCCAGCACCCCCAGCGTGCCAGGCCCTGGGAGGCATGAGCAAGTGTGCCAGCCCCGCAGCCAGGGGAAGTGACTCGCCTCGGAGGCTCCTGCAGGCTGCATCCCTGGAGAGCACACAGGAAAGACTTTGCAAGTTTTACGGCCACTGAAGTCAGCTCAGGCCTGGGGAGGGCGCGGGCCAAGCCGGCCGGTTCTAATTAGGGGATTGGGCTCCTTGCAGTGGCCCTCAGGGCCGGGGCGACGCCAGGTTTGCAGAACGACCGGCACTGTTTTGCACGGTGTCTCCCAGCAACGGGGCCACTCTGATGGGGGGGCACCCTGGAATGGGTGAGAGCCACAGCCAGCCTGGCTGAATGGCCTGTGAGTAGCTAGGCCTGCACACCCAGCCCGGGCCAGAGCTGGGTCACCCATTCTTGCCCCTTCAAGGGGCTGCCCCCCTACCAGGCTGACCTCAGCCCAGTGCTGCCAGGACCCCAAGAGAGTTAGGGCAGGGCCTGGTTCTGGGTTTCACCTCACTGCCTTGGGTTGCCCTGGGTGAGCATTCTACCACCATGCTTGGCACACACACACACACACACACACACACACACACACACACACACATAGTAGGTGCTAGAAAAAACTGAAGGACAAATAACTGGAACCAGTATCTAGACAAAGCCTAGCATACAGTAGGTGCTCAAACAAATGTAGCCCTGGCCAGTTTGGCTCAGTGGTTAAAGCATTGGCCCTCAAACTGAAAGGTCACGGGTTCAATTCCCGGTCAAGGGCACGCACCTGGGTTGCAGGTTCAATCCCCAGCTCGGTCACGGCACGTGCGGGAGGCAACCAATCAATGTCTCTCTCACACGGGTGTTTCTCTCTCTCTCTCTCTCCCCCGCCTATCCTTCCACTCTATCTAAAAATCAATGGAAAAATATCCTTGGGTGAGGATTATAAAAAAATATATATATATATATATTTTTTTTTTATACACACACACACACACACACACACACACACACACACACCAAACAGCCAAATGCGGCGCTTAGAATTCTGCCTGGCATGCAGTAGGCACAGGACACATGTGTTGAACAAATGAAGGACCGAAGTTCATCTCGAGGAGGCCGCAGAAAGTTGTAGAAGCAGGTGCCCTGCCGTGCTCGCCCGTGTCGCGGTGCCCGAGCCTGGTGGGCGCGGCGTGGTGGAAGGACACCAGCCAGCAGCTGGTCGGACAGTGTGAGTCTGGCCTCAGTGCTATTCCCGGCAGTTCCTCTGATTCACAGCTGTCCCAGGAACAGTCATGGCTGTGTCAATAAATATTGGTGACTCTGAATGACCTCTCCCTCTCGCAAGGCCACTCGGGCCTTCCTGCCCCTCCAGAGACCCAGTGGGAACCATTGTTATTGTGGCCAGCCCGTGAGTCCTGGCCGGTGCAGGGCGTCGGAGCAGGAATGGCCCCGTGAGCGGGTAATCCAGGAAGGACTTGCTGCACCCTAGCTTTGCATTCTCACCCAGAAATCCCAGACCCCCTGGAAATTCGTGAGCACGGGTGCGAGGGAGGCTGAGACCCAGAAAGAGCCAAAAAGATGCTCAACTGGGACCTGCCCTTCCTCCCACACCCTGCCTGGGGTCCCTTTGCCCCCCTCTGTGTTATAAAAGGCCAGTAGCATGTCTCGGACGGACAGGACAGGTGGAGACAAGCTTCCCTCGCTCTAAGCGTGACCATCACTTTCTAGGTTCAGACTGGGTGAGAGTTCAAAGTATTTCCTCAACCACGTCCCCTTGACAGGGTGGCAGATTTTATTGGGAAAGAAAAGGGTAGTTGTGAGCACACAGGGTCGTGTCGGCTCTCCAATTCAAGCTCAAAAAATATGGATTGGGTGCTCTGGGGAACTGGGGGACACAACCCAGCCCAGGGCAGGCTTGGCCCTGCCTCTGTAGAACAGGGTTAGGGCTGTGGTGGGCTGGCTGAAGTCCCACCGGAGGGATTAGGAAGACAGCAGGGCCGTGCAACCAGACACCGTGAGGAATTTAATTCCTGACTTAAAGCAAAATAAGGACAGTAGCTAATTTTAGGAACTATTGGGGAATTAAATTATGCATTGCATATTATAGGATACTTCTGCATCAGAGTTAAATTCCTGGGTATAAAAATGGAATTGTGGTCCCGAAGGAGACTGTCCTTGATCTTAAAAGACACTCATTTAAATATTCAGGAGGGAAATGTCATTGTGTCTGCAAGTGACGCGAGTATCCAGGTGTTCGTTGAGGAGGCGGGCGCTGGCGCTGGGCACAGGAAGGAGCCAAGCAAAGCAGGGAGAAGGTGCACAGGACGGAGGCAGCCTGGCAAAGGCCTGCACTCGAGGAGGCTGCACGAATAGTATGGTGGAGAGACTCAGGAGATACCTGGGAGGTAGAATTCACAAGGCTTGGCGCTGGCTGGTATGTGGGGAGAGGGCATAGTGGGGTCGCGAGAGCTCCTGCTTTGTGATGTGACATCCAGGCACATGGAGGTACCACTGTCAGAGGCACCTGGGGAGAAGCAGATTCCCAGTGGGAGATGGGCAGGGGCTCAGGGGCTTGGTTACAGACATCCGAGTTTGGGGCTTGTGGGGCATTTTAATTCGAGTCCCAAGAATTTTCCCAAATAATGGTGAAACCAGAAGTCTAACCCCAGTAATGCCAGCCAGGCATGCCAGATACCACAGAGGTGGGGCCTGGGCAGGACAGACAGGGAACAGAACCTGTGTGGCTGCCCATCCTGCGTTTGTTTTCCCCGGTTCCTCTTCACGCGCCCGGAGGGCTGGACAGGCCTGGGATCACAACATTCTCACCCCCACAGGGCCCTCAGCCTGAGCCAGGATTCCGAGATGCCACCCACCTCCTGTCACTGGTCGGAAAGGGTCTCATTTCCCAGAACTCGGAGGAAACGAAGCCACACTTTTCAGCCTGGGTTTCCTACCTTCCCACGTGTCGTGTTTATTTTTCATTAGGGCAATGCCGAGTGGCTTGGTCAGGTGGGAGTGGACTGGGCTAACCTCAGGGACTCTGGGTGCCTGGTCTCTTCCCAGCTACCTAGAGGTGAAGCCCTTTCCCCACCGTTTAGTCATTCAGCACCTACCATGTTCCATTCAAGATGCTGGCAATATAACAGTAAGCAAAAAAAAAAAAAAAAAAGAAAAGTCCAATCTATAGCAATAATATATTATTGGGGTAAATCACTATTTTATAATGATATAATATAGTATAGTATAGTATAGTATAGTATAGTATAGTATAGTATAGTATAATATAATATAATATAATATATAAAATGGATAAGTGTATGGTCACACCTACCATTTATTGAGCACTCCGCATATACCAGGTACTGTGCCAAGTGCTTTCTGTCTCCTGTAACTTTCACCTTTGTGTAGTGTTATTAACTCCATTTGACAGTTAGGACAAGGACTCAGAAAAGCTAGGTACTTGCCCAAGGTCAAAGAGCAGGGTTTGAACCCAGACCTGGAGCCCGTGCTCTGACCTCTAGGTCTGTGGCCTCCAGCTCACCCCTTGGCAGGTAGGAGTTAAGGGGTTTGAGGCTCAATCTTGGTTCCGGTCCAGCTCTATCCTCAGAGGTCCGCGCTTCTGTGACCTTCAGATCCTGGGCTCCTCCATGCACCTAGATCTGACCCGGGATCCCTGCATCAGGGCTGGCTCAGCCCACCCTGCTCCGCAGCTAGCCCACCCAGAGGGATGGAGAGGGCGCTGCCCAGGGACCAATGCCTTAGGCGCAGGGGGCATAGAGTCGCAAATGTTGTAAGGGACATACTTAAACTAAAAAGTGATTTGTTGCCCTGGCCCATTTGGCTCAGTGGTTAGAGCGTTGGCCCGTGGACCAAAGAGTCGCGGGTTCAATTCCAGTCTAGGGCACGTACCTTGGTTGCAGTTCTGTCCTCGGCCCTGTGCGGGAGGCAACCAATCGATATGTCTCTCTCACATCGATGTTTTTCTCTCCCCCTCCCACTCTATCTGAAGATAAATGGAAAAAGTGTCCTCGGGTGAGGATTTAAAAAAATAAATAAAAAGTGATTTGTTGTTTATCTGGAATTCAAATTGAATTGGGCATCCCATTTTCACTTGCTAGATCTGACATTGTGAACACTGCTTCTGCGTCAAGAAATTTCTCATCCATGCTCACATTCTGTGCTGTGCTGGTAAATGTCTAACCACCAGCTCTTGGGGGGGAAATGTACCCATAAATATATGGACATATGTTTACTACAAATAAATGCTTGATTACTACCCAACTCAGCAAAAAATATTAGCTCATGTCATTGAAGAGCGAGCATAGTTCTGACATGAAGGTTGATTGATAATTGCATTTATGTTAATGAATAGGGAACAGTGAAATAATGAAGATGTTTATTATAACTTTATTTATTTATTTATTTATTTATTTATTTTTGCTGAATTGGACAACAGTGTTTGAATACTGGAAGAATTTTTTTTTTTAATTTTTTTTGTGTGATTCACAATGTAATGACTAGAAAAACACAACTCACTTTCAAGTTTAATCTGCATTAACATTTCCTCCATTACTCTCCTAAATCTGGAAAATCAACAAAACAACAAAGCAAGCCCTGACTAATAGCGTTTGCCAATTTCCACGGTGTAAATACTTCCAAGGCTGATTTCAAGCTACCAGTGTGACCTCACTGTTACCTAGTGTTTCCACTACACAGACCCAAGAGACACAAATAACCTTAAGAGCATAGATAACAGTAAAATGTAGTAAAATAATTAGGAAGCGATGAAGTAAAATGTAGTAAAATAATTAGGAAGCGATGAGGTCTGAGTATTTATTAGCTTTGTTTGCAATATAATCTGTTTAATTGTACATTTATAGAATTCCATTGTTAATGATGGCTATGTTTAACAACTCGTTCACAAAATTCCTGAAAATTGAACCTTCAACTCTCATGAGCTGGTACGGGCTGGCTCCAACATTCCAGGAACTCACAGCTCACTGCCCTGCACGTTGGAGGATGGGTTTTACAATCCCTGTCTTAAAAGCCAGGAAGCGGAGGCTCAGAGGCCACAGGGCAGGGGCTCGAGCCCAGGAGGCTCTGATGCCAAGATGATTTTACATTTGCACCAGTCCCTTGAGCTGGGCCGAGGTGAGCAAGGCCTGAACCACAAGTGTGTCGAGGGGGGAGGGGAGGTTGTTGTGTCAGGAATCCGCGAACACACTTCTCGCGGTCTGACGTGGCCTCCAGACTTCAAGCCCCAGCGTGTGGAATCCACCAGAACAAAGTTACAACAGGAAGCCTTCCAAAGAAGATAAGGGGGCAGCAGGCAGCCCTCGGCCGGGACACCACCATGAGACAACACAGGAACAATGCAGCCACCTCTTTCTGAAGGAGGGACCACATCTCATAACCCAAATGCTAAAACTCTCCAACCAAAAACAGTTTGAAAAGGTGGTCCAGGCCTCAGAGTTCCTCCACCTCAGGACTGTTGACACGTGGGCAGGAGAAGTCTGTATGGTCCTGGAAGAGAAGCTGTCCTGGGCATTGGAGGAAGCTTAGCAGCGCCCCTGGCCTGTAGCAATCCTTCCCATCCCCAATGTAACAACTACAAGTGTCTCAGACATTGCCAAGTGTCCTGAGGAGGAGGGGGACCCAAACCACTCCATGCTGAGAATCATCCGGCTTGGGAAAGGAGGGGCAGGGAGAAGCCCAGCTCGGAACAGGTGCATGGAGGTCAAGACTGATGAACGGGCTACGTGCACCCTCAGCCCCAGAGTTGTCCTTGGATGCTGGCAGAGCAATGAGAAGCCTTGGCAAGTGTGGAGGGCCCAGGGAACTCCCAGAAAACAAAACATCCAGCAAAACACACTCCAACTGATTCTCCAGCCTTGAGACTCGAGGTCTGGGCTTCTCCCAGCCTGTGAGCCATAGGGATTTGTGCGAGGACAAGATCTGGAACTTCAGGCTTCTTTCAGACTGGCAGCCATTCCTTCACTCTCTGTGTCTCTCATCAATTTCACGGCTGTGCAGTCCGCCATGTGCCTGACACAGCCTGGTGCTGGGGAGACACAGGTGAGCGAGGTGGAGACCCTGCCCTCTGTCTTCATGTGTCTCCCCTGCTGGAACCAAAGCGCCAAGAGGACAAGAACGCTGGTTTTTGCACAGCCCATAGCAGGTGCTCAAAATATACCCGTCAGTGGAGAAATGGGAGACAAGAATTTTCAGCCTGGCTGGAGGGAGGAGAACAGATATATAAACGGATAGTTACATGGGGCCAAGAAAAACTTTATGGACACCTGAACTGAATGCGAAAGGACTGGCAGGAGCTGGGCAGCTAAGAGTGCCAGGCAGAAGGCCCGGCCTGGGGAAGACGTGCAGGTGAGCGAGAGCATTGCTGGCTGGAGTGTATTAGTTTCTTATTGCTGCTGTAACAAATCGCCATACAGTTCGTGGCTTCAGACAACATAACTTTATTCTCTTCTACTTCTGGAGGTCAAAAGTCTAAACTCAGTCTCACTGGGTGTTTTGGACTGAATTGTGTCCCCCCACAAATTCCTACATTAAAGCCCTATCCTCCATTATGACTATATTTGGAGAAAGGGCATTTAAAGAGGTAATTAAGGTTAAATGAGGTCATAAATATGGGCACTGATTTAATAGGACTAGTGTCCTTATAAGAAGAGGAAGAAATATCAAAGGGACCACACACACACACACACACACACACACACACACACACAACGAAGAGAGAAAATGTCATGTGAGGACACAGTGAGAAGGCAGCCGTCTGCAAGCTAGGAAGAGAGACCTCATCAAAAACTGAATTTTCTGGCATCTTGATCTTGAACTTCCAGCCTCCACAATAGTGAGAAATAACTGTTTAAAAAAGTCTCCCAGCCCGTGGTATTTGGTTATGGCGGGCCAAGCAGATGAACACTCTGGGCTAAAATCAAGGTGTCAGGAGGGCGATGTTGCTTTTGGAGGCTCTGGGGGAGAATCCGTGGCCTCGCCTTTTGCAGCTTCTGGGGCCCCTGCATTCCTTGGCTCTGGTCCTTGCTGAGTTCCCGCCGGCCTCTGTTCCCATGGTCACATCTCCATCTCTGACGGGGACCCTCCCCTCCCCTCTTATAAGGGTCCTTGACATTACATGGGGCCCTCCTGGATAATCCAAGAGAATCTCCCCACTCAAGGTCTTGAACTCTCATCACATCTGCAGAATCCTTTTTTGCCACGTGAGATCACGTAGTCGCAGGTTCTGGAAATACAGACATCTTCGGAGGCCGTTATTCTGTCTACCACACTGAGTTCAGCCAGAGAGAAGCTTGGGTGTGTGAATGTGGGACTGTGTTGGGACTTGGGGGGCCATGAGGGTGCAGAAAGAATCTGGGGTCAAGACCTTGTGTACCAGGCCTAGATTTAAAAAATCAACATGAACTGGTCCCTCCTGAGGACACCCAAGCCATTTCCAGCAGGGCAGAGCAGCAGCAATAACCTCCGTAGGCATGTCCCTCACTTAACAGTGCCAGAACCCCAACTCATACCAGCTTAAGTGTCAGAGGGTGGGGGGAAATCAATTCGTTTTTATCTGAAAACTTCATGCACGGGCCAGCTTCAGCTTCAGGTACATTAAGATCCAGGAGTTCAAATGACATCATCAGGTCGCCATCTTTCTCCCCTCTCTAAGACAAAGTCTTCTCTGTGAGCAGAGAATGAGGGTCATCAGAAACGCCAAGCCTCCTGACCTTCCAGCTCAGCAACCCTTAGAAAAGAGAGCAGCGGCCCAGCAACTCTGCCCCACCCCACCCCAAAAAAGTACCTGGGATGGTTCTGATTGGCCAGCTGGGGTCATGTGCTTCTTCCTAAACCAATCACTGCAGTCAAAAGTTTGGGTGGGTACCTTGATTGGCAGGCTCTTAGTCATAGTCCCACCCTGAGGAGAGGAGGGCGGGGTCTTGGAAATGCTGGAGGCAGAGGGGTGCTACTACTGGGAGAGAGAAGAGGTGCTGGGCCTGCAGAGACAGCAGTGTCCCCTGCTGGGGTGTCCTGGTTGAGGCCCCTCCCAGGTTTAGCTCCAGGGGATGCCCAAACTCCAAGGAAGCCTTGAGTGGACCTTTCAGTCCCTGAAATCATGTGACAATGATGGTAAAAGTACAATCTCAACCTAAAAGACATGTCTGGTGGGTTAAAGGAGTGTTACTAAGAAGGTAAATTCCAACACGCCAGGCCTAGACGGGGGCGGGTCCGCAGAGCATCCCTCTCTAAAGGGGGCGGGTCCGCAGAGCATCCCTCCCTAAAGGGGGCGGGTCCGCAGAGCATCCCTCTCTAAAGGGGGCGGGTCCGCAGAGCATCCCTCCCTAAAGGGGGCAGGTCCGAAGAGCATCCCTCTCTAAAGCACGTATGCGGCATCCAGCGGGCGCTTAGCAGATGCTTTTCGATGGCTTTAGGCTATTAGAGAGCAGAATCAAAATACTTCTCATCGTGGAAAAATAAAAACAGGCCCGTATCCGGGTGCCACATCCCCTGGGGGCTTGGGGAAGAGCATCTATTCTACAGAAATACTCTGAGGTGCCTCCCGTGTGCCTGGTACTGTGCGGGGCACTGCAGGGCAGTGCAGATGGCAGTTCCTGGGCGCCTCATTCCACCCTCTCACTCCTGCCCGGCCTGGCCCAGCCTCCCCACCCTGTCCTCACCCTGACCCAGCAAGCCGGCCTTGGCCAGCCTGACCCGTTTTGCCTTCTAAGTAGAAACAGGCTTTGGCAAAGGAAAGTTGGCTCAGGGCAGAACCCGGTGACCCTGGATCCCTGTTCACCTCCGACCAAGAAGAAACAGCTGCGATTATCAGAAAGCTGCCGAGGGCTGGGGGAGGGGGGGTGGATGTGGGGAGAATAGAGAAGTTCTGAATCACAGGATCTTATTCATGGGGGCAGATGTGGCCACAGGATGGGATGGGGTGGGGGTGGGGAGAAGTAGTCCTATGCTGAGGGGCTGAGGGTAGGCTGTGCAGAAATAGGCCTTCCTCACCCCCCACCCCCAGAGTGCATGGCATTTCCTAGGAAGAGGAAGACAGTGCTATCTCTCAGATCAAAGGTGTATGGAGATGGTCCCAGGCCTGGGAGGGGTGAGCTGGCCTAGTCTGTGGGGGGAAATGAGTCAACAGTCCTGTGGAGCCACCTGAAACTTGCTATCACAGGGGGCCAGAGTGGTGGCCTTGGCAGAGTCGTGGGGCAAATGTCCCCACCTGAGCAGGTCGGGGCAGGGCAGGACCCAGCAGGCCTGGCCCCACCTGGGCAACCAGAGCACAGAGATGGAAACCCCCACCCGTGGCCAGCAACTGGCCAAACCACTCGAAAAAGGAAAGTCTCCCACTGGTTGGAGACTTTAGACTTCAGAGGTCAGGATTAATTCACAGATTGGTTGCTTAGAGGTCTCTAGAAAGGCAGAGAGGAGGGCCTGGAGGCTGGGGTGGGCCTGGAGACAGCTGGTCAGCACGCTGATCCAAGGGGCAGCCCCCAGGTTGAGGATGGTGGGCTCCCTCTGGCCTGGAGCCTGGGCCAGCGGCAGGAAACTTCCAGGGAACGGGGACCTCCGAGCCCAGAGAGAACGCCTCCAAAATTCCTCGGGCTTTTTCTTCCCTGGTCAACCGAGCATCTATTTATAGATGTGGAAATATGCGTGGAGAAAGGACTGGAAGGAAATACACGAAATGTTAACATGTTTTTCTTCTTTTCCTTATTGGTATTGTCTTACAAAAAAATAAATATGACTCTCGAGATAAGAAAAAAGATAGTTTTAAAGTCTAGTTAATCTTGATATAAGGATTCATGCTTGTTGTAAAAAAGTGGAAAGAAGAAACTGGAAATCACCCACAGTGCATTTCGCAGTGTTTTCCTTTCTGCTGTTTCTCTTACGCAGACGTCTCGGTCGTGGGGTTGCTGTTTGTTTAACACAGCTATGATCGTTGTACATGATTGCGAAACTTTCCTGTGACCACAAAGTCATCACAGGGTTACATATTTTAAAACGTTCGTCCAATATTTGCGCAGTAGCATATATAGGCAGCTTCCAAGCCTTCGCTGTTATAAATAACACTGTCCTGAACATCTTCGTAAGGACAAGTCTTCCTGCTTTTGAGATGACTGTCTCCCGTCAAATTCTCGAATTGCCAGATATGGGATTACGGTGTGAAAGGCCGCCACACACAAAGCAACAGGGTGAACTTGAACCCACGTTAGTCTCACCCCCAAATCCTCATCTTTAATGCTGACAAATGGTATTAAAAGAAAAATGGAAAGGAGGCTTTGCTGGGGATGGGGCAAAGGTGGGCTCTCTGCTGCCCCCCCTAGCCTCCCCCCACCCCACTCACCCAACACGCTGGTTTGTAGTGTTAGCGGGAATGCTGTCTGTGAGCCCAGCACTGGCCACGTTGGACAGGACGCTGAGGAGGAACAGGAGAATTGAAAGACTCCCCAGTGCCATTGGGGAGCTAAGATCTGTGCAAATGAGCAGCTTGGCCAGGAGGGAGAAAGCCCTGTACCATGGGTGGGGTGGCGCACCCTTAACTCGCCCCCCTTTCAAGTTGCCAGGCCTGTCTCCCACCCCACCCTCCCGACCTCCCTCTGCCACTGCCTCATTCCACTCCCTCCCAGGTTCCCGTTTTTCTGTGGAGACCACAGCACCCTCTCCCAACCAGGGAAGGCTGCCCCCTTACACCAGGGACGAGTGACTTCCTGTCCCAGCCAGACTGCGGGGGCTGATGCGTCCTGGGTGCCTCGGCCCCAGAACAGAGAGGCAGCCCTCACATGCACACTGTCACCCAGCACCCTCACACTCACCCACACACTGCACCCTGACGCCCATCTCACACCCCTGTCCTCACATGCGCTCACGCTGGCACGCTCATTCCCTCGCACGCTGACTCATACACACCCACTCACCCTGCCTCTCCTGGTGGCTCAGAACACGGTGCCCTTGCTGACCCCACAGAGGCGGCGCAGGAGGAGAAATTCCTTCCCAGCCAGGAGAAGCAGGCTGGCAGAGGGCCGAGGGCCGAGGGCCTCACTGGAGGGCTAGCCGTTGCCCACAGTGAAATGGGAGAGCCCCTGGCCTCCATGCCAACTCTCCTCCGTGAGACAGGGGGCACACACAGGCTGAGGGGAGTGATCCAGGTCCGAGTCCTGGCTCCACCAGTGGTAACTTCATGTGAGACTGGACTCTGAGCCTCAGTTTCCCTCTCTGCAGGTGTGGAACCTGCCTTACAGGAAGGGCGGGCGATTACACGGCATCATGCCTGCTCAGCACGATGCAAGTCACACGCCACGGATGCTCAGCGAGCGGAAGAGCTTAGGTGTCATTGTTTTTAGAACACCTCAGCCGTCTAGCCACCGGGACAGCTTCTGGGGCCCGGGGCTGGGCCACCAGCTGCTGCTCTCTGCACCCCACAGACATGGAAGCCCAGAGCCATCGAGCTGAGGCACTGCCCTGCTTCCTGCCAGTCACAGACACACCCAGACAGTGGCATCACAGCCACCAAAAGGCAGACACTCATCCCCAAACTGGGGCAGCTCAGCCCTCCCCTCCTGGGACTCCTGGGGGCCCCCACCTAACACCCTGGTCACTAACGTTATGACTCCCCTCTGCTCTCCTTTTCTTTGCTCTGTTTACTCGGGTGCTGGTCCTCTCTCCTGCCCTGGGGCACAGGCTGCTCCCTCCCCCTTTCCAGACCACTTCTCCCCCTCACACCCATCCCCTCCTCTGTGTCCCCTCCCCCTCTCCTGTGGCTCCTCTGTGTGGGTCAGCAAGGGCACCGTGTTCTCTCTCATGTTCTTGGGAGAGAGGGAGGGCGAGTGGGAGCATGCGGCGTGTGAGTCAGAGCTCCTCTGACCCCGCCCCCCACCCTCCCCGCCAGTCCACCAGCACCTCCATCCACACCACCCAATCAGACCAAGCCAGCTAAAATGCCAGCCCAAGAACGCCCTTGCCTTGGAGCAGTCTCCACAGACCGGGGCTGCGCAGGGAAGGGGTGATTCCAATGGGAGTGGAC
The DNA here is from genome assembly GCA_030848825.1 of Tadarida brasiliensis. Lineage (NCBI taxonomy): Eukaryota > Metazoa > Chordata > Mammalia > Chiroptera > Molossidae > Tadarida > Tadarida brasiliensis. The sequence goes on from CM061264.1 coordinate 6,154,535, forward strand.
TGCGCAAGAGGAACCACATCTGTGTCCGTCCTGCCAGGAGACGCAATGGCTGTGGATCTCTGGTTGGCCCTGCACTCCCTCTTCTGGGGCCAGGCGGTCATCTGAGGGGGGCGTGGTGGGCAGACCGGGTTGAGGTCCCCTGCCCGTCCTGGAAAAGCACCCCTGCCACACTCACTACGCAGTTCTCTCTGCTGGACCTGCTGGGCCTGCTGGACGGATGGGACGTGAGGCCAGGCCTGGGTCTGAGGCCCAGCAATGGCTCTTCTTAGCTGTGTGACCCGGGCAAGTCACTTACCCTCTCTGAGCATCAGCTGCCTCCTCTATACAATGGCGATTCTCAGACAGCTGACGTCTAGGGTTGTGGAAATTAAATGAGCTCATGTTTGCAAAGCCAGACACAGGGTGCTTGCTCAGATGGTCTCGTAGGAAAGGAAGAGCGTAGCTGCTGTTGTCGATACTATTTCTCCACTCCACTTTCGACCAAGTTGGCAGTGTAGGAGGCCAGGTGCTGTTCCAGGTGCGCCCCTCAGCTAGTGGGGGCGGGGGGGCGTAGGCCAGGAGCCTCAGAGCCTTCAGCCAGGGCTGAATGGTGGGACTTGAGCACCAGGCCTGACGTAGGCTTTCCCCTTCTTTGCAGCCTAGAGCCACCCGCCCCCACACCCCAGAGACAGAAAGGGAGAACGAGTTCAGCTGCTTCTCCAAGGAGCACGGGGCAGAGCTCTGCTGGGCAACCTGTTCGCTTCCGTTAGCATCACTGCCGTGCAGGGCAGGTTCATGGGACGCAGGGTGTCAGTACGCCACCTGTTCCCAGGGCGCAGGGGAGATGGAGCCAGCTTCAGCTTGGGGGGATTCTGTTCCACTTCCACGACTGTTTCCTTCCTTCCTTCTTTCCTCTGCCTCTTTTCCAAGAAGTCCCAGGCGGTAAATGACTGAGTGGGTAAAAGTCAGGGGACAGGTCGAAGCAGGAACCAATGAAACAGGTTCTTCTGGGGAAAGAGTCATTCTGTGACCAAGAGGGGAAGTAGAGGCTGGTCAGACAGACATAACACAGGAACTCCACTCTGTTGAATGCAAAGCTGGGATCTAGATTAGATCTCAGAAAGGAATCTTCCTGGGTTTCCTCCCGCCCTGGGCTCCCAAGGGGACACTGACCAGGCCAGGGCTGAACCCTCCACAGAGACAATCCAGCCCATATGCAGTCGTTGAGGAGAAGGGCACAGCCTCGGCTCCTCCCACAACCCCCACCCCCACTGCCAGTCACACTCTGTGGAAAATGAAGGCGCTTCCTGCGCCCGCCGCTTTCTGCAAAGCCATTCCAGCAACCTAGACCCATGATTTTCAGCTTGTTCAGCTATTTTAAAACAACCCTTTCAAAGCAGCTCAGAAATGGGGGCTGTGGCTTGATTTGAGGTTAAACAAATAAGTGCCATTTATCCACCAACACTCTAGGAATGAAAGATTTCTTCAGGCAAATTCCCAAGCTGCGTGCTCCAGAAATACTGCTGCCCCAAATTGCTGGGTTCCAGGCCAGTGTTCTCCCCCTCGGAAGGTATCTGGGCTGCTTTCGGCGAGGCTCTGCACGGAACGCTAGGGCTATGGTGGAGACGGCGGCCGGGCACACCGCCTCCTGGCTGTGTCAGCCTCCCACCCGATGCCCACAGGACCCTGGGAGTTCCTGGGACATTGGTGGCCTGCTGGGAAATGGCTCCTCTCCGTCCTCAGGGGCCTGGGCTAGACTGCTGGCTGCTTGAGGCAGACTGCTTTTCTTCCCATGTTTTAAGGGTAGGCAAGAATGAGAAAAAGGAGGGAAAAACCCACATTCTCAAACCAATAAAACTCCACTCCACCAGACAGGAAAGCTGAGCTCCTCAGATTGAGGGGTGCAAGTACCACTCCACAGAGAAGCGTCCCTTTCTTTTCTCTTCAAGAGACATCGGTCTTGGGCCCCAAGCTGGAAATCTGGATCTCCCGACTCTTGGAAATATCCTGGGACAGAAACAGTAAGCTCACCAAATATGCCATTTGCTTCCCGGCCCGTCCCAGCTGTGCCACGTGGCCTGTTTTGGCCAATGAAACTGAGCAGAAGCGATGCGCGTCATTGCCAGGTGGAGGCGGTAAAAAGCCTGTTCTCGAGTCTCTCTCCGGCCGATGGGACTAGGGAGGGGTTCCAGATGGTGTGACTGCAAGGTGGAGCTTCTGTCACCTGGGTCCCTGAGTGAGTCTGTGGAGCAGAACCGCCTGCTGACTGGCTAGGTCATACAACGTGAGCGAGACATAAACTTGGGTTGTGTTCTGCAAGCGAGACCCGGGGTTGATTGTTACTGCAGCATTACCTGGCTGGCCTTCACTGATTCCAGCTCCTGGAACACTCTGGCATACTTGACCATGTTGTTTGTGGAGAGGTTAGCGTGCAGGAGGTGGCAAACAACATCCCCTCCCCCTCTGGCCACCAGCCTTCACTCAAAGGAATGCTTAGGAGCTAATGCTCGGGGGGCCCTAAGCTTCCCCAGCTCACCAAAGATTTAAGGAACTTCTCTGAGGCTTGGGCCTGGGTCTATGCCTTCCTTGAATGTCTACGGCACTTGGTTGAACACCACCATAAAGATGGTCCTCTCTCACATTCCAAGGCATGGAACGGGGCGTGAAGCAGGTGAGATAGGCTTTCTTCCTATTTTAAAGAGGAAAGCACTGAAGCTCAGACAGGTTGAATGTCCTGCTGAGGTCACACAGCCAACCATAGAACTTGAACCTAGGTCTTGTGTCTCTTGGCACACCAGTATTTCTCATACTGTAGCTCACAGATTCTGAGATGGGCCTGGAATCTGCATTTCCAAAGCTCCTCGGGCACCAGCTACACTCACTACGTTTGAGAACCCCTGTACCACACCGTGATGCCTCTTCCATCAGACAGAGCCACCACCAGAGCAGTGGGACTGGAGGGGTGCAGCCAGGGACCACCCCCCAACGTAGACGACAACAACATGGTCTCCCTGGCCACACTGCTCTTTGTCAAACTCTCCCCAAAAGCCATTTCTTTGGGTTAAAATACAACAGTCCCAGAAACACCCGAAATCTTCACGTGAAGTAACTCAGGTGATTCCCAGCTAAAAACAATTGCTTGTAAGAAACCTTGCTGCAAAGTAAGTTTCTGCAAGGAAACAGGGAGTCAAGCTCTTGATCTGAAAGTGCAAATCCAGCTGGAGCTGCAGGGGTGAGGTCCTGGACAGCAGGAAGAGGCTGAGCATCCTGGGGTAGGGGTGGGGGGGAGGTAAGGTGAGGTGGGGTGGGGTGGGGGTAGACTCTGAGAAGGAAAAAATGCGGCTGGGAGAGGTGATTCAAACCTCACCCGAGCAGGAGTGAGAAAGAACTGGAGAAAAGTCTCACCCTTACTACTTACTACCTGCGTGAACTTGCAAACAGTACCTCATCTCTCTGAACTTGAGTTTTCTCGCCTGTGAAATGGAACTAATAACAGAGCCTACCTGTACTTAGGTTGTTGTAAAAATCAAAAGCATTTGTGCCTATAACGGTTAACATTTATCCGTCCCCTACCACATGCTAACAGCTGTTCTAAGCGCTATATATATCTTACTCATTTAATCATTGCAACTACCCTATGATGTGGTTATCGTTACCCATTTCACACACGAGGAGACAGAGGCACGAGAGGTAAAATAGCTGACCCAAGGCTGCAGAGCTCCAAAGTGACACAGCCCACATTTGAACCTAGTCGGCAGACTTCAGGGGCAATGACCCCAGTGGCTACACTAGGTTGTGGATGCCTCATCTCATAGGGAGGGATGCAGCTGGAGAAGGGCTACGGCGTAGCCTGTTCAAGGCTGGGGCTCACAGCAGGGGTCCCTGTTGCCCAGGTCCAAATGCAGACTGAACAGTAGTCATAGTTATTAATAGTACTACTGAGCTAAGGGGTGAAGGAGCGCTCTGCGTGTTCTCCCCTGCGACCCTGAGAAGCTAGCTCTACTCCACACCCAAAGACACTGGGTGCTGCCTCCCAGAGACCCTAGGATGGCCCCAGCATCCCCCCTACAATGGGCATCGACATAAATGCCAGCTCTCTTGCCCCACTGCCCCACCAGACAAGTGTCCTGGGATCAAGGCTTTGGTTGTTTTATCTCGTCTTCTTTTTTAGTGCATCTCCTTAAATAAACGGCAGCGTTGCAAGAAAAAAAAGGAAGCCAGCATTCAGTGAGCAGTGACTATGGGCAAGACTCTATCCATATCAAGCAAATCCATGTGTGTCGCTGGGCCCTGACAACTGTGTAAATAGATATTATCGTCTCCGTTTTACAGATGAGGAAACCAAGCCCGAGGGGTTAAATTACTCACAGTAAATCAGTAGCGTGGTGCCACTTCAAACCCTTGTCTGTTTGAATCCCGCGGCACTTATGAGAAGTGATGACCAGCCAGGCATTTAGATCTAACCCCCAAAGTTGAAGTTCCCTGTTTCTCATTCATTCCTTCATGTGTTGAGTGCTTCTGAGATCTGCTCTATGCCCGACACTGGGTTAGTGACTGTAGCAACCTGACCTCAGCCTCGTTCTATTCAGCAGGGATGCAGGTCTATATTAATAGTGTATTTGGAGAGATTTCGATTGTCCCCAGGTTCTTTGAGAGCCGACCATCAGCCCAGGGGCTGCTTCTTGGGGGTGAGGGGGAACAGCCTCCTCCTGGGAGAATCCAAGCTCTGGGTGTTTCAGGAAATGTCTGATCTGCCAGGCTTCCATGTGGCTGATCAGTTAGAGCTGAGGAAGGGGGGCCGGGAGGGGAGGTTTCCCGTCAGCCCAGCTTTTGTCTCTCACATGAGCCCGAGACAGACAAACCACAACCACAGACTCGACCAGCTGTGGAAGCACCGAACAGGAAACCCAGAACATCTGGTGCTCCACTTCCTCTGAAGGCTGTGCAAGTCTGGGTGTGTGTGTTCGCCGGTGTGCACGTCTGTTTTCTCTCCCGCTGCTGTTTAGTGGGACGAGGATGCAGACAGGGTTGGAAACCACAGGCCTGTGGTGACAGGGCAGACAGACACCCGCTCCCCAGCCCTTACAGTTCTTTGTCCTCTTCAGACAGTGACCCAGGATCTGACCCGATCTCACAGGCCACCCTCCAACACCTGGCACATGTTTAGGTTCAAGTTACCGCGCACTTGAAGAAAGGGAATTTTTTTTTCTCCTTTCAGATTTGAGTGGTTTTAGAGGAGCCTGTTTGGGGAGGTGAGAGGGCTCTGCTTAAATATAACTTGGCCTCAGCATACAGACCTACAAAAAGCAGCATCTGGATGAAAGCTGTTTTTAAAACAATTTGAGGAGCCCTGGCCGGTTTGGCTCGGTGGCTGGAGCGTCGGCCTGCGGTCCAGAGAGACCCGGGTTCGGTCCCTGCTAAGGGCATGTACCTCGGTTGCAGCCACTCGATGTGTCCCTTTCACGTCGATGTTTCTCTCTCTCTCACTCTTCCTCTCTCTCCCTCCCACTCTATCTGAACAAAAAATGGAAAAATGTCCTCGGGTGAGGATAAAAAAAAATTTTTTTAAATAAAACAATTTGAGAAGAATCTGCAGATGACCTCTGAGGCTGTGTGCTGGTCAGGGGGCTGTTTTCCCACTAGTGGTTTTGTCCTCTGTGTAAGGCCTGAGACAGACAGGGACTGAGAAGGGAAGAAATGTAAGGAAGTGGAAAGAAAGGTTCCTCAAACCGTGGCATGCGGTTTAAGTCTCATATCAGTCACCTTTAGGAGGCAGGCATTATTATGTCCATTTTTATGAATCGTGAAATTGAGGTGCAAAGAGGGTTCATCATTCAACGATCACTTGGAAAGTAAGGAGCAGAGCCAAGGTTCAAAACCAAATCTGACTTCTAGACGAATGCAAGATCCTAGAAGAACAGTTATTACTGTTCATTGAAGAACAGTAATAACCTAAACTGTGCCTAGCACACCGTTGTTCCATAAATGTTTCTTGAATTACTCAATAAAATGAGCTATCATCACCCAGCTAGAGGGCTCAGTGGTTGAGCATCAGCCCATGGACCAAGAGGTCGCTGGTTCAATTCCTGGTCAGGGCACATGCCCAGGTTGTGGGCCCAATCCCCAGTGAGGGGCATGCAGGAGGCAGCCATTGATGTTTCTCTCTCTCTTTCTCTCTCTAAAATCAGTAAAGAAAAAAAATTTTTTTTTAATGAGCCATCATCAATGGCGGAACTGTCATCATCACTGTATCCCCAGGGCTCAGCATACTCCCCACCCGACTTCATACATTTCAGAACAGTGACCATTCATTTACCTGGAGGTCTTTTACTTAGCCAGGTGGACTGTTTGCATCCTGGCTAAACATCTGAAAGCAGGTAGGAAAAAACCACAGCAGTCAACATAAGTCCACAAGTCCTTAAAAGTTCAAGTACTTAGCTTAGAGAACTCAGGCCCTCGGTGGGAACCTGGTTTCCTTTACTTTACAACTAATGCAGAAAAGTTTGCTTGCTGATCTTACAAGCATCGGTTTAGAAAGGAGACAGCCCGATAGAGGAAGCTTGCTGGCAATAGCCGTTTGGGAATTCAGTCGCATTTTCAGACTGGTAGGTGGTATTATGGATGCAACGAGGTATGCCCTAGAAGAGGTAAGAGACTAACGAGACAAAGTGAATGAATTGTCTAATTCTTGGACACCTGCCCTCAAGATACACCTGGAAAGCCAGATGGAATTGCAGCATCTCCGATGATTTCTCTGGCTAAAATTAAAGGCGCCACTGCGAGGGCTGGCAGACAATCGTGCACGCTCACGACTTGCTGTTTAAAAGCAACATGCGCCAATCGGAGGTGACACATGCGCAGTGTCCGAGACCTTGCTCGTTTTCATACCTGCCAGTCTGCGGAGCCCGCTCTGCGGAGCCCTCTATTCGAAGCCAAAGCTGACGCCATTCAAGCGCCACTGGGTGCGTGACGTCATCCTAGCGCGCCTCCGCGGTGCGGAAGCCCTGAGCTGAGACTGGCAAAGGCGTTGCTGTGGAGACCGTGCGTCGATCCCCGCCCCCGAGACGGGATTGGAGGAGAACTGGTCAGCTGACGTTGTTGAGGTTCCGGAAGCGCGCGAAAGGCCTTGTGGAAAGTTCTCCGCGTGGGTTCCCCTGGCAACCTGAACGCCCTCGCGCTGTCGGGACTAGCGATTCCCAGGAACCCCCGAAGGTAGAGTCAGAACCTAAAATTCAATTTGAGGGGTTTCTTGAACTAAGATAGTAAATATCGGAAGTGCCACTGGTCCAGAGAAAGTAAAAATTCAAGCTGCTCTAGATCGGATTCTGCGTAGGGCAGGAGGACCCAGAAAGGCTTAAATGTATCGCCCCTCTGTGCAAAGAGTAAAAGCTAAAGTTTTTTCCTGGCCAGAAATGCCCTGCAGCCCCAGGCTCCTGACACTCAGTGAGCCCCTCTCCTAATTTTGACTCCCTCTCTTTACTCCAGCCACACAGGTCATTTGCCAGACTTACTTCGGCCTCCGGGACACTGAACTTACTTTTACACCTGCAAGGAACTTGCCCCCAAATATCCCCAGGGCTCCCTCCCTCACCTCCTTTGAGGCTTGGCTCAAACATTCCTTAGTCAGAAAGGCCTTCTCTAACCTCTTGACTTAAAACTTCAAATCTGACTCCCTGATCTTTATCTTATTTGACTTCTCTCCATATGAAGGCAGCAATTTTGTCTCTTGTCATTTCTGCATCCCCAATTCCCAGATAGAAGCTGGCACCGGATAGGTGCTCAGTATTTGTTGAGTGAATGGATGTATTTAAGAAAAAAATTTTTTTATTATATGTTTTGATTTTTTAGGGAAAGAGAGATAGAAGCATCAATGTAAGAGAGAAACATCCATGTGTGAGAGAAACATCTATCGGCTGCCTGCTGCACGTCCCCTACTGGGGATCCAGTCCACAACCCCGGGCGGGTGCCCTGACCGGAATGGAACCAGAACCTCTCAGTCCATGGGATGGCCTTCCATCCACTGAGCCACATCAGCCGGGCTTGAATGAATGTATTGCAAAACTGGAGGGTTAAGGCATGGTTAAGTGCCAGAACTTTAGGGGCTTGGGTTCCAGTCCTCCTTTGTCACTTAGCTGCTTTGTGACCTTTAGGAAGTTCAACCTTTCTGAGCCTCAGTTTCCTCATTTTTAAGATCAGTAAAATAATACTTCTGCCTTTCATTCAACACTATGAAACATCTCCCTGTGTGACCAGCAGACACTGCTGGTTGCTGGAGACGTAATGGAGAACCTAAATGCATGTGTGCTCACTCCCCTGGAGTCTAGATCATGAGGACATATTGCAGACGATGGCCAAATAGTCATCCAAAGAAACGATTATTCACAAAGTGTGATAAGTGTGATGGAGGACAAGCAATTAGTGCTGAAGGGGTTAGGGGTGGAAAAGAGCTCTTCTGAGGCAATGACTTCTTCATTGTATTAGTCGGTTTGGGCTACCATACAAAATACCACAGGCTGGGTGGCTTAAACAACAGAAATTAATTTTCTCACAGTCGTGGAGGGAAGCAGTCCAAGATTAAGGTGTGGGCAAGTTTGGTTTCTCCTGAGGCCTCTCCTTGGCTTGCAGACGGCCACTTTCTGTCTGTGTCCTCACGTGATCTTTCCTCTGTGCACTTGAACCCTGATGTCTCTCCAGGTATCCTAATCTCTTCTTGTAAGGACACCAGTCACATTGATTGGATTAGAGCCCACTCTAATGGCCCTCGTTTTAACATAATTACCTGCTTAAAAGCACTGTCTTTAAAAACAGTCACATTCTGAGGTACTGGGGTTTAGGACTTCAACGTATAAATTGGGGAGAGGGAAGCACAGTTCAGCTCATAGCATTAATTACGATCCAAAGGATGCATAAGACGGAGAGATGGGGCAAGGAGAATCTTCCAGGCAAAGGGAAGAATATGTGTAGAAATCCTATGACTGGAAGGACTGTGACAAGTTGGAAGAAATGACAGGCCCATGTGGCCTGAGCTCAGAATGAGGGGTCTTTGTAAGAGGGACCCTGAGCCTTGGGGGGAGCAGCCTTGCAGGGCCTTGGAGGCCACCTAGGTCTGTTGGTGATGTGACGAATTGTCTCATGAAAAGATGACCCTAACCACAAATGGGTTGGGAGGAGGCTACCCCTAGCTCCAGAGTGGTGTGACAGTGAGGACTCCCTGCGTGTGAGTATCTCACAGTTAGGGCGCAGGAGGCGGTTAACTATGAATATTTTTTAAATTAATTAAATGTTTTGGGGTGACATTGGTTAATAGGGTCATATAGGTTTCAAGTGTACATTACTATGATCCATGACCTGTATATCACATTGTGGACCCACCACACATTGCCATGAGAATTTTTCATAATGCTCACGGCATACGGTTGATGGGAAGACTGAATGAAACAGAGGCCAAGAAGGGACTTCATAAATTGAAGTGGTGAGCACATAAATGTAAGAACATACTAAGGGTAAGCATTCAAAAGTACTGAATCTCTGTATTTTGGGGTGCTGGATACAGTTTGGATAGATGTGATTTATGGTGAAAACTGAACGTTTTAGATGAAATTAGTACAAATGAGAAAAGGTGTAGATAGAGCAGTTGAACACTTACCCGTATGTCTGTCTACTGGGAACCAAAACACAGTGGAAATGATTTAATGAGAAGGAGCATTGTCTTTATTTCTTTTCTTCTGGTTCAGCCAAAAGTGTCCCTCAGGTTTACCTTTGGGGAACTGATACACAGCAGGTATTGCTAAAAGATTTGGGGTGAATTGGGATGGCTATCCCCCACAGGCTCTCAGTAAGAGTTGTGTTGGACAGCCGGAAGGTTTCTCCTTTCGTTCCCAGAATTCAGTGTCAGGAAGTAGAACCTCGTGAGGCCTCCCATCCCCCTTCAACTTGAGGGATGACTCTACCCTTTGATGATTTAATGCAACAGACTCATCACCTCTTTTCGTTGGAAGGAACCACAGTGAATATTTCATGCCAGTGGCTAAAGGACAATGACTATCCTCTTTGAGACCCTGGACAGAAGGCCATCTGCCAGTGATTGGGAAGGTACAAGGCAGCCCATTCTAATTTGGAACAGAATTGATTGTTAGAATCTGCTCTGTAATATTAGGCCACATCTGTGTCTTATAAGTCCTGGTCTGGCCTTCAGGAGCGACACAGACCCTGGTCCCTCCTCTTTATAGCATCAAGTATTTGACAGTAGCTGTATGGTACCCTTCTGAGGCCTCCAAGTCTTCTGTTCCCAACCAGAACACCAGCTCCAAAAGTATTCTTTTCTTCACAGTGCTTTTGTGAATATCCTTGTACATAAACCTTTGCATACTTGTCTTTGGATACATTTCTATAAATCAAACTCTGGGACAAATGGTACATTTTATAGCTTTTGTTGTATATTTCCAGATTGTCCTTCAGAAAGGGAGATTTTGTTTCTACGCCCTCAGTGGTTTACAAGAGAGTCTATTTCCCCAGGCCCTAGCCACCAAACATGGGGATTTTCCTTCTTTTAACCACTGCCAGTCTGATAGGGGAAAACAGTTATCTCATGGTTGCTTTAATTTGCATTTCTTTGATTATGGGTGAGGTTGGACATGTTTTCCAACTACATCCTATACTTTTGCAATCAAGTTTTGGAGCTAAATGCAGGACCTTACATGTATTCCAGTTAAATTTTATCTTGTTGGATAAAATAATTCTTTCCTGTTGAGATAATTTGGATCCTGATTCTGTAATTCCAACATATTGGCCTTCCCTCCCAGTCTCGTGTTATTTGCACAGTTGATAAGCAGTTATCTTTGGCTTTATCCAAGTTGTTGATAGAATGTTAAAGAGTTTATGGCCAAGGACAGAACTGTTTGGCGTGCCATTAGAGGATGCCTTGGGACAGCGCTGTCCCATCTCCTGTTAACATTCCATCTCACTTTGCAGTGGGTGGAGCCTGCACCTGGGACACAGAGCCAGGTGTGGACTGCAGCCTTGACACTAATTAGTTATGTGGCCTTGAGCAAATGGCATCACCTTAAACAAACATGTGCTGCATGATTTTAATGTCCCTTCGAGCTCTAGCAGTCTTTTGTCACTGTTTTGTCCATTGGAAGTTCATGAGAAACCCTCAAACTATTGTCAGAAGTCATTGCATTGGGGCATAGGAAGTGCTCACCTGATTGATAAATCCAGTGAGAGACATTCCTTTGAGCATCAATACTGACCTTCATAAGCACCCTTTCTAAATACTGGTCAACCATTCATTTGATGATGTGCTCCAGAATTTGCCCATGATCAAAACTAAGCTCATTGGCCTTAAGTTTATCCAATCCATCATTTTTTAAAATTGAGGGCATTTACTTTGATTCTCCACGATGCCTCCACGTTCCCTGAGACCTCAGAAGTGCTCGGCGCTCCCTGCCGAAGCTTGTCAGCTCTGTCACCCTGGCTCAATTTACTTTCATATCATGAAAGAACAAGCCACTGGGCTTGCCTCCTCTTGTCCCAGCAGGAACAGAGGGCCCAGGTATCGAGAGGAGGGTTAATAAACAGCTGGGACAGCACTGAGAGGAAACAGGGCCAATGGCTTGGTTTAAGGGGAAAAGAGGTCTTTGTGAGACTGAAAAATGCCAATTGCTCTGGTCATCTGCTGGAGAAACGGCCCCTGTGACCTGTGACAGGAACCTCCGGTTACTCAGCTCCACACATAATGAAGAACATCAGCATCAACGGAATTGTCTTCAGATGAAATGATGACACATCACAGTGCCTTTTTTTGTTAATCTTCACCCACAGATACTTTTCCATTGATTTGTAGATAGAGTAGTGGGAGGGCTGGGGGAGAGAGAGAGAAACTGTGTGAGAGAGACACACCCATTGGTTGCCTCCTGCACGACCTCGACCAAGGCTGGGGATCGAACCTGCAACCCTGGTACATGCCCCTCACCGGGAATTGAACCTGAGTGAGACCCTTCGGTCTGCGGGCCGGCACTCTGACCACTAAGTCATACTGTCCAGGGTATTGGCGCCTTTCAGAGAGGACATTTTTCCATTTTTTGTTCAGACAGAGTGAGAGGGAAAGAGAGGGAGAGAGAGAGAGAGAGAGAGAAACATCGACGTGAAAGGGACACATCGAGTGGCTGCCTCCCACACGACCCAACCAGGGCTGGGGACAAACTGCAACCGAGGTACGTGCCCTTAGCGGGAACCGAACCCTGGTCTCTCTGGACTGCAGGCTGACGCTCTGACAGCTGAGTCAAACTGGCCAGGGCTTGGCACCTTTCTTTATGTTACTTCACTATTAACAGTTAGACAAGACAATTCTAAGGAAGAAATAACAAACATTAACCCCATGTAACAGATATAAAGAAACTAAAAATGAAATTAGGTAACTGATTTAAGTGACATAATGAATCAGTCATAACTGAGTCGCCTGGCTTTTTGTCACCATGCCTGGAAAGTAGCTGCTGATTTATACCTTGTAAAGACATCACTGAGCTATGTACAATTATGGCCATTCCATATTGTCTGCTCTTACTCCTTCAGACTAATAGTGACAGTGACAGTGCTGCTTAGCTCTTCTAGGTGGCAGGCACTGTTCTAAGTGCGTCACATGAATGAACCCTGGACGCCTCACAGCCAGCACCCCTGTCCAGTGGGTGCTGTTTCCACTCGTTTTTCACAGGTGATGAGATGGAGGCATAGAAGAGAGTTTAAGTGACCTGCCCCAGGTCACCTGTCCTGTCAGGGGAGAGCCTGGGCTGGAACCAGGGACTCTGACCACACGTCAGCTCTGCTGCCTTACAAGTAAATGAGGATAAGGAAGGAGCAGCTTTTAACTTTTTTTTTTTTTTTAACCCTCACCCAAGGATATTTTCCTATTTATCTTCAGATAGAGTGGGAGGGACAGAGAGAGAGAGAGTAATACCCATGTGAGACACATCTTTTGGTTGCCACCTGCACGACCCGACCAGGGCCGGGTCGAGCCGCAACTGAGGTACATGCCCTTGACCGGAATCGAACCCACAACTCATTGGTCCACAGGCCAACGCTCTACCGCTGAGCCAAACCGGCCAGGGCAGGAAGGAGCAGCTTTTGGAAGTTCCTTCTCTCCAGATTGTGAAACTGCAGTACAAACAGTGGTCTCGATGACTGCAGAGTAACAAACCAACTGTCTCATCTCCCAAATGGAAAGGAAGGAGGAGGAGGGGGAAAGGGAAGTCAAGGACATGAACGACCTGTAACCTGGGCGCGCAGCCGCTGAGCTACACACGAGGACCGTCAGCCGTCAGCCGACAGTGAGTGAGTGCGCCCGCAAAGCAGAACACAAACACCGGGGCCGAGATCGCAGCGGAGCCCGGATCATGGGACAGACCCTGCTCTCCAGCCCTGTCTTCCAATAACAGGACTCCAAGGCCAAGTGCGGTAACTGCTGGCGCGCGGAGGGCTCCAGGCTCAGCCAGGACTGAGCGCCAATCGACGGGTTCCCAATATTGTCTTCCAGTTGCTAGACTACGCTGCTTTCCAGTACATTATCTGGAGTATAAAAACTAAAATGTAAGTAAAGCATTTTCATACAAATAATTTCAACCGCAACAAGGCTATTGGCTTCTGATTAAGTTGGCAAGAAAAGGTAATGAACTCATTCCGATTGACATATTTAGGGTTTCTCTTGCCAAATCCAATTGGCAGCTTCATAATTATGGAAACGTCCATGTTATTTCCACTCCACCAGGGTTAGGCCTGCTGGTATCTGATTCAGTGTTTACTTCATGAATGAGGTCAGTCCCCAGCACAGCTGGGGTTTCAGCAAAGGAATCAGAGCTGCTGGTCAGCACACAGCGTTCCCACTGGAATCTGACCGGACTTGTCAGGGCTTCCAGGGCAACCTTCTCGCAGTTCGCCCAGGTTAGCCACTGTCTCTGGCATTTTGTGGGGTCCGGCCCTTCTCACTGCTCTGCTAACACTTCCCTGCAGAGGCATACAGAGCCCGGGCTGCAGCCTGGCATGATGAGGTCACGTCCAGGTTTCCCACGGCACAGCATTCACTCTCCAGCTTGCCCCCCTGGTATTGCAACATCTCGCCCCTTAGGAGCTTCAGAGCTGCCAGGAAACAGGGTAGGTTTCTGTGTGTGTGTGTGTGTGTGTGTGTGTGTGTGTGTGTGTGTGTGTGTGTTTAAAACTATTTATTCCAGGATGGCTCGACTTGTGTGGTGGGAGAGTGACTCAGATTGCCTTGGAAGCCACCTCCAAAGGTAACGATGTCCCACAGGCCGGCATGTCCTGTGGGCCAACTCCCCACACTGCTAAAAACAAAAACAAAAAGCTCACAAGAGCTCACAACACTTATTTTTAAGAACACACATTTGTGGAGTGATGTTCTCTGAGTTCACAGAGGTCACTGGGAAGACCGCAGAGGGCAGAAAGGAATCAGACACCCACAGCAGTGACAGGGCTCCGCTTCAAGTGACTTTAGAAGCAGCAAGGGGCTCACATGTCACCGACCTGTTCACCCATGTCCCAAGCCGTGAGAGTGGGCCGTGGGCACCAGACAGCGTGCGGTTGACGTCTGAAGCGGCTCCGTGATGATTTCTTCATCTCGGTGCCATCGAGCCGTGGGAAGCTCAGAGACAGCAATTGGTTTGGATCCCAAAATAACTGTGGGCATCATATGCTCCAGCAATGTTGCCTGACAAAATCTGGGGGTGAGTCTGGAGTAGGAGGTGGTTTAAGAACTGGGTGCAAAGGCAGATCCCATAAGGAAGCTTCCTCTTTCTCAGCGCTGACAAGGCAGAGTGTATTCCAAGCGCCATGTGCTCACCTCCTAATGGAGCGGTGAGACCAACAGCTGCTGATGCAGATGCAAGAATAGAACAGAGCAGACACTGTCCCAGGTGTAAAGAGGTAAGCTCTCGCCCTGGCCGGTTTGGCTCAGCAGCTCAGCGGTTAGAGCATCGGCCCTCGGACCAAAGAGTCCCGGGTTCAATTCCAGGCCAAGGGCATGTACCTCGGTTGCGGTTCGTCCCTGGCCCCGGTCGGGGTCATGCTGGTGGCAACTAATCAATGTGTCTCTCTCACATCGATGTTTCTCTCTCCCTCCCTCCCTCCTGCTCTATCTGAAGATAAATGGAAAGATATCCTCAGATGAGGCTTAAAAAAAAAAAAAAACGAGGTGAGCTCTCTTCCTTTGACCTGAACAGAGGTCATTTTAGGGTAAAGACTCCACTCTCTCTTATCTAAGGGGTCGGTCTGGCTGCCACCAGAGATTTCAGGACATCTCTCCCAACTTGAGGGTGGACATTCCTGTAGGGTCCAAAGAGCCTGCTCAAGGGCGATTCAGGTCTCTTCTCTTACACGCTTCCTCAGCCTGTCTCAGACCTGAGATGCTAAGTCCTCTCCCTGCTCCTGTTACCCCAGCGCTAGTTACTGGCCGTCAAGTCTGTAGCCTGTTTTATCCACCATTGTCACAGTCATACCATCTTACCATCTAAATGGTCTTTTCCCTCGAATATGCTTCTGGAAGTTTTTGAAGATGGAAACAAAGTTCGTTCCTTCACGTTCTCTGCCCACTCAGCTGTAGCTACCCTTGCTGCCCTGCCGATGCTTGAATTCCCCGGACACTCACCCACCTCAGGGCCTTGGCACATGCTGTTCCCTTCGCCTGCAACACTCTTCCCAGGCCATCCATACGGCATCCCCTCTCCCTTCCTTTAGGCCTTCCTCACACACCCAATAATCAGTGAGACCTTCCCTACTACCCTCATCCCTGGGCCCTTCTACACATGTCCCCCCTTCCTCGTGTGATTTCCCCTGAGTTCACACCCCCTCAAAAGCAGCACACACTGCTTGTTTCTTCCTTATCTGCCTCCCCCATTGGAATGCCAGCTCCACACAGGCGGGGAATTCTGCCTCATTTGTTCGCTGCCACAGCCCCGTGCCCAGAACCGTGCGTGGCATGTCCACAAGACTTGGAGACAGGCCGCTGCGTGCCGTTCACTAGTCTAGGCACTGGGTGTCTGTTTCTCCAGTGACTGAGGAATTCACTCTCCATGAAGGAAACTGTGTGTCTATTGATTACTCGGAGACATCTGAGGACCTGGAAAGTGCTTTGCCTCCGTCCCCCCTGCCTCACTGCCCCTTTGATTCTATATATTCTGCTGTCCCAACAGACACAGGCAGGTGGGGTCACTCCGGAGGAAATTCAGCCTTCCATGATTTAGGAGTGCGGGTGCTCCCTCCACCGGAGTGCACCGGTCCTGGCTTTTGAGGAGCTCCCGGGAGGAAATGCATCTGAAACGGCACTCCCCCTAGTCGTGAACAGAGCTGTTTCACGGGTGGCGTGGGCCAGGCAGCTGCGTGCAGGCAGGCGGCCATTACCCAGGCTTTCCAGAGAGCTGGTGCCCAAGCCACGGGCAGAGGGACGGCCGTCTGCAGCCAACAGCACGACTGGAAAGTCTGCGTAAGGGACACCTGGAGGAAGTGGGGGCCGCCGTAGCCTCCTCTGCCTGACTGTAACCCTGTATTCCTCAGCCCAACATGGGTGCTCCCCAGTCTCCCACCCCAGAGACACACTGGCCAGTCCCCAAGGCTCACCCCTCTTTCCAATTTGAAAGCTTACTACTGGTTACTCCTAACAAATCAGAACTTCGCTTTCATCTAGTTTGAAAAGCCTTTTGTGAGACCGGGAGTGACCTCAAAGTAACCTCTCTATTCCTGTCTGAAGGGAAAATATTTCCAGATCAGAGACCGCACTCCGCAGTGCCAAGACTGGGCATATATGAATACTTGATTATGCCTCTGAAACCCCGTCTGCTAACCTCGTGCCAGTCACCGCTTCAGAAATGAACCAGAAGCAGAGCGAAGGAATCGCGAATCAAGAGGTTTATTATTTTCCCCTATTAAGTAGTTTGAAACCAAAGTTTCCACATTTTTCAGAGTTTGATGTCATAAAATTCCCATGTATGACTGCATTTTGAAAAACAGAGTCTGTGTGTGTGTGTGTTGGAATGTGAGAGGTTTAGCATGTAACTTAGAAAATAAACTCCCAAACTCGGAATGAGATGCGCAAACAGAGCGGGCCACCGGGCTGCAGCCTCCGCTACGGCGGACTCATGTGATGCTGGGACTGTCCCGGACTGTCTGGAAGTTAAATGTGAGTCTCTGCAAAGACCCGGGGCCTCCAAGGGCCAGCTGTCGTTGTCCCAAGTGCAGTGTAAGCAGGCTTCTATTTAAAACTCACACCTGGTACTTGAATATTTCTCGTTTTCTGAAGGGCACCCTCTTCCCCTCGGATTCTTTTCCACCTTCTCCTCTCTGTGTTAGTCTGGTTCAGCCCCGCCTGCTGGCATGAAGAGAGACATTGATAAAAGGAGCTAGGAAGTGGTCTTTCAGCTTCGCTGCTGCAGCTAGGCTCAGACGAAGACAAAACAGCCCTAGAGCTTCTGGGGGTGAGGCCGAGAGGGCCTGGAGATGGGGAGAAAGAGTGTTTTCCTCTTTGCGTTTAAGAGAAGGTGAAGGTAGACCTGCAACATTTTACGCCTTCACAGACGGCTCCAGGAAGGCTCCTGGATGTCCCCCGGGCCCAAAGGGGCCCTATCTAAATGAGCTCTGGATCTGTCAACATCAGCTTGTTTGGGGGGTGGGTACTTTCAAGGGGGGTGAGAGAGGCTGGAAAGGGAAACAGGGATGTGCAGCAAAAGCAGCCTGAGGAGGAGGGAGAAGAAGACAGTGTCCGACCGAGCCCATGGTTTTCCCTGCCCTCCAGGTCTAACGGTCCGGCCTCACTGTGGAGTGAGCGGTGGTGAGGCTCAGATGCCCAAGGGCTGGGGTTTAAGGCTGTGGATTGTGTTCCTGTATTTCCCCGATGGTGTAAAACGTCTCAGTTCTGCTCCTCAAAGGGTTCTCTTCCTCCTCCTGGGCACAGCCACCCTCGGAGGGACGGGCAGCTCAGAAGAACAGTGGCAGGGACAGCGGTCGCCAGCCCGGGACAAGGCAGCGTTTGTGTACAGGAGCTTTTCAAGTCGGTCTCACAGATGCAGGGACCGAGAGGAACAGAGAAATTCCAGAGATTTTTCACGTGCAAGCGGATATTTCCTCTGAGAGTTTCTAGACTAAATAATACTCCTTGTGTCTAAGGGACGGTGTATGCTGCTGACCTGGCAGCGTGCTCTGCGCTGGGCGAGCACCGGGAGCCCCGCGGCCGGAGGGAGCCGGACGCAGGGGGGACGCCGTCGCCTGAATACGTGTCTCTGCGGGAGGAACAGCGGGGCTGCTCCCGGCCGCCTGACTCACATCCATTCAACACGGAGGGAGAGCTGTGGGCAGACCTGGGGAACAAACGGGCTGCACTTCTGAGAATCAACATCCCTGGGCCTCTCGTTGACCATGTTCATGTATATTTTAGTAGGCTTTATTTTTTAGAGCAGTTTTCGGTTCACAGCAAAATTGAGGGGAAAGGACAGAGATTTCCCATATGTCCCCTGACGCCCCTACCGTGAACATCCCTCCCAGACGGAACAGTTGCTGCCATCGATGACCCTACATCAGCACGTCACCTCAGGGTCCGCTCTTGGTGGGCATTCTGTGGGTGGTGGGAAATGTGTCACGACACGTGTCATAGAGGCGTTTCACTCCCTAAACCCCTCCCACAGGCATCCCTCCCCCCAGCCCTGGCACCCCCAGATCTTTCTAGTGTCTCCACAGTGCTGCCTTTCCTAGGGTGTCACAGAGTTGGAGTCACACAGTATGCAGCCTTTTCAGATGGGCTTCTGTCACTCCGTAACGGACATTTAGCTTCCTCCACGTCTGCGTGGCTTGATCGCTCATTTCTTTTTAGTGCTAAATAATATTCCATTGTCTGGGTGTAGCCACTTTTATGTGCACGGTGGGGCAAACGTAGGATTACAGTTGTGAGGACACAAAGCAGACTTTATTCTTGTATTATTTATTAATCATTATTTTCCATACGAACACCTGTGAACCTACGTTTGCCACACCCTGTATATTCAAGAAGCTAGAGTTTTTAATAGAACGATATAATTTATTAATAACGTATAAAATCTATGATAAGATGAAAGCAATACTTGGCTTGCCCTGGCCTGTTTGGCTCAGCAGTTAGAGCGTCGGCCCTCAGACCAGAGAGTCTCAGATTTGATTCTGGTCAAGGGCACGCACCTCAGTTGCGGTTCGATCCCCAGCCCTGGTCAGTGTCATGTGGGAGGCAACCAATCAATGTGTCTCTTTCACATTGATGTTTCTCTCTATCTCTATCTCTCCCTCCAACTCTGTCTGAAAATAAATGGAAAAATATCCTCGGGTGAGGATTTAAACGAACAAAAAAGCAATACTTGGCTTAAATAGAACAATCTCTATAACAAACTCTATGCATGAAGGCTATTATTATCTTTCTGGTTGTGATAACTAAACTGAGGCACAAAGAGAACCTGACAGTCAATGGGGGGAGATCCATTGGAAAACAACAGAAGAGTCTAGAATCCCAGCATTTGCTCTAACGCAGATGAGATGAGAACATAATGTACTGGCTTACGATTGTAACGTTTGCCATTTACGAATGTAAACTTATTCCCAGCCCCTCAGGTTGCCAAGCAAAGGGATTTCCCAACACTCCTGGCCTCTCCCCTGCCCCCTTACTACTTCCTCCTTTTACCCATTTCTGCCCCAAGGGAGGAGGAGCCACTCTCCCAGTTGGGCGGTGGGGTGGCACTGAGCATGCTCATTGTATCCTCCCACACCCCCCTCTCTGGGATGGCCTTGCTGCCCAGAACGTCAGATTCAGGAGCACAGCATTAGCGAGCCCACTCACCCACAGACCTGGGCCGTGACCCACAAACAGCTTTATAAAAATAAGGACACTAACATCCCCATCTCCATTTTCTCAGACACCTGCATCTGCTTGGTTACCCTGATTTAAGTGGGGACAACACCCCCTCCCATACCTAATACTGTCATCATCAATAGCTTTTTGGGGGAGGGGAGAGCTTCTAGGAAAGCTATTTATTGTTCTTTATTTTTATTGAATTTATTAGGGTGATACTGGTTAATTAAATTATATAGGTTTCAGGGGTACAATTCTATAATACATCATCTGTATATTGTATTGTGTGTTCACCACCCCAAGTCAAACCTCCTTCCATCACCATCTATCCCCCCTTTACCCTCTTCTACCTCCCCCCATCCCCTTTCCCCCTTGTAATCACCATATTGTTGTCTGTGTCTATGAGGTTTTTTCCTTTGCTTAATCCCTTCACCTTTTTTACCCAGTCCCCCAACCCTCCTCTCCTCTGATAGCTGTCAGTCTGTTCTTTGTATCTATGAGTCTGTTTCTGTTTTCTTTGTTTTCTTCATTAGATTCCACATATAAGTGAAATTATGTGGTACTTGTCTTTCTCTGACTGGCTTATTTCACTTAGTATAATACTCTCCAGGTCCATCCATGCTGTTGCAAAAGGTGAGATTTCCTTCTTTTTTACGGCTGAGTAGTATTCCATTGTGTAAATGTACCACAGCTTTTTTATGCATTCATCCACTGATAGGCATTTGGGCTGCTTCCAAATCTTGGCTATTGTAAATAACACCGCGATGAACATAAGGGTGCATATATTCTTTTGAATTAGTGTTTCCGGTTTCTTCAGATATATTGCCAGAATTGGAATCACTGGGTCAAATGGCAGTTCCATTTTTAATTTTTTGAGGTAACTCCATACTGCTTTCCACAGTGGCTGCACCAGTCTGCATTCCCACCAACAGTGCACGAGGGTCCCCCTTTCTCCACATCCTCCCCAGCACTTGTTTGTTGATTTATTGATGGCAGCCATTCTGACAGGTGTGAGGTGATAGCTCATTGTGGATTTAATTTGTATCTCTCTGAAGATTAGTGACATTGAGCATCTTTTCATATGTTTATTGCCATCTGTATGTCCTCTTTAGAGAAGTGTCTATTCAGGTCCTTTGCCCATGTTTTAATTGGATTGTCTTTTTTTTGGTGTCGAGTTTTAGGAGTTCTTTATAAGTTTTTTATATTAACCCATTATCAGATGTATCATTGGCAAATATGTTCTCCTATTCCGTGGGTTGTGTTTTCATTTTGTTGATGGTTTCCTTTGCTGTGCAAAAACATTTAGTTCGATGTAGTCCCATTTGTTTATTTTTTCTTTTGTTTCCCTTGCTTAAGGTGGTATATCAGAAAAAATATTACTAAGAGAAATGTCGAGATTTTACTGCCTATGTTTTTATCTAGGAGTTTTATGGTTTCGAGTCTAACATTTAGGACTTTAATCCATTTTGAGTTTATTCTTGTGTATGGTGTAAGAAGGTGATGTAGTTTCTTTTTTTTTTTTTTTTTGCATGTATCTGTCCAATTTGCCCAACACCATTTATTGAATAAGCTATCTTTACCCCATTGTATGTTTTCGCCTCCGTTGTCTAATATTAATTGAACATAAAGGTGTGGGTTTATTTCTGGCTCTCTCTTCTGTTCCATTGATCTGTGTGTCTGTTTTTATGCCAGTACCATGCTGTTTTGATTACTATGCTTTGAAAAGGCTCTCATCACGTACCAGCCAGTTCTTTCTGGTACCGAAGTGTGTCTACCGTCACTGAGCCTGGTGACTCTGAAGCTGTTTCAGGCCTGAAGGACAAGATTTAGTGAATGGAGTAGTAACTTACATTAAAAGCGCTGAACTAGCCTGCAAGTGTAGCCAGCCCACTTTCAGGAACTCATTTGATTCCCTTCAAGAAATCTGACAGAAAAACTAATTTTAGACCAGAAATTCAGCGTACAGCCTAGATAGCAATTCCATCTAGAAAGGTCTACATACAACCAATTACAAACTAAACATTCCGGGAAAGAAAAATGCTATTCCCATTTTTTTGCAAAGAACCTTCCTCTGCCGTCCTAATGGTTTGATACACGTTTTCGTGCCTTGAAGTCCGTCACTTGGTAACTTCTGAGTTTTCTCGAGCCAAGGTTGAAAGGCCACCCAACTTATTAATATGGGCCATGATAGTAGAAAGTGTCACGTTTGTGTGTCTCGCTGCATAGGGACTGCAGAAGAATCAGAACCTGCTCCGTCTGTATGTAGTGTGTCATGGACGCAGCCCCGCGGGGACTGGGGGAGGAAAGGAAAGGCCTTCCCAAGCACATCACCATCTTGGCTGAGGCCGGCTGCTCAATGAGATAGGCACTAACTGGCACGTGACTGACACGTGGACTCTCCCAACCCCCTCCCGTGCCCATCCGCACTCAGGCTGGGAGGACCGACGGTGCCTGGCCAAGTTCCAGCAAAGGACTGCATGGATCTCTTCCAGAGCCCCTCTGGAAGAGGCTTAGCTTTCCTTCTGTAAGAGACAGACAGGGCTGGCCATGCCCCTCCCCCTCTTCCCGCCTTGATGGTGAGCATGAGCCCCGGAGCTGCAGCAGCCCTTGCTGACCATGAGGTGACCCACCAACCCCTTATCTACAGCCACAAGTAGCCTAGTGCACAAAGGCCACCCAGCTGCCAACCTTCTCTCCCCTGGGTGTAACTGGCAAAAGCAGGACATGGGCAACGCCTCCCACATCATCAAACCAAAGAAGACAAACTGTGCTGTTTAACGACTGGCCTACAACGCTTAGCTAATACAAATGGAACCAGATGTCAAAAAACGATTCTGTTTCAATTCGGTGAAGGTCCTCAGGCAGAGAACAAACCAGTAGGTGCCAACTACTCCTGCGTTCCCAAGTGAGGCGCTAGACTGGCTCTTCAAAGAGCTGTCTGAGAACCTGCGCCCCCCACAGGTTGGAGGCTGGCAAGGCCAAGAGGGAGAGATTGGAAATGAGATGCTTTCTTTAAAGAGTTGTTGGGTGCCATGGGACTTTCCCCCACACACATCCACCGCCACCATGGGTCAGAGGAGAGGCACGCAAGGACTTCAAGGAGGCCATTCAGAGACATGACACACAAACCTAGGAGCTTGGGGACCACACAACTGGTGTCTGTCACATGCCCAAGAAATCTTAACTGCAAGAAGCCCTAAAGTCAGGACCAGGGGAGAAAGCTGCGCCGTTTGTGCAGAGTCTCACCCCCTGGCGTTTCCCAGGGACCAGATCTGGGCCATGAGAAAGAGCTGCCAGAAGGGCTGCCAGGAGAGGGGCTGAGCAGATGCTAAGGCACCAGCGGAAGATGTCCTCATTCCTTCAAGGCAACCACAGGTGAGCTGTCCCCCAGCTCATGGGGAGGCTCCCAGGGACCCCAAAGCCCCTCCCAGGAGAAAAAGTCAGCTTTAAATACTTTCCATGGCCAAAGGAAGCAAAGGCCGATTGCATGGATGCCCCCACCCCACTTGACCCTGGAGGGCCTGAGGCCACCTAGTGAATGGGAGGGAGGAGGGTAGTCAATGTGGGGAAATTGAGCATGAGGACTAATTTTATGTGTCAACTTGTCTGAGCCACGGGGTGCCTAGGTATTGGGCCAAACATTATTCTGGTGTGTCTGCGGGGGCGTTTCTTGGAAAGATTAGCATTTGAGTTGGTAACTGAGTAAAGCAGATGGCCCTCCCCCAGGGGAGCGGACCTCATCCAACCCATGGCCTGACCGGAACAGCAGGCTGAACCAGAAGGAATTCTCCCTGCCCGAGTGTCTTCAAGCCGGGACGCTGGTCTCCTGCCTCTGGACTTGGACTCAGGCAGAAACTTACGCCATTGGTCCCCAGTCTCGGGCTTGCCGCCTGCAGATCTTGGACTTCTCCGCCTCTGGACTCCTCGGAAGCTGATTCTTTACAGTAAATATAGGAGTAGTCCTATCAGTCCTGTTTCTCTGGAGAACCCAGCCCCAGAGGATGCTCCGAGAAGGGCCTCGTCCCCATTCCCCGCACAGGCTTCTGGCTGGGAGCAGCCCAGCTGCACAGGACCCTGTAGTCTCGAAGTGACCAGAGGACTTGTTATCCAGCAGCACCTGGAGGGTCACAGGGCTGCCAGGGATCTCACCAGGGGGCTGAGCAGAAACCAGCCCCAGGTAGTATTGAACCGGCCCTGGAGACTAAGAGGGTTTCTCTCCCGTGTACCCACAGACCTCGCCTGCGCCACACCCCGGTTTCCCAAGTGTGGCATGTGATGCCTGTCGTCGGTGTTTTTGGATGGAACCTGAGTGTTTCCCAGGTCCCTTCTCCAAACACAAACCTCCTTTCCCCTCCTTGGAGACCCGCAGGTTCTGGAGCGCAGCTCTGTGTGGAACGCAGGCCTCCAGTTTATTAAGTATTAAAAAGTAGCTTCCAGGAGCATCGAATTACAGGATTCCTTTTTAAATTGCATGGAAAGCAGCTCCTTTCAAAGCCATGTCATTTCCCATCCTGCAGGAGCCCTGCTGCCTCTGGGAGGCTCGCCCCGCACTGAGGTCCAAGCTGCGTCTCGGTCTCAGCCGGTGAGAGACGAGCCGGGTCTTTGCACCAGACAGAGTGTTGAAAACCACCGGCCAGGAGGAGCTGACATTGATCTGTTTCTGCCAAGTTCCCAGGAACACTGTGGGGGTTTCCAGCCCGTGTGGGAGCGTCGCCAGCCTGTGCCTGGAGGCGCATGAAGAGGGACATTGGGCAACGTCGGCGTCTTCACTCCCACCGCCCTCATCTCGATGTTGTTCACTCTTTCCAAGTCCCCTGGCCCCTGTGCCAAGGCCGGCTGGGTCCCGCCGGGATATTTATAGTGTTGGTACAGGACTGGGCAGCTAGTGGGAGCAGATGTTTTCTGATATGGGGAGAGGAGGCTATTTATACTGGGAGTTGGATGAAAATTCGCCAGAAGGGAGGCTGCAGCCATAGTTGGTGTTCCTGCCCTCCGACGCCGGAGAAGGCTCCCCGATCCTCAGGTGAAAACAGTCTCACCCTCTCTGCCAGGCAGTTCCAGTCAGCGGACGCTACCGGGCATCAGGCGAGTCATGATTGCCCCGCTGCCAGCTGAGCGCGCCATGGAAATGCCCACGTGGTAGAGAAGGAGGCTGTGGGGCGGGGGTGACAGGGTGGGAGGACTGGTCACCGAGAGCCACAAGGCCAGTGAGCGCAACCTGGCTTGGAAGGGTGGCGGCAAAGGTCCAGCCTGAGGCCTTCTGGGAACATCCAGGAATCAGATGTGGTCTGAGGCCAGACGGGCGTCCTGGGGGTTTCAGAGGAGAAGGCTGAACAGGTGAGCTGGGACCAGGCTGTGGAGGGTCCCCCTCCAGGATCAGGAATATGCGGGCGTGGCCCTCAGGCAGGGGGAGCAGGCAAAGCTGTCTAAGAAGGGAAGCCACTGTTACTCCAGAGCGATGGAAACGGGTCTGTAAGCAAACTCCTCCTGAGCTCCAGGGTCCTGTGGCTCCACGCCAGCCCCGCGGCAGGTCCACGCCCTCCCCGAGGTTTCCTCCCATCCAGCTGGTCCCGGCCACTGCTTGCCCGCAGTCCAGTGTCCGCCTTGTCCCCAGCTCTGGTCCTGTGTGTCGCTCTAGCTCCACCTCAGCACCAGCCCCAGCGTGGGTGTAGCCTCACTCTGATTTGAAAGCCAAGGGACAATAATAATAACAAAAGACATTTCTATATATTCCGGGTAGGTGTGGGGAGATGGAAAGGCTTACAATGCAAACGACTTGAAGTTGGACATTAGCCTTGTCCTTGTTCTTTCATCTTTTTACTGGTTTTTTAGAGAGAGAGATAGCAACATCGATGAGAGAAACATCTATCAGCTGCCTCCTACTGGGGATGGGGTCCGCCACCCGGACATGTGCCCTGACCGGGAATCAAACCAGGACCTCTCAGTCCATGGGACTACACTCCACCCACCGAGCCACACGGCCGGGCTTTGTTCCTTGCTCTTAAATACCCCAAGGCCATTTCTGCCAGCTCCATCCTGGCCTCAGCCCACTTTGCGCCTCCCTCTGTCCCTCCGCTCTCCTCCCATCCTCTCTCTACCCAAATGCCTATTCTATTACAATGCGGAACAGTTTTAAGGCATTCTGAGGCTTTGGTTTTGGCCTCCTTTTCATCTGACTCTGAGGGCCTCACCTTTCACCCTTAGCTGGGTATTTTCCTACACAAAGACCGTGTGTCCCCTAAGGAGAACACTGGTTCCAGAAGGAAGAAACTCATGTGTCCCACAGCACAGCAGTATGGAGCACCAGAGGGGACGAGAAAAATAAGTACTGTCCTTGGGGCACACTCTGGAGGAGGACCGTCTTTGCTTGACCAAACTCTCAGGCTCCTGAACCTTCTCCTGGGTTCATCTGTACCCTTCCCCATAAAATCCAGTGTGAGCAAGAACCCCCACCCTCAATATCTGATGGGGTCCCTCATCATCCACCACCTCCCAGGGGGTGTCTGACCACCCTGGCTGCCTTCACCGAGGACCCATTAGGTCGCTTTAGCAGGAACCCCCTAACCGCTGATGTTTTCTCTTGGTAATTTTCCAACCACCGGCCCTGCCCTGCACTTTGGCTATGAATTCCCACGCTGTATTGGGAGTCCAGTCCAGTCACTACAAGACCCTAGTTGAGTGTCCCTATAGCTACCGCCATGGCCCCCTGGAATGGAGTCTGCCTCACCATCGTCAACACATGTCGCTGAATTGTTTGTTCTTTACCAGGAGAAGAGGCTTAGCCCAGAGGACTGCAACTGGGGTTTTAACCTCTTGCTCAATGGGTGGCTAGACTGTATGTGGAAAGACAGAGATGAAACGTGTCTGGGAGCAGATAGGGTGGCAAATGCTCTTCCAGACGACCTCGGCACTCCCGGGCAACTAGCTGGGCGTCAGAGAGCGAGCTGAGGGAGGCGAGAGGAAGGGCTCATGGGTTAAACACAGAGGGTAAGGAGGGTGGGGGAGGTAATGGTAAAATGAGGAAGATGGAAAGAGAAGCCGCTGGGAGAAGGAGAGACGAGGAGCTGTGCGTGTTTGGAGGAGGAGGAGGCAGGAGCTGAGAGGCCGGGGCGTGTTTGCTGAGCTGCGAACACGGCCGGCAGGGGAGAAGCCCCTGGAGCAGCAGGCTGGGGCTGTGCTCAGCAGGGAGCCTTTCCACGGGTGACACCTCCATCCTCAGCCCCGAGTGGGCGTCACGTTCTCAGTGGACCTTGTCTTTCTCCAGGGCTTGGGGGCTTGCTGAGACATCCTGTCACGTTCCTGACCCTCAGAGGTTTGAGTCAAGTCTTGGTTTCTTCTCGGAATGCTTCACAAGTTTTCCGTAAACCCGGTCTGTTCCCTCTCAGTCGTATATTTCTGTCCCATGTCACCCATTTGGCTTTGTCAGGGGTTCGTGGAGGAAGCTGGTGCCGCTGGGCTCAGCCGCTCGGAGCAGCCCGCGCCCACCGCTGCCCGAAGGCCGACGGGGCGGTTCGGTGGTCCCTGGGGAGGTGTGCTGGGACAGGCCCCCTGACATGCGGAAGGCTGCAGGGAGTGTCCGGAAAAGCCATGTGAGTCCCCCAGAGGCAGGCAGGCCGAGCGCAGGAGGAAGGTGAGAGAGAGGCCCCGGTCTGCAGGGCGCTCAGGCCCGAGGACGCGGTCACAGACCAGCAGCAAAACGAGAAAAAACAAGGACAAAGGGCGCGAGTTTTTACAAAGCTAAATGCATTCCTCTTAAAGGCCATCCGCTGGTCATTTACTGTGAGATTCAGTAATTCCGTGGGAAGAGCTTTCTTTTTTAAAAAACCATTAGAATAGTATGTGGCTGTTGTCCTTAAAGTTCTTACTTGGCAAAGTGAGAGATCGGAAACATTAAGTCCTTCCCATTAAAAAGGAAAGAAAATGCCCGGCCGGTGTGGCTCAGTGGATTGAGGGCCCTCCCATGGAACGAGAGGTCCCGGTTCGATTCCCGGTCACGGCACATGCCCGGGTTGTGGGCTCGATCCCCAGTAGGGGGCATGCAGGAGGCAGCTGATGGATGTGTCTCTCTCACATCGATGTTGCTATCTCTCTCTCCCTTCCTCTCTCTCTAAAAAAAATCAATAAAATATATGTATTTTTTAAAAACAAAGGAAAGAAGGGTGACTCTAGGAAATCACAGATTTGAGGGTCCCCCAGGGCTGTCTGCACCTCCCCATCACCTGCTTGCGGCGAGGGCTATGAGGAGCAGGAGTTCTGACTTCTCTGAGTGAGTCCGAGCTCCCTTTCCATCCGCCACCCCCGCCCCCACCAGCACCCCCTGAACCCTCCACTGTGAAAATGCCCAAGGGCAAAACCTTGCTGAAACCAGGCTGAGGGACCGGGGTGCACCGAGGCCAGTCCCATCTGGAGCAGTGGTGGCTGGAACACAGGCCCCCGGCGGACAAAGGGCAAGCTGACCCTTAGAGGCCCCCAGCCCTCCCAGGAGTGGCCTGAGAACTGGGCAATTCAAGTGTGTAGATTGTGAGGCCTCCAGGGCCACCGCCCATGTCCCTGGCCACCCGGAGTGGGAAGGCTGCCTGGGCTACCGGCGACGTGGAGCCTGGTGAGGCCAGGAGCCTGTCCGGGTGGAACCGTCCCTGCACCGAAGAGGTGTGGGGAGACTGGACATCGGCAAACTGGGAAACAAACAGACCCGCAGACCAAGACTGTACACTGCTCTCAGGCAAGAGTGGAAGCCTCGCCTACTGTGGAACTAGGGGAAAGGGGTCACCCCGATTTGCATCCTGACTTTTACACACACGCATTCACAGTGTACACACACCATTGTGTGGCACGATCCCTCCACCCCTTGCTCGCCTGGTTGGGAGAGTTGAGACCCTCTCCAAGAGGTGGCTTCACCTCTCACCCCCTCTGGACTCCTAGGCCGGGCGCCCCCAAATATCTGAGCAGCTTTCCCTGGTGGGGCCCGGTGGACAGTGAGGGCTGTGACGATGGAGAGTCTGTCCCTGGACAAACTTCCCGTGACCCAACCCCTGTGTGGCTGAGGGCTTCCATCACGGTGTCCTTATAACGGCCAACAGCCACGAGAAAGAGAAATGTCCTGACGCTGTTCCTTGGCAGAGCGGCTGCACCCGAGATCAACAGGGTCTGCTCGGAGACTCTTTTAGAAAAGGCTCCTTTTCATCCTGTCCGCCTTCTCAGGATCTCTACGCTAAAGACCCCGAATAGGATCGATGCTGCCCTCGGAAAAGGGAAATTATTCTTGAATCTAAATTGGAATGGAAATCCTGTGGTTGCTCAATACAAAGAAGGGTTATTTTGTCAAAGGCCTGTTGTCCGCTCAGCTGTGTTTTCTCATAAAATCATCAGGATACCCAGCAGGGAACTAGGCTCCCTATAACTAGTTCCTAGTTTACAGATTGTGAGACTCTGGCCCGAGGCTTTGAACTTGGGAAGCGAGAGAGCAGAGTGGCCCCAAAGGAGGACTGTGGCGCCCTCTGGCGAGAGCAGACCAGAGCACCCAGAATGGGCTTCCACCTGCCGGGGACTCCAGCCTCCATCTCCTGTCGCCTAACCTCTTCTTTGTACGAAACCCAAGGCTCATAGCTCTGCACCAGGCCCCAGAGTCCGCAGCTTCAGGCCACGTGGCGCCGACGTGGTCCGATCTTGGAAGATCTCATTTAGATGTTGGCCAAGAGGGGAGGTGGGTGTTGAGCCCAGTGGGAGATGCAGAGCAGTGAAGGGCTGGGATCACAGAAAGCTGGACAGCTGTGCGGACTCCGGCCTTGTGGTCCCAGATGTCGCCCACAGGTCCCAGGGAAGGAAGCCCTAACGCTGTCCTAGGCAGCCGTGGCCTGGGTTCCCCTCCAGGGTAGGGACTGAGCAGACATCAGGAAACCTCCACGTTGAGTCAAGCACTTTTGTCCACCTGGCATAAAAGTATTTATCAGATATGACTATAGAAAGTCCCAGGAAGATTAAAAACAAATGCCACACAGTGTAAAAAGGCATGGTCTCGAAACAGCCCAGCGCCAGGATTCGCCTTCCGGGTCAAGTGAAAGGCCAGAGGAGATGGCTCCTGTCCTTCCCAGGCCTGGACTTGAAGCCTAGAAGTTACAGGGAGTGGGTTCTGGACATGGCCCCGATGTTAGGAGAATCTCTCCGGGCTCAGATTCACACGCCTGCTGTTTCCAGGTCCCAAACTGAGATTCTGTCCAGGGCCGGACGACTTGATACTTCCCATAAATAACATCTGTGTCTGCGTAGTGTTGATAAGGGGCGCTCTGGGCGCGAACCCAGGGTCACTGGGGACCCAAGAGGAATTTCTCTCTCTGCCATATGTGTTATTCATGCAGTGGGCTCCTTCCAAGCATTCTGAAATTCCTTGGAGGGGATCAGCCACAGACTGTAGGAATTGGGCAAGAAATACTTTGATGCACCCTGACACCTGGAGCAGGCCAGCCCCACGCCCGTCTCCTGCAGGGGCTGAAGGGCCTTGACCTGGGCTCTCAGAAGGCCTGGCGGGGACCCTGAGAACGAAACACAGAAGATGCCTTCACAACATAATCAGTTCCACCGGGAAAGACCTGGAGGTTGCATAGACACTCTGGTCTTAACATGCCAAGTCTTAGATTTCTTTTTCTGCGGGTACAGGAACACCCATGATCAAACTTGAAAATGCCCTTGTGTTTTCAGTAGAGCAAGAAAGGAAGAGCCTTCTTAGATTCCGAGTCTTGGAGGTGGTGTCGAGAGAGTCTGCCCCCCAAAGGGTGACATGGGCACTGGGAGAAGAGCTGGGGTCCCGTTCCCAGGTGTCCATCCTGGCAGCGCCCACAGCTCTCACCCCATTCCCTCGTTTCTTATTCTTACTTGTGTGGCATGCATTTTTTCATTGAGATATCATTCGAAGACTGTACAATTCACCCTTTGAAAGCACGCGGTGCAGTGAGTTTTAGTGCATCCGGGGTTGTGTATCCATCACCACAATTCATTTCAGAACAAGTTTATGTTCTAAAAGAAACCCTGCACCCTTTAGTCATCATCCCCCATCCTCCCATCCCTTCTAGCCCTGGGAAATGACTAATCCACGTTCTCTATGAATTTGCCTACTCTGGACATTTCTTATAAATGGACTCATACAATACATGGTCTTTCATGTCTGGCTTCCTTCCCTTCACACAATGTTTTCAAGGTCCATCCGTGTTGTAGTGTGCATCGGTATTTCATTCCTTTTTACGTCTGATTCATTTCCCATGGTGTAGCTACACCATACCCTATTTCCCTATTCACCAGTTTGTGGCCATGTGAGTTATTTCTGCCTTTTGGCTGTTATGAGCAATGCTGGCGTGAACACAGTTTTGTTTACACGTCGGTTTTCGTTTCCCTTGGGCAGATATCAGGGAGTGGAATTGCTGGATTATGTGGAAACTCCATGTTTAACCTCTCCAGAGACTGCAAACCATTTTCCATCCCTATCCACTTTTCAGGGCTCCTAAGAATCGGTCCGTCATCTTTGACAAAGCAAGAGCAGCGTCACTGATTTTCCCAAAAAGACTCTAAACAAGTATTGCAGTTAAATCGCAATTTTATCTGAGAAAGTTGGCTAACCAGCTGCTTTGGTTAGATGAAATTAATAATGATACTTTTTAAAATCCAGTTTTGGCCCTGGCCGATATGACCCAGTGGTAGAGCGGCGGCCCGCAGACCAAAGAGTCACGGGTTCGATTCCGCTCAAGGGCATGTACCTCGGTTGCGGTTCGTACCCAGCCCTGGTCAGGGTCGTGCGGGAGGCAGCCAGTCAATGTGTCCCTCTCGCGTCGATGTTTCTCTCTCTCTCCCTTTCTCTCCCTCCCACACTACCTGAAGATAAAAAGAAAAATATCCTCAGGTGAGGATTTAAAAAAATAATAAAATAAAATCCAATTTTGTTTTAACTTTTGTTGAAAAGTCTTCTGATTCCAGCTAGCACATTGTAGATGCATGCCTTAGAAGGAAGGGAGCAGGGAAGATCACTTGACTGTCCTGGCCGTCAGCATGAGTGACCTTCGGGATCATTCATCCGTCCAGTGAGCTATCCAGGGGCAGGCAGAGGTGCAGCCTGGGCCCGGGTACTCCAGATCCACAGGTGAACAAGACCGCCGCTGTCTCTGCCTTCGTGGGCCAAGTCCTAGCATGGGAGAGGGCCAGGCAAGAAGGACAAAAGAAGTATTGCTTTGCAGGTGGCAGAAGGACTGAGAGAAATAGCACGGGTGTTGGGGGCTGGGACCTGCCTCAGATCGGGTGGTCAGGGAACCCCTCTCTGAGGAGGGGCATCAGTTTTGCTGCCCTAACAAGTTCCCATGAACTCAGCAGTTTATTTACTTATTTTTAATCCTCACCCGAGAATATTTTTACATTTATCTTCAGGTAGAGTGGGAGGGAGAGAGAGAGAAACATTGATGTGAGAGAGACACATTGAGTGGTTGCCACCCGCACGACCCCAACCGGGGACGAACCGCAACCGAGGTTCGTGCCCTTGGCCGGAATCGAACCCGGGACTCTTTGGTCCGCAGGCCGACGCTCTAACCCCTGAGCCAAACCGGCCAGGGCTGAACTCGGCAGTTTAAAACAGCACCCGTGTCTTAGCTCACGGTTCTGTAGGTCAGAAGTCCGAGTGGGTCCTATGCTCAGGGTCTCACATGGCCACAGTGAAGGCACTGGCCAGCCCGGGGTCTTCTCCGAAGCTCTCAGAAGGACTCACTTCCAAGTTCATTCCAGTTGCTTGCGTTGTGGGGCAGTCTGTTCAAGCTGCTGTAACAGAGCACCAGGGACCGGTGGCTTAGACTTAGGACAGACAGTCCTTTCCCGCGGTCCTGGAGTCTGAGAAGTCCAAGGTCAAGGTGCCAGCAGGTCTGGTGTCTGGGGCGAGCCTGTTTGCTGGTCCACAGACGGCCGTCTTCTCGCTGTGTCCTCACGTGGCCGAGGGGGCAGGGGAGCTCTCGGGGTCTCCGTAGGCACGAACCCCGTTCCTGAGGGCTCCACCGCGTGACCTAATCACCTCCCGAATGCCCACCCCCACACACCATCACGTGGGCGGCTAGTTTTCAACATGTGAGTGTGTTGGGGGGAGACATGTTCAGTCTTGGTACAGGGAGGTGACTGAGGTCCCTGTCTTCTTGCTGGCTGTCAGCAGGGGGTTACCCTCAACAACTCGGGGGCACCTTCACTCCTCGCCTCCCCCTGCAAAGCGTCAGTGGCAGGCCCGGCCCTCCTGGAACTGTGCGCCTCTCCACTCCTCCATCTGCCTCCAGCCGGAGAAGGCTCTCGGCGTTAAGGGCTGGTGTCTTCCTGCATTAAGGTCAACAGTCTCGTCCAACACGACACAAGCACAGGAGTGATGCCTCCTCACAGTCAACGGTTCCCGGGGCTACGGGAAGGCAAGCGATGGGGTGCAGGGGAGAACCGCTCGCCGTCAGGGGCCTCGTGGACAGCTGCGGAGAGGATGGAGCCGCAAGGAACAGGCCCAAGACACTCGGAGGAGACTTCTTTCTAGAATTAAACCCCTGAATTGCTTCTTTAAAATAGCTTAAGAGCCCTGGTGGGTTTGCTCAGTGGTTAGAGCGTCAGCCTGTAGAGCAAAGGGTTGCAGGTTGGATTCCCGGTCAAGGGCATGTGCCTAGGTTGCAGGTTCGAACCCTGGCCCAATCGGGGTTGTCTCTCTCACATTGATGCTTCTCTCTCTCTCTCTCCCTCCCTCCTTTTCACTTTATCTAAAAATCAATGGTAAAATATCCCCAGGTGGGGATTAACAAAAATTAAAAATGAATAGCTTAAAATATAAGGTATAATTGACATGCAATGAACAGTGCATATTTAAAGTATACAATTTGGTAACTTTCGACATATATGTACATTCATGAAAACATCTCCACAGTCAAGATAATGAGCATGCCCATCGCTCCCCAAAGTTCCCTGGGACCTCTTTGTCATCCCTTCCTCCCACCCCTCTGCTGCCCCTTCCCCAGGCAGCCGCCCAGCTGCTTCCTGGCACTGCAGATTAGCTTACATTCTCTAGAGTTTTACATCAATGCTATCATAGAGTATTGTAATGGGACAACCGTAAACCTCCCAAAATTCTTATTTTGAATTCCTAACCCCCCATACCTCAGAATGTGACTGTATTTGGAGATAGGGCTTTTTAAAGAGGTAATTACGTTAAAATGAGGTCACCATATTGGGCCCTAGTCCAGTCTGGGTTGTGTTCTTAGAAGAAGAGATTAGAACACAGACACACACGGGGGGATGACCATGTGAGATGCCAGGTAAAGGTCCACGACAAGCCGAGGAGAGAGGCCTCAAGAAAAAGTAGACCTGTCGATGTCTTTTTTTTTTCTTTATTGATTTTAGAGAAAGAGGAAGGGAGAGGGAGAGAGAAACATCGATGAGAGAGAACATCGACTGGCCGCCTCCTGCATGCCCCCCACTGGGGATCGGGCCCACAACCTGGGCATGTGCCCTGACCGGGAATCAAACCGGCGACCTCTTGGTGCATGGGTCAACGCTCAACCACTGAGCCACACCAGCCGGGCTGATGTCTTGATCTTAAACTTCCAGCCTCCAGAATGGTGGGAAAACAGATTTCTGTCATTTAAGCCACCTGGTCTGCAGCCCTAACAAACGAATGCAAGTATGTCCTTTTTTTTTTGTCTGACTTATTTCATTCAGCATAATTATTTTGAGATTTATATGCTATTGCATGTATCAGTAATAGTCCATTTCTTGCCCTGGACGGTTTGGCTCAGCGGGTAGAGCTTCGGCCCGCGGACCAGGGAGTCCCAGGTTCGGTTCCCGCTAAGGGCACGTACCTCAGTTGCAGTTTGTCCCCGGCCCCGGTTGGGGTTATGTGGGTGGCAACCACTCAATGTGTCTCTCTCATATTGACGTTTTTTTCTCTCACTTCCTCCTTCTCTCCCTCCTGCTCTATCTGAAGATAAATGCAACAACAAAAAAAGTGTCCTCGGCTGAGGATAAAAAAATAAAATAAAATAATAGTCCATTTCTTTTTCTTGTTGAGTGATATTCCATTGTATGGATATACCACCATTTATTTATCCATTCACCTGTTGATACATGCAACAGCACATAAATAGCATATAAACAAACCCATAAAATGGGTTGTTTCCAGTTTTTGCTTACTGTAAGTCATGCTCCTATGAACATCCGCATACAGGTCTCTGTGGAGTCGAGTGGCTGGGTCCTGTGGCAGTTTATGTTTAACTTCTTTTTTTTTTTAATATGGAACGCCTCGCAAATTGGTGTGTCATTTCTGCGCAGGGGCCATGCTAATCGTCTCTGTATCGTTCCAGTTTTAGTATGTGTGCTGCCAAAGAGAGCGCTATGTTTAAGTTTTTCAAAAGCTGCCAAACTGGTTTCCAAAGTGGTCATGCTATTGTACATTCCCACCGGCAACAGGCGAGCGTTCCAGTTGCTCCAGGTCCTTGCCAGCACTTGGCATGATCAGTCTTTTCCATTTCCATCCTTCGAAGGGCTGTGCGGCAGTATCTCACTGTGGCTTTAATTTGCATTTCCCTAATGACTAATGAAGCATTTTCTCATATGTGCATTGGCCATCCAAAAAGGAACGTATAGCTTATTAAATAAAATGAGCATTTATTTGTTTGTTCAAATATTTGGCCCGTGTTTTTAAAATGGGTTTTCTTATTATTAACTTTTTTCAGAGTTCTTTAGATTTTTTTTTTTTTTGAACACAACTCCTTTATCAGATATATGATTTGTAAATACTTTATAACAGTCTGTGGCTTGTCTTCAGTCTCTTAACAGTGTGTTTCAAAAAGAAAAACAGAAGTTTTTCATTTGAATTAAGTCCAATTTCTATCAATTTGTTCTTTTATGGATTGTGCTCATGGTGCCATTTCTAGGAAATCTTTGCCTAACCCAATGTGACCAGGCTTTCTCCTGTGTTTTCTTCTAAAAGTTTTATATTATTAAGTTTTATATTTAAGTCTGTTTGGGGTTGATATTTTTATATGATGCAAGGTATGGATCAAGGTTCTTTTTTTATTTTATTTTATGGTTATTCAGTTGTTCCAGAACATTTGTTGAAATGATTATTCTTTTTCCACTGAATTGCCTTTGAACCTTTGTTGAAAATCTGTTGTCCATATTTGTGTAGGTCTATTTCTGGGCTCTCTCTTCTGTTCCATTGATCTAGTTGCCTGTCTTGACGCCAATACCACACTGACTTGATTACGTAGCTTTATAAGTCTTGAAATCAGGGCGTGCGAGACCTCCTCCTCCTCTGCTCATTTTCAGAGTTGTTTGCCTATTCTGTATCCCTTGCATTTCCATTTAATTTCAGAATCAATTTGTCAGTTTGTCCATTGCTATCCAAAAAGAAGCCTGCTGAAATTTTGACTGGGATTCCATAAAATCTATAGATACATTTGAGGAGAATTGACAGCTTAACTGTATTATTTTTTAATTGAGATATAATTCACATACCGTAAAATTCACCCTTTTAAAGTGTACTATTCAGACCGGCCAGTGTGGCTCAGTGGTTGAGTGTCAACCCATGGACCAAGAGGTCGCCGGTTCAATTCCCGATCGGGGCACATGCCCAGGTTGTGGGCCAAATCCCCAGAGGGGGCATGCAGGAGGCAGCCAGTCGATATTCTCTCTCATTGATGTTTCTATCTCTCTCTCCCTCTCCTTTCCTTTCCCTCTAAAGTCAATGAAGAAAAAATATTTTTAAAAAATTTTTTAAAATAATAATGAAGTGTACTATTCAGTGGTTTCTGGAATATTCACAAGGTTGTGCAGCCATCAGCACTGTCACATTCCAGAACATTTTCATCACCCCTCAGAGAAACCCTGTACCCATTAGCAGTTACTCCCCACCCCTTCCTCCCCCAGTCCCTGGCAACCACTTATCTACTCTCTGTCTCTATGAATTTGCCTACTCTGGGCGTTTCATATCAATGGAATCACACAACATGAGAGCTTTTGTGTCTGGCTTCTTTCATCAGCATAGCGTTTTCAAGGTTCACCAGGTTAGAGCAGACATCCTCCAAGTATTGTGTCTGCAGCACCTGAGTAAATGGATAAATATCACGGCCTGGGACACTGCAGAAACTGCTTTTGAGAATTAAGGCCCTGAAATCACCTTTTAAAACATAGATAAATGATGATGATAGATAGATAGATAGATAGATAGATAGATAGATAGATAGATAGATAGATAGATAGATATAGATATATGCTTATTCTTCCTCAAAGTAAACCATGTAATTAATTCTAAATAACTGGGGCCGGCTGCCTGGAGTTTGTAAAATCACCGAAGCTCAGAATTGATGGGAAACCGAGAACTCATGTAGTCAAGAGCTTGCAAACCAGTCGCCCAGAGGCCAACTTGGCAGTCGGATG
This sequence comes from Tadarida brasiliensis, assembly GCA_030848825.1. Lineage (NCBI taxonomy): Eukaryota > Metazoa > Chordata > Mammalia > Chiroptera > Molossidae > Tadarida > Tadarida brasiliensis. The sequence goes on from CM061264.1 coordinate 6,191,796, forward strand.
TGTTTGTGTGGCCGCTACAGGATGTCCTTAATATGCGAGCCAACATTTCAGAATTTGGGAGTCTTCACAAAAATTTCTTTAAAAAATCAGATGTCTGGCAGGCCAGGGCTCACCTCCCGCCTGGCGGTGGTGGGCTGGTTGAGGAAAGGAGCCTCTTGCCCAGGCCTCCCTGGACCCCACCACCCCGCAGGGCACCTGTGCCCTCGCACCTGCCCCTTCCTGCTCAGATGACCTGCCTGGCCTGGCGGACGAGTCGGCGCCTCCCCCAGCAGCCCCGTCTATCCCTGTGCTAGGAAAGCCCTGGGAGGTTATCTGTTTCCCGGGGGCGAGCAGTGAGTTAGGGGCATGCACCGACCTGGCACTCAGCGCTATGCTGGTTCCTACTCTGTGGGCATCCCCGCCCCCCGAGTGGCTTGGGACTTCTCCAGTGTGAGACGGCAAAGCCCTGCAGCCTGGGAACCCTCTCAGTCCCCGGCAAACAGGGGTGGGTGCTCTTCCTACCTCTCACTTCCCATCCTTCTTCCCACCCAAAAAAAAAATTAATTAAATAAAATAAGTTCAATTGAAATGTGTTTAAGCTGGGTTTTGCTGACCTAAGATGTCATCCTTTCTCCAACCTGCTTGCTGGGCCAGACATTGTAGTCGTCACGACCACTGTCCCTAGTTTCTTTCTCCAAGAGGTGCGCCCTGCCACCCTCAAGGCAGTGACCGGTGGGACTCCCCATTCCGGGTGTGCTGGGGCCTGGCGACACCTGGCCCGCGCAGGGACCTCCGTCGCCGCTGACAGCAGCACGCGGATGCCTGGCTGCCAGACGGCAGAGCCCACCTCTGTTTATGATTAGGTGGCTGACTGCACTCGGAGCCCGGTGAGCCAATGATGAAAGCTGTGAAAAGAACATTGTTATATGACTTTTCATAGTTTCCCAAGTAAATATCACACTCGCTGCTGCTTGAATTACTAATGCCTTGGAAGTGGAGGCCGAAATCTGTTCCCAAACAGACTCCTCTTTTTTTCCCTGTCACCTAGGCGCTGAGCGTTGTTGTCGAATTGTTTTCCCGGGCTCACCCGTCCTCACAGCTCGGGACGGAGTGATCTGGGCGCCCCGTGAGCCCGGGTTCACAGTCACCTCATTCCAGCTCCTCCGCACCAGCTCCTTACCCGCGGGCAGGTGACTCCCAGATCCTGTGATGTCACTGCGGAAAAAGGAGCGAGCAAAGGCAGCCAGGCTCCACGGAGCCTCCGCAAGGAGACGCCCCTGTGAACAGGCAACCAGGCACCAAAGGACCCTGCCGGACACCTCACCTCCAGGGGCCCTTCCCTCCTTCCTCGGGCCCCCTGGAGACGCCAGGGAAAGTGCCTGGACCCACAGGGCTCTGGGTCCTCACTGTCTTTATTACTGCTTATAAAAGCTAGTAAACAGATGGTTTGGTTTAGAGAAAATATGCAGCCAGGGTTATTAAAAAGGAAAAAAAAAGAAGGAAAGCAGAGGAATGAGGAGAGGAAAGGGAAAGGCAAGAAGGCTTGTCCGCAGCAGGACCGGTGACAGCTCGTAAATCCCGTGCGGGGTGCGTGTGTCTCTGCCGGAGGAGCTACGGCGTCCCCACCGAGCCGTCCGTCTGTCCCTAAAGAAGCCCCAACAAAACCAGTCTCATGAAGTAAACGCACTCCGCCCTCCCGACCACCGGCCCCGCTGCACACAGACCCGTGACGTTCTGGTCAGATGCGCCTGGTGGCACTTGGGGCAGAGGAGGCATTTGTGTCTGTCCTTTGGGGAGGCTGGTCACGCGGTAGCTGGCCTTGGAGGAGCTGACCCGGCTGTAAGGGGGAGGGAGGACGAGCCATCTCAGAGGTCTCCCTGGAGTAAGAGGCACCGAGACCAAGAGTTACTTTGGAACAGACAGCACGTTGGGGGCGAGGGCTTGGTGCTGTACCTGGTGGTGACCTCGGCCACAATAAAGCTGCTGCCACCTTGGTCCTGAGACCTTCCTGCGGGAAAAAGTCCAGGACGTGTGATCTCTCCATTGAACCACAGGACGAAGACTCAAGCAAGGAGGGGGCAAAGGTGCCTTCCCACACCCTCAGCATCTCCCTGAGGGGTCACCAGGGTGTCAGGACCAGTGGGTGGGGGCAAAGGGAGAAGAGAAGACTGGGGTGCGGCTCTCTCTTCTTGTCAGCAGAATATTCCAACCCAGCTCCAGAGGGAACTCGGCCCACATCTGAGAGAGAAAAGCCACGAGAGGGCAAAAGAAACGGAATGTAACTCCAGGATCTCTAGGCAGCTGGACAGAGCAAGGCTTGTATGCGTGGGATCGTGGACAAGCGTCCCCGGACGGGCAGACAGACCATCCTGTCTTCTCCTGCTTTCACGGAAGCAACATATGCAGGACTAGGAAGAAGACAGGGCTGGCAAGGGGCTGGGAGGGGGCACAGGCAGATGCCAGCTGCAGGGACCCTTGACGGTCAGCTCAGGGCAGGGCCGAGGGTGGGCCCAGGTCGTGCTGCCCCAAGGGGGGCCCGAAGACCTGTGCTTGGTCAGCTTGTCCTGAGTCCAACAAGGTAAGTACAGAACTCACAAGCAGCACTGAGAAACGTTCATGTGTCTTTTTCCCTTGTTAGGCTTGTCCTATTGCAGTTTATGAAATGCAGCTTTGTGACTGTTGAACCTAATGAGAAAAAAGAAATGCAGGTTTATATAGTCGGCCCTCCCTCCATATCCCCAGGTCCCTGGATCAAAAACGTTCAGAATAAAAACCAAAGTTGCACGGTTGCTGACACGCACCGCGTACTTAGGCCTAGAGTGGCTGCGTCTGCACGGAAAGTATACAGATTTTTTTTCTTGTTCTTCGCTAAACAATACAGTGCAGCAACTATTTACACAGCACTAACACTGTAGGAGTATTGGGAGTAATCTAGAGGTGATTTCAGTATACAGGCAGGTGGACATAGCTTATATGCAAATCCTGTCATTTTATGTACAGGACTTGAGCATCCTCAGACTTTGGTATCCGAGGTGGGGCTGTCCCCTCGGATCCGGAGGAACAGCTGTGTTCTGTAATGCTGTTTCTGTTTCATCGTCCCGGGTATGTGACGGTTATTGTACTTCACAAAGGCGTCAGTCTGCGATGGATTGTTAGAAGCCTGTCCTCCCTGGCAAGCAGTTTGAGACTCACTGGCCAGGGGGGTGCAAAGCACCAGAACTGCCCCCCTTCCCCGGCGCTGGAACAGGAAGTGTGACACCCCTGCAGCAGCAGGGCCCAGGCCCACCCACACCACACGGACACACGGAGTAGCTGCTGGCTCCCCTACCCACACCCACCAGGCATAAAAGCAGAGGCAACTGGCCAGCAAAGAGGGGGTGGGGAGCTCCCAGCCCCCTGCTAGGAAAAGCGAGGGCTTCTGGAGACCTCTCTGGTGGCCTTGTTATGACTCTGGGGTCACCTTTCTTTCTCCTTCCCTGCAAATCAGGTGGAGACAAACCGGGGAAGTCCAAGTTGCCACACAAGGAAAAAGGATGTTGTGCCTTTTAGAAAATGTAAGATCACCGCCCCCCCGCCATGCATGCTTCCCAGTCCCTGTCTTGACACTCCCATGGCCTGTGGGACAGGAAAGGTGCCTTCCAGTCTGCTCTGTCCTCTCCTCCCTGGAGCCAGCGGTGAGAAGGGCCACTCAGGTCTCTCAGAAGCTAAAAGTGCTGTTGACTTCAACCCAGCAGAGAACATGGAGCATAATTCATGTATATCGAGTACAAGTACAGGCCAGACTGAGCTGCACTGTGAACAACCAGCATAATGGTTACCCTGGGGGTGTGGTTACAAGGACTGGGGACAAGGGAGCCTTTCGGGGCTGCCCTGTCTGTTTATGGATCTGGGTGCTGGCGAAAGGGTGCGTTCAGTTTGTGGGGGGAAAAAATGTACACTTGTGGTTTGCACACATTCTTCGTGTATATTAAGCTTCAGTACAAAGTTTGAAGAACCTATTGGCTCCAACCATAATGGCAAAAACAAAATGAATGTCGGGACAGAGGTCTCTGCTTGTGTGAAAAGTGCTGAGTCATAGGAGCGCAAAGAACAATTACCCCATAAGAGAGGCTGGGCTCTGGTTTTTGGGTCACTGTTTTCCCAGGTGTTTGGGGGGTGGGGGGGGGCGGTTGACTCATTTTCCTTGTTCCCCCTCCTGCCCTCGTCCCCATCGTGTGGAGCTGGATGGGGGCCAAGGGCTGGGAGATTTGGGCTGTTGCCTTGGTAATGCTTAAATATTGGCTTAAAGTCACGATGGTAAAATAAATAAGCAGGAGCCTTGAGGAGCTCAAAGTGGCCCTGCCATAATTCCAGGTCCCCAGGCGCAGCTCTGCACTAGGTTGGCTACCGAGTGGGTAGCTGTCTCCGGGGAGACCAAGGACAGGTCAGGGCTGCATGGGCCCAGGAGGCTCAGGGACCCATCCTCCCTGCTCCGTGTCCTGTCTAAGATTCTCCTAAAATTCTTGCTCATGGTGACCTGGCAATTTCGCGGCCGAGAACCCAAATCCAGAGCCAGGGGAAACTTTCCCCATCTCTGAAGACAGGGAGGACACGGAGGGGGTTTGCAGAGGTCACGGCTCTTATGAGCCATGCTTGTCCCAAGAAGGTGACCGCAAAGAAAATAGAGCTGTTTCTAGAGGCCAGGAGACTCGGGCCACATCCGGAAACCAGGAGAAGGAGAGAGGGCTTCCCCGCAGCCGAGCTGAGAACGCCGGTCCAGGGAGTAGGACAGAGCTTTGCCCAAGGTAAACCCTCAAATCCCATCCCCTGTCGCCAAGAAGTTCTTTGACTTGGAAGTATATAGCAAGTCCTTATCTCCTCTGGGCCTCAGTTTCCCCATCTGTAAGCCATTATTTTGATAATGTCCAGCCCTGGGAACCAGTCCCTTCGAAGCTATCTCAGCAGGCTGTCCCCTCGCAGCTGTGGCAAACGCACAGAGCGCAGTCCAGGGTTCACGGTTCGGCTGCCCTAGGGAAGTGGAAACTGTTCGCCTCGCCCGTTCCAAAAGCATCCAAATAATAAGCCTCTACGAATGTCTTGGCTCAGAAGGTCTGCTTGTCCTGCTGTGTGTGCAGAGGAAGGGAACGCATACACACATGGGCAGGGGTGGGGTGGGGACAGCTCCCTCTGGGCAATGTTGAAGCTTTGGGCGGTGCTGGGAGGGGCCCTGAGTATGTGACAACCAGCATTAGGTCACGGCTGTCCTCCCGGGGGTGCAATGTGTCAGCAGGCAGCCATTGGCCTGCTGCGCCGTGATTCATGGCGGTGAGCATTCCTCCTGCAGACCTCAGCCCTCAGCCTGCAGCCTCCCTTCCCAGACGACTTCTTGTTCTCGCTCCCTCCAGGCTGTCTTCCAGGGCTCCAGCCTCAGGCAGCCGGGTGGGGGGGAGGGCATGGGGGGCAGGGGACAGAGCACCAACAGGGCCGGGGTGCCCCCTGGGGACCCTGGAGGAGCTCCATCTGACACACTGGTCCTCTCCAGGGCCACAGGCAGCACAGTGACAACAGTGGATGTTCACTGCGCACCTGCTACGCGCTTTGTCTCAAATGCTTTAGGTGGCCACTGCCCTTTGTTTTCGTTCCCTGTGGCAGCCCACTGCAAATTACCACAACTGGGTGGCTTAAAGCAACAGAAATCAGTCGTCTCACAGCTCAGGAGGCCAGAGTCGGGAATGAAGGCATGGGCACCTGATTCACTCCCTGCGAAGATTTCAGGAGAGAACCTTCCTGGCCTCCTCCAGCACCGGGTGCTCCTTGGCTCGTGGCCACATCACTGCCCTCTCTGCCTCCGTCTTCACACGATGTCTCTGGGGTCCTCTCCTTTCTTATGAGGACACTGTCGTTGGATTTAGGGTCCACCCAAAATCCAGGATGATCTCACCTGGAGGTCCTTCACTAAATCATCTGCAATGACCCTATTTCCAAATAAGGCCACATTTTGAGGGTCTGGGTGGGCATGAATTTGAGGGGCCCCGTTTTTACAGATGATAACACTGGGGACTACTGAAGTGAAGTGGTTAGTCTAGAGTCCCTGAGCTGGTAAGGAGAGGAATCAGGATTCAGACCCAGGTCACATGGCCCCAGGACCCACCACACTGTGTCTACCAGAACCCAACACCACAAGAATTGCTACCCTGCATGTCCAGGCAGGAGGGGAGCCCTCGGTCTTCGGGAGCAGAACACGGTCGTTCTCTAACTTCAGTTGTGCTGGAATCCCCAGAAGGAGCTCGTAACATCACTCCCCAAGGTTCTGACCCAGGTGGCCGTGGGGGAGGGGAGAACCAGGATCTGCGTTGTAAACAGCCCCGAACCCCACAGGCAGTGCAGACCGGTCCAGGACCGTGTCCTGAGAATCCCCCAAGCATCCACTGAGCCCAGACCCCGGAATGGAGATCAGCCTGTCCCCAGCTCAAGGTGGGAGCAGGGAGCACAGCTGAGCCAGAGCGACGGGTCCCTGCGTCCGCGCCAACGCGCCCAGCGCCAGGCCTGCGGGGACCAGAAGTCCTCATCCGGCCGCAGCCAGCTGGTGCTGAGCAACCCAAGGAGGAGGCTTTGGATCCAGCCTCCGGTTCCTGAAGGAGCCAGTGCAGGCTCATCTGGGAGAGGCCCCAGGCGGCTTGGGCTCTGCCCAAACCCCAGCATGGAGGGTTTGGGAAGGCCCAGAGCGTGAGCCAAAACCCTCTTTCTCCTTTACGGTTCCAGTGCGCATAGCTTTTCCCCAAGCCCAGCCCTTTCTCATGGTGGCGTCATGTGCGCATCCTCGGTGCCAAGCGATGACGGAAACCGGCCCTCCGCGTCCTGCGGCTGGTCGGAGCCGCAGTGGCACCCTGCGCAGGGCAGCGCCCTTCCACCGCCCAGAGCCGAGGAAGACCGAGACAGCTGGCAAAGAGAAGTGCTTGGCATCCCCCTGGAGCTCGTTGGACCAGGTCTCCTGAAAACACATGAGCTCAGCCTCTGGAGCAGCCCCAGGTTTCCAGCCCCTGCAGTGGGAAGCGGACCTGCCCGCGGCCGCGCCCAGCCAGCTCGGCTTTGCTGCCCACAGGTGGCAGACCCTCCGGGGGAGGCGGAGGCGCAGGCGGAGGGGGCAGGAAGGAAGGAGTCGCACCACCCAGCAGCACCCAGGACGCCTGGGGTGGATATGTATCGTGTATCAAGGTGAGATTCGCCTGACGTTCACTGACCATTGTACAGTGAACAAGTCAGCGGCATTTCGTGCGTTCACGGTGTTGTGCGATCTCCACGTCTATTTAGTTCCGAAGCATTTTCATCACCCCACAAGGAAACCTCATACCTACTTAACAGCCACTACCCGCGCCCCTTCCTCCCAGCCCCTGGCAACCACCACTGCGCTTTCCTGCCCCTTGGATTCACCAGTTCGGGACATTTCGTGGGAATGGGGTCTTCCAGTATGTATGTGACTGCAGTCTGTTGCTTTTACCTGCTCCGTGCCCCGTTTCCCCTTCTGATCATAGCACCTGCGTTTTACTTTGGGGAAGCCATCCCAACCCCCTTCCTTCAATCCACGTGGCTGCACCACCCCCTGCTCACAGGGGAGGGCATGTGGCCCAAGCCTTGCAAATCAGTCACTGTGATTGGTTCAGAGATGGGCTTGTGCCTCAATCCCAGCCAATGAGAGCAGCTGCAGGACTTTTGCTAGAGCAGCCCCCCACCTTCTGCTTGGCACCTAAATCTAAGGGAGACTGAGGTTGCTGGCAGCCACCTTTACCACCAGGCAAAGAGTGCCCACCTCAGAATAAAACCCACAAGGAAGAAATCAGACAACATACGAGGCCAGTTCGTTCTTGTCAACACTGCGCGCCTGGAGCCAGCTATGCCTGAAGGTGAAGCCATCTATGCGCAGACATTTCACTTGTGAAAGCTAATCAACCTTTCGTGCTCAGAATCGTTGGAACTGGGTTTCTGTAACATGCAACTAAAAAGACCCCAAACTATACATGTGGCAAAGGTGACTCCATTTTGCTCACCTGCCTTGGAATCTCCCCATCCCCAATGGAATGAAAAATAGCTCCTTAGCTAGGAACACAGGGCCTTCCAGATCTGGCCCCTGCCTCTCTCCTCTTCCTCCCATGTACCCTCCGCCTCTCATTTAATATGCCAGCCACACAATTACACACACACACACACACACACACACACACACACACACACAGTGCTCTTTCCTGCCTTTGGGTCTCTGCTCTTGCTGTCTCCTCTGCCCAGAATGCTCTCATCACCCACCTGGACCCCAAATGCTTATTCATCCTTTATCACTCGATTCAAGCATTACCTCCTCCAAAAAGCCTTCCCTGACTCAGTGCCCCACCCCTCCTCCGGCTGGAAGCCGTGTCCCCCGGCTCCACACAACCCTGTGTGTGGTTCAGTCACAGCACTTGCCTGCACATTGTTTTTAATTATCTGTCCATGTCTCCTCTCCGCCCCACACACACCCAAACTGGGATCCTACAGCCAAGTCTGTGCCTGGCTCACTGCTGACCAGCACGATGCTCAGACCGTAGTCAGGCCTCATTACATGCCTGTTGAGTGAATGAATGAATGAATGAATGAATGAATGAATGAAATGCCTTGGAACACTGCTTTAAAAGAGAACTTTTTGCCCTGGCCAGTTTGGCTCAGCGGTTGGAGCGTCGGCCTGCGGTCCAGAGAGTCCCGGGTTCAGTTCCCGCTAGGGGCACGTACCAAAAAATAAAATAAAATAAATAAATAAATAAATAAATAAATAAATAAGAGAGAACTTATTTTCCAAGTGTTTCCCAAAAATACAGACTTTAAATTTATACCAGCAGCCTTCATCCTGGTAAGTATCCTATATTTAAGGATGCAATTTCAAATATTTCAGTGATTGGTCTTTGCTTTGGTTCAGATTGGACTCGGGGGCCCTCCCCTTCCTGGGCCCTCCCACCCTCCCACCCTTGCCCATGTAAGGGATGGGGAGAGATGGGGCTCCATCTGACACCCACTGTTGGTGGTGGGGAGGATGGGGGTCTCTGCCCCTAGCCCAGAATGATCCTGATCGGGCCTTTAGACACCACCCAAAGCTTATCTGGCGCTGCTGGTAGTGGTCACCTTTGTGTTTTTAAACATGACAGCCCGGAGGTGGTCAGAGGGGTCATCCATCACCCCACTTCCTCACCGGGTGATTCTGATTTGTGGACCAGCTGAGGCAGGGATGCCAGGCCTCTGTCTGCCTCCTGCCAGCTGGCTCCACGCCCTTTGATTCAGTGTCTGGGCCTCCGTGAGCAGAGAGGGGCTCGGGAGGTGACGTGGCAGGGGTGGGGCAAGGAGCCTCCCAGGCACATTCTTCTCTGTTCCCGGGGCTCCTGGAAGGAACTGCCCTTCCGGATGCCAGTTGGGGTCTGAGCAGTTGGGGTGGGGCTGAGCGGGTTCCCAGGAGTGCTTGGGAACTGGCTGTCCGGAGAGTGCCTGGGCCAGAGGGTGAAGGCGCATAAGGTACCTTGACCCAAATGGTAGTCGAGAGTAGTTATGGTCCCTGGGGCGATCTCCTTCCCCTGCCTGTCCCTCCATTTACTTGTCAGGGAGCAGAAGTTGTCTCTCTGGACCCTTTGTTCCTCCTGGAGCTGCTGGTGGGACCCCCCCCGGATTGATGGCACACCCAGCCCCTAGAATTCCAGTAGCCCGGTCCACCCTCAGGCTTAATCAAGAAGAGCCCTATTTTGGGCTCTACTGGGGGACCCACCATTGTCTAAGTGACCACCAGTCCTGGGGTCTGCAGGGCAGGGCAGGGCAGGCCGGACTGGCTGGGAGCCTCATCCTCTGGGGAGCTGCCCCCCTCCACCTGTGCTCCCCATCCTGACACGTGTTCCCACGGGTCACTTAAGCAGTCCCCCAAGTTCCCAGCCGGCGCAGCCGCCCTGGGCCCCAGCTTTAAAAGTCTTTCGGGAATTACTGTGGAGAGTTGCTTCTCAGGGATCTATTTTTCCAGGATGAGTGTATTAATTTGGGGAGAAGGGGGGTTTCTTTCACTTATCAAACACTCATCCACAGAGAAAGAAAAATATCACATGATCTCACTCATTTGTGGAATATAATAAACATAACAGTATGGGGAACAGGGTAGACCCAGAGATGTGAAAGTAGGGTACAGACTGACAACCCCCAGAAGAGGGGGTGGGGGGGGAGGGAAGAGATAAACCACAGAACTTACACGCATGTATGCATAACTGATGGACATGGACAACAAAGCTGGGGAAGGGGTAGAGGGATGGGGAGGAGGGTGTCAATGGGGAAAAAAGGAGAAACATCTGTAACAAAAATAAATTAATAAAAAATAAAAATAAAAAATAAAAATAAAAAAAAATAAAAAATAAAAAAAAAAAACACTCATCCACAGCCCACTGTGAGCCAGGCCTCGTGCGTGGCACTGTGTGGGGCACAAGGCCGTGCCCAGCCTGGACCCAGGAGCAGCAGTACACGTTCAACACAGCTAAGTGTTGGGACAGCACGTTGAGAAAGGGAGAACAAGTCGGGGTCCCTCTGAGGACCACCCTCCTTTGTTTTGTTTTTGTGACAAGGACTTACAGAAAATTCTGTGCTGGACGCTGATCTAAGAACAAATGCTAAGCCGTTTAATTCTCACACCAGCCTGATGAGAGAGGTGCTGTAATCACCACATTCTATAGAAGCTGGGGAAGCAAGGGGCACAGAGAGGCTGAGTAAGTTGCCCAAGGTCACACAGCCACTAAGTGGCAGAGCAGGGCTTGCACCCCAGCAGTCTGGCTCAGGCCCCTGCCCTTAGCCACCGTCCATGTTGCCCCTGTTGATGCCAGCTGCCCAGCCACTTGGGAAGCAAGGGCACTCCCTGCTCAGGTGGCCAGGTGCAGGCATGAGTCTCCACCTAAGGACACACTGGGGGCTGCTGGTCCACCCTGCTTATCAGGCCAACCCCGAGGTCAGAGGTCAGCCCAGCCAAGGGCTCCGAGGAGCCTTGAGGGTGAGCTCCAGGAGCCGCCCTGGTTCCTGCAGGGGAGTGGCAGGAGGTGGCCTCCCTGCTCCAGGGACAACCTTTTATACCTGCCCTTGAATGAACAGCCTGTTCCAGAAGGGAAAACAAAACAATGAAACCTGACTCTAGGTAAAGCACCTTCCATTCAGCCAGTGAGAGGGAGCTCCTCTGGGAAGGGCCCGCCCCCGGGCACCAGGTGGCTCCCTGCCAGCCTGGAGCACGGATGTCGCCATAAACATCATGCCAGAGAACCGTCCAGGCGGCCCACTTGGCCCGAATCACCTCTCCCAGAGAGGGTTTGTGAGGAAGGCTCAGAGGGCAGGGCCCGGCCTCGGAGGTCACAGGCTCCTGTGACAGCTGACTCCGCTGCTGGGCAAAGGAGCAGGTGAAATTCCAGCAGCCGGAGTGGCGGCAGCCTCCAAGCAGGGCGGCCTCAGCATCTCGGAAACTGCAGGGGCCCGACCGCCGCCTTGTCCCCTGCTGCCTCCGTCTGAACACAGATCACACAGCCCCGCGTTCTGTGAAGGACCAGGCGGTGAGCGGCCTAAGTGCGCAGGCCACGGGGCCTCCGTCACGACCACTCCACGCTGCCATGCAGAGGGAAGGCCTTCGACAGCCATGGGAATGCGTGTGGATGTCCCGGTGCAACTGTCTTTATGGACACTGAAATTTGAATTTCATCTCATTTTCAGATGACATGAAATAGTATTCTTCTTTTGATTTTTTTCCCTCCCAACCATTTAAAAAAGTAAAAACCATCCTTAGCTTGCAGGTTGTTCAAAATAGGCCATCCAATAAAGTTAATAATAACAAAAGAAAAAAAGCAAGAAAGGAAAGAAAGCAAGCAAGAAAGCAAGAAAGAAAGAAAAGAAAGGGGGTAGGCTGTGGCCTGTGGGCTGTGGCTGATCGGGGACCCCGACATGGTGGCCCCAACCCCTCGGGTGAAACCCCAGCTCCACCAATGAGAGACCTCCGGAGCCCACAAGGACCCATCTAACATCTGCAGTTCTCAGGTCACACCTCTCCTGTGGGTTCTTCTGGAACATTCTTCCTCCCTTTCCAGCACCCAATTGCTTTTTAAGACTCAGTGCAGAGGTCCCACTCCCGAGAAGCCTCCCTCGATACCCAGCCAGGGTCAGAGGCTCTTGTCTTCACTGCTGGAGCCCCAGAACCTCCCCGTGCTCGGTGCCAGTCTGATGGCAGCTTTTGCTGCTTGGTCCCCGCCATGCTCCTGGGAGGTCCCTGAGCACAGCGCTGGGCCTCTCATCCCCCATCCCAGCACCTCCACGCGCTCAGAGGCCACTGTTTCAGAGAACTGCTCTGCCCACGCGTAAGAGAACAGCCCACCCCACCCCACCCCCTCACTCTTCCCCAACTCTACCCTCCCAGGGCCCTTATCAATCACTACTGGTCGGGGGCTTGTTTTGTTCACCGCTGTGTCCTCAGGGCCTAGATCAATGATTGGCACATAGTAGGGGCTCAATAAACACTGGGGGGAGCTGGTCACTCCCAACAAAACAGACCCTAGAACTTTTATCTTGTAAAATGTTAATGATGCAAATTGTTAAAGAACAAAATTCAACCAAGTGAGAAAAAGATCTAATTGGCTTTATTAAGTGATGCATGAGTCAGGAGGCATCCCGCCCAGCGACCCGGAGGGCACTCCACGGGGTTGCACAAAATGGGAGGTTTATGGGCAGAAAGAGGGTGAGACTAAGAAGTTAAAAGTGGATTATTTCAAGCCCTGGTTGGTTTGGCTCAGCGGTTAGAGTGTCGGCTCGCGGACCAGAGAGTCCTGGGTTCGGTTCCCACTAAGGGCACGTACCTCAGCTGCAGTTTGTCCCCGGCCCCGGTTGGGGTCATGTGGGTGGCAACCACTCGCTGTGTCCCTCTCACGTTGATATTTCTCTCTCTCTCTTCCTTCCTCTCTCCTTCCCACTCTAACTGTAGATGCAAGAATGTCCTCAGGTGAGGATTAAAAAAAGTGGATTATTTCAGGAAAGGACACCTTTCCTTAGGGCAGGGGTGGGGAATGTCTGACCCGAAAGCCATGTAAGCCCCGTGAAATCAATGCCAGCTAACATCACACACCTCACCAAAGCAGCCTGACCAAATCCAGCAGGCTAACTTTTAAGTTGATAACTTGGTGTGGCCCAAGCATGATGTTACAAATATCCAAATGGCCCTTGGCAGCAAAAAGGTTCCTCGCCCCTGAGGTTTAGGGGAAAGCAGGAGTCTTATCAGGCAGATTACCTTACAAGTGTGGGTCAGGAAATTCCAGATGGATCGGTTTAAAATTCCACTCCTGGGAGAGGCAGAAACTGCAGTGAGGTTAGGCAGTGAGTTTGGGTTTGGTGACGTGGCTGAGCAAAAGTGACTCCATTCTGAAAGGTTTCTTTTCTTTAATAGAAGGAATGAACGAAAGAACACTAACTCTCAATGGGACTGCCGAGAGCAGTGGTTCTCAACCTGGCTGCACGTGGGAACCCCCTGGGAGCTTCTAAAAACAATGGGCCTGGGCACCCCCTCCCCCCGCCACACACACACACTCCAGTTGGAGCAGAATCTCTAGGGAGTGAAGCCTGAGCATGCTGGGTGTTTTTTGTTGTTGTTGTTGTTTTTTAATATGTTTTCTTTATTGATTTTAGAGAGAGAGGAAGGGAGAGGGAGAGAGAGATAGAAACATCGATGAGAGGGAACATCGACTGGCCGCCTCCTGCATGCCCCCCACTGGGGATCAGGCCCACAACCTGGGCATGTGCCCTCGTCAGGAATCGAACCGGCAATCTCTTGGTTCATGGGTCAACGCTCAACCAGTGAGCCACACTGGCCGGGCAGCATGCTGGGTTTTAAAAGTCCTGTTGCACACACACACCCTGGTCATTTTAATGCATGAAAAGGGTTCAGATCACTGGCTGAAGACCGAACACTCCTGGGCCCCCAGTCCAGAGATGAAAAGTGTCTCCTCTGTCTTCACCCTCTGGTCTCACAGGTACCTGGAAGCACAAGGTATCAACTGTGAAAGGGGGCCTGTGGCAGAGGGGACGTTGGCCTGATTTGACTTTGAAACTGTTATCCGTTCTGTTTCCTCGGGAGTGGAAAGAACAGAGCCCGCCCCCTTGTCACTCACAGTGCGGGACCTGGACCAACAGCAGAGGCATCACCTAGAAGCCTATTGAAACGTAGCATCTCAGGCTCTGCTCCGTTAATATGTGCATACGCTCCTGAAGCGCTCCCTGGCATGTGTCATAGGTGTGAGCCATTGCACCATGGCCCTGGCATTTCGCATATGAGGTCTGGGTGTGCTGGGTGCCTTTGGTGAAGTCACTTACGGGCCTCAATTTCCTTGCCAGCAAATTAGAGGACCAGAGAAGATGATCCGAAAGTTTCTGCCCGCTATAGGTCAGCCTCAACTAATAACAAGGAGTAGATAAGGAAGGCGGTGGGCATGAAGCTGCCTTTGCAGCCAGAAAAGTCGAGGCATCCTGACCCAGTGGGCAGAGGAACCATAGACATCAAAGAAACTGGCCCAGAAGAAACCAACAAATGTTTGCTCAGCTCAGCCCAGAGGCCAGAGCCCATTGGTGATTCAGGGAGCATCCCCCTCCTCTGGTCCCTCCTCCAGCCCTGGCTCCCTGCGGGATACAGATGCTCCCTGCCGACCACTTCCATCGGCTCCCCTTTGCAGAGCTCTCCTCCAAGCTCGTGTGCATGGGCCAGAGCCCGGCCACAGCCCCGACGACCCGGGCTGCAAACCTGCAACAGCCTTTCAAACAGACTTGTGGAAGGGGCTAGGAGTCCGAGCTGGGGAGGGGCGGCCACTCCCAACAGAATAGTTCCTAAGACTTTGATCTTGTGAAACGTTCACTGTATCAAGGCAAGGAGCACGTCCATGGCCCTTGGGACGCTATTATTCTCCTAAACAGGCTTTCTGCCCAGAAATCGTCTTGATCCTCAGCCTATCACTTCCTTTTCATAATATCACATCATTACTCCTTCTTATGTCCTCCCAGACTCTCCCAACTTCTTCCATCTGGGACCCTGGGCAGCTGCCAGGTGGAGCCTGGTCTCTCCCAAATCCACGCAGCAGCCAAGCTGCTGTTTCATTCTCTTCGTAATCAGGCCCTCCAGCCTCTCCATCACTTTTATTGCCTTTTCTCCTCAAAATTCTCTCCGAAGTCATTGGTGAAGGCTATATGTGAAGACCTACAAGAAAATCCCCTGGCTAAGAAACACCATCTGATGTCCAAGGGCGCAGGTACCTGTCTTCCGCCTGATTGCAGGCCCCGTTTTGGCCGCATGGAGCATGTGTGACCCCCCCAGGTTTCGGCTCTGAGCCTGGGTTTTCTCCCCTCTCCTGCCCACTTTCCTGCCCTCCCTGGATCCTTTCCTCCGGCTGTCGGAGGAGTGGAATCCCTGGGTGACTCTGTGTTTCACCTTTCGAGGAACTGCCAGACTGCTTCCCACAGTGGCCGCACCATTTGACCGTCCCCCTCACCCTGTACGAGGGTGGTTGGGGCCTTTGTGAATTCTGACTGCTCATCACCCTGCTCTGATCCCTTGTGTCACCTTTGTGTGTCTTGGGGGGGGAGGGGCGGTCTTTAGACTCTGATTGGGAGAAGCCAGTTTCATCAAGCTATCCAGAGATTATAGGGGCACACTGCAACTTCCGCGTTCTAGGCCAAGCTTGCAGAGGGAAGGGGCAGGAGGCCCGGGGTCTCCCACGCTGCTCTCCCCGCCAGGTGGGACAGAAGGAAGCCTCCTCCCTCATCAGAACCACAGGAGGCTGTCCAGACCGGAGAAGTCTAAAGACAGAAAGTGGATTGGCGGTTGCTTAGGGCTGGGGCGGGGGATGGGAGGATAGAAGGGTGATAGCTAAAGGGTACACAGTCTATTTTTTTTTTAATATGTTTTTATTGATTTTTTTAGAGAGAGAGGAAGGGAGCGACATAGAAACATCCATGTGAAAGAGACACATCAATCGGCACGCCCCTCTCCCCCACTGGGGATGGAGCCCGAAACACAGGCATGTGCCCTGACTGGGAATCGAACCAGGACCTCTCAGTCCATGGGAGGACAGTCAATCCACTGAGCCACACCAGTCAGGCGACAGTTTCCATTTAAGGTGATAACAAAGTCTCTAACAATCACGGAGGTGACAGTGCCACATATCTGTGAATATACTAAAAACGATTGAATTGTACACTTTAAATGGGAGAATTGTATGATACGTGAATTATATCCTAAAGAAATTGGTTTTGGGGAAAAAAAACACACACACACAAGGGAGACTTGAGAAACTCTGGGACAGAAACCAAAGAAATAAAGTTCTCTGAAGTGACACCAGGATAAGAAAACAGTAAGAAAATCCAATTTTCATCTGCAAGTTTCCAGCGACATTCCTGCAGTCTTGGCCCTCGCCTTGGCCTCATGCACGTCTCTTAGGTTTGTGCCCAGACTTTTCCCCACGGAGGAGTTTGAAATCTCTGCAGACTCAGAGGGGGTTGAGAAAAGACGGTGCAGAGCCCAGCCCAGCCCCTCGGCCCTGAGTCTGTTAACGTGGTCTCGGACGCCCCCTGGCGGGCACTGGGGACTGAGCCATAGAAGGGGCATAGGAGGGAGCTGGCAGAATAGCCTGGAGCTCTCTCTCCCAGCCACAGAAACACCTCTCCGTGACTCAGTCCCTTTGCACCCAAAGCCGGTCACTCCTAGCCCCTGTGTGACCCCCTTTTTTATTTTAAAAATCTTTTTTAAAATATTTTTTCTTTATTGATTTTTAGAGGGAGAGGGAGAGAGAGATAGAAACATCAATGAGAGAGAACATCGATTGGCCGCCTCCTGCATGTCCCCCACTGGGGATCAGGCCCACAACCTGGGCATGTGCCCTGACCAGGGATTGAACTGGCGACCTCTTCGTGCATGGGTCGACACTGAACCAGTGAGCCACACCGGCCGGGCTGATTTTTTAAATATTTTTATTATGGACATTTATTATGGAGAATTTCAAACATCAAAAAGTAGAAAAATCATCTAATGAACCCCCACATACTCACCACCCTGCGTGAACAATTGCCAGCATATGCCCAATCTCATTCTCATTTCATCCTGATTTCGATCCACTCCCTCCAACTGCATTATTCGGAAGCAAATCCCCGAGAGCATGTTATTCCATCTGTAAATATTTATAAATATTTTTTAATATCACCACAATATTATTATCACACCTTTTTTTAATTTTTTTTTTTTTTTTTTTTTTTTTTTTTGGTACGTGCCCCTAGCGGGAACCGAACCCGGGACTCTCTGGTCCACAGGCCGACGCTTCAACCGCTGAGCCAAACCGGCCAGGGCTTATTATCACACCTTTAAAAAATTCTTTAACGTCATTAAATTATCACTGTCATATTATCAATAGTCTCATCAATGTCAAAAATGTTCCTTTTGGGTTTTTTTGTTTTGTTTTGTTTTTTCTTTACTGCTTTCAGAGAGAGAGGAAGGGAGAGGATGAGAGAGATAGAAACATTGATGAGAGAGGACATCGACTGACTGCCTCCTGCATGCCCCCCACTGGGGATCAGGCCCACAACTTGGGCATGTGTCCTGACTGGGAATCGAACCCAGCGACCTCTTGGTGCATGGGTCGATGCTCAAGCACTGAGCCACACCGACCAGGTTCTTTTTTTCTTTAATAGTCTGTTTGAATCAGGATCCATTGAGATTAGTTGATCTGCCATTTAAATTTCTTTTTTATTTTTAGGTTCCCTGTTGATCTTGCAATTTGTTCGTTGAAGAAACCTGCTTTCCTATTTTTCCCCGCTTTATTGAGGTGTCATTGACAAATGAAAAATTGAATAGATTTAGGCTCTATAGGTGAAGATTTGATATAGGTGTACATTGTGAAACGATCACCATAATCAAGCTAATTAACACATCATCACTTCACGTAGTTGCCCTTGTGTGTGCATGGTGAGAGCACTTACGATCTACTATCTTAGTGTTTTTCTATTTTAACACATAATTTAAATTTACAAATGGTCTGGGATTACCGCCAGGTCAATGAACTACCGTGTTTTATGGTTGGAGACATAGAGGTTTTGTTTGTTTTTCTGCCCCTGTTTCCCCAGTTCTCTGTGGTTCTGGTGCTTTAATCATAGAAAACCCTTTTTTTTTTTTTTTTAACCGAAAATGCACCTGAGACAAAGTCAGAGTAAAACGAAAAATGCTGCACAATTTACCTCTTTCAAATGACCAGGATGTGTTCGAGTCCTGAGGTTTCTGAGCCGAAGAAGAAGAAGGATTCTGTCTGTGAAGAAGGTGGCATGAACTCCAAGGAATGAGGAGAACCTGAGCCCAGCGGTGAGCAGGGGGGTCCCGCTCGGCCTCCCACCCACTCGCCCCCGAGCTTGGCCACAGTCTGCGCTGGGAGCCTGTGACCCTCTCTCAGCTGCTCATCTCCCCTGAGCTCGGTGCCCCACACTGCTGCCTCTGGGACAGCCGCCACAGCTCAGCCTGGCTGACAGCACCCGACTTCCCAGGCAACACCAGTGATGTAAATATTGTGACCGACTCAGATGTCACTGTGGGCAACTTGGCCTTTTGAAATTTAGACAAACACGGCTCAAATGCCCTGATTTCACAACCTGCTCGAGCCCAGACTAAAACCGCAAACACAGACACACACTGTCTTCCAGTCGTCCACTCTGCCCTCAGGGGTCCCGCTCTGCCCTCCTGGCCGTGGGTGTCGCCTCCATTCCGCTTCAGGTCAGCACACCTGTGCCCTTTGCCCGTTCCCTCCAGAGTCCCGTCACACTCAGGCTGTCCCAGGATCAGTAAAGGGTTCCCTCAGCGAGGGCTGGGCTGGGGAAACATTCACGTGAAAGATCTCATTGGCCGTCCAAGGACGACACCGATAGGGCTCTTTAGTGGAATCCAGAATTTTCCCCGAATGGCCAACCAATTATTTCACCAGTAGAATATCCCTTTCTTTTCATGCCTTCCTTTCATGAATTAAATGGCAGTGCCATCAATTTGAGAATTTGAAACATGTACTTTGCCATATTTTCATCCTTACTTGGGGTTGCTGGAGGGGACAGGGGGAGTAAAGCCGTCACTCTCCTGGGCATCGTCCCTGCGAGTCTGGGCACTCAGCCTCCCTCCAAATCCAGGTGGCAGGGCCCTTTCCTGGACTTCCTGCTCCTCCAGGGAGGGTCCCAGAGAAGACCTGCCTGTGTACCCAACCCTAGCAGCTGGGCTTAGTGGGGGAGGGGTGGGCTACCCTGGGCTAGTGTGGGCGCTGCTGTGGGCTTTGGTGGGGGCTCCCTCTACCTCTGCGGGGGGGGGGGGGGGGTCCTGGAAGAACCCAAAAGGCAGAGGGCATGAGTGGAGACGGGGTAAAGGGGAGGGAACTCCATCTCTGGTGAGTTTGGTTGTGGGTGGGTGAAGAGGTTTTGAGCACAATCTTGCATACTGACCCCGATCCTGACCTGGGGATAGCAGCCCAGGATCCTCAAAACAGAAAGCTGGGAGAAAACTCAGTATGGCCACCTTCGAGGGCTCTCGATTAGTAAATGGTAGTGGCCACCCCAGACAAAGCCCCTGTGGAGCCCAGCCCCAAGCCGCCAGCTGGCCGGAGCGGTGGCTCCCCCTGGGGCCACCAGGGGGCGCAGCGGCCAGAGCAGGTACCGCGGCGAACTAACAATTCCGCCGGCGACCACGTCCCGCTGTCCACGCTGAGCCTTCCACCTGCGTCGTCTCCGTAATCCTCACCGGCACCTGCAGGAGGGGCAGTTACTGCCCCCGTTTTACAAACGGCACGGTCTTTGCCAAGTTTCCCAGCTGGAAAGTGATGGAGCAGCATGGGAACCCAGACGCAGCCTACCCAGAGGAGAGAGACCATCCAGCCCTGGCTTTCATCACCATGGGCGCCCCCACCATTGTCCCCTCCCAGACTGATGAGGCCTGGGGACACGGGGATGACCAGGCAGGCCTGGCTGTGGGACAATTACAGTCCTTTGCCTCCTTCTGCAGCCTCCCCCAGAAGCCCATTTCCTACCAACCCCTCCTTCCCTTTCACTCCAGCTCAGAGGTTCACAGGAGGGGGAGGGGGGTAATAGACTTTATTTTTCAGAGCAGTTTTAGGTTCACAGCAAAACTGAGCAAAAGGTAGAGATTTTCATATATGGCCTCCCCACTGTCAACATCACCTATGAGGTTGATAACTTTGTTACAGTCGGTGAACCTACATTGACACAGTATCGTCGCCGGGCTCCATACTTCATATTGGAGTTGGACATTCTGTTGGTTTGGACGGCTGTGTATCGGCCACTGTAGTATCACACAGAGTCGTTTCACTGCCTTAAAAATCCTCTGCGCTCTGCCTATTGATCCAGCCCTCCCCTCTCACCGCTAGAAATCACTAATGTTTCTGCTGTCTCCATAGCTTTGCCTTTTGCAGAATGTCGTAGAGTTGGAATCACACAGTATGTAGCCTTTTCCAGATCAGCTTCTTTCACTTAGTCGTGTGCATTTAAGGTTCCTCGGTGTCTTTTCATGGCTTGATAGCTCATTTCTCTTTAGCGTTAATGGTATTCCATTGTTTGGATGTTCCACGGTTCACTTATCCGTTCACCTACTCAAGGACGTCTGATTGCGTCCTAGGAATAAGGCTGCTATAAACACTCATGTGCAGATGTTTGTGTGGACATAAGTTTTCAACTCCATTGGGTAAACACCAAGGGGTGTGATTGCTGGATTGTATGGTACGAGAATGTTTAGTTTCATAAGAAGCCGCTAAGCCGTCCTCCAAAGTGGCTGCACCAGGCTGCAGTCCCACCAGCCGTGAGGGGGTTCCTGCTGCTCCTCGTCCTCGCCAGCACTGCGGGTTGTCAGTGCTCTGGACTTTAGCTATTCCAATAGATGTGTGATAGTGTCTCCTTGGTTTAATTTGCGATTTCCTGATGACATATGATGTTGAACATCTTTTCATATGCTTATTTGCCATCTGTAGATCTTCTTTGGTGAGGTGTCTGTCTGTCTTCTGCCCATTTTTCAATGGGGTGGTTCATTTTCTTATTGTTGCATTTTAACAATTCTTTGTATATTTTGAATAACAGTCCTTTATCAGGCATGTATTTTGCAAAGATTTTCTCCCAATCTGTGAATTGTCTTCTCATTATCTTGACACTGTCTCACAGAGCAGAACTTTTTCATTTTAATCAAGTCCAGCTTATCCGTTCTTTCGTTCATGGATCGTGTGCCTTTGGTGTTGTATCTACAAAGTCATCACCATACCTAAAGTCATCTGGATTTTCTCCCATTTTACCTTCTAGGAGACTAATAGTTTTAGGTCTGTGATCCATTTTGAGTTAATTTTGCTGACAGGTATAAATTCCGTGTCTAGATTTTTTTTTTTTTTTTTTTTTTTTTTGCATGTGATGTCCAGTTGTTCCAGCACCGTTTGTTGAAGAGACTGTCTTTGCTCCTTTGTCAAAGATCAGTTGACTAGCCCGGCCGGTGTGGCTCAGTGGTTGAGCATTGACCCATGCACAGAGAGTTCACTGGTTCGATTCCCGGTCAGGGCACATGCCCTTGTTGTGAACCCAATCCCAAGTGGGGGGCATGCAGAAGGCAGCCAATCCATGTTCTCTCTCATTGATGTTTCTATCTCTCTTTCCCTCTCCCTTCCTCTCTCTCTAAAATCAATAAAGAAATAATATTTTTTAAAAAGAAGAACAGTTGATTATATGTGGGTCTATATCCTGGCTTTGCACTCTGTTTCACTGATCTGTTTTTCTGTTCTTGTGACAATGCCACCCTGTCTTGATTACTGTAGCTTTATAGTAGGTCTTGAAGTCAGGTAGCATCAGTTCTCCAACTTTGTTCTTCAATGCTGAGTTGGCTATTCTGGGTCTTTTGCCTCTTTTTTTTTTTTTTTTCTTTTATTGATTTTAGAGAGAAAGGAAGGGAGAGGGAGAGAGATAGAAACATCGATGTTCAATCGGCCGCCTCCTGTATATCCTCCACTGGGGATCAGGCCCACAACCTGGGCATGTGCCCTGACCAGGAATCGAACTGGCGACCTCTTGGTGCATGGGTCGATGCTCAACCACTGAGCCACACCAGCCAGGCATTTTGCCTCTTTATGTAACTTTTAGAATCAGTTTGTTGATATCCACAAAATAACTTGCTGGATTTTGATTGGAATTGTGTTGAACCTATAGATCAAGTTGGGAAGACATGACATCTTGAAACTATTGAGTCTTCCTATTTGTGAACATGGAAATCTCTCCATTTATTTAGTTCTGTGATTGCTTTCATCAGAGTTTTATGGTTTCTCATATAGATCTGGGTTAGATCTATACCTAAGCATTTCTTGGGGAGGGGAGCTACTATAAATGGTAGTGTGAATTTTATTTCAAATTCCACTTGTTTGTTCCTGGTATACAGGAAAACAATCAACTTTTGTATATTAACCTTGTATCCTACAACCTTGCTAAAATACTTATTCCTTCCAGAAGTTGTTTTATTTGTTTTGTTTTGTTTTGTCAATTCTTTCAGATTTTCTACACGGATAATCATGTCATCTATGAATAAAGACAGTTGTATTTCTTTCTTCCCAAGCTGTATACCTTTTGTTTCTTTTTCTTTTCTTATTGCATTAGCCAGGACTTCTAGTATGATGTTGAAAAGGAGTGATGAGATGGATGTTCTTGCCTTGTTCCTGAACTTAGTGGAAAACCTTTGGGTTTCTTACCATTAAGTGTGATGTTAGCTGCAGGTTTTCTGTACAAGTTCTTGATCAAGTTAAGGAAGTTCCCCTCTATTTCTAGTTTGCTGAGAGGGGCTTTTTTGTTTTGTTTTGTTTTTATCATGAATGGGTATTAGATTTTATCAAATGCTTTTTTCGCCTCTACTGATGTGCTCATGTGGTTTTTCTGCTTTAACCTGTTGAGGTGACGGATTATATTCATTGATTTTTTAATATTGAACCAGCCTTATATAGGGTAACTCCCACTTGGTCACTGTGCTGAAGGAATAATTTTATGAACTAGCCCTGTGACAGGTTATGGATCCCATATGCTGCCACCCCAACAAAATCGACCCAGGAGATCGCAATGCTCTTACTGACTCAGGCCTCCAATTTACAGCGCTCCCTCGGTTGAACTGTTTCCATCATTTCAGAGCCTACAATCCTGACACTTTTCTCCTCTCTCCTCTGCTGCCTCAGGGATATGCTCTCAGGCTCCGCCCACTTGAGTTGGGAGCCACCCCAAACCTTATTCAGCAGAACAGAGGCCTAGGCAGGTCTGGATCACCCTTCTGTTGACCCAACAGCACCTGTGTGGTGGAACCCAGGCTCCGAGACAGAGCCCCCAGCCCACACAATATCTCCAGCTAACCTTTTCAGCCTTGCCTCCTCTTTCCAGAATCCTCACTCTGACTCCCAGCCCTTTAAGCTCTGGCTACAACAGACAACAAATCATCAGGTGGTACATTCATCCTGCAAACATTTATTGACAGCCCCTTTGTGCCAGGCCCTGAGCCTAGTTCTGGAATACAAAGCAAACTAGACACAGTCCCTCAGGAGCCCAATGCAGAGAGGTGAGTGAGCCACCACTGTCACCCAGGAGGGTCAGTGCCAGAACAGGGGCAGCACAGGGGCCTTTGGAGTCTCGGGTGTCTAGATCTCCTTTCCTTCTCTGCACACTCCTTTTAAATGTTCTTCCTGGTGTCTTGGCACAGCAAACTCATATTCATCCCGCAAAGCCCAGCTCTAATGTTCCATCTTCCATGACACTTCTCTTGGTTGTCTCTTCTGCCCAGGCAAAATCAATTGCCTTTTCATCCTTGCTCTTGCGGCCCTTGGTGCATGCTCCAAGCTCTGCCTTTCGTGCACACTATGCTGGATGGTCCCGATCCAAGTGCAGCTCCCTGAGGTAGCATAGTGCTGGTCTCCAGTGTCCCTGTGTGGCTACCGTGTCCCGCCAGGCAGCCTGGGCTTCTGCTTTCAGCTCTAGCGGCATCCCTCCCAACCCTCCCTCTGGTGCCAGCCTGAGAACTTTCCCACTGTCCCCCTCCTTTCTGCTGTGAACACTCCATCACCCCCCTCCCCCAGGACTGGCTTATCATCACTTAGATCAGAAACTCCTTGAAAGCAGGCGGTGGTGCTGGGGCACTTTGGAGGCCTGGACAAGGCCACCGGATATGGTTGGGCACATCACACATCGAAGGGAGCACCGTTCACACAGCATGGACATGAGGGACATCATAGATTTGTACGGCCGTTGCACCAGTGTCCTGCAGTCAAGGGTCTTAAGGAAGAGATGCTGTTTACTAATTCTCACAGGGCAATAGCCTCGGGCCTGGGATAGCGAGGCTGCAGGGATCTGGCTGCCTCGTGTACTGGACAACACTGAGGACACTGGACCCGGGGAAACTGAGTCAGGGTGGGCGGGCAGAGCGCGGCTCCAGGCACAGCTGTAGCCCTGAGGTTTCGTCTGTACTGTACTTTCTGCCCCGTAGTACCCACTGGGCCTGGTTCAAGTGGCTACTGATTAACAGAGGCCTCCGGGCAGCTGTGTGCAGCTTTTACAATGAACTGTGGGCATGCAAACTTTCAAAGTCAAATGTGGGTGAGGAGGCACCTCTCATAGAGGTTAAGAACGAGGCTGTGGGGTGTGACGAGCTGTAGGTCCAGCCCTAGCTGTGTGTGACCTTGGGTGAGTTATCTAATTTCTCAGTTTCCACATCTGTGGGCTGGGGGTCTCAAGGCTCCCCACCCTATGGGCCTGTTTCAGAGAAGAAATACGACTTTGCATGTAAATCGCTTTGCACAGACGACCATTAAAGAATAAAACAGCAGGGGGAGGGAGGCCCTGGCAGCACCAGGGTGGACTCAACCTCCCCACCCAGGAGGCCCAGGGTCCTGATACTTTTAGGAGCCCACAGAAATGTTTTGGTTACTTTACAAAATCAGAAGAAAAATAAATACACTAATAATAAATATATAATAATGAATCCAGCCTGAATTATCTTTGTCTTTGTACCAACGCAGTTATAAAATAAAACTTTTGTCTGGCCGGTGTGGCTCAGTGGTTGAGCATCGACCCATGCACCAAGAGGTTGCTGGTTCGATTCCCGGTCAGGGCACATGCCCAGGTTATGGGCCCGATCCCCAGTGGGGGGCATGCAGGAAGCAGCCAACCGATGTTCTCTCTCATCGATGTTTCTATCTCTCTCTCCCTCTCCCTTCCTCTCTCTAAAATCAATAAATGAAAAAAATGTTTTTAAATATAACTTTTAATATTTTTTCTGGAGGAAGAGAGTCACAAGAGCAAAACTGCCAGGGGCCCCAGGAACCCTGTGCCGCCCTGAGCCCTGCAGCCCTGAGCAGACAGCGGCCGCTCCGGAGGCCTTTCCTCCAGGAACGTGTGTTCTCGTAAATAACACTGAGGCTCTGATGTGTCCCTCTCTGAGAAGGACACAATCCAGGACAGACTGTGGGCAGCTGCTCTTGGGAGCACACACCCCACACCCCCTCAGCCCCACCGTTTCCTTCCCACCATGAAGGGATCTGTCCAGGAGGGGAGGGAAAACAAACCGGACATTGGAACCTTCGAGGCCTGAACCGCGGCTGGCGAGCAAGTATTGATCCAGTGATTTGATTCTGGGTTTACCTGACCGAGTGCAGATTCAGATTCTCGTTGGGAAGGGAAAAAAACTTGGCACGGGAAACTCAACAAACCAGTCTGCTCCGGAGCTCGGGCAGCTGCCAGGGCTTATAAATATCCACCACGCGCCTGGCCTGCCAGAGCACAGGCCGTCCCGGCCGCGGGGGGCAGAGGGAGCAGCTCGGTGACTTTCCGGGTGCACTCGTTCCGGCGTCACAGATGGACCAGCTCCCTGCAGGGAAAAGGTCGCGAGACTTAAGTGACTTGCCTTGACAGGTGTCCCTCAGAGCCCTGCACCCTGGGACCCACACCCGTCTGCTTCTTTTTAAATGTTTTGTAACAACCAGTGCTTCTTATTTCTGGGGCACAAGAATGAGCGATGAGGGGTGGCCTGTGGGGAGAAGAGCCATCCATCCTTAGATGCTGTGGCCAAGCGCAGGGACAAGGGGTCCCCACCCTCCAAGGGTCTCAGTGAGCTCAGCCGCCCTTGTATACTGTTTGTGACCACTGTCCCTTCTCACGGGGCCCCATCTGTGCCCCACTAAGCCTTCGCCATCTTGCCATGTCACTTCTGCATGAAGAAATGGGCCAGGGTGTGTCTTGCCTGAACCGGGAGAAGATGACCTCTGGGGTGGCTTCCAGCTCTCCCTTCTCATTCCTTGCCTGCCAAGCACCCCTGTCCTAACTTGGCTACTTGGGGTGGCAGCGGTGGCAGGGGGGATCCTTCTGGGCAGGGCAATAGGGGACCCCCAGGATTATTTACCTGGTCCCTTAAAGCTGGAGTTTAACCCTTGAATTGCCCCCATGGCCCCTGAGGTCCCTGCAGTGCTAACTGGTACAGACTCGAAGCTCCCGGGGACGGACCAGGCAGGCTGGGCATGTGATTCGGTGTTCAGAGCATTCGGCAGCCAAGGGCAAGGTGGGGAGCTGATCACACAGCAGGTCCTGGCCCGGCCTGAGCCCGCTGCGCCTCCCACCTGGGAATGTGATGGTGTCCACCATGCAGGTCAGTCCGAGGATTAGATGGTGTAAGTAGGTTAATGCTCAATCCCTGGCATGCGGTAAGTGCTGCTTTATTTTAAAATTAATGTATTAGCTTTCCGTCATGGGTCCTGAAAGGACCGTTCAGTGATTTCCAGAAAGCATGGAACAGACCCACAAAACCCCTTCACACCTGAATGCCTTTCCGCTCAGAAGTCTGAAACCGCCCAGCTGGTGTGGCTCTGGGGTTGAGCGTCGACCCCTGCACCAAGAGGTCGCCGGTTCGATTCCCGGTCAGGGCACATGCCCAGGTTGTGGGCCCGATCGCCAGTGGGGGGCATGCAGGAGGCGGCCAATCAATGTTCTCTCTCATCGATGCTTCTATCTCTCTCTCCCTCTCTCTTCCTCTTTCTCTAAAATCAATAAAGAAAAAAAATTTTTTTAAGTCTGAGACCATCTAGTTTGTGTGCAGAGATTGTTCAAGTAAAGGAATAAATGTCTGTTTAAATAAATAAATAAATAAATAAATAAATAAATAAATAAATAAATAAATAATAAATAAAATTCCTATATTACAGATGACTCAGAAGGACTGCAGTAATTTCCTGGGTCTGTGGTAACAAAGGCCACCAATAGAGTGGCTTAAAACCACAGAAGTGGCCCTGGCCGGTTTGGCTCAGCGGTTAGAGCGTCGGCCCGCAGATCAGAGAGTCCCGGGTTCTGTTCCCGCTAAGGGCACGTACCTCGGTTGCAGTTTGTCCCCGGCCCCGGTTGGGGTTGTGTGGGTGGCGACCACTCGATGTGTCTCTCTCACATCGAAGTTTCTCTCTCTCTCCTTGCCGCTCTATCTGAGGATAAATGCAAAAATGGCCCTGGGTTAGGATAAAACAGAAGTTTTCTCCCACGCTTCCAGAGGCCGGAAGTTCAAAACCAAGGTGTGGGCAGGACTTCGCTCCCTCCAGAGGCTCCAGGAGACTTGCTTCCTCGCTTCCTCCAGCTCCAGGGGCCCCAGGTGTCCCTTGGTTTGTGGCCACATCACCCCAACCCCTGCTCTTTCTCTGTGAAGGTGTCTTTTCTCTTCCGTCTCTTGTAAGGACAGCAGTCATTGGATTAGGGCCCATCTGAATAGTCCAGGATGAGCTCATCTTGAGATCCTTAATTCAATTCCATCTGCAAAGACTGTTTTTCCAGATAAATCACATCCACAGGTTCCGGGTGGAAATATTTTTTGCTTTGGGGGGGCACCATTCGACTCAGCAGAGGGCCTAAGGCTCAGGTGAGTTAATGGTGAAAAGGGAATTAAAGCCAGCTATTGTTTTTTTTTTATCTTCACCCAAAGATATTTTTTCATTTATTTTCAGGCAGAGGGGGAGGGGGAGAGAGAGAGAGAGAGAGAGAAACATCGATGCAAAAGAGACACATCGACTGACCCAGTCGGGGCCAGGGACGAACCACAACCGAGGTACGTGCCCTTGACCGGAATCGAACCCGCGCCTCTCTGGTCCGCAGGCCGACGCTCTAACCGCAGAGCCAAACCAGCCAGGGCAAAGCCAGCTGCTTTAAGGACCCTGGTAGCAGGAAATACACGGAGTGCCCAGGTTCACCACGGGTGTGCTAAGAGGTTGCAGGAAGAGCTAGAATCTGAGCTAGAGTGAAGTTTTCGTAACTGCTCTGAAAACCTACCTGGCCTCCCTCTGTGTCCTCCTGTGACGGGTCACCCTCCGTGGCACTGTGCGTGTGACACTTCCGCTTAGCTTCTGGAATCGCTGTCTTTGGCCGCTTTGCTGCAGTTTCCTAACTCTGCTGCTGCAATCACGTCTGCGTTTGATCTGGCATCGGAAGGTGGCCTCTCTCCGAGCCAGGGCAGCCGTCCCACAGTCGGGGCTAAAATTCTGTCACTTGCAAAACCGTCCCAGGGTCCAGTCTCAAGTTCGGTCTTCCAGTGGAGAGAGATGACAATTGGAAGCTGAAACAAGTGTGACCGTTTTTGCTTTGTGCGCGACCCGTTTCCTTTGGGCTCCTGCTCCATTTCCAGGAACCCACAGCCTGAGACCTCCCCTGTCCCCACGGGGTGCAGTTATAGGCACCTTTGAATAAACCACCTGGGCTGGTCCTGCATCAGCCCAAGTTGGGGCGGTCATGAAAGTAACTGTCACTCTGAATCAGCCTGAGAAGTCACACAGCGACACCTCCCCTGTTCGAGGTTACTAATGTCAATAAATGTGGCCTGAAAGCGATCAGCAAGGGTCTGTTTTGTTTTGTTTCTTGGTGACGGTTTATTGAGCTCTTGTTCCCATACCATACAATTCACCCACACTTTGCTTTCAGTAAATTCACAGGGAGGTGTAACCATCACCACAATCAATCATAGAACATTTTTAGCCCCAAAAAAGAAGCCGCATACCCCTTAGCCATCACCCCTAATCCTCACCGGCCCTCAGCCCCTGGCACCCACTCATCTACTTTCCGTCTCTATAGACTTGCCTGTTCTGGACAGTTCATGTAAGTGGAATCTATGACACGTGCCCTTCTGTGTCTGGTTCCTGTCACTTAGAAGACGGTAGACGTTTCCCCGGTTCATCCGTGCTGCGTCAGCATTCCATTCCTTCTTACGCTGAGTAATGCTCCATCGTGTGGATGGACCACATCTTGTTGATCTGCTCATCGGTTAACGAGCACTGGGGCTTTTATGTCGTTTGGCTCTTATGAATGATGTTTTTATGAATATTCACATAAGCAAGTTTTGAAAATATTGCTTTTCGTTTGGAATCACTAGCCAGAAAATGTACAAATGTCCTCAAGAGAATCGTGTAGCATATCTTGCCTGGAACCTTGGACAGCCCGAGTTAAGAACGCCTCAGGGGCCATGCGCAGAGAAGGGCAATGCTCAAGCATCAGTGACCCTAGCAATGGTCCCCTAGTGGTCAAATGTTCTGGCAAAACTTGCAAAAGTGAGATGTTTAACCTCAATCAAATATTGCTTCTTTCTCTTCCGACTGCCCCTCCGACTACTGTCCCCCCAGGTCGGGGGACATCACAGTGGCTGCAGGCCATGATCTGGGATCAGCGAGGGGAAGGTGAGCTGGGTTCCATGGAGCAGATTTATGTGGCTTGTAGTCAAGTCCAGGTATGTTAAGTTATCATGGAAAAGGCTTCCAGAAACACTTCCACCACTCACTGCGGCTCACCCACATGTGGCAGGACTGTGCCTGGCCAGAAAGCATGAGGCCACGTGTAGGGAAAAGAATGCTGGGAAATAGCCGGGCAACTGGTTGATTTTTTTAAAAATTTTTATCTCTGCTCACACCTATCAGAATAGCTGCCATTAACAAATCATCAAACAACAAGTGCTGGCGAGGGTGCGGAGAAAAGGGGACCCCAGCACACTGCTGGCGGGAATGCAGACTGGTGCAGCCACTGTGGAAAACAATATGGTGTTTCCTCAAAAAGTTAAAAATTGAACTGCCATTTGACCCAGTGATCCCACTTCTAGGAATATACCCCAAGAAGCCTGAAACACCAATCAGGAAGAATATATGTACCCCCATGTTCATAGCAGCACTATTTACAATAGCTAAGATCTGGAAACAGCCCAAGTGTCCATCAGTAGACGGATGGATAAAAAAGCTGTGGTACATATACACAATGGAGTACTATGCAGCTGTAAGAAAGAAAGATCTCTTATCCTTTGAGACGACATGGAGGGACCTGGAGAGCATTATGCTAAGTGAAACAAGCCAATCAGAGAAAGACAAATATCACATGATCTCACTTATTTGTGGAATATAATGAACAAGACAAACTGATGAACAAAATAGACCCAGAGACATAGAAGTAGGGTACAGACTGATAAACCTCACAAGAGGGGGTGGGAGGGGAGGGAAGAGATAAACCACAGAACTTATATGCATGTATGCATAACCAATGGACATAGACAACAATGCTGGGGACAGGATGGGGGGATGGGGAGGAGGGTGTCAATGGGAGGAAAAGGAGAAACATCTGTAACAAAAATAAATTAATTAAAAAAATTTTTAAATAGAATAAAAAATTTTATCTTGGATTTAACATTTATTTTCACTATTAATTTTGTATGTTCTAGTCTCAAGGTGGGCAGCAAGAGACCAAGGTTGGTTTGGAACCTGTGGTGTCGGAAGCACCTGAGAACATCCTAGAGGGAGGTCCAGGGACCATCAGAGGAGCTGATATTGAAAACAAGCCCAGAGGTGACCACACGGAAGCCTCCAGCACACAGGTGTCGATCAGCACTCAGCGCAGAGAGGGAATGAGTCACCAGGGAGAGACGCTGCAGAGAGGGAAGGGTGGCCGGGGCTTCTGGCACCAGGAGGTGGTCACAGAGCAGGTGGCGGGCCCTCTGCCTTTAGCAACAGGGACGCCATCGGTGACTTTGGCAGGAGCAGTTTCAGTGGCAAGGAGAGAAGTCAAGCTGAGACTAATACAGAGTTTGGCTATGCAGGGAGAAGACTCGTGATACCATAGTGGGAGGGACCCAAGTTGCTCCGAGAGCAGGTTTTTATAAAAGATGCTAAATGCTGCCCGGCCAGTGTGGCTCAGTGGTTGAGCATCGACCCATGCACCAAGAGGTCACTGGTTCGATTTCCAGTCAGGGCACATGCCCAGGTTGTGGGCCAAATCCCCAGTGGGGGGCCTGCAGGAGGCGGCCAGTCGATGTTCTCTCTCAGTGATATTTCTCTCTCTCTCTCTCTCTCTCTCTCTCTCTCTCTCTCTCCCCCTTCCTCTCTCTCTAATATCAATAAAGAAAAAAAAATTTAAAAAAAAAAAAAAAAAGCTGCTAAATACTGGTGGGCAGGAGCCTGTGGAGAAAGTCATGTTCAGGTAAAATGCAGGAAAAGGAGCTGGAAAACAGACGGGTGGTTGCCAAGGGTTGGGAAGAGGGCTGAACAGAAGACGCACAGGGCATTTGGGGGGCGCTGTGGAACTGTCCTGTGTGATACCGTGGATGCCTGACCGGCGCTGTCAGAACCCCTGGAGCGTCTAGCACAGCGGGAGCCTTAATAAGCACAACTTTTTTTTAATCAGTTAGGGAGATGCCAGGATGAAATGCAGAGTGTAACAAAGACTGTAACTGCAGCCCTGGCCAGTGTGGCTCAGCGGTTGGAGCATCACCCCACAGACCAAAGAGTCTCGGGTTCGATTCCGGTCAAGGGCACAGTCCCTGGTCCTGGTTGGGGTTGTGCGGGAGGCAACCAATGGATGTGTCTCTCTCACATCGATGTTTCTCTCTCTCTCTCTCTCTCTCCCTCCCTCCCTCCCTCCCTCCCACTCTATCTGAAAATCAATGGAAAAATATCCTCAAGTGAGGATAAAAAAAGAATCTAACTGTATTACAAATGTGTGACAACCTCACTGAAGAGGTACGGGAGAAAATGCTATCAAAGATGCCTGAGTAACTCTCAGGAAATGAGTGAAGACTTTAAATTGTTACACAAAAGGAACTATCCCTAAGAGGTGTCCTCTAGCTGGGAAAGTCCTTTCGTGGCGCAGGGGCTAAGGAATCTAAACCTCTGGGTGCTGGGAGTAAATACACAGTGGATGGGTGGTGGGAGGGAGCCGGGATTCCCACTGTGAGAGAGCAGAGTTGCAGGTAAGCAAGGGGTCAGGAGAGGCCAGAATGAACCATGTGACCCTGATGTAGACTTGGAGACGTCAGCATGAACTCACATTTAGCTTAATATAAATACAGATGGAGAAACACGGAAATCACAGCTCGGCAGACACACACAGGATACTCATATTTACACACGTGTTTCCAGGTTTGGCCCTCGTTACTTGGAAACAACGATGCCCGAGGAACAAAGAGCACACGCCGCACCCAGAGCCGGGTTTCTGACCCCATTCTCCCGAACAGGACCCGGCTCCTGAGAAATGGCTGACTCTAGGATGCGGGAGGGACTCTATCAGAGGAGCCTGAGAATCCTGCAAAACCAGACAGAGAGGAAGTGCTCAAGACACTACAGGACGATGCTGCAAGGACGTCAGAGGAGCTCCCAGGGGCTAACGACGGAACAATATGAACGATAAAATAAAAAGTGTCGTATTGAATAATAATGTATGAAATGAATATCCACGAGTCCATACTGACACAAATAAATGACTGACTAGGGAAGTAAGTGGGGGAGTCCAATCTCCCATACAAGAGAATTCCAAATAACTGATGTAGAGCCTGACCCTCCAGGAGGTGCCGCGTGACGCCCGCCCACTAGGAGGGCTGCACCTGCTCACGGAGTGGAAGGGGCACGAAGAGGAACCTTACAGCGGGGACACCAGGCAAACACCACTGCCGGGGTCCAGCCTCGGCAGGTCCAGGGGTTCCCAAAGGTGTGGACGGAGTCGGCGAGAGAGAGAGAGAGAGAGAGAGAGAGAGAGAGCGCACGCGCGCACGCAATGTGGGAGACAGAAAATCCTTGATCTTACTTCTGCTTAGTCTTAATGCTTCTCCTTCTGCCTTCTGCCCCAGACTAGCAGAGAGTTTTATTATGTATATCGATCCACACCTTATTATGTATATCGATCCACACCTTACATTGTTTCCCCCAAACCTTTTAGGCAAAAAAGTACAGACATTCTTTTGGTTGTTTACCCAACTCTTATGTATATTACATGTTAATTACTAACTATCTCCACGCTTCATCCAGACATCCTCTTAAAACTCCTGACCTTTCCTCCTATCTAAGATCCTTTTAAGCTTCCACATTTCTGTCCTAAATCTTATTTTCTAGCTTTTCTTCCTGTAATCTTTTCTACCATCTACATCATTAGTCATCTACATGTTACTTCTGTAATAATTTCTAACAGACAGCTAACAGATAGAGAAAGCAAAGATTAGTCTCCTTCATTTGCCATCCTGCATTTTTATTTTCCCATTTACTTTATATCTTCAGTCACTGTTCTTCGTGATTCCTGCCACGCAGAGAATCCACTTCTCCAGGGACAATGTCAAACCATGGAGCTCACCCGGGACTGTGTCAAACCGTGGTGGTTGCTGTTCCAGTGACACTGCTCCCAACACACCACCTCAGCCAGGTGGTGATCCAGGTCCACAGCAACAGTGGAAGCCACCTTTGATGCCTTGGGGTGAGAATGATGAGAATTTGGTCTTCCTCTCCCCAAACACATAAGCCCAGTCTAATCACTAGAAAAACGTCAGACACGTAGCAACGGATGCGACAAGATACCTGATTGCTACTCCTCAAAACTGTCAAGGTCCTCAAAAACAGGAACAGTCTAGCCCTGGCCACTGTGGCCCAGTGGTTAGAGCATCAGCCCATGCACCAAAGGGCTGTGGGTTCAATTCTCAGTCAAGGGCACATACCTGGGTTGCTGGTTCCATCCCCAGCCCTGGTCGTGATGCACGCAGGAGGCAACCAATCGATGTGTCTCTCTCCTATCAATGTTTCTCTGTCTCTCTCGCTCTCTCTCTTTCTTTCTCCCCCTCCCTCCCTCCCTTCCATTCCCTCTAAAGAAATCAATGGAAAGTGAGGATCAACAACGACAAAAAGACAGGAACAGGCTACGGAGCCATCACAGCCAGTTGGAACCTAAGGAGACAAGATGAGTGGGTGTCATGTGGTGCCCTGGGTGGACTCCTGGAGCAGAAGAAGGTCATTAGGTAAAAACTGAGGCAGTTTGAATAAAGTGTGGACTTTGGTTAACAATAATGTATCAATATTGGTTCATGAGTTGTGACCACCGTACCACAGTAATGTAGGGTGTTATCAGTGGGGAAAACTGGGTGGGGAGGGACGGGCACAGGAACTTTCTGTACTAGCTTTGCAAGTTTTCTGTAAATCTAAGCAATTCTATAATTAAAAGGTTTATTTGAAAACAATGCCTGGCCCCAGGCCAGTTTGGCTCAGTGGTTGGAGTGTCAGCCCACGGACCTAAGAGTCACGGGTTCGATTCTGGCCAAGGGCACGTACCTTGGTTGTGGTTTGTCCCTGGCCCTGGTCGGGGTCATGCGAGAGGCAACCAGTCGATGTGACTCTCTCACATCGATGTTTTTCTCTCTCTCTCCCTCTCTCTCTCTCTCTCTCCCCCTTTCTCCTCCCCTCCACTCTATCTAAACATAAATGGAAAAAAATATCCTCAGGTGAGGATTAGAAAAAACAAAACAATGCCTGGCTGGTGTGGCTCAGTGGTTGAGCATCAACCCATGCACCAAGAAGTCACTGGTTCGATTCCTGGTCAGGGCACATGCCCAGGTTGTGGGCCCAATCCCTAGTGGGGGGCATGCAGGAGGCGGCCAGTCGATGTTCTCTCTCATCAATGTTTCTATCTCTCTCCCTCTCTCTTCCTGTCTCTCTAAAATCAATAAAGAAAAAATATTTTTAAAATAAAAATAAAAACAAAGCCACTATGTAGAGGAGGGGTCATGGATGGAGCTGGGTGGGGGGAACACTTGGCCTGGGACGGGACCCCTCCGTGGCAGGGAAAGGGAGGGGGAAGCAAGGGTGTTGCGTGGATCCTGGCAGGAAGCCACAAGTTCCAGGCCAGCAGCCCTGTCATCTGTTTTCTCTTTGAGGCCAAGCTGGCATCACTTGGGGACACGGGCTGAGCAGAGAGGAGGCTGCAGAGGCCACGGCTGGGCGGACAGCCTGAGTGTGTCAGCATCTCCTCCTCAGCTGTGGAGTGATGGGTAGCTTCTTTCCCTGCTCTAGGAAGGAAGAACGCAACCCTTCTCTCTCCCAGTCCCCACCTGAACACACACCGACGGGGCTTCGAGGCTGGACCTCAGAAATTCTGGGCTCTGGGACCAAGTTCAGAGTTTTTTCCGTCTCCAAAAACAGCTGAATTGGCTGAGGCTGGGGGCTGAGGGAGTGGTGGTCAGGGAAGGGCAGACTGAGGGTCCGCCTGCGTCCTCGGGGGCTTCCGGTGGCTGAGGGGGGACAGACCGAGACTCTGGAGCCGGTGGGGTGGGGTTCCCACCTTCATCGGGAAGAGAGCAGTAAGGACAGAGGCAGATCGGCGGTGACCAGGGAGGCCAGAAGTCCCATGGTCCTGTCCCAATGGCTGGGCATCTCTGCAGGTGGGAAGGCAGGAGGTAACAGCTGCATTCATGCCTGACAACGCGTTTCCCATCCATGCCCAAGGGCAGGGCCCCCGAGCAGACACACCTTGATGTAAAGAAAATTGTTACGGACTTCATCGCGTTCCTCCAAAATTCGCATGTTGAGGTCTTGACTCCTAGTACCTCAGGATGTGACTGTGTTCAGAGATGGCCCTCGAAAGCTGTGATTAAGGTTAACTGCGGCCAGATGGGTGGGCTCGAAGCCAACAGGACATAAGAAAAGAGAGAGACACCAGGAAGGCACACACAGACGGACGACCATGTGAGGCCTCAGGAAAGCTAAACCTGCCGGCACCTTGATCTTGAACTGTCTCCAGGATTGCAAGAAAAGAAATGTCTGTGGTTTAAGCCACCCAGACTGTGGTACCTTGTTAGGACAGCCCCAGCAGACTGAGACGTTAGGTAATCTGACATTCCTAGCTCCGAGAACAGGGACTGGCATTCACGCCCAGGGCGGTGTGTTCCTGAGTAGAGCTGGCTGGGTGGCTGTCCAGGGGGCAGTTTCCTGAAGCCCTGAGACTTATCATGTGGGCACAACCCCCACTGGCCAGAGTGTGCAGGGGCCACGACCACCACGTCCTCTTTCAGTCACTGGTACGCCTGGATCGGGGAACAACGGCATTTAAACCTCTGTGTGAGACCAAGAAGCCTCGTTTGTTCACTCCATCCGCTCATTCATTCACCAGGTATGCACGCACTGCTGTCTTGCCAGGCGCCACAGATGAGCGATACCATTAATGGCTTTGTCACCAACATTGTAACCCAGGACTCAACCAACTTTCCGTGCGGCAGTGACAACTCTCAGCTTTGCGGCTGCCCCATCTCTGCCTCGACTCCGGGTGGCTCTGCCTCTGGAGGGAAGGTGGCCCCAGACAACACATGAAGGAATGGGCCCAGCTGTGTGCCCGTAAAACTGTTTCCAAAGACACAGAAACGTCCATCTCTATACTTTTCACATGTCACGAAATATTATTCTCCTTGTGCTGTTCCTCCCATTATGTAAAAAACACTCTTAGCTCCCGGGTCATACAGAAACAGGCCTACAGGCTTTATTCTAAAAGAAAAATTTATCAAGCCAGGTGTATCACATAATGACCCTGATCTAACTCACTGATCAGTGTTTCTTTGCTTCAGTCCTTGCTGATGGATATAATTCCTGGTGTCAAATCTGAGCTACAAGAAAATAGAGCTAAGTCCTGAATGGTGTGGTTTCATCAGTTAGAGCGTTGGCCCACCCACTAAAGGGTGACGGGTTCGATTCCCAGTCCAGGGCACGTACCTGGGTTGCAGGTTTGATCCCTAGCCCTGGTCGGGGTGCATACAAGGGGCCATCGATCAGTATGTCTCACATTGATGTTTCTCTTTCTCTCCCCCTCCCTCCCTCCCTTCCACTCTCTCTAAAAACCAATGGAAACATATCCTCAGGTAAGAATTTTTTTTAAAAAGTTAAGAGGGGTTGTCTCCACAGATAGGTTCTCCCGCCTCCCCACTCTCCCCAGGAGTTGATTCTGTGTTGAAAACACCCACTCAAAGTCACTTTCCCAGTTGACGTCTCATTCAAGACATGTGACTTGTGACCAAATCTGCCATTCAGAAACAGCATACCTCTAAAGTTCTGGGGATGGAAAAGTGATCCGTGACTGTCAGGGCTGCCTGGGAGGGCACATGGGGCCCAAGTCCCCGTGCCATGTCCTTAACAACCAGGGTTGCAGAGCGTTGAAAGATTGGCGTGTCCCTGTGGTTGCCTAAGAAGATCTGGCAACCCCAGGCTTGTCCTGGAGTCTTAGCTGAATCCCCCGTCCTCCCCAGGAGAAAGCCCTCGGAGTGAGAGGGGACAGCTGGAGGAAGGAAACATCTCCACATTCCCACAGTATAGCAAGTCCCGGGGACCGCTGCCAGGACCAGCCAGTCTCCCGAGCTGGGTAGCACCAGCGTCCCCCACCCACACCTGGCGCACCCTGAACCGACGGTGCATTTAAAACCCCACTAACAAATAGGAGGTGAATCTCAGCTCAGTTTAAAACAAAAACACTGATGCCCACATTTTAAAGGGAGACGTGTTCTGAACTGCACAGATTGTTTGAAAGAATTAAGTATTATTTTCAAGGCCACAGGGTTATTGAAACTAAGTTGACCGACTTTTCTGCAGCAAGGCTTTCGACAAAGCTCTGAGAGGGAGGTGCGGGCTGGCCGTACATTTCACGCTGTGCTATCTGTTTATGTAACACGTATTTCCTGGGCTGGGCACAGGCGGTGCAGTAAAAACTAAAGCAGGAAAGACACATGTAAACAAAAGCGACTGCATTGGGACATCCAGCTGAAGGGTTCGAGGGTGCGGAGGGAGGAAGCTGAGTCAGCTGGGGTTGGGGAAGGACAGCAGAGAGATTGACATTTGAGGTAAATCTCAGAGCACAGCCTGTACAAAGGCCTGGAGGCATGAGGGAGTATCCCGTGGCAGAAGAATTTGGAAATATCACCAGGGGCAGGTTGTGCTTTGAAAAAGTGGACTTGAGCTCACATTCATTGCGCACCTTAGGATGGGGACCCAGTGAAGCTGTTGTTGACGGTGTGGGCCTTCTGCCAGACACCTGTCCCCACCGGCACTGCTACCCAGGACTAGTTAACTTAACGGGTCAAATAGTGCCAGGACCCACCTTGGCCGGCCCCAAAAGTCACAGCAGACATGTCCTTGGCAGGCCCCTGTGGCTTCCTGAACCCATTCCCGGGCTGTTGAAACATGTGAAGTCTGAGGGAGCCAGGAGTTAGCCCCCCGCCCAGGACCAGCCCTGAACAGCGATGGTAGTAGCCTCATGCCCCACAGGGGGACATTCTGAGCTGCTCCCACAGTCTCCCTGGGGTCCCAGCAGGATTTGGCCTTATGTCCCCACAGTGGTACCAGCTCATTATTACCCCCTGTATACTTTTGTCCCTTCCCTCACCTCCCTGCTGCCTGGGACCACCCCCAAACAAACTACCTGCTCCCTAGCCTTGCCACAGGCCATGTCCTGGGGAAAAACAAAGACACAGGTAACGTCTCAATTTGGTTCTTTCTGGATCACAAAGGCAGTACACATTCAAACCCAAACTCCCGTGGGACAAGCCTCACATGGTGGGCGCAAGTTTTCAGAGAAGCTTTTCTTCCTTCCTCCTTGAGTCCAGATGGACAGACAACTTTCCTCAATAATCTTCACTGGCAGACACGTTCAAGTCCCTTCACAGAGGCTATGGCCCCTGGAGGCCTCCCTCAACCAACATCTGGGGTACAGAGTTCGGCAAAGAGCTGGAGGGCAGCCCTGCCTCCCTCTCTATTGACCTCTGGAGATTTCTCATGCTTTTCTGGAAAACAATATGGCAGATCTTCAAAGCCTCCCCCTCAAGCACAACCAGGAGCCTTTGGAGCCCAGAGGCCTTTGAGGGGTTCCTCTGCACCCCCTGGTGTCTGGCTTTTGCCTGAGCCTCTCCCCAAAACCACTAGACATTCTTTTAACCACCCTGGAGCCCTCTCCCATGCATTGGACCAAATGGAAACAATAAAGCTTTTTGCAGAAAAAAAGAAAAGACTTGAAAGCAGCATCTTGAACAGATTTTTGTTGTGTTCATAACAATCTTATTCACAAGAGCCAAGGTGAAAACAACCCAAAGTGACTATCAACAGAGGGAGGGAGAAGCAAAATGTGGCATACACCCAACAGAATACCATTTAGTGTTTAACGGGGGCAGGGTTTCTGCTTGGGAGGGTGAGAAGGTCTGCAGCTGGACGGTGGTGATGGTTGGATAGCAGTGTAAATGCATTTAATGCCACTGAACGGTGTTCTAAAAACTGGCTGAAATGGTAAATGTTATGTCTACATTATTACACTTAAAATAAATAAATGAATCAGAGAACAATTCAGTTTTGTGTTTAAAAAGTGATTTGTTACATCTCATCTGGGATTTGTAGGAGTTTCATAGCAAGTGGGGCTATTTGGGATCTGAGGTCAGCCATATTTCCCGAAGCAGAGGCTCTGGGACCAACGAGCAAGTCCCTCAGCATCCGCGCCGCCATCCGCTCTGCAATCTTGTCAACACCACTGGTCGCTTTGCAAGCCTGGTTCTCCCTGGGTGTGTGATTCAGCTGTCTGCATGGTTACAAATTCACGAGCTTGAATTAGTGACGTTTTAGCATCTGACCTAGGATGCGTTCAGACACGGGCAGCTGTGAGACAATTTCCAGACTAGGAGGTAAAACCAACTACTGAAGGTAGAAGTCCATGTTGTTAAACCAAAACCTTCGAGGCTGAAAGTTTTTCTGAAAGAAAGGGTTTCCTGAGCCATATGCTAGCCAGAAAAGGTCCAGGTCCTGGGCATGCAGCCTAAACCATCAGCAGCAGGACCGAGGGAGACTCATCTGCTCTCCTGGGACTGACCAGGCTCTTCTACACATTATGTTTACGGGAAGAGAGATGTCATTTGCTCTGAAAGAATGTACAATGGCTATAAATAAAGGGGTGGGAGAAGGAGAGCAGAGCTAGTTCTGGGATAGACGCATTGCTGTCTCTCTCTCGGCCTGCTGGGTGTCAGCAAAATGCAATGAACTACAAGCACACGCTGGTTGGAGTGATGGGGAGCATCACAAGAGAACAAATGCTCCAAATCTCTGGATGCAGCCCAATTTATTTGTAAAGTGGTTCCCCAGGTTACATGTTGATTTAGGTAATTGTTTCCTTGAGATGGTGTCTCTGCTGACCATACAGCCAAGCCCTGTCTCTCGCTTTTTACAGCGAAGAAACATCAAAGGAGATAAAAAAAATAACAAACCCATCCACGCCTGGTCTTCCACGCCCATTGTCCTCTCAGGGTGGTCTTCCAACCCATTGACATGCAAACCTAATCTATTCACATGCAAACAAAACATTCAGTTCCAAACAGGGTGGTCTTCATGCCCTCCAGGCAAACCTATCTGTCCACACACACACTTTGATCCTAGGCTGGCCAGGTCGTGAAAATCCATATCACTAGGTTACATTTTGTTCATCCACCAAACCCCCATCCCTACAATGCTTCATCTGTAAGGAAGAAGTACTTGCTGTTTCCGAATTTATTTTGAGCAAAAGTTCCTGCAGAAGCAAGATGCGGTGGCGTCTGGTGGTGGGCTGTTCTATCTAGATAGCAGGCTGGAAGTTGATCCAAAGTTTCCACATACATTCAGGAATACGGGCAGTCTTTTGTTGGTTTCGGGTGGAATCTGTTAACTGATGATCGTTCTTGTCCTGTTCTCCCACCCTCTGATCTAGCCTGCTCTAATTTAATTTAGGACATCTCAGAATTTTTCCTTGACAGTATCTACGCACACACAGCCTACCTGGCCTGGTGCCGACTGCTTCTTCATCCCCTGGCATCCCTCCTGCCAGTGCTCCCTAGGTCCCAGCCCCACTGGCCTCTTTCTTCCAGTTTCTCACATAATTCCACCTCAGGGCCTTTGCACCTGCTGGACCTGCTAGTTGGGATACTCTCTCCAGGCTCTTACAGGTCTAGCTCCTTTGCATCCTCCACATCTAGCCTTCCCTGACCACCTTCTCCAAAGAAATGTTAGATACTTAAAGCAACTAACCATCACAGTACCCCACTTATTTCCTTCATGGCATCAGGCACAATGTAATGATTTCATGTATATTTGTCTACTTGTTTACTGATGGTCTCCTCTACTGAAACTTGAGCTCCATGAAGGGTGGGATCACTTCTTGTCCTTACATAAGACCCTAGTGTCCACACCAGGAGGAATTCAGAGAGAAGTTATGGGGTGGGGGGGGGGATTGATCAGACTTTTCATGATTCAATGACACCATTAAGCCCTGAACTGATTCTAGGCCTAAACATCAACTGTGGGTAGCAGTGTCCCTTAGTGGCCACTCTCCCGTGGGGAAGATGAGGCGGGCTGGGGGACAGCAGATGTGGGGAGGATGAGATGAGGATCAGTCGATGTGCTTTGTCAATGTTAAATTCCACCACCGGAAGTATCAAGTAGGCGGATGTTCCAGAACATATCTCAGGGGAAGGGTGAAACTGCAGATCGAAATTGAGGGTCGTATGGATGCTATATAGGTGGTCTTTAAAGTTTGGGACTAGATGAGGTCACCTGGAGAGAGAGAAAGGCATTCAGAAGCTTAGCAGTCTCTGAGCTGTAGGGACCCCATTTTATACCACTTTGTCAACTACCCGGTACATATCCTTCAAGGGTGGGCATTGGGACTCCACAGAAGGAGCACGGAATTGGGAAGAATAAGACTCAGGTGTTCTGTCCGGCCAGTGTGGCTCAGTGGTTGAGCATCGACTCATGCACCAAGAGGTCACCGGTTCGATTCCTGGTCAGGGCACATGCCCAGGTTGTGGGCCTGATCCCCCGTGGGGAGCATGCAGGAGGCGGCCAATCGATGTTCTTTCTCATCGATATTTCTATCTCTCCCTCTCACTTCCTCCCTCTCTAAAATCAATAAAGGTGGCGGGGGGAAGGGGTTAAAAAAAAACAAAAACACTCAGGTGTTCTCTTATCTCTGTCTCTGCGTAGATCAGAAAAATTCAACTGCTCCAAGTCTCAGTTTCCCCATCTGTAAAATCACCCTGGGTCACATGACCTGCCTTCTTGATCAACAACCAGACTACTTTCCCCAGTGCGCTCGAGCGCCGGTGCTGGGAAACAACGTGCCTTCGTCCCGGGGGAGCCCACAGTTCAGTGGGAGAAGCCTGGAGGCAGAGTCCCAAGGAAGCAGAGGGGGCCACATTCTAACTCGGAGAGAAGCGTGTGTTGGGGAGATGCTGAACGGCCTGGTGGAGCAAGCATCTGAAGCAGCTTTCTCTGAAAGAGGCAAGTCAGGCTCAGAGACGGCAGGTAACATGCTCAAAGTCACACAGCCTGTGATGTGAGTGGCAGAGCACACAGTGACGTGCTCAGCTATCACTAGCTTTGACAGTGACGGCCATGGCCACCGCAGGAGAAGCCCTCTGACAATGAGAACCCCACCTGTCTTTCTTCCCTACCCCTGCCTGCCTTCCCCTCCCTGGGAACAGATTCACAAATCAGCACACAGGGTGATCAGGGGGAAGATGCCTTTCAGGGTAGCTTAACTTGAAAGTCAGAGGGAGAAAGTCTGAGGATACCTTCTGCTTAGAGCCTCTCTCCAATCCTCAGAGGGTTGGAGCACAGATGCTGGAGCCAAACCACACCTGCCTCAGTCTCCCCATCTGTAAAATGGGACAATTATAATAGTGTCCACCTCTCGAGGCTGTCGGGATGGTTGAGTGAGTTGATACAAGCACGGGCTCTATAAACATTAGCTCAGATTCTGGGTCCCTTTTGCACAACCCCCTCCTCCCCTTGTCCTGGGCCCAGAGTGGCAGCCTGGGCTCTGCCCCACTTAGACTGTGGCGATGCCAGGCCTGCAACCTGAGCCAGCTCCCCTGGGAGGGCAGTGAACCTGGGCTAATTTCCAGGAGCTAATGAATTCTTCAAGGGGGCCCTTGTTCTGCCTCCCTGGGAGAGCGGGCCCAGAAAAGAACCCACGGAAAAGTGAGCCATCCCAGCCTGAAGCTGTGTTTCGCAGACAACCCTGTCTGTCTACCAGCTCCCGTGTTGTCTTACAGGAAGCAGAGAGCTGCCGCTTCTCAAAACCCCAGCAGGTA
Organism: Tadarida brasiliensis; assembly: GCA_030848825.1. NCBI lineage: Eukaryota > Metazoa > Chordata > Mammalia > Chiroptera > Molossidae > Tadarida > Tadarida brasiliensis. The sequence continues at coordinate 6,235,207 of CM061264.1, forward strand.
CACGGGGGTGAAGCTGACGGAGAAAAAGAGCTCGTCCCCACCTGGCTTGGCCAAGGTGACATCTTCAGGGCACTCCGTTCTCCTGAGCCTCCCCAGACAAGCCAGGGGCTCCCACTGCGCTATGCTGCCCATCCTGGCCCCCTTCTCTTTGAGAGCTTGCTGCATTTTCTTCTACACAGAACGAAGCTCTAGGGACACAGGGCCCTACAAAGTTCACCAGCTCTGGATGCCCTGTGCCATGCCCAGGTTTGCAACAGAGTAGGGGGCAGATCAGTACTGGTTGCATGAATGAATGATGAATGAATGGAGTCTGCCCTGTTTCTCCAGCTCTGCCCCACCCCTACAGTGGTTGGAAGCTGCTATGTGTCCAGACACCATGGCCTCTCCCTTTGGGACGGGCACATCCATGTTGATGCTCCTGACCCAGCATCCCTCAAGCATTGGGCACCGGGCTAAGGAGAACAACGGGCATCTCTCCAGTTCAGGCCCACACTCTGTGGACAAGAACTCAGACCCCACTTCTCAAGGTCTCTTGCCCAATAACCTGGCCAGCTGCCAGCCACCTCCCACCAATCAGTGTGGCTTAAACCCCTACTGAGGGGCTGGGAAGCCAAAATAGTGATATTCAGAGGCATTGTTTACTGAGTTTCTCTGGTCGAGGCAGACAGTAATCTTCACTCCTCACCACAACCCTGGGAGGCAGGTACTATTAGTCCATCTCTCTCCCTCTTTTTTTTTGGTTAATCCTCACCCGAGGATATTTTCCCATTGACTTTTACATATAATGGAAGGGAGGGAGGGAGGGAGGGAGAGAGAAAAACATTGATGTGAGAGAGACACATCGATTGGTTGCCTCCTGCATGACCCCCACCAGGGCCGGGGATCGAACCTGCAACCCAGGTACGTGCCTAGACCAGGAATCGAACCCCAAACCCCTTGGTCCGTGGGCCAGTGCTCTAACCACTGAGCAAAACCAGCCAGGGCATCCCATCACCTTTCTACAGTTGGGGAAACAGAGGCTCAGAGAGGTTTAGTGACTTGCCCAAGGTTCTAGAATTTGAACCCATGGCCTGACTCTGCCCAAGCCTGGTGGTAAAGCGCGCTCATTCTGCAGGCAGGGGTAGCTTGCTTAGCCTCTCCTAAGCTCAGTTTGCTCATCTGTAGAATGGGAATAATAAGAGGCCATGGCTCGTTGGGAGGATTAGAGGAGATAGCCCTGGACCTGCTACAGTGCGTGCTCTTCTCGTTGTGACTATCATGTCTCGCGACCTTGGGCGCAGCCCTCAGCCTGGCCACCTTGGCCAGAGAAGACCCACCTCGCAGGGTTGACGGCGGGAGGAAATGAACACCACTCCACGAGCCCTCAGCCGCAGTTCTAAATCCCAAAGCCCTGAACACTGGCAGAGAACCTGACCTGGCTGCACCTCCTTTGGTAGCAAACCCTGACCTTGCCTGACCGTGGGCTATTTACAGGGTGTTTTTAAATCCCACGCAGCGTGACTATTCCGAAGTTATGTGCTTAATGACGGAGCGCTGCCCTGGGCCAGGAGCGTCACCGAAAACGTCGTGGGATCCACACCACCTGATATCTCGAACATCATCAGAACAGCTCTGACTTGTGAAGCACCCCCAGGGCTTTGGATTCGGAATTGTGTTTATGGCATCCGTCACACGAAACTGGCACACAGCAGGTGCCCTTCTTCTAGGATTACGCGTGTCCTTAGCCTTTCTCTCCAGCCCACACTGCTTTTCCGCGCTGGAAACAAGAGTTCTTGTGCATTTCGAAGGATTCCAATAGATACTGGTGAGAATCCTGGTTTAAAAAAAAAAAAACGAAGAAATCACTGTGCGTTCAGTACTGGTCATTGGCAGGGCCCTAAGCCCATTGAGTTTCCTACTTAGACTGTGTAGCTGGGTGGTGAAGCCTATGCCCTCTGCCAAGGCATTCCCTCTGTTCAAATCCCAGCTCCGCCACTTGCTGGCCAGGCCAGCTGTTTGCCCTCTCCATGGCACAGTAGATGGGGGTACAGTCACAGTTCCAACTAAAGAGTCCTAGAAGGACTTAGAACAGTGCCTGGCACATATCAACTATTGGCAGATTTATTATTACCTATTTTCACTCTGAGATATGTACCATAACTTGCCTGGTTGTACAGGTGGGGAAACTGAGGCACGAGGAGGTTAAGTAATTTGGCAGTTTGGCAACAGAACCCTATGCTCCACAGCCTGTCAGAAGCTGGGACAAAAGGAAGACTGGGTGGGAAGGAGGAGACTGGGAAAAGGGCACCGTCGGCCCTGGGCAGTCAGATGATCCAGCTGTAAGTGACACTGGTTAATATTGAGTGTCCCTCAAATGCCAAACATTATTCAAAATGTACTGGAAACACAAGCCTGGGCCTCTTAAATTGACATTTCACCCAAGGTGCGTTCCTTCTAAGAAATGGCCAGGGAAACTGGGGTGCAGGGACAACGGGCTGACAAAGACTGGGAAACACGTTCCAGCCTGTAAGACACGGAGAGAGAGCCTGGCTGGCAGCGGCTGACCCTCGCAGACTGGCAGAGTGGCACCACGCAGGCCTTTTCTGTAGGAGAAGTCTCAGCTTGCAAAGCCTCGTTCAGACTGGAGCTGCTCTGGCCAATGTGTCAGCCGAAACAGCATCAAGTGTTCAAAAAAGTAAGAGCCTCGGAAAAGCGACCAGCTTTCAAGATGATGAAGGTGACACCAAGAGTCTCCTCCGAGCAGGACCAGTTCTACGTAAAAGTTCCTCCAGAGTAATGACCAGGTCTTGTGAAACAGTCTACACACCCCAGAGACCATCAGGGATGAGTTAGAAGTAGGTGGCCCAGCATGCAGAAAGGCCAAAGGAAATGGTATTTCCTTGTCGAATGAGCTCATGTAAGGAAACGCCAGCGGAGCTGAGAAAATACAGGTAATGGTTGTTTAAAAAGAAATTAGGACCCGGACGGTGTGGCTCAGTGGTTGAGCATCGATCCATGAACTGAGAGGTCGCTGGTTTGATTCCTGGTCAGGGCACATGCCCAGGTTGTGGGCCCGATCCCCAGTGCGGGGCATGCAGGAGGTGGCCAATCGATGTTCTCTCTCATCGATGTTTCTATCTCTCTCTCTATCTCCCTTCCTCTCTCTTTAAAATCAGTAAAGAAGCCCGGCCGGTGTGGCTCAGTGGTTGAGCGTCAACCCATACACCAAGAGGTTGCTGGTTTGATTCCTAGTCAGGGCACATGCCCGGGTTGTGGGCTCGATCCCCACTGGGGGGCATGCAGGAGGCAGTCGATCAATGTTTCACGCTCATTGATGTTTCTATATCTCTCTCTCTCCCTTCCTCTCTCTCTAAAAATCAATAAAAACATATAAAAAATTATGAAATTTGCCCTGGCCAGTTTGGCTCAGCGGTTGGAGCGTCGGCCTGCGGACCAGAGAGTCCCGAGTTCGGTTCCTGCTAGGGACATGTACCAAAAAAAAAAATTATGAAATTAATTTAAAAAAAAATCAATACAGAAAAGAAAAAGAAAGAAATTAGGGCCCTGGCCGGTGTGGCTCAGCAGTTAGAGTGTCGGCCAAAGGGTCACGGGTCCAATTCCCATCAAGGGCAGGTTCAATCCCCAGCCCCGGGTGGGGACACATGGGAGGCAACCAATCCATGTGTCTCTCTTATATCAACACTTCTCTCTCTTTGTCTTTCTCTCTCTCCCTCCCTTAGACTCTCTCTAAAAATCAATTGAAAAAATATCCTCGGGTGAGGATTGATTAACAACAAAAGAAAGAAAGAATTAGGAAGACTTCAAATATGGTGACGACAGCATGCACATGGACACAAGTAGAGACACAGGCAACTTTGTCCAAAGAGCTGTTGACAGGTCTTTGAGAACTCAGGAAAAACAGCAGCAGACACAAGAACCACGTCTCCAGCGAGGACCTAGGTATTCTTCCTAATGGTTCCAAACAGTCAAGGAAATATGCTGCTGCAGAAAGTATGAAAGCGGTTCTGATGTTTTAAAACCTACACGAAATTTTCTGCTTTTCCTGAGAGCAGCTGTTTAAGAAATTGAAAAGCAATTGCAAGCAACGTTGGATCCTTGTGACTTTTCCATTGTTGTTCTGTATCAGTTGAATGTTTGTTCTCTTTTCCCTGTGTACGTGGGGATTCTCTTTTTCTCCAATAAAACTTTTATTTAAAAAAAGAAAAGACTGTAGCTGAAACTTGGCTCTGGTTGGATCTGTTAAGGAGAAAGCAAAGAAGAGAAAGCAGCTGGGCATTTGTCCTTCGCTCCCAACCACACCACCTGCCCTGCGGCCCTCCGGCCCCTGAGCAGCCAAAGACACTGTGTGTCCTCTCCCTCTGGGTGGGGCCTCTCAGGAGAGAAACCGGCCCTGCTCCAGCCTTAGACTCTGCAAAACTGAACTCCTCCTCACCATTTCCTGCAAAGATATGAAACCCCAGTCCCTGGGGGTAAGGTTGGGATTCCCAACCGCCAGCAGCTTTTGCAGAAAAACAGCATTCAAGAAGCTATTAGAGCCCTGGCTGGTTTGGCTCAGCAGTCAGAGCATCGGCCCGCGGACCAGAGAGTCCCAGGTTTGGTTCCCGCTAAGGGCACGTACCTCGGTTGCAGTGTCCCCGGCCCCGGTTGGGGTCGTGTAGGTGGCAACCACTTGATGTGTCTCTCTTGCATCAATATTTCTCTCTCTCTCTTCCCCCCTCTCTATCTGAAGATAAACGCAAAAATGTCCTCAGATGAGGATTAAAAACAAAAAGAAGAAGCTATTAGAGGTTTGACAGCCAACAGAGAAAGAAAGCTGGCAGAAACGGGCAACAGGTAAGCAGAAACCTTGGGGTCCTTTAAAATTTGAATGGCTACCAAAAAAAACAAAGAAGCCTCTCCTCCCTACCCCATCAAGCCTGGGAATCGTCCCCTGGTCTGTGACTCAACTATACCAAGGGGATCTCTGTGTAAGCCCTGACTCATTTCCAAACTTGATATATTGCACATATTTACATATGGAGTCTGCCTTGCTTTTTTTCTTTCTAATCAACTTCATTGAGATATAATTCACATTTAATAAAGTGTACTCACTTTAAGTGTAACTTTTTTTTTTCTTTATTGATTTTAGAAATAGAGAGAGGAAGGAAGAGGGAGAGAGAGATAGAACATCAATGAGAGAGAACATCGACTGGCCGCCTCCTGCATGCCCCGCACTGGGGATTGGGCCCACAACCTGGGCATGTGCCCTGACCAGGAATTGAACCGGCGACCTCCTGGTGCATGGGTTGATGCTCAACCACTGAGCCATACTGACCAGGCGTTTAAGTGTAACTTTTAATGAGTTTTGACTAATCTATGTTTGTTAGGCCAGATAGGTAGCTGCTAGGGCAGAAGAAGGGGAAGGGGATGAGGGAGAAAGGGGAGTTTATCTCACCTACTGAACAAAGAAGTCAGCAGTCTTGGGACTTGCTAAGATAAATTCTAAGGAAAGCCACAACAAGGTAAAAGGGGGACCTTGAAATCTAGTCTGTTGTCCAAGATATCCAGCAGGAGAAGCCTGAAACCTATGGGGGGGGGGGAGAGAGTATAAAACTACTGAACCCCCACCAGGTGGGGTACTCAGACTAGCTGAGTTGCCCGCTTGTGCTTTATGCCAAGTGTATTCTTAATAAATTTGCTTGCTTTGCTTCCTTAATAAATTTGCTTGCTTTGCTTCAACAATGCTTTCTTTCACTCATCTGGATTCTTTCTCACGAGCATGACAAGAGCTGAGGAGGGGAGCTCTCTCCAACTCAGGTAGCTCTCTGGTAACACTGATCAGGATGCCGAACATGCCCATCACCCTAAGAAGTTCTTCCAGCCTTTTTGTAGTCAAGCCTTTCCCTAACCCAGATCCAGCCCTAAGCACCTGCTGTTCTCTGTCACTATGGATTAGTTTGGTCTTTCCTGGAATTTCATTTCAACAGAACCATGTACCCCTTATGTCTGGCTTTTGTTGCTGTTGTTGTTGTTGTTGTTTTATGCTATTGTAAATAGAATTTTTTAAAATTTCGTATTCAAATTGTTTGTAGCTAGCAAAAAATATTTCTTTTTTCTATATTTTCCTTGTCTCCTATGATGCTGCTAAATTCACTTATGAGTTCTAGTAGTTGCTATATAGGTACCTTAGGATTTCTTAGTTAACAACTATGTCATCTGTGACCAAAGACAGTTTTAATTCTTCCTTTTTTTGAGAGAGAGAGAGATTTGTTGTTCTGTTACTAAAAAGCCAGATAGGGAACCTGGCCCTGAGCGGTCTGCCTAGGGCCAGCGGTTAGTATATGGGTTCTTGACTCCATGCAGAAAAAAAAATTCACAACACGAGTCCCGGTGAATTTTAGGGGATGTTTATTAAATCTGGGGACAATAAAACATGGAAGGACTGGGGAAATGAGCCTAGGCTGGGCTGCTTTGGCTCATTAAGAAGCCAGAGAAGACTGGCCGGTGTGGCTCAGTGGATTGAGCATCATCCCATGTACAGAGAGGTCCTGGTTCAAGTCCTAATCAGGGCACATGCCCAGGTTGGGGGCTCGATCCCCAGTAGGGGGCATGCAGGAGGTAGCCAATCCATGTTTCTCTCTCACATCGATGTTTCTATCTGTCTCTCCCTTCCTCTCACTCTAAAAAATAAAAAACCATAAAGAAAAGAATATGTTTTAAGAAGCCAGGCTTCTCTAGCTTCTTAATGAGCCAAATGAGATTTATTCTCCTACCTTCATCTGTCCTTGGGTGTGGTTGGCAAATGGCACTAATTAGATTTCTGCTATCTGTCTCCCTGAGTAGAGAGATTTAAGCTATTTACCCTCTGGCTGGGGAAAAGTGAAAACCAGTGTCCTTGGTTTAGGGAAGACAGGATTTACTAGATGGCTGCAAGCTACTGTTTAATTATCTGTCTCCGTTTCCCTATTCTGCTTGTCCTAGAATTTTCCTAGCTTCTTACTATCTTATAACAGTTCCACTTATTTATGCATTCATTTTTCTTATATGTGCCCTGACTGGGGATCAAATCCACAACCTTGGCATATTGGGATGATGCTCTAACCAAATGAGCTCCCGGGCCAGGGCTTTGACTTTTATTTCTTTCTCTGAAGAAATACCAGCCTTATTACACTGACTGGTATCGCTAATACCATGTTAAATAAGAGCAGATGTTTTTTCTTGTTGCCTATCTTAGGGTAGTAGGCAGGTAGTCTCTTACCATTAAGTATGATGCTAGCTATGGGTTTGTTGTAAACATCCTTTATCAGGTAGTAAAATTCCTTCTTGTTCTCAGTTTGCTGAGAACTTTTTTTTTTCTTTATTGATTTTAGAGAGAGAGGAAGGGAGAGGGAGAGAGAGCGATAGAAACATCAGTTGGCCACCTCCTGCATGCCCCCCATTGGGAATTTGGCCCACAACCTAGGCATGTGCCCTGACTGGGAATCAAACCGGCAACCTCTTGGTGCATGCATGGGTCGATGCTCAGCCACTGAGCCACACTGGCCAGGTGCTGAGAACTTTTTTTTTTTTTTAGGGCCTTCTGGTAAAACCCGGAAGACCTACAAATTCAAAAAGAGCTGTAAGCACTACTGAGAACTTTTTTAAAAGATGGGTATTCAAGCCCGGCTGGTATGGCTCTGCGGATTGAGTGGCGTCCTATGGACCAGTTCCCGGTCAGGGCACATGCCCGGGTTGTGGTCTCGATCTCCAATAGAGGATGTGCAGGAGGCAGCAGATCAATGTTTCTCTCTCACATCAATGTTTCTATCTCTCTCTCCCTTCCTCGCTCTCTAAAAAAATCAATAAAAATATATATTTTTTAAAAGATGGGTATTTAGCCCTGGCCGGTTTGGCTCAGCGGTTAGAGCGTCGTCCTGCGGTCCAGAGAGACCTGGGTTCGGTTCCCGCTAAGGGCACGTACCTCGGTTGCAGTTTGTCCCCGGCCCTGGTTGGTCGTGTGGGAGGCAGCCACTCGATGTGTCCCTTTCACGTCGATGTTTCTCTCTCTCTCTCTTCCTCCCACTCTATCTGAACAGAAAATGAAAAAATGTCCTTGGGTGAGGATAAAAAAATAAATAAATAAAAGATGGGTATTTAGTTTCGTCAAATGCTTCTTCTGTACCTATTGACATGATCATCTGGTTTTTCTCCTTTGTTTTGTTAATATGCTGCTCTGTTTCTGTTTTTGTTTTGGGAGGCTGCAAAAGTAGGATTTAGAAACTGAGTTTTGTCTTTGCCAGCAATTTATTTAGCACAGGTTTGCTGTGAGAATAATAATCTCACAAGCCAACAGCATACAGGATAATATCTCTTAATAAGCCAAATAAAGAAATAACATACTCCAAACAAATGACAGATTAATTGCACTCTTGTTCCCGGCAAGGGGAGGTGAATGAATAGAGTTCAGATTTCAATTGAGGTGTATCTTTTTATGCAAGGAGGAACTGGGAGCGATGGCAACCAACCAAAGAGCTGATTTCCTGCTGCCAGCCCAAAAGTATAAGTCCTTCGTTGCTAGGGCATGTTGCTAGGGAACAAAGTCACCAGTGCTGGTGGGTGGGCTGATCTCTTTCACTGGGAGCTGAGATATTTATCACCATTGTCTTCCAGGAGTACTTCACCAAGACAGGACAGATGTCTCCAAGGGTCTTCAGGATGTTTTTTTAAAAATCCTCACCCGAGGATATTTTTCCATTTATCTTCAGATAGAGCGGGAGGGAGCGAGGGAGGGAGGGAGAGAGAGAAACATTGATGTGAGAGAGACACATCGACTGGTTACCTCCTACATGACCCGACCAGGGCCAGGGATGAACCGCAACTGAGGTACCTGCCCTTGACTGGAATCGAATTCGCTACGCTTTGGTCTGAGCGCCGATGCTCTAACCACTGAGCCAAATCAGCCAGAGCTTCAGGAAGTTTTTATATTAGCGAGGAGTCCTTCTGTCCAAACTGAAACTCTCAGAGAGTCTTCACGAACTCTCAGTATTTATAGTCTAAATGTCTGCTTGCCATAGTTGCTTCTCCACGTGTGCTAATGGATAAGCCCTCGAAGGCCCCTCAGCTGCTAGGCTGCTGACTGCTTATCAATGACAACAGAGGTAAAATGATGACATCCTGGCACAACTTCACTCTTATATCAAAGCAACTTTTTCCTTTGTCATAAGCAAATGGATTTGAAACCATATTAAACCAATACACAACATACGCTGAATTCTATTGATTGATTTTAGAATGTTAAACCAACCTCAAATTCCTGGGACATATCTCATTTGATCATGTTGTAGTATCCTTTTTATCTATTGCTGGATTTGATTGCTACTGTTTTGCTAAGGATTTTTATCCATTTTAATCCCTGCTGTACACCCCCACCTCCCCCACCCCCCACACCAGAGCCTAGAACACTGCCTTGAACAGAGTAAAAGCTCAATAAATATGTGCTGAATGAATGAATGAATCAGATAGCTTCCTCCATCTGGTCGGTAGCAGAAGGGGGCTTCCTAGGCAACAGCACGTTCCAAAGCATGGAGTCACAAAAGATTGTTGCATCATCCACTAACTAGCTGTGTGACCTTGAGCAAATCTACCCTGCTTATCCATAAAAAGGGAACAAAAATGACAGGGCTGCCAAATGTTGTGAGTATCCAACTAGAGACCTTGGAAAAACTCTAACCTGAAAGCAGAGTAACTATTAAAAAGGAGATTGGGAGGCCTGTTTCTGTGTCTAGCCCAGCGCTAGACTGACAGTCCTTGGGGAAAGAACGCAGAAGGCTGCGTGCTGCCTTGGCCTGGGTCCCAGCCTCAAACACCTCTGTGAGAGAGCAGCCACCATGGAGGGCTGTGCTCCAAGGATGGCAGCATCTCCTGGGGTTTAGAATTTTACCCAGGTGGGAACAGCTCTTTCCTGGCTAGTGGGGTTGCACTACTTTCTCCTCTGCCTCATAAATCTTCCGCTGAGACCAACACGGACTTCCTAAGCAACTAAAGCAAGGAATTTGGGAGATCCATGAAGCATCAGAAACTTTTTCTTCCTGCCTGCCTTCTTTCCTTCTTTTTCCCGTTTGTAGAGCGCTATATGGCTTTCTCCCTTTCTAGGCCTGGGACTAATGGTTTTAATATAGAGTACTCACTGTATTTGTATTTTGGATGACTGCCCCCCCGAGAGTTGTTTTTAAACAGTCCCAGCAATCAAATTCCCAGCTCCTGTGTTTGCACACAATTCCCCTTCTACTTAAGCTTTCTTTGTGTTTACACACAGGACATCTAGCAGCTGGGTCTGGTCAAGGTACTGCTTTGACTTGAAATCACACCAGCAGTGGAAGGATCACAGAGAAGGGGATGGCTTTGGGAGAGTTTCAGGAGATAGAATTGCCAGGTGAATGATCGACTGTTGGAAGAGAAAGGGAGAGAGAGACAGAGAGACACAGAGAGACACAGAGATGGAAAGAGGGAGGGGGAAGTTCAAGGTAAAAGGAAAGTTTCTGGCATTGATGGCTGTGCAGATGGTGGTGTCATATTTCCAGGACAGGAAATAAAAGAGGCAGACAGGTTCGAGGGAGGGGAAGAATGGAATGATGAGTTCAGTTAGGGACGTTTCTTCATTAATTTCTTGGGCATTACTTACCACAGATACTTTATCAGGAACAACCGTGAACAAATGAAACAAGGTCCCTGCTCTCCTGAAGCTTGCAGTCCAGGGGCAGAAGGACAAATTGAACAACGAAGTAACTGCAGACACCTACATGAGGAGGTTAAATGGAGTCATGCGATAGACATGCAGCAAGGGTAGCCAGGGAAGGCCTGCATGTGAACACCTGGAGGTAAGAAGATGCCAGGCTGAGTTTGACAGTGACCCAAAGACATACAAGTAGAGAAGCAGCTTGGATATAGAAGCTTGGCGCTCAGTAGTCTTGGCTGGAGACGACCAGAGAAGATAGGCCAAAAAAGCGTATTGCGGCATGTTGTGCTATTTCTAGAAAAATAAAAAATACACAAAACGATACTAGGGATGCACTGGGGGTTTTCGGCTCTTTTGATCGTGTTTTATCCCCGAACTGGGTGGTGCGTACAGAGCTGTGAGATGTCATATGTAATTTTTATACCTTTCTGCACATCGTGAGCATCACAAAAATAAAATATGGGCTGAAAAAGTAAAAAGGCCAGGGTGTCTCCAGACTTTGCAAACCCAGCTTCTCAGCGAGTGAGCAGGGACCAGGCTGCTTTGGCCAGTTCTCACTCCACCCGCTGGGGCCCAGACTGGCCCCGTCCAGTCTGGAGCTCCGGGCGGAACCCCGCCCCGGGCTGTGTGGTCGCCCCGCCCACGTCCGCTCGTCGGCCAATAGGCGCGCAGATCCAGGTCCGCACCCCCGCCGCTCACCGCCCCAGAGCGCGCCGCCGCGTGACGTCCGACCCGGCCCCCGCCACGTGACGGCCGCGCGGTGAGGTTCCACTGGAAGCCCGGCTCGCGCCGCAGAGGCGGGTGAGGGGCCGGCGGCCACGCCGCGGAGGGCGCGGACCGAGGGAGCCGGTCGGGGGGACGCGCGTGCATGGGGACGGCACCGGCGGACGCCTGAGAGCAGCGGGGTAGCAGAGCGGGCCACCTCGCGCATCCTTCGAGCCGCCTCGCGCCAGTGGGAACCGGCGCGGCCATGGCGACGGGCACTCAGCAGAAGGAGAACACGCTGCTTCACCTCTTCGCCGGCGGGTGAGCGTCCCGGCCCGACCCCGCGGCTCTCTCGGCCCGGCCCGCGCCCTCGATGCGTCTGACCGGTGACCGGCCCTCCCCAGGCCGAGGCGCCGGCTCCCAGAGGAGGAGGTCCCGGCGTCGGGCGGTGATGAGGCCCCGGAGGCGTTGGCCTTCTCCCCTCCTGGGTCCGCATCCCCCAAGGGTGGCTTTACCCGGAGCGGGCTGCTCTCCCACGCCCATCCCCCTCCCCGCGGCGTCTCCAGCTATTAATTCTTTTACACAATTACAGGCTGGTGTGACGAGTGTCACCCGGGGGCGGTCCTGCCTGGTCACTGTGGCTCAGCCGCCCTGGCGACGCTGCCCTTGCAGTCCCTCTGCCTGGGTCTCCCCAGGGCCTGGGCAGTCTGACGGATGCTCGGGCTGGCCGAGGAGCCCCGGGTAGCGCAGGGCCGAGTGCAGACAGTGCAGAGGGCTGCAGGTGTTGGATATCAGCAGGGGCCTGGCAAGTGCTTGCGAACCGTGATGCAGGCCAGCAACCTGTGGGAGAGCTATTGGGGGACCCCGGGAGAAAGTAAGGTCCAGAAGGCGTGTTGAAATGCTTCTTTCCTGCTGGTAGACGCGTCCAAGGTAAGATGTTTCTGTTTTGAGAGCTGCATTCGTTTGGTCATCGTGCTGCTGGTATTTTTCAGTGGAGGCAACGCATTGTTATGGAGGTTGGGTGGTCACGGGGTTAGGAAGGGCGCTGATTTGTTTGTTTCTTCAGAAAACAGGCGTTAAAATGGTTTTGAGTATTACCAGTTTTTTCTTTCTTTCAATACAACCGGTGGCTTTGGGTCCTTCTGGAGTCTTCCAGGTGTTTGGAGTCTTATTTGAGGATCTCACAGGCCTGGCACAGCAGTTTTTAAGTGTGTAGGACATTCTGTATTGAATCAAATTCATTCTGGATTGTCACCTTGACTTGAGTATTTTAGCTTCAGCTTAGACTGCTGCCTAGATATGTGCCTTGTTACAAACAGTGATGGTTGAGAACTTATCTGTGAGAACTACGGTGAAAGGGTTCTGAATTCTATGTACTTCTTATCATAGGTGCTCAGGCAGTTTCTTTGTTTTTCCAGCCCAAACATTCATCTCTTCCCTATCATTCCCTCCCAATCCTTTCACATCATCTCCCTGTTGATATTTCAACTTGGAGGTGGGGAGGGGGGGTGTCCTAAATTATGACAGTGTATGAATTTGTTATTCTGGGGAATTTTAAACAAGTTGGCCATATTATTAAAGCCATTTTTCAAGCCAAGAAGGATAATTTTTTTCTAATGATGTTATACCCAGTGATATTGACTTGTTTTTAGTGAGGTGATCGTGTAAAAAAATTCTTTGTATCTCTCACTGGGAGAGTTACCAGCTCTGGAGCAGGCTCTGTGAGGCTTGCTGCGTAATGGATTGCCCTGTCGGGATGAATCTCCCTGCACGCCCTTCACAGTGCCCTCTGGCTGCTGATTCTCTTACCCTGAGCACCAGCATTGTGATGGAGGAAAACTGATTAAAATGTAGCGAGTTCATTAGAGTAATGCCTGAAGCCCTGAATTTAAAAGGTTTCACTTCCTTCCTTCAAGATTACATCCAGATATTCAAAGAAGAAAATAAATCTTCCAAAAGGAGGCTTTCAGAGTAACTAAATGGATTTTGATTCCTTCCCACTTGCCTAAAATATATTACTTCCATTTCTTTTAGGGAAGAACATTATAGGAGCTAAGTGTTGAATGGGTATATCATACAGTTAAAGTCAGTCAACCCAGTGCTCCCACCTGGGCCAGTGGATGACATGCTGCTTCGCACCAAGTAACTAGTTTCCATGTTGCTAAACTGGCATCTTTCCAAAGAACTAAGTTCACTTCCTTTGAAAAGAAGTCAGCTCCTGCTTTTTAAATGTCACATTTCTCTTGTTTATTGAATAGCCATTGGAAACTAAGACTCTAACATGTTTTGATGTTATCGTTAATTAATGACGTTGAATAAGTATTGTATCAGGTATCACAGGCTTATGAATGGTTAAAAATTAATTTTAGATCCTACAAAATAAAAACTGCACCCAGAACAACTCAGTAGTCTTTCAGATTTAATTATTTTTTTAAAAAGATAATTTCTTGGGTTCTTTGCAAAGGTGAAAATAGTCCTACATCAAGCTGTAAATCATCTTTTTAATCTAGTGTTAAAGAAAAGAACTGGAAGAAAAACTGCCCACAAACCAACGTCTAGAAAATAAGCACGTAGAAAAAGGCTCTGTGCATGTATATGTATACCAAATGTAATTCTATAGTTCATTTTAAAATAGGCTCATATTTTTTAAATTGCTCTCTTCCTTATAATATATTACGTTTTCATGGTGAGTTCTCTGCGGGTATCTTTAGTGGAGCCTTACTGTTCAGTGGTGGCAATGAAGAAGGCAAACATTTCCAAGCCCATGACTGGAGTTCAGTGAGGATGTTACAGTAATTTATGACAGGGCTGCCTAACTTATTCTGATTACATAATTTCTGATCTCTCATTGCTGTGTGTTTGTGTGTGTCAGTATAAATAACTGGACATCCTTATGTGTAGATGTGTAGTTCTCCGATTAGTTCCCTAGGATAAACCATTAGAAATACAATTGCTGAGTCAACACACATTTTTAAGACTTGATACCTACCAGCACGTTCATAAACCATCTCTCAGGGTGGGTGACTTCTGTGTGAGTGAACCTCATTCATTTGATGTTGACTTTTAGTATCTTTAGGGATTTTGCTGTTTTCTGCTTTTTTTCCCTCCTATCTCAAAATCTGGGTAATATTATCAAAGCACAAAATGTACTCACACACATTTTATTGTTATTACATAACAAAACCTATCATTCCTTTTCTACTGTTTAAACTTAACATTTCATTAAGAGAAACACTAAAATCCTCTGAAGTGGCCCTTCTGTGTCTAGGCCTTATGTTTGTTGAGAAAAATCCCTTAACTTTTCCCTGTCCAATGACATGGGGGCTCTGGTTGTCCCTGTGGTGTTAGTGATGTCCTTCCCCTGCTGAGCAAGCGGTAATTCGCAGGGTGTGATTTAGGAGATGTACTCAGCACCTGAAATAGACTAAGCTATCATTGGATTTCCAGGTTAATGGCCTGGATTATATGCTTTAGGTCTTGTTTTTATGGCATGATTTTTTCTTTTGCCATCAAACCATACTTACATAGTCTTTAAAAACATAAAATGGGACTATGGTATGTCTTTAAGGTTTTAAGATATGTAATCCAAGATATTTTCAAAATTCAGTATTTTTCTCCCCTGTATGGACAGCTGTCACCTGGGGCACTCCTGTACTGTGCTTTTCCCTACAGGTTAATCTGTATCAGCTAGTGGTTACTTTTGAAGTATTGAGCACATGTTAATATATTTGCTAGGGGGACAATGTAGAGAAGATACAAGACTTATTTCAAATGCTTAAAGAAATTGTGGTAAGACAAATATAATGTGCACATAATATAAGTATACTAGGAATATAAATTGATTTCATCCAGTGTATATCATACATATAACAAACATTTAAAAACTGTATGGTGTTTGGATGAAAGATTCCTGCTGGAACTTAAGCTTCCTGAGGATAGCAGCATGTCTGTTTTCTTCACTGGTGCATCCCAAGTACAGTATCCCCAGATACTGTCACAGATGCTTAATCAACACTTGTTTAATGATTAACTCAGTGAATAAAAGGTATTATGGGTCGTGCCTGGGAGTATAGATTGATGGGCTTGTTAAATTGTCCCAAATTAAGAGAAGCAGTACTTTGATTATTTGTGAGTTGTGAACATGGTTCTATATTAAGATTTGCTGAAACTGTATTGGCATAGGTAAAATTGATTTTAGACAGAGAGAGGAAGGGAGAAAGAGAGAGAGAGAGAAACATTGATGTGTTGTTCCAGTTATTTATGCGTTTGTTGGTTGATTCTTGTATGTACCCTGACCGAGGATTGAACCCACAACCTTGGCATATCGGGACAATGCTCTAACCAACAGCTACCTGGCCAGGGCAAGGTAAAATTATTTTGGATTTGTGTATTTTTGAAAGATACTTCAGGTTCAGAAGGTATTAGAGTTTTTTATGCATTCCCAGTGCTATTTTAAAATTTCTTCTAAATGAGCTAGAAGACAGGAAATCGCATCTAAACTATGGATAATTAGCTGTATCAAAAACTGCATTTTCCTTTGACTGAGTGAATACAGAATTTGCATAAACAAAATCTTCTAAGCCTTATGCCAGAAAATTCTATGTGCAGAGGTACTATTGTTTTTCAAGGAGTGCCTAGAGAGGTAGCAGATGAAAGGTGAGGTGGGGTCACTGGGCCTGGCAGTGCCCTTGGCTGGTAAAATTCGTATCATAGTTAATGTAAAAGCTGTGAGTCTGGAACCTAGTTTCCTGTCAATTGGGTGATGAGTATAATAAAAAAGCACATTGGTCTTAGCTGTAGCACTTCAAATGAGTTGGTATATATGTAGAAAACAGAGGTTCTTGTTGAAAATACCAAGTTTTTAAACATGGTACCTATAACTTGAAACTCAGAGTTAAAAGGTAAACACTTGTGTACATAATTAAAACTTTTATTGTCTCTGATCACATAAAGATACGTGTGTGTAGTAATAATCTAGCTTTGTTCTGCTATAAACTGGAGGAGAGGAGCCCAATTCACCGGAGGGGGGTGGGGAGGCGGATCAAGTCAGGCCTATGTGAGTGAAAAGATAAACGGCTGAATATATCTTTATGTAACAAAAACAAGACTTCAGTTCTGGGCAGGAAGACTGAGAGAATGGGGGGAGGAATGTTTTTCTAGAAAAGGAAATAAGTAGTAAAAGAGGGGAAAGGCACAGAATAATCCAGGTGATTTTTTTAGAAAATTAGGCAAGTAGATTTCAGAAAGTAAGTACCTGTTGTGACTGCTGAGACAAGTAATGTTACTGCTCCTCGTGGTCTTGCTGCTGCTTCGTTCAAACCCTTTGGGTGATTTTCTGAATGGACTATCCCAGAGAGGTTCCTCTGGACTTTGGCATCAGTGATTAGAGCAGTATTACCTGAGGGGCAAATTAAATTAACATCCAGGGTGTTTCCTCATAGCTGTTAGAAACAGCCCTAACTGCTTTTTGGAAGATTAGTGATAAGAGTAAAGCCCCCTTGCCCTGACCGGTTTGGTTCAGTGGTTAGAGCCGCAGCCCGTGGACTGGAGAGTCCTGGGTTCGGTTCCAGCTAAGGGCACGTACCTTGGTTGCAGTTTGTCCCCGGCTTCGGTTGGGGTCGTGTGGGTGGCAACCACTCGATGTGTCTGATGTGTCTCTCACATCGATGTTTCTCTCTTTCTCCCTCACTCCCTCCCGCTCTATTTAAAGATAAATGCAAAAATGTCCTCAGGTGAGGATAAAAAAAAAAGAGTAAAGCCCTCTAGGAGCTGTCTTGAAAAGCTTGGGTGTAAGGCTTTTTTTTTTATGACGCTCATTTAGGAGGCTTTCAGTTGTAAATAATAAAAAATTCAGTTCCAACTGTCTTGATTATTGCACATACCTCTGAGTTCTAGAGAAAGTGAGGCTTCAGTGAGGACTTCTCTAAATAGCTCCTTTGTGTCACCAGGGACCTTCTAGAAATACCTGCTTGACCTCCAGTGTTGGTCCTGCACGAACACAGCATGGCTTACTGCAGCTCCCGGTGCTTCTCCACCATTAGCAAGTCTAGCTGGAACTTAACTCTGATTGGACCAACCTGGACATGCACCCATCTCTAAACCAGTCATTGCTCCCTGGGGAACTAGGCTACTTGGGCTGAATCATGTACCCATTGCTGAACACGTGGCGACATTGTGATTGAGTCAGGGCTAAGCTAGAAATGGGTACAATCCCATCTAAGCTACCACTTAAGAAATCTGGGATTGATCTTGTTAAGACAGGAAGAGGGGATGGAAGCTGGGAGACAGACAGGCAGCAATGGCCTCCACGTTGGTTATACTGCCTTCAAATATAGGGTCCATTTTATAGCCGTCTCAACCTCAGCCAGATGAGTATTTGCTTGGGGGTGGGGCAGGGCTGTCCTGTGACTTGTAGGGTGTTTAGCAGCCTCCCTACTACCTACTAGATGCTGATACCTGCTGCCCCAATGTCAACAACCAAAAATGTCTCCAGACTTTGCCAGATGTCAGAGGGTGGGGGCAGATTGTCCTGGTTGAGAACCGCGGTCTAGAGTAGTGGTCTTCAGACTTTGGTCACACAGCCCTATGATTAAAACATTTATGCATATCCCATGAATATTTATGTTGCTCTATTAATTTTACACATACTAGAAAAGATGCACAAATAGAAATTAAATGGTAGAGATTATAATGGTTAGTGTAATGAAATTCTGTTTCTCTCTGTACTATTTTCTTCCTGTACGTTTGTGGATCATCGTGCGCACCTCTTCAGGTATGTCCCCCAATTTGGATACTGGTGGTCTAAAACATTGGCATCTCATCAGGATTAGTCTGTTTCTTGATGCCTGCACCGTGTCCCCGTGCGAGTGGATGTTGAACGCAACTTTTCCTGTTGGCTGAGCATTGGCGCCCGGGCCCTGAGCTAAACCCAGAGAAGCCTGCTCTAAGAGGGGCAGAGTCTGCCCGACTGCACCGACCTTTCCACCCTGGGCGTATGTGTAGAGCAAGAAGGTTATAGTTGTCAACACTGTGGCCTGTGGAGTGTTAAAAGGGGCTTTTCCTGTCACTGTCTCCTTCCCTGTGCCCAGCCCCGAGTGGTCTGGGCTCCATGTACAGAGGGAGCTGGTGAGGCTGAGAGACAGGTCACTTGCTCTGGGGCCAGAGGCTTCCTGCAGATGGGAGGCTGCTGCATTAGCCCATGCCAGCAGGTTGAGAAGGACGTGGGGTCACTTCCTACCTAGTGCCAGTCTTGTCGCCTCATGGGGGCATGGAAAGATACTAGTGGGCCCTGTTGGCTTGTGTAAAGCAGCATGGGGACCAGAGGAAGGAAAGGCACCTAGTGCTGTTTGCAGGGGTCCCAGACCAAGTAAGGCTGAAAGGAGATTGGGGGAGGGACTTGGTGGGACCAATATGGGGGTTCCCAGTATTAGGGCTCTTGGTGAGGTTGCACACCACTTTAAGGACGCCTGCACACCATCTGCACTGAAATCATAACATTGGCTGCGGCCCCCCATACAGTACACTGCCTGGGGGGCCCACAAGACCAAACCATTAACTTAAGACGGCTTCTTCCTGTCTTCATGCCTGGAGAGGCAGGAAAGAGGAGGTGAAAGAGCAGACCACATGTCTAGCTGGCAGTGGTTTTGAGTCAGATTTGAGATTGACGTTTTAGTTGGCACTGATTTTAAAAGCTACCAGAAAGTCATGGAACCTGCCTGTGACTCACAGGTAGGAAAGGGGGGTTCAGTAGAGCACAGCTGAGAAGCAGTGATGGGGAGGGCGGGCCAACAGAGTTGATGTCTCCACCCTTTCTGAATTGAGACTGGAAAATTTCTGTTAATAAATCCTGCAGAGTCCTGGTGGATGGGGCTTCATCGAGCTAGTTGACCAAGGTTAGGAGCCAGGCTGATGTTGAAGGGCTTCTTTGTATCAAACAACTGAGAATGGACAGGAATTATACAAAGAATGTAATTTGTTGTACTCTTAAGTGCTGTGAACCTAACATGATAAAATATTTTGAGAAAAGTTTGGAAAGCTAGTCTGGAGAAGTCAGTATTTTGATTCATGTGTCTTCTCAGACTGGTGAATGTCTTGTATGTGTTGGCTCATGGAGAAAGAAAAAGAAGCTGAGCTGAAAGATACTTTTAAAATTCTGCTATGAAGTGTTTTAAGTTTCAGGAAGGACATTTTTGCATTTATCTTCAGATAGAGCAGGAGGGAGAGAGGGAGGAAGAGAGAGAAAGAAACACCGACGTGAGAGAGACACATCGAGTGGTTGCCACCCACACGACCCCAACCAGGGCCGGGGACAAACTGCAACCACGGTACATGCCCTTAGCAGGAACCGAACCCGGGACTCTCTGGTCCGTGGGCTGACGCTCTAACCGCTGAGCCAAACTGACCAGGGCTCCTTTGGACATTTTTTTCATCTAAGAGTTTTTATCCTAGTAGGTAAGGAGAGATTTACTTCTGAGAGGTAACATTGTTTATAATCCTTAGTATGTCCCCTGGTAAGTGGTCTAGAAAACCAGGCAGGACCTGGTCACCACCACCCCGCTTTCTACCACGGGTACAGTGTGCAACAGGTAACGAGTGACTGGTAGTGAGTGTGGCTGGCCATCCTCAAAGAGCACGCCGACTCATTGATAGCAGGACATTGCCTTGTTAGGCAAGCACACCGCCCTGAAGGCCATCCTTTGATCAGTGGCATAGATTTGGATGACAGTTGGCCAGATAAGGAGTGCAGCTGACTTGGGGACAAAGCAAAGGTGGTTGACCTGTGAACTTGACTTTCTGATGAAATAATTTTCCCAGAAGCTGTTCTTTTCCGGTATTGAACATGAATGAGTTTCCGCTATGTCTTTATCTTATTCTGTAGCATGTAAGTTTTCCAGTGTTTTAAAATTTCATACTTTTAAGCACATGGTTATGGTAATAGATAAGAGTAATTATTTTTGTGTGAATAGACATGTTTAGGAAGTTGTTGTTGTTTTTTAACGTCTTTTAAAAAAAAAAATCCTCACCTGAGGATACTTTTTCCATTTATCTTCAGATAGAGTACGGGGGAGGGAGGGAGGGAGGAAGAGAAACATTGATGTGAGAGAGACATATCGATTGGTTGCCTCCCACACAACCCTGACCAGGGCTGGGACCGAGCCACAACCGAGGTACGTGCCCTTGACCGGAACCGAACCCTCGACTCTCTAACCACTGAGCAAAACCAGCTAGGGCTTAACCTCTTTTTTTAAACACTAGATATATTCTAGTGCTTAGAGCCAATTATACAGAACAGCATTCAGGCTCACAATTTTTCTTGATACAAAAGGACACATTAGAGTTTTAAAGTCCTACGTGACTGATAAGCAATTTTCCATTTTGAGAGAATGAAAATAGTATAAATGAGCTAACAAAGCTATCTGCAATACCTGTCTTCCCGTGATGCTCCCAGGGAGGGTGCCTGAGCTCGGGGGGACAAACACAGGCTTTGGACACAGAGGGTCTGGATTTGGGTTTCAGTTTAGACACTAAGCTGCTTTGTGACTTTGAGAAAGTGTATATAACCTCATTGAGACCCTGGTTCCCTATCTATAAAGTAATACCGGGTAATACCGCCCCACAATCCCTGAGGGGTAAATGCCAGCCATTTCATACTCCATGACCTTCCTGCCGGCTCCCGCCCCGTCCTGACCAATGCCCTGCCTTGCTTTTGTGGTTAATGGGCTTTGGCCCACAGTTTCAGAAACAATGTGTAGATAAACAGCTTAATTTTAGGGTGTAGTATTGTCATGATTTTAAAGCAGGTTTACCTAGCCCTGGCCGGTTTGGCTCAGCGGTTAGAGCGTCGGCCTGCGGTCCAGAGAGACCTGGGTTCGGTTCCCGCTAAGGGCATGTACCTCGGTTGCAGTTTGTCCCCGGCCCTGGTTGGTCGTGCGGGAGGCAGCCACTTGATGTGTCCCTTTCACGTCGATGTTTCTCTCTCTCTCTCTCTCCCACTCTATCTGAACAAAAAAATGGAAAAATGTCCTCGGGTGAGGATAAAAAAATAAATAAAATAAAAATAAACCAGGTTTACCTAAATAACCCAAAATGGCTATTCCCAACCCACCTCCATACATTTTATTCTCTTTTTCTGACATTTAGATTCCTTGGGGTGAGTTGAAGCTAAATAATAGTTCCTGCCTCGTAGGATTGTTGGAGGATGGCATGCTTGTCATGAGATAATCATTCCCCAATGGTGGGAATGCTAGTATTTAAACCGCTAGCTTCCAGCTCAGAGTTACCAGGATTTGACTTGCTCTGTTGAACTGTGTGTTCCGGATTATAAAATACTGCACGGGGACTTGACCCCATTCCTTACTCAGGCTCTGTGCTAGGCACTGGGTTCGCTGCCACACTTCTAACGCCTACATCTGGTGGAGGAGGGAAGCCAACGTAATGTTCTGGGAGCAGGGGCTGCCCTTCCTGCCTCTTGGCATCACTTTTCCCCTCAGAGGTACTGGTGCGGTATCATTTAAGGGAGCCACCTGTGTGCGCCAGGTCCTCCTGTACCGTAGCAGGTGCTCCTGGGGACGGCCACTTGTCATAGCAGGCAGACAGAAGTGCTATCTTCAGACATTTAGGTCCCTTAAAAGACACTCTCCTTGAAACTTCAATGTAATAATTCCTCTGCTCAGCAAATGCTGTTTGTGAACTTGGGAACCTGATGCCAGGGATCCATAGATGAGTAAGACGTCCTGAGCCTTCGTGTTTTCCGTGGAGTAGACATTTCATGGGCATTACTGTTTAAGAAAAGACGGAGGGAGATATTTTAGGACAAGTGAGTTGTCTTTAAAAAAACATTTTTAATTCAGGTAATATTTTAACATGAAAAATTGTAAAAGAGAACCCTGACTCAGAGACAGTGCGACTGCTCAAAACACAGAGGATGAGTTGATTAGTTCTGACCTCAAGGGCTTGGCTGTTAAAGTAAGCTTTAGGTTAACTTTCAATGGAGTCCAAATTAATTAGATTTTAATAAAAGTTTATTGTAGTATACACTGATTTTCAAATAGTAGCATTACCTGAAGAATGATTGTGTCAGACTGAAAAAATGCATTTTCTAGAATATTCATTGCAACATGGTAGTGAAATTGGAAATGACAGAAATGTCTAACAGTAGGAAATTGGTTAAAGTATTATACATCAATACAGAAGAATAGTATGCAACTTTTACAAATGATGTAAGTGTATTTATTGACATTCACAGTATCTAGATAACTGGGGAAAAGAGAGAGATTAAAAAGCCAGTGATGAAAAGCCCTAAAGGATGTGCTAACATGTTAGCAATGTTTATCTCTTTAGCTGCTGGGATTTCAACTCTAATTTTTTACCTCCCTGTGTGTTCTAATTATGAAACAAACCTACGTCTCTTTTTCAATAAAGAAAAGATCAATTTCACATTGTGTGTGTGTAGAGAATGGTATGGCTTTTCTGACCCTGTTGTGATTTCTTTTCTTACAGCTGTGGGGGCACGGTGGGTGCTGTTTTCACTTGTCCACTCGAAGTCATTAAGACAAGGTTGCAGTCTTCGAAATTAGCTCTTCGGACAGTCTATTATCCTCAGGTTCATCTGGGGACCATTAGTGGAGCTGGAGTGGTGAGACCAACGTCAGTGACACCTGGACTTTTACAGGTTCTGAAGTAAGTTCAGTCCCCATTCTGGTCTCTTGCCACACGCCCCGCCCCCACTGTCAACATAGATGTTTATTAACCATCAGTGGGGATGTTCTGTTTGCACAGCCTTTGTCCAAACCTAAGAATTAGGTTTCTGTACCAATACCTTTGAACTCTGACCTTGCTTCCTTGCCAGAAGGGCACCCAGCATGCACGTGGTCACCATCCAGGGACAGTTAAAGCAAACCTAACAAAGCAAACCAAAAAATCATGTTTAAATTGTGACATCAAAGTGTTGTTGCTCAAAATCTTTGGAGGGCTAGCAGGAAGCTATGGGGTGGTAGAATGAAGTTAAAAGTTTTAAATTTCACAAGAGAAGGGTTTTGAATATTTTAAAAAGTAATCTGGAAACAAAATGTTTTTCTTTTTTTTAATTTAGAAATAATTTTACATTTTTAAAAAAGTTTCAATATATAGTAAAATGGTCTTTAAATTTTTTGTTTCATATCTAGGCTACCTGCCTAATTTATTATTTTTACTGCATTAAAAATGTCTCATTTGCTTAGGAAGTAGCTAAATATTCATAAGTTGAATTTTACTTATTGGTATGTATGCTTAAGGCAAAATCAGAAATTCAGAAGAGTGCTTGAGGATATCTGAATTTTACCTTGGGCTCTGTGCTTTAAAAGATGTTCGTAAATGATAGTTGAATTTAACTACACCTGATATTCAGGTGTCTGAAACTTACCACTGGAAGAGGGTGTGTTCAAGAAAGACATCGCTCTTTATCAGTGTAGTTGTTTAGCTGGGAACTTAGAAAAAGATACAGTAAAGTGGAAATGCTCTGTCTGAATAACCACAACACATAGCACTTTGGACAGAGTTCAGTCACATTTTAGATAAGGTAGCATGAGTTGGAAAGCACTTCATTTATTTTAGGTACGTTTTGTTTGTAAAGCCTGCTTACAAGTCACCCGGGCATCCATGCCAAACATGTGGATGAGGTTGCATCCAAGCTTATTGAGCAAAACTCAACAAAAGACCAGCTGCTGAGGGCGAGGACCCAAGTGAGAGAATCAGAAGCCCAGCCAGAGAAAGGAGGCCGGCACCCCACACCCCAGATACCCACTTTTCAAATTAAACAGTGAGAAGGGGAGGAGAGATCACAGAGGCAGCAGGTTAGGGATGGGCCCGGGAGACAGGGACGGGGGCACAGATGGGAGACCCACTCTGATCTCAGGAAGGAGAGACAGCCCCACGTCCTCAAGAAGACATGACTGTGAAAACATCCCCATCCTGGTTCACCTTTTTATACCTTTGGCCAGTGGCAGTGTCTCAAATGGCACTTTCTTCCGAGGAACATAAAGTACTTTGGACATAATGAAACAGACAAGGAATTTGCCATCTTTACTAACATCCTATATGAACTTCCTCTTATGTGTTTGCAAATAACTCATGACTAGTGAGTTTATAGGTTCACTGTAACTGGGACACAGTTACCCCAAAGTTGTGGGTGTTAATGGGCCAAGCCTGTAGGTAGATAAGATAAATGAGAACTGTTTCTATAGTTCAGGTGTTTGAAGTTGCATGTTCTGTCTCTGGTGTCTCTCTAGCTCCGATAAATCTCTATATTACATGTATTTTCTCTCCCCAGTTAGGACTGTTGTTTACTAAAATGAAATAAAAAGAAAAAGGCCTCTCTGTTTTTTCAAGTCCAGGAGCAGTGCCCCCAGCACAGTGCACACAGACGCCCGTTTCACTGGGGGCTCACAGCAGTAGCTACGTAGTAGTTAGATGCCGCTTACACATGAGCTCACTCTAAAACCATTTGTTCTATCTCCATCTCAAAATATAAGTAATGGAATTTTAAGTAAAATTCTTGTTATAATGATATTTTGTTAGAAAAGTATTTATAAAGTGGCATTTTTCACCCAAGAGCTGTTTCATTAAACTTTATTTCATCAGCTTGATAGATGTACATTATTAAGATTCTCAGCAGATATTTAATAGCTTTCAGTTAAAAAATGGCTGCTTTTATATAGTATTACTTCATTGACTTTCACACCAGCCCTGTGAGATTAGCACTCAGTCAGGATATGACCCCCTTTTATAGATGAGGAAATGCAAATTGGAGTTCAACAACTTACTCAAGGACATTTTTAATGTATATTCACCTATTTCAAAGAAAGATGTGAAAGCATTAAACAGTCCCGAATGCCCTCTGGGGAGCTCATCTTCTGCTGGGGACAAGGGTCTGGAGACTTGGGACCCACCAACTGGCTGCTGCTTCTGTCTCCTTTGCTGTGTCTCCTGCCTGACAACCTCTTGTTGGAGGGCCCCAGGGCTCAGACCCCACCTCTCCTCTGAGCCACTGTACGTCCAGCTGCCTGTTGGACACCTCCTCTTGGGTGTATGGTGGCACTCAAAGCATACCTGTGCAGAGCTGAGCTCCCCAACTCTGCTGCTCCTAGAGTCTCTGCAGCAGTTAAAGCAATTCTGGCCTCCACTGCACGGATCTAAAAAGCTTCAGTCATCCTTGGATCTTATTTCTCACACCCACAGCCACTTCTGTCCTCTCTGCC
The DNA here is from genome assembly GCA_030848825.1 of Tadarida brasiliensis. NCBI lineage: Eukaryota > Metazoa > Chordata > Mammalia > Chiroptera > Molossidae > Tadarida > Tadarida brasiliensis. The sequence goes on from CM061264.1 coordinate 6,260,839, forward strand.
TTCTGAACATGCACATGTGACCCCTTGTCACCGCTTGTCCACTGCTGTCCTGATGGAATTCACCAAGTCTCACCTGGGTTATCGCATGAGCTCGTCACTGGTCTGGCCCGAGACCTGCTCCCCTCCCCATCCTCAGTCTGTTCTCCACCAAGATCCTCGCTCACATCTCTCCAGGGACTACCCTCGCCTGTCCCTACGGCCTGCCAGTCTCCACACAGCTGTCACCCTTCCCATTATTTCTCTGATGTTTCCCCTCCCACACCCCTTCAGCTGTCCCTTTAAAGGGCCAGGAACTTTGACACATTCCACCTCAGGGCCTTGATCCTGGATGATATCTGCATGGCCAGCTTGGCCAGACACGGCCAGCTCCCAGGTGTTGCCCTTGTAGGAAGGCCTCGCAGTGACTGTGCTGTTTGAAACTGAGCCTTCCCTCATGCTCCAGCCCTCCTTCCTGCCTTATTTTTATGCCCAGCACTTGCCTCCATCCAACATAAGAGTGTAACTTACTTGTTCATATTGTTTCTCTTCTCCCCCGCCCCCACCAGAATGAAAGTTCCTCAGAGGTAGGGACTTGGATTTGTTTTGATCACCGAGGTGTCCCCAACCACCTAGAATGCTGCCTGTCACATAGCAAGCAAGCATTCAGTATAAATAGAATGAATGAATGGATTTTGGCAATCAGTAAGATACCACATATAAAGAGCTCAATGTAAATAATAAAAACACACCCCATATAAATAATAAATATTAGCTGCCATCATAATATGCGCTTCCTGTACCTTTTAAATGTAAGATTTATAACTGTGTTTCTTAGTAGCCAAGGCAAAAAGGGGACTATCATATTACATAGTTCTCTTCTAAAGAAAGCATGCCCGCTCTTTAGGGGAAATGGTATGTCTTCCTGCTACTGAGTTCTAACAGTGGCCTGCCACTCACCCCTGCAGACAGTGCGCCAGCAGGAGCAGCTTTGTCTCCTGGGGTGGGCTGGGAGAAGGTGACTGCTTTGCACTCTGCCACCACCCTGGTTGAAGCCACCTCTCTTCTCTCCCTGGATTATTGTTGGACTGCTTTCGGGTTCCTCCGGTAACCTTCCCTAGCAAGGACAGGGGTGATGCTTAGGTTGTTCTTATTAGTCTTACTCTTTCAGGAAGCACCACTATAAAAGACTTAACAGGCAACAGAATTTGGTTACAGGCACTTAGTTTTTCAAAATGCAAATTGGCGTTTGCTTGTCACAGGCTAACCTGTTCGAGAAAACATTTTCTCTATTGCAACACCAGTAACCTTTATGTTTTGAATATAGTTACTTAAAAAGGCTCTCGCTGCCCTGGTCGGTTTGGCTCAGCGGTTAGAGCGTCGGCCCACGGATCAGAAAGTCCCAGGTTCGGTTCCTGCTAAGGGCACGTACCTCGGTTGCAGTTTGTCCCTGGCCCCAGTTGGGGCCGTGTGGGTGGCAACCAGTTGATGTGTCTCTCTTACATCGATGTTTCGATGTTTCTCTCTCCCTCCCGTTGTGTCTGAAGATAAATGCAAAAATGTCCTCGGGTGAGGATTTTTAAAAAAAGCTCTCACTGTTAAATTTGCCAAAGGGGAATAATGTATCAGTTTGTTTCATGTATCTGTTTTAAAAAGTCTATGACTTAATCTTTTTTTTTTTTTTTTAAATCAGCTCCTTCTGTTTTACATTACTCAGATAATTTTTACTTGGATGCCTTTTTAATCTGAAAAGTAATATATTAGATCTAGTCTGTATCTTGTAAAAATAAAACTGATGTATTCAGATGAGATCTTTGTCTTGGATCATGATCTAAAACTCTGGAAGATGAAATGTTCCAGATAAGGCCCTAGCTTCTTTTTGCATTTCTTTCCTAAATGAAAGTTGCTATGACTGTGGGAAAATCAGTCGATCTGATCCTAACACGTGTTATTTTGAGGCTGAAGTGTACCATTTATAGTAGGCACTTGATTGTTCCAGAAAAGTTTTGTACACAGCCCCCAAGGTTAGAAGTTTGAATTATGTAACAGATTTGACTTCTTGCCCACTGTTAATATGCGTCACTATGGAGACAGTCTCTGCGCAGTGCTGAAGAGGCCGGAGTCACTTGAGGACGGATGTTCCCTACTGCATTATAGATGGGAGGATCAGGCTTCCTGGAGCCAGAGAGTCCCGCAATTGTGTCTAAATGACCCCTGCGCTGGCCCCACTGTGTCCATTAGTGGGAACCACAGATAGCATCTCAACCTGAAACATTTTGTTTTGAATATACCGACCATTTGAAAGTCTTTTACATACTATAAGGTATAGGTCACTTCAAGGTGTTACTTAAGAAAAGATTTTGTTCAGAGAGCTGGGCTTCTTATCAGTCCTGTTGTAAGAAAGAATACAAGTCAAGTAATTCAAGTGAAAACACAAATGACTTGTTTTGGGCCAGTCTGAAAATTCACTGGAACTCCATGAGCTTCGTTTGACTTAGATTGACACAAACCTAAGAATTATCTTCACCCCAGCCCTCATTCCCATAACTTGAGGGCTGTAATCATGAGTTCAATATTTTTTATAGCCTATGGCCTATAGTTTATTTTTATTTTTTTAACTTTTAATTCTAAAATAATTTCAAATTTATAGGAATGGTTCAAATAACTTGCTTATACTCTTTACCTCAAGTTGTAGGTTTTTAACACATTGCCACATTTGGGTTTCATTTTGTTCTCCATACATCCATGTTTTTCTGAACCATTTGAAAATAGGTTCCACACATTGTGCCCCCTTACCCTTAATTCTTCAGCATTATTTCCTAAGAATAAAGATACAGACTTAAAACCACAGCAGCTTTCAAATTCAGGCACTTTAATATTGATATACTACTTTTTAATCTGCAGTTTTTTTCCACTTTTCTGTTAGCTATTGTAGATGATTGATTTAGCACAAGAACTAAATTTTGTTTTAAACTTGTTTCCTGCCAATCTCTTCTGCCCTCTCAACCCTTTTTGTTTTATTTTGTTAATCCTCACCTGAGGATATTTTTCCCTTGATTCTTAAATAGAGTGGAAGACAGACAGACAAACCGACAGACATCGATATGAGAGAGACACATAGACTGGTTGCCTCCCACATGGCCCCAACTGGGGCTGAGGATCAAACCTGCAACCCAGATACGTGCTCTTGACTGGGAATCGAACCTGCAACCCTTTGGTCCATGGGCCAACACTCTAACCACTGAGCCAAACTGGTCAGATTGCTCTCAGCCTTTTTAGTGAGTCTTTTCTTCCTTTTTCTCCCTATGGGTTTTTTGTTTTGTTTTTTAAACAGCTTATTAAGATGTAATTCACATACAATTTACCCATTTAAAGCAGTTAACTGTTTTTAGCATGTTCACAGAGTTTTGTGCAACCATTGTGACAATGATTTCAGAGCATTGCGTCCCCACTAAGAGAAACCCCTCACCATTTTCAGTCACACCCTGTCCTGCACCCCTGAGTCCCAGCCCTAGGCAGCCAACCACTAATCTGTTTTCTGTCCCTACATTTGTCTCCTCTGGACTTTTCATATAAACGAAGTCATATAGTGTGTTTATGGCCTCTTGCGTCTGGCTTCTTTCATTTAACCCAGTGTTTCTTGAGGTTCATACTTGTTGTAGTATATGTATCAATGCTTTTTATTTTTGAATAACATTTCATTGTTATGGCTACATCTTATTTTAAATACATTGCTTTGGCCTTGCCCATATGCCATGAAAAGAAGAGAAAAGATATCTACCCTGTTCTTGTAGTGAGATGTGACTCCCTCGTTGTCTAGTGTGAGGAACAAAGTACCTTTGTGTGACACTTAGGGGTGACAGAGGGTTTAGTCTGGACCACACAAACAAGAATGTATCTTGGGATCACTTAAAGGGTTTGGGTTTATACCTGCCAGCAAGGAAAAAATTTTATGATTAGAAAATATAACTATTATCTTCCTAATAATTTGAAGTAGCTTAATAGCTTTATTGAGATATTATTCACATATCATAAAATTTATCCTTTTAGCCCTGGCCAGTATGGTTCAGCAGTAAGAGTGTCGCCTGGGGACCAAAGAGTCCTGGGTTCGATTCTGGCCAAGGGCACGTATCTCAGTTGTGGTTCGTCTCCAGCCCTGGTTGGGGTTGTGCGGGTGGCAACCAATCAATGTGTCTCTCTCACATCGATGTTTCTCTTTCTCTCTCTCTCCCTCTCTCCCTCCAGTGCTATCTGAAGGTTAATGTAAAAATGTTCTTGGTTGAAGATTAAAAAAAATCCTTTTAAAGTTTCCAGTTAAGTGGGTTTTAGTATATTTACAGTTATATGACCATCACCATATCTTTTATTTTTTCTTTATTGATTTTAGAGAGAGAGGAAGGGAAAGGAAGACAGAGAGAGAAACATCGGTGAGAGAGAACATTGATGGGCCGCCTTCTGCATGCCCCCGACTGGGGATTTGGCTCACAAACCCGAGCATGTGCCCTGACTGGGAATCAAACCTGCGACCTCTTGGTGCATGGGTCAGTGCTCAACCACTGAGCCACACCAGCCGGGCACCATCACCATATCTTATTTCTAGAACATTTTCATCACACCAAAAAGAAAGTCATTCCCCATTCCTTCTCCACCAACCCCTGGCAACCATTAATCTAGTTCATAATCTCTATAGATAAGTATTTTATTCTTTTGATACTATTATAAATGGAATTACTTTTTTTTTCTTTATTGATTTTAGAGAGAGAGAGAGAAACATCGATGAGCAAGAACATTGATTGGCCGCCTCCTGCATATCCCCTTCTGGGGATTTGGCCCACAACCTGGGCATGTGCCCTGACTGGGAATTGAACCGCAACCTCTTGATGCATGGATCGACGCTCAACCACTGAGCCACACCGGCCAGGCTGGAATTACTTTTTATTTCCATTTTTAGATTGTGCATTGCTACTATATAGACATACAATTGTTTGAGGGTTTTTTGTACATTAATCTTATATCCTGCAACCTTGCTGAACTCATTTATTAATTTTTAGTGGATTCCTTAGTATTTATATATATAATGTGTGTGAATAAAGATAGTTTCACTTTTTTCTTTCCAATCTAGATACCTTTTATTTCTTTTTTCCTTGTCTAATTGCTAGCCTACTGCTTTTTAGGTATAAGCTCTTAAAGGTATAAATATTCTTTATTATCAAGCTATTGAACTATTTTATGAACAGCCAAAATTTGGAGAGGAGTAGCTAAGATTCAAAATTTTATTTAGTTTGTACATTCAGAGAGTCTAGACCATTGAATTTACACTGATCTGAGGACGGAAAGAAAACTACAAGTGGAGAAAACTTTAACATTAGCCAACATGCCAGGGACCAAAACATCAACTTAACCTCTTGTGCACCAAAAAGTTCAGCTTGGTTTTGGAAACGTTTTCTCTGTGGAAAAAGAGGACGTTTGTAGAATTCGGATTGGCAGGATTCACTTTACTGTTAGTTTTATAGGACTGTCTTTTCCATAAAGTGAAAACGATATCTTTTTATCTTACCTTCAGTGTCATAATGAAGGTAAAACAGTATATAAACCTTGGAAGTGATGTGATTATTTCTAAGCTTGACCAACTTAGAATGCTGTCAAATTGGAAGTACGAATTCCCAAGAAAATTCTCAGTAAGGAAAGGAGATTGGATTAGAGAGGACCCTAATTTAACCATGTAAATTCTCTTAGATACCATGAAAATTTAGCCATTGAAAAGAATAAATTTAACCAACTTAAAGAATCATTATGTTAGAGTGTTTTATGCAATACTTTTAGGATTTTCTTAGTCACTTTTAATCAGAAACTATATTTAACAGTTGTTTGTTTTTGTACCTGTTGGCAGGGGTATGGAGAAACTGGAACCCTTGTGTGCTGTTGGTAGGAATGTAAAATGGTGCAGCTGCTGTGGTGGACAGTATGGCACATTTGCAAAAAATTAAACCTAGAATTACCATATGCTCCAGCAATTCCATTTCTGGGTATAGACTCAAAAAAATGTAAACGAGGGACTTGAACTGGTATTTGGACACTCATGTTCATAGCAGCATTATTCACAGTAGCCAAAAGGAGACAGCAACCCAGGTGTCCATTGACAGATAAATGGATAAACAAAATGTGGTCCATTTATACAACGGAATGTTATTCAGGTTAAAAAAGAAGGACAGTCTGACTTGCGCTACATCGTGGATGAACCTTGAGACACAATGCTAAGTGAATTGTGCCTGTCACAAGAGGACAAAGACTGTGTGATTCCATTCATTTGAGATCTCTAGAGGAGTCAAATTCATAGGGACAGAAAGTAGAATGGTGGATGCCAGGAGCTAGAGGAGGGGAGGATGGGAAGTTAGGGTTTAATGGGTATGGAATTTCCGTTGAGAAGATGAAAAAGTTCTGGAGACGGATGGTGGTGATGGTTGCATAACATTGTACTTAATGTGAATATACTTAATGCCTCTGAAATGTACACTTAGAAATGGTTAAAATGGTAAAAATTTGTTACATATATGTTACCACAATAAGAAAAAAGAAAAAGCAGGCACAGTATTCTCTTTGAACTTGAGGTACTAGGCTGTAAATAATGTCCATCCAGTCCATGAAAATTATTGGGTTTTTCTATTCTGAGGATGTGTGTGTAGGGCTCTCCCACATAGGTAAAAATCTAAAGATGGGATTATTATAAATAAGGAAACAGTCCAAAGAAGTGCCATCCAAGGAAATCTCTGAACCTATTTCTCAGTGAACCTTATTACCATGCGGACATTGTTCTCACGTCAGACCCTACGCCCACCGGGTTTCCAGCACAAACCCTGGACGCCTCGCTCCCATGTGAACAAGGGAAAAGGCCCCTCAAAAACATGTCTGGCTGATGCTTCCAAAGCATGGCTTTTCACTGGGTTGGTGTAGCTGTTTTCTTCAGCCTTCCGATTCTGTATTGTAATATAATCAGATAAAGCTTGGCGTCCTGTAAGAATCTCTTTATTCAAGGAACTAGTGGGAAGGCTGACACTTGTTTTGCATAGGCCTTGCTTAAGGATTTTAAAGATAGATCTTTTTTTATTGCTCAGGTCGATCTTGGAGAAGGAGGGACCAAAGTCACTTTTTAGAGGCTTGGGTCCAAATTTGGTTGGAGTTGCACCGTCAAGGTAAGCATTCAGCTTTCAGCTGGTTCCCTGCATACGTCTGTAATATGCTCGGGCCTCTCCTTCCGAAGGGGCCCTACTGCTAGGTGGCCAGTTTCTTGCCTAAACACAATAGGCAAATAGAAGTAGTGAGAACTGTTGGTATGTCTTCAGTGCATGTGTAAGAGATTCTTGCTCAGCCAGTGTGGCTGTGAGTGGATTGAGCGTCGTCCCGTGGACTGAGCGGTCCCGGGTCAGGGCACATGCCCAGATTGCGGACTCAATCCCCAGTAGGGGGCGTACAGGAGGCAGCCGATTGATGTATCTCTCACATTGTCATTGATGTTTCTATCTGTCTCTCTCTCCCTAAAAGAATCAATACAAACATATTTAAAAAAGAGAGAGAGAGACTCTAATTATTTTATTAAATTGAAAATGAGTCTGCCGTCATCCCTGGGATCTTCTCTAAGTAAGTGTGGTTTGTGGTCAACAGCATTGTACACCCCCCCACCCCCCATCCCCAGATCACACATACTCATTTTGGTGTAAGGCAGGACAAGTGTGATATATTTTAGAAATACTACAGATGTAAAAGTTACAGTATATGTTGGTGCTCAGAGGATTGGCATTTATCCAGAATGAAGAATGGAAGAGGGCTTTGTGTATATTACCAAAATCTCAGTTTCCTCAGTTGTTTTGGACTCGTCCATCATCACTGAATACTTTGTGAGGGACGGGCAGGACCTTCCTGAAGGTGGCTGCAGCAGGTTTGGTGTTAGCACGGAGGAGGTCAAGCTTTTGGTTACAGGTTAACTTCTTGTCCATGTTGTTCTCCTGAAATTTGCAGAGGTGCGGAAGGACATACATATTTACAGTGCTATACGGATGTCTTTATAGCATTCTCCCTTTGTTCTAACAGGGCTGTGTACTTTGCATGTTACTCCAAAGCCAAAGAGCAGTTCAATGGCATTTTCGTGCCTAATAGCAACACTGTGCACATTTTCTCAGCCGGCTCAGCAGGTACGTAACACCGTGGGTGGAGAGAAGCATCTCACCTTCCAAAAGCATGTGTTGTGCCCAACAGCCTTTTCCAGGAATTAGAAATTAGCTTTCTGCTTCTTTTGCATCTAAAATCATTTTTCTAATGCTTTATGGTAGAACTGATAAAATACGACTATTTAAGATCAGTTTGTAACTTGGTTCCTATCTCTTTAACCACTAAAGCTTTTTATTCTTCCTCAAAATGTACATGTTCCATGCATGTTAGTCATTGGTACAATGCTGCTTTTCAAGGAATTTTAATGTGTTTTTATGTCATTTCATTACATTGTTTTCTGAAGTTCGATCTGCTCTTTTCATGACTCATGGTGTCCAGCACACCCTGTGACAGCACTGGGTTCCACGATGAGGGCTGGGGCTGGTGACAGACCACAGCACTCCAAGGAAATCACCCCACTTACGGCAGGAAATTTATAACAGGGTTTTCCCCCCAGAAAATACTTGACAAAAAACATGGACTTGTAGATTGCTGAGAGAAGTCTGTTTTTGTATAGATAGAGTTTATGTCTGTTTAATTAGAAAGGTATTTTAGAGAACTTAAGTTGACATTTTATAAAAAATTTCCGCCTTCTGCCAGCCTGTCTACCTCTCTTACATCAAGTAACAGTACCAGGAACCCATCTGAATACTTGCAGATCATGATAATTTCTGGACCCCAATAGAAAAGAATGTTGAATGCGAAAGACGTGTGTGCTGAGTGCCGAGCTCTGAGGAGCAAGTGTGTGTCCACTTCGGAGGCCGACAGTGGATTAGCCGCAACCTAGACCTGCCCATCAGGTTGTAACTCTGTGAAGTTCACTTAAAAGAACCTCAGTACCTAAAGCGGACCTGGAGGCAGTTTGTTGTTGTTTTTATTTTATTTTTTAAACTTATCTTTATTGTTGAATGTATTACAGATGTTCCCCCTTTTTTCCCCCCGTTGACCCCTTCCTCCCCAGTCCCGCCCCCCTCCTGCCTTCCCCACACCATTGTTTGTGTTCACTGGTTATGCATATATGCATAGAATTTCTTTGGTTTATCTCTCCCTGCCCTCCCTCCCCCCTTCTCTTTGAGGTTCATCAGTCTAACAACCAATTTGTACTTCTTAATTCCTTCATCTTCTTCACCCATCCCCCGACCCCCCTCTCATTTGGCAAGCAACAAAAAGTTCTCTATATCTATGAGTCTGTTTCTGTTCTGCTTGCTCATTTTGTTTGTAAATTCAATTGTTGATAGATATGTATTTATTGCCATTTTATGTTCATATTTTTGTTGTTCTTCTCCTTCAAGATGACCCTTCAACATTTCATGTAATTCTGGTTTGGTGGTGATAAACTCCTTTAGCTTTTTCTTGTCTGGGAAACTCTTTATAGGTCCATCAGTTCTCAATGATAGCTTTGCAGGATAGAGTAATCTTGGTTGTAGGTCGTTGCTTTTCATTACTTTGAATACCTCTTGCCACTCCTTTCTGGCCTGCAGAGTTTCTTTTGAGAAATCAGCTGACAGTCTTATGGGAGCGCCTTTGTAGGTAATGAACTGCTTTTCTCTTGCTCCTTTTAAGATTCTCTCTTTGTCTTTAACCTTTTGCTTTTTTTTTTTTTTTTTTGGTATGTGCCCCTAGCGGGAACCGAACCTGGGACTCTCTGGTCGGCAGGCCAAGCTCCAACCGCTGAGCCAAACCGGCCAGGGCTAACCTTTTGCATTTTGACGATGATGTGTCTTGGTGTGGACTTCTTTAGGTTCATCTTGTTTGGGACTCTCTCTGCTTCCTGGACTTGTATGTCTGATTCCTTCACCAAGTTAGGGAAGTTTTCTGTCATTATTGTTTCAAATAGGTTTTCAATTCCTTGCTCTCTCTCTTCTCCTTCTGGCACCCCCATGATGTGAATGTTAGTACGCTTGAAGTTGTCCCAGAGGCTCCTTACACTGTCCTCATTTTTTTTGGCCCTTTTTTCTTTTTGCTGTTCTGATCGGGTGTTTTTTGCTTCCTTGTATTCCAAATCGATGGTTTGCTTCTTGGCTTCACCTACTCTACTATTGATTCCCTGTAAATTATTCTTTATTTCAGTTAGTGCATCCTTCATTTCTGACTGATCCTTTTTTATGTTGTTGATGTTCTCACTAGGTTCCTTGGAGTTCTCCTTAAGTTCCTTGAAGGTCTCACTAAGTTCCTTGAGCATCCTTATAACCAGTGTTTTGAACTCTGCATCCGATTGATTGCTTATCTCCATTTTGTTTAGTTCTTTTCCTGGAATTTTGTTCTGTTATTTCACTTGGGACATGTTTCTTTGTCCCTGGAGGCAGGTTTTTGTTTGTTTTTTTTTCAATCCTCACCCGAAGATTTATCTTTAGATGGAGCGGGAGAGAGGGAGGAAGAGAGAGAGAGAAACATGGATATGAGAGAGATACATCGACTGGTTGCCCCCACATGACCCCAACCAGGGCTGGGGACAAACTGCAACCGAGGTATGTGCCCTTAGCGGGAACCGAACCCAGGACGCGGGCCAACGCTTTAACCACTGAGCCAAACCGGCCAGGGCCCTGGAGGCAGTTTTTAAGCCCCGCGAGGTTCCTGGTACCTGGCTGATGTGCTTAGACCTGGGGAGGGTAAGGTATTCAAGGAGATTCGCTGGGTCAGGCCGATGCCATGACACTGCTTTGTGTTGGCTGGTCTGGAGTGATTAGCAGTGTCAAGATGGGAAGACTTACTAAGAAATGTTTCCTGGAAGCAGATCAGTGTTAAAACTTTAGTTTCCTGAAATGATGAGTCAGGTATTAAAATGCTTAAGTTTAGATTCAGTTAAATGAAGATTTAGTTCCTTCTATTTTAAGTTTACTATAAGGCAACCTTTTGGATTAGGACAGCAACTTTTAAAAACAAATTATTTTTGGACCTGACGCTTATAAATTGAGTTTTGGAATGATTTCATATTTACCATAGGAGTCACATTGACAGTATCACCAGCACCACCTAGAGGCTGGAAGCACTAGACAGGGCTTTAGAAATTTGGGAGGTTTCTTTTAGGTCCAACATACCAAGGCAATGGAAGTTACATTTAGGGGACTAGAGCTTCCGTCTGCAGTACAAAAATGTAGCTGCTTCTTGCTACCCATTTTTATTATTAAATCATTAAAAGCCTATTTCAGTGTTTATCAGACAGAATAGACAACTTTAATCAGCATTGGCTATGTTCAGTGATGACATTTTCTGTTCTTTTTTTCCTTCTTCCAGCTTTTGTCACAAATTCCTTGATGAATCCCATATGGATGGTTAAAACCCGGATGCAGCTAGAACGCAAGTAAGTTATTAATGATTGCTTCCTTAATATAAGACTTCTTGGGGTGTTTTTGTCCCCGCTCGACCTGTGGAGTGCACTGTACGGAGTCCTTGTTCTTTTTGAATGCAGCAGCTCCTTATGTTTGGAGATTCGTGCTGTCAAGCATTGTGGGGGACAAAAGACCAACAGAAATGGTCGGAAGTTGGCTCGGCTGTGGCCCCTGGCGTGCAGTGTGCCCTCCGAAGACAGTCAGGGGTCTCTGCTGCTGGCTGACCCCACCCCAGCTGCAGGCGATGCTTCTCTTTCGAGTGGGAAGATGCCAGAAGGGCAGAGCAGCGAATGCCTTCAGGCCTCAGAAGGGCCTTTTAAACCTCCAGGCCCCCAGTACCTAGGTTTCTGCCCTGACAGGCTGCGGATTCCTTTTCCTTTGGTGGTCAGATGAAGCCTGCAGGCCCTTTTTAGAATAATAGAAGCAATGGAAACCAATTGTTGAAATACCGTTATTGATGTTTTTTAATATTACAGTATAGTAATATACCTGCTTAATATATTAAATCAAGCCATGGCCCAGTAACTACTGTAATTTCAGATAAGTGGTGATGGTAAGCAAGGTTGGTGATAGGATTCTAGCTAAGAACCCTGTGTAACTGTGTGGCCCAGAATGCTTGTGGGGCACTGGAAACTTCCAGCTAATCCAGTCTGACTTTAAGCTCCCTAGAAAGGAAAGAGGAGAGAACAAGAACACCCTGGAAGTGCAGGCAGGAGGCTGCTGTGGTTTGTTCTTCCTCCCTGATGACCATAGTAACCTCTAAATTGGTCTTTGATTCCATATTCCCCCATCCTATTCTGCCTGCAAGAACCTTCTACAGTGCATCAGGTCTAATCACTTTGAACAAATCACTTGCTTAGAATCCTTCCGTGAATCTCGGTTACCCTCAGGGTTAAATCCTAACTCCTTGGCTTACCATTCAAGGTCCTTTGCAGTTTCCTAAAAACGTCACATGCTCTTACACGTCCATCCCCTGAGTCAGCTGTCCCCCGCCAGGAGTCCCGTCTCCCTTCTTGGTTGTACTAACACCGACTTGTCTTTCCAGCTCTGACCAGCATCCTCTCCTGGAAACCTTAGGTGATCACTCCCCATTTCAGGTGTGGGTGAATGCACGAGTCAGCCGGGAACCTTCGTGCACACCCTTCTAAACCACCTCGTAGTGATCTGTGGGCCCTGTTAACGTGTTCCTCAGCAGTGAGCATTTCTTGCATGCTTCTTGTACACCAGGGAATGAGACATAGGCCCTACCTTCCAGAAACTCGGCGTTACAGAAAATAAAGAGAATTACAGTTTGGTGGATAAGGGTCCTAAGTACTGCAGGCCTGCAGGGTCCCTAACGCAGTCTAGCCAGGGTGGACAGAGAGAGGCAGCTAGGGGCCTCCTGTGGCAGCAACGTCCGCCTTGCCATCTGAGAATAGCTGGCAGTGAAGAGGGCTGCAGGGGAGAGAACCGTGTGCCCAGAAAGTCTGGAGGCAGGAAAACATCGTTGATTCTGAGGAACTGAAAGGGAAGTGTGGTCGGAGTGCGCCACGTGGGTATGTGCTGGAGTGGAGGGAGAAATGGAAAGATAAGGCTGGAGAAACAGAGCCACATCCTTAAAAGCCCTGGGAAGGAATTTGGAGCTGGACCTGGGCTTTATTTGGAGGGCAGTGGAAAGCCATTAAGAACAGTCGTTGGCAGCCCCAGGGCACTTTGCCCCCAGGGGACATCTGGCAATGTCTGGAGACATTTTTAGTTGTCCCAGCTTAGGTGGGGCACTACTGACATGTGGTGGGTAGAGGCCAGGGTCCTACAGTGCAGAGGACAGCCCCACAACAGAGTGTCACCTGGCCCCAGATGTCAGTAGTCCCCAGGCGGAGAAACCCTGCATAGAGGGAGGTAAGCAGGGAGTGGCGTGCTTGGATTTGTGTAGAAAGAAAGGTCACCCAGGTCCAGTGTAGAGAACGGCCTGGGGGAGACAGTGGAGAAGGGAGAGACCCATGGAGATGGATGGAGCAAGAGGGGTCTCTGTGACCAGTGTAAACACTGTCAGGTCCTGGGATTCAGTTTGCACCCAGGCAGTTTATTAACACTTTCCGTCATGGGGAGGAGCACCCAGCCTAAGGCTTTTGATTAGTTGTCGTCTAGTCTATTCCATGTTTATGATTTTGTAAATTTAGAAGTAATGGAGTCAGAGTACACCGTTTGGAGATGAGCGATGAGAAAGAACACCCTTACACTCACCACCCTGTCGAAGGTTGTGGGTTTTCCTTTAGTGTTTTCTGAAAACACATTGGTACCGGAGCTGTAATTATGCTTTATGTGTCCGTTTGTCCGGCCTTCCACCCCCGGCACTTCCCCGTGTCTTACCGCCTTCACCGCAGTTCTCATCTGGCGTATGGACCGTAGTTGACTGGTCTGTGCTATTTTAGGTATTTGGATCGTTTTGATTCTGGTAGTTATATTTTCTCTGTGATGGAGCTCTTTCCAAAATCAGGTCAGAGGCTATGAACATGTTCTTGTGACTCTTGTACGGACAAATACACTCTGTGGGCCGATCGGGTGGCCCAGCTCATGGGCCTGAGCTCACAGTGGGCCAGGCACAGCTGCCCGCAGTGTAGGGAGGACACGTGTCACCCACTGGTTTCCTTCCCATCCAGCAGTCGTCTTTGGTGCCCGCTCACTTGTGTGTTCTGACGGCCTGTCCTTGGTCCCCGTTGCCAGGGTGCGAGGCTGCAAGCAGATGAACACGCTCCAGTGTGCGCGCCACGTTTACCAGACGGAAGGCATTCGCGGCTTCTATCGGGGATTAACTGCCTCGTATGCGGGAATCTCAGAAACTGTCATCTGCTTTGCTATTTATGAAAGTTTGAAGAAGTATCTGAAAGACGCTCCATTAGCCCCCTCTGCAAGTGGGACTGAGAAGAATTCCAAAAATTTTTTCGGACTTATGGCAGCTGCTGCTGTTTCTAAGGGATGTGCTTCCTGTATCGCCTATCCACACGGTACGTGTTGCTTTCTCTCCCCGAGCAGTGAGCCGGCTGTCATTTGTCAGTGTACCTAGACCCCTGGAGCCGGCTGAAATGCAGGTGCCTGTGAGTAGTGAAGGGGCCGAGCTCAGGTGGGTCTGGCCTCCCGTGTGTGTGCGTGCACGTGTGTGCAGGCTGTGTGAGGAACAGGACCTAGGTGTCACTCAGCCCCAGCTGATGAACCCAGAACTTGCTGTGCAGTATGTGGGCCCTGTGTTATAGAACTTCTGATGTTTTCAAGAATCCAAAAATCTAGATTTTATTTAAAATCTCTTGATTTTTTTAAAAATGATATAAGAGCCAAACAAAAAAAAGCTTTCAGCTTCCACTTTGAATGGAGTGCTGAGTAAAGCTACTTTGGGTTTATGTTTAAATTATAGACCTAATGTACTTCTGACCTACTACTAAGAAAAATAGCTTTGTTTATTGTGCCTTGAAAAACAGGCTTTGTTTTCAGAAACTACTGTATGTCAGCTATGACCAGTGTGTGTGGGGAACCCAGTAACAGGTCATTGGGTCCCGGTGTGAGCTCCGGGCTCATGGAGAAGAGGTCGGGATGGCTCCCTGGTAGGGAGACAGAAGCTCGTGCAGAGGTCTGCTTGACAGGTGACAGATAAGCAGTGGCATGCTGTGGGCACCTAGGCGAGGGAGGGCCAGGTGGGACAAGGTTTGAAAAATAAGAGGGCAGCGTTTAAGCTGGACAGAGTAGAGAAGGGTTCTAGGAAGAGAAAGTTGGAAGTACGTGAAAATAAAGTCTTATGGAAGATATTACCATACTTAATACAAATTCCACCTTTGGTGAAATTACAGCATAAACTATCTTAAAATTAAGTCCCATTCAAACTAAGCTTTTTTAAAAAAAATCTTCACCCGAGGATATTTTTCTATTTATCTTCAGATAGAGTGGGAAGGAGAGAGAGAAACATTGATGTGAGAGGGACACATCGATTGGTTGCCTCCTGCACAACCAGGGTGGGGGGCGAGCTGCAACCGAGGTACATGCCCTTGGCCGGAATCGAACCCGCAACTCAATGGTCCAAGGGCTGACGCCCTACCACTGAGCCAAACTGGCCAGAGCAAACTAAGCTTTTTTGTTTCTTTGAAATTTTTTTTTAGATAGAGAGAGGAAGGGGGAGAAAGAGAAAGAAACAACGATTTGTTGGCATGCATCGGTTGCTTCCTGTATGTGCCCTGACCGGGATCGAACCCAAAACCTTGGCATATCGGGACAGCACTCAAACCAACTGGGCTACTCAGCCAGGGCCAAGCTAAGCTTTTTAAAATCCTTTCAAAGTTATTTTGTACTTTCGTATGTATATCCCTAACTGACCATTTCCTATAGTTAGAAAATGCGCTAAACCCATCTTACCTTTTCCTTGTCTTGGTGACTCCCCTGTCCGAATAGAGCCGAGGTGCCAAGTAGGAGCAGTGTACATTGACACTTATAACGTGTGTGCTTTGAAGTCTCTCCTCAGACTGTCTGGAAATGCAGTTGATTTGTCAAATCAAATCTGTGTTTCTCTCTGCAGAAGTCATAAGGACGCGGCTCCGGGAGGAGGGCACCAAGTACAAGTCTTTTGTGCAGACCGCTCGGCTGGTCTTCCGGGAGGAGGGCTACCTGGCCTTCTACAGAGGACTCTTTGCCCAGCTCGTCCGGCAGATACCGAATACTGCCATTGTGTTGTCCACCTATGAGTTAATTGTGTACCTGTTGGAAGACCGTCCTCAGTAACAGGCCAGACAATTGTGCTCTAGAAGAATAAAACTGAAAAACTCCCTAGAGAATTTCTTTTCCATTGATGTTTAGAATGTTCGAGACCTAAACAGGAAAGGCCGTAAAATATATGGCTCATGTCACCTGTTGGACATTTCCTTTTGGATTCATGTTTTCTGGAAGGTTTAAATTCATTAACGTTAATAGTTAATTATTAACTTTTGTGTTTTTTTTTTAACTTAAGAGGATTCAGGATTAAGCGGCAAGTAAATTAAATCATGCTATTTAATTAAGTATAAATTTGGTTTTTGTCCTCTTTCATATTCACTGTACTGTAAACTATAGGTCTGGAGTGCAACGTAACCCTAGAAACACAGAGAAAACCTCTCACGTCAAAGTACACTTGTTTTCTAATCTGAATGTCAGATCTCACATGGGACAGGTAGGAGGTGTCACGTTTTGGTGGCTCTGGGCAGACCAAGACAGACTTCCCAGCTATTTTTCTCCTCTGTACATTTCCAAGTCTCATACAGATTGATACTACAAGCTTTCAGGCTGCTGAGTTTTTTTAAAAAAACATACAACATCCTGACATTAAGTGTTTTTAAACTATGTATGTTTTCCTGAAGTTATCCTCTATCCCCAGTTTGAACCAAAGGTGAGAGTCTTAAACTGTTTACCAGGGACCTCGCTCCTGGCTGTATTTCCTGAAGTTAGGCCGAGTCGAGACCAGGTACTTTGTAGCTAAGTCAGAGTGCAGCCACCCGAGTGGCCAGCTGTGGACGTGGAATGTGGTGAGTGACATTCCCTCAGGCCGGGAGCCCTGTTGGTCCCTACTGAGGGGAAGAGGAGGGCGACACCGTTGATTGCCGGCTCCTTGGAGGGCTTGATTTTATTCTGACCGGAAGTGGTGTTGGTGTTTAAATACCCTAGTACAAAAAAAATTTTTTTTAATCCTAGAAATGAGAAATTACCCAAATTAAAAACCCACCCTTCCATCTTAAGAGGAAATGTAATAAGGGACAAAAACGTAAGACAGAAGGCAGGTAAGCCAGATCATCTCCCATTAGCTCGCTCTCTGGGCTCTGCTCATATATACATTGGGTTCTTTTTCAATCTGAATATCTGGAAGGACATGACTCTGATAACCGACGCATGGAGTTTCCAGCTCAGTTACAGCTGCTCTGGTAGGGGTGAAGAGGATGTTTCCTAACTGCATTGAAATGGAGTTTTGTTTGTTTCCCTTGAGTCATACAGGGAGTTGGCTGGTGGTGCTGAGCTCTCTACTATAACTTGCTTCAACTGTCAACAGCTAGGTAGAAGTCAAAATAAATGGCTTCAGTCATGCCTCAGGGCTTCCAAAATGCATAAGAGCAGAGAGATTTCTATTCCAGAACCTCATTTTAACGACTGTTTGATAGTGGCACTTATCAACATCTTTCTGTTTTAATATTCATATTAAAACCTGAATTTTTCCTCAAGATTTTACCTAATATGAAGATTAAAAATTAGGTTGCTTAATATTCACTGATTGGGTAAAAGAGTTATTTCACAATAATTTTCACTTACACATTCTTGAATTAATAAATTCAATGTTGACCTAGTACAAGTTAGTTCTCTGCTTGCTTGTCCTGCACCAGGGTGCTGAAATACGAGAAATGTGGGCCCCAAAGGTAGGATGGGAACAGGCAGGAAAAAGTGATGCTTTCTCTATAAAGGAGCTTATTGGATTTTTATTTTATTTTATTTTATTTTATTTTATTTTATTTTATTTTAGAGAGAGAGGAAGGGAGAGGGAGAGAGAGAGAGAAACATCAATGAGAGAGAACATTGGGTAGCTGCCTCCTGCACGCCCCCTACTGGGGATCGAGCCCGATACCTGGGCATGTGCTCTGACCGGTAATCAAACTGGCAACCTCTTGGTGCATGGGTTGACACTCAACCACTGAGCCACACCAGCCAGGTGCTTGTTGGATTTTTAAATAGGTAATGTCACCATCTGAGCTGTTAAAGGAGAAGTCCCATGGTTTATTTCTCTCTTTACAAGCTTAGTCATTGAGATTTTATTATTTTTAGGTAATATAATATATATTATTTAAGGATTATATATAAAATACTTTAAAAATCCTCATGCTTACCCAGTGTGTGCCAAGCACTGTGCAAGGTGGTGTGTGTTTTCTCATTCAAGTTA
The DNA here is from genome assembly GCA_030848825.1 of Tadarida brasiliensis. NCBI lineage: Eukaryota > Metazoa > Chordata > Mammalia > Chiroptera > Molossidae > Tadarida > Tadarida brasiliensis. Next base: position 6,279,259 of record CM061264.1, read on the forward strand.
ATTCTGACAACTTTGTGAGGCAAGTATTATCATTGTCCACATTTTACAAAGAGGCTCAGAGTTCTACACGACTTGCTTGAGGTCTTGGAGATGGTAAGTAAAAAGTTGTCCGGTAGCAGGTCTGTGCTGCTTGTTCAATAGAAGAATGAGAAGTATCGGGGCATCTGAGCCTGTGGAATGATCTGACTGAAGCCAAGTTCCAGCAAAGCTTTCCATTCAGCTCACTTAAGGATTGTGTGTCTATGCGTTATTGCCTAAGAGCTTCACTGGAAGCACTCGTGCCCGGGACAGCCCTTCCTGTTAATGGGATACTATGCAGACACAATCTCCCTTGGAGAGAGAATGGCACTTAAACAGAAAGCCACATGCTGAGAGGGCAGCTTCACTGCTGCTCATTCCTTTGTGTGCTCCGCTGGTGAAAGCAGCAAGACTGCAAACCAAAGACCTTTGCTCTGATACCCACTTGCAAGAATGAGCTTTCTCTGCACACCAGTAGGGTGTGGGGCAGGTTGACTGGCCACAGGAAATCAGTCTGGTAACCCACCACTATACGACAGTAAGAACTCTAATGGTGACCCCCGAAAACACTGGAAAAGTTGTGGGAATACTGAAACATGTGTGATTAAATACAAATATTTCCTACTCATTTCTTTTTAGTTATAAAAGTAATTTAGCCAAAATCCATAATACTAAAACAAAATATGGCTCTTCCCCGCTAATCCCACCTCCTGGAAGTAACTTAGCAGTTCATTTAACCATCTACTTCTACAAGCATACACATTACATTATAGGGGTTTATTAAGTTAAACTTCGAAATTAAAATTAATGTGCATGTTGCTTTTCCTGAACAGTGTATTATCCATCCCTCCAGGCCATACCTATAGCTCTGACGTTCTAATAGTTGCATTATGTTCATGTTCAGATGTGTATGGCTGCCCTTTGATTTATTCAACCTTGTCCCCGTCTGTTTCTAGAAACATCATGTTTCTATAAATTATTTTTCACCACTGGAGTGGCTTCAGTGGAAGTGGCTTAAGGAGCTGTAGCTTGCAGCTAACAAGCATTGCGCGCATCGGCCGAGTTTGGCTGAGGCGCTGGGAAAACGGGACCAGCAGGAGCAAAGTCTAGTTCCAAGCAGCCAGTAGCCCAGATGCTAAGGTTGGCAGGCTTTGGGAGGGGCCTGACCAGCGCGGGAGCGGAGCGTGTTGGCCAGGGCTCCGTGCCGCCTCCCACCGCCGGCCGCAAGAGGGCGCGGTCGGGCCGCCGCTACCACCGGGGCCCCGCCCACCGGGCTCGCCCCACTTCCTGATTGGCTGCGCGGCGGGAGCGCGCCGAGTCAGGGGGTGGGCCCGCGCCGGCTACAAAGCGACGAAGGTCACGGCGCGAGGAGGTGCGCGCCGCCGCCGCCGCCGCCGCCCTGATCCGCTTGCGGCCCTCCTCCGCGCCGCCGTCTACTGCCCGCCGCCCGCCACCCGCCACCCGCCGGCCGCGCGGGGAGCCATGGAGGGAGTGAGCGCGCTGCTGGCCCGCTGCCCCACTGCCGGCTTGGCCGGCGGCCTGGGGGTCACGGCGTGCGCCGCGGCCGGCGTGCTGCTCTACCGGATCGCGCGGAGGTGAGTGCGCGCGGCCCGTGCGGCCTCGGCCCTGCGCCCCCGCCGCCCGCCGCCCGCCGCCCGCGGCCTTCCCGCCCCTGCGGGTTCCGGGGCCGCACGGCGCCTCCCTGCCGGTGCCCGGCGAGATCGCGGCATTGCGATGGGGGCCGGGCCTGCGTGCCCACGTGCTAAGACCCGCTCTGCACACCCCCACGCCCGCAAAAGAGGACCGGGTTTGGAATCCGTATCCGGAAGCGGCTGAGGAGTGGGTTGGGGACTCCAGGACTGCGGGGTGGGCGAGACCAGCCAGCACGTGGGTTACAAACTTCCTTCCCCACGGAGACCTGCGCTGGCGTAGGAGCTGCAGCCTCCCCCCAGACCCTGCGGGAGAATCCCCGGCGATCAGACTGCGCTCCGACTGGTCTCCACACCCAGCCCCACTCCCTGGTCCTCGAGAGCACGTTGGGGTGGCATGATTTAGGGGGCACTTTCTGGGCTGCTACGCTGTCTCGGGCGTTCTAATCTCACATTAACCCATTGCAGAATCACAACTCCTGCCCTCCCTACAGAAGCTGAGGGACAAGAGAACTCAGTAAACTCTTATTAATTAGAGGAGTGAGGGTATCATCTGAAGTGGTCTGACCCTGGAGCCCGCATCCCTAACCCCTGGGGAAAGCCTGGCACACTTCAGAAGTGTTTAAAATGGGTTGGGGCTGCTACTGAGCTGGTTCAGGGCGGCCCCCAGCTCTGGCCCAGGCTCAAGGATCATGACGACCCCCATTCAGAGCAGCCTGTCATGGGCCTCCGTAGCCAGGACTTAAAGCTCTTGTTTCAGCCGGGACTGCAGCAGCTGGACTGTCTCCCCATCTGATCCACCTTCCCAGGCGACAGGGAGAAAAGGTTATGGTTGTGAGAACATTCTGAGGACACAGTGGGTGTAGTTTTAGCAAGAGATGTGTGAAGCTCAGATTTTAGGTGGAAGAAGCCAAAGCACTTGCCTGCGGTCACTTGGCAGCAAGTGGAGGAGCTGGGATTTAAACCTGGGCAGTCTGGATGTCCTTCCTTAACCACCACCATGGACCAGTTCTCACCCAAGAGTAAAAGAAGTGAGGATGACTGAGTCACAGGCTTCTTGGAGGAGGAAGGGGTAGGAGGAACACCAGCTGTGTCTGCAGGATGAGCCAGACTGGTAGGCTGAGGAGGGGGCGTCTCCAGGGGAGGCAGTCGGGATTGATGGAGCAGGAGCCCCCAACTCAAGAGGTCCCTGACAACCCACATCTCTAGTGTCCCAGTTCCTGCCCTATTTCTGGAAGCTGAGAGGGCTTGCGGGACCAGCTGATTGAAACCAGTCATTTTGTACACGAGGTGCAAGGTGTTTTGCCACGCCTCATTTGTGTGTAGTGTGGCTGTTTTTGGACTGTTGCGTGCTCCCGTGCCTTGTGCTTCGGCTGTTCTCAGGTGGCCAGCCACAGCTTTCCCTCTCCCCAAGACCAGAGTCGGGGGCCTTTGTGCAGAGCTGGGTGTGCTGGGCAAGCTGGTGAGGGGAGCCAGGAGGGTCCTGCAAGGCTTTTCACTCTTAACAGCACGAGGGATGCCGTGGGGTGGCCTTGGGACCTGTTGGTTGTGCTGAGAAAGACCAGCCTGCCCTTCTGGGGATGTGCTGATATGCTCACAGAGCACAGCATGTCTGGGATCATAAATTGGCCACTGGCACGATTTGGAAGCAAGACTAGCCTCACAGAGACTGAGCCCTTCTCCCTCCAGGGAGGAAAACACCTCGACAGAGAGAAGTGGCCACAGCACGGGTTTTGGGTGACCCTCTGGAGGACACATAAAGAGAATTGTTTTTGGAAAGCGACTTGGCCTTGTGGGTGTTTGCGGGCCCAGCACAGAGGTGGAGGGACATGGAGGGAACGCTGGCTGGGGGATCCGCAGGAGGAGGTCCCCTCCCTGAAGGGCTGCAGTGCTCAGAGCCTCAGGCAGGCGACCTGGCTTTCCCATCAGTACTGATGGCCAGAAGCACCTGCACGCGGCCATGTGGTGAAACCTGGGGGCAGGTGCTACTGTTCTCCCCTTCCACAGCTAAGGAAACGAAGGCTCGGAAGGTTGGGCTTCCTGTCCTTCAGCACCCAACTGTTAAACAGCAGATCCTGCGCACCCATGGGAGCCAATGGCTGTCAGCACTGGCACAGGGTGGAAGCCCAAATTACACTTCCCTTAGCCTACATGCCCTGGGTCCAGGTGGCTTTGATGGCTTCCTGAGCCCATCCCTCCCCCAGACCCTGCTGCTCTGCATTGCGTCCAAGATCCATCCTCTGCCAGCACACCCATGCTTGGGACCTCAGGGGCCGCCCACAGCACCCAGAGGTGTTTATTGGATTGTCCACTTTGTCCTGTTGGGAGACCGAGGGGGTGCAGCTTTCAGGTTAAGTAGCAGAGCCTTGTCCTGGCACTGAGTCCCTGTTTCCCACTCCTCTCTCCACGCTGTCCTCTCTGGCTGAGGGGACATGCTCCCTGGACGCACGCTGGGTGGTCCCCCTCTGCCCAGCAACCCCGCCTTTTTGAGTGCCATCTGTTCCTTTTGCCCTGCTGGCCAGCAAACCTGTTCTTTGGGGTGACAGCAGACGCTCTGCTTTTTGGCCTCTCTCTTGTGGCATCTGTCACCAGCTGCCCCATGAGGTCGTCATTGTCGTCCTGTGTCCAGGTCAGAAATGGAGAGCTTGCTCGTGTCTGCCTCTCCGTGAGCCTAGCTCAGTGAGCACGAGGTGAGCGGGGTCCACCCACTCTGGGCAGGGCTGCCCCTGAGACGTGGGCTGGGGCTTGCTCTGCCCAGAGGCCCACTGGGTCCTGGCTGGCATTTTGATGCTGTCGTCGTTACAGCCCAGGAGACACCTTCTTGGATTCTCCCTGTTGGGTAGGACAACATGTGTTATCCAGTCAAGGCACAGAGGAGCCAACTAGGGGTCCAGCAAGGACCCCCCTCCTGGGGCCCTGCCAGAGATTGACCACTTGGCCCCTAAGGGATCCAAGTCTGACTCTGAGACCACCCTAGGGCCTGGTAGAAGCTAGTTGACACACTGGCCTCCTCCAGACAGGGACTGGGCCCCATCCAGTGTCTCCTACATGTGGCACAGTGCTGGGCTGAGTAGGTGCCCAACCCCTAGCAGGGCCCTGGGCCAAGGACCTGGAGCTGCAGCCCCCATGGTGCACTCACTCTTGGGGCACACACCTGCATCTGTAGGGAATTGTGGGATGTCAGAACATGAGCTTTGTTTTAACTGAGCATCTGTGTTCGGGGCTGATGGGCTGGTACTGTTGTTCGGGGCCTGTGTTCATCTTTTTCCCCGGGGTGTGTGCAGGCTTGTGGGGGACTGTCCAGTGCACTGCTGCCCTGGCTCCTCCCGAGGGGCGCCTGCTCTCAGCTGCTCGGGCCCCTCTGGCCCCGGCAGAGCCAAGAGCTCAGCACAAGGGTGGTGTGGTAGGAGCTGAGTGGGCACCCTCCAGGCCTCCGTCTGCCCATCTGCTGGGGCCTTTGCTGCCTCCTGAGGCGAACAGGGACATTCTGTCTCGTCCCATCGGACCTTCTCCACCAAGAGTGGTTGGTCCCAGAGCCTTGCTGGGCAGAGGTTTTGGCTTGGGGAGCTGGGGGGCATTCCCCTGAACAAGAGTGGGGCCGGGGCTAAGCTGGCTTGGAATAGATGGACCCGAACATTGCTCCAGCAGGCCAGGTGGAGGTGGGTGTAGCCCAGAGGCCAGGACCGCAGGACCAGCGTGGAAACCGTACAAGCCGTGAAATGGGCTGTTGAGTGGAGCCCCGGACACGATTCACATTCGTCCACGTGTCAAACTATGGGAGGCCCAGCGCTGGTGCGTGGGGGCAGAGATTCAGCCCAGCTCCCATCGCTTTGCTAGCCCATCTGCCACTCACGGGCCTGCGGACCTTGGCAGGGCTCGACCCAGAGGAGCTGTGGGAGATGACTCCCTGACCTGTGGACCCCTGCCTGACCATGAGAGAGGACCCTCCCCCCACTCACCCTGGGCAGGGATTACCAAGGGCTGAGAGTGACAGGAGCTGGAGCTGCCCCAGGGACCTGGGCTAATCCTCCTCCCCTTCCTGCCTCCAGCTTCCAGGCCAGGCTCATTTCCCTAGCAACAGAGCTGGAGACTCCCAGTGGAAATGATGACTTCTGGGGTGGGAGGGGCTTCGAGGCTGGCTCCCAGGACCGAGGCTGCAGTTCCTGCGCATCAGCCATGGTCCCCTGGGCTGGCGTCTTTGTCCCCTTCCCCATCTCTCTCTTCATTCATGGGCTGCCAGCTCTTCTGTTTGGCTCCAGTCCAGATGTGGCGTGGTGGGGTTCTGGGGTGAAAGGGCTGGAGGGCCCCAGGGGGCCGATGAGAGAGGTCACCTAGGCATCATCACCCCCTGGGACACGCCCTGTGCACAGTTACAGAGAAGCCTGTAAAGCAGGTACTGATTAACCAAGAGAAAGCCCGGTGTTTCATTGCCCGGGGGCGCCACATGCTGGCATCTCAGCGAGTGGAGCGCGGCCACACCTCCAGCCAGGGCTGCACCTCTGTCGTGCTCTTCGCAGGAAGCGCAGTGAGGCTGTCAGTGCTGGGCGTTGTTGGATCCTCTTAGCTCTCTGGGGCAGCGTTATCGTGATCCCCACTGGCCAGACGAGCGAGAGAAGTGGAGGTTTCTGGAGGCAGAATGACTTTCTCCGAAGGCCATGCCTGTGACCACAGTGCTGCTCTTTCCAGGCCCTGCCTCTGTTGTTGACAAGTTGTGACACAACGGTCCCTTGTCCGTTGTGAGGGCTTTGGCCAGAGCTGGCGCAGGGGTTATGGGGCTGCGGCTACATGGGGCAATCCCGGTGCCCTCTGGGCCCTGGGCCCTGGGCCCTTCCCTGTGGAGCCCGCTTCCGTCTCCTCTGTCCATCTCTGGCTTGGGGGAAGAAGTAGGTTGAGAGGTTTTTGCGGGGGAGCACTTCCCTGAGCCTCCTCTCTCAGCCCACCGCCTGTAACTACATTTATGGGGCATTTTGGCCAGGCACCATTAAGCACTCCGCATGCACAGTGCTCCGTGAGGGAGCCGTTCTCGTCCCCAGTTAACAGGTGGTAAGCACTCTGGAGAGCTCTGCTAGCCTGCCGCGGGCGGTGGGGGACGCGCAGGAGGCAGCTGCGGTGTCTGGAGTAGGAGCTCTGCTCACAGGGACAGGATAGTGACAAGGCTGGCCCTTTGCGTGGCAGAGCACCTTTATGTGTCTCGTGTCATTGGATCCCTGTGAGGCACAGATAGCCTGGGTGCTGTGATCTCGCACTTTGCAAATGTGGCCCTAGGTAGACGGGCAGGAAGGACGGACAGGGGGCCTAGAGGGAGAGGAGGGCTCCCGGGGACTGACATCTAGAAGTGGGCAGAGCTGGGGCCTCTGGCTCCTGGAAGCTGGGGGCTGTGCCACCCTGTGGACAGCAGGGTCGCCTTTGTGGTGTGGCTGCCCACTGCAGCAGGGTCCAAGCGGCACCCCCAGAGCTGGAGGTGGCCTGGCCAGGACCTCAGGGCTCAAGCAGCTGCCTCCCGTCACCCACATTATGTCTAGACTCCCAGGGCTGGAGGGCTATGCTGGGCAGTTGCTTCATACACCCCTGCCACACCCACAGCCATTGAGGTGGCTGGAGGGGCCCAGAGCACAGCTCTCCTGGTGTCTGGGCTGGGATTATCCTGCAGACCCCACCTGTCACCACACGTGTGGCCGGGAATGCCACTGTGGCCTGACTGCTCTGTTCCCTCCACTGGGGATGGTTGGCCACAGGCCCAGCAGCTGTCTCTAGTCCCCGCCCCTTCGCCTCCTTGGCCCCATTCCTGGGGACTTTTCTTCTGTGCAGGGCAGGAGGCTTCTTCCGTCTGGAGGCTCCCTGGGAGCGCCATTTCCGCAGCCTGGAACAGGCCTCGCAGGGTGGGTGTCGGGTCTGGCTGGACCCTGATCACTGTCGGCCCTGTGACCTGACCAGCCTGAGCCCCTGGCACCCCCATGCCTCAGCCCCAGAGTATCAGGGGCAGGTGGCCCTGGGTCCTCTCGTGGGCATGCTGGAGCCCAGGGATCTGGTGAGTGTCAGGACACCTGGGGTGCAGGCCTTTGCCTGGAGGGCTGAGGAGAAGCCCACGCCCATGTGACCTTCTTGCCAGTCTTCCCAGTGGATGCAGAATGTCCAGTCGTGCTGCTCGCTCTGCCTGGTCCTGCCTCCCACACCCTTCCATGGTCTCCATCGTGCGCCGGGGGCAAGGGCTTCCTGCTGACTCTCCTCTTCCCTGTGCACAGGACGAAGCCGACGCACACCACGGTCAACTGCTGGTTCTGCGACCAGGACACAGTGGTGCCCTACGGAAACCGAAACTGCTGGGACTGCCCCCACTGCGAGCAGTACAATGGCTTCCAGGAGGTGCGCCCGGGCCCCAGGCCTTCGTCCCACCCCGTCCCACCCTCCCTCCGCACAGCCCTGGCCCTGCGCCCCTCCTCTGAGGAGGAAATAGTCCCAGGAACCCAGGGGACTAGAGTTGGCAGGTTGGGGTTCAGCCGGATCTTTCTGGCCCCTGCCCACTTTCTGCTGTGCACTAGACCAGGGGTCTGCGGGCTCTCTGCAGAGGGCCAGGGAGGACTTCGGGCTCTGCAGACCACACTGTCTGTCCCCACGGCTCAGCTCTGCCCAGCCACCACACACTATATAAACGTGGTTCACAGGCACGGGTGGCCCTCCCACGGGCCCTCATTTGTGGGCCCCTGGGCCAGACGCTCCTCTGGGGGCTGTGCTCTCGGCAGCGTGCCCATCGGGGTTCCTTGTGAAATTTCTGTGGAAGGAAAGCTGTGGCCTCTGTCCTCCTCCCCCAGAATGGTGACTACAACAAGCCGATCCCCGCCCAGTACCTGGAGCACCTGAACCACGTGGTGAGCAGCGTGCCGAGCCCCCGCGCCCCTGCGCAGCCGCAGCAGTGGGTGAGCAGCCAGGTGCTGCTGTGTAGGCGGTGCAGCCACCACCAGACCACCAAGATCAAGCAGCTGGCTGCCTTCTCGCCTCGGGACGAGGTGAGGCCGGGACAGGGAGGGGGCGAGGACGGGCTGGGGTGCGTCAGAGCAGCCTGGAGGAGGCATGCCCAGGGCTCTCCAGACAGTGCCGGCGGCGGCCCCGTGCAGGCCCAGCATCCCAGGGGTGTTATCTTTCATCTCGCCGAGGTGTGCTCTGTTCGCCCGCCGTGGTCCCTGTTATCTTGGCTCTGAGCCTGGGAACATCGTGGAAACCTAGTGCCTGCTGGTCCAGAGGGGTTTGTCCCTGGGCAGGGGCAGGTCGTTCCACCTGGACCCTGTCTGATCCATTGCCTGTGTGCCTGTCAGGCTTGTCCACTGGCTGGCCAGACACTTGGTTCTGCAGGTGGTGGAGGAAGCCCCTGGCTTCGGGGAGGGGAGGGGAGGGGAGGGGAGCGGGGTGCTGCTGAGACGCTGGATGTCGGGCGTTCACCTCCCCAGGCCTGCCGTGGAGCCCAGCAGCCTTGTCATCTAGCCAGTCCTGCCTTTCCGCCCCAAGGCCAGTGGTTGTGACTTCAGGAGCTGAGGCCCAGAGACGCTGGCTTTCCCAAGGCCCAGCCTGGGGGGGGAGTGGGAGGGAGGGAAACAGGGATCCCAGACAGGGAGCGTGGGGGATCTGCGGAAAAGAGGAGGCATGTGTGATTTGGCAACCAGGGTAGCTTTTGTGTGAGTTTGGTCCCAGCAAGAGAAGATCAAACTGATAGCCCTGCTGGCCCCTACGGACAGATGTTGGATGCCCTGGGAATGGGGAGGCAGAGGATCATTGCTGCATTCTTAGGAGGAGAGGAGGGGTTGGACTCAGTCTTCCAGGCTATTCCTGAAGTCCCAGGGACCCTGCAGCTCCCACTAAGCTGAGCCAGGGGCCCTCTAGTGCTTTCTGGACCCAGGGTTTACAGGAGGGGAGGCCCTGCCTCTGGGGTGTCTGTCTACTGGAGTCCAGGTAGTGTCAGCCCAGACCAACTTCTCCCGTGGCTCACCACCTTCCTGGAGCTTGCGTCCAGGAGCAGGGCCTGAAGCAGAGGCCACACTGAGAGCTCCAGGCCCCCAGGGACATCTTCTGGAGTAATAGAACTTGGCCAGAGTGTCTCACATCACCTGCGGGTCCCTGCTGCGTCCTGAGCTCTGGGCTAGCCCTTGTTCCCGGTCACCATGGTCACTGTCTCTATGTGCTTTATCCCGTTGGGCAGCGGAGGAAGCAGATCAGAGTGGGGACAATGACCCATGGTCACCCCACTTGTGAGTGAACTAAGGTTCAACCCACTAGATGGGCAGCCTCAGTGGACCCAAGGGCCCTGAGCCTCTCTGCCCCTGACCCCGCAGGGCAGGTACGACGAGGAGATCGAGGTGTACCGGCACCACCTGGAGCAGATGTACAAGCTGTGCCGGCCGTGCCAGGCGGCCGTCGAGCACTACATCAAGCACCAGAACCGCCAGCTGCGCGCCCTGCTGCTCAGCCACCAGTTCAAGCGTCGGGAGGCCGACCAGAGCCACACGCAGGTCTGAGCACGGCGCCCACGGAGCTTGTGGGGCGTCAACCCTTGGGCTTGTGCAGGAAACCCCTTCACAGAGGGCTGAGCACCACTGACTGGAGGGCAGCTCTCCAGAGCTGAGACCCTTCTCCCTGGGGAACAACCTTCCCGAGGGGCCACCTTTCCACCCTGTCCCCGAGCCTCATTGTGTCAGCAGCTGGAGCAGGCGTCCTGAGAAGAGTGGCTCAGTATTAGGGTCCATCTGTCATTGGCACACTTGATGGTCTGGGGGTGCCCTGCTGTGTCGGCACCTCCCACACCCAGCATGCGTTCCCACAACACTGCGTAGCGGCCATGCTCTTAGGCTCTGTGACTCTCACTCACAGCCACAGAAACCACACGGGAGGGGCCTGGCCGATTTGGCTCAGCGGTTAGAGCATTGGCCCGCAGACCAGAGAGTCCCGGGTTCGGTTCCCGCTAAGGGCACGTACCTCGGTTGCAGTTTGTCCCCGGCCCCGGTTACGGTTGTGTAGGTGGCAACCAGTCAGTGTGTGTCTCTCACTTCGATGTTTCTCTCCCTCTCTCCCTCCCGCTCTATCTGAAGATAAATGCAAAAATGTCCTCGAGTGAGGATTAAAAAAAAAAGAAGAAACCATGAGGGGGAGGCTAAGTGACCTGCAGAGGGCCCCACGCCTGGTGTGTCGAGGTACTGGGATTTAAACCCAGGACCGTTTGGCTAAAACTGATTAATTTTTTATCAGCATTTAGTTAGTGGAATGTTCTGGTTTTTAAAATCTGATATAGTAGCAAGTGAATTTAGACATAAAAATCATTCCCTTCCCCCCCCCCCCAAGGAAATTCCTACCCACCCCCTTGGGGTGGGCCCTGTGTCCAGTTGTCGTGTGGTTTCGGTCTGCAGCCAGGCCCCTGACCACGCAGCCACGCCACCCCGCCCGCAGGCCGTGTTTGCACGGGACACTCAGACCTGTGGTTTTCCTCCTCACCACCGTGTTCCCAGACTGAACAACTCAGAGCCATCTTTTTAACTTAACTTTGGCCGGAGTCATTATATATTTATTATAATTCCAGTTGAAGTCACAGTAGGGGAATCTATGGTGAGAATTTGGCAAAATTACCAAAAAACTTAACTTGAAAGAATAAAGTCACCATAATATCAATAAGATTTCTTTAAGAATGTAGTAGACTCGCCCACACAGTAACTTTCACAGTGGGGTGAAGACCCAGGAATGGGAGGTCGATGGAACTCAGCGGTAAGCCTAGAGACAGCTGAGGACAGCCGAGTTTTGTTTCTTTTTTTTTTTTCTTTATTGATTTTAGAGAGAGAGGAAGGGAGAGAGATAGAAACATTGATTGGTCACCTCCTGCATGCCCCCCACTGGGGATTGGGCCCACAACCTGGGCATGTGCCCTGACCGGGAATCGAACTGGCGACCTCTTGGTGCGTGGGTCGACTCTCAACCACTGAGCCACACCGGCCATTCCCAAGTTTTGAGCACTGTAAAGATGGCATCTCTGCTCATCGGGACCGGGTGGGTTCTTCAGTGCGTGCTCTGGGGCCCTGGCCAGACCCCAGAGCACAGAGTGGGCACCGGAATGGCTGTCGGTGGCTCTTGCCACCTCGCTGACCAGTCTCTCCCTCCCTCAGAGCTTCTGCTCGTCCGCTGTGAAGGCCCCGGCCCAGGTCATCGTGCTCCGTGCCCTCGCCTTCCTGGCCTGTGCCTTCCTGCTGGCCACCACGCTGTATGGCACCAGTGACCCCTTTGCCCCGGGAGTCACCCTGCCTCCAGCTTTGCCCCCTGGCGGCAATGGCTCAACTGCTGCTGACAACAGCACAGCCCCTGGGGCTGAGGGCTGGCGGGTGCTGCTGGGCCTGCTGCCGGAGCACGCGACAGAGAAGCTGTGGGAAGCCTGGGCCTTCGGGCGGGGCCACCAGACGGGCATCGTCGTGCTGGGCCTGCTCACCTGCCTGCTGGCCATGCTGCTGGCCGGCCGCATCAGGTGCGTGTGGGCCCCGCGGGTCTGCTCTGGAGCACTGGGTCCTGCCTCGGGCGGGGCTCGGGGAGGAAGGGGCTGGAGCACGCAGGGCTTGCTGGGCTCAGCCCTGGACTGAGCATCGGGTAGCTGAAGCGTGCGTCCCTCTTCCCAGCAGCTGGGAGTCCAGGGGGCGAGACGAAGCAAACGACTTGCCTTACAGGGCAGCGGCACTCAGAGCAGGCCACCACTTTCTGCTGTGTGCTGGGGCCACCAGGGCCAAGCCACCCCGCTTCTCTCCACCTCAGATTCCCGATAACCACCCCCACCTAATGGGCTGTTGGAGAGTCGAGGGGGGCTCTTGGGCCCTTGATTCCCCCCCACCCCCCTCGTGCAGTTGCATACCCTGTTCTGAATGGTGTCCCCGTCATCTTGGTGACCGGGGGAGGTTGTTTAGCCCCGTTTTACAGGCTAGAACACTGAGCTCAGGACCAACACTGACCTGTTCAGAGTCGTGCAGCGTGTGAGTGTTGGAGGCGGATTGAGAGGCCCATGCGCTCCTCTTGGCTCTGGATTCTGTCCTCTGAGCAGGGCTGGGTGGATGAAGGAGGCAGGAAGTGGCAGCATGAGGAGGGGACTTGTCCTGCTGAGATGGGCCCTCCCACAACCCCTGCTTTTCTCTCAGGCTCCGGAGGATTGACGCCTTCGCCACCTGCCTGTGGGCCCTGCTGCTGGCGCTGCACCTGGCCGAGCAGTACCTGCAGGCTGCCTCGCCCAGCTGGCTGGACACGCTCAAGTTCAGCACCATGTCCCTGTGCTGCCTGGTGGGCTTCACGGCAGCTGTGGCCACGAGGAAGACAACGGGCCCACGGAGGTTCCGGCCCCGAAGGTCAGAGAAGCAGCAGTGATTGCGGGGGGAGGACAGATGGACGGACAGCCCCAGAGCTTTGTCCCCAGCCCGGAGCAGGGCACTTCTCTGTCTTGCATCTTTCTTCCTGCCTCACTCTCACCCCTGCCCAGCCTACAGCCCCCAGTCCAGGCCCAGCCCCTCCACTTCCCTGAGGAGTCGGGCCTGCCCCCTCCCCTTTCCCATTCCACACCAGTAAGGCAGCCCCCAACCTGGGACGCCCCCGGGTGCCCTTTAGCTGCCCACCACTGCCACCATCTCTCTGGCCAAAGACCCCCTCATTGTCCCAAGGCCAGAACACGGGCAACACCTACACAGCCTACCTGTGACCCGTCTCTGAGCTCCTGGCATGGGCTGGTGACGATGGCTGCAAGCTGGGCCCTTGCCACAGGGCCTGACCACTTAGACAACTTGATACGGGCAGGTGCTGCTGAGGGGGCCCAGAGGAGAGCCCTGCACCTCGTCCCCACATCACTTCTCTGGTCTGTCCCTTTGGTCCTGCCCAGTGCCCACCAGCCCTGCTCGAAGCTGGTGGGACCAGAAGGAGTCTGGGCTGCCCCCCTGGGTCCACTGCTCCATTCCCACTCCAAGACCTTCGTGAGACCCCTGTGACCCCTCAGCCTCCTTCCTTCGGAATGGAGGTGCAGTTCTTGTGCCCAGCTGGCCTTGACCCTGAGTTTGTAGGGCAAGGCCCTTCTTACAGTGAACAGTGGAAAGTCCTTTTCTGCTATGGTCAGCACGTTTCCTAGCAGCCAGGCTGTGGTGGGAGTTGGCCCAGGTTGGGGGAGTCTAAAGAGTCCTGTATTCATCTATTTATTTGGCACGACTGTGGGCCAGACGGAACCAGGACACACATGCCCTGCCTGCTTTCTGGAAGCCCCTGGCTCTGCCCTGGAAGGTCAGGACCCCAATCCTCATGGCTGGGCCTTCCCCGTGCCCCTGCAGGGACTGGGGTTCAGGCTGCCCCGACTGGCTGGCAGTGCGGGGCCTGAGCCACCACCCCTATGCCTGGGATGTCCCCAGGTCTCCACCCACCCTCCATATGATACCTGGGAAAAGATCTGGTTGCCCAAGGTTAGCACGGGGTAAGCGGCCCAAGGGACGTGCAGGTCCATGAGGACACCAGGTCATTTGTCACTTTGTCACCTGGCCTGTCACTGTTCTTCTGGCCCCTAGATCCCTCACTGAGGGTGCTGAGGCTCCCACTTTCTACTTTCGGTGGGGCAGCCACAGAGCCCACAGGGGCCTCCCTGGGTAAGGTGGGAGCCCCCCGAGGGGCTGCCTCCCAGAGTCACTGCTCCAGGGGCCTCCCTCCACTTCGCAGCCCACTTCGGAGCCCAGAGAAGACAAGGGCAGGTGACAGGTGCCCTCAAGCGAGGGCACACTCAGCTAGGGGCCACCGACTGAGCCTGCAGGGCAGCTGGGACAGGCCCTAGCCAGACCCCAAGTGAGGGCCCAGAGAGCACAGGAGTTGTAGCGGAGCCCCACTGTCACTAATCCTCGTGTTCGCAGGCCCTAGAGACTGCCTCCCCATCGATCCCACGCCCCTTTCCGTATCCTTGTGCGAAGAGCCCGGGGGCGCGGGAGCTGCTCCCCATGGGCCCTGTGGTCTCAGACAAGGCCCTGCCTGCTTGTTCTGTGTGGGGGTGAGGTGAAGACACCCTGACAAGACGGGAGGAGGAGTGGGGTGGCCGAGCCAGGACCCAGCCCTGCTGGCCCGTCACCTGTCCCTTCACCCCAGCCAGCCTGCTGGTGGAGAGCCGGGGTCCGTCGGCTGGGCTGTGTGCGTGCCCTTGTGTCTGCAGCCTCCTGTTAAAGGAAGCTGACGGCCTGTTGCTAATTACTGCTTTTCTTGGCGTTGAGTAGAAGCAGGACATCTGTGTGTATGTGTATTTAAGTTAGATTATTTATGATAGCCGTAACCAGCTCTCTAGCTGGCCGGGAGCCCCTGCTGAGCAGATGTCTGTCCTCACCCCCTGGTGGGGATGGGAAGACACCCTCATGAAATGAGCCTCATAGAGGAAGGCTTCCTGGCCCTTTTAGAGTTCTGTGTGACTTTTTGAATCACCCATCTGTCCCTTAAAGTTTCATTCCTTGGAGCGTATTCCAGCACCTTCTGACGTTACTGGCAACAGCTGAGGAAGTGCTGGCAGTACTGGGATCGTGGTTGATTAACTGGGAACGGGTCACCCCTGCCGGGGACCTCTGTCCCCAAGACCTGGGGGGTGCACGTGGCTGTCTTCTCCCTCGGGGCCTGGGGGACCCGTATCCCTCTGTTTGACTGCTGCTGTGTCTCGTCATCTCTCTGGTCATGTAGTAGAACTGCAGATGATTGTCTAGTGACCCTCGAATCACTGTAACCGCAGCTCCCGGCCATAGACGTTGTGTGTTTGATGCTGTATTTTAAATAAATGCCTCCGGGGCCCTGCTCTGACCGGTGGGCGTCAGGTACCATGTCTTTTTTGTTTTTTCTTTCACGTTCTTTCCAAGGCTTCTGTGCCAGGGGTGGGGACTTTGGGGGACAGGCATGCCTGCAGGAGTCAGGTTTGGGAGCTGGCGACGGGCGTGGACCGGCACCGGGCCCGGCTGTCCTCGCGTGCCCTGCTGGGTGGGATTTCCCTGGTCTCAGTAAACTGCCACTTAAAACATCCTTGCTCCTTCCACTCCTGGCCCGGACTGGGATTGGTTTGAAAAACACCAAACGTCCCTCTCAGTGTCAGGACACAGTACAAGCACCCGGCCCTTCCTCAGACCCCTTCATCCCGGTGACATGCAGACTTGGATTCTGGGCTGGGTGCCTATTTGAGGCCGTTGCAGAGCGCAGGGTGGTCTGGGGGCCTTGCCAAAGGGAGTGCGGTTCTCAGGAGCCAGCGAAGACGGGGCCCCTTTAACAGGAGGCTCTGCGGAGATGGTCTCTGCAGTCGTGACGAGAGCTCACACTTGGCATTTTACAAGGGTCCACTAATTGAATGGTGTCACTGGGTGTCACAGCAAGAGGGGTCAGACCGAAGAACTGTCTCCGCCTCAGTGCCAACATTTTTAGTGTAATCAGAGATGGGACAGCACGGGGGAGGCCACAGGTGTGAGCAGGATCGGGGAAAGTGCTGGCAAGACCCAGCTTGTCTTGGGCCAGCTGACCACCTCTGAAACCTGCAGCCTGGCTCAGACCCTCCCTGTCACCTGCTTGCCTGGTGGGGGTGGCGCAGGAGTCCCTGGCAGAGTCCTGCTGCCATCTGCTGGAAAGGCCTGGGTGCAGGGCAGACCTGGGTCCCCTAGGAGGCAGGCCCCAGCAGGGGACAGCTTTGTGTATGATCGGAGGAAGTTGGCCAGAGGTCCCTCGAGCCCTTACTGCCTCTGCTCGCCTGGAGCGCCCCTCCTGCTGAATGCTTTCGCGGTTCTGAGATGACGGCAGAAAACCGTAGCTTCTCTTCAGGGTGGAGCCTTCCCCGGGTGTCTCGGGCTTCAGGACAGGTCAGCACGTGGGGTGCGGGCACGTGCAGCCTGGGGCCAGCCAGGTTGACCAGATCCTTCTGCAGCTTGGCGTGGTGAGCTCCTACCTTGACTTTTCTCCACGTTCCCCAAACACTGGCCCGCCTTTGGTTCTCAAGTCCTGGTGGGCTGCTGGCCCTTTGGAAGGCATTAAGATGGTCACATGGTCTGCCGGAGGACAACTCTGACTCTACACTGTCCTCAAAGATTGGTTAAAGGGAGGG
Organism: Tadarida brasiliensis; assembly: GCA_030848825.1. NCBI lineage: Eukaryota > Metazoa > Chordata > Mammalia > Chiroptera > Molossidae > Tadarida > Tadarida brasiliensis. The sequence goes on from CM061264.1 coordinate 6,296,008, forward strand.
GTGAAAAATAGCGAGGAACTCAGCAGAGTGCAGCTTGGCTAGCCGTGCCCTGGGCGTTTGGTTGTCATGGGCCTGGGTGGGTCCCTTAGCCGCCCAGCTCTGCTGCAGGGCCTCGGCCAGCCTGCCCCTCCGTCGGCACATTGTCCATGGGCTCATTTGTCCCTTGGGACCGAGGTAAGGCTGGACCTCCCGCAACTCCGTCCAGACAGTGGGCAGACTAATGTATTAACTGTCTCTGTCCCTCCTCCTGTGTAATCGGTTGCCTTAATCAGAAGCATGGTTGACAGTCTGGCTTGGGCCACCGGGTCCTGTTGTGTGATTTGTACCATTCTTGAGTTAAAGAGACACTGTCACCTTCCGTCTTTTGGGCAGCCTTGCGGTCGCTTACGGGTCTTTCCTAAGTTCGAGTTTGGCTTGTGTCCTGTGTGTCTCTTCCTGGGGATCCTAAGCCTGGCCGCCCGCCACCCCCTGCTCTACAAGGGCGTTAGCTCAGTGTCCAGCGTCTGAGGCCAGAGAGCAGCAGTCGGGCTCCCGGGGAGCAGGGCCCCTGAGCTTGGCTGCCGTCAGGAGGCTCTGGGCACAAGCAGGAAGAACAAGGAGGAGCCCACGGCCATTACTGAAAGCCTGGCACAGGGCTGGACATTTTTGCTTCAAGGCGAAGGGTTGGCGTGAGGTTGGCAAGGGCGACAGTGTCACTTTAATACCGAGATTCTTAGTGGAACTAGTTTGCTGTGACGCTGAGGGGGATCGGAGGGGGCATGCAGGGAGGGGTGGGTCACGCTGGCACCTCCCAGCCACCCCATCCTAATGGTGTGAATGTGGTCGGACTGCTTTTCCGCTTCAACTAACGCACGCCTCCTCTGGGACCCCGACTAGGCCCCTCCTTGGACCCAGGGAAAGGGGGCAACTGACGGAGGCCGCCTCCAGAGCCCTCCGGGCTGACCCTCCTCCTCTCTCCCCTGCCCACGGGCTCTTGTAGGTACCTCCCTGGAGACTCTGCCGGCCTTTTCCCTGCGTGCCCCAGCCTGGCCATGCCCTGCCCGAGCGGCACAGGCTCTTCACCATCTCTCTTCCTCCCCACGTCACCTGGCTTCCTGCCCCTCGCCAACCAGCAGCTGTTCCGGTCTCCCCGACGGGCCTCGCCCTCCTCGCTGCCAGGCCGCCTCAGCCGGGCCCTCTCGCTGGGAACCATACCCTCTCTGACCCGAGCAGGTAAGAGGCACTGGGCGCAACGGGGCAGCTGGGCACAGGGACTCCGGCTGCGTACAAGCTGGAAGAATTGGGTTCAAGTCCTGCTCTGCCCACTGAGTAGCTGCCCTTCACCAAGGGACTTAACCACTCTGAGCCTCAGTTTCCCTCCAGAAAAGTAAGACCAGTAGTAGATGGTTGTGAGGGTTAAGTGAGAGGATGCATTTCTCTTTTCTTTCTTTTTTTTATCCTCACCTGAGGACATTTTTGCATTTATCTTCAGATAGAGCGGGAAGGAGAGAGGGAGGAAGAGAGAGAGAGAGAAACATCGACATGAGAGAGACACATTGACTGGTTGTCACCCACATGACCCCACCTGGGGCCGGGGACAAACTACAACTGAGGTATGCGCCCTTAGTGGGAACCGAACCCGGGCCTTTCTGGTCTGTGGGCTGACGCTCTAACCGCTGAGCCAAACCGGCCAGGGCGAGAGGGTGCATTTCAAGTGCTTCCGAGGGCAGCGGCATCCAGCAGCAGTCGGTCACGTCCATGCCCTTGGGGGTGTTCTTCTATCACCGTTCTTGTCCTTATCATTACTGCTGCTGTTTTCAGACCTGGGAGCTGGAACATTTGCCCCTGGCCTTTCTGTGTGGTCCGGAGGGCAGGGTTCAGGTCAGGTCAGTCATACTGACTGAGGGCTGCTGCACATGGACCCTGGGGTGACCGAGACCTGGTCCTTGTCATGAGAGACTGTGCCATTCTTCGCCCTTCCCCACAGCATCTTCCTGGGAAGGCGATTGTGAGTCCAACCCGGTTTTTCCTACTCGGAGCTCTGCGCATGTTCTGTGATGACCCCCCGGGAAGCCGCCTGGAGCGGGCTGGGCTTGCCTCACCCCTCACCCTTGGGGTGGCCCTGGAGCCAGACCCCTTCCTCCGAGCACGCAGGCGCCTCTGGGTCGCACAGAGCTCGCCAACGCGCAGGCGCTCTCGTTTCAGCCCCCAGCCTCCCGAGGGGGTTCCAGCCCAGTCAGACCCCCCAGCCTGTTTCCTTCCTGACTTGCCCGGGGTCCCGCTGCTCTAGGAGGTGGGGTTGAACCCAGCTCAGGCCCTTTTGTGTGCCGGTGGGGGTCTTCGTAGGTAGAGGTGGGTCACACTGCAGGAGGGACGCTCACAGGGGGCACGGCGTTTGGGCCGAGAGGTGGGTAGAGTTCGAGGCCTTCAGGGTGGAATTGAAGGTGGGATTGCCCCAGGACAGAGGCCTAGACTGGACATTTCTGGAACTAATCGTGACGGGTCGCTAGGAGAGAGGGGCTGCCGCCTGCCCTCCTGCCCTCCTGCCCGGAAATCATTAACCAGCAGAGTTCCCGGTCCCTGCGTGCACGTCATAGCCGAGACCTGGCCCAGTCCAGGCCCTGGGGCCTCCTGGGCTTTCCTGAGCAGCAGCTGGAGCGGGGGACCCTGGGATGCCCTGGACATGGGAGCCTGGGGGCCTGGCCGCTGGCCCTTCCCCCAGAGACTTGTCGGGAGCTGCCACCAGGAAGGAGTCGGGTTCCAGGCCTTCCGGGTGGGGACGCGGTGGCTTTGGGCCCACGGTGGGTGCAGACCCTGCTGCAGCCTTTTGATCATTTCGGAGGAGCGAGCTGCAGACTGCTTCTTGGCTTATTCCTTGTTGTCACTCCTCACCCGAGGGTATTTTCCACTGTCGGCCCGCGGACCAGAGAGTCCCGGGTTCAGTTCCCGCTAAGGGCACGTACCTCGGTTGCAGTTTGTCCCCAGCCCCGGTTGGGGTCGTGTGAGTGGCGACCACTCGATGTGTCTCTCTCACATCAATGTTTCTCTCTCTCTCTTCCTCCTTCTCTCCCTCCCACTCTATATCTCAAGATAAAGTGCAAAAATGTCCTCGGGTAAGGATAAAAAAAAAAAAAGAAAAAAGAAAGAGAGGAGGTGAGAGGGAGAGAAAGAGATAGAAACATCGATAAGAGAGAACATCGATTGGCTGCCTCCTGCATGCCCCCCACTGGCGATCAGGCCCACAACCCGGGCATGTGTCCTGACCAAGAATTGAACTGGCGACCTCTTGGTGCATGGGTCGATGCTCAACCACTGAGCCACACTGGCTGCACTCCATTGATTTTTTTCTTTCTTTTTTTTTTTTTATCCTCACCCGAGGACATTTTTCCATTTTTTGTTCAGATAGAGTGGGAAGGAGAGAGAGGAAGAGAGAGAGAGAGAGAGAGAGAGAGAAACATTGACATGAAAAGGACACATCGAGTGGCTGCCTCCTGCACAACCAACCAGGGCCGGGGACAAACTGCAACCGAGGTACATGCCCTTAGCGGGAACCGAACCCGGGTCTCTCTGGACCGCAGGCCGACGCTCTAACCGCTGAGCCAAACCGGCCAGGGCATGGACTCCATTGATTTTTAGAGAGAGTGGGAGGGAGGGGGGGAGAGAGAGAGAGAAACATTGATACGAGAGACACTTCGATTGGTTGCCTCCCACATGACCCTGACCTGGGCCAGGATCGAACCTGCAACCCAGGTGCATGCCCTTGACCGGAATCAAACCACAAGACCCTTCAGTCTGTGGGCCCTCTGCCCTCGGCATGGAAGGCAGGATGTAAACGACGAAGGTTGGATTCAGCAGAGCAGCCTCGGGATGGAGAGGTGGGCGCCCGTGTCTCTGCAGGCCTGACCTGTGTCACCTTTCTTCCCTCCCCAGACTCAGGGTATCTGTTCAGTGGGAGCCGCCCTCCATCTCAGATGTCTCGATCTGGGGAGGTTCTTGTTTCAGGTAAGTGGAGTGACAGGGAAGCTGCCCCCGGTGGTTAAGTGTGAGCTTGGGCATCAGACGGGTCTGTGTTCACATGCCAGCCCTGTGTCTCCCAGCTGGGCAGCCCTAGGCAAGTGGCTCACACCCCTGTGCCTCCGTTTCCTCTTCTGTGGAACGAGTATGGTAGTTCCAGGGTTAGATGTAGTGCTGTCCTTGTCAGTGACCCCTGGTGGACATGGCACACTCGGGCCCGGCCATCAGCAGGGCTTGGGTGAGCGAGCGGACCTTAAGTCTCAAGGGTTGGTTTCTGTCCCGACCTTGCTGTCAGCTGAGGGAGGTGCCAGGGCCTTTGGATAGAAATCAGGAGGCAGAGGGGACATCGCTGAGGTTCTGTGGTCCTCCTGTCCCTCCACAACCTGGCCTTTCTTCCTGGGCTAACAGAGGAAGAGTGGGTGTGGCCAGCTGACTGTACCCATGGCACCAGCTCACGCTGTCGGCATTGTGTTTGTCACCCTCCCACCCTCCAGATTACTTCTCTCTGCTGTCGGGGAGCTGCCCCTCCTCTCCGTTCCCTTCCCCGGCGCCCTCCGTGGCCGGCTCGGTGGCCTCCAGCTCTGGCTCTCTGCGCCACCGCAGGCCCCTCATCAGCCCTGCCCGACTCAACCTGAGGGGGCAGAAGCTGCTGCTGTTCCCGTCGCCCCCCGGGGACCCCCCCAGCACCCCCAGCAGCTCAGACGGACACTTGCCTCCCAACGGCAACCACTTCAGCACTGAGCTCCCACAGAGGCAGCGGGCACAGGACACGAAGCACACTGTGGGTACGACCCTCTGACGGCGGGGCTGTGGGAGTGTGTCCGTGGTCGCGCAGTGGTGGGGACACCCGTCAGGAGGCTGCCTGGGGCCCGTCCTTGACCTTATCCGAGTGTGTGCCTCCACTCCCAAGCCCCAGTAGCCCCTGGCCTGGCTTCTCGTGACCTTGAACCCTCCAGGCCGATGCCCTCTGTTGGCTGCTTTTATTGTCTTGTTTTGTACTTGACCTTGAGGGTTGTCTGTCCTTGGGATGGATCAGAAACTGTTACGCCCTGCCAAGCTGTGTCTGGGAACAGATATTTTTGTTTTACTGAAATAATGTTGGTCTGCAAAGCCGTTAAAGTTTTTTTAAATTAGGCCTCAACCTTGAAAATCTAGAATTTGCACATGAACGTGTGGATTTCTCTTACCATGTCAGACGACCTGGCCACACTGGGCCTGAATACTGGCCAGACTGGTGTGGGCAGGTTGAGGTCCCGTCCAGTGTCGGCCACTCCCTGCCCCACTGACCTGGACGCCTCACCGCGGCCGTCGTCTGCCACACCCGCTGGCTTTGGCGTTTCTGCTCCTGACCTGAAACCAGCCCCCTTCCTGGCAGCTAGCAGCTGGGATCTGAGCCGGGAGCAGGTCGGGGCGGTGAGGGCTGTCCTGGCCCTGGGGGTGAGCTGGGAGCACCCACCGAGACGCCCTTCTCTCTGCAGACATGAGGTCGGTGCCGGAGAGAGGCAGCGCCTGCAGCAGCCGCTCCATCAAGAAGGAGGACGACTCGTCGCAGTCGTCCTGTGTGGTGGACACGACCACCAGGGGGTGTTCGGAGGAGGCCGCCGCCTGGAGAGGTCCGCGCCCTCTTTGTCTCGGGAAGAGGGGGAGCAGCATGGGGCCTTGGGTTTGCAGCTCCCATCACCCCTGTTCTGTCTGGGACCCTGACCAAGAAGGACCCCTTGAGGGCCCTCTGGTGACAGGACGGTTAGGTAACCCACCCAGCGCCTTCTGATGTGGCCTGTGGCATCCACCTCTGATTAGGTCTGGCTCTTCGCCCTTACAGTGGCCTTGGTCCCATGGTCACAGGGAGCAGTGAGTGTTCAGTCCCGCAGCTGGTCCACTGACACCCCTTCGGGGAGGGTGCCGCAGGGAGCCTGGGCCTGCGGGGCGGCACGGGCTGAGGCTGTGCTGGGCAGTCAGCGGCCTGGGTTCAAATCCGCCTCCGTCTGGGGGCTGCGGGGCGGCTGTGAGATCAAATCCTGGGTCTGTGTAAGGCCGGGCACCCGGTGGGCGCTCAGCTGTCACACCCGTTACCCTCCCCTGGAAGCGGGGGCACACGTATGTTGAAGATGGACACGGGGTTTCCTGGAAAGATTGGGTGCTGCCCCCACATCAGGTGGGGTCTGGGGCTGTGTGACCTGGTAGCATCGAGGTCATGCCCTGAGCCCAGACTGGGGTGGGGAACCCCACTTGGCTGCTTACCTCTGAAGCCTGGTCAGGGTTCTAGTCCCTCTGAAGCCCCATTTCCTGTCTGTAAAGCGAGGTCACATCCCTACCCCCACCCAAGGTGCAATCACGGGGCACCCTGGCCCAGTGCCTGCCTGTGGTACGGGCTCAGGAAAGGAGGTGCCTTCAGGGAGACAGGACTGACCGGGTGACCCGGGTTAGAGTGTCTAACAAGTAGGGAGGCCTCTGGGGGCCAGGAAAGAGCTGGGGTGGGGCCCCAGGGCCCCACGACTGCACCTCTGGTGAGACCCCCACCCATCTGTCTTCTGACCTTCGCGCCTTTGACTGGGTCTCTCTACTCCCTCCAAGGTCGCTTCGGCCCCTCCCTGGTCCAGGGCCTCCTGGCCGTGAGCTTGACTGCCAACGCCCTCTTCACCTCGGCCTACCTGTACCAGAGCCTGCGCTGAGTGCTCCACCCGGGGAGCCCAGAGGGTGCGCAGGTGCGTGCTGCCACCACTGCCACCCTCTTCTCCAGGCCGGGAGCGTGCTGCCACCACTGCGCCGCCCTCTCCTCCAGGCCCGGGAGCGTGCTGCCACCACTGCGCCGCCCTCTTCTCCAGGCCGGGAGCGTGCTGCCACCACTGCGCCGCCCTCTCCGCCAGGCCCGGGGAGCCCAGAGGGTGCATGCTGCCACCGCCGCCGCCCTCTCCTCCAGGCCCGGGAGCCCTGGGCTGAGCCCCGCCCTCGGGATGCCTTCTCAGCTGACAGACTGCGGGCTGTGGGTCCGAGGTCCCACTCCTCCCGCCATCTCGCTGACATCGCTGTGCTTGGTGCTGCCCCAAAGCCGGGGAGCCCCAGGGCTGCAGGGACACCACCGCCACTGAACCTGCAGCAGGAGCCGCTCCCGACCCGAGCTGCGGGCCACGACCACATCTCAGTACTGTACTCCCCGTCCCACCGGGCGCCGCAGGCTCCCAGGGAGGCGGGAGGGATGGTCCCCGTGTCACCCGTCCTCCACCTGCCTGAGGGAAACGAACTTCTCTTTGGGCAGGCCCCCGTAAGGACGAGCATCCTCTGCCCATCTTAACCTCTCTGACCAGCCCTGAGCCAGGTCTGCCTGGGCTCTCCCCGTGGGCAGGGGTGCTGGGGTTCCCTAGCCCCAGGTACCTCAGGATTCCAGCCGGGCCTTCAGGACTAGTGTAAGCATCTCGCCCCCAGACTCCCTCTGCCTGAGTGCACCCCTGTTTCATTACCTCCAGTGACCTCTCAGGCAGCAGCCCTGTTACCCTGAGAACACCAGGGCCCTCATGCCGCCCACAGGGCCTTGCTCCACCCTCAGCCCGATCGTGCCGTGGACTGCCCAGGGCAGCCCGCAGGTCACAGGTGGACTGGACCCCGCCCTGCCGTGACCCTGGCTCCTTTCAGCTGCTGAGACCCCACTATCCTCCCTCTCTGCTGTCACCATGGGCTAGGTGTGACCCCTTGTCTTCAGGCCACCTTGGTTGGCTTTCTTTCCTCCCATCTCCCCTCCATCCTTGCCATCGCCCTTCCAGCCACTACTGCAGGTTTGCCCCCACCCTCGCCCTGGTGCTGGGTCTGGTCCTGGCTAGAGGAGGAAGGAGGGCCTCAGTCTGGCACAGGGACCCTCACGATGCTGTGAGGGATGAGAGTGTGCCTGTGGATGTCAGACCCCCAGTCCCTGCTGCCCTGGGCCTTGGACCAAGGTGTGGGGCAGCATGTGCGCATGGGTGTGGTCATGCACATGTGTGGCACTGTGCATGTGTGTGCATACTTGTGCGAGTGTGTGTGGCTGTGCATGTGTGTCATTGCACGTGTGTGTGTTCGTGCATGTGCATACTTGTGTGAGTGTGTGGCTGTGCATGTGTGTCATTGCACATGTGTGCATACTTGTGTGAGTGTGTGGCTGTGTGGCCGTGCATGTGTGTCACTGCACATGTGTGTGCATGCTTGTGCGAGTGTGTGACTTGTGGCTGTGCATGTGTGTCATTGCACATGTGTGTGTTCGTGCATGTGCATGTTTGTGCAAGTGTGTGGCTGTGCATGTGTGTCACTGCACATATGTGTGCATACTTGTGCGACTGTGGCTGTGCATGTGTGTCATTGCACATGTGTGTGCTCATGCATGTGCATGTTTGTGCAAGTGTGTGGCCGTGCATGTTTGTGCAAGTGTGTGGGCGTGCATGTGTGTCACTGCACATGTGTGCTCTCATGCATGTGCATGTTTGTGCAAGTGTGTGGGCGTGCATGTGTCACTGCACATGTGTGTGCTTGCGTGTGTGTGGCAGTACATGCGTGTGGTCATGCATTGTGTGGCTGTGCGTGTGTCGCACGTGTGTGCTCATGCATGTGCTGCAGTGCATGTGTGTGCTCGTGTGTGCGTACTTGTGCACGTGTGTGCTCGTGTGTATGTGACAGTGTGCTCACTTGTGCCGGTTGGGGAGGAATTGGCTGCCTCGATGAATTCTGAGGCTTGGGGGGCTTGTGAGGGCAGGAGGAAGGGTCTTCACTCTATCATTCAGGGATAAAGTTTAGTTTTATTTTTCTACACGTTTCTGCCAGGTGAGGCATTTTGCTGATAAGCAGGATGTCCCCAACCCTCCCAGCCAGGGAGGGTTAGTTTTTTTAAGCTTTGGGTGCTTTTTTAGTAATTTTTTTTACCACATGGGGAAGGAGATTGCTCTGACTTCCCTCTCTTCTTCCCCCCACTCCTGTCCTGAGAGCTCCTGTCCCCTGCCCTGTCCCCTCCAGTACATGGGCAATTGGGGGCACACCAAGTCCGACTGCCCGAGATGGTGCCGACTCAGAGATGGTGTTTCTTGGCCCCCATTTGTACAATGGGCATGTGTGTCGAGTTTTTAATTTTATTTTTTTGCCTAATAAAGCCAAACTCCGTTCTCAAATGCACTTCCTCTCTGGCTCTGAGGAAGCCTGGTACAGAGAGCTCCCCCCAGGCTTGGCCCAGCCCACAGAGGCAGGGGAGAGGCTGGGCGTGGAGGAGTTAACGTTTTCTTTCAAACAAAAAACATCTTATTTTTCTTTACAAAAGCAAAAAAAAGAAACCAAAAAAGATACCAACCTTTGAACTAGACTTCAGTCTGTCTTGTCTTTATTCTGTGTGCGGGCGGGGGAAGAGCCCAGTGAGGGGAAGTGATTTCCCTCACATTTGTTTGGTGCAGCACTCGTGCGAGTGGGGTCCTGGGGCTCGTGGGGTGGGGTGTCAGGTGCGGTGTGACGGTGTCACCCGGAAGATAAGGGATTTGAAGAGGAGACTAGCTTGAGGAGAGACAGGAGGGTGTTGTAGAACCTCGGAGCAAGGGCTCAGACAGGGAGCCTGGGCGCCTCCAGAAGCCTGTCGCAGCCCCTGGCCTGGCCCCAGGCTGCAGGGTGGAGGTCATCCGTGTTCCGGGGCCATTTTCCTCCTGAGCCCACTCGGGATCCAGCAGCTGGGCTGGGCTCCAGGGCCGACCCCAGCCTGGGCAGGCGCGGGGTGGGCACTGAGGCCTTGGAGATGCTGGGCCAGGAGCCCAGGGTGGGGCAGGGGCGGCCTCTCAGTGTCCCCGCATAAGTTCTGTGCTGGGCTGCCTGGTGAGCGTGGGTCTGCATTTCTCTGGGCTTCAGCAGTAACAGGACTGCCATCCATCCGGGGCTGAGGTGAGGATGATGAAACCACCACACAGTGCAGAAGGAGCCCCAGTAAATATGAGCGATTCCTTCTGGCCCAGCGCCTGTGGGGGGAGGAGTGGTGGGTGATGGGTGATTGGCTCCCTGGGGCCAGACCACAGGTCATCAAAACCTACCCTGAGTTAGCCAGGGGCAGGGCCCGTCAGCCCCCAGAAGCTGCCCACAGGTGGCGCTACAAACGCCTGAGTTCACAGATGTGGGCCCTGCGATGTCCCCTGTGGCTGTGATGTCTGGGGGCCACAGGAAGCCCACTCCTTGGAAGCCCTCTCTTCCAGTGACTGCAAGTATGTGCAGGAGAACCACGGCCCCCAGCGAAGTCACAGGCCTGGCCCTCGTCCCGGGCTCCCACCTGGCCTTGTGCTTCCAAGAGGGACCGACTGGGGGGCCGGCTACATTGTCTTACAAGTGAGCAAAAAAGAACACGCCCCATAACCCAAGTAGAATATTGACATCTACTCTTTTTTTTTTTTAATTTTTTTTTCTTTATTGATTTTAGAGAGAGAGGAAGGGAGAGAGAGATAGAAACATCGATAAGAGAGAACATCGACTGGCCGCCTCCTGCATGCCCCCCACTGGTGATCAGGCCCACAACCTGGGCATGTGCCCTGACCGGGAATCGAACCAGCGACCTCTTGGTGCATGGGTTGACGCTCAACCACTGAGCCACACCGGCCAGGCTTGACGTCTCCTCTCTTTTTGTTTACATACGTAGCTGCGTGGTTTTTCTTGTTGTTGTTTTACAAAAATGGGGTCTCTGTAGACACCTTTTGTCCCTTGACCAGGAGCTATTTCCATGTCCCTAAATTCTTTCTGTTCCCTTGTAAAGGTCACCTTTGCTTACTGCTGAGCCCCCAAACCAGTCAGTTCCCTGCTCTCGTGGCTGGGGCGGCAAGAACGTCTCTGTAGGTACCTATGTCTTCTGTATTTAAGGCTTGCCTTAAGCCCTGGCTGGTTTGGCTCAGCGGTTAGAGCAACAGGTTTGATTCCCGTCAAGGGTGTGTACCTCGGTTGTGGTTCAATCCCCAGCCCTGGTTGGGGTCCTGCGAGAGCAACCAATCCGTGTCTCTCTCTCTCTCTCTCTCTCTCTCTCTCTCTCTCTCTCTCTCTCTCTCTCTCTTTCTCTCTCTTTCCCCTTCTCTCCCTCCCTCCCACTCTATCTGAAAATCAATGGAAAAATATCCTCGGGTGAAGATTTAAAAAAAAAAAATGTGAGGCTTTTCTTAGGGCAATTCTTGAGAGTTGAATCGTTCTGTCTAAGGTCTATCACAATCCTGAAGCTGCCTAACTGCATTCTAGGAAGGTACAGAAAAGTTTCCAGTTCTTCTGTTTGTTTTTCTCAAAAATCCTTCGCTGACTTCTGCCTGAGGACACTTTCCCCTGGGGACCAGACCACTTAGGGGGATGGGTTGGAGGATGGTCAGAAGATCCAAGTTCTAGTCATTTGTGAAGAGACGGTTTTCACCTGGGTTCCAGCCAGAGAAAGGTCTACTGATTAAGAAAGAAAAAGGTTTGAAGACCACTGCTAGCATCCACCCACCTTACCAACTAGCCACGTGACCCGGGTCCCTCCATGCAACGAGGCAGGACCCCGATGACCTCCAGCCCTTCTGCAGGGCAAGCAGAGGTAGAAGCCATCCATTAGGGGACATCTGAGGGTTTGAGTGGCCCCACCACGCAAAGAGCTTTGTGGTAGCAACTCAGGGCCGTTTACTACCAGACATAGACAAAGTGGGGGAGAGCTGTCCCCAGTCCCTGAAGGGCTGGCTGGCTGCACTTTCCTTGGCTTTCAGTCTATGTGTCCAGCCCCGTTCACCAGGGGATATTGAGCAGGGGCACAGCAAAGGACAGGAGAGAGCCAAGGTTTCCAGAGCGCGTTCCTTCCTTCATCCATCGCCAGCCAGATCCGTGCCCCCGGCATGCGCCAGGCTGAGCTAGGCATGGGCTGCAATGATGTGCAAAACAGAGATACCCCTGCTCAATAGGGTCGGAACAGCCTTAGGTGAGCACACAAGTCATGACATAGTCACACACCGAAAAGGGCAGCGCAGGAATGGGCCAGGCACCGACTGAACAGTCAGGACGTGGGAGCTGAACTGGAAGGCAGGAGGGTTACCACTGTGAGAGGCAGTAAGTGCTTGTGCAAAGGCCCGGGACCAGCTTCAGGAATCCAAAGGTTTCTGTGGCAGGAACCCAGGGAGGGAGGGTGTGCGTGCTCAAGAGAAGCCCGAGAGAGCAGGGGTGGCCCGTGAAGGGCACAGTAGGGATTTTAGACTTGATCCCAAGAACAAACAGAAAGCCAGTGCTGAGCCCAAGCAAGGGAGTGTCAAGAGCAAACGTGCGTTTTTAAAAGATCTCAGCAGAATATGAAGACTGGGTTACACACAATGACACCTGAGGGCAAGTGAGGGGCTGCTTCAGGATTCAGGACAGAGAAGATGGCAGCTGGGACAGGATGGAGGCAGAGTGACACCATCGGGTTCCAGGGACAACCCACAGGACTTGGCGATTGGAGGTGGGGCCGAGGGGTGTCCAGGTGCACAGTTGGCTAGATGGAGGGGCCCCTCCCTGACCTAGGGAAACTAGAAGGGGGCACAGACAGAGCCGAGGTTTCTTTTTTTTTTTTTTTTTATCCTCACCCGAGGACATTTTTGCATTTATCTTCAGATAGAGCAGGACGGGGAGAGGAAGGAAGAGAGAGAGAGAAACATCAATGTCAGAGAGACACATCGACTGGTTGCCACCCACACGACCCCAACCAGGGCCGGGACAAACTGCAACCGAGGTACGTGCCCTTAGCGGGAACCGAACCCGGGACTCTCTGGTCCGCGGGCTGACGCTCTAACCGCTGAGCCAAGCCGGCCAGGGCCAGAGCGGCGGTTTCTAAATTCAGCTTGAGCATGCACATTGGGTGGCTTGGAGACAGCTGATGGGACCGACCCCTCCACTGGCTGTGCCCCTGACCAGAGACCCCTCCCCTAACTGCACAGCCTCAGGTCCCCCTAAGAGGTCACCACCTTTGAGAGGCTTCTGAATGGGTCCCCTGCTATTCTCTCAGTACCCCATGGTTACTTCCATTCAGTTAAAGGCTGTCCCCTCTGATTACTTGCTTAGCTGCCTCCCGCTTAAGAATGTAATTTCCACTACAGCAGAGACCTTGGCTCCTGGTTGAGGCTCATTAAATATTGTAGAATGAATGAATGAATGAAATGTCCATTAGAGAGAATTAAAAGAACAGACACAAGTAATGAATTACTACTGTCATCAGAGAACCTCATAGAGCAGCAGGGGCCAGGGGGCATCCAAAGCCCCCTTTTACCCTGAAAAGCCATGACCCCGAGTGGGTGGGGAGGCAGCTGGGATGGAGGGGAGAGGAGCAGAAGGTAGCAGAGGCTGACTCCCAGAGAAGGGGTCCTGCAGATTTGTGGCACTTTAGCTTACAAAGGCCTGACAGACAAGCTTGACCCTCCTCCTGTGAGCTGAAGCTGGGTGCTGGAGGGTCCCCTGTGATGGCTAGTGGTTTCCCCAAGTGGAAGCCCACCTCCAATCTCATAGTGGGGTCACTGGGGAATGGATCTGATGCATGCACCTTTGTCTTTCTGGATCACTTTGGGGAAAGGTGCCTGTCGCCCATACTCATTGGTGAGGCTGAAGGCGGGGTGGGGGAGTCTCACACTGGGAGGGAGGGAGGATGGGCATTTTCAAGTGTCCTGGGGAGGGGTGAGTGGGGACAATGCTCGGCGGGAGGCAGGTGGGGGTGGGGGTGGGGGTGGGGCGAGGTCAGGGCCAAGGCCACCACCTCCACGGCAGAGATGGAGTCTCCCAGCCTGGGTTGTGCGCAGGCCGTGTGCAGCAGGCATGGCCCCTTACTTTGGAGCTGGACAGAACCCGGATGAAGCTGCAGTGAACTCTTGGGATATTTGTTCTGTCCCCCAAACCAAGTAAGGACCATAAATAACGCCACGGAGCTGGTCATGGACAGGCAGCTCGGGGGGGAGACAGCTGGTTTCCCAGACAAGTTCTGGGGTTTGGGGGAACCTCCAGCTGTCAGAACTGCTCTTGCTGCCCAGAAAAAGCACATTTGAGGTCGACGATAGCGGTCCCCCAGGGCAGAAACAGAAAGGGTGCGGCCACCACTGTGTGCTCTGAACTTACCGAAAGCAGACGTGTGACCTGCTGGGCTCAGTGCCCCGAGTAGCCCAGCGCAGGGCTGAGGGCGCGGGGGGACTTCCTGGGGTCCTTTCACTGTGCCCCTCGATTCTGAAGGTGGAATGAGTTTTCTGGTGTTCGGGTATCATTGTTTTTCTGTTGTTGTTTTTTAACTAAAAGTCGTTCAATTTTTGAAGAACCAAGAAAGATCTGAGTTGAAGATTTCTGCACCTAGCAGCATTTTCTGTGTTCAGTGTTTTCCCTACGTGACTGAATGAAACATTGGTGCTTAGCCAGAATCACGTGTGGAGATTAATAAATTAATCAGTGTCCAGCCCTGGCCGGTTTGGCTCAGCGGTTAGAGCGTCGGCACGCGGACCAGTGAGTCCCGGGTTCGATTCCGGTCAAGGGCACGTACCTCGGTTCCGGTTCGTCCCCGGCCCGGGTCGGGTCGTGCGGGAGGCAACCAGTCGATGTGTCCCTCTCACGTCCATGTTTCTCTCTGTCTCCCTCTCTCTCCCTCCTGCCCACTATCTGATGATAAATAGAAAAATATCTTCCGGTGAGAAATAAAATAATAATAATAACAATAATAAGTGTATAATACGAAGGGGCTTCCTCAGTGCCAGCCGCATCTTAGCCAGAATCAGGCGGCCTGTGTAACTGGGTGGGCAAGCTGCTGGGGCCACTCGGTGCCTTTTTTTTTTTTTTATCCTCACCCGAGGACATTTTTCCATTTTTTGTTCAGACAGAGTGGGAGGAAGAGAGAGAGAGAGAGAGAGAGAAACATCGACATGAAAGGGACACATCGAGTGGCTGCCTCCCGCACAACCCCAACCGGGGCCGGGGACAAACTGCAACCGAGGTACGTGCCCTTAGCGGGAACCGAACCCGGGTCTCTCTGGACCGCAGGCCGACGCTCTAACCGCTGAGTCAAACCGGCCAGGGCGCCTTTTTAAAGATATACATTTTAATCCTCACCCGAGGATATGTTTTTGTTGATATTTATAGAGAGAAGACAGGAAAGAGAGAAACATCGATGTGAGAAAGAAACACGTATGGTTGCCTCCCATATGCACCCTGACCAGGGATCGAACCCACAACCTAGGTATGTGCCCTGATCAGGAAATGAACCTGAAAACTTTTGGTGCATGGGGCGATGCTCTAACCAACTGAGCCACCCGGCCAGGGTTCAGTGCCTTAGAGAAATAATTTCTCTAAGTGAATGTAACTCTTCCTTCTAATACTAGGGGATATTTCCATATTCATCTCAATTATACCCAATGGCTCAGCTCCCCCAAGAGCTGCAGTGCTGAGCCCCCTCTGGCTGTCGACCCGAAGCAGGAAGAACTACGGGTGGAGGTAAAGCACGTGGTTTTCCAGAGCTGGTTTTATGGCAAAGTCTGGGCCAGAGCAGCCGTCCCAGCCAGGGCCCTCTGTGGCCTTGACTCTTCCCGCAGCTGCCGAGAGGCCGCTGAGCTGGGGTTTGTCTGGAGATCTGGGTTGGTATTTTGTTGTTGTTTTTCAGAGACACCGTTTTGTCGTGAACTTGCAGCTTCCAAATTCATTCTGATGGGCTGTGGGGACAAGGGTTCTCTATTTCGACCTTGAAAACAGTAAACGGGGGAGTTGGCTTCGACATGTCATTTGGCCCCTTTACTCAGACCTGCCCAACTATCCACTGCCTTTGCTGGTGACTTTACCAAAGGGCCTGTGCCCGTGTCCCCAAGCGGCCCTGCACCGCCACGCAGGATCGGAAGTTAGCAGATCCCTTTCCCGCTTCCGTGCTGAGTACAGTACGCGGTCTGCAGTGGCTTTTAAACATTTCAGTGGACTTCTCCCCCCAACACACCAAAATTATTAGAATGTAATGCAATTCATATGGATTTCCTACATATTATTCAATGTAAAAACAAGAGCTTTTCATGGAGTTTTGCTGATAGTAATACCGGTTCACTTGTTGCGACAGGTGCCATAATAATGTGAGAGGGTCGGAATGGGGGAGCCAGATGTGGGACACACAGGAACTCTGTACCCTTTTCTGTAAATCTAAATCTATGCTGAAATGAAAGATTCATCGAAAAGCAAGTTACAGCCCAGCAGGTGTGGCTCAGTGGGTGAGCGTCGACCCATGCACTAAGAGGTCGAGGGTTCGATTCCCGGTCAGGGCACATGCCCAGGTTGTGGGCCCGATCCCCAGTGGGGGACGTGCAGGAGGTGGCCAGTGGATGTTCCATCTTTCTCTCCCTCTCACTTCCTCTCTCTCGAAAATCAATAAAGAAAAAAAAGAATGAGTGAGAGCTATAAATATTGGCATATAAACATATGCAAGATTCATTTTTTAAATAAAAATAAATAAAAGCAACTTACAGAACTTGGGTGACCCTAGCTGTTACAACACTGGTTACTGGGACAGTCGCTTTAACTAGATATTTTATTTATTTTTAATCCTCGAGGATATTTTTCCATTGATTCTCAGATAGAGTGGAAGGAAGGGAGGGAGGGAGGGAGAGAGAGAGAGAGAGAGAGAGGGAGAGAGAGAGAAACACTGATTTGTTGTTCCATGTACGCAGGCATTGGTTGATTCCTGAATGCACCCTGACTGGAGAGCCAACCCACAGCCTTGGCTCATCGGGACAACGCTCCAACCGACTGAGCTATCCAGCCAGGGCTAACTACTTTCCCCCTGATAAATGTTCCCACTCTTTTACTTGGTTCCCAACTCATCATTAGAAGCAGACCGCCAGCCAAACACAGCTTTTCTGTAAGTATCGACATAGCACTCGATGCAGCGTAAAAGCTTGCAACCTCTGACTGATTCAGACTCAGCTCAAGTGGGACCAGCCTGAGAGATCATAAGACCCATTTTACAGACGAGGAAACGGAGCCACTGTCTCTCCCCGTGGTAACAGAACAGCAGCAGGGATCTCAGGCAGGCCGCTCTGGATTCCAGGCCACTTCTCTGCTTTTTTTAAAAATATGTTTTTATTGACTTTTTAGAGAGAGAGGAAGGGAGAGAGAGATAAACACATCAATGTAAGGGAGAAACATCGACTGGCTGCCTCCGTATGGCCCTTATTGGGGATCGAGCCAGCAACCCGGACATGTGCTCTGACTGGGAATCGAACCAGGACCTCTCAGTCCATGGGGCAACGCTCAATCCACTGAGCCACACTGGCCGGGTCACTTCTCTGCTTTTTATTGTTATTTAAAAAAAAAATTTTTTTTTAAATTGATTTTAGAGAGAGAGGAAGTGAGAGGGAGAGAGAGAGAGAAACATCGACTGGCCACCTCCTGCATGCCCCCCACTGGGGATGAGGCCCACAACCTGGGCATGTGCCCTGACCAGGAATCGAACCAGCGACCTTGTGGTGCACATCTGCACAGCAAGGAAATACACAGACTTGCTATATGCAACATGAACATACTCACAGCATAATATGGAAAAAGAAGCCGGACGCAAATGAACACAAATATTTATATATAAAAAGTTCAAAATCAGACAAAAGTATTATCTAAGGTTAGAAGCACAATGGTGGTTACTCTTTAGGGCCATGGGAGTAACTGGAAGGGGACCTTTGGGGCGCCTCTAGGTGCTGGTCACGTTTTATTTCTAGACCTGGGTGCCGCTAATGCCGTTTGTGAAAACTTGTCAAGCTGCTCACTTAAGATTTGTGTGATTTCCTGTATGGATGATGTTATGGACTGAATTGTGTTCCCACAAAATTGGTATGCTGAAGCCCTGCCCCTAGTGTGACTGTATTTGGAGATGGGCCCTTTCAGGAGGTAATTACGGTTAAGTGAAGTCATAGGGTAGAATCTTAATTCAATAGAACTGGTGTCCTTATAAGAAGAGGGAGAGCCCTGGTCGGTTTGGCTCAGCGGTTAGAGCCACGGCCCTCAGACCAAAGAGTTGCAAGTTTGAGTCCGGTCAAGGGCACATACCTCGGTTGCAGTTGGTCCCCAGCCCTGGTCGGGGTCATGCGGGAGGCAACCAGTGGATGTGTCCCTCTCACATCGATGACTCTCTCTCTCTTCCTCCCTCTCTCCCTCCCGCCCTATCTCAAGATAAATGCAAAAATGTCCTCGGGTGAGGATTAAAAAATAAAAATAAATAAAAAATTTTTAAAGAAGAAGAGAGAGAGAAACACCAGGGTTGTGCACACAGAGAAAAGGCCATGTGAGGCAGGACACAGCGGGGAGGTGGCCTTCCACAAGCCGAGAAGAGAGACCTCAGGGAAAACCACACCTGCCAACACCTTGATCTTGGACGTCTAGGCTCCAGAACTGAGAAAGTAAGTTTCTGTTGCTTACGCCATTCCGTCTGCGTGGCACTTTGCTATGGCAGCCCCAGAAAACGAATACAGATGCTGTATTTCAATATAAACGTTAACAAAATTCAAGTTCCTCCAGTTATTCTAATGTAGACCCAAGACTGAGAATCACTGCATCAGCCCAAACACTGTTAAATGGAGGCCCTGCCTTTATTTATAATCAGGTGCAGAAAATGTTCTTTCTGCAGAAATGGGCGGAGGAGGGTCACTGCGGGGTTGTCTACGATAGCAAGACATTGGAAGCGACCTGCACGCCCACTGTCCGGGGACTGATTAAATAAATGTGACACATCCCCATGCAGGGACGCGTCGGGCAGCTCCAGACAGGAGGGAGACGCCTGGAAACCGCCCGTCCAGTCTGTAGCAGGCATAACCGGGCAGAGGTGAGGTGGGCAAACTCCAAACCGAACCCCGCCTTCTAACCCTCCAGCCGCCGCTCACACCGGCCTTGGACAAGCCCCTGCCCCTCCCCGTGCCTCAGTTCCCTCGTCCGTGGCGGAGATAACGACAGCGTGGCTACCTCCTGGGACGGCCACCGGGGAAGCGTGGAAAGGGCCTCTGCGAAGTGTTACTTGTTATTCTTCGTAAGTGAACGAGCGAGTTGCAGAATAACATGCACAGTCGGTCGCCTTTTTGTACATATTTAGGAGTGTTTTTCAGAAGCGCTCCTGGGTGTGAGACCCATTGGGTGGCACAGCCCCCGGGTTCAGAAGGGCCCTGTGGTCCACTCGGTCCAATGCTCTGCTATCACTGTCTTGAAATTCTTTTTTTTTTTTTTAATCTTCACCCGAGGATATTTTTCCCTTTATTTTCAGACAGAGTGGGAGGGAGGGAGAGAGAGAGAGAGAGAGAAACATCGATGAGAGAGAACATTGATTGGCCGCCTCCTGCAGGCCCCCCACTAGGGATCTGGCCCACAACCTGGGCATGTGCCCTGACCAGGAATCGAACCAGCAACCTCTTGGTGCATGGGTCGATGCTCAACCACTGAGCCACACCGGCCGGGCGATTGGCTGATTCTTGTATGTGCCCTGACCAGGGATGGAACCCTCAACTTCAGCGTATTGGGATGGTGCTCTAACCAACTGAGCTACCCTGCCAGAGCTATCCTGAAATTCTCACTACTTTTTGAACAAGGAGCCCCACATTCTCATCTCTACCAGGCCTCTCAGTGATGCAGCCCATCCTGCCCTGAAGGAACTCATACCCGACTGTTACCAATAATTACCCCTGGCAGACAGGCATGGGGAGGAGTGAAAGCAGGTGAGGGTTTCTTGTATCCCATGTACAGCATACATGTTTACAAGCACTTAGAGTTTGTAGCTTGTGTGTATATGTATGCATATTTCCAGAGCACAAGAGGAGACGATCAGAAGAAAGCTAGGTGCCCAGCGCAAAGCACGTGGGCTCAGCGGGCACCTGGAATCCTGCCCGGCTCACCTTGGACGAACTAATTTCTCCGCTGAGGCTCAGCTTCCTCCTGGGCAAAACGGGACCTGTCTTCCACCTCTTCGGGCTGCTGTAAGATTCAACAAGCCGCTGGTGTAAAGGCGCCAGGTGTGGAACACCTATAACAGCTGCTTGTTACATAGTAACTGTTATTGGGGGCGGAGGGGCAGAGAGCACAGAGGTTAACAGCACAACAGGATTTAAATCCCAGCTCAGCCACTTCCCATATGAAGTTGGACTCTTGCTCTGGTTAGAGCGTCGGCCTGCGGTCCAGAGAGACCCGGGTTCGGTTCCCGCTAAGGGCACGTACCTCAGTTGCAGTTTGTCCCCGGCCCCGGTTGGGGTCGTGTGGGTGGCAACCACTCGGTGTGTCTCTCTCACATCAATGTTTCTCTCTCTCTTCCTCCGTTTCTCCCTCCCGCTCTGTCTGAAGATAAATAGAAAATTGTCCTTTGGTGAGGATAAAAAAAATAAAGTTGGACCCTTTATTTAATCCTACTGTGCCTGGTCCCGTCACCTATGAAATGGGGACGTATATGCCCTGGCTGGTTTGGCTCAGCGGCTAGAGCATCGGCCTGCGGTCCAGAGAGACCTGGGTTCGGTTCCCGCTAAGGGCATGTACCTCGGTTGCAGTCTGTCCCCAGCCCTGGTTGGTCGTGCGGGTGGCAGCCACTCGATGTGTCCCTTTCACGTCGATGTTTCTCTCTCTCTCTTCCTCTCTCTCCCTCCCACTCTATCTGGACAAAAAATGGAAAAAAAAAAAAAGAAATGGGGACGTATAGATTGACAACCCCTTATTGCCAATTCCGAAGCCCCGGAGCTCTGAAAATAGAAAGTGTCGCCCTGGCCGGTTTGGCTCAGGGGTTAGAGCGTCGGCCCTCGGACCAATGAGTCGCAGATTCGATTCCGGCCAAGGGCACGTACCTCGGTTGAAGTTTGGTCCCGGGCCCTGGTCGGGGTCGTGCAGGAGGCAATCAGTCGATGTGTCCCTCTCACGTTGATGTTTCTCTCTCTCTCCCTTTCTCTGCCTCTCCCTCCCTCCCACTCTATCTGAAGATAAACAGAAAAATATCCTCGGGTGAGGATTGAAAAAAAGAAGTGTTTAAGTTTGGCACAAACCGGGCAAAACCTCTGGCCTGACCTGATGTGCAGCTACAATCTAATCCTCCCCACTCAGCATGAAAAGTGCACCGTTTGCTGCTTAACTGCTCGTGGTTTTAATGATGGCTGTGATATGAGATAAAGGTCTGTTGGCTTTCGAAAATCTGCACGCTGCAAATTCTGAAACCCATCGGGCCCCAAGGGCTGGGATGAGGGGTGGTAGAATTAGGTCTGTGGCAAGGATCAGACGCCATGCAGCGGTCAGGGGCCGAGCAGAGCTGGGTCCATGGTACAGACCAATGAGGACGATTGGTTGATTTTGTTACTTGGTATCATCACACGGACTTGGGTTCAGACCCCATCTCTGCCCTCTATCATCCGGGTGAGCTGGGCACAGTACACCAGGTCTCTGGGCAGACAAATTAGAGGGAAGAGGCTGGACTTGGAAGGTTCAACTGAAACGCTCTCGGTGACAACGTGGAGAAACGGACTCACACCCGCGTCCGAGGATGAGACCCTGGTCGGAGGAGGTGGGGAGCCGGCCTGGCTGTGCCTGGATCCCAAGCCCCGGTGACTGGCCCTCCCTCCACTTCCCCTGTGCCTCTCAGCACTGAAGAAGGGGGCCTCCTCTAGGTCCTGAGCTCCACGGGTGAGGGGAGAGGGCAGGGGACAGCCGTGGCCACGGAGCTCCCTTTAGCTGCATGACCACAGAACCTCAAGGGTCCTCTGCAGCTGACAGAGCCGCTCCTGGGTGCTCCTAGAGGAACACCTTCTCTTTCCACCTCCATCCTCAGCACCTACCTCCTCCCTCTTCTCTCTCAGCTGATGAGCTTGCTTCCTAATGAAAGGGGTGGCGGGGGACACAAAACTCGGGAGAGAAGTCCACATGCTTCTATGTGATCTCTATCAGCCCAGGGACGGCTGTCCCCTGTCCTCTGCCCTGCGCCTGACCCCTCCCCTCTCCTCCTCCAGGCCTTGCCCCCTCCACTTGGTCAAGGTCCGTTTTCCTCCAGGACCCCTACCATCCGCTTTCAGACAGGCTGTTTCCTCCCATGTGACGATATCTTTAGGGCATATGGCACTCACTGAACAACTCTTTCAGCTTTTGAAGGGTTTGAAAATTGAGGGTCCGCTTTCTCTCCCTCTCCCCCATTAAGGAATGGGTCCTTCTCTTTCCTTCCTTAATTAAATCTAAGAGGCACGGTGCGGGGAGGGGCAGGCTATGGGGGGCCAGGTGTGGGTGTTGGCCCCCCAGCCAAGTTAGGAGGAAACCCACAGGGGAGGACACCTGGTGGGAGGTATCAGAGGGGGGGGGGTGGGGAGGAGTCCTTGTATGGGGTCCATAGCCCAGAGGAAGGCAACTCAGGGGTGAGTGCAGCAGCCACATGATGTGGGGTGTGGAGGGCAAAGAAGGTGAGGAGGGTACTGGGGGTCTGGTGATGTGGCCTCCACCCTGCTTCCTTCTCCCCCCTGGGCACAGATCGACATGCAAGGTGTTATGACTGGACTTGTCCATTTCTTGTTTATTTCTATATCATCTGCCCCCCCCCCCATATCCTGGAGGCAGGGATTTGGGTCACTGCCGTATCCTCAGGGCGTAGGACCATATCTTGTGGCATTTGACAGCACCTGCTGAATGAATGAGTGAAACCGGTAGCCTCGCCATCCCCCCCTGACGGTGGCCCAGACGGCAGGCTTGGAAACACCTGCCTGCGGCCGCTGAGAAGAGAGAAGTGAACCGTGAGGCAGGTTTCTGCTTTGGCCACAGGGGGAAGAGGGACAACTTTCACTGAAGCAGGAAGGAAGTGAGGAGCGACAGGTTGTAGGGGGAGTTGGGTTGGGGGCAATCGCCAGTGGAGGTGACTGCCAGATGCCCAGCGGGTGGCTGCTGGGTGCTGGGGGGCTTGGAGGCAGAGCCCGGAGGGAGGTGCCCGGCGGAGCTGAGCCAGTGGGAAGAGAGAGGGCAGAAGGTGGGCGCTGGGCAGGGCTGCCCAACGCCAAGCTGAACCGGGAAAGCCACTCCGGAAAAAGCCGCCTCTTGCACGCAGGAATTGAGAAAGGAGTAGGAAGTTTGGGGGAAACATACAATGTACTTTCAGCAAAATGAGCTTGCTGCTTCAATACCTGCCCAGGTCACGGGCAGCCCAAGCACAGCCGCACAAGGGTGTACGCTCCTTGCCCATCCCTGGAGGAAACTGGGCAGGACAGAAAGTGAGTTGGTGTTCTGCACTTCGCTGGTTTGGCGGGATCAGCGCGAATCGGCGCCCCTCGTCCGACCCGGCCGCAGGGAGCGCGCGCTGAGCACCCAGATGTGCGGCTGGGACAGTGGTGGCGTTTGCCTCTATCGCCACCAGGTGGCGCCCGTGCCTCCCTGGAGCCAAACCAGGCGGGAAGGCTCCCCCACTCTGGGGTCTCCGCCTCTTTGTTGGGGTGCCCCCTCCCATCCAGTGCAGGTGTGTGTGTGTGGTGTGTGTCCAGAGGAGACTGGAAACCACGCCCCATGACGGAGACACAAGCTCCCAACAGACTTAAGTTCCAATCCACTAAAGCTGTGAAACAAGCATGTGGCTTCGCCTCTCTGCCTGTTTCCTCCCCTGTGAAATGGGAGCATATTACTGACCTCACAGGGTGCTTGCAAGCATTCACTTAGATGATGATGATAAACACGCACTGAGCCCTCACTAAGGGTCAGGCCTTGTTCTAAGCACTTCACCTATATTTTTAATAGTTCGCTTTCACAGGAGAGCAGCTGGGCCCAGAGGCTGTCTCCTCCACGGAAGAAAGGAGGCCAGGCCTCCCCCATCGTGTCCACCTTCCTGCTGGCCCCTGGGTGCTGCTCAGTGCTGAGGGGCACTGCTGAGAGCGATGAGGCACAGTCCACCCACCAGAGAGCACAGGGGGACCACTGAGGCAGGCGGTGCGTCCCATCCAGTCCTGTCCCCAGCTGGTCTCTCCTGTGGTCTGACAGTCCCCAGAGGCTTCAGGAAAGATGCCCTGTCATGGCCTGAGGATGGCGTGGTGGGTGGTGGGTGAGTGAAGGCCACAGCTCCACACCATGGCGTCAGCCTCGGGGACCATGTGGACAGCTGCCTTCCGCAGGGGGCGGTCAGGTCTGGTGGGTCTGGGACAGCTCTGTGGAAAGTTGGGGGGGTGCCCAGAGGTAATGAGGTGCTGAGCGGGAAGAAGATGTGGGTGCTCAGGGGAGCTAGTGCACGGGGTGGGTCAAGGACTGAGAGAAACCTGGGCAATAGGGTGACACCCCTCCCCCCACCACCCCACAGGCCTCAGGTCTCCAGGCGCCCTGGGCATGGAGAGGCAATGGATCTCTGTAAGGAGAATCCCCAGAAGCCCTGGTTTGCACGTTGTGACAGGTCCTGGGGCCAGGGGTGGGGGAGGGGAGCTGGGGTCCAGGTGAGGGCTTGGGCCTGGCCGGGAGTGGCCTTCAGGGGTTTCTCACTCTGGTCAGAGCGCCTAGAATTCCACCTCTTCTTGGGGTCCCCGATGGGATTGGGGTTACCCCGAGTTCCAGGCCTGCCAGGGAACCAGGGTTCTGAATTTACCTGAAGTTCTGAGTCCTTTGGCCGTCAGCCAGGTGAGGTCAGAAATGCCTGATGTGCACTGGGGGGTCGGCCCCCTCCCTCCCTGGTTCGCCTCTCCTGTTCTCTAACAAAGGGGCCAGGGCACTTGGTCCTTTCGGGTCGCACATTCCAGGAGCCTCAGGGGGTGGGCCCTCAGCTGCCACCCGCTCCCCTTCCCACCCCCGCTCAGATGTGCCGAGCTGAAGGAGCCAGAAACAGCACGCCCTCCGCCCGCCCTCGCCCACTGTGCGCTCACAAGCCCAGAACAAAAACACACCGCAAATAGAAATCAAAGTATGAGAAAGAATCGAGGAGCCACGACCCAGCGGAGGAGCCACGACCCAGCCGTGGGAAAGGCTGTGTGGCCTCAGCCCAGTCACTTAACGTCTCGGCTTCTATTTGCTCTCTGTACAATGGGGTCATGGTACTAACCTTGAGGCGTTGCTGTGAGAAGGTAAGAGAAGATGTAAAATGCAGGATGCAGGTGTGATGTTTGGTCTAAAAATAAAGCCCCACATGGCCAAAGGGTCCCAGGCTGGACTCTCCCCCCAGCGCCCCGACGCCCCCGCAGCCCGCTGGGGCTGCCCCTCACCACTTTCCTGTAAGGCGGCCGCTGGCGCTGCAAGCAGGCTGTCAGGGCCACTTCCTGTTTTTCTCCCCAACGAATTTTGCACCGGGCGCTTTCATCACTGAGAGCTGGGGGGTGGTGGGGTGAAGGCAGAGGCTGCCTGGGAAGGGAACCTGGGGGTCAGGGAACCCGGGGGCATCAGGAAGCTTGGAGACGAGTGCGCTGGACGAACAGCCAGGCTCTGGACTCTGTGGTCTCCAGCTCAGAGCTGCTAGTGCAGAGGCTGGTGGGGGGCGGCTGGGAGGCTCATGCTGGGAGGCTGCCTGACTGAGGGGTCCTTGTTCCCATCCTCAATCTGGAAACAGTGTTTTTCCCTAGACTTGGGGTGGGACCTAGGGATGGACTGAGCCAGGCTCCTACCTGGTGCTGCGAGCGGTGGAGGGGCCACTCTGAACGGTGTCAGGCCTCTGAGCATCCGGCCGCAGTCGCCAGTTGTCAGCCTTCTCCTGGAAGGAAATGAAGGAGCGGTTCCCACACTGGCTGGGCCCAGGACTTCTGTCCTTCCTCTCCCTTGACTACAGACCTCTGGCCCTTTCCTGGGCAAAGCCTCACTTGTCCAGCCATGACGACACTACTCATTCATTCATTCATTCATTCACTCATTCAGCTCTGGGTGTCCAACAGAGCTCGGGGCAGGCAGCCAGCCCGGATCGTGCAGCGTCCTGCCCCAGGGCAGCCAGGCACAGGGCAGTCATGGTGGAGCAGACTGTGGGGTGGCGCAGCCTGGAGGAAAGACCCCTCTCGACAAGGGAGCCAGGCGGATAATATCTGTGCTGAGTATTCAGGCAAATAAAGTGATAGGGGGCAGAAGGAAGAGTTGGGGACACTCAGGCAAAGGGAATGGCAGGAGCAAAGGCCCAGAGTCAGAGAGAGAGCCTGGGGTGTCCTGGGGCTGCAGGTCAGGGCTCATAATGCAGCATGGAGGGCTGGGGAAGTGGGGGGGGTAACCCTGGGGGGCTAGCTGGGTTGCCCCCCTTGATAATCAAACATCCACTTTGTTCTCAAGCCGCAGCCTTATCTCATACCCAGTCCAGGTCTCTGGTCCAGCGTACAAGTGGTTCTGAGCATCGCAAAGCAGCCCTGTTGGCTCAAGTAGGAAAGGGGGGACTTTATAGCAAGGGTCCAGGGAGTACCTGTGGAACCCAGACGTGCAGCCCAGCTCGGCTGCCAAGCTGATGTATCCTGGATCCTTTCATCCAGGAGAACTGTTTCCAGGTCCCAAGCCCATCTTCCTGGGAAGGCG
Source organism: Tadarida brasiliensis (assembly GCA_030848825.1). Taxonomy (NCBI): domain Eukaryota; kingdom Metazoa; phylum Chordata; class Mammalia; order Chiroptera; family Molossidae; genus Tadarida; species Tadarida brasiliensis. The sequence continues at coordinate 6,322,387 of CM061264.1, forward strand.
CTGACTGTTCTCTTAGATCAGGGCCTCCGTCTGGCTCAGTCACCTATAGCCAGCGGCCAGGTCTGTGCGCTGAGCGCTGTCCTCATGACCATAGGAGGGAGGGTAACCAGGGAAGGGGGCCAGAGGGACAACTTAGCAGCCTAGAAGACAGTAATCTCCACTGTAGTCTGTTCTGTTCCTACCTCCATTCCTCTTGTTCTTGCTTTAACCTTTATTCCACCAAGTTAACCAAGAATACCGCTCCCTTTGCCAAATGTGAGGCATCCAAGTCACGGCAAACTATTGTGTCTAGGGCTCCATCCCAGATCTCCTATGTCCAGCAGACAGCCCCCTACTTGCACTGAATTTCCTTTAAGGTGTCTCCTTGGGGTCCCCTCAATCGATAGATTACATGATCAGTTCACCTCTCCTGCCACACTTGATCGATGGGAAGGGAAGCACCATCCAGAGTGCACTTCGTAGTTTCCTAGGTGGACAGAGCCGATCAAACACAGGAAGCAGCTGTCCCACGGGGCGAGCTTCGCTGGTTACCTCTGCTGGCTCCTTTGTTGGCAAACGTGGCTGCCCCCAGCTCTGCCCAGTGGGGATGGATCTCTCCTCCAAAGTCTTTCAGGCCTGCCCTTGAGAGATTCTTGGGAAGGCTTTTTCTCGGAGGGTGCAGGTGCCCGGGCAGCCGAGCAGCCTGCTTCTTGTAGGTGCTGCAGGGGGGCCTGGGAATTGCTGGAGGGTGAGGCATTTCAAACCCCCGTCTCCAGGTTTTCCAGTTTCCTGGAGTTTCAGCCCTAGGGGGTTGCCTGTCTGTTTTCTTTTGGGTCATGTCACTTACCAATAACCAATTCCAGGAAATCCTGTCCAAGGCTGTTCAGTATTCACCCTCAGACCGGGCCCTGTCCCAGGGCTGGGGTTCTCTTCTTTTGTTTTAAATCCTCACCCGAGGATATTTTTCTATCTATCTTCAACTAGAGTGGGAGGAGGGGGAGAAAGAGGAGGAGAGAGAGAAACAATGATGTGAGACACATTGACTGGTTGCCTCCCACAGGACCCTGACCAGGGTCAGGGACGAACCACAACCGAAGTACGTGCCCTTGACCGGAATCGAACCTGCAACTCATTGGTCTGCCGGCCGACGCTCTAACCACTGAGCAAAACTGGCCAGGGCTCTTCTTTTAAAAGAACAATTTTTTTTATTACATTTTTTTTCTTTATTGATTTTAGAGAGAGAGGAAGGGAGAGGGAGAGAGAGAAACATAGATGAGAGAGAACATCGATGGGCCGCCTCCTGCATGCCCCCCACTGGGGATTTGACCCACAACCTGGGCATGTGTCCTGACCGGGAATCGAACCGGCGACCTCTCGGTGCATGGGTGACGCTCAACCACTGAGCCACACCGGCCGGGCCAGGGTTTTCTTCTTTCCGCCTACAGGTGGGAAGAGGAACCCATCATCTGACTTGGGGTGGAAGGAAGGCTTTTTCTCCCATTTCTCCTGGAATACTACCCCTGCGTGTCCTCACACCACGTGACCACCGCTGCTTTGGAGGCGCCAGAGGGTAAGGGTTGTTCACTCCTGTGGCTCTTCCCAGATGTCCCCAGTCCAAGGGCTGAGCCCACAGGGCCCCTGCTCAGTGTGCCCACCGTGGTGTCATGAACACGGCATGGCAGAGAACGCGCCTGCTGCCATAGGTCATCTCACACGGGGCAGTCACCGGCCACAGGGAAAAAGGATTTCCCTTAACAAAGGGAAACATTTGCCCTGCCTTTCCCTGATCTCGGGCAGAAGTGAACGGAAGCCTGACTTCCAGCACCTTCTGAAGGCTACTAGAAGTAACTCGCATACCCATTGCCTCGATGTTCTGTTACCAAGTTTCTTTTTGTAATGTTTTTATTGATTTCTTAGAGAGAGAGATAGAAACATCCATGTGAGAGATACATCAATCGGCTGCCCCCTGTACGCCCCCCCATCGGGGTCCGAGCCTGCAACCCAGGCATGTGCCCTGACCAGGAATCGAACCGGGACCTCTCAGTCCATGGGATGATGTCCAGTCCACTGAGCCACACCGGCCAGCCTGCCACCAAGTTTCTCCAAGCTTCAACTTTGTTGGCGCATGCGCTGAGTCCCACGAGACCACTGAAAATAGTTTAACTGATCTGCTGCCAAGTGGCAGGAACCACCGGCGTCCCATCCGAGAATAAGGACTCCTCCTTGCCCCTCATGGTGCCTCAAGACCTCTCACTTCAATACTTTCTTTGAAAAACTGTCTCTTTCAACACATCTGATGCCAATTTATGTTTTAATCAGGATTTGTTTGTTTCATATAACGTAAACCAACTCGAGGGTTTGCACTGAGTTGAATGTTGTCTCCCCCAAAGTCATGCCCACTTGGAGTCTCAGAATGTGACCTTAAATGGAAATAGGGTCTCTGCAGATCTAGCGAGTTAAAATGAGGTCACGCTGGATTAGGGTGTCCTTGTAAGAAGGGGGCATTTGGACAGAGACACGGACACACAGGGAGAATGCTGTGTGAAGGTGGAGGCAGAGGTTAGAGGGATGCCTCTCCAAGCCACTGAACACCTAGGACTGCAGGTGGCCCCCCGGAGATAAGAGGGAGGGGCGACGGACCCGTCCTGCAGCCTTTGGACGAACTGCCCGTCAGCCACCACCTCCTGTGCAGACTTACTGCCTCTGCAACCCTGAGAACACATTCCTGCTGTTTCAAGCCACTCGGATGTGTCACAGCAGCCTCAGGACAGTGACACCGATGTTCAGCAGAATATGGGAATGAGGCATAAGGGGATGGGGGTCTTTCAAAAGAACCCCAGGGCAAGACTGCAGAGGGCCTCACGAAGACACAAGGACCAGGCGCTGAAAAGTTGCCCGAAACCTTATCTCTCATCTCTGACCCTCTTCCTCTCTGCGCATCTCTCTGCTTCATGCTTCTCTCAGCCTCTCTCTGCACAGCAGCGTCTCTGCTTTCTTCAGGCCGACGAAGAGGCCCCACAGCTCCCTGCTTACAGGTCCCAGCGCCCAGGCTCGGGTACCTGAATCACCCTTCTCTGGGTTCCGATCCGTGTTCCTGGGGAACCCACTGATGGGCTCACCTGGGGCCAGGTGACCACCCCTGGTCCAACAGGCTCAAAGGCCAGTTATACAACCAGAGACTGTTTGCAGGGATAGCCACAGGCATGCAGGGGAGCCTCCCTAAGGGAGGAACTGGGCGTCCATCCCGGAGCGCCGTGCTCCCCCATCTGGCACTGTCCCGGTTGCAGCTCCCGCTGGCTCCCCAGCCCTAACCCTCCCACACGGCTTTCACTGCTCTAAGTCCCCGCCGAGTGCCTAAGCAACACTATGCAGTGTGACCCAGCAGAGGTGGCCCCGCAGGAGCCTGGCCACGCGAGGACATGACCGTTTTCCACGATGCCACAGGTCTCCGGAATTGCCATTTGCTGTGGCTGAGTGCTATTTCATCAACTGGAAGGGCCGTGACCTTCTCTGGACAGTCGTGGCCCAGGGGAGAAAGCAGACCCTCCGCAATGTTGAGGTGACACATGTCGGTTCATGAGCCAAGTCACCGCTACTGCTTGTCCAGTAGACCCCAGAGCCTTCCTGTCACCTGACGACAGGGTCCTAGGAAGGGGAAGCTAGCCACCCAGGGCTTAGGTGGTTGGGGCTCAGGAACCCCCACCTGACAACAGGCTCTTTTCAGCCTCGCAACTGAAGTTGGACTAACACACCCCATTTTATAGAGGAGGGGACGGACTAGAAGGGGTGGGGGGCAGAGCTGGGTCTCAGGGTCCCCAGAGGAGAAGGTTCAAAATACCTTCCATCCCCACCCCCATCAGAGTCCAGGGGCAGACTCTCCAGGGCTGGAGAACACGCTCTCTATCCAGGGCTGGTCTTCTCACTCGCTCTCCCTTGTGTGACTCAGCCCCTCCCCCCACAACCATTTTATTCCAGGCTTTTACCATAATGCCCCTGCTCTCTGCACAGCCTCCTGGTCCCCAGGGATTGGCCTGGTCCTGCCTTCCTCCCCACCCCAACCATCCTGATATTTTTCTTTAAACGAACTTCTCATGTTAGAATTGGTTTAGATTTACAGAGCAGTTGCTCCCATCCCCAGACCTAGTTTCCCATACTGCTACCGTCCTGTGTTGTGTGGTATGTTTGTCACAACCCATGAACCAATACTGATGCATCACTATTACTGATGAACCGATATTGACACATTACTGTTAAGTCTATACTTCACTCAGGTCAACGTAGCTTTTACCTAATGTCCCCTTTCCTGCTTCAGGAGCCCACCCAGGACACCACATGACATGCAATCGTCCGGTCTCCTTTGGGCTCCTCTGGGCTGTGACAGTTCTCACGCTTTCTTTGTCTTTGATAGCTGGACAGTTCTGAGGACTGGTCAGGGATTTTGTAGGCTGTCCTCATTCTGTGTGGGTGTGTGTTCTCTCGTGACTAGACTCCTGTTTACAGGTTCTCGGGAGGAAGCCCACAGAACCAAAATGTCATTCTTGTCTCATCGTGTCAAGGGTGCCTGCTGTCAACATGAGTTATCATGATGATGTTGACCTTGATCACCTGGCTGAGGCGGTGTCCGCCCAGTGTCCTCACGAGGAAGTTCTTTTGGCCCCTTTCACCCTGTCCTCTTTGGAAGGAAGTCACCAGCACAAGGAGTGGGGACTTAAAGCTTCTCTTCCTTGAGGGCAGGCAAGGTATCCACATAACTTCTTTGGAATTCTTCTCTGCGGAGACTAGATAAATCTCCCTCATTTATTTATTTAGTTAGTCTTTTGTTGTTGTTAATCCTCACCCGAGTATATTTTTCCATTGATTTTTAAATAGAGTGGAAGGGAGGGAGGGGGAGAGAGAGAGAGAGAGAGAGAATGTGACAGAGACACACCTTTTGGTTGCCTCCCACACGACCGACCCCTACTGGGGCCAGGGATCCACTGGGGCCTGGGATCAAACCTGCAACCCAGGCATACGCCCTTGACTGGAAATCGAACCCTCGACCCTCCGGTCTGCAAGCCAATGCTCTAACCACTGAGCCAAACTGGCCAGGGCAGTCAATCATTTCTTTATATGTGTCTGCACTCACCGATGTTTATTCTATACCTTGGATGCTAATCCAATACTACTTCCTTTTTTTTTTTTTTTTAATAATTTTTCTTTATTGATTTAAGAGAGAGAGGAAGGGAGAGGGAGATAGAGACATCATCGATGAGAGAGAACATTGACTGGCTGCCTCCTGCACACCCCCCACTGGGGATCTGGCCCACAACCTGGGCATGTGCCCTGAGCGGGAATTGAACTGATGACCTCTTAGTACATGGGATGACGCTCACACTGAGCCACACCGGCCTGGCCAATACTACTTTCTTTTATTGCTCAGTTTGTCCCAGATTTGACCATTGGAAATTTGTTCAGGTCACTACCATGTCCCTTGGCAGGGCCCCATCTTCGTGGGGTTTGTGTTGTTGTTTTGGGGCACTTTTAAAAAAAATGTTTTTATTGATTTATTGATTCTTTAGAGAGAGAGGAAGGGAGAGAGAGATAGAAACATCCATGTGAGAGAGAAACATCAATCGGCTGCCTCCTGCACGCCTCCCACTGGGGATCGAGTGCACAACCCAGGCATGTGCCCTGACCTGGAATCAAACTGGGACCTCTCAGTCCATGGGACGACGCTCAATCCACTGAGCCACACGGGCCGGGCTGGGGCACTTCTTGACTAGGTCTGGTATTCTAAGATGCTCCGGGCTCGGCTTATCTGTTTCCTGCCCCCATCTGAGAATCAGCCATTTCTCCAAGGAGCCCTGGTTCCTTTCACCGAGGAGAATGGGGTTGGAAACCCAGATCTAGGGCTGGGCATATACCCACACTGTTCCCTGGGTGTTACTATTCCCAGGACGCTAGACTTGGCGGTGCAAGAACATACCTGTGTGTGTTGGAGATTTTTTTCGTACGTAAATCACAGCCCAACACTTCCCAGCTCAGGTGAGAACCTCCTTCTGTTTCCCATCACTCTTTCAGCCAAATCCCCTCCCAGCTGCCCCCTCCCCAGAGGCTCCGCCTGGCTGTCCCCCCCCCCCCCCCCCCCATATCCCAGCCTGCCTGGTCTCCTGGCTGGTCCTCCACGTGCCACCGCTCAGCGCCTCTGCCCAGGTCTCTTCCTGCAGACACCCGCAGGCCTGTCCTCCCTCAGCTCATCAGACAGTCATTCTGCTCCAACGTCCTGACCTCAGAGAGGCCTCCCCGGCTCCAGGGTCCCCTCCCCCAGCCCTCTCCCCTTCTAACCTGCCTGATGTTTCTGCGCAGTACTTACTACTTGACGACACTGTGTCTTGTTTTTCATTTCATAGTTTCTTTTCCCACCTGAATGTAAGCCCCGGGAGGGGAGGGCGGGTCTCTGGCTTCTACAGCGCTGTGCCCCAGAGCCCAGAACGCAGCCCTGGGAAGAGTCAGTGTTGCGAAGCCTGGGTCGCCCCCAGGGTATGGAGGCGAGAGGGTGGATCAGCCTCATGACCCCAACCCTCCCCCCACCGTCCCCTTTCCACAATCCCCTGGAGCAACAACATTAGAGGATTTGTTTAAAAGTCAACTGCTGTTTCTTTTCTTTCTTTCTTCTTCTTCTTTTTTTTTTTTTTTGGTCTAATGTCTCTCCCTTTTTTATTTGATGAATTTTATCTTTCCAGTTTTGACCTTCTTTTCTTTTTTAAGTTTAAAAGATTTTTCAATAACAGTTGACATTCACCATCACTTTGCATTAGTTTCAGTGGTTCAATGTTTCTGGAACACTGATGACTTTGTATCCTCACAAGTCAGACTTTTCCAGGAACCCCTAACTCTCCGTGCTTCCCATGAACTGGGACCACCCCCACGCTGTCCAGGGCAGCAGCTTTCTGGTCGTGTTGACTGGGACCTGCAGTAGGACATGCATCTGAGCCCTGGCCGGGTAGCTCAGTTGGTGAGAGTGTTGTCCGATGCGCCATGCGGGTTGGATTCCCGGTCAGCACACATCCGAGAATCAAGCAATGGATGCATACATAAGTGAACAACACATCTCTCTCTCTCAAAATCAATTTAAAAAAGAAATGCATTTGACATCTTGACTTGATGGGCACACAAAAGTCCCTGAGAGTGATGCCCACTCATATTACACTGAATGCAGTCCTTGGTTTTCTAAGCTGCTCCGTTTTCATGACCTTGACCCGCTGAATGGATTTTCAGTACACAAATGTGTTAATATGTCACAACCTGCTGTTGCTATTGAGAAATACTGTTCTAGAGTGGAGACACCCAGCCCTGCAAAGCAGAAGACTCGTCTAGAAAAATAACTCAATAACTAACATGTTCTGGGGGGAGGGGGTTCACTCTGTGCCAGGTACTGTTTAATCTTAGAAACAATTCCAGCCCAGCCGGTGTGGCTCAGTGGTTGAGCGTAGGCCCGTGCACCAAGAGGTCGCTGGTTCGATTCCCAGTCAGGGCACATGCCCAGGTTGTGGGCCCAATCCCCAGTGGGGGGCATGCAGGAGGCGGCCAATCGATGTTCTTTCTCATCGATGTTTCTCTCTCTCTCTCCCTCTCTCTTCCTCTCTCTCTAAAATCAATAAAGAAAAAAACAAAAAACAGAAACAATTCCAAAAGTTGAAAGCCATTATCAGCGTCCCTGTTTGTTTGTTTTTTTTTATCCTCACCCTAGGACATTTTCCCATTTTTTGTTCAGATAGAGTGGGAGAGAGAGAGAGGAAGAGAGAGAGAGAGAAACATCGACGTGAAAGGGACACATCGAGTGGCTGCCTCCCGCACGACCCAACCAGGGCCGGGGCCAAACTGCAACCGAGATACGTGCCCTTAGCGGGAACTGAACCCGGGTCTCTCTGGACCGCAGGCTGACGCTCTAACCACTGAGCCAAACCGGCCAGGGTGCGTCCCTGTTTTTCAGAGGAAGAAATGGAGGCACAGAGAGGTTCACTTATATGCCCGAGGTCACACAGCCCCACAATGGTGGTGCTGGGCAGTTTGGCTCCAGGGAAGGAGTTCTTAACTGCTAAGCTCACCACACTTTTCTTGGCCAAGGCAAAATGACAAGGGTTGGAGCTGGATACGTTTTGTTCTGCCTGGAAGAAAAGGATTCACAGCAAAGAAAGGATTCACATGCTCCAGGACGGGGCATGGAGGCAGGTGCCTGGAGCCCTAGCACCTCATACTTGCACCCCTGTGCCTAGGTGCTCAGTGTGGTTCTGGCTGTCTGAGATAACCCTGCTTGTGGGCATGCGTGGGTGTCAGCGGTAAAGCTGCTCAAGGTTGAACCAAGCAGAGCAGCTCACTGCTCACTGCATCTGTGAGAAGCTGCGGAGGCTTGTTGGCTTTCGGAGGGGGAGGTTCTGCAGGAGTGGGTGGCAGGGAAGAAGGAAACGGAGGCTGTGCGTGCTCCTCTGAGTGGCCGCAGCGTGTCCTCTGTCCATCTGAGCCTGTGCCCTCCCCTCTTTAATAATGGAAACAGACCCCTTTCCTCCCATAAAATGGGGCCAAAGGGTTCCCCAGCCAGGAGCTCATGCCAGTAACACATGGTGACTCCCTTACAGCTAAGGCACCCCTTTTCTTCTAGGATTGCTGTAAATTCTCCACCAAGACTAGTCCATTTCATTTACAATTCAAAGGGAACTTGAATAGCTTCCTTCAAAGCACACAGGGCAACAGTTAAAAATAAAGTGAGAGAGAGATCAGAAGCCACAGGGGAAGGCCGAAGGCAAGTCTCTCTTGGGGGACCATGATGACTGAACTGGACTTCACAGTTAGCCTGAGTTCCCTGGCCCTCCAGCCCAAAGAGTGTGGTTCCCAACAGGAAGTGCATCGAGGTTTCAGGAAAGTGAAGCTTTCAAAGGACGAGGATCTGGAAGCAGTTGGATGCTTACTGTGTGCCTTCCCCAAATGGTGTGACCTTTCTGAGCCTCAATTTTCTTACCCCTGAAGTGGGGATGATAAGATTTACCTTGTGGAGCTGTTGCATGTTATAAAGCATGATTTGAACGGCTGTCAGCAAGTACGTATTCAAAGAAGAGTCGCTTCAGATGATGCAAAAGCATTCTTCATGCGATTGTTGCAATGAATGCTGAAAACCAGGGACTAGTGTTTAAATTGGAACCTAGCAAAAGCGGGGCTGGGACAGGTGCTGGGAAATCCCAGGGAAGGCTGTTTACCCTGCCATCAGATTTTCCCTCTGAAAATGTTCATTTCTCTTCTGGCTTTTGGCAGGATCTCCCTGGAGGGGGCTGGAGACCTCTGCGGAGGCCCAGTGTTATCCGGCCCTGGGGTCAGGGTGAGGCCGCTAGCTTCAGATGATCCTTGGGAAGGATGTTAGGGTGCACTCCTGGCGACAGACCCAACATCCTTCTCCAAAGGGACCCCTTGTCTCCCCTGGCTCCTCCATAGGTATCCAGCTGGGTGTACAGAGCTAGCAGCCTAGATTTTAGAAAAGTGGGGCCAGTTAGTAACCCACTCTGCTTTCCTGGCTAAAAACAGACTAGTCTCTGGCCCTCCCCTGTTGCAGCCAGTGCTGGACCCCAGCTGGTCCGGGGAGGCCAGTCTTGGGTAGAAAGAGCCTCTCCCCAGGCCTCAGCTTCCTCCTCTATCCAAGGGAACAAAATAGCTGCTCTACCTCCCAGACCCAGGTGTGGATGAAAAAAAAAAAAAAAGGGTTCTATGGAAAGTAACCTCACAGGGTGATCTGATCATAAATTCCTAACTGGCTCGTCATGGTGGGTAGCCACTCCCCAGGCATATAACTTTTTTGTTGTTGTTATTAATCCTCACCTGAGGATATTTTTCCATTGGTTTTCAGAGAGAGTGGAAAAGAGGGAGGGAGGGAGAGAGAAACATAGATGTGAGAGAGACACATGAATTGGTTGCCTCCCGCATGACCCCCAGTGGGGTCGGGGTTCTATGAAACCTGCAACCCAGGTAGGTGCCTTGACCGGGTATCCAACGTGTGACCCTATGGTCTTGGGCCGGATGCTCTAACTGCTGAGCCAAACTGGCCAGGGCCCTCCTTAATTTCAAATGCATAGAAGAAACTGCAAAACTGTTATTCTGTGGAGCTTTTGTGATCTTGCTGTTCAGTTTGGCTCAAATATACTCTTTTAAAAATTCTCTACATGGCACTGTTCTTACATTGACAGACTCAGCAATTGGCCTGCTCACCCTCCACCATATCCTAGAGGGATTTGAAGTCACTGTTGTAATCTGGAGAGGTGGCGAGTCCCCAGCCGCAGCTTCTGGACTCAACAAAGCTTGAAGGCCACCACTTCCCCCAGGGCTGAGCTGGGTGGACTTGGAGCGTTTAACCTGCTCCTGTTTAAGTTCTTCGGGTGTGTAAATGGAGAGGGCCTGGGAGGCGGGGTTTATGGGCTCCTGGGACCTTTGTGTGTGTGTGTACGTGTGCGTCCAAGGGGCAGCTTCCAGAGGCACCTGGGGTGATGCCCCTCCAGCTGAAGACAAGGGGTGGGGTTGGGGAAGTGGGGAGGGTGGGGGAGCAGATGAGGCAGCGGGAGGACCTGTTGTTTTTCCTGTTGCAAGTAAAAAGGAAACAAAGTGGGAAGTGGAGTGTGCGGGCTGTCAGCAGGCGGGGCGCCCCAACCGCGCCCCGCCTCCCTCTCTCGAGGCTCAGTCGCGCCCTGCGCCCTCACTCTAGGCGGCCGCAGGGCCGAGCCACCCCAGCTCTGTCAGCTGCGCCGGGACCGGTAAGAGCTCGCCTGTGGCTGCATCTGGGGAGGTGGGGGAGAGGACTGGGGCCAAGGGCTTCAGGGAGCCTCGCGGAGCCGTGGGGCCAGCTCGCAGGCGTCTTCCCGCGCGCACAGCCGGTGCGCCCTGCTCCAATGCGCATCCCCGTGTCTAGCGAGCCCGGCAAGGGACGCCCCCAGGGCGGGCCGTTGGGACCTGGGTCACGGCTGAGCTCGGGGCCTGGAGCCACCCCCGGTGCGCCCTCCTAGAGGGGCGAAAACAGCTCCCCTGCGCCTGTACGAAGCGCCTTGAGGAGTCCGACCGAGGAGCTCCCCGGCCGGGGGCAGGGTCTGGGGGTGCGCTCCCAGTGCTGGGGCGACCTCACGTGCATCCTCCGAGGCGCGGGAGATGGGAAGCGCTCAGCCAAGTGCGCCCTGCCCTGAGCGCCGGCGAGCCGGTAGAGGGGGCGCCCCGGCCGCGCGGCGGGGTACAGGCTGCGTTCCCACGAGCTGTGCGGCCTTCCAGGCTCCGGCGGGGGCGCGGGCAGAAGGGCGCGCACGCCGTCCGGGCGCCCCGGCCCTGCACGCCCTCCCCAGCTCTGGCGGGCGGGGACCCGGGCTGGAGAAGAACCGGGGTCGAGGTGTCCCGGGCGGTCGCCAAGGGCTCGTGAACTTGCAGCCGGGTCCGTCTCCGGCCCGCCCCGCCGCGTGTTTACTGCAGCCACGCGGAAATCAGCCCCCGGATCTGCGGCGGAGACCGGGTTACAGCGGCAAAACCGCCTCCAGCTTTGCATTTCCGAACTCTTTTTTTCTTCTCCTTTTTAATACTCTTACCCGTAATTCAGTCTGAATGAGGTTTTTTTTTTGTTGTTGTTTTTTTTTTTAAGATCGAGTTTCCTGTTTTTATTTAGGCTTCCTCCCTTGCACCTCTTTGTTTTAAAAAATCGAGGCGAGGGGAACAGGGAAACCTTTCGTGGGGACCAGGATGGGAGGCACCGCGTTCCGGCTGCGCTCTGCCCTGGTGGCGAGATGGGTGCCCGGAGGGCTGGGAAAGGACTGCTGGGAGGCTTCGAAAGGTGCCCTCCCACAGGGGAAGGGGGTGGGGATAGGGTTTGCGGGTTCGGGGCTGGGGGCGCCCTGGGGCGACTTATGTGCCAGGGCCAGGCGCGGCACCCTTGGGATCTGCCCACTTTTTGGATGGAGCGCTCTCGAACCCTCGGCTGATTGAGCAGCTTTCACTTCGTTCAGGTGGCCCCTGGAAAGAGGGACCGGCTGGTCTGGGACCTCACCAGACTATCCAGTGGGGCTTCTTCACCCAGGCTCCTACAGAAGCCCCACTGGGCACCACCCTCAGAAAGGCCGCGCACAGTCGCTCATGTATGGGAGGGCGGGTGTGTCTTTCTGGGCGCGCGGGAAGCCTCTCTCTGAAGTGTCGGAGGAAGGGGAAGCTCCAAGCTCCAAAGGGACCTTGAAGCGGAGGACTGATCCACTTCCAGAAGAGCTGGGCACGGCTGGAGCATCTGGCGGTGCCCTGGGGTTCTGTCCAGTGAAGGGTGCCCTAGGGACTTTCCCTCCAAAGAGTTGATCCTTTTTTTTACATGTGTGCTCTCAGTTAACTCTAAGGGCTGAATGATGTGGTCTCCAGTTTCCAGTGGAGAAAACTAGGGATCAGAAAAGTTATCGAACTTGCTCACCCACACAATTTACAAGTAGCTGTCCAGAATCCCAGCTGATTCAGATGCCAGAGCGGTTAGCACCTGGAGGCACTGGGGTCTGCAGAGTAGGAGGATGTTTCCTGATAGTTCTCTGGGTGTGGGGATGGGGAGACTCAGGGTGTCCTTTCAGAGATGTAGCCTCTAATGCACCCACCTGGATACCCATTGTAAACCCACCACCACCATTAACCGCCAGGTTTGATGGATGTGATGAGTGGGGATGAAGATACTTCTGAAGCTGCTACCAAACCCAGGGAGACAGAAGTAGGCCTTTCTCTTCTGCCCTCTCTAAAGCAGACATTGCGGCCCCCTGGCATGTCTGAGTCCTGCTGTGGTTTGAAGTCTCCACCTCAGGGTCACGGCCCAGAGCATCCTCAAGTTCATTACTTGTTGCTGCTTTCACAGACTTCTCCAAGTAATGGAAGATGCTCTGGGTGCAGGGCTGGGGTGCTCTTCAAACCTAGTCTGCAGTCACCTGCTCTGAGGACAGCCTCCTTCTGAGCCCCACTCCCCACACCTCCTCTGTCCATGTTTAGGTGCAGCTCTGGCCACTCTGAGACTATAGATGTATCTGGAATTAGGGCAAGTGGCCCAGAGGCGCTCCTGGGTGTGTCTGTTCCCTTCCAGCAGGAACATTCCTGCAGCCTCCGTCCATGCCTAGGGCGGCGCAGAAAGCGCGCCTGCAGGATGCTGTGGGCACCTTCCTTTCTCTGGCTGTTCAGAGGTCCCACTGGAAGCCAGGGGCTGTGCTGAGAACCAGGCGGGCAGACCTGGAGGGTGCCTGCCCCTGGGGGCCGGTTTACCCGACACCGAGTCTACACCTAATGGGAGACCAGCCTGCGACTGTTAGCTTCTGCACCCAGCACTGTTGTGTCAAGGGAGTTGGTGGGGGTGTAAATGGGGGCTGAGGGGTCAGTTCCTGCTTCATCTTGTTTTTCTTCAATTGCACAGTTAAAGGGAGAAGTGAATGTGCAACTCGTGAAGCAATTCCCCTTTGGCCGGCTGATTTTTCAAAACCATTTTTGTTTAGCGAGCAGTTCCTGCCCTCCCAGCCGCCAGCTGCTTCTGTGGGGCTTGGGGCCCCTTCAATGCCTCTTTCCCGAAGTTCCTTCGAAAAACTCTCCCTGCCACTCCCGGGGAGGCACACATGCTTCTCTGCAGCCCGCCTGCAGGGTCCGGAGTGCCACCCTGTCCCTGTCCCAGGACGGAGGGACTTCTGGGGTGCCGGACCTCCAGCCAGAGGGTGGCAAGAGCCTGCCTTGTTGGGCCGGAGAGGAGCATTCTCCATTCAAATGACAAAGGTTGCACAACTTCTCCGTGTCTCCTGGCAGCTGGTGTTAAAACGGAATTTTTTTAATTTGGTTGGTGGAAATCCCCCACCATCATATCAGAAATGCTGCCAGTTTCAAGATGAAAAAAAGAACAAATGAAAACTCGGGAACCTCCCTCCTCACTGTTTCCTTGCAGACGGACACTGACTGTCTGTGGTCTGTCCCAAAGGATGGCTACTCTGCCCTCCGGAGGCGGCAGGAGCCCGAGGGGGGGCAGTGAAGGCGCCCCGCCCGTGGCACTGGTCCCCGTGGAGGAGAACCCCTCCCAGAAGTGAGAAGTTCACCCCTCAGACAAGATCGGGGCTTCTCCGGGATGTGGGTGCTTTCCAAGGCCGCCTACTCTCCGGCCCCCGGGAGAGTGATCCGAGTCCTGGGTGTGGCGTTTCTAAAGCGGTATTTCAGTCGCTTCTGCTTCACTCACGTTGGGGGAAATTGCCTTCCACTCAGACAAAACACGCGGAGAGCGGCACTGGCGGGGTGGGGGAGCCACAGACGGGAAGATGCCGAGCTGCCTGACTCGGGAAGTCCTTCCTGGAGGGATGCTGGACCCTTTCGGTGGCCGCTGTACCAAATGCCCACACGCGGTGTGGCTTAAAACAACAGAAACGTATTCTCTCACAGTTCTGGAGGCCAGAAGTTCAAAATCGAGGTGGCAGCGGCTCAGGGAAGAACCCCGTGTGGTGGCTCCAGGTGTCCCTTGACCTGTGGCAGCAGCACCCCAGCCTCTACCTCCGTCTTCACACGGCCTCTCTGTGTCAGTCTCTCCTCTTCTGCCTCTTGTTAAGGACACTTGTTATTGGATTTGGGTCCCACCCGGATAATCTGGGATGAGCTCATCTCAAGACCTTTAACTTAATTACATCTGCAAAGACCCTTTTCCCACCTGAACATGTTTCCCAGTCCTTCACAGTTTGGACAGGAGTGTGTTTCTTTTGGTCTTTTCTGGGAAAGCTGTTGTGCAGCCATGTTTGCAGGGGACACACCGCTACCTGCCTCTGGGCCCTGGGCTGCTGCTTCCCCTGGGGACCTAGGCTAGGATGTCAGAGTCCCCAGAGATCCCTGCTGTCCCATTGTCTCTAGCCCCCCTCTCCTCCCTCGTGTGAGTAGTCAGCTCCGCTAATAGCAGCCTCCCAGCTCCCAGGGTCCCCATAGCAGAAAGCCACATTTCTGCACACCCCCACCCCCACCAACCTGCAGTCAAGTTCTTTACCTGCCGAGAACTGCTCCTTCCTGTCCCTGGTCCTTATTCGGATTCTCTCCCTTCCTGCGCTCCCCTCCTCTTCAAGGACAGCCCTTCGAGGCTCAGGGCCCCTCCCAGCCAAGGCTGTCCTCTTCTCTCCAGGCCCCTCCCATTTCAGAGTGTCCCCTGTAGAGCAGGCCCTGGGTGAGGTGGGTGCAGGGCTCAGTTTTGCTGCTGTGTCCCCATGTCCTCTTCCAGGGACCACATCTGTAGGAAGGGGGGCTGGTGGTGCTGGAAAGGGTTTGGATGCCCCCCCCCCCGTCATTGGAACTTGTAAAAGGGGAGGATGAGCACGTGGGGTGTGCAGAGGGGGTTGCTCCGTGGCTGTCTGGAGGAGCAGGGCCACTCCTGCCTAGACCCCTCCCTGGGGAGGGGCATTGATTTTTTTTTTGCTTTGGTGTGAAATCTGGGGGAAGTGCTTTCTTATCAATAGGGAAACAAGATTGCAGCTCAGTTATTGACACTTTGAAAAGTCATTTATGTATGGGAGGGGTGGGGCCGAGTGGGGTACAGGGTGGGGATGGGGGGATTTTTTGCTGCATGGGAGACAAAAGTGTCATCATTGGAGTCAGCCAGACTGGGTTTTAATCTCAACCACTTTCTATCTGCTCGGTGCCCTTCGGCAACTCGCTTAACCCATCTGAGCCTCAGACTCCCCAGCTGTGACACTGGAATGGCAATGCCTACTGTCAGGCTTGAAGATTTCACGTATTGTCACGCGTGACGTGCCAGGCACACAGCAGAACACACGATGGCCACAAAGGAGCTGGTGTGTCGTGTGGGGTCCATAAGTACTTTTTTATTAGCCCACTATCCCGACATATCCACTGCCAATCTGGGTACCTTTCCTATTGGTATGCATTTTTAATTTACTTGCAACTAGTAGGCATGTGCTTTCTTAACATTTAGGTTTCACCTGTGATAAAATACACGTAACAAAATGTACCATTTTTAAGTATATAGCTCTGTGGTGTTTAGTACGTTCACATCGCTGTGCATCCATCTTTCATCGGTCTCCAGAACTGTATCATCCGTACCCATTAAACACTCCCCCTCCTCTCTCCCCCAGCCCCTGGCACCCACCATTCTGCTTCCTGTTTCTGTGAATTTGACTAGTCTCTGTACCTTATGTAAGTGGAATCACACAGCATTTGTCCTTTTGGGACTTGTTTATTTCACTTAACATAATGTCCTCAAGATTCCACCCATGTTGTAGCAGGTGTCAGAATTTGCTTCCTTTTTAGGGCTGAGTAATATTCCACTGTATGGATGGACCACCGTTGGTGTATCCCTTCCACGTCAATGGACACTTGGTTTGTTTCCACTTTGGGGCTCTTTTTTGCTGCTGTGAACACAGATGAACAAACGTCTGTTCATTTCCTTGCTTTGGATTCTTTTGTGTATTATCTGGAAGTGGAATTGCTGGATCGTATGGTAATTCTTCGCTTTATTTTCTGAGGAGCAAGGCATATGCTTTTGTAATTTGCTTTTCTTTGTTTATTTTAAAATTATAGTTGACATACAATATTATATTAGTTTCAGGTATACAACATAGCAATTAGACATTTAGATACCTTACAAAGTGATGGCTCCGATAATCTGGTACCCATCCGACTCCTTACGCGGTTATTACAGTATCATTGACTGTATTCCCTATGCTGTACCTTACGTCCCCAAGACTCTAGGCCTGGCATGTTGTACTTCTTAGTCCCCTTCATGTAACTTGCTTTTTTTTTTTTCATAACATTGGCTCATTAACATTTTCCACATTGCTTCATAACTTAGCCATCTTTTTTTTTTAATCCTCACTTGAGGATATTTTTCCTTTTTTGTTCAGATAGAGTGGGAGAGAGAGAAAAACATGCCTCCCACATGACCCAGACCAGGGCCAGGGACGAGCCTCAACCGAGGTACATGCACGTGGCCAGAATCGAACCCGAGACTCATTGGTCCGTGGGCTGACGCTCTAACTGCTGAGCCAAACTGGCCAGGGCATAGCCATCTTATTTAGTGGCAATATACGTGTCCGAAAGCAGGACACCATCATTTTCTCAAGCATCCTCCATTGTGGGTCATTTATTTACTTACACACACACACACACACACACACACCACTCTCAAAATACTGTAATTGACATTTTCAAGCATATGACCTTTTAAAAAATTTTTTATATTTTAGAGAGAGAGAGATAGAAACATCGATGTGAGAGAGAAACATCAATCGACTGCCTCCTGCACGCCTCCTACTGGGGATCGAGCCCGCAACCCAGGCATGTGTCTTGACCAGGAATCAAACCAGGACCTCTCAGTCCGTGGGGTGACGCTCAATCTACTGAGCCACACCGGCCAGGCCCATAGGACTTTTTTCATAGTCTAAAATGAGGGCATGAAAGGCATTGAACATATTATAGCTCTTAGAGCTAAATGGTTTTCCAAGAAAGAGTGGACCAATTTACCCCAGGGATATCTAATAGTTTCATGACACTTTTGCCAGCATTGAACACTATTGGAAAAAAATGTTTTACTAATAGGTCTAAAAGGTAATCTTCTTTTTCTCTTTTTTATTATTGAGAATATTATAGGTGTCCCCCATTTTTCCCTCTTTGCCCCCCTCAACCTGGCTCCCCGCCCCACCCCAGGCCTTCAGGGAACTATTGTCTGTGTCCATGGACTATGCATATATGCATATAAATTCTTTGGTTAATCTCTTCCCACCCCACTCCCTCTGAGATCTGTCAGTCTGTGCCATGCTTCCATGTCTGTGGACCTATTTTGTTTGTCAGTTTATTTTGTCCTTTAGATTCTCACATATAAGTGAAATCTTGTGATATTTGTTCAAAGGTAATTATCTTTTTTAAAAAAAAAATTCACCTGAAGATGTTTTTCTATTTATCATCAGATAGAGTGGGAGGGAGGGAGAGAGAGAGAGTGAGGGAAAGAGAGAAACATCGATGTGAGAGAGACACACCAACTGGCTGCCTCCCACACGACTGGACCAGGGCCAGGGACGAACTGCAACCCAGGCATGTGCCCTTGACCGGAATCGAACCCACAACTCATTAGTCCGTGGGCCGACGCTCTAACCGCTGAGCCAAACCGGCCAAGGCCAAAGGTAATCATCTTAAATGCATTTCTTTTATGGCTAATGAGGTTAAATAGCTCTCTTTCCGGTCAGTAGCTATGGATAGCATGAAGTTTGCAGCTCTTAAACCCCTGAGTTCTGGAATTGGATGGATTCACATTCAAACTGTGGCTTCCCCACTTCCCAGCTGTGTGACCTTGAGTAGAATCTTACCTTCTCTGATCCTCTGTTTCCTCTTCTGTAAAATAAAGCTAATGGGCCTATTCCTAAGGTTGTCTTAAGAATTAAATGAGGTAAACTAGATAATGAACATTACCTAGCTCACAGTCGATACTCACTAAATAGTAGCTGTTCCGTTAATACCATAATTCAGGCTAACAAATCTCCATTCGCCCTGGAGGTGCGTCTTGTTTGAACAAGGAGGGATGTTTTACACTCCAGCCGTAGGGGTTTAGGTTATGCACAGGGTTCGACTTTTCTGCTGTAGAGGTACACGATGCCAGAAGGAGCTGGCATGGACCATTCCCTTGGCTGTCTCTGGATTTGGGTGAGAACCTCCTTGGCACAAGACATGAACCTGTGTTGGGTGATGCTTCCGCACGGAGGGAGGAAGAGGGGCTGTGCGGGCTGTTTCTCCAGGACCTGTCCCCTTTGGTCCTGCAGTCTGTCAAGTGGAAGTAGGACATAAAGACTTACTAGTGGTGACTGCCCCACTGTTGACATCCAGAGTCTCCTTCAAGCAGTTTGGAGAACAGGTGGGCACTCATGGGCGGACCCTCGGGTTCGGGCACCAGCCTGGGTTCCTGTCCGCAGAGCCTGCTTCTGCAGCTCTTGAGAGCAAAGTGGCCTCAGGGAGCCTCAGGTGAGGGGGACCTCTGTCAGTCAGGGACACGGCGTATTTCATCTGTGCTCACTGTACCCATTGTCCTCTTTGCTGCTGACTTGTGTCTGAGGAGGAAGTTAATAAAACCAGGATCTTGGTCTCAAGTAACTGCTTCATAAGAAATTTCTTCTAGAGGGGAAAACACCAAAAAAACCCTACTTTCCCCCTCGCCTGGGGAAAAACCTCCATTGAAAAAGTGTCTTGTGTTCAGAGTCCCTGAAGGTGGGGGAGACCACACCTCCTGTTTCTGATGGTTTTGAGGCAGGCGCTGGAGCAGCAGGTCATAAACCTCTTTCCTTATTGCGTGGTGTGACCGATATTTGAACAGTGCAGTCCCTGGCTGTCACTGGGAAATCAGTGATGGGGTGGGGTCTATTTTTGAATGAGGTGCAGTACAGATCTAAGACTGCGTGGCTCCGTCTGTCCAGCAGGAGGCGCAGTGCAAGGCACAGCGTTTCCAGAGTGAATAGAAAGCCAGCTTAACGGTTTAGTGCCAAAAGCAAGGGGTTTAGATTAGGGCACAACTTGGCTTTGACACTTAACACGTAGGCAACCTTGATGAAGTTGCCTTACCTCTCTGAGCCTCCAGGTTTTCATCTGAAAATTGGGATAATAGTAGCCTTTTGGTGGATTGTTGTGAAGATAGGAAATAAACAGTGCCCTGGCCAGTGTGGCTCCGTTGGTTGGGCGTCCTCGCTGGGCACAGAAAAGGTTGCCGGTTGGATTCCTGGTCAGAGCACATGTCCAGGTTGCTGGCTGGATCCCTGGTAGGGAGCGTGCAGGAGGCAACCGATGGATGTCTCACTCTCACATCAATATTTTTTTTTTCTCTCTCTCTCCTCCCTTTCCCTTCCTCTCTCTGTAAAAATCAATAAAAACATCTTTAAAAAAAAGAAAGAAGGGAGACCTGTACTAAGTAACAGGCACTCTGAAAGTTCCTCTTTTTGCCACTGGATGAGTGAATCTTTGCAGCCCACACTGTAGGAGCAAATGGATTGGAAAAGAACAGGTATCTTTGTCTTACGTCATTGAGGTTTGCATTGCAAAGTGAAATGTATTCATCCATTGTCTCATTTGACCCTCCATGAGTGAGCGTGTCAATGCATAGAGTAAGTGTTAGTAAGTGTCCCCAGGTAACAATGGGAATTGCTTTGTCCTTTGTTATCAGCCTGCCCCTCTCCTACTGGTTAGTTTTTCCAGCTTTTTCTAATCCTTTGAAGTGTGAAGGAGCTTGAGGACAAGAGCTGAGGACTGTGGAGGTGAGATCTCTTCCAGGCCATTTCATCCTTTCCCCCAGGGGGTGGCAGGAGCAGCCCCTGGACTAGCTCACCTGGCCAGGACTGGCAGGTAGGAGCAGCTCACCATTGAGGCCTATCGAGTGACCTTGGCCATGGCATTGGACCCTGGTTTTGCCCTGTCACCTGTGAGCTGTAGCAGCGAGCTGTTACGTAGGTCTGTGGGAAAACAGTTGGGAGATGGCCGGGCGCCTGGCAGTGACCTTGACCCTCATGGGTTGTGTTTCTCGGATTTTCCCACCCACTCCCCCCGCCAGAGGATGGGATTGGTGCAGCCCTGGCCTGCAGCAGCCCCCCCAACCATGACCTTGCTTTGAAGCTTCAAGTCTTATTTTTAACACGAACGTGAACTTTACATTCTAGTCCCTGATAATCCATGTTTATCTTACTGTGAGGAGCAGTCCCCCCTAATTTTGTGTTAGATGGATGCTCTGGGAAGATGTTTATGTTTTCTCTGCGGCTTCCGCTACTCCCAGCACAGTGTCTCCAGCCACGGGTTGAACAACATGGAATAGGGCAAAACAGTATGAAGCTGAAACTTTGGTTTTGGTAGAGAATATTCAAAGGCCACACCTCAAATTTAAACATCTCGTTGTAACTTAAAACGTATAAATGTGCATCGGTTCGCTGGCCTTATTAGCTAGGCTCATCGCTCATCCCCGCACAAGGCGGATTGCAAGGTTCGCTCCTGAATCTGTATCCTTCTCCCCAGTCTTTTACAGTCTCCTTGCCCAGTCTCATTCAACAGGAAGTTTGTTTTAGTGACTTGTCCTTATTAAGTTTCTAAAGCATTCTGCTTTGTTTTCCTGGAAACAGCTCTTTTTCTTTCACACCCATGTTTCATCCACTTATCCACTTGCTGTGTTGTGTAATTGCAAAGGTGACACCTGGCGTGGGCACTTGGTGACACGCATATCTAACTCTCAGCCCTCAGGGGCCTGGCGTCCTGGCAGCCGGGGAGCAGCCTGCTGGCCCCGTGGTCAGCACGCTGAGGCCATCCTTCGGTCCGGATGTTTTAAAGCTGGAATAGGGAGGAGAATTCAGCCCTGATTCTGCTAGCTAGAGGTCACATAAGACGCAGGAATCACAGAGCCTGGGCCAGAGGTTGGTTTGACTGAGAACTCCCACCTAATCTCCAGGGGCCCCTCCCTCTGACCCGAGCTCGGCAAGCCCCAGGAGCGAGGCCTCAGGCCAGTTGCTTTTCTGTGGCTCCCATCAGCAGCATTTGTACTTAGGAGCTTTGCTGTTAGCCAGCTCAGAACCGCCCCCTTCGATAATCTAGCTTGCTTTTTTGTTTAATAATAACAATAGCAATGGCAAACACTTTTGTAGCATCCACTGTGTGCTAGGCAATATTCGGGCACTTTGGACATACACATTTATTCAACATTATATGATAAGTGTTATTGTGATCCCTGTTATACAGAAGAGGAAACTGAGGCATGGCAACACTTAGTGATTTACCATGACCCAGCTAGCAGTGGCAGAGCCTGCTCAGAACCAGGGTCCTGTGCTGTCTCCAAATGTGGCCCCTTGTTTCCCAGGCGGAGGTGTGATTGGGGCCTGGGGATCTGGACCCACGGTGAGGAGAGGTGTCAGCTGGCTGTGCAGGGAGCTTCCTAGCTCCGTTCTCACCCGTCTACTCTGTCCCAGGACGTCGACCCTGTTCTTGCTGGTCCTTCTTCTCTGGTTGAAGTTGGCTTCCTGGGCTCTGTTCCTCTGCAGTGAGAGAAGCCAGGAGGAACCAGCCCCAGTCTGCCCAAGGTGGTACCCACTCTCCCTCTCTGTCTGGAGGAAGCAGGGCCTGACCTCTTGCCTTCTTGCCCAATGCTTGAAACTTTTATGGGAAATCGACCTAAGGATCCTCCAGCTGGGGGGTGACGCAATCAGGGCAACAGGACTCGGGTGTCGTCTTGGCCAATGGCCCAAATCTGGTTCCTTTGCACTGACCCAGGAGAGGCAGTGTGGTACAGTGGTAGGAGCCGGGCTCAGGGGTCACCCTGGGTTCATATCGGCCTCTCCCATTGACTAGCTGTGCAGCTGGACCCTCCTTGAGCCCCACGTTCCCCTTTGCAACAGAAGGGGCTTGCTGTGATGATTAAAGGAGAGAATGGACATGAGGCACCTGAATCCTGCTGGCCGTGGCAGGTGCTTGGCCATGGGCTGCCTGCTGTAGCCCCAAAGACAAGCCCAATAAATGATGCGGAGTCTCTCGTTCTGGGACAGAGTCTGACTCATCCCAAAGGCTCGCAGGGGAGGAAGGGCCTGGAGGCCTGCTCTGGGAGTGGAAGGAGCTGGCACGGGGTACCTGCTGAGGACAGACTGAGGATGGGCGATGGAGAGGTGTCCAGAGTACTCTGTCATCCCCAGTGCTTGCTGCTTGTCTGCACATCGGGGCTTTCATGGGAGCTGGAGAGGAGGAGGACATGGAAGCAAAGCCCTGGCCGGGTGGGGAGGAGGCCAGGGGCTGAGGGCCTGGGTGCGCGGCCAGCTGCAGAGCGGACCCCAGGAGACTGGAGTACACTGGCCAAGTAGCTAAGACCCTTGTGAGGGGGACCCATCTCCACTGCCACCATGAGTGTGTGTGTGTATGTGTGTGAGTGTGAGTGTGTGTGTGTGTGTGTGTGTGTGTGTGTAGGTCAGCCTTGTAGGACTGAACCTTCACCTGGGGAATGAGATGTTACTTCTGGGTTGATCACATCAAAATTGAATTGAATTCCTGGGCTCCCCACTGGTGTCTGAGAATTGTTTGTTGTTGGTGGGAAACTCTACCCCCACATTAGAATTGGGCCTGGGAACCCCATTTATCCACCTACCCTAGAACTCCACCATCCAGTGGTTCCTAAGCTTTTTCAGATCTCAAATCCTCTTGAAAAGCTGCTGAAAATCGTGAACGCTCTCCCTAGGAAATGTTCTGTAAATGAGAACATTCTTGCATATAATCCCATGGGGTTCCTGGGTTCATCCCAGACTGTTAGGGTGCACTGAAGGGCTGTTGGGGTCCCACCTCTGGCTTCTCTGCATTGAGATTCTGACTCCAAAACCAACCTCAAAGGCAGGAGAGGGACCCCCTGAGGCCTCCGGAAGACACGCTCGCCCCGTGACTTGTTCCAAGTCTGCTTTGAAGCTGCTTCTCTTTCCGGTCTTGACCGCCTCCTAAGTACCATGCCCAGGTTTTCTCTGTGCCGGTTAAGTCCTCTTCTTTGTCCTACGTTCACTGCGGGGCACGCAGCAAGGACCAGCTTCCGGGACTCTCCTCTGTCGGGTGGCTCATTCGCCAGGCCAGCCGCCCTTTGGGACAGTTGCAGCTGTGGTTTTGTGGCCGCCCTTCTGCATGAGGGCCTTGGCTTGGGCAGGTGGAAAGCCACCTGTGAGAGCTGGCGCACGTCCTGGGCCGGCGGAATCATCTACGGAGGCTGGGAAGGCAGAGCCTTGTCCAGGCTCCAGGCAGCTTGAGACGGGATCTCCTGGGAGATTGGCCTGCAAACCCCTCTTTACCAATGAGCGGGGCTGGGGCTGAGCACCCCATGCCACGGTGCCCAGTGCCCCAAGCCTGGGGAGGCCCCTGTACTTCAAGCACCACAAGCTTTCCCCAGCCCTGTGGGTGGCCAGCCTCCCTGGGGGCCACTCCCCTCCCACTCAGGACCTGTGACATTGCCTGAGCTCCTCCTCCACCTTATTTAATAAAATCAGCCTCGCCCTGGCCGGTTTGGCTCAGCGGTTAGAGCGTCGGCCTGCGGTCCAGAGAGACCCGGGTTCGGTTCCCGCTAAGGGCATGTACTTCGGTTGCAGTTTGTCCCCGGCCCTGGTTGGTCATGCGGGTGGCGGCCACTCGATGTGTCCCTTTCACGTCGATGTCTCTCTCTCTCTCTGTTCCTCTCTCTCCCTCCCACTCTATCTGAACAAAAAATGAAAAAGTGTCCTCGGGTGAGGATTAAAAAAAAAAAAATATATATATATAATCAGCCTCATTGAAATAGAATTCACATACCATGACACTCATTTAACGTGCACAATTCAGTGGTTTTTACTATGTTCACAGCGTTGTGCGGCCATTGCTATAATCCACTCTAGAAAGAAACCCTGTATCCACGAGCAGTCACCCCGCATTTCTCCCCCGTCCCCCCAGCCCCTGACAACCACCGGTCTACTTTCTGTCTCGATGGACTTGCCTGTGCTCGGCATTTCACATCAATGGAGTCACACAGGATGTGGTCTTCTGGGGTTGGCTTAGTCTCTTTAGGAACATGTCGGTCTGACTCTGCAATCACAGGGAGGGGGTTGCTTGTTCTGACAGTTTATCCATCACAGGTATGGATGGAGCCTCTGCTCTACTAAGCCTGAGCAGGTGCTGGGCCACACAGCAGCCATGGTGGTGTATGAGTCATCTGCTGCTGTGTAACAAATAGCCCCAAACCTAACACCTTAGACAACAGACACTTCTCATCTTACAGTTTCTGTGGGTCGGGAAGCTGGGGGAGCAAGGTTTCATTGGCAGGCCCCAGTGACTCGCCTGCTGCTGGCCAGGCGCCTCGGTTTCTCGCCATCTGGACCTCAGAGGGCAGCTTGCACGTCCTTACAGCATGGCTGCTGGCTTAGCTCAGGGTGAGAGATGACAGAGGAAGAGTTAGTGCCCGAGACGGGAGCCCCGTGGTCTTTTATAGCCTAATATTGAAGGTGACCTGCCAACGCTCCGCCAGAGTTTGGTCACACAGACCAGTCCTGCTATCACGTGGGAGGAGGCTGCAGAAAGGTGTGAATGCCAGGGCGGGGCACGTGGCTGGATGCAGTTTCGTACAGAGACTGCGCCTTGGGATACCCGGCACCCAGCCGGATCGTTCATAAGGGATGAGCCTTGGGTCAGCCCCGGCCTCTGGTTCCGTCTTCCCGCACTCTGTAGTTAGGGAAGGTAGCGGGTCGTTCCATACAGCCTTGCACGTGGTTCCAACAGGTGTGCCCACTTCTGGCAAAGTAGCTTGTACAGATGGTTTCTCCAGGTACCTGTGCATTCTATTTGCATTTCTATCAGACTGATGGGCCAGTTTGGGGGTTTCCTTCCATTCGTGTTGTGGAGAGGATGGTGACTAGAACAGGTCCCAGGACCCATTCCAGTGCACCGGACACTTCTCACCACGGCATTGGGTCACACTCTCTAACGGAAGTCACCGGAGACCCCTCCTTTCCTGGGGGGGTCCCTGAGACTGTCTTAAGGGGCAGGATCAGGTAATCATGCATTAAAAACTGAGGCTCTTGCCCTGGCCGGTTTGGCTCAGCAGTTAGAGCATGGGCCCACGGACCAAAACGTTGTGGGTTCGATTCTTGGTCAAGGGCATGTACCTGGGTTGCAGGTTCGATCCCTGGCCCTGGTCAGGGTCATGCAGGAGGCAATCAATCGATGTGTCTCTCTCACATTGATGTTTCTTTCTCTCCCTCTCTCTTTCTCTCTCCCTCCCTTCCATTCTATCTAAAAAAAAAAAAAAAAAAAAACAATGGAAAAATGTCCTCGGGTGAGGATTAAAAAAACAACAACATACACAACAAAACATTAAGGCTCGTGATTCCTTGTTAGAAGCAGTTTTTGGTGGTTCAATGTGGATCTCATCCGTTTCTGCCACTTACTGTGTAGATTTGGGGACGTCATGGGCCTCAGTTTCCTCGTGGAGTGGTGATAGTAACGATCTCAGGGAGCTGTTTTGAGGATTTAATGAGAGAATCAAAGTTCCAGGCATTTATTGCTGCATAAACAACCACATCAGACTTAGAGGTGGGAAGCAACCACCGTGTATGCTCACAGGTTCTGTGGGCCAGGAGCTGACCAGGGCTGGGCAGGACAGCGTGGCTCTCTCCAGGATCAGGGTCAGCTGGAAAGACTCTCAAAGGGCTGCCAATGATTTAAGTGGAATCACCTAGAGATTCCTCGTGCAAGCCCAGCTGCCTGGTGGGGATGGCTCAGAGGCTGGGCTCACACGGGACTGTCAGCCCCAGTGCCTACACCTGGCTTCTCTTTCTGGCGGGGGCTTCATCCCAGTGTGGCCGCTTCGGGCAGTCACATTTCCTTCTTCACGGTCGGAGCCCCAAGAGCTTGGTTCCAGACCAAGGCGGATGCTGCAGGGCCTTTTATGACCTAACCTCTCAGGTCACTCAGCATCATTTCTGCTGTGCTCTCTCGGTCAAAGAAGTCACAAGCCCCCGGATTTAAGGGGAAGGACATGGATGGCACCTCTCAGTGGCGGAGTGTTAAAGAATTTGCCGCCATGTTTTAAAACCTCCACAATAGTCCGGCCGGTGTGGCTCAGTGGTTGAGCGTCGACCCATGCACCAAGAGGTCGCCGGTTCGATTCCCGGTCAGGACACATGCCCAGGTTGTGGGCCCGATCCCCAGTGGGGGGCATGCAGGAGGCGGCCAATCGATGTTCCCTCTCATCGATGTTTCTATTTCTCTCTCCCTCTCACTCTCTCTCTAAAATCAGTAAAGGAAAAAATAAAAAATAAAACCTCCACAATAAATGTAGAGCATTTAGCGTGATGACTGCAGGCCACGCAGTTTGGGCCAGAAACTGTCCGTTGCTGCCCCTCTGCTGCTGTCATCGTTCACTGGTGTCAGTGTCTCTCGGGTACTGATATCTAACACACGGAACTGACTGTGATGTATCCGGCTATGTGACCCCAGCAAGCCCCCTGTCCCGTCTTAACTAAATGACCTTTCAGGATCAGCTCTGTGATTGTTTAGTCTGATAGTGCCAGATTCATTCTTTTTCCCTTCAAATTTGGGCCCAGCCCTCAGGTCAGTTGTCTGGCCCTCGGTGGCTTCCCACACACATCGAGAGGTTTCACAAGGAGATTCTAGATCCGTTTGTGAGTTTCCAGGGGATCTCGCGGGAGCCTGGATGTGTGTCACACAACGCCCTGTCGTCTGGACACCCTGTTTCTCCCCTTTCTCTAATTCTCTCCCAATAAGTATTCACAACTGATCTTTTATACAGAGGACTGTCTTTTTTTTTTCCATAAAAGATACATAGAAATCTAAGACATAATGTGTCCCACAAGGATCACATACTAGAACTGGAAGCAGTGGCGGGACGCCGTGTGTGACTAGGGGCTGCGCTGCAAAGTCCCCATGAGAAGCCCCTGCCCAGTTGCCCCTTCAGTCCACGGCCGAGGTCGGGACACCACTGTCAAGGAGGCAGCTCAGCTCTGGAGTGATTAGGAAACTCATCCAAACCAGCTGTGACTCCAGGGCTCCCACCCTGGCTGGTGTGGCTCAGCTGGCTGGGCATTGTCCCATGCACTGAGGGGTCGCCGGTTAGATTCCCAGTCGGGGCACATGCCCAGGTTGCAGGTTTGATCCCCAGTCAGTCGGGGTGTATGCGGGAGGCACCTGATGTTTCTCTCTCACATCGATGTTTCTCTCTCTCTCTCAAATCAACATTTTTTTTTTTTAAATCCTCACCCGAGGACATTTTTCCATTTTTTGTTCAGACAGAGTGGGAGGGAGAGAGAGAGAGAGAGAGAGAGAGAGAGAGAGAGAGAGAGAGAAACATCGATGTGAAAGGGACACATCGAGTGGCTGCCTCCCGCATGACCCAACCAGGGGCTGGGGACAAACTGCAACCGAGGTACGTACCCTTAGCGGGAACCGAACCCTGGTCTCTCTGGACCGCAGGTCGACGCTCTAACCGCCGAGCCAAACCGGCCAGGGCAACAAAGACATTTTAATAATAATAATATGCTGAAGTGCCATATTTTGGGGTGACCTGTTCCCACCCTCTACAATGAATGTTGAGTACCAACCAGTCAATTCGAGGAAGGCTGGTGGTTGGGGTACTGGTGGGCAGCTGGGAGAAGCTGACATTTCTAGTGAGGTTGCCTGGGAGTTCAGGAGAGAGAAGGAGTGATTAGTAAAGAAAAGAAACTTCCCTCTTGTTGAATGTGGCAAGCTCCTCTGGCTTGCTGCCTCGTGATCCGGAACTTAAAAGAGGATCTGCTCTGGCCCTGGCTGGTTTGGCTCAGTGGTTAGAGCGTCGGCCCACGGACCAGTGAGTCACGGGTTCGATTCTGGTCAAGGGCACATACCTCGATTGTAGTTCGTCCCCGGCCCTGGTTGGGGTCATGCGGGAGGCAACCAGTTGATGTGTCTCTCTCAGATCGATGTTTCTCTCTCCCTCCCTACTCTATCTGAAAATCAGTGGAAAAATATCCTTGGGTGAGGATTAAAAAAAAAAAAAGGATCTGTTCTGTTCGACAGGAGCAAGTAGAGGGGTGGGAACGTAATTTTTCTCTTTATATACTCTGATTTTCTCAGTGGTAAAACAAATTTATCCAGTAAACTACAATAGTTCCCCCTACCTTATGCGTGGTTTTGATTTGTCACGGTCACCCTCAGTCTGAAAATATTAAATGGACAGTTCCAGAAATAAACACTCGAGTTTTTCATTTGCATGCCCTTTAGAGTGGCATGATGAAATCTCACGCCACCCGGGATGCGAATCGTCCCTTTGCCCGCTGGATCCACTCTGGTTCTGGTCCTCTCCCCAGAAGCATCCTTGCTGCAAACATTTTCACCACGCAACTAACTGGCCGGAAGACAGTTCTGCCATAAGCAAAGATAAAATAAAGGTAAACTGGTTGACAGTTTGGTACTTCTGTGTTCTGTTTCATTTCTCCATCGATGAATCAATCAACCGCTGTGAAAAAAGATAAAATAACTGGTTGACAGTTTTTATAGTTTTTGTTTGTTTGGTTGGTTTCATTTCTCCATTGATGAAGGTCTCACAGTTCCTCCCATTTCTATCTTATACATGAATCTTCGCTAGCTCTCATGATGGCCTATACGGCGACAAGGGGTGGTGATGTCTTAAACAGCATTTCTTCCAGATAATGGTGATTTTTCTCCAGCAGTTGGTTTCTTAGTTTGAAATGCATGGCGTTGGGAGGAGGAAGAGAGGCTGAGGGCCCTCTTTGAAAACACAGAGTTAGTGGAAGCCACCTTTCTCATAAAACACAGACAAGTGCTTATGTACAATTCACAAATTTAAAAAAATCAGTTATTTACGCAGTCTTGTCATGAATCAACACACCTCTGAAGTGTTAGTAGCCATGAGTGCTCCTGGGTTATCAGACTGACTGTTGTCCTGTTGCAGTGCTTGTGTTTAAGTGACTCATCTTACCTAATGGTGTCTCGTTCACCTCACTTCATCTCCTCCCGGGGGCATTGTGTTCTCCCATCTCATCACAAGAAGGGTGAGTCCAGTACTACAAGATATTCTGAGAGACCACATTCATACACTTTATTATAGTACATTGTTATCATTGTTCTTTTATTATTACTAGCTGTTGTTGTTGGTCTCTTACTGTGCCTAATTTATAAATTAAACGTTATCATACGTGTGTATGTATAGGAAAAGACAGTATGTGTAGGGTTCGGTACTATCTGCGGTTTCAGGTATCCACTGGGGGTCTTGGAACGTATACCTGGTGGATAAGGGGGAGACTACTGTATTTTATTCATAATCTCACCTGTATCTCAGAGAGGACTTAATATACCTGAGCCCCGAATGAGGAGTCAGGAGATTTTGGTTTTTCTTCTCTCTCTGTCACTAACTAGCTGTGTGACATTAAGCACTGGATCTCTGTCTGTTGCCCATCTGTGAGAGCAAACACTTACTGAGCATCTACTATATGCACCAGGCACTAGAGACTTTGTATCTGTATTAATTCACTTGATTCTTTCCCAAACAACTTATGTGATGTGTCTTTTTGGAATTTGTCAGTGCAGTTCCAGTATGTCTTTGTAATACAGGCAAGATGACTTTTTGTGGCTTTTGCCATTTCAAAGAATCTTGGATTTTTCTCTGGGCTCCATAGGAACCAGTACCTGAGACACCCGCCCCCCATCTGAACCCCAAGCCAGGCAGGTCACTGGGTTCCACTGCTGATGATGACCTTGTCTTTGAACTTGGCTTCCCTGCAGACCCACAAGAGAAAGGGAAGAAGGGCACCCGCGGTTGGGATGGGGGGAGTGGGACCACCAAAGCCTGTCTGCCCCTTGGAAAATCTTTTTGGTGGCCTGGCACTGTAGGTCATTATCCTTTCCTGGCTGGGGGTTGTTAGGGATTCCACCCCTCCCCAGCCAGGATGGCTGTCAGAGAACTCTCAGCTTCTCTCTTCCCATCCAAGATCCAGCTGTGAATTCCAGCTGCTTATTTCTCATCCGCTTATTTCTCATCTGGAGAAACCCCACCCTGTGGGTCAAGGGAATCTCAGCAGGGGGCCCAGGCATTCCTCCATCCCACTGAGTCAAGGCCCCAACCACCAAGCCATTGGATTGTCTTGTGCTGCAGGGCTCCCTCCCCAGGCTGGGGACTCGGGGAGTGAGGGGGTGGGGGGAGCCTTAAGTCTGAGCCCTGGATTGGACCTTGGGTCTCCCTGGGCTGTCCTCATCTAGTGGCTCAGGCTCCGCCTTCTCCAGAGATTGTCTGCCGAGTGCACAGCCCCGCCCCGCTCTGTGGGTGGGTGATCGAGGTTCAGCGTGTGGATGTGCACGGAGTGTGTGTGTGGTCTTGGTGTCTGTGACACTGTGTGTCAGTTTACATAATTGTGTATGTATGTGGGTTGTGTCTTTGTGAAAGTGTGCATCTGTGTGTGTCTTTGGTCTCCGGCTGAGTGCGTGTGAGGGAGTACGTGACAGCGTTTCCCTGGGTGTCACTTTACATAATTGTGCCTGTGTGTGTGTGAACGTGTGTGCGAGTCTGTTTTTCAGTTTGAGTGTCTGGCTTCTGGGGACGAGATGCGGAGGGTTGCCTCCTCCTGCCCTGACATTCCCCCCTTTTTCTTTTCCTTGAGATGCTTGGGGTGCTGGGACCCTGGCCCTGACACGGTTACTGGGTGCTGGGGGCGGGGACGCAGAGCTCACCTAGGGTCGCGGGACCCCCCCTTACCCCCCCCCTCCACTACCGGGCCACCTGGGCCTCTCCTCCCACGCTTCTGGCTGAGTTTTGCTTCTTGCCCTCCCCGCTTGCTCCCCGCCGGGACCGCGGAGGCTCCTGAGGGCTCGGGTGGGCGGGCCCTGCCGTGGGCTCACCGGGAACACCGACAGCGGCGGGGACCCGCAGAGTAACTGGCTCTCCAACCACTTTCCTCCACTCACGTCTGCTCCGCCCGATGGAACCCCGCTGGGGTGACTCTGAACCTCACGCTCCCCTCGCGCTCCACTGTGGCAAAGGTTTACATTCAGGGCTGTGACCCGAAAGCACATTCTGAGGGGGCGTGGGGCGCTGCAGGGCAAGGAGCGTGCGGGTGTATGGATCGGGTACTAAACCCACGCAGTTCCAATGCTCTGCCGCTAAGAGGCAGTGGGATTGTCTGCGGGCGGGCGTGTCTGCGTGTGAGTGTGTGAGGCTGAGTTCCTTGTCCTCGGAGCCCCGGTTTTCTCATTTGCAACCCCAGGGAGACCGTACCCACCTTACAGTGTGATGCCCGGATAAAAACTGCAGCGCCGGTGTAAGGGCAGGGGGTGGGCGCTGTGCCAGCACGCACAGTTCATTGTAATGAAAAGATGCGTTAGTGAAAGTCCCGGGGAAACCCATTTATTTTCTAAATCCGGCTTGTAACGGGAACCTCGATGGAAAGGAAGACCAAGAGGCCGGGGAACAGCCCGCAACTGGATTTGAGCCCAGAGCCCGGGATAGCCAGTTACTCGGGTGACCCCGGCTCTAGATCTGTGACAGAGTGCAGGGCCCCGCCCTTTCTGGTGATTCCCTGGGAATCCGGGAGCGGAAAGCGGTTTGGCAGACGACCAGTCCTCGCTCACTTCGCATATGGCATTTTGCCCCTCTGGCTGCAAAGCGGGAGGCGGGCAGAGGGCAGCGCGCGCCTGCCGCCCGGGGTCCCGCGGCGGCGCGGAGGCTCGGGGATCCAACCTCGAGGGTCTGCCGGGTGCAGTCAGGGTTGGGAAGGATTTGCCGTCCACGGCCACTCCACGCCTGGCTGCCGCTTGCGCTCCAGCGCTTCGTCTGGCTGGGCTGTGAGAATTTGGCGACGGTGCCCGCGCCGCGGCAGGCCCTGGCCCCGCCCGAGCCCCGGGGACGCCCCGCCCCCGACCGTGGCCCCGCCCCTGGCCCCGCCCGCGCCCGCGCCCTCCCCTTGTCCGGGCCCCGCCCCGGGCCGCGCCCCTCCGCCGATGCCCCGCTTGCCGGCTCCGCGCCGCGGCCCTGCCCTCAGGCCCCCGCGGGCTCCGCGCCGCTGCCCGGAGGCTCGTGCCCTCCCGCCGCTCCGGGACCAGCCTGCCGCGTCCCCTGGGCAACCGTCTCCAGGGAGACCGGGCCCCGCCCCCGGCACCGACACCCGGTACGGTGCCCACCTGTGCGCGCGTCTGCGGGGTCTCAGTGCCCCCCCCCGCCGCACGCCCCGCCCCGCCCCGCCCGGCGCCGGGCTTTGTCCGCGTGGGGAGATCAGGGGTCCAGGGACGT
Source organism: Tadarida brasiliensis (assembly GCA_030848825.1). Taxonomy (NCBI): domain Eukaryota; kingdom Metazoa; phylum Chordata; class Mammalia; order Chiroptera; family Molossidae; genus Tadarida; species Tadarida brasiliensis. The sequence goes on from CM061264.1 coordinate 6,355,127, forward strand.
GGGGGCTGGGGAGGCGGGCGCGTTCCCGGACTCCACCGGGAGGCCGAGGCAGGGGCCGCGCTCTGGTGTGGGCTGCTTCGCGCTCTCCCCCTCTCTTAATCTCACTGCATCCCTTTTGTGCCTCCGGGGGGGCGGGAATCGGGGTGTCCCGCTGTCGCCCTTCATGGGTTGAGCAGGGCCCTCAGCCGTTCAGGGCAAGCTGTTTACTTGTCAGGGACCCAGCAGTTGCTATGCGCGTCCTCCCCTCCCCCTGCCCCCGATTCGGGACGGAGCATCCTACTCTCTGTCCATTTCTAGCGTTGCCTCCCAAGCTTTGCCCTTGAACCCAAAGGGATAGAGGGCGGCAGACCCGGGTCCTGGAGGTCCTGGCTAGCGTGAGAACCAGAGCAGAGACCCACCTTACTCCCGAGGAAGAGCCTCCTCCCTGGCCGCCCTCTTGTGAATTCTGTCCCGGCTCCGTATTTCCTGACCTGAATTCCTGAGGACGAATTCCTTCCTTGCCTTCTCTAACTCTTCCCTCTCTCGGCTCCATCATGCTCTTTGCTTTGTTTTCCTCGGGTTGAAAGTGCTTTCTCTGTGGTCCTGCCTCATTTCCCTGTGACCGAGCTGCTGTTTTCCGTCCCCTTGTTAACTCCATTGGTCATCAATGGAAGTTATTTCTTCCTTAGCTCTTGGCGCTGACCTCCTACTTCTCTGGTGGCAGTGCCTTGGGAAGTCTTTGCCATCGTCCCCTGGATCCTGAGTGAAGGGACCATCCATGCCCACGTTCCTGGGCTCCAGCAGCAGGGTCCCTGGGGTATATCCTTCCAACCAGTAGACTGGCAGCAGGGAGAGTTTCAGTTGTCCTTGGGAAATGTATTCTTGGAATGGATACCTTTTCCAACAGCTTCCTAGCACTGGACTTTTGTCTCATGGGGAAGCCAGTGTTTTTAGGGTTATTTCTCCTTAGCATCCCTCCGGAGCCACGCCTAGTGGGTTCCAGGCGGGAGATTTCCTGCTGTGGAGGTAGCTGTGCCCAGGGTCTGGGGTTAGGTAAAGGGGCTGGTCCTAGTCCCTCTCTGGGGTCAGATTATTTCCAGGAGTGGCCCACAGATTCAGTGAGTGGGCCGCCCCCTCCCCATACTCCCTTTTCATCTCCTGGAGCTGGGATGGATCTTCCTTGATGTAATTTGGGTCTGGAATGGGGACCTCGAGTTCAGGAACCTGCTGTTTGCAGCGATTAAATGGAGCTCAAATCCAGGCTTGGCTCAGATCACTTACTTTGCTTTCAAAAGCCAAACAAAACCAGCAAACAACTCTAAAAATGATCTGAGTCATCTGTATGTATATATATTTCTGCTTCAGGCACTGGAAATGTTCCTGTGGTTTGCTTCAGTGCCACCAAAGGGAGCTGGGGTTGCATCGCCACAGATGGTGAAAAAGGCCCATCTAGCAGAATGTGATTGGTTTGCAAAAAGGGAGCCTGGGTGAAACAGTCACTTTTAAGCTAAAGTTCTGTAAGAGAATGCACAGAAGGTTTCTGAGACTAATTTTTTTTTTTCCTTTTTCAAACAGATAAGGAGCTCTCAGAGTCAAGCAAGGGTGGAATGATGCTCACTGATTCCAAAGCATCTTTAATCTGCCAGGCAGAGGGGCCTTTGCTGCTGGTCTTTCTTGGACCATTCCAGAGAGGTAGGTTGGGTGAAGGAGACAAGTGGGATGCTGGGAGGAGAGATGTTATTTTGTAGATAAGTTGACCATTCATTCAGCCAAAGGAGAACCTATCTGTAGGACTAGAGCTGAAAGGAAGGGAATGACCCAAATTTGTGCTTGGAGCTGATGAGCGGGAAGTGAACTAGACCTTAGCTAGCTTCCCAAGAGAGGGATGCTGTTGCCCGGGAGAGGAAGGGACGGCTGTGCTCCGAGGAGCCCTGGAGCCCATTATTCTGCCGCAACATTTGGTATTTGACTTGTTCCGGTCATGGTAGACTTGGGCTGGCCTATTTGGGGAGAGAAAAAGTAAAACATTCATTCTTCCAAAGGAAGTGGGTTGAATTTTGATAACTCGGTATCTTGCTTCTCAAGGAGTCCTTACTGGGGACATTCTGTTTCTCCAGAGAGTTGGCAATCTCTGTATCAGTAATAGGATGCTCCTAGGAGCTTCTAGAACATTAGTTTGGAAGATGAATGCAGTCCTTTCATTGTGCAGATGAAGAAACTGAGGCCAGAGACTGACACTGGCTGGGCATTGGCTGGGCATTGGCTAAGCACCCCGCCTATGGCATCTGGGAGTAGCTGGGTATGGTTAGCGAGCTCCAGATCCATAGGCCAGCAGTCTGTGGGTACATATGTATTCTGTACCCATCCCTCCTTATCCGGACACTTGAACAGTTACCGTCATTTCAGGACGGAAAGGGTTTGGGTTATAGCGTGGTATCACCCTTGGAGCACCTCCCCCCCCCCCCAATCTCATTTTTTCTACATCTTCATTGGTACTTTCCAAACATTTTGTTACATGTGTATCTTTTTTAAAAGATCAAAATAGTCAGCAGAATTTTAACCCATAAAGCTGGTAAAAACAGAGAGCCACTGTGGCACCAGCGGAGAGACTGGCCCAGAATTCCTTGCACTAGCCACTTCTCCCACTCCTGCCACCCTCTGGAGGCTTTGGGTACTTTGTTGGGACCCTAGGCCCTGGAGCACAGGTGACACCATGGCTTGTGTAGATCTGTGTTGCAGTGATAGTTTCTTCTGCACACCTGTTTACACTATCTTGATTCTTGTTTCAGAAGATGCTCTTTAATAATCATTTTTAACCTTCATATGTGTTCATTTATAAAAATACCTATTTACTATAAAAAATTTGCAAAATGCAAAAACACACGCAAGCATAACTCTCCTATAATTACCCCCTTTTTGCCCCAACAATTGTTTCCTTGTGGGAATATCCTCCCCCCACCTACCAGAGAGTCTTCTGTGTGTATCTTTGGAAACTTGATTTTTATTTATTGTTAAGTATTATTACGGACTTCCATATAAACATAACTGATTGAATGTATATGTTTGTTTCTGCCGTCTCAAAAGCCCACTAGATGAGAGTAAAGGTATAGATCTGTAAGGAAAAGGAAAGATTGAGAGAGGAGGAGGGATGTGAGCAAAAATGTTGAAAGATACTAACCAGGTGGGGGAAGAGGCCAAGCAGAGAGCTGGATGTCCTGCGCTGTGGGGGAGGCAAGCTGGTGTGTCCACAGGACGACGCCCTCCCCAACCCAGGCTCGAGAATGGGGCTACAGAGTGTTCCCAACCTGGGGCACAGGGTGGCAGTGAGCTAGAAGACCGGTTGAATGTGTGTTAGAGCGACAGACGCCTTGCTCAGCCCACATAGCCAGGAGGCTCCCGGCTCCACCCCAGCAGAAGGTGCTGGGTTTCCTGCAGGCAGCGCTGGACCGAGCTGCTCAGGACCAGCTTGGGGCAGGGGGAGGCTGAGGAGGCACTGTACTGAGAACCCGGGAGTCAGGGAAGGTTCGCTACTGAATAGCACACCCTCTCCTGGTTGGCTCCGGGTTCGCGTACTGAATAGCACACCCTCTCCTGATTGGCTCCTGGGTTCATGTACTGAATAGCACACCCTCTCCTGATTGGCTCCTGGTTCACATACTGAATAGCACACCCTCTCCTGGTTGGCTCCTGGTTCACGTACTGAATAGCACACCCTGTCCTGGTTGGCTCCGGGTTCGAATACTGAATAGCACTCCCTCTCCTGATTGGCTCCTGGTTCACATACTGAATAGCACACCCTCTCCTGATTGGCTCCTGGTTCACGTACTGAATAGCACACCCTCTCCTGGTTGCTCCTGGTTCACCTACTGAATAGCACACCCTGTCCTGGTTGGCTCCCGAACTCGCAGCCTGGTTTATACCCACCCTCCAGGCAGGGCCTTGAAGAACTTCTGAGAAAACTGACCTTGTGAGAAAAATGACCCCCAGATAACTGACATTGAGGGGAACCCTTGAATAGCTAGGTTGCTACTTTGTCACTTCGTAGTGACACCTACTAGCAAGTAGCCCGACCTGTGCGCAAACAGCTTTGAGTACCTTGCTCTTCAATTTGAATGGGCGGCTATGGATCATCGCACATAGAATGAGGCTCTACCAAGAAAAAGAGACCCAGACAAAGAGAAAGGAGGGATTCAGAAATCATAAACATGGTTGTTTTAAAAAAAGGAATATTCATAAAACAGCAATAAGCTCTTGGATATAAAACTATGATAGGAATAGTAAAAACTTCAATAGGATAGTGCTGGAAGATTGAAAATAAATTTCTAGACAAGATAAGAAAATTAGAGAATCAGTTTGGGAGGCCCACTATCCATCTCATAGGAGCTCCAGAAAAAGAGTGGAAAGACACGGAGAAGGGGAATTATCAAAGAAACTACAGGAGAAAATTCTAGAATTGGAGGAGTTCCGGCATTAAGCGTCTCTGAGTAGTACTCAGCACAATGAATAATAAAGAAGCACCAAGTAAAATAATGAGATGTACTATGGGATATCATCATGAACTCTCAAAACTCCAGAGGTAGAGAAAAGTTACAAAGACAAAAGAGGCCACGTGGAGATCAGAGAGCGTAATGCCATTGGACTTGACAAAAGCATCGCCAGGAGCTGCAGCACAATAGGGCCACTCTTTCAAGTTTCCAAGGGAGTCCGGCTGGTGTGGCTCAGTGGTTGAGCGTCGACCCATGCACCAAGAGGTTGCCAGTTCGATTCCTGGTCAGGACACATGCCCAGGTTGTGGGCCTGATCCCCAGTGGGGGGCATGCAGGAGGCGGCCAATCGATGTTCTCTCTCATTGATGTTTCCATCTCTCTGTCCCTCTCCCTTCCTCTCTCTCTAAAATCAGTAAAGAAAAAAAATAAAAATAAAAAGTTTCCAAGGGAAATTAACACCCAACCCAGAATTCTGTAATTGTCATTCCAGCGAAATCATAGAATAAAGATATTTTTTAGACACGAATTCTCAAAAACTTCACCCCCACCTCCTTTGTAACTTTTCAAGGAAGAAACTGGAGGATGTGCTCCACTAAAATGAGAAAGTAAACCAAAAAAGAGGAACGAGTAGTACAATATGCAATTGTCTCTTGTTCTCATTTGGCTCAGCTGCCAAATGGCTTTCTGGATTTCAGCTGTGATCTTACTTTGTGTCTTGGGAGTGGGGAGAAAAACAAAACAAACACCTACCTCACCATGGGAACTGGAAAGGATTCGCTTCCAAGCCTCCCCTGGAACCAGGACCTGTGACCTGGACTCCATTTATGAGATGCACTGATGTGATATTGGACACAGAAGAGAGGGATGACTCATGGACTGGATCCATGCAGCAGTGATGGGCTATAAGGTCAAGTTCTTGGCACAGAAGCAGCAGGGATACAAACTGACCCCCAGTCCTCAGTGGCAACAGGAGCAGTTTTGCCATCAGATATGTAGTGTGGAGTCCACATAGTGGACCACATTATATTTCTTTTCTTGTCCAGCCTTTTGTTTTTCCTGGACTTGATAGTTGCCTCATCTTTTCATTTGCTTTGTTTTCAATGTACTCATCACTCATCCTTCCTCAGACCCTCCAACAGCAGAACTGTGAACTCCTCACAGTGCAGCAAACATGTCATAGTCCGTCAGCTCCTTTCCTGCTTCATCAGTGAGAGTTGGCTTCTTTACTTGCAACCAAGTCCCCTGACGGGGGGAGAGCTGGTGAAGGGAATTTGTATGACGGTGGAGAGAAGTCCCAATGCTACAGCCGTGCAGCTGGTCTGAGAGCAAGCAGCCCCTCTTGGAGCAGGATAACTGAGGGCCGGGGAGGAGTAGCTCCAAGAAAAAATGGAGCTGGTGGTTTTTCTGACATATTTGCTGCATTACAAAGAGTTTCATAGTTCTGTTGGAGAGTTTAGGGCGGAATTACATATTCGTACATAGAAAACAAAGACAGTTAAAAGTGAGGCAACTATTAACTACAAGAATAACAAAAAGTTGAACAAGAAAGGAAATAAAATCATAGCATACTGAGTGGCCTAGCTTTGAACAATATTTACAGAGTTGTAATCATATAAGCGCTGACGTTTAATTAACGAAAAACGATCGCATCACTGTATTTGGAAGATGAATGAGACGGCGTGTGCGTGTGTGTGTGTGTGTGTGTGTGTGTGTGTGTGTGTGTAGGGAAGCACAGACTTACCTTCAAAGGTAAGAAGTTCAAAGCTGAAAATCCAGAAATACAAGTACAAACCTATTATTTAGAAATGTAGAGATAAATATCCAAAGAAAGAACTGAAATTGGAGGATGGTATGTTTGCTTGTGAAGGTCAGGGGACTGCTAAATTTTTTTTTTTTTTGCTGTAAGCATTTTAGTTTTAAGTCATTTTTAAAAAAATCCTCACCCAAGGATACACCCTTTACTGATCTTTAGAGAGAGAGAGAGAGAGAAACATCGATGTGAGAGAGAAACATCGATTGGGTGCCTCCTGTACCTGCCCCAACTGGGGATCGAACCCGCAACCCAGGCATGTGCCCTGACTGGAAATCGAACCTGAAACCTTTTGGTGTATGGGACAATGCTCCAACCAACTGAACCACCTGGCCAGGGCTAATTTTAAGTAATTTAAAAAATCATCTGCTTGTATAACTTTCATAGATACTAAAATTTAAAAGTCCTTATTGTGGCATCCATATGCATTCATAACATAGCTGTTTTTGTTTTTGTCTCTGCTTTCTGAGATGTTTTGCCCATAAACGGGTTGCCATGTCAATGTGTGCACGTTTTGGTGTCCTTCAACGTGGTTAATATTTATAGTGCCGTGTGCACGACGTCCTTCTGAGGACTGCATTCTCGCCTCTAAGTTAATGTGTCTTAGCCATTTCCTTATTGTTTTAGATTTATCACTTTCACAAACAATACCACAATGAATATCTTGGTGTGTATAGTTTTTTTTAATCTTTGAATTGCTTCCTAGGGCACTTCCTGAATTCCCCCAAAGTACCAGACTGAGACCATGGGTTTTTCTCTTGAGTTTGATGTGTAGTGTCGGGGGCTCCACATGGGAGCAGCCCCACCCTTCCTGGGTGGGCCTGGAACTGAACATCAGAAGAGATAGTCGGGGTCGAATTTTTTGCAGGCTCATTTTTTCTGAGAGTAGCAGGAGTCAGAAGTCTTTTTTCCTCCCATATAGAACAGAATTTCCGGAGACTCACACCTCTCACCTTTAATGTCTGTCTGGTCTCCCCCACTGAAGGTTTTTTTCCCTTTTTAAATATTCAAATTGTAAGCTACTATCCTTAAAAGAAAAAAACATTTACAAAAAGTTACTGTCCTATTGGAAACGAAGGCCTCAAGGGAGACACATTTAAAATTGGAGAGAGTAAAAATTTCAAAATGGAACAACGAAAGCCCTGGCCAGGCAGCTCAGTTGGTTAGAGTGTCGTCCCAATGCGCCAAGGTTGCGGGTTCGATCCCTGGTTAGGGCACATACAGGAATCAACCAGTGAATGCATAAACAAATGGAAAAACAACATGTATCTCTCTCTCTCCTCCCTTCTTCTTTCACTCTCTGGTCAATAAATTAAAAACATAAAGTAAAAAAAAAAAGGAAGGCCCTGGCCAGTTTTGGCTCATCGGTTAGAGCATTGGCCTGAGGACCAAAGAGTCGCAGGTTCGGTTCCGGTCAAGGGCACGTACCCCGGTTGCGGTTCGTCCCCGGCCCTGGTTGGGGTCGTGCGGGAAGCAACCAGTCGATGTGTCTCTCTCGTGTGGATGTTTCTCTCTCTCTCTCCCTCCCACTCTATCTGAAGATAAATGGAAAAATATCCTTGGGTGAGGTTTAAAATATTTTAAAAAAATAACAGGGAGGCAGAAGTGGGTAGACAAGAAAATCGGGGAGCGAGGCGTTTCCCGTCCCTTCCAAGCGGACGCAGGGCTGCGGTCTGCACGGTGCACAAGACTTGGCTACTGCATCCGTCCTCATCCTTCACTGCGCCCACCTGGTTTCTCCTGTGGCAGGAGCTCGGGGTGTCAGGCAGCCCTCCAGACAAGCCCTCCCTTCCACGTCCTGGTCTTCGGGACGCCCTACCTGCCTGGAGAGTCCCTTCCCATTCTGGAGATTCCCTTCCCATTCCCTTTGTGGACACGTCCGCACCCCAGGTGACCACCACGGACAGGAGCTCCCAGTGGAGGACAGTCAGCTGCTGCCAGCGCCCTCTTGCTGTGGCTGACGGCTGTGGTGGAGTCAGCTTTCTGCTCTAAGGACCACGGTGGCTACCAGGGAGGGGGGCTGTTAGATGGGGCCTCCCCCAGAGACACACTGAAGTGGCTCCCATGTGAGGTTTCGTATTTTGGAAAAACAGCACATCTGTCCTAAAACTCTACCTGTTGGGGGACACTGGACCATTCACTTTTCCTTCTAGTTTGTAGCTTCGGTTCTTTGTCAAGAAGGTTCTGAAGGACAGGAAACTTCAAGGCCGAGTGCTGGGATGCCTGGTCCTCAGTGAAAGAGACAATGGGTTGGGGGCGTGGTGTTTGTGGCCTGGAGGGCCTAGCTCATTCCCCATCGATCTAGCCTTACCTGGGACCCTGGCCAGATGCCTCTCCCACTTCCATTCTTGCCTCCCTCCCTTCCATTTTCCTCACAGCAGCCAAAGTATCTTCTTTGTAAAGTATAAAATCAGATCACACCAACCTCCAGCTTAACACCCTCCGATGACTTCCCATTGCAGTGATGACAACCTGGACCCCTCACTGTCCCTGCCAGTCAACTCCCCGTCAGGCCCTTGACTCCAGTAACCTGACCTCAGGGCCTTTGCACTTCCCATTCCTGCCGCCTGGAACCTGTTTCATAGCTTTCCTGGATCCTTCTCATCAGTTGAGCCTCAACTCCAATACAATCTCACCTGAGGACCCTTCTCTGACAAGAGACCCTCCCTGCAAGCTTGTTTTTATTCCATTCCAACTCTTTCACTATCTGAAATTGTCTTGTTCTTCATTGTCCTTTCCCTTGTTTCATTTTCCCGTTAGACTAACAACTTCGTGAGAGCAGGGATGGTGCCGTCCCATTCCCATCACGTTCCCTGATGCGCAAATCCATATTTGCTGAATGAATGAATGAGCAGGACTTGGGGCCTGCAGCCTTCCGGGACCAAGAGGGCCCTTCACGTCCTTTTCCCTAGGTCTCCAGGAGGGCGTGGTGGTTGCAGGGTCTCTGGGCTTTTCCTGGCAGCCAGAGCAGGGGCTGGTTTCTAGAAAGCTCCTTTGAGGTGAATGTGCTGGAGCTCCGTGGGGAAGCGGGGCTCTGGGTAAACACCTTCAGCTCTTTCTGAAGTGCCCACTTGAATCATTTCCCGCATAAGTGGGGCGATAGGAAGAGTATCTGTTTCCTTCTCCGTGGGAGACTGGCTGGGACACAGGACACTTGACTAGAAGGACTTTTTGAGGTTGAGAAGTACCTGGAAATAAACCCAGGTCAAGAGGCCCGGTGTAGACTCTGCTCCGTTCAGCACGGTGCGGAAGGCTGGCCCGTGTGGCCCCTGCCCCTTGTCATGGTGGCTGCTGGTCTTGTGTCCTCCTAGTCTGAGTTGATGGTAGCTACTTGGACTATGTGTATAACCACCTTTGAAAAGTTTCTGAGGCTCCTTCTCTTGGACTTTTGGGGTTGTAACTTTCAGCTCGGAAATCCAGGCATTGGGGCACACGTTTTGTCCCAGGATTAATGAGCCTCTCGCTGTAGACAGATTGGATTCGTAGGAATGACCCAGGGGACCTTTATTTACACTCTTGCTCTAGAGTAACCTGCTCTAGAGAAGGATGCTTATTGCTTAGATAAACAGGACACACTTCTCTTTTCCCGGCTGCCTGTCCCCTGCACAGAGCCTGCTGGCTGTGGCACCGAAAGCCTGTCTTCACGTTGACAAAGGCTGGGCAGCGGCGGCTGGTTAGAGCGTCAGCCACATTTGCGATGACTCAGGAGACGCCAGCTCAGAGCCCCAGGTCTGTGGAGTTACAAAAGGAATGCAAGGAATTTGTGAGCAGTTCTGAGTTTAGGCCACCAGCCAGCGGCTCTTCAGCCCAGGGGACTAAGAGGCTGCAGCCTCGTTCCCAGTCGGGAGGGAGCGTTTGTGACTCTGGGCTACCGCATCCTTGGCTTGCCCTCCTTCTTAGAACTAAATCCAGGCCCCCTGGAGCTGCTGGCTGGGAAGGATGTTGGTGGCGTAAGTACTTTTACTGAAATTTGGAGGGACTCCTGTGCTGTCTGGGAAGGAAGGACTCAGGTCAGATGCCTGAAACGTTCTCAGCCAGAGAAAGTACGTCTAACTGAGAACAGCTCGCAAAGGGAGGGTGGGTCCTGGGGCAGACCCCCCACTTGGCTGTGTCTGTGCGTTGTACTAACTGGAAGTGGAAGATGAAAGAAAGGACTTGAGCTCCTTCCTGTCCCGTTTTCGTTCATATTTCATTAACGGTCCAGATGTGGACAGACAGAAGTCCGCCTCAGGATTCCAGGTGACTCAGAGTGAGGAAGGGTTGATTACTCATGGTTCATCTTGGCTTGATCCCTGGTGCCTTGAGGGTGTCCTGGCCCGTTCTTACCCTGTGTCTCGGCTATCTCATCTGTCCCCATGGCTCCACATCTGTGTGTCACCTACTGACCCCAAATTATATCTCTGTGACCCCAAAGACCTCTGCCCTGAGCTCCAGCTGGGGACCTTACCCTTTGGCTGTCTTCACTGGGATGATCAATTAGCAGCTCAGGGTCAATATGTCTGAAATGCGGCTCTTGCTGTTTTATTGTCCCCAAAGTCGGTTTCTCCCTTACATGTCCCCATCTCGGTACATTTCCACCATTCATCCAATCTCCCAAGCCCAAACCTGGCTGTCATCCCTACCTCCTCACTCAGTGTCCCCCATCTGATCCACCCCAGCTCCTAAGTCTATCTTGATTCCCTTTCTCTGTCCAGCTCCTGGATCGAGCCACTTCATCGGTGGCATGAGCCTCCCCACCCTCTGCCACTCCGTGCTTGCTTCTCTCCAAGCCTTCCGTACCCACCCACCCAGCAGCAGCATCTCAGATGCAAATCGGGGCCCGTGGTTCCCTTGCCCAAAACTTACCTCCAGGGCTGTTCATCACTCTTAGAGTGCAACTCAGGTGTCTCCCTGTTCTAAAGGCCCTACAGGACTTGGTCCCTGCTGACTTCCTCAAGCCATCTCATCCACAGCCTCCCATCCTCACCCCCACCCCCACCCAGCGCTCCAGGGGCAGGGCCCACCTCCCGTCAGTTCTGGACGGGAATGGCTCACTCTGGTCCTCGGCTCCCGTGTCCTCTTCTCAGAGGGTCCTTTCCTGGCCTCCCTGCATGGAGTAGCCCCTCTGGCTGTTCTCAGTCACGTCCCATTTGACACACTGTCCCCTGCGTTGATTCAGTGCACTCACTCGGCTGTGAGTGTGTCCCCTCCTGGAGAGTAAGAGGTTCCTGGCACAAAAAATAACCCGTTGAATAAACTAGTATATCTCCGATGAGTGACAGGTACAAAATGTCCAATCCAGTAATGCGGGTGTGCCGATTATTTCCGTGAGATGGAATTAGCAAGAAGAATTGTGAATCCCTGCCTTCAGACTCAGGAATCGGGTTTTCATACAGGCTGGCGAACCTGGCTCATTCTGAGCAATATCTGGACAGGCTCGGTGATCTGGCCACCAGAGAACTTTCTGGGGGATGGGGTGGGGGAGCCTGATACACATTTAGGCGGAGCAAATGGGAGCTTGGTGCCCAGAACATTCTTCTACAGTTGGCCTGTCAGACCCATCTGGAGCCTCTTGATAGCTCGGAGGACTGGACTTTGGCAAACGTCAGAGGTACCGGGGCCACCATCCAGCCGAAGAGCCATTAGATAACAACTCTGTGTGCCTCCGTGATGGTGCAAAGGACAGGGGCCGGCTCCTAGAGGCAGGCCAATTTCCAAGGAGAGGACTTTCTAAACATTAGAAGCTTCCCCAAATGCAGTGTGTTGCTGCATAAATGGAAATAGATCATTTCAGCGGCGATTGAAAAATAAACCCAACTCAAACTGCTGTAAGTTTAAAGAGAAAAAAAGCGGGGGAGGGAGGAAGCTTCAGGCATGGCTGGATCCAGGAAATCAAAGGGTGGCCTCAGGACCCCGCTGGTACTCTCCACACTGAGCTCTGCTTTCCATGTTGGTCTCTTCTCAGGTTGCCCCTTAGGGCAGCAGGTGGTCACCAGCAGCTCTAGGTAGGTATTCTGTGTTTTCTGCTACCCCAGTAGGAAGGCCCCAAAGAAGTCCAGATGTCAAGACCCATTGTACTGATTGGGTATTCACATGCCTGTCCTGGAATCACTGTAAAGATGATGTGCAATGATTGGCTGGGCCTAAGTCCTATTCCCGCTTCTAATCCAATCCCCATGACTGGGGAAATGGGTGGGGGGAGGGATTCAGGGCACTGATTGGCTGGGCCTGGGTCTCGGGCCAGGAGTGAAGTCAGCCCATCCGAACCACGTGCTGAGTTTATGAAAAGTCCCCAGCTTCCAGATCAAGAAACCAAAAGTTCCCAGCACCCAGAAGTTGTCACTCCCCATCCCCCAGGGTAACTGCTCTCCGCTAGGGGTAAGCCCCATCTCTTCCGCCAACATGGATTAGTCCTGCCCTGGCTTGTTCTCTGTATAATTGAAATCACGAGCACACACTCTTCTGTGACTGACTTCCGTTCAGCTTCATGCTTGTGAGATTCATTTATATTGTGTGTATTTGTAGACCGTTCTTATTGTTATGTAGCATTCCATTGGGAGTGGATACAATTTATTTTCCATTCTACTGCTGATGCGCATTTGGGAAGTTTCCAGCTTGGGGCTATTATGAATAGCACGCTCTTGGACTCGTCTTGGTACCCGGGCTTGCATTTGCATTTCTGTTAGGTGTATACCCAGGAGTGGAATTGCTGGGTCAGAGGGCATAGTTGATACTGTCAAACAGTTTCCCAAAGTGGTTGTACCAATTTGCATTCTTGGAACAGTTCGGAAGTCCCTGGATCGGCTGGCATCTGTGCCCTGTACAGACTGCAGCGCCATGAGTCTGGGCTTCATAGACAGTGGGGGCTTGTTAGCAGCTGTACCCTGGGTCCTGGGCCCACAAAGAGGGAAAGAGCTCCCACTTTCTCCTGCCCCATGTCTGGCATCTGGTTATGTGCTACCCACGCCATTCAGGGTCTTCCCCTTTTAGCAGTGAGGGTTGTTTTTGTTATTGTTGTTTTTAATCCTCACCTGAAGATATGTTTTTATTGATTTTTTTTTAGAGAGAGAAAGGGAGAGGGAGAAATAGAAACATCGATGAAAAAGAGAAGCATCATCATTGATCGGCTGCCTCCTGCATGCCCCCTACTGGGGATTAAGCCTGCAACCTGGGCGTGTGCCCTGACTGGGAATCAAACCAGCGATCTCGTGATTTTTAGAGAGGGAGGTAGGGAGAGAGAGAGAAACATCGATGTGAGAGAGAAACATCGATTGGTTGCCTACTGTAAGTGCTGCCCCTACCAGGGATTGAACCCACAACCTAGGTATATGCTCTGACCAGGAATCGTACCCTCAACCTTTTTGGTGTACAGGATGATGCTCAACCAACTGAGCCACCCAGCCGGGGCAGGAATGAGTGTTTGACATCAAGGTACTTCCCTGCATTCCAGATGGATGACTGTAGTTGAGGCTTCGTTTCCATGGTGCTAAGAGGCAGAGGAGTGAGGGGAGCCCTGTCTGTCCCCTTAATCATCTCAGCCTCAGGAATGAATGGCCGGAGGTGCTCCCGACTTCCCGAGCTCAGCCTAAGCACACAGAGCATTGTAATGGGCTCTCCAGCGTTCCTGACGAGCCCCGACATTTTGAATCGGGAAGAAAGCATGCCCTGGCTGGTGTGGCTCGGTTGGTTGGGTGTCGTCCCACGCACTGGCCTGTTGGATTCCCGGTCAGGACACAAGCCCGGGTTTTGGGCTTGATCCTTGGTGGGGGGTGTGCAGGGGGCCGCTGATCAATGTTTCCTTCTCACGTTGATGTTTACAAAAAGAGAAAGAAAGCAAGCCTTGGCCTGGTCCATTTTCAGAAAGAGGAACCCAAAGTAGGATGTGGTTTTATAATCAGAGGACGGGAATCTCAGTAGTGGTGTCATGGTAGTGGGGGGCAAGGTGCCCGCTGGGCTGTTCAGAGAGGCTGTGAATCAACCCAGGGCCAGAGGCCGGGGCCTACCTGGCAGAACGTCTGGCTCCCACTAAACATTTCCTTTCAACTTTTTTTTAAATCCTCACCCGAGGATATTTTTCCATTTATCTTCAGATAGAGTGGGCGGGAAGGAAGAAGAGAGAGAGAGAAATATCGATGTGAGAGAGACACATCGACGACACATCGACTGGTGGCCTCCAGCACCACCCTGACCAGGGCCGGGCACGAACCGCAACTGAGGCACGTGCCCTTGACCGGAATCGAACCTGCGGCTCTCTGGTCCTTGGGCTGACGCTCTAACCGCTGAGCCAAACCAGCCAGGGCTATTTTTAAAGGTCATTCTAGAAGGATGTGACTTTAGGTTAGGGGGAAGTATTTTTCTAAAGAATAAAAATAGTAAAACAAAGGAAAAAGTTGGTAAATGGGACTGCATCAACATTAAAAACTACTCATAAAAAAAAAAAAAAAAAAAACACGCACTATAAACAAAATATAAAGATGACACACAGGTATTTCCAACACATTTAATCAACAAAAGAATTTAATGTAGAGTATACAAAGAAACTACAAGCTCATAAGAAAAAGGACAAATAACTCCACAGAAAAAATGGGTATTTATAAGCAGGCTATTTGAAGAAGATAAAACTTTTATGGAAAATCAGGGAAATGCAAATTAAAATAATGAGCATTTTGATGCTTCTCTGACTGGCAGAAATGAGTAAGTTTGGTGATACCAAGTGTCGGTGAGAAAGGAAGGTTGGGTTGCTATTACTGATGGACGCTACCCCTTTGCTTTGGTGACGTTCATGACGTGGTTATACCTGGGATCGGACAGCACCACTCCAAGTGTGTGCCCAGGACCTGCGCGTCCCACGTGGCCGCCGGCCCCACATAGTCCGTGAGCACCCGAATCTGTGTGATTGAGGAACGAAATTTTTAAACATCTTATTTACTTTTAGTTCATTTAAATGTAAGAAGTGAAACTTGAATTCCTTTCTTCGAAAACTTTTAGAAGTATATTTGGAACAACTTGAGTCTGTGAGCTTATTTTTTCACCTGTCAACTGTATGCAATCCGCTGAGACACGAAGACCTCTGATGAAAATCTACTGTACGAATTACAGTGTGCATGCCAAGTGTAGCAGCTACACCAGATTTCAAAATAAAAGCAAAAAAAAAAAAAAAAAGAATGTGAAATACCTCCTTAGTAATTTTTCCATATTGATAATATCAAAATGACAATATTTTGGATATATTGGGTTAAATAAAATATATCACTACACTTAATTTTATCTGTGTCTTTTTGTTATTTTTTTAATGTGGTTATAGGTAACTTTTTAAAAAAATTCTTACCCAAGGATATATATTTTTCCATTTATCTTCAGATAGTGTGTGTGGGAGAGAGAGAGAGAGAGAGAGAGAGTCCAGGGCCGAGGACGAACCAAAACTGAGATGTGTGCCCTGGACTGGAATTGAATCCGCGACTCTGGTCTGTGGGCTGATGCTCTAACCATTGAGCCAACCATTGAGCCAAACCAGCCAGGGCATACCGGCAACTTTTACATTACACGTGTGGTTCATGTTGTATTTCTTTTTTTTTTTTTTATCCTCACCTGAGGACACTTTTGCATTTATCTTCAGACAGAGCAGGAGGGAGAGAGTGAGAAAGAGAGAGAGAGAGAGAAACATCGATGTGAAAGAGACACACCGACTGGCTGCCACCCACACAACCCCAAACGGGGCGGGACAAACTGCAACCGAGGTACGTGCCCTCAGTGGGAACCGAACCCGGGACTCTGGTCCGCGGGCCGACACTAACCGCTGAGCCAAACTGGCCAGGGCACGTTGTATTTCTCTTGGACCACACTCATCTGGACTCTGACATGCACACAAGGAGATGTGAGCAAGAATGTACATTGTAGCATTGTCTGTAATACCCAAACAGAGTAGAAACAAACTTTGATGTTCATCAGCAAGAAAGGGGGTAAATAAATTGTGGTTTATTTGCACAGTGAAATATCACAAGAGTTCAAATGAATGAACTAGAGCTACATGTATCAGCATGGATAAATCTAAAGGATATAAGCAAGTTGGAAGACTCACTCCACGTGAAGTTAGTATAATGCAAGTATAAAAACAGCTGTGGTCAGTATCAACAATCAGAATGCAGGTGGTGGTAACCTGAAGTGTGTAGGGTAACCTGAAGTGGGGTGAGGAGGCACTTGGAGGTCTTTCATTGTATCTGTAATATTTTGTTACTTTCTGGGGAGTGGGTGTGACTGGGGGGTTTGGTATGACTGAGATGTTTCAACAAATTGCTTGATGGCCCAAAGCCAATTTTAAGCCAGTTGGTTTCTGGTTAGAGAGTTTCAAAGAACTAGAGCCTTCAGAGTCCTGCTTTGTGTGACCAGGGTCCCGCCATTTTGCTTCTTTGCCAGTTGGTGGCCATGGCAAGAGGTCTCCCACTTGTGCGTGTTCCTGAGAGAAAATGATTTGGAATGAGTCTGTTGGTGTCTTGGACGTGGGCCACCGCCTTGAGGGATGCAGACAGTACTAGCCGCTGGCCTGGGGCAGTAGGAGTCACACGCCACCCCAGGCAGGATGAGGCCCAGAGGGAGGCCAGCTTTGGGTGCCCAGACTCTGTCCTGAGCCTCCTGCTGTCAAAGGTCCTGACATCCTGTTTCCACCCAGCACCTCTGCAGTGGCTCATTTTGCCTTCACTTCCTTTTCAGGACGACTGGTGTCTGAGAAGTGAAAAAGCAGGATGCCCCCGGGGGTGGACTGCCCCATGGAATTCTGGGCCAACGAGGAGAATCAGAGTGTGGCAGTTGACTTTCTGCTGCCCACAGGGGTCTATCTGAACTTCCCCGTGTCCCGAAATGCCAACCTCAGCACCATCAAGAAGGTATGATCTTGACCTTAAAACTAGTCCTTAGAGTTTGGAACTCAGAAAGACAGACACACAGCCGTAATTTCTCAGATTTGAGATCCTCGGATATGAATTTTAAAAGCTATTAGTAATATCCAAGAATTGTTTAAAAACTTGCAGTTAGGCCCGGCCAGTGTGGCTCAATGGTTGAGCATGACCCATGCACCAAGGGGTCACCGGTTCAATTCCCGGTTAGGGCATGTGCAGGTCGTGGGCCCAATCCCCAGTGGGGGGGCACGCAGGAGGCAGCCAATCGATGTTCTCTCTCATCGATGTTTCTCTCTCTCTCTCCCTCTCTCTTCCTCTCTCTCTAAAATCAATAAAGAAAAATTATTTTTAAAAATAATAATAAAAAATAAAAACTTGCAGTTAGAGTCTGCCTAGCATTTCTAATTCTGTTTCCCCCTGTGTGGTGCACGTGGGTTCCAGTGAGTGCTTAGGGTGTCGTTGGCAGGTGGCGGCCTTTCATTTTCTTCATGACCTTACCGTTGTTTCTGGAACCACACTCCACCCACGACCACTTTGGAGTTTTGCTGGTCTTTTGTCTTTAGAGCTGTTGTCCTAGTAAACATCTTTGGAACCAGTTTCTGGTTTTGTTGCATAATTTTTAGGGTAAATGAGTCTAAAGGATTCGACATCTGGATAGTATTTGGTGGTGACTGGCTTGTTCCACTTACTAAGTGTGAGATTGAATAGGTCATGCCACAGGGCAAGACCTTAGCTCAGAATTATAAAAGCTATACTTGGGAGCAGGAAAAAAGAGAGAGAGAAGCAAAGGACCAATGGACCATCCTTGAGGTTTATTGTTTGTTTTTAAAACATGTTTTCTTTTTTTTTTTTTCCTTTATTGATTTTTTTAGAGAGAGAAGAAGGGAGAGGGAGAGAGAGATAGAAACATCAATGAGAGAGAACATCTCACTGGGGATTTGGCCCACAACCTGGGCATATGCCCTGATCGGGAGCCGAACCGGTGACCTCTTGGTGCATGGGTTGATGCTCAACCACTGACCCCACCAGCCAGGCTGTTTGTTTTTTAATCTTCCCTTCTTGGGAGATTTCTTTCTTTCTTTCTTTTTAAAAATCTTTATTGTTGAAAGTATTACAGCCCCCCCCCTTTCAACATGCTGTTGTCTGTGTCCACTGGTTATGCATTTATGCATATAAATTCTTTGGTTTATCTCTTCCTGCCCCCCCATCCCCCTTCCCTCTGAGATTTGTCGGTCTGTTCCCTACTTCCATGTCTCTGGATCTATTTAGTTCATCACCTTATTTTGTTCATTAGATTCCACCTGGGAGATTTCTTTAAATATTACATTTATTTATTTATTTTCTATTTCAAAAGTAATATGGACACATTGAAATTTAGGAACATAAGAAAACGTAGAAGGAAAAATTATCTATGATCCAGCGTGTCAGATAACCACAGCTAACCGTTTGGCTATTCCCTGTTTTCTTTTTATATACAGTGTAGGGTTGTTTTTGTGTGAAAAATTCTGATTACGAACTTTTATACCCTTTTATTTCAAAGTTAACATGTAACATCTTTTTCATGGTATTAACTTTAGGTAAATATCATTTTAAGGTGACTCTTATTTTTCTGCTTACAGAGCTATACATGAGTGTTATTCAAATTCAAACTTTGCAAACATAAAACTTGGCCGTCTCACCTCACCCCAATTCATAGATTTATTTATGCCACGGGCCAAATTGTAAATATCCTAGGCCTTGCCAGAGGCCGTATGTTAATTGCTGCAACAAACAACTCTGCCTCGTAAGAGGAAGGCTTCCTTAAGCAACACGTAAACGAGGGGCCGTCTTCCAATAACCAGGTCGTTCCTTCACTGAACCCTGACCTGTATGACTAATATGTTTCTTATTGTTGTTTTTATGCAATGGGTTCGAATTACATCTGCTGTTCTACAGCTTCGGGGTTTCCCCCTCTTAATGACGCATCTTGGAGTGCTGTGCCACACAGGTATCCCTAGGCTCCGGGTCCCACCCCTGAGATCCCTGGGCGCCGATGGGTGGAAATGACCCATCCCCCATGGAGGAACACTAAGGCTGTTCCCTCCGTTTCGGTCTTCTCTGTGACTCAGTGGCAAGCACCTTCTCACTAAACCCCGACCGTTAGGTGACACCCCAGCGATCCCTGGGGACACCTCGCCCGGAGGGCACACAGCCCGAGGGTGTCACGGCCCCTCGGTGTGTTAAGCTTTTCTGAATTGGCTACCAGCATTTACACATCAGGGTGATGAACCCCAGAACGATTAGCTGGGGGTGCCTGAGGTCGTGTCCGGCTGTCCGCCTCTCAGAGTACTCTACAAGGAGACTGCAGGACCCACCGCTCAGTCCCAGGATCTAGAGCATGCCTGGCATCTGCAGTGACAGGGACCCCTGGTGGGCAGTGCTCCAGGGGTCAGGAGAAGGTGGTGGCTTTGGGATCTTGCCTTTGCCTTCTTGTAAGGGCCAGACAGGGTGGGACACCAGACTGAGGCCGGCCTCCACCTGCCCCCTAGCTCCCTGGGGCCCCGCCCGCCGTGGTCGGAGGGCTGACCAGCGACTGTCCCTCTCAGGTGTTGTGGCACCGAGCCCAGTATGAGCCGCTCTTCCACATGCTCAGTGACCCCGAGGCCTATGTGTTCACCTGCGTCAACCAGACCGCGGAGCAGCAGGAGCTGGAGGACGAGCAGCGGCGGCTGTGTGACATCCAGCCCTTCCTGCCAGTCCTGCGCCTGGTGGCCCGGGAGGGGGACAGGGTGAAGAAGCTCATCAACTCGCAGATCAGTCTCCTCATTGGCAAAGGTACCCCGGCCAGGGTGGGCCGAGCGCGCCAGGCCGCCCTGCCCCACGGCCGACCCCTGCCCGGCTGACCGGCTCCTCCCTCCTCGCAGGCCTGCACGAGTTCGATTCCCTGCGCGACCCAGAAGTGAACGACTTCCGAGGCAAGATGCGCCAGCTCTGCGAGGAGGCGGCGGCCCGCCGGCAGCAGCTGGGCTGGGAGGCCTGGCTGCAGTACAGCTTCCCCCTGCAGCTGGAGCCCTCCGCACGGAGCTGGGGGGCTGGCACCCTGCGGGTCCCCAACCGGGCCCTCCTGGTCAACGTCAAGTTCGAGGGCAGTGAGGTGAGCCGTGGCTTCTGCTGGGGCTGCATCCAGGCTGCTGTGTCCATGGGGCATGCTGCCCCTGTGAGACTCCCCGGCCATCCACCAGCCCCCAAATTCACTCTCCTCCCAGTAGCATCAGATGGTGTTTGTGGGGTATCCATGCATGCCTGGGGTTCGGCTGAACATCCCACCGGGCAAGTTTGACAAGGCAGAGTGACCAGATGACCGTAGTCATTGGTCTGTTCATTCATTCAACAAGTATTTCCTGTGTGCCTTCATCAGCCCCTGTCCTTATGGAGCTCATGTTACAGGGGCAGGGAGGGCCTAATACAGCAAGTGGCAGTCCCACCCCTGTGCCCCAGGACCCTGTGGTCCCTTCACAGGGCAGATAGCTGATCCTCCCCCTCCCTCTAGGAGAGCTTCACCTTCCAGGTGTCCACCAAGGACATGCCCCTGGCACTGATGACCTGTGCCCTCCGGAAGAAGGCCACAGTGTTCCGGAAGCCCCTGGTGGAGCAGCCCGAGGACTACACCCTGCAGGTGAACGGGAAGCATGAGTACCTGTATGGCAGCTACCCCCTCTGCCAGTTCCAGGTGAGGGCCAAGGGGCCCTGGGCCATGGGTGAGGGGTGGGGGAGCTGGTTCTTTGGCCCCTCTTGAACCCCATGAGCCAGGCCTTTGGGGGTCACAACGAGAGTGTCGCCTTGCTGGCCTGACCCTCCCTGATGAACACAAGGAAGGCTCTGAGGTGGGCGAGGGCAGGAAGAGCCAGTGGGAGAGGCCCAGGAAGCCTGGGCAAGGCAGTGGTCAGCATGGGGGAGTCCCCAGGTAGCCAGTTGTCCTGGGCATGGTTGGGACTGCTTGTTGGCCACTCACTGCTCCCCTCCCCCGCCACCTCAGTACATCTGCAGCTGCCTGCACAGTGGGCTGACCCCCCACCTGACCATGGTGCACTCCTCCTCCATCCTCGCCATGCGGGACGAACAGAGCAACCCTGCCCCCCAAGTGCAAAAACCGCGCACTAAACCGCCCCCCATTCCCATGAAGAAGGTGAGTTGAGCCTTCCCTTTACCTTCCCCTCCACCCCTCCTCCCACCTGCTGCCCATTGGTGGGTCCAGGGGCCCTTGTCTCCTGCCCCTTGTGGGTCGGTGTTGAGAGCTGGGGCTCTGATCTTGGGCAGCCAGCGCGACTGGTTGTGCCGGGGTGGGGGCCTGTCGGAGCTCCCCGGGAGCCTCCAGGCCTGGCTCTCGGCCGCCCTCCGCCAGGAGACAGGACTCTGTGCCCTGCAGAGCTCAAGGGTGTTGGGGCCCTGGGCCACCTACCGGCAGGCTTTCTGGTAAAGGATGGAGTTGGGGATAGGTACCTGAGCCTCACCACAAACCTGCAGCACACTCACCCCACCCCCACGAGCCCCCCGAGCCCCTGGATCCCTCTGCTCTAAAGGCCCCGCGTCTCCTCTCCTCTCCCAGCCCTTCTCTGTGTCCCTGTGGTCCCTGGAACAGCCCTTCTGCATCGAGCTGATCCAGGGCAGCAAAGTGAATGCCGACGAGCGGATGAAGGTAGGGGCTCCTGGGCCAGGGGATCGGGTGTTTTTTGCACAAACAAGGTGGCTGTGGCCTGGAGGGGGGCGGCAGAGGAAGAGGTGGGGGTCACATGAAAGCCACCTGACCACATTACCCAGCATCCCTGCCCAGGGTGGTTGTGAGCTGCTTCAAAACAGGAAGGGGGGAGGGGAGCAGGCCATGGCCAGAGAGCTGATTCGTAGAAACTGGGCGAGTTCTGGGTACTTGACTTTGATGGAGGCTGTGGGCCGGGCCTAGCCCAGGGATGTGGAAACCGCAGTCGGGGAGGTGACAGGCGTTGGAAGAGGAGCCACTCCAGCGGGGCTGGGGGCCTTTGGGGCTCCCAGGGGGGCACGGGATGGGGGAGGTGTGTGCAACCTGAGGCTGGACTCCAGGGGTCAAGCCCACACCGTCTCCTTGGTCCTCGGGTCAGCCTGCTCGTGCAGGTTCTGTTGTCCAGTTTGCAGAATGTGAAACCTGGGTGCACAGAGGTCGGGTCTCTTTGGGGAGCACTTTTTGGGGTAATTTTATAAGCAAACAGGTCTAGGTTCCCCTGGCGGAATCACAGAGGTTTGGATGCAGGAAGCTTTCTGTCCTTGGAGCTGGAGGAGGCTGGGCTGGGAGTTCATGAGGCATTAAATCCTTCCCCAACCACAAGGGGCACACAGGACTGAGCCGTGGGGGGAGCCCAGCTGGGGACACTGAGGGTAGAGCAGGAAGCAACATGTCCTGGGGTCCCACAGAATTACTGGGTAGCTGAGACTGGTCCCCCATGCACAGTCCCCCCTTCCTCCCCCCCCCCCCCGGGTCCACCGTCACTCATCCCACTCAGGCGCCAGCCATCCCTCTTCCGTCCCTCCTTCCACGTGGGAAGTGGGATTCAGGCCCATGTGGAATGAGGACGTCTCAGGAGGAGATTCTGGCCTTAGTTGGGTGGGAGAAGTTGGGGGAGGAGAGGGGACCAGGCCTCTGCCACCTGTCACCTGTGCGCCACCTCCCCCAGCTGGTGGTGCAGGCCGGGCTCTTTCACGGCAACGAGACGCTCTGCAAGACGGTGTCCAGCTCGGAGGTGAGCGTGTGCTCGGAGCCCGTGTGGAAGCAGCGCCTGGAGTTCGACATCAACATCTGTGACCTGCCGCGCATGGCCCGGCTCTGTTTTGCGCTGTACGCTGTGATCGAGAAGGCCAAGAAGGCCCGCTCCACCAAGAAGAAGTCCAAGAAGGCGGTGGGTGGGGCTGGCTGAGGGGGTGGGGCCCGCCTCTGAGAGCCCGGGCACGCCCTGCTGGGCCCAATCCAGTCCCAGGAGAACCTGGGGACCCCAGCCCCCCAACGCTCCCACCCTGGCCACTGCCCCTGCTGTGTGACAGTTCTGGGTCCCTGGGCTTGCTAGCAGGATGACATGGAATATGGGCTTGGGCCTTTGGGACTTGTGCGAACCTGGAGGCAGCTGCCTTGGGGGAGGACAAACACACTGTCCTGCAGGGAGCAGGGTGGCCTGAGTCAGCAGCTGGCCAGGAAGGAGTGGAGGCTGGGCCCTGAGTCACGGGCCCCAGGATGTGACTGGCCACGGAGCCATGCTGACTCTCCCCCGCTGAGCTGGGCCAGCTTTCTGGGGCCGTGTGGTTGCTCTGGGGGTTCCTCCAGAAGCTGGGAGTGGGGAGCCAAGAGGGGGCTGACCCACCTGTGTTCCCTTCCAGGACTGCCCCATCGCCTGGGCCAACCTCACCTTGTTTGACTATAAGGACCAGCTCAAGACTGGCGAGTGCTGTCTCTACATGTGGCCCTCTGTGCCAGGTTGGCCCAGGCCAGGAGGGGGAAAGCGTGGGCATTGCTCCGACATGGCGGTGTTCCCCTGTAACCCCGTCTCTCCCTGCATCCAGACGAGAAAGGGGAGCTGCTGAATCCCACAGGAACCGTGTGCAGCAACCCCAACACCGAAAGTGCGGCTGCCCTGGTCATCTATCTCCCCGAGGTGGCCCCCTACCCTGTGTATTACCCGGCCCTGGACAAGGTCAGTGAGGGCCCCTCTCCACCTGGGGTCCAGGACCTGCCCTGCTCAGGGACTGTGGGGCTGAATTGGGTGAATTTTCCTGCCCCTGCCCCTGGGACTCGCCAGAGCGTGGTCCCTAACCAGGGACCACTTTGCACCCAGGCAAACTCAGGCAATATCCAAAGACACGTTTGGTTCTCACAACTAGTGGGAGAGATGCTCCTGGCTTCCCGTGGGTGGAGGCCAGGGATGCCAATAAACTCCCTCCAGTTCACGGGACAACCCCACCTGGAGTCACTGGCCCGCAAGGTCAGCAGTGATGTCTCCTGCCCCGGGGCCCTGCGGGCTGGCCCAGGTGCTGGGGCACCGCTGAGAGCAGGGCCCCTTGTTGCAGATCCTGGAGCTGGGGCGGCACGGGGAGCACGGGCGCGCCACCGAGGAGGAGGTGAGCAGGGCCGGGGGCGGTGGGGTGCAGGGCCGGTGCGGAGCTGGGTGCAGAGCCAGCACGGAGCCAAGGCGTAGCCAGCTGCAGCCTGACCCCCTGCCCCCTTCAGCAGCTGCAGCTCCGGGAAATCCTGGAGCGGCGTGGGTCCGGGGAGCTGTACGAACACGAGAAGGACCTGGTGTGGAAGATGCGCCATGAGGTCCAGGAGCACTTTCCCGAGGCGTTGGCCCGACTGCTGCTGGTCACCAAGTGGAACAAGCACGAGGACGTGGCCCAGGTGGGCAGAGGGGCAGGGCCTGGGGAGAGGGGCAGCCCGGGGTGGGCACAGCCCCCACCCTGACCACCAGCTTCCCCAGATGCTCTACTTGCTGTGCTCCTGGCCAGAGCTGCCGGTCCTGAGCGCTCTGGAGCTGCTGGACTCCAGCTTCCCTGACCGCCACGTGGGCTCCTTCGCCATCAAGTCCCTGCGAAAACTGACGTGAGTCCCACGGGGTCCTGCTCCTCCTCGGGAGGGTGGCCTTGCCCAGACTGCCTGGCAGAGGGCACAGGGTGGGGACGGAACTCTCCCTGGGGGCCTGCTGCAGACCCCTGCCCGAGGCACGAAGCTCCGGCCAGCCGGCCTCCCTTCCCTGCAGGGACGACGAGCTTTTCCAGTACCTGCTGCAGCTGGTGCAGGTGCTCAAGTACGAGTCCTACCTCGACTGCGAGCTGACCAAATTCCTGCTGGACCGAGCCCTGGCCAACCGCAAGATCGGCCACTTCCTCTTCTGGCACCTCCGGTAGCTGGACCCAAGCGTCCCTGGAAGGCCACGGGGAGGGGGGCCGCTCACCTGCTGGCCTCACCCCTCTGCTGGCCTGGGTGCCCTAGCGGGCTGGGAGGGGCTGTGGCCCTGCAGGAGAGGCTCAGCCCCTTCTCCCCCTCCAGCTCCGAGATGCACGTGCCGTCGGTGGCCCTGCGCTTCGGCCTCATCATGGAGGCCTACTGCAGGGGCAGCACCCACCACATGAAGGTGCTGATGAAGCAGGTGAGGGCCAGGCTCCCCCGCAGGGCCAGCGGCCCGTCAGGATCACCTGGGCCGGCCTGCGGCTCGGGGCCTGCCCCTCCCGGCCTGCCCACGATGCCTCCCGTTCTCCTGCCAGGGGGAAGCGCTGAGCAAGCTGAAGGCCCTGAGCGACTTTGTCAAGGTGAGCTCCCAGAAGAGCCCCAAGCCCCAGACCAAGGAGCTGATGCACCTGTGCATGCGCCAGGAGACCTACCTGGAGGCCCTCTCCCACCTGCAGTCCCCGCTCGACCCCAGCATCCTGCTGGCTGAAGTCTGGTGAGCCCCCCACAGGCCTCCCCGCCCCCGCAGAGGCCCCAGGGCCCTGCTGACCGCCCTCTCCCGGCAGTGTGGAGCAGTGCACCTTCATGGACTCCAAGATGAAGCCGCTGTGGGTCATGTACAGCAACGAGGAGGCGGGCAGCGACGGCAGCGTGGGCATCATCTTTAAGAACGGGGACGGTGAGCAGGCTGGGCCTCCCCACACTGCACTGTCCTCGGGCTCCCTGGAGGGTGAGCCGAGGAGACGTCGGGAACCAGTGCTGGGGCCTCGGCCTGGCGGGGGGTGCAGAACCCCCTAGAAACTCATGCGTTTTCTCCCGGGGGCCGGCGGCACAGACCTCCGCCAGGACATGCTGACGCTGCAGATGATCCAGCTCATGGACGTGCTCTGGAAGCAGGAGGGGCTGGACCTGAGGTGAGGGGCCCCCGGCATCCACCTGTGCCTGCACCAGTCCCGGGACCCTGTCCCCTCGAGCTGGCATCGCCACCGCCCCTGCCAAAGCTGCATTACCACCTCGGGAGAAATGGCTGTTCTAAGAAGTGCGGGGACCAGTTTAAAACTAGGGCGAAAGGGGGCGCTAGGGCCTCAGGATGAGGGTGGAGAAGGCCAGCCTGGCGCTTCGCATCGGGCCACCATTGTTCCCTGTGCCCCGAGTCTCCCTGGCTTCCTGCCCCACCTGCTTCCAGGCCACGTGCGTTTTTCTCTCGGAGCACACCTGAGCTCAGCCGAGGTGCTGGCCTCTCCCAGCGGCCTCCCCCGGCCCGGGAGGCCAGGGCTCCCCCCAGCTGCTGTTCGAGTGGCATCTCCTGTGGCTATTCCGGATGTCTCGAGTTCACTGGGGGTCAGGCAGCCCCAGGGACAGCCCTTGACCTCTGCCTGCCCCTCCTCCCACCCGGCCAGGATGACGCCCTACGGCTGCCTCTCCACCGGGGACCGCACGGGCCTCATCGAGGTGGTGCTGCACTCGGACACCATCGCCAACATCCAGCTGAACAAGAGCAACATGGCCGCCACGGCCGCGTTCAACAAGGACGCCCTGCTCAACTGGCTCAAGTCCAAGAACCCCGGGTAGGTTTCAGGCCGCGGGGACAGATGCCCTCCTTTCCACGAGGTGAGGTGTGGGAGCCCGAGGTGAAGGGACGGGCCCGTGGCAGTCTCTGTGACTTCCGGGCTCAGCCAGTGCCCAGCCCTGGTCCGTGTTGGGGTGGGCTGGGTCTCCGTTCCCCACGTGTCAGTCACCGATTGCTGTGGAACCACCGCCCTGAACCCGGGGCCGGAAGACAGCCCTCATGTGTCACTGGCTCAGAATTGTGCCCCTCGAGCCGGCTCAGCTGAATGGTTCTGCTGGGGTCACTCGTACAGCTGCTGGGAGCCGGGCGGGGCCTGCAGGGTGGCCGGGTTGGGCCCCGGTGCCTCGCGGCAGGGAGGCTCGGGAGCTGCAGGGTGTCTAAGGCCACGGTTTCCGATCTCCCTCCTCCCCCCCAGGGAGGCCCTGGACAGAGCCATCGAGGAGTTCACCCTCTCCTGCGCGGGCTACTGTGTGGCCACGTACGTGCTGGGCATCGGCGACCGGCACAGCGACAACATCATGATCCGCGAGAACGGGCAGGTAGGGGCGGCGTGGGGCAGCGGCGTGGGCGGCGCCTGTCTTCTGGCCCCTCCCTCGGCCCCTCTGCTCCCTCTCAGTCTTGACCCTTCCTGTCCATTCCCTTAGCTGTTCCACATTGATTTTGGCCACTTCCTGGGGAATTTCAAGACCAAGTTTGGAATCAACCGTGAGCGAGTCCCGTTCATCCTCACCTATGACTTTGTCCATGTGATTCAGCAGGGGAAGACTAGTAACAGTGAGAAATTTGAAAGGTGAGGGTGCCTCAGACCCCCTAGACGCCCCTAGGGCCCGGGGCCACGGACAGGGTGCAGAGGGCGCTGTCAGCCCACCTGGAGGGGGCAGTGTGGGGAGGTCGCGGGGTCCCGCAGGAGGAGGCAGGCTGGCAGGTGGGGACGGAGTGGCTGGGAGGACCCAGGCTGCTTCCCCCGCAGGTTCCGCGGCTACTGCGAGCGAGCCTACACCATCCTGCGGCGCCACGGGCTGCTCTTCCTCCACCTCTTTGCCCTGATGCGGGCCGCGGGCCTGCCGGAGCTCAGCTGCTCCAAAGACATCCAGTACCTCAAGGTAAAGGAGACCGCAGAGCCCCCGATGTCCCCAGGCCGGCCTCCCAGCAGTGTGACCTAGGGGACCCCCGAGTATGGTGGACCCTACAGGGCGCTCCTGGCTCGAGTGTTCCTCATTCCACTCGGGACCCAGCAGTGGGGTCTGGTGGAAGCCGCCAGAGATAGCCTGCTTGCTTCCAGTGGGAACCTTATTTTGAGGGTGGGTCTAGGGACCTGCCTTGGTTTGGGATCAAAATAAAGAGCTCTTTCCAAGGGAGATGTGGGGTGGCCATCTCCTCTCCACGGTTCTTTTAAGAGGGAGCTTAAAATACCCAGAGAGGGCAGACGTCTGGGGAGGCAGGCGGGGTGCCTTACTGGGCAGGGACCAGGCCCCTCAGAGCGTCCCGATTCCGCCCCAGGACTCGCTGGCCCTGGGGAAGACGGAGGAGGAGGCGCTCAAGCACTTCCGGGTGAAGTTCAACGAGGCCCTCCGGGAGAGCTGGAAAACCAAAGTGAACTGGCTGGCCCACAACGTGTCCAAAGATAACAGGCAATAGCAGGCCCCCGGCGGCACGCGGACCCCTCCACGCCGGGCTCGGACGTGAGCAAGCCATCCGTCTTGGGGACCGGGTGCCGGCAGGCGTCCTTGGGGCCCGAGAGCCAGAACTGCGCCCGATGGGAAAGAACTCTCCCAACTGCCTTGTGTTTACACTGGTTATTTATTAATGACTTGAAATGTTTCAGGAACTAAACAGCCATAAGCGGAAATGCATCCTTTGTGCAGGGGAGGGCGCTGTCCTCAGCATCCCCAGCTTTGATAAGACACTGTGAGGTGGGCACCTGGAGACAGCACCTTGTGGAGGATGGTAATCCCAAGTCTTCCAGCAGGGGGCTCTGGACCCAGCAGACTCATCCCCGCTGGGGAGCTCCCTTCTTCCCAGGGCTCCGGGGACTTGACCTGGTGCCTGCCGTCCAGACAGGGCACCCACCCCTCCACCTTCATGCCCTCCACTGACTGAGTTCTGGGCAGCTCCCTGAGGAAGCCTGGTACCCTCTAGATTCAGGGATGCTTGCTTTCCACTTTCAAAGTGACTCTTGGGTACGGGAATTCTCTTAGCGTTCTGCTGTAAAGTGAGTTTGTTTGCGGGTAAGAAAAAAATAGCCAAACTACTTATGGAACCTCTGTGGCTGGGGAGGACAGCCTCAGCCCCCACCAAGTATACTATATGCTGGTCCTCAAGACGTATTTAAAAAAACCTGAGCTTGACTGAGCTCATCCTGGTCGTGGTCAGGGGGAAGCAGGTCAGAGCACTTCTTGAGTTACTGGTGAGCTTCCTCTTGAAACAGGTTTCAAGGAAGGACTTGATCTTTTCCAGAACTCTCACCAGGCATCTGAGTGGGAGTTAGGGGTGTGGTGATTTTCTGTGACAGTATTCGTAGCCTTAGGCGGACCTGGGCAGCTCTAGAAATGCATATTCCTGGGCTTCTCCCAGCCGTCTGCAGCTGGCTCTGGAGACAGGCAGGAACCTGGGCCTCTGGAAGCCCACAGGGACCCACCAGGCCTCGCGGGCTCAGCAGAGCCAGAAGTAGCTGCCCTCTCAACAGCCCAGGGACCAGCTTTCTTTCGTGAGGTGCAGTCCACGAGCCATCGGTATTGCCCAGACACCACAGCCAAGTGCTGAATTCCTCAGACCCACCTGGCCCGCCCCGAACAGAAGCCGAGTGTACGTTTGTATGTTATTTATTTAAAGGAGTCTGTGCTCCCTGGCGCGGACAGCACACTTTGCATAGACACAGCAACTTCTGACTTGGGTGCACGGCCTGTGTGCCTGGTGAGAAGAATAGTATCTATTTTTTTAAATCATTTCATGTTTCTGTGTGGGGAAGGTGAGTTCGACATAACAGATGTAGGCTGACGACCAGCAGTCTGTGAAACCTTGAAATGAGAGGTAAAAGCGGATTAAAAGAAATAAAAAGGCCTTTCGTGTTACGTCCTCGGCTCCAAAAGAAACGGGGATGCGGGATCAGAAACCACACGCCGTCCCACTGGAGTTACACCAGAACTTTATTGTACAGCAGACACCTGACCTAGCGTCAGCGTGCACACGGGGAGGTGGGGCTGCGGCTGCAGGCGAGGACATCTCGGCCCCGCCCGGCGTCCACCCGCTGTCTGAAGAGCAGCTGCAGCGAGGGCACAGGGGGCCACACAGACACAGGACAGCGGCCGTGTCCTTGACACTAGCAGTGGGGTCACAGAACAGTATTGAGAATCCCCCCCCCCCCCCCCCCCCCGTTTTAGAAATCTAAAATTTTACATGTCAATTAAAACAAAGTGCTGTAGGGGTTTGCTGATGAGACTCTCTGCTCCCTTTCCTTCACCGGGGCTCTGGGGAGGAGAGCGGAGCTCAGGCTGCTGGGGGGTGGGGGTGGGGGGTCTAATTCTGACTCTGGGCCACTGGGCGTCTGTTCAGCGAATGTTCCCAAACTTTCTGAGTGTGGATCACTCGGGCCTGCTGCCGTCTCCAGACCAAACGGTCAGACCGCCTGGACCCTCTGCGTTAGCCATACGTCCTCTGAATACGAAACGTGTATCTAAGCTCGCGCCCCAAGGCTGCACACGAGGGACTGGGTCCCGCACAAGGAGCTGCGTGCAAGCCAGGCCAGGAACCCCGCTCCTCACCCTCTGCCTCGTGAGACACAGGTGGGATCCCAAAGAGGACCTGGCCATTTCCAGCCTCCAAAGAGGGTCCCCTCCCACCAAGTAGCACTCCAAATCCCTGCCCACAACTGGCCTGGCCCCAAATGGGGACCGAGGCCGGCAGCTGGGACAGCCCCGGGTGCCCGCAGGAGGCAGGCCCCCGTCTCCTTGTCTGGGGGGAGCAGGGGCCCGAGGGTCCCCTGATCTCAGTGTTTCACACTCCATCTAGCATCCAGCCCTGGGGTACACTAGCACAAAGGACATGAGGAATCCCAATTTATTTACAAAATATTAAAAAGTCAGTTTGTCATCTACAGATGAACCCCCATTCGGCCATTTTATACATGCACTAATTTGGGGGGTGGGGGGAATTAAAAGAGAAAGGGAAAAAAAAAAAAAAAAAAGAACGAAAGGATTACCAGGTGGGAGTGAGCAGTTTTAACCCTTTGTCACCGAGTCCAGGTTTGGTGGAGGCGCCAGGGGGCCGCGCGGAGCAAGATGACGGGACAGCGCGTGTCAGCCCCTCGCGGGACAGGTCCAGTGGGGCGAGGGAGGGAGCCTGGGGTCCTGCACACCAAGCGCAGGCGACAGTCGGCGCGGGGAGGGTCAGCAGACCTACTGGCCAGAACGACTTTGTACACGGTGGACCCTGGGGGCGGCGTCTCCTGAGGCAGGAGGGGCAGGTGCGCTCAGTAGCTGAGGGTGGAGTCGTCCCACTCCAGCTGCTGCTGCCGGCTGGCCGGCTGCTGGTCCCCGTGCTCCCCCTCCTCCTCCTCGCTGCTCTCCGACTCGGCGCTGGTGACGTCATCCTCCTCCTCACCATCCTCACTTTCTTCCTCCTCCTCCTCCTCTTCCTCCTCCTCGCTGTGCTGGTCCTCATACGTCTGACAAAGACATGGCCATGTGAGTCTGGCCCTCGGCCCCCACCCCAGCTCACAACCCAACTATCCGGTGTCTGTTCACATCCTGGGAGCTGCAGAGGAAGGGACTCCCATGTCACACCCACAGCGAGACAGGCTGGACCGCACTGGAAGTCGCCTCGTCAAAGACGAAACGGAAAACAAAGCTCTGGTCGCCACCCACAGGGTCTGTGCAAGTGGGGAGAGTGCGTCCCACACGTGCTGGGTGGCAGACCTTGAACAAGGCCTCGCTGGGCCTGTTCACCCACCGGAAAAACGGGAACACCTGCACCTCCGAGCGGTCGTGCGGATCACACGTGCTGGGGCTGCTGCCCGGGCTGAGCCCGGCTCTGACCCTGGCCTGCAGGGCTCAGTCGTGGGGTCGCCCGCCCGCGCCTACCTCCATGGGGTTCACGGTGATGGTCAGGGCGGAGTCGTCCCAGTCCATCTCGTTCTCCTTGCCGGTGTCCTGGTCCCGCATGGTTCGCTGGTGAGCAGCCCGGATCCGAAACACTCCCAGGATGATCATGAACACCAAGAAGCTGACGCACACGACAATCACGACGGTGGCCGTGCTGGGGACCACTGCAACGAGAGAGGCATGGGGGGGTTGTGCCCACGACCTCTTCCGCACAGACGCCGGAAGCGTCCGTGGACCCCACAGGACAGGAGGAACATCAGAAAAGCCCAGCACAGGTTTCAGATCTGGTCCGGCCGCTGCCCTGAGCCCCGGCGGAGTCTGCACTGTCAGTGCCTACGGTTCCTCGTGTGGCCTGGACGAACAGCACCCGGGCTCTGGGTGGGACGCGGGAGGGGTCCCACAGTCCTACCTGCGAACGGGTGGGGGTTGGCCAGGTTGTGACCCGAGAGATCAACGAAGGAGCGGTGCTCAGGGTGGACGAACTGCGGCTGGGCAGCCATGTGGCTGGCGTGCTCCATGGGGTTGGCCGTGTGGATCACGTTCACCTGCGGCAGACACAGAAAGGCAGCCTGAATGCGTCCGTGACGGACGTGCAGTTCAGAAGCTGGCAACGGGGGCCTCCAAAATGCTCCTCGGACCGGGGCTGGTGAGTGGCGAAAAAAGGGCAACCACTTAGAAACTGCCGTGACAATGTGTCACGGTCACACACTCAAGGAATGCGTCGCTGTTCAAATCACGCATCCTTACTGAATTTTATAAAAGCATCTGCCGCCATCGGACTGGGAAGGAAACCAAGGGACCTTCACCACAGGCCACTGGAGAAGCCCTAGCTCAGACCATCGGCCTCTGTCCCTGAAACCCAGCCGCAGAAGGAAAGCACACGTTGTAACCACTTGTTTCAAAACGTTACCCCTCCACGCAGACAAAATCCTTTCACACCGGGAGTTCGGCCTCCTGCGGCTCCGAGGTCACAGTGGATGCCAGACGCTCAGTTACTGAGAATGACTGGGTCGGTCTGCCCGCACCCCTGAAGACTCAGAGGAGGAGGCCCCCGGCCCTGCACCAGCGGCCCTCACCCTGAGACCAGGGTCTGTTCACAGCAGATCAGCCGTCTCCAACTGCAAAGAACCTGACTCCCTGGGTGCTGTTATTTCTTTTTTAAAATTTTTTTTTTCTTTACTGATCTTTTAGAGCAGCGGTTCTCAACCTGTGGGTCGCAACCCCTTTAGGGGTCAAATGACCCTTTCACAGGGGTCGCCTAAGACATAACAGTAGCAAAATTACAGTTATGAAGTAGCAACGAAAATAACTTTATGGTTGGGGGTCGCCACAACACGAGGAACTGTATTAAAGGGTCGCGGCATTAGGAAGGTGGAGAACCACTGTTTTAGAGAGAGAGGACGGGAGAGGAAGAGAGAGACAGAAACATCGATGAGAGAGAACATCAACTGGCCGCCTCCTGCATGCCCCCCACTGGGGGTTGGGCCCACAACCTGGGCATGTGCCCTGACTGGGAATTGAACTGGCGACCTTTTGGTGCATGGGTTGACGCTCAACCACTGAGCCACACCGACTGGGCAGGTGCTGTTCTTTCTACTGCAGGGTCAAACCTAAAGAAACAGCCCTGTCCCTACCCCGAGGCGTTCACTCACAGCCCTGTGCTCTTGACCACCTCCCTCCAAAGGCCCAGGCTCTTGGGTGGAGGCAGCTGTGAAAGGGGAGAACCACGCGGCACCCTGGCCACCCCGCGAGGGTCTAACCAGCAGCAGCCCCCAGGCTGGAACAGACCACACCCCTGGGACCAACCCAAGTCATTCCACCACAGAAGCTCTAAAAATCAGCGTTTGCCAACACCAGGGCCACGGGTGGGGCCCTTCTCAGTGGGAGCCCTGCACCCACCTCCACCTGGAACTCATTGCTGATGTAGCGTCCATTGAGCTCGGAGCAGACAAGCTTGAACTTGCGGTCGAGCAAGGACCGGGCACGCCAGTTCCGGTAGCGCAGGAGGTGCAGAACCTCCTCGTAGCTGGCCATGGTGTCCACGCCTGCAGGGTGGGGAGGTGAGAACAGGGCCTGGGCCGAAGCTGGGAACACGGGCAGGGCAGGGCAGGGCAGGCTGCAGCCAGGCACCTGGGCCAGCTGGGCCAGCAGTCACGTTGGGCTTTCCAACTGCAGGAGCGAGTGCCAAGTGCGTGGGGGCCCCTCCCTCGTGAGGGGATGAGCCACATGCCTGACCTCTGCCCTCGTAAGGACAGGGCACAAGGCAGTGAGGGCCGGCATGTCGTCTGATCCCGGGAGACACCTCCCTTCCCATCTCCGGGACACGCTCCAAGCCCTGAGACGGAAGGGGCAGGGGCAGGGGCAGGGGCACGTCTCAGGCTCTTGCTGTCCCAGCCTCCGGCCTCACCTGTGAAGATCACCCCCAGGTCGGAGCTGCTCACTTCCATGCCCTTGTGTTGCAGGCGGGCCATGTCCACCTCCAGGCTCTCCTGCTCGGGGTTCAGCTCCTCTCCCTCCACCGTCACCTCGCAGGTATCCAGGTCGTGCACGATCTCCTCAGACACCAGTGACTCTTGAACTGCGAAAAGGGCCCAACCAGAACTAGCAGAGGCCTTGGAGCCCAGGGTGGGGTGGGGCGACGACACACTCCACAGCTTGCGGGGTCATTGTCAAACTCGGGGTCCTTTTAAGGACGAAGAAAGGCGGTACTGTACGTGCCAGTGGACTGGTCATTGGGAAGCCTGAGAATGGGGGCACCCCGTCCTCCCGGGGGCAGGCCAGCCAGCAGAGGTGCAGCCCAGGCCCAGCGGTGACAGCGTCTCCTGGGACAGTGTCCTCCCCTCTACCTCCTCAGGGGTCAGCTCGGATTCAGACCTCAAGCCAGAAAAATCAAAGGACCCTCCAGGTGGGTTTCCAGAGATCACAATGAGCTCTGCCCTTGGGCCAGATTCCAGAAGCCATCAAATCTCCCAAACGCCCAGAGAAAAGGGCCCGGGACAGGGGCCGCAGTGTGGGGTCTTGGCAGTCCAGTTTCAATACAAGGTCAGGGCGCTGTCCCAGGCAGAGGGGCTGTTACCTGTGGGGTCCTCGTCCCCTTCTCCGTTGGGCTCCACCTCTCTCGTGATGGTGCTGATGATCCGAAGCTCGGGGAAAAGGAAAACCCCTTCCGAGCTTTCAAACTCAGAAGCTGCTCGAGCAAAATGGTGGACACCGCTCAGGCTGATCTTGGGCTCCTCTGGCTGCAAAACCATCACGTAGCCGTCGACCGGCGGGACTGAAGCGCAGGCGACCTCATTAAAACACCTGCCAACAGGGAGGGAACGAAGGTCAGGGCTCGGAGAGGTGGCACACACGAGGGAGGCCACAAACACGGAGGACAGCGCCACTCCCAGACATGCTTCCAAACACCAACAGACATCATTCCAACTTCCTGGTCGCGAGAGATGGCTCACCTTTCCTTACAGAGGGGGCTGGGTTGTCTTAAAAACCTAAATACACACATTTTTTCTCAAGCATCAGTGAGCACAGACAGGCTTACTGTTAAAAACCAGCACAACCCGGCCGGTGTGGCTCAGTGGTTTGAGCGTCGTCCCGTGGACTGAGAGGTCCTGGTTCGATGCCCAGTCAGGGCACATGCCCCGGTTTCAGGCTTGATCCCCAGTAGGGGGCATGCAGGAGGCAGCCTATCGATTTTTCTCTCTCACATCAATGTTTCTCTCTCTCTCTCTCCCTAAAAAAATCAATAAAAACATTAAAAAAAAAAAGAAAAAACCCCAGCACATACTTGACGGTGCTGGTGAGTCTGAGCCTGCGGATGCCAGGCGTGGGGAACTGCCGGGCGTTCAGGTAGGCGATGTGCTGCATGGCCTTCTCCAGCTCCCCCACGTCCTCTGCCTCCAAGGTCAGCACGGACTGGCTGGGGTTGGCCTGGACCTGAAATCGTGCCGAAAGGAGAGAGCAGAGGGGTGAGGTTCCGACGGAATAAAGCTGAAATCACAAAGGCTTTGGCAGGGAGGACTGATTAGCTGGGGACTGATTTGAATTGTGACCTGGAGAAGAGAACTCATGTAATTCTGCTGATCAAGACCCTCTTCTAGCCCTGGCCGGTGTGGCTCAGCGGTTAGAGCGTCGGCCCATGGACCAATGAGTCCCGGGTTCGATTCCGGTCAAGGGCACGTACCTCGGTTCCGGTTCGTCCCCGGCCCTGGTCGGGGTCGTGCGGGAGGCAGCCAGTCGATGTCTCTCTCACGTCGATGTGTTTCCCTCTCTCTCCCTTTCTCTCCCTCTCTCTCTACCTGAAGTAGAAAAATATCCTCGAGTGAGGATTAAAAAAAAAAAAAAAAAAAAAGACCCTCTCCTACGAGGTAACCTCTAAGGTGCAAACGCATGTGGTGTAAGATCTGGTCTTTGTCCCTGGCTTCTGGCACAGAGCTCCTAAAACCCTGGAATTTTCTGAGTGACCAGAGCAGCTTTTATTCTAAGTCCCTTCCAACCAGCCCAGAGTGCAGTAATGAGGTGACTCTTGGTGGGGTCCTAGATGGTTTCAGGATGGGGGTGGATGCCAGGGGAACCAACTATGTGATGAGGCAGAACTTTCAGCCCCACCCCCGAGCTGCGGGGACACGGAGAGGGGCTGGAGATGGATGATCCCCAAGGGTCAGTGACAGTCAATCATGCCTATGTGATGGACCTCCAGAGAAACCCTGCACACAGGGCTGGGGGCGTCCCGGTCAACGCAAGGAGGTGCCAGCAGGGAGACTCCTGGGCGCCGTGGGAGCTTCGCGCACCCGCCCTCGCCGTGGCCCTGTGCGTCTCTTACGGCTGGCCTTTCCTGAGTTGTAGCCTTTATAAAAAACTGGTAACGGTAAAGTGTTTTCTGAGCAGTTCTAGCAATTGCTGAACCTAAACAGCAGGAGGGTGTGAAGATTGTGGGGACCCTCAACTTCGTAGCCAAGTCAAACAGAAGTGCGGGCCACCCAAGGGCCAGATTCTTGCAACTGGCACCTGAAGTAGGGGCAGCCTGGTGGGACTGAGCCCCTCACCCGAAAGGTTTGAAGCTAAATGCAGGTAGTGTCAGAAGTCAACCGTTGCACACCTGGAGAGTGGTGTCCAGAGAGCTGGGGAATGGGCTGGTGTGAGAGAAGCCCCCGTTCTGTGGCAGAGGTGCTGTGAGGGAAACAGCTCAGGATCCATCACAGACCCCTCTGCCAACAGCCTCCGCCTGTGTGGCTTAGAAGTCCGTGACCACTGCGCAGGCGACACGTACCTTCACGCCTCTGCCGCTGTCCTCCGGGACTTGCAGGTCAAGCCCCTCTTTGCAGGTATACAGACAGTCGATCACCTTCTTGTCGGTGAGTCTGCCAGACCGGATCGTTAGGCCAGCCAGATCACCTCGGAAAAACTGGGTCATGTGCAGGTCACCGCCTTTGGAACAGGGGGTGGGGGGAAAGCAGGCGGTTAGGGGTGCAGCCCAAAGCCTCCCGCTTCCTTTCCCAACGCACTGTTACTGGTGTGGCAGCGTAATGGATGGACATGCGGGTTAGTGCGGACCAATCCTGTCAGCCTTGCGTCTACATGGCAGCACGATGGAGAAGGTGACGTGTGTGATCATGCACGTGGCCTGGAGCACAGAGGGCTCGGGCCCTTCGCCCGAAAGCCAAGAGGTCCCATGAGTGTCCCCACACATCTGGCCACTCACTGGTGAGGGTGGCCTAGCCCACACCTGTCACCATGGTGCACAAGTGACACGTGCCCCTAGCACAGCCTCTTCTGTCAACCAGCTGGCTCACACTCTGGGCTGCTTTTTCCGAGCAAACTCTAGGACACAGACCAAGTGGTGGTGAACCCACACAGCATGACTAGAAAAAGAAAAGGGATGCTTAAAATCCCACCCTGCACTTACAGGCCTGGGGTCAAGGCCTTTCAGGTGGCTGTGGAGAGCCATCACGGCCTTCTCCTACCGCTGAGGATGACTGGGAAGTGCGGACGTCAGAAGGAAAACGAACACCCAGAAACTGGCCCCCGACAGACTAGCAAATCTTGTTCTTACACGGACTAGAGAAGAGACCAGTTTTCAAAAGCAGGTCTCATCCCTGATAAGGACACTAGACGAAACACTATAAACCATCGCTAGGGACCGAGATTTCTTAAGAACATATGTTTAAAATTTGGTATCAGTCAGGTTAGGATATCTAGAAATAAATCTTTTCTTGTGTCGTGGTTCAGCCACCTGAGAGCCAGGAGGTACCCCAAACCTGGCCCAGGAGATCTGGGCAGGGAGCCTCATGTAGTGGGATCAGGGTAAAACTGGACGAGAAAAATAAAAATCCCATTAGTGCACTGCATTAATGAGTCATTCGCTCACTTTTTGCCCAATTAAGGGCTCAGAGCGGGCAGAAAAGGGAAATCCCCTGAAGCAATGGTGGGGGGTGGGCCACGCAAAGCAGCTGCTAAGATGGTGTCTGGGACCAAAATGCAACTTGGACATTTCATGCAAAATGTGCAATGAATCGATGTCTCATGTTTAAGTGAAACACAACAGTGAACCATAGGGGGAAATCCAGCAACCTGCCAAGGCCACAGGCACAGGCTCGGTGTCATTGTCAGTGTCAACTCCCGAGTACTCTGCAGAGAAGCAAGACAGAGACAACAGAGAAAGACCACGAGGTTAGGCTCTGCACAATGGACCTTAGGAACTCGTTTTGAAAAGCTACCAAATACAAAACGCAGAGAAAAATTCCCCTCGCGTCCCTCTGCCTTGGGGACATACTGCACCTGGAAGCAAGTGTGTACTTGATAACCTTTCCCCAGAAGGGTGCTTCCCACCCCACACTTCCTGTACTCTTCTAGTCCACCTTCTCACATCCTCCTGGCCAAACCGTAGGCTGGACTCCGACTAGGCTGAGTCAGAGCACGCGCACTGAGCTCACGTGTCTCCTCAAGGAGTCCACTGGGCCGGACGTCAGGGAGGGGCTTACACAGACGGCAGAGATGGACCAGACATGAGTGACACCTGGCCCGGGCCCAAAGCACTGTCCTAACTACCAGGGACATGCAGGTGTCCACAGGCTGGGGTCCGGTAACTTGTAAAAGGACATCTTTTTTGAAAGCTCAAAACAAGTTCACATCAGTGTAGACCTGAACCTCTAAGTGAGAGAAAAGAAGGCACTTTCCACCACTTTTCCCGCAGGAAGGGAGAGGCAGAGGTTAAGGAATTCACCCGGAGAAACAGGTTTCAGCCGAGGCGGGCCTGGGGCTCCGACCGTGCACAGCTCCTGGAGCTCCTGGTGCAGTGGCCCGGGCACAGCGGCGCATCCAGTGACGGAGTCAGGACGCCCACCGTCCAGACCACAGCAGGGAGCCCTGTCTGTGCGCACAGCCCCGTGGCGGCATGGGGGGCACGGGGGGCAGCGGGGGCGGTGAGCCGGAGCTCCTGTGACTACGACACACCATCAGCCCCGGCTCTCGTGGCGAGTGTGTCAGGAAGAGGGTTCAAAGAAGGACAGCAGAGATCTTCCTCCGTCAATCAAATTCTATAAAACTGGGGTTTGGTGTGGGAATTTAGGCCGATTTTTCTGGCTGAGGATGTTGAGGACTGAGGTAGAAAGAGATAAAAGAAGTGGAAATTGCCCTGGTCGGTTTGGCTCAGCGGTAGAGCGTTGGCCCACGTACCAAAGAGTCACGGGTTCGATTCCGGTCAAGGGCACATACCTCGGTTGCGGTTCGTCCCTGGCCCTGGTCGGGGTCACGCGGGATGCAACCAGTCGATGTGTCTCTCTCATGTCGATGTTTCTCTCTCTCTCTTTCTCTCTCCCCCCTACTCTATCTGAAGATAAATGGAAAAAAGTATCCTAGGGTGAGGATTAAAAAAAGAAGTGGAAATTGCCATTTTGAGGGCAGAACTGTGCCATGAACAGGAACCAAGGGAGGCAGGGCACATGGGAGGGTCTATTTTAACCCAAGCAACAAAGCTCCCAGAAAATAAAATAACATTTATGTTTGCCCTTGTAGTTTTAGTTTTAAAATAATTTTCCAGAAATTTTTGTGTAATTTGGGAAGCAAATTTGAACTGAGAATTTAAGAATAGCAACTAAAAAATTCCTGTATCCCTAATAATTTATTCTTCATCCCTTGGTCTCAATGTTACACTTCCTAATGGATGAATTATCACCGAAATTAATCTGGGAATTCGCCAAAGAGATTCATCACTCCAAATTACTCTTACTCCTTTTCATTGAAAAGGATCTGCAGGAAAATGATGAAATGCAAATTCCCCTAAAAGAAACAGAGCCGTCTTAGAAAGTGGGCTCATTCACGAACATCTAACCTAACTCGGGGTCTGACGGCGTTTCCACAGGGAGGAGCTAAAAAGGCCTGTCTAGCAGGTGCCTGTACGGTGGTGACACCCTGAAGTGACGCAGCACACAGCCAAGTGCAAGGGCTGGCGCGGGGCCCGTGCACTCGTGGGGCCCGTGCACTCGAGGGCAGACCGAGGCGTCCCTGAACTGGGATGGGAAAAACTGCATGCTTATCTTCACTAACTCCTCAGATTTAGTTCTCCTTTGGTGTAAATGGTCAGCCACAAACCACAGTGGTATCAGCAGAAACTGCGCCTCTCCCCAAGAGAGATCGCTGCTCCCTTCCTACCAGGGCACGCTGTTGCAGACATCACAGGGATGGTGACAAAGCCCCGGCCACTCTGAAGTCACAGCAGACATGGGCCTGCTGCCAAGCCCGCTCTTCATGTGTCAGCAGCGGCACAGGTGACGACGTTCACACGTCTGTCTTTTCGTACTTTGGTAACTATATTTCAATTTAACTGGTTACCTTGGAAATTCTATGTATTTTATCTCATAGATTAATACGGAATTATGTGAGGAGGGGCCCACAGGCTTCCCCAGACCACCGAAGGGCTCCACGGCACAGAAAGGGTTAAACCTCCTGGACGCACCAGCTCCAGGGGCTCAGATCCTAGCTCCACGATGACCCGGCTGGGAACACGGGCTCACCACTTCTCGGAGCTTGTTTCTGCAGCTATAAAAACAGCTTCTACCCCACACGCTCGTTATGAGGACTAAGGAGACAATTATGTAAAGGAATCGGCACGTAGCCTGCCACTTAGCACAAATAAATGGCACGGCTGCTCTGGTGCTGTCGCCACCGCCCTGCCCCGGTCTTCCAGCGGTGATGTCCGTGAGTCCTCGCAAACGCCGCTCCTGCTGGAGGCGTTCCCACCAGGCGGTCACGCGCTAACCGCTCTAGAAGAGTCCTCTGGCCAAAGCCTGACTGTCGCCTCCGTGTTTCCATAAACTTTTCATCAAACGGATTAATTTATAAAATGTGCCTCAATGACACTCTCCCGCTGTGCAATGCTCCCTCCCTCCCAGGTTCCCAGGAACCCTGTCGATACGTTCTAGTCCTTGAACACAACTTCAGTGAGCGCCCATCAACAGGGCCGCCCCAGAGCACGGATGGCTCCAGCAATGCCCCCAGAAAGGCGACGCCCAGGGAAAGGAATGAGAAGGTAAAGGAAAGGAGGGTAAGGTACTGAGCGGAGCCTGCGCCCACCAACAGAGCAGACAGGAATCATTTCGCTCCTGAGCCCTGGGAGGAAAGGGGTGCCCATGACCGTTACCTTGCCAGCAAGCCCCAACCACGAGCTGAGTCTCGATCTTGGCTGGGTGAAGCGGGAAGTCTTCAGTCACTGAGAAGGGCTCGTGAGAAACACCGTCCACATAGAGCGTGACCCTTGGGATTTCCACGTTGAGGACGTAGTGGTGCCACTTCTCATCACAGACCTACGAGAGGCCGAGGGAGGGGTTAGCATGTGAGGGTCCACCTCCCTCTCATCCTGAGACACCACAGTGACAGCAATACAACCGCACATGGAGAACAAGTCACTCGGAAGAAATACCTGTCTTCCTAGAAAGGAAAAGATTTTTAAAAAGTATCTAACAACAAAATACACCTCACCCAACATCTCACCAAAAAGGCCAAGGCAACACTATCGTCTCCGGGACATTCCAGACCAGGGGCATTGCTAACTTCTCACATGACAGGGAGCTACCCAACCCCCTTCTGCTGAGAGCAGGACCGTCTCACATCGCAGGATGGACACCCGCCCTGCTGCAGCCGCCATCGGGATCAACACTGACACGCCTTCTCTGCATCGAAGCTGCAGACACCTCCAGTCTCGGAAGGCACACCGCAGTACGTGTGTTTTCATCAACTCAAAGCTGATGATCTACATAAATATGAACATAAGCTCAGCTGCCAAATTAAGCTGAGTTCCTTTCCTATCATGAAGGAGCATCTCCGGAGTATCTCCCCGGCTGTCGGGGAGGACAGTGGTCTGCAGACTCCAAGGCCCCTTTCAGGTCTGGCATGCCCTGACTTTTGGCTCTAGCGGAACAGGCAGACACTCAAGAACACAGGCAGAGAAAGAGATGTTGTGGGATAAAATTGTTTTAAATGTACTTGGAAAAAGTTTATCCCATTTAAACTCCAAGAAACAAATGTGAAATCAAGACCTGAGACATCTGAATAAATGAAGTTACCGAAGCATACCCCCTAAAAAAGCAGCTGCAACTAATTTAAAGGTTTAAATTATAGGAAAAATTTAAACTTTTAACACTGTATATATTTATTATATATGTACACATATTACATGAAATATTTCTAAACAAAGGAACCACACAGTAATTCACTTGTGAGATCGATAAAACCATAATTTTAGTTTAAGTCTCTATTTAAAAGAAGTTCCGATGGGAGAAGCTCCTTCAGAAAGCAGCTTTGCTCGGCTGGTGTGGCTCAGTGGTTGAGCATGGGTCTATGGACTAAGAGGTTGCCGGTTCGATTCCCAGTCAGGGCACATGCCCAGGTTGTGGGCCTGATCCCCAATGGGGGGCATGCAGGAGGCGGCCGATTGATGTTGTCTCTCATCGATGTTTCTCTCTCTCTCTCTCTAAAACCAATAAAGAAAAAAAAATTTATAAAAAAAAAAAAGAAAGCAAGCAGCTTCTATCACACCCTGGTTTATAAGTACTGCAGGTTTCTAGGGCGTCAGCAGAGTGACATTGTACTTAACCTCCAACATCCACAGCGACACTTGGTGACAAGGTGACCACTCGGACCTGAACTGAGAGTAGGTAGAGAAAAGCAGTGGGCGTCTGATCCGGGGGACAGCAGAGGGCGGGAAGCATATATTTTTAACACCATGAAAATGCTAGAAAACAAGTCATGCTGACCAACTATGTCTTTTGAAAGTAGTCAAACCTCGGTTTTCAAACATCTCCCATCTTTTAAAAAAATTTTCTTTATTGATTTTAGAGAGAGAGAAGGGAGAGGGAGAGAGAGATAGAAACATCGATGAAAGAATATCGATTGGCCGCCTCCTGCATGCCCCGCATTGGGGATCCGGCCCACAACCTGGGCATGTGCCCTGGCCAGGAATCGAACCGGCGACCTCTTGGTGCATGGGTCGATGCTCAACCACTGAGCCACACCGGCCGGGCAAACATCTCCCATCTTGAACAATTCGGTTCTCAACCAAGTTGTTCACAAAAAAAGTCTCAGTTGTCCAACAAAACTTTGGTTCTCGACCCGACAACCCTTTCACACTGACACCTGTGTGATCAGCCAGCAGTCTCTCAGGCGACAAGCCAGAGAATGCACGAGTATGAGTCAGTTTACTGCTAAACCTCAAGTTGTGAACACCTCAGGAAATTGTGCTGTGAATATTTTCGTGTTGGTTTTTTTTGCTTTTGGGGGTCTGGAATGGATTTATTTCATTTACATTATTTCTAATGGAAAAAAAAGATTCAGTTTTTCAAACAAATGGCTTCTCGAACAGCCTTCCAGAATGAATTGAGTTTGAGAACTGCGGTTCCGCTGAATGCTTTCTGGCACAGCAACTGTTGGGAAAGGCATGACTTTGTCCAAAGGAATGTCATGTGAGCCGTTATCAAAACCGGAAACTCCCCAAGCTGGTGGATCAAGCTGCATCTGAAGACGCCAAGCTCGCTGGTTCCTTGAAAATCTTAAATACTCCTCGGCACCCTGAATTTGCTGAGGCCCGTGGGGCTCCTTGGCACCATTTGGGAGGCAAAGCCTTAAATAACGAATAAACAAACCCAAGGA
This sequence comes from Tadarida brasiliensis, assembly GCA_030848825.1. Lineage (NCBI taxonomy): Eukaryota > Metazoa > Chordata > Mammalia > Chiroptera > Molossidae > Tadarida > Tadarida brasiliensis. Next base: position 6,399,017 of record CM061264.1, read on the forward strand.
TCTCAATCCCAATGTTTAAGCAAGGGCTTCTTTTTCAGAAAGTTATAACATGGTATTTTTTGCATTTAAAGTACAACTTCTTTATATTAATATTTTATGCGTAAAACACACATATGTAAAAATAACGTAGGCCTTCAGTGGATAGGAGTCCGGAGGATTTAATTTGCTCTCCTGTGACCCAGACACAGAAATCGTAAAACCGTAAGCATCCACTGCCCAGAAGCAGCCAGGCCGTGCAAACATCTTGTTCGACTCTGGAGAGAGCAGAGTCGGCGAGTTTCCCACTCACTCACCTGAGTCAGCTTCCAGTGGAATTCTGCAGGTTTGTACTTCTTCTCTCCCGAAGGATCCTGACGGAGGAGGAAAATAAACCGGCAGCCGTGGACAAAGAGGGAATAATGGTGCCGGTTCATATCTGCAAAGAGAAACGTGACCATGAATTGCCAACTTAAGACCTGAAGGAGAAATAAAAGCTATTTCTTTAATGGATTTTGAAGACACGGTTTTATCAGCTTAAATGAACTCCCCAGTTGGGCCAAGGCAGGGTCAGAAACAAACACAGTTGGGTTTCTACTTCAAATGCCCAAACACAGGGCGATAGTAATACTGAGGACAGGTGACCTGGTGCAAAACACAGAACGATGCATGTAACCAACCAGCCCCTGGGACCTCTGGGGGAAGGTGTCCATGGCCACTGCAGTGGACACGGAAGCACACACCCTTCCCAGCAACGCTAACCTGTTTTGTCTGAGCTGCAGAGAACTGTCTCCTTCCTCTTGCCAAAAGGCCCATGCCTCATCCACACAGAGATCGTAAAGGGCTCTTTCGGGTTGACGGAAACGACGCCATCGGGGATCCTGACCGCCTGAGTGCCGTTGAACTCGAAGACCTGGTCGCTGTCATGGCCATTGTCGGTGGGGAGGCCGACGGTCCAGTTCAGGGAGCCGCTTGGGGAAGGGAGCAGCTCCGCAGTGCCAGACGCTGCACCTAAGGCACCACAGTGACACTTGGTACGCAGCACGTGCAGGCTTCAAAGGCACAGCCCTGCAAAGCCACGCTGATCACTGCCCTTGTCTCAGGGTTTGTACAGTCACTAGATCCACTTTATTTTTCTCAAAAGGAAGGGCTTTTATTACAAGAAAAATTCATAAATAATAAGCATGGATATTTGTTTATCCATGAGAGTAGGTGGAGAAAAGCCCTAGGAAGAGCTAGGAAGAGCCCTGGCCGGTTTGGCTCAGCGGTTAGAGCGTCAGACTGCGGTCCAGAGAGACCCGGGTTCGGTTCCCGCTAGGGGCACGTACCTTGGTTGCAGTTTGTCCCCGGCCCTGGTTGGTCGTGTGGGAGGCAGCCACTCGATGTGTCCCTTTCACGTCGATATTTCTCTCTCTCTCTCTCTTCCTCTCTCTCCCTCCCACTCTATCTGAACAAAAAAGTGTCCTCGGGTGAGGATAAAAAAATAAATAAATAAAAGCTAGGAAGAAAAAAGAAGCATTACCTGTAATCCACAATTCACATTTGCACATAAGCACTTCTAGTCCTTTATGAATATATACATATTATAGAAATGGAGTCCTGTGTACATACACACATGCATTCCCATCCATCTTCTTCTAGAGCATAAAGGAAAATGTCTGACTAGCAGTTCATCGCACAGATACACCGCAACTGACTGAACCGACCTCCCTGGTGGACTGGGGTTGTCCCACATTTTTTTCCAAGATAAACCTTGCCTTGATGAACACTTTTGCATGTCTCCATGATCACTCCCTTAGAATAAACTCCTAGAAATGGAATTACTAAGCCAAAAAAAAAAAAAGCATGAAAAAATTTACAACTATTTTACACACTGCTAAGTTGTTTTTTAAATGTGTTTTTATTGATTTTTTTAGAGAGAGAGGAAGGGAGAGAGATAAAACACAGATGTGAGAGAGAAACATCATTGGCTGCCTCCTGCACGCCACCTACTAGGGATCGAGCCCACAACCCAGGCATGTGCCCTGACCAGGAATCAAACTGGGACCACTCAGTCCATGAGCCACACCAGCCGGGCCAAGCTCACTTTTTAAAAAAATCTGTCCGTATAAGATTTTGCAAGCTCTCCTAGCCAAGCTCTCCTTGACTTCTCAATTCCCAGGAGCTGCATGATTTGGCTGGAATAACCTGATCACTAGAGTAATATCTGACCTCGGTCCACATTCCAGGTGTGCCACGTCCTGAAAGTGTGACTTTGGGCGAGGACTTGGCCTCCCTCCGTCTCAATTCCTCTGTGAAGACGAGGCCACTACTACCTCCTTCGTAGGTCCGATGGGAAGAGTCAATGGGACTCATGTGGAGATACCTAGCATACAGTGAGCACTTACACGTGAAACTCTTCCCATTCTTCCTACCTTTACACTATTCTGCTGAGAAAATGTTCATCTACTACCATAAAAAAAATGGCATTATGAGAAGGTAAGTTTTATACATTATTCTTATATACACAGTTCAATACAGAAAACGTTCCAGACCTCTCAACTTGCACAGATTGGTACATGGTTATGAATATTTGGACTCAAGAGGCATGAAACACCTCGGTACTAATCGTTGGGATGCGCCAGGAAAAGACACGTTTTCCCGTCTGCTTACTCACCACGTAGCAGTTACCTATAGTTTTTTGTTCGGTCCCCAAATAAACATCTCGTTTCGTTTAAAACTCCCTCCACGTCTACAATGTCTATTTTGATGATTCTCAATGTATGTCAGAGAAATACTGTCTTCAAATCAGCGGTTCTTAAAAAAGCACATACGCCCAAGTCGGGTGGCTCAGTGGCTGAGCGTCATCCCATGCACTAAGAGGTCTCGGGTTTGATTCCTGGTCAGGGCACGTGCCCGGGTTTCGGGCTCAGCCCCCAGCAGGGAGCGTACAGGAGGCAGCCAATCGATGTTAATGTTTCTCTCTCATCAATGTTTCTCTCTCTCCCTTCCTCTCTCTCTAAAATCAATTTTTAAAAAACATATTTAAAAAAAATGCACATAAAATAACATTTTGAACAGACTTTCATGGGGAATGTACCCCCTGAAGCCCATCTGGTAGGACAATTAGCCAGTGAGGCAGCAACAGCCACCTCGGAAAGTCAGAGCCTGTTCTAGTGAATGATCGTGACCCCCCCCACACACACACACTTGCACAGGTACGGCTGTCTCGCCCGCACTGAGGACCCAGGCCTGCTCACCACAGAGCCGGTGCAGGGACTTCTCGGAGTAGGTGTCGCGGTCGCATCCTTTCCCTATGTGGCTGGTCTCCAGCTCCACCTTCACCCGCACCGAGGCCACCGATCCCTCACACGTCTCGAGGTGGGCGTTTGGGAAGAGGGCCAAAGCGCCGGTGCCCGGCTCGTACTCGACCCTGCCGTTCCATCCTGCGGGGCCCACAGGTCAGTGGGAGGGGAGGAGGAAACACACAGGTTTCTGTGCCGCACAGACGTAAGGAACAGGGGTGAGCAGAGAGATGCGGAAGGGGCTCACCTTGCCACCCGGGGGTGCAGGCGGGCCTGATGCTGATCTTGACCAGCACGTCCTCGGCTGCTCTTTTCTTCCCGCAGTCGTGGGCCGTGACGGTCAGCTTGTACTGGTGTTCCTTCCCATAGTCCAGCTTCTCTGTGTTCTTTATGTAACCTTCCGAGGGAAAGACAACACTGAGAACCCAAACCCAGGCTGGTTTCACTTCCGTCCTCGCCAAAACACAAAACGCACGTGGTTCCAGCCTGCAAATACTGACAGGGAAACCGCCTGAGGCCACACACCCCGCCTGCGCGCGAACCACGCTCACCCGCCTGCAGCAGCCCACACAGCTCACCTCCATTTATTCTTAGAATGTTTTTGTTTGTTTTCATATTTAAGATTTACACATAACAGAATAAAAAGTATAAAGCAATTCAAGTTCTTCAAATATTAAATATAAGAGCAAGCTGCATTAAATAGTTCTTGCTAAAAGATTTACTTTACGAGAGAGAGAGAGAGGGGGAGAGAGAGATTTCCTCCCCCACCCACTAGAAGCGAAGCCTGCTTTTGACCTTGAGTAGAGGTGTCTGCCAAGCGTTCGCCGTGCCGGTCATTTCGGCAAAGCTTCTGGCTGTGCGTTAACAGTGCAGACACTGCATCATCCTGAAGCCATAACCTCGTGAGGAAGTTACACTCTAGAATGAGCTGATTCTGTTCAACTGCTGAGGATGGAGGGGGTCTGGCAATAAGGTACAAACAAGGGGAGGCAGAAGATTGAAACCTAACGGAGAACAGAAAACGGGGCTAACGAAAGGCCCGCCTTATCCAGTTGCGTGCTGACTGAAAGTTCGGAAGATAAGGAAGAGCAACATGACAGGCAGGGGATTTACTAGGCTTATGGGAAAGGAAAAGGAACAGCCCAGCAGAGGACACAGGCTTTCAGGGAACAGAATAAAAACTGAACCGTGAAACAGGCGCACCCCATTAGGTCTCCGCTATGGACCAAATGTTCCTGTCCCCCGAAGTTCACATGTTGAAGTCCTAACCCTCGGTGTGACCGTTTTAGAAGGTGGGGTCTTCGGGAGGAACTTGGGTTTCAGTGAGGTGATGAGGGGGAGTCCCCACGTTGGAATTAGTGGCCTTATAAGAGGAGGAGACCAGAAAGCCCTGTCTCTCCTGCCATGTGAAGACACAGAGAAGGCGGCCTCTGTAAGCCAGGAGCGCGGGACCTGAGTGGGCTGGCACCTGGACCTGGACTTCCCAGCCTCCAGAACTAGGAGACACACCTGTCTGTCGTTCAAGCCGCCCAGCCTGTGGCATTGTGTTCAGCCGCCCAAACGGACTAAGTCTCCAATTTGTGAGTCACTGAAGTATCAAGTTTGGTTTTGAGACCGATTGGCTTAGAAGGGACAGCCTGCACGGACTGCCCCTCGGTAAGGAGCAGTCGCCCCTGTTCTCACCATCCTTGTCGACAGTGAAGGGCACGTCCGGAGTGACGATTTCATAGCTGCAAATCTGGCTGAACTGAGGGGAGCAGTCAGCGTCCACGGCCTCCACCCTCAGGATGCTCTCGTACCGCTTCCCCTCGACGACTGTCGCTTGGTAGGACTTCTCCTTGAATACAGGTGCGTATTCATTAACATCGTTCACCTGAATATGGACAGTTGCCCTGGAAGGGGAAAAAAAACTGTGCGTTGTCTTTTTATTCCCCCCCAAAATTCTGCCCTATTTTTAAATGTTCTTTTCTGGATATCTTTTATTAAATTTCATAATAAAGATAAAAATTAAAAACTAAACTATTCATGCCCGGCCGGTGTGTCTCAGTGGTTGAGCGTCGACCCACACACCAAGAAGTCGCCGGTTTGATTCCCGGTCAGGGCATACGTCCAAGTTGTGAGTCAAATGCCCAGTGGGGGGCATGCAAGAGGCGGCCAATCGATGTTCTCTCTCATTGATGTTTCTATCTCTCTCTCCCTCTCCCTTCCTCTCTCTAAAAAAAAAATCGATAAAGAAAAAAAATTAAACTATTCATTGTTTTTAGTTTAGCGTGGAGACAACAGAAAAGTTAAAACAGGAATTTGGGTTGATTTTTCCACGTCTTAGGAATAAGGCAGCTGGTAAGAAGGCAGTGACAAAGTCCTGGACAGGTGGCTAAGTTGGTTGGTCCTATGTACTGAAAAGGTTTCAGGTTCGATTCCTGGTCAGGGCAATATCTATGTTGTGGGTTTAATTATGGTTGGGTCGCGTACAAGAGGCAACCGATCAGTATTTCTCTCTCACATCAATGTTTCTTTCTCTCTCTCTCTGCCCCCACCCCCTTTATAAATTAATTCAAACATATCCTCGGGTGAGGACATAAAAAACAAAAAAAGCAGTAACATTAAATAAGAGAAACTCGGGATGCTATTTGACAACGCTGGACAGGGCATGCAGAAGGGAGATAAACTACATCAGATGTCTGTTAGCTCTCTTATCACAAAGTTCAAAATATTTTGTTGCAAAATTCAAAAACAACTAGAGCCAAAGGAAGAAGGGGTAAGAAACAAGATGAAGACGGGAAATGGTGAGCACTGAAACGAGGCTTGTCCTGCTTCCATGGAACAGGCACCATTCGTAACGTGTGGCTGGGACACCACCCACTGCTGATCCAGCAAATGGGGGGCCTCAACGTGACCTCAGTGCTGCCCTTCCTGACGAACCCCGTGCTGCCAGGTGCCATCTCCCCAGCTCGGCACAGTCAGACCAGGCTCCCGGGACAGAAAACTGCTGGTCTCAAGGGCTATTGATCAGGACGTGTTCTGAATCAGACAAGATCTCTGACCGAAATAAGACCCTTTTCAAGGAAAATAGTGTGTAACAAGTATGAGGAGTGGTTCATTGGCACTCACACTCCCACTGTTCACCAAGACCCTCTACACCCCAACGCCATCCACCCCATCCATCCATCCATCCATCCAGCCAGCCATCCCATCTATCCAGCCAGCCATCCCATACAGCTATCCATCCCACCTATCTATCCATCCACCCCATCCATCCATCCACCCAGCCAGCCATCCAGCCAGCCATACATCTATCCATCCAGCCATCCCGCTATCCAGCCAGCCATCCCATCTATCCAGCCAGCCATCCCATACAGCTATCCATCCCACCCATCTATCCATCCATCCATCCATCCATCCCATCTATCCAGCCATCCATCCATCACAACGGTTACATGACATCCTCTCACCCACTTGCCCCTCTTTCCTCAGTCAATGTACTAAGTAGAAACTGAGATGCAACAAATTGAGTTGACCTAATGACAAAGGGCAGGTGAGTGGCAGAGGAAAGACTAGATTCTAGCTCCATGTCTTACCCAGAGCCCTCTCTGCTAGACCAGTAGTCCTCAACTGGTGGGAAGGACGTAATCACACCCAGCGCCAGACACACAAGTCGCTTTCTTCCACCAGCTCGAATTTACAGACAAAAGATAAACATAACTACAAAATATCTTCCTAGGAAAAGTGGGCTTTTCGTATTTTCACTGTAGGGCCTTGGTTTCTTTACTAGGGTATCTGGTGAATTCAATCACTTGCATTCATTTAAACAACTACTGTGTGCCAAGCCATGTGCAAGAGTGTCCGATCAAATTGCTCACTATGTCACGAGGGACAATTGAGAACTGTCTTCTTCTTCTTTTATTAAGTTTTTATTGATTTTAAAGAGAGAGGAAGGGAGAGAGAGATAGAAACATCGATGTGAGAGAGAAACACTGACCGGCTGCCTCCTGCACGCCCCCTACTGGGGATCAAGCCTGCAACCCAGGCATGTGCCCTGACCAGGAATCGAACCAGGACCTCTCAGTCCATGGGATGACGCTCAATCCACTGAGCCACACCGGCCGGGCCTTTTATTTATTAATTGATTTTTAGAGACAGAGAAACACTGATTTGTTGTTCCACTTACTTCTGCATTCACTGGTTGATTCTCTTGTATGTGCCCTGACCAGGGATGAAACCTGCAACCTTGGCATATCAGGACAACGCTCTAACCAAATAAGCTACCCAGCCAGGGCTGAGAACTATCTTCCGTTTCAAAAAACCACAGAGTCCTGGGGACTGGGGCAATAACGGTCACTCCTGTCTTCACCCACACTCTCTGCCCAGCTTACTTACTTATGAGACTTCTTCGAGTTGGCACTGCCGTCCGGCCCCCTCCCACAGTCATAGGCCTGGATGGTGAACGTGTAGTCTTTCTGCAGCTCACAGTCTAGTTTCTCTTTAGAACGAATCAGTCCCTCACCCGTAGATTTATCCACCACCACTGCGTCAAAGGGGACATTCTGCCCGTGAATTTTAAATCCACAAATCTCACCTGGGGAGTCAAAGCAGCACAGGTTAGAATTTCTGCCACTCGCACCCTCTGCACAAGTTAACCCCCCCCCCCCCAAGAAAATCAAAGACCACAATTCGGCAGCCAGGGGTTGAGAGGGTCTGTGGACAAAGCAGGGGCGCTGTGCTTGGTAACAGGGTAAGTTCTGGGGCTTTAGTACAAAGAAGCAGGCTCTGGCTTTCCAAGCAACTTGTTTAACTTTGCATCCATTCATGCAGGAATACAAAAGAGAGAAAGAGAAAATATAGACAGGCATTTCACAGGAGTACTTAAGACAGCTCCAGGGTCAAAGTGGTCTCATTAGCAAACAGCCAAGGCCTGATAACACGGAGAAACTGCCCCAGCTACCGGGGACAGCTGGGCAGCTATTTTGGTTTGGACCAGAGAGAAGGCTACACGCACAGTTAAGTGTTGAGAGAGGAAGAAGCGTGAGATATAGGTTCAGCACCATAATTACAGAAAGTCTGTTGGGAAAAAAAAATCAGAAGAAACAAGTCTTCCTGTGCAATGAGCCTGGCTAAAATTAGGGAATCAAAGCAAACTACTGAACAAGAAAGGTAGAAATACCAACTTTTCAGGCATCCATTTCAACAGCTAGCGTCTACCAGTGAGCTGCAGTGCCCGCTATGGGGAGAGATTTGCTAGACTGTCCCTTGTTTCGGACTGTTTCCTATCAGACCTGAAAAGGAAGCCTGACTGGGAACTTAGGGTCACCTAAGTTGGCTTACCAGCGTAATTAGAAGTTAAAATCTAGGTTCCATTCTTGCCCATGGGAGAACAAATATAAATGTTTTGATGTATATATAAAACATCACAAAATGTATTTCGCATAAAAATATGACAGACCTCTTCCAAAATTACAACTAATAGAAAATGGTTGTGAAGTGAATCTCTTAAGTTCAATTATGAAAAAAAATGTATAGTATTATCCATATAGTTCAAATGGATGTCTGATTTCCAGATATTTCTAACCAAGGGTTTGGTTACATACAATTTCCATCAATATTTTTAAAAATAGAAACAAAGTAGGAGAATAAATAGGGTAAAAGAGCATGACAGCTTCTTCTGTTTAAGGGCTGATTCCCAATTTTATAAACAAAGTTAGTGGGTTAATATTCATAGGAGAGATAGAAAGAACCCTTTATCACCTTCTTTGGTGACTGTCACCTCAAAACTCTCTAAAGGGAGAAAAGATAAACCCATGTCAGTAATACAGGAAAGAACGAAGACGGAACAACTAGGAGAAAAGTCAAGATGCACATGTTACGTAGAAAAGCTCGACACCACTGCACAGTGAGCTCGGTGGCCAGTTGCTGGAGGTGCTAGAGCCAAACCGGACCTTTCGTCACAAACGTCTCTCTGAGCCCCACTTACCACGAACTACTGCGTACTTTTTGAAAGGACACTGACCTGCCCATGAAATACTGCTGCAGCTTCCTGACACCCTCAGATGCATTAGGACTTTACATGAACACTTTCATGATACTAGTTCAGACGCACGCCTATTTGTTCTTCACAGTTTTCAGATTTTTGTTTTCAACGCAAGTTCCTGTGGTTAGAGTCTGGTAACATTCAACTCACCATTAGAGTAAATGAAACAAGCAGTTGGAGCAATGGGTTTTATTTTAATCCTTTGTTCTTGAGTTGAATAAATAACAATGTTTTCTAATCTAATCTTGTTCTAATGCAACCAGGGCAACAAATATAATCACCTCTTTGAACGGAACATCTGCTTAAATGGGAACTGAAACCAGATTCGGTAGTAACAGCGGTGATGCCACCGTGGCCCGTTACGGTGGAAACACTGGGCTAGCGGGCCCACGTACCCCGTTTCCCTCCCCAGGACACCACAGAGGAGCAGCGCCGTGCAGGGGTCAGGAGCCCCACTGCCCCCCACCACTGGGGCCTCACTGGGGGCACCTTCTCTCTCCCAAGGGTCTCACAGCCCGAATCCCCTTGCTTTTCTTAAAAAATGGTTTTACCATATATTTGTATATCCCCAAATAGTGTTGTTACCTTGTGCTTGTTTTTGAGTGTAAAATGTACCACACGGCGTAGAATTTTTGCGTCTTGCCTCCTCACTGGCCCTGAGGGTGTGAGACCCACTGGCCCTGGATGGCGCACGCAGCCACAGTGCCCACTGCAGGGCTGCGTGAGTGCGAACCCAGCGAGTCACCACGGGGACAGGGCCAGAACGCTGCCTGGCGAACAGCAGCCCTCGACCAACCGCGCTCCCTACCACAGTCCCCTCCCGGCGTCCTGCGACTGCACCACAGCGCCAGCTCTTTGCTGTTTACCAACGAGCTCTGGACAGTGCTGTCCGTGGTTCCTGCCGCACCCACACAGCGTCTCTCTAGATCTGTGCTGCCAGTGCGCAGCCACACGGGGCTGTGTCAAATTAAATTAAAATTCATGTTAAAATAAACATTAAAAATGCAGTTCCTCTGGGGCACTGGCCGCATTTCAACAGCCACATGTGCCGAGTAGCCACCGAACGGAGAACGCGGACCCGAACCTTGCCAGCGTCGCAGTGGGGCCTGTGGATGGCGCTGCCCCGTCCGGTAGGCAACCTGTGGCCTGCGGGCCAAACCCACCTGGGTCACTTTTTGAACAACCTGTGTGCTAACGGTTATTTTTATCTTTTTAAATATTATATGAAAACTGTATGAATTCACATTTCAGTGTCCATAAGCAAAGTTGTATTGGAACACAGACGCTCGTTCGTTTTTATATCGTCGAAGGCTGCTTTTCCACCACAGTGGCGAAGGTGAGACCCTGTGGGCCCCAGACCCTAAAACACTTCCTCTCCAGCCCCAACGGAGAGAAGTTTGCCGAGCACCGCTCCAGAGGTACCCAGGAGCAGGACTCTGGGTACAGACACGTCAGACTGTTTCCCGAACGTGCTGATTCACTGCATTGTGTTCACACGTCTGAGCTGTATGACAGTACTGCATTTTAAAAGAAGGCAAGCTGCCCAGCTTTAACTCAGACAAAACTCCTCGGTTTCGACCTGGGTTGACTGTTCCGAAGGGAGAGCACCGAGGTGTCCACATGATCTGAGCCGGACGAGCTGCGGCTACAGAGCGGCTTCCTGACAAAGGCGGTGCGCAGGCAGGTGGGTGCGACACCTGGACACAGCATGTGGCCTGGGCAGTGCCGCCTAGGGCGGGCGTCGCTGAACAGGGGTTCACGACACTCAGCAGTCAGGCCGTGTCCTTGAGATGGTTTCGGTTAGGAGCAGAACCATTTGCCAGTAGGCTAGACTCCCGAAATCTCCCTCTGAGATTTCACACAGGGAGGAGGAGGAGGGAGAAGGTGGAAGTGGGAGGGCAGTGGGTGTTTCGTTTTACACTCAGGTGCTCCGGGAAGGCGTCATTGATTAGCTGACACCCGAGTGGAAACCAGGGCTGAGGAAAGGGGATGTCTGGGTAAGCACTGCAGGCGGAGGGAGCAGGGAGGTCACCTGCAGCTCCGCTGGCCACACAAGAACTGCAGCTTGTCCTCCAAGTGAGGAGGAAATGACCGAGAGTTCTGAGCAGGGAAATACACACATTTCTTACATTCTGAAAGACTCCGTCTGCTGTGCTGAATATCTGTCTAAGAGGGCAAAGATGGTTACTGGGGCAATCCAGGCAGGAGATGTTGAAGGCCAGAACTGGGGGAACACGGGGTGGAGAGAAGTGGTCAGAGGTGGGATGTGTTCTGACACTCAGGCCAAGGCTGTGGGATTCTGAGTGAGAAACTGCAAGGAGGAAACTGCCTTCCGCCGACACGGAAGAGCCTTGGGGGGGGGGGGGATGTACTGTAGCTTTGAACATGCATCTACACTACGTCTGAAGGAATCACATCTCAAAGGTATGACCATCAAATATAAGAATATAAGTTATTTGGACACTCATTAGGTATTTCCAGACTGCTCTCTGAAAGACTCGATCCATTTACAATGGGAACAGCAAAATACATACACTTGTATCTTTTCCACACGTCCCCAGTTATTACGCTGGCTACTCGAATGGGCTGCATCAACAGACTTTGGTGCCTCGGATCCACGGGCACTTATTAAATGGCCAGGCAGGCTGGGTCCTTTTGCCTAGGGTGATTTAAGAGCCCTCTGGCCAGGTGGCCACCTGCAGAGCTGGAGCGGCATGGGCTTCCCGTACCGGCTGCCTGACCCTATGCGTCACGGCTCAGCCATCACCTGCAAACGGGCCAGTGCGCTCACGTCGCGGGTCCATCCACGTGCTCCACCCAGGAGCCCGATATCAATGCGGAAGAAGAACCCAAGCGCAGCAAGGCCGGGACGAGTGGACAAGACAAAATCTGATGAGGGCTAAACTAAGGCAGTTTCTGAAGGAAAGACTCAGGGACTTTTAGGAGGATAGGCAGGATTCCGTACCCAACTGGAGAGGGAGAGCAAAGGGTCTGGAGTGCTCTCTGGGTTTTGGCTGACGGTGCCACGCAGGGAATGAAGGCACCGAGAAAGAGAAAGACAGGAGGAAGGCAGGCGTTCCGGTGTCTGCTTCATTTATCCAACGTCTTGCTTCCGGGGGATTTTAAAGCCAGACATTAAACTGTTTCATCCACACAAAGTTCACTAGTTATCTCTAACAGATAGACTTTTTCTTTACCATAACTACGGAAACATTACACAGCTAACAAAAATTCCTCAGATGTTTCAGTGAGTTTCCCACTGTCTCTCAAAAGACACTCAGCTTTTGCCCCTCCTCCCCCAAAGCAGGGACCAATTTCCGTCAGCCACGACCATTCTCTCAGGAGCTGGTTTTCCAAATTTTAAGGCTGTCGCTGATTCACTCTTCTTCCCTCTCTCCTCTACCACTGATGTACAGTTCTATTCGTTACATACACGGGACAATTGCGTACATGCAGTTACATGCACTGATTACGTGGCGTTGCATCATGGTGACTACCTGTAAAGGTGCATCTCCACCCCTCTGCATTCTCAGACCTCTCTCCTGGACTCACCTTCTCTCAACCTTTGAGAGGAAGGCCTCTCAGAATCACCTATCAGAGTCTAACCTTTTTCTGCCCGGCCCCTTCCCACTCATTTCAGATCATGTGCACCTGCTCTGCTAAGTAAGTCTACCTGAAACCCTACTCTCATTGTGTTGGAAACGCCCCACCAGGTTTCCTGGACGACTTCCCCAGCTGTGCTAGCCTCAGAGTGGACCAAACCTTTCCCATCTCTCTCCTGCTCATTCCCCTAAGATCACCTAAAACAGTCTAACGGAACTTTACCACAAAACTTTTAAAATGCAAAACATAAACTATAACAACAGATGAACCCAACATAGTACAGACTTGATTTCTCAAGATCCAAAGTCACGTCCAGGGCTCCTGGTTGACAGTGTTTGGCCTTCATGTTCCTTGTCCGTCCCTCTGAGAAACTTGGCTTCAGGCTGGCTTCGTCTTCTTTCCAAGTCTTCTTCCAAACCCGAGTATAACCTCAAACTGCACTGCTCTTCCTCGAAAGCAAGGGGTGCCTCCAGAGCCTAGCCTACAGTCTCCCCACTCTCAGGTCACCCTGCCCTAGGCTGTACTTCTCATGGGGGTCATGAGAGCTAGCTCGAACAGTTAGGTTCTCTGGTTGCAAGCAACAGAAACCCATTCCAGCTAACTCAGGCAAAAGGGACTTCACTGAACAGCCATCACGAGCTCATGAAATTGACTGCAGGCTAGAGAAAGGGACTTGGAAACAGCTCAAGACCAGGAAACAGGGGCCACAACAAGCCCAGATGGACCACAAGCTCAACTGGTATTAATCAGCATCTTTGTCTCTCTGTTCAACATTCACATGCCAAGGAGACAGTATCTGGTCAGCCTAGCTTGGGTCGTGCATGCACTCGGCTCGGGAAGGCGCAGTAACGGGACCCACCGAGCTGGACCCAGGGAAAAGGGACATCTGCTGAGCAGCAGCATCCACTACGACACCCCTGCTAACCCAGCTCTCCACCTAACCCGCTCTCTTTACTTGGCCATGGTGCCCACTCTCCAACCGACATCCAGGCTGACGCTTATTTTTGGTGACTGGTCCCCAGGCTGGTTTCTGGGACCTGAATTATCAGTGCTTTGAGAACAAGGGCCAACTTTTATGCTTCTTTATATTCTCCAAAGACCTAGCAGAGTTACCTAATATTTAGGGATTACTGATCCCAAACCTTTCCTGGAGGCAACTGGATCCAAAATGAGTTCACGCTAGTCAGTAACTGACTTACATCTGCTACTCAACTGATTACTGCCTTATATTAACTAGGCTGAGCCACAGGAAACTTCCAATGTTCCATATTTTCAAATGTTCTGATAGTTTCAACATATGAAAATGGCGATTTCATGGGGCTTAACCAAATACCTCCAACTCTGCTGCAAACACAATGTCAGCCCATCGCATATGCCAAAGGGCAACGCTGAGGGCGGAGGGCGGGGGGCGGAGGGCGGAGGGCGGAGGGCGGAGGGCGGAGGGCGGAGGGCAGATGTGTGCGGCCCTCAGCCCCATTGGCCGCAGGGCTTGAGTCACATGAAAGACAACGACTATGGAGACAAGGGTCACAGACCTGAGTTGGTTCTAATTAACTATCAAAGAGAATAAAGTTTCCATTCTAGCCGTGAAAATGTTGGACTCCACTTACATCACAACTGTTCAACTAATCTTGTAAAATCTCTGTCCTCAGTCTGGGAAAGCAGGAAACGGATGCTGGAATGAAACCACCTACTAAAAAGAAGAGCCTGAAAAAGGGGGGCTGACAAGGTGGGGTGCTTGGCATCTGACGTGGGGAGCGAAGGGACAATTGTCAAAAAGGCAACCGCGTGGCCTGTGTAAGGGGTTCAAGCTCTGAGCTCCCCACCAAACACACAAAATGGACAACACTATTTCTTACCCACCTCTACTCAGGCTTTTAGCAGATTAAGGAAAAGGGGTTGAATAAGAAATTTCGTCATTTTTAATTTCTTAAACTACTTGACAAAACCAAGACTTATTTTCCTATTTTACCCCAAGAAAACAATTGGGGCCAGACTCTGTGTGTTCAATAGGAACGTCTGATTAGTGACAATTTACAATGCACTCTGGTGACTAAGCTGCCACCCGGTACCCATGTCCTTTTTTTTATTATTAATTTATTTTTGTTACAGATGTTTCTCCTTTTTTCCCTATTGACACCCTCCTCCCCATCCCCCCCACCCCATTCCCAGCTTTGTTGTCCATGTCCATCGATTATGCGTACATGCATATAAGTTCTGTGGTTTATCTCTTCCCTCCCCCCCTCCCCTGCCTCTGAGGGTTGTCAGTCTGTACCCTACTTCCACGTCTCTGGGTCTACCCTGTTCCTCAGACTGTTATGTTCATTATATTCCACAAATAAGTGAGATCATGTGATATTTGTCTTTCTCTGCTTGGCTTGTTTCGCTTAGGATAATACTCTCCAGGTCCCTCCATGTCGTCTCAAAGGATAAGAGATCTTTCTTTCTTACAGCTGCATAGTACTCCATTGCGTATATGTATCCATGTCCTTAATTCAGAAGTTTGACGAGCAGTCTCCGGCAGCTGCCCACACATTCCTGTGATGGGGTAAGACTGCGAACCAGGATGTTTCTAACGTTTTAAGGATAATGTCCTGAGAGCCGCCAGTGAACCTACACATCAAGGCTGGAGCCGGACTGCCTGGCGGGAAGGGGGCGCTATCACTCACGGGCTGTGTGATCTTGGGCAAACTCATGCGCTCCTCCTACAACATTTACAGTGTCAACTAGTCCCAGGCCCTGGTCTAGGTACAAACACAGGATGGTGTAGAGCTGACACTTCAGAGCAGAGAGAGGCCCGAGGAGTCGACACGGAGCTCCCGACTGCAATCACTTCTCAGAATGCAGGAAATGCCAGGAATGTGTAAGTCCACTCAAAAACATAAGCTAGATAAATGCTATTAAAGTGATTTCCACAGCACTGACTGCCACTCCCCCAAAGAGGAACATATATAACTACACATGGCACACAGGGGCTGTGTGTCCCTGCACAGACACACACACTCGAAAATCTATTAGTCCCAGAGGACACCGATATGCAATGCTAAAAATTATTTCAAATTTGGGGGAAGGAGGGAACAGAAGGAAAATCACCTCAGCTGCTAGACAAATACCGTGTGTATTCACGGCATTGAGCGCTTCCCCTCCTGTCTATCTAATCGGATTTCCCTCTAAAAACCAATAAACAGCCCTGGCCAGATTGGCTCAGCAGTTAGAGTGTCAGCCCATGGACCAAAGAGTCCTGGGTTCAATTCCAGTCAAGGGCACGTACCTCGGTTGTGATTTGGTCCCCAGCCCTGGTTGGGGTCGAGCGGGAGGCAATCCAATCGATGTGTTTCTCTCACATCGATGTTTCTCTCTCTCTCTCTCTCCCACTCTATCTGAAGATAAATGGGGAAAAAACAAATCCTCGGGTGAGGGTTAAAAACTAAAATAAAAACCAATAAACAAGCAAAGTTACTGGAAAGGTCTGTGCCCACCGCTGACTCGAACAGCACAAGCTGGTTCCAGGTTACTTTCCCGGAAAGGGGATGGGGCACTTGAAGAGAACATTTAAATAGCTCTTCAGAAACGCATCCATTTCCCTCAGTTTACACACAGGAAAATTAATGTACCATCTGATTTATACAAGTTAACGGAATTTTTCTTATCGGTCTCCAGGCAAACAGCACATACTAACATGAGAAATTTTGTCCCGGAAAAATATGGTGCAACATCTACCCTTTAACAACCAACTTCACAATGTCGATTGTGACCGTAGGCAAGGAAAGGGTGACGTGGCACAATTCTCCGCCAGTCGGGGGAGTTGCTATGGATACGACTCAAGCAAGAACCGCTCCGATGTGCAAAGGGCTATTAAATGTCAGCAAAGCAGCAAATCTCCAGCAATCCCAGATTTGTCGCTATAGTCAGGTTACAATCTTACGGAATACCTCCACTTGAAAAATGTACTGAAAGTGAAATCTAAGCCAAAGGACTCCTCTAAAAAGATTGCTCGACGTTTTCAAATAAATCCGTTCAGGTCACTGAAACCAAGGTCGTGCCAGGAAGACCCCAGCTGCGATCACCCAGATCCTTGCCTGTCGAATCTGCATTTTAAACACGAGCCTCAGGTGCGCTGTTCGCACTATTTTTTTCAGACACACCGGCCTAGGTGTTATCTGTCTGATGACATCAAGTCAAGGAACATAATGATGCGATGAAATACTTTGCTTTTCAACCAAAACTATAGGCTTTTTTTTGGTCAGGTGCCCCAACTATTAAAATTAACAGGAAAAAGTATGGTGCCCAGGAGCCACAAACCACCCTTAGCCATCCAAACACTTCGAGAAAGGGCGAGAAACGTGCCCAAAGCATCCCACCCCGTCCAGGTGCATCGAGAGCGAATGAAACCAGGCTCATACCTGCGAACCGAAGAGGGGCGTCTTTGTCCAGGGCGATCAGCGGGGGGTCGAGGAGCACGGCGTTGTCGTTTTCCGTCACTATGCCGTGATAAGTGGGCTCAAGCCACGGCTTGTGCTTGTTGGCTGTGTTTAAAAACAGAAAGGAAACACAGCAGGTTAGAATGATTATTTTACTTTTTAAAAGATTTTCTTAAATTGGTTTTTCGAAAGAGAGGAAGGGAGAGAAAGAGAGCAACACTGATGTGAGAGCAGAACATCGATCAGCTGCCTCCTGCACGCCCCCTGCTGGGGATCGAACCCGCAACCCAGGCATGTGCCCTGACCGGCAACCTTTTGGTCCACGGAACACAGTCCAACCAACTGAACCACACCAGGCAGGTTAAACTCAACCGCCTTTGAAGACATACATCGATTATTGAAATAATAAAACTCTCACTGCTCTGGAAAGCAACACTTGCATTTTTTGTTGCAGAGTTTGATATCAAGACCCAAATGGGATGAAATTCTAAATTCTAGAGCAAGTAATGGAGAAACTATGAGTCCAGGAAGAAACTAGATTCTGCTCTAGAAATTAAGAGAAAAAAGACTGATGGCCAGTAGACAACCTCAAACTGTTTTCAGTCTAGCACAGAAAAGTGAAAAGAAAAATGTTACTTCTTTATGACAATACAATAGCACTTATTTAAAATTACCATCACAAACAAAAATGTAAAGCAGAGATACAAACTCGACAAGACTTATGAATGTAAAATTACAAACCTAAGGTATTAATATGAAACAACAAAATGCAAATTTCCTAAAATACTTGACTGAAAACAGTGTTTAAGAAGAACCCACTCTGTTGCAGTTTGTCCCTGGCCCTGGTTGGGGTCGTGTGGGTGGCAACCACTCGATGTGTCTCTCTCACATCAATGTTTCTCTCTCTCTCTTCCTCCCTCTCTCCCTCCCGCTCTGTCTGAAGATAAATGCAAAAATGTCCTCCGGTGAGGATAAAAAAAAAGAATGACCCACTCTGGAGGCTGACGGGGTCAGATTCCAGCCCTCCCCTACCTTATTCCCTGTGTGACCTTGAGCACGTTTAACTGACCTCTCCGTCTTCATTTCCTGGTTTGTAAGCCAGCCCCCCGCCCCCAGCTGGGCCATAATTAGAGAAGGGATGTTTACTTCCAGACTGGGCACTATAACTGCTCCTCTGTTTCCAAGGTGAGAACTGTGCTGTTCCGGCAGGTGCTTACCTGGCACCATCCCTCTGCAGCTCTGCTCGCCCGGCTGTGTCTGGTCGCAGCGCCACTCCCTCCCTGAGCACCAGCTCCACCAGTGCCTTTTGGGCTCCACCTCACAGCTGGAACTTTTTCGTTTTCTCTCTACTCTCACCCTGATTGTCACCAGCTCACACTACACCTCAGGATACGTATGAACCCCAGAACTCCTCAGTTCAGCTGACCCGATGGAAAGGAAGGGTACGGAACATTATTCTCAAGTAGGCGGTGCCTATTTGTTGAATGAACTACCCAGACTTTCCTGTGAATGCAAATCAATCCAGAAGCCTCTAAAACTAAATTTAAACATTTCACCATCTGATACAACGTCCCCGTGAGGGGACACTACTTTTCTGTCGCAGGTGATGACCGTCATGAACTAACAGGAGAACGTGGTGATGAGAAGCACTTGGGTCTCACCTGAACCTCCCCAGCGAGGCGCCCTGGGGAGCTTCGCACTCGTGGGCGCCCAGAGGCTGGTGTCTGGGAGGTAAACGCTGCCAGCTCTCCAATGAATGGCGCATCCATCAGACACCGTGCAGCCACATCCGAGTCCAAACCTACAGCAAAGTCTCTGCCTTCACTTTCAAGGTCACCCCAGACCCACAGGACTAGTTTAATGGGTACAGAGTGTCCGTTTTGCAAGATGAGAAGAGTTCTGGGGATGGGTTGCACAACAATAACGAATGAATATACTTAATACGGCTGAACTATACACTTAAAATGGTTACAACACGAAATTGTTACACACATTTTACCGCATTTAAGACTCCACACACACACAAAAGGCAGACACAGCCACTTCTCATCTTCTCCAGGCTCACCTAGACTACTGATTACAAGAGCCAAGCAACCAAGTGCGTTCTCGCACTCCTGCGTTAGTTCTTCGCACGGCAGCCGGACGCATCTGATCTAAGCTGTGTCCTCAAACTGGTGCGCTCATAACCGGTCACACCAAAAAGGTACTGAGGACCCCCAGAGTTTTTGTTCATGTAGGCTGTATCTAATCTAATCTAATCTAATGTATCAGTATTGACTATATTGGAAATTAAAACCAAGATAAATTTTAATATTTATTCATTTTTTTAATTCTTATCCGAGGACATTTCTGCAGGTATCTTCAGAGAGAGTGGGAAGGAGAGAGGAAGAGAGAGAGAGAAATATCGACATGAGAGAGACACATCGACTGGTTGCCACCCACACAACCCCAACCGGGGCAGGTGACAAACCACAACCAAGGTACGTGCCCTTAGCGGGAACCAAACCCGGGACTCTCTGGTCCGCAGGCCGACGCTCTAACCACTGAGCCAAATCGGCCAGGGCTATTCATTCATTTTAAAAGACAAACCCAGTCTGGCCGGTGTGGCTCAGTGGTTGAGCACTGACCCATGCACCAAGAGGTCGCCAGTTCGATTCCTGGCCAGGACACATGCCCAGGTTGTGGGCCCGAGCCCCAGTGGGGGGCATGCAGGAGGCGGCCAATCGATGTTATCTCTCATCGATGTTTCCATCTCTCTCCCTCTCCCTTCCTCTCTCTCTAAAAAATCAATAAAGGAAAAGGGAAGGAAAAAAAAGACAAACCCATTGTAAATTAACATAAATAACATTTTTAGGAAAATTATGTGTGTGTGTGTTTTGTTTTGTTTTCAGATAGAGTGGGAGGGAGAGAGCGAGAGAGTGGGAGGGAGGGAGGGAGGGGGAGAGAGAGAAACATCAATGAGAGAGGGACATCCACTGGCTGCCTCCCCCACCACCCCAACCAGGGCCTGGGACAAACTGCAACTGAGGTTCGTGCCCGTGATCGGAATCGAACCTGAGACTCTGGTCCGTGGCCCAATGCTCTACCTGCTGAGCCAAACCGGCCAGGGCTGAAAACTACGTTTTTTAAAACAAAGTTTACTAAGGAGAGCAGCACTGTTTTCCATTCTGGGAATCTTTCCACCGTCTGGCCAACAGGAGCCGGCCAGGTTCTCATCTCCTCTGGAAACACACTGAGCACTCGTGAGAACGAGGTTGGCAGGTTCACGTCCTAACATCATTAAATGGCTCTGACCTCTTGAGTCCCCTGCCAGGGTCTCAGGGACTCGTCACCTCGCTTGAGGTGTCTGCTCAAGTGTTTCCAGTCCAATGACAACAGCGCCTGCTGCCCTGGGCCCCACTGCCACCGCCTCTTCTGCTTGTCGCCACCCGGGCACAGACAGGGCAGAGGAGCCAGCCTGGCACCTTGGGCAGGTGACCTGGCTGCCTCCATGGGCCTGTTTCCTCATCCGTAAACTAAGGACAGGAATCGTACCCACCTCACAGGTTGCTGTGCGATCAAACCCGTCACACATGACAGGCTGAGGACCACGTCAGACACAGGAGATGCCACCAGGTGCTGTTGTGTAGTTACCTTCTCCTCCACTCAGATGTGGACCAAAACAGATTTCAGGACAGGGTGACCTTTTGTTGTCTGCTAATTAGCATCTCATCACTCAGGAAGTATTTAGCCAATGAATGAGTGTGTAAGGAACCTCACATACAGTACAAATAAAATCAGTGTCCTAGCCCTGGCCGGTTTGGCTCAGCGGTAGAGCGTTGGCCCGGGGACCAATGACTCGCGAGTTTGATTCCAGTCAAAGGCATGTACCTCGGTTGCGGTTTGGTCCCCGGCCCTGGTCAGGTCGTGCGGGAGGCAACCAGTTGATGTGTCTCTCTCACATCAATGTTTCTCTCTCTCCCTCCCGCTCTATCTAAAGATAAACAGAAAAATATCCTCAGGTGAGAATTTAAAAAAAAGTGTCCTGGTTCTTAAAAGTCTCTCCTAAAGAAGTTAGTTTTGGTGTTGAGAACTGTAAACCAGGTATGATTTGGTATTTTAAACACTGGGAAGGTTTAGTTTCTGGCCAGTGGCTGTTCCAAGCAGAGAAGAGAGACTCTGGCGGTCCACAAGCAGCCAACCCTGAAGGTCTGTCCGGAAGGTGAGCTGTGCTTAGATCATGCAGGGACCGACTACAACACCCACCCCAGATCATAAAGGCTGGAACTTAAAATGCCTTTGGAGAACATCTCCCCACACTAAAGCCACCCCTGGGACAAGAGACTTGGTAAAGAAGAGAATTCAGAAGGCCATGGTACACCTGCCCTTCTCCTTCAGAAGCACTCTGGGATGGCGGGGAGTTCGCTGGTGGAGTGCCGTGTGTGGGCCCCGAGTTTGCTACAGCCTTCACTTGGGGAAGGTCCCCTGAACACAGAACATAACCTCACTCTGCAGCCAGGCTGGATGCTTTTCCTAATGGAAAACTCCCACCTTCTCCAGCTAGCTCTTTACAGCAGGATGGACTGCCTGGGGTTACAGGTGTGACTCAGATACACAGGCCATTGTGAAGGAGGTCTCCAAACCTCCACTGTTTGTCACTAACCTCTCCTTTCAAATCACAGAAGCTATTCATTCAATTTACTGTTCATAATGTACCACTAAGAGCAATCATCAATTCCAATTTGTTTTCATATTTAAGGTTTTATTAATAAAATTATAAGCATAGCAAATAAAACTGAAGATTATTTCAATATATTAGTCCATAAAACTTATACTTTAACTAAATGAATTTATCTAACGCAGTAAGAAGGTAAAATACTAGGCAAACTGCCAAAAACATAAAACAGCAGAAAATATCAAAAGGTAGTAGCATAAAATGTGCATTTCTGCTACCCTAATGGAAAGGCCTGCAGCTGAAAAGGACTAATGCTTCAAGTAAAAAAATAACGTCATAGTGATATCCCCAGTTCTTTTCTTTCATCCCAATATTCTAATTTTATAATTCAAATGTTCTAAATTGCTCCTTTGGGCTGGCAGCAGAATGAAGAGAGCTGGCCAGTTCCAAAGACTGAACTTCTAAATATTTAATAAATGATATTTTTAATATTTTATCACATTCAATTGGCATTATAAAATATTTATGGAAACAAGTGACTGATGTTCCTGTAATCATCCCCAAAGAACCCACAAATAAAGAGAGACTACCAACTAGAACTCTAGGAACGGGTCACCCATGCTGAAATTCTTTACCTGATTCATTTCTTCACCTTTGAGATAATAAAAAAGCCAACAAAATTTTGCATGGTATAGTATTAATTAAAATCAGGGACAGGCAAGGCTGGCGATCAGACCTTCTGTGAATATAGGCTCTATCTGGGGTGCACCCTGTCACTCTAAGACATGGCTAGTTTTTGTGGCTATGAAATGGCCACTAATTTAAAAATCAAAGTGAAGCCCTGGCCTGCTTGGCTCAGTGGTTAGAGCATCAGCCCTCGGACCTAAGGGCCTCGGGTTTGATTCCTGGTCAAGAGCAAGTACCTGGGTTGCAGGTTCCATCCCTGGCCTCCGTTGGAGCATGTGCGGGAGGCAACCAATATCCTTGGGATTATTAACCAAAAAAAAAAGTGAAAAGAATACAACAGTCAAGTTCGGGGTTAATTTTAAATACAAAAACCTATTCCTTCCTAGTACACCCCAACTCTGTGGGCAAAAGAGAGGTTGGCACCTTGTCTGGGTCACACGAGTCACAGATTCCCGGCAAGGTGGTTGTAATGCCCGTGTGGCAGCCCTGACATCAACCCTGCACCAGAGTTCCCATCTGATAAATTTGTTTACAAAGAGAAATCCACTTTTTCCAAAAACAAATTTGATGTGTGCCCCTTCTCATTCCAGAACATCTGCGTTGGTCATATCAGCCCAAAAACGACATCATAATGAATAATGACAGCTATATGTTTTAAGAGACTGCAGGCATTTCACTGGTAAATCTTAGATAACGTTAACATGTTTCGCTTGCAGATTCAAAGGTTAACCTTGGTCCATCAAAAGAATCTGCAATTAAGAAACACTGACACTAGGTGGCGGTAAGTGCCTTTAATTATGTGCTGCAAATAACCAGGCTTTGATTTTTAAACACAGCTCTCGACTTACTGAAGGAGCAGAATGTAATCTGTTAGCAGATCCCTTGTTAAAGGCAATATGCATAGAAAAGTACCTTAAATGATATAAATATAAAATCTCCAGCCCTGGCTGGTGTGGCTCAGTTGGTTGGGTGTCATCTTGTGAAGGGTTGTCAGTTCGATTCCTGGTCAGGGCACATGCCTGGGCTCAATCCCTGGTGTGGGGTGTGCAGGAGGCAGCCAATCGATGTTTCTCTCTCTCTCCTTCTCTCTTCCTCTCTCAAAAATCAATAAAAACATATTAAAAAATACTAGGGAAGGGAACTCACTCAGTGTTGGGAACGTCAACAGTCAGCAAAGACCAGTGAGACCAACCACACAGCCGCCATCTCAATGTGGCCACGCCCCTTTCCAGAGAGACAGCGTGAGCATTCTGGAGGGTCTCCTCGTAGGAGCTGGACCATCCACCCAGAAGAAACACCACTCACTTTCTCTCCTAACTCGTGGGCCAGAACTAGTCAGATGGCCCCACCCAAACCCAGCGGGGT
Source organism: Tadarida brasiliensis (assembly GCA_030848825.1). Classification (NCBI taxonomy): domain Eukaryota; kingdom Metazoa; phylum Chordata; class Mammalia; order Chiroptera; family Molossidae; genus Tadarida; species Tadarida brasiliensis. The sequence continues at coordinate 6,423,032 of CM061264.1, forward strand.
GGGGGAAGTGCAATCCTAGCATGTGTCTGGGAGAGAGCTGGAAATATCCAAGATCAACTCTGGGGAACACCAGGGGACACAAGGGGCACCTCCCAAGGACATCTTTAAAAGGAATGTCCTTTTGAGGATTATTTTACACTGAATAAAATTACTAATAAGGTCAAAGGTGGGAAAGGCTGTGGCTCATTCTGGGACTAGCGAGCGGGATAAGTGACGTACAAGGAGGCGCAGCAGAGAGGGGCTTGAGCTGTGGTTTCGGGCAACAGGGCGAGCAAGCACCCCCTTCTCTGCTGTGCCAGTGAGCTCCCTCTATTCTGTCAGAAGCTGTTGAAAGTTTTAAACAGTGCGGTCTGGTAGAAAAGGCAGGAACGTAGTTAATTCATGAACCGCTTCTCACTCATTCTAACTGTGGGCAGCTTCTTTGACCACCTGTGCCTACTTCTACACTGTAAGTCGGGAATGGGACCTCCCTCCCACCACCTTGTTCTGAGGATCATAAATAATGTGAGTGAACGGCCCACTCAATGCCTGCCACACAGGCGCTCAACAATGTGTGCTGATAAATTCATCTTACGCAGGAGCTATGTTTGAGAAAAAGACGACAAGGCAGAACAACTAGAGCTAGGGAGACTCAGGAGGCATTCCCAGGACGGCCTCCCCACCAGCACCTTCCTAAGTATAACCTACAGCTGATGAAAGTCCCTACAGGCTCAGCCCCTGGAGAGCCCTTGTTTTATCCCTTTTATTCAGCAGAAGAGAGAAGTAGTACTATATAGTGATACTGTTCAGTGTAAAACAAAAAGCAAACGAACAAAAACACCTGTTTTTTTTTTTGTTTTTTTTTTTAACAAAAAAGGAAACTTTGAATCAGCCACAGTTGGTAAGTGGATATTTGTCCCTTGATGACCAGCTCACTTCACTTAGCAGAGAGTCTTCCAGCATGTGCCACCTTGAGGCTGAATGATCTCCCCCTGTATGCACGGACCACATCTTGTTCATCCATTCACCTGTTGAGGGTACTTGGGTTGCTGCCATCTTTCTGCTACTGTGAATAATGTTGTCATGAACAAGGGTATACAAGTATCTGTTTGCTTCCTTGTTTTCAACTATTCTGGGTACACACCCAGAAGTGGACTTGCTGGAGCACTCGGTAATTCCAGTTTTAAATCCCTGAGGAACGGCCAATATTGTCTTCCACAGCGGCTGCACCATTTTTACATTCCCACCAACAGAGCACAAGGGTCCCGATTTCCCCACGGCCTCGCCAACACTTGTTATTTTCTGGGTTTTGACAGTAGCCACCCAATGGGTGTGACCACACAAGTTTTATATCAAGTAATTTTATCTTTTTATATTATGTAAGATACAAAAGTAGAAAGAATAGAATAATAAACCCCATGTACTCAGGACTCAACCACTACAACTGTCGGCACAGGACCAGTCTGGTTTGACTTACTCCCATTCCTACCACCAGTTTCGATGATTCTGAAACAAATCCCAGACATCATAAAACTTCACCCCCTCAATACTTCGACATACAACTCTAAAAGATAACGACTCCCTTTAAAACTAACCATAATGGCACTATCACCTAAAACATTCACAATTATTTAATGTCATCAAACATCCAATCAGGATTCATACTTACATTATTTTGGTACATTCCATCCTGAATTCTACTGCTATGAAAGAAAAACTCTAAGCCATTTATTTCATCACCCTTAGAGAACAATGTTTTAGTGGTTTCTACAACTTCCCCCTTTCACATCATGTCTATTACACAGGTTTCTTTATCATGTTCCCCTCTCTGTCTAACTTGCTGAGAGTTTTCTATCATGAATGGGTGTTAGATTTTGTCAAATGCTATTTCTGCATTAATTGATATGATCATGTGACTCTTTTTTAAACATGATATGGTGGGACTTTTGCATGCTGAAACAGCCTTGCACACATGGAATAAATCCCATCTGGTCATGGCAAAAAATTCTTTTTATACATTAAGATTTGACTTTATAGTATTTTACTGACGACTCTTGAACAGCTTTATTGAGATTGTCATTTAAAAATTCTGTCCCCTCAATATATTTCAATTGTTTTGACCTGAAAATTCAACTGACTTGAATATACCCAGTTTTATATAGTCAACATCAAACACGACACGTATTTACTGCGCACCGACTACCTTCCAGGCACTGTGTACTGATTTTGCTTACCATAAAGACTGACCTGCTAAAAGATTTAGCTACATGATTAGGCAAGAGACAGCAACAGTCACGATGCTATTTTTGAGAAATCAGGGTGTGATTATCTCAAATGTGCTTTTAAAAATTAGGATTAAAGAAAAGTGGAATTAATGTTTCTGATACTAAATCTGCCTTAAATATAGCATCCCCAAACCTGAAAGACAAATAACTGGAGGTCCTGAAGTGGCAGGACCTTTTCATGGGCTATTTTGAGAACCTAAAGAAAGCCATGGCCCTGGCTGGTTTGGCTCAGCAGTTAGCACACTGGCCTGTGGACCAATGAGTCGCAGGTTCGATTCCAGTCAAGGGCACGAACCTCGGTTGCAGTTTGTCCCCAGCCCTGGTCGGGTCCTGTGGGAGGTAACCAGTTGATGTGGCTCTCTCACATCGATGTTTCTCTCTCTCTCTCTCTCCTCCTCTCTCCCACTGTATCTGAAGATAAATGGGAAAATATCCTCGGGTGAGGATTAAAAAAAAGAAAGAAAGAAAGAAAGAAAGCCATGAATCCTCTCTGAAGGAAAAAAATGAGAAAACACAAAATACTGGGCAGGAGGTTTTAGGGGCCTCACACCTGCAGAAACCAGTCCAGGTAAGAATCACTATTTCAAGTAGTGAAATCTCCATCAGCTGAGCCTCGGAAACCTGGCATCTTCATCTAGCACAATGAACTGGAAATCAAGTTGGAAAACCAGGTTTCTTTCATGCCGTGGTTCTCAGATTTTACTTGTATTTCACGGTGTTTGGCAGCTACATCTTATCAGTTCCCTGGGAAACAGACCCGCGAGGAAACACAAGTCAGGTGTGACTCTGTCGCTGCATTCTGAGAGGCTGTCAAGGCCAGTGACACAGAGAGGTTCAAAGTAACAAAGAAGATAATGTGATGCTGAGGTGAGAGAGTGGCTTGAATAAAGGGGAGAAGTGCAAGGGAAAAAGACAAACAGTGCTTTTACTGAGAATAAAAAAATAAGGAACTTCCGAGAGGGTTGCTTTCCATGCTCCTCCCCCAGTTATGAACTTTCCAGATGGGCATCTCTGTGATACTGCTCAGTTATGTTATTAAACATCCCTATTGCACTGTTATGAGCAAGATGAAAAGGAAACTGCATAGACAGATAGATGCTGGCTGGGGGGGGGGGGGGAGTGGATGGAGGGGGACAGATGGAGGACGATGATACAAGGAGTCCCTTCTTGAAACAAGTCCCAGGTGTGCTCTGTGGAGGGCAGGGTCTGTGAAGACCTACTTCTGCACAGCCTCCAGTCCAGTACCTGATCCTAGGTCGTCAAGGATGGTGAGCACATTTTACTCAGTACTGTCAGAAAAAATGTGAAATTTTAAAAGACTCCTCCAACAAATGTTTTCTCAAATGTTTACCTTTGCTATCCTTGCCCTGGCCAGTTTGGCTCAGTGGTTAGAGCGTTGGCCCGCGGACCAGAGAGTCCCAGGTTCGGTTCCTGCTAAGGGCATGTATCTCGGTTGCAGTTTGTCCCCAGCCCTGGTTGGGGTCGTGTGGGTGGCAACCATTCGATGTCTCTCTCCCACATCGATGTTTCTCTCTCTCTCTCCCTCCTGCTCTATCTGAAGATAAATGCAAAAAAATGTCCTCGGGTGAGGATAAAACAACAACAAAGAGTGTTGGCCCGAAGACCAAAGGGTCTAGGGTTCCATTCCCAGTCAAGGGCACGTACCTGGGTTGCAAGTTCGATCCCTGGCCCTGGTGGGGTTCGTTCGGGAGGCAACCAATTGATGTGTCTCTCTCGCTTTCCCCCTTCCTCCCTTCCACTCTGTCTAAAAAAATCAATGGAAAAATATCCTTGGGTGAGGATTAACAAAAAAGAAGGCTACCCTTCAGTTACCCATTATCTCATTTTTCTGTCACTCAGGTTTTTATCAAAAGTTATTTAATTTTCAAAGCAACTTAGTTTCATTTTGTAAAGCTTTTCTAGTAAGCAAATAAAAACATTTCACTAGCATGAAATGCAGAAGTCAATTACTTTTCTAACCAAATTGTTTTACTCACTATTAAGAGTTACCCCATACACCCCGGCTGGTGTGGCTCAGTGGTTGAGCGTCGACCCTGCATCAAGAGGTCACTGGTTCGATTCCCGGTCAGGGTACATGCCTAGGATGTGGGCCCGATCCCCAGTGGGGGGCATGCATGAGGCAGCCAACTGATGTTCTCTCTCACTGATGTTTCTATCTCTCTCTTCCTTCCTCTCTCTAAATCAATAAAGAAAAAAAAATTCTTTTTTAAAAGGCGTTACACCATAAAATTAACAGGCCGGGCACCAACCCCAAACATCACCGGTGCCTCAGTGACCTCTGTACTCCTATCTACTTCAGTCTCCTGAGCTTCACGGATCTCCCATATCAACTGAGAGCCTCCTGATGTCACAAATGTGCCGTGACAGTCACTGATGTGGGGACCTCACATCCAGCTACAAGATTTTCAAGGGCAAAAGCTCCTGCATGGCTCTTCTAGAAGTCCCACGAGGTGACAGCGAGGTGGGCAGGAAAGAGTCCTTGGACTCAGGCCTCAGGGTCTCCCCGAGGATTCGGCAGTCATGCTGGGAGGGGTCCAGGTGGAAGTGCTCTGGGGTCACAGGATTTCTCTCAGGTCCCAGTAATGAATACCCTGCAGCCAGCCTTGCTCCCTGGCCAGGGACACCTCCGAGCCCTAGGGCCTGGAGCCCTGCTCGTGGCTACAGTATCCCTGGAAACAGAGGAGGCACTTAGCCTGAATCCCACAGCGCCCCAGAGGTGATGCATAAAGATGGTGTTTGCAGGTCAACATCCCCAGGAAGACGGGATCTTCTCTGACCATCGTGGATGGGCACAGGTTAGGTCCCGAGGGTCCCACGAGGGTCTCCGGTTCCCTCAGGTGGGACTGCTCAAGGGTGAATACTCAGTAGCCATCCTTCAAAACTCAGTTTTGTGAAAAGTAATAAGGGGGGTGAGGAGAGAAAGGGATGGAGTTGGGAGAATGGGTGTTCCTCGTTCAGATGTTTATCTCTGTGGTAAGGAGAGGTGGGAAACCGGAGAAACGTCACTTATTAAAATTGGTATCCTAACAGACGAGGGAAGACCAAACCAGAGAGGGTCAAGAATGTGCCGCAATTCATCCACCACAGCTGTGGTCTGTTACTGGGAAGCGAGGCAGAATATTCTGGACATCTTCCCTCAACTACACCTCCTAGGCTGAACCCTGGAGTCTGAGTCGGTCAGGCTGACCTGGAGCTGGGCAGGTGGGAATGGAACCTTCTTTAGATCTGAGACCCTCACCAACAATGAACATGTGTCAGGAGGCTCACGAATGGAGGCATTTGGAGAGTTCTCTGTAAGAGAAACCGGCAATTTTCACTGTCGCTCTCTTCAATGCTTCCTTGCCTTCTGTGTGCCCCCCACCCCCTCCATCTCCAACCACCCCACAGAGCTAGTCTGGCAGGGTGGGGCTGTTTCTGGTTTCCCCCTTCTAAGATACTGACTCAAAACTGCGATGTAATGTCTAGAATTGCTCACAGGCTACACGATGCAAAACTGCGAACTTGATCTTCACTCCGCTGTCCTCTGCACACACTGCTACCAGGCCCCTGGAGCTTCACCCAGAGTGCACGACTGCCCACCCTGCAGGACGTGCTTCCAGAGTCCCCGGCCCTCGGCACCTGCACATCAAACCCTCCCGCTCCACCTTCCAGCCCCTCCCAATCCAGCCACGACTGGCCAGCTTGTCTGAGAAACTGATGTGAGCTGGGTGCTCAAGAGTGATGATGACCTAAGGTACCCACACTTGCATTTTGCAAAGAACTTCAATGATATACTATAAAAGTAGAAAATAAGATAAGAAACCCCAGCACCCTGCGAGCTGATGAAGAAAAATATTTTTGGAACGGAGTCCTTTAACACCTCTCAGTTCACATCTTGTACGCATGGACGTTATTCAGAGTACCTGTGTTTTTCTGCAACTTTCTACAGAATGGAATGTATAGCACGCCAGGAACAAACCCACCACCAAACCGTGACAGAGCATTTCAACGTGTTGATTTGTAGGCGCCTACTTATCAGTTAACTCTCACAATGCAAGTCGATCAGAAACCCAGTTATGCAAACAAGTGCATGCCACGGTTTCCTGAAATTTCCTACTTCGCAACACTATCAGAAAAGACAGGCTAGGTTTGCCCTTTTCTTTATCATCATCACATTTGTCCTGAAGTAAAATAGGACAGGGCGCTGTCCTGAATCGCAACATAATAGCCCAGCGGTAATTCCCAAGCTCTGCGTGTGCTTTCAGTCTCCTGACCTTCACCCACAATGGAAACTTCATCTTGTGTGGTTCAGCAAAGGGCGCACAGCACTCAAGACCTGCGGACGTTCTCTACCAGTGCGAAGTTCTGAACAGCTGTTACCAAGTACTGCCACGTGCTGACTAGACCTGTCTAATAGATCATGATGCTGGTCAGAAAAATCAACATGCCGTCCTTGCTCCCCTAGTTTTTGTTTCTTTATGAGTTACATTCTTACAATATTAATGATAAGAAGACAAATATTTTTTACACAGAGTTCCTACATTATTGATAAAATAAGGGTTGTAATGTTTTTATAATAAACAGAAAATGGAACGGCTCTCTGTTACTTTGCCACTGAGTCTCTCAAGAAGCACGTTCAGCCCGGCTGGTGTGGCTCAGTGGTTGAGCATCGACCCATGCACCAAGAGGCCGCCAGTTCGATTCCCGGTCAGGGCACATGTCCAGGTTGTGGGCCTGATCCCCAGTGGGGGGCACACAGGAGGTGGCCAATCGATGTTCTCTCTCATCGATGTTCTCTCTCATCGATGTTGCTATCTCTCTCTCCCTCTCCCTTCCTCTCTCTCTAAAAATCAATAAAGGAAAAATATTTTTTTTAAAAAGAAGCACGTTCATATTAGAGAGGGCAGAATCAACATGCCGACGAGGGAACGGAAGTCCAGGGCTGGGAGGACAAGAAAGAAGAAAAGAACATACTTCCCTAAGTGATGCTGGGTGTTTTGAACCCAGGGCACTGAGAAGACGCGCAGACAGAACTGCCCCCTACACTATGGCTGCTCCTTCAGGAAGGTGCCCAGCACAGAACACCTGGTTCTAGCTGGGAAGAAGGACATTTCAAACTCTCCTTCAGTGAGTGTCACTGACCGTGGACAAGAGTCTACATTGGTTTGGGTGCCTTTAGAGAAGGAAAAGAAATCACAAAGAGCTGGAGACATTTTCACAGGAACTAGGTATCCAAACATTTTCTTTTGAGTCATTAGTAAATTAGTCATTAGTGGGGAAGCGGAGTAAGGGCAGCTGAGATTTATGAAGTGTCCAGCACCTGGATTAAAACCTGACTTAGCAAAGCTCGTGGGAAGCTGGAAACAGGGTTCTGGTCTCTGGGCAAGGCACCTGACGAGGTCGCTCCTCATCTCCTTGTGACTGAGAACAAGACGGGGAAACGGAAACTGATGAAAACAAAGACAGGCAGACTTAAATAGGTTTAATGAGCGCCCCAAAAGGCCACTGAACAATGAACCCGGAAACCCGGAAGTTTCTTGTGACCTTCTGAAGGCTCACACTTGGATGGCTCTCTTCACATCACATCTGTGGATGACATGAATGGACAGGCCCTGGCCGGTTTGGCTCAGCGGTTAGAGAATCGGCCTGCAGACCAGAGAGTCCTGGGTTCAGTTCCCGCTAAGGGCACGTGCCTCGGTTGCAGTTTGTCCCCGGCCCCAGTTGGGGTCGTGTGGGTGGCAGCCAGTCGATGTGTCTCTCTCACATCGATGTTTCTCTCTCTCTCTCTTCCCCCCTCTCTCCCTCCTGCTCTATCTGAAGATAAATGCAAAAATGTCCTCGGGTGAGGATTAAAAAAAAAAAAAAGAAAGAAAGACATGAACAGACGGGATGTGGAGTCAGGACTCAAAATTACTTGGCAGAACGGGGTGGCCGATTGCGCGCAGTGAGATAAAATGCCCTGGAGACGAGTGTCAAGGCTAGCGCTGGGAGGAAGCACCGAGTTAGAGGTGTGCAGGACCTGGGGGTTCGGGTTGGACACCATCGGTGTGATGAGGCCACCGAGAAGCTTGGACTGGGGAGCTAGCGCAGGCCACTCCCACTCTGCTCCTGTGCGTGGAGCTCTATCAGACCCTCTGCCCGTCTGAAAGGTGGAATCTACACCACGGGCACACAAGGACAAAGAAACCAGGCAGGCTGGCAGACTTTGGAATCAGAGGCATAAGACCCAACTCAATGTTGAAAGACAAGAACAAAACTTCTATAAAGCCACAGTAATCAAGACAGTGAGGCATGGGTGAGAGAGCAAACAGATCAGTGGACAGAACAGAGCCCAGAACAGACCCACACAATGACAGTCAACCGGTCCTGGACAAAGGAGCACAGGGAACCCAACGGAGCAAAGTCTTTTCAACAAATGGAGCTGAACAACAGGACAGCCACGTGGAAAAGAATGAATCTAGACACAGACCTTACATCCTTCACAAAAATCAACTCAAAATAAATCACAGATCTAAATGTAAAATGTGAAACTATAAATCTCCTAGAAGATAACATAGGAGCAAACCTAGATGACCATGGATAAGGTGATGACTTTTTAGATACAACACCAAAGGCACACGATCCATGAAAGAAAGAAATAAGCTGGACTTAATTAAAATTAAAAACTTCTGCTCCGCAAAAGACAGTATCAAGAGAATGAGAAGACAGCCAACCATAAACTGGGAGAAAATTTTGCAAAAGACACATCTGATAAAGGACTGTCATCCAAAATATACAAAGAATTCAACAGTAAGAAAACAACCAACACAATGTAAAAAATACAGACACCTCATCCACGAAGATATACAGATGGAAGGATGTTCAACATCACATGTCATTAGGGAAATGCAAATTAAAACAACAGTCATACCATTACAGCCCTAATTAGAATGGCCAAAATCCAAAACACTGCCACCACCAAGCACTGGTGAGGATGTGGAACGATGGGGACTCACGCTCTGCTCATATTACCAAAGCTTGGGAGAAATCTAGATACCCTTCAGTAGGGGAATGGATAAACTGTGGTCTATCTAAACAATGGAATACTATTAACACTAAAAAGAAATGAGCTATCAAGCCATGAAAAGACATGGAGGAAACTTAAATGCACACGACTAAGAGAAAGAAGCTGATCTGAAGAGGCTACATACTGTGTGATTCCAACTACGTGAAATACTGCAAATCCATGGAGACAGTACCAGGATCAGTGGCTGCCAGGGGTTGAGGGGAGGGAGGGTGATCAGACAGAACATAGAAGATTTTTAGGGCAGTGAAACTACTCTGTGTGATACTGCAGTGGTGGATACACGTCATCTATCTGTGCAATCCCAGAGAATGTACAGCACTAAGAGTGAACCCTAATGTAAACTAGGACTTCGGGTGATGACACTGTCAAGGTAGGGTCCTCGGGAGTAATGAACGTACCATTGTGGTGTAGTGGGGGAGACCATGCATGTGTGGGGACTGGGGTACATGGAAACTGTACTTTTCCCTCAATTTTTCTTTGAACCTAAAACTGCTCTAAAAAATAAAGTTTATTGAATTTTTAAAAAGCTATATTCATTTTGCCCTGGCTGCTATGGGTGAGCGTCACCCCGTGCACCAAACGATTGCCAGTTCGATTCCCAGTCAAGGGCACATGCCTGGGTTGTGGGCTTGATCCCCGGTAAGGGGTGTGAAGGAGGCACTAGTCTATGTTACCCTCTCACATCAGTTTCTCTCTCTCTCCCTTCCTCTCTCTCAAAAATCAATAAACTATTTAAAAAAAAATAAACAAAAGCTATGTTCATTTTATGTAACATGAATTTTATCTCAATTTAAAAATATGTTTTGATTGATTTTTTTTTTTTTTTTTAGAGAGAGCCAGGGAGGGAGAGAGATACAAACGTCGCTTTGAGAGAGACAAATCAATCGGTGGCCTCCCTCGCACCCCCTACTGGGGATGGAGCCAGCAACCCAGGCACGTGCCCCGACTGGGAATCCAACCTGGACCTCTCAGTCCATGGATGACACTCAATCCACTAAGCCACACCCACCGGGCAGCTCCCCCCGCCCCCATTTTAAAATTGAGTTAGCCTGGCTGGTGTGGCTCAGTGGATTGAGTGTCACCCATGGACTGAAAGGTCCAGGTTGGATTCCCAGTCGGGGCACATGCCTGGGTTGCAGGCTCCGTCCCCAGTAGGGGGCGCGAGGGAGGCAACCAATGGATGTGTCTCTCTCACATTAATGTTTCTCTCTCTCTCCCACTCTATCTGAAGATAAATGGAAAAAATATCCTCGGGTGAGGATTAAAAATTTTTTTTGGTTTAATCCTCCTAACAACCCTATGATATAGGTACTAACATTAACATCCTCCTCTTACAGATGAAGAAACTGAGGCAGAGAGAGATTAAGTAGCCCGTTCGACAGCACAATGCAAGTGAACAGCAGAGCTGGGGTTTGACCCCCAAGAGTTTAGTTCCAGAGCCCATGTTCTTAACCATTCCACTACACTCCCAGGGTGCCAGCCTTTCTTCTGTGGGGACCCAGAGGCAGATGTCCTGACAATGAATGCTGCCCTACAAGAAGAAAGGGGTTCCCTGACTGGATGAGCTCGGGCACAGAAAAACTCACAGTAGAGAGGACACTGAGGCCAGTGCTCACTGAAGGGAGGAAACACCAAAAACTGCACTAGATATTTCTACAGCTCTTGTACAATCCAAAGCTGTGATCTGAACACAGTGTGCAAATTTCTGAGACATTCCCATAAAAAGTGCTACAAGATTAATAAGAATGTAACTTTGTTAATACAATGTATACTTTCTCCAGAACTTTTAAAACTCCTCTGCAATGTTATAAACTTTCCTGACTCAGCTGCACACAAAAGGTTTGTAACAAGTCACTCAAAGTTACAGTTTCTGAATATTATTACAGAAAGACACAGGGTTAAAGACACTCTCAGCCAATCTCTACTATATTCCTACTTTTCATATTCTGAGCTACAAAAATATCATACCGACAATAAAACTGCAATTGTTTTTCTCTTTGGTAAATGGGTTTATTGAGCCACATGATATCCAAAATACCATCCATTTCTAGAACTCTAGCCATATAATTCAGAAGCTGATTTTTAAAGATAGATTGGCAGACTTTTGAAGTTTAGGGGCTTAAAAGTACTTAATATTCTAATGCAATGATACCAGAGATTATTTAAGCAGGAAGACAAATAGCCAGATTTTATTTTTTTTAAACTTTTGCTCTTTAAAAAAAAAAAAATGTTTTTTTTTTCTTTATTGATTTTAGAGAGAGAGGAAGGGAGAGGGAGAGAGAGATAGAAACATCGATGAGAGAGAACATCAACTGGCCGCCTCCTACCCGCCCCCCACTGGGGATCAGGCCCACAACCTGGGCATGTGCCCTGACTAGGAATCAAACCAGGACCTCTTGATGGGTGGGTCGACGCTCAACCACTGAGCCACACCAGCCAGGTCAAATTGCCAGATTTTAAAAGCACAGGCAGAACTTTGCATATAAGGGGAGAAAGGGTTAGATGACCTCGCAAGGGGAAACTGGAGTTGTGGGATATAGTCTAGCCAAGAACTAGATCACGGGTAAATAAGAACAATGCAAAACAAACAAACAAACGACCATTCCCCACACAGAGAAACAGGGCAGGTGCAAGCCCATGCATGACTTATTCCAGATTCTGAGAAAACGCCCAATGATTTTTCAGAAAAATAAAGCAAATAGCAGTAAGTACAGGTTTCTCTTACTGTGGTAGTTATAAAAAGTGCTTTTACAATGAAAACAGCCATTTAAAGATCTCGAAAGGGCCATATTGTGATTTTTTAATTTAAACCATGATTTTTTCCCTAGATCTCATGCTACAGAAAATGCTAATATGGGAAGAGTCTACTACCAAAGAATTAACCCGAATAAACCCGATTTTAACATCTACGTACACTCTCATCTATCCTATCTTCTCCCCCATTAAGAATGTGTCCTTTAGCCCTAGCCGGTTTGGCTCAGCGGTTAGAGCGTCGGCCTGCGGTCCAGAGAGACCCGGGTTCGGTTCCCGCTGAGGGCATGTACTTCAGTTGCAGTTTGTCCCTGGCCCTGGTTGGTCGTGCGGGTGGCAGCCACTCGATGTGTCCCTTTCACGTCGATGTTTCTCTCTCTCTCTCTCTCTCTCTCTGTCTCTTCCTCTCTCCCTCCCACTCTATCTGAACAAAAAAAAAAAAAAAGAATGTGTCCTTTAATAAAATTAAAAACAAAACCAAAAGTAATAATCCAGACAAACATGGAGGTACTGCTGGCCCACGTCTAGGGCCCCTCACCCATGGCAGCAGGGGTGTGCTGTTCACTGTAGGCAAATCCAGGTCTAGAAGGAGGGCGCTTAGCTCTATGACTTTTTTTTTCTTTATTTTTATTGTTGACACTATTACAGATGTCCCCATCCTCTCCCATTTGCCCACCTCCACCCAGCAGCCCCCTCCCCCTCACCATTACCACCCTGTTGTCTGTCTCTATGCATTATGCATATATGTTCTCTGGCTAATCCCTTCACCTTCTCTATCCACCCGCCCCCCTCCCCTCTGAGATCTGTCACTCTGTTCCATGTATCCATGCCTCTGTTTCTATTTTGTTCATTAGATTCCACATGTAAGTGAGATCATATGGTATTTGTCTTTCTCTTACTGGCTTATTTCACTTAGCATGATAATCTCCAGGTCCACCCACGCTGTTCCATGCCCGTCTTCTCACTCAAGAAAGCAAGTGACAGTGTAAATGACAGATGTGGTTATAGGAATCAGTTCAATTAACTCTAATTTCTTTTTTATTTTTATTTTTTTTATTGAGAGAGGGAAGGAGAGAGAGATAGAAATATCAATGTGAGAGAGAAACATTGATCAGCTGCCTCCTGCACACCCCCTACTAGGGACAGAGCCTGAAACCTGGGCATGTTCCCTGACCAGGAATTGAACTGGGACCTCTCAGTCCATGGGACGAAGCTCAATCCACTGAGCCACACCAGCCGGGCTCATTTCTTTTTGTAAGTGAATCATTTGCAAGCTTTCCTCTGCTACTTCAGCTATCATTTAGAAGCAAAATCACAGGTGATGCAGCCCCCAACTGTCTTGTGACATCAACCACTGCCCAACAGCAGCAGTTATCAGAATGTGGTCTGAGGACTCCTAGAGGTCCCCAAGACTTTTTCAGGGGGTCCACAGAGCCCTCCCTTTTCCAGCTATGTATCTGTGTGAGGCTGAATTTTCTTCATCTCCTTCAACCAAACAACATAGCAACGGACTGAACAGCATCCTGCTGTCTTCTCCTAAACCCATGTTAATGAGATTATCAGAAATGTAAAACAATGCCAGCCTTCCTACTACATTGTCTTTTGTTTTGGAAAATATAGTTAGTTTCATTAAAAGTATGTTGTTACCATCTAATGGGTTTATCACTGCTATTTTAATAGGGTCTCAGTTCAATTTCTAATCCAGCCCACATAAACACAAGCTCTCTGGGGTCCTCAATAACTTTTGAGAGTACAGGGGTCCTGACACTGAACAGTCTGGGAACCCCACAGATCCTACCACATCCCTCTAAAGCAGCGGTTCTCAACCTGTGGGTCACGACCCCTTTGGGGGTTGAATGACCCTTTCACAGGGGACGCCTAAGACCATCGGAAAACACATATTTCCGATGGTCTTAGGAACTGAGACACCGCTCCTCTATCCGTCTCCAGGCAGGTCCGCCCACATGCAGATACGCCCACATACAACATGAGGAACTGTATTAAAGGGTCGCGGCATTAGGAAGGTTGAGAACCACTGATCTAAAGGATTACTGTACCCACCATACCCGGGAAGCATGTATATGAATGACACTGAGAACATTATAAAACACCCTGTATAAAATAAATTCATTTTGTTTAAAACTCTGACTGCGTACATAAATTTTTACAAGGGAAAAAAATCTAGAGACACACAAAAGTATTAAGGCTGATTATCTCAGAGAGGCAGTATTTTAGGTCATCATAACTTATTCTTTTTTAAAAAAATTTTTTTCCCTTTATTGATTTGAGAGAGAGAGGAAGGAAGAAGAGATAGAAACATCAATGAGAGAGAATATCGATTGGCTGCCTCCTGCACGCCCCCCACTGGGGATCTGGCTCACAACCTGGGCATGTGCCCTGACCAGGAATTGAACTGGTGACCTCTTGGTGCATGGTCGATGCTCAACCACTGAGCCACACTGGCCAGGCTTAACTTATTCTTGTTTGCTCTAAATTGTACTTTTTCTACAGTAAGGAGTTAGGGGTACACCTGGAGCAGCATTTCCCAAAGTGTGTCCCATGGAACACTGGTGCCCGAGATGCCTCAGGAAGAGTCCATGATTGAGTTAGTTGCATAAATGCTGACCCTACTCACTAATTCTTCAACACACACGAGGACGCTACATGTCTGGCAAGTCCTGCAGTAATGAAACCTGTTTAACATATTTCTCAAACTTAGGTGACCAGCAGACCCCTTGAACCAAATAACACCTGTCCATGTGACATATTTAGGGAAACACTGCCTTAGAGATCAACTTGTCACCCGTATTATAACAATTCGAAGAGGCCTGCAATTAGCTGATCCTTTATCATAATCGTTAGAAGTCACATGTCACCGTTATTTAGCATGGGTGACTTATAGTAAACGACACATAGAAATCCAATCGAGACTATTTGGAGGTGGTGTAAAATACATTTCTTACTTTTTCTTTAGTAAAATACCTCTATACAAAAGAGTAAATTTGATACAGATTTAGGAGTTTAAAAAATTCGCCCTGGCTGGTTTTGCTCAGCGGTTAGAGCGTCGGCCTGCGGTCCAGAGAGACCCGGGTTCGGTTCCCGCTAAGGGCATGTACTTCGGTTGCAGTTTGTCCCCGGCCCTGGTTGGTCGTGCGGGTGGCAGCCACTTGATGTGTCCCTTTCACATCGATGTTTCTCTCTCTCTCTCTCTCTCTCTTCCTCTCTCTCCCTCCCACTCTATCTGAACAAAAAATGAAAAAATGTCCTCGGGTGAGGATTAAAAAAAAAAAAAAAATTCAATGAACAGTTTTAAACAGCAATTCTTTTTTTTTTCTTAATTTTTTATTTATTTAACTTTTTTTATTAGTTTATTTTTGTTACAGATGTTTCTCTTTACTCCCCCATTGACACTCTCCTCCCGATCCCGTCCCCCGCCCCACACAGCATTGTTGTCTATGTCCATTGGTTATGCATATATGCATATAAATTCTTTGGCTTCTCTCTCCCTGCCCCGCTCCCCAGGTTTGTCAGTCTGAACCCTACTTCTATGTCTCTGGGTCTATTCTGTTCATCATAAATAGCAATTCTTAAGTGAAATTTTCTTTGATGAAAAATATTAAGTACATTGACCATGAGTCATTCCTTGAGAAATATTACTAAGTATTCTGGAAAGGATGACCTGCACAGAGACAGTTCCGGTGTGCTGGCCACACAGCCTGCAGAGGGCCCGAGTTTTCAGAAAGCCCACTGTCTGGCCATGCCTCTCCTCCAGTTCGCCTGCCTCCAGGTCCCCCACTCCTAAGCACGTGGGCACATGGGTCTTGGGTCTTGCTGGCCCTCCCCCCATCTCCTCCCTCCTGCTTCCTGTCTTCCAGTTCAAGATCACAAGAAACAGGCCACACCCCTCCTCCTGTCTCAGGCTGGGTCACTCAGAAGCCAAGTCAAGGGCTCCTCCCTCCTTCTCAACCTGTCTCTCACTGCCTCTCCGTTCCACCGGGCCTACAGGTGCCTGACCATGCCTGATGCCCTCCAATCTTTTAAAGCCACTCTTCTACTTCAAGGCCTACTAACTACAAAATGTTAACGAGCACTTCCTTGTCAGTTTATATGATTATTAATACAGTGATGGGCGTGTGCTGTGGTTTACTGCAAATCTGCCCAATTTTCGCGTGTTATGGGTTAAACAGGTTTCTGACAATCACTTTTGAAGCTTAAATAATTTATAACAACGTTTCCAGGGGAAAATACAATTTGAGTTCCAAGATGAATTCTTAATAGATCAATATGAATTGGTTTCTCAGGTCACCTGGGAATCAGAAACGGGTCCCAAGGAAACAATACATCAAGACAGAGCTAGGCTAAGGCAGCTGACAGACCGTCACTAGACGACAGCAACAGAGCTGAGGTGGTCAAGGAATCAGCCACGGTGAGTTCACGTGACTCGGGCAACCAAATCTGAGAACAGAGATCCCATTTCAGGAGAAAAATCTCAATCCGACCAGAATGGACTGATGTTTGTTAGCCAGCACCAGGGGTTTCTCAGATGTCTATCACAGGGGTTCTGTCACTGCCCACTGCACCAGCTTGCCTCAGTTTACCTGTCTACACTTGGGTTTCCAAAGATGAGAAGGTATAGTCACGACTGCGCTATTCCAAAATAAGGCTGTTGCCCCAAATCCCTTTCTGCTCCCCTTCAGCACTCAGATGAGTTTCTAGATAAAACAGGATCTCGGGAAAGCCTTTTCCCTTTCAGGTCTAACCAACCAAAACCTAGCCTAATGGCTCATATCTGCTTTCTCACTGCCCCTGGCTTCACTCTGTCCATCAGCACTGAAAACCACATCTGCATATATTTAATAAGAAAAAGAACTCAACAAAGACACATTTTCCTTATGCATTACTTTTTTACAGGAGTAAAAAATCTCAAACCTTTCAAGAATACTCAGAAAGAAAAATTCTAGGAAAAAAAATGGGGTTAAGAAACTTTTATCAACTGAATAAGCAAACACGTATTAATCACTGGCATTTATGACCAGTCTAAGACATTTCATAGAACAAACTTTAATGTTGCTATTAATACGTCATCATTAGGGGAACAGCTTTGTAATGAAATTATCTCATTGGTACTTGTTCCTCCAGTTAGTAAGGTTTAAAAAGATCAGATTTCATATATAAAATAAAAAAAAGCATTTATGTCATTTTCTAGCCTAGGCTTTAAATATTTCGAAGATGCTTACTAGTTGCTTCTTTTAATTAAGCCAGAGGAGGCTCCACACACTTAGGAATGGACTTTTTAAACTGTTGCCAAATGAAAATGCTCTATTCAGGAATCCTGGGCAGATATTAATGGATACTTACAAAGAACTCAGAAGCAAGATCAGAAACGTTGCCGATTCAGGGCTTTACAATCCAGGCTGCGGACTATCAAGGTGCCCTAACATTAACACAGCACCAGCAACTGAGGTGCTCAAGCACTGTGCACGGCTGCTGCCCACCTCCTAGTCCCTGTACCATTCCTCCGATAACTGTAGCTCAAAGTGAATGGGGCCTAGGGAGAAAATGAAATGTAAGCCCGTGCATTCTGATACTTATTAGCTCTCCTGATAAGTGTTTGAAATGCATGGCAAAAAAAAAAAGGGGGGATTATCGGAGAATTTTTTTTATTTATTTATTTAAATCCTCACCCGAGCATATTTTTTTCTATTTATCTTCAGATAGTGGGGGAGGGAGGGAGGGAGAGAGAGAAAAAAAAAAGGGGGGAGAAAGAGAGAAACTGATGTGAGAGGGACCAGGGCTGGGGACAAACTGCAACCCAGGTACGTGCCCTTGACTGGAATCAAACCCGTGACTCATTGGTCCGCAGGCCGACGCTCTAACAGCTGAGCCAAACCGGCCAGGGCCATCAGAGAATTTTAATTATTTCTGTTATCCTTATTACTAAGTCCATAAGTAATAGGAAACCGGCATGAATTAGTCAAGGCATTTTAAAGGTAAACATAACCCGCTTGCTGCAAAGGCTCTAAATCCCCCAATCAAAAGCAACCCTGTTCCTCAATTAGCCTCCACTGTCTACTGTGAACTTAGTGTAGTCTGTCCTTTGTCAGGTGCTGGGGACAGAGAATAAGCCTTCCAGTGAAGGGAGAGAGCATCAGGGGGGAGTGGCCCCAGGGGGCTGTGCATCAGCTGGCTCACTGGAAAGGGTGCCCCGAGGACCACGGGCTCTGGCTACCATTTCGGGCCAGGCCCGCATTCTGACTATGAAGACTCTGCAGTACGAGTCTGTCAATATCCAGGGCCGGTGTCCTGAGTGTGACGAGCCCCACGCTTGGTTTAATGCTTTTGCCCTCTTGAAATTCTTAGTTTTTGAACAAAGGGCCCTGCACTTTGATTCTGCACTAGACCCCATGTATTATGCAGCTGGCGCTATCAATATTCGTCACTGACGACATCTAGAATATGCAAAATTAAATGTGACTGGACTCTGCATTTAAGATGGAATAAATTATGTTCTTTAAAGGCTACTTATACAAATCATTGTTAAGTTTTACACACTTCAATTTAAGTTTATGACATTGAATCGTTTTTTCTTGGTTGTCCTTAAAATGAAAGTACTGTATTATATAACAAACATTTTTGCAGTATTAGGAAGAGCCCAGAATAAATGTGTCTTTGTTAGACTTTAAGTAGGTATTAAACAAAGATGACATTCATTTTTATTGAGTTTTAAAACTTCACTTTGAATCTAAAGACATATTTCTTCTAACTATTTTATACTATGACTGAAAATTAAGTAAGTAATGAATAGTAAATTAAAGAATAAAAATCAAAGAACCAGCCCTGGCCAGGTGGCTTAGTTGGTTGGAGCATTGTCCCATTCACCAAGGGTTAAGGGTTCGATTCCCAGTCAAGGCACATACCTGGGTTGCAAGTTCAACCCCTGTTCGGGTGCATACGGGAGGCAATCAATTGATGTTTCTCTCTCACATCGATGTTTCTCTCTCAAATCAATAAAAATATATCCTCAGGTGTGGATTAAAAAAAAAAAAATCAAAGAACCAGACAAAATAATATACTTTAACAAAGCACACATTTTAGCCAATTAGTATACCAAGAATTAAATAAAGAAATGTAATTTTCTAAACTAGTTGCAGTTTCAGAATTCTAGTGATTCTTCTAGTCCCTTACATAAAGTTAAACTGGACCCAGAACCCAGACAGTCACTCTGCCTGTGACTGTGACTAGGCTGGTCCCTGTCACTCAGCCTGCAGCACTGCACCAGCTCACTCCTCAGGTCAGAGCCAGAGGTCGGGCCAGCTCTGGACCACAAATGCAGCTTGGCTTGGTCTTTCTTAAAGTGATAGGTGGTAACAACAAAGAGCTGCAGGGCTGGATGTCACCAAAGATTTGAAGGATTGATAAGATTTAGTCCTAAGGAAAGCTGACTCAAGGCTCAAACAATGTTTTAAAGAAAAGGGTTGCTTTGTGTGCGAGCAAGTGCCCAGGCTGACTGACGGGACGTGTGAAGGCAGGTCTGTTTGACGGGAAGGCTGCTTACGTGGAGAGGACAAACTTTTCAAAGCGCTTTTCAACCCAAAGTCTAAGGTCCTGGGTAGGAATGATATGGGAGATACCGGCAAAGGAAGAAGCTGGTTGGATAAAGTGCCAGTTTGTCCCTAGAGCAGGAAAAAAGTCAGTGACTTAAAACTCTAATAAGGAAACTCTCAAAGGTCGCTGGTTCGATTCCCAGTCGGGGCACATGCCCAGGTTGCGGATTCAATCCCCGATTGGGGTGCGTGTGGGAGGCAACTGATCCATGTTTCTCTCTCACATTGATGTTTCTCTCTCCCCTTCCTCTCTAAAATAACTAACTAAATACAAATAAATCAACAGAAATCTGACAACTGTGAATTATGTATCTAGTTAGAAAGATGCTCCTGGAGTAATCTGAGGTCAAGAATGAATGTAGGATGGTGCAGCCACTGTGGGAAACAGTCTGGCAGTGTCTCAAAGTGTTCAGCAATTCCCCTCCTAGGTATAGGCTCAAGAGAACTGAAAACACATGTCCACACAAGAACCTGTACACAAAAGTTCACAGCAGCCACAAAGTGGAGAGCAACTCCAGCGTCCACCAGCGGACGAGTGGAGAAGCAAAGGGGGAATGTCCCCAGACGGAACACTGCCTTGGTCTGCTTGGGCTGCTGTGACAAAGCAACACACTGGACGGCTCATCAACAACAGACATTTATTTCTCACATTCTGGAGGCTGGACCCAAGATCAAGGTGCCAGGAAATCTGGTGTCTGGTGAGAGCTCATTTTCTGGTTCTTCGACAGCTGTGTTCTCGCTGTGTCTGCACTTGGTGGACAGGGCAAGGGACATCTCTGAGGTCTCTTTTACAAGGACACTAACCCCATCCATGGGGGCTCTGCCCTCGTGACCTAATCACCTCCTCAAAGTCCACCTCCAAATACTGTGACGTTGGGGGTTAGGTTTTGACATATAAATTTTGGAGGGACACAAACCTATAGCAAATATTATTCAGCCATAAAAAGAAATAAAGTTCTGCACAAGCTATAACATGGATGAATCCTGAAATCGTCACGCCAAGTCAAAGAAGCCAGTCACAAAAGGCCACGTATTGTGTGCTTCCATTGCTGACATGCCCAGAACAGGCAGATCCAGATTAGTGGTTGCCAGGGGACAGGGGAAGGGGAATTCGGAGTGACAGCTAAGGGCTATGGGGTTTCTTTTTGGGGTGATGAAAACAACTGAAGTTAGATAGTGGTGATGGTTGCACACTGAACTGTGTACTTTTCAAAGGGTAAATGTTATGGTGTGTGAATTATATTTCAATAAAGCTGTTTAAACATTTTTTTTTCAAAGAGTAGATGTAGGGCCCAGCCAGTGTGGCTCAGTGGATTGAGCGTCGTCCCATAGACTAGGAGGTCCCTGTTTGATTCCTGGTCGGGCACATGCCCGGGTTGCAGGCTCGATCCCCAGTGAGGGGCATGTGGGGGGCGGCCGATCCATGTATCTCTCTCACATTGATGTTTCTATCTCTCTCTCCCTTCCTCTCTCTCTAAAAAAATCAATTAAAAAAAAAGAAAGAGTCGCCCTTGCAGGTTTGGCTCACTGGTTAGAGCGTCAGCCCGAGGACTAAAGAGTTGTGAGTTCAATTCCGGTCAAGGGCAGGAACCTCAGTTGTGATCTGATCCCTGGCCCTGGTCGGGGTCCTGCGGGAGGCAACCAATCAATGTGTCTCTCTCACGTGGATGTTTCTCTCTCTCCTCCTCCCACTCTATCTGAAGATAAATGGAAAAATATCCTCAGGTGAGGTTAAAAAAGAAAAAGGGTAGATGTAGGAAAAGAAAGTCATCTTTTGTTCTAAACAATGAGTTTAAGAAATTATAGATCAAGGTAGACTTGAAAAGTCACAGACTCTAGAAGTTCTTGTCACAAGAGTCAGACTGGCCCAAAACAGATGACTGTAAGGTAATATTCATGTCGGACCAAAGGTTACAAAACAACATGACTCTTCCTTTACTATGCTACCAACCACCTACTTCTTACAGGGGTTTTGGAATGGAAGGAAGGTAGTTTTCAGATGTGTTTTATAGGTTTTTAAGATGTTCTAAATTCAGTTACTTTGAAATAACTGAATCTTCGCCTAGAACTTTAAAAATAAAAAAGCCTTAGCAACAGATTTAGTGACAAAATTTAATCTAATAATATCAACCTACAGCTAAATGAGAAAATGAGCAAAAATATTCCTGAAACAGGGAAGAAAGGACCCATCAAATCAGGAACAAGTACACGCCACACTCCACTTCCCAGGTGGTGGGGGCTCTGTGGGAAAGCTGGCACCCTGCGTCAGCCTGACTCCGGGCAGGGAGCTGTCAGAGTTTGAGGTTCCTATCCCTGGACTGCACTGTCTCTACTGGTGTCAGTTTTTTGTTTTTTATCCTCACCTGAGGACATTTTTCCATTTTTTGTTCAGATAGAGTGGGAGGGAGAGAGAGGAAGAGAGAGAGAGAGAGAAACATTGATGTGAAAGGGACACATCGAGTGGCTGCCTCCCACGCAACCAACCAGGGCCGGGGACAAATTGCAACTGAGGTACATGCCCCTAGCGGGAACTGAACCCGGGTCTCTCTGGACTGCAGGCCGCTGAGCCAAACCATCCAGGGCTGGTGTCAGTTTTGAGGGTTGTTTTTTGAACAGTGCAAGAACACAACACTGCATAAATCATCCCCACCACTCTTTTTTTATTTTTTAATCCTCACCCGAGGATATTTTTTCCATTGATTTTTTTTTTTTAGATGGAGTGGAAAGGAGGAAGGGAAAGAGAGACAGACAGAGAGACAGAGAGAGAGAAACATCGATGGAGCAAGACACACCGATTGGTTGCCTCCCGCACAACCCCAACTGGGGCCAGGGATCAAACCTGCAACCCAGGAATCGAACCCGAGACTCTTTGGTCCATGGGCCGATGCACTGAGCCAAACCAGCCAGGGCCATTCCCACCCCTCTTGAATCCATAGCCCTGAAGCTCTGCATTTTATAACAAATCAATATCTTAAATTTCATTTATAAAAAGATACAATATGCCCTGGACAGTTTGGCTCAGCGGTTAGAGCGGAGGCCCACGGACCAGAGAGACCCAGGTTTGGTTCCCGCTAAGGGCACGTACCTCAGTTGCAGTTTGTCCCCCGCCCTGGTTGGGGTCGTGTGGGTGGCAGCCAGTGGATGTGTCTCTCTCACATCGACATTTCTCTCTCTCTCTTCCTCCCTCTCTCCCTCCCGCTCTATCTGAAGATAAATGCAAAAATGTCCTCAGGTGAGGATAAAAGAAAAAGATACATTTCTTCAAATACCTCTGCTCTCACCAAATGAGGACCACAGAAAAAGCAAGGCCTATATAAAAGCATAATGATTTAAAACCTCAATTAACCAGAACATATGAGAAATAAACACTGGATGATTTCTGGGATAATCCAATCTCCTCTTTTGTTTCAACTCTCATAAATGAAAACCTTATCCAAAAAATGACATTTTCCTGCCTCAGAAAGCAATAATAAAAATAATCCAATCCTTTTTCATGTCCTAAAGTTTTAACATCCCTCAGGTTCCTCGTTTTAAACATGAAAAGTTGGTTTAATAAACTTAAATAAATCCTGACAGTCGCATCATGGAATCACAGGATTTTCTTTTTTATTTATTTGCAATTTTTTTTTTTAATCCTCACCATAGGACACTTCTGCATTTATCTTCAGATAGAGGGGGAGGGAAAGAGAGAGGAAGAGAGAGAGAGAAACGTCGACATGAGAGAAACACATCGAGTGGTTGCCACCCACACGATCCCAACCAGGGCCGGGGACAAACTGCAACCAAGGTACGTGCCCTTAGCGGGAACCAAATCCGGGTCTCTCTGGACCGCAGGCCGATGCTCTAACCGCTGAGCCAAACCGGCCAGGGCCCGGCCAGGGCTCTTATTTGCAATTTTTATTTATTTATTTTTGATACAGATGTTTCTCCTTTTCCCCCCTAGACATTGTTGTCTATGTCCATGGGTTAGATTAAGGAGAATACTGAAGTCTATATTCAAAAGACTTTTTCCTCAAAGTTGCTTCTGAAGAACAAGGTAACAAATTAAGAAAACATTTTCTAAAATGGCATGGGTCCTAGCTGGTTTGGCTCAGCAGCTGGAGCATTGGCCCTTGGACCAAAGAGTCGTGGGTTCAATTCCAGTCAAGGGCACGTACCTCGGTTGCAGTTAGTCCCTGGCCCTGGTCGAGGTCGTGCGGGAGGCAACCAGTCTATATGTCCCTCTCACGCTGATGTTTCTCTCTCTCTCCCTCCCTCCCTCCTACTCTATCTGAAGATAAACAGAAAAATATCCTCAGGTGAGGATTAAAAAAATAAGTAAAATAAAATAAAAACTAAAAAGGTGGAGAATTACAGTATTTTTTTAATGGACTCAAAGTGGTAACCACAGAGCTACAACCTTCAAAAGCTGCTATTGATTTTTATGATCTAATATTTCCAACACTGCAATCGTGACCTAATTACCTCCTCAAAGCCCCACCTCCAAATACTGTAACATTAAGGGTTAGGTTTCGACATGTGAATTTTGGAGGGACACAAACCTACAGCAAATATTATTCAGCCATAAAAACAAATAAAATCCTTGAAAAATTATCTACTGATAAATTCTGATACCCATGTTGCAGAATTTATGTTATTTCACTCTTATGTCTATAATGCCCTTTTCAGTACATAACATTTATCTGTCAGATGAAAACAGGATACACATTTGCAAACAGACCAAACACCCTTCCATCTTGGGGCATATGTTCTAGTGAGACCGACAATAAATAAAATAAGCAAATAACAAAGGGTGTCAGAGTAAGCGCTATGGGAAAAAGGAAAACTGAAGCAGGGAGGGAGGATTCAGGGGATGGGGAGAGGGATAAAATTTCAAATAGTAATAAACCTTCCTGAGAAGTCTGCATACAAACAGAAAAATAAGCCAATATTATTTATTTAGCTTTGAGATGCATTACACGCTCGCATTTGGGTTTTTTAATATTCATGGAAGCTATTTTCTCTATTTCATTTTGTTTCCTCATAATTGACTGGAGAGAAGGCAGGCAGCCTAGGTTATGCCATGGATATTTCTCCTAATATTTTGGTTTACTTGATGTTTTTTAAGAACTATAGCTACAACTAAAGTGAAATTTAGGATTCTCCATAAAACAATTAATTAATAGTCAAAACGCAATTTATTTTTTAAATGTTTTTATTGATTTATGTATTTATTTATTTTTTAGAGAGAGAGGAAGGTAGAGAGAGATAGAAACATCAATGTGAGAAACATCAATGTGAGAAACATCAATGGGCTGCCTCCTGCACACCCCCCACTGGGGACTGAGCCCAAAACCCAGGCATGTGCCCTAACAGGGAATGGAACCAGGAACTCTCAGTCCATGGGACGATGCTCAATCCACTGAGCCACACCAGCCGACATCAATTGCATATTTCTCTCCACAAATTGCATATTTACATAAAAAATTAATTTGTAACATTTCAAAATGAAATTGTTTTATCAGCATTTCATGCAATATTCATGAAACCTTTTCTTACTTGCAAGCTGAAAAAATAACAAATGTAACAGAATAACTGATGTTTAAATGTTTTTATTTAAGACTAAGAATTTTTAGGAAAGCTTAGAGAAAGTTAGCAAATTACAAAGGACTCAAGTCATCTTTCACATAAGACTTCTGTTAGTGCGTCACAATGAAGATATTTGATATTGAAATTTATACTGTTTAAGTTATCTCAATAATGCCAATGGGCTAATTAACCCATTTGCTAACTCAACAATGAGTAACAAATGTAGGTGAACAGACAAAAAAAGAAAAAAAAGGATTTTAACAGGAAATGTCATCACTGACTAAACTAAATACTTGAACTATTCCCCAAATACCCAACCCCATGCACATACTTAAAAAATGTGTTTGTCCCAAGAGAAGCAAAGCTTGGACATTTTTGCTTGGATATATTAGACTTTCAGACCTCCATCCCACATCTGGAAAGAACATTTCAAACTTAACTTGATGTAACTTTTCAAAATCAAACTGAAAGCAATTCGATACTTTGTCTAAGATCTGAATTTGACAGAATCAACAGAATGTTAGAAATGAAATAAAGGAAGTACTCAAAGTTTATCGTCCTCCAAGTGAAGAAAGTAACATGGAACAAAAGACGCATTTGCCTCTTCTGCCCTTTAGATTGTTAACACCATAGTTCTCTCCATATGTCATGCCAAGGAAGAGAAAATGAGAATTTTTTTAAAGCTTGCTAAATTGAAATACAACCATTTCATCTAGACTTGCATCAACCCTACCTCACCCCCAAATTTTTTAAATTAAAAAAAAAAAATCAGAAAAATAGATCCAAGTACTCTATAAACTACACCTGGATTACTTTGCTCCAAGGCCAAGGAAAACGGTTCCGATTCCAAGATCCATTCGGAAGCATATATCTGCAATGCGTAAGCTTTTCGTTGGCAAGATCAGTCAATATCAGAAAGCATGTAACATTTAAAAGGTTAAACGGATGAAGGTTGAAACAACAAAATAACCAATTCACTAAGAAAGATTTGTGGCAAAGTAACCACGAAATAATTTCGGCCCTAAGGAATCAAAGAGGGCTTTCTTGTTTCTGTTGAGACCATCGAAGCCTCTGCACGATCTCAAGTACTGTCAGGAAAAGGTGCACCAAGGCGTCGGGGGTGTTGGAGACGAAGATTTCTAACACAGGGCGAGACCGCGGTCGTAAACCTCATCACGATCTCACCTTTGGGTGAAAAGGTAGGAGGGGGGCAAGAAGTTTCAGCTTCTGCTCGTTTGCTGAAAGGACCCTGGGAGGAGGAGGAAAAGGGCGAAGATGCGGCGTCCGCGGTGCAGACTCGGGATCTTGGAAAGGGATGCGGAGGAGTGGGCTCTTATGTAAGCACACACCGAAAACTGTGCGTGCACCCGCAGCCCCATGCACATCGGAGACACAACACACGTACACGGCATCTCCCCCGGGGGTGCAGCCCCAGCCTGCGGGCGCTGACGAGGAAGGTGGACCGACCCTTCTGCCGGTCTGCACGTCCCCCAAATCGGCGCCGCCACCACTCGGGGCTGCGATGGGGGCGGCCGGGACCCAGGTGCCCTGCCCGGGACGGAGCCCGGCTCCCCCGGGCGCCTGCAGCGCGCGCCCACGGCCTCCTGCGCCCCGAGCCCCGCGTCCCCACCCGGCTCCCGGCGCTCGGCCCCGACCCGGCCCCGGCGCTTACCTCGCGCGGCCCAGACGCCGCCGCCGCACAGCAGCCCGGCCAGCAGCAGCCAGGCGGCCGGGGCCAGCGCGGGCGCAGGGCGGCGCAGCATCGCTCGGGCTCCCGGCGCCGCGGCCGGCCCTTGGCGGGAGCGGCGGGGAGGCGCGCGGGGCGCCGAGCGGATCTCTGTCGGCCCGGAGCCGGCTGCTTCGCGTCGCGGCGAGCACCAGGGTCCGCGGAGGAGCCGCCGCCGAGACTCTGGGCCGCGCGCTCGGGCCGCGAGCGCCCTCCCCTCCGCGGAGGCAGCGCTTCGCTGGAGGCAGCGGCACCAACTAAGATGGCGGCGGCGCTCTCTCTCGGGTCCGGCGAGGGTACCCGGCTGGGGGCGGGGCGGCGGCGGGCGGGGAGGGGCGGGAGGGGGCCGGCGGGCGGGGCGGGGCGGGGAGGGAGCGACGGCCGGGCGCGCGCGCGGCGGGCCCGAAGAGCGCGCGGGGCGCCGGAGGGAGGGCGGGGGAGGGGCGCGCGCCCGCGGGGACGCGTCCGGGGGGTGGTTCCTGAGCGGCTGGGAGGGCCCCGGGGACTGCACCCCCGCCCCGGCCGCTGCCTAGAGCATCAGCCCTGCATCCCCACGCGCGTTCCCAGGCTCAGGAGCCGAGCGAGCGGTACCCCGGGGCCCGAGCCTCCCCTTCTGCCCGTCCCACCCCCAAGGAGCGCAGACCCCGCTGGAGGGTGCAGCCCATGGTCCCTGAGCGCCAACACCTTGGCCATTTCGAGCAAGTGGCGTCGCCTCCCGGAACCTCGGTGTCTTCTTCTGCCAAGTAGAGGTGATGAGAGGGAGCTCGCGGAGCCGTGAAAGGTGTTCCAGGGAGGATGCGAGGTCGGCGGACCGCGCTTTGTGAACAGTCAGGCTGCGCTGCAGTGCGGGGTTCCAGCCCTGCGCGGGTGGGGGGATTGCCTGCCCCAGGGAGTCCGTCCTGAATTTAACTCAAGAGTCCTCATTTGCTGAAGAAATCCGTTTGTGGCTTTTTAAAGGTGGCTATGCACTCGCCCTCTTTAGAAGATCTTAATGTGATGCTAGCATTCCTTTAGAAATGCAGAGATCCAAATGGATAAAAAGGTTTCTCAGGTAGATCCCTACACGGGTCTTGGGTCCTCCCCTTTTCCTCCAGTCCTAGGCCCCCACCTTCCCTGGACCCCCTGGACCACCCCACACTAGAGGAAAGAACTGGAACAGTCATGGAGGGCTCCTGTGGGCCAGGCACTGAGACAACATTATTGGCTCCATTTTGCAGATGAGGAAACTAGCCGGGATGACTTATCTAGTTGAGACAACTACTGTAAAAAGAAATATGGGCCCTCGTCCTGGCCGGTTTGGCTCAGCGGTTAGAGTGTGGGCCTGCAGACTGAAGAGTCACAGGTTCGATTCCCGGTCAAGGGCATGTACATCATACCTTGATTGCAGGTTGGATCCCGGGCCGCATCGGAGTCAGGCAGGAGGCAACCAATCATGTGTCCCTCTCACATCTTTCTCTCTCTCTCTCTCTCTCTCTCTCTCTCTCTCTCTCTCTCTCTCTCTCCCCCCCTTCCTCCCTCCCACTCTATCTAAAATGCAATGGAAAAATATCCTCAGGTGAGGATAAAAAAAAAAAAAATATATATATATATATATATATATATATATATATATATATATATATATATGCCCTCTAGGACAGGACGGTGGCATTAGGGAGACACCAACAGCAAAAGTCAAATGACAATAAAATATGAATTATTCCAGATTGTGAATGAATTATTCCAGATTGTGCTGGAAGAACTGTCAAAGGTGATTCACTGCTCAAGGACTGGCACTGTGTTTGCTGGCTGGTGGGTGGGTCTGGCTGGCTAGAGGGCTTGTGGAGACCAGCTTGGGGTGGGGTGGAAGGGGTGGGCAGCTGTGGAGGCTGGGAGGGAATGAGTCACTCCGTTTGTGGAGAGTGGAAGACTTATTTAGGAGAGTAGTGGGCGAGGAGCCCAAAGAGGTAGCTTGAGGCCAGATCGTGAGGGACCTTAAATGACAGGATGAGGGATTTGGACTTAATCCTACAGGGACAGCCTTGAACAGCAGTGATCAGAGGCGTGATGTGACTTGAGGAGGATTTCAAAGAAACCTAATGAAGCTCTTCCCTGTCCTTTGTCCTTCAAAGGCATCCTCAACCAAAGCCTGAAGATTCCACCTCTGCTTCCCCTGCCACCCCTCCCCTGAGTCCTTGGGTGGACCCCTCCCAAGGCACCTGCTTGGCCCCTGCCATCTCCAGGCCACCCTCCACTCCTTCCAGCCAGGCATTGCCATTGCTTCCTTCCTTCCTTCCCTGGCTCCTAGTGGCTAGGGCCCTGCTGTTCCCTCATCAGGTCCAAACAGCTCTGCCAGGCTTCCCACCTTTCAGCCCCAGGCCACACCCAACTGACCTCAGGGCCTGCTGTTGCCATTATCAGTCTTCAGGTCATTCCTTCCCAGGACCAGCATCAAATGGTATACCCTCCTCCACCTCTACCCTGAGCCTCAGGGCCTTATAGTGCACCTCTGGGCTGCCTCCTCCAAGAAGTCCTCCTGACTATCAGGCCCTCCCTCTCCAAAGCCCACCTGCTCTTAACCAGCTGAGACTTGACAATCCAATACTTTGTGTCCTTTTCTCCTCCCCACTCTTCCAGTGGGAAGGACCCAGATGGTACAGTCAGACTGCCTGGATGGGAATATTGGCTCCTGCTCCTACAAATGACCTTGGAAAACTTATGGAATTGTCTGAGTCTCTTTCCTCTCCTGTGAAACGGGATAATAATACCTTTTTTCTAGAGTTGTGAGACTTAAATGAAATGATGCAACTGAAGTGCCTCACAGAGCCTAGTATACAGTAGGTCTAAACCCTGGGAAGTTTCTTGTTCCCTCAGGAGCCTTCTGAGCTCCTAGTGTGTTCTGCTGAACACAGTAGGAACTCAATAAAAATCGAGTGATGAACCAAATGAATTGCTGTTTGTGTGTGTGTGTGTGTGTGTGTGTGAGAGAGAGAGAGAGAGAGAGAGAGAGAGAGAGAGAGAGAGAAAGGGATTCTTTTTCTTTTTTTATGGAGAGCACACATGAGACCTTCAAGATTTACAAAACAAAATCAGAAAGGTATAACCTCAGGACTGCGTTTTGAGTCAATAAGTTGATGCCAAGAGGGAGAATGTAATGTATTCAATTCTATTAGAAACACCAACAAAAGCTCTGGTGTCTGGAATCCTGATCCCTTTATCTTCTCAACCTCACTGTCCCTTAAAGAAACAAAGACATAGATCAAAAAGGTCCCACCGCAGGTGGGCAGACAGACGACTGGTGAGCTCAGTGTAACCTGCACATGCTGAGATTTGCCCACCGGAGAGTTCGTCCAGCTGCGAGGCTCAGCTTGAATGTCTTGGAAGCCAGAGAACCAGTGGCCTCTTTCCGGTCCGCCTGACAATAGCCTCGGCCATATTGGCACTTTTCAAAGGTCTCCACGTGATGGATTAGTTAATTCTCAAAATGGCCCTGCGATGGGGATCGATGCAGACTTGTGCTGTGGTTAGCAGAGAGAGGGCCCTGGAGCAGTGAGAAGAGAGGCGCCCAGAGAAGACCATTCCCTGGTCCAGAGTTGCGGTGAGGATGAAATGAGATCGAGGGCAGGAAAGTTCTTTGCCAGGAAGCCAAGCCATTCTCAGGCGGGCATCATTACCGGCCTGTCCTTAGGGGGTACTTAGATGGGAGGATAAGTTAGTGGCTTTGTCAGCCAGGCAAGGAGGACTTAAACTTTTGAACGAGCAGTAGGTAGAGAGGACACAGAATATCCAGGGTGCTGCCTTTTGTAGATGACTCTTGCTAATAACCACAGCCTCTGCACTAAGCTCATATCATTTATGTCTCCAGCAACACTCTCCAGAAGGGACTTTATTGCTCCGGGGTAGAAAAAGGTAACCTTTGTTCAAGAGCCCATTGCTAGAAAGGACACCTGGGATTCAATGTCATATCTGTCTGAGCTCCAAAACAGTGCCTTAGCCCCTATGTGAGATTATACCCCAGATACCAAAAAACGCACTGCACGGGATCCCCCAGCTTGCAGCCACCCTGCAGCTGTACCAGGCCCTGGGAGGCAGTCCTCATCCAGCCTAAACTTCCTCCCTGGGAAGACCATTCCCAGGTCCAGAGCCGCGGTGAGGATGGAACGAGATCGAGGGCAGGAAAGTTCTTTGCCAGGAAGCCAAGCCATTCTCAGGCGGGCATCATTGCTGTTAGCACAGTGAGCCTAGGCGAGTGCTTATGGAACCACCTGGAGGCAGGTGAGCAGCTATCGCAGCCACTCCTAACAATGTCAGGGCTGCCGGGGAGAAGACTGTGAGAAATCTGACGCGAGCCGCTGACTACAAACTCCTGAATGTACTACAACCACTGCCCCCAGCACCACCGCCGGGATCCCCCTGGAGACCCACAAGGTGCTTGGTCTGGCCCCATCTCTGCCTTCCAGGGGCCAGGCCAGGTCACTCCATTGCTGTTAGAAGGGATAACGAGAGGCAAAAGGATGTGACCTAAGGCAGAGACTCTGGTTGGACATATCTGGGTTCAAAAGCATATCTGGCCCGGCCGGTGTGGCTCAGTGGTTGAGCGTCGACCTATGCACCAAGAGGTCGCCGGTTCCATTCCTGGTCAGGGCACATGCCCAGGTTGTGGGCCCGATCCCCAGTGGGGGGCATGCAGGAGGCGGCCAATCGATGTTCTCTCTCATGGATGTTTCTATCTCTCTCTTCCTTCCTCTCTCTCTAAAATCAATAAAGAAAAAAATTTTTTTGAAAAGCATATCTGTCCACTTCCTTCCCTTTTGTGAAATTTTAATTTAATTTTGTTTTATGGTTATGTTAAATATTTGCATAGTTCCAAAGTCAAACCTAGAAAGCAAGCCGTTTTCAGGGAAGTCTAGTCCATTCCTGTCTCCTCCTCCCTGATCCCTCCTGTGCTTATAGATGAACATGTTGCCTGTTTTGGGCTTATCCTTCCATTGTGGGTTTTTTAAAAATACAAACAAATATTTGGATATATTTTCTCTCTCCTCTCTTAGATAAAAAGCAGCATATCACACCTACTGTTATTCATCTTGCTTTTTTCACTTAATAAAATATCCTGGAGATGGCTCCATCGCAGTATACAAACATAGTCTTCGTTCCTTTTCATAGCTGTATAGTATTCCCTTGTGTGATATGGTATAGAAAGAAATAGATATATATCCGCCTTGGTTCCTAGCACAGAGCTCCTAAATCCCTAGGAATTTCCTGGGGAGTATCATGTTCTGTTCTAATGAAGTGACTCTTGGTAAGTCTTAGTATGAGGGCCAGTCACCAGAAAGACCAAGCCATGATTAGAAGCTTGGCAATTTCAGCCCCACTCCACCCCCCAGTCTCAGGGAGAGGAGAGAGACTAGAGATCGAGTTAATAATCAATCCTGCCTACATGATGAAGGTTCCATAAAAATCCCTGAACTACAGGATTTGGAGAGCTTCTGGGATGGTGAATATCCATGTGCTGGGAGGGTGACACACCCCAACTGCACAGGACGGAAGATTTGCATTCGAGACCCTTCCAGACCGTGACTTCTATGCCTCTTCATCTGGCTGTTCATCTGCATCCTTTATAATAAACCTATAAAGGTAAGTAAGGTGTTTCCCTGCACTCTGAGCCATTATGACAAATTATCAAAATTGAGAAAGGGGTCATGGGAACCCCTGGCATTGTAGCCCAGACGGACAGAAGAGTGGGTAACCTGGGGACCCACTCTTGTGGCTGGCATTTGAAGAGGAGGCATTTGAAGTGTCAAAATTAAAGTGTCGGACACCCAGTTGGTGTCACAGAGAATGAGGGAATTGCTTGGTGTGGAAACCCCACGCATCTGGTATCTGAACCCTTGTGAGCAGAGAAACAGTTTTCCTTTATGTAGACATACCAGGTCGATTTCCTTGGCCCCTTGTCGACTGAAGGTGGTTGCCAGTCTTTCCTTTTACAAAGAGTTTGGCAGCCAGCCTTTTCATACCTTTTGCCTGTTGTGTCTCTTTCTCCCTCGGTGGCCTTGGGTAAGGTCCTCTCTGATCTCAGTATCTCCATCTGTGAAATGGAGATGAGTCAATGCCCGCCTCAGTGTTTGGGAGGAATCGATGAGCCACTGCACAACATTAGCTATTCTTATTCTTTTTCATTTTTTATGAGTCAATTTTATTTTATTTTATTTTTTTCTTCTTCCTCCTCCTCCTCTTCCTCCTCCTCCTCCGTACTATCCATGGCTCTGAGCTTGTGGCAGGAACCCTGACTCAGGAAGGCATTGCTGTGGTCTCCAGGGAATCAGGTTGGGGCCTGAGGATGTGTTTTAGACTCTCTAACACTTTCTATGGCTCTCTATTTTGCAAAGGAGCCAAGAATTTCCACACATGAAGCATCAGCCTTTGCTGGCTGGTGAAAATTTCCAGGCAGCTCGCTTTTGCTGCCCCCCTCCCCAAAGGTGGAATAGGATTGGGGTTTCCTGCTCTACTCCCTCCCGAAGGTAATGCAACATATTCCCTCCCCTCTTTGGGTGGGCAGCTGAAGTATGCCTGTGAGCCAGGGCGGGGTGGGAGGGAGTGCTATTTAATTCTGCAGCACAAATGACATACCCATGCACCATACACACACACACACACACACACACACACACACACACACACACACAACATATGGGCACATGCGGCCCCCCTGGAGGCACACAAGCCAAACTTGGTGTGCCCTATCCACCCCGATGGAAAAGACGGGACTGGGTTTAATTGGGAGGGAAAGGCTAGGGCAGAAACAAGCCAACCTCGCCAGCTCCATGGAGGAAACATGGTCATCGTCCCTGCAGTGACAATGGCAGCAAACCTGGGTTCTTTCCACAGCTCCATCCTATTTCCCGGAGCTGGAAGGAGCTTGTAAGGTAAAGTGATTTAAAAAATATGAGGAATACCCTGGGCGGTTTGGCTCAGCGGTTAGAGCATCAGCCCACAGACCAAAGAGTCTCAGGTTCAATTCCAGGTCAAGGGCACGTACCTCGGTTGCAGGTTTGATCCCCCGGCCCCAGTCAGGGTCATAGGGGAGACAGCCAGTTGATGTGGTTCTCGCATTGATGTTTCTCTCTCTCTCCCTCCCTCCCACTCTATCTAAAAAAATAAAATCAATGGAAAAATATCCTCGGGGTGAGGATTTTAAAAAGAAAAGAAAAAAGGGAGGAATGTTTTACTCACATGGTCTTGCTTCAGAGAGATCCGGGTTCCAGTTACTAGCTGGGAAGACCAGACAGCCTAATCACTCTCAGCTTCCGTTTCCTCAGCTGTAAAATGGACATAATGGACATAATGATAATAATGCTCATTTAGACCATTGTGAGGATCAAATGAGAGGCTGCATAGAAGGGGTCTGGCTCAGTAGGTGACTCGTAGAAGATACTCCATTAGTGGTAACTGCTGTCACGATGATGACGATGATGGTGATATGTGCACTTTGAGAAGTCAAAGGGGATGGTATGGTTATAACTACTTTCAGACAGCACTTTCCAGTTTGCATTCGAGCACAGTCCCTTTCTCGGGGGCATCTGTATGCATTTGGGGCACACAGCAATGTCCCTGGTGGGGTTTATCCATCTCCGTTTAACTGATGGGAAGCAAGGGTTCAGAGGGGTGGAGGGACTTTCCGAGACCATCCAGCCCTCAGATGAGGCTCCTCTCGTTTGTCTATTTGCACTTTTTCCTCGGCCCTGAAGCTCCCTGGGCCAACCAACTCCAACAGAAGTCAAGACCCAGATTCCATAATTTCTCGCCCTTCCAAGCCTCCAGCTCATTTAGTTGCTCAGGTACCTCTTTCTTCTCCCTCCTCATCTGTATAGCGGGATTAAGCAGCACCCAGAGATCAAGAAATAATGAGCAGTAGGAGCGGGTGTTTGCTGCGGGCTGGCCCTGCAGGAGGTACTCGTGCTGTGCGTGATCTGATCCCACACCAGCTGCAGTCACATGCAAGGACTACAGTGATTATCCTGCTTTTACAGAGGACACTGGGGTCGAGAGAGGTTAAGTCATTTGCCCAAGGTCACAGAGCTAAGTGGTGGAGCCAGGATTCAAACTCAGATCTGTCTGACCCCGAAGCTCTTACCCAGGACATTACTCTCTCCCAGGAACCGCACTGATGGCGAAAGTGTCTGCAGAGCCATGAAAAATCAGAGGGGCATCGAGATGGGAGAAGTGCTTGGCTGAGCTCAGTGCTGTCTGGTGCTCCTCTAGCTCCGGAAGCTTGTGGTGTGGTGGGTGGTCAGGTGGGTGAGCTAAGACACTGGGGTGGAACAGTGATAGGAAGGGGATGTCCCAACCAAGGACCAGGCCCTTCGTCCATCCCCAAGGACGGTCCCCTCTGTCTAAGGATGAGCCCATCCTGATCATCCCGGGTCAGCTCCCGCCCTCCCACACTGCACACGTAACTTTCTCACCTGGGTGTGGCCCTTTCCACGTTACTAAGTCCCTCTGGAGCCTTCTCGCATTTAACCCCAAGCCTGCCACTTCCTAGCTCTGTGGCCTCTAAAACAGGGTCGCAGTGGCACATGCCTCCCAGGGATGTTGTGTGGATTAAACGTGATACGACACAGCAGCACTCGGCTGTTCGGGGTGTTGTGAGTGCTCAGTACCTGCTGGCTACCCCTCCAGCTAGGTCCCTCCCGGCAGCCCCGCCCGGTGTGGACAGGAAGGAGTCTCATCCTCCTCTCTGCCTGCTCAAATCCTGCTAGTTTTTTTTTTAATCCTCACATGATGACATTTTTCTATCTTTGTTCAGATAGAGTAGGAGGGAGAGAGAAACATTGATGTGAGAGGGACACATCGACTGGTTGCGTCCCACACGACCCCAACCGGCCAGGGACGAATCACAACCGAGGTACGTGCCCTTGGCCGGAATCGAACCTGCGACTCATCAGTCTGCAGGCCAACGCTCTAACTGCTGAGCCAAACCGGCCAGGCAAACTCCTGCTAGTTCTTTAAGGGGCCCGAGGCCTGAGGCCTTGCATGTCTGACTAGGGAGGCTGAGTCAGGTGCCCAAGTTCTCCCTCCCCACGGCCCTGACCCCAGGCCTAGGCGCCTTCAAAGCTGAAATACCCCAGCAACCTTGCCGCCACGGCCTGGCGCTCCCCCTTCTCTGTCCAGCCCCAAGAAGAGAATGCTAACCTAGGGAGCACTTCTCCTGCCCTCTGTGCATACCCCAGGGGCAGCAGGAAGGGGCCGGCTCCTGCCTCCTCTCCCTCCCCTGCTCTCTCACCCTCCCTGGAGCTGCAGTGCTGGGCTTTCATCTGAGGGCATTGATTAGGGGGTGCAAATGAGGCTGCTTGTCAGAGGAAGGCAGTCTTCTCCCCAACCAGCCTCACACAGGGCCCTGAGAATTTCCCATGAGCCTGTGTGGCTGGCTCAGCAGAAGCCAGGCAGGAGGCC
This sequence comes from Tadarida brasiliensis, assembly GCA_030848825.1. Lineage (NCBI taxonomy): Eukaryota > Metazoa > Chordata > Mammalia > Chiroptera > Molossidae > Tadarida > Tadarida brasiliensis. The sequence continues at coordinate 6,459,440 of CM061264.1, forward strand.
CAGCAGCCTGGGAAAGGCAGGGAGGCAAATTGCTAGAAAGCACTGGAGCGAGAGAGGGCCTCTCCTGCCCTCCCCCTAAGCCCTTGGAGGCAGGGGCGGGTGACCTAGTGGCCTGCAGGGGAGGGGAGGACCCAGCTGAGGAGACCCTGCCCCCTGGCTGCACAGGCCCAGCTAGGCATCGTGACCACCTGAGCAGCTAGGCCAGGGAGCTGGGGGCAGGGGTGGCTCTACCTGGCACTGGCTGGGCAGGAGATGCTGCCTGTTAGGACTAAAGCTCATGCCAGCCACCTCAAGGCCTGGGAGGTTGCCTTCCAGCTGAAGGATTCAAGCATGGGCAAGGCAGACTCCAGACAGTCTGTCCCCAGGACCAGAGACACAAGGCCAGCAGGCCTGTGTGCTAAGAAAGCAGAAGGAAGAGGGCAAAGAGCATCTGTTATCTGCCCCTGGGGGGGGGGGGGGCGTCTACCACCTGCCCTGGACTTGACCTCCACCCCGGGAATGGAGGAAGAGAGGTTGTAGCACTAAGCCTCCAGTCTCAAAGCCTGCCCGGGGCCCCAGATAGCCGCCACCACAGATGAGGCTTCCACTGAGAACAAACCCTCTGTCCCAACCAACCTGGGTGGGGTATCTGCCAGGCCCCAGTCAGGCGGCCCCGCCAGGCATCCCCTCCCGGGGCTCCCCCCACAGCGCCCCTCTGAGCAGAATGAAGGGGAAACGGATGTTAATTTGCTCATCGTTGCTAATTTGAAAAGGAGCGTAAACAGTGGGCTCGGTGGCACAGCTCTGCCGAGGGTGTAGTTTAAGCCCAATTATGTGCCATTAGTGCATTTGCTCTTTGTTCCCGTGGCATATTAATTGCAGATCTGGTATTGTGACAATTAGCACAATTACAGGCCCTCTCTCTCTTCCGGCAGGACGCAATCCGCAGGAGGTGGGCTGGCAAGACAGAGGGAGAGCCCACTGGTGAGAATGCCCGCTGTTACCAGTTGACTGTGTCTCCCCCAAATTCATATGTTGAAGTCCTAACCCCCAGGACCTCAGGTTGTGGCCTTATCTGGACATAGGGTCTTTACAGAAGCAATCAAGTTCAAATGAGTTCATTAAAGTGGGCCCCAATCCAGTATGACTAGTGTCCCTATAAAAAGGGGAAATGTGGCCACCTAGAAAGAAGATGACGTGAAGAGACATGGGAGAAGATGGCCACGTACACCCCAAGGAGAGAGGCCTGGAGATTTCCCCTGCGGTCCTCAGAGGGAACAATCGGGTCCACACCTTGAGTTTGGACTTTTAGCCTCCAGAACTGTGAGACAGTAAATTCCTGTTGTTTAAGTCACTCAGGCGTTTTGTTAAGGTTGGCCCGAGCAAACTCAGAGAAGCACCCGGGTCCCAGGCAGAGTCCTGTGGGTGGGACAGGAACGGGGTGGGGAGGGGGCATCAGCGTGGCTGTCTGCTCAGAAGTCTCCAGAAGGGATCAGCAGTAGCATCTCTCTTCCACCAGGCGCCCCTTCCCAGGGCTTGCTGTCCATGTTACCTCCATTCTCCCGGCTACTGGGACCCTCCCTCCCTCTGCACCCATCTCTAATTAGTCACCCAGCTCCGCCAATCCTGGATGCCTCATTTCCTTTCCCTTTGTAACTGTAATCTTTTTCTGTTTGTTTGTTAGTCCTCACCCAAGGATATTTTTCCACTGTTTTTTTTTTTTTAGAGAGTGTGGGAGGGAGGGGTAGAGAGAGAGAAACATTGAGGTGAGAGAGACACATCAATTGGTTGCCTCCCACATGCACCCCAACCTAGGTGGGGGACCAAACCTGCAACCCAGGCACGTGCCCTTGACCAGGAATTGAACCCTCAACTCTTTGGTTCGTGAGCCAACACTACCCACTGAGCACACCAGCCAGGGCTCTCACCCTCTAATCTTGATGATAGAGTTGCCTACCTTATAAGGTAAGTAGGTACATGTTATTTTCCAGGTTACACCAGTTATAATGGTGCTTTACAGCTTACAAGATACTTATCAAAGACCTGTTCTCATTTCATACTTATAGCAACCCTATGGGAGTTGGTATTATCACCTATTTCACAGATGGGAAAACTGAGGCTTGGAGAAGTCACACATAAGTAGCAAGGCTCAGACTTGAGCTCTGATTTTGTATCTTGTGCTCTTTCTCCACAGCAGCAGTTCTCATGGGATATTCCCCAGAATCCTTCAAAAACTTAAGAGTTCTGCCCTGGCCAGTTTGGCTCAGTGGTTAGAGCATCGGCCTGCGGTCCAGAGAAACCCAAGTTCGGTTCCCGCTAAGGGCACGTACCTCGGTTGCAGTTTGTCCCCGGCCCTGGTTGGTCGTGCGGGTGGCAGCCACTCGATGTGTCCCTTTCACGTCTATGTTTCTCTCTCTCTCTCTTCCTCTCTCTCCCTCCCACTCTATCTGAGCAAAAAATGAAAAAATGTCCTCAGGTGAGGATAAAAAAACAAAACAAAACAAAAAAAAACTTAAGAGTTCTGTGGGCAAACAGATGAGGGAAAAGCTAAATGAACTGGTTATCTTTATTGCAGGACTTCTCAGAACCTTTGATATACTGTGGCTCTACAATGTGCAGCATTTTCCAGCCTTTGTTTACTTTTGTGGTACACCTGCCATCTCAGGAATGGCTGCATGCCACCACAGAACCACTCAAGGGAGGCAAAACCAGGTCTCCAAGGGGAAGAAGAAAATTCTGATGTTAACGTCAATGGGCAGGTCCCCTTCCCGCCCTGTTCTTCCCCTCCCCCATGGCAGGCTGGCTGAGCACCCAGGGTTGCTGTCACTGTGGGATTTCTCTCCCCTGGGGTTTGGCCAGCCTCAGAGCCTGGTGGTGACAGCTGGTCTCTGCTCACACGTTAGGCACCACTGCTTCCACTGTGTGGGGCTCTGGTGGCGATCATACTCTCAATTGCCTGCCTCACCCTGGCCGCAGGAAAGGGATATGACTAAATCACAAACCACTGTGATTGGCCCAGCAGGTGGCACATTACCCAAGCATAGCCAATCAGAGGCTGCCTTGGGATTCTTTGGGGCACTGAGCCAGGAGCCATGTTCTACTGTCAGAAGAGGAGGTCAGTCTGAAAGGAGATGACGAGACCAAAGGGCAGAGTCAGGCAGGAACCAGCAGAGATGGACCTAGAGGGAGAGAATGCTCTAGAAGCATCCGGGCTCCAGTTCCAGTCCCTGAGGCCCTGGTTCCTGCAGCAATTGCCTTCATCTTATGAACTATCCTCAGAGCCTCCCCGGGGACACAAGCCAGTTGGAATTGGCTTTCTGTTGCCTACAAACCAAAAAGTTCTGGCCAATACAAGTCCCCGAGCCCCTTCAGTGGCCCAGAATTGATTTACCAGCCAAGACAGGGCTACCAAAACTGGATTTGGGGTGCCACACAGGAGCCAGGACCCAGCCCCGCCGAAACATGCCCCGAGGCCTCAGCCAGAGAAACAGATGATGTCCTTTGCTCCAGGGCCCAGATTTCCTTCTTGTCAGCACAATTTTAGTTCAGAAAATAGGGTCACTGTATCTGTAGATCACAGAGGGCTCAGCACAGAGCCAATTCAAGGTCAAGGTTACTCATTCATTCAACAAACCTTTATTGAGAGCCTGCAATATGTCAGGGACTGGGGACATAGCAGTGACGAAGGTTGACTAGGTCCCTGATCCTACGAGCTTACCTTCTAATGGGAGGCGCAAGAAATAAGCAAGCAAGCGAAGGAAGAAATTCATGAATAACGTTATTTCAGATAAAGAAAATAATCAGGAAGACAGGAAAGAGCATGTCAGAGAGTGGAAAGCAAAATAGGGTGGTCGGTGAAGACTCTCTGAAGGGGTGCTATGATCTGAATGTTTGTGTCCTTCTCCCCAAATTCATAAGTTGGAATCCTAACCCCTAATGTGATGGTGTTGGCAGGTGGGGCCTTCGGGGTGATTGGGTCACGAAGGGAGAGCCCTCATGAAGGGGATTAGCGCTCCTCTGAAGGGACCCCACAGAGCTCCCCAGCCCCTTCCACCATGTGAGGACACAGCGAGAAGTCGAGCAGCGGGCAGTCTGCAACCCAGAAAAGGGCCCTCGCCGGAACCCAGCTGCTGGCCTGGTTCCTGTCTTCGACACACAGCCTCTAGAACCGTGAGAAAGAACTTGTTGCCTACAAGGCACCCAGTCTGCGATGTTGTTATAGCAGCCTGAATGGACTGAGACGGGGGTGCATTTGAGCTGACATTGGGAAATGGAGGATTCAGACATGTGGAACAGCATTGCAGGCAGAGGGAACAGCAAGCACAGAAGCCCTGAGGTGGGGGCAGGCTCAGCACGTCTGAGGGACCATAGGAGGCCAGGGGCTGGTGCACAGAGGCCTCGGGCTGCCCACGAGAGGGACGGGAGATTTTATCCTGAGTGCAAAGGGCAGCCACTGCCTTGCAGGGTCCCAGGTGGGCCCTCGGCAGTCTACTTGGGTTTTCTCAGGTTCCAGAAGAGCAAGTGGCTCCCCGACACAACCTTTCAGGGAAGCCCGTGGGCTGGGAGCCAACAGAGTACTATTCTCTGATAGAGCAAGAGTGGAAATGCCACGCAGCAACGAAGGCTCGAGATCACTGATGCGGTCTAGTGGTCAGGAGAGGCCGAGGGATGCTGCGGAAACACCCAGGCCCGAGGCACGAGGCACAGGACAACAACACACTTTAGGGGCTCTGCCAGCACCCAGGCGGGTGGAGCAGCGCCCCTGGAACATTACCCAGTGGACCTGAAGGCTCCCCCTGAAACAGCCTGTCACTTCTGCCCAGGTTTCTGCCCAAAGCAAGTCAGAGCCCTACTTAACTGGGAAGAGGGGAGACGAGGACACCATCTCTACCAGAAGGTAGAGAGCTGGGAATATTCTGGGGGCAACACCAGTGACTTCCACACCCCGTTTTCCAGGGAAACTGAGGCTTGGACACATGGACCAGAATTGCCCAAGGTTAGTGACAGAATGGGCTGGAGCACCCAGACCCTGACCGAGGTCAGTGTTCTCTGCGATGCCCCACCCCCTCCCCACACGGCCCCAACCTGCCCTTCTGCCTAATGACCTTTAAGAGCTTAATCTCCTAAGCTTCTCAGCCTTCCACACACGCAGGGGCTGTCCTCCAGCATCTCAGAGAAGGGGCATGTGCTAGGACACGCCCTCTTGCCCTCCCCTCAACCCAAGACAAACGTTTGGGGCCCTGAACAGATCACAGAGCCCAGGGGGTGGCAAGAGCAGGCCTGAGCGAGGGCTGGCAGCAGTCCACCAGCACCTGCAGGAACCCCCAGGCAGGGTGGGTAACAGTCCTCCACTCCTGGGCTTGCCCCGACACATCCCCCCAAACGTTCCCTTCTTCAGAAGCAGTTTCCAGCTTTCCTCTCAGTCTCACCGCTGGGGAGTAGCAGGGGCCCATCGCCCCTGTGGGCCCCCAGGCCTCTGCCCCCCCAGGCCTCTGCCACGTGCCTGCGTGGCGGGGGAAGGGGGCCCTCCTGACCCCCTCAGCTTCCTGCAGACAAGCTGGGTCTGCCAGCCGTGTGGTGACCAGGTTTCCCCGCAGGACGCTGCCCTGTCGTGGCTATTTGTAGGTCGGTGGGCCTTAACGGCCTCCGCCACCACAGGGCGTGTCTGTGTCCCTCTCGAGCGCACAGTAGGTCCAGGGGCCCAGTGATGTGCCCAAGCTGGGTGCACTCTCTGGAAGTCTAGAGAGATCCTGGGGACCAGCCAGAGAGCCCAGGGCTCACCTCTGAAGCAGGCCACGTGAGCTGGGAGGACCTAGGAGAGCAACAGAGACAGATAGGTTCCCATAGAAACCTTAAAGGGTGGGAGTCCTGGCTGTCCCTCCCTGAGCATGGCCTCTCTGCAGCCTCGAAGCTCCAGATGGGGTGTGCGGGGTGATGCCGCCAGAGCAAAGTCCACAGACCACCTTCCCCTGGGCTGCCGGACCAACCCCGAGACAAGTTTCCAAAGGAGCAAGCCAGTGGGAACAACCTGGCGGGGAAGAGGTGGGGGGGCAGGGGCAGCCAGCCTCCCCTGGGCTGGGGGCTGGGGGCTGGGGGCTGAGGGCTGGGGGCTGGGGGCTGGGGGCTGGGGGCTGGGGGCTGAGGGCTGGGGGTTGGGGCCTGGGGGTTGAGGGCTGGGGCTGAGTGTTCCTGAGGGAGCCCAGGGCCCCTGCAAAATAGGTCTGGCCAGGACTGGCCCAGATGAGGCTGCCTTGGGCACTTCAGCGGGGAGGCAAGATCTGAGGAAACATTCGAGGGGGAGGTTGGCCCCACGGGGGTGGAGGAAGGCTGTCAGGCGTCCCCCTCAGCCAGGCCCCTTCCCCACTCAGCTCCCTCCGCCATGCCTGGGCCAGTCTTGCTGGCTCCGGCTCCTCGGCTGATGGTGTTTTTCTTTCACACAGGACTCATGAGGATGTGCGCCCATGGTAAACAAAGGACTATTTTTACCGCCTATTGTTTCCTCTCTCCGAGTCCTAGGTCCCCAGCCAAGGTACACCTCAGTCCTCCCTCCCTGCCAGCCAGCCAGCACCCGGGCTCTGCCCTGCCAGGTGCCAGCAGCTCAGCCACCTGCTGTCCCTCGGGGCGCCTTGGAAGAGACCAGGGCTGCAGGGTGAGGACGGCGGTGAGTCTGGGAAGGGGCACAGGGGGCACCAGAGCCAGGCCTGGGAGACCCTTTGACACACCCACAGCCTACCTAGATCCACGGCCTGTTCAGAAGAGGCCCCTTGAGCAGAGACTCCAGCCTAAGGGAAGGTCAAAGGTTGAGGGCAGCCCCAGGATTAGCATTGCTGGTGCATGGAGACAAAAAAAAAAAAAAAAAAAAGGGTAACCAGACTTTGAGTCGTTTTATTGTTTTGAAATTCTCTCTAACCAGTTCATCCCCTACTGCCCGGTCCCAGGTCGGCACGTAACCAGCAAAGTCTGGATTCGAACCCAGGTCTGTGTAGCTCTGAGCCCAGAGTACAGAGGGTCTCCCCGCAGGGCAGCCATCACACTAAGAGGCAGTTAGGGTCTTTGTCCCAGTTCTGCTGGGCTCTGGGCAAATGGGGTGGAGGTGGGCGAGAAGTAGGAGAAGGACCTCCAGCCCTGGGGGTGCTGGGCACTCCGGGCTCAGGGCACAGCAGCTCCCTGTCCCCTCCTGTTGGCTCTGACGCAGAGTCGGCTGCAGTGGGAAGGAGCCTCTGACTGATGTTTTTTTTTAACCACTTGATCATGATCAAGGATTTAATTTTATCCCCTTCCCTGACTGGCTCGATTCTATTTGGAGTTTAAGCAGCAGCTCGAAGGAGGGTCCCTGGAACACAGGACTTCCACCCCCAGGCTCTGTCAGGCCCCTCCCGGCCTGTCCAGCCAGGACAAGTTCCCTCTGGCAGACCCCTCAGCTCTGCAGGTTCGGGAAGGCGAAGGGGCTCCTGCCCCCCACCCAGCAAAGCTGCTCAGCAAAGAGGGAGGCCCAGGGGTGGGGGCTGGGAGCAGGAGGCAGCTCCTGCCTTGGCTTCTATCAAGGGATCATCTCAGCTCTTTCATCCTCATCAAAAAAGACTTTAACAGGCATCTGATTGGACCTGGGGCTGTGCTCCTCCTGGCCAGGAGCTGCAGACAAGGCCTTGCTCTGAATGACTTGTAAGCAGAGAGGAGGGGGGTGGGGACACCATCGTGGTGACTTAATGATGACCATATGTGCTGACTACCCACTGTGGGCAGGTCACTCGGCTAAACTTGTCATATGCATCATCTCATTAATTCTCAGCAACAACCTCATGGGATGCTCTTGTTTTTCCCTTTTTCCAATAGACAATTCGTCCCAAGTCACACAGCTGCCAAGTGGCAGATCAAGACTTCAATTCCACCAGCCAGAATGTCTCCCCAGCCCCCAGGTACATAAAGTCATGAAGATTTATACTGCGGGAGTGAACAGTCTAAACCGGGGTTAGGAGAGAATAATGTTCGACCAGGGTTTTGCTGGGTTCAAAGCATCTTTTGTGTCGAGTTTGTCAAGGGTACAAGTGTTTTTACTATTATTCCCATTTTACAGATGAGATCATTAAGGCCAAGAGCTGCCCAAGGGCACAGAGGTCACAATAGGGAAGCAGGACTGTGGTCCCCAAATTCAGAACTCTTTTGCCAGCCTCACCTGGCGGCAGGTGTGTTCCCAGGCTGGATGGCCAGGTGCCAGCTGTGAACAGGAAAAGTTGTACAAAGTGGAAAAGCAGCTTATTCTAGAAAAACCAGCTTAGCCTGGAGGACGGCCGGGTCCCCACCAGGAGCTGGTGGGAGGCCAGCTCCATGCTCTCTGGGAGGGCAGCAGCTTCATTCAGGAGATGAGGGCTGGCCATCAGGGGGTTAACCCACCTGACAGATATTTGTTCAAAATGGACTACAATGGGGCATGATGGCGTTTGAGATCAGGGCCAAATACCAGACTGGTCCTGGGAGTCACCGAGCTGGCCAGGGAGAGGGTGCTGGGCGACCCGGGGATTCAGGATTTCCCCCACCCCACTCCACTCCTTCCTGTCAAAGCAGGAAGTGGCTAGAGTCTGGGGTCAGACAACCTGGGTTCCAGTTCTGGCTGTACCACACTGACCTCTTCAAACCCCTATTTATCTCCTGTAAAGTCACATACTTACCTCCCACATGACTGGAGAGGGTGTGGACGAAGTGCTCACACCTGCACACAGGGAGCACCTGGTACACACTCGCTGTGTTCACACTGGGACACAGAAACACCTGCTTAAGAGATGTTTGTGGCCCTGGTGGGGTGACTCAGTTGGTTGGAGCATCGTCCTATACACCAATGGCTTTCAGGTTCGATCCCTGGTCGGTGCACGTATGGGAGGCAACCGATCGATGTTTCTCTCTCACGTGGATGTTTCTCTCTCAAATCAATTTAAAATATATATGTATAACCTTGGCCCTGGCTGGTTTGGCTCAGCCCTCAGACTGAAGGGTCTCGGGTTCGAGTCCCAGTCAAGGGCACGTACCTGGGTTGTAGGTTTGTATCCCCAGCCCGGGTCAGGGTCCTGTGGGAGGCAACTAATTGATATTTCTCTCTCTCTCCTTCCCTCCCTTCTACTCTTTCTAAAAATCAATGGAAAAATATCCTCGGGTGAGGATTAACAAAGAACACTCACACCAAAAAACTCCACATAACCTCGGGTGAGGATTTATAAATAAATAAAAGAAAGATGTTGGTGAAAACCCACCTCCTTCCACAGCCAAGGCCAAGGGCCAGGACGTGGAGACCCTGAGGCCCTGGGGCTGAAGTCACCTCCTAGGGCTGCGCAGGTGGGTGGGGCACCACAGGTGTGCACCCAGGGCAGCCACCTGTTGCAACACTGCTCCTTCCCTGGGGACTCAGCAAGAGGCCCTGGCAGGGTGGGGCTCAGCTCCCACCACGGTCAACAGTTCTCCTGACCCCTTGCCTGAAGGCCTGGCAAACCACCCCTGGGACACCATCGGTGAGGGCGTGGTTCCAATGTCACGGAAGAAAGTGAAAGCATTTCACTGCCCTTGTCTTTTGGGGAGGCCTTTCTTTAAATTAGGACTAGCGCCCTGGCCGGTTTGGCTCAGCGGTTAGAGCGTTGGCCTAGGGTACAGAGAGACCCGGGTTCGGTTCCCGCTAAGGGCATGTACCTCGGTTGCAGTTTGTCCCCGGCCCTGGTTGGTCGTGCGGGTGGCAGCCACTCGATGTGTCCCTTTCACGTCGATGTTTCTCTCTCTCTCTCTTCCTCTCTCTCCCTCCCACTCTATCTGAACAAAAAATGAAAAAATGTCCCCAGGTGAGGATTAAAAAAAAAAAAAAAAAAAAAAAATTAGGACTAGCAGCCAGGGTCCCCCAAGCTCCCCCAAGCTCCCCCTCCGCAATTTCCTAAAGACCCACCTGTTGTCCCAGAAGAGAAAGTTCCCTCATTGGACAGAGAAGTGTATTCCAAACATGGCCTCGGAGTGAGTCTGGGCCTATTTCAGCCTCCAGGAAAGGGAAAGGGATGGGTGGCCATGAGCAACAGAGAGGGGGTAGGGGAGATAGGAGAGAGACGACTGGCCTGGGAAGGCAGGGCAGGTGGTGGTATCGGGGTCTGCTGGGACGCCCAGAGCTCCTGCCACCACCACTGAACCAGGTGCCATGGAGGGATCGTTTTCGCTGCTACAAAGGGCCCTCCCTGTTCAAAGGCTGGAGCAGCCTGGATTCTCACAGCTGCTGTTCACCTGTGGGGACAGGGCGATGAAATACTTCATTCATTCTCTACCACCCTCCCCCACCCAGGGCTGGGAAACGCCAACAAAAGGCAGGGTGCCCTGCCTCCTCCCAACCCATCCCAGCCTCCCCCGGGCTCAGCCTGGCCCCCAGTTCTCTCGGGCCTCAGCAGTCCCAACCCTGCCTGTTGAAATCGTCACTGGCTGTGTACCTGCACCTAGGAAGGTGGGCCCAGAGGTCTGCCTGCTGTGTGGGCTGAGGGACCCTGAAAGACTCAGCACTGCCCCCAGTGCTGTCCCTTTGCCTGCTGAAGTGTCCCAAGTCATCTTTCTAATTCCCGTTAGAGACCAGCTCTGCGAGAGCTCCTCCCTCTCAGCTCCAGTCCCAGGATCTCTGTGGGTGCTGGGCAAGTAGGACCAGGGCCGGCCAGCCCCTCCCTCTCTGCCAAGTAGCCCAGATTAGAAGAGCCGATTAATTCCAAGATTAACTACCGACAGTGCCACTCCGACTGCTGCGGTGGGGGTGGGGGAATTCTACACCTAATACGAGCCCTTGATATGTGTCTGTCATGTCTGTCATTTCCTTCCTTCCTTCCATCCTTCCTCCTTTTCTTTTTTAATTGTTTATTTATTTAATCCTTACCCGAGGACATGGTTAGAGAGAGGAAGGGAGGGAGAGAGAGAGAAAGAAAAATCGATCGATTCCCTCTGTATGCTCCCCAATTGGGGATCAAACCCACAACCAAGGTATATGCCTGGGAATCGAACCAGCAACCTTTTGGTGCACAGAACAATGCTCAACCATTGAGCCACTCCGGCAGGGCCATAGCTGTCTTTCTTTCAGTAACTGTAAACTCTGTCCTGGAAAAGGAAGTTAGAGAAAGGCAGAGCAACTGAGTACAAGGGTGAACACCTGAGGATGGAATGCATCCTTGTGAGGCAGTGAGTTCCCCAGGCTATTCGGGCAAAGGCGGGACAAGCCCTTTTCAGAGATGCTTCAGCGGGGACTCACACACCTGGCCACTGCATGGGCTGCTAGACAACCCCAATGTCCGTCTCCACACTAAGATAAATGATGGCAATTGTGCCATCTGTCCCCATATTCTACAAACCCATAGCATTTAGCACCCAGTGGAACTCTTTGAAAAGGACATAGCAGTGAGTCTATGTAATTAGCAAAAAAAATTGAGTAGAAATGAAAAACTCTAGAAAATGCTTCCAAAGCAAACATTCCTAAAGCAGAAATGATTTCAGCTTCCAAACTTGACTTCCACCTGAACACCAACATGTCTTCCGTTTCTGGGATGTTCTGTTTGGACTTCGTCGCGAGCATTAGGAACCGCTGCCATCACACAGGAGGCTGGAGCGCCTGGAACGGAAGGGTCTCCACACCGACGGGATGCTCAGTGTCTGCTCGAGAGCATGGAGGGTGAGGTCCCCTCTGAAGACTACTGACCTGTCTAATCTAGGGCGGTGTGTGGAACCTCCAGGTCAGAAAGTGGCTCAGCCTTCCTAGGACCTGTCAGCTAGGCTGGGTAGACTGCAAATTCCTCCAAACCCCGAGCTCCACTCCGGATCACAGATAATTAAACTGTCATGGTGTTTCCGTCCCTCCTTGGTGCCTTCTTGGTGGGGAGGCCCAGCAGCTCAGCCGACGTGATGCGTGGAAGTCAGCAAAGGCACCCGACTCCGAGGGACATACTCAGCTCACGCAGCAAGCTATTAAAAATCTTTATTGCTAATTTTTTCTCCAACAGATATATTTTTAGTTGAAATAGAAGCCATGGCATCACTTTCACTTTTCTTCTTCAGAAGATGAGACAGATCAGGGCAATCACTGTTACAAGAGAGAGGCCCATGACCCTGACAAGGACAGGCGGGAACAGAGAACACATCATGGGCCAGGACATGGACCCTTTATGGGAGCTACAGGTTCAAAGAGGGGGTAACCCGCAACACTGGCATCTACACCTGATAACAGATGTTACAACCTGGGGGAAGAGGGGCTGCAGGCCACTGAGCTGAAAGTGAGTGTGCTTGTGAGTGTGTTTGTGTGTGTGTGCTCACACATGCACACACACACTGCTGTCCCACCCCTCGGGAGGAAGATGCTCTGAGGCCCCTGCTGGGGTCCCCACAGTCCCTGTCCCCTGGGGATCAACAGCCTTTACAGTTAAGTCAGCAAACCAGGGCCAAGGGCCTGTGTGGAGGAGGACACGGCGTTCAGGTGACACTCAAGTCCTCCTCCTGGGGCAAGACTCAGCACAGCGTGGACGTCCCCTGACCAACAGGCTCTCCCAGGCTCCTGCGCTCCACGCCAGCCCCACGCCCTGAGAAGGGAAACTTGGCTCTGAGAGCCTTCTCCAGGCTCTGCAGGCAAGAACGGGCGTCTCCTTTCGGGAGAGGGTGGAGGCTTCCCCTCCCTGAGGTCCACATCTTCCTCTGCCTCCTCACCCGGAAGCCACTCCTGTGACAGATGAGGGGAGAGGGCAGGCTGCCTCCTGGGGAAGGGGGAGGGCAGGTGGGAAGACCTGGGTGCTCGCAGCCATTCGAAGACTGGGGCTCTGCAACGTGTTTCTGGGGCGAGGGTTGAGGACCAGCCTGGGGGCCTTGCTCAGTGAAGCGCTTCATAAATAAACACGACGCTGCTCCTCCCAGGCCGACACAGACAGACCCACAGGCCCAAGTGACAGCACCCGGAGTGCTGGCCGGAACCTACTGTCCCAGCAGCAGACACCTTGGAAGCCTGGCTGGGCGAGATCTGGGGTGGGTGTTTGGAGCCAAAGGACTCGCAGGCTTTGCGAGCCAAGCTGGGTCTTTGTGTGGGTTCTAGACGCCCAGGCAGAGGCCTGTGCTGCGTTGTGGGCTCTCATAACTGGGAGAGCAGCTCCTGCCCTTTACAGGAGCAGTCCCCAGCTGAGGCCTCAGGAAGCGGGTACGGAGGGACGGAAAGGACAGAGCTGCCAGCGCAGCGCCTCTGCTCGGCCCGGGCAGGCCAAGGGCCGGCCAGTGGAGCAATTCCATTATCGTCCAGGGAAGCTGGCTGGCTGCCAACTCCTGGAAGTGAGGCACATAAATCCTGGCTGATGGTCAGTCACCGCTCAGCTCTGGGCTGCTCCTTCAGGACAACACAAACCTGCTGGGGGCCTCATTTTTCAGCTGCGGATCCTGCTTAGGGACCTCGAGGTCCCCTTGCTGGTGGAGCCAGGTGTGGCCATTAAAGCAAATGCGCTTTCCAGGTGGACCCAGGCTGCAGAGGGACTGCGTGCAGCAGAGTGGGGGAAGGCCTTGGCAACGGGAGTCAGGGGTGAGCCAGTGGGAAACCAAACACACAATCAAGTGCAGACACAAACAAAACACACGAAAGCAGCAAGCTGTGTCATAAATATTGCAAAGCGCACTTGGTTTCTTTCTTTTTTTTTTTTTCAAGTCAAATATAACAACCAATGTCCCAAACCCTGTTTTCAGCATTCAAAAGAGAGAAGCTGTTGCTACCAGCAGAACACCTGCAGCCATTCAAAGAAAAAAGAAAAACCGTTTTCCATCAGCCAGCCAATCAAAATCCTTTTCCAGTTTGAGCAGCCAATCGGACCTCTTCACGTTCCTAAAAAGTGACCTAAATAAAGCACCAGAGCTCGGAGAGCTTCCTGGGAAGCCATATACCGAGGAGCAAATTTAAAAATAATTAAAAAAAAAAAGAGTCAGAAATAAAAATAAAAGGTTTCTGTTGGTCAAGATTTAAAAATCAAAAGGTTTCTTCCTGCAGCCAATCATGAGTCTGTCCCTTTAAGCCAATCATAACTGCACCACTGGTGTTTCCCTCGATGCCAGCCCCGCTGAGTGGCGTGGGGTGGGTGGGTGTAGGGGTGGGGAAGGTGACCTGCTGCCACTCAGCCAGACGAGGTCCACACAGATCTCTTGGCCCTCGCCAGCTTTCAGGATGTCCCAAGGGAGTCGTAGCTACTGCCTCCGGTCCTCTGTCTCCGACCTGGAAAACGCCATCACCACGTCCTCCGCACCTGCAGACCAGGGGGAGAGAATTGCTGCATGAGCCTCTGGCTTCAGGCTGCAACTTGGGACCAGGCAAGGAGGCTGTGGCCCTCAGGTGCCAGCCACATCACCTAGTGAGGTGCTTTCTGAGTACAAAGCGCTTCCAAGGAAGGCCACCTCCCCTCTAGGCCTTCCCTGCAGCCTGGCCAGGGGATATGCCAGCAACCCTGCTGCAGGGCTGTGGGGCTGCAGGGCTGATGGGGTGAGGCTCAGGTTTGCTCAAGGCTGCACAGCTAAGCGGTGAGTGTGAGAACCCAGTTCTGCTGGTCCTGGAGCAGGGCTCTGCTCACATCCCTTGCTCCAAAGATACCAAAGCCAGGGGCCCTGCGGAACCTCCCTTTTAATTCCTAAGATCCTGTCTCGATCCCTTTGGAGGCCCTTGCTCATTATGATTTCTAATAGCCTTTCCTCTTTATCCAAACCCAACACCTGTTCCAACGAGCACGGCCAGGCCTGGTTCCAGCCCGCAGTCGGTCTGGCTCCTATGGAGACAGATAATGGCCACAATCTTTATTATTGTTGTTTTTAATCATGGATTTGAGAATCTGGTCCAGGAACTCATGAAATCACTTCCTTTGTCTTGTTTTCCATAAGACAGGCTCTGACATGCAGCCAGAAAAGGCAGGAGGGGGAGGAAAAGCGCTTGAAATACTGACCTGCTCCCCCACCTGAAGCTGCTGGGGAAGGAAGGAAGGGGCTGACGGAGCCGCAGACCCTGTAAGGCAGGTGAGGCTAGCGGCAGGTCCCACTGTGCCTCTGGCCCTGGCCCTCCCTGAGTCCTGCCACTTTCTCCCCTTTTTCTGAAGGACGGTTCTTGGCTGCACCCAGAACAAGAACAGTCAGCTGCCTGTGGCCTTTCTGCCGCACTTCTCTCTGGACTAACTGGAGGAGCTCTCCCGGGAGGGGGGACTGGCACAGCAAGCACAAAGGCCACAGGGCAAGCCCATGTGGGATGTGAGCATGGGACTTCTGGCCTGTGAGACAGAGTAGGGAAGAGGGCAGGATTCCGCCCTCCAGGCATGGCGCAGGCGCTTCATCCACACCACAGGGCACTCTCTCCTTCACACGGGCAGTCTCCTAGTGACCTCCTTCCTAACTGTCCTGCCTCGTGGACAGTGGAGGGGGCACCCACCACGGGTGCTGCAGAGGAGAGCCTGTCCACCAGGCTGGAACATCGCAGAAATGCGCCTTCAATTTGGCACCAAAGCACGAGGTGCTGTAACCACTCACACTGCCTTGACGGGGCTCTGAGCAGCTCATTCACCCCGAAAAGGGGAATGCGGTTCTGGAAAGGAGCTCAGATTGTCTCACTCCTTGGGATGGGGCTCCTTTGCTTGGGAAGCCCTACAATTCCTTCTCCTGTCTTCTTGGGGACATTCTGTTCTTTCCTCAGTCCCAGGACCACGCAGTATCACTGCAGGCAGAATTTTCCTAGCAACCACAGAATCCATGATTACATCATACCCTGCCCGGCAGCTGAGCTGGTTACCTAACAGATGCCAGCTTTTCCCCAGTGCCGCCTCCCCAGCTCGCTAACCAGCGGGGGGGCTGGAGGGAGGCCGTGAAAGGGGAGTTGTCAGCACAAGCTGCCCGGAGGCTGCGATGAGCAGTGGAGCCGACTTGCTTCTTTCCCTGCCTGCCTCGGGGGCTTGCTCACAGGGACCTTGAGCCTCTGGACTGAGCTGCAGTCACACAAATAGCACTGGCTGCCCCCGGAGGGAATGGAGAGTCGGCAGAGGCAATGGCCACTGGATTCTTAGAGGAGCCCAGACCCAGGGGCCAGGGCTCCTGGCACCACAGCTGCCTGGTGTGTGTACCCAGGCTACACTCTGAGAGATGAGGGAAGTAACCTCCTCAAGGTCACCTCCTCCGATGACTACTGAACAAGACACCTGAAGCAGAGGATTTGCCAGAGTTCCGCCCATGCCACACTGCCAGCTGGTCACCCTATCCCTGGCCAGGGTGGGGAAGGCTGGGAATCCGAGGCTCTCATTCACAGAGCCACCCACTTGGCCGCTGAGCCAGGTGCGGAAAGGGCCCGTGGAGCTGCTGCCCATGCTAGGCCCTGTTCTGTTCCTAAAGGACCATTCTGTTTTCCAGGCCTCACCACAGGGATGTGCTGTCCTTTGGGGCCCAGCTGGGGGTGGGCTCTTCTAGAGCATTCTCTGACCTCTCTTCACCACCAGCTGGCCTGGCACCCATCATTCAACAAGGGCCTGACCCTGAACCTGGCAGGCCTCTAGGTGAGGATGCTCCTTTTCTTCTCCTTTTCTCCAAAGTATTTGGGCCAGTTACCTAACAGGGAGGGTGAACCATTCAGTTAGTTACCATGAGTCAAGCTGTTAGAGCTTTAGAGCCAGGAGGGACCTCATCCGATCAGCACAGTCCCTCCTTCTCCTTTAAAGGCCAGCATGTGGTGTCTCCCTTGGGTGTTCTCATTGTCATGGAATCATGAGGCTCAGAACAGGCAGACACTGCAAAGAAGCCAGCAGGCCCAGCCCACTGCCTCTAGGAGGTTAACTAGGTTTCCTGTCCCATTTTACAGATGAGGCTGTGTCCATGGCTTTGGTACTTCTGCCAACACTGTCTGGGCTTAGGCTCAGAGATCCTGTTCGTCTGTTCCCACCAGATGTGAGTGAGTACCGGAGGGGAGAAGCTGATTGGTATCTCCTATTCCATACTCTCTAACATGTTAAAAGACAAAAATAGCCAGAACCAGACAAAAACATCACAAGAAAAAAGAACTGTAGACCAGTATCTCTTACGAATATATTCATAATACTGTGATATGTAAAAATACTAAAAAAAAAAAAAATACTAGCAAACTAAAAAAGGAAGATAAAAATAATTACACACTCTGATCAATGAAATTTATTCCAGGAATGCAAGGTTGGTTTAACATCAGAAAATCAATTAATAAATAGGAAAAAGGACAAAAACCATACAATCATCTGAATAGACACAGGAAACATATCTAACAAAATTCAACACCTCTCCATGATAAAAACATCCAATACACTAGGTATAGAAGGAATTTCCTCAATCTGATAAAGGGCATTTACTAAAAACCCACAGCTGTTATACTTAATGATGAAAGACTGAAAGCTCCTTCCCTTCAAGATTAGGAGCAAGGAAAGGATGCCTGTGCTCTTACTATTTCTATTCAATATTGTGTTGAAAGTTCTATCCAAGACAATTAGGCAAGAAAAAGAAAAAACAGGCATCCAAATTGGAAAAGAAGAAGTAAAACTACATTTGTACATGATATGGATCTTACATATAAAAAGTCCTAAGAAGTCCAGTAAAAAACTATTAGAATAAACAAGTTAAAGTCACAGGGTATAGGATCAATATACAAAAATCATTTGTATTTTGGGACTTCCAGTCAAGATGGTGGTGTAGGTACAGGCGGTATCGCGTCCTCCCACAACCACATCAAAGTTACAACTAAACTACAGCACAACCATCATTCAAAATCGCCTGAGCCCTGGCCGGTTTGGCTCAGCAGTTAGAGTGTCGGCCTGTGGACCAGACAGTCCCAGGTTCGGTTCCCGCTAAGGGCACGTACCTCGTTGCAGTTTGTCCGTGTGGGTGGCAGCCAGTCGATGTGTCTCTCTCACATTGATGTTTCTCTCTCTCTCGCTTCCTCCCTCTCTCCCTCTCGCTCAAAACAACAACAACAACAAAAAACGCCTGAAATCAAGCTGAAAGGAAGTCCTACAACTATGAAATTAAAGAAGAAGCCACATCGAGACTGGCAGGAGGGGCAGAGGCGTGACGGACTGGTCCCACACTGCGTGTGGCGGATAAAAATCAGGAGGACACCTCGGCTGGGAAGGTCCTCCCTGAGGACTGAGGGGTCCCCGTCCCACAGCAGGCGCCCAGCTCAGGGTTCCAGTGCCAGGAAGAGAATCCCCATCACTTCTGGCTGTAAAACCAGCGGGAACTGAGGCTGAGACGGCTGGAGCCCCCGACAGCTCCTCTTAAAGGGCCCGCACATGGACTTACTCAGACTCGCACCCTCTAGGCTCCAGCGTGGGGGAGGCAGCTTGAAAGGCACCAGAGTCATATGGGAAGAACTGAGCTGTTTGGCATTGGAGCGAGGGCTGGAGAGGCAGCTTTCTCCTGGACAGACGTGTTATCAGAGGCTTTTGTTCCTTTGGTGAGCCCTTCCCTGGGCCCTTCCCTGGGCCGGCAGACGCTGCCATATCTGGGACTCCAGCAACCTGGCTCACACTGTGTGCCCCGCCCTGGTGATTCCCTGAGGCCCCGCCCCACCCAACTTTCAGGCCCACCCAAGCTGTTGCCAGTTGCTTTACCATAGGATTGGCCTGTTTTGGAGCCTGCTTCAGCTTTTCCTAAATTCTTTCAAACAAGCAGCATCTGGTCTCAGCTAGCCCCATGCCTCCCGCTAAGTAATACATAGAAACAAACACAGGGAGGCAGCCAAAATGAAGAGACAAAGAAACAGGTCCCAAATGAAAGAACAGAACAAAACTCCAGGAAAAGAACTAAGCGAAATGGAGTTAAGCAACCTAACAGATGCTGAGTTCAAAACACTGCTTATAAGGATGCTCAATGGACTTAGTGAGGACCTCAGGAGCACAAAAAAGGACAGTCAGAAATGATGGATGCACAGTCAGAAATGAAGGAGGCACTAACTGAAATAAAGAATAATCTACACAGATTCAGTAGTAGAGTAGGTAAAGCCAAGAAGCAAACCATCGATTTGGAATATAAGGAAGCAAAAAACATCCAATCGGAACAGCAAAAAGAAAAAAGAATAAAAAAAAAAAAATGAGGACAGTGTAAGGAGCCTCTGGGACAACTTCAAGTGTGCCAACATTCGCATCTTAGGGGTGCCAGAAGGAGAAGAGAGAGAACAAGAAATCGAAAACCTATTTGAAACAATAATGGCAGAAGATTTCCCCAACTTGGTGAAGGAAACAGACATACAAGTCCAGGAAGCACAGAGTCCCAAACAAGATGAACCCCAAGAGGCCCACACCAAGACACATCATCATCAAAATGCAAAAGGTTCAAGACAAAGAAAGAATCTTAAAAGCAGCAAGAGAAAACAAGTTAGTTACCTACAAGGGAATTCCCATAAGACTGTCAGCTGATTTCTCAAAAGAAACTTTGCAGGCCAGAAGGGAGTGGCAAGAAATATTTAGAGTGATGAAAAGCAAGAACCTACAACCAAGATTACTCTATCCTGCAAAGCTGTCATTTAGAACTGATGGCCATATAAAGAGTTTCCCAGACAAGGAAAAGCTAAAGGAGTTCATCATCACCAAACCATTATTATATGAAATGTTGAAGGGTCTTCTTGAAGAAAAAGATAAAAAAATATGAACAAACAAAATGGCAATGAATACATATCTATCGACAAATGAATCTACAAACAAAATGAACAAGCAGAACAGAAACATTCTCATAGATACAGAAAAATATTGTTGGTTGCCAGATGGGAGGGGGGTTGAGGGAATGGGTGAAAAAGGTGAAGGGATTAAGAAGTACGAATTGGTTGTTAGACTGACAAACCTCAAAAGGAAGGGGGGTTGGGGGGTGGGAAGAAATAAACCAAAGAACTTATATGTATATATGCATAACCAATGGACACAGACAACAGTGTGGGGAAAGGTAGGAGGGGGGCGGGAATGGGGAGGAGGGGGTCAATGGGGGAAAAAATGAGGAACATCTATAATACATTCAACAATAAAGATAAGTTAAAAATCATTTGTATTTCTATACACTAGCAGTGAACAATCTGAAAATAAAATTAAGAAAACAATTTTGTTTATAATAGCATAAAAATAATAAAATTATTAGGAATAAATTTAACAAATGAAGTACAAAGTTTGTACTCTAAAACATATAAAACATCACTGTTTAAAACATCATTGAGCCCTGGCCGGTTTGGCTCAGCGGTTAGAGCGTAGGCCTGCGGTCCAGATAAACCT
This sequence comes from Tadarida brasiliensis, assembly GCA_030848825.1. Classification (NCBI taxonomy): domain Eukaryota; kingdom Metazoa; phylum Chordata; class Mammalia; order Chiroptera; family Molossidae; genus Tadarida; species Tadarida brasiliensis. Next base: position 6,479,665 of record CM061264.1, read on the forward strand.
GGGTTTGGTTCCCGCCTGGGGCATGTACCTCGGTTGCAGTTTGTCCCCGGCCCTGGCTGGTTGTGCGGGAGGCAGCCACTCGATGTGTTCCTTTCAGGTCGATGTTTCTCTCTATCTCTCTCTCTCTCTTTCTCTCTCTCCCTCTCTCTCTCTCTCTCTCTCTCTCTCTCTCTCTCTCTCTCTCCCCCTCACTCTCCCTCCTACTCTATCTGAACAAAATTGGAAAAATGCCCTCGGGTGAGGATAAAAAACAAAACAAAAAAAAAATCATTGAAAGAAATTCAAAACAATCCCTATCAAAATCCCTGCCCTTTTTTTTTTCCCAAAAATTGACAAGCTGTTCCTAAAATTCACATGGAAACACTAGGATCCAGAATTGCCAAAATAACGAGAGAGAAGAACAAAGTCGGATTCACATTTTTGGACTCCAAACCTTACTACAAAACTACAGTAAACAACTGGGCGGCCTGGCATAAGGATCGCCATGTAGATCAACAGACCAGAACTGTGAGTTCAGAAATGAAACCTCCCATTTATGGTCAATTAAGTTTTAAAAGAGTGCCACGGCAACTCAGTGGGAAAAAACTGAACAAATGGTCCTGGGACAACTGGATATTCACACGTAAAGAATGAAATTGGACCTTTACCTTGTACCATATTAAAAAATGAACTCAAAATGGACCAATGACTGTAAATATAATAGCAAGTTATTAAAAACCCTAAAAGAAAACATGGGAGTAAATCTTCATGGCCTTGGTTAGGAAATGGCTTCTTAGATATGGTACTCAAAGAGCAAGCAATAACAGAAAAAAATAAATAATTTGAGCTTTTTATGCTTTAAAGGATACTATCAAAAGAAAAGGCAACCTACAGAATGGGAGAAAATATTTGCAATGCATATATCTGGTAAAGGGTTGGTATCTGGAATACATAAATAATATAATTCAATAAAAAGTCAAACAACCAGATTTTGAAAATGGGCCAAGAACCTGAAGAGACCTCTCTCCAAAGAAGATACACGAATGGTCAACAAGCACGTGAAAAGATGCTCAACATCATTAGTCATTATGGACATGCAAATCAAAACCACAATGAGACACCACTCACACCCACTAGGATAGCTGGAATAAAAAAGAGACAAGCCCAGCTGGTGTGGCTCAGTGGCTGAGCGTTGACCTATGCACCCGGACGTCGCCGGTTTGGTTGCCAGTCAGGGCACACGCCCAGGTTGTGGGCCCAATCCCCAATGGGGGTCATGCAGGGGGCGCAGTCGATGTTCTCTCCCATTGATGTTTCTGTCTCTCTCTCCCTCGCCCTTCCTCTCTCTCTAGAATCAATAAAGAAAAGAAAATTTTTTTAAAGAAAAAAAAAAAAAGGGAGAGAGACAAGTCCAGCCAGTGTGGCTCAGTGGTTGAGCATCAACCCATGCATTAAGAGGTTGTCAGTTCGATTCCAGTCAGGGCGCATGCCTGGGTTTTAGGCTCGATCCCTAGCAGGGGACGTGCAGGAGGCAGCCAATGGATGTTGCTGTTTCTATTTCTCTCTCTCCTTTCCTCTCTCTCTAAAATCAATTTTAAAAATTAAAAAAAAAGAGAGAGAGAGACAATAACAAGTATTAGCAAGGATGTGGAGAAATCAGAACTCTTTCATTGCTGGTGGAATGTCAAATGGTACAGCTCCCAAGCCTGCTCCACCCACAGCCTTCCCCATCTCGGCCCATGGCTCCTCCAGTCTCTCGTTGCTCAGGTCAAAAACCCTGGTGTCTTCCTGATCCCCACCACACACACGCGTGCACATGCGCGCGCACGTTGCATACAACACATAAGCAAATCCTCACTACCCTCCTGTACCCCCTTTTCCTGGACCTCCTCACTTAGGCCCCTGATGGTCCATTTCCCACACAGCAGTCAGAAGGAAGTTCTTAAAAACACAGGTCAGACTTGCCACTCCTTTGCTCAAAACTCTCCAAAGGCTTATTGCAAGATGCTTCATCCCACTCACAGTAAACTCCAACTCTACACCATGGCCTGCAAGACCCAACATGATTTGGTCTCTGGATGCCTCTTTACCTTCTTTTATACACTCCCGTTCCCTCACTCCACTCAACCACATGGGCCTCCTGGCTGTCCTGCAGGCACAAGTACTTGCACCTCAGGACCTTTGCACTTGCTGTTTCCTTTACCTCAATGCTCTTCCCCAAGTCTATTTCATAGTTCTTATACTTCATGCCAGTCTCTGTGCAAAATCCCCTCCCCAGGCCCTCCCTGACCACAACTTCTAAAATGGTGCCCCATGTCCGTCAGGCCACTGTAGTCAGCCTCAGCACCCTCAGCACGACCCTGGCGTTACATATTAATGTGATCTTTGTTTCCCCACTGCAAAGTACGTTCCATATGATAGGGACTCTGTCTTGTTCACTCACATATTCACAGCAAAAGGGAAAGCTCCTGGGATACAGGATGAGTCATTATTTTATAGATGAGGAACCTGTAATCTCAGAGAAGAGCAACTTGGTGAATCAGAGGCAGAGGGAGGACCGGACACAGACCCCAAGTCCATGCCTTCACTACACACTGCCATTTCCTCTCAGGAGAAGGAACAGCTGACCTTCCCAGTCACCCAGAGCACTGTGGCCGCTCAGACCTCCTGGTAGCGACTGACCAATCCATCCATCCATCCCTGTCAGAATGAAGCCAAGACCCAGGATTTAAAAAACAACACCCAAGCAGCCCTAGGATGCCTTGGAGAAAATTCAACATGGGCCCCAGAATGCCACCCTGGGAGGAGCCCCGTCCCCCGACGCCTGTCCATTCCTCGCCCCCTGCTCTGGCCTGCTGCCTGCCAGACACCTGCTATGGAAAGCAAGGCCAAGGTGCTGGTAAGGGCACAGCTCTGAACCAGGGCAGGGCACTCAGTGGGCCAGCCCAGCCCACGCCCAGTGCCAGCTTTACCCCTTTAACAGAGTCTAGTCAAGTGACTGAGAAGAGAAAAATGACAAATATGCAGGAGCTTATAAAAGGGAAGCTGGCCCCTAGCCGGGGGCGGGAGAAAGACAATGGGGTCACTGGTCTGTTTACAAGCTCAGGATGAATTCACAACAGCAGCATCGAAAGCCCAGAACAGGCTCAACACACCAGCACCACCCTGGGCCCATTTCCCGCAGACTGAAGGGAACCTACATACTGCTCTCAGGAAGCCCAGCTCCCTACAGGTGTTGGGGCGTAGGAACAAGTGTGATTTGGAAAAAGCCTCCATGGCACTCAGACACAACTCCCAACTTCTGGAGAATCACTCTTGACATTTGCGGCTCTAAGTTAAAGTGTTTCAGAGGTCTTTTCATCAATACACTAGGCACCTTATCTGTTTCTGGAATTATGAACATACCACTATTGGCCACATGGTTGCAGCTGGGTCAGTGATGGAGGATGAAAAAGACCAGAAAGAGGTACACAAAGACGGTTGCAGCCCTGAGGCCGATGGGTGGAGTGAGGGGACTCAGAGCCTCTATTTCCTAGACCCAGCCGGTGAAAGCCTACTGGAGCCCCTAGCACTTTTCTAGGAGCTTGGAACTCAGTCCTGAAAAAGCAAAGACCCTGGAGCTCACCCTGGGAGGAGCCCCGCCCTCCGATGCCTGTCCATTCCTCGCCCCCTGCCCTGGCCTCTCAAAGAGAGCTGGGCCCAGGCCCCCGGGCAGACGAGGACAGCTCCCAACACCATCCTTCCACTCCAGGAGGGACCCTGCAGAGGGACCAGGAGAAGAAGGAAGGGACAGGCCTCCTAGCCATCTGTGACAGTGCAGTTCCTGCCATTCCACTGAAGCACCAGGCTGCAGGGGGACAAAGTGACCCCAGAGCTCTTCCAGCTCCAGATCCTGCAGAGCCCAGCCCAGAGCTGGCACTCACAGGTGGTCAGGGAGAGAGGAAACAGCCCTGAGGGCAAACCCTAGCCAAGAAATTGACACAAGGTACAAAACGCCAGGTTCAGCTCCCAGAGGCAGCCAGCCCTGGGCCCCACAGTCCAGGACACAGGCCTGTACAGATGTCACCGGAGAAAAGGGGCTACTCCTAGAAGCAGCATCAGCCATGGGCAGGGGCACCCACATCACCAAATTCAGAGCCATGGGCTCCTCCAAGTCCAGCCCCCCATGGCCACTCACTCCGGGGACAGGAGCCTCTCTGAAACTGGCACCCCTTGCTGGCCAGGGCTTTCCAGGACCACTCCAGGGTCAGACGTGCTGGGGCAGATCTCTTGACCTCCTTGACCTCCTAAGGAGCCTAACACCTTCCTAATGAGGGTAAACCACTGGGGCCTGAGAAACTCAGAAATACAACCTGAAACCCCAGTCTCCAAACCCACACTGCTGGAGGCGCGAGACCGCGAAGGGTGTTAACTTGGGCTAAGTGCTTCAAAGCCATCCTGGGAACCTGGCCTGCCTGGCCCCGGCCAACCTCCATGCTCACGGCTGGAGAGGAAACAACCTCACGCTCCGACATCTATCCCCTTTTCTCTGACCATATGACTTTTGGCTGTGGTACCTCTTCACTGAATGACCTCACTGTCTTGCTGTCAATACCAACGACAGGCTGCTACCTGACTACTCAAAATGGCAGCGGCTCAGCTACTAGCTCTGGGGAGATGAGCCAGGCAGCAAGGCTCCTGGAAAAATAGGTCTCAGATGCTCCTCCAAGGAGGAAAGTTTCCATGGGGATGAGGCTTGAGCACCACCCTGGACCAGGGCTCCTCCCAGACGAACTCCGACCGGCTGGGTGGCACTCCCTTCCTGTTTTTAGGAGCTGCAGTCTAGGAGCCCTGGGGTTCTATATATCTCAGCTCTGATGCTCAAGGTTCCCAGGAGATGGCTTTTACCCAGAGACAGCAAGACACTGGTTGCCATGGAGACAGCAGCCCTGATCCACCAAGGTCTCAGCAGCCAAAGCAGGCTCCAGGCTTGGTGGCACCTACTGGGCTCCCAGCTGTCAACCGATCACCAGGCACCCAGGCTGTGGGGCACACCAGCCAAGCATGAAACTGGCTCCCAGCAGGGGCCCTGGGCCTCCTGACCAGGCACTGAGGGCCCTCCCCAGGCGTAGGCTGCTTCTGTGGACTCTGGTACCCTGGAACCCATTTCTGGGCCTGACCCTGCCTACTTGTGTGGTGCAGGGTGAGTCCCTGTACATCCACTTCCATTTCTTCATCTGCAAAATATGATGAATCACACCACTCCTACCCATCTGAGCAGCCAGGACAACGTCCTCGCACAAAGCATCACAAACAGCATCATGTGGGGTCACAACTCGGGTTCTACTACCTCGGCTCTCCTCTGGTCCCAGACCCGCTCCCCCAAGTCCACCTGCTGTAGCCCAGACCTGCTCCCTCAAATCCATCCGCTCTAGTCCCAGACATGCTCCCTCAAACCCACATTGCCCCTGTCACCCTCCATATGCACCCCCCCCCGAGGCAAACACACACCCCCTGCCGCTGGAGTTTGTCTTTCCAGGTGAGTGAGGTGCCCATTCTCCTCATTCTAATTCTTTGGTCTCCCAAAATGTAAGCTCTCCCAGACCAGAGAGCTTAGCTATGTGGGCAAAGGACAGAATCTGGAAGGAGAGGGCAGATCCCTCCAGGGGTCAGGAATGACCAGGCCTTCAAAGTCCTGGCATATTCTCAAATCCTAGCAGGCACCAGAATCACGTGGAGGGTTATTTCAAATGCAGATTCCTGAGCTCATCTGTCTGGTTCCGTAGGACTGGGGTGGGGCCCAGGAGCCTGAATTTTTAACAAGTACCCTCGGCAATTCGTGTGGTCGCCTGTGGCCCACACTCTGAGAACTCGATGCTACAGACTGTGCCCTGATCTCCACTCCCCACCCCTGAGCTGTTGTCCCTTCTGGGCCAGCACTCTGAAAGAGACGTCTGTCCTGCTTCCACTTCCTCGCTCCTCACTTACTCCCCGGCCCACAGCAATCTGGCTTCCAGCCGGGGCTCCACAGAAACTGTCTCAGGAAGAGTCACCACTGACCTCTTCATTACAAGACCAGGGAACCCTAGGAGTGACCCTGCTGACCTTCCCCTCCTCCCAGAGCTCCCTTGGGTCCTCCCGCTGTCCTCTGTGCCATGCTCCGTTTCCTTGTCCTCACCCTGCCTGCTTTCCCCGGATGATCTCACCTGATTCCACGTCTCACCCACACCCAAACCCAAACCCAGTCCTCTGTCTGCTCCCACCTTCACCTGAGCTCTGACCTTGCTCCCACCTGCTCCTGGACACCCACAGGCCCCTCCCACTTGGAGCTCCCCTCCCTGTCATCCACACCTGTGCACCCAGCCTACAGGTTCTCGGTCCTAAGCGTCACGCCTCTGAAATGAATTTGTATCATTCGCTCCTGCCATTGCTGCGACCTTCAGGCTGTCTTCCTGCCTTATTCTCTGCCCCATGACCTCTCCCCAGTGCGCACCCTAAATGGATGACAGCTGACCAGGCTATATCTCCCCTTCAGGCCCGTGGTGATCCCTTGCAGTCTTCAGAAGAAACTCTGCCCTGAGCCCATTTGCCTTTCCAGCCACACAAGCCTCTTAGGGGAACATGTAGACACTCAACACTCGCACACGCTGGGCAGGCTCTGGGGGCTCCCTCAGTCTGTGACATCCTGCTCCCCCAGGTTTCCACATACACATTCCCACGCATCCTCCCAGGCACAGGCCAACAGCACCGCTTCTCTGTGGCCTCCTAGGTGAGGTTCCCTTCTCTCAGGACTAGTCACCCTGTGATTTCTGTGCCCAAAGATCTTTACACATTTGTTCTTGTTCCTGGCCTGCTGGACCAGCAGCTCCAGGGCGGGGGCTGTCATCTGGCACCACGCCCAGCACACAGATCCAGGGGCTGACGTGAGCGAAAGGGTCCCGCTGCTGGGAGAACGGCCCCTTGGTACTCCTGTCCAAGGCAGAGGTCGGCCTCTTATGGGTGTCTGGAGGCTAACCAGAGTTGCACAAGGGCTTTGTTCTCAGTTCTAAACAATAGTCCCCGTGATGTGGGCAAAGGAAGAGTCAAAACAGCCCTTCTCAGGCCAGAACCAGAAGGCAGACTTGAGCTACTGGCCTGCATTTCAGCACATTCCTGACCCTTTCTTGGATTTATTTATTTTTCGGTAACACAAGTTAGCACATACCAAGTCCTTCTGGATGATTTTCCAGTTGGATTCAATGAATATGTGATTTTTCTGGTTCAATTTTATTATTATTAGGTTACAGGTAATTTTCATGTAAGTGTTGATTAAAGTTAAAAAAGATTAGCTTCCCATCCCACAGAGTGGAATTCTCCCGGGGCCTGGCTGTAATTTCTGTCCAGAGTTTGTTACCACTTGGAGTCTCTGGGGGAAGCCTCGGTCCACAAAAGGATGCAGCAAACTCCAGCTGTGCCCGAAGCTAGACTCTGGGCTACCCTGGCCCTATGGGGTTCCTAACATAATATGATCATGGAGATATGGCTCAGGAACGAGAGGAGCAGGGATGACCCGAAAGGGGCCAGGGAGGGCTGCATGGAGGAAGTGAGAGAGCAGAGGCTGGAAGGGTGTTCAGAGAATTCCAGGAAGAACGCTGCTGGCTGTAAGATGAAGATGGTGCCAGCACTTCCACTGAGGGCTGCTGAGAGGGCCATGCGGGGTGATTAACTGCAAAGCGCTGTACAACGGGTGGGCCACTCCCTCGGAGCTGCCGGCTCCCCGGTGGTTTGCCGGTGACCACAGCTACTTTCCCAAGGTCCCAGTGCAACTGGGAGACCAGATGACCTATTTCAGGCTCTCTGGCAGCATGCCCTGAGCTAGTAGCCTCGGCTTCCGAGGGGGAAAGCCAGCAGAGCCCTGAGACAGCCCAGCTGGCTCCAGGCTGGGGACCTTCCCTGGAAAGTCTCTTGCAGAAAGAGTGTGATCAGACAGAGGCTGGAACAGGCCTGAAGAGCCACCGTGCCAGCACCACGGCTCCCAGGGCCAAGGAGAGGGGAAGAGAAAGGACAAGAGCGTCCTTAGAAAAATGGACCGTGTCTAGACGGGGTGCCTCACAGCGCCAGGACACCCGGACAAGGGCCTATATGAAGCACCGCACGAGGAAGAAAGTTCTGCAGGTGACCGGCCACAAAGGGGCCTTTGCAAAGGGCATTGGGGGCCTCGGGCTGGCCCCCGCGGGGTGCCCTGTTTCCTGCACAGCGCTGGGCAGGAAGAGACCAGAGCTCTCAGAGAACCAGCATATTCAAAGGCGCTGCAGGGCCCCAAACAACAAAGCAGTAGAAAACTCTTCCAAGTTTTCTCTGTGCCCTCCTGAAATACCACGTTAACTGCCTAAATCACACCTGTTTTTCAGGTAAAACACTGCCCTGCTTAAAAATGCATATGGCCTGTAAGCCACTCCTAGAATTCATCTGAAAATAAGTGAAGGTTTATACATAAGGATATTCAGTGTGGGGCACACCCTGGACCCACACTGACCGGCTCTATGGCCATGAGCTTGTTACTTAACCTCTCCAGCCTGTTATCTCATTTTGAAAGTGGGACACGTGGCAGCACCGCAGGCCTATCGTGAAGATTCACTGGGAAAACCCTTGACAAGAAACCCGGCTCAGAGGAGGACCTCAGTAAGCGTTTGCTGTTATTATGATTAATAGCAAAAATGAGGGACAAACGTCCAACAGTAAAGGATTGGTCAAAAATATACGGCACAGCCATACGGCTGCATATTACACAATTGCTAAAATATTTTTTTACAGATGGTTCAAGAACATTGTAAAATTATCATAGGTTAAAAAATGGATGTTAAAATGCATAGTAAAATGTTTATAGTATATGTTCCCGACTTTATGATGGAAATAGATGCGTATTTTTAAAAGGTTGATGGGAAATTTAACAAAAAGTAATAGTGATTACAGCTGTGTAATGGGATTCACTCCCGTAAGCTTTTCAGCTGTTTCTACCTCTCCCCAGTTTTCTATAGTGACTAGGCATTACTTCATAGCCAGGAAAAACGGCCAGTTTATGACACGGAGAGCAGAGCACTGGCAATAATAAAGGAATGAACTCAGCTTTCTGTCTGCCTGCTTTGGAAGCTACAGCTGGGCCTTCTCAGCGAGGCGACCTTCCCAGAGAAGGATGGATTTCCTTTAGTTCACAGTCAGTTCTGCCTGGCTATCAGGTCTGCTCGGCCACTCTCAGGGACCAGGGGATAGAGCTGAGAACTGGCTCCAGGTTTCTGCCTTTGTGAGGGACTGCAGGCTCCCAGCCCCACAAATACAAGGAGGGAAGCCCCAGTCCCAAGCTGAAGCTGCTCAGAGTTGGTCAGGAGGCAGGCCAGGAGACCGTGTGGGGAAGAGAGGAGGACCCTGGGTATGTGGGTGGCACATTCATCACGACAGAGAATACAGGCGGGCAAGGCTATGAATCTGGATCTGCTGAGTGTGGACGTCTGTGGTGAGGTGGTCAGTAGGGAGTTGTGCCAGGCATTCCACCCTTCAGTTCAGTACTGGGGGGCCACTAGGGCCCTCTGCTGGAACCATTTAGTGAGCCCCTCAGGTGCAGGCCCACGCTCCAGGGTCTCCAGCACCTGCCTGGACCCAGCAGATACTGAACACAAGTTCACCAAGGGAAGAACGGGCATGGGGGAGGCTGGGAGGCCCGGGTGCATGGTGAGAGGTCAGATCACAGTGGGCGAGGAATGCCCAGCCCACTTTCCTCCCTGATCTAGGGAGGACAAGCAGTGCCCTCCTCTCCCGTACCAGACTCCTTCAGCCCTGGAGGGGAAGCACAGACCAACGCCAAGCACAGATCCATTGCTGGGTGGCCTCAGGCCCCCACTGAGGGAGCTTGAATAGCAATAGGTTGCAGACCCCCAAGGAGGGGAACGTGGGGCATTTGCTGAGAGACAGTGCCACCTGGTGGCAGGAGGCACTCACACCAGGCTTTTGCTCCTAGGCCTTTGCGGGTCTTTCATGCTGGGGTCCCCTGCACTGGAAGCAGTGAGCCAGGGCCTTTGCCACCTGGGCAGCACTGGAACCTCTGACAGCAGCATGCCCGTGGCATCAGCTGAGGTCGGCTCTGCCAACAGAGAAGGTAGGTAGACTAGAATTTTAGCCGTTGACCCCACGGCGAGGGCAGACATGTAGACTTCTGCTCTTAGGTCTGTATAGTGGGGAGCCCGGACTGGATGCAGTTTGGTAGTCACTGTGTTTGTCTGTGGTGTCTTTAGGCACAGAGAAATAACAGCAAGCCTGGGACGCTCTTCCAGGCACAGCCACCTCCTCCCCTCTCCAACTCATGGTCCAGGGAATTCTCAGGGCTTTCTGCAGTGCATGCCTTCCTGTGCGGCTCAGGTCAGAGGTGACCGTGGAGGTGAGGGGCAGCCTGCAGGACGCCCCAGCAGCAGAGAACCACTCCTGCCACCAGCCTCCCCGGAGATTCTGCCCTGGCTCCAGGTTCAGCTCCAGGAAACCGCTTCCCAGAGAGAGATGTGTCTGAGGCCAGCCTGGGTGTCCCGTGGACGGTCCACACTCAGAAGGGCCCAGATTCTGGGGCCCATATGGTCACACCCACACCCATGACTCACTCCTGACTGCTCAGCAGTTTCAGGCCAGGTGAGGTCATGGTGACCTCCTTATATGACTCAACAGAGCTCATTTTTATTATCAATTGTTGGTTTGGCTGAGCGAGATAGAGTTCTCGTAAAAACACTTTTTAAAACTTCCCTTATTACAAAAGAAATGTGTGTGCCATGTTAAAAAATCAGTTTTACAAGAATGTGTGACTTGGAAAGTGAAAGGCCCTTATATAGCTTTATCCTCTATCAAAATTTCTATTAACAACCTGGTGTATTTTCTTTCAGCTTTTTTTTCTATACACGTGCATGCACAAGTGGGGGGGTGGTGTATGTGTTGTTTTCTATACTGACACAGTTCTACAGCTTATCCTGATTTTTCCATTAGGAGCATTCTACTAGAGGTGCTCTTACCACCCAGCTCAAAGTCAGGTTAACTCAGTGACCCAAGACCAGGGTAGGAGACCAGGTAAGGCCTAGGGACTCAGAAACGTGAGGGTCTCGGTGGCTATGGTTCAGCACTGGAAGAGAAATGTGCTCCCAGAAAACATCCTAGGAGGGCCAGGGCAGATTCCACGCCCTGCACCTCCTTCCAGCTCCGCCAACAGTGCAGTTGGTACAGAACCGGCTGCCACTTGACTGTGGCCCGGGCAAGCTGTGCATGGCACGAGGCTGTCCCAGGGAGCTGCCTGAGCCACGGGGACGTCCTGTACATTTCTGCTGAGTTAGGTGCACAGGCCGGGTCACACCCAGCGTCACAGCTTGGGAACTGGGCCCGGTACCAGGGCAGAGCCCTGTGACATCCAGGAGAACAAGGGCAATTTCAAGGCAAGCAGCCCCGTGTGCCAGACCTGCTCTTCCCCTTGGCTTCACGGCGGGGAAAGTGTACCCCTCAGCACTCTGCTTATGGAGCCTCCTCACATTGGACATGCCACACTATTTGATGGCCAATGATTCAAACTAAGTATAATAGGAAAAAAAGAAAATAACTAGAAGGAGATGCTGGTCGGGATACTGAGTACAGGGTCAGGAGAAGCCTTCCAGAAAGGAGGCTCCCTCTAAGTGCTCCAGGACAGCAGCGACGAACCCAGCACCCAGATCCAGAATCGGGCTGCAGGTCTGCACCCTGGGCCCCTGGTAACGGCTGCATGACCAAGGGCAGTAACTGGTTGCTTCCGTACCCTTCCCTGGCCAGCTAAGTGGAAGTAACACAAATAGCAGCTATCTACGATGAAATGAAATGACACATCAAGCACTTAGTTCACGCCTACTAGACAATATACTCAAATGTCACCCACTACCATTATTATGATTGGTTGAGGGCACCCAAAAAAGAAGTAACTCCCGAGGGCACACAGAGACTTCCAGGACCTTTGGGGCCTCCCCTCTGGGCACAGCCAGGGACACCCCTGCCGCTGGGTAGCCTGCACCTAGGCCAGGTCCTAGCACACAAAGGACGTTTCACTCCTCCTGGACAGGGTGCTGGGTGGGCAGGGGTCAGGCCAAAGGTTGAGGAATGCAACAATCAGAGCTTCTGCAGTGATAGGCCCCCCTCCACACCTCCATTTCTTGCCTCCCTCAGGCCTAGAAAGGGATCCCACCAGGCTGAGACCAGGCAGGAGACTCCCAGGGCTCTTTGGCTAGATGCGGTTGCTGCCTGGGGCTCAGCAATGTGGGTGGGAGGGAGCTGTGGCCCCTCCTTGTCTCTCACGAACCCCCATCTAAGAGGGCTGCAGCTGTGCTTTCTAAAGGAACCACAGCGGGTGTCCCTGGGAGTGCGTGGCCAGCCACCCTGGCCCTCGACTCACCCTGGTCGATAGAGTGCTGTGGCAGCTGGCTGAGCTGGCTGCTGACCACTCCGGCGTAGGTGCGCAGGAACTCCTCCTCACTGGCCGTCAGCTGCAAGGGGTAGAGAGCCACAGGTGAGGGTGACCATCACCGCCGAAGGCACCTGTCCAGGCCTGCCTGATCCCGAGGTGCCTTCTTCTTTGCTCCCTGGAGATTTGACTCCTCAAAGCGTGCACCCCCTCCCACCCCTGAAACGTGGTCCACGGGGCCTTGCCACTCAGAGCAGACCTGAGACTGGACTCTGGAGCGGCGGCACAGGGCCAGTAGGAAGATGCAGGCCCTGCTTGGAGAAATGCGCCTGTACATCTGCTGCCCTCTCAGGGCCCGTCCTGCCCAGTGCCCCGGGGACGCTCCCTGGGACAGAAGAGTCGGGCTAGGAGAGCGGAGCAAAGGAAGGCTGGGCATGAGAACTCTCACTCATCTGGCCCAAAGTTGGCCCAGAGGTGGGAAGACTGCCCCAGCAGTGCCCCTGGAACTGGACATACCGGAATCTGTGCCACATGAACCAGCCGCAAGCCAAACCACAGGCTCAGCATCCCCCTCCCCGACCACGGTTGCCACAGGTGGTGGCTGCAGCCTCTGTCTGGCCACACCAGGCACCCTCCCTGGGGGCTGTGGCTCGACACCCCGCAGGTACTCACGTTTGATCCCATCTTCCTCAGCATGAGCAGCACTCGGACCTTCTGCTGAATGTACATCTCCTCCGGACTCTTCCCGGGAGTCCCCTCACGGTTCATCCCCTGGCCAGCTCTGGGGACTGCTGCAGAGTGAGAAGCATGAGGGGGTGTCAGGACCGGACATACCCAGATACAGACAGGGAGCTTGGTGGGAGTTGTCAGGCAGCCCACTGTGCTGCAGGGTCTTTTTCTGAGAGCCCAGAACAACAGGCGAGTTGCCTGTTCCCCCCAATCCCGTTAGCCCCAACCAGACGGAGCAGCTCTACCTAGGGTGGGTGCTGGTGGCGCCTCTGTGCGCATAGCTGTCGGGCCCAGGGAGACCGAGCTCACCAGACTTCTGGCCAGCTCTACCTTCCAGCCACCCCCTCAGCAAGGCCCCAGCTACGAGCCACAAGAAATGTGCTACATGACCCCCACAATGCCCCAGGTTTTCAAAGCAAGCAACTCCCACAAGAAACAAAAGTGGTACGGTTGGAGGCAGCTGGCCAGGCCTTTGCTGGAGAAACTGTGAGATCAATTCCCAGCCCCCAAACCCCAAAGCAGCTCCCTTAGGCAAAGCCCCTGCCGAGTTCAAGAGGCCAGCTCCTGGGCTGGGCTCCAAGGAGTCCCTTGATGGGGACAGGCGGGCCCAGGGCTGTGGAGCACAGGACCCACCAGGCTCAATGCCACCACCTTCACAGGCCCACCCCACCTGTCAGAGGGCAGCTCCTGCAGGCAGCAGCTGTGTCCAGGTGCAACAGGGACCCAACCTGCAGAAAGGTCCCAGGAGAGAAGTCCCAGGGTTTCCCCTCCGGGAGGAGCTGGTGGAGAGGAAGCCAGGCGTGGAGGGGTTTAGATTACATATTTGTAACTCCTGGATGAGTCAGAAATAACGCAGCAGCTGGTGGGGGTGGAGCCTCAGCAGCCCCAGTGCCAAGGAGCTGCGCTCGGAGGACCAAGGGACTGGGCTGGTGGGCCAAGAACACTCCTCACATCGTCCATCCCTCAGGAGCCAGCAAACCCTGGACCAGCAGGGTCTCCCAGGCAGGGTGGCCCTCCTAGGGAGGGCAGCTCTCTGTGCAAAGGGTAGACTCAGAAATGTGCCAGAGCCCTGAACAGCAGCTTCCCTGGCTGCATAGTCCCCATAACATAACAAAGGCCCTGGCCCTAAAAGCCCACACAATAGGCCAAAAAGCTGGCTAGTTGGGGCTGAAGTAGCAGCTCCATGCCTGATGTCATATGGTCTCCTTTCAGGGCCTTCCCTTCTGCCACTAAAGCCCCAGGCTCCCTAGTCTACTGTCTACCCGCCTTCTACCTCCTCCAGGTGCAGAACAGGGTCTAACTAACAACTGGTACCTGGGACAGAGCGGAAGGCACCTCAGGAATGGTCTCTGATGAGAGGCAGCCCCCGCCACCCCGGGGCCAGGTGTGCAGAGTGCAGGGGACAACCCTAACTTCCCAGCACAGCTGAGCAGAAAAACTGGGTTCTGCGATTTCACTTCTCACGCTGACCCCTTCTCACTGCCTTCCACTCCAGCACCCCACCAGAACAGTTGACACCACTCCCTAGTTTACCCTACCCCCAATGCATCACAGTCGGCCCTGCCCCTCTCCTCTCCTCCGCCCTCCTCTCTGCCCTCCAGGCCCCAGTATGTTTCTAGAACATGCCAAGAAGCCCTTTTCCCCGGCAGCCTTTGCACTGAGTGTCCCCTGGGTCTGGAACTGGATTCTTTTCGTCCTTCGTCTCACTCAAAGACGCCTTCCCAGGAAGCCTTTCCTGGCAGCACAGCCAAAGCAGGGTCTGTGCCCCCACCCCCACCCTTTCAGTCACATAGCCCTGTCTTGTCCCAATTTTCTGAAAGCACTTGGTTGGAGCACTTGCTTTTGTCTCCTCCCAGCCTGACCGGAAGGCCAGGACACGTGTCTTCGCTCACCCTGTCCTCCTGCAGCCCAGCACTGTGCCTGGCAGGTGCTTAAGGAATACAGCCCGCTGGCTGAATGCAGTATGGAGACTAGCCTGTGGTGTCTAAGTTTCCCCTTCCCTACAATATCCACACCAATTTATGGCCAAATGTTGAAAGAGACCAAAGCAGCTAATCCAGTCTCCAGAACCAGACTAAGCTTTTCTAAAGGACTCCTGTTCCTGTGTAGTTTGTGTGCTGTGGGACATCATGTTCTCCAAAGGACATCTGAAATGCTCCAAGAAGCCTCCAAACTGGGAGTTAGGGCTTCCAAGAGTAGACAGCTGGAAGACAACTGACCAGCCACTAGATGTCGCTACACACAAAAGAATCAGTGTTCCAGTGCCACCCCCTTCCTGCCACGAAAATCACTCAACAGGTCCATCAGGTTCAAGCTCTTAGTCTGATCCTACTGCCACAAACCACACCCAGCTGCAGGTCCCAGAGCAAGACCTAGTCATTCATTCGAGGGCCAGCTCTACTGGATGCTGCACATCCCAGCAGCTAGGGTCCTGGCTTCACAGGGGTTGGGAGCTCCCTCCGCACTGTCCTTTCTTGACAGCCAAGCTTCCTCCAACAGAGACGCAGGCTTAGAAACAACAGGAGAGAGAGAGAGAGAAAGAGAGAGAGAGAGAGTGAGAGAGTGAGAGAGAGAGAGAGAGAGAGAGAGAGAGAGAGAGAGAGAGTGTGTGTGTATTATTTTACATGTGGTCTATTTTTCAGAATTTTGCTCTGTCCAACAATTCTACCCCCAGCACCTGTCCAGAGAGATCAGTGTCATTCCATCATCTAACACCTGGGTGGCCTGCCCCAGGGACCTCCCACACGTATGCAGTGATTACTAAGTTGGGGGGCTTACAGGGTGTCTTAGGTGCCTGAATGTGTCTTTCTTTGGAGCCAGATTACCCCCGAGTCAGCACACTTCCCCAGCACAGACTGGTTCTTATCTGTTTCTTCTTGCTTTGGGGAAGAAGATTCTTGTCGTTTCTAAAAATTATGATCTTCTAGGATTCTTCCACTCTCGTATGAACTGATTCCACCCTGCCTCCTGACAGAGGGAACACCCAGAGCTGGATCTGGGGCCGAATGTGGCCAGTGAGCATACATTCCTGCCCTTCATGCTCCCATTCACATGGACTAGACCTTCACAACTGGTGTATATAATTTCCAAACAGAATCTGTAGCAAGGGTGTCAGTGTGAAAAAACGAATAATTGAAGAGAATAAGTCATAATATCCCAAACAACAGACATTTCAGTCACTGGTATGCTACAAGAATGTTAAAGTGTGTTTGGGTTTGGTGCCTATCTAAGCAAACATGCTATTAAATTTTCATCACAATTCTGACAAGCATCAGATTAACTTCATTGGAGAATTCTTATTCTCCCCTGTAGGGATCAAGAACTTGTCTCCATAAAAATGTGTTTCAATTACAAAAGTCCAAACTGCAGCTAATTTAGACACGCCAATTTATTTATTCTGTCCTCAGCCAGAAGGGCCAAAGGTAAGGATGCTTCTCAATTATGGTTTCGTGGCTAGCCCCATCACCTAATATGGTGGCACTTCCATTCTAAATCCTCAGAAAATCTCTGTGTTAACTGTCCAAGTCAGAGACAGACTTGCTTCCTCTCTTAGAGATATAACATTCTGGAAGCTTACTAGGAAAAGGCTAGTAGATGAGCTAAAGAATAGAAAATGGAGCCCTGGTTGGTTTGGCTTAGCAGTTAGAGCATCGGCCGGTGGACCAGAGTGTCCTGGGTTTGATTCCGGCCAAGGGCACGTACCTTGGTTGTGGTTTGTCCCAGGGCCCAGTTGGGGTCATGTGGGAGGCAACCAGTCAATGTGTCTCTCTCACATCAATGTTTCTTTCTCTCTCTCTTCCTCCCTTTCTCCCTTCTGGTCTATCTGAAGATAAAAATGGAGAAATATCCTCGGGTGAGGATTAAAAAAAAAAAAGAAGAAAGAATAGGAAATGGAAAGAAACAACTATCAATTATCCAAATGAATAGGGAGGGAGTGGCCTGAGGCTATGTATCATGCCTAGATAAAAGTGCAGGTGAATTCAGAAAATTACATCTGATTGGGACAAATGCAATGAACAGAAACTGAGTTACATACATTTGCTGCAGACACACAGGCATATCCAGCCCCTACTCCCCACCACACACACACAAACACTCCTGTTGGTTCTGAGCCTGCATCTCTGTTGAAGAGAGGTTGGCTGGTCATGGACAATGAGGAAGGGGCTCACAACCACAGGTAAGGATCCAAAGTGACAAAAGGGGGCCGTGGCCTGAGAGGCCACACTGCGCTCTCTGAGAGACATCCTGCCCAGTCTCTTTAGGGACCCAACCTCTACCAGCACACGAGTCCAGCTTTGAAGCAGCTGATCTCACTTGAGAAGAACTGGGAAGCAGTGTGGAGAGGCTGGGCAAGCAGGACTGCTAAGTGGTACATGCAGCAATCAGACCCATTCTGATAAACTGCTTCAAAAGCTGGCTTCCCTTTGACAGGCACCCGTGGCCCTGAATACAAACACAGCCACCTGCACTCATTTTTATTTATAAAGTGAAGCAAATGCTGTCTGCACACCCACATTTATATAAATTGGAATATACATTTATACCCAGGGTGATCTTGTTCCTGCTTGGAAAATCCTGAGTAATCTCAGGCTGGCCCAGACAGCAGGGGGTCCTTTAGATACAAAAGCTACCTCTGCCCCTTGGGTCCCAACACTTGTGTTTTGTTTTGTCCATTTAAAAAACGTGATATATTGCCCTGGCCAGTTTGGCTCAGTGGTTAGAGCATCGAACCCAAAGAGTCGTGAGTTCGATTCCGGTCAAGGGCACGTACCTCAGTTGGGGTTTGGTCCCTGGCCCTGGTCGGGATCATGTGGGAGACAGCCGATTGATGTGTCTCTCTCATATCAATGTTTCTCTCTCTCTCTCTCTCCCTCCCACTCTGTCTGAAAATAAATGGAAGAATATCCTCGGGAGAGGATTAAAAAAAACAGTGATGCCCTGGCCAGTTTGGCTCAGCGGTTAGAGCGTCGGCCTGCGGTCCAGAGAGACCCGGGTTCAGTTCCCGCTAAGGGCATGTACCTCGATTGCAGTTTGTCCCCGGCCCTGGTTGGTCGTGCGGGTGGCAGCCACTCGATGTGTCCCTTTCACGTCGATGTTTCTCTCTCTCTCTCTCCCTCCCACTCTATCTGAACAGAAAATGAAAAAATGTCCTCGGGTGAGGATAAAAAAAAATAAAATAAAAATAAAAATAAAAAATAAAAAAAACAGTGATATATTAACGACTTGGGGTGGTGAACACACAATACGGTGTACAGATGATGTGCACCTGAAACCTATGTAATTTCGTTAACCAGCGTCACCCCCAATAAATTAAAAAATTTTTTTAATGTGATATATTTTAAATGCTCACATTTAAAAATATATTTACATTTGTACAATGATTACATTGCATACAAATAAATGCCATATAATTGTGCTATTCACAGAGCTTCTGTAAAATATTACTGCAGAGACTGCACACATCTTAACAGCCTAAAGGCACCCAGCAGCAGCACAGCACTCGCCGCAGGAACCCACCGTCTGAAGAAACGAGCATTGTTAGGGCAATGGAGAAGAGAAATGAGACGCACTAACTTCGAGTCAGCCTTGAGCCCATACCCAAGGCCCCCTCCCCAACACTGATCTATGGCCACGTCACCAGACCTCCTTCTCCTGGGGTCCTTACCTGCTTCTGGAAATTAACTTCAGGCAAACAGGTGCTCAACTGTGACGGGCGAGCTGTGGCCAGGGAGAAATAGGAAGGTGCGGCCCTGTGGAAACACAGAACACAGTCATGGGAGGAGCCAGGAGGGCCCCAATGGCTGCCAGAGTCCAACCTGGAGCACACACCCCATGCTGACAGATACAGGACTGAGGGCGGGAAGCTCACGCCAACGGGCTCTGCCGCAGTCCAGAAATACCTGTGCGTCTGGCCAACCCAGGGAACCTGCACCAACACCTCTGGGACGCGGTGCTGACTGCAGCTGCGCTCGCCTGTCATTTCTGGCCAAAGCAGGTCAGCACACACCCTCCTCCCCTTGGGTTAGTCACCAAGTCCAATTGGGAGCTGTGCTGGGAGATGTTGTGGACCAGAGTGAGTCACTCCAGGGCAGCTGATCGCCAAGTTCCCACCTGCACGAGAGGTGCACCCACCAAAGCGAACACGAGCCAGGCACAGGTACCTGGGTGCTCCACCTCCCTTGTGCCAGACGAGCATGGTGTCTGTGTGCTTGGTATATATAAACATGAACTGACATAAACTAACACACACACACCACAGTGCAGATCATTTAAAACCTACTACCCTGGCCACATGTCCGCTTGTGCCAAACACACCTCTTCCAGGAATCAAAGAACACTGTCTTCTTGTCTTTTGTCTCCCACACAAAACCACATCGTTCAGGCCCTTTGCAGGTTAATTTAACAGAAACATGGACTGAGGCCAATAGGCAGGAGACACAGGGCAGGCCGGCGGGGGTCACCAGGGAGACTTGCCTGCTGGCTGCCACCCAGTCACCTCCTCTACTGTGGCACACAGACCTCAGAGCGCCCGGGTTAAAGGTGGCCTCCCAGCTCTCAGCCCTACAGTGAGGACAGGGGTCTGAGGACAGTACTTTGAGAAACCTGTTCCGAAGGAGGTACAGGACCGAGGGGAGCTTTGGAATCCTTTGTCTTCAACGACTTCTGCAAAGAAAGCTGCTCGCTTACCCAAGGGGCTAAGGAAAACGTGTTTTCCATAAAGAGTGAGATTTCAGAAGCCTCCCTGACAGGCAGACGCGGCTCTACCCTCTGGGTCTCTGTTCTGCATCCCTCCAACTAGCGATGGCCTGGGATGGACGAGCCATCACCCACCACTGCCACCCCTCCCCCTCAGACTATCCCTGTGGGAACAGACATTTACAGTGATTAATTGCTCTTTTATTTCTCGAGATATCAAAGCACCCAAATACCAAGGGCCCCTGGGGAGCTTTCCACCCAAGTCCCCACATTCCTTCAAAATGAGATAAAAAGAGACAACCGTCTCTCACTTCTGAGGGGCTTTAATTTCTTCACCTACCACAACAGCCAATTAGCCTCCTACTGTCTACAGGGCTCAGGCCCTTCCAAGGAGCAGAGAGGAGCTTTGTATTTGTGACTTTAAGGGGAAGGTGTCAAAGGGATGCTCAGTGTTCCTGGTGGGACTGTCTGGGGACTCGGCCAGTGGTTCTATGTGCCGTTTTATGTGTTCCCAATTTACAGAGGAAGAAAGCGAGGCTCAAGCCTGAGGGGACCCAGGGCCAGTGGAAGACAGCACACACGCTCGGAGGCTGGGTTCTGGTTTCCATTCTGCTCTGTTGCTGATGAGCTGTGCAGCCTGAGGTCAGTCACTGCTCTCTGGGCCCAACATTTTGCCATTTGTGGAAAGGAAGTCATGACCTCTACCGTGTCTTCCCTCGGATACACGAGATCAGGGCTGGCTTCATGGGCATGAGGCCCGGGCGCTTAGAAGGGCCTCACTCTGGGTTTAAAGCTCTGCTGTCAGCATCTTAAAATTCCTACTAATTTTTGAACAAGGGGCCCTGCAAGTTATACGGCTGGACCAGAACGAGAGAAAGGATGTCAAAGCGCTCTCAAACCGCCAAGGGCCTCACAACCTTAAGTAGACACGACGTGGATGCAAGAATGCAAGAAGGATTTATGAGTACACAGCCCGTGTCAGCTCAGGGAGTGGGGATACAAAAGTGGGCCTATGACATTGAGCCTGCCTTCCAGGAGGTGACTGAATGGCTAAGGAAACCAAACTGCACAAGCTGAACAAAAAAACAACACAAACAATAAGTAATAACCGGCCAGAAAGGTACGTCAGGTTAAGACACGTGTTCCAGAGTGCCAACCGCATGTAGTATGCCATGCCAGCGCCTCCCCAAACAGCTCAGAGGCAGGAGGAAAAGACACTGACCCAGTGTAGGACGTGGCAGAGTAAGGGGATGTGCAAAGCTCAGTGAGAACACAGAGGAGGAGGCACTAGCTGCAAAGGGCTCTGGGGAGAAGACATAGAGCTGGGTCTTGAGGGATGAATAGGAGTTTGCTGGTAGAGAAAGGCAAGGGCATTACAGGCACAGAGAACAGACATTTCTCTGAACAAACAATTACTGAGCATCTATAAATGGTCAGGCCCTGCACTGGGCACTGAAGATACGCAGGTGAGCAAAACAGTTACGGTCCACTGTATGAGTGGCTCCCAGTGAGTGGGTGAGACGGACATTAATCAAGTCATAGCTGGGGAAATGCCTCCTCAGACACTGATAAATGACACAGTCTTCTGAGCTGCTCCCTGCAGGATGAGGAGGAGCTGGGTTGGAGGCCACTTCTGTGCTCAGGGCACACACGTGTAAAGGTCCTGAAGCAGGAAGAGATTGGGCCTTTGGAGAAACTGGAGGAAGAGGTGTGGATGAGGCTTCGGCAGCCAGCACTGGACCAGGTGGGTCTCTGAGAGGTGAGGAGAGATGTTCGACAGTGGGGAGTCAGGGAGCATCTGAGCTGTGAGCAGTGAGGCGGCAGCGTGGAGAAGACTGGGGCAGAGCTGGAGGGAAAGCCCCGCTGGGCCAGAGAGCTGGGGCTTGGGCTGCAGGGTGACGGAGAAGGGACGGTGAGGATGGGAGGGTTTGGGACACTTTGGCAGGTGGAGCTGTGGGATGGGAACAGTGTAGGAGTAGCCTGGACTGCCACCATGGCTAAGGGAAGGGGGAGGTGGGGAGGCCCGCCGTGAGAGCTGCCCCACCGGCAGGTGAAGGCCCTGAGGACACTGAACTAGGACTGGACTCCACAAGCCACAGAGAAACCCACGGGCCTGGAAAGAAGAGCTGATTCGTCCTTCAGATAGTCAGTACCCCTGTGACTA
Organism: Tadarida brasiliensis; assembly: GCA_030848825.1. Lineage (NCBI taxonomy): Eukaryota > Metazoa > Chordata > Mammalia > Chiroptera > Molossidae > Tadarida > Tadarida brasiliensis. The sequence goes on from CM061264.1 coordinate 6,501,639, forward strand.
TATGCAGAGACCGTCAAAACGTGGTGACCGACCAGATCTTGGAAGCTTCTAGGGCACTTCTGGGAGACACTGTGCACTGGGTGGGTGTGGGGCACGCTTTGGGAAGAAGGAGCAACATAAATGAAGGTGAAGAATTGGCATCCTGGCAATGCCAGTTACCAGCTGTGTGGCCTTGGGGAATGTATTCATTTATTCACTCAATCAGCAAGTTTACTGAGCACCTACTATGTGTATTGGGATACATTAGTGAAAATACAGTCAAAAATCCCTACATACATTCCAGTGAAGAGGGAGAACAGACAAAACAAATAAAAAATAATCAATGGGTAAGTTATTAAAAACGAGGCAGTGGGTGAGGGGAACAGGAATGTGGAGTGGTCGGGGTGGGCCCTGAGCAGACATAAAGAGGCGAGGAAGTGAGCTGTGGGAATCCCGGAGCAAAGCTGGGCAGAGGCCCTGGGGAGGTCACGTGGAGTGTGTTGGAGGAGCAGCAAGAAAGGCCATGGGGGATGCCGGAGGGGAGTGAGTGAGGGGACAGGGCAACAGGAAGCCATGAGGCCTCTGAGAACCCGCCCGAGGCTTGGTCTGACTGGGGTTTTAAGTAGGACCACCCTAACGAAAACGAGAAGAGACTGAGGAATGAGAGCAGAAGTGGGGAGACCAGCAAGAGGCCGTGGCAGAAATTTAGGCAAAAGGCAGGCAGTGGCAGCGGGGCCCGGAGTGGGCAGGACAGACATCCGGGGGCCAGTGGGCGAGGTGTGGAGTGTGAGAGGAGGGGAGTGTGATGGTGACACAGGTGTGTGGGCTGAGCAACTGAAGGTGGGGGTTCCCCTCAACTGAGATGGGGAGACAAGGAAAGACCAGGAGTTCAACTTTAGACCGCTTAGAGCCTTCCCACCTCTAAGCCTCAGTCTCCTTACCTACAGTGGGACCTGCCTCAAGTGCTGGCTGAAGATTAAAGGAGGTAACACATAAAGAAGGCACTGGGCACAGTGCCTGGTACACAGTAAGCACTTAATAAACATTAGTTACTATTACTAGTGATAGATCAGATGGCAACACAGACAATGGAAGTAAAGGATATTTTCATTACAGGATGGGGGTAAAATTAAACAAAAATAAGAATTCAAAGGTTTAAAATACCCCAGCTTCCCTTTGTCCCTTCTTCTCTTCCAGTTGGCCCCTCAGCTCCCAACTGGCTCAGAGGAATGATAAGGGGTGAAGAGCTCCTGGCGGTGGGGTAACAGGACCTCACTTCCACGTTTTCTACGCGCTGCCCCGAGTCATTGTTTTCTGAACCTTCGGCACTGCTGACATTTCGGACTGGATAAGTGTCTGTTGTGTAGGATACTTAGCAGCATCCCTGGGCCCTCCCTCACACAGTCATGTTTCAGTCAACGATGGACCCCCCCCACACAACAGCGGTCCCAAAGATTATAATGGAGCTAAAAAATTCCGATCGCGTGGTGACATCGTAGCCCTTGTAAGTACACAAATACCACTGTTATAAATGCCTACAGTATTCTGCACAGTAACATGCTGCACAGCTCTGTAGCCTGGGAGCTGTAGGGGAAGAATCTGTCACCCCCAAATATGCCTATTTGGCATAAGAATTATTTTAGGCTGGTTAATTTTAAGAAACAGCAAACATGGGAAAAGCTCTGAAAACCAAGTAGAAGCTCTTCTTTATAAAATACATTTACATGTGTGAGGGAAATCTCCATTTGTACCAGGAACTGGGGCCGATCTTATCTCTAGACACTCCTATCAGTGCAGAAGACTTAAATCTGCATAGCAACCTTACCCTAGTTTACTGTGCTTCTCCTGTAACCTCCCATGTCTGACTCCCCCACCCCCAACATCTTCTTTTGTCTTCAGCTGAAGAGGGCATTTGGGTGAGTTACTCAGTTTTCCTGGGTCTCTCCTATGTATACAGGAAATACACCAGTTATTAAACTGTTTGTGTTTCTTCTGTTAATCTATCTTTTATTACAGGGATGTCTCAGCCAACAACCCAGAAGGGTAGAGAAAAAATTATTATTCCTCCCCTACAGAGCAATGGGCTACACCACATAGCCTAGGTGTGCAAGGCGGCCGCACCATCTAGGTTTCTGTAAGTGCGCTCGGATGTTTGCACAGAAAATCCTAACCATGCAGAACGTATTCCTGTCACTAAGCAGTGCGTGCGGTAGATGCCACTAGCACCACCCCCTTGGTTGTGACAACTGTGGCCGAAAAAGGGGTTCTATGGAAAAAAACCTCACATGGTGATCTGATCATAAATTCCTAAGTGGACAGGTCATGATGGGAGTTAAGCCGCAGGCATATACCTTCTTTTGTGAAAGGTTTATCTTTGCCTTAAGTAAGTCCTGTCCACTGTTTCTGTGCACCTAGGTTAAACCACTCTCTCAAGAGAGCACATCATCTTGCTAACAATCCTGTGACCCCATCCCCACCTTGCTTCTTCCCACCTCCATGCAATCTCCGGATGCCCCTCCTTAGTTCAAAAGCAAAAAAGAAGCTGCAGATGGTCATCCTACGAAGCGTTTTTCTCAGGCTATTCAGATCTCGCTTCCAGGCGTGTCCTGTTTGGCTCAAATACATTTTTATAAAAATTCTCTATAGGTTCTTATACGGACACAACCATGAATCTCTTCAAGATGTTGTCATATGTCCCCTAAGGGGCAAAGTCACCCCTGGTTGTGATCACCACTTTAAAGAAATGGCTGGCATTTTCTAGCTTACTATTGGCCAGGCCTTGTTCTTAACCCTTCACTTATGTGAGTCCGTTCAGGCTTCACAACAAACATCCCTATAAGGTTTTACAGGTGAGGACACAGCTGTAGAAGTAACCTGCCTGTGACCATCCAGCTAGTGTGCCCCACTTAGTTCTGGGGCAGGGATCAAACCTGAATTGTCTGAGCTCTTACCCCTATGCTATCCTGCCCTCCAGTACACAAGTAAATGGATAAAAATGAGCTCAGCACCAGGAAGAGGGGGCAAGATTGAGGCCTGAACTGTGGCTCTGGCTGGGAGCCCCACATGGGCTCCTCAGGTCCTTCAGCGACATGAAAACTGGGGCTCCAGAGAGAATTTCCACAAGTTACGCTCTCAGTAATTAAGCCACAACCTCCCGGGCTCTAGGGCCTCAAGAGCAACTGTCTTAATTAATAAATTCCACATTTCAGCCTCCTCAATCCAGAGCCAGGCTCAGCATTCTTGAACCACACTCCAGCAGCATGAGCAACACAGGTCGGATGACGGCTCTTTGAGTCAGGGAGTTTGCAGGACCTGACACCATTCTCAGGGGATGAGCTTGGGGTGAGGAATTTGTCCTGAGGTTGCCAATCCCAATTCCAACCTGATCCAGAGCTCCTTCCTACTCTCTGAAGCCAGGCAATGCTGCAGACCAATGATAATTACTGTTGTTGCTATAGCATTTTCCAAGGGCCAGGCACAATGTCAGTCATGTTCATTCAGCACATTGTCTCATTTAATCTGAGTTCTCACAACAAGCCTGCAAGGTAAGAATTATTCTCAGTTAAAAATTTTATTTTCCTTTATTGATTTTACAGAGAGAGGAAGCGAGAGATAGAAACATCGATGAGAGAGAACATCGATTGGCCGCCTCCTACATACCCCCCACTGGGGATTGGGCCCACAACCTGGGCATGTGTCCTGACCAGGAATCAAACCAGCGACCTCTTGGTGCATGGGTCAATGCTCAACCACTGAGCCACACCGACCAGACAAGAATTGTTCTCAGTTTAAAGATGAAACAACTGAGGCTCAGAGAAGGTAAATAACTTGCTCAAGGCCACGGAGCTAATAAGTGACAGAGCCTGGATTGGAATCCATGCTTTCTCTCCAGCCTATTGGCCCCTTCTGGATCAGAAATTTATAGATGCATTAACGATTTTAATTGAAGTTAAAATGAAAATCCACTTTACAGACAATAAAAGACAGCCAGAGCCTTAAACTACTGCCAGTCAGAAAATAAGATAAGGTAGCATAACAACCAAATACAACGAATGGTCCTTGATGGGATGGGGGGAGGAGTCTTAAAGGACGTTACTGGGCAATCACAGAAAATCTAATAGGGAGTACTTATTAGATAATAATATTGTATCAATGTTATATGTGTTGAGCATGATGATTATATTGTGATTATGTTGGAAAGTATCCTGGTTCCTAAGAGATAAGGCTAAGTATTTAAGGGAGAAATGCCTCAATGCTTGCAACTCTCAAATGGTTCAGAGAAAAAAGTGTATGAGTGTGAATGTGCCCAGTGACAGAGAATGCGTGAGCTAATATGGCAAAATGTTAACATTGGTGAATCTAGGTAAAAGGCATAGATAGGGGTGTTCACTGTACTATTTCAACTTTTCTGTAGATTTGAAATCAAAATTCAAAGCCCAGAAAACACTGAAAAGCCTCTGGGAGTGAGGATGGCAGTGGGAGGGGCTGCAGTTGCTCTCCCGTGGCCCCTGGATGTCCATGGAGTTCTGTCTGTAACCCACCCTGATCGTCCCCCACCAGTCAGGCCGGCCATCCATGAGTGGGGAGCAGCTGTGAAGCCCAACTACAGACAGACCCTTCTCTCCTCTGGCCGCAGGTCTGCTGGCCCAGGACTGATTCCAGAACTCTCAATAATTACCCTGGAATTACCCTCAACAATTACCCTCAGAGCTTCGACCTGCCCCTTCATGGCAATGCAGCGTGTTCTGTTCCAGGTCTGAATCTCTCTGATGAAGGCCCTTTGAGGAAGGTTCTTAAAGCATTAGAATCAGGTTCACCTGACCTGATTCAAAACAGCCCAATAACAACCAGGGAGTGGCCACCCTTCCCAGCTGTTCTGGTGACCACGCGGAAGGTATCAACACAGAAAACTGCAGTTAGACTGGACAGCAGCACCTGGAGGTACCACGAGGGCCTGGGGGTGCATCCTCCTTTCTAAGGTGTGTCTCCTGCTCTGAGAAAGCCCCACAGGCCACTCTTGCACCTGGCACCATGGGCGCATCACACACACCAAAGGGCTCCCTCAGGAAATGCACACTGGACAGGAAGCAAGAAGAGAGGGGTCCCTCCACTTCGCCCTGGTACAGGGGCAGGTGGTCAGATCCTGGCTGTCCACCACGTTCCCTGCATGGCGGTGGGACTCAGTCGGGGGCATTTGGCAATGTCTGGAGACATTTCTGACTGTCATAACTGGGAGGATGCTACTGGGTAGGAGCCAGGGATGTTGCTAAACATCCTACAATGCACAGGACAGCCCCACAATAAGTTGTCTGGCCCCCATGTCCATAGCACCGAGAGAAAGAAACCCAGCTCGGTGGTCACCTCAGAGTGACCAATTGCACCAGGCTCCTTCAACCCCTTAGGGCCTTTGCATCTGCTGATCCCTCGGTCTAGGCTGCCCTTCTCTACTGACTGCTCACCATTCTACTGTTACCTTCTCTGGGCAGCCTTGAAGCCTGTGTTTGCACATGCCCAAATGTCCTCCACTCACAGCACGGCCCTGACATGGCATCTGGGTGTCTGCCTATCCGCCCCCACCTCCAAATTGGAAGCCCACTGAGGGCAGGCCACAGGCTGGTTTGAAGGCCTTCACAGGCCCCAGGCCGCCTTATTCTCAGAGACAGATTAAAATGAACCCACATCTCATTAATTAGAATTAATTTTCATAAAACTCATAAGAGTAGCGGGAGCTGATACATTTTTTAGGTCTCTAATATTTTCGTGGCCCTTCAAACAGCCTTAGGTCCTTGTGCTGAAGAATCTGAACGGATGAAATAGTGCTGCCGGTCACATCTGTTAGATTCACTTGGGAACCATGAAGGAAGCCTCCCAGCCTCGGAATGTCCTACCCCAGAGAATCGGAGACGCGGAGGAACTGAAGGAGCTGGTCTGTATATATTATATATGTTGATGTAACTGGATTGGTGTTAGGCATCTGTTTAGAACTTCTAGTTTTAAAAAAACATATCTGTGATTTCAGTCTGACTCATAGAAAAAGTTACCCAGATCTCACTGTCTCTTTGAGTCCTGAATTGGGTGAAACCTACCTTTTTACAGCGAAGAAAGAGTACCTGGCAGGCCAGCTCTACAGCGCTGAGAACAATGCAAACAGGAAGGGAATGTGGAGCCTGGGGAAGTTTCCGTGGCTGCAGCAGGGCACTCCCCATCCTGGGCAAGTCATTAGCTCCACAGTTCTGACCAAGGGACACGCAGGTGGTGGTTTTATCTCCTCTTCGCACAGTAGGGGAACAATGACAGAAGGGAAAAAAGGCATCTTTGACCTACTTTAAAAAGATTCCTTTTCTCTTCCCAGAGAACAGCTGGAGCTCTGAAACCTGGCCAAGGCGGAGCCTGAGACCTTAAGTCAGGAACCAGCAAGCCTACAGAATCCCGCTCCAGATGGGCCTCTGATTAGTCTGACTCGTGACCTTCGACCTCTGGCAGGTTTTTATTTTTTATTAATTAATTCATTTATTTTCAATTTTCACCCAAGGATATTTTTCTATTTGTCTTTAGATAGAGTGGGAGGGAGGGAGAGAGAGAGAGAGAAACATTGACATGAGAGGGACACATCGACTGGCTGTCTCCCACATGATCCCAACCAGGGCCAGGGACAAACCAGGGCCAGGGACAAACTGCAACCGAGGTACATGCCCTTGACCAGAATCGAACCCACAACTCTTTGGTCTGTGGGCCGATGCTCTAACTGCTGAGCCAAACTGGCCAGGGCAGTTTGTTTTTAAAGAGGAAGGGGGGAAAGTGACACAGTGCTATTTATTTATCAGGAGCTGCAGAAGATCCCTCCACTGAGAGCCATATGGACGAGTTCACGTCACCCTCGTTCTCACAGGGACAAGTCTTGTTCTCAGAGGCAGGCCCAGGCATGGCCCGCCAGGCCCTCCCATTGCCCAAGGGCAGGCTGGCTCGCCCAGGAATCACTGCCCTCCCCAGCTCTTCCCCTTTGCCTGGAATTGTGTCAAATAAATAAGTCTGAACCTGGTTCACTGCAGCCCCTCAGAATTCCAGGGCCAGGAAGGCCTCCAGCTTCCCCTTGCAAAAAGTAGGTCATTAAATCAATCGGGTTGCCTGCAGGGCGAGGGCTCGGTCCCCAGTCGTGCATGCCCCCAGAGAGGCAGGCTGGCAGCCACTTGGCCTCCAGAGCTGGCCTCCTGCTCACTGCCCAGCTCTGGGGATGGCTGTCCTCAGGACCCAGCTGATAGGCTCTAGGTGTGGTCTCCTGAGTGAAACTTCTATAAACTCTTCAGAAAATAGATTTTTGTCCTGGCCGGTTTGGCTAAGGGGTTAGAGCATCAGCCCTCGGACCAAAGAGTCACGGGTTCAATGCCAGTCAAGGGTATGTACCTCAGTTGCGGTTCTGTCCCTGGCCTTGGTTGGGGTTGAGTGGGAGGCGACCAGTTGATGTGTCTCTTTGATGCCTCTCTCTCTCTCCCACTGTATCTGAAGATAAATGGAAAAATATCCTCAGGTGAGGATTAAAAAAAAAGAAAAGAAAATAGGTTTTTGTCCTGGCTGGGTGGCATAGTTGGTTGGAGCGTCATCCCGTACACCAAAAGATTTTGGGTTCAATTCCTGGTCAGGGCATATACCTAGGTTGTGGGTTTGATCCCCAGTCAGGGCATGGACGGGAAGCAACAATCATTGTTTCTCTCTCAAGTTGATGTTTCTCTTTCTCTCTCCCTTCCGCTTTCTCTAAAAATCAATAAACATATCTTCAGGTGAGGATTAAAAAAAGAAAATAGGTTTTAGGGTTACTGCCTCCTCTTCCTATAGACTTTCAGCATACAGGTATGTGCTAATTTGCATAAGAATATAGGTATGTTTGTTTACCTTGAAAAACACCCACACCATTGCCACAATTTGCAAGGATAACTGCTCTGCCCTGCTACACAGGCAGTGACCTTCCCTCTCCTTTCCCTCCAGCTCCCTCTGAACAAAAAATAATCCAAGGAAGGAGGAAACCTCCCCTAAGAGGCTGCTGAAGACTGGGTTTCCTTCCTTCCTAAATGTTGAACAAGCTGATAATCAGAGTCAAAAATGTTTTAAACACAGATAACTCCAGAATCTACATGTACTTATTCCAGTAACTCGCTGGGGGAAGCAACATGAGGATGAGAAGTCCTGAGGGGTCACTAAACTCACCCAGTATGAAGGAAAGGATAGTGGTGGCAGGAGGTGAGGTGAGGGATGACCAGAGAAAATCCACGTGTTGCTCTGAGAGGGGAAAACAAGCACCCAACACAGCAGGAATCCACCCACAGCCACTTGGAGGGCCCAGGCCACCGTGGAAAAGCTCAGATACGTGCACAGAAATTGAATAGAGGCAGGCCACAGGGCCCCGTGTGAGGGCTCCAAGAAACTGTCCCCATTCCCAATGGGTGTAGGCATAAACACCCAGACTAGGCACACCCAGATAACCCAGTTCAGGAGCCAAATCCCCATCATCCATTTGTAATGACATCCCCATTCCCAGAGCCACAAAACCATTAGTCACCAAGCTACGGAAAGGCAGCTAGAAGCTCCTGGCAAAACAGGCCTATTAGCCCTCCCCCAACAAAAAGACTCCTGGTTCCACAAGCCAGCTATTCACCCAAGACTGTCACATTTCATAAGATGAAACCCAGGAGTCTTTTACAAGCCCATCTCCACAGAACCCAAGCAGAACCTGACCTCTTGCAAAACTCTTAGCCGAGAGGAAAAGCCTAATCGAGGTTTGCCAAGTGCGAGGTTAATTACCCTACACACCAGTGTGATGGTATTCCTGAGGATGATGACTTAAGTCTCAGAGAACTAGACTTCCTTGCAAATTTACTTGAAACACATAACGCAATATTAAAACAAAACAAAACAAAAACAGGCACCAATGCACACCAGTTCTTACCTGCTTCTAGAAAAGTCATGTTTCTGCCAGAAAGATGATCATAAAAACGTCCAAGTCCAAAAAAGAATAGCTCACCCAAAATAGAAATTCCTATGAGACAGGGAAATAGACGACTGTGTATGCTATAAAAGAAGGGGCAAGAAACGAGAAATCCAGGACAATGACCCAGGAGAGCCAGGCAAAGCCAAGGGGACTGAAACCAAAATAAATTCCAGATGGAATGAAGTTGTTCTTTTCTCCTCACCTTTTTATTTTGAAAAATTTCAAAGCCACAGGAAAGCTGAAAGAACAGCACAAGGCACATCCTAATACTGGCCCTGAGAGTCCTCCATTGCGAACACTGTGCTGTGTTTGTCCCTCGCCTCTCCATGTTGTGGGTATATGAGCGTATGTCTGCTTTTCATCCTCAGCCATTTGAAAGTAAATTGCAGATATCATGATACTTTGCTAAGTGTCTCATCATGTATCTCCTAAGGCCATTCCCCTGCAGAACTATTTTCACCCCTGAGGAATTTATATTGATCCAGTAGTAGTCTCTGGTGTACAGCTCATATCCAAATTTCCCCAGCCCCACTCCCCTCTCTTTGGCCTCTACTGGTTTTTGTTTGTTTGTTTGTTTAAATCCTCACCCAAGGATATTTTTCCATTTAATCTCAGATAGAGTGGGAGGGGGAGAGAGACAGAGAGACAGAGAGAGAGAGAGAGAGAGAGAGAGAGAGAGAGAGAGAGAGGGAGGGGGAGAGAGAGAGAAACATCGTTGTGAGAGAGACACATCAATTGGTTGCCTCCCACACGACCTGACCTGGGCCGGGGACCAAACTGCAACCGAGGTACATGCCCTTGACCGGAATCGAACCAGAGACTCTTTGGTCCAAGGGCTGATGCTCTAACCGCTGAGCCAAACCGGCCTTTACTGGTTTTTAATACAGGATCCAATCCAGGATCTCAACTGCATTTGGTTCCCGTGCTCTTTCATTTCCTTTAGCCTAGAATGGTTCACCAGCTTTTCCTTGTTTATCACAACATCAACATTTTTTAAAGTCCAGAACCATCGTCTTCCGGATGTCCCACAATTTGGATTTGTTTAATTGTTCTTTAGAATTAGAGTAAGGTAAAACATTATGGTCAGAAACTGCCACAGCTGACGTTGTCAGCATCCCACTGGAGGCACACAATGCCGGTTTGCCCCATTCCTGGTGATGCCAGGTTTGATGCTTGGGTTATGGAGCAAATTTTTAAATGTAAAGAAGAGAGATTAAGCCCTGGCCAGTTTGGCTCAGCGGTTGGAGCGTTGGCCTGCGGACCAGAGAGTCCCGGGTTCGGTTCCCGCTAGGGGCACACACCAAAAAGAAAACACAGGCAAGAAAACAGTGGGGGAAGAAAAGAATATGAAATAAAACCCAGAACTAATAAAAGAAAATATTTAAAATTCTGATTATATAAAAAGCAAACTCTCTGCATGGAAAAAAACAATACTATAATCAAAAGAACAATGACAAGTTGTGGAAATATGTGTAACATATATCGCAGCTACAGGACAAACTTCCTTAATATATAAATAATACCTGTAGATCAATAAGAAAAACATTGCCAAGCCAAGAAAGAAATGAGCAAATAATATAACAGACTGGCTCTTAAAGATATGAAATGATGCTTTATTTCCTCATTAGGAAAATGTAAATCACAATTACAATAATATACCACTTTTCACCAATCAGATTAGCAACAATCAAAAAGTTTAACAATTTCTGCCAAGGTACCAGGGAAACAGGTATTCTTGGACAATTTTAGTGGGTACATAAAATGCTAGTATCTCCATAAAGGACAATTTGGCAATACTAAAAATGGAAACAGATATATCCTTTGCTCTAACAATTCAGCCTGTAGCAATTTATTCTATAGATACACTTACACAAATGCACAAAGGTATATGTAGAAGAATATTCCTTGTTAATAGTCACAAAAAGACAGAAAACTTAAATGCTCACCACCAGGGGACTGGTTTTTAAAAAGTAAAATATATATAACCAATCAAAAGAATGCCATGGGCCCTGGCTGGTTTGGCTCAGTGGTTAGAATGTTGGCCCGTGAACCAAAAGGTCGTGGGTTCGATTCTCAGTCAAGGGCATGTACCTGAGTTGCAGGTTCAATCCCTGGCCCTAGTCAGGGTCGTGCAGGAGGCAACTAATCCATGTGTCTCTCTCACGTCAATGTTTCTCTCTCTCTCTCTCCCCGCTCCCTCCTTTCCACTCTATCTAGAAATTAATAAAAAAAAATCCTCTGGTGAGGATTAACAAAAATTAATAATAATGATAATGTCATGGAACCATTAAAATGAGTGAGGTAGTTCTAAATGACCTTAGACAAGTAACAACCACTCTGTGCCTGTTTACTTATCTGCAATCTGTTGGCAATAACAGTACTTAGGCCCGGTCAGTGTCGGTCAGTGGATTGGGCGTCGTCCCATGAACTGAGAGGTCCCGGTTCTATTCCTGGTCAGGGCATATGCCTAGGTTACAAGCTCGATCCCCAATGGGAGGAGAGCAGGAGGCAGCCAATCAATGTTTTTCTCTCCCTTCCTCTCTCTCTAAAAAATCAATAAAAACATGTTTTACTTCAGACCACATCGAAGCACCACCACCCAACCACCTCCACAAGTGACATACTCAAGGAGTGGACTTAGTGGGTACCAGAGCCCTGCTGAAGTAAGTCTTGCTCTGTGTGGTGGGCCCCTCCACAGCTGATCATCCAAGGTAGTCAGAGATTGGTGATTAGTGGGCACAGCCAGTCCCTGCAGCTGATCAGCCTGAGTAAAACCCTCCCATTAATGTGCCACCAGCAATCAAGACTCAATTACAATAGAAGGGTGTACAGTCCACACGAGGGGTGCACCTTGAGAGACCAGGGTCAAGCTGGGAGACCAAGGAGGCTGTGCCACTGGACCCTACAGGACACCTACTACAACAGGCCACCCTAGGAAGCCTAGGAGACATAGTCTCTACCTAATACATAGAAACAAACACAGGGAGGCAGCCAAAATGAGGAGACAAAGAAACATGTCCCAAATGAAAGAACAGAAAAAACTCTAGGAAAAAAACTAACCGAAACAGAGATAAGCAATCTAATAGATGTAGAGTTCAAAACACTGCTTATAAGGATGCTTAATGAACTTAGTGAGAATTTCAAGAAACTTTGTGAGGACCTCAAGAGCATAATAAAGGACCAGTCAGAAATGAAGAATGCACTTAACTGAAATAAAGAATAATTTACAGGGAATAAATAGTAGAGTAGGTGAAGCCAAGAAGCAAACCATCAATATGGAATATAAGGAAGCAAAAAACACCCAATCAGAACACGAAAAAGACAAAAGAATAAAAAAAAATGAGGATAGTATAAGGAGCCTGTGGGACTTCAAGCATACCAACATTCGCATCATGGGGGTGCCAGAAGGAGAAGAGAGAGAGCAAGAAATTGAAAACCTATTTGAAAAAATAATGACAGAAAACTTCCCTAACTTGGTGAAGGAAACAGACATACAAGTCCAGGAAGCACAGAGAGTCCCAAACAAGATGAACCCAAAGAAATTCACACCAAGACACATCATCATCAAAATGCAAAAAGTTAAAGACAAAGAGAATCTTAAAAGCAACAAGAGAAAAGCAGTTAGTTACCTACAACAGAGCTCCCATAAGGCTGTCAGCCGATTTCTCAAAAGAAACTTTGCAGGCCAGAAGGGAGTGGCAAGAAATACTTAAAGTGATGAAAAGCAAGGACCTACAACCAAGATTACTTTATCCTACAAAGCTATCATTTAGAATTGATGGCCATATAAAGAGTTTCCCAGACAAGAAAAAGCTAAAAGAGTTAATCACCACCAAACCAGTATTATATGAAATGTTGACGGGTCTTCTTACAGAAGAAGAAGAAGATAAAAAAATATGAACAATAAAATGGCAATAAATACATATCTATCAACAATCGAATCTACAAACAAAATGAGCAAGCAGAACAGAAACAGACTCATAGCTACAGATAACTTTTTGTTGGTTTCCAGATGGGAGGGGGGTTGGGTGAAAAGGTGAAGGGATTAAGAAGTACAAATTGGTTGTTAGACTGACCTCAAAGGGAAGTGGGGAGGTGGGGTGGGAAGAGAGAAACCAAAGAACTTATATGCATATATGCATAACCAATAGACACAAACAATAGTGCGGGGAAGGCAGGAGAGGGCGTGGGAGTGGGGAGGAGGGGATCAAGGGGGGGGAAAAAGGAGGGACATCTGTAATACATTCAACAATAAAAATAAGTTTAAAAAGAAAAAAACAGCCCTGGCCGGTTTGGCTCAGCGGTTAGAGCGTCGGCCTGCGGTCCAGAGAGACCCAGGTTCGGTTCCCGCTAAGGGCATGTACCTCGGTTGCAGTTTGTCCCCGGCCCTGGTTGGTCGTGCAGGAGGCAGCCACTCAATGTGGCCCTTTCACATTGATGTTTCTTTCTCTCTCTCTCCCTCCCACTCTATCTGAACAGAAAATGAAAAAATGTCCTCGGGTGAGGATAAAAAATAAATAAATAAATAAATAAAAATAAAAAATAAAAAAAATAAATAAAAAGAAAAAAACATATTTTAAAAAATAATAAAATAACAGTACTTGGTTGATAGGGTTGTTGTGAGGAGTGAATGAGTTGATATAAGTAAAGCGCTTTTAACAATAGCCAGCGCACAGGAAATGCTCAAGTGGTATTAGCCGAATGATGGTGGTGGTGGTGGTATGGACAGTTCTAGTATTTATTGTGAAGTGAAAAAGTAACAGGCCCTGGCCAGGTGGATCAGTTGGTTGGAACATCATCGTCCTGTACACCAAAAGGTTTTGGGTTCAATCCCTGCTCAGAGCATGTATGGGAGGCAACAGATAGATGTTTCTCTCACTCGATGTTTCTCTCTCTCTCTCTCTCAAAATCAATAAAAACATATCCTTGGATGAGGATTTTTAAAAAACGTAAGGTGCAGAACACTGTGTGTTACAGTATAAAAATAAAATAGTGCGTGTCAGGCCTGTGTGTGGTCACACGTGTGCATGGTGCACTTGTACACATGCAGAATGTCTCTGGTTAAGATGCACGAGACAGCTAACAGTGGTCTCTTTTGGGGATTGGAATCCAGGGAAGAAGGAAGACATAGTTTTCCCCATATAGCCTTTTGAATTCTGAACTATGTATATATATGCATTACCGACTCCAATGAATGACTTTTTTTTAAAGGAAGTAGAGTAGGGTCAGGATCTCTTCTGGGTGGTCGGCCAGTCTACTGCAGTGCCTGGTACTGAGCATTCAAGCTCCACCATCATTGCTCACAGACCTAAGAAAACTCTTCTCTTCCAGGAGATGGAAAGTGAGGGTGGGCAGCCAACACCTGGTACAAACATAAGGCGATAAAGGCACATGCTGCCTCACAGGTGGCAGCAGCAGCTTCACACTAGGTGGGAGAAAGGACACTTGTCCTGGCTGACTCCACTCCACCCTATCCCACCATAAGCGCTGGAAGGCTGCTCCATGCAGGAAAGCAAAGCCAGGGCCCTAGACAGACGCCCCCACAGCTGGCTTGCTGGCGTACAAGCCCCACCATGTCCTACTAAAAATCACTGGCTCCCCCATCTTCCTGCAACTCCAACAATGGGCCAGAGGAACACCATGTGCCTTGAAAGGCCACCAGGCAGTGCCAACAATGGAGACAGACACGGTGGTGGTATGTGTGTGGGGGGCATAGCTGAACAGCCTCTGCCTTTGTTGGGAAGCTCACACAGGTCTGAGATCACAGCCTAGCCGGAGCTCACCTTGGCAGTTTCCCTAACTCACCTTTTGCTCCTTCCTTTGTAAATAAGATTGGATCATTCAGGGGCTCTTAACTACCACTTTATCAGCTTAACATCCCGAAATCATCTTGGCAGTACTCACAGCTCCCCCCACCCCCAACCACACACAGGAGAAATATAAAATTACAAATGGAAAATCATTCAAATGTCCTCTACCTGCAGAGAATGGAAGAAACCTACAGGGTCCGGAACACATTTCAGTTCATATTCCTGCAACAGAAGGACATTCTGCAAGATGAGGGTCAGGATGGGTCTCCTGGAAGCCAGGGCTGCCTGGGGCTGTGAGGACTTGGTCTGGGCAGGGAGGTCAAGGCTACCCCATCTCCTTGGAACCTGGGACCTGGTTTGCCTGGTGATTTAGCAGGAAGAACAAGGGTGGGGCTCGCATTGTGAGAGGTATTTGAACCCACAAGGAACTGTGATCCCCACAGGAAGCTCCGCTTGCAGAATCCAGGACTGCTGAACAACAAGGCGGTAACTTCATCTGTCTCGGGTTGTTTTCAGTTCAGGGGCATGGACCACAGAATTCCACAGCAGGAAACATGTGGGTTGGATACTCAGGAGATACTCAGGCCTGAAAAAAACTTAATTGGAGCTGGTCTCCAAAAACCTCCCACCCAGCTCTCCACGTGGGAAAGGATATGAAAGTGGGTCACGTTCTCCCAGCTGAACTGGCGTCCCTGTGGGCTCCAACCACACTTGAAGAAGTCCAGGGACACTGAGTGATCTGGTCTCCTTGCCGAGTCAGCCATTTCTTCCTGATCAAATGCTGAATGATTCTGGGGCACCCCCAGACTGAGGGGGCAGCTGATTAGCACCAGGCAGGCAGTGACATGTCAGGGTCTAGGTGAAAGTAACATCGCCCAGGAGTATAGCACGCTGTCCTGGCGCCTTCCTCTCACTCCGACTGTGGGCAGATGCCTCTGCCAGCCCTTTGCCCTCTTCACCCCAGCCCTGGCTGGAGGGAGACAGGAACACTGTGTGCTTTCTCAGGAACTGCTGGGCCTCCCTGACCTTGCTCTTTGAAAGGACCCCGAGGCCTGGTGCTGGGCAGACTCAGGGAAGAAAGAACCCCCCCCCCCCACACACACACACACACTGTGTATATATTGACTCTAAATGGGGTTCGAGGACATAGGTGTCCACAGGCATCAGTTCTTTCAGGAACCCCATGGACATGCCAGAAAACACGGAGCAGCCAGCCCCACAGCCTACCTGCGCCTAGTGCTTGTTTTCCAAAGTCGGCAGAGGGAGACCTATCAGGCAGGGAGAGCATTCTGGAGAGACAAAGTCTGGCAGTCATTTCATAAGAAGGCCTAGATTGGTGGCATAACTTCAAAAAACTTTGGAAAAAGCCCACTGCCATGATCTTGAACTCTCCCCGACTTTAACTCCAGTAACAAAGGGTTAAGGCCGTTAGCGGAAATCACGGAAATCACAGTTCTTACTGACCACTGCCACCAGGTGCTAATTGTTTCTAAAGATGCCCACATCAAGAGCAGCTTTTGTTAAGTGTGGCACGGAAGGGCTCTAATCTGTTAAGTCTTCCCTTGCTCTTCCTGGAAGCCAAACACAGCCCTCCACCTTAATGTCCTCCCAGGGCAGGTACCCATGGGGGCTAATGTATACATCTGGAAATTATATCCTGACTCTCCCCCTGAGAGTTCAAAGCACCAACACGTTTTTTCTTTATTCATATGACTCCAACCAGATAATAAGCCTCTTGGCTCTAGACTATAAGGGAAGAATTATTTTTACCCTGCTCACCACAGAATTCCCAGTGGGACCCAGACTGTAATAAAAGCTCAGTAAATATTTATTAAGTGAATTAATGAATCACTAGAAGGGAGGAAGGAAGGAAGGACAAATGGAAGACAGCCATCACTCGGTATCTCTGTGTTCTTGGCTTTTATGATAAAGACATCATAGGAAGGATTAGAACTCAAGCCCTTTAACCCCTTCTCTGTCCTGCTATGAATGGTCCTTGATCATGTCATGATGCATGGTATACACACCTGCTTACAGAAGCTTACACAGCACAACACAACCATGAAGAATGGAGAAACACTCATGACCCTCAATCGTTAAGAAACTTCAGAAGGAGGAAAACAATGTTTTGGTCCAGCCATGCCCATCACAGAAGGCCACCTTTCCTTCTGTGGACTGTTGTCTGTCCCCTTTTAACAAGGCTTCGTGGAGGATCAGGGCATAATAGATCTTTAATAACTGAGCATAACAGCAGTTGGTGCTCAGCGCCCTTTCATAAAAGAAGTTCAAAAGCACTTTGGCTCAAACATCATAATGCCCCTGCGAGCTATGAAGGTACAGGTATCATTATCCACATTTACAGTTGGGGAAAGTAAGGCACATGGAGGTTAATTAGCTTGCCCAAGGTCAGAAGAGACAGGGAAAGGGCACAGGATTCAAACTCTTTGCAGCAGCCAGTGAGCTAACTCTGGACCCTAACAATGCCACCCAAGCTGGGCTTAAGCGAGATTTTTTTCTTTTCCATTGTTTCTGCTACAAAGCAGTATCTAATATGGTGCTCAGAGCTCACACTCAGGAGCCAAATCTACTTCCTCGATTTGAATCTGACTCTGTTCCCAACTAGTTTGATCTCGAACAAGTTACTTAACCTTTCTAGGTCTCAGCTTCTGAATATGTAAAATGTTAATAATGGTGTGTATCTCAGAAACTACAGTGAAGAGTAAATGAGACAATATATATGAAATGCCATTATCATTCATTTCCTCATTTTCTAAATGAGCACATATCACTCTTGTAATAAAATAAACCAGTTACTTGTGAAAAAGATTGCACCCACTCTGTTTAGTTTTTACAAGGCTACAGATGACATATGACTAACAGACATTTCGAATCCTGCCAATGAAATGCCCCAGGACCCTGAAGGTGACTTACAACACGAAAGTCCTATTTGATTCCCACTAACTCCTGCTGGCCTCTCAAGGTTAAGAGCAAGTGGCATCATGGACACTAACTGACAAGGGGATGCCTGAGTGAGGATTTGAAAAGCTGGCCAACTGCACCCTGTCTAAGGAGGCCAGCTCTGGATTCCTGGCAAGCTGAAGCCCTCAGTTTGAAATGCCACTTCTCTGAGTGCTCTGCTGAGCTCCCCAACTCCATTCAGCCCCGACCAAAGATAGCCAATGCTTTCTAGGTACCACTGTGTTCCTGATCAAGTGACCAAACAGTGACAGTGTGGCCTGACCCTCTATAGAGGGCCTGGTGATTCTCAGCAGGAGACTGGAAGAGAAGGGTGTGGGGGAGGGGTGGGTAGGTAAGGAAAGCTGCCCAATCTCAGTATACTCCCAACAGAGACGCTGTGATATATTTGTGTAGGGGTGTCCTTGGTGCACATCTGAAGATAATAGCAAAACTCCAAGGTTACTTTAGTGTCAGTGTCAAGATAAGAAGCTTTAACTCATGCAGAAATGAGCAGAGAACCAAATGAAAGAAAGAAAGAAAGAAAGAAAGAAAGAAAGAAAGAAAGAAAGAAAGAAAGAAAGAAAGAAAGAAAGAAAGAAGGAAAGAAAGAAAGAAAGAAAGAAAGAAAGAAGCAGAGAACATGCCCTTGTATAGGACAAGATGCTAAGAGCTGACAATGCTCATTCATTTGAGAAATGTTTACTGATTACTTATGTACTCAGGGGGAAAAGAAGGCTCAGCGGAATCTGCAGGATACAGAGGCACATACCTGTACCTTCACTAACCTAGCTGATGGCCTCATATCTCCTAGGTACGTTGGCCAGAAAAATGAGGAACCTGATGGGAATAAACTCAACACTGTTGGCCTCCTGGCCTCCAAAAGCCTTCCTAGGACAAGGAGAGCCTGCTCACTGCTCTTCCTGGTATCCTGCTCTTTCTCCCAGGATGGACCACCAGAAAAAGTTCCTGTAGTGACTTCGCACTATTCAGAATTAGAGTAAAATCCAAACTCCTCACTGTGGCCACAGATCCAGCCCCTACCAACTTCTTACTTACCTCATTCCAGCTCCACGCTGTGCTTATTGCTCCTGTTCCTGCTGTCCTCTCTGCCCATCAACTGGATGTCTATTCAAAGTCACCTCCTCAGAGCTAGGTAAAGTTATGGCCTAATCCTCACCCCAGTCACTCTCCATCTCATTGCCCAGTTTTATTCTCCCTGCATCTCTTTTCATCACTCTAGGTTATTTTGTTCACTTGTCTACTTGTTCACTAGCTGTCTCACCCACTACAAAATAAACTTCATTACACCATGTATCTTGGAGATCTTGTCCTTGGCTATATCCCCAGCACCTACAACAGTGCCTGGTGCTTAGTAGGTGCTCAGTAAGTCACAAATATTTACTGAGTACCTACAAAGTTTAGGCACTGAATTATAATAGTAGACCAAAAAAGACAAAATCTCTGCCCTCAAAGAGCTTAAATTCTTTTGGGAGGTAACATAAATTAATAATGGTAAAATGACAGCTGCTACTTCAACCAAGCAAGTACTCAGTGCTCGGTGCTGTTCTAAGCATCTGATAGGTATTACTTAATTTAATCCTCCCGACAACTTCATGAAGGAAGTATTATTATTTTATAGATGGGGAAACTGAGGCACAGAGGGTTACATTACTTGCTGAAGGTCACACAGCTCATAATGGCAGAACCAAGATCCAAATCCAGCAGCTGTTCCTTATATACAGGGCTGGAGAGAGAGCACACCCACCTGCGAAGGGCTGCCCTGTTCTTGGAGCTCAGTGAGATGGACTGCTGGGTTTACCAGTGTTGCACACTGGATGAGGAGAAATCTGAAAGGAAGCGTGGTCTGATGAAAAGACAAGGAGGGACAAGGGTCAGGATTCCTGGCTTCTAGTTTTAGGTGCTGTGAAACACCCAGGCTTGACAACCAATACTTGGTGAGTTTACTTTTTGTACAGGACACTGTGAGGGATGCAAAGATGAATCCAATAGAGATCCTGTCCTCAGAAAGCTTACAGTCATGCATGTACACATGGTGCTGAAATAGAGGTAGAAAGTGGGGGGTGCCATAAGAAAATGTACAAACTGCTATGGGATTTCAAGTTATTCAGCCTCTAGGGGCCTCAAGGTACCCAATCATAAAAGAGGGGCAGGTCTGTGCAACCCTTGAGGTCCTCTAGTTCTAATGTGCTCTGACAGCACAGATTTGGAACACAAGGAAATCAAGTTTTATTCTGGTTCATGGTTCAAGTTCATGGCCACTGAACTTGCTCATGTTCTCCTACCTAAGAACAGTTCCAGTTTCTTAGGGCAACATCTTACAGCAGCAGCAGGGCTATAATGCTCTCATGTAAATAATGCTACTAGATGTGAGAACAAAGCTTAGTGTGCTCTGCCCTCCTCCACTTCGTACTGGTTTTTAAACCCACAAACCCTCTTTCCATCAAGGAAGAGGTGCCCCTTCTGTGAGAACATTGTTATATTCCCCTTGTTCAAGTCTGTACCCCTAGAGTCCAGCATAGTACCTGGCTCACAACAGGTGCTGAATAAAGTTTGCTGAGCTAAACCTGAGCATGGTCAGGTCTGGAAATTCTCTGCTTGACAAAATCTCAGTCGGTGTTCCCTGAAGTTTTGCTTTAATGCTCTCAGCTTCTCCCAGGGGAACAGACTGGTTCCACCTCTTCACTTTCACTGTTACCACACTAGTCTCCCAAGCCTCCATCATCTCTTGCCAGACAGCTGCAATATAGTCTGTCTCCCAACTGGTATCCCGGCTTCTATGTTTGCTTCTTACAATCCAGTCACGATATAGCAGCCAGAATGATTTTTGAGAACGTACATTTAGATCTTATAACTGCTCTGCTGAAAAGCCTCCAGTGGCTTCTAAGTGCATTTGGAATAAAACCCAAACTGGTTCTTCCCACATTCATAGCCCTTACCACTACTGAAATTATTTTGTCTGTTTATGTATTTATTACTCTCTCCTCTTTAGAATGTCAGCTACAGGAGGGCAGGGGCTGTGTCTACCTTCACCACTATAGCCCCGTGCTTGGAATGGTGCCTGCCAAATAGTAAGCATTCACTATTGAATGGATGAATCTCCATCCCATAGAGGAAACTTATATTTACAAGGACCACAAACTCCACCCAGAAACCATGAATGACACACTGGCATTTAACAGCTGGCACCTTTATTTATGATTCAAAGTCCTGCTTTAAATCAGAGGAAACTTGGTATCTCTGGATACTTGAATAGTCCAAAAGATCAGCATTATTTACAGTCTCAAGCCAGGAACTACAGCCCAGCAGTTGTAGCAGGAAGTTAAGAGTCAAGGCACTTGGGAACAGAACCTCAGAACAAACTCCGACTTGCCCCGGGTCCCTTACCAACACACCCTGTGCCTCAATTTACCCAGCAGTCAGCCAGGCACACTTCCCTAAGTTCTGAGTGGCAGGAGATAAAATAATTAACAGCTACAGCATACTTAGATCTTCAGATAGGAGGTGCTGCAAGCCACACAGCTCATTATTCATAAAACTCTTGATTTGCTGCCAACACAGGCCTCCTCGGCCTTCCCAGGGGCTAGTCTGACAGCAGGTACTGCTCAGACAAGTTCAGCACACAAGAGAGTGGGAGGTATGTGGGACCTAACAGGTTGGGTCCAGAGCTATGTGTCTTGGTCACCAGGTTCAAGAAAACGGAAGGTGGCTGGGGTGGGGGTGATGAAAAGGAGGTGAGAAGCGCAGTTTGGGACTCCAAGTGGTTAATTTTGCAGGCTCACGTAACAGCTGGCCACACAGGTGAGACATGTGCCTACAATGTGTACCTTCCAGGAACACTCACCGGGAGAGACGGAATGGAGAGATGACAGTTCAATCAAACTAGAGAGAGGAAGGGCAGCCCAGTGGCCAGACCTTGGCAGCATTTAGTTTGGGGAAATATGGAGGAGCTCTATACACAGGGTCAGGATGCTGAGAGTGGGGCTCAGGTGAGGGAAGAGACAAGAGGACGCAGGACCTGCAGTGCTGACAGACGATGACAACCACGCCGAAGCGGCGAGGTGAGGTCCCGGGTGGGCGGCTCGCACACCTGTGGAGGCGTCCTCCGGGAGAAGGTGAGGACCCTGCAGGGTGGTCTTCGGCGGGGGCGGGCGAGCGGCGGGAGGCAGCGGCGGCCCGGCGGGGCGAGGAGGCCTGGCCCAGACCAGGGCGCCGCGCCGGGGGCTCAGCCGGCGGGTCCGAGTGGGGTCGGGGGTGCCCTCCGCGGGAGACAAAGGGCCGGCGACTCCCCCGAGCCCAGGCGCGGCGCGGGCCCGGGTGCTACGGGCGCGGACTGGCCTCGGCGCTTACCTGGGCCGCCCGACCCGGCCGGGGCGGCGGGGGCTGCGGGTCCGTGCGCGGCGCGCGGCGGCCTGTTCCGGGGCACGCTCACCCCAAGCAGCCGCGGCGGCAGCGGCAGCAGCAGCAGCAGAAGCAGAAGCAGCGGGAGCGGCCACCTCAGCCTCCGCCTCCCGCTCCGTGAGTCACCGCGGCGGGGAGGGAGGGAGGCGCCAGGCCGCCGGGGGAGGGACCGGCGAAGGGGGCGGCATCTGGCTCCGCGCGGGCGGCGGAGGCTCGACCACGGAAACGCCCCGCAGAGTGGAGGGGGCCGCGGAGGGCTGGGCGCTGTGGGCGGTGCCTGCTGGAGGGGGCGGGGCACGGGGTGCGTGGGGATACTCATTGGTTACATCGGCCCATGGGGCGGGGCTTCCTGCTGCGGGGCGGGAGCTGCGGGGGCTTTCGGGGACGCTCATTGGTTACATCGGCCCGTGGGCGGGGCTTCCTGCTGCGGGGCGGGAGCTGCGGAGGCCTTGTACACCGGGGTGGGGCCACAAGATGGGCGGGTGGAACAGGGTTGAGAGTAGTGGCGGAGCTGCGCTCAGAGCAAAGGGGAGGGGCGGGACCGGAGGTGGGCTCGAAGGAGGAGGCGGCCTGAGGGTGGAGCCGGGGTTAAGGATGGAACTGTCGCTGAGGTAAAGCAACTTTGGCCCTCGCTGCTCCCGGAGTGCAGTGATCCCGTAAAAATAATGGCCCCTTCCACACACGGGTCTGTGTTCAAAAACGGGAGCTGCCAGACAGGGCGGAATCTTTAGTGAGACTAGTTTACCCGGGATCACTGAAAAATCTGAATGGACAAGGTTGCAAGACATTTAGAGGCGTGGGCTTCCTGAGTCTTGGAGCTGGGAACGTTGCTACCTTTGAAGCGGTTAGGCCCGCTCTGGAACTGGGGACCTACCTAACCTGGGGTCCACGGAGCCCAGAGAGCCCAGGGATGGGCCTCCCCGTTAAACTTAGAATATCGTGTGTATTTACCAGTACCAATGAATGCATTTTTCTAGGGCAAAGGGGTCCATGATTAAAATGTTTCTATAGAAAGTCTACCTCTGCTATCTGGCTCTCTGGAGAGAGTACAGGGAGAAACAGCCGTTTATAGGCAAAATGTAAATTGCTTTGAACACCCATCTTCCCTTTTGAAGGGATGCATCTATTTAAATGTGGTCTCATTTTCAACATTTTAACTTAACAGTTACCTAGTGTGACACTAACCGCAATTTAAAAGTCCTCCTGCCCCGCTTTCCCAAACTTTCTTTTCACCCCTTTTCTGTCCCATCCTGTTCTACTCCCCTGACATTTCTTCCGGTTCCCTATGCAAGAAAGATACAAGATACTTTAAAATTTTTTTACTGTGTTCATATTCTGAAATGTCCATATTACTCCTTTGACACTGTATTGTAGTTATAATTGAGGAATATTTTAATCTTATCAAGAGTCATTAAATTACTAATTCTGAAAGGCCTGAAATAGACCTTAATCATGTCTGTATCCCCATCAGTGTCCAGACTACTATGCCCATAGCAAGAGTTCAACCAATATTGGCCAATACAGTGTACCAGCTGGTCCTTCAAGTTTTCCAGAACACACCAATGCAAAACAAAAAACAAACAAAACAAACAAACAAAAAAACCTTACACATTCAAATTATTTTTATGTAAATATTGATATTTAAACAAACGAATTAAAATTAAGTCACTGGTTATTCAAGACACAATGTATAAATTATATTTCTAAAAAAGATATATACTTAAGGAGGAAGGTGAGAAAGGAATGCATAAAAATAAAAATGTGTGTGAAAAGGATGCTTTTCCTTTTTTTTCCCAAATTTTCATAAATATATTTTTATAGTTCAGAATTATAATACGTTCATCAACACTGTCAGAGCTCAGAGCTAGAAAACTGCATTTCTAGATAGCAGTATTACTTCAGGATTAACTCAGACTCCATCCATCTGTAGGATCTTTAAATGAAACATTGAAGGCATAGGAGATAGGGAACATCTGTTAGTTTTGACAGCCCAGCACCATCTCTTCTCCTTGGGGAACTGCTCCTTCCTTCTACCCCTCCAGAAGTGCGGATGAGGCTACCAGTTACAGTATCTACACTCTCCCCTTCACAAAAAAACAAATAGGGAAGACATAGGACTCAAGTTAGACCAATGCAAGTGCTGCATTCGCTTGATTATTAGCTAAGTAGGATGTGACCTGAGCTAAGCCTATTGGAGTTCTTCCCTGAAACTTTCTGAATTAGAAATGAAGGGAAGTTCTGTATTTCCTATTGGCTCAAGAACTATAAGGATGTGACCTCAAAAATGTTAGCATCATTCTCCAGCCATCACATGGAAAATTCTGAAAGAACGAGGCAATGTTACTGGACAGAAACAAAAATTTGGAGAGAGGGAAGGGGAAAGGGAGAGAAAAGGAGGGAGACCCCTAACAGTTTGTTCCATGGTTTCAGTAGACCCTGCACCAGCTGTGCTCACACCATCTCACACTTAATAGGTCCCCAAATCTCCCTCTCCTCCGGTGCTCCCCTCTTCAGTAATTGGCACTGCTCCTCTGAGTACTCTCTCATTCAGGTTTTCCCTACCACCCCCAATCCATTACCACACAGCAACTAAGGGAGTCTTCTTAAAATGTACCGATGTTGTCAGACTTCTGCAGTACAATGAGTTCTCTTTCTTTTCATGACAAAGTGCAAAATTCTTAGCATGGCTATAAGATCCTGCATAGCTTGGCTCCAGCCTGACCTTAAACCAGCCTTGCTGACCGGGCTCTAGCGACACACAGGCCTTCTCCCTATTCTTTGATCACAAGGTACCTCTTTGTGCTTCCGGACTTGTGAGTGTGCAGTTCCCTCTGCCTCTATGGCTCTATTTCTCCCACTTCTCCCCCCTTCACCTGACTGAATATTTGGTCTTCTTCAGGGAGACTTTTCTTAACCTATGCAAGATCCAGCCCCAGCATACCCATAAATTCCAGGAGGGCAAGGAGGTCACTGTGAACCACCTCTACCTAACACAGTACCTGGCACATGCAGATGCCAAACAAATACTGCATAAATAAATAAATGGGCCCTGGCCAGGTAGCTCAGTTGGTCAGAGTGCTGTCCTGATATGCCAAGGTCGCGAGTTCAATCTCCGGTCAGGGCACATACTAGAATCAACCAGTGAATGCATAAATAAGTGGAACAACAAATCTGTGTTTCTCTCTCTCTCCTCTTCCTCTCTCTCTAAAATCAATCAATAAAACAAACTTAAATGGATAACAATGTATAAATACCCCACCCAGGACTTTTCACCCATTGGCCAGCCATTCTTGTTTCCCCAACTCGTGTTTTTTTGTTTTTTTTAATTAATTTATTTATTTTTTATGAATTAGCATCCATTTCCAAATAGATTTACATGAAATATATTATTGTAAGAGGGTTTTTTAAGACCTAATATTATTAGATAATATTTGATACATACAAAATAATATGTAAAAATAATTATGTACATTTATATTTTATATATGCATATTATGTATATATGTATAAGTAATGATTTATTAAATGCCTACCACCCAACTAATGAATTAGAATATTATCAGTACTGTGGGCTACTCCTGAGTTCCATCCCTCTGCTTCTTCCCAAGAAGAATTTAAAAATTCACTATATTGAATGTTATATTTATCATTCCTTTGTCTTTTTTTTATTATTTTATTTATTTATTTATTTTTGTTACAGATGTTTCTCCTTTTTTCTCCATTGACACCCTCCTCCCCGACCCTCCACCCCTTCCCCAGCTTTGTTGTCCATGTCCATCAGTTATGCATACATGCATATAAGTTCTGTGGTTTATCTCTTCCCTCCCACCCCCTCTTCTGAGGGTTGTCAGTCTGTACCCTACTTCCACATCTCTGGGTCTACCCTGTTCCCCAGACTGTTATGTTTATTATATTCCACAAATGAATGAGATCATGTGATATTTGTCTTTCTCTGCTTGGCTTGTTTCGCTTAGGATAATACTCTCCAGGTCCCTCCATGTCGTCTCAAAGGATTAAGAGATCTTTCTTTCTTACAGCTGCATAGTACTCCATTGTGTATATGTGCCACAGCTTTTTTATCCATTCATCCACTGATGGACACTTGGGCTGTTTCCAGATCTTAGCTATTGTAAATAGTGCTGCTATGAACACGGGGGTACATGTATTCTTTCTGATTGGTGTTTCAGGTTTCTTAGGGTATATTCCTAGAAGTGGGATCACTGGGTCAAATGGCAATTCAATTTCTAATTTTTTGAGGTAACACCATAGTGTTTTCCACAGTGGCTGCCCCAGTCTGCATTCCCATCAGCAGTCCCAACTCCAGTGTTATCAACACAGTAAAATGTCCAGGCCAAGTATGAAACAACGGGGGAGCCACAGCAGGCTGCAGGGAAGGAGAGCTATTTTGGAGCTGTTATGGAGACTGTGGTCCTCAAATTTTACTCCATTAGAGGGCCTTCCTGCCTAAGAGTTGAACAGGTGCTCAGTGAGAATGGGAGAGAAAGGAAGAGACCTGCTACTGAATAAAAAGAGATATTTTAGTAAAGAAAAAATTAGAACCAATTCTTTTTGAGAACCAAATTTTAAGCATTAATTAATAATGCCCAGTAACGCCTTGGACGGTTTGGCTCAGTGGTAGAGCATCGGCCCACAGACCAATAAGTCATGGGTTCGATTCCGGCCAAGGGCACGTACCTCAGTTGTGGTTCGTCCCCAGCCCTGGTCGGGGTCGTGCGAGAAGGCGACCAGTCAGTGTGTCCCTCTCAAGTCGATGTTTCTCTCTCTCCCTTTCTCTCTCTCTCCCTCCCACTCTGTCTGAAGATAGAAAAATATCCTCAGGTGAGGATAAAAATAATAATAAATAATTCCCAGTGATATGGAAAGTAAAAAAAGTTGTTTTTTTTTTTGCTTTGGTCCCTATGTTTGTCATCCTGTTTACATTTGGTACAGCTCTACCTTCTCTGAGGACAGTGATAAGGAGGCTAAGTGCACAGGAGACAAAGTGTGCCAGTCACACGCCATTCTCCTGTGTTTTGCTTTGGCAAATAACTTGTCATCTAATTTTACTTTGGAGATAATAAAGAATTATTAAACACAATGATGAAAGCATTTTGTAGATCAGTGAATATACATATTTTGTGTCATGCATGGGGTATGTGCAGCTGTGAACATCTGGCTCTCTGCCAACCTGTCCCCGGAGTGTTGGCTTCTGTAGCCTCTGATGGCTAGATCCTCCCTACATCCCAGAATCCTGCTTGCATTGCACTTGGGAACAGTATAAACATAATTATTCATTTCTTTGGCTGTTTTGATAAACCAACATGTCTTATAAGTGTATTTTGTGCAGCCTCTAACATTCTAATCACTTAGTAGAGACAAACCAACATAAGACCCCAATTTGGATCCAAATACTCAGTTTATTAGCCTTTAAGCATAGTAGTTTATCACCTTTCCCCCCTGCTGGTTATCATCCAATTAAGTATAAAAAATTACCATCCCTACAAGCAAATAGCCTCTACTCTCTGGGAATAAATGATAAACAGCCGTCCTTCCCCCAGAACTTATCAGTGCATGTCCTATCTCTAGATGTTGCCATGTTATCAGTGTATTCAGGTGAGACTGAAAAGGCCCTTCCTGATAAACAATTCCTTCTGCTCCTGCTGAGGCACAGACTGCCCAGTAGTTTATTGTAAACAAGTAGGGGGCCGTTACTATTTTTTTTTTTTTTATCCTCACTTGAGGACATTTTTCCATTTTTTGTTCAGATAGAGTGGGAAGGAGAGAGAGGAAGAGAGAGAGAGAGAAACATCGACGTGAAGGGGACACATCGAGTGGCTGCCTACCGCACGACCAACCAGGGCCGGGGACAAACTGCAACTGAGGCACGTGCCCCTAGCGGGAACCGAACCCGGGTCTCTCTGGACCGCAGGCCGACGCTCTAACCCCTGAGCCAAACCGGCCAGGGCACGGGCCGTTACTATTAAATATTTGTAGCTTTGCTCCTACCCGTCACTGTTTTGTTTTGGGTTTTTTTTAGTGTTTTTATTTGAGAGAGAGAAGGGAGGAGAAAAACAAACAAAATGTGAGAAACATAGATCCTTGCCTCCAGCATGCACCCCAACTGGGGATTGAACCTGATTCGGGGCATGTACCCTGACTAGGAATCGAACTGGCGACCTTTTGGTGCACAGGATGACGCTCAACCAACTGAGCCACACCGGCCAGGGCCCCTTCACTGTTGTAAGAGTAGAAAAATTTCAAACCTACCTGAGACTATAAACCTTCCTGTTTGACATCCAATTGTTGAGCTAGGGGTTTTCTCAAACCTTTTGCTATTTGTAAGCCTGAGGTCTGGCTTTGCAGTAATGTGACAGACACTTAAGAGCGTGCATTTTGTTCCAGCAGAGATTGCTCAATCTAAATGAACTTTGTGGTTTGGTCTTCTCCCCACCCCCTCCCCTCACTTTCTTCCTTATGGTTCTTCCGGGAAATTACTTCCCATCAGCAGTATTTGCCCCCAGCTGATGAATCAGATGGCGCTCTTTTTTTATAGTTAATAAGCACTAAAGGCTGAGGGCGGAAAACCTACACCCTGGTGCCAGCGAATGAAGAGCCTCACATGAAAGCATATGCAAAGGGGACAGGCATGGTGCAAATGTCCTGGGATCCAGGATTACTCACTCTTCTCCCACACCCTGCATAACAGATAGTAATGATGATTAATTATTTAAGCAAAGAACAGGAGAGTCAACACAGGCAGGACTCTAGGATCCTCTGTTGAAATAATTTTAATTAGCACAAGCTATAGAGCCAAGGGAAATAGAATAAGATAGTAGCTAAATAATTGTTCAAAATTCTCTACCACTTATTTTCCCATTAAAAAAAAAAAGACAACTTATGTTATATTTGTATACATCGCTGACAAACTGGAATATGAAAATGAGACGACTTCCACAGGCTCCCTTCTGTGATGGCATGTGCGGGGGGTGACATGAGGAGGCCCAGTCAGGTCTTCCTAGGTTCCAGTGAATTCTGAGGCTGTGAGTCCCAAGTCTCCCCTCGAGATGCTTCTTTCTTGTTCATACGCAGTAAGGACATTGAAACTCTAAAAGTTGTAACTCTATCCATTCTGATTTTCTTTTATACTCTGAACTGAAAATTTCAAAGCTTGTGTCATTCCTGGTAGGTTTTCCTTTCTCTTTTTCCCTGTATATATATGATGACACCTAGGGTTTCTCCCCACTAGATAAACTGTGACACTCTTTAAAAGTTAAGAACCCCAGCAGGAGGGGGGCAGGAGTGGAGAGGAAGGGGTCAATAGGGGAATAAAGGGGGGACATCTGTAACACATTCAACAATAAAGTTTAAAAAAAAAATCAACCTTTGAACAAAAGCACTCTTACAGCTCGTGACTTAAATCCAAACAGGAAATCACTTGTCACAACATTTCTAAGCTGTGCTTTATTAAATAAAAAATTAATAAAGCAAAAAAAAAAAAAGTTAAGAACCCCAAAAGACAAAGTTTTGACCTTATTTTCAAATTCTTGGACTATCTCCACTTGTTTGAAACACACTGGTAGTTCTACTACAGTCCAACCTTTCCACATTGTCAGTCCCTCTCCAGCTAATGAGATTTCCTCTTATAATCACTCTTCATTTCTAATTCAGTAACAGTTAGAAATCTAGCTCTCATTATAACTACACTAGCTCTGTGACTAACAAGAGTCCGTGCCTTTTTCTGATTGTGTTCCAATACTCACACCACCTCACACTAAGTTCTTACAGGACCTTTCAATTGAACTAATTCAGATCTTCATCAAAATCACATGTGACCTATTATGTAGCCTCTGGCTTTTGTTCAGCATAGTCTCTCGTCAATCACTCATTTAAAAAATATGTATTGAGTACTTCCCAGGTGCATGTCACTGTGCTAGGTAAGGGATAAAGACAGACATTGGTGTCTATCTTACCCTTCATGAGGACAGGACAAGTCAGACACATAATGTCCTTGTCCTCATGAAGGGTAAGACAGACACCAATGAGTTACAGAACTGAATAATTAATTGCAACTATAGCTGAGTGATAAAAGCTGAAATACAATGGTTTGTAAGACCATATAATTGGGAATCAAACCTTGCATCAAGGAGAGCTTCTATGGGCTAGTGACATTTAAACTTACACTTGAGGTGTAAGCAGGAGTTAACTAGAGGAGAGTGGGGAGGACAGCACACAGTGGGACCATAAAAAGGCCATGAGGAGAAAAGAGAGCACGGTGACATCAAACAACTGAGCGAGACCAGATGGTTGGAGTGCAGAGTGATGAGGGAAGAGGCCCTAATGAGGCTGGCAGAGGCCAGGCCCAGATCATACAGGACTTCAAGGTCTTTATTCCGAAAGTAATGAGAACGATTGAAAGGTTTAAACAAGGATCTGACATGGTTGGATTTGTATTTAAATAGATTACGGCTTTAGCATGGAGAACGGACAAAAATGGAGCAAGAATGGTATATTAGTCAGCTATTGCTACATAACAAACCACCTCAAAACTCAGTGGCTTAAACAAGAATTTATTTTTGCTCAGGCATCTGTGAATTGCCTATTATGGGTCTACTTCAGGCTATGGGTTGACTATGACTCTGCTGGGTTAGGCTGGTATCAGCAGGGTTTAGCTAAAGATTGGGATTATGTCTGCTCCACATGTCCCCTCAGTTCTCTTTGGACCAGATGCTACACAGGGCATACTCCTCTTCTGATGAATGGCAGAAGAGTAAGAGCACCAAGCCAAACTGAGGAAGCCCATTGAAGACCTCTCCAGGAGTCATATCCATAAATATACACTTGACCAAATCCAGTTTCATGGCCAGGCCCTAAACAGTGGGATAAGGAAATATATTCCACCCCATGGGAGGGAGGTGAGAATATTTGTTGAAAAACACTCAAATATATCAAGGCAGTTATGATGAAGGCATTTTCCATTCTGATAGAAACTAAATAAACGGTAGAGTCTATTGCTTCCCTCATCCTAAGCCACCTTGCTTTAGCTCCCAAACAAGAGCTTTAATTTCCCCAAAGCCTTTATCGGATGGGATGTAAAACTGGTGTAATATTATCATCCTAGAATTACTCTGATCATTTACAGAACAGTTTAGGGTCCTTAACCCCAATTTTTTCATTGAGTCTGTGGATGCAGTATATATAATTTGTAAGTGACCAGAAGCACATGCTGTAACGATGGTTTTACAAGTTTTAATAAACAAGTTGGTCCCTTTTTACACTTATTTCTAAGTCAATATGAGATGAATTTCTTCCTGTCAAGGCTGGCTCCAGCTTGCCCAGAAATGTTCACTCTTCTGTCCACTGCTCCAAGGCTACCTACCAATTCTATGATGTTTTCCAAATGGAAAGGCATAGTAGGTACTCAATTTACTTGGATGGGTATGGCACACTGTTATGTACTCTCATAAATTTTTAGATATAATGTTATTATTTTTTTCTTTAATTTATTATTTGAGGGGAGAAGAAAATGTTTTTTTCCCCCCAAAGCCCTGATTTCTTATCCCACATTCTTGGGCTCAGCTTTAACTGGGGTCCATCCTTTTCTTCCCTTTTTGCAGTTAGGCATGCATTCACAGCAATAGTCCTGGGTCTTTAATAAGAAGCTAGTCTTGCTGTGGACATCAATACTCTGGGTGGGGTGGGAGGCTGAGGGGAGAGCAGCCCTGTGGGGAGTAAAAGTGAACTATTTTTAGCCGAATTCAAGTGGAGGCAATTCACTTAAAGAATCCAAAGGCTTCAGCAATATCTCAGATTGACTGTAATGAGTAGTTAGACTGAAATAGCTCCAGGCTCCAGGGGGTAGACCAACCTATTGAGGACCTCTCCCGGAAGATAAAAAGGCACTTTTATAGCTTGCATCATGTAGTGTCAGCCTCTTCCATGCCCCTAGCACAGCGCTCAGCAGGCAGCATTTCTGCTCATCTTACTAATTGGTGGCTAAATACAGACAGAAAAGAAAGGGACACTTATTTCACCAATAAGGAGAAAAGCTTTCTTAGGAAGGAGCAGAAGACAGGCTCGGAGAGGAGGAGGGAGTCCTTAAGAAAGCATATAGGTGACACTTGTGACTTTTAAAAACAACTCTGAGCAGGCAATTTCCACTTAATTTCTTTTCAGAGTAGGAGACATAGAAGCAGCACGCTAAAGGGGCTAAAGTGTCTGCAAGAGATAAAGGAACCAGTTTTAATTTCCCTTCCATTTCTGCTGCTCATGACACCCTGCTGAGACAGACCATAATATTAACGCACAAATTCCCACAAACCCAGTAACATTCTTTCATTAGGTTGTCCTGGGTATTTATAAGATCTCTTCAGCACAACTTATATCATTAAGAGAAAATACAACAGAAAAAGTAAATTATCTCACCTCCAAGAAAGGAAAAAACAGGAGTAACAGAATTGTGGGCTTTTCCCCATATTAATTTTACATTATGATCTTTATTTCCCATTACTTCAAATATCTAGAATATGAACACAAGCTTCCTTTAGTCAAACCAAACACAATGCCTCCATTTTATTTAATATTCTTAAAATGTATATGTTAATATTTTAAACAATTTTTAATAAAAGTAGTATCATTTAGCTTTTATACAGTTCCTTATACCGTAGTTTCAAAGTAATTTATACAGCTAATCACCATTCCTCATAAAATAGCTACATGAATAGTTGGAAGGTGACTTGACAAAATGGGATAAAAATTAAATATAAGAATGGCAGAATTTGAACTAAAAATGCAATATTGAGGCTCAGGACATGCTACCCCCAAATCTGGCATCTTGGCATTTTAAGATGAAGGAATTTGAGAAATGGCAGGTGCAGAAAGGACTTTTGACCTTCCCCTGAAGCAGGTCATAAAACCCTCATGAGAGGTGCCTTCCCAATACCTGGAGGAAAAGAGCATCCTTCTCTCCTGAAGATGAGGGACAGAGAGAAATCTGAACAAACAGATGTTGTCGTTTTCCCGTTTACTACATTTAGCTTGCCCTTGTTCTATCTCATCTTTCCATGACTTTTCACTCTTCATCCAAGCTAGCATAGCCCTGGTCAGGTGGCTCAGTTTGTTGGAGTGTCGTTCCATACACCAAAAGGTTGCAGGTTCAATTCCCGGTCAAGGCACACACCTACGTTGCAGGTTTGATCCTGGGTTGGGGTGCCTATGGGAAGTAACCAATGTTTCTCACACCAAAGTTTCTCTGTCACTCTCTAAAAAAAAATCAATAAACATATCCTTGGGTAAAGATTAAAAAAAATTTTTTTAAAGCTAGCATAAAAACAGGTTTAATTGTTTTTCTGGGTCTTTATTTCCTTATGAAGGATCCCATGTCACATAAAACTTACATTAAATCTGTATGCTTTTCTCTTATTAATCTGTCTCTTGTTATAGGAGTCTCAGCCAAGAACATAAAAAGGAAATATATTTTCCCTCTCCTACAGTAGTATTCCAACTTTCTCTCCATTTAATACTCTCCCAAACAACTTACTAATACAAATGTTTTAATGAACTATACAGTTTATAAGAGTGATTAAAAGATGAGATAAAATTATGGTTGAAAGAGATCACTTAGATAAAATTGTATAGATCAGGATTATTTCCGAGCATAATATTCTATATAACTACACATCTGAAATAATGTTTCTAAGAAACCAGCTAACCATGATAGAGTAACATATCTTTTTTCAATTGTGAGGTCTATTTAAAACACAATTTTATCATTGTAAAAGACACCTCTTGGTGATACAGCTGGATATCTAAACCTCTATTAATTATATAAACACTTGAGTCTATTAAAAAAAGGATTCAAATCAATATCAATTTTAGAAAATTTAACAAATAGAGCCAGGTACTGTGTCTGCATATATCAGGACTCAGTAAATGTCTGAGGAAAGACAAAATGACATAATCAGAAAAGGTAGCAGTTAGAAACTTTTTCTGCTCCAACACTGTCATTAAGATTTTTCCAAAACATGTTTTATTCTCCTCAATTTCAAGACATAATCCCCACCAGGGAAAAGCACATTTTTAGTTTTTCAAATCAAAAGGGCCCAGTGCACACAATTTGTCCAGTGCTTTGACTGTAACAAAATTAACCTGGTATAATCAGCCTCCCACTCTGGCAGAGCAGCACTGTGGGAGGTCCCAAGTGCCTTGTGGGAGCAACGTGACACCGGTCTTGTCCAACTGCTCTAAGCTCACAAGTTAAAAGACAGAGCCCACATTTTGAAGAACGTAAAGTGGATTTAGGTATGTCTACATACACTCCTTTTTTTTTTTTGGTACGTGCCCCTAGTGGGAACCGAACCCGGGACTCTCTGGTCCGCAGGCCGACGCTCCAACCACTCTGAGCCAAACCGGCCAGGGCTACTGCACTCTTTTATGTGGAATCTTGTTCATGATATTTTTCTTGCAGAGGAACAAACCACTCATACTTCTGGCAGGATGAAAAGAAATGCCACAAGGCCGAGTGTTATTATTTAGCTAAGAAGCTGAGAGTTTACCTGTTTGTTCCAAATGTACAAATGCTCCTTTCATGAGTAAATATGAAACAAAATATTTAAGTAAGTGAGTATATGCTCAGAGCTTTATAAACCAAATCTAAGGTACAATTTACCAAGACCTGGAATAAACTTGATGTAAAATTTGAAATGCTAACAGTTATCTTTTTTCTTTTTTTTTAATGTATATGCCCTAACCGGGGATCGAAACCACAACCTTGGCACATTGGAACAATGCTCCAACCAACTGAGCTATTCAGTCAGGGCGGGTTATCGTCTTTTTTATTTACTTTTTGAAAAAATATATATTTTAAATGATTTTGAGAGAGGGATAGGGAGAAAGAGAAACATCAATGTGACACTGATCAGCTGCCTCCTGCATGCCTCCTACTGGGGATCAAGCCCAAAACCCAGGTATATGCCCTGACCAGGTATAGAACCGGTGACCTCTTGGTGCACAGGACAACGCCCAACCAACTGGGCCACACTGGCCAGGACATTTTTTTTTTTAAAGAAGTAGTAAAAGCACCACATTTTCTAAGGTCATAATCAAATTAGGGTTAAGGCTATCAGTTTTCATCTAATCCAGGCCAAATATCTACTTTTGCCTAAATTACCTATCTCTTTGATTATCATCGAGGATAAATCTCAGTTTTCAACCTGGCTTGGTTTATGAGTATTGGAGGAATAACACCAGGCCTAAAGGAACCAGGTTTACACACAAGCCAAAAAAACATTAATCTCCTCTTATAGGAAAGAACACCCCCATGCAATATGACAGTTGAACAGTAACAACAGAAATAGTACCCCACTTACTAAGATATTTTAGTATAAACAGACATAATTAAGATAACTTAAGCTCTTAAACCAAGTATTGAAATTATGACTACAACACAAAATCAGAGGTTCTTATGGAAAGGCCTCAAAAATTCAAAGCCACAGTTGCCAGAAGTTGGGGATAGAGGATCTGTGGCTAATGCGTAATCTTACAAAGAACCCTTACTAGCAGTATCTTCCTCTTTTCTAAATCAAAAGAAAATTGGTGGCTCTCCTTGACCTTCTTTATGGAAAATAATTTACTAGTTTATTTTTAATTGTAGTCCACTGTCTGAGGCTGCAAGGAATGTGATCATCTCAGAGAAAGACAAGCATTAGGCAACTTCCAACCGACAGCCTCAAACCTCTCAACTTTCCTGGTCCTCTGCTTCTAACAGCATGGACTCTCCATTGTGAACTCCAGAGAACACTACTGACCCCTTGTGTCTGAGGCCCTTTCAGCATTATAGTCTTTCCTCTGGGCTATCAGCGTGAGCAGGGAGAAGGATATCAAAAAGAGAGTTAGGATGCCAAAAGGCCATATTCTAAGGAAATATCTAGAAGAGCTATATTTTAAACCTGTGTTTTTGGGACTTACTGAAAATATTAAATGCTAGTTAACTCAGTTTCTAAATCTTTTAATTCCAGGCCAGACAGACTGGGAGCAATTACAACTTGTTCAGGGTCTGTGGGAATGCTAGCAGTTTTAATTTACATATTAATGCTGGAAAACATTTTTAGAGGCAAAGAAGAGCATTCTTTGGTCTTAATAATGACTAGAACAAGGAAAAAAACGGACAGGAACATAGTTTAAAAGCTCTAGGCAAAATGGTCTGGGTTTATCTTTTTCTGTAATAATTTCAGACTATCCATCATTCACTGTAATAAGATACCACAGCAATGGTGGATTTGCAGTCTTTTCTTTTGCCTAAGATAACCATTCTTTGGTTGAGTGTCTTCAATAAAAGGCCCAACAATCCATCTGTCCAAACTCCAATTCCTTCTTGGGAACAACTCAATTCTATTTCTTGGTTTCTTCCTCTACCACCCACCTAGAATACTTATCTTACCACTCACAGGATAAAACAAAACACTGAAACATAGGAATTGTTTTAAATTATTAGATTTCATTAAACAGCCCAGTTGGACACTTGCTCATTGGAATTTACTTTTGCTTCAACTCCACTTCTTTGAAAAATGCAAGAACTATTTTCATTAAAATATTAGCTTGACCCAAGGATGTAAAAAGTTAGCTGCCTCAGCATTAGTTATTGCAGTCTGAGACCTCCCAAGAGGTCTAAAAAACTAGAAGATTAAATATAGCAAAACATGAACAGGAAACATAGTTTGCAAGTCATTTAATAACTATAGCTGTATAGAATTTTCAAATTATTTTTCTGAATACCAAATCTGTGAAACAAAATATATCATATGGCCCTTGAAAGAACTTTTAAGTGGTGGATTAACTCTAATGCAAAACTTCTTTCTGTACTAAGGAAGGGAGGGGAATGCACAGTAATCCTATGTGCTAGGTAGGTCCTATTATCCCCACTGAAAAGAGGAAAATGAGGCTCAGGAAGATGAAGTAACCTATCAAAAGTCACATGGCCATGACTGGCAGTGTCTTGCTAGGCACTGCAAACTTGACCTCTTTTAAAGGAAGATTACTTTTAAAGTGAGTACTAGTCATTACTTACAAAATGAATACATTAATGTGGTTAATTACAAAATATTTCACCTTTGTTGGTCTTATAGAAAGTTTAAGGGAAACCAAAATTAAGGACTCCAGATTCATCTAGGCCCCTATCCAATACAAAATATTCCTAATTTTCCTCATCCTACTACTGGAGGGGAAGGGGAAAGCTTTCTATGGCTTAAAACAACAACACAGCAATTCCATTCCTAGATATACATCCAAAAGAACTGAAAACAGGTCTTTAAACAAATACTTACACACAAATATTAATAGCAGCATTATGCACAATAGCCAATAAGTGGAAAAAACCCAAATGTTCATCAAGAAGTAAATGGAAAAACACATATGGTATCCATGCAAGGGAGTATTTTCACCTGTTAAAAGGAATGAAGTACTGATACATGCTACATTGTGGATTAACCTCGAAAATATTATGCTAACTGAAAGAAGCCAGACATAAAAGGTCACATAAAAGGTCACATACTGTATGATTCTATTTATATGAAATACCCAGCACAGATAAATCCATAGAGATAAAAAGTAAACTAGTGGTGGCTGCAGGGCTGGAAGGGGATAGGGAGCAACTGCCTAATAGGTAATGGGATCTCAATGTAGGAGTGATGAAAATGGTTTGGAACTAGACAGTGGTGGTGCTTGTACAACACTAAATGCCACTGAATTGTACACTTCAAAATGGTGAATTTTATGTTATGTGAATTTCACCTCGGTTAAAACAAAAATACAGAATCATGAAATAACGATTGACCTAGAACAAGAGCAGGTAATTTACTTTTTCTTGGTTTGTCACAATTTCAATGAGTTTTTGACCATCATAAACCAATATATAAAAAATTACCCATTAAAAGTTCCAAATAAGGCATTAATGTAGCTGAGTTCCCCTAATTTGTCCAGTTGACAGAGCACCTAGTTGAGTTTACAGTATATATGAAGTTTTAAAAATGTTTAAAATTTGTATAAAGTGCAAAGAAAAAGAATATTGAGGAACACATGAAAGAATATAAAGTAGCCAGAGCCTAGGAAAGAAGCTAACATACATGCATATGGGGAAATCTACATACTTGAACATACAAAGAGATGGAAACACTCAGG
This sequence comes from Tadarida brasiliensis, assembly GCA_030848825.1. NCBI lineage: Eukaryota > Metazoa > Chordata > Mammalia > Chiroptera > Molossidae > Tadarida > Tadarida brasiliensis. The sequence goes on from CM061264.1 coordinate 6,539,955, forward strand.
AGAGAAACCTGCTTTTCCTCAGAACTTATTTTGTGTTTCTCCAAAAACTGGCTAGTAAACAGTAATTTGCAGTCACCACCCAATGGGTTTCAGCAAAGAGGTCACACACAGGGAGGGCCTCTAGCTGCCACTTCCAATTGCTTTCCTGGTGAAACAACACAGGAGGTTAAGTTACTTCAGGAGACTCTCAACAGGGCTCCCATTGTTCCAAGTTCAAAACTCAGAGATACAATAGGCCCCATTCATCAGGAGAGCTTACAGGCTAGGGAATGGTCCCTTAGTGACAACATTTTGTTGGGACATCGAATTTTTATAAACATAGACTTGTACAAATATGTGTTAATTATTTTTAAAGAACAGCACAGAATAAAAAAATAAAATTCAATGGACACTAAACTGAGATTCTGGACACCCAAGTTTTATTCCCAGCTCTCTGATGTGACTTTAAGCAAGTCACTTGCTCTTTCTGAGACTTGGTTTTCTCATTTGTAAAATGAAATGATTTCTAAGATCACTTAGAACTCTAAATTCTATGAACACATATGAGGTCTGTTAATGTTGCTACACTATTCACTCCAACAAGTGGGGGGATAAATTAGGAGCAAAAATGAATCACTAGTTCACATCTTTTCATTTACTATCAGCATCTAAAAACAAAGAGCCTTAAAAAAAAAAAAAGTCAGGGAAACTATTTTCTATTCTCTCTTAAACAGACAAATCATAATGAATAGATCTAGTGATGCCCTCATCCCACCAAGTCCAGGATCACTCAAGCAGACAGCACTACACAAAGCACAATGGTGAAGAGCATAAACTGAAGCTACAAGTATGTTTTTCTGTCTCTTTTTCTTAGGTTATTAATGCACTTCAAGAATCTCTTGATTTCTTTGCTATGACTCAAAATCACCAGAAGAAAAATGCCATTTACAACAAGAATGTGATCACTGTCCCAGGCTTCCATACCATGTCATTTTTTGTTTTTTTCAACCTCAAAACTTGCCAAAGCTAGAACTTTGTCTCCAGAGCCTAAAGAGAAAGACATATAAATGAAAAGGTCATTTAAAATGCATTTACAGTTCCAGGTAAAGAGGCAAAAACCTATCACATACAGATTAAAATAGAAAATAAAATGATCTTCTATTATCTGCATTACCCCTAAGCTTTCCCCTTGCCACCCCAACTTCCTTCCTCCTGCACAAACACTCAGCTACATAGGGTCATTTACTGGTTACAAATAATAAAAATTTAGTTTATTACCCGGGCTGGTTTACCTCAGCCATTAGAGCTTTAGCCCTCGGACAAAATGGTCACAGGTTCAACTCCTGGTCGAGGGCACATACCTGGATTGCAGGTTCAATCCCTGGCCCCTCATCCAGGTTGTATGGGAGGCAACCAATCAATGTGTCTCTCTCACATTGATGTTTCTCTCTCTCTCCCTCTCTCTCTCTCTCTCTATCTCTCCCTCCCCTTCCCTCCCTTCCATTCTATCTAAAAGTCAATGGAAAAATATCCTTAGGTGAGGATTAACAACAACAACAACAAATTTAGTTTATTTTGATATTTACATTTAGATGACAAATATTTTTAAAACACTAGGCTATATTAATTTTTAAGTTATAAAGTATTGGGAAATAAACTCAATAAAAGGGATTTATAAAGAACACAATTCTGGTTTTATCTCTAAACTCAAGAAAAGGCCATCATGTTATCTCACCCAAGCTATCTGTCTATTGGACAGTAATTCACATCCAACTTTCAGACATACTAGGGTACTCACCAAGGTCTGTAGAGACTTTCTCGAACTGGCTGAGTATAGCACCTGCATTTGCTGACAAAAAGGCCTCATCATCTGCAGTCAGCTAAACAAAACAAAACAAAGTCCAGTGGAATGGGTCCAAATCTTTTTTTTTTCTTTTCCGTATGTGTGCTGTTAGGCCCGAGAGCCTCTTCCATCCTTGTCAAGGGGAGTGCTAACCTTCTCTCCTTTCATACGACACAGGGTCCAAATCTTTTTTTTTCAGGGTCCAAATCTTAACAAGCAGTTCTAGGAACCACTATTAAAAATGTTTCAGGACCACAAACTAGATCACAGATCAGGAAATTCTGTACCAAATACTTCACACTTTTTCTTTATGACTAATACTATATTATATTAAATTAAATACAGGTACCTTCTCTCCAAGTTTCCTGAGAGCTGTTAGTATCTCCACTTTCTGTTGAGTGTACAGGTCTCTTTCCAGCTTTCCTACCATGAGATCTCTATCCATCTATAATGGATGAACACAAAGCATATGGTATTTAAGTTAAAACATTCTATGCATAAAATCCAGCTTTTCAGGTCTACTTCTTTAAAAAAAGATCCTCTAACTGATTATTATTATAAGGAACTACAGAAACAATTCAAGACAAACATGATGGAAATGCTATTACACATTTCTAATAAATCTTAAGGCTAATCATAACCATTGTTTTAGTTATAAACTCTACTTAGAAGTAGAGTTTAGGAATTAGGAATTAGTAAGTCAATAGCTTCCTTTAGAGAGGAGCCATCTCCTAAGAACTTATATCATTAAACTAAAGTGTAGTCTACAGGTTTGAATGAGATAACTGGTATCAGGTCTCCTGGAACTTGGGTTAAATATTGCCTTTGCATGCCCGGCCGGTATGGCTCAGTGGAGTGAGTGTCATCCCATGGACTGAGAGGTCCCAGTTCAATTCCCAGTCAGGGCACATGCCCAGGTTTCAGGCTCGATCCCCAGTAGGGGCATGCAGGAGGCAGCTGATTGATGTTTCTCTCTCACATTGATGTTTCTACCTCTCTCTCTCCCTTCCTCTCTAAAATATCAAAAAAAAAAAAAAAAAATATATATATATATATATATATATATATATATATATATATATATATATATATATTGCCTTTGCCACCAGAAACACTGACAGTACATACTATGCATTGGTACTATTCAATGGGCTTTATATATATTACATATTACACATAATATGTGCTCTACACATATTACTTCATTTAATCCTCATAACAACCACAAGAGGTAGAAACTATCATCATCACCTTTTTATAGGTGGGGAAATTAAGGCACAAGAGTTTGAACAAAATAACTTCTCCAAGACCACATACCTCCATATGGAGCAGGAATACAAATCCAGCCAGTCTGACTTAAGTCCATGATCTTAACCACTATCCTACTGAATTACCAGTGGTTTCAAATAACTGTTAATGCCTTAAATACATTCAAGTCTATAAAAAGACTTCTTCAACTATGAGGTTTAAAAAGATATTTGGAATTCTTAGGCGAGGAAGGCCACACATGCATAAAGTAATGCTGCTAATGAATTCTAGATGGGATTTCAACTTAGGGCTTCAGAAGTACATCGTAAATCCTTACAGGTGGAGTTCAAGTAAAAGCAGTCAGCTGCAATTTAAACTGCCATTTGCTGTTTAACCCTCTATATTCATTATCAACAATAACTGCTCAAAGGACTTATTTTGACCAATTTTTTAAAAATAGACTATTTTTTAGAGCAGTTTTAGGTTCACAGTAAATTGAGCAAAAGGTACTGAGATTTTCCATATACCCCTTGCCCCCACGCATGCACAGCCTCTCCATTATAAACATTGCCCACCAGAATGGTACATTTGATGCAAATAATGAACCTATACTGATACATCCTAATCACCCAAAGTCCACAGTTTACTAGGGTTCACTCTTGGTGTACACTCTCAACTGACCAATTTTTAAACTTCAGAATAACATAATAAACAAATTCTTGGGCTAAGGAAAAAAAATACACATAGCAATTGGATCAATTTAAAGAAACTTTACCTCCGCTAACCTTGTCCGAAGTTGACCTGGTTGTTTCTTTGCAAATAATCTGATGACCTCTGGGGTTTTAAAGGCCTGGCTGATAGCTGCTTGGATAGCCTAGAAATACAAGAAGGGAAAAACTAACCAAAATATTCCAATGAATCACATCTTGCAATAATTGATTGATGGGTCTTCAATTATTAATAGGTCTTCTTTATTTATCAAATACTGTTATAATTTTAGTTTTCATGTGCTATTTATGTACATGTCACCGGAGTCAAATACATAACTAAGTAAAGATCTAGAAGCAGATGCTGTTTTATCCACAAGTAGACACTCATCTAGAAGTTAAACCCAAAAAAGGGTACATTTTCTGTCTTAAATATACTTACAAAAAAGAAAGAAAAAAAATAACCTAAATATGTCACCAATATAAGTAAATTATGCTTACCAGTTGCATTCCACTTAGTTCATCTACCAAAGTCATATTTCCGGACATGATTTTTTTCAGTGAATCATTAAATTCACTTAGTTGCTCCAGAGTTTCCTTTTTGGTTTCTTCATATTCATCTGTATCAAGTTCCTCTCTGAAGAACAGTGAACATAATATAGAAAATATAGGGTTCCCAGTGAAAATAGCAATGTTAGTATCTGTACACTAAGACTTCAGATACATATAGGTATTTAAAAAAAATATCTTAGGGGGAAAAGGCTGAAAGGAAATATCAAAATACTCCTGATGGATATATTCAGATATTAAATATGTGGGCATTTTTCTGCAATGTGGTTACTTTGATAATTAAACATTTTTCTTTTATCAAAATGAGGGACACTTAAACCACATAATAACTTCCTTTTAAGCAGTCTATAAATCAATAGTATAACCTTGGGCAAGATACTTAACACAGCCAAGCCTCAGTTTCTTTATAAACTGAAGATAATGACAGTACCCTCCTTATAGGGTTGCTAGGAGCATTAAGTGAAATATGGAAAGTGCTTGGCATGTAATAGGTACTAGACAAATAGCTGTTATTATTATCATTAAAGGTAGGTAAAATTCTGTGCACCTTGAAATACAACAGCAATGCAGTACTTTCCATCTGAGTAAGAGGCTATTTTTATTCACCAAATAAAGGTGAATAAACATTTATTACATTTACTACATTTATTAAACATTTACTACAAATAACAACAGTTACCATTTATCAAGCACCTACTCCGTGCCAAGCATTTTGTTGGCCCCTTCATTTGTAATATTTACCAAGGTTGAACAGTCGTGGTCCTTTAAGTAGCAAAGGATAAAATACACCAGAAGTTCAAGTAGTACCTTTTCAGCTTGATACCAAGCCGGGCTATTTTAAATACTGAAGACAACATAGGTGTTATTATTTCTACTTCACATATAAGGAAATGGAAATTTAAGTATTTTGCCCAAATTCACACTCATTTTGTAATTAAATGTAAGACTTTCACATCCCAGCCTTTATGACCCCAAAGCTTGCACTGAGTTTATTTCTCCAAAAGATAGCACACTGTGAAGAACACTAGAGGGGCCCAGCTGGTGCGGCTCAGTGGCTGAGTGTCGACCCATGCACCAAGAGGTCACCAGTTCGATTCCTGGTCAGGGCACATGCCCAAGTTGTGGGCCCGATCCCCAGTGGGGGACATGAAGGAGGCAGCCAATTGATGTTCTCTCTCATTGATGTTTCTATCTCTCCCTCTCCCTTCCTCTCTCTCTAAAAATCAATAAGGAAAAAAAATTAAATTAAAAAAAAAAGAACACTACAGGGGAAATCAAAATCACACATGGGCCTGAACCCATGGAGTTTATAATCGAGCTGCAGAAAACCATTTTACAGCATAACAGTATACAATTATACTATTACCTGCATTCCTCCAGATCTTGTAATTGCTGCATTAGTCTATCCAACTGTTCTTCTAAGTTCTGCTTTAATTTGCTTGTCTCTGTCTTTCCTCTGGAAGCCATTTTAATCTCTAAGTAGAACAATAAACCCACATACAGTATATATTTGGTTATTTGAAATGATTCAACATACCAGGAAAATTTTTTTTTTTTATCCTCGCCCGAGGACATTTTTTCATTTTTTGTTCAGATAGAGTGGGAGGGAGAGAGAGGAAGAGAGAGAGAGAGAAACATCGATGTGAAAGGGACACATCGAGTGGCTGCCTCCCGCACGACCCAACTAGGGCCAGGGACAAACTGCAACCGAGGTACATGCCCTTAGCGGGAACCGAACCCGGGTCTCTCTGGACCACAGGCCGACGCTCTAACCGCTGAGCCAAACTGGCCAGGGCACATACCAGGAAAATTTTAAATAGGCTATACTCTTTCTGAGCTACAGGTGTGGGAAAGATAGTTGTGCAAAGAAGTCCACAATTTATATATAAAAGTTTAAACTCATGTAGTAATAACACCCCACAAAAATGCCTGGCAGTCTTCTTAATTGACTAATTAATTAGAAGTCTTCACTAGTAGTCTGTATTACTTTAAACGAATTTGATAGACGAAAATACAGATTTATAAGGAAATAGATCAGGTATGAATACAGATTCATTATAATTAATTATAATATTCTTTTTCATTCTTATTATGTTCCAGAACTTAGAACACTCCTAGTATTATCTTGCTGGTCTTATGTGCATTTATCTAATGCCCTTACTAATTTATATAACACAGATATGAAGACTGTGTAATTATGTTCCAAATATTGTCTCTTGTCTCCTGACTTTAAATTCTACTTATGATGTTTCTGTCACAATAAATTATTATTTTTAATGGTCAAACCTATCTTCTCCTTAAGTCTTCTCAGTCTGTGCCCCATGAAAATAGGCCCTAACCACCTCAAGATTTTAAAATATATACTATTTTGTATTCTAAAACTTTTATATTTATTTATTTAAAAATTTTTAAATTGACTTTAAGAGAAAGAGGAAGGAAGAGGGAGAGAGAGAAACATTGATGTGACAGAGAAACATCGATTGGTTGCCTCCCACAGGCACCCCTACCGGGGAACAAGCCCACAACATGGGCATGTGCCTTGACCAGGCATTGAACCAGAGACCTTTCAGTGCACTGGATGTTAACCAACTGAGCCACATTGGCAGGGTCTCTCTCCCTCTCTTTCTCTCTCTCTCTCTATATATATATGGAATATATATATTCCCCCTCTCCCCCACATTTAGCTCTTTAACCCACCTGCATCTTTTTTTTTGTTAATGCTGTGAAGTAAGGGTCTTTTATTTTCTTTCAAATGGATAGTCAATTGCCCCAACACTGTTTAGTAGTCAGTATCCATTTATGCCACCTTTAATGTACTCAATAGTAAGACTCAAGTCTGTTTCACTGGTAATATTCTGGGCCTAAGGCATTACCTTGCTATTTTAATTATTAAGCTTTAGAGCTGGTGCATACTGATAACTGATAAGAAGTTGCTTTTATTACTGTGGGTTTTTCCATCCAGTAATTCTTGGCTATCCGTGTATATTTCTTCTAGATGGATTAAGCATCAGTCTGTCAAGTTTCCTTAAAAATTCAATTAAGCCCTAGCCGGTTTGGCTCAGCAGTTAGAGCGTCGGCCCTCGGACCAATGAGTTGCGGCTTTGATTCTGGTCAAGGGCACGTACCTCGGTTGCGATTTGTCCCCGGCCGTGGTTGGGATCGTGCGGGAGGCAGCCACTCGATGTGTCCCTTTCACGTTGATGTTTCTCTCTCTCTCTCCCTCCCTCCCACTCTATCTGAACAAAAAAAAATGGAAAAATGTCCTCAGGTGAGGATAAAAAAAAATAATAAATTAAAATTCTGACAGGGATTACAGTGGAACCTCGGTTCTTGAACTTAATTTGCTCTGGAAAGCTGTTCGAGAAGCAATTTGTTAAAAAACCAAATTAATTTTTTTCCCCTTAGAAATAATGTAAATTGAATTAATCCATTTCAGACTCCCAAATGATTCCGTTTTAACCTTTCTCAACTGCCTGTGATTGTTGTTTCATGAGCACTTTCATACCCTTAACAACATCAACACTCTTGATGGCTTCTTTATGTTTTAAAATTGTGTTATTCGTCGATTCCGTCATGCCATACTCAGTAGCCAGATCAGACACACGAACACCTCTGTCATACTTTGCAATTATTTATTTTTAAAGCTCTATTGTTCTCACAACTCTCCTTTTCACTTTGCTGCTATTACTAACCTTCTTAGAACCCGTGGTGACTTACTATACGTATTTAATAATAAGCAGCAATAAAAGCAAAAAAGCCACTAAAGTATTCACAACACAATTTATTGAGATGTTAACAATATGAGGTTTAGTGGTAACCTGACTCATATTCTTGCATTCACTCCTTTGTTTGTCACCTGAGAGATGTGTGACTGATCATACAGGTATCAGCATGAAAGGGTTGTTGGGTTCAGAACCGAAGTTTTGTTCGACAACCAAGACATTTTTTCCATGAACAACTTGGTCAAGAACTGAATTTTTCGAGATGGAAGATGTTTGAGAATCAAGGTTTGACTGTACATTAAAATTAGAGACTAATATATTTATTTATTTTTATTTATTTATTTATTTTTAATCCTCACCTGAGGACATTTTTTCATTTTTTGTTCAGATAGAGTGGGAGGGAGAGAGGGGAAGAGAGAGAAACATCAACGTGAAAGGGACACATCGAGTGGCTGCCACCCGCACGACCAACCAGGGCCGGGGACAAACTGCAACCGAGGTACATGCCCTTAGCAGGAACCGAACTCGGGTCTCTCTGGACCGCAATCCGATGCTCTAACTGCTGAGCCAAACCGGCCAGGGCAATTAGAGACTAATATAGAGAAAACCTATATCCTTGAAATTTAAAATCTTCCTACTAAGCAATATCTCTCTATTTTTCTAGGTTTCCTTTTATGATTTTTAAAAAGAAAACTTTTTTTTCCCACAAAGGCCTTGAATATTGGCTATTCTTAGGTATTTTGTTTTTGTTGTTGTTGTTAATATTGGGAATGGGGTTTTCACTATTATAATTTCTGATTAATGCTGGTGTAGAGAAAAGCTACTGATTTTGGTGTTGATATTATATATATTTACCTTAACATTTATAACATTTGAATTTTTCCATTTATAAAAATTGAACTTGCCCTGGCTGGTTCAGCTCAGTGGTTAGAGCATCAGCCTGAGGACTGAAGGGTCTTTGGTTCGATTCCCAGTCAAGGGCACGTACCTGGATTGCAGGTTTGATCCCCAGCCCTGGTCAGAGTTGTTTGGGAGGCAACCAATAGATGTGTTTCTCAGATGGATGTTTCTCTCTCTCTCCCTTCCTCCCTCCCACTCTATCTTAAAACAAACAACAACAAAAAACTGGCTTAAATCATCTACAATCATTAATAACATATAAATATAAATGAGTATAGCCAGAGTGTACTTTATTATAGCTATATTTCATGTATAATAGGTTAGCCAAAAGTGTTAATTTATTATAGCTATGCTTCATGTATAATTTCTCCCAGAAATACACATTTAAATTTTATTTTATTCTGTTGAATTTCCCAGTAAAATTCAAGGCAAACTCAAGATAAAACTGAAAGTGTCTTTTCAGGACTAATTTCCTACAGTCTAATCACACTAGACTATTTTCTATTTCAAAACATGCCATCCAGCTGGTGTGGTTCAGTGGTTGAGTGTCGACCCATGCACCAAGAGGTCGCCAGTTTGATTCCCAGTCAGGGCACATGCCCGCTCCCCAGTGGGGGGCATGAAGGAGGCAGCCAATGGATGTTCTCTCTCATGGATGTTTCTATCTCCCTCTCCCTCTCACTTCCTCTCTCTCTAAAATCAATAAAGGAAAAAAAAAACATGCCATGAACTTTCATCCTTCTCTTGTGATGCTGCATTTTTTTCTGGCTTTCAAGTCCAGGTCATTCAGTCTTCAGGGTCTAGCTCAAGTTTCATCTCTTTCACAATGCCTTCCTTGGTTCCTCCCTAATCATTAGATTGTGAGTTATTTGAAAGTAGGGATTTTGCTTTCTCTTTATACACCAGTATTTAGCACAACACTGGGCAGATAGAAAGTACTGAATAAATAATTACTAAATGAATAACGAGAAGAGACTGCTTCTTCCACTATATTCCACATCTTATTCTCTATTTATCATTTATTTCTTCCTTGAATTCTATGAGTTCATTATAGCAAGATTTTTGTCTGTCTTCCTCTCCGGACTGTAAACGCTCTAAAAGCTGAAAATGAGTCTGATTCCGCTTAGCCTCGATATTCGATAACTGGATGACGTATATAAAAGCAAAACATAGTTTAAGGAAGTAAAGCTATTCTAAATACATTTCAGGAAAACTGGAGGCACCTTAAAAGCCTTTTAACCTGGTTCTACATCATTTGAAATTTATCCCAGAAAGATTAACTCGCTGGCACCACCTAGTATTCAATAAAGGTGATGCATCTTTCACCGAAACTGCGGAAAAACTAAGCTGGAGAGGAAACCACTCCATTCATGCTCACCTGTCTCTTATTACTCTGAACTCCGCACAGCGCTGACAGGTCTCAAACTGCATAAACCTCCAATTCTTGAAGATCTAGTTTCATAAGCTTGAGGAAAGCGAAACTGTTCATCAGAAATGACAAAGGCTCCAAGTCCAAACCACTTTGGGGTGGAGCTGGCTGGGGAAAGAAAAACCATTAACAAGCAGTTTTTATTCACTATATATATATATAACCTTGGCTTCAAACAGTCCCGATAACTTCCGTTCGAGCAGCCTGCAATTGAAACACACCCCTCTCTTTCTACAAAGACATCATGAGCAGCCTTTCTGAGATTTTTCCTAGTGGGGGTATTTCCGAGGGAAAGCCCGCACCCGGACACGCCTTGAGCAAAGATGTCAAAACCAGAAGAGCACACAAAAAATAAGAGCGGAGAGCACACCTTTTCCCGTTTCCCAGCTGGAAGTGAGCAGCGTTTGGACCTCAACCATCCGGGCACTGTCAGGGAGCAGCTCAGGCCACGGCCCCAAATCCTATCTCCTCGGAGGAACTTGAAGCTCCCGCACTTGGGTCCCGCTGCCGCCGGGCTCGACTAGGCCCTGGTTGCTTCCAGATGCCGCCGTGAGCCCGCCACCCCCGAAACTTTTCCGGCCCTCTCCGACTAGAACCCGAACAACCTCCTCAGGATTTCGGGGTTCCCTCCCAGTCTCAGTGGACAAGTCCTCAGAGTTCCGAGCCAGGGGCCCCGCCTACCTGGTAGTCCCGGGCCGGCGGACGCGCGCAGGGGGAGCACTTCCGTCGAACGTACGCACTTCCGGCCTCCTGGAACCAATAAGGGTGAGGCCGCGGGTGTTCCCCTCACAGGCGTCCGGGCTGCGGATCGTCTGTCAGGGGACTCGGGCCGGTTGACCCCGAGGACGCGGTAAGTCCTCACCCCGGGCCCCTGAGAAACCCCTATCTAGGGGAGTCAGCCCAGCACCCTTTTTTTGTCGCAAGGCATAGGGTAGTGCAAGGTGGTGGGGGTCTTTGAAGGTCAAGTACAATGGTTGCTGAGGCAAGGTTATATTCAGGTTTGGGGAGGGGAGTCTTCCCCGTTCATTCTTTCCATCTCAACTGTGGAAGCGAAAACCTCGGTAAATTTGCCTCTGGCCTTCGGAACTGGTGAATTCACCCTGGGGGAAAAAAAAAAAAAAAGAAGGGAGGGTCCTCTAGAAGCGGCTCCGTGAGCTTGGGGGAGGTGGTGAGAGGCAGAGGAGGAAGTTCTCCATTCTGAATGACTTTTTGCTCCGAAATCTTTTCCAAATCTGTAAAAGACTAGATCCACCTTCCTGGAAACGGTTTGACACTCACACCCCCGGAGAAGGAGACTACTAGCTGTTGGGCAGCACTTTAAAAATTACTCCGAAATTAGGTGAAAACCATTTTCGGGGGGTCCCAGCCCATCTCCTCGGAACGTCAGTAGCGTTTCCGGCAAAATTGTTTGCGACGTTATCTTTAAAGCTAATTCTTTTTCAGGCTCCCAGAACAAACTTGCCACTGAAATGACCAGAGAACTCTACCAGAATGAATTATTTCTGTCAGTTCTGTCTAATAGTAGAATTCCTTGCGTATTACCATAAATTGTCTTTCAGTTTCAATTTGGATGTGAAACCACTGTTCTAGCCCAACTCAGAAAAGACTGTTGATGGGGAGGTATAGTACAGCATAGAGAATATAGTTAATAATATTGTAATAACTATGTATGGTGCCAGGTGGTTACTAGACTTATGGGGGAAGGGGGGAATCACATTAAAAGTAATTGAAATGTCTAACCACTAAGGAAAATCTCAGAAAAGCTGCCTTCCACTCCCACCCCCACCCCTATTATGTCTTCGTAGAAAGAGAGGGGTGTGGTTTTGTTTGTTTTTGCAGGCTGACCAAGAGCCGAAGTTATCTGGAGCCAAGCTATCTTGTATATGTACAAGATTATATATAGTAAATAAAACCTCCTTGTTGCCATGGATGGTTTGGCTCAGCGGTTAGAGCGTTGGCACGGAGGACCAAAGAGTGGCAGTTCGATTACGGTCAAGGGCAGGGACCTCTGTTGCGGTTACATCCTGGCCCTGGTCAGGGTCCTGCAGGAGGCAACCGATGGATGTCTCTATCCCAAATTGATGTCTCTGTCTCTCTTTTTCCTCTCCCTCTGTCCCTCCCACTCTATCTGAAGATAAATGGAAAAATATCCTCAGCTGAGGATTAAAAATAACTAAAAAAAGAACAACTATTTATTGATATTTTTTCTTTTCCCAGCCAGCTCCACCCCAACACTTACAATGCTTTATAGTTTATACTATGGACTGGTAGACATTTAAAAGAGGTCCATGTGTTCAGAAAGCCTGTAGCTCCTTAGTCACTCAAGTTTCATCTGCCCCAGAGTTTTCCCTACCTAGTTGGAGCAACTTACACTCTCTAGGCCCCCATCCCAGGTCCAAGGTGAAGTGTTCTAAACTCCTCCAGTGTGGCTCAGCGGTTAGAGCATCCACCCATGCACCAAAGGGTCTCGGGTTCGATTCCCAGTCAAGGGCACGTATCTGGGTTGCAGATTCAATCCCCAGCCCCAGTCTGGGAGAGTTTGGGAGGCAACCAGTCAATATGTTGATGTTACTCACCCTGGCTGGTTTGGCTCAGCAGTTAGAGTGTCGGCCGGCGGACTGGAGAATCCTGAGTTCGGTTCCCGCTGAGGGCACGTACCTCGGTTGCAGTTTGTCCCCAGCCTCGGTTCTGGTCGTGTGGGTGGCAACCACTCGATGTGTCTCTCTCATATTGATGTTTCTCTCTCTCTCTTCCTCCCTCTCTCCCTCCTGCTCTGTCTGAAGATACATGCAAAAATTTCCTTCGGTGAGGATAAAAAAAAATATGTTGATGTTTCTCTCTCTTTCTACTTCCCACCCATCCACACTCTCTAAAAGTCAATGGAAATAGCCCTGGCCGGTTTGGCTCAGCGGTTAGAGCGTCGGCCTGCGGTCCAGAGAGACCCGGGTTCAGTTCCCTCTAAGGGCATGTACCTCGGTTGCAGTTTGTCCCCGGCCCTGGTTGGTCATGCGGGTGGCAGCCACTCGATGTGTCCCTTTCACGTCGATGTTTCTCTCTCTCTCTCTCTTCCTCTCTCTCCCTCCCACTCTATCTGAACAAAAAATGAAAAAATGTCCTCAGGTGAGGATAAAAAAATAAAATAAAAGTCAATGGAAATAATATCCTTGGGTGAGGATTAGCAACAACAAAAATTTGAGTTCTTTCCAGTTTTGGGCTATTATATATCAGGACAAACCATGCAGTTCTTTGTGTGGACATATGTTTCATTTCTCCCAATTATTTTAAAGCTATCCTCTGAATTTGTACCCCAAATCCTTTCTCTATGGCTTCCTTAAAGACCTTCCTCCATTAGTTATTCACTTTCTTGCAGTTCTGTGGCTTCCTAATGATTCTTTCCCTTTAACCTACCAACCATTCTAATTTTATTTTTAAAAATCAAATCAAACAAATAACCTTCTCTTAACCATGATATCCCATTGAAGAAAGTGTTCTCTGGGTCTTACTGCTAGGTTCTAGTCTCTCTATTTCTGTCTGCCTGCTAGCTCTCTCTCTCCTGGATGTACCTCAAATTCAACACCTATAAAACGGTAGTCTGTCTCTTTATGCCTTCCCTCCGTACCTCACAGCCTGTGTTTCCCCTGATGAACTCTTGTTGACTACTGGCATACCATCTACACGGTCACTTAAGTCAGAAATGTCCTCTCTCATCCTCCCCTCCTTCAGTCACCTGATCCACTTGTAAATCCTTGGACCATCCATCCTTTTATTACTGTTCATTGTCTCTCATCTGGACGGATGGAGTGCTCCAAAGCAACAGTGCTTTGCAAACTTTAAGATGCATACAGATCACCTGGGATCTTGTTAAGATGCATATTTTGATTCTGTAGGTCTAGGGTAGGGCCTGTGATTCTGCATTTCTAACCAGCTCCCAGGTGATGCCCATACTGCTGTTCCATTCTCTCTCCCTCGCCTCCTTTCTTGAAAATGTCATGCAGTTTCATAACTTTAAATACCATCTATATCAGATTACCCGAAACTCCAGTAAATCTATAGTCTGGATCTTTTCCCTGAACTTGGCTCTGTTCTCCATTTGTCTACTTAACATCACCATTTGGATATCTGATAGACATCCCAGAGTTACTTTCTTTATAAACAGAAGTACTGATTTTCCCTAAACCTACTCTATGGCCATCTTTATCTTCTCAATTAAAGGTAACTCTTCTTTTAGTTGCTTAGGCCAAAAAATGTTGGAGTCATCCTTGACTCCTTTTTCTCTCACAGCTTACATTCCATATGTCAGCAAATCACATTGGCTCTACCATTATAATATGTCTGGAATCTAAACACTTCTGCTGCTACCGTGCTGGTCCAAGTCAGCATCAACTCTGACCTGGAGTATTGGACTAGCTTCCTATCTGGTCTCTTTGTTTCCACCCTTAATTCCCCCTACATTCTTTTCTCAGAGAAACCTTTAAAAATATGTCAGATCATGTTACTCCTCTGCTCAAAACCCTGTAGTAGCCCCCTATTACCTCTCTGACTACATCTGCTACTGTTCCTTTCCTCTGTTAACTCTGCCTCAGCCATTCTGATCTCTCTGTTCCTGGAATATGACAGGCATGCTTCTGTCTCAGGGTTTTTAAATTGTTACCTTTGTTTAGAACATTCTTCAGATATCTGCATGGTTCACTCCCTTGTTTAATTCTTTGCTCAAATGTCAGGCCTTCCCTGACCACCCTATCTAGAATTCCTGAACTTCATATCTTCTTGCCCTGCTTTGTTTTTCTCATACCCCATTATTTAATATACCACATATATATGTATGTACTTTTACTATTGTTTGTTTCCCAACATTAGAATGTAAGCTCCACATGGATAAGGAATTTTGACAGTTTTGTTTACCCCTTTATCTACAGCATAGTAATTGCACAAGAAATGTTTATAGAACCATGATGAATGAGTAAGAATTATTTCTTTTTTTTTTTTAATCCTCACCCGAGGAAGGAATTATTTCTAAAGTACACTGGTTCATTACTCTGTTTAAACCCTCTAACACATCCCGGTTCCCTATAGGATAAAAGCCAAACTACCTATATCGTATCTGAGGGTGGGGAGACCTTAAACACTGTGTTCCAGTCGTTTCACGTTAACTTTTTTGGTTTGTTAATCGTTACCCAACGATATTTTTTCCATTAATTTTTAGAGAGTGGAAGTGGACAGGAGAGAGAGAGAGAGAGAAACATCAATGTGAAAGAAATACATCGATTGGTTGCCTCCCACATGACCCTGACCGGAGCTGGGGATTGAACCTGCAACCCAGGCACATGCCCTTGACCAGGAATCGAACCCATGACCCTTTGGTCCTTGGGTGGATGCTCTAACTGATGAGCCAGACTGGCCAGGGCCATATCTATATATATTTAAAAAAAATTTTTTTTCCCCTTTATTGATTTGAGAGAGAGAGGAAGTGAGAGAGAGAGAGAGAGAGAGAGAGAGAGAGAGAGAGAGAGAGAGAAACATCGATGAGAGAGAACATCGATTGGCCGCCTCCTGCATGCCCCCCACTGGGGATTGGGCTCACAACCTGGGCATGTGTCCTGATCGGGAATCGAACCAGCAACCTCTTGGTGCATGGGTCGATGCTCAACCACTGAACCACACTGGCCGGACCCTTATCTATATTTTTAATGTCAGTAGAAAATATAAATTGAAGACTAATGGTATGTTATATACAGCCAAGCTTTCACATTAAGATGAACATTTAGAAAATCAATATTCAATTGAATTAAATTAGTAATTAGAAGTTTTTCATATCTAGGGCTTAGCAACTGTGAAAAAAGTAGTGTGAAGACTAATTTTAAATTTCAGTCTTTAAAATTTTTAAATAGCAGCAGATGTCAACCATCAAGTATTTTTTTCTTATAGTACATTTAATGAATTTAGTGCTTGATGTTTTTAGTTTCTCAAACTTCCCTTGACATTCTCCCAGGAAGCCGCTCATATGTACACATACCCCACACTTTGCTTATAACTTTATTTGGGGGAGTTAATTTTTTTTCCTTTTTCTAATACTCACCTGAGGATATGCTCTTTATTGATTTTAGAGAGAGAGGAAGAGGGAGAGAGAGAGAGAAAGAGAAACATCGACGTGAGAAACACCTCCACAGGCACCTCCACTGGGGATAGAACCCACAACCTGGGCATAGAACCCACAACCTGGGCATGTGCCCTGACCAGAATCAAACCCAAAGCCTTTTTTTGGTGTATGGCATGATGTTCCAACCAACTGAGCCACCCAGCCAGGGCCCCACTGCATTTTTAAAGAAGCAATAAATTGACCTTGTTCAAATATGCAGTCTGAATCACTCTTCTTTTAAAACGAAACCATTGGCCCTGGCCAGTTTGGTTCAGTGGTTAGAGCATCGGCCTGCGGACCAATGAGTCATGGGTTTGATTCTGGCCAAGGGCACGTACCTCTGTTGCCATTCATCCCCAGCCCTGGTTGGGTTGAGCAGGAGGCAACCAGTCAGTCGACGTGTCTCTCTCACATTGATGTGTCTCCCTCCCTCCCACTCTATCTGATGATAAATAGAAAAATATCCTCAGGTGAGGATTAAAAAAATAAAATGAAACCATTGTTCATTACTAAGATTTATATTTTCCTTCTTCCTTTTCAATACTTATTTCTATAGAAACCATCCAGTTGATGCTACTAATTTCATTGAAACTAAAAAGGAGGTTCAGAAAGTCAAAGTAATTAATGATCTTGAAAGTATTTAATAGGAGATCCTTATTTGGGGTGAATTTGGTTGAGATGTCAGTCCTGTGACATTGGTTGAACTCTTCCTTTTTATCCATTATCAGTGCTCGTTAATACTTAAAGACAGTGTTCTTCCAAATGAGTGGTTTTGATGTGCTTCCAGTTGTAGCTATGATGTTCAGCTGACCATTTCATCTCGGAGTCACAGGGTAGGAGATGGTCATGTGCTTGCTGGCAGCGGTCAGGTGCAGTGCTGCTGGGGCAGGCTCAACCTGCTCGAGACATATATCTGAGACAGGAGACCAGCAGGGCTCCAATGCCAACTTCAGACTGTTGTTTTAGCATCTGTTCTTGCACAGGTCACACTGGCCAGCCAGAGCAGCCCCAGGCTTGAGAAAAGCACTGCAGGATGAAGAATGGGAACTAATTAAGTGGAGTGGAAGTAACGTGAGAAGGGTGGCTTTTTTTTTTTTTAATTTTTTTCTTTATTGGTTTTAGAGAGAGAGGAAGGAAGAGGGGGAGAGAGGCAGAAACATCGATGAGAGAGAACATCGACTGGCCACCTCCTGCATGCCCCCCATTGGGAGTCGGGCTCACAACCTGGGCATGTACCCTGATCGGGAATCGAATCAGTGACCTCTTGGTGCATGGGTCGACGCTCAACCACTGAGCCACACCGGCCGGGCATAAGGATGGTGTTTTTTTTTTTTCTTTCTTTCTTTCTTTTTTTTATCCTCACCCGAAGACATTTTTCCATTTTTTGTTCAGACAGAATGGGAGGGAGAGGGGGGGGGGGGGGACATCGACGTGAAAGAGACACATCGAGTGGCCGCCTCCCGCACGACCAGCCAGGGCCGGGGACACATCGCAACCGAGGTACATGCCCTTAGCGGGAACCAAACCTGGGTCTCTCTGGACCGTAGGCCGACGCTGTAACTGCTGAGCCAAACCGGCCAGGGCAAGGATAGCTTTTTCTCTGGTCCGCGGGCCAATGCTCTAACCGCTGAACCAAACCAGCCAGGAAGGATGGCTTTTTATACTCCATTCTGACCCTCTCTGCTTTTTCCTCTTGCTTTTCAGACTTCCTTCGCTTCCTGGGCTTCCCTTTGCCATGTAACAGTCCTAGCTGAACAGTTACTTCCCTTGAAGGACTGATAAGCCTCCGACAAAGATAGTTACTTGAGAAGTTTCTCGCTTACCTGTAGAAACCAGGCTGCTCACTGATAGCAGCACAGACAAGTAGTAAAGTTCAGGAGTCGTTTTTTCCTATAGTTGGGAGGAAAAAAGGCACTGTGAGAAATACTTGTCTTTTAATTGGAATGTATGTTTAACATGTTTTTGCCACAAGGATTTAAACAGAGGCACCCACTTAGCAAGAGATGGAGGGCTTGCTGCTTAAAGTGCCAGACCTCATCCAACAGTTCCACTGTTGATTAATATCTTAACTTTATTTTTTTAATTCTAGCAAAGGGAATTTACACGCAAAAAGAAAAACCTCTCATGAAATTTTTTAAACTTTCCCTGGTGAAATGTTCAATGGTGACACGTGTCTAAGTAGGAATTCTATCTCCACATACCTGCTTTTAGTGTGAGTAGAAAATAAATATTAAAGACTAATGGTGTATTATATATAGCCAAGCTTTCAGATTAAGATGAGCCTTTAGAAATTCAATATTATTATTATTATTTTTAATCCTCACTCGATATTTTTCCATTTATCTTCAAATAGAGTGGGAGGGAGGGAGAGAGGAAGAGAGAGAGAGAGAAACATCGATGTGAGAGAGACACATCGATTGGTTGCCTCCCGCAAGACCCCAGCCAGGGCCAGGGACAAAGTGCAACCGAGGTACATGCCCTTGGCCGGGATCGAACCCAGGACTCTTTGATCCGAAGGCCAGCGCTCTAACCGCTGAGCCAAACGGCCAGAGCTAGAAATTCAGTATTTAAAAACATACACATTTAGTTGCCAAAACTGTTAACACCATGGTGCAGATGCCTTCCCCGAAGGATCCCACACCAAATACAGAAAACATCCTCTTTAGTGCCTGTGGGACCGGTTCCATGTGAGTAAGTAGCACAGTGAAACCTAAAAGGACAGCAGGACAGCGTTAGTTTCCTAGGATTAGTCATCTCAGAAATATATTCGTGCCCGGCCGGTGTGGCTCAGTGGTTGAACACTGACCTATGCACCAAGAGGTCACCGGTTCAATTTCCGGTCAGGGCACATGCCTAGGTTGTGGGCCAAATCCCCAGTGGGGGGCATGTAGGAGGCGGCCAATCGCTGTTGTTCTCACTCATTGATGTTTCTATCTCTCTCTCCCTCTCCCTTCCTCTCTCTCTAAAATCAATAAAGAAAAATAATTTAAAAAAAGAAATATATTCCTGAGTACAAACCCAAATAGAATGTTTCCTTGCTTCCCTCCTGTGGAGCAGAAACGCTCAAAATCTAGCCAGGCTAAGGTTTACCTTTGATAGGTCATGTTCTTATTGGCAGTGCTGGTAATGACAACTGGGACTGTTTTTGGAGTAACTTCCCTATTATCTCAGTTAAACCTTCCAGCAAAACTGTGAAGTAGGTATAATCTGCATTTTATAGATGAGGACAGGGAAGCTCAGAGGCGCTGAGTAACGCCTATTGTTGTGGGGTGAATGAGCAGGCCTCCTTCTGCCCCTAAAGCCAGTGCTCTTCATCATCAAATATGCTGCCTCTGGCCCAGCTGGTGTGGCTCGGTGGTTGGGTGTCGACCCATGCACCAAGAGGTCACCGGTTCGATTCCCGGTCAGGGCACATGCCCAGGTTGTGGGCCCAGTCCCCAGTGAGGGGCATGCAGGAGGTGGCCAATCGATGTTCTCTCTCATTGATGTTTCTCTCTCTCTCTCCCTCTTCCTCTCTCTCTCTCTAAAATCAATAGAGGGAAAAAAATAAAAATAAAAAAGAATATGCTGCCTCTGGTGGAGTCGCAGTTTCGTGGGAGACCCTCTAGACCAGTGCCTAAGGCACTCCATAACTAGTTTTTCATTTTAAAAAATCTCTTCCGTATCACTTTTTGGCTTCAAGTTGTCAAAGTCCTTGTTTTTCTACCCATATCATGTCCTGCTCAGTAACTATTTATTGAATGAGTAAATATATCTGCTATTTTTATATAACTAAAGAATTTTACAACCCCAACACGAAATATTTGTAAACTTAATTTGGTTTCATATTCACATCGCAGAACAACTGAAAGAGTGACTAAAGAAGTTTTAAAATTGTCCTTCACCTGAATTTTGGTGCACAGGACAATGCCCAGCCCACTGAGCCACACCAGCCAGGGCTTCACCTGAATTTTAAATGTGAATTTTTTCCTAAGTTTCAGTTCGTGAGCTCCTGAAAACAGGAAGTCTTATCTTATCCATTTAGTAGACACTTAATTAGTGCTGGACAGAGTGCACACTTACCAATTGCGAAGAAAGTAAAGATGATATTACCAACCAAGTTGTTAAGGAGAGGTTGACTGCAGTACCGAGAAGAACTGGGCCTAAAAATCAATCCACTGGGTTATACATTCATTTATTATTTATTAGAAGAGACCCACTGTAAGCATAACACCAGAAGGCACTGCGACCTTGAATTCTAATCCTGACCTGGCTCTAGGTTCATTGGCTCCAGGCAACTCACTTCTCTTAAGAACCTTGCTTGGTTCTTTTAGCCTGGCTGCAGATTAATACCGTAAAAGCCCACGAGTAATACTAAGAGATATTAATATTCATTATCAGTGGACAAATAAGGTTTTCTATTTTTCTAATTCATGTTACTTTGCTATTTTGGTGAAAAATATTTTGTGGCAATTCTGGCCTTCTGGAGTAAGGAAGTAGGCTTTACTGTCCACAAATCTATGTAATAGAAGCCGGCAGGTTTGAAGTCAGCCAGTTACAGCAAGTGTCAATTACAGCGCGTGTCGCAGTTCCCTTTCCTTCATCATGTGAGTGGATTATCAGTTTTCAGGTACTTTTTGAATATCAGTGTTCTTAGAACTGTGAATTTCTTATTTTGAATGTACCAATTGCATTTACTTCATTTGTCCAATAAGAAAGTTAACTGGTTGACTTTTTCTGCCAAGACTGATTTCCAGCGTAGAATCTGAAATAACATATCAAGTCATAATCTGGTCTAGTGTGCCTGTGTCACCCTCAGCCCTGCAGACATTAGCTAATACTAGGCTATTGGGACTGCTCTCTAGGGAATACTTAAATCGAAACATTGGTGCCCTCATTGTCTCTTCTTGTACCAGAAGAAATAAGTATTGGTTACAAACTGAACTCAATCTGCCCAAATCTAGTTATTCTCACTGTATTGAGATTTTTGACTTTTCAAAGAGGTGAAGCAGGTGGCTTATGTTCGATAATAGAGGCAAACACAATGGGGCAGGCTGCAATTAAACACCTAACAAGGACTGCAGAGAACACCCAAACCACCCCCACAGGTAAGACACAGACATGCTGAGCTGCCAGATGAGGGTTGGCTGATGAAGAACTTACCTTAGTAGGACATAAAACTGGAGAGCCAGAGTGGTGATCCCAAACAAGAACACTGTCACTTGGCTGCATGGGACACAGTGAGTTACATTTTGCATTACTGTTTATCAATGCAATGGCTTCAAGAAACCAAAGTCAGGTTCTGTTTCAGGATAAAGTAACATTAAACTACAGAGATAAAGTTTTAAACGTAGCAAAGATGAGTTGAGATCCATCCCATTAGAGCTAAATTATGTCTAAGAATTCTCCAATAAGAATATTAAAAGTAGCTACTGTTCATTCAGCTTCTACTATCACACAGGCACTGTTCATGCTGGTCTCTAAGGGCTCTTTAGAACCTGGGTTCCTTGATCATGACTAAATCAATGCTGTAAGGCAATCCAAAAGTAATAGCATGAGTTTATTAATATTTATAATTAGTAGGCAAATGTGTCAAACATTTTTTTACCCTCACCTGAGGATATATTTATTGATTTTTAGAAAGAAAGGAAGGGACAGAGAGAGAGAAACATAGACCAGCTACCTTCCACACGCACCTCCACAGGGGATCAAACCTGCAGCCTAGACACGTGCCCTAACCAGGAATGGAACCCGCAAACTTTTGGAGTACAGGGTGATGCTCCAATCAACTCAGCCACCTGGCCAGGGCTGTGTCAAACATTTTATATGCATTTTTCTCACTTAAGCACAAATCCTAGAAGGTAGGGACTGCGGTTCCCCATTTTATAGATGGGGAAACCGAGACTCGGATGAAATGTCTTGTCCAAGGACAAACATCTCGTAGTAAGAGGCAGAGCTAGAATTTGAACCAGGTCTGAGAGTCCTAATTGTGCCCCTATGTAATGTTAGCCCTGCCTCCAGGCAGATGGTTCGTGCTGAGTATCACTTATAAACTGAGGGTTAACCTACCGACTACAGCTTAACCACCTACTAAAGTCTACTGTTACTGCTCAAACATTTTGGACATTCTTTTGAGATTAAGTCTGTATAGTTTCCATGCATAAGAAAATCTTCCTCATTAGCTAATCGTTTTATCTCTTTCTTCACTATAAACTCTATTAGTCACTTTGATTATTTCATTAATTGGGTTTAGCACTGAATGACTTTAGGGTATTTGTAGAAATCAAGTTTACCCTCCAAAGACAAAGATTTATCCCCAGTGAAGGTGCTCAAAAAAAATAGGCAATTTCAAAACATACCCCAGATTATTTAAAGCAATGGCACATTGTTAGAACTAGAATAATTACATGCTTAAAGTTACTGTTTTAAAAGGAACAGCTTCTCCTTAGAGGTATAAATTCCAGAGGTTGTCAAGTTAGTACCATTATTTAAGTCAGCTAATGTAGCATCCTGAAATGTGACAAGAAAAGCCAAACAATTACTGTTCTTTCTGAAAAAAGTTAATGTTTTACAAACTGGCTTAATGTTTAGAAAATGTTTCATTATTGTTTACACATCAGTGTTTTTAAAACCTAAGAAGGTCAGTGAAATTGAACTTGAAAATTGAAAGTACATTTTAGTTAAACTTCAAAACTGCCTCAGAAAGAAAGGACTTTTGTCCCAGTGGGCTGGGAAGGGACACTTACAGCCTGAGCCGATGAGACCTCGGCAGCCAGCAGTGCACGTGATAGGCTGAGTGGGCCAGACAGAAGTGAATCATGGTGACACTGGTCCTTGAACACCTGGAACAAAGCAAGGAGGGTCCAGAACAGTCTTGTTAGAGCCCTCAAACCACTTCACCCATCGTCACCTGCCCTGGCTCTCTTCCCTGCACACGTACCCTGTGGGGATACAGAGGAAGTACTCTCCCATGGAGAGGGACAGATCCTTGTTTTTTTAAAAAGCCACTCTGGACTATGATAGGAGCTCACTGTAACTTAAGTCTTCTGTGGCTTTGAGGGTCTAAAGTTTAGTCCGGACTCAGGTTGGTTGTGTTCACAGTGAGTTAAGAGGACTGAGCTAGATATTTGAGACAGGTCATGAATGTGACAAGGGAAAAGGCTTTCTTTAAGCGGAGAGATCAGCTTCCTCAGCCCCTTCCCCATCCTTTCCCTTGGGGAGCACCTGGAAACCTGAGCTCATCCCCAAGGTCAGGGAGGGGCTTCAACCTCTTTGTTCCATCCTTCCCTGTCCTGTAAGCAGCTCCCTTGGGAACCAGTACCTCCTGATCTCAGCCTTACTGTTCTTCCAGCTCACAGCTCAGTCTCCCTTGGGGAATGGGACCTGAAACTTGAGATGGGCAAGCCTGGAATTGACACGGGGCTCCAGCTGAACCCAACCCCTCTACCATGGTCCTTGAGACCATGCTCAGTAGCTGGCAGGATACCTTGATTTCCTTGTGTACCCAGGGTACTGTGGGGATGTTGCATTTACCCCCACCCCATAATGCCACAAGTACTTTGGTTTTTTGTTGTTGTTTTTTTATCCTCACCCGAGGACATTTTTGCATTTATCTTCAGATAGAGCGGGAGGGAGAGAGGGAGGAAGAGAGAGAGAGAAACATCGATGTGAGAGAGAAACATCGACTGGTTGCTACCCACACGACCCCAACTGGGGCCGGGGACAAACCGCAACTGAGGTACATGCCCTTAGCAGGAATCGAACCCAGGACTCTCTGGTCTGCAGGCCGATGCTCTAACCGCTGAGCCAAACCAGCCAGGGCGCCACAAGTACTTTGTATGAGAATTGGGGGTGGGTGGGAACAAGCCCCAAGTGAACTCTGGTTTCATCCTTGAGGTAACTGAAAGGTAGGACATTTAAATCATTCTTACCAATGAACTCATTTTTTTAAGTGTTTTTTATTGATTTTAGGGAGAGAGGGAGAGAGAGATAGAAACATCGGTAAGAGAGAAACATCAACATCAATAGGCCACCTCCTGCACACTCCCTGCTGGGGATCGAGCCCGAAACCCAGGCATATGCCCTGACTGGGAATCGAACCAGCGACCTCTTAGTGCATGGGACGATGCTCAACCAACTGAGCCACACCAGCCGGGCTGAATTCATTTTTTAATGCCATGTGACCTCTCTCTCCTTTATTTCCCGTCAGTGATTAGCATTGTCCCTGTGATCCCTACCACTGTGCTTTGTTTGGAGAAGGCCTCAAATATTTATTTATTTTTATTTTTTATTTTTTTTTTTTTATCCTTACTCGAGGACATTTTTGCATTTATCCTCAGATAGAGTGGAAGGGAGAGAGGGAGGAAGAGAGAGAGAGAAACATCGACGTGAGAGTGACACATTGACTGGTTGCCACCCACGGGACCCTAACCGGGGCCGGGGACAAACTGCAACCGAGGTACGTGCCCTTAGCAGGAACCGAACCCGGGACTCTCTGGTCCACGGGCCGACGCTCTACCACTGGGCCAAACCGGCCAGGGCTCAAATATTTATTGAATAAATGTTTATTATTTCCATTCCCACCTACTGTACTTAAATCGAAGCACTCAGGATTTTGTAATTGGCCTTCTATCTTGTTTCACCCTTGCAGGACATTTGGTTCTGTCCAAAACATTCCCAGAGACATTTGGCCTGTGATCCATTACAGAATGCAAACATTGAACCTTGTTCAAGTTGTATGGGCATTATTTTTCTTATTTTTCCGGAGGAGTCTGGAGATTTCATCTTGATTCTTGTTCTTCATCATCATGAAGTTGGGCAGGGATACTCTGAACTCTAAAAGCAGTTGCTCTCAAATATATATCAACCTGATCATTGGCCCGATATTCCTTCTATCTGAATAGTTTCCGTGATACAGATTGATTCTGTTGGTGTCGTCATAATAAGGTTGGTGATCTTATTTGAGGGTGACCACGAAGAAACTGAGTGATAACTTGTTCATGGCTCTGCTGTTCGTCTTTTCACACTTCAAGGATCTTTGGGTGTGGACCAAATGTCTCTGGAGAGGTTTTGGACAGGACCGAATGTCCACTAATCATTTTGCCCCTTCCAATCCATCTTATAGCATCACCATAATCAATATTATCCCTTTCCTCACAAGTAACAGCTACCATTTATCTTAACACTGTGCCAAGCAATATGTTAAGTGCTTTGCCGTGTGTCACCCTCAAAATTACTCCTCATAATAACAGAAATTTGTTGTTATTATCTCTGTTTTACAGAGGAGGAAACTTAAAGCATAGATCCTGGTGATTAGATCAAGACCATACAGCCATATACAGATTTTAAACACCCATGTCGCATTATTTTTCTAGAATCTTGTCGCTCCATTGCACAGAAACTTTTTATTTTTTCTTTCAATTATATTTTGTGTTGGTTTCAGGTGTATAGCTTAGTGGTTAGACAATCATATACTTTACACAGTGTTCCCCTTGATATTTCCAGTACCCCACCTAGCACCATAGGTAGTTATCGCAACATTGACTATATTCCCTATTCTTTACTTACATCCCCATGACTATTTTGTAACTACCAATTTGTGCTTCTTTTTTTTTTTTATCCTCACCCGAGGACATTTTTCCATTTTTTTTTCAGATAGAGTGGGAGGGAGAGAGAGAAACATCGACTGAGAGAGACACATCGAGTGGCTGCCTCCCTCACCCAACCAGGGCCGGGGACAAACTGCAGCCGAGGTTATGTGCCCTTAGCGGGAACCGAACCCGGGCCTCTCTGGACCGCAGGCCGACGCTCTAACCGCTGAGCCAAACCGACCAGGGCCAATTTGTGCTTCTTAATCCCTTCACCTCTTTCAACCCGGTCCCCCAACTCTCCTTCCCTCTGGCAACCACCAATTTGCTCTCTGTGTCTATGAGTCTGTTTCAGTTTTATTTGTTGGCGTATTTTGTTCTTTAGATTCCATATGGTATTGTGCAGAAACTTTCAAAGGTTCCCATTGCCTAAGGGATTAAAGTTCACATTCTTCAACCTATCCGCTAGGAGAGCTCATTTCCAGTCTGCACAGCTTCAGTTTATCTCCCATTTTTCTTTTTGGTGAGAGAGAGCTGATGAGTCAGGAAACCTGAATTCTAGCCCTTGTTCTACCTCTCATTAGCTCTATCCAATGAGAGCATAAAATCAGAGCAAAAGTAAGTTGGTCAAACTAGCAATTGGGTCTGACCACTATTGGGCTATAAATGAATAGACCTGGCACAGGTCTTTTGAGTGTTGGCGAGTCTTAGAAGTGCACAGTGAGACATTCTATAGCCTTAATTTCCAATTCATTCTTAACCCATCATTTCCTTGAGATGTTTGTAATAGTGAAATCTTAGGAAAATTGAAATATCCAATGATCAAAGATTAACTAGAAAAATTAACAGTAGATCATTTGGGACAAGCTAAATGCCTTTGCCCAAATTCTTTTTTGTGGTGAGGATTAAAAGAGAATGTATATGAAAGTATTTTGTAAGTTGAAAAGTCATACAACTGTTGGTTTGTTTATTGTCACTTGTTATATTTTTACATTAATTATAAAAAAACTTCAAGCTCTATAGGTCATTCCCCAGAAGTTCTCAAAATGCTTTGAGCAATTTGGCATCACTGGAATTATATTTATGAGTTCTCAGAATGATTATTTTGAAACATAATTTGAATATATAAGAATATTTTATAAAACTTCACAATAGCAAAAGTATTTTATTTGATTGTTAATAGGAAATATTTATTAAAGACATAATTCTGAACTGAGTGATTTGAGTTTGAGATGGAAAGGTTCACTGAGTACCCAGCACAATGGATGAAAAAGACTCCCTCCCATTGAGACACATCATTCTGACATTTCAGAGCACTGGGGATAAAGAGAACATGCTACAAACCTTCCAAAGAAAAGGCAGCTGGCCAGTAGACTTATGAAAAATGCTCAACGTCACTAATCTTGAGAGAGATGCAAATTAAAACCACAATGTGATATCATCTCATGCCTGTCAGAATGGCTACAATCAATAAATCAACAAACAAGTGATGGTGAGGATGTGGAGAAAAGGGAAACCTTGTGCAGTTAGTGGGAATGAAGACTGGTGCAGCCACTATGAAAATAGTATGGAGTTTCCTCAAATAATTCAAAATGGATCTGCCTTATGACCCAGTGATTATATCTAAAGAAACCCGAAACACTAATTTGAAAGAATGTATGTACCCCTTGTGTTCACCGCAGCACTTTTTATAGTAGCCAAGATCTGGAAACAGCCCAAGTGTCCATCAGTAGATGAGTAGATAAAAAAGCTGTGGTACATTTATACAATAGAGTACTACTACTCAGCCATAAAAAGAAGGAACTCTTACCTTTTGGGACAGCATGGATTGACCTGGAAAGCATTTGTTAAGTGAAATAAACCAGTCACAGAAAGACAAATACCATGTGATTTCATTTATATGTGGAATCTAATGAACAAAATAAACAAAAAGAAACAGATTCATAGATGCAGAGAACAGACTGACAGCTGTCAGAGGGGAGGGAGGTTGGGGACTGGGTAAAAAAGGTGAAGGGATTAAGAAAAAAAAAACTCAGACACAGATAACAGTATGATGATTACCAGAGGGAAAGGGGGATGGACAGGTAGAAGAGAGTAAAGGGAGGATAAATGGTGATGGGAGGAGACTTGACTTTGGGTGATGAACACATAATACAATATACAGATGATGTATTATAGAATTGTACACCTGAAACCTATATAATTTTATTAACTAATAAATTCACCCCAATAAATTCAATAAAAATTAAAAGAAAAAACAAAAAGCACACCTTGGCCAGTTTGGATCAGTGAGAGTGTTGGCCCTCAGACCTAAGGGTTGAAGGTCTGATTCCCGGTCTAGGGCACCTGCAAACCTGGGTTGCAGGTTTGATCCCTGGTCCCAGTTGGGGCGCATGCAATCAATCAGTGTGTCTCTGTCACATTGATGTTTCTCCCTCCCTCCCTTTCACTCTGTCTAAAAAATCAATGGAAAAATATCCCTGGGTGAGGATTAACAAAAAAAGAAAAAGGAAAAAGCTGCTTACATAAAAAGGATCAAGAATCGGAATGGTCAGACTTTCAACAATAGTGTTGGATACTTGAAAACAATAAAATGCACTTATATATTTTTTTAAGTATTTATTTATTTATTTATATTTTTTGTTAATCCTCACCTAAAGATATTTTTCCATTGATTTTTAGGTAGAGTGGAAGGGAGGGAAGGTGATAGAGAGAAACATCGATGTAAGAGAGACACATTGATTGTTTGCCTCCTGCATGACCCTGACCTGGGCCAGGGATGGAACCTGCAACCCAGGTACGTGCCTTGACCAGGAATCAAACCCAAGACCCTTCAGTTGTAGGGCCAACACTCTAACCACTGAGCCAAACCGGCCAGGACACATTTACAGTTTTTAAAGTAAATAATTTAAACCTGAAATTCTCTCAAGCCTACTCATCACTGAAGGAAGAATTAAAGATAATCGAGCATTTTATCTCCCATGTGCTCTTTATTGTGAAGTTACTTGAGGACATGCTCCAGGAAAAATTAGGAAGTAAAACATGAATGTCAGACGAGAAAGATTTCTGAATTAACCACACAGAGGATGAGAGATTTTTAGTCCAGATTAGAGAAAGAGTTCCAGGAGAAAACCCTCCAGGAAAAAACAGACTCAGTGGGGTTAATAATATTTGGTTGAACTATTTGACATTGTTGTGTTTATAGATCAAAAAGGGTTGAACTATAGCAACATGATAAGTAATGTTAATAATAGCTACATTCATGGTGTGCTTACTACTTGCCAAAAGCAGTTTTATAAACTGTACACATATTGCCTCATTTAATCCTCACAATCATCAGGTAGACTCTATTATTTTCTCTGTTTTAAGACTGAGAAAAACTGGGACAAAAGGAAGGTTAGGTGAGGGTCAGGTTGCCCAGGGTCATCTAGCACATGTAAGTATTGGGGACATAGGTTCTTAACTATTATGCTATGCAGGCAGGAGGCTGGACGGTACTTTTCTGTGGAATCTGACCAGTCCAAGGGAAAGACCTGCAATAGTGACAGCCAGGTTACCATTCAGTGAAGCCCACTGTGCAAAGCCCTACCTACACACTCAGAACTTCCTATCAGCTATTTTTGAAGGAAATTAAAAATTTGGTAGAGGGATAAAAGAAGACGATGCATCCTGGCCGGTATGGCTCAGCTGGTGGGAATGTGGTCCTGTGCACTGAAAGGTGGTGAGTTTAAAGCCCAGTCAGGCCACATACCCAGGTTGCAGGTTCAGTCCCCAGTCGGGGCATGTATGGGAGGCAACTGATCGATGATCCTCTGTCCCTCTCTCCCTTCCTCTCTCTCTCTCTCCCTTCCTCTCTCTAAAGTCAATAAAAAGACATGTCCTTGGGTGAGGGTTAAAAAAAATAGCACCCTGGCTGATGTGGTTCAGTGGTTAGAGCGTTGGCCTGTGTGTGCGGGAGGCAACCAATTGATGTGTCTCTCTCATATCAGTGTTTCTCTCTCTCTCTCCTCCACCAACTCCCTCCCTCCCTTCCACTCTCTAAAAAATCAATGGAAAAAATATCCTCAGGTGAGGATTAACAACAAAAAGCAACAACAACAACAAAAACTACCTTTAAAAAAAGAGAGGATAATAGCTTGGAAACAAGACTAGAATACCATAAAAAAGGGACACTCAGAGGACAGAGGTCTTAGAAGTTAAGAGTACAATAGCAGAATGACTAGCTTAATAGATAGATCGGAGGGTGAAGTTGAAGAGATCTAGAAATTAGATGTGAGGTAGAAATAAAAGAGAAATGATAAGGAAATAAGAAGACCGGTCCAGGTGCCTCAGCTCTAAATAACCGGCATTTCCAATGGGAGGCAGAAGATCACATGTGAAACAATTCAGTCATTTTTCAGAACTGAAGGTTTTGACTTTTGAGCTCGAAAGGGTCTACTCAGTGTCCAACACAATGGATGAAAATAGAGCCACACTAGAGGACTGTAAAATTTCAGAACACCGGGACAAAGAGAAGATCTTACAAGCTTCGAGGGAAGAAATAAGTCCCACTTAAAGGATCCACAGTTGAAAGTGACTTTGGATTTTTCACTGTTAGCCTGCAATCTAGAAGTAGTGCCTTCAGAATTCTGGGAGAAGATGAATTTCTTTTTAAAAATTTTTTATTCTTTATTGTTGAAAGTATTACAGATGTTCCCCCTTTTTTCCCCTATTGACCCCCTCCTCCCCGCTCCCACCCCCCTCCTGCTTTTCCTACACTATTGTCTGAGTCCATTGGTTATGCATATAAGTTCTTTGGTTTATCTCCCCGCCCCCAACCACCTTTCTTGTCAGTCTGTTCCCTACTTCCATGTCTCTGGATCTATTTTGATAGCCAGTTTATTTTGTTCATTATATTCCATAAGTAAGTGAGATCATGTGGTACTTGTCTTTCTCTGGCTTATTTCAGAAGATGATTTTCAACAGAGACTAGAGATAAACTGTGTGTGTGTATATATATGAAAGTTTGGGACAGGAGAGTGGGAGTATATGAGGGCTAATCCTCATAGGTCATAGGAGAAAGTAAGTAGGCACTGTTTACATGGGAGACAGTAAGGCATAGCATTAAAAGCACATAATATAGAATTATGGTAGAATCTGCCAAAAGAAGTAGCTGAAAAAGTTGACCTTGGTTGCTTTTAGGGAGCTAGAAGGAGGGGTGGTGAGCGGGATATGGCCGATGACTGTCACTCTGTGATTTCTCAATCTATATTCATTGAATAAAAGTTTTAGATCACATGGCTTGCATTACTTCACTCGAGTTATGGAAAGATCAAGTAGAATAATTTATATGAAAAAGAGGTTTGTAAATTTTAAACTTACTCAGAGGAAAGTGATACTATGGTCATGTTGACTTAGCGGCAGAATACTGCTTTGAAGGGCAGGTTGCTGGGGAGTCACATTTGGTAGATGATAATGTCATTGTGTCGTGTCATTCCACAGCCGTGCAATCACAAAACTGAGGTAGCATACAACAGTAAACGTTCGTTTTTGCTCGTGAGTCTAGGGTCAGCTGCGGGTTGGCTGATCCAAGCCAGGCCCAGCCAGTCTCACCTGGGCTTGCTCTTGTGTCTGAGCCAGTTGTGGTCTGGCTGGTCTCCGATGGCCTCGGTCACATAGCTAGTGGTGGGTGGTCTGTCAGCAGGAGCACCAGCTCTCCGCACGCTCTGTCATCCTCCAGCAGGCTAGCCTGCGCCTGTCTCGTGGCAGAGGTAGGAATCCAGAAAGCGGAAGTGCACAAAGCTCCAACTGGCATACTGTCACATCTGCCACATTCTTTTGGCCAAAGCAAGTCACAAAGGTGGGAAGGAGATCCCCATCCTTTATGGTAGGAGCTGCAAATTCACACTGAAAAGGAAGGGTGGGGAAACGGGGCCATTTTTGCACTTCATTTAGCATAGTCATTGAAGCCACATATTTTAATGCATCTATTTGGAATGAGAACACAGAAGGATGTCAGAAGGCCTATAACGAGTGTTCTTTTTCCTGTGTAGACAACAAGGGAGACATCAGACTGTTCCACTTAGATCAACAACTTCAGGTTCTTAACATGGAAAATTCAGAGAAGACAGAAGTGGTTCTCCTTGCCTGTGGTTCCTTTAATCCTATCACCAACATGCACCTCAGGTTGTTTGAGCTGGCCAGAGACTATGTGAACAGAACAGGTAGGAACAGTAACCAAAAGCAATGATGGGTTCAGAATACACTATCCCCAAGTATGGCCCTGTGGCACAATGGATATTTTAAGCTGAAGGAGTTTGAGAAACTTGCAGAATCAGGAAGGTCACTCTGACCTCCTCCACACCTTTTTCCCCTGAAGTAGGTCACAAAACCCTATGTAAGAGGTTTCCTCCCTATACCCAGAGGAAA
Source organism: Tadarida brasiliensis (assembly GCA_030848825.1). Classification (NCBI taxonomy): domain Eukaryota; kingdom Metazoa; phylum Chordata; class Mammalia; order Chiroptera; family Molossidae; genus Tadarida; species Tadarida brasiliensis. The sequence continues at coordinate 6,572,463 of CM061264.1, forward strand.
GGAACATCCTTATCTCTGAAAACAAAGGGATACCAAGAAGAATCTGAATACATGGGCCTTAATAAGTTTTCCTGAATTTACAACATTTACCTTATGCTATTTGCCCTGTTTTATTTCTCCACTACTGTCTACTCTTCATCAAACCTAGCATTAAAATACTCAGCTTTGCCCTGGCTGGTTTGGCTCAGCAGTTAGAGCATCAGCCCTTAGGCCCAAGGGTCGCGGGTTTGATTCCGAGTAAAGGGCACGTACCTGGGTTGCAAGTTGGATCCCCAGCTGTGGTCGGTCATGTGGGAGGCAACAAATCAATGTGTCTCTCACATCAATGTTTCTCTCTCTCCCTCCTTCCCTTCCATTCTATCTAAAAATCAATTGAAAAATATCCTCGGGTGAGGATTAACCACCCTCCCCCAAATAATACTCAGCTGTAACTGTTTCCTGGGGTGTTCGTTTCCTTATGAAGGTTCCCATGTCATGTAAACCTTATATTAAATAAATGTGTATGCTTTCCTCCGGTTAATCTATCTTTCTCAATTTAATTTTCAGACCCAGCCAGGGACCCTAAGAGGGTCATGGAAAACTTTTTCCTTCCCTACATAGACAAGATTTATTTTGTTACATAAATGATCATGCTATATGCTGATAGATGGATGGGTGCTCATACTCACTAATATCAGGAAACTAAAATTTAAAATGAGATATATTTTTTCCCATCACATGGACAAAGCTTTTTAAACTTCATAGCATCAAGTATCAGAGAGTGGGGAGAAATGGACTCTTTTTACACTCTAGGTGGACAATACAACTCTATTAAGGTGTTTTACAAGGCAGTTCTAGGTTATGTCTATTTTACGACCATTACAAATGAATAAATGAACCTGCATCCCTGTTTTTTAAAAAAGAAAGAAAGAATCTTTAATTATAAAATTATATTGATGACAGTATTTTCTGGGCATAAAATCTAATTTGTTATACCTCATGTCAAACCTAACTCTTTATCCAGGAAAATATACAGTTATCAAAGGCATAATTTCTCCCGTTGGCGATGCATATAAGAAGAAGGGACTCATCTCTGCCCATCACCGAGTTGTCATGGCACAGCTTGCCACCAAGAATTCCAGCTGGGTGGAGGTGGATACCTGGGAAAGTCTGCAGAAGGAGTGGATAGAGACTGCTAAGGTGCTAAGGTATTTATGGGGAAGTCAACTCTGTCAGTTCTCTGGGGATGGGCTGGGGGCTTTCTTGGCGTTTTGCCATGGTTCAGTGCTGCCTGTGTCTGTGAGCATACAGTTTACAAAACTGTCACTAGGGTTGGAAAGGCTGAGGCTGTGCGTTCCTGTGTCAGGTTGTCACACAGCCGTGGAGCACAGAAACAGGCAGCGGTGTTCCTCTGTGTCTTTCATTGAGATGTCTGCATGCTGGTCACTTGTATAGCTCACCTGCCTGGCCTGTCTGTGCCCCCAGTGAGAAAGGCAACGTTGTAAGATGGTGTCATTGTCATCAATCTTCTTAGGTATGAAAGAGAGGCCGTAATTTAAGGGAGGGGCGCCGTGATGCTTGTCATGGACAGAGCCGTCTTTGTGCGCTGCTTCCATCACAGCAGATGGGCTTGTCACACACCTCGCTGCTTCTGCCTTTGAGACACTTCCAGTTACGGGTTCAGAAACCAGAGTGAGTAACATCTCGTTACTACTTCATGTGATCTTTAATTTTTTCTTCTTTATTGATCTTTAGAGAGAGAAGAACGGAGAGGGAGAGAGAGATGGAAACACCAATTAGAGAGAACATTGATTGGCCGCCTCCTGCATGCCCCCCGCTGGGGACTGGGCCCACAACCTGGGCATGTGCCCTGACTGGGAATCGAACCGGCGACCTCTTGGTGCATGGGTCGACGCTCAACCACTGAGCCACACCGGCCGGGCCATGTGATCTTGAGAATAAACTAGAAGGGCTTTCTGAGACTCTTTCTGTCTAACGTCCATCCTTAGAGTTCTGAGCCTTCCGGTTCTGACTGTATCAGTTAGGGTTCCAACAGAAACTAATAAGCCACTCTGAGTGTTTAAGCAGAAAGGGACATAGGTGCTTAGGCAAAAGTGTTAAAAGGGCTGGAGGAGTGGGAGTCAGAGCTTGTTCAAGGTCAGACCTCCTTAGCTGCATTCGGAGTTCAGGAAATGCACTGTTCCTGCCTGTCACCTACTGTTCAACTGTCCCTATCTCCTAAAGTTGGTGGCTAGACAATGGAATATAGAGTCTGGCCACCACGCTCATTCTGTAATGTTACTTGTCCGTCTTCACAGCTGCAGGAAGATGGCCTCTGTCTCTCTTCTTCCTTCCAAATCTCTAACAGGTGAATCTCATCAGCAGAATCTCCATCATATGCAGAACCTGCTGGGAGGACCCTGGGAAACGTGTTGAGGGTAGAATTGGACACTGAGCGGCAGATGCTATCTAGCACAGCAACTTACAGACTCCAGCTTCTGCGTCCCCTCCTTACCCAACCTCTTGGGCCTCTAGTAACCTACTGTCCATTACATTTTCAGCTCAGGAATTCAAGAGGGAGGGGATTTGGGGACACAAATGACCCAGAGTTTGCTCCACAAGTGTAGCTTATGTTACTTAAATAACTTGGCACTGTTGTAAATCACTGGGCACCTTGCTGCCTGCCGAGAATCAAGCCACATACAGATGCTGGCTGCGGGCCCTTCCTTTAGGCCTCAGGCACTTGCCCCCCTCCAGGACCTTATCTGTGGCATTGTGGTTCTCCATTACTGGGTCAGGGCGCACTCTTCAGTGATCAAGAGTGTGGGCTCTGAAACCAGACTGCCAAGGTTTCAAATCCTGACCCTGCTGCTTATAAGCTAAATAACCTTGGGCAAATTACTCAGTGTCCTCTCTCAGTGGGGATAATAGACAACTCTGATGTAATGGTGGCAGTAATTTAGTTGCTTTATAATAGCCAAAACATTCACTCAGTCAAGCTGTTATGGAATGCCTCCTGTGTCCCAGGGACTCTGCCAGGGACTGGAATTGGAACTCTGAGCCTTCCCCCTGCATTATGGAAATGATAATAACAATAGGGTAGACTTTGTGGTGGTGATTGTTGTTAATCCTCACCCGAGGATATTCTTCCATTGATTTTTAGATAGAGTGGAAGGGAGAGAGAGAGAGAGAAACACTGAGGCAAGAGAAACACATCTATTGATTGCCTCCCGCACAACCCCAACCAGGGCTGGGGATCAAACCCGAGACCCTTTGGTCCACGGGCTGATACTCTAACTGCTGAGCCAAACCGGCCAGGGCTAGAATATAATTTATAGAATAATAATTATTTTTAAAAATTTTTATTGATTTTAGAGAGAGGAAGGTATAGAGAGATAGAGAAACATCAATGTTAGAGAGAAACATCAATCAGTTGCCTCCCACACTCACCCCGACTGGGGATCCAACCTACAACTGGGGTATGTGCCCTGACCGTGAATCAAACCTACCACCTTTTGGTGTATGGGATGATGCTCCAACCAACTGAGCCACACCAGCCAGGGCCAAAATAATAATTATTATTATTTATGACATGGGGTGTTGAGAACATTTAATCAAATAATCCAAGCAAAGGGTTTAGTGTAGTGCTTTGCACATAATAAATAATGTTAACTCCTGTTGTTATGACGCAGACACATAAAGCTTAGGATAGAACAGCTACCATGTTGTGCTCCCAGGATCTTCCTTGCTTTCCATTCCCTATGGCCAGGACCCAGGACTACAGTGCCCTGGCCAGCATCCATTCTGACTGTCTGGGTACCGTGTGTACCAGCAGTTAAAAGTTTTCAACACCACCCACCTTTAACCCTGCATTAGAGGCTCTTGGGCATCTGCAGAGGGACAGTGTTTCAGTTGAGCATTGTGAGAAAGAGGAATGTTCTGTTGCCTTACTCTTTTCTAGACACCATCAAGAGAAGCTGGAGGCTAGCAGCTGTGATCACCAGCCGGACTCCCCTGTGCGGGAAAAGCCTGGACGGAAGAGGAAGTGGCCTGAACAAAGATCAGAATTTAGTCAGGAGAAATCCCCAGAGCCGAAAAGAAAAGGTCTGCATGCTTTACCAGGACTTGCCAACTGGAGCTGATAAGGTTCTAGAGCTGAGCAAGCCCCTTTCTGTGTTCATTTTTCATTCAGTACATGTGGGCGCCTGGAAAATGCCCCTTGTACATTTGCTGACGGGAGGGGAGCAGGGGAAAGGCATCCTGGGCTCATTTCCCTGCACTATCCCTTAACCTGTGAGTGTCCCAGGTCTCTTGAGAATCTGAATCTGATAAAAACTATGAACCTTATTCCGGAAAAGGATGTCCACACATTCATTTTGACACAGGGAATTATTAAAAAGCAAACCCTGAAGCAGTGTTTTCTTCTCCCCAGCCGTGCCGAAGGTCAAGCTGCTGTGTGGGGCAGATCTGTTGGAGTCCTTCGGTGTTCCCAACCTGTGGAAGAGTGAGGACATCGCCAAAATTGTGGGAGACTATGGGCTCGTATGTATTACCCGGGCTGGAAACGATGCTCAGAAATTCATCTATGAATCCGATGTGCTGTGGCAACACCAGACCAACATCCACCTGGTCAATGAGTGGATCACCAATGACATCTCATCCACCAAGATCCGGCGAGCCCTCCGGAGGGGCCAGAGCATTCGCTACTTGGTACCAGATCTTGTCCAAGAATATATTGAAAAGCATAACTTGTATAGCTCCGAGAGTGAAGAGAGGAATGTTGGGGTTATCCTGGCTCCTTTGCAGAGATACACTGGAGACACTCACTCAAGAACTACCACAGCATGAAACTGTGGACTTCCCTTTGGGAATCTGAAACAGTCTGGGTGTTAGCAACTGGGAAAAGGAATCGTGATCCTGTTTCAGAAACTAAAGTTAAAAGTTTGGTAAAAATCAATAGTAAATTAAAATCAGATTTATTTTTTTTTCTTTGTATCAGAAGTTGCAAAGATGAATGTTTTCAGTATTACTATCTTTTTTAGAATGTACAAATCCTTTTATCATTAAAACGAGATTAGCAGCACTAAAGCCAGAAGTCAAAAAGGACATCTGGCTTTCCCACATAAGAGAAGCAAAGTATGAAAAGCCAGGGTCTGTTTAAAGTTCTAACTTTAGTTATGAAGGGAACTAACATGTATGCATGTCCATTTCTGGGCCGTCTTCACCCAGGGTGGCCAAAGAAGTCATTCTTAAAATGACCATCTTGCAAAAGGCACCACCAATCAGTCGTCTCCAGCTGTGCAAAGACGGGCTGGGAATGTGCCAGGCAGAAACTCTGGGCCCATAGTTCATTCTCTCTGGCACATATCAGAATGGCTGGTTAAGCTTTGCCAAGACACACCTGTCCAGGGCTCCACCTTTGGAGGTGAGTGGGGCCAAGCCCTGGAATGTTTGGAAAGGCGCACAGGTGTCTCTAGTGCCCACCAGAGGTAGAGAGCCTCTGCTTCACGTGTTTTACGTGTTCCCTTGGCACAGCCCTGCTGTAGCTCATGTTCTAACCCTGGCCATCTGCCATCACTTTGTACAATGTGATTGTACAGTCAGATCTGAAATCACAGTTCACAAAAGGACAAGTTCAGGAACAACTTCAGAGATGACATCACGCTACCTAGGACAGTGAGAAATACAGAGAATGGGGTGTCTTATTCAAGAATGTTATTAAGTGTCAGTGCCCTAAGCTTTTATTGATAGCTTAACAATCAAAAGACAAACGAGACCCTAAAAACATGAGAAATGCCCCAGTGGGTGACCAGCAGTTTCAGCTCAGGATTTGGGGCACCAATGAGTGGCATGTGGTAGCTGTCATCTCTGTCTAAAGCTTGAGTTTCTGAAGAGCCCTGCTGTTTCTGTTCTAGCCCACTGTGAATCTGCCTTTGTGAATTTAAGCAGAAAAAGAGTGGGGTTTTTTACACTTTTTCTATTTTTGTCCTTTTTATGGACTTTAACCAAAGTAGAACTCCTAAATAATAAAATAATAGCTTTATATTAAAAATACAAGCTTGTTATATGATCTGATACAGATTGAAATTTTGTGGAAGTTTTACCAATTGGTAAAGCAAAAAGACCAAAAATAGTTTTTTTTAATCCTTACCCGAGGATATTTTTCCATTTATCCTCAGATAGAGTGGGAGAGAAGGAGGGAAGGAGAGAGAGAGAAAAACATTGATGTGAGAGAGACACATCTATAGGTTGCCTCCCAGGACCCTGACCAGGGCGGGGGATGAATCACAACCAAGATATGTGCCCTTGACCAGAACTGAACTCGAGAATCTTTGGTCCGAGGGCTCTAACCATGAGCCAAACCGGCCAGGGCTATAATCAATAATATTCTAATAACTATGGTGTCAGATGGGTGTGAGATTTATCGAGATGATCACTTAGGAAGTTATGTAATGTCAAATCACTGGGGTGTACACCTGAAACTAATATAATAATGTATGTCAAGTGTAATTGAAAAATTAAAAAATGATCTAAAAGAGTTGGAGCAGTACTGACAAATAACTATCTAGAAGCAGATGAAGCTATCAAAATTTACCTTTGATTTCTTCTCCTGGAAAACTACAATTAGTTCATCTGAAATACTGTGTGAGCTGCAGAAAGGTTCCAATGGTAGAAATCTCTCTCATACTCCGTTGCCTCCCTACCTAGAAGTGCCCACTCCCTACTCAGCTGTGAGTATATTGACCTCAGCCCCATTGGACAAGACATGTGGGGACCCTCCCAGGGGAGCCGGTGGTGGTGGAATGGTCCCTTGTTGTACTATTTATGGATCAACAACTTTATATGTTGAACGAGCTGCTTGGCTTTTCGTCCCAGTACCAAGGATGCTGCTAATGCCACAGCGTAATAGCACAGTTCTGGGTAGCTTCAAGGACAGAACTTCCTCTTTGGATAATGGATATTAGAACAATGAACTTCACAGGAGAATAAATACTAATAACTGTCGTGACCTCTGTGGAGGAGGAAGAAATTATGCCATTGTTTATTCTGTACCATGCCTTTCTCGTAATTTGCGTTTGTAAAGTGAGAGTTGGGGAAACATGTAAAGCTGGTGTTTTGTTTGGTCGATGCTGGTGGATTTACGGGTCGTGCTCCTTTACCCCTCGCATGGTATCATTTAAACGCCGCAAACTTTCAGTGGGCCCTTTCCTGGCAGCTTCACTCAGTTGAACGTGCAGCACATAGAGAAATTTTTTTGCTGTTGTTTACCTGTTTAGTGGACAACTGGGAACAGCAAACCTGTTAGATGGAAGGAATGGGGCCCTTCCACCATGTGAGGATACAGCTAGCAGTCTACAACCCCCAGAGAGGGCTCTCACCTGGCCAAGCTGGCACCTTCATGTCAGATTTCCAACTTCCAGAACTTAGCATCCCCTAGTGATCAAGGTACAATGTCAGAAAAGCCTAGACCAGTCTCCTTAGCCAAGGGAATTAAGAGAAGGGATATTGTAGGTAACATAAAGGAACGTGCTCAGCTGAAGCTGCATTTTGTGCATTTGTATTGTTAATTATTTGGGGGCATATAATATTCCTAACAAAAGAATAAAGTCATACATTATCGGAACAAACAAAAAAGGGAGTGGGTTTTCCTTGGTGATCAGGGTATAGAGACTGAACCAAAAGGACGATTTAGTAGTTCACACTTACGCAGCAAAAGAAGAAAGAAAAGGGACCCAGATGCCCATGCTAGTCCCATGATGCCAGCGTGCAGGAATATTGCCTGAGAGACAGCCAAAGAGGCTTCTCTCTGCCTGGGAGGCGGGGCCTAGTGCCAGGCAAGTCAGTCAGGTGTTTGCAGAAGGAATCACTTGACTCTCCCTTTCTCTAAAATAACGCACCGATCTCTGAGGCCCCTTCCAGCTCTGAAATGTCGACCTGATGGAGGGTTGGCACTCACACTGGCTTCTCACCACTCTGAGCTGCCACCTGTCCCTTCCCTTCTGCGTGACCTGGAAGTACGTGTTGGGATACTATCACGATGCGAAGTGCCAAGGGGAGACACAAGTAGGGGGCAGGCTCTGGGGCGGGGTTGCCGACAGCTAGGTGGGGAGAAAAAAGTGCTGCTGTTTGAGCATCAGCAAGGGACTCCCCAGGACCACTCCTGACGGCTGCCTGAAGAGCAGCGCCGACGGGCCCTGCAGGACAGGAAACCGGGCCTGAGGCCGCGCCAGGGGGAGCAACTCAAGTTCAACTGTCCAAACCAATGGGTAACGTGACAAAAAATGACATTTTTCAGACATTCAGGAAAATATAGACCATGAACAAAACTAGTGGTGATAGAACGAACCCCTGTGAAGCCATCGCCAGCTTCCATTGGAACATTCTGCCCATCTGCTTCATCTACACCCTCCACTGTTTTTGTTTTGCTGGAATCTTTGAAAGCAAATCCCAGATGTGTAATTTCATCTATAAATACTTCAGTGTGAGACAGGCTTGAGTCTAATTTGTACTAAAGACTAGCTGGGGGAACTGAGAAGCACAGGACAGTCAAGGAAGAAAGGAGGGTGTTTTGTTTTCAGGGTTTATTTTTATTTATTTAGGTATAATTGACATATAACATTAGTTTCAGGTGTACAACATAATGATTTGTTATCTGTATATTGCATAATGGTCACCACAATAAGTCTAGTTAACATCCATCAGCACATATAATTACAAATTTCTCTGTGTGTGTGAGTGTGTGTGTGTGTGTGTGTGTGAGAGAGAGAGAGAGAGAGAGAGAGAGAGAGAGAGAGAGAGCAATGAGAAAAAGGCATGTTTCTTTTTATCCTCACCCGAGGATATTTTTTCTATTTATCATCAGATAGAATGGGAGGGAGGGAGAGAGAGAGAGAGAAACATGGATTCGATGTCATTGAGGGACGAATAGCAACCAAGGTATGTGCCCTTGACCAGAATCGAACCTGTGACTCATTGATCCGCGGGCCAACGCTCTAACCGCTGAGCCAAACCGAACAGGGCAAAAAAAGTGTTTTGTTTTTTATCCTCACCCAAGGACATTTTCGCATCTATCCTCAGACAGAAGCAGGAGGGAGAGAGGGGGGAAGGGAGAGAGAGAGAGAGAAACATCGACACGAGAGAGACATACCGACTGGTCGCCACCCACATGACCCCAACCGGGGTGGGGACAAACTGCAACCGAGGCACGTGCCCCCAGGGGGAACCGAACCTGGGACTCTCCGGTCCGCGGGCCAACGCTCCAACCGCTGAGCCAAACCAGCCAGGGTGAAAAAGGTGTTTTTTAATTTTATATATTTCAATATGTTTTGCTGATTTGAGAGAGAGAGGAAGGGAGAAGGAGAGAGAAATAGAAACATCAATGAGAGAGAAACCTCAACATCGATCAGCCGCTTCCTGCATGCCCCCTACTGGGGATCGAGCCTGCAACCTGGGCATGTGCCCTGACCAGGAATGGGTGACCTCTCAGTGCATGGGACGAGGCTCAACCACTGAGCCACACCAGCTGGGCAAGGAGGTGGTTTTTCAGAAATCATTTGGCCCTATTCAATCTGCCTCAGGATCTCAAGATAAACAGCTTTGTGGGAAGTCGGTGAGGATGAGTAAGACCCTCAGATTTTGGTGGCCTCGCTGGCATCTTTCCCTCAGCAACACAGCACAGAAGAGCAAGGCTGAGGGGCTGCATGGTCCTTCTGTCCCAGCTCATGGGAGCACAGCCCTAACTTACCTTTTTCAAGGTAGATTCTTGGGGTCCAAAGTTTCTCTCTATTAATAGGCTATATAATAGTGCAGCTAAAAGTATCAGTGTCACTGAAGCAGACCTGAATTTCCAGCCACACTCTTCTTGTTGCAAGAACAGTACTCACGAAGTATACGTATTTTATTGAACATGTGTTAAGTAACCTCAGCAAGTTCAGCATGCTCAGAACCAAGCCATAATCGGCTTGTCTTGTGCCCTCAGACAGGTTGGAAAAGGCAAATCAGTTGCTTATGGGGACAAGAGTACCTTGATTTTACGTCGCTACCAGGATGTTTCCTACTGCAAGTAGCAGGAGGCTCAACTCCAAGTGTTTGACACAGTAAGGACATTAATACCAGAAGTGGACACAGAGGGCAGGCAGGACTCAGGGTTCACAGGTGCAGTGAATCAAGAGCGTCATCAAGGACCCTTGTTCTTTCCATCCCTCTACTCTGCTGGTCGCAGTGTCCTAAGTCTGTTGCACCTTGAGTCCCAGGATGGTCACCAGTAGCAAGTCTTCCTTGTTCATGTTCAGAAGTAGAGAGAAGCTGGTTCTCAAGGTCCTGTTAAAACAAGCCTCTTTCTAGCAGCCCCACCAAACTTCTCGTATCTCACTGGCTGATTCAGATCCATTGAAACCTTGTCCCTAAAATCAACCACTGGCAAAGGAGGTAGGATTTCCATGATTGGATTATCCTTAGACGTATCCAGGTCTTAGCCCTGGACTGGGCTAAGCTCCTCCATGGCATTGCGTCCTTGCATTGGGGAGGGGAGGCATGGATGGTGTGAGGCTCACCACAACGTCCACCCCATTCTTTGCTGGACTAGTATCAGTCTCCATGGAGCGACAGAAGAGTGGTCCACTCACCAGTGCCTCTCATCACTTCCCATCCATTACCGTGTTGGGGGAGCAGTGTTTGTACCCACGTTTAGGACCTCATCTTGGCTACCATTTTATGGTTTACTTTGCTAGTATCAAATGGAAGGAAAGAAAGGGCTCAAATTTGGTCAAATTTATACCCTCTTTCCCTTCCAGAGATAATTTTGTCCTTGTCTGGAAGAAAGATTTTAGAATTATTAAGGAGAAAATTACTCCTTATCCCAAGGGCGAGTCCAATTGATGCCACTTGAACCAAAATTCAACCTTGTCCCTGCTAGATGGCCCTTGCCCGGGCTGGCCAAAAGCCATACCAACCAGCACAAATGTTAAACTCATTTTTAGTTATTTCTGTGACTTTCATTTTCAGGCCAAGATTTAGAACAATAAGATTTTAAGATAGGAAGTAAGTATGATTTTTCCATATCCTGTTCATCTGGAATTTAAACAGGCTTCATGCTCCAGAAATCTGGACAGAGTTCATAGTTTGTGCCCATTAAATGGCGAGGTATAGCTAATTCCAGGATTTGAAAACAGCCTGTCATATTCCATTAAAGGAATCAATGTCTTATAGTTACGAGAATCGACAGCCTCATTCTGGGCAAGGCAAAGCAATGCCACTCTGTTTTCTCAGAAAAAATGGCATTTCTCCTTTAGAAAAGTAGCCATTCGTTCAACAAACGTATTGGACACTTGTCAAGCACTGTGCTAGGCCCTGGGGATGCTATAGTGGTGAATGAGATGAGCATGGTCTCTGCCCTTGAAATTTTAATGAAAAAGGTAGTCAACAGGCCCTGGCCATGTAGCTCAGTTGGTTAGATTGTCGTCCGGATACGCTAAGGTTGCAGGTTTGATCCCCCATCAGGGCACATACAAGAATCAATCAATGAATGCATAAATAAGTGGAACAACGAATCGATGTTTCTCTCTCTCTCCATCTCTCTCATCCTCTCTCTCTAAAATCAGTAAGTAAACTTAAAAAAGGAAAAAGGCAGTCAACAAACAAACCAAAAAGAGATAGTTATGGATGATGACATGACGGTAGCAAGCAGAGATGTGATGTGGAGTAAATGTATATTGGAATTATATCAAATCCTGTTCAGAAAAGGTGAAGTTTAGAGATTTTTTAAGACATCCAAGGCTTTCTCTGTCCAAGTTCTAAACCACTGAAGAATAAGATGAAAAAAAGCAATAAATGGAGAACCAAAACTGCACTCTCTTACTGATAAAGTCTAGGTTAGAAATCATAACTTAGTGTGAAGTTCAAAAGAGGGATCGGTGCCCATGACGGATTGTGTTTTCAAAGGTGGCTATTCTAAGATCTCCCATCCCACACACTCTTCTTACAGTGTGACACTGAGAGATGCAGTCCGTGGTGCCTCCCTTTGAATCCGGGTAGGTCTAGGATCCTGGTGGAAGTGATGCTACCTGACTTCTGAGACTAGGTCAGAAAAGGTGGTGCAGCATCTTCCTAGTTCTCCTGGGACACTCCCTCTCAGAACCCAGCCAGCCACCCATGCTGTGATGGCTCCCACATGAAGTGGAACCTGGCCCCCAGCCCACAGGCCGGGATGGGCTTCCAGCTAAGAACTAGCCAGCACCCATTTACCAGCCAGGAGACTGAGCCATTTGGGAAGTGACTTCTCCAGGCCCCCAAACTGAAGTCAAGTGACCCCAGCTGATGCCTCATGAAGCTGAGATGAGCCGTCTCCTGTAAGCCCTGCTCAAACTGCAGATCTGTGAGCAAATTAATGGTTTTTGTTATTTTTTAGCCATTACATTGGGGGGCGGATAATAACTTATACACTAGTTCCCCCAGTTTAGACTTTGGAACAGCCCACCTGAGGGAAAGTTCGGGTCCTCAAGTCCATGTTAAAAGGGAGGGTAGCCCGGCCTGTGCGGCTCAGTGGTTGAGCGTCGACCCTGCACCAAGGGGTCGCTGGTTTGATTCCAGGTCAGGGCACATGCCCAGGTTGTGGGCCCAAACCCCAGTGGGGGGCATGCAGGAGGCGACCAATCGATGTTCTCTCTCATCGACGTTTCTATCTCTCTCTCCCTCTCCCTTCCTCTCTCTCTAAAATTAATAAAGAAAAAAATTTTTTTAATTTAAATACCCGGTGTTTAGAATTTTTGATAGATTCACTGCTGAGTTGATAAAAATGGATCAATGGCAAGCAAGTCATGTAGGTTTTCCCCAACTTTTCCAGTTTCAGCAGTGAAAGGTCCACGTCCTGGGCACTCTTTCCATTTCAGGGAAACCAGGGTGATGGCGCCCTAGTTGCTCTCAACCTGGTAAATCATTCCACCTCCATGAGGAGGAAGTAAGGGTTTGGAAAGAGGCCAGGGTATTCCAGGAACATTCCTCTCTGTGGAGAGCATGATTAGAAAAGGCTATACTCCAGCCCTGACCAGTTTGGCTCAATGGTTACAGCATCCGCCCATGGACCAATGAGTCGCAGGTTCGATTCCAGTCAAGGGCACGTACCTCAGTTGCAGTTCATCCCCAGCCCTGGTCGGGGTTGTGCGAGAGTCGATGTGTCCCTCTCACGTCCATGTCTCTCTCTCCTTCCCTCCCACTCTATCTAAAGATAAATAGAAAAAAAAAAATGTCCTCGAGTGAGGATTGGAAAAAAAAGAAAAGGCTATACTCCTAACAGTAACTTTTGAACTGGAAGCCAAAGAAGCCAACCATGCAAAACCCGGGAGAAAAACATCCCGGGAAGAGGGAGCACCATCTACAGGCCCTGAAGAAGGAAAGGGTTTGACTTCTGCTCAGAACCACGACCACAACAAAACTGGTGGGACTGGGGGTCCAGAGTCAGAATGTAACACTGTTGGAGAAGTATTCAGAAGCCGAAGCAGGAATGGCTTTATGAACCACAGCAGAGGGTGAACATTTCCACTTAAGAAAAATAGGACAACACCGAAGGGTTTTAAGCAGGGAAGTGATAAGATCTGAATTACATTTCTCAAAAGCTTGCCCTGACTGCAGTGTCTGGAGAACGGTTTGGTGGGATCCGAGCGAACACGGCAAGTCCAGGGAGGAGGCAAGACATGATAGAGGCTTGGGTTAGGATGGCAGAACCAGCAGGTCTTGTTGATGTGTTGGAAACAGGTGAGCAGAAAAGGGAGCAATCCATAGTATCTACTGGGCTTTCGGCTCGAGCAACCAGGTGACTAGTGGTGCAAATGACAGAGATGAGGGAAACTGGAGGATACTTTCGTCCTATGCTTTCTGTCTTGGATGTGTTAAGTTTGAGATTCCTTTAAGACATCCGAGTGGAGACATCAAATAGGCAGTAAGAGCCGGCACATGAGTTCGGGAGTCAGGCCGCCTGGGTTTAAATCCAGACTCTTCCATCAACTATATGACCTTCAGCAAGTTACTTACCTTCTCTTTGTCTCAGTTTTTGTCTCTGTGGAATGGAAAAGTAGAACTTTGTGACAAATGGTAATACACATAGCAATCACTCAATAAATGCTGGCTGTTACTATATTTCAGTCTAGAGCTCATGGGAGGGGTCAGAAATGAACGTATAAATCTGGGAGACGACCCATATAGATGGTGTTTGCGGCTAATGTTCCAGGTTAGCCCACATTCCCGACCCCCTTCTCTTTTGCTGTTCTCTACTATCCACACTAAGTCTAGATGCTAGATTCTCCAGGCTCCCTTGCAGCTGGAAGTGGCATATGACACAGCTTTGGTCAATGAATGTAAAGGAAAACCCGAAGTGACAATGGCAGGTGGTGCTTTCCTTCCTGATTCCCACCTTGCATGAGGATGTCCCGGCTGCAAACCCTGCAGCTAACTCATGACGGTAAGGTTAAGGAGCCAGAATAAAAGACTCACAGAGAAGCCACTTCCGTGGTACGGAGTTGCCAAATCATGCCAGCAGCCACTTAGCCCAGGACTGCTTGATAGATAGGAAAAACAAACTGTATTTATTGAGACCACCGGAGTTGGGTTTATTAACATAGTATTTGCAGCTGGCACCGCAGTTAATGCCGTGAATTTGAAGGCGATCCCTTGGTCCCTAACATGCAGACAGAGAAAAAAGTGTGGCCTAGGTCACAGCCTGGTGTATGCGCACGTTTGGGGTTAGAGGAAGAGGAAGCCCCAAGGCAAACAGGAGTTTCCAAGGGCGGTAGCAGAAAACCAGGAGCACGCGGCCAAGGAAGCCAGGAGGGAGTGGGCCGTCGGAGCGTGTCCGGGGCTCCCCCGCCGCTCCGCTCCGCCCCGCGCTGCCCGCCCCGCGCTGCCCGCCCGGTCCCGCCTCCCCGGCCCAGCACTTAGGGCCGAGCGCGCGCGGTCCGCCCACTCGGGTGTCGCCCCCAGCCTCGCCATGCCCGCCGACCTCAGTGGCACCTGGAACCTGCTCAGCAGCGACAACTTCGAGGGCTACATGCTGGCCCTAGGTAGGCGGAGGGGCAGGAGGGGCCGCGGGCTGGCGCCCGTCTGGGGACCGGGGTGAAAGCAGCCGGCTCCCAGTCTCTCCTTCCCGCGTCCGTTCGTCCCCCCGCGCGTCCGTTTGCCAGTCCCCCAGTCTGCCCTGCATCCCTCGGTCCACCTATCCGTCCACTCATTCCCCGGCTGCCGCGTCCCCTTGTCCTTCTGTCTCCCTCCTCCTCCTGTCCCCCCGTCCCCCGTCGGTCTACCGACCCCAGTCTGTCTGCCAGTCCGCCCATCTGTTCGCCTGTCCCTGTCCCCTCGCCCGTCTGATCGCTCTCCCTTCCTTGCTCCCCCACTCCTGTCCTTCCTCACGTCCCCCGACGTCTCTCTCCCTGCCCCGCGGCCAAGGCTGCTGTCCCAGCGTGGGTTTTTAACCAGGCGGAGGTGCGGGTGGCGTGAGACACCTCGCAAGAAGACTCAGGGACACGATGGGGGTTCGGCCATGTGAGGGGGCGCCCCGGACCGAAGCCCCTCCACGGGCGACCCTCGCCCCCCAGCCGAGGGGCTCTGGGCAGCCGCCCCGGGATCCCTGGAGCCCAGGGGTGCCCCCAAGGAGGTCCCCGTCCTGCAGCGTCGGCCTCACCTGGAGCTTCTCCGGGACGCAGAGTAGGAGCTCCCGGCCCGCCCCAGGTGACTCCGTACCCGCTAGATTCGGAACCACGATGGAAATCTCTAGTTTTCTGACTTCCACTTCTTCCCTCGAGGACTTCCGGGGAGTCAAGAAACCCAGGCCCCTTAGAGGCCGCTTCCCCGTCCTCGCTCCCTGCCTCCGGGACGCAATTCCAGCCCGGAGGAGGGTCGGTCAGTGCCTGGAAGGGTCCCTTCCGTCGCCTGCTGCCTGGCTGTCCCGAGCGCTTAGCGGGACTGGTCTTTGAGACGCGGAGCAAGGGACCCTGCTGGCGGTCAGGGGTGTGTCGGGGGCAGCGGGGTCTGACCAATGTCCTTGCTTCCCAGAGGGGCTGGAGAATGTTTCCCGCCCTCAGGGTAGAAGGCCTTCCTTCCTTCCCAATCCCCAGTTTGTCCTGCCCTCAGTCTCATTCTTCAGATTTGGTGGGTCCCAGCACCTACTTTGTATCAAGTGCTTTTCACTAAATGACAACAATCGGTGGCATTTTTGACAAATGGATCAGAGTTGCTGGGGATATGGGGGCTTGGGGGCTGCACTGGCTCTGCCCCCTTATCTGACAGGGGGCCTCAGTTTCTCCATCTGTAAATTGAGCCCGGAGTCCAATTTTTTATTGTGGGAAAATATGTATAACAGAGAATTGGCCATTGTAACCATTTCCAAATGTACCAGTTCTGTGCCCCCCCCCCCCCCCCGTATGTTTTTAAGATCTCTGAGCCTGTGGTAGGATTTCCTCCCCTCTCCTTCTCACACTAAGTAGGGAAGTCTGGAACTTCTGAGTGAAATCTGATTTGTATCAATACAAAACCTTGAAGGGAAGAAAAAAATATGTTTTCCTTCTACCCATCTGCTTCATTGGCCGTGGCCTATAAATTAGACGAACAAAGGACTGACTAACAAGAGACGGACGGACAGACAGAAGTTGAACACATCCTGCATGCATACGGGAGCACTCAGCGATGAGTATCTCAAGGGAGTGGTTAGAACTTGAGCTTATATAGCGTCTTAGCAAAGAGTAATACTTTCATAGAGAAGTGACAAGACAAAAGGACTTTGAGTTTCCAGGGTGGCAAGCAATGGGAAAGTAAATATATGGGAAAACAAAGGGAAAATAAAGGCTAGTTAGTAAAGTTTATTATGTAGATTCTTCTCATACCATCTCCAGACTGATGAGTCTAGAGTTGTCTCCCTAACTTCTGCCCGTCCTAGTACAGATGGGAGGGGGCAGTGTGGAAGAGAGACTGTTGCATGACATGACCGATGTCTGTCCTACAAGCTGGGCCAGGCCAGAAAGGAGGTCACTTTCTGCAAACCCCCCTTCGAGATTGTCTGATCATAATTGATCATACTGACAAAAATCAGCACCCCTCCCAAGCCTCCTGCCATGTGCTGGAACAGGTTGTTGTCCTGACTTAGTCAGGCATGTAACATGATTTCCCATACCTGGTAGCATTTATGTACTAGTACCTGTGACTGTCCCCTACTTTACCCTATACAATTATTTGGCACCTTCCAAGCAGTGAGAGGATTCATTTCATCTTGTAGCTACCCAAGACATGTCTCCTATGTAAGTGCCCCTTAATAAACTCTATTAATTACCAGGCTGGGGTACCCAGCCCCTTTCTTCAGTCTCTCCTGCCCTCTGCTTACAAAGGTAGATTTTCACTCTCAGGACCTTACCCTGGATCTGGGTGTACGAACAGGGACACCTTTACAAATTTATGTCCTCTTTTAGGCAAATGGAGGAGGGCAGAGAGCTTTCCTTCTATCTACTTCTTCCCAATGGTCTTCAGCTCAAAGATACCAATATTCCAAACTGGCATATTTGCGGGGTGGCATACCCTTTCATCTGAATCTCATTTCCTCATTGTTTGCAGTTCATAAGGAGGAATTAGTGCTTATTTTCCCCAAAGACAGTAATTCCTGATATTTTACTAATCTCCCCACCCCAAATTAGTGGTGACATGTGGCCATTTGTTCCTTGGTTGTTCTGGGTTGTATCTGACCGCTTGTGTGGAGGAGAAAGTGTTAAAAATCAGGTGACAGCTTTGAATTGTGCCTTGTTTAGTAATTGTGCTTCCTGTTTAGCAATGTCCACAGCTTTGTGAGCAACCCTCTTAGAAAAGGAAACAGAAAAGCAATCCTTCACTGTCTTGCTTTTCTGCACGCTCTGCTATGATCTCTCCTGTTTGACACTTTCCCCCCTGATTTCAGTAGAGGCTTATCTGTCACCTGCCACTGTATTAGACCCTGGAAGCTAACAAGGGCTATTTATTTATTTACATTAAGCCATAGAGTGTTGAGTCAATATCCTGCCTTACAACTCCTTTTCTTATTTTGGTTCAGGTTCCAGAAAGAGATTAGACCCAGACAACACATTAACTTTTTTTTGGTTGTTGTTAATCCTAACCAGAGGATTATTTTTCCATTGATTTTTAGAGAGAGTGGGGGTGGGGGATGGGGAGAGAGAGAGAGAAACATCTATGTGAGAGACATAGCAATTGGTTGCCTCCTGCATGAGCCCGACCAGGGCTGGGGATCGAACCTGCAACCCAGGCACATGCCCTTGACCAGGAATCAAACTGGGACCCTATGGACTATGGGCCAACACTCTAACCACTGAGCCAAACTGGCCAGGGTAACACATTAACTTTTTTTTTTTTTTTTTTTAAGATTCTTTTTTTTTTCTTTATTGGTTTTTTAGAGAGAGGAAGGGAGAGGGAGAAAGAGATAGAAACATCGATGAAAGAGAACATCGATTGGCCACCTCCTGCATGCCCCCCACTGGGGATCAGGCCCACAACCTGGGCATGTGTCCTGACCGGGAATCGAACCGGCGACCTCTTGGTGCATGGGTCGACGCTCAACCACTGAGCCACACCGGCTGGACAACACATTAACTTTTAATGTCTATTTTCCAAAAGAAAGAGAAATGTACTAGGGATTTCTGGAGTAGAGGCTATTTAGTAGAACAGAGCACCAGACCCAGATAGAGAGCACTTGATTGTTGCAGAATCAAAGTCACATAACCTCTGAGTTCCTGTAGTTTCTCCATTTGTTAAATGGGGTAGTTGGACCAGATCTGATATTCTAAGAGTGTCTAGATTACAAACCAAGGGGTTGCTTAGCATTTTATACAATAGCTGAAATCAGCCCTGAACCTACTGCCAGTTCCCAACAATCTGGGAAGAAAATGATTTGGCGTGTGTGTGTGTGTGGCAAACACTGTCTTCTGCCTTCCATGTGTAAAAAACACACAGTCCAGAGTCCACCCATCTCCCCCTGGCCAAATAATGGGCTTGGGGCCAGATGAGTCTAGGATCTCCTTCCTCAAGGACCAACAAGAGCTGCGTCAGATAGGACTCCTGTGCGTCACCCCAGATCCCAGATCTGTGCCATCAGAATCTGCATAATCAGATTCTCAAGCGATTCAGATGCAAATGAAATTTAAGAAGTGCTGTTCTTTGATATATCAAGTCGTCCATGGGACAACTTGCAGACTATAAATACTGTAAAACTTCTTGTCCCTACTTACGTATGTTCTAATGCTAACTTACACAGAAAAATTCAGACTTTTCATGGGGATTTCTCCTTCTGGTAATGACAAACAAGTTATTTGTACTAACTTTCACTGATGACAGCTAAACTAAGATATAAGCTCCTTATGGAACTTCAGAGAACTACCAGAATAATGAAGAACTATCAGGCTGAGAGGTCTGGGAGAGAGTAAGATTCCAGAGAGGTGAGCCCAGCACTTCGGATGGCTCTTACCTTCAGGGTGGTCGTGAGACTAAGCTACACTTTGGGGAGCTTCATGGGATGAGGGGGGCATAACTTGGAGTCCCAAGTCAGTCAACGGTACCCTCTAAACACCTACTTTGGGCTAGTTCTCTGAAAAACTACCCCAGGAGAGAAAGGGAGACCTGGAAATAAATAGCTTTTGAACAGACTGTGGTTTGACTTTGAATCATCATTGTGGTCCAGAAAAATCTCAAGACCTGAACTTGAATGAAGGCACCTCCAGATAGCTAGCGCCCTTAAAAGCAATTAAAAAAAAATCCTCTTTGGAGAAAAGAACATGCAAAATCTTAAATTGTTTCTACAAATAACTTTTCGATACAATGTTCAGTAAACCATCAAAGTTATCAAGTACATAAGAGATAAGACCCCCATGACAAGGAAACTCTGGGAGGTGTTATCAGATATGACTATTACCTTGATTATGGTGATGTATTACAGGTATTTGCATATGTCCAAACTCATTAAATTGCATACATTAAATGCAGTATGCACAGTTTTTGTATATCAAGTAT
Source organism: Tadarida brasiliensis (assembly GCA_030848825.1). Lineage (NCBI taxonomy): Eukaryota > Metazoa > Chordata > Mammalia > Chiroptera > Molossidae > Tadarida > Tadarida brasiliensis. Next base: position 6,592,464 of record CM061264.1, read on the forward strand.
ACCTCAGCAAAGCTGAAAAAATAAAAAGATTCCAATAGTAGGACTCAATAGAAATAAACAACAGAAACAGGGTTTCCAGATACTGGAATGATCAGAAATAGACTATAAAGCAGTTATCCTGAACTTAATTTTGGCAGGGAAACAGAATCTATAAAAAGTAGCATCAGTTCAGCCGGTGTGGCTCAGTGGCTGAGCATCAACCCATGCACCAAGAGGTCACTGGTTTGATTCCGGGTCAGGGCACATGCCCAGGTTGTGGGCCCGATCCCCAGTGGGGGGCATGCAGGAGGTGGCCAATCGATGTTCTCTCTCATCGATGTTTCTATCTCTCTCTCCCTCTCCCTCTAAAATCAATAAGGAAAAGAAAAAGAAACAAATTCTGGAACTAAAAAGTAACCAACAAACTTAGAAACTTAGCAAGACCTGTCCTTCAGGTTCCTCTCTGTGTCCCTGGCTGATGAAGGTGAGGATGCTCCTTTCCTCTGTTATGGGGAGAGCACCTCTCATCGGAGGGTTTTATGACCTGCTTCAGGGGAAGGTCAGAGTTCCTTCCTGCACCAGCCATTTCTCAAATACTTTCGGCTTGAAATATTCACTATGCCAAGTTGTGCCAGGTCTTGAGGTAGTGTGTCCTGAACTCCATCAGGGACAGTTTCTGTTTGGGATGACGGAAGAATTCTGGAAGTGGATAATGTTGATGGTTGCATATTGTGACTGCACAATGCCACTGAATTTTATGCTTAAAAATGGGTAAAATTTGTGTACTTTACCACAATAAAAAATTACAAAAAAAGAAGAATTACAAGGAGACTTTGGTAGAAAACCTACAATAAATCCTATATTTCATTTAAAAAAATGAAAGCTCCTTTTAAATTCAGTTGTTGGATTACGTATATTTTGTGTTAACATTCTCTCCATCTGAGCGATGTCTTATGACTTACACGGTGAACTAAAATGTGTTTTTTAAACACAGAGGTTTATATTTCAGGTGAATAAAGATGTCTCCTGTAATAAAAACCAGAAAGTCCTTATCTCGTTCATTGGATGGAAGGAAAATACAACCAGGCGATCTATCCCTTTTGGCTGAAAACAGAGCTTAGCTTGAGGTCTTTGTCCCAGTTAAATATTTAAATTAACAAAGTGCTCAGTGAATTATTCAATGTCTTACATTCAGATTCTTTTAAAACTTAGCACACGGTATATAGAGGGATTTATGGCACAGAACTCAAATAATCCAAGTGCTTTTAGGTTCAAGAAGATTGTTTTCAATAGTCCTTTGATTGGAGAAGAGCCTCTTCTTAAAGGGAGATTTAGATTACTCTGTTTCCCCATCATTCTTGGTTATAAATTCCTGAAGAACGGGGAGCGAGCATTTACAACCTCTGGCCACATAAGGTGCTCAAAGCTAATAAGTGAGAAATGGGATTCAAATCCATTTTCTATATCCCAAAACGCCAATCTTCTCAATATTCCATGTTTTCATATGTGACCTTTTTTCAAGCGTATTCAAGATTTCTAAATGAATAGAATTATGTGCATGATTGCAGTGGTTTTTGAGGGTTTTTTTTTATAGTTATTGTTCAGAAACTACCCAAATGCTATCTTTTTTTTTTTTTTTTTTTAAATCCTGACCCGAGGATTTTTTTTTTTCCCCATTGATTTTTAGAGAGAGTGGAAGAGAGGAAGAGAGGTGGGGGGGGGGGAGAGAGAGAAACATTGATGTGAGAGAGACACATCGATTGGTTGCCCCACGAACAAGCCCTAATTGGGGCTGGGGATCGAACCTGCAACTCAGGTATGTGCCCTTGACCAGGAATCGAACCCAAGACCTGTTGGTGTGCAGGCCAACGCTTTAACCACTGGGAACACTGGCCAGGGCTCAAATGCTGTCTTATATTTGAAGTGTAAATACATAAAGCAGAAACAGGCAGAGTTGCTGTGATTGAGGTTGGATTAGGGGCCTGAGCCCTGTCCCCTTGTCAGCCTCTGGAGGGATTCCCAAAACTGCTTCTGCCACGCCCAGCTTCAAATCCATAACCTAAGGTGCCCAGCCAGCGTGATAAGTCTTCCCTGAAAGCTGTTGATGATTTTAATCAGCCCCTGGATGGAGGTTTGCCAGGATAGCATTCCCAATAGATCCAATCTCAGCAGCAAATTTCATTGACATTGTAAAAGAAACACCAGCTATCAAATGCAATGATTCTGAGGACAGCTGCCAAGTTCCTTGCTTTGGCTTCTCGGGTGAAAGTTGAGATTTCTTTTTAAAATTATCTTTAAGGTATTGACTTTGCCACTCGCAAGATAGCCAAGTTGCTGAAGCCACAGAAAGTGATTGAGCAAAATGGGGATTCTTTTACCATCCACACGTACAGCAGCCTAAGGAATTACCTTATTGAATTTAAAGTTGGAGAAGAATTTGATGAAGAAACCAAAGGCCTGGATAACAGAAAATGCAAGGTAAAGATTCAAGTAAAAACGTAGGCTCTTAATTTTGCCAGGTTAACTGGCATTCTACTTAGTAATAGGCGAGGATCCTGCCCGAATAAATCAATTTTTTCTCCCCTCTGTCATGCAGAGCTTGGTCACCTGGGACAATGACCGACTCACCTGTGTCCAGAAGGGGGAAAAGAAGAACAGAGGCTGGACCCATTGGATTGAAGGTGACAAGCTCTACCTGGTAATTGCCACATTGCTTATGTTTGGTGAGGTGACATGATATTGAAGAAAATGTTGGGAAACCATGACCAGCAGTCCTGTTATTCCAACCCAACATTTTTCTACTTGGCATGTTACCTTCCAGTCTCTGTGAGAATTTCTGCCTTTTTATTTAATATAAAAACATATTCCAGCCCTGGACGGTTTGGCTCAGCGGTTAGAGCGTCGGCCCGCGGACCAGTGAGTTGCGGGTTTGATTCCAGTCAAGGGCACGTACCTCGGTGGCAGTTCGTCCTTGGCCCTGGTTGGGTCGTGCGGGAGGCAACTAGTCAATGTGTCTCTATTACGTCGATGTTTCTCTGTCCCTCCCACTCTATCTGAAAATCAATGGAAAAATATCCTCAGGTGAGGATTTAAAAAATAAAAAAACATATTCCAGGTTTCTAGATAACTTCCCTATTGAAGTCATCATGTATTAATTGAATATATATATAAGAAAGTAGCAAACTGGCTGCATAATATTCTATCAGGTTAGTGAACACTCATTTTAGTAAAACATTTTCTTAAAAGTGTTCACAGTATTGTTTCAGGGTGTTTTCTGCTACTGCTTAAATTCATGTACGAGGAGTTTTTTGCATCCATGGTCTTATTCCCTAAGGAAGAATTCACAGAGGGATCACTGTTGTCAGAGGCACAGTCATCAATGCCATTTATTTATTCATTGTTAATCCTCACTGAAGCATATTTTTCCATTGATTTTTAGATAGAGCGGAAGGGAGGGAGGATGGGAGGAGGAGAGAGAGAGAGATCGGTTGCCTCCCGCACAGGCAGGGTTAGGGATCGAACCTACAACCCAGGTACGTGCCCTTGACCAGGGATCGAACCCATGCTCCTTCAATCCACAGGCTGATGCTCTAACCGCTGAGCCAAACCAACCAGGGCTCATCATTGCTTTTTTATTTTATTTTTTAAATTGATTTTTAGAGAGAGAGGAAGGGAGAGGGAGAGAGAGATAGAAACACTGATGAGAGAGAGCATCAACTGGCCGCCTCCTGCAGGCCCCCCATTGGGGATCGGGCCCACAACCTGGGCATGTGCCCTGACCGGGAATCGAACCGGCAACCTCCTTGTGCATGGGTCGACGCTCAACCACTGAACCACACTGGCTGGCCAGGCTCATCATTGCCTTTGCTATGTTGTTACCTTACTGACTTCCAAAAGGGCATATCAATTTCCCACACCTTTAGCACTTCATGAACATACGAATTGTAGCTCAACCTAATCAATTATTTCTTTTTTTGTTGTTGTTGTTGTTTTTTTATCCTCACCCGAGGACATTTTTGCATTTATCTTCAGATAGAGTGGGAGGGAGAGAGGGAGGAAGAGAGAGAGAGAAACACTGATGTGAGAGACACATCGAGTGGCTGCCACCCACACGATCCCAACCGGGGCCAGGGACAAACCGCAACTGAGGCACGTGCCCTTAGTGGGAACCGAACCCTGGACTCTCTGGTCCACAGGCCGACACTCTAACCGCTGAGCCAAACCGGCCAGGGCTAATCAATTATTTCTAAATATAATTAATTGTTTTTGTTGTTGTTGTTAATCCTCACCTGAGGATATTTTTTCATTCATTTTTAGTTAGAGATAGAGTGGAAGGGAGGGAGGAAGGGAGAGAGAGAAACATCGATGTAAGAGAGACACATTGACTGGTTGCCTCCTGCATGACCCTGACCAGGACCGGGGATCAAACCTGAAACCCAGGTATATGCCCTTGATCGGGAATCAAATCTGTGACCCTTCCGTCCGTGGGCTGAAGCTCTAACCACTGAGAAACCCGGCTAGGGCTAAATATAATTCTCACCTGAGGATATTTTTACATTTATCTTCAGATAGAATGGGAGGGAGAGAGAGAGAGAAACATCGATGTGAGAGAGACACATCGATTGGTTGCCACCCGCACGACCCCCACCTGGGGCCGAGGACTAACTGCAACCAAGGTACGTGCCCTTGGCTGGAACCGAACCCGGGACCCTTTGGTCCACAGACCAACGCTCTAACCGCTGAGCCAAACCAACCAGGGCAGGGCTAAATATAATCTTAAAGGTATAATATGGTACCTCAAGGCTTAATTATAGCTTTTAAAATAAGAATTCCTTCCTGCCATATATATTATAATGGCTTGCATTTCTCAAGCAATGATTTTGTGCTCAATTACTGTGCTAAGTCCTTTGAATAGATTTTCTCCCTTAGTCTTCAAGACAGTCCTGTGAAAGGGACACTGTTTTTGCCATTTACAAATGAAGAGATGAGATTTAGAAATTCCCCAAGACCACACAGAGGAGATTCAAATCTAGGTCAGACAAGAATGTGTGCTTTCGACTCCATGCCTTTTTTGCCTTCATGTATGTGTGAAATCCATGCAGACAAAAGTAGAACACTCTTAAAGCCGGGAATGGTCTTTGAGGGTGACAAAGGCACTGAAGACATTTTGATTCTAGTCGGACAAATCTCACACTCTTCTGACAAGAAAAACAAAGTAGGAGACTTGCCATCACAAAAATGTGATAGGGAATCACAAAGAAAATACAACTGTGGTTGAGAATTCAGATTAGCGCGCGGTGAGAAGTGATGTTCGAACTGCGTGCATCCTCCTTGGGCATATCCGGCGACTCTGCCCAAGCAGAGCGTGGAAGGACCCTCGCTCTAAGGTGCTCACGGAACAATTCTCACATTCTGTCATGTAATAAAAAATAAACATTTGGTCTTTGTACCTGGTTCCTAAAACCCTCGGAATTTCGAGAGAAATAAGAGTACCTTCTGTATGCTAATGAGATGACTGGTGATGAGGGTCCCTAGATAGCGTCAGGATGGGGGCTGATCACCAGGAAGGTCAAGGAACAATAGGAGGGTTGGGATTTTCAGCCTGGCTCCTGACCTCTGGGAAGAGGAGAGAGGCTAGAGATCGAGTTAATCACCAATAGCCAATGATTCAATCAATCGTGCCTATATAGTGCAACCTTCATAAACCCCCCCTTAATGAAGGGGTTCAGAGAGCTTCCGAGTTGGTGAAAACTTTGCAGTGCCGGAGGTGGTGCTCCTGGAGAGGGCATGGAAGCTCCCCCCATCGCTCCCCCCACCCCAGTATCTTCTCCGATGCTTCTGTTCCTGAGTTGTACATGTAAAACACCTGTGCATGTAAGTGAAGCATGTTCCTGAGTTCTGTGAGCCATTCTGGCAAAGTATTGACCTTCAGGAGGGAGTCACGGGAACCCCCAATTTATAACTGGTTGGTCAGAAGTACAGATGGCCTGGGACTTGCAACTGATGTTTGAAGTGGGGGGCAGTGAGCCCTTCCCCTGTGGGCTGTGCACTAACTCTGGGTTGTTAGTGTCAGAACTGAGTTGACTTCCTGGATACCAGCTGGAGTCCGAGTCGGAGAAGGGGCGTGGAAAAGACAGCACACCTTTGGTGTCAGGAAGAGAAAACCCCACTTGTCTGGTGTCGGAGTGTTGTGAACAACAGCAGACCACATGCCATCTCCTCTCCTCTGCCCTTCCTCCCCATGCCTAGGAAATGTTCTGCGAGGGCCAAGTGTGCAAGCAGATATTCCAGAGAGCCTGAGCAGGGTCCAGCCACAGAGCCACGCGGGGCTGCAGCTGAGCCAACTCACATGCCAGGACAAGCAGGTGTGAGTCTGTCCTGATTTGGTGACGGGGCCTGTGGTCAGAGAGATGTCATACAGCCTGTACCAGAAACCATCTGGGTGGTGGGAAACCCTCTCAGCTTCAATAAACCTGTCCAACGACTCTGACTTCTTCCTTCTAAGTTTTAGCGTGTCCCACTATTTTAAGAAATCGTTGGTCTATGATGAACACACCAATAAATAAGATGTCATTTCTGCCTTCGAGGTCTGGTGAAAAAATGGGTGAAATGAGCCATCTAAACAGTGGCAATAAGAATGGGCAGCTGTGAGAGCCCAGGAGGGGCAAGCCTGACTTTGGGGGATGGGCAGGAGTCTGGGGTAGTGGAGGTGATCTTTAAGGCAAGACCTGAAACTTAGGTAAGTGGAAAGCCTCGGGGTTAAGTTGGAGGGATGTGTGAAGAACTGAAGAGATTGCCTTAGCTGGGACATGAGTGTATGTGGGTGGGTGGGTGGGGAGAGATGACAGGGGAGACTGGAATGACAGGCAGGGACACTACCTTGCAGCTTGAATGCTAGCTTTAAGAGATAAGATTTTTGTTCTCAAAGTAACGGAAAGACAGTGACTGGTATTAAGCAGAAGCTCTGGTTCCTAGAAAGGAATTCCAACTGCAGAGGGAAGAAAGGATCGTAGGCTGGGGAGGCAGAGAGAAAGCCCTACTGGTGGTCAGGGACACTGGGAGCCCAGGTCTCAAATACAGGCGACGAACCTTGGAGCTGGAGAGAAACGATTATGTAGGAGGCAGAATCCATAGTCCAAAGTGATCGATGAGATGTAGGGATGATGGAAGAGGGAGGAATCAAGGGCAATGCCCTGTTTTGGGTTCAGGCAGCTGTAGGAAGGCTGGAGCCAATCACAAAGAAGGGTAACACAGGCAGAAGAGGGAAGTGGAGTGGAGCTTTAGATTTTGAGTGTGCCCAGTGAGAGCCAGGCTGTCAGGAGGCAATAGACAGTTGGATCTGCCGACACGTACCAGTTCTCAAGTACATGAACTATGCATATGAATGAGACTGTCCAGAACATTGTGTTTAAAGTGAAAAGAGAGAAACCTTTCTTTAGAAAACCTACCAAGAAAGGGTGATCAGAAGGGCTGGAGAAACAGGGTGGCATCAGGGAAGCCAAGAAAGAAAGTGTCTCAGGGTTGAAGGAGTGTTCAGCACTTGCTGAGATGCCCGAGTACCAACAAGGCAAGGTGTCATTTCTTGATGGTTGTGAGAGCTACAAAAAGAAGAGAAAGAAAGAAGAAGCAGGATGTTGGTGGTGCCCTTTTTATTATTATTATTATTATTATTATTTTACCTCACCCAAGGACATTTTTCCTTTTTTTTTTTTTGTTCAGATAGAGTGAGAGGGAGAGAGAGGGAAACATCGACGTGAAAGGGACACATCAAGTGGCTGCCTCCCGCACGACCAACCAGGGCCGGGGACAAACTGCAACCGAGGTACGTGCCCCTACCGGGAACCAAACCCGGGTCTCTCTGGACCACAGGCCAACGCTCTAACTGCTGAGCCAAACCAGCCAGGGCGGTGGTGCCCTTTTAAGTTGGTTAAGAACATCTCAGGAAGATGTGACACTTAGGCAGAGACTTAAAGTGAAGGAACAAGTTTTGTGGATATCTGGGGGCAGAGAGAAAGTGCAAAGGCCCTGAGGTTGAGGGTGTGTGATGTGCTGGAGGTGCTGCCAGGAGGCAGAGAGAGCAAGGCCAAGAGTAAGAGGAGATGAAGTCGGTCTTTGGCAGAGCCAGAGGCTGTGAGCAATCTTTCTGCCAGACTGCTGCTTTGTAGCCCCTGGAGGTACTAACTTCAGTTTAGGGTACAGAAGCAGTTGATTTTTTTTTTTTTTTTTTAGTCTTTCAAGCTGCCAAGTTATGGGATGCTGAATGCTCAGGTCACAGTAAGAGAGTGTCTTTTAACAAAGCTGTGCTCCCTTCCACATCCGCTTGTCGGCTGACCAGCTCTAGTCTGCCTCTCACCCATCCTCTTACAGGACTTGACTGAAAGCAGCAACAAGTAGCCAGCAATATTTCTCTGCCTTTCTTGTGCAAACTGTAGTTCAGATTAAGCAATTAGTTAAGGAAGGGAAGTTCTTCTTAATAGAAGAATGCCAATTAATAGATACAAAATGATAAATAGATTTAGAAGATCAACACTTTTCAATCCTTAGAGAAAGCATGGACCGGGGCAATGATTATCAGTGAACCTTGGCAATGATCGTCAGTGCGGCTAAAGCGTTAGATGAAGAGTCAATCGGTTCTTTTATTTTTAATTAAAAAAAATTTTTTTTAATGATTTTAGAGAGGAAGAGAGAGATAGAAACATTGGTGAGAGAGAACATCGATTGGCCGCCTCCTACATGCCCCCCACTGGGGATCGGGCCCACAACCTGGGCATGTGCCCTGACTGGGAATCGAACTGGTGACCTCTTGGTGCATGGGTCAATGCTCAACCACTGAGCCACACCGGCCGGGCTAATCGGTTCTTTTGAATGGATGGGTCAGGCTGACACCACCCAAAGGAACCAATTGATTAGTCTTGTCACTCAAGGTGGGGACAGGCACTGTGTGTGATACAATGAGAGGTACAGCAATAGCACCTGTGAGTCCTTTAGAAAAAAGAAAAGACACAGATTCCAAATCAGCTCATAAATATAACTACTGGTGTATAGGAATATGGGGGGATAGAGAGACATGTTACATGACACCATCACTCAAATCTAGAATGTGGGGAATTCAATCCTACAAGAGAAATAAGTGGTGACTTCACACAATAACACAGCATGATAAAGATGAGGGAAGGAGGATTGTTCTATATTAAAAGAGGCAAAGAAGTGGGAGTCATGTCAATCAAATGCAGTGTGTGGATCTTGTTTACATCCTGATCCAAATAAACCAACCATAAAAATGTGTCTTTCAGATAATCAGGGAAATTTGAACATGGAGTGGATAAAAATTACCCATTTTCTCTGTGTTAATGGGATTTTGTGTGCGTGCGTGCGTGCGTGCGTGCGTGCGTGCGTGTGTGTGTAACTTGTCTTTTAAAAACATACTGACAGCCCTGGCCAGTTTGGCTCAGCGGTTAGAGCATCGACCTGCGGTCCAGAGAGGCCCGGGTTCGGTTTCCGCTAAGGGCACGTACCTCGGTTGCAGTTTGTTCCCAGCCCCTAGTGGGTCCTGCGGGAGGCAGCCACTCGATGTGTCTCTCTCATGTCTATGTTTCTCTTCCTCTCTCTCCCTCCCACTTTATCTGAACAAAAAGTGGAAAAATGTCCTCGGGTGAGGATTAAAAAAAATAATAATAAAGTAGAAACATACTGACAGCCCGGCCGGTGTGGCTCAGTGGTTAAATGTTGACCCATGCATCAGACGCTGCTGGTTCGATTCCTGGTCAGGGCACATGCCCAGGTTGTGGGCCCGATCCCCAGGGGGGAATGCAGGAGGCAGCCCATGGATGTTCTCTCTCATCGATGTTTCTATCTCTCTCTCCCTCTCCCTTCTTCTCTCTCTAAATTCAATAAAGAAAATATATTTTTTTTAAATCTTCCTCAGATTAAAAAAAATAATAATAATAAAATAAAAACATACATATCTACAGTTAAAAGTATATGTTTAAAATGTACCTTGAACTATTCCAGCACACACACACAAAAGCAAAAACAAAACATTAGGTGTATAGATGAAACAGGTAAATTTTTTTTTCTAATCCTCACCCAAGGATATTTTTCCATTTATCTTCATATGAGTGGGAGGGAAGGAAGGAGAGAGAGAGAGAAAAAAAAAAACCATGAATGTGAGAAAGCCACATCAACTGGTTGCCTCCTGCACGACCTGATCAGGGCCGGGGACGAACCGCAACTGAGGTACAAGCCCTTGACTGGAATCGAACCCGTGACTCTTTGGTCCGCAGGCCGATGCTCTAACTGTTAAGCCAAACCGGCCAGGGCAAGGTTGTAAATTTTTTATAGTATATTTGACCTGGGTATATGTGGGTGCTAATGGACTGAATTGTATACCCCCCAAATTCATATGTTGAAGCACTAACCACCCATATGACCGTATATGGAGATAGGACCTGCAAGGAGGTAAATACATTTAAATGAGGTCATATGAGTTGGGCCCTGATCCAACAGAATTCGTGTCCTTATAAAAGGTGACTCCAGCCTGGCCGGTTTGGCTCAGCAGTAGAGCGTCGGCCCGCGGACCAATGAGTCTCAGGTTCGATTCCGGTCAAGGGCACGTACCTCGGTTGTGGTTCATCCCTGGCCCTGGTTGGGGTCATGCGGGAGGCAACCAGTCCATGTGTCCCTCTCACATCAATGTTTCTCTCTCTCTCCCTCCCTCCCACTCTATCTGAAGATAAATAGAAAAATATCCTCTGGTGAGGATTAAAACAAAAAAGTGACTCCAGAGAGCTCTGACTCTCTCTGCACACGCTCAGGGGGATCACCGGGGAGCACCGGGCGCTGTGTGCAAGCCAGGAAGGGAACCTGGCCAGGAACCAAGTCCACCAGCACCGTGATCTTGGACTTCTAGCCTCCAGAACTGTGAGAGACAGTTTTCTGTTGTTTAAACCCGCACTGTGGTATTTTGTCAGGGCAACCCAAGACTCGGTCTTGGCACCGAGAAGTGGGGCGCTACTATAACAAATATCAGAAGTGTGGAAATGGCTCTAGAACTGGGTAGTGGGTAGAGGCTGGAAGAGTTGGAGGTGCATGCGAGGAAAAGCCTGGATTGCGGGAAGGGGGCTGCTGGGAGAAATGTAGACATTAAAGGCCATTCGGATGAGGTCTCAGACAGAAATGAGGACCATGCTATTGGAAACTGGAGAAAGCTGTATCAGTTAGAAATGCCTTTAGCATCAAGTAATAGATAATGTGACTAAGAATAGGGTAAATGTATAGTTTTGTTGTCTTTTTTTTTTAATTATTAATTTATTTTTGTTACAGATGTTTCTCCTTTTTCCCTCCATTGACACCCTCCTCTCCATCCCTCCCCGCCCCGTCCCCAGCTTTGTTGTCCATGTCCATCGGTTATGCGTACATGCATGTAAGTTCTGTGGTTTATCCCCCCACCCCCTCTTCTGAGCTGTACCCTACTTCCACGTCTCTGGGTCTACCCTGTTCCTCAGACTGTTATGTTCATTATATTCCACAAATAAGTGAAATCATGTGATATTTGTCTTTCTCTGCTTGGCTTGTTTCGCTTAGGATAATACTCTCCAGGTCCCTCCATGTCATCTCAAAGGATAAGAGATCTTTCTTTCTTACAGCTGCATAGTACTCCATTTTTTATTGATTGATTGATTGATTGAGTGATTTTGGGAGAGAGAGAGAGAGAGAAACATTGACTTGTTGTGCCACTTATGTATGCATTCATTGGTTGATTCTTGTGTGTGGCCTGACCAGGGACCAAACGCACAACCTTGGTGTATCAGGATGATGCACTGCCCAGCTGAGCTACTCAGCCAGGGCTGATGTTTACCTTTTTAAATCTCATATAACAAGTTGAGAGAGGCTGTCCAGCTCTGGGAAAGCTGCTTGAGGACACCAGAAAGGATCCAGGAAACTTCTGTCTGTCTATCTCGGACAGGTAGGACACATGGCAGTTTCAAATGACTTACCTTTGAGGAGGAGGAAGGGACATACGCTGGGGGAGCTTTAATTTCTTTAAGTGGAAGAGATTTAAATTGATATCTCTCCAAACAGTCAAATTGAAACATGTCCCCAGTGTGGATAGTTTTCCCTTTTCTTCAGCAACAAAGGCCTCAGAGCAGGACCATCCACGATGGGAATGAGGAAGAGGAGGGTTGAGGGAGAAGATGACGGGACAAGAGGCTGGGAGCCGAAAGGCAGTCCTGGACCCTGTCGGGCAGCCCTGAATGCTGATTCTTTTTCCCCCTTAACACGTGTGCCAAGTTAAAAGGCCTGTCCATGGGCTGGTCTCCAGCTCTTCAGGGAACAGCAAAGGGACCAAAAGCTAAACGGGAAAAGGTGAACAATGTTTCAGGAGAGTGGGGAAGAGAAGACACAGATTCTAAATCCAAAAGGATTGAAGACATGGATTCAAATTATTATACACAAATGTCCATGGCGGTGCTATTCACAATAGCCAAAAAGTGCAAATAACACACGTGTCCATTAATAGATGACTGGATAAACAAGAAATGGGATAGTCACATAATGGGATATTATTCAGTCATAAAACGGAATGAAATTCTGATGCATTCTACAATGTGGATAGACCTTGAAAAGATTATGCTAAATGAATTAAGCCAGTCACAAAAAATTACAAACGATATGATTCCATTTATGTGAAGTGTCCAGAATAGGAAAATTCATTGAGACAGAAAATAGATTAGAGTTCACCAGGGGGGTTGGAGGGTAGAGGAGAATGGGGAGTTATTGCTTAATGTGTACAGAGCTTCTGTTTGGGGTGACGAAAGGGTTTTGGAACTAGAGGTGGTGGTTGTGCAACCTTGTGAATGTATTAAAGGCCCTTGAATTGTATACTTTAAGATGGTTAATTTTATTGTGTGAATTTCACTTGAAAAAGGTGGAGGGGTCACTCATATTGGAGCAGCAGTTCTCAGACCTTGTCCTACAGAAAAGCCACCCAAGAGACTGAGTGTAGGTTGGATGCTGGGCCTTTGAATCTGTCATTTTTTATATGTTTTTATTGATTTTTTTAGAGGGAGAGAGAAGTAGAAACATCGATGTGAGACAGAAACGTTGATCAGCTACCTCCTGCATACCTACTGGGGATTGAGCCCCAAACCTGGGCATGTGCCCTGACTGGGAATCAAACCAGGAACTCTCAGTCCATGGGATGACGCTCAGTCCACTGAGCCACACCGACCAGGCAAGTCTGTCATTTTAGTAAGCAGCCCAGGGGATTGTGACATAGGCAGTCAAGGACCACACCTTGAAACCCCTGAGCCAGAATATTGGATAGAACATCATATAGAATAATTTGCTTGTCTTGATGGAGAGAAGAGAAATGGTGGTTCCAGGTGCCAACATCCTCAATAAACGAAGGGACTGAACAGGGTGTCTGCAGATGAGGAGAGCGGAGTAACATGAACCTTAAAGGGAATGAGGGTTATGGAATAATGGGGTAATGATGATAATGGGGTAGCAGTGGAGGCTGAAGAGGAAGCTGACCCCACACTCGGGGAGAAAGAGGCAGCTATCAGCCACCAGCAGCTCCAGGTTCAATTTAGACAAAGAGCGTGTTCCCTGATGTATTAGTCTGTTATTGCTGCCATAACAAAACACCACCTATTGGATGGCCGAACAACAGAAATCCATTTTCTCACAGTTCTGGAGGCTAGAAGTCCAACATCGAGGTGTTGGCAGGTCTCTGTTCTTGGTTTGCAGATGGCCTCTGCTTACCTCCTCTTCACATGGCTGTCTTCTGTGAGTGGTCATCCCTGGTGTCTCTTCTTATAAGGACACTGGTCCTATTGGATTAGGGCCTCAACCTCATGACCTAATTTAATCTTAATTACTTGAAGGCCCCATCTCCAAATACAGTCACATTGGGGGTTAAAGACTTCAACATATGAATTTGGAAGGAACACAATTCAGTTCATAACACCTGAAAATGTGGAGGAGTTTGTCAGCCACAGGACACGGGACCTAGAGGCAAATGGAAAGAACAGGTCAATAGGGTGCAAATGCCTTAAGACTAAGCCATACAATTTATCTGTGGAAATAGGCAACTACTTTTAGGAGCCAAAGGAGGAAATTGAGTTGAGACAAAAATGGTTTCATAGCTCCACCAGGAAGTGGGACTTACTTACTTCCTTCCTTCCCTCCCCCCTTCCTTCCTTCCTTCCTTCCTTCCTTCCTTCCTTCCTTCCTTCCTTCCTTCCTTCCTTTTGACTTTCTCTTTTGACTTTCTCCCTCTTCCCCCTCCTTCTTTCTCATTCTTCCTCTTACCTTATGACTAAAAAATGTTTCTTTTTAAAAATTTCCCCACTTAAGCAGCCAACAAAATCAAAGTGGGAGATTGTTTTAGTTTCATCAGGCATTTTGAGAAAAATTGGGGCCCTGGCCAGGTAGCGCAGTTGGTTGGAGCGTCATCTTGATACACCAAGGTTTCGGGTTCCATCCCGGGTCAGGGCACATACAAGAATCAACCAATGAATGCAGAAAAAAGCGGGACAACAAGTCAATGTTTCTCTCTCTCTTTCTCTCACTCCTAGCTCAATAAATAAAAACAATTTTAAAAAAGAAAAAATTTAAGTATAAGAATTAGCAGAGTATTCAATTACAAATTAAACAGAAAAATGCGGATTCCTAAGAAGACTCTTCTTCTCCCTCCAAGGAAGACAGGCATACAGCTTCCCGGGGATTATTGATGGTGCAGTTATAGGAAGGGTTCAGGAAACGCCTCCTCTCGGAAGCTTTTCCTTTCAACCAGGAGACTGGGGGTGGAGGGGCTGCGCAGGTTTTTCTGGACGGCTGTGGGAGCAGCTGCCACGCGACCCTTCAAGAAAGGGGCTGGTGGCGGTGTCTACACAGAGCTCCCGGCATGCGGTCCGGGAGCCTGGAGTGTCGCAGTGACTGCGCGTGGGCTGTTTATTCCCCAAAGTTATTTCTGGGCCATCCTGGGTCGGGCTGTGCCAGGAGCTGGCTGTCTGGAAAGCAGCAATGAAATAGACGAAATAGAATAAAATCGGGACCCTTGTGGGCTCTGCCGGCCTGGGAGTTAGAGGAAGGCTTCTGGAAGGGGGGAGTTTTCCAGGGTATGGCGTGCGTTGCAGAGATGGCGCTGTCCACGGGACCCTAAACACGGGAAGGGGCCGGTGGGCCATGGAGGAGAAGAGAGGGGCCACCCAGATGTTTGCAGTTCAGAGAGGTCTGCCGATGATGACTGTCTCAGGTAGTTCCCGCTGCTGCCGCCACCTGGGAGCAGGAGGACCCCAGGCGCCCCCTTCTGGACCAGCCGCACATCCTCCGCTCCTGGGCCCTCTGGGGAAGGAGGAGGGCTTTTGCTCTTTTTTTGTTTTTGTTTTTTAGATTTAGAGTTTTAGGTTTTTTTCATTAAAAATTTTTTTTTCGGTTACAGTTTACCTTCAATATTATTTTGTATTAGTTTCAGGTGTACAGCAGAGTGGTTAGACAATTACAAACTTCACAAAGTGTTCCCCCTAGGGTTTTTTAAAAATTGTGATAGCCTGGCTGGTGTGGACTGAGCGGTCTCCATTTGATTCCCGGTCAGGGCACATGCTGGGGTTGCAGGCTCCATCCCCAGTAGGGGGCGTGCAGGAGGCAGCCAATCCGTGTTTCTATTTCTCTTCCCCCTCTCTAAAAAACCAATAAAAACATACTCTTAAAAAATTGTGATAAAATTGCATAACAAAAATGTGTCACTTTACTATTTTTAAGAGTACAGTTAGTTTGCATTAGATGCATTCGCATTTCTGTACAACCGTCACCATCATCCATTTGCAAAACTTTTCATCTTCCCAAACTGAATCTCTGTCCCCATTGAACTACAACTCCCTATTCCCACAGGCCCTGGCACCCACCATTCTTCGTTATGTCCCTATGAATTGACTCCTTATATGAGTGGAACCATCTAATACTTGTCCTTCATGTCTGGTTTATTTCACATAGCTTAAATCTCAAGGTTCATCCATCCATATTATACCAGACGTCAGAATTTCCTTCCTTTGAAAGACTGCATGATATTCCATCATACTGCATGGATAGACCACTTTTAAAAAATTGTTTTTTCTTTATTGATTTTACATAGAGGGGAAGGGAGAGGGAGAGAGAGATAGAAACATTGATGACGGAGAACATCGATTGGCCACCTCCTGCATGCCCCCCACTGGGGATCAGGCCCACAACCTGGGCATGTGCCCTGACCGGGAATTGAACCGGTGACCTCTTGGTGCATGGGTCAATGCTCAACCACTGAGCCACACTGGCCGGGCAGGATAGACCACTTTTTGTGTGTTCATTCACTCCTTGATGGACATTTGGGTTGCTTCCACCTTTTCACAATTGTGACTCCATGGTGTCATGAACTTGGGTGTATAAATATCTGTTTGAGTCCCAGCTTCTTTCAATTCTTTTGGGTATATATCTGGAACTGGGGAAGGATAGGGTGCACATAGAAAGATGGAAAATGCTAGTTCACTAAAAGGGAAATTGAAAAAATAGGTGATAATAATAAACCATTTACATAATGTTTACTATGGATCAAATACTGTTCTAAGTACTTTACATAGATTAATTCATTTATTTTTTACAACATATGAAATAATATTATTATTCCTATTATATAGATACAATTTGTCTTTTTTAAAATGTATTTTTAATTTTCAGTTACAGTTGACATTCCATATTCTATTAGTTTCAGGTGTACAGCATAGTGGTTAGACATTTATGTAACTTGTAAAATGATCCCCCCGATAAATCTAGTACCCACCTGGCAGCATACATGGTTATTACAATATTATTATTTGTTGCTGTTGTTGTTAATCCCCACCTGAGGATATTTTTTTCCATTGATTTTCAGAGAGAGTGGAGGGGAGGGAGAGAGGGGGAGAGAGAGAGAGAAACATGGCTTGGCTGCCTCTCGCATGTGCCTCAACCAGGGCCAGAGATCAAACCTGCAACCCAGGTATGTGCCCTTGACCAGGAATCAAACTCGCAACCCTTTGGTGTGAGGGCCAACACTCTAACCACTGAGCAACACTGGCCAAGAATATTACAATATTATTGAGTATATTCCCTATGCTGTACTTTTCATCCCCATGATGATTTGTACTTTTAAAAAAAATTTTTTTTCTTTATTGATTTTAGAGAGAGAGGAAGGAAGAGGGGAAGATAGAAACATCGATGAGAGGGAAGATGCATATGGCCGCCTCCTGCATGCCATTGGGCCCACAACCTGGGCGTGTGCCCTGACTGGAAATCAAACCTCTTGGTGCATGGGCTCGCTCAACCACTGAGCCACACCAGCCAGGCCAATTTGTACTCTTTTTTTTATTTGTTTTTAATTTTATTTATTTATTATTATTTTTAAGAGAGGAAGGGAGAGATAGAAACATTGATGTGAGAGAAACATGGATTGGCTGCTTCCTGCACACCCCCTACTGGGGATCGGGCCCACAACCTGGGTATGTGCCTTGACTGGAAATTGAACCGGAACCTCTCAGTCCATTGGGACAGCACTCAATGCACTGAGCCACACCAGCTGGGCAATTTGTACATCTTTTTTTTTTATCCTCACCTGAGGACACTTTTACATTTATCTTCAGACAGAGTGGGGGAGAGAGAGAGACACACACACACACAAACACACACACATCTATTGGTTGCCACCGCACAACCCCAACCGGGGCCGGGGATGAACCGCAACCGAAGTATGTGCCCTTGGCCGGAATCGAACCCAGTACTCCCTGGTCCGTGAGCTGATGCTCTAACCGCTGAGCCAAACCGGCCAGGGCAATTTGTACTTCTTAATCCCTTCACCCTTTTCATCCAGTCTCCCAACCCCCTCCCATTTGGTAACTATCAGTTTGTTCTCTGTATCTATGTAGGAGTCTGTTTCTGTTTTGTTTGTTTATTTTGTGTTTTAAATTCCACATATGAGATCATATGGTATTTGTCTTTCTCTTTCTGACTTATTTCACTTAGCATAATATCCTCTAGGTCTATCCATGTTGTCACAAATGGTAAGATTTCATTCTTTTTTATGGCTGAGTAATATTCCATTGTGTATGTGTACCATATGTTCTTTATCCATCTGCCTATTGATGGACACTTAGGTTGCTTCCGTATCTGGCTATTGGAAATAATGCTGAAGTGCACATAGGGGTGCGTATATCTTTTCCAATTAGTGTTTTAGATTTCTTCCGATAAATACCCAGAAGTGGAATTGCTCGGTCATAAGGTAGTTCTATTTTGAATTTTTTGAGGAACTTCCGTACTGTTTTCCACAGTGGCCATACCTACTTGATTTCTTACCAACAGTGCAGAAGGTTCCCCTTTTCTCCACATCCTCGCTGACACGTGTTTGTTGACTTATTGATGACAGCCATTCTGACAGGTGTGAGGCGATAGCTCACTGTGGTTTTAATTTGCATTTCTCTGTGATTAGTGGCGCTGAGCATCTTTTCATACAGGGGTGAGCAAAAGTAGGTTTATAGTTGTTCATATGGAGAAAGACATACAGGTTATGATTATTACAACAACTTTATTAACTCAAAAGACTGTCACAATGGCACAGTGCACTTAGGTACAATCTCATAAGTGCTCAAATTTCTGGCCTTCGTTACACATAAATAAATAATGATACAAAAATAAACTGTGTTTCCTGTACTCACAACATAACTGTAAATCCACGCTTGCTGACCCCTGTATATCTAATAGCTATCTCTTTGGAGAACAGACATAAATTATCTTACATTGAGTGACTTACCCAAGGTCACAGAGTTAGTAAACTGGGAGAACCTGTGTTCCTCACCTATGTTTCTCCCCTTCTGCTTTTTGGCCACTAGAACACCGGGAGACTGTTTCCATGAAGAAAACTTTCAATCATTCATTTCTCCATTCCTTTAATATACACTGTGTGCTCACTGTGTGCTCGAATAAGTTAAGTTTGCATATCCCAAGGTTCCATACCCAGGGCAGTCTCACCCTCTATTTGGGTCACTGGTCCCCAATTCAGACATGTTTGCTCCTGACTGTAGAAGCAAAGTGAGAAAAGAACTTGCCACCAAGTGAACTGAAAACACAACTCTCCATCTTTGCATACTGTGAGTTACACGTTCTTTGTCAAGGCCTCATGTGGCAGCTTTGCCCCATCAGCTCCTCAGCTAGGGCATGACTACCGCGTAAAGATATGCCAGGTTCTGGTTTTGACCTGACAACCATGTAGGTTGAATCAATAACATGATTAAAGCCCCTAATATATGTCAGTTATGCAGCAACAAAGCTGAAAAAGAAAAACAGCCCTGGTTCAGAAATGCACAAGCCCAGTGTTTCTGTTGTTCATAAAGAAGTTTCACAGACCTTGATTCTGTCTGGGTCTCTCAAGGTTTGGGTCCAAAGAGCACTGATCAAAGGTCTTCCTATGAAATCACTACCAGATGTTGGCGCTTCACACCACCAGGTGGAAAGGCTCATCCTTAGCAAGAAATACCTTCTAGAAGGCATCTCTGTTAGCTATACCTTCTGGATGCACGTAAAGAAAACAAGAAAGGAAGAGGAAGAGGATGGGTAGGGGGAGGAGAAACAACATTTTGGTTTTGCTTGTAATAAAAACGTAACTTCTTAGAATATGACTCTTGTTAGTGTATTTTTCTTAATTTTAACAGCTTTATTGAGTTACAATTTGTGTGTCAAATTCACCCATTATAAGCGTACAGTTCCATATTTTTTAGTAAATTTATACAGTTATCCCCACAACCCAGTTTTAGAGCACGTCCATCACTCCAAAAAGTTCCCTCGAGCCCATTTGCTGACTATTATTTTATAACCTCTTTGTTTGGAATCTCAGACAGCGAGCTCAGTGGATGTACTTATAATGAATACTTTTTATATGTGCTTTCATTTTTGCCCAGGGCAAGAATCTCTATTTTATTCCCTGAGATCTTTTGTAGGATACTATTTTCCCTAATTTTCTTGCCCGCCCTTTATTTGAAAGGTCTTCAATTCTCCACAGATGACAGATTTGCTTTTGATATTTACTCCATGTTCTCATCGGCATGTAATTATATCTTCTGGGTACAGTATTTTGGGCCCTTTGAAAAACAGTCTTTTAATCAGTGACAATAAACAAGCTTTTGGTTTAGGTTGAAAATAACAGGTACATTCCTAATCCTGTTCTCTCAGTGAAAATGTTTTCTGCAAATATAAAAATCACCAGTCATAAGATTACAGGGTTACTTTTTTTTTTTTCATGAGGAGGTGTAGGTTTATCTCATCACTTTGAAAAGTACTTATTTTAGTGTTAAGAATGACAGACAGGGTGATTATGGTGTTGGCAGCCCCTAGAACAATTAGAACTGATAGAGGGTCCATCAGTAGACTGAGCCCTGTACTCTGGTTATTCATAAACCTGGTGGAGTGGACACTGGGCTCGCCTCCCTAACATGCAGTTTATCCTTTCCCCATTTGGTTCTAGCCATATGCTTAGAATGGATGTACCCCTAGTTCTGTGAGTGGGCCCAGATTGGCTTAATCTGTGGTTGGCATTGCCCACATCCACTGTTATTGGCTCAGGGCCAGGGAATGACAGCATGGTTGGCCCAATCAGAATGAAGGATTTTTATTGATTGATAATAGAAATTTTATGCTCCCTTTATGCCCTCCCATCTCCCACTTTTTCAAGTCAGGTGAGTCAATAAAGGACTTTAGGATCTAAAACCGTTTGAGTTGGATTTTGTTACTTGCATGCAAGGAGTCCTTATGGACATGCTTTACAATAACACTGTAAGGTAAGCAGTATTATCTAAATTTTATGCAATAAAAAACTGAAGATTGGCCCTGGCCGGTTTGGCTCAGCAGTTAGAGCGTCGGCCTGCGGTCCACAGGGACCCGGGTTCGGTTCCCGCTAAGGGCATGTACCTCGGTTTCAGTTTGTCCCCAGCCCTGGTTGGTCATGCGGGAGGCAGCCACTCGATGTGTCCCTTTCACGTTGATGTTTCTCTCTCTCTCTCTCTCTTCCTCTCTCTCCCTCCCACTCTGTCTGAACAAAAAATGGAAAAATGTCCTCGGGTGAGGATAAAAAAACCAAAAACACAAACAAACAAACAAAAAACCTGAAGATTGGAGACACTAAACGATGTGCTTAAAATCTACATGATCATAAAGCCCATGTTACTTACCATTGTGATGTACAGTTCTCTCATCCGGTGTAAGTGTTCCTATTGCCCTGCACATTGAATGACGCTGAATAGCATCACTAGATTGAACAAACAAAACATATATTCCAAATATTAAATATGCAACTTGAGTTTTCTATTTAAACACATGAATGTAAGCAAACCAAGAACAATATCGGACATTTTCAGGAAAAGAAAACAATAATTCCATTATCATAAATGAATTATGTTATTTTCAAGTCAAAGAAAAAAAGAGATGCATATGCTTAGGGATGTCAAGATACAAAAACAAAAATTCGTAACAGCATTGTTTACAACTGCCCAAATCTGGAAAGATAGATTCATCAAGAAGGACATGGCTCTTTTCCTCCCTGGCTGCCTTAGACCACCATCATGCACGGCACAGTCCCTATCCAGACCAGGAAGTTCATGACCAAAGGACTACTTCAGCAGATGGCCATCACCTCCTTCACCCTGGGAAGGCGACAGTACCTAAGGCAGAAGTACTGGGAAAACTAGCCAAAATATGCAAGACCGTACCAGTCATTATTTTTGTATGTGTAGTCAGAACCCATTTTGGTGGATGGCTTCAGCATGATTTACGAATTCTTGTATCAAACAAATAAAAATGAACCTGACCTTGAATGGAAGACATGGCCTGCATAAGGTGGCTGCAGTTTTTTCCTTGAGAGGATGAATAAATTGAAGAAGAAGGAAAAAAAAGAGCAAAATGGATAAAAAATTGTGACGTGTTCATGCAATGGAATATTTTTAGAGCAATGAACATGAATAAACTACTTAAGCTAAATGCAGTAACATGGGTGAATCGTAATGTCGAACAAAAAAGGCAGATACAAAAAATGCCATAGTAAAGTTGCATTTGCATAAAATTCAAAGGTAGGTGAAATATAAATTATATTGTTTTGGGATACCTATATAAATGGTAAAATTATTAAGAAAAGCAAGGAACTGATCAGTGATGGAAGTCAGGACAGTGACCCCTCTAGACTTCAGGGACAGGGTTGTACTTAGGAAGATATGGGGGCAGAACAGCGGTGACTAAGGTCTGGCAATGCCAGATTCCTTGACCAAGGTGGTGAGTATGCAGGTTTTATTTACTTTATAATCACTTTTCTGCACATTTCTGTAGGTGGGTTATATTTCACAATGAAACATTTGTTTGAAAGAGAGAAAAGGATATCCCTAGAGAAATGGATAAGAGGTAAAAATATTCCTTTGATTGTTTGCTCTGCTATTTTACTGTTGGTTCAATTTTTCAGAAACAGCAGAGAAGTACACTAGAACATCATTTAGAAACTTGTTTCTCAGAATTGTGCCAACCAGAACTGCTTTCTGGAACTTCATTTTAAATGTATGTCAGCTAAAGATATAATAAAACAGGAACCATATCTGCCCATGGAAATAAATGTTCAAATAAAATCGGTTTATTTATAAGTATCCTCATATCTCAAAACACAGATGGAAACTTGTGATTTTTATGTGGTTGCATAAAAATACAAGCATGCCTTGTATTTTACAGTTTACATGGTTGATTTACCTTCCTTTCAACAGTTCTATTCCCTTTCCACTGGTTCTTACACACACACCGCTGGGAAGGTGGGGAGGAGGGAATATACTCTCTTTATCCTTCCCTCGCATCAACCTCATAACCTTATAAAACAAAACAAATTGTATACTTTTATTTATTGATTTTTTTTTTTTTAGAGAGAGAGGAAGTGAGAGGGAGAGAGAGATAGAAACTTCGATGAGACAGAACATCAATTGGCCGCCTCCTTCATGCCCCCACTGGGGATCGGGCCCACAACCTGGGCGTGTGTCCTGACCAGGAATCGAACCAGCGACCTCTAGGTGCATGGGTCGATGCTCAAACACTGAGCCACGCCGGCCGGACAAAATTGTATACTTTTAAATGGCTTTCTAAATTGAGTCTATACCTACTTCCTGCCTCTCTTGGGTTTGCTATGATGTCAGCCAAGTCACATTTGAAGATACTGGACATAGTAAAAGAAGCAGGAGGGGAAAGGGGCACAATTAGTAATTTTTTGTTTGTGATTCTATGTACCTCGCCTTTCTCCCCAAACCCCTTGAATCTGATGTGACTGATATACTCCCATGTGTGGTGGTCACTTTCCACCGTGTCCCTTTCTGGCTGACACATTTATCAATTCTTTTCTTAGAGTAAAGAAAGAGGAAGATAGGTGACTTATGAGGAAAATATAGCCAGGAGGTGGAGTTTCCTTCAGATAATAATTTTCTTTTTACTTAATGAAGAAATATAGATATTGAGTTGGTGAGTGGTTCACCTGATTAAAAATATATTAAATATTTTTTATTAAAATACAGCTATTCATTAACTTTTAAAAATTAAACAAAACTCTTTTAATGTTAATTTTTTTAAATGTATTTTTTGTTGTTAAATCTTAACTGAGGATATTTTTCCATTGATTTTTTAGATAGAATGGAAGGGAGGGAGGGAGGGCGAAACATTGATGCAAGAGAGGCACATCAACTGGTTGCCTCCCACTTGACCCCGACCAGGGCCGGGGATCAAACCCACAATCCAGGAGTCGAACCCTTGACCCTTCCGTCCTCAGGCTGAGACTCCAACTGCTGGGCCAAACCAGCCAGGGCTAATTTTAAATTTTTTAAAAATCTGTCTTTTTATTGATTTTAGAGAGAGAGGAAAGAAGAGGGAGAGGGAGAGAAAGAGAGAAACATCCATCAGTTGCCTCCTACATGCACCCCAACTGAGGACTGAACCCACAACCTAGGCATGTGCCCTGACTGGGACTCGAACCGGCAACCTTTTGGTGCATGGGACCACACTGAACCAACTGAGCCACACCAGCCAGGGCAATGTTAAATTTTCCATCAATGTTAAATATTGATGGAAAAAATTTTTGTCAAAAAGATGACCTGGCCGGTTTGGCTCAGCAGTAGAGCATCGGCCCTGGGACCAATGAGTCCCGGGTTCGATTCCAGCCAAGGGCACATACTTCAGTTGCGGTTCGTCCCCGGCCCTGGTCGGGGTCATGTGGGAGGCAGCCAGTCGACGTTCCCTCTCACATCAATGTTTCTGTCTCTCTCCCTTTCTCTCCCTCTCTCTCTACCTGAAAATAAATGGAAAAATATCCTCTGGTGAGGATTAAAAAAAAAAAAAAGATGTGGAGTCAGTCTATTTGGCTGTAAAAGGAAAGGTGGGGTTAAAATGTTCCTGCTTTTCAGGGGATTATAGAAAAGAAGTATCGTGTTTTAAAATGTGGGGGAATGATGCCATAAGCTGAGATCATTGTAAGGCTGTTGATAGATCTCCTTCAGAATAACTTCCTGCTTCAGTGAGTCAAAGCTCTGTCCTCTGAACCAGGAGTAATAATCTCTTTTTCCTTTGGATTCCTCTAGTGTACTTTCCTTGAATTTCTTTTACAGCACTTAGCACTTTCTACCATGTACTAGAGCTCTGAACATATTCTATCTGTCTCCTTGACTGTAAACATCTTATGGGTAGGGTCATAACCTTGTGTGTCCTGATTCACCAGTCAGTCTTTGTATCTAGCACAATGCTTTGCCTATTATAGGCTTTCAATACATGGTTACCAAATGCAAGAATACAGGAGAGACTGAGTCAGCAGCACCGGTTACTTTCCTGGCTTTGGCAACCACATCTGCTGAGCGTATCAAACAACCGCAGACATTGGGCATGACCGTGTATCTCTATGGAAATCAAATCCTACTCTAAGCAGGAGGAATTCTGAATTCTAAGCCCAAGTAAGAGTCCGAATAGACAAATTTCAAGTAGTTCACTTTTACAGATGTTAAGTCAATCATAGGCATTATCTCTGATTATAGCCAGAAACCACATAGAGCTCTCAACAGGCCTCATAACCCAGCAGGCATTCCTTCGCCAGCAGGCTGCATCGTTTTATGCAAGGAGAACAAGGAAATTAAGACTATTGCTAACATCAGGTCAACAGCAATAGCAGACAAGATCTAGTCCTTAAAGGCTATCTGTAAGAAAAAAATTGCTACTGTTTTCAAGAGGAAATATCCTTTTCAATTTATGAGAAAAGGATATATTTCTTAGAAAGTAAAGAATTCAAAGAAGACACCAATAGGGTACACAATCTAACAGTGCTGTTATTAATTCTACTTTTTCAGAAATCTTCAAAGTTTTCCCTCTCTACTACTAATTCCCATTGACATGCAGGATATATCATTTCTCCCAATCTTGAAAACAAAACACTTCACCCACTTTCCCCCTCAGCTACTGTCCCATTTCTCTTTCCCTGAGAGTTGTCTATACTTCCATTCTTTCTGAAATACACTCTGATCAGGTTTCTGCCTCATCATTCCACAAAACTGCTCTCAAGGTCACAAAAGAACTGCTTGTTGCTAACAGGCAGCCTTCATCTGACATGACCTGATGGCAGCGTTTGAAACAGTTGATCATGTATCTTCAAACACTTCGTTCACTTGACTCAACCGATCCTTAGTCACCTGGTTTTCCTCCAACTCCAAGGCCAGTTCCTGTCAATCTCCTTTGCTAATTCATTAAGCACCCCTTGCTTCTTAATGTTGGAGGCCCCAGGGCTCAGTCAGGAGACCTCGTCCATCTTTGCTGTAATCACTCCTTTGGTGATATCATCCCTTAAATTTCATCTCTGCACCAAAGAGGCTCAATTAATGTCTCTAGTCTGGACCCCTCTCCTAAACTCCAGACCTATATAACCAATTATCTATTTGATATCTTCAAGGTCCAGTAGAAATTTTAGACTTAATATGTCTCAAGCTGAATTCCTTCTTTTCTTCTTAAAGTCTACTCCACCCATAGTTCTCTCCATCTCAATGAATGGCAACTTCGTCCTTCTACTAGTAGTTGGAGTCATCCTTGATTTCTTTCTTTTTTCATTCCCATACTCCACTTCCGTTCTGTTGGCTCTTCCTTCAAGATATATCCAGCCCGGCCGGAGTGTCTCAGTTGGTTGAGCTTTGTCCCATGTGCTAAGAGGTTGCTGGCTGGATTCCCAGTCAGGGCACATGCCTAGGTTGTGGGCTACATCCCCAGTAGGGGGCGTGCAGGAGGCAGCCCATTGATGTTTTGCTCATTGATGTTTTTTTCTATCTCCCCCTTTCCCTTCCTAAAATCAGTAAAAACATATTTAAAAAAAAGATGTATCTAGAATCCAGCCACTTTTCCCTGCCTTCATTGCTGCCACCTTGGTTTGATTCGCCAGCACCTCTCACCTGGATCACTGTACCTGTCACCTAACTGACCTCCATGTTTCCACTCTTGCTCCCTTCAGTCTATTTTCCACACAGCAGTCAGAGTGATTCTGTTAAAACATAAGGGAGATCAGGTCACTCCTCTGTTCAAAACTCTCCGACAGCTCCCATCGTAGAGCAAAAAGCCACAGGCATCACCTTACTTTCCCTGACACTCATTCCACTCTGTCCATGCTGGCCACCTGCCCGGCCTGTTCCTGACTCAGGGCCTTCTCTTCCCGCTGCTGCTAATGCTCTCCCACCGATATCCACTCGGCTCATTCCTCACGCCCTTCAGGTCTTTCGTCAAATGTTACTTGCTTGGTTAGGTCTCTTCAGACCACCCAATTTGAAATGGAAACACCCATCTTCAGCATTATTCTCCCTCTTGGATTGATTTTAATCGACAGCATTTATTACCTTTTAATAGACTGTACAATTTGATTATTTTACTATTGTCTTTCTCCCCTGGTGGATGTAAGTGCCATGAGGGCAGGGGTTTCTGTTTCTGTTTTATCCACTCCTACACCTCTGTACCTAGTCAGTGCTCGATAAATATTTGTTGAATAGTCATGTACTTTTCTAGGTACCCGAGTTTTAGCAATAACCAAGACAGACCAGGTCTCTGACCTCAAAGGGTTTCCATTGTCTTGGTGGCGCTGCGGGGAGGGAATAAATGAGTAAACAAGCAAATGAAATTATTTCAGATTTTGACAAATGAAAGAACTAAACAGTGACAGAGAAAAGGGTGACAGAGCCCGGCCAGTGTGGCTCAGTGGTTGATCGTTGCCTCATGCACCAAGAGGTCGCCGGTCCGATTGCCGATCAAAGCACATGCCCAGGTTGTGGGCCAAGTCCCCAGTGGGGGGCATGTAGGAGGCAGCCGATTGATGTTCTCTCTTATCATTGTTTCTATCTCTCTCTCCCTCTCCCTTCCTCTCTCTCTAAAATCAATAAAGAAAAAGAAAAAAGAGTGATAGAGAAAGGTGGGTGACTTTAGAGAGAGTGGTCAAGGAGGGCTAACTCATCATTAGCACATAAATCCCTTGGGTATATGGACATTGTCCATCCTGTTCATATTTGTGATGGGATTTTCCAGGGTGGGGGTGGAGATTCTCAATTTGAAACCTGTTGAGAAATAGGATCTAGGAGACAGAAAAGTGGAGATTATTAAAAATCATCTTTATTACTGATAAAATGAGCTAATACTTCATCCCTAAGTGAGAAATACTTAACGAGTCAATGGCACAGTTGGACAACCACAGCCTTCCCCACAGGGACAGAGCCTGCCCTAGTTAGCTTATTTCAGCAAGGAGAGTAGACCAGAATTTCCAGGCAAGCAGGCAGGGTATCAGAAAAAAAAGCTAGAAGACACTGTCTAGCACACTCAGTTCCTACTTCCAAATTCAGCATTCAGCTAACTCATTCCTCCTGTCCTGGGCAAGAGTGAGATGGCAGTGTGAAGCTGGAAGTGGCACTGGAGTTCTCTCTCCTCCATGGAAACAGGAGGAATAAGATGTGTTTCTTCCTGACATGCTGTGGCAGGGTGGAAACTCAGATTTCCTGCTGAGGGGAGTGTATACTGTTATGAACTGAATTGGTTGTTTGTGCCCACTCCCTACCCCCAAATTCATATGTTGAAACCCTCTACCCCTCCCCCAATACGATGGTGTTACTTTTGGGAGGTTAGATGAGGTCACAGGGGTGGAGCACTCATGAATGAGATTAGTACTCTCATAAGAGTTACTAGAGAGCTTGCTTCCAATCTCTGCTCTCAGTCACACAAAGAGAAGTCAGCAGGCTGCAACCTGGAAGAGGGCCCTTGCCAAATCAGGCCATGCTGGCACTATGATCTTGTACTTTCCACCTCCAAATCTGAGAAATAAATTGTTGTTTTAGGCCACCCAGTCTACGATATTCTGTTATAGCAGCCCACACTAAGACAAATATTAAATGATTAAATATGCCTTGTATTATGAATGTATTGCCTTAAAAGCACAAATGACAAAAGAAAAAATAAAATGAACTACATCAAAATAAAAAGTTTTATGCTGCAAATGATACCATCAAGAAATTGAAAAGACAACCCACAGAATAGGAAAAATATTTGCAAGTTATATATCTGATAAGAGACTGGTATCCAGAATATATAAAGAACTCTTAAAACTCAACAATAAAAATACAGTAACTCAAAAAATGAACAAAGGACTTGTATAGATATTCATCCAAAGAAGATACACAAATGGCTAAGAAACACATGAAAAGATGCTCAACATCTGTAGCCCTTAGAGAAATGCATAACAAAACCACAATGAGATACCACTTCACATGTATTAGTGTGACTATAATTTTAAAAAGACAATAATAAGTGCTGGTGAGGATGTCAAGAAATTGGAACCTTCATACATTGCTGGAGGGAATGTAAAATGATACTATTGCTCAAAAAGTTAAGCTTATGCCCTGTCAGTGTGGCTCAGTCCCATGGACTGAGAGGTCCTGGTTCGATTCCCTGTCAGGGCATATGCCTGTTTCAGGCTCAATCCCCAGCAGGGGGCATGCAGGAGGCAGCCTACTGATGTTTCCCTCTCACATCAATGTTTCCATCTCTCTCTCTAAAAAAAGGAAAAAAAAATCAATAAAAATATATATTAAAAAAAAAAAGTTAAGCTTAAAACCCAGCAATTCCACTCCTAGGTATACACCCAAGAGAAATGAAACCCTATGTCCACACAAAAACTTGCACACGAATGTTCATAGCAGCATTCATTATTCATAATTGCCAAAAGGTGGAAACAACCTAAATATTCATTAACTGATGAATGGATAAACAAAATGTGGTACAGCCACACAATGAGAAGTTTGGCACTAAAGAAATGAAGTACTGACATAGACTACAACATGGATAAACCTTAAAAACATAGGCTAGTTAAAGCAGCTACACATAAAAGGCCACATAACATAGGATTCCAATGATGAGAAATGTCCAGAAATAGGCAAATCCATAGAGACATAAAGTAGATTAGTGGTTGTCTAGGAGGGGAGGGGAGCATGCGGAGTGACTGTTAATAGGTATGCAGTTGCTTTTTTAAAAAAATTTATTTTTTCTTTATTGATGTTAGAGAGAGAGGGAGAGGGAGAGTGGCAGAAACACCAATGAGAGAGAACATTGATAAGCCTCCTCCTGCATGCCCCCCACTGGGGATTTGGCCCACAACCTGGGCATGTGCTCTACCCAGGAATCCGACCGGCAACCTCTTGGAGCGTGGGTTGACGCTCAACCACTGAGCCACACCGGCTGGGCGGCATGCAGTTTCTTTTAGGGGTAATGAAAATGTTCTGGACTAACTGATGACAATTGAATAACTGTGAATATACTGACCATTGTGCACTTGAAATGGGTGAATTGTATGGTATGTAAATTATATGACAGAATTCCTTTCCTGGAGAGCAGATAATATGCAAAGCCAGCAGTGGTCTCATTTTACTCACAGATTCCTTACATATCTAGCTGTCAGGTTACTATTTTAAGCAAGTACCAAAAAAAAAAAAAAAAAATCTCTTGTAATTCTTTAATGCAATCTTTAGGATTATGGTTTAGTAAACCATCCAATTCAGTATATTCTTTATATATGACAAAACCAAGAATTACACGATGTTGTTGATTGCTCAATTCAGATTTGTATATTATAAAATATTTATATTTTTCAGAGAACAGATTGGTGGCTGGGGGTGGGGGTGGGCGTGGGGCTGTTAAAGGTACAAACTTCCAGTTTTAAGATACATCCTGGGATGTGATGTGCAGCATGGGGACTATAGTTAACAATACTGTGTCGTATATTTGGAAGTAGCTAAGAGAATAATTCTTAAAAGTTCTCATCATAAGAGAAAAATTACAACTACTTGTGGTGATGGATGTTAACTAAACTTATTGTGGTAATCATTTCACAACATGTACATATATCAAATCACGTTATACACCTAACACTAATATGCTGTTATATGTCATTATCTCCTAATTAAAAAATATGTGTATTCTTGTCTGAGGATGGTTTCTTTTGACTCCAAAAGTCTTCCTTGTATATGCGTACCCACTTCAAAGTTTTCTGAGCGTCACCCACTGATACTTTCATATTTTACCACCACTTTGGAACACACTTTAAAAGAAACCAAATCAGAAAACCTCTCTCCAAAGCAGTGAGAAATGAAGTTCTACTTGTGTTAAGAGTTCTCTTCCAAATGGGCTTTCTTTGCAGAGGTGGCAGTGTAGCAAGTCGCGTTCAGAATGTGAGCGGTAAGTATGCTGGAGAACGCTCGCCCCACAAAAGGAGAGGTTTCCCGTTTTCTTTTACTTCTTTCCGGCGGCATCGTGGAGATTCGAGGCGTTTGTGAGCCGCTAAAAGACAAGCGCCTGGGACAACGGAGGCGCTGGGAGGCCGGGTCGTGGGAGGGAGTCCCCTTCTGGCCGATCTTCCCGACGTCGGAGCGGGCGCGGGGCCTCGTGGCCTCCGTGCCTCGTGGCCTCCGCCCTCGCCCGCCAGCGCGGCCCTCGCGGGAGCCTACCTGCACCCAGCCCGCCACGCCGTCACCCCGGCGCCGTCGCCATGGCATCGCGCCGCCCCGCGCCGTGCCCGCCCTCCAGCAGCCCGCTCGCCCCTCCCCCCGCCCCGCGCTCCTGCGGGGCAGGAGGTGGTGCGGAGGTGGGAGGAGACGCAGGAGAGAGGAAATCGGCGGCGCGACGCCCGCGGCTCATTGGTTGCCTCGTCGTGGGGCCAGAAGCCCCGCCTCCCTGGCGGGGGTCACGTGATCCCTTTCAAAGATGGCCGCCCTGTTGTTTTGATGAATAATACTTGGTGGGGCGAGGGGGTAAGAGTAGGGTGGAGGGGTAGGAGGATTTACTCTTTCAGCCAGAGCATTGCGAGTCCCGTCCTCCTCCTCCCCCTTGCCCGGGCTCCGGCGTGGAGGCGGGGCGTGGCCGGCCTGCTTTGGGAGGGGAGGGGCTTTCCCCCTTCACTGCTGGGCTCTGCCTGGGCGGCTCTGGGGTCGCGCTACCTCGGGGCATCCACTCTGCAGTCGAACAGTTCCCGCCGGGGATAAAGGGTAGGATCTGCTGGAAGAAGCGCAGCTGCCGCGCCGCCACCACCACGAAGACACACCAGGCTTGGGGCACGAGGCTAGCTGGAGACCAAGCTCCTTAGTCTGGGTAACCTGGGAAGCAGTGGGTAGTTAAGTGGCGCCTTAAGGTAACCCTGTAGCAGCAGCAGTGGCGGCCAAAGGAGGCTGCTCAGGGTACAAGCAGCTGTAGGAGTCTCTGGGGCGATCGTAGTGACCGACGCCAAGGCAGCTCAGTGCCTCTCGTGTTCTTATTTTTTAACCTCTGACTATGCAATTCTGAAACCTCCCCCATTCGGGGGACCAGACAGCCCGACAGACACCTTCCACTCTCCTCCCGCCCTGGTCTCAAGAACAGAAGGATCTCTCCCTAACGCCTTTCACCATTAAGAGGAAAGCGATGGAGGAGCTGAGCGCTGATGAGGTGAGGAGGTTGGGGGACACCTTGGGAGATTAGTTGGCAACTCTTTGGCGCTTAGGAAAGGGATGATATTGCGCCAATGGTGAGGGAACGGAGATGACATTTTCCAAGAATAAAATTAGCCCCTGAGAGGGTCTCTGTATTCACCTGCATTCCTTGCCTTCTTTCATCTCTCTGGACTCCATTTGCTGCTTTTCGAGTCTTCTTTTCGAGTCTGAAGAAGAGAGCATATTGAGGCGTTCATTCTTTTCTTCAGGGTATTTAAGCAAGAAGGGCTAGATTTATATCAAGTTAAGTGTGTGTGTGTGTGTGTGCGCGTGTACGCGCGCGTGCGCTCGCGCCTGACTGCAGAGATTTAAAGAATAATTTTGGATGAAATCAGTATGTATGGGTGTATTTTTAAGGGAAGTATTTGAAAACCCAAGTATGTATGGCTATTTCATTGTGTAAGTTGATTGAGCATATATTTGTGTTTGGGGGTGGCCTACAGATTCTTTGATATTTAACAAAATGTGTATCTTCTCAATAGCTTAGTGGATTCCAGTTAAATTCTAGTAATTTAACAGACCACTAATGACTTCTGGCATACTTCTCTTTAATTCAGCGTTTTTCTAGTTTTTGTCCCTTTCAATTTGGTGTTGCTGTGGCAGACTCAGAACAACAAGCAAATGGCTTTGTAAACTGCACCCCGTTACGTTTCTGAAGGGAGTCTTACAGATTCCTTTCTTAATGTTTTAAAGGTTATTTAATAAAATTGTCATAAAAATAGTGGCAATTAGGGTACAAGGAATTTCTTGTGATTCTACTGACTTTTCCCTTCCTGTTCACATATTGGGAGCTTCCCTCTCAGGACCCCTGCTGGCCTCTCTCTCTTCATTCTACCTCCTCATTTGTTCCACTGGTTCACATGAAACTTCCCTACAGTATCGTGGAAGTAGTCATCCATCAGGCTGGTTGTACTATAAAACTTCCATGCTTCAGTTTTAGCTACAGAGTAGTCAGTATACAGGGTGGGACAAAAATAAATCTACAATAATACAATAATTAATAAATAATAATACAAGAAGAAATTCTGTTTTGCGTACTCACAACTGTAAACCTACTTTTGCTCCATTCTGTATTTACTTTGGGTCTAAAATTCTCTAGGGATGGGGCATGCAAGTGGTGGGTTAAGGGTCAGGTAGGAAAGGAAGCAAATAGTTCTGTTGGTTGTGATACTTGGCTGTTGGGAAAGTCAGGATTGCCCAGTCTGTGTTACTGACTGTTCTCTCAAACACATCAGGAATGTCATCTTAAATTAGAAGAATATTGAACAGTTTCTTTTATTCAGGTAGGAAGTATGGGTTACCCTTAGAGGCACTTTGTTTTATGTAGTTTTTAAAGGTGTTCCTCCCCTTTTTTTCTTTACTATTAATTCAAATAGTAATTTCTCTTAAGGCAAAAAAGTTACATTTTTCAGTAGTCCTTTACTTTTTTCCTTGACATTCTTTAAATTGCCCCTGGTTTAGAAGTTTATACATACTTGGGTTTTCACCAAGAAATTGTTTTCAAACCAATAAAGCATACAGACCAGTTAAAGATACTATATATTTGAACTGTGGCTCTTTACTTTATCCAGTCCTTGAGGAAGGTCTAACTTTTTTGTGACCATATAAGGACAAATGTAATGGTTGTGGAGGAGATAGAAAAACATTTTTCAGGTCAACAGAATATTAAAATAAATGTGAAAAATTTAATTCACTAATATAAGATCAATATCAAATTATGTTAAAAAAATTAGTTGGACTGAACACAAAGGGATAGTTCAATAACTGGTAATTTTACTCTCAGCAGAACCTAGAACAAATTTTTTTTTGGGGGAAAAAATCTCCTAAAGGTTTTTTTTCCTTAAATCCATTTTCTTTATTTCTGGGATTAGGTGACCAGTTCTCAACAGAAACAGTTCCAAAACTTTTACTCTGTTGGTGGAAACTGGTGTCACAGATAGGGTAGGTGGCATTCATTTAGTTAGAAAATAATGCACTTATGTTACTAAAAATTCAAACATACATCTCAGAGTGAAAACAGACAAGTCGGTGATCTTTCAGTCTAAAATAGGAAGGTAGGTAAGGCAGACTTTCATATTTTAACAAAATGAGAACATATGAGAATATAGTCCATGAAAAATAGAGGCTGGTATAACCAAACCAGTAACTCTAGAAGATTTTACATTCTGGCACTTTTTGGTCTCTCTTATAGATCACCTTGAGTTCTTGTACTTTTCTTCTCTTGGGCTAAGTATAGTACTTCGTTAACTCCATTGCTGTTTGTTACATGTATAATGCATTACAGGGAGTTCATTGCTCTACAGAGCTGATCCATGACTAAGTTCATTTCTTCATGAACCTACATTCCAAAGTGTCATTATTTACATTCGATTCATTCTGTACCCTGCTCAGGTGTTGTTTTTCATATACCAAGATGATGCTGTGAGTAGGGCAGGTATTTTAAACTGTTTTTCAACTGTGGTGGTGAGATTGCATTGAAATGACTTGCTTTTTTGAGGTTTGTTTGTTAAATCTTTATGACCTAGTTCATCTTCAAGATGGCTGGCTGGGATTTAGGGTGTGGTCAAGGTTTTAGAAGAGTGTTAAGTCTTCCCTCTCAAATATATAATACGTGACCTTGGACTTTGTGACCTTGGACTTTTTAGTGGTGTTCTCTAGGTGGAAAGGGACCGACATTTAGTAACAGCTTTAGAAGCTTGCTCTGTGCCAGGCACTTTGAACCATTGTCTCATTTGATAAAACAGAGCAATCAAGACAGTCCTTCACTTTCCCTTATTTTATAGGTGAGGCAACTGAGATTCGGTTAAGTAATTTGTCCATAGTGACCTGGCTTAGAAGTGATAGAGTTGGAATTCAAACCCAGCGTTCCTAATCTAAAAGCTCTTTTTACTACATTTTACTGCTTAACAACTGGCAATAAATACATCACAGCTTCTATGTAAATATCCTACTAACATGCATGATCTGCATAGTTTTTCTATAGAAGTGTTATTTTACATGAATACATTCATGATATGACCCAATTTATAGTCTTTTTTTGGTACTGACTTTTATCATGCTCCTCCAGAATTGTTCACTCAAGAAACATTTTTTAAAAAGATGCTGTGTATTACCAGCAATGTGTGAGGTAGGTTAGGAGAAAGCCAATCCTTTTTCTTAAATTATAATTTAACCAGGGGAGGGGGTAGAGATAGAGGTAACTAGGAGTCCCACAATGACAGTACAGGGTGCTTAGTACTATTGTGGAGGTATGCACAAAGACATTAAAAAAACAAACCAGGAAAGGACCCCTGGTGGGGTAGCATCTTAATGGAGACTTCCAAGAAAATTATGTTTATGCTGAGCAGTAGTTGTCAGGGAAAGAGCCCTTGGAACCGGCTGTGACATTAGGGAGCTCAGGAAAGAGCAAGAAGTAGTGGAACTGGAAACAGGATTTTGCTTGGGAGAGCCAGGTCTTGGATGGTTTTCAGAAATGCCTAGGAGTTTGAACTTTCTTAGCCAGTCTGAAGCCTTTGAGGGATCTTTAGGTATTGGAAAGGGTGTAGAAGGTGGGTTGGGGAAAGGTGGCTGCAGGCTGGGAGGCCAGTTAGGAGGCTGTTGTTGTTGTCAAGGAGTGAGGCGGTGGGATCCAAAGCCAGGCCCTGCCAGTGGGGATGGAGGAGGGCAGACATCAGAAATATTCAGCATCTTAAGTTAACCCACTTTGAATGATCAGTTTGATATGAAGGAGGTAGGGGCGGGAAAAGAGTAAAGAAAAATTGAGCCCTTGGTTTCTAGCTTGGGAGAAGGATGGATTGGGGGAGGAATCAGGAAATGCAGACAAGGAGCAGATTTTGGAGACGCAGATGAGTTTATTTGGACCACTGAAACATGAGACAAAGTAGAGATCCCCACCCCTGGCCTTTCTACTCTAACATCTCCCCCTTTTTAAAAAAATCCTCACCTGAGGATATGTTTAGAAAGAGTAAGGGGGAGAGAGAGAGAGATATCAATGTGAGAGAGAAGCATCGATCTCGGTTGCATCCCATATACGCCCCGACCTGGGATTGAACCTACAACCTAGGTATATGTCCTGATGGGAAATCGAGCCAGCAGCCTTTTGGTGTACAGGGCGAGGCTCCAACCAGCTAAGCCACACTGGCCAGAGCAAACATCTCCATCTTTTTGGCCTTGTCTGTCTTTGTGACAGGCCTCAGAACCTAAGCTCACCTTTTCCCAGTAGATGGTTGCTACCACCATTTTATGACCAGGATTCCTCTTCAAGCCTGGTAGGAGTATGGGATGTAGCTTCTCAGGCCCTTTTTTCACTCCTTTTGTTCATTTTAGCCAAGATCTTGACAGAGAACGATAATGATATCAGCTGGCATTTATTGAGTTCTTAGTATGTGCTAAGCACTTAACTTGCTCAGCAAGGTGGGTATTATTATCCCCATTTTAAAGATAAGAAAATTGAGGCTAATAGAAATTATATAATTGGCCAAAAGGCATATAACAGAGGAACCTGGATGCTAATCCAGAGACCAGTTTCAGAGTTCTTAATCCCTTTACTAAACTACCTCCAAAACAGAAATAACCTGAGCAAGTTGTGCTGTTCACAGCATTTTTTTTTTTTTTTTTATCCTCACCTGAGGACATTTTTTCATTTTTTGTTCAGATAGAGGGGGAGGGAGAGAGAGGAAGAGAGAGAGAGAGGAACATCGACGTGAAAGGGACACATCGAGTGGCTGCCACCCGCACGACCAACCAGGGTCGGGGACAAACTGCAACCGAAGTACATGCCCTTAGCGGGAACCGAACCCGGGTCTCTCTGTACCGCAGGCCGACGCTCTACCCGCTGAGCCAAACCGGCCAGGGCTGTTCACAGCATTTTTATTGTTCCTTTTTTTTTTAAATCCTCACCTGAGGACATTTTTCCATTTTTGTTCAGATAGAGTGGGAGGGAGAGAGAGAGAGAAACATCGATGTGAAAGGGACACATCGAGTGGCTGCCTCCCGCATGACCCAACCAGGGCCGGGGACAAACTGCAACCGAGGTACGTGCCCTTAGCGGGAACCGAACCCGGGCCTCTCTGGACCGCAGGCCGATGCTCTTAACTGCTGAGCCAAACCGGCCAGGGCTTATTGTTCCTTTTGAGATGGGAAGTGGAAGCCCTACTTATTGCTAAGGGTGAAGTTTATTAAATAGCCTTCTGCTCTTGTAGGGGAAGAAGACAAAGACTTCCGGCCAGGGCCTGTGTGTCTTCAGGCCTTTGCTTGGTGTGGAGTGCATTTTCTCACAAGGTACTTATAGTGTGTCTAGGTGGAGATGTCTTCCTGTAAGTAGCTCCTTCAAGGGCATTTACTATTTACTTGCTGTGTGTCAGACTCACCTGAGCCCTGCTTGCATGGAGCTTCATTCTAGTCAGAGGAGGCACGATAAACAAACATGACTGTACACCTCAGAGGTCATTTGGTGATAGGTACCATGAAGAAAAATAAAGTAGGCTCATGGGATGGAGAGCAGTGGGCTGTGTGGAGTGTATGCAGTTTTAGGAGGTGGCTTTTGAATAGAAATTTAATGTCGACAGAGCCATCTGTGGGGAAGAGTGTTCCCAGGTGCAGGGAACAGCAGGAAGCAGGGGTGCAGCCTTGATCTGCTCCAGGGACAGCGAGGAAGCTGAGTGGTTGGAGCCTGCTAAGCAAGGGCCCAGTGGCAGGAGATGAAGTTACTCGTTTTTTTCTTTTGGTATGTGCCCCTAGCGGGAACTGAACCCGGGACTCTCTGGTCCGCAGGCCGACGCTCCAACGGCTGAGCCAAACTGGCCAGGGCAAGGTATTCATTTTTTTAAGCAAAAATTGACTGAGTTCTTTTAACTGGGTTTCAGTAAGTTCTGAAGCATCCTCTCCCCCTATTTTGTTTTTCAACATCTCTGAAATTGGGATGCTTCTTATAATGGTATAATCACCATTCGCCGGGTGGCTGTTGGGACACAGTTGTCATTTCCTGTTTATGTGCGAACCTGGTTATACCTGTTCATATTATTGCACCTTCAGATGAGTGCTACCTGTGTTTCCTTTAGTTGCTGTTTTAAATGCATTCAAACAAATTACACTTTGATCAGCAACAAAGCAAATGTTACTTTGTATGGGGAGAGGAATGGAAACAGCAGTGGGGTGTCAATTTGATATTTGTAAAGAAAATGTCTGTTGTTGGAGGAATGACTGCAATTCCATATTTTATTGCAAAGCAACAACCAAGTGCATTAGGGAGCTTTAGACAAGCAGAAATCCACAAGTCTGTGAAGCTGTGTCACATTTTGCAATTGAACATACAATTAGAAGGATTGCCTTTCACACCCAGATAGTCCAACTGAAGGTCAAAGACGCTCCACATTCCTCAGAAAGAAATTTCAGAGCAGTGAGAGGCTGGTGAACTGATAACTGCTCTGTCCCAGTCTATTGTGAAGGCATTTTGTTGTCATTTAATTGGCAGGGTTTTTTTGTTTGTTTTTTGGTGGTGCAAAAAATAATGGGACCAGCTTACAATCAGTGACATCTTATATTTGGTGAAATATGATATATGCCCAGCATTCCTTTGGACCATGAGGATATGCCAATGAACAATACAGGCAGAAATCCCTGCTTTCTTGGGACTTACACTCTGATTTATGTTTTATTTTATTTATTTTTTATTCCTCACCCGAGGATATTTTTCCATTTATCATCAGATAGAGTGGGAGGGAGGGAGACAGACAGAAACATCGATGTGATAGAGCCACATCGACTGGTTGCCTCCTGCACGACACCCCTGCCAGGGCCCAGGACGAACCGCAACCGAGGCACGTGCCCTTGGCCCGAATTGAACCCACAACTCATTGTTCCGTGGGCCAACGCTCTAACTGCTGAGCCAAACCAGCCAGGGCTGATTTTTGTTTTAAAAGGATCACTCTGGCTTCTGTTAAGAGAATAAATAAAGGAGAAAGAGTGAAAGCAGAGGTAAAGCTTAGGAACCATTACAGGGTCAGGGTCAGTGGTGGAGAAGGGGAGAAAGGGTCAGAGAGTGGATGACCAGATATTTTGTGGGTAGAGCCAATAGGATTGGGTGATGGGGTGTATGTGGGGTGTGAAAGACGAGTTGAGACATCATTGGATGGACCATTGCAACCGAGAGACATGAAGAAGCAGCTGCCTAAACTAGATGGATGTTGATTTCTCTCTAAATAGAAGTCTGGGTAGGAGGCTGGGGCTGCTATGGCAGCTCTATGCTCATTAGGGGCCCAGGCACCTTCTGTCTTATTGTACCAACTTTCCTAACATATGGCTTCCGTCTCTTGGCCATGTATATCTGCATTCTGGCCAGAGGGAAGAGACGAGAGGGGAAGAAGTCATGCTCCTTCTCTTTAATGGCACAGCTTGGAAGTTGCACGGGTCACTTCTCCTCTCCTCCTGCTGGCCAGAACCTAAGTCCATGGTCACGCTACTGTCAGAAAGCTGAGAAATACACTTTTACTGGGTAACCATATGTTCAGCTATAAGTTCCCTTATGTTAGAAGGGGAGAACAGTCTAGGCCTTTCTTTCTAAAACCTTCTTCCTAAAAGTTAAACATACTCTACACCTTCCCAAAGGAGACAACCCTCAGTCAACTTCAGAGTCCAAACTCTCTGGGCGATATACTGGGGTGGGCAAAAGTAGGCTTACACTTGTAATACAAATAAATAATACAATAACTAATAAAGACAAGAGTAAACCCTGTGTTTCGTGTACTCACAACGGTGAACCTACTTTTGCCCCACCTGTACAGTCCAGGAACCTTTGTGAATGTTAGATTAAAAGATGAGTATCCACTGGCCCCATCCCCACCATGTGGTGTAGTGGAGTAGGGCAGAATGACAAAAATAAAAACTCCCATTTGGAAAAGGGAAGAGTGGGCGTACGACTCCTCACTGGTCCATGCCATTGTCAGCTCCTGCCAGGCTGCGCTGTGGGCTTCCTGTCCTGGCAGTAGTGGGAGTTCCTGACTTAGCCCGGTTAGCAGCCCTGGGTCGCTCTCTTGGAGGAACTCCCTCGTCCCTTGCCATCTGTGGAAGTTTTTCAGTGTTTCCTCTGGGGCCAGGTCTTTGGAGACTGTCCCTTTCCTGGGCTGAACAGTTTCTCCACTTGTTCTTGCTGGATACTGAAGGAGT
The DNA here is from genome assembly GCA_030848825.1 of Tadarida brasiliensis. Lineage (NCBI taxonomy): Eukaryota > Metazoa > Chordata > Mammalia > Chiroptera > Molossidae > Tadarida > Tadarida brasiliensis. Next base: position 6,632,687 of record CM061264.1, read on the forward strand.
TAGCCCCAAATCACTAGGCTCTGAGTAAACTCAGCCTGGAGACCATGGACATGCCTGAGGCACATCTGTATTCCCTTTATCCCTGCATGCAAATCGGCAAGCTGTAGCTTGAGTCTGTCTCATTCTTATGGGACTGCTTGCTTAAAGTGGCAAGAAGCCAGTAAGCACCCAAATTCTAAACTGTTCAACCAGTTCTCCTAGAATTACAGGTGTGTTGGCAGGTGTTTTCTAAGGTGTCACAGGTTTACCAAATGTTTTATTGTGGCCTAACAAGGGTCACCAGCCTTCCCTCCTGCCACGGCTGTGTCTGTGTGATCCCGGCTGTGTCTGTGCTGATCCCTAAGCCATTGCCACATATAAATTTTATTAAGGTTGATTACTTCCAGCTTTCAAATTCTGTATACTCATTAGGATGTTGGTTTGGCTGCTGCAGCAGAGTGATCCAACATAATAATGGCTTAAACAAGATAGAAGCTTACTCCCTCCCCTCCTTTATTTAAATCATTTTTTATTTTTCAGTTACAGTTGACTTTCAATATTATAATAGTTTCAGGTGTACACCCCAGTGATTAGACATTATATAGCTTAATAAGTGATCATCCTGATAAATCTCGCATCTATTTGACACCATACATAGTTATTAGAATATTATTGACTATATTCCCTATGCAGTACTTTACATCCCCGTGACTATTCTATAACAATTAATTTGTGCTTCTTTTTTTTTTTAAATCCTCACCCGAGGATATGTTTAGAGAGAGGGAGAGAAACGTCCATCAGTTGCCTCCTGTGTGCACCCTGATGGGCTCGAACCCACAACCAGGGTATGTGCCCTGACCTGGAATTGAACCTACAACTTGTTGGTGTATGGGACAATGCTCCAACCAACTGAGCCACTCGGCCAGGGCCAATTTGTACTTCTTAAACCCTTCACTTTTTTCACCTTTCCTCCCAACCCCCTCCCATCTGTCAGCCATAAAAATGTTCTCTGTATCTGAGTCTGTTTCTGTTCTGCTTGTTGGTTTTGTTTTTTAGATTCAATCATTGATATGTATTTATTGCCATTTTATTGTTCATATTTTTTATCCTTTTTTTTTTTTTCTCTTCTTCGTCGTCTTCTTAAAGAAGACCCTTTCCTATTTTGTGTAATAACTGGTGTGGTGGTGATGAACTCCTTTAGCTTTTTCTTGTCTGGGAAGCTTTTTATCTGTCCTTTGATTTTATTTTTTATTTTTTATTTTTTTTGTACATGCCCCTAGTGGGAACCGAACCTGGGACTCTCTGGTCCGCAGGCCAACGCTCCAACCGCTGAGCCAAACCGGCCAGGGCTTTCCTTCGATTTTAAATGATAACTTTTCTGGGGAGAGTAATCTTCTTGGTTGTAGGTCCTTGCTTTTCATCACTTTGACTATTTCTTGCCAATCCCTTCTGGCCTGCAAAGTTTCTGTTGAGAAATCAGCTGACAGTCTTCTGGGCATTCCCTTGTAGGTAACTAACTGCTTTTCTCTTGCTGCTTTTAAATTAAGATGGTCTTTCTGTTTTTAACCTTTGGCATTTTAACTATGATGTGTCTTGGTTTGGGACTCTCCGTGCTTCCTAGACTTGTATGTCTATTTTCTTTACCAGATTAGAAAAGTTTTCTGTCATTATTTTTTATTTATTTATTTTTATTTATTTTTTTTTTGCTTTTTTCTTTCTAGTGTCATTATTTTTTCAAATAGGTTTTCATCTCTTGTGTGCTCTCTCTTCTCTGTCTGGCACCCCCATGATGTGAATGTTGGCACGCTTGAAGTTGTCTCAGAGGCTCCTTACGCTATCCTCATTTTTTTAGATTCTTTTTTCTTTTCACTGTTCAGATTGGGTGTTTCTTGCTTCCTTATATTCCAAATTACTGATTGGATTAGCTTCCTCTACTCTACTGTTGATTCACTGTAAATTATTCTTTATTTCAGTTAGTGTATCCTTCACTTCTGACCCATTCTTTTTTATGGTTTCCATATCCTTTTTTATGCTGTTGAAGTTGTCACTAAGTTTCTTTTAAGTAAAAATCTGGATATATGGTTGGGAGCTGGCTTAGTAATTCTGTGATTACTAGGGAGCCAGGCTCATTCTGTTTTGTGCTCCATCATCCTCAGTTGAGGCATCAAGCTCGTACTCCAGGGCGGCTGCCCCAGCTCCTAGAAGCACATCTGAATTCTAGTTGTCAGGAAGAGACTAAAGGGGAAGGGGAAGGCACGTTTCTGTCCCTTAAGGACTTTATCATAAAGTGTCACACATTATTGCTTATATCTCCTTGGCCAGAAGTTAATCATACGGCCACAACCGAAGGCAAGAGTGGCTGAATGTATGATGGGAAGCAGTTAGCTGCCTTTACCACAGCGATACCAAGAGCTTTAGCCTAAGCAGCTTGAAAATGGAGCTTCATATACTGAGATGAGGAAATTGAAAGAGAAGGTTTGGAGGGAGAAATTAAGCTATTTGTTTTGATCATATTGTGATTTTATTTTTTATTATTTATCCACGTGAAGATGGCAAGTAGGTTATAGGATATAAGTTGGGTTTTCTTATGGTCTGAGGAAGATCGTCTGAGCCTCCAGCCACTCCAGCATTTAGAGGTAGGGAGATAAAGAGGAAAAGATCTCTGGAACTGCCCAGAAAAGGATACTGATGAGGGGCAGCCACTGAGGTAGGAGTCAAGTCAGGAGAGCCTGGAGTCTTGGCATCCAGGAGAAGAAAGTGTTTCGTGATGGAGGGGAATGTTCGGTTCTGTTGGATGTCAATAAAGTAAATTAGAGAAGGATCAAGGCTTGACAGTGGATTTGGCAACGTGGAGGTCACTGGTGACCTTGACAAGTTTGACTTCATTGCTGACTGGGACAGGTTCAAGGTGCAGACTCCAGGGATATACTGGGAAGCCATCTAAGGATGATGGAAGCCATGGGTTTAAGAAGTGAGAAGAAAATATTTGGTGAGCATATCCTTCAAAATTTTATCTTTTACCATTCCCTGTTATCATGAATTCCTTTATTCAGTAAGTATTTATTCCGTGTTTACTCTATTCCTCTCTTTCCCTGATGTAGGAAATAAAGATACATTGATGGATGTGTATATTATTTTTAGGAGCATGTTTAGGGCCTGAAGAGTTCCAAATATAAACTTTGAACCATAACCTGGATCACCCTGGGGCATAGTATAGTTCTTTTTTAGAGCTTTAAAAAAACAAAACAAAATAAGTAAATACCTGAGTGGCAAATATGTATGTGGTAAAAGATCTGAATATTATTCATTCTTTTTGTTTAATTTCAATAAATATATGTGGGCATCGCTCCTCAGCCTTTTGGCTGAGATCAAGTGTAATAAATCTATGTGGGATGCTTACTTTCGGCTGGGTATTGAGGGTGACACATGTGGAAATACCTTGTTGAAAATGAGTAAGACCTGGACTTTACCTTCAGTGAGCTCATACTCCAGTGGGAGACAGGAACACAGCCAGCTGGAGTTCAAGTGTTAACACAGATATTTAAGTAAAGAGAATGCAGTGATGGAGCAGCTGATTCTCACCGGAAATCTGGGACAGGCTCTGGGAGGATTTGATTAGTTTTCAGATGATTAGGATCTTGATATTTAGAAAACTCTGCGGTGAGAGTGAATGTTTCACTCTGGGTAAACTGTATTACATGTATTCCTTTTTTTTTTTTTAAATCTTCACCTGAGGATATGTTTTTATTGATTTAAGAGAGAGAAACATCGATGTGAGAGAGAAACATCAATTGGTTGCCTTCCAGTATGCACCCTGATAGCCCGTAAACTAGGTATGTGCCCTTACCGGGGATCAAACTGGCAACATTTTGGTGTGTGGGAGGATGCATCTAATACAAGATGCACATGTATTCTTTTGAAATTGATTGTAAAAATATGAGAACCCTTGAGGGGAAACTGAAGATGGTAGTAAACCTCTGATATGATGAAAACTTGCAGATCTGAGAGGTTTTGTGAATATCAGGGTCAGCCAATTGTGACCCCAGACTCTCTTAAAAGACCAAGAGTCAGCAGAAGCTGAAGGAGGAGGAGGTGGGGAGAAATAGGAAGAGCAGAAAAGGTGTCTCATTAAAATTACTTTGATACTAATCACACTGCACTGAAATTATTTATTTGCTGGGTGTTTTTCCTTTTGCAGTATAAAGCACCTGACTCTTCTTGTTCACTGTTTTTTATCCAACTCTTTGCACAGGACTTGGCACAGAATGACCCACAAAAAATATTTGTTGAATGGCACAAATTGAATACAATGTTTCTTTCTGTGACCCTTAATTTTCATGTTGTGATAGTTGTTTTGTTTTTATGATTGTTACATTAAGTTGCATTAGTTAGGTTAAGGTAGGCTCTTGAAAGAAATCTTAAGAAAGAGTTGTAATTCAGAGTCAGATATAGCTAGGTTTTATTTGGACCAACCAGTTGGAGGACCCAGGGCAAAATATTTAACCTTTCTGAACCTCAGTTTCTTTACTTGTAAAATGGGGTTTTGAATGTATATATTTCATGGCATTATTCAGATTAATTACCGACTGGCAGTGAACCCTAAATGCCTGATGCACTGCCCTGGCTGAGTGAATTCCTGGGACATATTAGCTCTCTTTTCCGGAGTAAGACTGAATTGTACACAATTAAAATTTCAGTTGGTGCACATATAACATTTAAGAAACCCTTTGCGTGTAATAATGCCAAGATGATAAAAGGCAGCATCTTAGGGGTTAAGGTAGCAATAAGTCCTGGCTTGTGTGAAAGGTTGTGTAGGAATCCTCTCACACTACCCTTGTACTTCCTCCAGTCTCTTCTCCCCCAGGGGCCATCTTCTGTGTGAAGCCACGCAGTCATCCCTTCTCAGGGCTCCTCCTCCCTTTCTCTGAAAAAGGGAGTGGTCAGGTGGATGGAATGTACCAAAGCGGGTGAGGGTGGAGCCAGGAGGTTTGAAAGGAAGGGAATTGGGCAGACGGGATCTGAGGAGCCCCAGGAGAAACATGCTGCATATCAGAACTAAATAAACTCAAGGTGGCTTTACTCAAATCAGATCACTTATTTTGTCTTCTGAAGGGACTGTCCCCCTCCTGCAGGGCTGGGGCGGGGGACCTCTGAATTGGATGTCGTTGTGTACACTGCTCACCTGGTACCATAGCTTCAGCTTCTTGTTCATTTCCTTGAAGGCAGTAGTCAGGCTGGGAAAAGAGGTATCTTTGGGGTCCTAGCATTGAGAAGTGCTCAGCTCTGACTTAATTATTAGCTTTCTAATTAAACATTATGAAATGTATTCAGTGTACATTGTTTGGTTCCTGTCAGTGTTTGGTATAAATTCCAGATGTGTAACAGTGTCACGGTAATTCAGTTAGTCAAATTTTCTGACTGGATGAGGTGGCACTTTGCTCATGGTGAACTCCTAGGATTTCCAGGCACACCATACTGAGCACCTGTCATTTGCCAGGCACTCATCTGGAACCGTATCAGGTCAGGGTCTTTGGTCAGACCCCATGTCTGTACCTGTCATTGCGACCAGCTTCCCCGACATGTGGCCTGGAGTCAGGAGTGCCCCACCCTGGTATAATGCTCTGCTGTTGCTGTCTTGAAAGTCTTAACACATTTTGAACAAGAGGCCCAGTGTTTTCTTCTTTTGTTGTTGTTAATCCTCATCTGAGAATATTTTTCCATTGATTTTTAGAGTGGAAGGTGGGGGTGGGGTGAGAGAGAAACATCGACGTGAGAGAGACGCATCGAGTGGCTGCCTCCCGCATGACCCCAACCGGAGCCAGGGATCAAACCTGCAACTGAGTTACATGCCCTTGATCGGGAATCGAACCCAAGACCCGAGGGTTGACGCTCTAATCATTGAGCCAAACTGGCCAAGGCAAGACCCTGCGTTTTCATTTGGCTCCAGGCCCCGGAAATTCTGTAGCTGGTCCTGCTTGTCACTGACTTGGTCTGTGCAAGTGGGTGTGACTGGGTAGAGTTTGACTAGATCCTAAGGTTATAGAAAACCACACAAAAGCTCACCAGAGAGAGAGTGTTCCTGTTTTTATGGAGAAAATACTAGTGTGTGTCTGACTAGAATGCCATGTCATTAATAGAATTTCTTGAAATTTTTAACAAGTTTCTACATATATGTGATATTGAATCTTTGGTTAACTCATTTAATTTTATCAAATCGATTCACTTTTTTTTTTTAAACCAAGAGTTTTGACACACAGTCATTTACTTCCATATTATCTTTTTCATGTTGTATATCTTACTTTTGTATTTTATCAAGTATAGTACATATTTTGGTAATTTTTTTTTTTTTTATCCTCACCCGAGGACATTTTTCCATTTTTTGTGTTCAGATAGAGTGGGAGGAAGAGAGAGAGAGAGAGAGAGAGAGAGAGAGAGAGGGAGAGGGAGAGGGAGAGGGAGAGAAACATTGATGTGAAAGGGACACGTCGAGTGGCCGCCTCCCGCACGACCAACCAGGGTCGGGGACAAACTGCAACCGAGGTACTTGCCCTTAGCGGGAACTGAACCCGGGTCTCTCTGGACTGCAGGCCGACGCTCTAACCACTGAGCCAAACTGGCCAGGGCTATTTTGGTAATATTTTTACAGTATAAACACTTGTTTTTATGAAGTATGAATTGTGTTTAAAACTATAACTCATGTTGGTTTTAAAATTTTTAAATGTTTTAATTTTAAAATATTATCCAATGGCTAGTTTTCTAATGTATTAGTATTTATTTGTAAATACTTATCTGTGCTGGTCAATCACATTTTTGTGTTTTTTTTTATCTTCACCCGAGGACATTTTTCCATTTCAGATAGAGTGGGAGGGAGAGAGAGAGAGAGAGAGAGAGAGAGAAACATCGACGTGAAAGGGACACATTGAGTGGCCACCTCCTGCACAACCCCAACCAGGGCTGGGGACGAATCGCAACAGAGGTACGTGTCCTTGACCGGAACCGAACCCGAGACTCATTGGTCTGCGGGCCGATGCTCTAACCACTGAGCCAGACCGGCCAGGGCTCAGTCATGTATTTTAATTGACCAGAAATAATCCTGTGCAGATTACTAATTTTCAGAAATAATAAAGTACATTTGATGTTAGAGATGAAAATATTCTGTACATATGAATGTCCTAGTGGGGAAAACTTATTTCTGAGAGGGAAATGAGAATTAATGCAAAATTAAAAAATATCTAGCAACCTTTATAATCTACTCAGCAGAACATAAAAAGTTCTGTGTGATTTTATTTATATTATACTTACATAATTGTCATGTTCAGGGTATTGAGAGATAAGAATGTCCAGAAAAGCCCTGGCCAGTTTGGCTCAGCAGTTAGAGCATTGGCCTGTGGACCAAAGAGTCATGGGTTCGATTCTGGTCAAGGACAGGTACCTCGGTTGTAGTTCAGTCCCCAGCCCTGGTCCGGGTCATTCAGGAGGCGGCCTGTCAATGTGTCTCTTTCACGTCAATGTTTCTCTCCCCCCCACACTCTGACAATAAATGGGAAAAAAGTATCCTCTGGTGAGGATTTAAAAAAAAAAAGAATGTCCAGAAAAAAGCAGGCAATACAATTTTTTTGAGGCAAGATGAAGGGGAAAAAAAATGCTAAAAAAAAGTTTTTTGTTTTTGTTTTATTTTGTTTTGTTAATCTTCACTTGAGGATATTTTTCCATTGTTTTTTTTGTTTTTTTTTATCCTCACCTGAGGGCATTTTTCCATTTTTTATTCAGATAGAGCGGGAGGGAGAGAGAGGAAGAGAGAGAGAAACATCAATGTGAAAGGGACACATCGAGTGGCTGCCTCCTGCATGACCCAATCAGGGCCGGAGACAAACTGCAACCGAGGTACGTGCCCTTGACCGGAATCGAACCCGGATCTCTCTGGACTGCAGGCCGACGCTCTAACCGCTGAGCCAAACTCACCAGGGCTCCATTGATTTTTAAACAGAGTGGAAGGAAGGGAGGGAGGGAGGGAGGGGGAGAGAGAGACACACACATCAATATGAGAGAGACACATCGATTGGTTGCCTCCTGCACAACACTGACCGGGGCCGAGGATTGAACCTGCAATCCAGGTACATGCCCTTGACCAGGAATGGAACCCTTGACCTTTTGGTCCGGCACAGGCCGACGATCTAACTGCTGAGCCAAACAGGCTGGGGCTAAACAAATGTTTTTTAAAACCTTTTTTCTGCCCTGGCCAGTTAGAGCATGGGCCTGCGGACTGGAGAATCCAGGGTTCGGTTCCGACTATGGGCACATACCTCGGTTGCAGTTCTTCCCCGGCCCTGATTGGAGTTGTGTGGGTGGCAACCACTCGATGTGTCTCTCTCACGTCGATGTTTCTCTCTCTCTCTTCCTCCCTCTCTCCTTGAAGATAAATGCAAAAAAGTCCTCAGGTGAGGATAAAAACAAAACAAAACACCTTTTTTCTTCCTGTATACATATCCACCAGAGAAATTGATACTTTGGTTTCAGAGTAATTATTTTGTGAGCCCGTTAAAAAGTGTTAACACTCAGCCCTGGCCGGTTTGGCTCAGCGGTTAGAGCGTCAGCCTGTGGTCTGGAGAGACCCGGGTTCGGTTCCCGCTAAGAGCATGTACCTCGGTTGCAGTTTGTCCCCGGCTCTGGTTGCTTGTGCGGGTGGCAGCCACTCGATGTGGCCCTTTCACGTTGATGTTTCTCTCTCTCTTCCTCTCTCTCCCTCCTACTCTATCTGAGCAAAGAATGGGAAAATTTCCTTGGGTGAGGATTAAAAAAAAAAAAAAAAAAGTGTTAACACTCATCCCTCACAGGGAACAAATTTATGGCCCCTTTGAACTGGGAACCTCAGTTATGCAATGTGGAGCCGTAGTGTCATTAATGGCTTTTTTGTTTTAGGTTTCTGTTTGTTGACCATTAATTAATTAATTAACCTTTTACTTAAAATTTTTTTTTTTAATTTATTTTTTTCCATCACTATTTATCCCCTCTGTGCCCTTTTCCACCCCACCCCCCCTTACCTTTTACTTTTACTTATGATAAGTAGAGAACATGTGTCATTTCCCTGGACTTTCCTCAAAAGAAGTGCTACTTTTTTTCCTCTCTTAAAGATGACTTGGGGCCCATGGGTGGGCATCTGCAAGGGCTTTTGTTTATTTGTTCACTTTTACTTTGTACAGATGTCCTCACACTCAAAAAGGTTGGTGATTTCTGGTTTAGGGGATTGTGAATAAAGCAGTCTTTGCTTTGTGTTGTGATTAGAATGGCTTGTGAGGTGGAGAATTCCAGTGAATGCCAAGTGGAAAAAAGGCTTGTCCAAGTGTCCCATTGGGTACCTCTTCACCTTTTTTGATGTTAATGCATACAAGTGACACAGCACAGTCCCCCACACTGGAGCAATGTGGTTATGTGAGAATGTCGCCATTTTGGATCTCAAGAATGGCCTAGTGGCCTTGGCTGAGGGATGATGCTTAACCTGTAGGAGGAACTTCAGCGTTAGTGATCCATGTTAGGAAGGAAACCTTTCTTCATGCCAAGAATTTGATGGACATGTAATGGCCAGAAGTCAGTTTTTCCTCTTTGAAAGGGCCCACGTTTCTCCAGCACTGTTGTACAGATCTGCTGGAATGTTGGCTTTGGAGTATTCAGAGTGAGTGTGAATGTAACTTGGGTAGAGATTAGAGAAAATACATGTCTCCTGCCCCAGAAGAGTTTACAGTTTGGGTTCAGCAATAATTATTTTGTGAGTCAATTTAAAAACTTTTTCCACATAGATGGATTTTCAAAATTTCTTTAAAAATGTTTGACACTGTCTGTTTTATGTGGTCACTTTTAAGTGACCAGAATCTGTTTTATGGACTAGCATCCGAATTAGCTGCTACGTGGGCTCGTGTAGGTTCATCTTGTCTGTTTAACCAAGTGGGATCAAGGATGGGAATGGGGACCACACCATCTCTTTCTGTCACTTGGAATGTTTGGGGTGAGGACACAATTGCAGCTGCAGGAATCATTTTATAAAGACCAGATCCAGTGGAATTGCTCCTGCTCTCGGGATGTGTCTTGCAGTGTAATGTTGATGGACTTTCGATCCTCGGGTTTCTCCTGCTGCTGATGTCGGGTCAGCTAACAGTCTGATCAGCCTTGTAGCAGCTGCGCTACATGTTCGTGTTGTTCGGGTGAAACAGAGCCCGAAGCCAGAGGAATACAATGTCTGGGCCTAAAAGGAAGGTGGAAAGAGCAAAAGGAATGAGAAAACTCGGAGGCTGAAGTTATAAAAAAGATGACAACTGTTTACTGTGTGTCAAGAGGACACTTTTCATTGTTCAGCAAATATTTACTGAGTGCTGTCTGTGTTAGGCATTGTTATAGTTGCTGGGCATGTGGCAGTGAACACAATAGACCAGGTCCTTGCTTTCTTGGAGCTTATATTGTGCTGGGGGAAGATGGACTGTAGACTGATAAATAAATGCCAGTTCAGGTAGTGCATTACATTACCTTTATCTTGCAAGATAAGTGATATTTATATAACCGCCTTCTAAATGGGGAAAGCAAAGCTCAGAGAGGTAACACAGCTGGAAATGGGTGCAGCTGGGATTGTGACCCAGAGTTCACCGAGTAGAAGACTTTGAGAGACGGGGCATGGAGCAGCCAGCTGTTCGCTTGGCCACTGTGTTTGGTCCCTTGTTAACTTTCAAGTGGAATGCTTTTCTTTTCTTTTTTTCCTTTTATTTATTTATAATCCTCACCCGAGGACATTTTTCCATTTATAATCAGATAGAGTGGGAGAGAGGGAGAGAGAAAGAGGGAGAAAGAGAAACATTGATATGAGAGAGAGACTTCAATTGGTTGTCTCTGGCACGACCCTACCAGGGCCGGGGACAAACCACAACCGAGGTACGTGCCCTTGACCGGAATCGAACCCACAACTCATTGGTCCTCAGGCTGACATTCTGTTGCTGAGCCAAACTGGCCAGGGCTGCTTCTCTTTTTTTGAAAAAAATTGCTCTAATATCAAATGTTGATGAAGTGTACAGAATAAGTCTTTAGCATTATAAGCTATTTATCATTCTAATTTGAAGTAATAATGTTAATATTTTGAATGTTACAGGCAACTCAAGAAAGTACTTTTGGTGACTGAGTGGGTTGTGCCTTTGGTTGCTAGCCCTCCTCACCAGCTGGCAGAACGTGGTTAGGCATGCTTAATGTTTTCCGTAGTATTGATCAGGCAAAAAGTATTGACGTCAATAATATTTGTTGCAGTGCATAAAACTCCTTGTCATGAAAAAAAAATGTAATCACTGGATTACACTGCAGAGTTATAAGGACCCGCTACCTTTCTTTCTCCCTAAGAAAATACGTTTTGCAGTCTGTTTCTAACGACTGTAAAACCTTTCTTTGTCACGGACCACATGGGGTTGGTGAGTAGGAAGGTGTGAGTGTCTTATGGTAAAGCAGCCAGGGCAGTAGGGCGTCAGAAGACGACCGTTGTGAAACTTGTGTATTTTGCTATTGTTGCTAGGACTTGGCCTGTGAAAGAATTTTGAGAGAGATATTGAACTAGAAAAATACTTATGGAAGAAGTAGGATAACTTGCCTTGTCTGCATTTCTTTCGAAGGGAATGGGAGCATGGCAGGCAACAGGGGGTAGCAGGGATGGCTGGCGAAATTAATACCAGCTAATATCACACGTCTCACCAAATTAGCCTGACCAAATAGAGCAGGCTAATTTTTAAGTTGATAATTTGGTATGGCCCAAGAATGATGTTATAAATATCCAAATGGACCTTGGCAGAAAAAGGGTTCACCACCCCTGGTAGGGAGAGAGAGGCACTAGAATGGAGCACCCCCTGCACGTGGTCTTACTGTCCTTTGGAGAAGAAATGTAGAGAAGTCAGGCTTTTTGTAACTTTGAATAAACATTTTTTGAGTTGGGTGAGTAATCTGGAACGTGAAGCAGAAAATGATTGGAAAACACATTGCAAAGGTGTCAGTGCTGCTCTAGTGTTGTCCCTTTCCACTGTGCCCTGTGCGTCCTGTGGCACCTCTCAGCTGGTTCGAGGGCTTGGTCCTGTGCTTGGTAGTGTGGGCCAGGGGCTGGGCTTGTTGAGCTGTTAGATTCGTGTGTGTTAAAGCAGCATGGACAGTTACAGGAGAGTGACCAGTTGTCTGTTCTTCTCTTCTGATGCCTCCCGGTTATGCCTTGCAATTCAAAGAAGACTCAGAGCCCTGGCAGGTTTGGCTCAGTGGTTGGAGTGTTGGCCTGACGACCAAAAAGTAGCGGGTTCAATTCCAGCAAAGGGCATATACCTTGGTTGCGGTTCGGTCCTTGGCCCTGGTCGGGTCGTGCGGGAGGCAACCAATTGATGTGTCTCTCTCACATCAATGTTTCTCTCTCTCCCTCCCTCCCACTCTATCTGAAGATAAATAGAAAAATATCCTCAGGTGAGGATTAAAAAAAAAAAGATTCAGAGTACTATAAACTCTATAATTAAATATACTTTAGGTTCACTATATTTTTATTTATTTATTTTTTCCCTTTATTGATATTAGAGAGAGAGAAAGTAAGTGAGAAGGAGAAAGAGATAGAAACATCGATGAGAGAGAACATCGATTGGCCACCTCCTGCACGACCCCACTGGGGATCGGGCCCATAACCTGGGCATGTGTCCTGACCGAGAATTGAACCAGCGACCTCTTGGTGCACGGATTGATGCTCAACCACTGAGCCACACTGACCGGACTAGGTTCACTATATTATGAGATAACAGTAAAAATTGGAAACAGAAGATAGAAACAAAATCTTTGTTCAAAATCTTACCATCCAAGGATACTTTTTTTTTTTACGTTAGGGTTTATTTTTTTCCAGGTTAAATCTTCTAACATGATCCAGACCCCCCTCACCCTGACCCCCCCTCAGAATCATAGATTTTTAGAACTTGAAAAGATTTTAGAACTCTTTGTAGCCTACCCTCTTAATTAAAAATTATTTTTTTCTGATTATATATTCAGTAGTATAGATTCACTGAGTTCTGTATGATTCATTATAAGAAGACTTCCAAAATCAAGAATAAAGGGAAAAGCAAGAATTACCTGTAATCCTGTTAACCAGAGGTAACTGCTGTTAATTTTTTGGCCTATTGCCTTCCCTTTTTTCCTCTGTATGAATATATTTGACATTACTGTTTCTTACTATCGTACCTCTGCTCTACTTGGAGCTCTCCGTCCCTGAACATTTTTTTTTTTTTTTTATCCTCACCCGAGGACATTTTCTCATTTTTTGTTCAGATAGAGTGGGAGGGAGAGAGAGGAAGAGAGAGAGAGAGAAACATCGATGTGAAAGTGACACATCGAGTGGTTGCCACCCGCACGACCAACCAGGGCCGGGGACAAACTGCAACCGAAGTACATGCCCTTAGCGGGAACCGAACCCGGGTCCCTCTGGACCGCAGGCCGACGCTCTAACTGCTGAGCCAAACCGGCCAGGGCTGAACATTTTTATTTTTTAAAATTTATTGATTTTAAGAGAGAGAGAAAGACACATACATGTGTGCGCGCGCGCGCGCACACACACACACACACACACACACCCCTATTTGTTGTTCCACTCGTTCACGCATTCATTGGTGGTTTCTTGTGTGTGCCCTGACGGGGCATTGAACCCGCAGACTCGGTATATAGGGACAATGCTCTAACTAACTGAGCTACCCAGCCATGGAGCCATGGCAGCATTTTCATTTTTAAAAATATCCTCACCCAAGGATGTGTTTTATTGATTTTGAGAGAGAGAGAGAGAGACATTGAGTGGTTGCCTCCCATATGTGCCCCAGCCAGGTATGTGCCCTGGTTTGAACCCTCAAACTAATTATGTGCCCTGCCTAGGAATTGACCTCGCAACCTTTTGGTGTATGGGACGACGCTCTAACCAACTGAGACATCTGGCCAGGGCCACATTTTCATTTTTATTTATTTCTTTTTAAATGTCTTTATTGTTTTGTGGGTTTTTTTTGTTTGTTTGTTTTTTGAGAGGAAGGGAGAGAGAGATAGAAACATGGATGTGAGGGAGAAACATGGATCAGCTGCCTCCCACATGTGCCCTGACTGGGAACTGAACCGGGACCTCTCAGTCCACGGGATGACATTCAATCCACTGAACCACACCGGCTGGACCACATTTTCTTTCCTTTTTTTTTTCTTAATCCTCACCTGAGGATATTTTTCCATTTATCTTCAGGTAGATTGGGGAGACAGAGATAAATCGATGTGAGAGAGACACATCGATTGGTTGCCTCCTGCACGACCCCGACCAGGGCCGGGGACCGAACTGCAACCGAGGTACCTGCCCTTGACCGGAATCAAACCCGAGACTCTTTGGTCTTTGGGGTGATACTCTAACTGCTGAGCCAAACTGGCTAGGGCCTCATTTTCATTTTTAAAGACGTAGCTGAAGTGTCACCTGTCCCTGGAACCTTCCCCTTTGACATCCCACATTCCTGCGGACCCCGCCCTGCTTTGGCTTCACTTCTACCCTTACCTATTGCATCAGAGCAGTCAGCTTCTGTGTCTGTTTCCCCTACTAGATTGACAGCAGAGACTGAGTCCATTCATTTATGTCCAAAGCCCATTTATCTCAGTGCCTGACACCTAGGGGCTTGGCTGAAGTTTGTTGAATCAATGAATAAATCATTAGGATCATATTGTGTGCAGTTTTTTATATTGCCTTTTCACTTCACATTGCATTCGAAGCATTTCCTTATCCTTTCAAATTAAAATATAATTTTTTAACGGCTACAGGTTTTTGTGTCATTAGGTGTACTGTGATTGATTTTGTTTTTCCCCACATGTAGGAAATTCAGGTAGGTGTCAGATTTTTTTTTGGTTCATTTGTTTGAATTTTTACTATTATACATGATTTTATGATGAATCTTTGATTTTCAGATGATTTTCCTAAGATTTCTAGAAGCAGTATTACTGGGTGGATCAAAGGGCGTGTCATCTTTAAGGCTTTGCCTAGAACATAGCCATATTGCTTTCCAGAAGAGGGGTAGGACGACTGCCTCAGTCAGTGTGACTGGCGTTTCTGATGTCACCTGTTTGTGCTCCACCATCACTTTCTGAAGATGTAGATGCCAGCATAGTGTAGCACATTTGGTGGGGCTGCAGCTGAGTTTTGGTTAGAATTAGGGTGAGAGAGGCCATGCGGAGAAGTGAAGGAAAAAATTGGAAGGCAAATAGAATGTAAATGGCGCACAGGTCAGAGTGTTGTTTTTCCTTGGTGTTAATTACACCACAGAATGACTATGTTTGATCTTTCATTTGCATTCTGTAAAAAAAATTTACTAATTTTTCTAATTTGATACTTATAGTTTTTGGTCTTTCTTTGAGAAATATTTTTTTGTCGTGCCAGTAATAATAACAATAATAATAGCTAATGTATTCAGCACTTAGGACCTTCTAACACTTTACAGGGATGATAACTATTTGACCCTGTGAAGTGAGGTATGATTACCATTTTCATTTTTTTTTTTTTTAATCCTCACCCAAGGACATTTTTGCATTCATCTTTAGATACAGTGGGAGGGAGAGAGGGAGGGAGGGAGAGAGAGAGAGGAAAAAACATCAACGTGAGAGAGACACATCGACAGGTTGCCACCCACACAACCCCAACTGGGGCCGGGGACAAACCGCAACCGAGGTACATGCGCTTAGCGGAAACCGAACCCGGGTCGGTCTCTCTGGTCTGCGAGCTGATGCTCTAACCGCTGAGCCAAACCGGCCAGGGCACCGTTTTCATTTTATCTGTAGACATTAAGTCACTTGCTCAGGGTCACACAGCCATTGTATGATGGTAGGTTGAGCCCTGATGCCATTGTACAGCAGGTATGTCCTCTGGTGTCCAGAGAACAGGAGTCACTGTATGCTAGCAGGAAGGAGCCTTAAGTAGCCCAGAGTTACCTAGGAATACCCATGGTGTGTGTCTTTCTCTTCTGTCCCCCTGCTGGCTATTAGGACTACTCTCCCCTCCCCCATTCCCTGTAGGTGGTGGTGTCTCAGCTTTTCTAAAGAAATAGAAGTGATCAGGCACTTCTTGCCTGTTCTTCTCACCTCACAGTTTACTTCATTCTCACCGAAGTCTTTCCATTTTCAGGGGATGAAGCCATCCTCTTCCTAATAAAAATAATCATTGTGGTCATGGTGTCCTGTGTTCTGTCCTGTCCTGCGCCTGGCTTTCTTGGTAATCATTTCAATCTTTGTCTTTCCTTCTCTTCTGCTTCCGATTCAGAAAATCTCCAGTTCATTCCGGTTGTAAAACAAGATGCCACCCCTGGTCCTGTACACCCCTCTGCCTGTCACCCTCTCCCCTTCCTCCTGCTCACAGACCAGACTCTTACATGATAGGCCTCTTATCCCACTCATTTTTCAGCCCCCCTCCTTCCCTGTGCTTTTTGGGGAGGCTTTTTCTTTATTTTTCGTTTGTTTGTTAATCGTCACCCTAGGATATTTTTTCCATTGATTTTTAGAGAGAGTGGAAGGGAGGGAAAGGGGAAGAGAGAGACACATCGATTGGTTGCCTCCTGCAAGCGCCCCGACTGGTGCCAGGGTCAAACCTGCAACCCAGCTACATGCCCTTGACTGGGAATCGAACCTGTGACCCTTCAGTGCATGGGCTGGTGCTCTAACCACTGTGCAACACTGGCTAGGACTAAAATTACGAGTTTTTAAAAGGTAACATGGATTTTAGGTCACAGAGCTGTGGTGTTCAGATCTGAATGTATTTATTTTGGGGTATATTTTGGGCTTAGATACAGGTATATTGTGAAATATACGTTTTAGATATGGCCAGTTATTTAAAAATAAAATAAAATCACAATAGTAATTAAAATAGGAAATATCTCTAGAAAACCATTCCAAAGGGTAAATATTGGAAAGCATTTTTCTTTATTTTGGGATTTAATTTTTTGAGTAGAAAAGTAAAATGTACCCTGGCCTGTTTGGCTCAGCGGTTAGAGTTTCAGCCCATGGACCAAAGGGTCTCAGGTTTGATTCCCGGTCAAGGGCCATACCTGGGTTGCAGGTTCAATCCTTGGCCCAGTTGGGGTCGTGTGGGAGGCAACCAATTAATGTATCTCTCTCGCATTGATGTTTCTCTCTGTCTCCCTCCTTCCCTTCCACTCTATCTAAAAATCAATGGAAAATATCGGATTAACAAAAAGAAAAGAAAAAAAAAAGTAAGTGCTTTTGTAGAATGACTGTTTACTAAATTGAAAACAATGCTGTTTAGATTTATTTCCCCCCACAAAGTGCTAAAAATAAGAGGAACAGTTTGGCCCATCCTGTCCTAGGTCAGCCTCGTGCCACCACAATGGCCCTTGCTGTCCTGAGCAGGAGCTGTTTTGAATCTATTTTTAGTTCATCAGTAACGTGAGCGTAGGAAATGCTACATCAGGATAGAACAGTTCTGGGGAAAGCCCCACTTTAATGTTGTCTGCGAATAAGAACTGAAACAGTCAAGGCAAGAAAAATTCCAGGAATGAGATTTCATTATTAGTGTATTTGGGTTGACTTGTGGTTTAGGACATAAGCTGAGGAATTGGAAGTTCCTTTTTTATGCTTTCTGGTGTTTTCTCTCTGTGACATCTGGGGAAACAATTTTTTTTAAAGAACTTTTGCTTAGCACAGCTCAGTGGTGTAGCACCAGGAGGTCGCCAGTTTGATTCCCGGTCAGGGCACATGCCCAGGTTGTGGGCCCAATCCCCAGTGGGGAGGATGCAGGAGGCGGCCAGTCTATGTTCTCTCTCATCGATGTTTCTGTCTCTCCTTTTTCCTTCCTCTCTAACATCAGTAAAGAAAAAAAAATTTTTAAATAAAGGACTTTTGCTTAATTGTACCAATTGTGTGTGCTTAGTGTAAAAAAGTAGAGTAAGCAAAGAGAAAAAAGTTTAATATTTTGATATGTTGGGGCTGTTTTTAGTTTGGGTCCCATGTGTTCTGTTTGTGATGAAAGTGAGGTCACATCTCTTAGTCCAGTTAACTAGACAGGTCTGTATGCCTATAGTTGCTCAGCCATTTTCTTGGGAGCCTCCTGTCCAGATATTCCCAGGATCCTCAGGTTGCTAAACCAGTTCAAAGTCACCACCATTGTAGAGAGTGGTCAGTCCACTGAAGGGCGTTGCTGCCATGGGCAGCCCAGAGCACTGCTCCATTCATGGCTGTTTCTTCTCTAACAGTAGGTCTTTAAGATGGGGAGTCAGGACAGGTCCTACCAATCGCCTCCTACCAGTTCATGTCTTTTTTTTTTAATATGTTTCCATTGATTTATTTATCTATTTTTTTTAGAGAGGAAGGGAGAGAGAGAAACATCAATATGAGAGAGAAACATTGATCTCCATCGGCTGCCTCCTGCACGCCCCCCACTGGGGATCAAGCCCACAACCCAGACACGTGCCCTGACTGGGAATCGAACCAGGACCTCTCTGTCCATGGGATGTCGCTCAATCCACTGAGCCACACCGGCCAGGCACCAGTTCATGTCTTGCATGGACCTGCCTTTGTTCCTTACTCCACTCTTTCCTCTCCCTTAATAGTCCCCAGTTTATTTCACAAAGTTTGAATCTTCATTCTTATTTTATTATTATTTTTTTTTATCCTCACCCGAGGACACTTTTTCATTTTTTGTTCAGATAGAGTGGGAGGGAGAGAGAGGAGAGAGAGAGAGAGAAACATCGACGTGAAAGGGACACATCGAGTGGCTGCCACCCGCACAACCAACCAGGGCCGGGGACAAACTGCAACCGAGGTACATGCCCTTAGCGGGAACCAAACCCGGGTCTCTCTGGACCGCAGGCCGACGCTCCAACCGCTGAGCCAAACCGGCCAGGGCTTCATTCTTATTTTAAACGTGTGTTATAGAGTGGTGGGGATAGGGGTTGGGAAATACCAGTGCGGTGAAGATCTTCCTTGGGAAACTTCCTTTCTTCCTTCAAGGCCATATTGCAATAAGTCAGGACATTTATTCTGTGTGTAAATCATTAAGAACATCTGAAGTTAACATCTCAGGCTGAACTTGGCCCCCAGAGTTAAACTGACTTCATGTTTTACCAAAAGATGATAGTTATTCCATAGACAGTAAACTTTATGTGCAATGCATTTTCCAGTAGTTTTCATTTCTTCTTTCATTTATGCAGCAGATATATACATGTATATTTTTTCCTTGATTGATTTTAGAGAGAGAGGAAGGGAGAGGGAGAGAGAGATAGAAACATCGATGAGAGAGAACATTGATTGGCCTCCTCCTGCATGCCCCCCACTGGGGATCAGGCCCACAACCTGGGCATATGCCCTGACTGGGGATCGAGCAGGCGACCTCTTGGTGCATGGGTCAACGCTCAACCACTGAGCCACACCGGCCAGGTATGCAGCAGATATTTAAAGAGCACCTACTATGTGCCAGGCACTGCGCTATTCTAGGCACTGACGGGACATCAGAGAACAAAACTAAGAGAAGTCCTTGCCTTAAGAAACTTCGAGTAGGGGGGTGGTGAGTAAACATTGCACAGAGAACATCACATAAGTAGTAGAGCCATGAAGGCAGGAGCTGTGAAGTAGAGAACAGGGTGGTGGTTTTCTCACAACTCCGAGAAAGTGCATTTTATCCCCGTGGTACAGATGCGGAACTGAAGCTCAGAGTTGTTAAGCGACTTGCCGCGAAGCTACCTGGGTAGTAAGTAGTAAAGGCTGAATTTGACTTGGAACTCACGTGTGGGCTCCTAAATTTAGCTGCCTCTAAGGTAATGAAACTTAATGCCTAGCAAATTCCCAGATGCTGGTTTCCATGAAAATGTAGTCTCTCTTTACGAGATGTTCTGTTGTATTGGTGTGTATACATGAACACATTTTAAAATATTAAAATGCTGCCCTAATTTCAAAATATATCCTAAATTGACCATGATCTTCACAGCTACCCGCCCTAGTCCAAGTCATCACCCGTCCTCTCCTAGACTTGCAGTAGCCTCCTAAGTAATCTCTGCCGACTCCCCTACAATTACACTCCACAGCAGCCAAAACAAAAACTATAAAATGTAAGTGAAATCATGTTCTGATCAAAACTCTTCGGTGGCTTCCCAGAACCAGAGCTCTTACAGTGGCCTTGGAGGTCCCTTCTCATCCTCTGAACTCATCTGCTCTTTCTGCCCTTGCTCATTTTGCTCTAAACGCACTGGTCTTCCTGACCTTGAACATGCCCAGCACAGTCCCGCCGCACTTCCCAGGTTCCCACATGGCTTGCTTTCTTGCTTCCTTGGTGTTTCCAGACACCCCTTCACCAGAGAGGCTTTTCAGTCTACCTCATATAGAAATTGTGGTGCCCTCGCCCCAGCATGCTCTGCTGTCCCTCCCCTACTCTGTTTTTCTCTAATGGTGCTTATAACCACCTGGCATTGTTTTTGTTCACTGGGCTGTTGTCCTTTGGCCTCCTCTCGAATGTGAGCTCCATGGGAGCAGAACTGTCGCGTTGACTGTGGTGCTCGTTGAACATGTGTTGAACATGTGGGTATCTGAAGAGGAGTCAGTATGAGAAGTCGGAAGTGCCGCCCGGGCTTTGACTATTCAGTTAAACACTCTCGTGTGTGGTTTCAATCCTTTGCCTCCCTCAACTCCATGTATGAATTTCTCCCGTTGTTCAGCCTGTGCACAGCTGTTACGAGCTGGCACTGTGCTCAGAGCCGGAGCTACCACAGTGAGCAGGTAGACCTGGTTTTCTCATGGAGCTTCCATTCCACTAGGGAAGCAGGCAGTAAGTAGGCCAGTGAGTAAGAAACGATCTTTACAGACCACGAGGAGTGCTCGAAGGATGTGACTAGAGGCCCATAAAATCAAATGAGTGTGGCAAAGAGGGCCGTGCTAGAGATGATGGCCAGGGAAGTCCTCCCGGAGGTGACATGTAAGCTGAGAATGGAGGGAAGGCAAACAACCAGCCGGCCAAGAATCAGAGAAAGTGCTCCTAGGCAGCTAAAGGAATTGCAGGTGGCCAGAGATAAGATAGAGCTTAAGATGTTTTAGGCATTGCTGGAGGGCCAGTGTGTGTGGCGGCCATCTGGGTGGGGCACAGGGAGCCAGCGGCTGTGGAGGGCGAGGTGAGGACTTTTATTCCAGGTGCAGTGCAAAGCCATTGAAGGTTTGAACAGGGGAGAGTGATTTGTATGTTGAAAGAATTCCTGTGATTGCTGTGTGGAGAATGGATTGTAGGAGGAACTATAACATGCTTTCTTTTTTTTCCCTTTATTGATTTTTTTTTAGAGAGAGGAAGGGAGAGAGAGATAGAAACATCGATGAGAGAGAACATTGATTGGCTGCCACCTGCATGCTCTCCACTGGGGATCGGGCCCACAATCTGGGCATGTGTCCTGACCGGGAATGGAACTGGTGACCTCCTGGTGCATGGGTCGACGCTCAACCACTGAGCCACACCAGCCCGGACTAACATGCTTTCTTTTTATTTTATTTTTTTATCCTCACCCGAGGACATTTTTCCATTTTTTTCAGGTAGAGTGGGGGCGTGGGGGAGAGAGAGAGAAAGAAACATCGACGTGAAAGGGACATATCAAGTGGCTGCCCCCTGCACGACCCCAGAATCTAACCTGCGATTTATTGGTCCTCAGGCTGGTGCTCCAACCACTGAGCCACACCGGCCAGGGCATAACATACTTTCTTATCTCTTAGGATTTTATTCTATTCTTAGATTTAAAAAATCTTGCCTGGCCGGTGTGGCTCAGTGGTTGAGCATCGACCCATGCACCAAGAGGTCTCCAGTCCAATTCCCAGTCAGGGCACATGCCCGGGTTGTGGGCCAAATCCCCAGTGGGGGACATGCAGGAGGCGGCCAGTCGATGTTCTCTCTCATCGATGTTTCTATCTCTCTCTCCCTCTTCCTTCCTCTCTCTCTAAAATCAATAAAGAAAAAAAGTAAAAAAAATTCGCCCCAGCCCTCGGCAACCGCTATTTTGCTCTCTGTCTCTGAATTCCACTGGTCTAGGCTCCTCATGTAGGTGGAATCACAGTGTTTGTCTTTTTGTGACTGGCTTCTTTCACTCAGCAAATGTCCTCCGAGTTTACCATGTGGTAGTGTATGTCAGAATTTTTGTCCTTTTTAAGGCTGAATAATTTTCCATTGTATGGATAATATCACATTTTATTTTATTATTATTTTTTAAATCTTCAACCGAGGATGTTTTTTCCAACTGGTTTTTAGATAGAGTGGGAGGGAGGGAGGGAAGGAGAGAGAAACATCCATTCGTTGCCTCCCTCACGACCCCGACTGGGGCTGGAGATCAAACCTGCAACCCAGGTACATGCCCTTGGCCAGGAATCGAACCTTTGACCCTTTGGTGTGAGGGCCAACGCTCTAAGCAATGAGCCAAACCGGTCAGGGCTCATTGTGGTTTTGATTTGCATTTCAGAAATCTAAAACTTAGAAAGTGTTTGAAGAAAGGAATATGGAGCCTCTGTCTTCACCAGGCCAGAGTGGACACAGTTGGATCCTTTAGGAAGCCTCTGCAGAAGTCCTGGTGAGGGAGGGTGGTGGCTGGACAGGTTGGTGGCCGAGGAGCTGAGAAAAGAGGTGGACTCAGGTTTAAGGAACAGGACTTGGTGATACATGGTCTGTGTTTAGACGAAGGGATTGAGGAAGCAGTGAACACAGACCCTGGGTCTCTGCCCTGAGCAGTCGGGTTGAGAAAAGGTTGGGGGTGAGAGTTTCTGGCCTACTTCCCTCACCCTCCACCCCAGTTAAGTGTTCATGAGAAGTACTTCATTGCTTTCTTTCAGTACGATTTTCATCACAGTACCAGTTAACCTTGGATGATTTGTGATGCCTTTCACGTTTTCCCTTCTCTGTTCAGTGTAGGTCAGTGAGCACTGAGCTCCCGTTACAGGCCAGGGGCCGTGCTAGACCTCAGGGGGGGTCCAGATGAGAAGGAGAGGCAGCCTGGTGGGGAGCAGTGGTCCCCGCAGGCCTTGGGGTCAGGATTCCCGTACACTGTTACACAATGTTGAGGCTCCCAAAGAGCTTTTGTTCAGGTGGGTTTTTTTGTTTTGTTTTTTTATCCTCACCCGAGGATATTTTTTCATTTTTTGTTCAGATAGAGTGGGAGGGAGAGAGAGGAAGAGAGAGAGATAGAGAGAGAGAGAGAGAGAGAGAGAGAGAGAGAGAGAGAGAGAGAGAGAAACATCGACGTGAAAGGGACACATCGAATGGCCGCCACCTGCACGACCAACCGCAACCGAGGTACATGCCCCTAGCGGGAACCGAACCCGGGTCTCTCTGGACCGCAGTCCAACGCTCTAACCGCTGAGCCAAACCGGCCAGGGCGGGTTTTATCTGTTGATATTTACCACATTAGAAATGAAAGCTGAGAAACTTAAAAAAATTACCAATTCTTTAAAAAAATAATAAAAGCTATTGTTTGCAAATATAAAGTTTTTAATGAAAATAGCTACATTTCCCAAAACAAATTTAATGAGTGACATTGTTTTTGCTCTTTCAAATCTTTTTAATGTCTGACTTTATAGAAGACAGCTGGATTCACATATTAACTTCTTTATTTAAAGAAGTTGCAACATCACGTGTCATTTGGCCTCTGGAAAACTCCATTGGACACTTGTGAGAGAATGAGGTGAAAAGGAAAATGTCTTAGTGTTATTATAAAAATAGTTTGGCTTCACAAAACCTCTGAAAGGCTTCTTGGAAGCCCCCAGAGGGCCCCAGACTGTTGGTTTAGGGGTAAGAACACAGATACCGGAGCCAGATTACGTGAGTTCAAATCCATCCCAGCTCTGCCAGTGACTCATTAGGCAAGGTATCTAACCTTTCTGTGCCTCAGTTTGCTCATATATAAAATGGACATAGCCCAGCCGGTGTAACTCAGTGGTTGAGCGTCGACCCATGCACCAAGAGGTTGCTGGTTCAATTCCTGGTCAGGGCACATGCCCAGGTTGTAGGCCTAATCCCCAGTGGCGGGGGGCGCATGCAGGAGGCGGCCAGTCGATGTTCTCGCTCATGGATGTTTCTATCTCTCTCCCTCTCTCTTCCTCTGTCTCTAAAATCAATAAAGAAAAAATATTTAAAAAATTAAAAATTAAAAAACATAATATGGATATAATAGAAGTACCTATCCCAGTGGTTATGATGAAGATTAAGTAAGTATGTATTTGTAAAGTTCTTAGAATATTGCTAGAAGATGGTTAAGTGCTACATCAGTGTTTCTGAAGTAAATACAACCCAACCTTTCCCTTTCCTTCAATGGGTTTAATCTAGTTAAGTAGATAAAAAAACCAAACAACTTCAGGGATTTGTAGAAGTTCATTGATAGCTGTATTTGCAGGGACACAAGTAGGGGCTTCTGAACTTGGGGGTCAAGAATCAGGATGTTCTTGGTTGTCTGAACAATAAAAGGAGCAGATTTTCTGCAATGTTAGAATGACAGACAGCTTCTTAGTTCAGATGAGGTCCTTCCCTGTTAGCATTTGTCATAATTTAATTCGTCATCTTCCTTATTCATAATGGAAAGCCTGTGAGCAGCCTGGTTGGTTTGCTTCTGTGATGCCTGCTTGGATGTCCTCTGGCCTGGGACAGACAGCCTGGGGTCAGTGAGGGTTTATTGACTGGTTATGAATTTAATGCCTCTCAAAATGTGCAGGAAACAGTTCTTTGATCTACTGGGATTTTGTGGACATATCTGTAATAACTTCAAAACTCTGGAAGATTAGTATAAAGAAGAAGTTGTAGATTATATTTTTATTGAAATTAAGAAAAACCTAATCATTCTGCTCTTGAAAGTGATAGTAAAATTTGTGCTTTAGCATAACTCGTGTTATTTTCTGTCATTATTTTAGTGAATTAAATTGGATATTTATTTTTAATCTCACCTATTTAAAATGGCCAAGTTATGTAGTTTTATTAAAATAGCAACAAGCTTGAGTGTGTTTAAAAGTGTGGTATGCTAATTGTAAATTCACAGTATCAGTCAAGAAAGTGTGATAAACAGAGATAAGATGATTAAGGCGATTGAGATGCAGTTTTTATTTATTCATTTTTGTCTGTGTTAAAAATGTGTTTATTCTACCTGCACATCTAATTTAAAATTTGGTTTGGGTAGAATTTAGGATTTAAAATAATATTTAAGATGCAGTTTTTAAAAAGTGAGATGGTGGCTTGCAAAAATACTAGAGCGCCGAGTTATTACTTGTCTCAGATGGGTACTTTCTTCGCAAGGCATATTTAGTTGTTCAGCTCTAGTATGGTATTTGATCGCGTGGGTGTTCTCGGGCAGACTTATTTCTGCTGTGGACTTACAGTGTGCCCTTTCCCTCCCTAGATCCGACGGAGGCGCCTCGCTCGACTTGCTGGTGGACAGACCTCCCAGCCGACCACCCCGCTTACCTCTCCCCAAAGAGAGAACCCTCCGGGGCCTCCTCTAGCAGCGTCAGCCCCAGGCCCCTCCCAGAGTCTTGGTCTCAATGTCCACAACATGACCCCAGCTACCTCCCCAATAGGTGCATCAGGTAAGCTTTCTCTTCATACCGGGGGTATGTTTATAATTCTAACCGTAGCATTTTATTAGCTTACAGTTGTGACATGTCCACAACAGGGTAAAATAAGTTGAACAGCAATTTTTTAAAATCCTGCAGCCAGGCCCTGGCTGGTTTGCTTCAGTGGTTAGAGCATCAGCCCCTGGACCAATGAGTCGCAGGTTCGATTCCGGTCAAGGGCACGTACCTCGGTTGTGGTTCGTCCCGGCCCTGGTTGGGGTCATGTGGGAGGCAACCAGTCGATGTGTCCCTCTCACCTCGATGTTTCTCTCTCCCTCTCTTCCTCTCTCTCCCTCCCTTCCACTCTGAAGATAAACAGAAAAATATCCTCAGGTGAGGATTAAATAAATAAATCCTGTAGTCAGTCATTTCAAATTTAAGATCATTACAGCGTGCTTTGTTAATGTCTATTCATTATGATAGTGATCTGTTAAGACTCCTTGTTTTCCTTTCCATAGCTTATCTTTTTTTTCCAAAGAGGGTCAGGTCTTAGCTTTGATGGCAAAGTGATTGAGACTAAATTTGGTTCTGCTGATGTGATGAATTTGGTTGATGCTTTTTTTTTTTAAGATAAAATAATCTGAAAACGCAGGATTGAAGTAATGGTCAAAGTAACAAGCCTCTAATTACGGATTTCCTTGTTTTCATTCTGCATTGGTGTAGAATTCTTTCTCTGAATTTTCAGGATATAGAAGTTTGCCTAGTATGATGTTTTAGGACTGTCTCATTAACAATTATTTAACTATCATAAAGGTTTATTTCTTTTTTTTTTTTATCCTCACCTGAGGACATTTTTCCATTTTTTTGTTCGGATAGAGTGGGAGAGAGAGGAAGAGAGAGAGAGAGAGAGAGAGAGAAACATTGATGTGAAAGGGACACATCGAGTGGCTGCCTCCTGCACGACCCAACCAGGGCTGGGGACAAACTGCAACCGAGGTACATGCCCTTAGCAGGAAACGAACCTGGGTCTCTCTGGACCGTGGGCCAATGCTCTAACCGCTGAGTCAAACTGGCCAGGGCAAAGGTTTATTTCTTTATAATTAATGAGTTCATGGTTGATATCTAGGATTATCTTTGTTGGGAAACGATGATATTGGCTCATACTGTATATTTGAAAATATCTGCCCTTTCTCTAAATGAACATTTCTATCAAACATAATAATTATAACAATTATTATAATTACTTAAGATTCTAATTATGAAAAAGCAGGTGCTAAGAGACCTGTATTAGTCATCATTTCATGTAATAATGGAACATGTAGTTTTTAGTTCCACAGTCATTTAATATGTTCTCCCTTCGTCCCCTCCAAATAACCTGTCCTGATCTAGGCTAACTTGTCAATTAAAAGTGTTTACAACCCTGGCTGGTTTGGCTCAGCGTTTGAGCATCGGCCCGCAGACCAATGAGTTGCGGGTTCGATTCCGTTCAAGGGCACGTACCTCGGTTGCGGTTTGTCCCTGGCCCTGGTTGGGTTGTGCGGCAGACAGCCAGTCGATGAGGCTCTATCACATCGATGTTTCTCTATGTCTCTCTCCCTCCCTCCCTCCCACTCTTATCTGATACTAAGAAAAATACCCTCAGGTGAGGAATTAAAAAAAATTGTTTACAGAGTTTCTGTTGCTGTAACTCTTGTTAGACATCATTGTAGCCTGCTCCTTATGGAAATATAAATGCTTATACATAATTCTATTAATTATAAAAGTGAGAGCAGTTCAGGCCAAAACATCAGTAATAAACAGTGCCTTTGCCTGACATGTCTCCTCTGTGCACCTTTGAGAAGCTGTGCTGGTCCCCTGGTGCGGGAAGGGTTCGGGATTCCAGTTGTGTTTTTCACCTTTTCCTTGGAAACAGTGCTGTTTGTGTTACCATGGTCGGACCCCCCCCTGGGATACTAGAAAGTGTCCAGGGAGAGCTGGTTTGATGGGGAGTCTCACTTCGTCAGCAAAAGGTCAGGGAGGAGACCCAGCACTCTGTGTGCTCCTGGCAAGCCCCCCAACACTCCTGGTCGCAGCACAATGTCTCTTTGGACCCACCAGCAGTAACCCCAGCATCCCCCTATGCATTGAAACAAAGTCAGAAACAAGCCCAGAACCATGCTATCTGTCTCATTTCAGATTCATGATCACAAACTCAAGCAGACCCTTAACAGTGGTAGGCAATTATACCATATTTCCTGGTTTTCTCTCCCACTCTGCTAATTATCCCATACCTTCTTCCGCCTGCAGCCTCATTCTCTATGTACACTCTTAGCTGATGGCCCACCTTCCTATTTATGGAGAAAAGAGATGCGGGTGAAGGGACCTCCTGACACTCCCATCATTGCATCCCCTCCCTACCTGCGTGTGTGGCCAGTTCTTGCTATGCTTGCACTGTCCCCACCCTTGTCACAGGCCTACCCTAGATCCTAGCTCCTCTCACCTGCTCAGAGCCGTTGCCCCGGCAGTCCCGTTTCTCCTGCTTCGTCAGGTTTTCCAGCTCAAGTGGAAAAAAAAATTTTTTTTTTTAATTCTTACCCGAGGATATTTTTCCATTTATCTTCAGATAGAGTGGGAGGTGGGAAGAGAGAGAGGGAGAGAAACATCAACGTGAGAGAGATAAATCTATTGGTTGCCTCCTGCACTACCTCAACCAGGGCCAGGAACCGAACTGCAACCCAGGTATGCGTCCTTGACCGGAATTGAACCCACGACTCTTTGGTCTGCAGGCTGACACTGTAACTGCTGAGCCAAACCGGCCAGGACTTTTTTTCCTAACTGTTTCAAAAATGTATGTTTTTACTGATTTCAGAGAGAGGAAGGGAGAGGGAGAGAGAGATAGAAACATCGATGATAAAGAAACATCGGTTGGCGGCTTCCTGTACACTTCCTACTGGGGATCGAGCCCATAACCTGGGCATGTGTCCTGACTGGAAATCGAACTAGTGGCCTCCTGGTGCATGGGACATTTGTCAACCAACTGAACCACATCGGCTGGGCAAAATTTTATTTTTTTTAATAGCCATTATACATGCTTTTCCTTCTTGCATCATAGGAATAAATAAAAAGGAACTCTTGTCCTGGCTGGGTTGCTCAGTAGATTGGAGCATCATCCCATACACCAAAAGGTTGCGGGTTTGACTCCCGGTCAGGGCACATACCTAGGTTCTGGGTTCAGTCCCCGGTCAGGCACGTACTGGAGGCAAACTGATCACGGGAGGCAATGAAAGGAACTCTTGATCTCATTTCCCCTGCTGGCTTCCACCCACATCTCCGTACCCGTTCACAACAGAACTTCTGGAAGGAGTTGCCTGTGCTTACTCCCCTCCCTCTGTCCTTACACCCTCTGCTGCATTGACCCCCATCAGGTGAGGCCTCTCGTGGTCTGAGTCACCGTCAGGCCTGACCTGTCAGCTTCACTTGACATGGCTGTGTCCCTCTTTCCCTTGAAACACTTTTTTCTTTTGTCTTCCAGAATACCACCCTCTCCTGGTTTTCCTCCTGTCTCTGTCTGTTCCTTCTTAGTTCTCTGTCTGGTTCTTCATTTCCCTGAGTTCTGAATGTTAGGGTGCCAGGGCTCAACAGTTAGCCTCTCATCCTCTCCTGTGTGTATTCTCTTATTGCTTTATCTGGTTTCTTGGCTTTAATTACTGTCTCTAATCTGATGACTCCTGCGTTTGTCTCTTCAGCTCAGACCTGTTCCTTGAGCCTCAGACTCAAACATCGTCTAATACGCATCTCACTGTTAATGTGTCCACAGTTGAGCTCTGATGTTTCCTCACGTCATCCTTTCTTAGGTCCTAATAAATGACAACTCTTTTTTTTTTCTAGTTGCTTAAGCCTAAAACAGTGTCTCCTCTGTTTACCTCATATTCTAGTTTGGGGTCATGAAACTTTCTGTGAAGGGCCAGATAGTAGGTAGTTTTGGCTTTGGAGGCTATATGGTCTCTGCCACAGCTGTTCTTCTCTGCCCTGTGCCACAAAAGCAGCCAGAGACGACTGCTTAAATGAAGGAGCATGGCTGTGTTCGAATAAAGCTTTATTTACAAAAACAGGTAGTGGGTCAGATGGGGCCCGTTGCCTAGCTTGCTGGCCCCTGCTCTAGGTCTGTCAGCAAAGTAACCTGACTAGATTCTCACCACCTCACCCCAACTGTCCAGCTGCCACCTAGGTCCACGGCACCGGCAGATCTTGCCTGGATTGCCAGGCCCACCCTGGCTTCTCTGCAGTCTGTTCTCAGTGTGGAGCCAGTGGGTCCCAATGAAGTCCAGATTCTGTTTCTCACATAGCCACCACTGTTCACAGTCACAAACAGGTAGAGATTATTAGCCATGTTCTTGGCAGGTTGCAGTAACAAATTTGCATGAATTTATTAAATAAACAAGTTTAAACAGAACAAAACAGAAAACAAACCCCTCATAAGACAGGTCACGTCAGTTCTCTGTTTGAAACCCCCACTTGCTCCCTGCCTTCCCCGGAGTGAGTGTCTGTTGTCACCAGGACCAGCGCTGAGTGTGACCTGGCCTTCCTGTCACTTCACCTCCTTTCAGCACTCTTACTCCCTTTGCTTCGGCCATGCCGGCTTCCCTGCTGTTCTGGAACTTTCCAGGCATGGTCCCTATTTGGGGCCTTTATATTTGCTGTTTCTATGCCTAGACTGCTCTTGCCCTAAAATCCACAAGCTTTTATGCTTAACTTCCTGGATGTTTTATCAGTTTCTCAGTAACACCTTCTGTGGCTGCCCTGCCTAGAAGCACAGCCTCTGTCTGACATGGGTACTTCTTGGGCTGTTATCGCCCGCGGGTGTTGCACATACCTTATCTGCACGTCCTGTTTTCTCTGCCTCCCCTCCTAGAGTGTAAGTTCCACGGGGCAGGGACTTGTGTCCACTTTATTCTCTGCTCTGTCCCCAGCGCCTTTCACAGCACCTGACACATGATGGGCGCTGAATAAAGATCTGTTGAATTAATAAATCAGTCATGAGAGAAAATGACCAAAACTACATAAGACTGTGTAGCTTAAAGAAAAGAAATCTTGCCCTGGCCGGTTTGGCTCAGCGGTTAGAGCGTCGGCCTGCGGTCCATAGAGACCCGGGTTTGGTTCCTGCTGGGGGCGCGTGCCTCGGTTGCAATTTGTCCCCGGCCCTGGTTGGTCGTGCGGGAGGCAGCCACTCGATGTGTCCCTTTCACGTCGATGTTTCTCTCTCTCTCTCTCTCTCTCTCTCTCTCTCTCTCTCTCTCTCTCTCTCTCTCTCTTCCTCTCTCTCCTTCCCACTCTATCTGAACAAAAAATGGAAAAATGTACTGGTGAGGATAAAATAAAGAAAAAGAAAAAAAAGAAAAGAAATCTCAAGAGGATCGGACAGCTTTCCATGAAAAAATGGGAGAAGCTGCCATGAGGAAGGTGGTGGCTTCTGCTTGGTTTCTGTGGTCATCCATAGTAGGTGTAGGGCCGGCGGGTAGATTTATCATCCGCTGAATGTGAAGGAGAGACCAGACTTCTGTTCCAGAATCAAGACGTGGGTTCTGACAGACACAGCTGCTACCGAGGCAGGAGTCCCTCGTCCAGGAGTGGCGGTCCCTGCAGGCATCTCAGTCGGACTGCTCTGGGGTACACGGGGCTGCAGCAGGGCTGGGAGGCTGAGTGAGTCCTGCGAGTTGTTTCCTCCCCTGTGGCCAGCTTCTTGCTATGCCATCTGCTTCGGTTTAGGTTTAGTTTCCTAGGACTACCCCAACAAAATGACACAGACTCGGTGGCTTACGTCAGCAGAAGTGTCTTCTTCTCTCACAGCTCTGGGGGCCCCAAGTCCGAAGACATGGTGTCAGCAGGGCTGTGCTCCCTCTGAAGGCCCTAAAGGAGGTTCCTTGTCTCTTCCAGCTTCTGTTGGTTGCTGCCATCCTTGCTGGGTCTTGGCTGGTGATGGCATCACTCCGATTTCTGCCTCCGACTTCTCATGGCCAAGCATCACTTCTGTGTATCTGTGTCCAAGGTTTCCTCCTTTTATAAGGACACCAGTTACTGGATTATAGGCCACTCTAATCCAGTATGACTTCATCTTAACTGAATTACATCTGCAAAGACCCTATTTCCCAGTAGGAATATCATTTTTTTGTGTTTGTTATTTTATTTAATCTCCATCCCCTCCTCTCTTTAGAACATAAGTTTGGAGCAGGGAGCTTGTCAGTATTATTTGTTTCCTTGTCCCCAGAACCATGTTAGCACATAGCAGGTACTCTGTTTGTTTGTTTTTTGTTTTTAAATCCTCACCTGAGGATATTTTTCCATCTACAGACAGAGTGAGGCAGAGGGATGGAGAGAGAGAAACATCAATGTGAGAGAGACACATCTACTGGCTGCCTCCAGCATGACCCCAACCAGGGCTGGGGACCAAACTGCATCTGAGGTACGTGCCCTTGACTGGAATTGAACCCGCAACTCATTTTTTTATTTTTTAAAACTTATCTTTATTGTTGAATGTAGTACAGATGTTCCTCCTTTTTCCCCTATTGACCCCCTCTTCACTGCTCCCACCCCCCTCCTGCCTTTCCCCACACTGTTGTCTGTGTCCATTGGTTATGCAAATATGCATATAAGTTCTTTGGTTTATTTCTTCCCACCTCCCCACCCCCCAACCCCTCTTCCCTTTGAGGTTGGTCAGTCTAACAACCAATTTGTACTTCTTAATCCCTTCACCTTTTTCACCCATTCCCCCAAACCCCCTCTCATCTGGCAACCAACAAAATTTCTCTGTATTTATGAGAATGTTTCTGTTCTGCTTGTTCATTTTGTTTGTAGATTCAATTGTCGATAGATATGTATTCATTGCCATTTTGTTTGTTCATATTTTTATCTTTTTCTTCAAGAAGACCCTTCAACATTTCATATAATAATGGTTTGGTGATGATGAACTCCTTTAGCTTTTCCTTATCTGGGAAACGCTTATATATGGCCATCGATTCTAAATGACAACTTTGCAGGATAGAGTAATCTTGGTTGTAGGTTTTTGCTTTTCATCACTCTGAATATTTTTTCCACTCCCTTCTGGCCTGCAAAGTTTCTTTTGAGAAATCAGCTGACAGTCTTATGGGAACTCCCTTGTAGGTAACTAACTGCTTTTCTTTTGCTGCTTTTAAGATTCTCTCTTTGTCTTGAACCTTTTGCATTTTGATGATGATGTGTCTTGGTGTGGGCCTCTTGGGGTTCATCTTGTTTGGCACTCTCTGTGCTTCTTGGACTTGTATGTCTGTTTTCTTTCACCAGGTTAGGGAAGTTTTCTGCCATTATTATTTCAAATAGGTTTTCGATTTCTTGTTCTCTTCTCCTTCTGGCACCCCCAAGATGCGAATGTTGGCACTCTTGAAGTTGTCCCAGAGGCTCCTTACACTATCCTCATTTTTTTGGATTCTTTTTTCTTTTTGCTGTTCTGATTGGGTGTTTTTTGCTTCCTTATATTCCAAATCGATGGTTTGCTTCTTGGCTTTACTTACTCTACTATTGAATCTGTGTAAATTATTCTTTATTTCAGTTAGTGTCTCCTTCATTTCTGACTGTGCATCTTTCATTTCTGATTGGTCCTTTTTTATGCTCTTGAGGCCCTCACTAAGTTCACTGAGGTTCTTAATAAGTTCATTGAGGTTCTCACTAAGTCCATTGAGCATCCTTATAAGCAGTGTTTTGAACTCAGCATCTGTTAGGTTGCTTATCTCCATTTCGCTTAGTTCTTTTCCTGGAGTTTTGTTCTGTTCTTTCATTTGGGACCTGTTTCTTTGTCTCCTCATTTTGGCTGCCTCCCTGTGTTTGTTTCTATGTATTACTTAGCGAGAGGTATGGGACTAGCTGAGACCAGATGCTGCTTGTTGAACGAATTTAGGAAAAGCTGAAGCAGGATCCAAGACAGGCCAATCCTATGGTAAAGCAACTGGCAACAGCTTGGGTGGGCCTGAAAGTTGGGTGGGGCAGGGCCTCAGGGAATCACCAGGGAGGGGCAGACAGTGTGAGCCAGGTTGCTGGAGTCCCAGATATGGCGTCTGTCTGCCGTCCCAGGGAAGGGCTCACCAAAGGAACAAAGGCCTCTGATAGCACGTCTGTCCAGGAGAAAGCTGTCTCTCCAGCCCTCGCTCCAATGCCAAACAACTCAGTTCTTCCCATATGACTCTGGTGCCTTTCAAGCTGCCTCCCCCATGCTGGAGCCTGGAGGGAGCGAGTCCCAGTAAGTCCGTGCGTGGGCCCTTTAAGAGGAGCTGCTGGGGGCTCCAGCCGTCTCAGCCTCAGTTCCCGCTGGTTTTTCCAGCCAGAAGTGATGGGGATTCTCTTCCTGGCACTGGAACCCTGAGCTAGGCGCCTGGTGTGGGACGGGGACCCCTCACTCCTCAGGGAGGACCTTCCCAGCCGAGGTATCCTCCTGATTTTTATTTGCCACACGTGGGTGTGGGACTAGCCCCTCGCGCCTCCACCCCTCCTAACAGTCTCGATGCAACTTCTTCTTTAATTTCGTAGTTGTAGGACTTCCTTTCAGCTTGATTTCAGACGGTTTTGAATAATGGTTGTTCTGTAGTTTAGTTGTAACTTTGATGTGGTTGTGGGAGGACACGATACTGCGTTTACCTACTCCGCCATCTTGACCAGAAGTCCTTTTTGCTGTTCTGATTGGGTGTTTTTTGCTTCCTTATATTCCAAATCGATGGTTTGTTACTTGGCTTTACCTATTCTACTATTGAATCTCTGTAAATTATTTTACTTAGTGCCTCCTTCATTTCTGACTGGTCCTTTGTTATGCTCTTGAGGCCCTCAGTAAGTTCATTGAAGTTCTCACTAAGTTCATTGAGCATCCTTATAAACAGTGTTTTGAACTCTGCATCTATTAGACTGCTCATCTCCATTTCGTTTAGTTCTTTTCCTGGAATTTTGTTCTATTCTTTCATTTGGGACATGTTTCTTTGTCTCCTCATTTTGGCTGCCTCCCTGTGTTTGTTTCTATGTATTAGGTAGAGTTACTATGTCTCCTGGGCTTCCTAGGGTGGCCGATTGTAGTAGGTGTCTTGTAATGTCCAGTGGCACAGCCTCCCTGGTCTTCCAGCGGGGCCCTTGAGGTGCACCCCCCCGTGTGGACTGTACACCCTTCTGTTGTAATTGAGTCTTGATTGCAGTTGGCACATCGATGAGAGGGTTTTACTCAGGCTGATCAGCTACAAGGACTGGTTTTGCCAACTATCCACCAGCCTCTGACTACCTTGGATGATCAGTTGTGCAGGGGCCCACCACACAGAGCAAGACTAACTTCAGCAAGGCTCTGGTACCCACTGAGTCCATTCCTTGAGTTTGTCACTTATGGAGGTGGTTGGGTGGTGGTGCTTTGCAGTGGTCTGAAACTGTCCACTTGGTGTGCTGGCTCTGGGGCCAGGTCAGCCACTGCCTGTGTTCTACCCGGGGCACCAGGCATAAGCTACAAAGCAGTCTGCAGATGGCTGCTTCTTGTGCTGGGCTTAGGTTCCCAGGCAAACCAAGTTGTGAACCAAGGCTGGCTGCTTCTAGTGCCAGGCCTGGGGCCACTTAACGAGAGGTTTGGGGATCGCTGAGACCAGATGCTGCTTGTTTGAGAGAATTTAGGAAAATCTGAAGCAGTATCCAAGACAGGCCATTCCTATGGTAAAGCAACTGGTAACAGCTTGGGTGGGCCTGAAAGTTGGGTGGGGCAGGGCCTCAGGGAATCACCAGGGCGGGGCAAACTGTGTGAGCCAGATTACTAGAGTTCCAGTTATGGCGACCGTCTGCTGGCCTTGTGGAGGAAGGGGTCACCAAAGGACCAAAGGCCTCTGACAGCACGTCTGTCCAGGAGAAAGCTGCCTCTCCAACTCTCGCCCCAATGCCAAACAACTCAATTCTTCCCCGTATGTCTCTGGTGCTTTTCAAGCTGCCTCCCCCACGCTGGAGCTCAGAGGGAGCAAGTCCGAGTGGGCGGGCCCTTTAGGAGGAATTGCCTGGGGCTTCAGCAGCCTCAGCCTCCCTCAGCCTCAGTTCTCGCTGGTTTTTACAGCTAGAAGTGATGGGGATTCTCTTCCTGGCATTGGAACCCTGAGCTGGCAGCCTCCTGTGGGAGGGGGACCCCTCACTCCTTAGGGAGGACCTTCCCAGCCGAGGTGCCCTCCTGATTTTTATTTGCCACTCGTGGGTGTGGGACCAGCCCGTCTGCACCTCCGCCCCTCCTACCAGTCTCAATGTGGCTTCTTCTTTAGTTTCGTAGTTGTAGGACTTCCATTCAGCTTGATTTCAGGCGGTTTTGAATGATGGTTGTTCTGTAGTTTAGTTGTAACTTTGATGTGGTTGTGGGAGGACGCGATACCGCGGTTACCTACGCCGCCGTCTTGACCGGAAGTCGAACCAGAAACTCTTTGGTCCACCGGCTGACGCTCCAACCGCTGAGCCAAACCAGCCAGGGCCAGAGCAGGTACTCTGTAACGCCACGAGTTAAATAACTAAGTGAATGAGAAAATACTTTTTGTTGAAAACGATAGAAGGAAAATAAGACTTGAGTTCTGTTTAGAGAACATCTGTTAACATTACTCTCTCACTGTGTCCAACAGGTCTGTCTCTACTTTTCCTGGTACTCTGAGCAGAATTAAAAAAAAAAAAAAAATCCCTATGCCTATTTATTTTCTTCTGAAATTATGCAAAAATGTTATTAGAAAATATTCTGGACATACATGATAACTTCTGTGAGACACAGTAACGCCTGTGAACCCTCTGTGGAATCTCTGGCTCTCCACACCTACCCCCACTAGCAGGTCACTGCTGTTCTGAAGTTTGCATTTATCATTCTCAGAGAGTTCTTAATTTTTTTTTTTTTTTTTTTTTTTACTGCACTGTTAATATGATATCCCTTTTTCCTGTCTTAAAACTTCGTAAATATAGGTGATCTTTTTCTCATAGGTGATGCCACGATTTTTTGTCAGTCCTCACCTGAGGATATTTTTCCATTGATTCTTAGACAGAGTGGAAGGGAGGGAGAGAGAGAGAGATGGAAACATCGATTGGTTGCCTACTGAATGACCCTGCCCAGGGCCGGGGATTGAATCTGAGATCCTCCGGTCCACAGGCTGACATTCTAACGGATGAGCCAAACCAGCCAGGGCTGATCACCACTTTTTTTTTTTTTTTTTAAATCCTCACCCGAGGACACTCCTGCATTTATCTTCAGATAGAGCGGTGGGGGTGGGGGTGGGGGAAGAAAGGAGGAAGAGACAGAAACATCGATGTGAGAGAGACACATTGAGTGGGTGCCACCCACATGACCCCAACCAGTGCCGGGGACAAACCGCAACCAAGGTACATGCCCTTAGCAGGAACCGAACCTGGGACTCTCTGGTCCGCGGGCCGTCACTCCAGCTGCCGAGCCAAACAGGCCAGGGCTGATCACCATTTTTTTACAGTCATCATTGATTATGTGCTTTTACATTCCAGTTCATGCAGCACTTACTTAGGGCTCCCTGCAGGTCAGACACAGTGCTCGGTCATGGGAGTGCACAGGTGAGAGAGATTCGGTTTCTTTCCTGGAAGAGCTTACAGTCCAGTAGGAAAGTGTTCTTTTGTTTCCTTTTTGAAAATCTCATTAAATCCTGGGAGGACAAACTGGGTTTCTTAGTTCCTTTCCCCGTCTTTTGATCATTTTGTTGCTGCCCAGCCTTCAGAAATTCTTAATGCTCTTGGATGATTGTTATTCTGCAGTCTTGTTTTGGAATTATGCTTCTCTTCCCTCTGTCCTCTTTGCTGTTTTCCCATTGAACATCTTGAGTATATCTGACCAAAGCCATACCCTCCCTGCTGTTATGACCTCTCTGAAGATGAAGTCTCTCTTACTCAAGAGGCCCCCCCAACAAATCCTTTACTGACCTGTTTTATCTGGACAGAATTATTAGGTCTAGTGCAGTGGTTCTCAACTTTCCTAATGCCGCGACCCTTTAATACAGTTCCTCATGTTGTGATGACCCCCAACCATAAAATTATTTTCATTGCTACTTCATAACTGTAATTTTGCTACTGTTATGTCTTAGGCGACCCCTGTGAAAGGGTCGTTCGACCCCCAGCGGGGTCACGACCCACAGGTTGAGAACCGCTGGTCTAGTGGAACAAGTTCTCTACTTGCCTTTCCTACTTTCAAGAACTGGAGTTCTTTTTGTTTTTTAATATGTTTTTATTGATTTCAAAGAGAAGAGCCCTGGCCGGTTTGGCTCAGCGGTTAGAGCGTCCGCCTGCGGTCCAGAGAGACCCGGGTTTGGTTCCCGCTAAGGGCATGTACCTCGGTTGCAGTTTGTCCCCAACCCTGGTTGGGTCGTGTGGGAGGCAGCCATTCGATGTGTACCTTTCACATCGATGTTTCTCTCTCTCTTTTCCTCTCTCTCCTTCCCACTCTATCTGAACAAAAAATGGAAAAATGTCCTCGGGTGAGGATAAAAAAAAAGAGAGAGAGAGAAGAAGGGAGAGGGGAGAGAGAGATAGAAACATTGATGAGAGCGAAACTTTGGTCTGCTGCGTGCTGCACGCCCCCTACTGGGGATCGAGCCCAAAACCCTGGCATGTGTCTTGGCTGGAAATCAAGTTGGTGACCTCATGGTGCATGAGACAACGCTCAACCACTGAGCCACACCGGCAGGCAAGAACTGGAGTTCTTAACTGTTGTTGTTCCATTAGTCTCTTTGGAAAACTGAGAAGCCTTTGATCAGCTTCTCAGAATACATTTTAAAATGCATATAGTAGAGCATAGGATTGCCAAGGAAACCAAAATATTTTTAAAGATTGTAATATAGTAATTTATGTGCTTCTTTATTAAACGCTTTAAATAAAAGATCCAACAACTCGGCCGGTGTGGCTCAGTGGTTGAGCATCGACCCATGCACCAAGAGGTTGCTGGTTTGATTCCCGGTCAGGGCACATGCCCAGGTTGTGGGCCCGATCCCCAGTGTGGGGCATGCAGGAGGTGGCCAGTCGATGTTCTCTCTCATCGATGTTTCTATCTCTCTCTCCCTCTCCCTTCCTCTCTCTCTAAAATCAATAAAGAAAAAAAAATTAAAAAAAAAAGATCCAACAACTAATCAAATAGCTACTGTAATTTCGAGCCCTGAGTTCTGTCACCATCCATGGTAAGTAACCTCTGCTCTAGGAGCAGAAAGGAACAACAGGGCCTGTTTGGTACAAATAAGTAGCCCAATGAGCCCCGCCAGTGTGGCTCAGTGAATTGAGCGTTGTCCCGTGGACTGAGAGGTCCCGGTTTGATTCCCGATTAGGGCACATGCCTGGGTTGCCGGCTGGATCCCCAATAGGGGGCATGCAGGAGGCTGCCCAGTGTTTCTCTCTCACATCGATGTTTCTCTCTCTCCCTTCCTCTCTCTCTCTCTAAAAAAATCAATAAAAACATATTTTAAAAAGGAAGTGAAATGATATGTTTGCCTTTGGGCTAGTTCTAGGGTCTGGGTTACAAACGCAGATTCATTTCCTCTGTCTGACTCAGTCTTTAACATACTAAGTAATAATCTAGCATGAATTCTTCTTTCACATTATGTGTACAACTCTTCTTCACCCTGTTTCCATTCATGCACTCGAACACTTGTTCAGTGCCTGCCATTTGCCAGGCACTGTGGTAGGAGCTCCGGATGTAAAGATGGGCCGCTCTCATTTGGGGGTCTCTCAGGCTCACTGTCCAGCAGGAGGAGGGGACTTGTGCAGAGTTCTCCATGCTAGGGTGCACACCTGACATAGCAGGGCCACCAGTCACTGCCTCGGGCTCACAGCTACGCTGGTTGATTTTGGGGGTGAATTTTCACACAAGTATTTATCTGATTGAACATTCTGTCTTTAAAGAAAAACGAGATTATTACTTTTGAAAATAGGTAACATCAATATCCCATTACAGCTGGTTATTCTTATCCCTCCAGATTGGCTTGATATGCTTTATTATCTGTTTTACATTTTAGTTTATGTTTGCTGTTTCCAGTGGCCTACTGAACGCTATAAATTCACTACATATTCAAATTCTACCATGTGTGTGATTTAAGAAAAACAACCATAAAATCTTTCAGGTGGTGATAATTGTGGAGAAAACTAGAGAATTACGTTGGAGTAAGTACTGCTGGGGGAGGAAGGCATCGCTATTTAAAATAAGATAGTCAGCTGTAGGCCTCATTAAGAAGGTGACACATTAGCAAAGGCCTGAATGAAGTGAGGGAGCAAACCAAGTGGGTATCTGCGGGGTGATCTTTCCGACAGCAGGAACCACAGATCAGAGGTCCTGGGCGAAAATGGGCTTGGTGATGACTTACGCAAGGCCTGTAGTAGACCAGTCCTCTTCAATTTCTCCTCAGTTTCCTTCTCCATTTTTTATGGGAAGCATCATTATTGCATAGTAGTGCATTTGTAGGAGTTTTAACCAAGTCAGACTCATTTTTTTATATTAATTGTCTTTGGCTGACAATGCTAGAATGAAAATAAAATTATAACGTTTGTCCTATCAGTTGATTGCTAATCCTGTGTTAAAATCCTTTTCTTCTTCAGAAGGAAGACCTATTGTTTCCACTTGGTCTTCCACTTGAGAGAGGGAGAGGGTTTGAGGGTGATTCAGAAGCTGGCTGCTGGCAGAGGCTCAGGCAGAAGCCCCAAGGCCAGAGGGCTGCATTGGGACCCCTGAAAGGGTACTGAGCTTGGGAGGCTAGTTGTGTTTGAAATTCATTGCTTTTAGCTTGTCCATTCTACTTCTCTGACTTGTAACAGGTATATCCTGTGCTGGTGTGGTTACTTACCTCATTGGAGTGGCCTTTTGGCTGCCAAAAGGGGAGGGGTATTTTATATATATTTTGGCCACCAAAGTGGGGGATATTTTATATGTGTTTTTATTATAAAGGGCTCCATTATATAGTATTATTCTTGGGGTCATACTAATTACTTTATGAATCTGGAAAAAGTACTGATGTCATGTTCATGGGAGATGGTAATCAGCTTCTTGTTGGTTGGAGTTGGTCCCTCCCACCTCCCGTCTCCCCGTTTTAGCTGACTTGGTCTTTCTGCCTCTGTGGTATCTGACTCCAGACTCCCCACTAGCACTCTACCCTCACCGTGGGACGTGAACTTTATGACAGTACTGCTTTCATTCCTTAGGTCATGCTTCCAAGTCTGTAGAGGCACAGGAGTAAACGTGTGTGTGTGTGTGTGTGTGTGTGTGTGTGTGTGGTGGCGGGGGGGGTCCATAAAATGTGGTTCCTGCCCCTTAGGGAATTTATGTCTTAGTAGGAGAGCTGACTTGTTACTTGCTCAAAGTCTTCCTTGTCCCCTATTTACAACTATAATCTAGTCCAAGAGGTTTCGAGGTCCTCTGTAATCAGCCCCTCCTTCTTGTAACTCCCATGTCCTGATTTTCGTAGCATGTTCTCTGTTCCTATTCCAGTTTTTGTGCTCAACCTAGAACACTTATAGGCCTTAGAGATTGTCATACAAACCATTCTTAGTTTTGTATGCATTTACTATGTTTTCCTAACTAGCTTGAAACTCAAAATGAAGCTATCTGATATTTCTCTTTATCTGTTCATCTTATAGTAGGTATCCAGGAAGTCAGTCTCGGTGATGATTTGCGAATATGCTGGGAGTTTTTCTTGCCATCTCTCTCCAGTCTCTCAGTTGGAGTCTTAGGGAGTGAGTTTTAAAAAATTAAGGTTTTGCCTTGGCCGGTTTGGCTCAGTGGTTAGAATGTTGACACTCGGATCGGAGAATCTCCGGTTCGATTGCAGTCAAGGGCACGTAACTTGGTTTTGGTGCAATCCCCAGCCCTGGTCAGGCTCATTCGGGAGGCAACCAATCGATGTGTCTCTCTCACATCGATGTTTCTTTCTCTCTCCCCATCCCTCCCACACTATGAAAATCAATGGAAAAATATCCTCAGGTGAGAATTTTTTTAAAAATTATGGTTTGGAAATCTTTGGATGCAGAAGTGTCTGTCATCTTAGTTCCCAGAGTTGAATGTTCATACTTAAAGAGCCTTTAACATCGAGCCCCAACCAGCCTCCAGCCAATAGATGTCCTTCCGGTTGGGCAGGATTGGGCACTTGCAGTGGACTCTGAGCCACAGCCTTCCCGTTACCTTATCTGTCCCTTTCCTTAATCATGCAGAATTCCCTGTTCCCTTCTGCCTCTCGCAGCAACATGAGATTTTGTGATCCTAAAGAAAGAAAAACGTTTGTCTGTCTTGCCCCAGGCCGCTTGATTATGGGCAGTTCTTTTAAATCGGGTGACTGAGCATGGTAAAGCAAAGGCCCCAGCTCAACAGTGACTGGAGAGGAAACCTTCTTGAAGCCCCCAGAAAATGTTCGATCTGGTGGTGGTTGGGTTTCTTTTGTTTCTAAAATTTGTATGTTTTAAGAGGAGGAGATACAATACAGTATTTTGATATGTTATTGTAAACTTTGCAGCATTGTTTCACCTGAATACACGAGTTCTAATAGAACTAGAAGGGGCTGGAGATTTTTCTTCTTTGATCTCATCATTCTACAGATAGAGAAACTAAGGCATTCAGAACTTAAATGACTTAACAAGTTGCAGAGTTCACTAATAGCATCCTTCCCATATGATACTGCAACTATGAATTTGGGAAGCCCCCCCCCTATTGTATTCAGTGAAAATTTATTAAATATGAAAGGTACTGAGATATGATCGTTTTGGGGGAACTCAAAATCCAGTTATATACATACATTCTTTTTATACTACAAGAGTTAGGAAGAGTATAATTTACAATTGTTTGTTCATTCTGAATTTTTAAAACAAGGATTATTGTAAATCTAGAAGCATCACTGCATCAATAGGAGTAACACTTTGTGAGGTTATTTGAACTGCTGATGGGTTGGGGAAGAATGTCATTGAAGACTGGTACAATAAGTTTGCCCTTGTGTCTTACCTGGTCCTCAGACGTGCTGAAAATGGAATAGGCTAGATCAAGTACTGAGTTAGCAAAGGCTAATCTGTTCTTTAAACTCGGGTCTTTGCCTTTGTTTCTTACTCCATTCTTAGCTGATGCATACAGGTGTGTCTGTTCTGTTCATAAACTTTCACATTGGGTATTTCACTGGAACTTCACAGCAGGACTAAGAAGTGGACTACACAGATGCTAACACTATCAGTTTGTCAGTGAAAATATTAAGTAAAGGGACTTGCTCAAGGTCACCTAACTAGAAATAATGGGATCAGGGTTCCAGCCCTAGACAGTAAATTAAATATTTATTTTGGTTATTCCAAAA
Organism: Tadarida brasiliensis; assembly: GCA_030848825.1. Classification (NCBI taxonomy): domain Eukaryota; kingdom Metazoa; phylum Chordata; class Mammalia; order Chiroptera; family Molossidae; genus Tadarida; species Tadarida brasiliensis. The sequence continues at coordinate 6,675,511 of CM061264.1, forward strand.
ATTATTATAAAATTATTTTTTAGATGTATAGAAGAGTTACAAAAGTAATATAGAGAATTCCCATATACCCTTTCCCCACTTTCCCCAATTGTTAATGTCTGGTATCTTTGTCAAAACTAACAAGAACCTTAGTGTACTCCTGTTACACTAAACTGAACATGAGTCTCCTACGTCCCTTTGGTCTGTGATGTTTTCAGTCTTCCTTTGTTCTTTATTATCTTGGCAGTTTTGAAGAGTACTTTGTAGAATATCCCTTAATTTGCCTTTGTCTGGTGTTTTTCTTGTGATTAGACTGTGGTTTGGGGGGAAGGCTATCACACAGTGAAGTGCCTTTCCCATCCCATCACTTCCAGGGCACACACTGTCCACATGACACCCTGGGTGTTGTTAACCTTCACCACGTGGTTAAGCTGGTGTTCGCCGGTCTTTCCACTGTGAAGTTAGGACTTCCCTTTCTGCACCCACTTCTTTTGGATCATATTCCTAAGTTGAGCTGCTCAAGCAGTGGCTTTACCTCCAGGAGGGGGGAGTATCTATATTATTTGCAATTCTTCTGTAAGGAACATTTGTCCCTTTCCCCCGGTTGTTTATTTAATCCTTACTTATGTCAGTATGAACTCACGTATATTTATTTTATACTTTGAGTTATAATCCAAATAACTATATTATTTACTTTTCCATTATTTATTTTTACAAATGGTTCCAACTTTGACCATTGGGGGCCTTTGCAGGCTGATTCCTCTGTCTGGCTGACATGCCCATGCTTTCATTTCTTGGAGCATATTTTCTGGCACTGGGAGATGTTCCAGGCTTATCCTCTTTTTCCCTGCCCCAGCCCTAGAATCAGCCATTTCTCCCAGGAGCAGTCATGGTCTTTTGACTCCAGATATATGCTTCTTTGTATGATTCCACGTTTTGACATTAAGGAAAGGAACACTCTAGCTCATAAATATGAAGATGGAAGCAGTTTGCTAATTTCAATTGTTGATTTTATTGCCCCAGTATTTTATTTCACTTTTTGTTTGTTAATCCTCACCCGAGGATATTTTTCCATTTATTTTTATTTTTTTATTAAGATAGAGTGGAAGGGAGGGAGAGGGAAAGAGAGAGAGAGAAACATCAGTGTGAGAGAGACACATTGATTGGTTGTCTCCCACACAACCCTAATCAGGGCGGAGATCGAATCTGCAATCCAGGTACGTGCCCTTGACGGGGAATCGAACCCTTGACCCTTGGGTCCTAGGGCCAGTGCTCTAACTGCTGAGCCAAACTGGCCAAGGCTGCCCCAGTATTTTAGACTACTATTTTTCTTTACAGATTTGAAATTTCATTTTATTTGTGTTTATTCAAAGAACAAAATGTTTTCACCAGGAAATTAGCTGCTGGCCAAATATGTCAGTCTATTTTATGAAATTGAATATGTTCATTATAAGTACATTGAGGGATGAGGCTTGGTATTGGCCAAATAAAATACAAGCATATTTTGTATTTTCCATGAATGTTAACCCTTTAGCTTAATTGTCAAGAGCTTTAGAATTTTGATTATTAGTAGAATGAATGATTCCTTTTATAACAATATTTTTTTAAGTTTCGTTTTTGTAATTTTAGGGTGTATAAAACATATAGCTTTGGTTTAAATAGCTGTGATTGAAAAACTGTTCAGCAGTTTGGAGGAGACAGAATAGCGTTTTTGTAGAGTTAAGAGATCTGTGTTGTATTCTTTGTTTCTAACTTGCAGAAGATCTTAAGGGAAGTTCTTAGACTTTGTAAATCTCAGGATTCTTATTTTTTTTTTTTATCCTCACCTGAGGACATTTTTGCATTTATCTTCAGAGAGGGTGGGAGGGAGAGAGGGAGGAAGAGAGAGAGAGAGAGAGAGAGAGAGAGAGAGAGAGAGAGAGAGAGAGAGAAACATCAATGTGAGAGAGACACATCGAGTGGTTGCCTCCCACGTGATCCCAACCAGGGCCGGGGATAAACTGCAACTGAGGTACATGCCCCTACCGGGAACCGCACCTGGTACTTTCTGGTCCAAGGGCCGACGCTCTAACCACTGGGCCAAACTGGCCAGGGCTAAATCTCAGTATTCTTACCTGTAAAAGAAAAGGCCTGGACTATATCTTTAAACTCACCCATTACCTTCTTTTTAAAACAGCTTTACTAAGGTTTCAAGGCCCTTTTTTGGCAATTCTGTTCTTTTTTACTAGAATTTAGCAAGGCTGTGCGTGTGTGTGTGTGTGTGTGTGTGTGTGTGTGTGTGTGTAAAATACGAGAACGGAGCTAGTGTTGTAGCTTAACCATAGGCATTGGTCTGGTTTTTACCTGAAAGGGAATATCATTCAGGAAATAAACTTCAATGCTAGGAGGAAAATCTTACAGAAATAAAATCCTTATTAAAAAAAAAAATTCTGACCTTCCCACATAGAATGCATAATTTACCTTTAATAAACTCTTATTAGTCATGAAAGTTTGGAAAGCTGCCATTTTAAAGTTGTAATTTAGATTTTATTAAGCAGACATGGCTTTCTCCATTCTTTGTTGCACACACCCTCACTTTTTTTTTTTAAGAACTACATATATATTTTTAAAATACGTTTTTATTGATTTTCTAAAGGGAGAGACAGATAGAAACATCTGTATGAGAGAGAAACATCAATCAGCTGCCTCCTGCATGCCCCCCACTAGGGATCGAGCCCAAAACCCAGGCATGTGCCCTCACCAGGAATTGAACCGGGACCGCTCAGTCCATGGGACTGAGCCACACCGGCGGGGCACACCCATACTTTTTAAAGTTTTGTTTTTAATTTGATATGTAGAGATTTTACTTACCTTCTAAAAGAGGATCAGAGGTTTTGTCTGTGTTTTAATTCTTCAGTGTCTGGTTTTATGGACATGAAGAGGTGTGGGGCCTGTATTCCTTAAAGCTTGGCTTTCTGATAGTGATTTCTCAAGTTAGGGGTGGGAGAGGGTGAAAACAAAAGTGTGTGTGTGTGGTTTGAGAACAAAGTGATATTTTGTACAATTGCTTTGATTTGTTTTTATTCATGATATTTAATTCATATTGATTCTAAATAAAATCAGAGAGACCATCTGGTTTTTAAGTTTCAGGAGTGGAGGCACATGGTTTGTAGAGGTTGAGGAACACTAGTATACATAATTAATTCTGGGGATAATTGCCCCACTTGACCCAGAACGGTAAGATCACATGGAGAATTCAGGAAAAGAGAATTCAGATGATATCATTGATGTCTCATAAAAACATTGCAAATACAGTGAGTGTATTAGACTATGTGGAATACTCTGGCGCTGTATTACTATAGGATTATTGTAGCCCTGGCCAGTTTGACTCAGTGGTTAGAACGTTGGCCTGAGGATCGAAAGGTTGTGGGTTCGATTCCCAATCAAGGGCATGTATCTGGGTTGTAGGTTCGATCCCCAGCCCGACCTCAGTCGTGTGGGAGGCAACCAATCTATGTGTCTCATCTCACGTCAATGTTCTCTCTCTCTCTCTCTTTCTCCCTCCCTCCCTGCCACTCTATGTAAAAATCAATGGAAAAATATCCTGGGGTGAGGATTAACAAAAAAGGGGAGGGGGATTATTGTACATAGAGTATAGTTGTAGTATGCTATGTTACAAATACAGTTTTTCAAACAACTTATTATAATTATCCATTTAATTTTGGAACCGGTTTTATCATGTAGACATTTTAAAGCTGCATAATTGCTATCCCATAAAAATTGTTGAACTTTATTATTGATTCATTTTAATTAAAAAATTGTCAGACCTCTTATTGTGATAGGTATACTAATATTCTCCTAAGGACATTACCAGTTTTCTATTAACTAGTCCTTCATTCGGTAAATATTTATTGAGAACTTACTTTACGTTACACTTCTTGAATTAATGAACTTAAAGTTTTACTGTCTTCCATAAGCTTCTTTTAGAATTCTCACTATGTTAGATGTTTTCTGTATTTCACCTGAGTGTACTTAGGAATACTGGAAATTTAGTTTCTCTTTTCCTCCCTGAGTCCTGCAGAAGTTTTAATAAACAGGTACATGTTAAAACCTGTTATCAGGAATGGATAAATGTTTTGTAATATTCTTCAATGAAGAGACATTAAAGGGTGGCAAATTTTCTTTCTTGGAATGCTGGGTGGTTAAAATGTTATCCACTTGGTAGTTGTTTCAGCCACAACTGGTAACACAAGTTGTTTTGTTTTGTTTTTTAAAAATGTAAGTCTCATTTTCCTTTCAGCACAATAGGTATATATTTTTTAAAGTACGTACATAGAGCCCTGGTCTGGGTCAAGGGCACGAAAATCCCCAGCCTGGTGGAGGTTGTGCAGGAGGCAACCATTTGATGTGTGTCTCTCACATTGATGTTTCTTTCTCTCTCTCCCTTACCCCTCCTCCCTCTCTTCCATTCGATCTAGAAATCAATGGAAAAATACCCTTGGGTGAGGATTTACAACAACAAAACAGTACTTGTAGATGTATGAATATTCATAGAGTTAAAGTAATTTTTTAATTCTATGAAAAAAACATGACTTTATTTCTTTTTTTCTTTACTGATTTTTAGAGAGAGAGGAAGGGAGAGGGAAAGAGAGATATAAACATTGATGAGAGAGAACATCAACTGGCCGCCTCCTGCATGCCCCCCACTGGGGATTGGGCCCACAACCTGAGCATGCCCTGACCGGGAATCGAACCGGCGACCTCTTGGTGCATGGGTCGACGCTCAACCACTGAGCCACACCGGCTGGGTGAAAAACATGACTTTAAAGACATGGGTGAGAAATCTGTCCCTCTACTCATGGCTGAGGTTTATTATATTGTAAGCTCCACGAGAACAAGGACAGTGTCAGGTTATTTATTTTTCCCCAGCTGTCACGGATAAGATGTTCACTCAATAAGTGCATTGATCTGTATTTAACAACATAGTTTAGATATGTTAATTTGCATGTTTTCAACATTTTATTATGAAATTTGTGTATGTGTTAATTCTTACCTGAAGATATTTTTCCATTGATTTTTTTTGGGGGAGAGTGGAAGGGAGGGAGGGGGGGAGAGAGAGAGAGAGAAAGAGAGGAACATCAGTGTGAGAGAGACACATTGATTAGTTGCCTCCTGAACGACCCCAGCTGAGGCCAGGGATCGAACTCGAAACCCAGGTATGCTCTAACCGCTGAGCCAAACTGGCCAAGGCTATTATGAAAATTTTTTGTTTTTTTTATTTCTCACCCGAGGATATTTTTCTATTTTATCATCAGATAGAGTGGGAGGGAGGAAGAGAAAGAGAGACAGAGAGAAACATTGATGTGATAGAGCCACTTCGACTGGTTGCCCCCCCCCCCCCAAGACAGGACCAGGGCTGGGGATGAACAGCACCCGAGGTACGTGCCCTTGGGCGGAATTGAACCCGCGACTCGTTGGTCTGCAGGCTGATGCTCCAACCCCACTGAGCCAAACCGGCCAGGGCTATTATGAAAATTTTAAGCATACAGCAGAGTTGAAAGAATTTTTGCAATGAATATGCATATACCCACCATGTACATTCTACCATAAACATTTTAGTATATTTGCTTTATCTCACACGTCTCTCCATCTGTGTGTCTCTATATCCATTCATTAGTGTATTTTATTTTTGGTACATTTCAAGGGTTTTTCTGGCCTATGATGGAGGGTAATTTGTATTCCAGGATCATAGTTTAAATTGGTGAAAGAGAGTGTGATGAGGAATCAGTTTTAGATATTAGATGTAGCTTTGTTACTGACCTCATATGACATATATTGGTAAATTATGATTTCTTGCTAATGTTCCTGTGATATATTTTTTTTCAATCTTCACCTGAGGATATTTTTATTTATTTGTTTTTAGAGTAGGAGGGAAGTAGGGAGGAGGAAAGAGAGAGAAAAACATTGATGTGACAGAGACACATCAATTGGTTGCCTCCCACACATGCCCTTGACTGGAAATCAAACCTGAGAATTTTCGGTTCATGGGTCAATGCTCGAACCACTGAGCCACACCAGCCAAGGCGTGTTCCTGTGATTTTAATATTACTTGTGCATTTAGTGTAATCTTTTGATGGAAATTCTTCAGTTGCCGACTATTACAATGGTATGAATACCAATTGTGTATACTTAACTGTTGTCATTACAAATAACTTTACTGTTATTTCACATGAGACTTAATCTTTCATGTCTTTTTCTGACCAGGAGTAGCCCATCGAAGCCAGAGCAGTGAAGGAGTCAGTTCTCTCAGCAGCTCACCCTCCAATAGCCTTGAAACACAATCTCAGTCTCTCTCACGTTCCCAGAGCATGGATATTGATAGCGTCTCTTGTGAGAAAAGGTAAAGTAAGTCAATTTTTCAGTAAACTATATTTATGGGAAGGGAAAGATCTATTCGCTTTAGTTAGTCCCTTAGATCCATGCCAGTCCATAGCAAATCAGGGCTAAATGTACGAAATTTAAAGGTCTTTGTATTATCTGAAGTGTTCTTTATACCATTTTATGTTTTTGGTGTTGAAATGTCTTTTGTGAAATAATGGTGTAGGTGGTAAAAAAATGTCTTTAGTTTTATGATGTCTTTATGAATACAAAGTTGGCATCATCTGTAAGTCCCTAAATATTACTTCGAAGTTTTACTGATCAGTAAAAATTAAAAATGTGGAAGGGTACAGACAAGTGAGTCAAAAACTCTAAGAGCTCCATAAGGATCAGGGTGTCCTAGAGCAGAGCCTTCCTAGGCTGCAAGTGTGCCCTACCTAGCTGATAGAGTGGCTGAGGTGTTGATTTCTTTATTCCTCAGGCAAGTCAGACCCCCACCCCTACTCCCAGATCCATCTCCTCCACCTCAAGTTGCCCCCTCTTTTATGTCAGTGGGCCAGACAAGTATTATTTTACATGTGTGTTAAGATGTGAAAAAGGTTGAGCAACACTGGAATAGAGAGCTTCAGTACTTGGTGGGGTCGGGGTGAGGAACCAGATCAGAGATCGCACACCTTAGGCAAGAATTCAGGTAGGTCTGCACTCTCAATGAAAAGGTCAAGTAGAAAAAAATTAACCCCATAGAATAAAAACAATTGTGTTCTTACAACCTTTGCTCTGAATACATGTTTTTTGTTGTTGTTGTTTTTTTTAATCAAGTCAACTCTGATTTCATGGCTAATACATAACTTTTATATGGGTTTAGCACCTAGATTAACACTATTGATATAGTCTGAAAAACCTCAAGCTAAGAAGTATCATATGCAGTGAACCAGGGCATCTAGCAGAAGAAAACATAAAACATCACATCTTCAGAGAATTTCCTTAGAAAAATTTCCAAGAAATATGAGCTCATGTCAGAAATCACAAAACACAGTAGAAAAAAGCCACCATGACTAACAGTCAACAGAATTAGTAACAACAGAATTATTTCACCTAGGGTTTTGGAATTATCAGATACAGAATACAAAATATGTATATTTAAATAAATTAAAAAGGGAATTGAAAACATAAGGGGCAAGTGACTATAGAAACATCCAAGTGCATTTGTAAAGAACCAAATACAATTTCTAGAAATGAAAAGATAATTCAAATGCAAAAGAGTTAAAATTAGACATAGCTAAAGAGAGAATTAATGAACGGAATGATAGAGCTGAATAAATTACTCAGAATACACCACAAAGAGAAAGAGAGATGAAAAATATGAAAGATAGAGAGATAGAAGACACAGATTCAATATATATTTAATTGAAATATCAAAAGGAGAGAATAGAAAGACTGGGAGAGATTCCCCAGTCCTCTCCTTATTGGACGTTTTTTCCTCTACTGGGTTGGAAGCCATTATCATAAAATAAATGGCTAAAATATAAAGTAATATTGAATGGCATCTATAATTTTTTTTAAAAGGTAAATGGCTGAGAATTTTTCTAGAGTTGATGATATGAATTCCTCAGATTCAGGAAGCCCAGCAACTTGCAAACAGGTTAAACAAAAAGAAATTCATATGTAGACACCTTTTAGTAAAATTGCAGAATACCGAAGACAAAGACCTTTCAAACAGTCAGAAAAGAGATTATCTACAAAAGAACAACATTTAAATATCGAATGATGGAAACCAGAGAATGTTGGAATAATAGAATTAAATAATAAAAGTAAGTAACTGTCAACGGGGAATTGTGGACCCTTATGGAACTATCTTTTAAGAGCAAGGATGGAATAAAGACATTGATAGATTTAAAAAAACAACCAAACAACAACCTGTTAGCTTGCCACTAAGAGACCCCCAACTTTTAACAGATATAGTTAAGAAGGAAAATGATCTCAGGAATCATTTCATGTCTGAAATGCAAGAAGGAAGGGTGGGTAAAGAAAATAATAAACGTGGTAAATTGAAACAAATACTGATGGTATAAAGCAATAATAGTGTAGAAAACAATATGGGTGTGTGTATGTGTACAAAAATCAGATAGATGCTGGACAACAATAGCAGGTAAACAGAAAGGGGGGTGATTCAAGCAAACTCTAAGGTCCTTGTATACTTGAGAAAGGGGTAAAGATCCTGGCCAACTTTTAGATTTTGAGTTATGAAAACTTGATTAAATTTCAAGGGTAACCACTAAAAGAATGGAAATAGTAAAAGGGAAATATGGAACGGTAGTGAGGAAGTGGGAGAGTGGAGTTAAGTCAGTTCGAAGAAAAAGAAGGAAGAAACACAAATTTTAAAAAAGAGACAGTACAGAATAAGCTGGTAAAAAAAAAAGAAAATATGTCAGTAATTATAGCAAATCACAGTGAAAAGGCATAGGTTGGATTGAAAACAGAAAGAACCCAGCTTTATCCTTGTTTACGGAAGGGTATCTGAAACATTAGGTTAGGGAAAGGTTAAAAGTAAAAGAAAGAAGAAAAATATACCAAGCAAAAGAAACTTGGAGTAAGTATATTAATAAAGTAGACTTTAAGGCACAAAGTATTACTAGAAATAAGTACTATATAATGATAAATATTTAGTTTACCTGTAGGCTATAACAGTTTCCAAAGTATAGATACTTAGTAAAATAACAGCAACATGTAATAAAGCAAATACTGACAGAACTGGAAGAAACTGACAGATTGATAATGGGAGAGTTTAAACATATCTTTCATTTATCATAGATCAAAGAGAATAAATATGTGTAAGCATATGGACAAATTAAACAACACAGCCAACAAGCTCGATCTAAGTGAAGGATACAGAACTTTGCACTCTACAGTTGGAGAATACACATTTTTTTCCTAATACTCATTGATCAAAAAGTTTCAAGAGTCAGAATCATACAAGTCATGTTTTCTCACTAGTATGTTAGGTTTGATAATTAATATAGGGAAAAAAACATTAAAAAAAATTTTTTTTCTTTTTGTTTTTTTCTTTTTTTTTTTTTAATTTTTAATTTTTTATTAATTTATTTTTGTTACAGATGTTTCTCCTTTTTTCCCCATTGACACCCTCCTCCCCATCCCCCCACCCCATCCCCAGCTTTGTTGTCCAGGTCCATCAGTTATGCATACATGCGTATAAGTTCTGTGGTTTATCTCTTCCCTCCCCCCCAACCCCCTCTTTTGAGGGTTGTCAGTCTGTACCCTACTTTCACATCTCTGGGTCTACCCTGTTCCCCATACTGTTATGTTTATTATATTCCACAAATGAGTGAGATCATGTGATATTTTTCTTTCTCTGCTTGGTTTGTTTCGCTTAGGATAATACTCTCGAGGTCCCTCCATATCGTCTCAAAGGATAAGAGATCTTTCTTTCTTACAGCTGCATAGTACTCCATTGTGTATATGTACCACAGCTTTTTTATCCATTCATCCACTGATGGGCACTTGGGCTGTTTCCAGATCTTAGCTATTGTGAATAGTGCTGCTATGAACATGGGAGTACATATATTCTTTGTGATTGGTGTTTCAGGTTTCTTAGGGTATATTCCTAGAAGTGGGATCACTGGGTCAAATGGCAGTTCAATTTTTAATTTTTTGAGGTAACACCATAGTGTTTTCCACAGTGGCTGCACCAGTCTGCATTCCCACCAGCAGTGGACTAGAGTCCCCTTTTCTCCACACCCTCGCCAACACTTGTTGTTTGACAATTTGTTGATGGCGGCCATTCTGACAGGTGTGAGGTGATACCTCATTGTTGTTTTAATTTGCATCTCTCTGATGATTAGTGATGTTGAGCATTTCTTCATATGTCTCTTAGCCATTTGTATGTCCTGTTTGGAGAGGTGTCTATTTAGTTCCTCTGCCCATTTTTTAATTGGGTTCTTTGTCTTCCTTTTGTTGAGTTGTATGAGCACTCTATATATTTTGGAGATTAACCCCTTATCTGATGTATCATTGGCAATTATGGTCTCCCATACAGTGGGTTCTCTTTCCGTTTTGATGGTTGTTTCTTTTGCTGTGCAGAAGCTTTTGAGTTTGATGTAGTCCCATGTGTTCATTTTTTCCTTTATTTCTGTTGCCTTAGGTGATGTATCAGTGAAGATTCTGCTGCGTATGATGTCTGAAAATTGTTTTTCTTTATTGATTTTAGAGAGAAAGGGAGGGAGAGGGAGAGAGAGATAGAAACATTGATGAGAGAGAATATTGATTGCCACCTCCTTGCATGCCCCCCACTGGGGATCGGGCCCACAACCTGGACATGTGTCCTGACCGGGAATCAAACTAGCGACCTCTTGGTGCATGGGTCGACGCTCAACCATTGAGCCATACCGGCTGGGTGGGGAAAAAAGCTTTTTTTTTTTTTGCATTTATCTTCAGATAGAGCAGGAGGGAGAGAGGGAGGGAGGAAGAGAGAGAGAGAAACATCCATGTGAGAGAGACACATCGAGTGGTTGCCACCCACATGACCCCAACTGGGCCGGGGACAAACTGCAACTGAGGTACGTGTGCTTAGTGGGAACCGAACCCGGGACTCTCTGGTCTGCGGGCCGACGCTCTAACTGCTGAGCCAAGCCGGCCAGGATGGGAAAAAAGCTTTTCAAAAATCCCTCAAACATTTGGAAATTTCAGAAACAGAATATGCTTCTACATACAGGTCAAAGAAAATATTATAATGAAAATTTGAAAGTATGTAGAACTGAACAGTAACAAATATTATAATTGATCTGCGTGTTGCAGCTGAAGTGGTCCTTAGAAGAAAATATAAAGCTATATATAATATAGTAAAAAGGAAAAAAGAATACAAGTAAATATTGGGAATAAAAACCCTTTGGTTGGAATGCTCGTCCCCTGGGTATGTGCATGGCTGACCTCCTTCATATTTTTGCTCATCTGGCACTTCTCAGTGAGGCTCACCTATTTCAGAGGGAAAGCACTGCATTCTCAATGGCCTTTTCCCTGTTCTTTTTTCTTTCATTTTCCCATAGCACTTACTATACTGTATGCTTTGCTTATTTATGTTTATTGTGTATTTTCTTTCTTCTCTAGCAAAAATGTAAGCTCTACAAGCAGTGATTTTTTTTTTTTTTCCCTTTTTGTTCACTGACATCTCAGACACCTAGCACAGGCCTACATAGAATGGACGCTCAGTAATGTTTGTTATTGGAAGGGAGAATGCCATGAAAAATGTAAATATGCAAATGCAAATACATTTGAAAAATTGGATGAAAATCTAATTCCTAGAAAAACGTGATTCTCCCAAAATTGACTCAAGAAGCGAAGACCTAAGTAATAAAAAAACCGTGAAATAAATTGAGTCAGTGTTTTAAAATTTTCCAACAAAAGAACTTTGCTCATACGATTTTATAGGTAATTCCACCATTCTAGTTTTACACAAAATTTTTCAGATAATTTTAAAAAGGGGGATACATACCAATTCAATTTTTGAGACTAATATGACCTTAATATCAAAACCAGACAAGAATAATATAGACCAAAAAAATTAATTGCATGGTAATCACACTCATGCACATATTTGCAAAAGTTATAAGATATTGACAAATAAAATACTGCAACACACTAAAAACAGACAAAACATTGCTAGGGCTAGATACCAGTGTAGTGGTTACTGTGGGCTAGTGTACTAGTGATTGGAAGGGTCATAAGAGGGCTTTTGGGGTCTGGTAATGTTATATTTCTTGATCTGGGTACTAATTACAGTAGTATGTTTCCTTTGTGAAACACGTGGTTATCTATGCACATTTTTGTACAGGTACTTTTAAAATTTAGTTAAAAATATGTGATGTGATCTGATATAATACAATATAATATGATCAACTTCAGTTTATGTCAGGAATGCAATGGTGCTTTAACATTAGAAAATGTATAACTAACAGGAAACGGGAAGGTACTTCCTTAAACTGACAGTATGGCAGAGACAGAGTTAACCAAATAATTGTATGCTCCCCTGCATTTCCAGTCTCCTTTGCAGTTAGATTGGGGTCAAGTGACTAGTTCTGTCCCATAGACTATGAGTGGAAGTGACATGTCACTTTTAGGCAAAGGCAGTTGAGCCGATGTTCCTCCTCCGTCCCTCTCTTCTCTTGCTCCAGTGACCTGGGAGGCTGTGTATTGCAGATGGCATAGATTAAAGATGGAGTAAGGATGCTTCACTCTCACCAGACTTTGCGTAAGCAAGAAATAAACCCTTATAGTGTTAAGCCTCTAAGATTTCAGAGTGTATGTGTTACCACAGCATAGCCTATCTTATTCTGACTAATATAAAGGACATCTATCAAAAAACTACAGCAACTCTCATACTCAGTGGTGAGAAATTAGAAACACTCTCTTTAGAATTAGGAATAAGAACAAAGATGGCTGCTATTTCTGCTTCTGTTCACCATGGGGATCCTGCCTTGTGCAGTAAACAAGTAGGGATTGGAGTGGAAGAAACAGAATCCTTCTTATTCAGAGATAAAATGATTGTCTACCTAGTGAGCCCTGTGTATAAATAAAGTTGTTTAAAACAGGTCTGTTTCTAAAATCAGTTACATTGCTATGTACTAACAACAACAAAATTAGAAAACTTAATTTTTAAAAAGGTACCATTCACAATTTCATTAAAAATATATGGTACATAGGTAAAAAAAGAAGTGAAAGACTTATGGAGGAAATTATAAAAGTTTATCGAAAGACCTTAAAGAAAGCCTGAATACTTGGAGAGAGATACCATGGGTAGACTTAGTAACATGATGCCATTTCTCCCTACTTTGACCTCTAGAGTCAGTGAAATTCTAGTCAAAATCCCAACAGAATTCTTAAGGAACCTGGTAAGCTGATTCTTAATTATGTGTGCAAAAGCAAAGGGCTAAGAATGGCCAAGACTTTCCTGAAGTAGAAGAACCTAGCAGATATCAAAACTTAGTGTGAAGTTTAGTAAGACAGAGTGGTATTGGCTCAGGGACAAACAAATTGTCTAATGGAACAGAAATGAGTGTCCAGAAATAGACTCACACATAGGTGATAATTGGACACATGAATAGGTGACTTCATATTAGTGTAAACATGATGGTCTTATCAATAAATGGTACTGGGACACTTATTTATTTACTGTGGGGAAAATACACATCCTTAATAAGATTTTGTAATCAGGCTGTGAGTGCTTGTATATTGTTTAACATAATATATAGAGAAAATATGCTCCAATTATTTTTTTGAAAATGACAACTTGGGAAAAATATTAAAATTATGATAGAATGTTTATACCTTAATATATGAAGAGTTCTTAAAAATTAATGGAAAAAAAGATGAACCTTTATTATTTTGCTTTCCTGACTGATTTTGATTGATATTTTAAAACTTCGTCGACCAGCAGCTGGGACATTGGGTGGATTTATAAAAGGTAAAAAGACTTATTTGTCTTTTATACTTAAAGCATGTCCCAGGTGGATGTGGATTCAGGAATTGAAAATATGGAAGTTGATGAAAATGATCGAAGAGAAAAAAGGAGCCTCAGCGACAAGGTTGGTAAGAGATGAAGCCTTGCTTCTGTTTCCAGTTCAGGTGACACAGGTAAACACTGTTCCTGTCTCATCCCTGCGGAGTCTGTTAGAGCGGGCCACCGCAGTCAGCACATCATAGTTAAGTGATGTTTTGTTTTTGTTTTTTTGTTGTTGTTAATCCTCACTCGAGGATATTTTTTCATTGCTTTTTAGATAGAGTGGAAGGGACGGAGGGAGAGAGAGAAACATCGATGTGAGAGAGACACATTGATTAGTTGCCTCCCGCACCGACTTCTGGATTGAACCTGCAACCCAGGTTTGTGCCCTGGACTGGGAATACACACAACCCTTCGGTCCATGGGCTGACGCTCTAACCACTGAGCCAAACTGGCCAGGGCAGGTGATTGTCTTTTAATTTCAAGGAAAAATGGGTAGCCTAGCTTGCCCTTTTTAATAGAAGTATAACTCAGTCCTTTTAACTGATAAAATCTTTCCCTTTGTTTCAGGTCCATGTTTTTATCAGTAAATTTGGTTTATAAGAGGAATTCACTTAGAGCTAATCTGAATTGTTTCTGTTGGTGTTTGGCTGAAGCAAGTAGGTCAGCACATCTTTGGTGCTATTCTGAGGACAATGACAGGGAACTGAGGCAGGAATACAGTGTGTGGGACCCAGCAGCAAGTAAAAGCTTTTTGAAAACATGAGACCTTCATATTTTATCATCTGAGCTTAGTTCCTACATTGCGGAAAAGGGTGTTTTGGGTTTTGTTGGTCTGTTTGTTTAGTGTGATGTAGAGCTGGTTAGGTAATTGCATCACTTTCTGTTCAGTGAGTTATTATTAGTGCTCAGCAACATGTACTGATGATGGTTAGAAGTTGGACTGTGAGTAGTGTGATGCTTTATTTTGTATAGTTCTTCAGTGTTGTGAAAAGTTGTAACTCTGAAGTCATAGTAACAAGTCTGTTTTTCCCTCAATCAGTGGGTGAATAGTTCTGTGCATTTCTGAAATGAATTAAATCAGCATTAAGTATTTCTATTGAAGTCTAACTCATACCTTCTACCATTTGAAATTAACCCCTAATTCTTCTTCCTCACAAGGAGCTGTCATCAGGTTCTGAAGTGTCTGAAGAACAGGCCTTACAGCTGGTCTGTAAGATCTTTCGTGTCTCTTGGAAGGACCGGGACAGAGACGTCATCTTTCTTTCTTCTCTTTCTGCACAATTTAAGCAGAACCCAAAAGAAGGTAGGAACCTAGCTCAGCTGTCCTATTTCAGAGTACAGTGCTTAAGAGAAAACAAGAATGTAAGATCTTTTGTCCTTGTCCGCTATCCTCAGCCACTCTGCCTGTGCAGGGATTGTATTTTTGAATACAGGGGTTCTTCCTGGTGAGGACCCTGATGTATGGCCACTTTCCACTGATCTAGTGCTAAATTTCTTTTTTCTTTCATGGTTCTCTGAAAGAAAACTATATAAATAAGTTAATGATGTCCATTGTCTCAGGGTTGAAATTTTTTCCTTTGCAGTAAGAAGATGTTTAAAGCATTAGTGCCTGTTTAAAGTAGGAGCATACTGGGTGGTCTGCAGGGCCCTGAGAGAGGCACTCTGTGTGACCTGTACCTGCCTTAAGTGCCTGCCAGGTCCTGTGTAGACAGTGGAATAAATCTGCTTGATTCGACTGCTTAGCAAGATAGGACATATTGATATTTTGCTATGTTTCCAGGATTCTATTTTAAGAAGCTACATAAACCACACTTATAACAAAGTAATAAAACTCTTAGTGTGCTGGCATTACAGGGCATTTGGAATACAGGAGAGGAAGGAGAGGTGGGAGGTGGGCCAGGTTGTCCTTTTGTATATCACAGCAACATAGCCTCCCTCCTGGCAGGGACTTTTGTTTGGCTTGCTCACTGGTGCATTCCCAGTGCTGAGAAGGGTGCCTTGCAGTTAATAATCCCTCATTAGATGTATTTTATTATTATTTTTTAAATCCTCACCCAAGGATATTTTTCATTGATTTTTTTAGATAGAGTAGAAGGTAGGGAGGGGGAAAGAGAGAGAGAGAGAGAAACATCAATGTAAGAGAGACACATTGATTGGTTGCCTCCTGAATAACACTGACTGGGGCCAGGAATTAAACCTGCAGCCCAGGTCCGTGCCCTTGACCGGAAATCAAACCCAGGACCCTTCATTCTGAGCGCTGACACTCTAACCATGAGCCAAACCAGCTAGGGCTCATTAGATGTATTTTAAGTGAGTGACTGAATATCGAGGAGATCGCCTTTCCTTTTCCTGCACTGCCTGTCTCCCATGGCAAACAAAGAATGTCCCCTGTGCTCCTGCTGGGTGGATAGTTTACTTCTGATCTTACTGGGGTCTTATTAACTCTGGTTATAGAGATGAGCTTAGCATCCAGGTGTTTCAAAACCCTGCGTCTTGTTATTATTCTTACCATAAATCTTAACATTCTCACGTCTCTCTTGTGCATATATATAAGTGGTCATTTTTTTTTTTTTAATCCTCATCTGAGGATATATTTTTATCTTCAGATAGAGTGGGAGGGAGAGAGAGAGAGGGAAAGAGAGAGAAACATCTATGTGAGAGGGACACATTGACTGGTTGCCTCCCACATGACCCTGACTATGGCTGGCCAGGGACGAACTGCAACCGAGGTACGTGCCCTTGACCAGAATGGAACCCATGACTCATTGGTCCACGGGCCGACGCTCTAATCACTGAACCAAACCAGCCAGGGCTAAGTGGTCATTTTTAATAACCAAATCAGCTAAGATTTATATGGGTTAGAACTGTTATTTATGTGTGATCTTTAGAATGTGTTTACAGAACTACAGTAAAGCGATTGGGAGCCACAGAGAGTAAGAAGGAAGCTAGAAAGTGGGGTCCACTCCAGAAAGCCAGGTGGTGACTAGAAATTAGACCCTTTGTAAAATACTTCGAACTTTGTACTTGATAGTTTCACTGGATATAAAACATATATAAGGAAGAAATATTAACCCAATTGCATTTATAGTGTGATAGCTAACCTCTGTAGTTGGGAGTAACTTTTTTTTTTTAATCCTCACCCGAGGATATTTTTCCATTTATCTTCAGATAGAGTGGGAGAGAGAGGGATGGAAACATCAATGTGAGAGGGACACATTGACTGGTTGCCTCCTGCACAACCCTGACCAGGGCTGGGGATGAACCGCAATCGAGGTACGTGCCCTTGACCAGAATCGAACCTGTGAATCTCTGGTCCGTGGGCCGATGCTCTAGCTGCTGAGCCAAACTGCCCAGGGCAGGGAGTAACTTTTTTTATAGTTAATATATATCAGCTGTGACTCATTGCCTGCACTTCAGCTTTTTTTTTATTTTTATAAGCTTTGTGTTTTGGAATATTTCTAGATTTCCAGAAAAGTTTTAGAGGTAGTACAGAGAATTCCTGTATACACTTCACCCAGTTTCCCCTAACATTAACATCTTACATAACCATAGTAGACTTGTCAAAACTAAGATATTACTATTAACTACATACACTCCAGACCTTATTTGGATTTCTCCAGGTTTCCACTAATGTCTCTTTACTGTTCCAGGATCCATTCCAGTCCAGGGCACCACACTGACCCTCGCAGGTTCCATTTGGCTTATTCAAGGACTGTGTGTGAAGAACCATGTGTAACCTCCTTCTTATTCTGCCTTTCCAACAGTGTTCTCTGATTTTAAGGACTTGATTGGCCAGATTTTAATGGAAGTGCTAATGATGTCCACTCAGACTAGAGATGAAAACCCATTTGCCAGTCTGACAGCCACATCACAGCCAATTGCAGCGGCAGCTCGGTCACCGGACAGAAACCTCACGCTAAATACTGGCTCCAATCCAGGAACAAGTCCCATGTTCTGCACTGTGGGTTCCTTCGGTGCCAGCTCTTTGTCTAGGTCAGTGTGGTTCTTTCTGCACATCTAATTGGTAGTAAAATAACCACGAGTATGTAGGAGAAGTGAACGTTTTCATGAGCCTGTATCATGCAGATTTTAGTATGTATCATATTTGGGAGGATGGATTTGGTCATTGCAGGAAGTATTGTCTTTTCCAGATTGGTCTTTTTGGCTTCCCATGGTTTGGCTATTGGTAAATTAAAATTTAGAAAGAAATGGCTGTATATTACACATTATTCTTTGGCAAGAGGGCTTTAAAATATTCTAAGTATGACCTCTAGATCTTTATAGCAATTAGATGATTCTTATTTAGGCATCTGAAAGATTTGTACACATGAATGCTTAAAAATGTGAAGTGTGAATATACTATCCTTTAAAAGCTTGATATTTTCCATTTTAATCATTTATCTCAAGTTTTTCTTCAATTTTCTCTTCTTTCCTTCCCTCTTCAACTAATTTAGCCTCTATGAGACTAGTCCGGCTCCCAACACGAGCTTCTGGAGCTATGTGCCAATGATGAGTCTGCCTTTTGCCTCCCCCTCCGGTGCAGCCAGCCACATGGCTGTGCCGTCCATTTCCCTCAGTGCTCCTGGCACGGCCCCCGGGACTGCGGCAGCAAGCCAGCCCTCCTCTCCGCGGTATCACCCCTACACTGTCACCCACCCCGGGGGGGCTTCAGCTGCTCCCACCCCGAGGTCCTCAGGCATCTCCATTCTGTCTAGCTCTCCAAGCCTCCCTGCCCTCGCTAGTAGCCCTCAAGCAGTGCCAGCCAGCTCTTCCCGGCAGAGAGCCACCAGCACGGGGCCACCTTTACCGTCCGCCTCACCCAGTGCCGTGAGCAGACGTCCCTCCTCCCTAAGGATTTCTCCTAGGTATTTCTGCAGCAGGAGAGTTGGGTGCGTGTTTGCCATGCAGGGAAAGGAGATTAACATGGTTTGGAAGAACTGCTGCGTGGCACTGACCTCAATTACCTGGGTTTCCTGTTTGGGATTATTAACCCGTGTGTCTAACTAGTTTGTAGGCTCATGCCTGAGTCCGTGCTTCTGCCCGGCTTTGGTAACATCGGAAAGTATGGGCGGCTCTGTTGTGGGTGCCTTTCTTCCCTACCTTCCCTCACTTTTTCGCTGTCCTGTACCCAAAAAAAGGTAACTTAGTTTTTAAAATCTAATTCAATGTCATTCCTCATTACAGATGAATTTCAGTGTCAGCAGTTTGTATTTGAGAGTTGGGGATCACAGAACCAGTTTTTGACTTTTAATACTGTTGACAATCGTAGCTGAAATATAATTAGACCAAGTGGTGGGAGCAGAGCTGGGCCGGGAGTCCCTTGGCTCTGCTCACTGGGGCTGGGCCTTGACACTGATTCCAGCTACTGAGAAAGAAGCAGTCTCAGAATTCCATTAACCCAGTGCCTCCTCTCAAACGTCCCTGCGCATCTCTCTAATTTAGGTGAATTACTTTGCTGCATGTCCGTAGACAAAGCTTTCAGCGTAAGATTTAATTAAAAGGACAACAGTTGCAAACGCTTTCTCCCTCGTGTTTTTCCTTTGTTCCCTGATGACCTTTTTTGCTTTTGTTGTGGTAGTATGTACGACAGTCCTTTCTCCTTCCTCTTCCTCGCGCTTTCTGGGGACAGTAGTGATGAAGAAGAAGAAGAAGATGATGATGATGATGGTGGTGGTGGTGGTGATGAGTTTTCTTGTGTCCAGTTTGGGTCCAGGTATCAGAGGAATGGAGTCTCACCCCTGCATGTGCATAGGTGCTTAGGAACTAACTTCTCTAAGCCCTAATTAGGGGTGTGCTTTGAATTCAAACAGGGTAGGGTCAGGCGAGACCACCTGGAGAGTGAAGATGGGAGCAACTTGCATGTACTGAAATGTTAGGACCCTCTTGAGGGGTAAAGCGCACATAGGAACATTTTCGTGGTTGTTGCCTGGTAAGTTTGGAGAAAACTTACATGTAATCCTTTGTCAGAAACATGAATAGCAGATTAAAGATCAGTCACCATGCAGTTCATCCACCCTGCGCTCTAAAAGCAAGAACCCTTCACTTATCTATTGCGAGAAGGTTCTTGTGAACAACCAGATGTGAGCAACGCGTACTCTGTGAGGCATGTTTTCTCATGTACAGTTGCATGTTACTGCTGTTCAGGAATGGCAGGGGGGCTGGTGTGTGTGTGCGTGTGTGCTGCCCTGCGTCAGCTCCGCCTGAGCAATCTGTTGCAGAGCATATGGGGTCATACTTCCGGTGTAATTGTGAATCTGCTTTCACTTCTGACCTTGAATTCCACTGATCACCCCAGTGAAGCTAGACCCTGTTTGTTTAGATGGCCCAGCAGAGGCTAAAACATAGTTCGTGATGTTGCTGAATGTTCACTCCTGAAATCCAAGTGAAAAAGACTACTTAGGTTTTCTAGGTGACTTTGAAAAAGAAAATACAATAGCACTGTCTTTCTAACACTCTGACTCATTGTCTTACCATTTTACTCTTAAATTGAAGTTTTCTCTGGACTGAGTTGGTATTTGTGCCCAGAACTGTTCAAAAATAACTCCAGGCTATAAATAGAGATGGCGGTAGGAGTTAGGTACACTTCATTAAATTGGACAGTGTGCAGGAGAGTCATTAGAGAGTATATATATAGAGAGGGGAATGTCAGTGCAAGGTGGAATATTGATTCAGGAAGGCTGATATTTGTATTAGATTGAACATTATATCACTCTTTCTCAATCAAGTAAATGTCCCAGAGGTAAAAGTGCCTTTTCTTGTAGAAAAACCCTGCTGCATGATCATAGTTATGCAGCAGGCATCCTTGTTAGGAATTAATTTCCATGCATGATAAAAGTGCTTTGGTACCTGTTCTACTGTAAATTATCTGTGGGAGAAATGCTCTCTCTACCTGGCCTATTTAATTCCAACTTTCACTAACAAAGATATCAGATGGTGTGCTGCTGTCACTAACTCCTGTCTTTCTAGACCTACAACATGCCAGCCTTGTCTCAGATCTAGATTCTGTGCCCACAAGGAGAAGTAAAACTTGGTAGTTGTATGATAATACTAAGTATCGCACGCCAGACACTGTCAGCACTGCATACATTACCACCTAGATCCACCCAGCAGCTCTCCTTACTGTGAGAACTGGGCCACCGGAGGCAAGTCACGTGACTGGTCGGTGCAGAGCCTGGGTCCAGAGCCCACGTGCTGCCTCTGGCTCCTCCTACTTCACCCAATAGGACTTGTGTTCTCGAGCCTTACTGGTTCTCTTGCTGCCAAGAGCATCTCCTCTGTTCCTGGGCAAGAACATTTTACTCCTTAATTGCAGATTCCATTCTAGGCAGCTGGCACGTCCTTTGCTGGCTATTAAAATGAAATCTGATCCATCCTGATTTTGGCAATGTATAGAGTCCAAATAGATATCAAAAAGAAGATAAAAGGGTGGGTAAAAATACATAACTGATTAAACAACTGGAGAGGAACCTGAGAATGCGTGTAGGCCTAGGAAGAGGCAGCAAACCTGGTTCATCTGGGCGCTCAGCAAGTAGTTTTTTCTTTCCCCCTTTCTGATCGATCATCTCAGAATTGTAGCTACTTTGAAGGAAGCGATTTGAACACCCACTTCGTGCTTGTGAGATTAGGGCAGAGGAAGGAGTCGCAGGGCTTGGATCTGTCCCCTGCTGCACACCTGTGCAGTTGATGTCGTGCACGTCTTTCCAGAAGTAGTCTGGACATATGTTCATTCTTTATAGTGGTGATGATGAAGATTGATTTAAGAAAGGAAAGATCACTCCTTCTGTAATGTTGTGTAGTCCCCTGTGAAAAGAGCTGTGTGAATTACAAGGAACTACTTCTCCCAGGAGTAGAAATGAGTGAAGTGAGAGAATTACCTTGTGATAAAGATAACAGGAGTTATTCTGAGGAAGGTGTTTCTGAACAGGAAGTTGATGACTAGAAAGAAATTTTGGTTTTGGTTTTTTACTGCTTAGATATTGCGGTGAAGGAGGTCAAATCTTGCAAGTCATGAGCTGACATGAACAGTAAAAGGAAAATGAACAGATAGTGAAGACATTGACGGTTACCCTCTGATTTCTGCTGTGTCACTGCGTGAAAAGAAATCTTTCACGCTGTGCCAGTCCCCAAAACCTTCCAGTGATTTCCCTCCTCACATGGAGCAAAACCCAGAGCCTCTCACCCTGGCCTGCAAGAGAATGCATCTCACGTACACACACATGCACACACACCAGTGCATGCACACTCACACTCCTGCTTTCTAACCTCACCTGCCTCCACTTGCCCACATCCTCCAGCTCATACACTCCATCCTGTTCTCGAACTCAGCATAGCCCCCTCTTGCCTTAGGCCTTTGCACTTGGCCGGCTGTCTGACTCCCTCAGGTCTGTTTTCAAATGGCCATTTTATCAGACAGTGTCCCTCTATTAAACATGGTATAAAACACACACACACTTTCTGCCTCTCTCTGTCCCCATCCTCTGCTTTTCTTTTTCCCCAGGGCTCTGCTGTATTCAGTTGGTCTTGAGCATCTCTCCTCTAGAACATAGGTGCCCTAGGAACAGGTCTGCATCTGTTTGATTCAGTGTGTTGCTACCCCAGGACCCGCAGCAGTGCCTGGAGCATCAAGCACACCATGCACCTTTGTTCACTCAGTGTACATCACTTAAAGCTGCACAGCTCTGACTTTACCTTGCATTGAGAAGATATAAAATTCCAGGAGCTGCATGCAAAATAGTAAGAAAATAGGAGGGTGATTGTTCCCCTTGTAGAAGAAAAGCAACTAGAATGAAATCTTTTTAAGAAACAAGTTTTTGTTGTTAATCCTCACCCGAGGATATTTTTCCATTGAATTTTAGATAGAGTGGAAGGGAGGGAGGGGGAGAGAGAGAGAAACATCTATGTGAGAGAGAGACATCAACTAGTTGCCTCTCCCATGACCCCGACCAGGGCCGGGATTAAACCTGCAACCCAGGTATGTGCCCTTTGGGAATTGAAAACGCGACCCTTGGGCCCAAGGACCGACGCTCTAACTGCCAAGCCAAACCAGCCAGGGCTAAGAAATAAGCTTTTTTTTTTAATCCTCACCCGAGGACATTTTTCCATTTTTTGTTCAGATAGAGTGGGAGGGAGAGAGAGGAAGAGAGAGAGAGAGAAACATCGACGTGAAAGGGACACATCGAGTGGCTGCCTCCCGCACGAACTGGCCAGGGCAAGAAATAAGCTTTTAAAATGGGCTTCAATTTGCACAGATCTGATGCGTGTGTAAAATCCTTAGGAATGTTTTCATTTTGTTTTTGGAAAGATTCAGCTATGATGTGATTCTATTATGTGAAGTAATTACGTTATTAACTTGGACTGATGTAGTTATCAGAAAATGGTTCCTATGTCCTCCCAGAGGGAGGTATACTTTTTTGATACTCTTAGGACTTAAATATGACATATATCCAATGTCATATTTCATATATCAGCAGTTGTAAAACTATCATGTATTTTAACATTTTTTAGGAAAAAATGAAATATTTTAAAACATTTAAAAGGTTTATTGATAGCATGAATTTATGCATGTAAACTAAACACCACTTCTCCTTCAGCATCACACATTCAGAACTTGAGTCCAACTCTTTCACTTTGAACCTAAGATCCTTGTGAGTAACTTTTGACCATTGACACGTGTGCACAGTGTTGGCTAGACGGGCCAGTTTGCATACTGTGATCATGACCTACTCTAGCACCCTTAGGACTGACCTTATAATTTTGAAATACATTGACGAATACTAGGGTTTACTCTACATTTCCTATTTGGTTAAACTTTTTTTGTTTGTTTCTCTCTCTCTCTCTTTTGTTTTTTCTTTCTCTTCTCTTAAAATCAACCGGAAGTGTTGCTTGGTGCCCGACAGCTGATCACCAGCGTGCACCAACCTCTTAGCTTTGAAAGCGCCATTTCCTGAGTACCTTTCATTGCATTGCCTGGCACCTGACAAGCAGTCTTTTGTGTGCGTTGTCACTTTTCATGTCTTAGTGAAACATTTGGGAAGATATTTCAATTGATTTTGGGGTGTTCAAATTTAAGTTAAAGTGAAATAGGCGTGTTGGCTGAGAGCGGAACCCAGTTCCAGAGCAGGGACAGCCACCTTCCAAGTGTGCTGACGTCACACATGCTGGCTGTGGGCACTGCATCAGACTGGCTCCCTGCAGCTGGCAGGGATCTACCAACATCAAATATAAGGCACTTTTCACTTCAGAAATGTAGAAATTGAGAATGTAGCACTTATGATCAAGGAAATGTATAGTTTTAAATTTTTGTTGTAAACACGAGGGAGATCTGTTTTCATTGTCATTTGCGAGAGCTGCTCAAAGGACAGCTAACCGTGACTATGTGTAGGTATGAGCCCGTGTTGGCACAATTCATCTCTGGGGAGTGTAGGGAAGGTAGTCACTGAGGCACTGACGTCAGAAGGGAGGGGGAAGAATCACAGATATCGGGATCTGTGCTTTATTACAATACTCATCTTTCTGTTGTCAGGCCATTGAACAGATATCAGATCCTGTCGTTAATTAATGAATGTGCCCCAAAATTAATGGATAAAAAGACACCAAAATTAATTGTTTTGGTTTTTTGAGGGTTCCCATGCTGGCCTGCCCATCTTTGTCCTGGCTCTGTGGGGGCACTGTTTGGTGGCTCAGTTACCTGCCCAGTCAGGAGGGCCTCGGCTGCCTGGTGCCTTTGCCTGTCTCTCAGCCTTGACTTCTCTCCCTTCTCTACCAGACCTGTATAGTCAGACCTATATGGTAAGTTTGCAATAGAGAAGACCTATATTATAGGAATTCAAATTTCCTGGAAGCCTTAGATTTAAAACTGGCATTGTTTTCACCTTTTTTTTTTAAATTTTTTTTCTTTATTGGTTTTTTAGAGAGAGGAAAAGAGAAGGAGAGAGAGATAGAAACATCAATGAGAGAGAACATCGATTGGCTGCCTCCTGCATGCCCCCTACTGGGAATGGGGCCCACAACCTGGGCATGTGTCCTGACCGGGAATTGAACCGGCGACCTCTTGGTGCATGGGTCAATGCTCAACCACTGAACCACACCAGCCAGACTTTTTCACCTTTTTTATTGAAATACTTTAATAGCATATTTTTCATTCCAAGGTCAGTATATTTTTCTAAAATTCTAAGGTCAGTAATATATTCCAAAATGAGTTTTGTATACCTACCCATCTGTGTATATAACACATTGTTAACATCTCAGTTCCTCTTGAGTTTTTTAGAGTCTAGCCTTTGTAGGACCTGCATTGAAGTAGGAATGGGTCTCTCAGGTTCCTGATGGTCTTCCCATCATTTATCATCTTTCATGTGTAATTTTTTGCTAAGCTTAGGTTTTCTCATTTCATCTTCATTTCAAAATTCCTGGCCGTGATTAATCTTTTTGTATCTTTTGTGCATATTAAATCAATTGGTTAGTTAATATCAGATTGGGCATATGGCCTGTTGATAGTTGAGCTAAACTTTAATTCCCTCAACCTAACCTTTGTGATAATGTTGGGCTTTGGCCTCAGAACAGGTAGACTGATCATAACAGTGCCTCACGCTCTGTCCTGCTTATATTCTGCAAAGCACTTCACATGATTTCACTTAACCCTCGCTGCACATGTGATGAGGTCTGGCTTCAGGTAACAAGTAAGCTGTAGGGCTGGGAAGAGAACCCAAGTTGGGGTACTCCTCATGCAAGGGTTTGGTTTGGTTTTTACTATACTACTTTGCCTTTTTCACTGAAAGTTTTAGAAGATTTGTGTTGATAACAAATATTTTCAGGTCTCCTAACTGGACAGTTTTCCTGAGCTCTCGTCCTGTTGCCAAATGCTAGATGAAGCCTTTTGATATCTATGCTAGAAGTTAGGAGGAGGGTGGGTATTTTGTCAGTCCCTTAAAACGTCACTTTTAGAGTTTGATGACAGTGATAGCATAGTCTGCTCTAACCACCAAGTCTGCCTGAGCGACACTGGCCACTTGGTTTAAGTACATATGATATCCCTTCACATGCCTCGCCGTTCTTAGTCCTCCTGGTTTTGTTAAGCTGTCATTCCCAACAAGATAAGATGTTGGGTTTCTGGTCAGGCTCTCTTCTTAGTCAAAATAAAAATGCTTACTGAAAATGACCCTGGTTGGACTTGGAGCAGGTGAAACAAGCAGTGAGCTCCAGCCTCGGCTGCATGGGTGTCTGCGCTTTGTCGGTGCAGGGTCCGAGCAGGCTTTCTGCTGCAAAAATGCAAGCTCTGTCTACAATAATGCACAGAGAAGAGATAAGAATCATCAGTTCTCTTTTCTCTTCTCCAAAGTTTGGGAGCCTCTGGTGGGGCAAGTACTTGGGATTCCTACAGTGACCATTTCGCCATTGAGACCTGCAAGGAGACAGATATGCTGAACTACCTCA
This sequence comes from Tadarida brasiliensis, assembly GCA_030848825.1. Taxonomy (NCBI): domain Eukaryota; kingdom Metazoa; phylum Chordata; class Mammalia; order Chiroptera; family Molossidae; genus Tadarida; species Tadarida brasiliensis. The sequence continues at coordinate 6,701,789 of CM061264.1, forward strand.
TCGAGTGTTTTGACCGAGTTGGAATAGAGGAAAAAAAAGCACCAAAGGTAATAAGAAATAGATTCATTTAAAAGAACCCACAAGAACCTGGTTATTTGTTTGCTAAATAATGGTTTCCACCCCCTACTCCGCATTTATTTATTTATTCAATCAATAGATTATTGAGCATGTACTGTGTGCCAGGCACTGTACCAGTAGTTTAGGGTATGAACGAAACAGACGAAGATCCCTGCCTCATGGAACTCATGCCCTAGTGGAGGGAAGAAGTGACAGAGCCCAGCACCATTTCTGCCAGCAGCTTACATGGCCCTAATAATTCCTGATAGTCTGTCATAATCATTATAACAATAAACAACACTTATGTAGTACCTGTAGACTGCCAAACACTGTGCTGGGACTACGTTAGTTCAGATTCTCAGTTGTTCAGTTAGCCCAGTGTAAGGTAGGCACTATTTTAACATTGTATGAGCACGCAAATGAACCTCAGAGAGATTAAGTCATTGTCCAGAATCACATAAATAATAAGTTCCAAAACTGTGTTTAAGCTTAGGAGGCTACACCTTTTCTACTATTTTGTGCTGACTTCATTATTATTTCATTTTATTCCTACTTCATTTTCTAGTTCTAGTTTTCCATTAGAAAGTAATCCGGCTGTCCACCTGTTCCTTTCATATTTGTGACAGGCCTCCTTGCGGTTTGTTGCTCTTAACCTTAGCAAAAACAGAGTGAGGGGGCAAATGTCTGAGATTCCTGAGTGGTCCCCTCAGACTTCCACTTCTTTACGCTCTGACGAGACTTCAGCAGAGGCAGTGAACTTGGATGATTCAGTTACTCTGTGTGTTTGTATGAATAAAGGAAGAGCAACGCATGCCATTTTCTGAAGTTCAGTCTCTTCTGACTCTTGTCAGTTTTCAACAGTATGGGATTATTTTGTTTGTCTTTGTACCCCTAACCTCTGATTTTCTTTTCAGATGTGCAGCCAGCCAGCAGTCAGCCAGCTTCTGAGCAACATCCGCTCACAATGCATATCCCATACTGCGTTAGTACTCCAAGGTTCCCTCACACAACCAAGGTAGGAAAAACCATTCTGTGCTTGATGTTAGCAGGGGGAGCATCCTGTCCATCAGGGGACTACATCGGCTACCCAGCCATTTTGCACCACCTTGAATCCCTCACTTCCTTACCTGTAAAAAGAAAGGGGTTGACTGGATGATCTCTGAGGTCTTTTCCCTTTTCTAAAGTACTACGAAAATAAAACACTCTCTGGGCACTTTATTGAGATAAACCATTATTGAAATATGTTGATAGCAAGGTAGAAAACTAGTAATTTAGTTTAAAAGCAAATAAAGATAAATTTAAAATAATAATAATGAGCCCTGGCCGGTTTGGCTCAGCGGTTAGAGCATCGGCCTGCGGTTCAGAGAGACCTGGGTTCGGTTCCCGCTAAGGGCACGTATCTCGGTTGCAGTTTGTCCCCGGCCCTGGTTGGGTGAAGCGGGAGGCAGCCACTCGATGTGTACCTTTCATGTCGATGTTTCTCTCTCTCTTTCTCTCTCCCTCCCACTCTATCTGATCAAAAAATGGAAAAAAAATATCCTCGGGTGAGGATAAAAAATAAATAAATAAAGTAAAGTAAAATAATAATAATGACCAAAAAGAAAAAAGTAAACCTTGGAAATCGATAATTTCATTAAAAATGTAAAGGGAGAACTAAAATAATAATGATAATAAAAATAAATAAAAGCAGCTACTTTAAATCAGTGGCAGTTTTTGATGAAATGTGATGATCATGTATCACACAGTCAGTTTCTGTTATTCAGTAATAAGGAATAGTGGTGGAATGCCCAGCCAGTATGGCTCAGTGGATTGAGCATTTTCCCACAGACTGAGAGGTCCCGGTTCGATTCCCGGTCAGGGCACATGCTCCAATTTTGGGCTCGATGCCCAGTGAGGGGCATGCAGGAGACAGCTGATCGATGTTTCTCTCTCTCTCTCCCTTCCTCTCTCTCTAAAATATAAAGAATAGTGGTGGAGCCCGGCTGGTGTGGCTCAGTGGTTGAGCGTCGACCCATGCATCAAGAGGTCGCCAGTTCGATTTCCGGTCAGGGTACATACCCTGATCCTTAGTGGGGGGCATGCAGGAGGCAGCCAATCGATGTTCTCTCTCATTGATGTTTCTATCTCTCTCTCCCTCTCCCTACCTCTCTCTCTAAAAAAAAAAATCAATAAAGAAAAAAATTTAAAAATCGAAGAATAGTGGTACATTTTTTGGGAATCACGCAAAGTACTACATTACTGCTTGTTTCTGAGAGTCCCATAAAGGTTTCAAGTTTAATGAAAGAGTATTTATTTCATTTCTTTTATGAAAAATATCTGAAGGAAAAATGACAAAGTTACATTTATTCATTCTGGGTGTTCTTACATTGTTTTCTTTATGTGGCCATATGTTTTTGAAACTTGTCAAAAAGAAAGAAAATGATATACGTGTACTACTAAAACTTTAAAAATGTTCCATGATTAAAAATACTAAGCGTTTTAAAAAGTCCTCTGCTAATCAATTTCTAATTGGTTAAAGCATAAATCAATAAGTAAAAGAAGCATCTTTTTTAATGCTTTATTTTTAAAGGGTTATATGTAAGAAAAGATTGGTTCTTTGAAATGTCTTACAGCCTCATGTTTTAGACAGAAGGGGATTATTTATGATAAGAAGGGTGATCTTTTGCCTAAAACTATTGTGTAGAATATTTGGGAGATTTCAAGTTTGACTTTTGACTGGCAGTTGCTGCTGACATGGCATTCCATGTGTTCTGTTGTTATGTGGTGATGAGTCGATTCATTGCAGTTCTTGACTCCCATGGGTCCGCAGGTCCATGCAGCAGCCGTCCTTCCTGGTGCCGTATATGCTGTGTAGGAATCTCCCGTATGGCTTTATTCAAGAACTGGTGAGAACCACTCACCAGGATGAAGAAGTGTTCAAGCAGGTAAGGTTTTGTGAATTTGCTACCAAAACTTTTAGCTTAGGAGTTTCTGTGACGAGGCTGATTTTTAAATGCACCATGTATTGAAACGTCTGTTCCTGAATTTTATTATGCATGTGTTATTTGCTCAGAAAAAAGACCTACCTGAGATTCCTTTCTTAGGGAAATCAGATTGATAGCTGCATTGTTCAAATTGTGCTATTTCAACTAATCAATGAGGCATGGAGTATTTTGAACAGGATTTGTGCTAAGTGCTTTGGGAGATAAGAAATGTAAGGCCCTGTCCCTGATTTTAAGAAGCTTTTAACACAAGAATACCAAGAGATAGCATAAGGCATGCTGTACATTTGCCAGATGAGTAGTTTTGAAAATTAGTTCTCTGCGTTTACAAAAAGGAGATTAATAAATTAATGTCCAAATTAGCTCATTGGCAGTCTGCACACCACATAGAATCTTTATCGGATGATGTCTCAGACCTTACTGATTACTTCATTCATCAACCATTTATTTTTGATACTTCATTGTGTAAAGACAAGTGAAAATGTAGATGTGCAATATTTAATAAAAAAGCTTAATAATAACTAATAAGCTTAGTCTTTAGGGTTTTTTAGCCTTATATTTGGGTTGCTGCTTTATGGCCTGCCTTGTAAAGTAGGCGCTTTACCACAGCAACTGTCAGACAAGCTGCTTCCCTCGATGAAAGGATTTTTATGATATTTTTTCTCAATTTGTTATATGAGCATTTCTTTTTCTGTGACTAGGGAGAATAACAGAGGCAAAGCTATACTTGGTGTGATTCCTTTCAATATGTTTTTATACTTAATATTATTTATAACTATTAATTGTAAGGCCCTTGAATTCTCAAGGATTGTGTCTTTAAAATATTAGTAAGAGAAGAATCCTGGAGTAAAGCTCCCAGTCAGTGTTGTGTACTCTGTGTCTGGATTCGTCGTTGCTTGTCTTAGATGATGGTCTCGTTGACTTAGGGGAACATTTAAGATACAAACATTTATGTAGAAAAGCTCAGAGTGAGCTTTTCTTCTCTAGAAAGATAAGTGGACTCTGATGAAAATAAATAATCATCTTGAAAGGTTTAAATGATACACTATATTACATGTGTAATGTGCATTAATTAGAATACTTCTCCTATTCAAAAAGACATTTGTGGAGCCCAGAGTAGCTTCATTTATATAAAATCAGCCCAATGATGAGCTGAAAGGAGTACGTTATGCCTATTTTATTTATAAATAAACACAGAGGTTATGAAATGATTTTGTTTTTATAAAATTGAGGTGAAATTTACATAACAAATGTAACCATTTTGAAGTGTACGGTTCAATGGCATTTAGTATATATTTACAATTGTGCAACCACCGCAGACTTGCTGATTTTTCATCACAGAATCTGATGCCTTTTCTGCCACTTAGTCTTGAACACGGCTTGTCTTTTCATAGGTATCCCCAGGTATCTTTTCTAGAAAGGATGAGTAGCATGGAGTTGCTGAACTGAAAAACAATACTTCATCTTTTTGTCTTATTTGAATTATTAAATCTTTTGACTGAAATTTCAGTCTCCTTTCAGATATTTGCAATATTCACAGATAAATAAAGATGAACAGAAATAGTCGCTAGAATTTAAGATTGGAGATGAATACTCGTAGCGTTTTTATATTACTGCTAGGAGCTATTTATTTAAATATAAGAGAATTATTAAAATGTGTAAGTCACAAATAGTACAACATTTGACTATTTAAAAACATGCTTAGCAATATTTTGTCTATTTATTATAAATTAAACTCTATAAAAGAGGGTAACTCTACTAGAAAGAGTCAGGATGTTTTACTTTATAGCATTTCTGGAAACAGTGCTTAGAGATTTTTCTAGATGACCAGTTAAGAAATTTTTTTTTTTGGTAATTCTGAACTTCTGTTGGTTTTTTCTTGATTGCAATGTTGGCATTCCCCACAGAAACACTGCCTCTCCATTCACAGCTCGATGCAGGCACGTTACTTCTACCCTGATTGCTTAGTTGCAAAAACGAAAATGATTTTTTCCATAGCTGTGTTGATACCACCTTAGGACGCTCCAAGGCACTTGGTAATCCAGGGCACCTTTTTGTAATACCGTGCTGCTTTTTTTTTTTAATCCTCATCCGAGGGCATTTTTGCATTTATCTTCAGCTAGAGCAGGAGGGAGAGAGACGTCGATGTGAGAGAGACACATTGAGTGGCTGCCACCCACACGACCCCAACTGGGGCCAGGGACAAACTGCAGCCAAGGTACATGCCCTTAGCAGGAACCCAACCCGGGACTCGCTGGTCCGCGGGCCGACGCTCTAACCGCTGAGCCAAACCAGCCAGGGCTAATACCGTGCTTCTTAAATGATGAAGATGCTCAGTACAATGGGATGAAATTAGTAGGAAAGGGACTTTTTCAGGTTTTCTAGTGGCTTCTCCCTTCTCCAGCTTGTTGGCATTCAGATTGTCAGCCACTGTTTACAACTTTTTCTATCTAATGGAGTTATTAGTCTTGAATCCCAACCAAATCCCTAGTTGTGTTGATCAGTGAGTGCATTGTGAAATTCGAGGATGAATTGTGCTGAGCTCATCTTGTACGGTGTTCATGTGCCCTGTATTCATATAAACTTGGAAAAGTACATTTGAGTGCCCCAAAGCTCTGATACCAGCTTATTGTATTAATTACATCATATATGGAGGAAAGACATTCTGATAGTTTTCTTTTTCAATTTGAACATTTACCAGCTATCTCTTTGTTCTACATAATTAAAGTTAATGTAATAATAATATCCATTACTGGTCTGTTTTTCTTGTTCTCTTCAAAATAAACAGGGAAAGATGGAAGGAATTAGGTGGAGGTGGGAGGGTGGTGACAAAGAATTTTTTTAACAATATTGATAGAGTTGAGGAGTTGGAATGTTGGGTCCAGTTTCTTTGCAGATTCTAGGTGCTCAGTGATCAGAAACATGTTGCTGAGATGTCCAGAACCGAGTTGATTAAAGCAAGGACCCCCGGAGAGTCCTACAGCAGGCTATGGATTTACGAGTTTCTATGGAATCTCTGGGAGTCCTGCCAGAGCATTAGGGTTCGCCAGATCCTGTTGCTTCTGGAGAATCCGGCCGCATTACTTTATGGTCAGCCGTGAAGGACAGCAGCACCCTGGCAGGAGTCCAGACTCCCTTATCTGCCCTCAGCTTCTCCTTGGGAAGGAGCGGAGATGCCTGTGCATTCGCATTCAGCACTTTATGTGATATGCCTCCCATTCTTAACTGTTCTTAAACTTCTATTTCTGATTTCGTTTTGTTTGTTTTCTTGCAGATCTTTATCCCCATTTTACAAGGCCTGGCTCTTGCTGCCAAAGAGTGCTCCCTTGATAGCGACTACTTCAAATACCCCCTCATGGTAAACCTTTGTTCTTTTTTTTTTTTTTTTATCCATTCAATAGATGCTTTCTTTCGGATTATGTCAATGTACACTTTTCTTTCAGGTCCATGATCAACCTTGTTTTCACATTTAAAGCGTGAAATCATTGTGTTGTTGATCATGCGGTGTGTGGTGTGTAGTCAGTGCATCAGCTGAGGCGGTTAGCAGCCCGGTTTCCACCCCACCCATCCGAGGCCTAGCCAGGCAGTGATGCCGTCATTAACATGTCCTTTGCTTATTGGCTAGCTTATGAAAATGATTAATATTGGTGACATCCTTCTGATTCTCCTAGCAGACATATCATACTATTTGGGATGAAATTTTGTTGTTAAAAAAATTACATCTGCGCCCTGACCAGTTTGGCTCAGCGGTTGGAGCATTGGCCCACGGACCAAAGAGTCATGGGTTCAATTCTGGTCAAGGGCAGATACTTTGGTTGCGGTTCAGTCCCCAACCCTGGTCAGCATTGTGGGGGGGGCAGCCAGTTGATGTGTCTCTATCACATCGATGTTTCTCTCTCTCTCTCTTGCTCTCGCTCTCCGTCCCCCCCTCCCTCCCTCCTTCACACTCTATCTGAAGATAAATGGAAAAATGCCCTCGGGTGAGAATTAAAAAAAAAATTTGCAAATACAAATAAAAAGGCAGGGCCATACTAAGAAAAGTATACAGCTTTATGATTATGTAGTGACTTTGTCCAGAATATCTGAGAGCAGTTTTCTTGTTCCTCTCCCCTGTTTCCTGAGGCTGTACACTTCTCTGCAGCTTCACTAGAACACGGAAAGCAGGGCCTCGCTTCGCTCCGCACTTACAGCAAGCACACGTGTGGACGGAAGGTCCGGCCAGTTCTCATCCAGGACCTTGACTGTTCTGAAAACACTGGAACCACAAACAAAATAACAGGCTCTTTTCTTCTCTGAATTTGCTTCTTTGAAATTTTGGGAGAAAAATACTTGGAACTGTTACCGAATAGTTTTCATTTTAGGACTAGGAAGGGAAATATCCAAGATGCACTTATCTCCTAAAAAATCAAAATGGAACTAAAAGGCTAAATGTTAAAGACACTGCTGGGAAACGGGAATTCTTGTTTCTAAAAATAATTTTGAATAGATTTATACAGGGCTCTTTTCATTGCCCATGTTCTTCGGGTTCCTAATAAAATTCATTCATCCTTACGCACTGTTCTGTCTGTGGCAGATACAGCGAAGTGGAATAATCTGATTGTTTGAGTTCAGTGATGAAATGTTTCAGTGCACATTAATTATCGCTGTGTTATATAAATATTCCTTCATGAAATTGTTGACTTTTCTGTTGTGGTTTGAATTAGCTTGATGTTTCAGTAGGGAGCTTATAGTGTCAGATATCAACAAAATGTTCTTCGTGGTCAAAAGACAAAGGCCTTCATTATGATAGACAATAGTTTTATTTTGTACCATTATCAACGCTTGTGCAGCAGTGAGAGTGCATTTCGTGAAAGGACAATAGTGAGAGGCAGGCAGAGGAAGTCTCTTGGGGTCAAAATCAGAAACAATTGTGATTATTCTCCAGGTCAGTGGATCCCAGCTTTGCCATACCTGGGAATCACCTGGGGGTTTTTTAAAAAATCTGAATGCCTGGCTCCCAGACAGTAATAGAATTCATCACGTGTATCGAGGGTGTGGGCTGGCACTGGGATTTCTGAAGCTTCCCAGAAGATGGTAAAGTGCAGCAAAGTTTGGGGACCCTGCCCTGGGCAGCGAGAACTCTCCCTCCTCAGGGGCTCTCTGAGCCTGAGCTTCCCAAAGATGAGTCCCTGCACTGTGTCCACATCACAGAAGAAGTTTTACCCACTGTTTGAATGGTGTTTGATTGGATTACCGTGGCCGTGGTGGGTTGTGTTTGTCCCTAAAAACTACTTTTTCTGATTCTGATATGAGAATGATTGACACTCCAAAAGAAAGTGTTGGAGTTCTCAAAAATACCAGAGATGGTGCAACCAAGGAATGCTTTTAAATATGTTCTGAATTTGATAGCTTATTACATTGTAATTATTTGTAGCCCTGTTTAGCACTGGCAAGACTACCCATCTAAAGTTTGTGAAGCATCTTTTTGACATGGAAAAATTGTTAAGTAAAAAAAAATTATTTTTTTTCTTTTCTTTTTTTTTAAATCCTCACCCAAGGATATATTTTTCCATTTATCTTCAGATAGAGTGGAGGGGGCCGGCGGGGAGAAACATTGATGTGAGAGGGACACATCGACTGGTTGCCTCCAGCATGACCCCAACCAGGGCCAGGGATCGAACTGCAACCGAGGCACGTGCCCTTGGCCAGAATCAAACCCGAGACTCTTCAGTCTGTGGGCCGACACTCTAACCACTGAACCAAACCGGCCAGGGCGAAAAAATTATTTTTTGTAAAAATATACACATTTATCTCTGTGTATATGCACAAAAATATGTCTGGAAAGCTGTTAACAGAAATATCAATAGAGGTTATTTCTTGGTATAAAGTTTGAGTGACTTGTAGTTTCATCTTATATTTCTGTTTTATGTGAAGTGTTTTACAGGGCCAAGTGTGACTTATTAGTTAGAAAACCGTGAAGCTGGCAGGGATCGGAGAGAATGCAGACGTGTTTATGGGAACAGTTAAAGCTCTTCCTTGGTGTTCACACTGGGTTAGATGAAATTCGTTTAAATGACTCCTTCTGATCTGATTTCTAGGCTTTGGGTGAGCTCTGTGAAACCAAGTTTGGGAAGACACACCCCGTGTGCAATTTGGTAAGTGCCTCCCTGATGGGCTTGCACGTTTTTAGTGAGCATATAACTCAGATGTTCCTTTTAAGTACATTATCCGGAAGATGTCAGTAGGAGGACATTTAGCTATCGACGTAGGTGGCGTGTTGTGGGTGGCTCTCGACTGTTAAATTGATGTCGATACGTTATTTCCTGGGATGAAGCTGTTTACTTTCCTTTGTGATTTTTTTTTTGGATAAGTGTTGTGCATTGAGAATAACAAGCCCTACAGGAAGAATTTTCTTGAATCCTTTTGTAGTGTAAGAACAGTTTGTTTAACTCCATCAAAGAGTATCTTGATATATCAAACTTATAAGTATATCTTATGAAAATGTGGAGTTGGAGGGCTTTCCTCCATTCGAGAGGAGCAAATGCCAGCAGGGATGCCAACACATGGGGAGCCTGTGTTCGGGATGCTAAGTGTCCTGGTGGCTCAGGACCCGCTGAAGAGGTTAGCCGTTGAGAACTCTGTTCATTGCGTTTTCACTCCACTTGCCAACGCAGCGGCTTGATTTGTCTCTTCCATTTTCACACAGGTCGCTTCTTTGCCATTGTGGTTGCCTAAGTCCCTAAGCCCTGGCTCCGGGCGGGAGCTGCAGAGACTCTCTTATTTGGGGGCTTTCTTTAGCTTCTCAGTCTTCGCAGAAGATGATGTAAGTACAGTGTCCATTTGCTCTTTGCTGCTCTAATGTTCAGATTCCTTCCCAAATGTACATTATATGTCGATTGAATTTGTTCCTTCTCTTTCCAGGCTAAAGTGGTTGAAAAGTATTTCTCAGGGCCTGCTATTACCCTGGAAAATACGCGCGTGGTTAGCCAATCATTGCAGCATTACTTGGAGCTGGGAAGGGTAGGTGTTCAGAAGATGACCCCAGGGGATGACTAAAAGAGAGGCTGTAGACCAGTAACCTGTGTCTTGAACAGTAACTGCAACAAGAATACTGTGTACCCTCGTTATGAGCCTCACTGGGGACCGGTCCTGAGTTAGGTGGCCAGGCTCTCTTTCAAGCTTGCTCAGAGGCATTTGAAATATGGGGCTGAGTGAACACTGTTTGACTTGCTTGTCCCAAATGTAGATGATATGTCTTCGGTTCTCAAACTTAAAAGCAGCAAAATTATAGGCTAATTATAGTGTAATTAAGTTAATTTTGATCCTATCTGGAAAGGAAATAGAAAGGCTATTTTATTAAAACTATAACTACTTACCTTCTCCACTCCATATTCTGCTTTCATGCTAATTATATTGACACAGTTGAATGTGGACTTTTCTATTCTTCCTGTAGTCGGGTTCTCCCAAAGAGAGTGGAAGTGGGAGAGGAGAGAAAGCGGGAAGGAAGCTAGCTGTTCTTAGGTCAAAAAGGAATAATTTTAGTAAAATTATTAAAGTTTAATAATAATTAAAGTAAAGTTTTAATTTTTTTCTTTGTTTTAAAATAAATTTCAGCAAGAGCTTTTCAAGATTCTGCATAGTATTTTGTTAAACGGTGAAACCCGTGAGGCTGCCCTTGGTTACATGGCAGCTGTCGTCAATGCCAATATGAAAAAAGCACAGATGCAGGTAGGATCCCTAAAGGCTCCTTTCATCCATTCATTAAGTTCATTCCTAATTAATCGGTACCAACCAGACATTGTTCTAGGCAATGGAGATGCGGTGTTGAACAAGAGAGCGACGTTTCCTACTTCTGTGCAGCTGGTGTTCTACAGGGTAAATGCGTAAACATATAAACATTATTTCAGACAGTCATAGCTTCTAGGAAGCAAATAAAGCAAGGTACAGGACTTGAGAGTGACCATGGAGGTACCAGAAGGAAGCTATGGGAGTGATTTGTGATTGAGTGGCAGAAAAGTCCCTCTAAGGAGGTGACATGTGATCAGAGACCTGACTAATAAGAAAGAACCAGCCCTTGCAAGGCTGGGAAAGGACTTTCTAGATATGTGTAAGGCACTAAGGTAGGAATGAACTAGCTTTACAACAAGCCCCGTGTGCCAGCTCTTGTAGCTGGAGGACAGTGAACAGGAAAGGGAAGGGTGGGTCATGGGCCAGAGGGTGGGCAGAGGCTCCATCAGTTTGGTCGATGTGGTAAGAACTCTAGTGAGAAACCGTTGGAGGGTTTTTCAGCAAGGAACCCACCAAATCTGCTGTGCGGAGAATGGACTAAACTGGGGGGAGGGGAGCAGAAGAAGCAGGACCAAGGAGACCAGTTCCAAGGCCACGAATGCACCAGCCCTGGTGAGGGAGTGGTTTGGACTATTTTGCCAGAGTAGAAAAGTTACAAGGGTATCCTTCCTGTATTACTAATGAATGATGTGACATTTCTGCCCAGAAGAAGGAAAAAAGTATAGAGCAAAGCATGGACCTTGTATTAGACTGCCTGGATTTTCAGTTGTGGTGCCACTATTGACTAACAGTAGGACCTTAGACCGTTACTTCTTTGTTTCTCCCTTTCCTCGTTGCTAGATGGGGATAATAAAAATACCGATCTTATAGATTTACTATACATAGAGCTGTTAGAATAGTGCCTGCTACATGGTGAACACTCGGCCAATGTTACCTCATTATAATTATGTTATCAATGCAGGACTGTGCTAACACTGTCCACTAGAGAGACTCAGCCAGGTGGGACCAGTGACATTCTTGAGGGGAAATAAAGGAGAGAAAGGTAGCAACGTTTAGTGTGTTTCTACTGGCTAATATTGAGGATCTTAGGCAAATCACTTAAATTCTCTGAGCCTTAGTTTCCTCCTCTTGAAAATGTCCATAATAGTGTAACTGACTTCAACGCGCTGTGGTCGAGGTTTGGTGAGAGGACATGTAAGATGCTTCACTTATGATGCACTCTCAGCAAGTAGCACTTGCTAATAGAGGGACAGTGGTGACATGACACGTGTCCTCCCACTGACTTTAAGATGCTCGTTTGGTCTCCTTTCTTGTAGAGTTGTGCCAGACTTCCTAGTCAATCATTATTCTACTATTTCCTTCCCTGTTTCACAGACAGATGATAGATTGGTTTCTACAGATGGATTTATGCTGAATTTTCTCTGGGTGCTGCAACAGCTAAGTACAAAGATCAAGTTAGAGACGGTTGACCCCACGTACATATTCCACCCGAGGTGTCGGATTACTCTGCCCACCGATGAGACCAGAGTGAACGCGACAATGGAGGATGTGAACGACTGGCTGACGGAACTTTGTGAGTGGTTTCTTCATTATTAGGTCGTTAAAATGCTGCTCTTCTATGTTTTTAATTTTAAAAAAAGAATAGATATGCATCTGTTTATCAGCAGGATACAGTTGGATTCAGAGCGTCATCCCACAGCTTAGATTTGACACCAACCCAACATCCCTATCTGTCGCCTCCTGCCCATCACCTCCTTGCTCCCTCTGGCCCTTGCTCCTGTCCTCCAGGGACAGTTTTCACTGACTCCTCACCCCCTACAGCAGTGACATCAGACCCAAGGTTCACTCTGAGGCGGTGGCAGGGGCAGGAGTATGTCTGAGGACTTGGTTGCTTGTCTTGCTCAGGCAGTCAGCATTGCTGAGACTTCCCCATCATGGCTTTTTTATGACCACATGTTATTGGCCAGTGCAAAGCTGTCTCTGAGTCATGGGAAACTTGAACCAAAACACAGACAACATCATAACCTGAGATTTTAGCGTGCCTTTCATTTTGACGTTCCCTCACATTCTATAGGAAATTTTCTGTTTGTAGGCTTATGGGCTGATCAGGGGAAAAAATGTTAATCAGTATCTTAACAGCAACTATACTGTGTTCTAGTTAAACATGAGGAGACTGAGGTCCGAAAAGGTGCCGAGCTCGCCTGGCCTGTTATCCAGCACGCTGCGCTGCTGCTCGGGTCCAGGGCCTGCACTGCCAAGTCCAGGGCCCTTTCTGCTCTACCACACGGCCTGATCTGGGTTCGCCCTTCCCGATGTTCAGTGTGGTTGCAGTTTCTCATATTTATAAATGATGAAGGAAGCAATGTAATTCTTTACGAAATTTGTTTCACTCGGGAGCAGATTTCAGATAAGCCAGGCAGACTCCAGAATTAGGATCTAGGCTCTTGGGGTCAGGCCTGGGGTGGGGGGAGTTATGGGGCTGTGGAGGAGAAGGTCATGGGGGCTTTTCTAGAGAGCAAGCTGCTCAAAGAAAGGGTAGAGCTAAGGAAGAACTTCTCTGAAGAAGGCCCCTTCCAGAGGGAGGCCTCCTCTGGCCTGTGGAAAGGAGGAGGAAGAGAAGAGCCTACGTTGCTTGACCTTGGCCGTTGTCCTGGCTAAGTGCAGTCGTGACCCAGAGAGGTTCAGGGAGGCAGAGGGAGAGAATGCAAAGGAGTAAAGCTAGAGGGGACAACAGGCAAAGGGAAGTTATGGAAGCTTGTGATGATACAATGTATCTGGGAGACAGGTGATCAGCAAAACAGAAAACTAGAAATATAAGAGAATTGTTTTATGTTGCAAAATCTCAGTATTAATGATACTGTACTGGGATTGAGATGAATCCTAAGTGGGCGGAAAATGACTTTCCGCTTTTCCCTTTTGTTTTTTTGTTTAGGTACAATCCCAAAGAATCTCAATACTGGGCATCCACTTAAGTGGCCACGTACAGCTTCTGTGGGTGGGTGGTTCACAGTTGCCTCAGTTAAGAAGTTAGAGTTTATAGAGTCTAGAAAAAAGATTATTTTATTTGGATGCTAGTGATTCCTCACAAATTATTACCTTTCCAGAAAATGAACTTACGAGCTAGAGATATAATATGCAGTAAAAATTAATACAGGGGAAAAAAGTTCTTATTTGGATTAGCCAAAATCAAATAGATATGTAGAGCAAATGGGAGGAAATATACTGTTCCGAGTTTATATGTGTATGTATATATAAAATAAAACTGATAGCAGCAACATAGTTACTATATCGATTTTATATATGCCCATTAAAACACTCATGAGCCCTGGCTCGTTTGGCTCAGCAGTTAGAGCGTCAGCCTGCAGTCCAGAGAGACCCCAGTTCGGTTCCCGCTAGGGGCGCGTACCTCGGTTGCAGTTTGTCCCTGGCCCTGGTTGGGTCGTGTGGGGGGCAGCCACTTGATGTGTTCCTTTCACATCAATGTTTCTCTCTCTCTCTCTCTTCCTCTCTCTCTCTCCCACTCTATCTGAACAAAAAGTGGAAAAATGTTCTTGGGTGAGGATTAAAAAAAATAAAAATAAAAAATAAAATGCTCATGAAATATTTCATAGATCTTGATGAACTGATGGTATGAAAATATGAATATCTTGAAAATATGATGGCTATTGATCTTTTTCTCCATCTTTTAAAACATGTTATTTAATGACAGACATCAAGACGCTAGGGCGTTATTTATGGGGTCGGGTAGAGAGACACGCTCCCCGGCAGTGGCAGCATTGGGAGCAGACATACACATTCCAGAAAAGTATTTAAACTGTCCTGAGAACTGGGTATCTGATGAACAGTCAAGGCAGTGTTTGAGTAACGTCGTTAATGTGTAGTGTTGGAATATCTCATAAACGTAAATTCAGAAGAATCAAAGGTTTAACATTTTTAAAAAAATCAAATGCAGAAAACATGAAAAACCCAAACAGAGGATTTGACTCAGCTGTGTGAGAGAGAAACTTAAAGTCATTTTAGAGATGAAATGCGTTATTAGAGACAGTGTGTGTTTGTGTGATATATATATCATATAGTATATATATTAGTATATATATATATATATATATATCATATCGTATATATATGTACACACACACACATATATATCTTAATATATAAACATGCCTGTATAGAGGGAGACAAAATGAATATGTAAAATAAAAGAATGGAAGAAAATACGTGTCTTGTAACTGATAAAATCATACCATTCAAAATATAGAACTGTCATAAATATGTAAGGTGAAAACTAGAGTCGACCACGAGACTGGGTTTTTCTGTAAGCAGTATGTGTCATAGGAAATAAAATATGCTTGTAGGGAAATATGTATGTAATCATAGGAAGAATTAGATACAAATTGAAAGAAATTCAAGTTATCATGTAACTATAAATTGTCCAAAAACAAAGTGATAAAGTAGAATGTAAGCTTGTAAAGAAATAGAAGGCAGCCCTGGCCAGTTTTGCTCAGTGGTTAGAGCATCAGCCCTCGAACTAAGAGTCTCGGGTTCGATTCTGGTCAAGGACATGTACCTTGGTTGCTGTTCAGTCCCCGGCCCTAATCAGGGTCGTGCGGGATGTTTCTCTCCCCCACCCCCACTCCATCTGAAGATAAATGGAAAAGTATCCTCGGGTGAGGATTTAAAAAAAAAAAAAAGAAAGAAAGAGATGGCATTTAATCAATTTATTTAGTCTACCTAATGTGAATTCTGGGGATTCATAACAAAAATTATAATACTGTCAGTCTCAGTAACTCCATTTTCCATCATGTGCTCCCAAAGCTGGTAAGGGAGTAAGTTTTGTACATAGATCCTCCCAGAACCATTTCTTTTTTTTTTTTTTTTTTTTTTTTTTTATCCTCACCTGAGGACATTTTTTCATTCTCTGTTCAGATAGAGTGGGAGGGAGAGAGAGGAAGAGAGAGAGAGAGAGAGAGAGAAACATCGACGTGAAAGGGACACATCGAGTGGCTGCCTTCCGCACGACGAACCAGGGCCGGGGACAAATTGCAACCGAGGTACGTGCCCCTAGCGGGAACCGAACCCCGGTCTCTCTGGACCGCAGGCCAACGCTCTAACCGCTGAGCCAAACCGGCCAGGGCCAGTACCATTTCTAATAGAGAAAAAGTAGAAACAACAGATATGCCCAACAGTAGGGGAATGGTGGAGTCTGTAGCTTATTAACACAATCTAATACCATTTTGAAGAATACAGGTCATGCATAAAATAGATTAGGAAGACACATCACAAAAGGGTGTTGGTATCCATATATGTAAACATTTCATCAGATGGGGACGAATGCCTGCTTTTTTTGTTGTTAATTTTCACCCGAGGATATTTTTCCATTCGTTTTTAGATAGAGTGGAAGAGAAGGGGGGGTTGGGGGGGAATATCCATGTGAGAGAGAGACATCAATTAGTTGCCTCCCACACGACCCTGACTGGGGCCGGGGATCAAACCTGCAACTGAGGTATGTGCCCTTGACTGGGAATCGAACCCTCGACCCTTTGGTCCTCAGGCTGACGCTCTAACAGCTAAGCCAAATCAGGGCAATACCTGCTTTTTAAATGGAGCTCACAGGAATTCTGTTTTTCTTTTAATATTACTCAAGTCTATAATTTTTTTTGGTGTTTTTGGGGTGGTTTTATTTTTTTTAGGTTTTAGTTTTTATTGTCTACAATTTTTAAACAGTGTTCTAAACTTCTTGAAAAATTCAAGTGTAATATTGCCTTATTAGTTGTGCTTTTTCTCTGATTTAGCCCTGTAACCAATTTTATTAGGGGATTATGTTGTTTTTTCCTAGATGGAGATCAGCCTCCATTTTCTGAGCCGAAATTCCCTACGGAATGCTTCTTCCTTACCCTGCACGCCCACCACCTCTCGATTCTGCCGAGTTGCCGTCGCTATATCCGCAGACTGCGGGCCATCCGGGAGCTCAATAGGTATGTGCGTGATGCCATGTCCTGAGATGGCCTGAGTCACCACGTGTTCTCACAAGCAAGCAGTTCCACTGTGCCCACCTGATTTGAATGTGGGGGGTACATTCCAGTGTACCATGTGCCCCCACATCCACGTTCCTCAGTTGGCCAGAGTTCTTTACATGGTGATGTGACCCAAATTTCAGTTCCTTCAAGTAGTTCTCAAGCCTTGGTATGAGGTTACACAGGTTTCCATTAACTTTTTCCACCGGGTGTGGTAGTGCCAGGAGGCACTTTGAAGGGTCTCTTGGATTTCAGACGTGACCCTCCTTTGGGCTGTGAAACAGGAACTCTGGTTTCTCTTGATAAACTAGATAATTTACTTCTGCCAACACGTGATTCACTTTTTACATGTTGCCCTGTGGCATAAGGAGTCCAAGACGGCCAGATAGTAGCCTCAGTTTCCAGTTCACTAGCACCACCGTTGTTTTACTTCATCTAAGCATTTCTTCCTATATACCAGCATCTCCAGACAAATAAAAGTCACAGGAACCGGAAGCAAACATTTTTTTGAACAGGTCATCTTGAAGTATAATGGAATGGCCATTTCCATCATTTGGTCCAGAACACAGGTAGTCTGGGTATGACAGAGTGTCAAATCTTTATCTATAACTCTATATCTACTCACTTATTTCTAGTAGTTACTCTTTAAATTCCTTAAGATTTTCTTTCTACACGTAATCATATAGTCTGTATATGATGACAGTTTTCTTTCTTTCTTTCTTATATATTTTTTTCATGCCTTAGTTCCCTAGCTATAATATCTACTACAGTCTTGTGTAGAAATAACCTTAAAATTTCTCTTTTATTCCAATTAATAGGGGAAAGAAAGTTTTTTTATATATCCTGTTATCAGGTTAAGGAAATTCCCTTTTATTTCTAGTTTATCAGTTGGTTTTCTGATACCAAACCAACCTTTCATTCTTAGAATACACTCAATTTTTATATTGTTGTTTTTATATCTCATTGGATATTCAATCTGTTAATAGTCTATTTAGGATTTTTGAGTCTGTGTTCATAAGAAAGATTGACCTCTAATTTTCATTTCTTAAGTCCTCATATTTTTTTTTAGTCCTCATATTTTGTTATCAATATTATGCTTGCCACATAGGATGAGAAGGGTGTGTTTCCTCTTTTCATATTCTTTTCAAGAGTTTATTGAATAAGAATTATATTACTTTTTTCCTTAACTGTTTGGAAACAGTCATTGATGAAGCTGTCTGGATTTAGAGTTTTCTCTGGGAAGGTTTTTAATTATGTATTTTATTCACTTACTAAATATATATAGGACTATTTAGATTTCCATTTTATATTGTGTCAGCTTTCTCATGATATGAAAATTTTTAGGCATAAAGTTGTTCATAATACCCTCTTTTTATCATTTTAATGTCTGTAGGATCTTTGTGACTTTCTCCCACTTTCTTTTCATTTAATTTGATTTTTGTTGATGTTTCTATTTCCTATTAAGATTGAGACTTAAGCCCTGGACAATTTGGCTCAGCGATTAGAGTGTCGGCCCCGCGGACCAGAGAGTACCGAGTTTGGTTCCCGCTAAGGGCACGTACCTCGGTTGCACTTTGTCCCCGGCCCCAGTTGGAGTCGTGTGGGTGGCAACCACTCGATGTGTGTCTCTCTCTCTTCCTCCCTCTCTCCCTCCCGCTCTATCTGAAGATAAATGCAAGAATGTCCTCGGGTGAGGATAAAAAAAAAAAAAAGATTGAGACTTAAATCATTAATTTGCAGCCCTTACATGTTCACTTAAGGCTGTTCGGCTTCCCTCTCAGCATGGCTTTAGCTGCATCCGTCATTCTTGGTATGTCGATTTTTTTAAAATTGAGGTATAATTGACACATAACATTAAATTAGTTTCAACTATTCAGTGTTATGATTATATATTGCAAAATGATCACCACAATAAGTCTAGTTAACATCGTCACCATTCATAGATACAACTTTTTTTTCTTATGATGAGAACTTTTTAGATCTACTCTCTTAGCAACTTTCAAATGTGCACTACATTGTTACTATTATTATTAACTATAGTCACCATGTTGTACATTGTATCCCCATGGTTGATTTATTTTATAATTGGAAATCTGTATCTTTTGACCCCCTTCACTCATTTTACTCATATAGCCTCCCCACCCCACCCCCAACCCCACTCTCTACCTCTGGCACCCACAGTCTGTTCTCTGTATCTATGAGCTCAGTTTTGTTTTTAAGATTACTCATATAAATGAGGTCATATGGTATTTGTCTTTGACTTATTTCACTAAGCATAATGCCCTCAAAGTCCGTTCATATTGTTACAAATGGCAGGATTTCACTCTTTTTTTATGGCTGAATAGTATTCCATTGTGTATATGTGTGTGTGATATATATATATATATATATATATATATATATATATATCCACACATATATATACCACACTTTTTATCAGTTCATTTGTCAACGGACACTTAGGTTGTTTCTGTGTCTTGGCTATTGTAAGTAATGCTGCAGTGAACGTAGAGATGTATATATCTTTTCAAATTAGAGTTTTTGTTTTCTTCAGATAAATACCAGAAGTGGACTTGCTAGATCATAAGGCAGTTCTAATTTTAATTTTTTGAAGACCCTTCATACTGTTTTCTGTAGTGGTTACACCGATTTACATTCCCACCAACAGTGCACAGGGGTTCCCTTTTCTCCACATCCTCATCAACACTTATTTCTTGTCTTTTTGATAATAGCCATTCTAACAAGTGTGAGGTGGTACCGCACTGTGGTTTTGATTTTCATTTCCCTCCTGGTTAGTGATGTTGAGCACCTTTTGGTATGTCGGATTTTCTTGTTCAGTTCAATTGTTTTTCTAATTTTTATTATTTCTTGGTCGACCTATGGATTATATAAAAAGTTACTTAAATTCCAGACTCTTGGGGGATTTGTCCATTTATCTTATATTGGTTTCTAGCTAAATTCCATTATGGTCAGAAGATATATTCTGATTTGTGTCCTTTGAACCTTATTGAGATTTGCTTTATAGCTTCACGTTTCCATTCGTAAATGTTTCATTTAGGCCAAAGGAATGTGCCTTCTGGGTTGTTTATTGCAGTGTTTCCTATGTCAATTAAGTCAGGTTTGTTCCTCTTTTGTTTCAATTTTCCTTATACCTGCTGATTTTATCAGCTTATAATAATCAGTTATTGAGAGAGGCTTTTAACAGTTTCAAACTGTGATTGTGGATTTGTCTGTTTCTTCATCCTGGAATGGATGCCATCCTGATATCCCATCGCTCCCACTGACTTTGGAGGACACATTGCAGTGGCACCGTCTGCCACCTTCACTCCCAGCCTACAGTGAAGTGACTATGTGCTTTCCAGAGATGCTGGTGCCCCCCTCAACTGTGCGTTTTTTACTGCGGGGACATAGTTGGGGTATGTGTGTGTTTGGGGAGGGCAGTTATCTGAGCTAGCCATAATAGGTAAATCTATATATTCCCAGCTTCTTAAATTTTTTGATTCCTTCCTCTGAATTATATCAAGGAATTCCTGACAACTCAATTTCATTCAGCATAGGTCACTGTCAGTTCAAAGTTTCAGATACTGGGCACATTTAGAACCCTCCCAGCTACTCAGGATAATGCTGCATCCAGAATCTTTGGTAGGTGTAATCATGTCAATGAATTTAGCCCTACACACTCCTGTCTTGCTGATGAAGCATCTTAGAATCCATTCCCACACATACTCCCACATTTCTGTCACTTCATGTGTAGTAGGTAGAATAACGGTGTCTCAAAGATGTTTGCATCCCAGCAGAACCTGTGAATGTGTTACCTTACATGGTAAAAGAGACTTTGCAGATGTGATTTAGTTTAGGATCTTGAGATGGGAGATTTTCCTAGACTCTCTGGGTGGTCCCAATATCACAAGGGTCTTTATAAGAGGAATGCAGGTGGGACGAGCCAAGGATTATAGGTGACCTCGAAGCTGCAAAGGGCAAGGAAGCATTCTTCCCTAGAACCGCAAGAAGGAACACTGACCAGTTCAGACTTCTGACCTCCAGAGCTCTGTGACTGTAATTGTGGTGTTTCAGGCCACTGAGTCTGTGAAAATTTGTTACAGTAGTCATGGGAAACTCAGGTAACATACTAGCAAATCTTATCCTTCTTTTTCTTCCAATATGAACTCCTGCATATGACTTTGTAATTGGCCCATAAGGACAGTAATTGATCTCACTCTGGTTCTGATTTTGGAGGGAACAACATATGATGGGTTAGAACCTAAGGGAATTGGCGTTCGCCTGCAACATGACTGCCTCAGGTACGAGCATTGCAGGAGCTGCTTCTGCTAGCAAGTGGGGCTCAGAGGATTAAGGGGTTTGGGTACTCGGGGTCATCATATTCTCCCAGACTCCCCCTTTTGAATTCTTGGAGTGCCATTCTTTGTTCTGCCTTTCAGATATGAGACCCAGTAAGGTTATTCATTCAGTTTATACTATAATTTGGTATTTTGTTGGACCAGACTCTACTTTATGGTCACCTTAGAAAATCCTGGTTCATTGACTTTTCCTTGAGGTAAGATTTTAATATCTTGAGCCTGTCATTTTCTTCTATAAGCTCTCAGCATAGTAGAAGTAGCTGCTCTGTGTCTTCTTCAATGACTGGTGATCATTCATGCAGCTGTGTTCCACTGAGAGCCTTGGGCTCCCAGTGTTCTGTCCTGCAATGCCAACTGAATCTTCACTGCTGAGTCAAAGAACTAATCCCAGAGGCCATTTCTCTGAGGCCTGTTGCCTGTGTAACCTCTTCTGGTTCCAGAAGCATGTCGGTCATTATATTCGTTTTCTATTGCTGCTGCAACTGATCACCACAACTTTCATGACTTAAATCAATGTCAGTGATTATCTTACAGTTGTGGGGGGCAGAATTCCTAAGATCAAGGCTGCATTCTTTCTGGAGGCTCAAGGGAAGAATCCATGTTTTGCCTTTTCCAGCTTCTAGTGGCCACCCTCATTCCTTGGTTCGTGGCCCCTTCCTCCGTCTTCAAAATGAGCAGCATAGCATATTGAGCTCTCCCTCTCTGACCTCTGCTGTCACATCTCCTCCTCTTGCTCTGACTCCCTCTGTCTCTTAGAAGGACCCTGTGGTAACAGTGGGCCCACCTAGACAATCCAGGGTAATCTCCCCATCTCAAGGTCCATACCCTTAATCACATCTGCAAAGTCCCTGTTGCCATGTAAGGTAACAACCATAGTCACAGGTTCTGGGGATGAGGACCTGACATCCTGGTGCGGGGAGCGTTATCCTGTCTATCCCACTCATGTTGTAGTTGCACACAAAGGAATCTAGTTTATCTGAGATAAAGAGAGAGGATTATGAAAGGTTACCATATGGTTTATTGAGTCCTTGAAATGGCTGGAAAAAAGGTTCTCCTTTGAACCTGGCCTGGCAGGACCCTGCTTCAGGGTTCAGCTAGACCGGAGAGCCTCCACCAAGTACTTCCAGAACCTTGTGGCTGCCACTTGACAGTATTCACTTTGGCCTTCAGTGAAGTTTCATCTCTTGGCGGACTAGGTCATGTGCAGAAATGCTGGCAGCAAGGGAGTCTGGGAATAGTAGTTGTAAAAGAAATGTATCACCCTCTAGTTGCCTCACAATGACTTGATAGAAAGGGATTGAAATAGTGTTAAGTGCACAGTCTTTAAAATGTGCAGCATAGCCCTGGCTGGTTTGGCTCAGCGGTTAGAGCGTCGGCCCGCGGCAGAGAGGCCCGGGTTCGGTTCCCGCTAAGGGCATGTACCTCGGTTGCAGTTTGTCCCTGGCCTCGGTTGGGGTCGTGTGGGTGGCAACCACTCGATGTGTCTCTCTTACGTCAATGTTTCTCTCTCTCTCTTCCTCCCTTTCTCCCTCCTGTTCTATCTGAAGATAAATGCAAAAATGTCCTCGGGTGAAGATAAGAAAAAATAATAATAAAAATAGAGTAAATAAATAAAATAAAATGTGCAGCATACTACGTGATCAGGAAAGACGACCTTACTGACAGGTGATACTTGGACAGATGACACCTGAAGGATGTGGAGGAACAGGCAGTAATGGTGATCTCAGAGAAGGGCCTTCCAAGCAGAGGGGATGATTGTAAAAGAAAAGGAGGACATGCCATCAGTAAAGTTGCCTGTTGTTTTGGGTAATTGAGTAGGCATAGTAACCTTGACTTTTCTTGCAACTTCTTTTACTCCCTTCCAGAAAAACAGGGGAATCATCTATTTCCTTCCAAAAGAGCTAACTACATTTTATCACATCCAAAGTGTCATCAATTTTAAGACATCATTTTAGGAATCAGTAAGAAAGAAAAATGCTGCCAATTAAGCCATAATTTACCATTGATTGTAAGATATTCTCTGATTTTAGAAATGCTAAAATTAGGGGGCAAATATGTGTCTGAGAGTCAGTGAAATGTTCAAAATGAATAATAAGATAGGTAATGGATCTGTGTGTTTTCTTTAATTTGACCATTAGTTTTTTATTTCAGAACCGTAGAAGATTTGAAAAATAATGAAAGCCAATGGAAAGATTCCCCACTGGCAACTAGACACCGCGAAATGCTGAAGCGCTGCAAAACTCAGCTTAAGGTCCGTATAGTCCATTGCAGTACGTATCGACCAGCCTCGTAATAGTAAATTTCCCACCAGAATACGTGCCTTGAGTAAGCACTTTCCTGTCCTTATCTTCTCTTTATTATTCTTTTCCCCCAGGATAAAATGGTACATCTAAAAACTTGTTGATACTTTGCATGTATCTGTATAATATTGAAATCTCCAGGGCATACTGTATGTATGCTCTGCCAGTGACATCATGCATTCTTAATTGATTTTATCATCCTCAGTTTAACATCACCTCCCTTTCCCCACCTTGTGCAAGATCCTTCCCATCCACTACTCCTCAACCCTGCACACCAAGACACACTCCATCCTATCTGTCCATGCATTTTCATGGTGTTTGACAAAGTAGATTTGTGGTAGTGGAGAGATTTCTTTGCACCTCATTCTTCTTTTGTTGTTTTGTTTTGTTAATCCTCACCCAAGAATATTTTTCCATTTATTTTTAGATAGAGTGGAAGGGAAGGAGGGAAGGAAAGAGAGAGACAGAGAGAGAGAGACACATTGATGTGATTGGTTGCCT
The DNA here is from genome assembly GCA_030848825.1 of Tadarida brasiliensis. Lineage (NCBI taxonomy): Eukaryota > Metazoa > Chordata > Mammalia > Chiroptera > Molossidae > Tadarida > Tadarida brasiliensis. The sequence goes on from CM061264.1 coordinate 6,725,770, forward strand.
CCCACACAACCCCAACCAACCAGGGCTGGACATCAAACCTGCAACCCAGGCACATGCCCTTGACTACTAATCGAACCTTCAACCCTTCATTCTGCGGCCCAGTGCTCTAACCGCAGAGTCAAACTGGCCAGGGCTCATTCTTTTTTAATCTTCACCCAAGGATACTTTTCCATTGATTTTTCTAGATAGAGTGGGAGGATAGGAGGGATAGAGAGAGAAACATCAATGTGAGAGAGATACATCAATTGATTGCCTCCCACATGACCCTGACTGGGCCCAGGGATCAAACCTGCAACCTCGGTATGTGTCCTTGACCAGGAATTGAACCTATGACCCTTTGGTCCTCCAGCCAGTGTTATAACTGCTGAGCCAAACTGGCCAGGGCTCCTTCATTTTCAGTTGAAAATGACCCATCACACAAAACCTAACTATAGATGGGAATATTTCTGCTCATGAGACATAGCTTAAGAAAAAGTTGTGCAAGGAAAGTACAGATAGCAAATTTACTCATTTTTCTTACATTTATGTTCAAATTAGAAAGCTGAATGTTAGCTGGTCATGCTTTCTGTTTAGTGGGATAATGTGTAGAAATTTTATCTGGCTTGGATTTCTGTCATAAGTTGAGAGTTTATTTTAGTTTTATTTACTAAGAGACTAGACCTCTTTGAGACGCAGAATAAACCATGGGCTCTTATCTGGGGTCTGTAGAACCCTTAAGCACTCCACAGATCATGTTTCAAGAGGTCTATAAACTGTTTACATTACTGTGTCAGTGTGTGCACACACGTGTGTGTATTCTCACAACGATCCTCGGAGGTAGGTGGTGCGCCCTTGGTGGACAGGCATTTTGCCCAACGGCAGCTCGTAAGTGGTGACCTGGAATTCTGCAGCGGATTTGTCTGGCTTCTTCCCGCTAACCAACCTTGACACCCAAAGAGCCTCCCCTGCCAGCCCCTCCCCGACCAAGGTATTTAAATATGGCAGCAGTGACCTGCCTTTGAGCACTCAGTGTGTGCTGGGTGTGCGTTCAGTGGTCTGTATGACATACCTTTTGTTTTTCTTAGAACATGACCCGCATCCTAAGCTAGTTAGGGTGAAGCTCTTGAAGCCCCAGACTGCCCCTCCCCTGGCCCACTCCCGGCCCGGTACGCCGCAGGTACTAGCTACCTACTAACCATGGCTGGGCCATGCCTACTTCCACAGAAACTGGTACGATGCAAGGCCTGTGCTGACGCTGGTTTACTTGACGAGAGCTTCCTGAGAAGATGTCTGAATTTTTATGGCCTTCTCATTCAGCTGCTGCTCCGCATCCTGGACCCTGCCTATCCCGAGTGAGTGTGCTCTTTCCTCTTCCCTCGTGTCTGCTCGTCTGGGCTCTGCTGTCTTTACTGTTCTTCACAGTCCACAACTGAGAGCCAAAATGCTTCCCTTACCAAGAATTCATTTCTCAGTTTCCAGATTGTACATATGTAGACTATGAAATCAGTCATTTTGTTGTTGTTATCGTTAATCCTCACCCGAGGATATTCTTTCCATTGATCTTCTTTTGTTTTGTTTTGGTAATTCTCGCCCAAGGATATTCTTTCCATTAATCTTTTTTTGTTTTGTTTTGGTAATTCTCACCCAAGGATATTCTTTCCATTGATCTTTTTTTGTTTTCTTTTGTTAATTCTCACCCACGGATATTTTTTCCATTGGTTTTTGGAGAGAGTGGAAGGGAGGGAGGGAGGAGGAGAAAGAGAGAAACATTAATGTGAGCGAGACACATCGATTGGTTGCCTCCTGCACAGCCCCCATAGGGGCAGGGGATTGAACCAGAGACCCAGGTACACGCCCTTGACTGGTAATTGAACCCAAGACCCTTCAGTGCATGGGCCGACGCTCTAACCATGGAGCCACACTGGCCAGGGCTCCATTGATCTTTTAGAGAGAGTCGAAGGGGGGGAGGGCATTGATGTGAGAGAGACACATCAATTGGTTGCCACCTGCATATGCCCAGACCAGGGTCAGGGATCAAACCTGCAACCCAGGTACGTGCCCTTGACCGGGAATCAAACTCATGACCCTTTGGTTTGTGGGCTGACGCTCTGTCTGCTGAGCCACACTGGCCAGGGCTGAAATTAGTAATATTAATCAATATTTTCTCTGTAATTAGTTACAGTAATAAGGGAATGTCAACACCTGCAGTTTTAATTTTGACATAGTGCTTTTAAAAAGTGGCTTTATTTTTATTTTTACCAATCTTTGATTATAGAAAATGAAATCTATAAATTAGAAGCTAAAAGCTGAAGTTAACAGGATATTGGACTCTCCTAAGCACTGGGCCCTGGAAAATGCCAGTTAGGAGAATCACCACCCGCACAGCTCCTCCGGGCAGCCATTTTTATTTCACTTATTATTACCATTTTGTCGTTAGTATAAAGTGCATCCCCGATGTTGGCCCGAACCCTCTGCCAGAGTGGAAAGTGTTATTTAAAGTACGGATGTGACTGTGTCGTCTCAAACTGTCGCTTGTGCCTCTTTTCTCGTTAACAGTGTAACACTGCCTTTAAGTTCAGACGTCCCCAAGGCGTTTGCAGCATTGCCTGAGTTTTATGTAGAAGATGTTGCTGAATTTTTATTTTTTATTGTACAGTAAGTTTCTTTAACATACTACATCGCTCTAATGTGTTTTTAAATGTTTTGTATATATTATCCGATGGATTGTATTGCAAACCTCCATTTTATGCCTGCAATTGTGTAACTGCTTTAACTGCTGCCGGGAGATTGAAAACATAAATCCAAACTGTAGCACCAGGCCGATTCCAGTGCTGTCTCAGAGACAGAAAGGGACTGACCATGCTGATAGATAGTAAGGCCTTCTGTGAAAATTGAGTTCAGTTTCTGATGACTGCCGATGTGTTTCTGAGAAACAGTAGGAGCAGTTTATAAATCTCTGTGTGAACATTCAAAAGCCAGAAATACCCACATCTTTATTTTGTCCCAAATATTTTCTCTATGGTAGAATTGGGAAAAGATTACAAAGTAATGGGTTGAGTTTATCTGATTTTTAGATGTTTAAAAATTAAAACAACTCCATTAAAAATTTTTTTAAAGTATGTTTTTATTGATTTTCTTTAGAAAGAGGAAGGGAGAGGTAGAAACATCGATGTGAGAGAGAAACATCAATCGGCTGCTTCCTGCACGCTCCCTACTGGGGATCAAGCCCAAAACCCAGGCATGTGCCCTAACCAAGAATTGAACCCAGACCTCTCAGTCCATGGGACGGCACTCAATCCACTGAGCCACATGGGCTGGTCCATTAAAAAAATTTTTTTAAGTGTTCTGGGTAGTGAAGATCTTTTTTGAAATCCACATCATGATTTTAATCATAGCTTTAGTTTATTTTCTGAAACATAAATTAGTATAAAAAGTTATGGCCAATAGACATGGGTTTTAAGTCTATCTAGTTATAATGTAAATAGCCACATTAAGCTCAGCAAGTTAAAGGGAATTCAGCATCCTGGCTCCTAGAGCTGTTCGTCCCCTTCCCCTCTTAAGGACGCCAGCATCCACCCAAGTCAAGATTCTCAGAGCTTTATTTCTTGTTCCTCTCACCCCTCTTCAGATACTCGCCTCAGGTGCTCTATGAGCCCTGCACTCAGGATATTGTGATGTTCCTCGTTGTGATGTTGTGCAACCAGAACTACATCCGAAATCCATACCTGGTGGCCAAACTGGTAGAAGTCATGTTTATGACCAACCCTGCTGTTCAGCCACGAACCCAGAAGTTTTTTGAAATGATTGAGAACCATCCTCTCTCCACCAAATTATTGGTCCCTTCCCTGATGAAGTTTTATACAGGTAGGTTCCTGGGATTACAGGTAGGAAGGCCATCTAAAGCCAGTGGATAAAGTTACGCTAAACCTGTTACCTAATATCCTGACATCCACTTAAACGTCTGACCTAGTAGCCCTCGGCCAGCAGAGCACGTGCTGCTGGTTCTCTCCCTGGGTTGTGGATTGTTACATTGATCATTCTCGTCCTAGTCCTTGAGATCCAGTTGGAATCAGCAGCACAAGTTGGTGTTTTTATCTGAAAATACCAGGTTCATTTTAGCTTTAAACTAACAGCATTAGTTTTGTAACATTGTCCTGTAACCCAAAATTTTGAAACTAATGGGGAAAACAGGGAGCTTGTTTAAAATGCTTATTCTTGGGGACCCTTCTCAAACCTGTGGAATCAGGATCTCTGGATGTCCTCCCACATTCATCAGTTCTCCACATTTGTTGAGTGCCAGGCCGTGTTCTAGGTGCCGGGTAACAGTGGTGAACACAGCTAAGAACACATCAGACACTCTGCAAGGGTGGCCTCCTCTTCTGGTGGGATTGTATTTCACATTTTCATTTGCAAATGTGTTCTCATAAAGCCCATTGCCTATGGGACCTGTTCACCTGTCCTTTCCTGAGGGCACAGCACTGTACTGATGGAGAATTTTCCTCCAGTTTATATATTTCTCGGGAAAGGAAGTGTGTCTTGTCTGTCGTTCTGTTGCACCTACACATTCTGGGCACTCGGTGTCTGGCGTTTGGTAGAATACACTCGCCGTGCTCTTGGAAGAATCACCGGTCTCCAGAGCACAGTCCGTGGCTGTTCACAGCAGCAACAGTGGTTAGGATTCCTCTGTGTTCAGTGACAGCCACCCCTTCCCTGTTGACCAAGACCTGCTTCTGCTCATTTGGGCTGATACAGTCATCTCTCTTCACTTCTGAGGGTTCTAGGAATCTCTCTGCCTCCTTTCCCCATTGTCACAATTATTTTGTGGCATCCAAGAGTTTCTCAAACCCTTTGAAGTTTTGTTAACAACCTCACTTTGGCAACAGCAGAGAACACTCCTGGGTAGTAGGCCCTTCTTGGCTCCCCAGGTCTCCTTTTGTCTCCGGGCCCTGGTGGGAAGGGCCACAGGTCCTTCAAAGGAGATGGTGCGCGTGTGCAGGACAGGACCTGGCACGGTGCCTTGCACCTATCAGGCTCAGTCAAATTGAAGATCATTCTGCATTTCTGAAAATAATGATGAGGTACCTCTTTTCACCTAGCAAATTTATCTTTAAGATGAGAATATCTTTAAGACTACCTCCTGCTAACATGCTTGTGGAGAAAGAAACTAACCTTCAAACGCCTGATTCCTCTCCCCGTGGCTAGTGTGCAGAATTAGTGCTGTGAAACGCTATGAGAATGCACATTGGAAAAGCCTTCCTGGAAGGCAGCTTGGCAGTCCACACCAAAAGCCTTAAACATATTTATATCCTATGTATCAGTCAAGGTTCAGTCAGGAAAGGAAACATACCAGTTTTTTTTTTAAATAGAATATGATAAGGAACTGGTCAAATAGGTATTTGAAGGCAGAAAAGGCAAGTAAGGAACATTGGGGTAACAGATTGTAAGTGCAGGAAGCAGCCATCATCTGTCCCCAGGGCTGTGGGAACCAAGGGAAGAGACTGGGGTTCTCGGAGTGTAGCGGCTCAGATGAGGGCTTGGACAGAACTGGGACCTAGGCCTCTGAGGAAGGACACTGGCCAGCTGGGTTGGTGTCTCTGCGGGGGTGCAAGGTTGCTAGTCCTGCGAGTATGGAACACAGCTGGAAACCAGAACCAACCGCTGCTACTGGGGGGGAGAGGCAAGCCAGCCACAGATCCAAGTCCCTCAGCTTCAGTTGGCTGGTCTCCTGCAGCGCCCCGTTGGCAAACCTAACAAATGGCGAGCTGCAAAGAGAACTGTTTGCCCCAGCCTCACAAAATCAAGTATCAAGGATGGATTTGGGGCAGAGAGACAGCAGCTAAATAACCAGCACACCCTCATACAGATAAACTTAATATCTAGTACTCTATTATTCTATGGGAACAATTATAAATGTATGTAAATTAATGTAATAATAATCAACGTGCCATGGCTGGTTTGTCTCAGCAGTAGAGCGTCGACCTGCAGACCAATGAGTTGCGGGTTCAATTCCGGCCAAGGGCACGTACCTTAGTTGCAGTTCGTCCCCGGCCCTGGTCTGGGTCATGCGGGAGGCAACCAATCGATGTGTCCCTCTCACATCATTGTTTCTCTCTCTCCCTTTCTCTCCCTCTCCCTCCCTCCCACTCTATCTGAAGATAAAGAGAAAAATATCCTCGGGTGAGGATTAAAAAATAATAATGATAATAACGCAGTATTATGTGTAGTTTAGTGTAGTGAAAATATTAAACACAACCTAAATTTCTGCTAATTGTGGATAAATTAAGTACATTATAGTTTATCCATATAGTAGATCTATATGAGCCATGAAAAATAATGTGTTATTTACATTAAGTGGGTAGGTAATAAAAAGTAAAGAAATGCCCTGGGCAGTTTGGCTTAGCAGTTGGAGCGTCAGCCTGCGGACCAGAGAGTCCTGGGTTCGGTTCCCGCTAGGGGCACGTACAAAAAAAAAGTAAAGAAAATGCCAAGTAAGTAATAAAACAGTATGTAAATTATGACCACATTTTGGTACATATATGAGATAGAAAAAAGTATGAAAGAATATATACCAAAATATTAACAGGGAGTTGGTTACTTTTATTTTTTTATTTTTTATTTATTTATTTTTTTATCCTCACCCGAGGACATTTTTTCATTTTTCGTTCACATAGAGTGGGAGGGAGAGAGAGGAAGAGAGAGAGAGAGAGAGAAACATCGACGTGAAAGGGACACATCGAGTGGCTGCCACCCGCACGACCAACCAGGGCCGGGGACAAACTGCAACCGAGGTACATGCCCCTAGCGGGAACCGAACCCAGGTCTCTCTGGACTGCAGGCCGACGCTCCAACCGCTGAGCCAAACCGGCCAGGGCAGGAGTTGGTTACTTTTAAATGGTAGAATTGTGAGTAGTTTATTTCTTTCCTTTTTTTTAGTTGTCTGAACTTTTAAATTTTTCTACAGTAAACATGTATTGTTAGTATTAAAACCACAAAAGTTAAATGTATTTTGTACTCAGTGCCCTGGACCTGTCACTGTGGCTTTTGCATAAAGGACAGGGTGTGTAGGTGTAAGGGACGGAGCTGGGCCTGGTGGAGCCCCACTGGGAAGGTCCCCGGAGCTGGTGGGCAGGTGTTCTGCCTCCCCTCTCCCACCAAGCGGTGTGCCCTCTGGCCCTGGATGCCTCTGTACTCGTGGAGAAATGAGACCCGTGCTAAGAATAGCCACCACTTATTGAATACTTTTTACTGATCCTTTCACTTAATCCCAACCGCAGTCCTCAAGATGGGCGCTATAAATATCTCCATTTTACAAATGAGGAAACTGGAGCTTAGAAAGGTCAAGAAGCTTGCTGAAGGTCAACAGCTAGCGAGTGGCAGCAACCTCAGCAGTTGGACTTGAGCACAGGTGCTCTTGGCTGCTGTGCTTTTCCTCCTACAGTTACCAAAGGATCGGCGCCAGAGAGCCTGCAGTGGGGCATCCCAGGCACTCCCCACATGTCCATCAAATCCATGCTGAGACCTGTGATGTAGGGCCTGACCCCTGAACATGTCTGACTCAGACGTTTGAGAGACTGAGATACGGAACAAGCACCTTTTACACCCCAGGGAGAGTAGGCTAGCTTAGAAAATGCTTAAGATCAATTTTTTGTTTCAAAAATAAAGTTTAGTTTCAAAATAAGAGTATCTTATTTGTATCACAGTGTTCAGTTCCTTTAAGGGCCAGCTCTCAAAAGTTGGCTTCTCAGAACTTAGAGGAACACTCATAACCGAAACTTATTTCAAGACTCTTCTCTCCCCAAGCTGATCTGAATCAGTAAAGCCAGCATTCACCCAAGTGGAGTCAATCACTAATTCAGCAAATAGTTATGAAGCTCCTGCTGTGTGTCGGGACTGGTTTTGATGCTAGGGCCAATCGGTGAAGATTTCAAAATCCCTGCCACTGCGGGTCAGATTTTCTAGTTGGGAGACAGACACTGAACCAATAAATAAAATACTTTTCAGTAGTGAGTGTGGGAGGAGGGCATGGTGCTACTTTAAGACCTGTCGTCAGGGAAGGTCTCCGAGAAGACGACTTTGGAGTAACATTGAAAACGAGACAAAAGAGTGAACCATAAGAAGATCTCAGTCACAGCGTGGCAGGCAATGGAGGCAGCAAGTGTAAAGGCCCTGAGGTCAGCCAGCTTAATGAATCAAGAAGGCAGCCAGGAGACTGCAAGGTGGGATTGCAGCCTGCAAGGGGGGGTGGGGTCAGGTTAGCAGGGGTCTAGTTTATTTCAGGCCTCTTAGAACTAGGACTTGAAATTAGAACTTGGGCTGAAGTCATTTTGAGAGAACATTAGGAGTGAATTTTTTTTTTAATGTTGGGAGAGAGAGATATTGATGAGTAATAAGCTAACAGTAGGTACTTAGCCTCTGCTATGTTCAGGATACATTACAGATATTAAGTGCAAATAGTGGGTATAAGAGGCTCTCTGTCTACGCCCCGATGTCTTTCTTTTGTGGACTCTGCTAAATCAGTTCACACTTACGTTCACACTTTTATACAATTAATAAAATGACACTTAGTTCATCTTAAAAAAGGGTTTACCTAATGAACATTCACAAGAGATTTCAGGTCTTTGTGTAGTAGATGTGAATTAACTTGTTCCTTTTATTTATTTATTTATTTATTTTATCCTCAACCGAGGACTTTTTTTTTTTGCATTTATCTTCAGATAGAGCGGGAGGAAGAGAGAGAGAGAGAAACATCGATGTAAGAGAGACATATCGAGTGGCTGCCACCCACAAGACCCCAACCAGGGCCGGGGACAAACTCCAACCGAAGTATGTGCCCTTAGCAGGAACCAAACCCGGGTCTCTCCGGTCCACAGGCCAACGCTCCAGCTGCTGAGCCAAACCGGCTAGGGCTGTTCCTTTTTTTTTAAAATAACATTTTTTAGTCACAAAAAAATGTACTTGTTGGGAAATATAGAAAATACCAAGAAGAAAATAAAAATCATTGATAATCTCTGCATTCAAGGGAGAATCTCTATTAAGATTTTGTTCTGTATCTTTCCAGTCCGTTTATATATATATATATATAGTGTGTGTGTGTTTTAATGTTATTGGGCCCAAACTATGCATTTTGTTTGCTAACCTGTGGTTTTCACTTAATATATTACAAATATTTCCTCATGTTCTCTTGCCATTTGGATTATTTCTATTTTTTCTCTAATGTAAATAGTACTTTAGTGTGTATCCTTGGAGATCCGTCTTTGAATGTGCCTGTATGTGGGGGTTTTGTTTGTTTTTTGTCAGTCACTTAGAAAGAGATTCTGATTTTTTTTTTTTTAATCCTCACCCGAGGACATTTTTCCATTTATTTTCAGACAGAGTGAGAGGGAAGGGTAGAGAGAGAGAGAGAACACAAATGTGAGAGAGACACATCGATTGGTTGCCTCCCATATGACCCCAACCAACCAGGGCCGGGGACCAAACCGCTACTGAGGCATGAGCCCTTGACTGGAATTGAACCCGTGACTCTTTGGTCCATGGGCCGATGCTTAATGATTCAGTATTTGTTTATATTGCAAAATGATCACCATAAGTCTAGTTAATTTTTTTTTCTTGTGATAGGAACTTTTAAGGTCTACTCTCTTAGGAACTTTCAAATACACAATACACCATTACCTCTAGTCACCATGCTGTACATTACAGCCCCATGACTTATTTGCTTTAAATCTGGAAGTTTGTACCTTTTGACCCCCTTTATCCATTTCACCCACCCTACCCCCAGCTTCTGGCAACCACTAATATATTCTCTGTATCTATGAGCTTGGTGGATTTTTTGGTTGGTTGGTTGGATTCTTGTTGTTGTTTTTTTAGATTGCACATATAAGTGAGATCATATTTTTACTTATCTTTTTTTGCCTGACTTATTTCACTTAGCATAATTCCCCAAATCTTCATTCATGTTGTCACAATGACAAGATTTCATCATTTTTTATGGCTGAATAATATTCCATTGCATGTATATGTGTACGTATCTGTGTGTGTGTGTGTGTGTGTGTGTGTGTGTGTGTGTGTCTCACATTTCCTTGATCCATTCATCTGTATATGTTTTCTTGAATAGAATTGGTGAGTTAGAGAAATGGGCACATTAACGAGTTGTGATACATTTGATCAAATTGCCGTAAAGAAGTCGCATCACCATTCACTCCCACCTGCATTTACAGTGTCTGTTTCCCCAGATTCTCACCTGCACTCAGTATTGTCATTTTGGAAAGTCTGCCAATTTGATAGGTGAACAAAAAAACACCTGATTTTAACACATTGTTGACTGGCAATTTTACGCAGAAGTTTTCTCATGTCACCAGCTATTTTTCGTAATTGCATATGAAAGTGAAACAATCTAAATAAACTTCAGTATATTTTATTTATACATAATGAATTTAAATGAAACTTTGTACATATCTTCTACATGTTATGTTTTATACATATTATATATTTTAGTAATTTTTTTGGTGTGGTATTCTGTATAGCAATCACCTTTTGAAACACACACTTTACACATTCTAGTTGGATTTTTTTTATATACCAGTGACTATTTTTTCTAAAACGTGGTCTTTTAGTTGCCCTGAAAGCCTAAAAGGTGAATCAATGTAAGGAGCTCTTTCAGAAGTACCAGAAGAAGTGTTAGGTTCTGAGCTGCACTCCTTTGAACCAGCAGATATCCATTCCCTAGCTGCTTCAAGAATATAGAACGGTGTGCTGGATTTCTAACTTCGACCCTCAGGGCGAAGAGTCACAAATACAGCCCTGGCCAGTTTGGCTCAGCGGTCAGAGCGTCGGCCCGCGGACTGGAGAGTCCCGGGTTCGGTTCCCGCTAAGGGCACGTACCTTGGTTGCAGTTTGTCCCCGGCCCTGGTTGAGGTCGTGTGGGTGGCGACCACTCGATGTGTCTCTCTCACGTCGATGTTTCTCTCTCTCTCTTCCTCCCTCTCTCCCTCCCGCTCTATCTGAAGATAAATGGAAAAATGTCCTTGGGTGAGGATTAAAATAAAAAGAGTCACAAATACAATAATCCTATATTACCCTGAGTTTCAAAAATTGAAATAGCTAATGCAAGTGCAAACACGAGTTAACTCGTGAGCGGTCAGGAACGTTTGGGCATGAAAACACAGCTTAACTCGTGAGTGGTCAACAATGTGTTAATTTACTTTATCTTTTTCTTAAGTCTTACTGTCTTTACCTAACAGTTTTTCCTCTATTGAAAACTTGTCACGAATTCAGGAATTTCTCAGACTTAAGCTGTTTGTCATTTGGATAACTGTTTGATCTGTATCCCATTTGAATAGGTGCGTGGCTGTTGGTCATTGTAGATGAGTGATGAGTACGTGGGGATTCACTCTGCTCTTCTCTACTTTGGTACATGTTTGAAAATGTCCCTAATACAAAAGTGTTTAAAATAATAGTCACACTTGATAGGTACGTGGCCCTTGATAAAATTTAACGCAATCATTGTAGCAGCCTTAACCACCTTTAAGAAGGTAAGGAAGTATCATCCTTCAGTCCCTTTGTCTTTCTTTTCTAGATGTCGAGCACACCGGAGCTACCAGTGAGTTCTACGACAAGTTCACCATTCGCTATCACATTAGCACCATTTTTAAAAGCCTTTGGCAAAACATAGCTCACCATGGCACCTTCATGGAGGAGTTCAAGTGAGTACTGGGCCCCTAATCTCACTGCTTGTTCTTGCAAGTCACAGGGAGAGTGGCTGCTTAAAAGCTCTCACAGCTGGGTTCCTGTTGACTGCTGGGTCTCAGCCTCCTTTCAGCTTTGCAGACGCTCCTGCTGAATGTGAGCAGGGTTATTTACATGTCTGCGCTTATGGAGATACTGCTGAAGGTTAGATTTGTCAAGATACCGTGGGGATGGTGTACATCAGGAAAGATCTGTAAATATTCTGAGATGATGTGTTAAGTGTTTCTGTGATTATAGTGTTAAAGGAAATTGTCAGAATGATTAAAACGAGATCTTACAGTGTTGTTGAACACGATGTCGAGTTGTAGAGTTAGAAGTGTTAGGAGGAGTTTAGATTCAGAAGCAGTTAGATTAGGGCTGTCGTGTGAAGTGTCCGTCTTTGTAGTAAGGCCCTAAACCTTGATTAAGGACTTTTCATTGCCCACCTGAAATAATCAGCACCTGCAAACCTGGACATTAGTAATTCCACCTAAATTACTTTAAAAAGAAAGGTAGACAAAAATGTTGAACTCTCTCATTATTCTTCAGGAGAAATTTTATCCCATCTACTTGGATCTTTTTTGCAATCCCTGTTAGATCTTTGATCAAGTCTGGCTGTCACTCGTTAACTGAGTTGCTAGTCAATAATATACATATTACCAGTGGATTAAACATATGCTGAATAGCTTTCTGCAAAGGAAACTAAATTAATTCTTTGTTTCCATGAACTGCTCTTGTAGGCAGAATTATGTTCCAACGGAAGCCTGGCACAAGCTTAGGAAACCAGGCAGGCCCACAGCTTGATCTGCGTGGTGTTCGGGAACTTTCCATGTTCCTGAAATCCAGGCCTCCACCCTTGTTCACAGGAACTTCTCTTCCCCAGGCCTGAGCTGACCGGCCCGGATTGCACAGTGGGAGGTCCTGAAGTGTAGCCCCTCTTCTCTAATAATCTGGCTTTGCAGACTGACACAGGTCGGCCAGGCCATCTGAACTTGCCAGCTCGTCCCTGCACGGGAAGCCGGTGTGCAGGGCGGTGCCTCAGATGGGAAGCGTCAGGCTCTGTGGCGTGGTCACAGCCTTGTCAGTATCGCAGCTTCCAGCTTCTCCTCAGTGCATCTGCGTCACAGTGGGGATTACTGTAGTTCTCACGTCTCTTGGGGGCGGGGGTTATTGGTGCTTTCTTTTATTCTGGTGAATTTAAGCATGTTTTCATTTCTGGTCTGAGTGTTTTCTCTACTTAAAATCACTGAGAGAATGAGCCAGGGGTGTGCTGGTAAACCTGCTCTCTGACGGGAAAAACAGCAGGTGCTGGTTTTCTGGGTTCCACGTTGGCCGAATTTCAGCTGCCACGGGAACCTGCTCACAAAATTGCAGAGCATCAGCGGGGGGCTCCAGACATCCCGGAAAGGAGCTCGTCAGAGTTAGTTACAAAGGACAACAAAACCTCAGGAGAGACTTGTCCTTGACCTGCATGGTGTTCAAGTTGTGCCCAGGCCGGAGGCCTTGTAGGGCGGCCCGCGTGGCCCTTTTCTCTGGGATCTGCTCGGCGTCTCGCTGCAGGGAGATGTATGACCACGTCCCATGTAATTGCCTTTTCAGTTCTGGGAAGCAGTTCGTTCGCTATATAAACATGCTGATCAACGACACGACGTTTTTGCTCGACGAAAGTCTGGAGTCCCTGAAGCGGATCCACGAAGTGCAGGAGGAGATGAAGAACAAAGAGCAGTGGGAGCAGCTGCCCCGGGTGAGCGCAGCACAGGGGCGGGCGCAGCCTGGAGGACCGGCCTCGGCCAGGCCGCGTGTGGGGGCCGGGACTTAACTCCACTTCTGTCAGTACCCTGTACCTCCTCCTGTGGGCTGCCGTGAAGTTCCAGCCCAGGTGTGGGGCAGGAGAAAACGTCAACACTTGCTCTGAAGCTAGAAAATGATGTGAAGTCTTTCCAGATGTGTCCAGGAAACTTGCTCTGCCTTTTCATTTTAAAAGGCTTTTTGGAGAAAAGCTTTTATTATCTGAATATGTTGATTAAGATTTATGAAAGCAACGAGGAAATAAATCTCAAATTCTGTCTGCTAGACAAGAATTGCATATGATCTTTAGGTATCTATGTGAATCACTCAGGCTTCTGGTGGGGTTCCTTTCTTCCAGTTGATCTTGGTGTTTCTATTCAGTTATTAATGGAAAAGAGGTCTGTTTCGCCAGGTTCCGTGAGAAAATCCTGCCTTGACACTGACGGCCCAGTGCCCTGCCCTGACCTTTACTGCATCCATTTAGACCGTTCCCTAGTCAGTTACCAGGCCCTTGACAGGGACTGCTGACTTCATTCATTTGTTAGTTCTGTTCCTGATACTGTGAGGCTCAGAATCAGAACTGCTTTCCAGAAGGGGTTCATATGCACAGGTGGGGAAGACCAGTTTTTCTCTACCTGCAGTAGCTTCTTAAAATGAAAATGTTGTTGAGGTTCTGATGCTGTGGCATCAGAAAGTTCATTACACGTAAGATCCTGAAGCACATTTGGGGAGTTTTCATTCCACTCATACCTGCAGCTTTGAGAATTTTGTATTGTGGTCTAGCCAACAGGCTTAAACTACAAACTTAAACCTTTTGGGGGGTTTTTGCCCAGGGTCCGTGAATGCTGGGTTTCTCCTGCCCCCCTGCCTCCACGCTCCCTGAGCCCCTCTACTTGTGTTGTTGAGATAGTGCCGTGGTCTTCGTTTTCCTCGGTACAGTACCCTGGGTGCCATCCTACCTCTACCCTCATTCTCGTTTCCAAACACACCTTAAACGTTTGCTACTGTACCTCCAAAACCTCCCTCCCACAGCTCCCCCTCCCCCCGGATGCCTCCCAGGGTAGCTCCAAGACATCCTTCCAAGCTTACCTTGCACTGCACCAGTCAGCTCCAGTCTACACCGCTCCTGGGCCCTCGCACGATGCGCTGGGGCACTAGGTGAGGCCTAGTTGGATGACCCCCAGCTTTGGAGTCCAGGGCCCTGGGTTTGAGAACTGACACTGCCTCACATTCAAGTTCTTTAATTTCTGTTTCCTCGTCCATAAATCAGATCAGTCCTCCTGTGCCGGAAGAGGCAGTGGATGGCAAGTACACATAGGACTGGCCAGAGAGCGTGCCCGGCATGGGTAGCTCCCCTTGTTTCTTTTGCCTTAGACACTCCTGTCCATTATACGTGTTAAAACCCTGTCCGTTCTTTGAGTAAGGTCTTGTCCAAATGCTCCCTCATGGCTGGCCTTCCCCAATCGGTGTCACTGCAGTCTCAGCTTTGTCTACACTTGTGCAGTGCCCACTCAGGAGGCTTTTCCTGGACCAGCTTATATTGTAGATGTTGGACATTATCTTGTTCCCAGTCAGAGCTTAATAGCATTTGTTTGAGATGACTGAACAGATAGTATTGATTTTGTCTATGTTAATGGGTGGGAAAAGGGCATAAATAATCCCTAACAAGTGCAGTTTCAGAGATCATTTCTGTTTGACTTTGAAGTCTCTTCCTGCCTTCCACCTCCCTGCCTGCTCGTCTCCTCGCCCTCTGAGCTCCGGTGCTCAGCACACGGGCATCTCTTCTTTTTCCACACCTGCTCCCTAGTCCGGTGTTTCTCCAGAGTGCTAGTTGGTATTTTGAATGTAGTGGAATTTTGATGTAATAATAATTCTTTATTATGAACAACTGTCCTGTACACTACAGGACATTTAGCATCTCTGGCTCACGCCCATTTAATGTCAGTGATGTGCCCTCCTCCCTCGAGTATTCAGGCAACCAGAAACCCCCTACACGTGGCCTGATGAACATCACTGCTGGGTGATTTCTTCTGTTCCAAGGCTTTACATATCTGTGTTCTGAAGACTCCAGAATGTGTCTTCCCAGCTCAGGTCTCTCCTGACTATTGACCTGCCTCTCTGCTGGGCGGCCTCGTAGGTACCTCAGACTTGACTTGTCCCAAACTAAACGCTGGCGGTGCCCTTCACCTCCTCTCCAAGACTGCCCAGTCTCGGTAGGTGACAGCTGCATCCTCAGCTGCTCCGGCTCCGCACTCGGTGTCTTCCTCGATTCCTCAGCAAAACCTCTAGGCTCCATCTCGAAACACGTCCATATCGGGCCTCTTACCCCCACCTCCAGGCCTCTGCCATCTCTTGTCTGGGTTATTGTCGTTGCCCCCATCTGCTCTCTCAGCCTTCACCCTTGCCCATCTCCATACATCCCAGGGGGTGGTGTGAAAATCTCAGCCTGCTCATTATCACAGCCGTTCAGGACCCTCCCGGGTTCCCATCCGTCACATCCCGAGTTAGAGTGTGGCCATGAGGGCACGGCGGTGCCAGCCCACCTTCCCCTTCACTCACCACCCAGCCGCACTCCTTACTCTTCCACTGCCGGGCCTTGCTGTTCCTCCACCTGGCACCTCCTCCACGGTTTGTGTCACTTCCCTCAGATATCTGCTTAACTGACACCTCCTCAGGGAGGCCTTCCCTGACCACCCTTTCTGGAATAGATTTCCTGGCGCCAACTCACTTCTCTCTCGTTACCTGGTTGATTCTTCATCACTCTCAGACTTGTGTCTGTGTGGGTGTGTGTTGGCTCATCCCTTGTCTCCCTAACTGGCATCTAAGCCCCATGCGGGCAGGGAGCCTTACGGTCATGTTCTGCACTCTCTCCGGTGAGAGGAGAGCAGGGCCGGCCTGCAGAAGGGGCTGGATGATGTGCGCCGAAGAATGAGTGACACACCCGGGCGCACAATGAGGCACTTCTCACCTCCCTGTTCTCATGGCTCCCCTGCTTCAACCTTTCATTCTGTGGGCTCGTTCTTGTCCAAGGGGCAGTGGACGGTCACCCAGAATTACTGCAGAATTTCCACCAAGCAGGTCCTCGGAGGGCACCTGTCTAGGGGCACTCACTCAGACTTCGGCTGTTCTAGCCACTCTGCCGTCCCACGTGCAGTTACCGGCCTCTGAGCACGTGGAAGACTTTCTTCACTAATGCTTCCATATTTTATCCATCTCAGAGCCTTCAGTGTTCTGCCTTACTTCACCCACGATCCACCCACCTCAGTGTCTTGTTCCTTAAAGCGGCAGAATTGAAGGAGGAGACGTGCCAGGGCGAGCGTGCTGCCAGCTGCAGGGCGATAGCCTCGCAGAGGCGATGGCCTAGCCCTGGGGAAGACGGAATGCAGAAGCTTAGCAATTTACAGGCGCTTGGTACAGGGGCAAAACCCAGACCTCGGTTTCATGTCACATGTTTTGTTTTTTGTTTTTGTTTTTTAAAAAAAACACTGTTATGGGAGCATTTGAGAGCTTGCTTCCCAGCATGTCATTAGTCTAGCTTAAATAAACTCTTACAGAAATTCTCAAAAAAAAAAAAATACAAAACACTTATTTTTTTTTAATATGTTTTTATTTATTTTTTTAGACAGAGAGGAAGGGAGGGAGAGAGAGAAACATCCATGTGAGAGAGATACATTGATCAGCTGCCTCCTGCTTGCCCCCCACTGGGGATCGAGCCTGCAACCCAGGCATGTGTCCTGACCAGGAATCAAACCGGGACCTCTGTCCATGGGACGACGCTCAATCCACTGAGCCACACTGGCCTGGCATATGGCATGTTTTTAAAGTAATGACAATTAAGTCAAAGTTGTTACTAAGGGAAATAAACCATCCTGTTAGCACCAATGTGTTATCAGACATGGCGTAAGATTCACTTATTTCATCCTGCATAGAAGTTGTTGGTAACTTCTTCTATCATAGAGGAAACTGAGTCTCATGTAAGTGAAATAATGCGCCAGGGTCACCTTACTCAAAGTCCGAAAGACTTCTGGTGCCGACAGGAATGCGCGTCAGTGATCTGGAGCATTCACTGGTGGGTTGCCCTGCCCTTCCCTGAGTCAGCGGGCTTTGTGATACCCTTTTCCATGTGCGAGCTGACTCCTTTTCCATCACACTTGGCGTGTCGGTGAGCCGATGACGAGTACTGAGGTTTGTTTGGTCTCTGCTCAATTTTCCTAGGACCAGCAGCAGGCCCGTCAGTCTCAGCTTGCTCAGGACGAGCGGGTCTCACGCTCCTATCTTGCCCTGGCCACAGAAACCGTGGACATGTTCCATATCCTCACGAAGCAGGTCCAGAAGCCGTTCCTCAGACCGGTGAGTAGAAACTTGGGGGTGTTTGTTCTGTCTGTTGATTCCACATTCAGATTCTCTCCCTTGTAACTGAACGGAGTTGTTGAAAGCCTGGACGTTTCAGTGTCAGTCGCTGCCGAGTGAAATTCTGCTACTGACTCTGTTCCCAGTTAAGCTCATTGACACACAGCACTATTGATAGACTGAAGTCACTTCCAGCTTCACTCACTTTCTGCTTAGATGGCACTTTGGATTGTTAATGTTAAAGCTGTGGCATACTTTTATCATCATTGATACCTGTATTTTATTTATACGAAAAGTAAGATAACATCAGTTGGAAGTGAGAGGATGTTAAGTAGAAATAATTGATAATGTCTAAGATCTTTGTTCTCTTAGGTGCAGCTTTATTACACTCAAGAAGCCAAAGGTTAATGAGAGCCGTAATTAGGGTTTATGATAGATCAAAGGTTGTCAGAATGTTTGGCCTTGACATGATTAATAAGACCTGCGTCCTGTTTCTGAAATTGAAACTGAGCGACATAACTGAAGATCTCTGCCTTGCTGCACCTGAACCCCTCCCCTTCGCCCCCCCACTCACAGTGTAGAAGCATTACAGTGTGGCCAGGAGAAGGGTGGTGAGGAAGGCAAGAAGGGGCCTGAGATTTGGTACGGAATTCCCTGTATGGAGACAAGTGTACAGTGGAATGTAATTGTACTACTTATTTCCTCCAATTTCCATATTCACGCTCACCTCCAACATTATCCCCACACCCTGGCCTGTGTGCAACTCAGGGACGAGTCTCCTCCTCGCTTCCCATTCCCTTTCACGTCTCTTCGTAAATTCATTGTGGTACAGGCACAGTGGAGCATGACAGCGCGCCATCAAAAGCGTAAGGACACTGCAGCCCATCTGAACGGGGTAGTCCAGGCACAGGCCTCCCTCACAGGGTAGCAAATGGACTTTCTTCCAGTTCCCCTGTAAGCGCCAGACAGTAAATAGTTGGGGCGTGTGGGCCGCATGGTGTGTGCCGCCGCTTCTCCGCTTTGCCCTTGCGGTGTGAACACAGCCCCAGACAGCGCACGCAGCCCCAGACAGCGCACGCAGTCATAGACAATATACGCAGTCCCAGACAGCACACGCACAAGTGGTGTGGCCATGTTCCAATAAAACTTCATGGAAACTGGCATCGAGCAGCTTAATCCCTGCCCTGACTGTGTTTGATTTCATGTTCAGAGACCCCAGTGGTAGGGCCGTTTGATTGTTAGAAGGTAGGAAGCATAAAAACTAAGACTGAATTATCATGAAGCCCACATTCAGATTTGAAGTCTTCATTTTTTATTTTATTTTTTTCTTTATTGATTTTTTTTTTTTTGAGAGAGATAGAAACATCAATGAGAGAGAACATCGATTGGCCACCCCCTACATGCCCCCCACTGGGGATTGGGCCCACAACCTGGGCATGTGTCCTGACCAGGAATCGAACCGGCGACCTCTTGGTGCATGGGTCGATGCTCAACCACTGAGCCACACCGGCCAGGCTGAAGTCTTCATTTTTTAAAGGAAATTATTGAAAGCTAAGTTTCATCTTTTCATGTCAGTTGAAATGAATGTTTTCAAGGCCTGTGCATAGACCTGAACTGTCTACACACCTGGGCCGTGATCTCTGCCCCGGTCTCCGCCTGCACCTGCTTTGCTGTGTTCTTTTCCTTCGCTACACAAAACTCTCCCACTTCAGAAGGAAAACAAATGGCCAACTCGATACTATTCTCATCACTCCTTTATCCCACAAATTCTTTTTTTTTTTTTTTTTTTTTTTTATCCTCACCTGAGGACATTTTTTCATTTTTTGTTCAGATAGAGTGGGAGGGAGAGAGAGGAAGAGAGAGAGAGAGAAACATCGACGTGAAAGGGACACATCGAGTGGCTGCCACCCGCACGACCAACCAGGGCCGGGGACAAACCGCAACCGAAGTACATGCCCTTAGCGGGAACCGAACCCGGGTCTCTCTGGACCGCAGGCCGATGCTCTAACCGCTGAGCCAAACCGGCCAGGGCTATCCCACAAATTCTTAAATGCAGGAGTACTTTACTTTGTACGAAAGCAGAGTTTAAGTTGAAAAGCTGAGTTTAAGTTGAATTTGGATAAATCCAGTCATTAAATTGAATGAAAACCTTGTAACTGAAAGGCAAGCTTTCACAACTCCCTGTTCACCCGGTGTTGACTCTAGCTGTCTCTAAGCCAGATTTCCCTGGGTCAGGTTTGCTGGGAGCAGTGTGTGCCCAACAGCAGTCGGTGCTGTGTCAGCTCGTGGGGTGACTACGTTATGCTTCTTTCCTAGATGTTCCGTTTAAGTTTGCTGTGTCTTACTGGCCAGATATAAAACTATTCAGATCATTTTACCTTCTACTTCTTTAGCATTTCTCTCCTCTTTGCATCTGATAGATAAAGAATGGTGCCCACTGTCTGAACTGTCAGGGCCTTTCAAAATGTATACAAAAGTAAAGCAGAAAATGATGGCTGAGAGCACACTTAGAAACTTGTGACTTGTGTTACGATGATGGAAGTTTGAATAATTTTCCCTCTGTTACCTGTTTCTTACCAATTTAGAGTGATCCTTGTTTTTATCATTAAAAGCATGACTATAGAAAAGGTTGCCTTTTGTTGGTGTTTATAAATGCTCCATCAACCTGCGACATTCTATTAAGTATTAGAATTTTGGGGTTAGAAATAGAAAGTAAAACAATTTTTGAATATGTTTTTCTTCAGCACTTATAAGGGATTCTTTGAAGACCAATCCAGCCAATTCCTGTTTCTCCACTGAAATGGGAGTTTTTAGTCCTTCTCACTTGTCTCAACAGCATGAATTGTCCTGTTACCCTGTGATTTCCTAGGAACTCGGACCCCGATTGGCTGCAATGCTGAACTTTAATCTTCAGCAACTCTGTGGCCCCAAGTGCCGGGACCTGAAAGTTGAAAACCCTGAGAAATACGGCTTTGAACCAAAGAAGCTGTTGGACCAACTGACAGATATTTACTTGCAGCTGGACTGTGCGAGGTTCGCGAAAGCCATTGCTGACGACCAGGTCAGTGCCGCGGGCGCCGCTGTTGCAGAGGGATCTGGGGCTCGGGCTGCTGCTCTGGGTTTCCTGGCAGACCTGTGCAGTTACACGGCCATCTGCTCCTGAATTTTCCCCACTTGAAATCAAGGAAGGTGATGTTTTTCAAAATATGGTTTGAGACATTTTTAGTACATAGATGGAAATCATGAGCACCGCGGCCAGGGGAGCTTGTCTGCTGTAAATGGAAATGTAACGGCTGTTTCCCTGTGGGCATGAAGAGCACGATCTGGCCCTGGCCGGTTTGGCTCAGGTTAGAGCATCGGACCGCGGACCAATGAGTCGTGGGTTCGATTCCGGTCAAGGGCACGTACCTCAGTTGCGATTCGTCCCCGGCCCTGGTTGGGGTCTTGCAGGAGGCAGCCACTCGATGTGTCCCTTTCACAAAGATGTTTCTCTCTCTCCCTCTCTCTCTCTCCCACTGTATCTGAACAAAAATGGAAAAATGTCCTTGGGTGAGGATAAAATAAATAAATAAAATTTTTTAAAAAGAGCAAGATCTGGCCCTGGCCAGTTTGGCTCAGCGGTTAGAGCATCAGCCTGCGGTCCAGAGAGACCTGGGTTCGGTTCCCGCTAAGGGCACGTACTTCGGCTGCAGTTTGTCCCCGGCTCTGGTTGGTCGTGCGGGAAGCGGCCACTCGATGTGTCCCTTTCACGTCGATGTTTCTCTCTCTCTCTCTTCCTCTCTCTCCCTCCCACTCTATCTGGACAAAAAATGAAAAAATGTCCTCAGGTGAGGATAAAAAAAAAAAATTGAAAAAAAAAGAGCAAGATCTGGCTCCCAGATCCACCTCCAGTTGAGCTCTGAACTCAAGGTCTTGCTAAGGGCCTTTCTCAACAAGTCTGTGACCTTCCCAGAGAGAGCCCCGTTTTCCCGGGGAAGCCACGTCTCCTTCCCAAGGCCTCGGCTCTGGTGCTGCCGTCACGTTTGTGGTCTTCCAGGTTTCAGACCTTGACGGTTATCTTCACATTCTTCCCTCCCCTCTCTCCCCGCGTCCCTGTGACCACATCTGGCGTGTTTGTCATTTCCACAGCTGCCGGTGGTGTTCCCTCCTGCGGGCCTTCCCCTCCCTCCGCGTGGTCCTGCACCATTTGACCATGGAACAGCTCGTGTTGATTAACTGAACACCAGCTTTTACCACTCTCCGTGTTTTCAGTCATTTGAGCCTCACAAAATCCTGTGCTCTAGGTTCAGTTAGAGTCCTCACGTGACACGAGGCACAGAGATTCAGTAGCCTGTGTGAGGTCGATGTGGGTGGGCCAGGTTCCCATCCTGGCTCTGGCCTGAGCCACGTTTCAGCCTGTCTGCTCTCCACTTAAAACCCCAGAAGTTCACGCTTGTTTCTGTCTCTCCATCTCTGTTCACACTTTCTCTCCAAATATTGCTCACCTCTCAGGTTAACCATCAGTGGGCATTCTAGAAGGTTCTTCACCCATACCTCATCCAAGCGTTAAAATAGGGGAAATGTAGGTACTTTTGAAAAATAACAGCTTTATTGAGATGTTGTCCACATATGTAGGTGCTTTGGGACGTAAGCAACAGGTGTGGTCTTGACCGAGTGCCCGCCGTGAGGAAGCCACGTGGGTCCGAAGCAGTTTCTCCATCAGCAGTGGTGGGGGACGGGGCTGGGGCCCACACTAGGTCGTGCTGCCCCGTTAGGTGGACAAGAAGTGGTCGCAGCGAGGGAAAGCACAGGGACGCGCTCTCCAGGCCCAGTAGGGTTGTCGCCGGGGGCTGTGAGAAGTCCCAGGGGCTCTGCCGTCTTCACTGAGAGACTTGGAAGTCCTTTAGCCCACTGCTGCTTCTGGTAGGTCTTCCTGTGGCGGCCACATCGCAAGTCGCTAACGTCACTCAGTTTGCAGTGTGAGTGAACCCAGCACACCCAGTGAGGCAGTGACAGCCAAGTTGGGGACAAAGGAGTGCTGCCAGCTGCCTTTCCTTGGCATCCAACAAAACGTCCCCACGGCCTGGTACTCCCTGTTCGTTGTGGTTGGTAGTGGCCTGTAGTGGCACCTGACAGCCGTTTCTGCTGGGACACACCGGTCTTCCCGAGTGTCTGCATAGCCTTGCTCTTGAACCCATGAAGCCGACTCACGGTGCCAGGGACACAGTGGAGAGGCTTTGCTCCTTTCCCAGCGCGCTTTGTCCTGACTGGTGGGCACTGCCCCAATGTTGGCTGTGAGCTGGGCGGGCCCGGACGACTTGGTTATGTTGGAAGAGGGCCTCGGGCTGAGGGAGGAAGGGCGGAAGGCTAGAAAGCTCCAGAAAACAGGTAGAGGAAGTTCATTTTCTACCTTGGGAGCACAGGTCCTGTTTGCTTTGGCTTGGTCTGGTCTGTCTCGTTTTCCTGGGAAGACGAAGGAAGAAGAAACTGGCAGCTGTTCAAGGAAAGAAGCTGAGACTTCTCTCCCCATGTACCAAGAGGGGCGAAAACAGGTGTCCAGAAGAGGTGACAGGTGCCAGCCCAACAGGCCACTGAGCTTTAGTCACAAACCTGCGGAGAGAGCCCAGGGTAGGGAGGTCTTAGGGCAGCTCACGAGCTGCATCCGGCCACGTGCGGCTCCATTCTGTGGATGGACTGCAGCCCTGATGTCGGGAGCGCTGTCCGCTGACACCGCGTGCTGTTTAAAACAACAGCAGCCCTGGCCGGGGGCCGGGTGGTTGGAGCGTCTTCCCGTGTGCCGAAAGGTTGCCGGTCTGATCCCTGGTCGGGGCCTGTGTGAAGGGCAACCAATTGATGGTCCCCGTCCCTCTCCCTTCCCCTCTCTCTAAAATCAATGAGCATGTCCTCAGGTGAGGATTAATAAATAATAAGATAAAATAAACAATAGAGAGGATCTGAGTTCACATTTCTCCTTTGCAGTCTTTCCCTTTTTAAAATTTGAGATGAAATTCACATGACGTAAAATTAACCGTTTTAAAGTGTACAGTTTGGTGGCCTTCAGAACATTCACAGTGGTGTGCAGCCATCGGCTTGGTCTGGTTCCAACACGTTTTATCACCTCCAAAAGGAAATCCTGTGTCCCAGCCCGTTCCCCTCCCCCCAGCCCCTGGCAAACATTAATCTGCTTTCTATCCTTGTACTTCATCTTGGATTTACCTATTTGCCTATTCTGGATAGTTCATATAAATGGAATCGTATATGTTGCCTTTTGTGTCAACTTGTTTCACTTCCTGTAATGTTTTTGAGGTTCATCCATAGCGTAACGTGTGTTTCAGTGCTTCGTTCTTTTTGTGGCTGAGTGATCCCGTGATCTGGATGGACCGTGATCTGTTTATCTGTGCGTCGCCGGTGGACGTTCGGGTTGTTTCCACCCTTTGGCTGTTACGGATGGGGCTCCTGTGAACATACGTGGAAAAGTATTTACTTGAATGCCTGTGTTCACTTCTTTGGGGTGTAAACTTGGGAGTGGAATTGCGGGGTCATAGGGTAGTTCTGTGTTTAGTTTTTTGAGGAACTGCAGACTGTTCCACAGTGGCTGCACCAGTTTACCTTCCTACAGCAGTGGGTAAGGTTCCCAGTGCTGCCTCCCCAGCAATGCTTTATTTTGTTTTGTTTTTATACAGGTACTCTAGTGGGAGCGAGGTGGTATTTCAGTGTGGTTTTGATTTGTATTTCCCTAATGACAAATACTGCTGAGCATCGTACGAGGCACGCACCTCCTATACGCACTGCACGCACAAGCGCTGCCTTCTCATTGCACTGCTCTTAGCTGTTCAACTCTGTCAGATGCCAAGAGGTTGGATCACTTCATATAACTGTGCTGCCCCTTTTCACATCAGAGAACTGCTGACACGGGAGGGCCCCCTGCCTCTCCCGGCTGCCTGTCTGGCTGACAGGGAAGGAAAAGAACTTGCCGGTTGGTGAAGGAAGAAGCGGAGGGACGACAGTGAAGTCTAGAGTAGAAACCAAGCTGGTCCAAGAGGTCCTGCAGGCTGTAAAACGCAGTTTAATCAGAGCATCTTTTTTTGTTTGTTCAAATGATTTTAGTTACTGTAATGCACAGTTTTTAATATGCAAATAAAAAGTTTTAAAACCTAAAAAAAACAGCTACTGTGACAAAGAGAGAAGTTCAAGGTGAAATTGTCTCAGTAGTGTCTGCAGCAGCAACGCCCATACTTCAGTAATTCCCTTATAAAATATTTGATGTTGCCCTTCCAACATCTTATTATTAAATCTTTTGGCCATTTATGCCCTGTGCCCCTTCCGAAAGGGATGGGACTGTGGCTTACCTGGCTTGTTTTAAGTGGGCACCAAATAAAGTATTTGTTGAGTTAGGTGGTAATTTAGTTTCAGGAAACTGTAACTGAGGCTCTCTGAACTTTTCAGGATCGTAGAAGGTGGCATTCAGGGTTGGTGCTGGGCCACACGCTCTGTGGCACTTTGCGTTGCCCTCTCTCCCCTCGGTTGCAGGGGATTAAGGGGTGGGGGTGTGGGTGTGTGTGGAGAGAGAAGGTGAGCGTGTGCACCTATTTAGAAACTGATAATTAAAAAAAGAAGGTCCTGGTCATTGTGGCTCAGTGGTTGAGCGTCGACCCGTGCACCAAGAGGTCGCCGGTTCGATTCCCGGTCAGGGCACATGCCCAGGTTGTGGGCCCAATCCCCAGTGGGGGGCGTGCAGGAGATGGCCAGTCGATGTTCTCTTTCATCTATGTTTCTATCTCTTTCTGCCTTTCCCTTCCTCTCTCTCTAAAAATCAATAAAGAAAAAAAGATTTAAAAATAAAAAAGGAAGAACAATTGACTTTCAATGCAGGGCTCCAAGAGAATAAAGTATTGATGAATTCATACTCTCTCATATGCCGAACTACAGATATCAGTGCGAATCCTCAGATAGAAATGACAGGTCACAGGCTACGGTCTCAGATTTAATTATTCTCCTGTTTGCACCACTGTCACTACACTGACACGTGGCCAGTGTTTTCACCACAAATGCACATTGAGATATACTTTGATCGTTTGGAATGGCCATTGCTGTGGGTGAGACACCTGTGAGGTAGCTGTCACTGCCCCCATTTTACACAAGGAAACGGGGGCGCAGCAGAGCTAGGAGTTCACCTGAGAACGCACAGCAGGTCAGCAGTAGAGCCAGAATTCAAGTCCAGGTTCGTCGGGGTCCGTGGTGGGCTCTCGTCCCCTAGACCGTCGCCTCCCGCTGTCCTGCTGCTCCTGTCAGCAGGGCCCCTGCCCTTTGCTAGTGCTGACCCGAGAGATCTGGAACTCGGGGGAACCTGATGATGATACGTACGGGGTTGTTCTCACCACATTTACCTTCGGGGAAAAGAGCTAAGTTTCCACCTCCTCGTGCTGCTGGAGCAGGGTGCCTTGCCAGGGCTGAGCTAGACTAGATTTCCGTCTCTTTAATATTTACATTTTAGAAGAAATGCATGTTTGCTGTAAAAATAATTCAAAAAATTTTTAATTCCCCTCGTTTGCCTCAATCCTGAAGCTCTCCCCAGAGGTAATGACCTCATACAGTTTGGTGTGTATTATCCCATCTTTATGTATGTATAGCTGTGTAAAGTATTTATATATACACATTATAATTTTAGGGCTTTTTAAGAAAAACAACACACAAATAGATCCTACTTGGGTATTTTCTGCAGCTTGTTTTTTCCCACTTAAACTGTATTCACATCTCACATCGTCCTTCCTCGTCCACAGAGATCCTACAGCAAAGAGTTGTTTGAGGAAGTCATTTCGAAGATGCGGAAGGCAGGGATCAAGTCCACAATCGCGATAGAGAAGTTCAAACTTCTCGCCGAGAAGGTGGAGGAGATCGTGGCCAAGAACGCGCGAGCCGAGATCGACTACAGCGACGCGCCCGACGAGTTCCGAGGCAAGTGGCCCGCTCTCCTCGTGCCCCGTCCTTTGGTTTGAGTTCCCTGGGCACAAGTAACGTTGACAGAGGGCGTTCTGTGCTTTCAGCTTTCTAATGGTGTGCTGTGGTTGCTTTTTGAGACACTTTGTTGGAAATTACATTTGCCTACTTTTAGTCCCTATTATAAATTACAAGAGGGGAAAAGTCCTGAGCCTGATTTCCAACCAGGTCAGCCCTGAGGAGTCTAAGGTCCGCCTTGCCTTTGCAAGTGCGGAGTGGCGTTTTCAAAGGACCTGGAGACGAAGGGGCCAGCCTGCCATCTGCGCTGCGCTGCGTCTGGCCCGCTCTTTTCCCTGTTCTCTCCTCCCAGCAGTGACTGGCAGAGGCTCCTCTCCCTGCCACAAAAGGCTGGTTTCACCCTGGCCGGCTTGGCTCAGCGGTTAGACCGTGGCCGGCAGACCGAAGGGTCTTGTGTTTGATTCCAGGTCAGGGGCGCGTACCTGGGTAGCAGGTTTGATCCCCGGCCCCAGTCGGGGCCATTTGGGAGGCAGCCAATCAATGTCTCTCTCTCACATCGATGTTTCTCTCTCTCTCCCCCTCCACCCCTCCCTCCCTTCCACTCTATCTAAAAAAATCAATGGAA
The DNA here is from genome assembly GCA_030848825.1 of Tadarida brasiliensis. Taxonomy (NCBI): domain Eukaryota; kingdom Metazoa; phylum Chordata; class Mammalia; order Chiroptera; family Molossidae; genus Tadarida; species Tadarida brasiliensis. The sequence continues at coordinate 6,753,167 of CM061264.1, forward strand.
AAATATCACTGGGTGAGGATTAACCTTAAAAAAAAAGGCTGATTTTCCTCAAGACTTGGGGGCCCAGTCAGGGCCATCTGGTGGCTGTTACTATGGATTTATGTTTTCTTTTTCCCTGGCAGGAGGGGCTTTGTTTTCAGCTGCAGGTCCTGTTATTAGATTAGAGGTTGCTTTGCTTTGTCTCTGTAGACCCTCTGATGGACACCCTGATGACTGACCCGGTGCGGCTGCCCTCCGGCACCATCATGGACCGCTCCATCATTCTGCGGCACCTGCTGAACTCCCCCACGGACCCCTTCAACCGGCAGACGCTGACCGAGAGCATGCTGGAGCCAGGTAGGGGCGCGGCCGCTGGGGCGCTGCCCGCGTCAGCAGCGAGCCTGGGAGCCAGAATCACATAGTGTCGGAGATTAATCAAAGGGGGATCTCATCAAATACAGAAATTCCATAGTTTATGACACTTAATGGAAAAGACACAAAGCGTCTTTGCTCTTTTTCACTGTAGAGATCTAGTCCTTCTCGTGTCCTGTTTCTTTCTGCTTCCGTCTTCATTTCACCGGCCAAATGAAGGGCCTTTTCTCTCCATCGATGCAGATGACAAGCATCATCTCTCAGGAAAAGCCCTCCCACCGGCATTAACCCTCCCCTTTTCTTCTCTCAGTGCCAGAACTGAAAGAGCAGATTCACGCCTGGATGCGAGAGAAACAGAACAGTGACCATTAAACCGTCCCCCTCGCCCACCCTCTGCTAGAAACAGCCAAGGCCAGCCGGGCAGGCAGGCGCAGCATCGGTGGCGAAATGCTCTTCAAACGCGGAGGCCAAACGTGGCAGACACCGAGAGCCCACCCACCGCGACCAGACGGTGGCCATCTGAAAGGACACGAGTGAGAAGAGGAGCCCGATTCCTGTACATATATTTAAGTGACAAACGTGGTCAAAAGCTTGAGGGACACATTTTATGATTGGTTGCTTGTGTAATGAAGCACGTCCTTCATGTGTCACACTTTGGGGCTTTTGCAGCGGAAGTTTTTTAGTGATTGATAATGAATGGGTCTGGGCAGCATCCCCTCCATCTTTTTTTTTTTTTTTTTTTTTTTTTCCCTAAATCCAATATCCACTGATTGATTGTGATTAGAGAACCTTGGACATTTTGCTGCTAAAGAATCTCTCCCCCCCTTCCCTTCCCTTCCTGACCCTACTTGCACTGCTGTGGATTTTTTTAAGAGAAGCAAAAACGAAACTAAATTCCTTTCCCTGGCCCTCCAAACATATATTCTGTGAGATAACTGTGCCTGCAACAAAGTGTTAATCCTGGGATCGTATTTTTATATCATATTCACATATTTGTTTTTTTAATTGGTGTTAGATGACATGATTAATAAAAAAGGCAAGATATTTTCAGAATTTGAATTTCAGTTTTTATTTTTATTTTTATTTTGAAATGTCCCTTAAAAATTTTTTTATGCTAAGCAAAATGAAGAGAACCCTGTTGCTCTGGTCCTTGTCATGAGCCCTCTCTTAGGAACCGAAGGAGCAGCTGCAGCAAAGGGGATGTTGAAGTCTATCAGGATTAAACGACTTAGGGTTGGGGGGGGGGGGTCGGTGTTTTTAATGCTACATGACAGTTCGAAACCGTTACAGTTGTCCTAGGAGGGTACATAAATTCCTCAACTCGGGGGCCTGTGAGTTCAAAGCAGGGGTCATGTATATGATGTGTCCTTTGGGGCTTGGCCTTACCAAAGCAAAAAAGGGGTGCAAGAAATGTGGAGGTATGTCTGCTTGTAAACACACACGGGCAAACACACCCACACACACGCACAGAAACATAAGACTTTTTGTATTACTGCTCCCTACTTCACATACTTGAATTCTTGAATTTCCTTTGGGGTAAAAAAGGATTTGAAACCATAAAGTGTTTTGAAGAAATTAAGTCTACAGAAACATACTTTCTTTTTCTCTTCCTTTTTTCCCCCTCCACAGACAATGTCCTCTGTTCAATTCCTAATGCAAACTACAATAAATGGTGATACACATTTAGAAGGCATCTTCTTTGAGTCTCTTCTTTTTGTGGAAAGCAGAGGGGTGGGTAAACCACAAGAGCCATGAGTTTGCCTGTGGGGAATTCTCTTTCCTGGAGCCATTAGGAGTGGCTGTTTTACCAGAAAGCTTTCGGATTTGTGTCAGTCTCGAGGTTCCCCTCGGTTCCTAATCCACCATCTGCTTGTCTGAGGGCGTTAAGGTTTGTCATCTTCAGTCGCTGCCCTTCTCAAGTTGCCCTCTGTCTAAAATATCATTCCTCTGACCTTTAAAATTCTTACTCAAGTTCAACGCATTTCATGAGCATTTTCTCAGGCCCTGCAGTTTATGAAAGCGTGTCCACCGGCTCACGTAACAGTGAGCTCTTCTACGCCATTGACTGGGGGCCAGGCACTATGCAAAGGCCTTCACGCTGATGGTTTCAGCTTCAAGAAGATGCTATTACCTGTTTGTTGTTGTGAATCCTCGCCCGAGGATATTTTTCCATTGATTTTTAATGAGAATGGAAGGGAGAGGAGGAGGGAGAGAGAAACATCGATGTGAGAGATACACATCAATTGGTTGCCTCCTGCATGCACCCCAGCTGGGTCCAGGAATCAAACCTACAACCCAGCTAGGTGCCCTTGACCGGGAATTGAACCCATGACCCTTCAGTGCATGGGTTGACGCTACAACCACTGAGCCATATCAGCCAGGGCTCTCTTTTTTTAAACAGGTCAGGATGTGGGGTGTGTAGAGGTTCGGTAACTTGCCCAAGGTCACCTGGCCAGTTAGTGGAAGAGCCGGTGTCCAGGCTCAGAGCCCATGCCCTTGGCCACCATGTTCGCTTTTCTTTAGCACGTTTGGACTAAATCACTTCCCCCCCCCCAAAAAAAATAATGTATTCCTAGACAATGTAAACAAAAAGAAAACTAAAAGCACCCATAATCCCCCATGCAGATAATTCTGTTAGTTTACCTTTTATGAAACGACATTATATGTCTATAAAATTGTGGTGTCTGCTGGCTTCTATGCCTAATTTTTTGTTTTTTTCTTTATTGATCTTAGAGAGAGAGGAAGGGAGAGGGAGAGGGAGAGATAGAAACATCGATGAGAGAGAACATCGATTGGCCGCCTCCTGCATGCCCCCCACTAGGGATCGGGCCCACAACCTGGGCATGTGCCCTGACTGGGAATCGAACCGGCGACCTCTTGGTGCATGGATCAACACTCAACCACTGAGCCACACCAGCCAGACTAATTTTATTTCTTTAATCTATCTCATGAATGTGCATCGTTTGTCCCCTCTCCATCCAGATTATAAATCTGTAGGCACAGATTCTGTCATATTATTTGCATGCCCGACTCGTCCCCCACAAGTGGAATAGGACGCTGCTTTCTTCTCCGTGTACACACATCATTCTGAATACTCAGAATTCAGAGGCTTTAAGGACCTTCTGCCAAGTGCTATCTATGGGGAAAGATGTTTGGGGTTTTTATTTTTAGAGTCAGGATTGCTATTTTATAGCAACTTGTGATTGCCGTCAGTCTGTTAATTATAAATATTAAAGTAAATTCGAAATATTCTTAAAGTAGGTCTTAGCTACAAGGAAGATGATCAGGTAGGAAGGAGGATCTGAGGACCGAGGAGCAGAGGAGAAATGGTCCTTGAGAGAAAGGATCAAACTAATTTACTCGTTTTATGGCTATTGTGTGGGTTTTAAAAAGGAGTTGATAAAATAGCTTTTGAAAAGACAGCTGAGCACATTCTTTTGTTCACATTTTGTAACTTCTGGGTTTGGTTCATAAAATAGTGAATTTCATAGTGTTTTTGTTGGGTGCTAAGGGGATACAAGTAAGCCCCACTAAGTGTTTGAAGGAAACAGTTTCCTTGCTAGTGGCCTATGAACTTGACATTGGTATCAGCTAGTGTTGGACGAAAGGCAGCCACCTTTTGAGCATTTCTTGAGCATATTCTCTGTGTGAACCACTCTTGTGTATTAACTTGTTTAACCCTCAGCAGCGGTATGAAGGGACTAGTGTAGAACTGTCGTGTGAATCGGGCCGGCTGGGCCTCAGAGGCGGATCCCCGCACCACCCCTGCTGTAAGGCAGTGTTCCAGAGTCATCCAAGTTCAGAATGCTCAAGGAGATGTGGAGAAGCAGCATAGCCTTCTGGAAGGGGCTTTGACCTTGGGGTCAAGCTTCAGACCCAACCCTCATCTTAAGTGGTTAGAAAGTTGAATCTCACAGCTTTATTACCCGCCACCCATTGGGGCCCCCTAAGTTTATCTCTTTAGCCCAGGCCTCTCTTCTGCACTCAGACCCTGGACATCTCAGATGTCTAAAAGGCCCTCAGAGTGAACGTATCCAAGCCAGTTCCATGTACTTGACCCCAAGCCTGCTCCCCTTAGTCTCTCCATCACAATGAGTGGCAACTCCATTCTTCCGAGTCATGCAGGCCAAAAACTTTGGAGTCATCCTTGACTCCTGTTGTACGCTCTTCCTGTCCAATCTGTCCACAAATTTGTCAGCTCTACCCACAAAATGTCCCCCAAATTCAACTCCTTCTCACCAGGTCCACTGCTGTTGAGTCAGTATCAGCAGTTTCCTGGATTATTGCAATAGCATCATAGCTGATCTTCCTGTTTCTCCCCTCATCCTCCTTTCTCAAAACACCAGCTGGGATGATCTTGTTAAAACTTAACTAAGACTTGGACACTTGGTGCTCAAAACCCGCCAAAGGCTTCCTAATCTTCTGAGAATATAAGAAGCTCTTACAATTGCCTAGATAGAAGGCAACGTACTCCCATCTCATTATCTCTCCGACATCCTACAGCTTCCCCGTACTCTAGCCACTAAACCATCCTGGCCTCTTGACCCTCCTTACACAGGCTTGTTCTCCACCCCTGCTAGGGCCCTTCTACTTGTTACTCCCTCTACAAGAAATTCTCTTCCCACAGATACCCACACGGACCACTCACTCCCTTACTTGCTTTAGGTCTTGACCATATCACCTCCTTGAGTCCTTCCTTGTCCACCTATTTAAAATTGCAAATCAGCCCAGCTGGTGTGGCTCAGTGGACTGAGCGTCGTCCCATGGACTGAGAGGTCCCAGTCAGGACACACACATGCCCAGGTTGTGGGCTTGATCCCCAGTAGAGGGCGTGCAGGAGGCAGCCAATAGACATTTCTCTTTCACATTGATGTTTCTCTCTCTCTCTCCCCCTTCCTCTCTCTCTAAAAAAATCAATAAAAACATTTTAAAAAAATAATAATAGTCCGGCCAGTGTGGCTCAGTGGTTGAGCGTCGACCCATGCATCAAGAGGTCACCAGTTTGATTCTCTGTCAGGACACATACCCAGGTTGTGGGCCAAATCCCCAGTGGGGGGCATGCAGGAGGCAGCCAATCAATGTTCTCTCTCATGGATGATTCTATCTCTCTCACTTCCTCTCTCTCTAAAATCAATAAAGGAAAAAAAAATTTTTTAATAATAATAAATAAAATTGCAAATCATTCACTTTTGTTGTCCATTGCTCTTCCTTTCTTAATTTTCTCCTTAGCATTTGTCATTATCTAACATGGTATATCTGTTCTTTACTTGTTCACAGTCTATTTCTCCCACGAGAATGTATGTTCCATGAGAGCAGAGATTTTAGTCTGTTCTGTAGCCATAGCACCTGCAAGAATGCCTGGCACAGAGTAAGTGCTCAATGCACTGAATGAATTATCTTCATATATTTGTCATTCCAGTTGTATCAGTTATCTGTTGCTCCATAACCAAATCATCCCAGAATTCAGTGGCTTAATACAATAACAATGACTGTATCTCCCACAATTCCAGAGGTCCCAAGAGCAAGCATCCAAGAGGACCAAACAGAAGCTGTTTCTCCTTTTACAACCTAGGCTTGGAAGTCACATAGTGTCACTTGTGCCTTAGTCACAAACCCACCTAGATTTAAGAGGAAGGAATGTAGAACCCACCTCATCATAGGAAGTATATTAGGACCACACTGTAAGAAGGGCATTTGAGATGGGAGATAATTGTTCTGGCCATCTTGCAAAATAAGATCTGCCACGTTCCTCTTCTGGTGACAATTTACAATCTTCCTATATGCAAAATACATTCATCCCTTCCCCCAAAGACTCCCAAATTTATGACATCAGCTTGAAGTCCAGTGTCTCATCCTCCAAATCAAGTTTAGGTGCAGGCATGGTGCCTCAGATGGGATTCTTTGGGTAAAGTCCCTTGAGTGCCATTCCTCTGGATCTAAAGACCTGTGAACTGAAGAGACAAGTTCTGTGCACACACACACTATGCAATCACCATACAATGATGGGACAGGCATAGAAAAAACAGTATAGATGCTCCTGTTTAAAAAGTTGGAAAAGGGGTCACACAGGAGCCCTAGTCCATAGTAACTCTGAAATCCAGCCAGTCATGTGCCAGTTCCTGGTTCAGGGATCAATCCTACAGCCTGTGACTTGTTCACTATGGCTCTCAGGCCCACCTTCTGGGCTCTTGTTGTTTGCCTTTGAATCTTTTCTTCCTTTTCCATAAGAAAATTGAATTGCAGCTAAGTATTCTTCCCAGCTTGTTTCCTGCTCATCAAAAGAGGTTGAGTTCAAAAGTCTCTTTTCATGTTGTGCTTTCTCTGTACCTTTTCATTTAAGCTGGAGGTACTTTCCTCAGGACAATTCTCTTAAAATGCTGTGGGTTTTCAATGCATCTCTTGGGGTTTACTCTATTAGACAAAAACTACAACCACAAATCTCTTCATGATAAACTCTTTGCTATTTGGGGTTTCCTCTGAAACCCTTAAATCTTTCAAAACCTTAACAAAGGGTTTTTAAAGTCATGTTCTTGGCCCAGAAGCTATTTTTCCACAGGCAATGAGAAGAAGCCAAGTGACATGTTCATTAACCTGCCTTGAAATCTCCTGACCTAGATCATCGCGTTCACTCGGTACATTTCCTCTTTTCCACGTTCCCACAGACGACAGCGTTGCCAAAGTTTCCACCGCTACATAACAAGGGTCCCCTTTCCTCCAGCTTCCAATAACATTTACTCATTTTCCTTTTATAAAGTGTCTTTGATGCCCTGTAGGCCTTGCTAGCAGTCTCCTCAATGCACTTGTGGCCACCATTCAGTCCCAAAGCCAGTGCCACAGGTTTTAGGCTTTGTTACAACCACACCCACTTCCAGGAACTAAATCTTGCTGCTAAAGAGATCACTCCAATTTAATGGCTTAAAAACAACAGCTATTATTTTATTATCATATATCATGCTTGTGGGATGAACTGAGCTCAACCAGGAAGTCTATTGTAGCACTTTGAGTGATGGAAGCTTAGACCAGGGCAGTCAGTGGCAACAGAGCTGATTAAGTGGAAATTCTGGAAATATTTTGAAGCTAGAGTCAAAAGGATTTGCTGATTGACTGGATGTGGAGAATGAAAGAAAGGGATTAAATTTGGCGCTAAAATTTTTGGCTTGAACAATTTGAAGAGGTGGACTTGCCATTGACTGACTTGAACATTTGGAGTTAGGGGAATTCAGTTGCTTCATTTTGTTCGTTTTAAATTGACAATGACTTCAGTCATCCAACTGGCCTTCTCAAATAGGTGATTGGATATTTGAGCCTGGAGTTTATGGCAGAGGTCCAGATTAGAGAGATTAACTTGAGAATCACCCCTATACTTCACAAATGCTAAACTGTCTTATCTATAAACATAGTAACTTTTTAAATTTTGTTTTTAATATAAAGGTTTAAATTTTCTTTATAATGGTTTTGTATATTTGTTAGGTTATTTCCTGATCACTTTACAGTGTCTATTGCTATTATAAAATATATCTTTTCTATATGTTTTAGTTAGATATTATTTCTGTAGAGATGATTTTTTGAAATTTATGTTGTATACAGCAATCTTTTAGAAATATTATTTCTATTAATTTGGAGATTCTAATGGATTTTCTATGTAGGTAAACATATTATCTGTGAATAAAAACAGTTTTGCCTCTTTTTAATCTTTATACCATTTATTTTTCTTCTCTTATTACATTGGCAAGTACTTATTACATTTTTCAGTGTTCTGTTTAATAGAAAAAAGTCATACTAGCCATCTTTGCCTTGTTACAGAACTAAATGGAAATGCATAAAAAGATTTTCTGAGGCATGTGACAGTTGTAGGTTTTTGGGAGATAGTCTCTATCAAGTTATGCAGTTTCCTTCTATTTTTGTTCTAAAGAAAATTTCTATGTTTAATTATCAAGGGCTTTTTCTTAAACTCATGTTATTTTCACCATTAGACTATTATTGCTGAGAATTACACTCTTAAACTTTTTTATCTTAACTCATTCTTGCATTCCTGCGTTATTAGTTTCATCTAATTAATATTTTATTTAGGATTTTTGCTCTCATGAGCAGAGGTCAAATGAACCCATGCTTTCCTTTTCCACATTTCATTCTCATCCAGTTTTGGAATTAAGTATTTTATTAGTTTTGTAAAATCAGTTGAGGATCTTTAATCCATTGAATAAATATTCCAAAGATATTAATTGAGAACCACTATGTGCCAAACACTGTTCCAGGTGCTGGGATACAAAACCCTGTCATCATGGAATTTATATTCTAGTGAGAGGAGACAGATAATAAACAAGTAGAATAATAGTATGATGGATGGTGGTAAATACTAAAGAAAAAAAAGGAAGAGGGAGGTGAATGGAATTTAGTTTTATTTAGGGTGGACAGGCAAGACCCATGGAGAAGATGATATTTAATCTTTCCCCTTTTTCTGGAACCACTTATAGATGATAGGGGGGATCATGTATGCTTTGAAAGGTTGATAGGACGCTCATAAAACAATATAAACTTGAAGCTTTGTTGTGGGATATAGTTAGGGACAATAGAGAGATCTAAGGAATATTTCACTTTCTTTAATGGTTAATGTAGGCAAAGAATTTGAACATATTCCTTTATGTTATATTTACATCTGTAATTACTTTCTCTTTTTCATTATGAATTGTATATACTTACATCTTTTCTCTTTTTTTATTATTCTTGTCAAATATTTCTCTAGCTTATTAATTTTTTCCAAGAACCAGCTATTTATTTCTTATTGAAACATAATATACATTCAGGGAAGTGCACATATCCTAAGTGTACAGCTCGACCTTTCATGGACCTCTCATGTAATTAGCACCTGATCAAGAAACATCACCTCTCCTGTTCTCTTCCAGTTACCATTTTCCCCCAAGACTCCGAGAGTTACCACTATCCTGACAAAAACTGTTGACTTGCTTAGTTTTGTTTATTGTATGCTTTGCTCTTAACCTTTTTATTTCCTCTCCTTTTGTTCTTTTTCTAGCTTCTTGAGTTGAACAGTATCTTATATACTTTCTGTTTTATTTTCTGTAAATGTATTTAAAGTTATAACTTCTACAGTACTGTTTTAACTATATTCCACCAATTTCGACATGCATGCAGTATTTATATTATTCATTTCTATTTCTTTCATGACCCTCTTTATGATTTTATTTTCAAATGTTAGTAGTATTTTTTAAATTTCTGTTCACACATCTAGAATTATATTTAAATCAATTTAAAATTTATTTCTCATTTTATTGCATTGTGCTCTGAGAACAATCGTCAAAATGATGTTAATTCTTAGGAATCTATCAAGACTTCCCTGTGGTGTTGAACATGATTAAATTTTGTAACTGTTCCATGCACCTCATTGTGTAGTCTTGGTTTATAAGGTATAAAATTCTACAAGTATTTATTAACTCCAGCTTATTGATTGCGTTATTGAAATCTTCTCTCTTTTTGCTTACTTTTTTGTCTGGTTTCTAGTTGGTCTATTTATTTCCAAGACTATATAATAAAATCTCTATTCCAATTGTTGACTTAATCTATTTCTCTCTGGTTTTATCAGTAATTGTTTCATATCTTTGAGGCTATGTTATAAAGAAGATATACACATAATTATATTTTCTTGATTATCTTTCCTTTTGTCATCTTATTGTCTCATGAAGTTTGTTGTATTAATTTCTATCTTCTTTAATATTAAATTGCTACTCTGGTGTTGTTTGGGTTGATATTTGGTTTGGCTAGTATATCTTTTTCCTTATTTTCCTCCTACATTTTTATTATGAAATAGCACACCTATTCAGAAAAATGCATAAAACATAGATGTACAACTTAATTATTATAACACTTCACTTGGGTAAATACCACTCAGGCAAAGAAACAGAACATTTCTAGTACCCAGAAGGCCATTCAGTGCCGTCGCAACCCCCCCACCCCATCCTAAGGTAAGCATCCTGATTTCTGTGGTCATCACTTCCTTACTATTCTTTATGGCTTTATCACTTAGCTCTATGTCCCTAAACACTGTAGTTTCATATTGCCTGTTTCGAAATGTTATATTAACATATTTAAATTTAATATATTTAAGTCTGGCTTTTCTTGTTATTTCATCGTAAGAATGAGTATAGTCAGTATTGCTGCATTACTTATGATTCATTCATTTTCATTGCTATATATATTTCACTGTATAAATATACCAAAATATTTTTTATGCTTTTTACTGTTGATGGACACTTGAGTTGGTAACAATTTGGGACTATTATAGATGTTGTGGCTACGGACATTCTTAAATGTGTTTCAAGGCCCATTTGATGTTGAATTTTGGATTTTTGTCAAATGCACTTTTTGCATCTATTGAGATCTTTTTAATTTTTATTGATTGATTGATTGATTTGAGAGAGAGAGAGAAACATTGATGTGTTGTTCCACTTACTTATGCATTTTTGGTTGATTCTTGTTTGTGCCCTGACCGGGGAATCAAACCCACAACCTTGGAGCATGAGGACAATGCTCTAACCTACTGAGTTACCAGTCAGGGCATGTATTGAGATCTTAATATAGCTTTTTATTTTAGGCTGTAAATATAGTGAATTACATGGATTAAATTTTGGATGTTAACCCTTACAATCCTGGGGAAAATCCCAGTAGGACATCATATATTATTCTTTACATATATTGTTTGGATCAATTTGCTAAAATTTTGTTAAGAATATTTGCACCGCCCAGGCCAATTTGGCTCAGCGATTAGAGCATCGGCCTCCAGTCCAGAGAGACCTGGGTTCGGTTCCCGCTAAGGGCACGTACCTCGGTTGCAGTTTGTCCCCGGCCCTGGTTGGGTCGCACGGGTGGCAGCCACTCGATGTGGCCCTTTCACGTCGATGTTTCTCTCTCTCTTCCTCTCTCTCCCTCCCACTCTATCTGAACAAAAAATGAAAAAATGTCCTTGGGTGAGGATAAAAAAATAAATAAATAAATAAATAAATAAATAAATAAATAAATAAATAAATAAAAAGAATATTTGCACCTATTTATATCTATTTGCTTTATAAAGGATATTGGTTTTTGGTATTCGTTTCTTTATTTTTTTTATTTTTTTGTCCTCACCTGAGGACATTTTTTTTTTTTTTGCATTTATCTTCAGATACAGCAGGAGGGAGAGAGGAAGGAAGAGAGAGAGAGAAACATTGATGCGAGAGAGACACATCGAGTGGTTGCCACCCACACAACCCCAACCGGGGTGGGGACAAACTGCAACCGAGGTATGTGCCCTTAGCGGGAACTGAACCCGGGACTCTGGTCCACGGGCCGACGCTCTAACCACTGAGCCAAATCGGCCAGGGCCATTTCTTTATTTTTAATTCTTTTTTATTGATTTTTTTTTTTAGGGAGAGAGGAAGGGAAAGGAAGAGAGAAATATCGATCCGAGCATGCCGGGGATTGAGCCTGCAACCCGGACGTGTACTCTGAGTGGGGATCGAACTGGTGACCTTTCTGTGCACAGAACAACACTCAACCAACTGAGCCAAGTCGGCCAGGGCTGGTTTTCATTTCTTATAATATCTTTTTCTGGTTTTAGTAACTTCCCCCACTTTTACTCTACATTTGAGATGCCAATTTTCAAAGTCACTACATTGCATAATTCAGTGATTCAGCATTATAACCTATGATGCCATTTCCATATATATACATATATTTCTTTTTTTTTTTATCCTCACCCAAGGACATTTTTGCATTTATCTTCATATAGAGCGGGAGAGAAAGAGGGAGGAAGAGAGAGAAACATCGATGCGAGAGAGACACATCGAGTGGTTGCCACTCACAGGACCCCAACTAGGCCCAGGGACAAACCGCAACCGAGGTACGTGCCCTTAGTGGGAACCAAACCCGGGTCTCTCTGGTCCGCAGGCCGACGCTCTAACTGCTGAGCCAAACCAGCCAGGGCATTTTTATTTGTTTTATCCTCACCCGAGGACATTTTTCCATTCTTTTTGTTCAGATAGAGTGGGAGGGAGAGAGAGAGAGAGAAACATTGACATGAAAGGGACACATCGAGTGGCTGCCACTCGCATGACCCAATCAGGGCTGGGGACAAACTGCAACCGAGGTACGTGCCCTTAATGGGAACCGAACCGGGTCTCCCTGGACCACAGGCCGATGCTCTAACCGCTGAGCCAAACCTGCCAGGGCATTATTTATTTATTTATTTTTAATGTTTTCCCTCATTGTCTCTTCTTGGTGTCTTCTGGTGGAGTTGCCCAATCTGGCCCTCTAGCTCACTGATTCCTTCTTTCGGTGCATTTTCCTATTCAACCCCGAATCTCCAATTAGTTTTTCAAAATACTGATTCTATACTTGTTCCCAGTAGTCTCTCTTTGAAGATATTTATCATGTGTATTTGAAATTTTTATTGTGTCTAGTCCGTTATTTCTGTTTCCTCTAAGGTGTCCATTTGTTTGTCTCTGATTTATAGCCGTTTTGGCTCCTTAGATGTGTAGTTATTTTCTTATGAGCTCATATTCCCCTGGGCCTTATAAACTACCTGGATGGTACTAGTAATTTGTAGTGAGCACTAAAGCTCAGGTCCTACTTTGTGCCCTTGGTGTGTGTGTGTGTTGGGGTGGGGAGTGTCTCAGAGGGCAGAATTGCTGGCATTGAATCATACGTCTCCAGCCTGGCCGGTGTGGCTCAGTGGTTGAGCGCTGACCCATGTACCAAGAGGTCGCCAGTTCAATTCCCTATCAGGGCACATGCCCAGCTTGTGGGCCAAATCCCCAGTGGGGGACATGCAGGAGGTGGCCAATCGATGTCCTCTCTCATTGATGTTTCTATCTCTCTCTCCCTCTCCCTTCCACTCTCTCAAAAATCAATAAAGAAAAAAAGTCATAGGTCTCCTAAGTCCCCATTGGCATCTCACAGGTCACCCTGCCCTTCAAGAAGCCTGTTGGTCTTCCCCAGCACTGCTCTTTCCTGAGAGCCTCCCCTCCCTTGTGCTTGCCTGGCCCTTAGGGCACAGAGGAAGGGAACCCTTGGGGTCAGGCTGTCTGCTCCTCCCTCAAACTGCTCCTGCACCCCATGTTGCCAGGTAGTGATCAGCACAGCGGAGGAGGAATACAAGAACTCAAGAGCTCTTCCCCAGCCCCCCTTCCACCTGCAGCACACCCTGTCTGCTCCAAGTTGCCACAGCTCCTTCCCAGAGACCAAGCCCCTTCTGTCCCCTCATGGATTTCTCCTCATCTAGTTCTCCCAAGATCTCGTGTGGTAGATACAGTTACCCATCTCATTCTGCAGATGAAGAAACTGAAATTCAGAGGGGTTATATTACCTGCCTGCAGCTACACAGCTGCTACTTTTTTATATCTTTATTTGAGAGAGAGAGAGAGAGATTTGTTGTTCCGCTTATTTCTGCATTCACTGGTTGTTTCTTGTATGTGCCCTGACCCGGGATTGAACCCGCAACCTTGGCATATGGGGATAACGCTCTAACCAACTGAGCTACCCAGCCAGGGCCTCCACAGCTGCTAAATACCGACACCAAGGCCCATCCATTTCTCCTTGCCCCGAGGTCTCTGAGGTTCTCTTTGGAGAACGTTGTCTCTGAGAATAAAGAAACGTGGGCCAGAGCTCCACTTCAGGCGTTTCCAAATCCCTGGTGGTGTTGCTGATTCCCAGAAGACAGACTCTGTCCTTTTGTATTGTGTATCACTTTTTATGGTGGTTTGAATTATTTATACTGTTTTGTTGAAAGCTAAGCATGTTGGATAAATTGCCACCGATTGAAAGGTAGAAACTGAACAGGCAGACTGGATTGTGCTAAAAATAAATGGTCTCTCCAAAACTTCCACTCTGTGACACTTTGAAACTCTTTTCACGTAGGGTGAGAGAGAGAAAGAGACAGAGAGAGAGAGAGAGTTGGTTGGTTGTTAGACCCTGTCTGGTCACCAGGTCTCTGCTCACTTCACTGGAGATTATTTCTATACCTTTCTGTCATTTGTAAAATGAGCATGTTACCTGTCAACATTACATGGATGAAAGGAAATTGCTGATGTATTGGCTTTTTAAAAATAACTTTGAGCTCTTATACATAAAAACAATATAAATAAATAGGCTTAATTTTTAGCTACAAACACAGTCAGCTATTTATATAAATGTTATATATCGCAATGCTGAGCTTCCTCCCCGGAGCGCCTTGCCTTTCAAACCACCGGCTCCGCCGGGGACGTGAGCACGCTTTTTCCCGTTGACTTCTTCGGGGTGATTGAGAAACACTGTGGAGCCAGGCCTCACCCTCCGTTCTCTCCTTGCTTACGGCTTTGTGCCCACTGATCAGGGTGAGAATAACATTTAATTTAGAGCATTGTTATTAAGACACTTAATCTCAAAATTTTGTGCGAATTCATTTAAATGGCCTAAAAAGGATGAGCGGAGATAAGATGAATGAAGTTGGTGGGCTGGGGGACATGCGCTGGTGACTGGCACAGGCTCAGACTGAATGAGTGGCACCGAAGGTCTCGTTTCTACAGAGACACATGTGAGCTCATTTGTAGCTTAGGATTCAATGCAAGCCCCAAATCCCAGATTTCTTACTAGAAGATTTGCCTGGGAACTCAAAGTCAGGAAGGTAGCAAGTGAGGGGAATAAAAATCAAGTTCTCAGTCCTCTCTCATTTTCCTTTTAAGAAAATTGAAGACAGAGTCTCATTTGAAAAGGGGGAAAAAAGGAAACAACCCTTTTAAAAAGATAAGCAGCTTCTGTTTCTCTGATTGCCAAGCATGGACTAAGAGCCTGAAACGGCTGCCAAGTAACCTCTTAGCTATAAGCTAAAAGGATCGTCTCTTCTTTTTTTTTTTTTTTACCAATTGTATCTTCTCGTGGAAGTGCACACATTCTTGGCGGTGATGTAGGCAGGGCCTAATTTTGATGTAAAGTGTGTGGGAGAATGAACTTTCCAAGCGATGTCTCTCAAGCTGAGATGTTTGCAGCAGGGAGAATGAATTTGGTTGGTTGCCACCTTGCTATTGATGAAATTCCAAATGCTTTCTCCCCCCTTCTTTCTTTTTTGTTGGTTAATACTTAAGCTGCTTCTGTTTGTTTTATGTATGAGAAGGGGCCTACGGTGCTGAGCTGAGAGCACGGGATTTGAAGTCTGTTGTTCATGGGTCCGAGTCCTGGCCGCCACCCCACCCCCCACTTATTGACTGTGACCATCCATAAATTACTTGACCTCTGTACGAGTTTCCTGTGGCCGCCGTAACAAATGACCACAAACTGGATGACTTAGAGCAACAGAATTTTATTATCTTACATTTCAAGGAGACCAGAATTCCAAAATCGGCATCATTGGGCTGAAAAATCAAAGTGTTGACCAGGCTGTGCTCCTTCCAGAAGCTCTAGGAGAGAAATTGTTCCTGGCCCCTTCCAGCTTCCGGAGGCTGCCTGCATTCCTCGGCTTGTGGCTGCATCCCCCCAGTCTCTCCTCCCTGGCCACACAGCTGCTCTATTTCTGCCTGTGCAGTCAAAGCTCCCCCTGCCTTTCTCTTAGGGATACACATGATTGCATTAGGGACCCTCTTGACGATCCAAGAAAAACTCCCCGTCTCAAAATCCTTAATTTACATCTACAAAGACCCTATTCCCATATAAGGTAATATTTACAGGTTCCAGGGATTAGGACCCATATTGTTGAGGGATCATTAATTTCAGTCTCCACAACCTCACTAAGTTTCCTTACATGTGAATTTGCAACAATCAGAGTGCCTACTTTTGCCCAGCCGCTGTGGCTTACTGGTTGAGCATCAACCTATGCACAAAGAGGTCGCTGGTTCGATTCCCGGTCAGGGCACATGCCTGGATTGCAGGCTTCATCCCCATTGGGGGCATGCAGGAGGCAGCCGATGGATGCTGAGGCTTCTCTCTCATTGATGTTTCTATCTCTCTCTCCCTCTTTAAAAAAAAAAAAAAAAAAAAACAATGAAAACATTAACAAGAAATTAAAGAGTGCCTACTTGATAGGACTGTTGTGAGGATCAAATGAGATCATTAATGTGGAGTGTTCAATATAGTTCTTGGTGTATAGCAAATGCTCAGAAAATACCAGCTGCTGTCATCATCAATACCATCATCTATTTAAATTCTTCTCTCTGGAGAGGAAGGAAAAAATCTAATAAGTGCAGAGTGCTAGGCTATTAGAACCTGGACTTACTGTAGAATTCATCTACTCTAATCGCCTTATTTTATATATCAAAAACTGAAGTCTGGAGACACCGACTCGCCCAAGATCCCACAGCTAGGAATAAGCAGATTTATTTCATCATAACATTTTATTTGTTTATTTTTCAATGGATATTTTGGTTTATTTTCAATACACACTTATATAAAACAGATTCTGTACCTGTGTGCTCCCTAAGGAGTGGTTTTGATTTCAACTGAAGATTTGAAGGTTTTTTTTTATGAAACTTCACCCTCCTCCCCCTTTTCTGACAGATGAACCATTGAAGAAAAAGTATGAAAGGAGAGTGAGTCTGTACCCTTAAGATTTCAGATTCACATATGTTTTTTTCTTTGTTTTTTCTCTTTTTTTATTGTTGAAAGTATTACAGATGTCCCCCTATTTCTTCCCATTGACCCCCTCCTTCCCGCTCCCATCCCCCTCCTGCCTTCCCCAGCCTAGTGTCTGTGTCCACTGGTTATGCATATATGCATGTAACTTCTTTGGTTTATCTCTTCCCTCCCTTCCCAGCCCCCTCCCTCCATCCCTCTGAGGTTTGTCAGTCTGTTCCCTACTTCCATGATTCTGGATCTCTTTTGGTGGACAGCTTATTTTGTTCATTATGTTCCACAAATAAGTGAGATCATGTGGTACTTGTCTTTCTCTGACTGGCTTATTTCGCTTAGCATAACACTCCCTAGGTCCCTCCATGTTGTCTCAAAGGGTAAGAGATCTCTCTTTCTTACAGCTGCATAGTATTCCATTGTGTAAATGTACCACAGCTTTTTTTTTTCTTTATTGATTTTAGAGAGAGAGGAAGGGAGAGGGAGAAATAGAAACATCGATGAGAGAGAACATTCATTGGCCACCTCCTACATGCCCCGCACTGGGGATTGGGCCCACAACCTGGGTATGTGCCCTGACTGGTAATCAAACCGGTGACCTCTTAGTGCATGGGTCGACGCTCAACCACTGAGCCACACCGGCCGGGCTGTACCACAGCTTTTTTATCCACCCATCTGCTGATGGGCACTTGCACTGTTTCCAGATATTAGCTATTGTAAATAGCGCTGCCATGAATATAGGGGTACATGTATTCTTCCTGATTGGTGTTTCAGGCTTCTTAGGGTATATTCCAAGAAGTGGGATCACTGGGTCAAATGGCAGTTCCATTTTTAATTTTTTGAGGAAACACCATATTGTTTTCTGTAGTGGCTGCACTAGTTTGCGTTCCTACCAGCAGTGTACTAGAGTACCCTTTTTTCCACATCCTCGCCAGCATTTATTGTTTGAGGATTTGTTGATGGCAGCCATTCTGGCAGGTGTGAGGGATATCTCATAGTCATTTTAATCTGCATCTCTCTAAAGATTAGAGATGTTGAGCATCTTTTCATATGTCTCCTGGCCATTTGTATGTTGTGTTTGAAGAAGTGTCTATTCAGGTCCTCCACCCATTTTTTAAATTGGATTGTTTGTCTTCCTTTTGTTGAGTTGCATGAGTATATATTTTGGATATTAACTCTTTATCCGATGTATCGTTGGCAAATATGTTCTCCCAGAGAGTGGGTTCCCTTTTCATTTTGATGCTGGTTTCTTTTGCCGTGTAGAAGCTGTTAAGTTTGATGTAGTCCCATTTATTTATTTTTTCCTTTATTTCTCTTGCCCTAGGGCCTAGGTGATGTATCAGTGAAAATTCCAGTACATATGATGTCTGAGATTTTTCTGCCTACATTTTCTTCTAGGATTTTTATGGTTTCACAGGTTACATTTAAGTCTTTTATCCATTTTGAGTTTATTCTTGTGTATGGTGTTAGTTGGTGGTCTAGTTTCTTTTTTTGCATATAGCTGTGCAATTCTCCCAGCACCATTTATTGAAGAGACTGTCTTTTCTCCATTGTATGCTCTTGCCCCCTTTATCGAATATTAATTGTGCATACTGTCTTGGGCCGATATCTCGGTTGTCTGTTCTGTTCCATTGATTGATATGCCTGTTCTTGTTCCAGTACCAGGCTGTTTTGTTATTTTTTAAAAATATTTTTTCTTTATTTATTTTTTAGAGAGAGGAAGAGAGAGAGGGAGAAGGAGAGAAAGAGAGAAACATCGATGAGAGAGAACATCAATTGGCCGCCTCCTGCATGTCCCCCACTGGGGATTTGGCCCACAACCTGGGCATGTGCCCTGACTGGGAATTGAACTGATGACCTCTTTGTGCATCGGTCGACGCTCAACCACTGAGCCACACCGGCCGGGCCAGTACCAGGCTGTTTTAATTATGATGGCTTTATAGTATAACTTGATATCTGGTATTGTGATCCCTCCCACTTTGTTCTTTTTCAAAATTGCTGTGGCTATTCGGAGTCTTTTATGGTACCATATAAACTTTTAGAGTATTTGTTCTTGATCTGTGATATATGCCATTGGTACTTCAATAGGGATTGCATTGAATCTGTAGATTGTTTTGGGTAGTATGGACATTTTAATGATGTTGATTTTTCCGATCCATAAACATGGTATATGTTTCCACTTTTTTCAATATCTTCCTCTATTTCTTTTTTCAATATCTCAGTTTTCTGAGAACAGGTTTTTTACCTCCTCGGTTAAGTTTATTCCTAGGTATTTTATTTTTTTGTTGCAATGGTAAATGGAATTTTTGTTTGTTTGTTTCCATTTCTGAGTGTTCATTATTGGTGTATAAGAATGCCATCGATTTCTGGATGTTAATTTTGTATCCTGCTACTTAGCCAAATTTATTTATTTATTTATTTATTTATTTATTTATTTTTATCCTCACCCGAGGACATCTTTCCATTTTTTTGTTCAGATAGAGTGGGAGGGAGAGAGAGAGGACGAGAGAGAGAGAGAGAGAGAGAGAGAGAGAGACATTGACACAAAAGGGACACATTGAGTGGCTGCCCCCTGCATGACCAACCAGGGCCGGGGACAAACTGCAACCTAGGTACGTGCCCCAAGCAGGAACCAAACCCGAGTCTCTCTGAACCGCAGGCCGACGCTCTAACCACTGAGCCAAACCGGCCAGGGCAGCCAAATTTATTTATTAAATCTAGTAGATTTTTGATGGAGTCTTTAGGGATTTCTATGTATAATATCATGTCGTCAGCGAATAATGACAGTTTCACTTCTTCCTTTCCAATTTGGATCCCTTTTATTTTTTCTTGTCTAATTGCTGTGGCTAAGACTTCCAGTACTATGTTAAATAAGAGTGGCAAAAGTGGGCATCCCTGTCTTGTTCCTGTTCTTAAGAGAAATGCTTTCAGTTTTTGCCCATTGAGTATGAGGTTGGCTGTAGGTTTTTCATATATGGCCTTTATTATGTTGAGATATAATCCCTCTATTCCCACATTGCTGAGCGTTTCTATCAGAAATGGTTGCTGGATTTTGTCATATGCTTTTTCAGCGTCTATTGATATGATCATATAGTTTTTACCTTTCATTTTGTTTATATGGTGTATCACATTTATTGATTTGTGAATATTGTACCAGCCTTGCATCCCTGGGATGAATTCCACTTGGTCATGGTGAATAATTTTTTTACTGTATTGCTGGATCCTATTTGCTAATATTTTGTTAAAGATTTTGGCATCTATATTTATCAGGGATATTTGCATGTAGTTTCTTTCTTTGTAGTGTCTTTATCTGGTTTTGGAATTAGGATTATAAAATGAGTTTGGAAGTCTTCCTTCTTCTTGAATTTTTGGAATAGTTTGAGGAGAATGGGTGTTAGTTCTTCTTTGAATGTTTGGTAGAACTCCCCTGTGAAGTTGTCTGGCCCGGGCTTAATTTGCTGGGAGATTATTAATTACATCTTCAATTCCCTTAGTTGTTACTGGTCTGTTCAATTTTTCTATTTCTTCTTGGTTCAGTTTCGGAAGACTGTGTGATTTTAGAAATTTGTCCATTTTGCCTAGATTGTCCAATTTGTTGGTGTATAATTGTTCATAGATTTTTTTAACAATCCGTTGTATTTCTGTGGTGTCAGTTGTTATTTCTCCTCTTTTGTTTCTGATTCTGTTTACTTGGGTCCTCTCTTTTTGTTTTTAGGTGAATCTGGCTAAGGGTTCATCAATCTTGTTTATCTTTTCAAAGAACCAGCTCTTTGTTTCATTGATATTTTGCATTGTTTTTTAGTCTCTATGTCATTTATTTCTGCTCTGACCTTTACTATTTCTCTCCTTCTACTTGCTCTGGGTTTTTGTTTTTGTTTACTTTTCTAGTTCTTTAAGTTTTAGGGTTAGATAGTCAAGTAGAAATTTTTCTTGTTTCTTGAGGTAGGCCTGTAGTTCTATGAACGTCTCTCTCAGGACTGCTTTCATTGCATCCCATAGATTTTGTGTTGTTGTGTGTTCATTTTCATTGGTTTCCAGGAAGTTCTTTATTTCTTCCTTGATCTCCTGGTAACCCATTCATTATTGAATAACATGCTATTTAGCCTCCATGTGTTTGAATGTTTTTGAGTGTTTTTATTGTAATTAATATCTAGTTTCATGCCATTGTGATCTGAGAAGATGCTTGATATTATTTCAGTCTTCTTGAACTTGTAGAGACTTAGTTTGTGTCCTAACATGTGGTCTATTTTTGAAAATGTCCTATGTGTGTTTGAGAAGAATATGAGTACCCACATAATTCTCTGTAGATATCTATTAAATAATTCTCTGTAGATATCTATTGGGGAATAATTATACAATAATTGGGGAATAATTCTCTGTAGATATCTATTAAATCCATTTGATCTGGTGCAACATTTAGAGCCTCTGTTTCCTTGTTAATTTTTTGTTTAGAGGATCTATCCAGTGATGTCAACAGGGTGTTGAAGTCCCCTGCTATGATTGTATTGCTGTCGATCACTCCTTTGAAGTCCTCCAGAAGTTTTTAAATATATTTGGTGCTCCAATATTGGGTACCTATATGTTTACTAATGTTATATCCTCCTGTTGGATAGATCCTTTCAATATTATGTAGTGACATTCTTTGTCTCTAGTTATGGCCTTCATTTTGAAGTCTATTTGATCAGATATGAGTATTGCTACCTCAGCTTTGTTTTCCTTTCCGTTTGCTTGGAAAATTTTTTCCCACCCCTTTACTTTCAACCTATGTGAGTCTTTTGTTGTGAGGTGGGTCTCTTGTAAACAACATATATATGAGTCATGCTTTCTTATCCATTCAGCTACTCTGTGTATTTTGATTGGAGTGTTTAATCCATTTACGTTTAAGGTTATTATTGATAGGTACTCATTTATTGCCATTTTAATTTATTATGGTTATGTTTCTCTCCCTAATTCTTCTGCTTATTACAGCAGTCCTTTTAACATTTCTTGCAGTGCTAGTTTGGTGCTAATATATTCCCTTAGCCTTTTTTGTCTGGGAAGCTCTTTATTTCACCTTCTATTTTTAATGATAGCCTTGATGGATAGAGTAGTCTCGGACTCAGATCCTTGTTTTCATTACCTTGAATACTTCATGCCATTCCCTTCTGATCTGTAGAGTTTCTGTTGAGAAATCAGCTGATAGCCTTATGGGGGCTTCTTTGTAGGTAAACTGTTGCTTATCTTTTGCTGCCTCTAAGATTCTCTCTTTGTCTTTAATTTTTGACATTTTAATAATGATGTGTCTTGGTGTGGGCCTCTTTGGGTTCCATTACTTGGGGCTCTCTGTGCTTCTTGAACTTGTATGCCTTTTCCCTTTACCAAGTTGGGGAAGTTTTCTGTCACTATTTTTTTTAAACTTTTTTTTTCTTTATTGATTTTAGAGAGAGAGGAAGGAAGAGAGAGAGAGATGGAAACATCGATGAGAGAGAACATTGATTTGCCTCCTCCTGCATGCCCCACACTGGGGATTTGGCCCACAACCTGGGCATGTGCCCTGACTGGGAATCGAACTGGAGACCTCTTGGTGCATGGGTCGATGCTCTACCACTGAGCCACATCAGACAGGCCTGTCACTATTTCTTCAAATATATTCTCTAACCCTTGATCATTTTCTTCTTCTTCTGGACCTCCTATGATGTGGATGTTGTTACATTTCATATTGTCCCACAGTTCTCTTAAACTGTCCTCCTGTTTTATAATTGTTTTTTCTTTTTGGTTCTCTGATTGGGTGACTTTTTTCTTTCTTTTTTTTTTTCTTTCTTTATTGATTTTAGAGAGACAGGAAGGGAGAGGGAGAGAGATAGAAACACTGGTGAGAGAGAGCATCAGTTGGCCACCTCCTGCATGACCCATACTGGTGATAAGGCCCACAACCTGGGCATGTGCCCTGACTGTGAATTGAACCAGCGACCTCTTGGTGCATGGGTCAATGCTCAACCGCTAAGCCACACCAGCTGGGCTGGGTGATTTTTTTCTACCCTGTCTTCTAAGTCACTGATCCAATTCTCATCTTCCTCTAATCTTCTGTCTATTCCTTCCAATGTGTTCTTTATTTCTGCTATGTCATTCTTCATTTCCCCTTGGTGGTTTTTCATTTCCAATTGGTTGATTTTCATTTTTTCTATATCTTTACTAATGCTGTTGAGCTTCCTCATAATCATTATTTTGAATTCTACCTCTGATATCTTGCTTAATTCCATTTCATATATCCCTTCTTCTGCAGAATTCTCTTGTTTTTTCATTTGGGATTTGTTTCTTTGTTTCAGCATTTTGGCTGTCTCTGTCGGTTTTGGAGCCTGCCAGATTTTCCCTGTGGGTGTCGGTGTTCCACTGATTGTGGCTCCCTCTCCTGGGTTTGGATGAGTGTGGGAGGGCCCACTTTAAACACCAATGTCTAGTCTTACTTCCCTGGGTAGATTTGCAGGCCAAGAAAAGATTCAGTTATCCTATAGCTTTTACCTGCAGGCTATTAGTCTGTTACTTAATGAGTCTTGACTTGTAGCCCTCAGCTGAATGAAAAATCCCTCAGGTGGACAGGGTAAGAGGATTTCCAGTGAGTGGGGCAATTGCTTTCTCCTGGGTTAAAGTTGCTTTGATAAGAAAGTGGTTTCTTCAGTGTGGAATATTGGCTCAGCCAAAGCAAGGGTCCAGGCCTCTGCCTTCACAGTTCAGTTCCCAGTGCCACTGGGTGGTGTTAAATTCCTGAGGGAGGGGCAGTTGCTTCTCCCCCAGGCTAAAACAGAGGACTACTTGACAGAGGTGGCTACTGAAGCCATGGGGGAGGAGCTCAGCATAGGAACTCAGGCCTCAGCCTTCACAGCTTAGTTCTCTGAGCCAGAACCCCCAACACTTAGAGCCTGGTCCAAATTTCAAATCTTTTTTTCTTCCTTCTTGCTTTCTGGTAGTCTCTGGCTGTTAATGAGCCTCAATTTGAATTTTCCCAGCTTGATGGTGTTAAATTCCTGAGGGAGGGGCCATTGCTTCTCCCTGGGGCTCTGGGAAGGGGCTCTTTGAGTAAGGTGGCTACTGTCCTATGAGGGAGTGATTCAGCATAAAACTCCCATTGGCCTCCTTCCCAGCTCTCTCCTCAGTGCCATGAACCCCCGACTCTCTTCACACAGTTCCAAACCAGTCTGCCCTCCCTCTGCCAGAGCCCAAGGTGACTGGCTGTAGCTGGTTTAGTGCACTGGCCCTTCAGGGAGGTGCCGGTGTTCCCCGAGCCTCTCCTAGCCAAAGCCTCAGCTCTGGTGATTTTCTCTCAGATAGGTATGCTGTAGGTGCCTTTCCCTGCTCTGTCACTCTGTGCTGGGGAGCCACTACTCTGCGCTGGGGAGCTGGCTTGGGGTTTTAACCTCTGACTTCTCAGAGGGAATTGCTCACAGCTCAGACTGCACTCAGCTGCTGCCCGTGGGCACCCAGCCAGCCAGCCCTCTCATGCCTCCACAGCTCCTACCAGGCTTGATTTGGGGTCCTCTTTCTGTCCCTTGTTATAAGTGTTCTCTCCAGCTGCTTTTCAGTTGGTTTTTCGAGATGACTTGTCTTTGTTTTAGTTGTAATTCCAGTTTGGTCCTGGGAGACAGTCTGTGTAGCTTCCATTCACTCTGCTGATATTTTTCCAGTCCCATCATAACATTTTATTTTTTATTTTTTTTAATCCTCACCTGAGGATATTTTTCTATTTATTTTCAGATAGAGTGGGAAGGAGAGAAAGGGAGAGAGAGAGAGAAACATCGACGTGAGAGAGACACATCAACTGGTTGCCTCCCACATGACCCTGACCAGGGCCAGGGACAATTGAGGTATGTGCCCTTGGCCAGAATTGAACCCGCGACTCATTGGTCTGAGGGCCAACACTCTACCACTGAGCCAAACCGGCCAGGGCTATCATAACATTTTAGATAGCATGACTCTGTAATCTGCAGATTGGGAAACCAAGGGAAGGAGTAATAAGGGGTCACTTAGAGCAAGAGAGAGTATAAAGATTCAACTAGCTCGTTTTTTGACCTGAGTGAGAGCATGGCTTTATTATTATTCATATGATAGTGCACTAAACATTGTATTTTACACCCACCTCCTCATTTGATTCTCACAATGTAAAGAATAAATTCAATATTATCTTCATTTTAGAGATGAGGAAACCGAGGGTCATGTGCTCAAGGGCACATAGCAAGGGACAGAATTAGAATCCAAACAGTCCAATTGTAAAGGCCAAGTGCCCTCAACCCCTCTTGATGCTCTCTTCTCTGTAGATGCTTCCTCTCAGCATGAATTATATATTCATCTCAAGAAGTTGTGCTCTGAGCAAGAGTAATGAAGTGCAGTGGCCATGAGACGCTGTCAGAGCTGTGGCTCTGGGGCCAGCTCAGTCTTCAGGACAGACTCCTTGGACTCGGGGTTGGGAATGCTAGAAATGATGCGGTCATTTGAGATATCCTTGTGCTCCCAGCTCTCCATTTTGCCTAGAATGTCCCCATTCCTGTGTCCCAGGGATCCCTCCTGGCAGCTGTAAAAAGCTCATTCCAGGCAGCATCTTCTGCCCATGTGTTCCGGAGCCATCTGTCACTGGCACAGCAGTTCCCAGAAACAACAATTTGGTTTCTTTAATCATGGCTTTAAGACCAAAGTTAATTGATACACGGGTGTTCCTAATTAGCAAAAATGCCTGTTATAGAAAAATGCTGCATAAACTGCAATTCAGAGGAGGGGAATCTACACAGAGTGTTCTTATCTGGCCGAAATGATAGATCCCTGACATGACCAGGAGACAGCCAGGCACACTGATCATGGCTGATCATGTTGGCGAAGAGCCAGCAGCTGATTAAAACAAAATCTTGCACTAATCATCGGGATCTAAGAGAACACACTACATTAAAATTCCCCATTCATTTAGCTTTTACAGAAATATCAGTGTTTCATTCTTGATTCATTACTTCTGTATGGATGGTGTGGTATTTACTATGTGGTCTTCAGACCTAGGGTGATCTCAGCAATTGTGCTAACTTGCAGTGTGATATCTATATTACTTTTTAAACTGATAATCATTTAAATATAATTGAACATTGGAGGAAAAGGAAAATGACACCAATGGACTTTGCTACTGCCTTTAGAGACTTGAGAAAACATGGTCCAGGCAGAGACTTCTTTTTCCTTTCAAGGCTGTTTAGAAGACTTGAAACTTGTTTTTAAAGGTGTCACCTTTGCCCATTACTCAGCATGTTGGAATTACTCTCCTAAAGTTGTGTTTATATCCTGCAGCATGATTTCAACTATTCCAGCTGATGTCAAAATTCACTTTTTGTATTAACTTGTTTTTTTATTTTTATTCCTCATCTGAGGATGTTTTTCTACTTATCAGACAGAGTGGGAGGGAGGGAGAAAGAGAGACAGAGAGAAACATCGATGCGATAGAGCCACATTGACTGTTTGCCTCCCACAGGATCCGACCAGGGCCAGGGACGAACCACAACTGAGGTACGTGCCCTTGACCGAAATAGAACCCGTGACACATTGGTCCGTGGGCCGATGCTCTAACCATTGAGCCAAACCGGCCAGGGCTGTTTTTGTTTTTTTAAATAGCCAAAACTCATTTGGATCCAAATGTTGTTCCTTGAGATCGTGCATATGCTTTCAAAAATTTTAATCTTTGTTCGAACAAGCCTCATTTCTAGCTTTGCAATTCCCCCATTTCCAATTTGTTCCCACCAGTCTTGTTAGCTAAGAATTCAGGCAATTGAGTTTGCTAGAATTAGTGGTGAAATATAAGTCAAGAGACATTTAATGCAGGTTTGAGGAACTTTCCAGTGAGTAAGATACATGAGTTTTGTAATATCTATTTTGGCTGATTTTCTTTTCCTTCCTTCTGGATTCTAAGTAGTTGCAGCCACCAAATAAAAACCAGTTCTCAGAGGCTTGCTGTGCTCATCAGTTTCCTGATGGGGTGAACTAACCAGTTCTAAATTATGTTCCAGCTTTGATTGTCTGATTCCAAATAATCACAGCATAAATGGTGTCACCCAATATTAATATTAATGAGTTAAGCCAAATTGCATCTTGTTTAAGTATTCACTGAAAAACCAGGGCATTTATTGATTTGTCCCGAGCTCCATATTGTTGTTATTTAATACAGTGTTTAATACAATCTGTACACACATACTTATGTCAGATAGACACCAATTAATTAATATTTACAAGGAGTTTGTTTATAAAAAAAAAAAACCCAGATACTTTCTAGCTTTAACATGGTAGCCTCCTAAGTCCAAAAATATAAACAGTTCCTATTTTTAAATGTGCAACATGATCCAGGACTTAAGTACATGTGTTACCTGACCTTGGTTAAAATAACTGGAAAATAAAATTATCTTTAGGCAGTCTTAATTCTCCCAGGAATGAAAATGGGCTTTTCTTATACTTTTTGGTCCGTGCCAGTGGTGACATGTGGCAGTTTTGAATGAATATGAACCCTGAGTCAGGAAGACCAACTGTTTGGCTAAGACTTGGTGGCCTTTTATAGTGCAGGCTGTGACCAGTGTATCTTAAAACTAGGTCAGAAAAGGATTATGGCTGATGATCTCCAGCCCACTCAGCCCCTCATGCCCCGCCCAACCCCTATGGTCCAGCTGCTGACCCAGCTTTTTTTTTTTTTTGGTTAATCCTCACCTGAGGATATTTTTCCACTGATTTTTAGATAGAGTGGGAGGGAGGAAAAGAGAGAGACAGACAGACAGATATCGATGTGAAAGAGACACATTGATCGGTTGCTACCCGCACTACCGCATGACCTGATGGGGACAGGGGATCAAACCTGCAACCCAGGTACGTGCCCTTGATGGAATTGAACCCTCGACCCTTCAGTCCAAGGGCTGAAGCTCTAACTGCTGAGCCAACCCGGCCAGGGCTGGATCACTCATTTTTTAAAAATATGTTTTAATTGATTTTTTAGGGGGAAAGGAAGGAAGAGGGAGAGAGAGATTGAAACATCAATGAGAGAAAAACATCCATCATTCAGCTGTCCCCTGCATGCCCCCTACTGGGGATGGAGTCTGCAACCTGGGCATGTGCCCTGACTGGGAATTTAACCGGCGACTTCTTGGTGCAGGGGACAATGCTCAACCAATTGAGCCACACAGGCTGGGCTGGATCACTCATTATTTTTTTATTATTATTTTTTTTAATCCTCACCTGAGGACATTTTTCCATTTTTTGTTCAGATAGAGTGGGAGGGAGAGAGAGGAAGAGAGAGAGAGAGAGAAACATTGATGTGAAAGGGACACATCAAGTGGCTGCCTCCCGCATGACCCAACCAGGGCCGGGGACAAACTGCAACCGAGGTACGTGCCCTTAGCGGGAACCGAACCTGGGTCTCTCTGGACCGCAGGCCGACGCTCCAACCGCTGAGCCAAACCGGCCAGGGCTAGATCACTCATTATTAATGGCTGCATAGTATACCATTATATGATTATATCACAATTTATTCATCCATTCTCATGTTTAGGCATTTCAATTGTTCCTTATTACAAACAATGTTGCAAAGACCATTCTGTACTGTTTCCTTACTTACCTATGGGAGACTTTCCCGAGGGTATGTACTGGAAGAGGAATTGCTGGGTTAGAGGGCTGTGCTCATCTTCCATTTGCCTACTTTCTTACTCATTTTCCAGAGTGGTTGTACCATTTCACTCCCTTACATCCCTTGGTATTGTTATACTTTTCATTTCTGGCAACCTGATGCATGTGGCTTGCTTTCTCATTTCCAGTGAATTAAGTGTCTTTTTATACCTTCCTCTGTGAACTACCTACTTGTATCCTTTTGCATACTTTTTTCCATTAGATTTTTAATATATTTTTTCTTTATTGATTTTAGAGAGAGAGGAAGGGAGAGGGAGAGAGAAATAGAATAATTGATGAGAGAGAACATTGATTGGCTGCTTCCTGCATGCCCTCCACTGGGGATTTGGCCCACAACTTAGGTATGTGCCCTGACTGGAAATCTAACCAGTGACCTCCTGGTGCATGGGTCGACGCTCCACGGCTGAGCCACACCGGCCAGGCAGATTTTAAAATATTTTTCATATTAATTTGTATTATTGCAAATTGATCAGATTTCTTTATATATTCTGAATAGTTTTCTGGTTATATGTGTTGCAAATATATTTGTCCAATCTACAGTTTGTTGTTTGTTTTGTTTTATAATGCCTTTTGTAGTGTAGAAATGGATTTTATTAATTTAAAAAATTATAGACAAATTCATCAGTCTTTTGTGGTTAGTGGTTTTTTTCTCTTAAGGTATTTTTCTTTATCTCAAGGTCATAAAAATATTTTACATTTTCTACTAAAATATTTAAAGCTTTGCTTTTCTGATTTAGATTTTTAGTTCACCTGAAATTTATTTTTCGTATGGTGTGATGTAAAGATCACATTTTTTACCAGTTAAGGAATTATTCCAGCATCATTTATTATTATTCATACTTTATCTTTTCCCCACTGATGTGTAATGCCGTTGCTATCATATGTTACATTTCCATATGCATGTCGTCTGTTCTGGACTCTGTTCTGCTCCATTTCTGATTTGTATATTCTTGTGCCAATGCAACAGAGTTCTAATTAGTATGATGTTATAGAGAATTTTGCTAAGTATGGGCAAGTCCCACACCTCATTTTTCAAAATAGCTGTGGATATTCTTGGCTTTGTTCTAGCAAGTGAATTTTTTAAATATGTTTTTATTGACTTTTAGAAAGAGAGGAAGGGAGAGGAAGATAGAGAGAAGAATGTTGATGTGAGAGAGAGACATAGATTGGCTGCCTCCTGCACGCCCCTACTGGGGATTGATCCCAAAACCCCAGCATGTGCCCTGACTGGGAATCGAACTGGGACCTCTCAGTCCATAGGACAATGCTCAATCCACTGAGCCACACTGGCCGAGCTAGCAAGTGAATTTTTTAAATGGACTTGGGATAGACTTATCACTTCAATTTTACCATCATCTAGTCAAATTCCATGAAAAATCCTATTGAAATATTAATTGAACTTACATTAGGTTTACAGATTAACTTGAAAAGAATTAACATCTTTATAACATTTCCTTCCTGTCCAACAATAAAGAACGCCTCTTCATCTATTTAGGTCTTCATTAATGTGTTTCCTCAATACAGCTGTATAATTTTTTCCATATTGGTCTTGCTCATCTTTTGTCAATTTATCCTTAAATATTTAATGGTTTTATTGCTGTTTTTAATAGCATCTTTTAAAATCACTTTTTCTAATTGGCGACTCCTAAGGAACACTTTGGATTTTTGTATATTGATCTTGTATCGGGAAACCTTGTTAGTTGCAGTAATGTGGCTGCGTGCATCACACTAATAGATCTTCTCATGCTGTTCTTTCCATGTAGTCCAGGGTAACTCTACTGGGCCATGGCTAAATTCAATTTTCTAGTAGTTTGCGACTTTTAAGTGGTGCCTTTGCACAAAATCTGTAATCTGAGAAACTCAATGGCTCTGCAGAGTGACTCCATCTGTCAGAGGGGCAAAAGGCTTAGGTAGAGCAGACTGTTTTGGCCTTGGAACCTAGAACAGCCTTATCTGCTTATACTCACCCTTCTCTGTGTGCTTTTGTGATGATTACCTTCCCTATCTTAGGTTCTTTTTAGTTTGAGCTCCGTTAAGAACTCAAACAAGATTCACTACCATGCAGGTTTGTGTAACTCTCCATGGTGCTTATCATAGTACTTACACAAAGAGCTTCAAGCTAGGAAAAAGCTGGTATCTACCGAGGAATTGATGAGCTTCTGTTTATTAACCCATTGTTGTTTTCTTCTCCCTCCCTCTTTTCCTTCCTTCCTTCCTTCCTTCCTTCCTTCCTTCCTTCCTTCCTTCCTTCCTTCCTTCCTTCCTTCCTTCCTTCCTTCCTTCCTTCCTTCCTTGTTAATCCTCACCTGAGGATATTTTTTCCAGTGATTTTTGGAGAGAGTGGAAGGG
The DNA here is from genome assembly GCA_030848825.1 of Tadarida brasiliensis. Lineage (NCBI taxonomy): Eukaryota > Metazoa > Chordata > Mammalia > Chiroptera > Molossidae > Tadarida > Tadarida brasiliensis. Next base: position 6,784,112 of record CM061264.1, read on the forward strand.
AGGGAGGAAGGGAGTGAGAGAGAGAGAAACATTGATGTGAGAGAGAGATATTGATCAGTTGCCTCCTGCACACAACTTGACTAGGGATTGAACCTGACACCTGGGTATGTATCCTGACCGAATGGAACCAGCAACCTTCCTGTGCACAGGATGATGTTCCAACCGACTGGGCCACACTGGCCAGAGCTTGACTCTGTTATTTAATATTATTTTTCTTTCTATGTGTGCCCCTTATTTATACAGGCTTCCCACATACAGCCTTTTATTACATTATTATTCATATTTTAATGCTATACAGTTTTATTGTTTATACTCTGCAGTGTAAGCTATGTCAAATCTGGATAGGTGGACTTTAAATTCTAAATAAAATGAGAAATGTTCAATAAATGTTGACTGGATGCAGAGTATGAGGACTTTAAGTCAGGGTGGAGATTTTCCAAAATCATTAGTGTCGCAAATTATTATTATTATTATTATTATTTTTATCCTCACCTGAGGACATTTTTTCATTTTTTGTCCAGATAGAGTGGGAGGGAGAGAGAGGAAGAGAGAGAGAGAGAAACATCGACGTGAAAGGGACACATCGAGTGGCTGCCACCCGCACGACCAACCAGGGCCGGGGACAAACTGCAACTGAAGTACATGCCCTTAGCAGGAACCAAACCCTGGTCTCTCTGGACCGCAGGCTGACTCTCTAACCGCTGAGCCAAACCGGCCAGGGCCGCAAATTATTTTTGATGTTTTAGTTTCTATGCCTGTGATTTTCAACCTTTTTCATCTCATGGCACACATAAACTAATTGCTATAATTCTGTAATACATGAAAAATGTATTTTTTGCCGATCTGACAAAATAATAAGTATAATTTTGATTCATTCACACTGCATGGCTCTTGTATTGGCTGTCATTCTTTTATTTGACAATCTAAAGGAAAAGAGGTCAGTGCCCCTGACTGAAGGTATTGCTTGTTTTAAAAATTCTTGCAGCACACCGGTTGAAAATTGCTGGTCTATGCTAATAAGTTAGGCTTTTTACACCCAATACTGTATTGAATTCGGGGAGGAGGGAATCCGATTTTATTTTCAGTTTCTGCTAGTAAATAAAAAAGTATTTCACAACATTATAAAATAATGGTGCTTGGCATGATAATTGCACATATTACTGTTGAATATTATGTTTTATTAAGTACTGAACTGGACCGCTCATGAACAGTTGCAGGCCTTTTCTTTTGAGGTGAATCTAAATCTGATTTTTAAAAAATCGCTACAGGAGCTCTTGTGTTCTCTGGGTTTTTGAATTCCAACAACCCTCTTTCATGGGCATCTCCTAGGGTGGAGCTCGGTTCATTAACTCCGGGGCCATACAAAGCATTTTTTTTTTTCCTTTTTTTCCTCTACCCTTACTACTGTCTTCCAAGGAGGCAAGTTGAATGCCCACTAAGTCATGGTTTTCCATTACTCATTCCTCCTTTTTTCCCAAGGTGGCGTGTGGGAGGTGTTGTGATCCAGCTCGGCAAGAATAGGCCAGAAAGCTTTCTGCGGGAGAATACACTCATCCCTTCGCGCGTTTCAGTTCCGACTGCACCGCGTTCGGAGGCTTCAACGTGAGAGAGAGATTTCCTAAACTGACAATGATTCCACACCCGACTGCCTCCCACATTGATCTCAGCTGCTCCGCAGGCGTCTGGATCCCCTAGACCTGCCCCGCCCCACTTCGCCAAGCTTTGTCCCCTTACAAGGCACATTGTCTGGTTGGCCAGGCGCGGCTGCTGCCGACTAATGCCCTTCGGGGGTCGCCTAGGAGGGGACTCTCGCCGCGGTTCGCCCATCCCGCGCCCCCGCACACGAGCCGGCTTCTAGGCCACCAGGGGGCGCGCCGGCGTCTCCGCAGCGCCTCACCACAGCTCACCTTACGATTGGCCGGCCGCCTTGAGTTCTGGGCCCCGATTGGCCGCTTTCCGCGTCAGTCTCGGGCGCCGGGGCGGGCCGAGGTGACGCTCGGTGGCCGGGCTCGGGGCGGTGTCCGGTGCTGGCGGCTGCGGGCGGAGCTTCTAGAGGACCGACGCGGGCAGTCAGACGGCGGTGGTCCTGGGAGGCGCCCGCGCGACACCGAGCTGCTCTGCAGCCGCCACTGTCGGCTGGTCGTTGCGCCCTGGTCTCCCGCGCTACCGCCCTCCGTGGCCCTCGATGCGGGATCGGGCCGCTGCGTGATGGGGCTGCGAGGAGGTGCCCTGCGGCTCGCGGCGGCCGCTGCTCGCGCTGAGGAGCGTCGGTGCTCGGCCCCCCGCACCCCCGCGCGCCGCGGCGCCTGCTGACCCGGCCCGCTCGCCCGTCGGTCCGCAGCGCGGCTGAGGTAAGACGGGTGGCGTTTGGCGCTGCTGCCGCCTGGCTGGGGGGGGCCCGTCTGGGGGAGGGGTGGCCGGGCCGGGGTCCGGGCGTCCGAGTGGAGGAAGCGCCGGGCGGGGCGGGAGCTGCAGGCACTGTGGGCGCTTCCCCACCCGGGCACGGAGTGGGGCTGAGGAGCCTCGCCCTCGGGGAGTGAGGGGCCCTCCCGAGGCCAGCAGCGAGCCCCGGGCTTCGGTCCAGCGGCCTGCTGGGTCCCCGCAGTGCCCCGCACCAGCCCCCCGTTTCCCTCGAGCTGCCGGCTCCGGCAGTGCCCGGCGGTCAGCAGGCCCGCGGCTGATCGGTTCCCGCGGCTCTGCGCGCATTGCCGCTCTGTGGGCACGGCGCTGCCCCATTTGGAAGCCCCCCTTTCTCTTTCCCCCATCCCCTCTCCCCCATTATGATTGGCATCGGGGCTCCGGCTAGGAATGTGGTAGTGCCCTTCTGCCAGATGAGGGCAGGAAAGGGCATCGGGTAGCAGGGGGCAGCCGATGGCGCAAGGGCTGGAGAGGGGAGCGCCGCGGAAAGGGAGGGAGGGGGCTTGCTGGAGGCTGGCCAGCCGCGAGGCAGGCCGGTGTGGTCTCCGCTCAGCCCGGGATTACTCTGGCAGCCATATTGGGAGGATGATCTGACAAATCCTTTAGGAGCCAAGTCCTGTTGCTGAAGGCACCGAGTGACAGCCCTGGCAGCTTTCAGGGTGACTAGCCACACCAGAAGCCAAGTGGTGGGGGTTGGGAGGCTGCTCCGGCAAGCTAGTCATTGTTCAGGCAGCACAAAACATTCCGGGCCCTCAAACCAGAATTGAACTCCAAAATCACTTTTTTTCTTTTTCTTTTTTTTCCCGGGTGAATTGCTCACTGAGCTTCCAAGGTAAAGTGTCTGCAAGATTCCATTCTTGTTGGGGTGAAATACGGAGTTTCTATATTCCTCGTTTATGGCCATTGCTATGGGGGGTGGGGGCTTAATGATGCCTTTCATGTCCATAGCAGATCTGAGGATTGCTAAGGCCAATACACCAGTATGGAAGCCTCAGCATATTGCACTGGATGGATGGATTTTCACAGTAGCTCAACGTGCAGTGATTAAGTAATCTGGAATATTGTGACAGTGGGAGAGGCTTGCAGCAGCATTTCTGAGCACGCAGGTTGTCATCTTTGTGGAATCTCGAGGTAGCTGAAATTAGAGTGTCAACAGATCCCTTGCTCACTGTTCTAGGCAGCTGTTCTGCTGACATTGACCATGTTGCTTTGTGTCGTAGATGGGTCTGTATGAGCCTAATGAAGGTATGGTGATTGGATTTGAATAGCTCTTAAGAAGTGATATCATAGTGGATGTTTCATTTAAAGGCTGGCATTTTGTCAGCTTAGTTTAGCCATAATAAAATCTTATCTAGAGTTCTTTAAGCAGTGAGGTGATGCTTTCTAATTAAGTTGGTATGGTGGTTGGATTATGAAGCAGAGGGAGTTGTCAATGTATTGTTTAAGAATGGAATATGAAGACTGCACACATGTTGGCATTATAAAGCAGATCTGGAAATGATCACTAACTGAATTCAGTGTGAACCTGTAAATCTGTCTTTTCCTACCTCCTAGATGTGGACAGGCCCTGGAGAGCGGCATGCCTGCTTTCTTTGTGTCCTTTGCTTTCATTCAAACACAGTTTCTTAGTGAATAAATTCCTATAACTTCTTAAGTTGAAAAATAAAAAATTTTCAGATAGGATTTTCTAAGAAAAATCATGTCACTTTATTTTTTATTATTAAACTTTCCTTTTAAAACTTGGTTGAATCAAAAATGGCTTCAACAGTGGTTTTTGTTTTTTATATTACATGAATATAAGAGAAGTACAGAAGAATGTCTATTTTAAAATTCCATGCCCCAATTAAGAAATACTTCTAGCCCTGACCGGTTTGGCTCACTGGTTAGAGCGTCGGCCCGCGGACCAATGAGTTGCGGGTTCGATTCCGGTCAAGGGCACGTACCTCGGTTATGGTTTGTCCCCAGCCCTGGTTGGGGTCGTGCGGGAGGCAGCCAGTGGATGTGTCCCTCTCATGTCAATGTTTCTCTCTCTTTCCCTCTCTCCTTTTCTTCTCTCTCCCTCTTACTCTATCTGAACAACAACAAAAAAAAAAATGGAAAAATATCCTTGGGTGAGGATTAAAAAAAAAAAGAAAGAAATACTCTTAAGTTTTAATTTTTTACAGTTACTTTATTAGTAAAAAAAATCTAAAAAGTTGTGGTTAAATACAATTTTAGCATTAGGTAAAATGAGACCTGATAGTGGATCTGATTTGGAGACGATTTTATAAATCTGTGCAGCCCAGCCCTGATGAATGTTTTTCCAAAATTTATCCAATTAAGTACAGCTTCTAAGGCTTAGAACAGACTGTTTTTGCTTTTCAAGACCTGATATAAGTGCAGTTTTCCTTTTTACTCATTTTCCTCTTTCCCACTTTGAAATTGTTCAGGGATAAACTCCCAAGAAGAGTGCCAACAGAATTTCTCCACGGCCAAAGCTTTCTAGCCCACTTCCCTGCTATGGTCTTGTCCTGGGTACAAAGTAGAGGACAACAATGGGCCCCTTCCTTCTTTTTGTAAACCCCTTCTCAGGCTGCTAATCACAGCAGGTCTTTTCCATGCATAAGCATATCCTTTTGGTCTTGTAAACTGATAGGATATAATTTCACAAGGCTCTGAAGTGAAAGGTATATAGCATGTCTACTTCATGTAGTTCTCTTTGAAAAATGGCCTTATTGGAACAGATGCTGGTGAATTTCTGGAGTCCACAAAAGAGTGTGAATAATTATAAATATGTTTGGAACTTTTTTTCATGTAGCTCATTAGTATAGAAGATAAATGAAACAGATGTGACTATAGGAAAAACCTGCAAAAGGTGCCTTTTACCTCTCTCTGACTTTTTGGCTAATGGTCCAGTGATTCATTTATGCTCACTTTTGTGACATTCATTGCTAATTAGAGTGTATGTAGAGATTTAATTCTTTTTTTTTTGGTACGCACCCCTAGTGGGAACCAAACCTGGGACTCTCTGGTCCACACGCCGACGCTCCAACCGCTGAGCCAAATCGGCCAGGGTGAGATTTAATTCTTTACCTTCAAGGAACTTACATTTTACCACTTGTAAAGATATGGTAAGATAAGGTAATTCCACCTCTTTTCCATTTTAATACAGTTGAGTATGCTGCTGCCCGTGCCATGGTGGTTTCCATGATTTTCAATCAGAGCCTTTCTCCCATATAATACTTATTACTTTGATTTTTGTGTATATGTTTTATTTATTTATTTTTCTTTATTGATTTTTAGAGAGAGAGGAAGGGAGAGGGAGAGAGAGCTAGAAATGTCAATGAGAGAGAACATCGATTGGCCGCCTCCTGCATGCCCCCCACCGGGAATCAGGCCCACAACCTGGGCAGGTGCCATGACCTGGAATCGAACCAGTGACCTCTTGGTGCATGGGTCGACGCTCAACCCCAGAGCCACACCGGCTGGGGTTTTAAATCACAAGATTGTAAATGAAGGATTTTAAAATATTTTAAATAATGTCACATTATTTACTCCAAAGCATATCATTCAACTATGCCATCCTCTACCATTGCTCTTTTTTTTTTTTATCCTCACCCGAGGACATTTTTGCATTTATCTTCAGACAGAGCCGGAGGGAGAGAGGGGGGAAGAGAGAGAGAGAGAGAAACATCGATGTGAGAGAGACACATCAACTGGCTGCCACCCACACGACCCCAAACTGCAACTGAGGTACGTGCCCTTAGCGGGAATCGAACCTGGGACTCTCTGGTCCGCGGGCCGACACTCTTTAATCGCTGAGCCAAACCTGCCAGGGCACCATTGTTCTTTTGATGACTTTGATACTTGACTCAGTTCTCCTGTTCATCTGAATTTCTGACATCATCCCAGCAGATGTCAATGACTATATAAACAATAATAACAACAATAATAATAAAATAGCTTATTCATCTCAGGCTCTTCCTATATGCCAGGCTCTTTTCTAAGCGCTTTGCACTTATTCACTAATTTTATCCTTACAGCAACCATATGAGATAGATACTATTATCCCCATTTTACAGATGAAGAAACTGAAACAGAAGCTAAGTGACTTCCTCAGGTCATGAGAAGTATTAAGTAACCACTATGCTGAGCTTACTTTGTAAGTACCCATAACCTTAAAATTCCTTGACTTCAGCTCAAGCAAAGGCAGGTTTCATTCTGTTCCAGTAACTTAGTATTATGTCCACATCTTCTAACATCTTGTCTCCTCAGATCTACTACAGATCCCAAATTTGCCTTCAGATCTTAAACTCTAATAATTTACAGCTTTCACTTTTGTAATCTCTTTCTGTGTGTTCTCCCAACTTCAGTCTCCTGGACCATCAGCCTCATCAAGATTTTACTTCTTTGTCTTCCTTTTGTATACTGTGACTTCTGGGGTGCATTGCTTCAGCTATTTTCTTGTTATGCAGTTTTGTTGCTGTTGTTAATCCTCACCCGAGGATATTTTTTCCATTGATTTTTAGAGAGAGTAGAAGGGAGGGGGGAGGAGGAGGAGGAGGGAGAGAGAGAGAAACATTAATGTGAGAGAGACACATTGATTGGTTGACTCCCGCACACCAGGCCGGGAATCTTACCTTCTACCCTCTGGTGTGCGGGCCAGTGCTCTAACCACTGAGTCATGCCAGCCAGGGCACTATGCAGTTTTTAATTATTCTTTATTATTCTGCAAGACCCACTATGCAGATGCCAGCCTTGCATCACGTCTACCTTTCATACCCCCCATTTTCACTTTGTGTCGTGGAGAAACTTCACACCGTACTGGAATTAGTGTCTTGATTACTGTGTAGTCTTAGGTCTCCCCTGAGTCTGTCTTTGCTATCTTTTCAAGCAGTTCTGCTCAGTTCCTTCCCCCATTCTCCACAGTGACTCTAAAATCTTGATCACTTTACTCAAGCCTCCCCACTGCTCTGTGTTTGGCATGAAACCTTACCTGCCACCTCATAGGGGAAAAAGACATGAACTCCCTCAGCTTCTTCTCCCTCTACTTACAAACTTCTTTGCCTTCTTTTTTACCCTCTTTCCTCCAATGTTAGAGGAAAGATTACCTGCCCAGACTTCAGCTAATCCCTTGGCCTGTGTCCTGGATATCACTGCCTTGTAATTTTAGGGACTCAGTGTATTGGTTACTCCTCTTTTCCCCTCTCAGACTGTTTCCCCACAATTCCTTGAGTATAGCAGATACATTCCCACTTTAGGGCCTTTGCTCTGACTCTTCTGCTTGGAACACTCTTCCCTGAAATCTGCTTGGCTAACTCCTTCACTTTCTTCAAGTCTTACCACCTCAGTAGGCCTACCCTGACCTCATTTATGGACGTGCACAGCACTCCTCCCCACCACACTCGAGATCTCTCTTACTTTGCTGTACTTTACCTTCCTCATAATGCTTATTATCACCCAACATTCTGTATAAGTTATTATTTTAGTGTTCTCTCTCTCCCTACTAGAATGTAAGTTCCTTCATGGCAAGGATGTTTATGTTTTGTTTGTTGATTTATCCCAGACTGCTGGAACTGTCTATCACATTGTAGGCACCCTAATAAGTAGCTGTTGAATAAAGTGTAGAAACATGCAAGTCTTTCTTATTAAACAAAGGGATGTGGGGGGAGAAAAATTTCTCCTTTGTTCCTGCATGCTCCTAATTGTCTTGCTCCTGCCCCTCACAGCCAGGTTCTAGAAGCAGCAAGGATACTTGCATTTCTACTTCCTTGCCTCCTAATTACTCCCCAAACCACCACAGACTGGCTCCACTTTACAGACACTGCTTTGCTCAGGTTTCCAGACCTTTATTGCTGACAACAGGGGGCTCCCTTCACACTTTTGCAGTATTGAAAGTATTGCTCACTTCACTCCTCCTTCGTTGAACTTCAGTCTGCTGGTGTTTTGGTGGGGCTAGTTTCAATCTCTTGCGCCTCCTGCTTTTCTGGCCACTCACATGGCTGTTAAATTCTTTCAGCACAAAGTTTTGTATAACTTTATTTGTATTAAAGGCTTACTTTATTCGTTTTCAGGAACCAGAATTTGAGTACATACCTTATTTTCAATGTTAAATAGCAGAATAGGCTGTTACAGGAACGTTTTCTTCATTTATAATTTATACCATTTACTGCTTCTGAAAAGGATTTGAGCAGCTTACCGCAAACACCATATATACAGTGAGGCTGTTAGAATATGGATAAGAAACAAAAATCTATGTAACAGGAGGAAAAACTAAATATGTACAAACTGTAGCAATTTGTATAATGTAGTTATTATAATTTAGTTGTGAAACTTTTGGAATTCAAGATAAAGGGAAAAGATAAATTATACAATTTTCATTTCTGTAACAGAGGCCTAATTGTTTGTCAAGAGAAACTTTTTCTGGTAATAAACTCTAAAGACATTCTAAAAGAAAAATGTTATAGTCATCTTGAAACAAGGATGTACATACTGTTTCCAACAGGTCATTAAATATAAGGAAAAAATTTTCTCCGAAGACCTTTTTAAAAGTAATCCACCTGCTTTCCAAACTGAGAATACAGCATTAAAATATGACTAAAGTCTTTTCTGTGAAGGATATGACTAATGTGGTCAGGTGTGTAACTTTATATAAAGATAAATATGAGTATCCCAGCAGAAACTCATTATTTAACCCTGGAGAGAGTTTAGAGTACTTGTATTTTATTTTATTTTATTACTATTTTTATTGATTTTTAGAGAGAGAGAGAGAAACATTGATGTGAGAGTGGACCATCAGTCAGCTGCCTCCTGCACACCCCCTACCGGGGATGGATCCCACAACCCAGGCATGTGCCCTGACTGGGAATCAAACCAGCAGCCTTTTGATGCACTGGACAACACCCAACCAACTGAGCCACACTGGCCAGGGCTAGAGTACTTGTTTTTTATGTTGTTACCTAAATGAAAACCTACCTATTAAACTTTGGGTACCAGTTTATCATGTGGCAAGATTGACATATTGTTGACACATAGAAATCTGACCTGCATTCTTACCCAGATAGATAGGTGTAGTCAGGGGCAGATTTCAGAAAGATTCTTGGACTCATAACAAATTTTAGTTTATTTTAGCCTGGAGTAGATGTTTTCATCCACTTTGACAATAGAACTTCTGTGTTGGGATTTGAGTAAGCAGAGTTCCCAGCAGATGTACCAAAATAAAATGATAGGGTGTAGCTTCAGATATTAGAATGAATTAACTATCCAAACTTTGAGAGAAAAGAAAATACGAAAAAAAAATCACTCTAATTTAGAATAGTTTATTTTAAGCCATAGGAACTTTTGTTTTCTTGAGCACTTATTAGTTTATGAGAATAAAATCATATCAGTGAAAAGAAGGATCCTTGATTTCTTTTTTTTTTTTTTTTATCCTCACCTGAGGACATTTTTTTTTTTTGCATTTATCTTGAGATAAAGCAGGAGGGACAGAGGGAGGAAGAGAGAGAGAGAGAAACATCGATGTGAGAGAGACACATCGAGTGGCTGCCACCCACACGACCCCAACCGGGGGGCTGGGGACAAACTGCAACCGAGGTACACACCCCTAGCAGGAACCGAACCCGGGCCTCTCTGGTCCGTGGGCCGATGCGCTGAGCCAAACCGGCCAGAGCTTGATTTCTTTAAAAAATTTTTTTAAATCCTCTACATTTTTGCATTTATCTTGAGATAGAGCAGGAGGGAGAGAGGGAGGAAGAGAGAGAGAGAAACATTGATGTGAGAGAGACACATTGAGTGGCTGCCACCCACACAACCCCAACTGGGGCCGGGGACAAACTGCAACCGAGATACGTGCCCTTAGTGGGAACCGAACCCGGGACTCTCTGGTCCATGGGCCGACGCTCTGACTGCTGAGCCAAACCGGCCAGGGCTGGATCCTTGCTTTCTTAATTGTAGTAGCAGGAGGACATGTGTTTAGTAAGTCCAAAAATTATATCAGGTTATTTTACATAGTAATTAAAGAAAACAGTTGGGAAGCCTGACTGAAGTAGTCTAACCCCATTCTAGACTGAAAATCTGATCTGTCAGGAGACTCTTCCTGTGCAGTCTGATTCTTGGCATTGAGTTAGAATGCAGAAAGAAGCTCTTCTAACATGTGATCCATTTTAAGCTTTCACAGCTTGGCTCATGGCTGATTTTTGTTTATAGAGTCAGAAACTATAGGTAAAACCAAGGATAGACAGGTAATTCATATAAAAAATACATTCTTATATTTTGAAAGGGGCCATTTTATCAATATAGCATGGTCAGCGACACAGTATTAGGTCCTAAAACCTGCTTGGTCCTGTCCTCATGGGAAATATTAGACAGAGAGATGCAAAACTTATAATAACAAGAAAATATTCATAGTATCTCAAAATGAACTTAGTAGATACAGATACTTACTTTTGGGTACTCATTCTTTTTTTTTAATCCTCACCCGAGGATATTTTTTCATTGATTTATTTTTAGATAGAATGGGAGGGAGGGAGGGAGGGGAAGAGAGAGAGAGAGAGAGAGAGAGAGAGAGAGAGAGAGAGAAACATCAATGTGAGAGAGACACATTGACTGGTTGCCTCCCACATGACCCTGACCGTAGCTGGAGATCGAACCTGAAACTGAGGTATGTGTCCTTGACTGGGAATTGCACCTGAGGCTCTTTGGTTTTGGGGCCAGTGCTCTGCTGAGCCAAATGGGCCAGGGTGGGTACCCATTCTTTAAGTTATATTTCATTCTTTTCTTTAAAATATAATTCAGTAGAAAAGATTATCTTTTAAATAGGCTGCTTGTTGATATTATTTGTTGCTATGTAGCAAATTGTGTGAATATTGATTTAAAAAGACTATTTCTTAGTTAAACTTTATTTTCACGTGGGACAAACGTACTGAATAACGTAATAGTGTATGAGAGTTAAGTGAACTACTGACTGCATCATAGGGCAAAGTGAATTAAATAGAAAAATGAGGTATCAGCACAGTGTTGTTAGGGAGCAAAGAGAAAGAAGGTATGACTTCTGGCTCAGAAAGGGGGACATTAATGAATGCATGAATTAATGCTTCCTGCTTCATGGTGACATTTGACTTTGTCCTCAAAAGATATGGACTTATAATAGGTTAAGAAGGGAGATTGGGCTTCTAGGAATTGAATGTAGTAAGACGGTGTGTGGTGGAGAAGGCTAAAGTTGGGCATTGAAAACGGAGACTGGGAAAGGTGGTTGAATTGTGGAGGCCCTTGAATTTTTAGTGTATGTTCTGAGGCTGTGGAAACCAATTGAAAGTTTTTGAGGACATGAACTGACCCCTGTTTTAGGAATATAATCCTGGCTGTTTTCTATAGAAAAGGGGTATTACAAAAACCAACCAACTAAAATTAGTATTACTTTGTTCTTGTTTATTCACTTTGCTGAAAGGTCAATTTGAGAACTAGTCTTCCCTTAGGTTCCTAATAATCCAGAATACTTCTGAAGACAGGTGAGAATTGCACAAGATCAAAATTAAGCAATTGGGCAAAATTTTAAAAAGTTAAAATGGCTCTGGCCGATTTGGCTCAGCAGTTAGAGCGTGGGCCCACGGACCAGAGAGTCTCGGGTTTGATTCCAGTCAAGGGAACGTACTTTGGTTGCGGTTTAGTCCCTGGCCCTAGTCGAGGTCATGCAGGAGGCAACCAATGGATGTGTCTGTCTCATATCAATGTCTCTCTCTCTCTCTCTCTCTCTCTCTCTCTCTCTCTCTCTCTCTCTCTCTCTCCCCCCCCCCTCCCGCTCTGTTTGAAAATAAATGGAAGCCCTGGCCAGTTTGGCTCAGTGGTTAGAGCATCGGCCTGTGGTCCAGAGAGACTCGGGTTCGGTTCCCGCTAAGGGCATGTACTTCGGTTGCAGTTTGTCCCCGGCCCTGGTTGGTCGTGCGGGTGGCAGCCACTTGATGTGTCCCTTTCACATCGATGTTTCTCTCTCTGTCTCTCTTCCTCTCTCTCCCCCCCACTCTATCTGAACAAAAAATGAAAAAATGTCCTCGGATGAGGATAAAAAAAAGAAAAAGAAAATAAATGGAAAAATATCCTCGAGTGAGGATTAAAAAAACAAAAATAAGTTAAAATGAATTAGACCCAAACGTTTTTATTTTTATTAAATGTTTATTCCATTACTGTTAGTGAATGCTTCTGGAATTTTTGCTCCATTCCGCTTTCTTGAGGCTTCTAATTGTATGTCATAGGAAGGAAAACTGGTCAGAGGAACAGTCTATAACTGAGGCTGTTTAAGTGTTCCAGAGTATGTATGTAGGGTTGCCTTTCCTACCTGTCTTTCTTCTTTTGGCTTTTCAGAACTTGCAAAATGTATTTTGATTGTTTTCCTATAACTTCTTTAAAATAGTCTGTAATTATTGTCACTGGAATTTAAGCTTGATTTCAGATTTATATAATTGGTCATTTTTTTAAAAAAGATCAGAGAGTTTTGAAGCTGTAATGCTTTGATGGACATCTCTATTAAAAGAGATACTGTTTATAATGGTAGGGAAGTAACAGAGTAACACTTTCAATTGTCCACTTAACTGTAGTTTCCTATTACAGGATAACATTTTAACTCACTGTGGAGATGGTTGTAGTTTTACCACAGGATAGTTAAATCAGAAAAAAATATATCTATTTAGGTTCAGGTTGTTTTGGGAAAGTAATTTTAAAATGTACATATCACTTCCAAAAAAGAATGACTGTTAGCTTTTTTAATTAGGAAGAAATTTGAAATTAATTTTATCCTTTTTCCTGTCTCTATTTTGAAACAACTTTTTTTTTTTTTTTTATCTTCACCCGAGGACATTTTTCCATTTTTGTTCAGATAGAGTGGGAGGGAGAGAGAGGAAGAGAGAGAGAGCGAGCAACATTGACGTGAAAGGGACATATCGAGTGGATGCCTCCCACACGACCCCAACCAGGGCCGAGGACGAATCGTAACCGAGGTACGTGCCCTTAACCAGAATCGAACCCTCGACTCATTGGTCCACGGGCCAGTGCTCTAACTGCTGAGCCAAACTGGGCAGGGCTGGAACAACTTTTTTTTTATGATCCTCACCTGAGGATATTTTTCCATTTATCTTCAGACAGAGTGGGGGTGGGGAGAAAGAGAGAGAGAAACATTGATGTGAAAGAGACACATCGATTGGTTGCCTTCCACACACCCCTGACCAGGGCTGGGGACTGAACCGCAACTGAAGTATGTGCCCTTGCCAGAATCGAACCTGTGACTCTGGTTCAGGGCTGACGCTCTAACCGCTGAACCAAACCGACCAGGGCCAGCCTTTTTTTTTTAAATACCATTCAAACATCACTCTGTTGACACAGTAACTAGGAATTCAGCTAAAATACTTTAACTACTATATTCAAGACCCTGTGATGTGGGGGATTAGATTGGAAACATGACTAAGATTCTGTTCTTGTCCTCAAGGAACTTAAAATCTACAGTAGAGATAAGAATAGTATTCTTATTCTGCCCTAGGTAGGATCAGTGAATTGAAAGATATTAAATGGAGAAGCATTTGTATTTGGTTTGAGGAGTGGGAGAAATCTATGAGGGCTTTAGAGATGTAGCATATGAGACGGTCCCAGAAAAATAAATTGGATTTTGAGCCCTGGCCGGTTTGGCTCAGTGGTTAGAGCGTCGGCCTGCGGTCCAGAGAGACCCGGGTTCGGTTCCCGCTAAGGGCGCTTACCTCGGTTGCAGTTTGTCCCCGGCCCCTGGTGGGTCGTGCGGGAGGCAGCCACTCGATGTGTCCCTTTCATGTCGATGTTTCTCTCTCTTCCTCTCTCTCCCTCCCACTCTATCTGAACAAAAAGTGGAAAAAAAATGTCCTCGGGTGAGGATAAAAAAATAATAATAATAAATAAATAAATTGGATTTTGAGACGAACAGTAGAGGAGGAAGCACACAGTGGGTAGAGGGAATGTCGGAACAAAGGCATAGGGACACAAAAACATGAGATGCTTTCAGGAAGCCCTCCGGTGGGTGGTTGTTAAGGAATTTGGACGGAAGGCAGTGTTTTGTGGGCTAGTAAAAATAGATAGTTTATGTTGCAAAACACATTGAATGCTACCATGGGGAGTTTCCATCATTGCTTGGTAGACATTAGAGAAACTGAGGATTTTTAAGTGGACAGTTGTATGAACAGACCTATACTTCAGGAAGATGAGTCTAGCAATGTCGTGTAGTATGGGTGGATTCAATGAAAATGGCAGCATTGTGTAGTGTGGTTGGGTAGGAGGAAGAAGTAAGTGGTTAAGAAGGTAAACAGTCTTGGGTGAGAAGTATTGAAGCCCTTAAAGGGATAGTGGTGGTAGAAATAGAGATTTTGTAGGTAGAAGCCATGTAATTTGGCAGTTGATTAGATGGATAAAGGAAGCAAGCTGTTTGACCTGTGTGGGAACAGGAGAATGGTGAGAACATCAAAAGAGATAGGAAAGAGATGCAAGAGCCTGTGTTGTTCCGGGGAGATGGAGAGATACTTTGACTTTGGTTTTATTAGGTTGAATGACCTACTGGCAGGATAGCTAGGTAGAGGAGTTAAACATTATTTTGAGAAGTGTATGTATGGGGACATTAGATACTCAGATGTTAGTGTTTTGCTTCCTAGTTGCAAATGCATAGTACTTTTATATCTAAAACCCAGCAAGGAGGTTTTTGCCTTTGTTGTCTGTTTGCATGTCAGTCAGCAGCATTCAGCACTTTGGTAGGCCATGGATAGAACACAAAAGAAAGTTTTGTTTTTAAAATTTAAATATCTACAGTATTCAATAATTGTTGACATTTTGGCAAACTTGTTTCTTCTGTCTTTCCCTAATAAGTTCCTTGATATTATCTGAAACCCAGTCTATGTTCAGACTTCTATGATTATATAACACATGTGTTTTTACAGATTTTCTTGATTAAAAAATCAGTGCATTTGGTTGATAATTAACACGCGTCTCTTTTATTATGTGTCCCCCCTCCCCCCATTTACTTGAAGAAAATGGGTGACTTTAACTGTAGATTTTTCCATATTCTGGGTTTGGCTGATTGCACCTTGTAGGTGTCATTTAAGTTGTTTCTTTGTTCACTATATGTCCTGTAAACTGGTAGTTAGATCTGAAGCTTGATTCTGTTCAGTCTTTTTTTTCTTAATGGTGTGGGATCTTAATAGGTGGTGCTGTATTTCCTATTTGTAGCACTTAAAGAGGCATAAACCACCTAGGTGTCCCACTTTTAGTAATGGTCACTTTGATTCAGATGTTGCTTAATCCATAAGCTGTAATGTTTCCACATCAACCAAACTTTCATCTAAGTCTTTTTAGCAGCTAGTGATGATTGTTGCAGAGAGTTGGAAAATTGTGACATTGTAATTCTGTCATTTTTGCTGCATTTATTAGCTGGAATTTTTTTCTGTAAAGAAGAACTTGTCCACATTGACTCTTTGGCTGTCTTGGAATATGGTTTATACAGGATATACAAATTGGATATGTGCTCAATTCTTTTGTTTTGTCAGTCTTCAGAATAATGAAGTTTTTGAAAGTATCATTGTGAATGCATGAGTTTATATATTTGATGTTTTTCAGTTCATTTGCAATATGTGTGGTATGTATGTATTTTTATATTCTAATTATCCCATCTTTGGCCAGTAGGAGCCCCTTTAAGTTGGCATCTGTTTCCTTTTGCCATGATTTTATTCATCTTTGACAGATTTCTTGCTTTTGATTACACGAACATGTTCTAGGTTCATCTTGAAATTTCTTGTCCAGACTTGGAAATAGCCATTTTTTCAAGAAGCTCAAGTTCAGCCTTGGCTGGTTTGGCTCAGTGGTTGGAGTGTTGGCCTGAGGACCAGTGAGTCGTGGGTTTGATTCCGGCCAAGGGCATGTACGTTGGTGGCGGTTTGTCCCTGGCCCTGTTCGGGGTCTTTCGGGAGGCAACCAGTGGATGTGTCCCTCTCACGTGATCTTTCTCTTTCTCTCTCTCTTCCCCCTCCCACTGTATCTGAAGATAAAATAGAAAAATGTCCTCAGGTGAGGATTAAAAAAAAGAAGCCCAAATTCAAAGAGATTTTTGAGAGAATAGGATTTTTACTTTGGGAAGCTATAAAGGGACTATACAGGATAGAATGCAGTCATGCAAAATTATAGCAGTGTTCTCGCAATGTGTTTGGGACTATAAATGCTGCAGGAAATATCAGTGATTCCTGGAATATGTGGGTAGTCCCTGTGGAAGAGGTAAGACTGGAGGTGAACTATCAAATAGAGGAGAAAATGAAATGAAAATTTATATGCCCATTGTAGGGGAGAAATTGTTAGGAGGCATGAAAGAACATGTGGGTGGGATATAATAAAGAAGCTCGACTAGAACACAGAGTACCTAGACTTTGGTCTTGACTTTGTAAGCAATGGGGAATGAGAGAAAGTTCTTGAGTTTGAAAGTGAAATTGAAAGTCATGCTTTGGGAAGGGTAATATTGCAGCAGAGTTAGGCAGTTGCATGAAGCAGGGTTCTCAGATGGAGATTTGCAACATAATCTTTGGGAAATTAAACTGCACCTGGGGCCTATCTCAAAACTATCTAATACCAGGCTGCGGAGTTTAGGCTCATTTGCTTTTTAAAAAAAATTAAATTTATTGGGGTAACATTGGTTAATAACATCATATAAATTTCAGGTGTGCAGTTTTGTGATACTACGTCTGTATACGTTTATCACCCAAACTCTAGTCTCCTTCTGTCACCGTCACCATATACTTTTCAAAAGACCCTCGCATGATTGTTTTATCAACTCTAATTAAAACTAAAAGTTCAAAGATCAGTTCCGCTATTCCAAGTATGCTAGGTGTGCGGTAGTAAGGACATAGATTGGGACAATGGCAGTGGGAATGAGAAGAAGGAAGGGATAGAAAATGCAAATTCATTTTTAAAATTTTCATATGGCACTTCATTAATGATATTAACACTTAATGAAATAATTCAAAGAGAAGGAAACAGATGACTCTAAAATTTTTGATATGGGGCCAGATATAAATAGGAAGATTGTCAGAGATTGCTAGTTTGGGGGAGAAAGTAATAGGACATGTTGAGTGTTGAGATGATGGCTGTGTATCAAAGTGAACTCTGGGGGTTGAAATGTGTTTTCTTTTCCTGAATGCTTCATTCATTCTATCTTGGCAAAGTACGCTACTCAACTTAGTGACTATAGGTCATGCTATATTGATTGGTAGGTTTAAAAACTCTAAGCTTTCATTTGAAAAATGCGATCACAATAAAAGTTTGATACATTTAAAAAAATTATCTGTTTAATATAAAATAAAATGGGAAAGGGACTGGAAAAAACATTGTAGCAAATATAAAAAGATTAATTTCAATAAATATTGTAATCATTTGAAACAAAAACAAAAAAATCAGTAAACCAGGCAAAGGACTTGAACAGACAATTTTTACAGCTGGAAAATACAATTCATTAATTCATTCTTTCAACAAACATTTACTGAGTTCCTTCATCAGGTACTACTGTTCTAAGTGCTAGCAAACAAGATCTCTGAACATTCTGGTGGTGGTGTGATGGACAACAGATGTGTTTCAAAAAATAAGACTTTCAAATAGTGATAATGCTGTTGAGAAAATAAGATAGGTAATGAAGTAGAGAGTAGCTTTTAGTTTTTATTTCTATATATTTGTTTATGCCTTTTCTTGTGGAAAACATTTGTAGTTGTGCAACTGGAGGTTAGCACTCTTAATCTCCACTTAATTATGTGGGAAAAAATTGGTCAGATTTAAGTTCTGGGGTTTTCTGATAATTGGATTCAAAAGTATTTTTCTTTTTTCTTTTGTTTGGTTCTTGAAGATGTTTATATAATGGATAGAGTACAGATTGAAATCTGCTTTTTCTTGTGGAAATTACTTATGTGTGTTCGTTTCACAGAATAGTGTTTGTTTTATTCTGTTGGGAGGGAAACTATTCCTCTGAAAAAATGTTCACATTTTTTCCCATGAAAAATATGAAGTTCAGTGCATTTCTTTAAAGTAATGCCGTTTATGCAGATGGGAATTTACTTGTGTAAGGAACTTGAACAAATACACGTTTTGTGTTTTTCATCTGTTACTGAAGATTGATTTGGAAAAACAGCAAGATAGATGCTTGTTACTTTGCAGTTATATATATTTTTTATTACTAAATTTAGGGACTTTTTAGATATGGTAAAGAGAAAATGGAGTAGGAAAACAAATTTCAGTTTTAATTTTCTTTAAAAAATTTTTTTCCCCTTTATTGATTTTAGAGAGAGAGGAAGTGAGAGGGAGAGAGAGATACAAACATTGATGAGAGAGAACATCCATTGGCCGCCTCCTGCATGCCCCCCACTGGGGATCAGGCCCACAACCTGGACATGTGTCCTGTTTGGGAATTGAACCGGCGACCTCTTGGTGCATGGGTCGACACTCAACCACTAAGCCACACCAACCGGACTCAGTTTTAATTTTCTAATTGATAATTTACTGTTGCGAATACAAGATTTACAGTGAAGAAATTGAATGGGGTTTTTAGAAATGGAAACAGAAATAGTCCTAAGATATAAGATAATAGCTCTTATGCTTAAGTTAGCCTAAGCTTTCTTTAATTCTGACTACCTTCTATGGATTTTTTTTTCTTTTTAAAGGAAACTTGAACATAACTTCAAAAGAAGATTTGATCCTTTATTTCTGGACTGCAGTTATATAACAAGACCATCACAATGTCGGGAGCATCGGTGAAGGTGGCTGTTCGTGTTCGGCCTTTCAATTCTCGAGAGACCAGCAAAGAGTCCAAGTGCATCATTCAGATGCAGGGCAACTCGACTAGTAAGTACATGTTGTTTTCTATCAGTTATATCTCACTTTTCTATTCTTCCTCCTTTCCCTTCTTGCTGTGATGAGAATAAATGAACATTTGGGTATTACCATTTTGAACTTTACTACTTTGAATGATCCATTGAATGCTTTCCCACCATGATATTTTTCTAGCAAATTTAAATATGAACTATTTATTTTGTTCTTTACAATTGAGAAATCCCTAGAGAACTGAACTAATTTAGCTAGTGTTATTAAGTTGAAATCTTAATCATAATAAAGATGTAAGCAGTGATTTTTACTAAATGATGGCATGAAATATACCTGTTGAGGTGTCAAGATTATCATTTTTTCTTGATTTTAAATAGCACTTCAGCTTGCCAAAATAGTCTTAAAACTCTTGTAATGGTTCTTTGAATTAAACAACAGCTATAGCTATAATATATAGTAAAGTTATAAATTATTACTAAAATCATGTCATTGCTTCCCAGCTTGTTTTTGTATATAATTAATTGCTTAGGTGAAAAATGATTTAAGCTGATTTCTTTTGTACTTGCACTAATAATTACTTGATAAGAATATGTAGCCAAATTATTACTGAAAATAGTGGTAGATTCTACCATCTTGAAACCCGTAGCTTTGTGCTAAAGCAGAAGAATTGTAGATCTTGCAGACACAAGTAAATGCTGAATATTTGGGGAAACCATTCTGATCTCATCTATTTGTGGGCCATTTGACAGTGTTCTGTGTAGAGGATTCTACCAGTGGGCAATAAATTTATATACAGGGTGGGGCAAAAGTCGGTTTACAGTTATTCATATGGAAAATAATACAATAATTAATAAATAATAATGCAAGAATTGTTTCATGTACTCACAGCTGTAAACCTACTTTTGCCTAAACCTGTATATTTAAAGTATACAGTATGTTTTGATATATGTATACATTGTGAAGTGATTACCACAGTAAAACTAGTTAACATATCCATCACTTTTAAGTACACAATACATTATTATTATTTTTTTTTACAATACATTTTTATTAATTAGAGTCATTATTGCTGCACATTAGGTCTTCAGAACTTACTCATCTTTTAACTGAAAGTTTATGTCCTTTGATCAGTGGCCCCCCCCCCCCCCCAGCCTCTGGTAACTACCATTCTATTCTCTGTTACTGTGAGCTCAGCATTTTTTTATTTTTTATTCCTCATGTACAATTTTGAACTTTCTATTGCTTATACACTTCTCTGAACTTGGTAAATAGGGCTTGTAACATTCTATGTTTTAAAAAGGAATCAAACCCTGCCGGTGTGGCTCAATAGTTGAGCGTCGACCCATGTACCAAGAGGTTGCCAGTTTGATTCCCGGTCAGGGCACATGCCCTGTTTGTGGGCCAGATCTCCAGTGGGGGGCATGCAGGAGGTGGCCAGTCGATGTTTTCTCTCATCAATGTTTCTCTCTCTCTTTCCCTCTCCCTTCCTCACTTTCTTAAAATCAATAAAGTAAAAATAATATATATATATTATATATTAAAAAGGATTCAAAAGTAGGAGTCTAAACTGGGGTACCATTGTTTATATCTTACCTTTCTATGACAGTTATGCCAGTAATTCTATGAATTATATCATATCCTGTGAATAATTGTAAAAGAAAAAGAGATGCAAAATTCAGTATTGAATTGTACACTTTATATTTTAACTTTATTTCCTTGTTATTTAATTTATTGGGGTGACGCTGGTTAACAAAATTGTACAGGTTTCAGGCGCACAATTCTACATCTGTACACTGTATTGTGTGTTCACCACCCCAAGTCAAGTCTCTATCCATCACCATTTATCCCCCTATACCCTCATCTACCTCCCCCCATCCCCCTGAATTGTGCACTTTATTTTTTTAATCCTCACCTGAGGATACTTTTCTGTTTATCATCAGATAGAGTAGAGGGAGGTGTGAGAAACATCAATGTGAGAGACACACTTCGACTGGCTGCTTCCCGCATGACCTGACCAGGGCTGGGGATGAACTGCTTTTCAGATAGTGTGGAAGGGAGAGAAACAGAGAGAGAGAAACATTAATGTGGGAGAGACACATCGATCGGTTGCCTCCCACATGACCCCCACTGGGGCTGGGAATCAAACCTGCAACCCAGGTACATGCCCTTGACCAGAATCAAACCCCGCAGCTCATTGGTTGAGGGCCAACTCTCTAACCGCTGAGCCAAGCCGACCAGGGCTGAACTGTATACTTTAAATGAGTAAACTTTATGGGTATGTAAATTATATCTCAATAAAGTTGTTTAAAAGGAAAGTCAATAATTGATCATTTGCTCCTTTCTTAAAGTTTGAGCTAGACTTACAATTGAACTAGAAAACAAATGTTTATGTTCTTAAATGTCACTCATTTAAGCTATGTCATTATTTGTGCTTCATTTTAAGAATTAAGTTTTACACAGTATTTAAGTAAATCTTTGCACGGGGTCCATACAAATCTCTGTATCATTCCAATTTTAGTATATGTGCTGCTGGAATGAGCACACCAAATCCCGATTATTGAGCCTTTTGTTTCTATCTGAAAAATATACTTAATTGTAACATAGTTGGAGGCATTTTTGGCTGTTGGCCGTTGCCTCTAAAATGCTGGTATATATCACATTCCCTTTTAAAAGGTGAACTTTAGGAAATTCTGGATCAGGAGCCAGAATTGATTTAAAAAAAACTACCTTTCTCTGTGATACGTTTTGCATATTGAACTATCCAGGAGATATTCCCAGTATCATGGAGTGGTTTTTCATTAATGGTTGGGGTGTCTGTTGCTACTTTCCTTATAGGGTTGGAAATCTTATTGGAAACTTTTAAGTAGAAAATGAGTATTAAAGAGCATATTCATGAAATGTAAAAATCAATTTACCATATAATAAAAGTAAACAGAAAAATTTTATTAGTCTTAAGTAATGATACTAATGTTTTTTCTTGATGACAAATCATTTTATTTTTATTTATTCATCTTACATGTTTTTTTTTTTATTTTTTAGAGAGAGAGAAAGGGAGAGAGAGAAACATTGATGAGAGAGAAACATCAATTGGCTGCCTCCTGCACACCCCCAGTGAGATTGAGCTGCAACCTGGGCATGTGCCCTGACCGGGAATTGAACTGGTGACCTCTTGGTCCATGGGTCAACGCTCAACCACTCAGCCACACTAGATCATTTTAGAATGTCCACATCTTCAATAAGGTTATATTCATTGTCAAGGTCAAAGGTCAAATAGCATTATCTTTTTTTTTTTTTTTAAATATACCCAAGGATATGTTTATTGATTTTTAGAGAGGAAGGAAGAGAGAGTGAGAAACATCGATGTGAAAGAGAGACATCAGTGGGTTGCCTCCTGTACATACCTTGACTGGGGATGGAACCCACAACCTAGGTATCTGTCCTGACCAGGAATTGAACCTGCAACCTTTTTGGTGTATGGGACGATGCTCCAACAAACTGAGCAATCCAGCTGGACAGCGTTACCTTAATTTCCCCCCAATTTTTATTTATTTTTGTGAATATGTAAAGCATTTATTTATATAGTATCAATTCAGTAGGTACAAAGAATACATGGTACTTTCTCTCACCCCATCACATAATCAACCGTTTCTTCCTTCCAGAAATAGTTAAGCAGAAACACCTTTTTCTAAGATGAGTGATATGGTATAATAGTAGCTTATTTTTCAAACTTGACATCATTGAATGTTTTGAATACCTGAATAATACAGTTCATATTGATAATTTGTAAAAGGTATTTCCTTTGAGATTTTAGTATGAAGGACAATCAATAATAAGTTAATAGGGTTTATGTATTAGCTAGTATCTACTTTATGTGTGTTTAATGGTATGCTAAGTACCAAATATTAATAGAATATTTAAAAAAAAAAGTAATCCACTGACTGTCCAGGAGAATAAAGTTATTAGAGTTATATATATATATTTTTTTATCCTCACCCGAGGACATTTTTGCATTTTATCTTCAGATAGAGCAGGAGGGAGAGAGGGGGAAAGAGAGAGAGAGAAACATTGACGCGAGAGAGACACATTGACTGGTTGCCACCCATACAACCCCAACCGGGGCCAGGGACAAACTGCAACCGAGGTACATGCCCTTAGCGGGAACTGAACCCGGGACTCTCTGGTCCGTGGGCCGATGCTCTAACCGCTGAGCAAAACTGGCCAGGGCAAAAAAGTTCTACGGTTTTTTTTTTTGTTTGTTTTGTTTTTTTAATCCTTACCCGAGGACATTTTTGCATTTATCTTCAGATAGAGCAGGAGGGAGAGAGGGAGGAAGAGAGAGAGAGAAACATTGATGTGAGAGAGACACATCGAGTGGTTGCCACCCACATGACCCCAACTCCAGCCAGGGACAAACTGCAACCTAGGTACGTGCCCTTAGCGGGAACTGAACCCGGGACTTGCTGGTCCACGGGCCGAGGCTCTAACCGCTAAGCCAAACCGGCCAGGGCTGACTTTGCTATATTTTTAATCAGATGGATTAAAACTCATTAAGAGCCCTGGCCGGTTTGGCTCAGCGGTTAGAGCGTCGGCCTGCGGTCCAGAGAGACCCGGGTTCGGTTCCCGCTAAGGGCATGTACTTCGGTTGCGGTTTGTCCCCGGCCCTGGTTGGTCGTGCGGGTGGCAGCCACTCGATGTGTCCCTTTCACGTCGATGTTTCTCCCTCTCTCTCTTCCTCTCTCTCCCTCCCACTCTATCTGAACAAAAAATGAAAAAATGTCCTTGAGTGAGGATAAAAAAAAAAAAAGCTCATTAAGAGGTTATTATTGATGGCTAATTACAAAAGGTGTTCGATCTCATTGTTTTTTACATAGTTCTCTTTTTTACCTTATTTTAATTGTATAGAAAATAATGTCAGTTTAGGAGGGAAAAGTAAAATTACCCAAATACAATATTCACTCTGGATGGAGGATTTCAAATGTTTTCACTTGTGATAGATAGCAAACTGAAGAAGAAAATAAGATTTCTGGTTGGATACCTTTTTAGGATAGGGCCATAAAATTTAGAATTTGTGAAGATAAAAGTTGTATTCACTCATTCTTGGTTATATCCCACACAAAAAATCCAGAACTACTGAAAATATTGATGTCTTTTGATAAAATATTAAAATATTTTTATTAAAAGTATTTAATACTTTGGTTAAAGTAGTTCTGGATATATTGTACTAGTGCTATGAAAACCAATTTGTGGACCACCTTAAGCACAGTGCTGAACTACCAATGGTTTTTCCGTTATATTTTGTCCAAAATTTTTCTAGACCACAGGCTCTGCCCTGCCCTTTCTGTATTTCCCTTCCTCTTTTGAGAGTCTACTATAATGTATGTCTGAGGGATTACAGAGTTGTAAGTACCGTAGGACCCTGCCCATAAGGAGTTTTTAGTCTGTGGTAGGAGAGATAAGACACACTATAATAACCTCAGTACACAATAAAAGTGGTCCATGGTGATAAGTGCCATAAATAAGAGTTTTATTTATTTTTATTTTTTTTTCATCCTCACCTGAGGATATTTTCCTATTTATCTTCAGATAGAGTGGGAACGAGGGAGAGAGAGAGAAACATCGATGTGAGAGGGACACATCAACTGCTTGCCTCCCGCAGGACCCAGACCAGGGCCAGGGCCGAACCGCAACCTAGGTACATGCCCTTGGCCGGAATCGAACCTACGAGTCCTTGGTCTGCAGGCCTACGCTCTAACCACTGACCCAAACTGGCCAGGGCTAAAAAAGAGTTTTAAAAAAGTGCAGATTTGAGTTTGGCAAAGGGCACATGTAAGAGTCATAGATGATAGGGCATTTCAGCTACACCTTGAGGAATAAGTAGAATTTAAGCTAAACATCCATTGTGGGGAAATTTTCAGAATTGTAGCTTGTTAGAATTTACTTGTGTTATGACTAGATATTGGTACTCCTGACCTTCATCTGGCTATAACAGATTGCCTCTCGCACATAAATGTTCCGCATGAGAAATTTGACTTGTAAATTAGCATCAGTCTACTGAAACAAATCCTCATGAGCTGAATCAATCAGCCTTAGAAAAAGTAGGGCCACTTTTCTAGCTAAATACTTATTTTGTTATAGCTCAGGGCTTGGTGTGATTTTGGTTCCTTTGAAAGGTGTTTGTTCTTGAGCCCTGGCCGGTTTGGCTCAGCGGTTAGAGCGTCGGCCTGTGGTCCAGAGAGACCCGGGTTTGGTTCCCGCTAAGGGCACGTACCTCGGTTGCGGTTTGTCCCCGGCCCCTGGTTGGGTCGTGCGGGAGGCAGCCACTCCATGTGTCCCTTTCACGTCGATGTTTCTCTCCTCCTCTCCCTCCCATTCTGTCTGAACAAAAAATGGAAAAATGTCCTCCGGTGAGGATAAAAAAAAAAAGAAAGGTGTTTGTTCTTGGAAAGCTAGTTGTCTAATTGTATTAGAGATGTTTTCCTCTAGGATTTTTGGCATTTTTGGTTTTCTACTAACATTTTCTATTTCTGTTTTTTATTTTATATGGCACTTTATTAGTAATTTGACTAATATGTAATCCAAATAATTTTTATGTGAGATATTTTAAGTGTGCCACTTGCTATGTTTAGAAAGTATTAATAACTTAAAAAAAAAAAACATTAGACTTAAGATTGGGAGAGAACCTGCATTTTGAACCTAGAATTGTTGGAAAAATGAAATGAATTTGCTATAGCTGCACGTGTTCTCTGTTTTAAAAGACTTCTGTGCTGGCAAGCTGGCCTAGACTGCTGCTCACAGGGATTATAGCTGATTGCAGATGGAGTGCCATGGAATGTTCCTGCCATAAGATCTCTTACGGAAAAGTAGAAGAGGGTGAAGGGTACTTTAGGGAATCTGCCAGATCTGAAAACTGAGTAGTAGCAGTTTTTTTTTTTTTTAATCCTCACCCAAGGATGTTTTTCCATTTATCTTCAGATAGAGTTGGGGGTGGGGAGAAACATTGTCGTGAGAGAGACCAGGGCCTGGGACGAACCACAACCGAGGTACGTGCCCTTGACTGGAAACAAACCCACGACTCATTGGTCCGTGGGCCAACGCTCTAACCGCTGAACCAAACCTGCCAGGGCATAATGTTTACTTTTTACATCACATGTACACATTGATTAAATGACAGTCACTGGAATGTTAGAAGGTAAATAGGAAGATAAAGGAACTTATACAGCAAAGGAAGAAGAGGTCAGTAAAATAGATTGGGATCAACTTGAGTACCAGTGGCACTTATCCTGTAGTGTTAGGACTTGGAGCTATAGCAGTGTGGGGTGTAAGGGGTTGGGGGGGTTGGGGGAGAGTTAAGTTGTCCCTGAAATGATACTACATTTACTCAATTAGAGTTGGTTGAAACCAACTTTATCCTTGAGAATTACTATTGGAATGGGTGTATAAAGGAAGGAGATTATCCCTTAGTGTCAATGTTGGGGAAACCTGTCATCCTTGAGGTCCCTTCTTTAGCACAGGCCTGTCACAGGGCTGGCCATTGACTTTGCTATAGACCTTTTTACATTCGGATCCTTCTTCTGCCCCCGTCTTTTTTTTTTAAATCCTCACTCGAGGATATTTTTTCATTTATCTTGAATTTACTTTACCTTTTTCTTGTCATTTACTACATATAATTTTTCTTCTGAATGTCTCTTTTTTTAAATATCTTGGAAATATTTACAAAACAATCATTTATTTAAATGCTTTCTTTTGAACTGTATTAGAGCAAAATGAGGCTTGGAGACTCAGGAGTGCCTGGCTTAAGTTCCTTTTTTTTGTAGCAAATAGTAGCATATTGCTATTCTTTCCACATACTGACAACTTCTCTAACTCTTGCTGAGGCATTATCCTCTGGTGTTTTCCCTAGTAGCAGTTATACTACATTGGTCTTCATCATAGTTTAATGCCTTTACTTAGGGGGAAAAAAACACACTAAAGGAAGACAATTTGTTAGTTCTTGTAATGCAGGTTCTACTTTCCTTATCCTCTGTTTCAGAACAATTTATTGAACATATTTATTCAGTATATCCATAAATAATATAAACCAATCAATTCTAAAATTAAAATTGTTTTTTCTTTATTGATTTTAGAGAGAGAGGAAGGGAGAGGGAGAGAGAGATAGAAATATCAGTGAGAGAGAACATGGATTGGCCACCTCCTGCATGACCCCCCACTGGGGGTGGGGCCCACCACCTGGGCATTTGCCCTGACCCGGAATCGAACCGGCGACCTCTTGTCACATGGGTCAGTGCTCAACTACTGAGCCACACTGGCTGGTCTCAGTTCTAAAATTTAAAGAACACGTAATGCTCTTTATTTTCCAAACAAAAGCAGTTGACAAATTGAAAATTCAGAAAGCAGAAAGCAAAATCACTCCTAATCTTACCACTCAGAGAGAGTTATTATTAACATTTTGTTGGATATTTCTCTCACTTTTCCTTGTACCTGCACATATTAAATCTGTTACATAATTGGGTCATTTTATATGTATAGATATTCTTATAACTTGCTTTTTTCCATTTTTAATTTTTTAATGTAATTAAATGTTTTCTACATAACTTGCAGTAACATATAAAATTCCCTAATATGGATATATCATAATTACTTAACTAATTTTGTTATTCTTTTTTCCTTCTGTTTTATGTAACATTGTGATAAACATTCTGAAAGAGAAATGTTGTGTACATTTGCTGATCATTTTCTGAGCAAAAAATTCTTAAAATAGGGATTACTTGGTCAAAGATACCAAATTTTAAAATAATTTTTATAGATATTTAAAGGGGAGTAATATATCTAATAGGTATGTTTTATAGAAAGTTTTTTTTTTTTTTTGGTGTAATTGCAGGTTTTAATATTCAGAACAGGCATCAGAAATCTATAGTGTTTCTAAATAGTGAATATTCAAAGGTCCATAGTGAAATATAATAGATGGACCATCTCAAGTAGTGCCTAAAGTGCAAAAAGGGGATTGCATGGAGTTAGATGCTAGAAAATGTGGGAATTACCTTAACTGATGTGTTTTTCCTGTGATATATTATAAAATTTAATAACATATGACAAGTCACCTGTCACATGATTTTTTATTTTTTTATCCTCACCCGAGGACATTTTTGCATTTATCTTCAGATAGAGCGGGAGGGGGAGAGAGGGGGGAAGAGAGAGAGAGAAACATCGATGTGAGAGAGACACATCGAGTGGTTGCCACCCACGCAACCCCATCCAGGGCCGGGGACAAACTGCAACCGAGGTATGTGCCCTCAGCGGGAACCCAACCTGGGACTCTCCGGTCCGCCAGCTGACGCTCTAACCTCTGAGCCAAACCGGCCAGGGCTCACATGCTTTTTTATAACGTGACAAAGCAGTATAAAGATGGATTGGCCCTGGCCCTGGCTGGTTTGGCTCAGTGGTAGAGCGTCGGCCTGCGGACCAATGAGTCCCTGGTTCGATTCCAGCCAAGGGCATGTACCTAGGTTGCAGATTGTCCCCGGCTGTGGTTGGGGTCGGGCAGGAGGCAACCAGTCAATATATCCCTGTCACATCCATGTTTCTCTCTGTCTCCCTTTCTCTCCCTCTCTCTTTACCTGAAGATAAACAGATAAATATCCTTGGATGAGGATAAAAAAACAAAGCAAAAAACAAAACAAAAAAAAGATGGGTTGGCCCTGGCTGGTTTGGCTTAGTAGTTAAAGTGTTGGCCCGTGATTCCTGTCAAGGGCATGTATCTTGGTTGTGGTTTGATCCCTGGCCCTGATTGGGGTCGTGTGGGAGGCAACCAATCGATGTGTCTCTTTCACATTGATGTCTCTCCCTCTCTCCCTCTCTCCCTCCCTCCCTCCTTCTCTATCAGAAGATAAATAGAAAAATATCCTCCGGTGAGGATTAAAAAAAAAAAAAGATGGATTGAATGGATTTTTATTTAAGAATTTGTGTAGCACTGGCCGGTGTGGCTCAGTTCGTTGGAATGTCGTCTTGTATACCAAAAGGTGGTGGGTTCAATTCCCGGTCAGGGCACATACCTGGATTTCAGGTTTCATCCCCGGTTAGGGCATGTGCTGGGGCAGCCGATCAATGTTTCTCTCTCACATCGATGTTTCCCTCTCTGGGTCTCTGTCTCTCTCTCCCTAAAATCAATTAAAAAAGAATTTTTGTAGATCATTCTTAAATTGATTATTTCATCACAGTTAATCCAAGGGCTGACTCTGGTTAAATCTACCTGCTTATTTTTACCTGAAGGACAAATTGAGGCTAACATTTTGTTTTTAAGAATAATATGTTAGCTCTGGCCGGTTTGGCTTAATGGTTAGAGCATCGACCTGTGGATCAAAGGATCTTGGGTTTGATTCCCAGTCAATTCCCGGTCAAGGGCACATACCTGGGTTGTAGGTTCGATCCCCAGCCCTGGTCAGGGTTGTGTGGGAGGCAATCAATTGATGTGTCTCTCTCACATTGAATTGATATTTCTCTCTCCCTTCCTTCCACTCTCTAAAAATCAATTGAAAAATATCCTTAGGTGAGGATTAACAAACAAACAAAAAAGAATAATGTATTATTCATTAGTGTCCTTTAGTATAGTAGTGGCCTTATCAAATGAGTGCTCTTTTTCAATAATAAATGCTTCCTGTCATCTTGTAGTTTTGTATTCATTATCTTAATGCATATAACATTTTTACCTCTGTATCTCAATTATAATAGCATGTTTAACTGTGTCTTTCTACTCATGTTTTCAGAACCTAGCCTAGTGCCTGTTGTTTAATAAGCATTCAGTGAATGAGTAGGTGAATCAATGACTGTAAAGTAAGATCTACACGTGTATACAGAAAAAAAAAACTTTCTCCCTTCACCTGAACTCACCAGCCAGGGCCATAGATTTAATTTTTGGTAGTATATCAAAAATTGTGCTTATTTTATGAAAACATTTGTATTGTTTATGGTTGAATGATGTATATATAGAGTTGGTAGAAATACGAAAGCATCTATAGGACATTTGATTTTTGTTATTCAGCAAGCATAGGCTGGGAGGCCACTAAACTCTCAGAGAGCTTTTAGTCTTGTCTTAGAGATAAATAACAAAAGCAGAGTAATGACTGTTAATGAAAGCATTGAGGAGAGACATCTAAATAATTGAGGGGTAGGGCCAGGAAAGGTAGGAATGTCTGTGAAGTCCTTTTAGTTTTGGCAGACCAGAAAACTCTACGGTCAGAATTAGCAGAAGCTACCTAAATGAAGAAATGATTTAACTTCATTTACTGTTTCCCTGTGACTTTGTTCTGGTCTGAAACCCAAGAGTTTCTTTCGTAACTGAATAAACTTGAGTAGGCAAAATGGATGAAGGGAAAAACAAGCAGCTTTTACTTTTTAAATTGCCTTTTAGTGGGCATGGGTTGGAGAAGTGTGATTAGTAATCAACGATAACAGTAATAACACTTGAACTGTCTCAGGCACAATTAGGCACTTACAGATTTTAAACTCATTTTATTCTCACAGTAGTCCTGTGGCAGATACTTACTTTTATTTTCCCCATTCATAGGTGAGGGCTAACTTGCCTGGGGTACCACATCTAGGAGTTGGGAGCACGAGAAATTGAACTCGTGCTGTCTGGCTCCAGAGCCCTCACTCTCAACCTTTGTGCTATACATAGTGTCTCTCAAAATATTTATTGTTTTGCTATACTGTATAGTAATACTGAATGCCTGTGTCTAATCTGAATTTAACTGTTAGATTAAAATTTATTTTAATGTTTCTTTTTTTTTTTAATCCTCACCTGAGGATAGTCTACCATTTATCTTCAGATAGAGTGGGAGGGAGGGAGGGAGGAGGAGGAGAGAGAGAGAGAGAGAGAGAGAAACATCTATTCGAGAGAGACACATCAATTGGTTGCCTCCCACACAACCAGGGCTGGGGACCAAACCGTTCCCTTGACCGGAATCGAACCCACGACTCTTTGGTCCACGGGCCAACGCTCTAACTGCTGAGAGATACTGGCCAGGATTTAATGTTCTTTCTTGATGCAGGGAAATTATGAATGAAAAGGATATTAATGTTAGTTCAGACAGCTTTGTTCCACTTAGATTGAATGAGAGCTAGGCCTTCCAAATGATCTCCCTTAAAAATCATTCAAAATTTGTTTAGGTACTGGCCGGGTAGCTCAGTTGGTTAGAGCGTCAGCCCGATACACCAAGGTTTTAGGTTCGATCCCAGGTCAGGGCACATACAAGAATCAACCAGTGAATGCATAAATAAGTAGAACAACAAATCAATGTTTCTCTCTCTCTAAAATCAGTAAATTAAATTTGGTTAGGAAGAGCAGAATTTATTGTTAACTGAGAGTTTAATATTTATTATAGGTAGCATATTTACTTTATACCCAGTTAATGACATTGTGACACTACAGAGTTGGTAGTTTTTCTTCCTATTGTATATTTATTTTTAATACAATGGGATTTAGTATGTAGTGAACACATATAGTACATTTATCCTGTTTATACGATTTGGAATCTAAGTTTGTTACTTTAAATAATTAAGAAATGTTATGATTGTAGGTCTTTTGCTCAAATCTACCTTATGGCAATATGCTTTACCACTTCAGTGTATTTCTAGAGCTCAACAGGTGTGACTTAGTGATTGAGTGTTACCCTGTGCACCAAGAGGTCACTGGTTTGATTCTTGGTCAGGGCACATACTCTGGTTTCTGGCTTGATCCCCAGTAGAGGGCACACAGGAAGTAACTGATGTTTCTCTCTCATTGATATTTCTATCTCTCTTGCTCTCCCTTTCCCTTTCTCTTAAAAATCAATAAAAAATATATTTCTGGAAACACATTATTCTGAGTAGGGAGGGGGCTATTTATGGGTTTTGGTTTTATAGTTTGGAATATAAATGGTGTATAAAATACTTTTATCGTGTGCTATTTTTCTTAATTTGGGGCATAGGAAGCTTTTGGAAGATAAAGTTTGTGCTGAAGATGTCACTGACTGGGATTTTTCACAAACCCCAAACATGGCTGTGATAAAAAAGTTAATATAAAGTTACAGTGTTGCCACACTGATAGGTTAATTTATAGTTGCAGACAAATTCTTTAGTAGTTTGCCAACAACAGTATAATTGCTATGTAGAGACTTTCAGATACTAGATAAACAAAATTAGAGAATAAAAGGCTTTTAAGTACAAATTTTGTTTTGACTGTCTTTTTTTCTAGTGCTTAGTAATTAAAGCATTTTTTCTGCATCTTTTTCCTGAAGTAACAAAGTTGGAAAAAAGATGAAAAAAAAAAAGGGTAAAAATGAAGGGACTTAGTGAATTTTGTAAGGCTAATCTTTACTTGAAGGGACTCCAAAAAAGAGAAGATGATTTTGTGGTTCATCAGTAAACTAAAACCTATGGAACATTTATGATAGTCGTTTTAAAGGTATTTCCATTTATCTTGGATAAGCGTCTTCAAGTAAGCCTTTACATGGAAAATGCAGTTCAGTTCTTCACTCTTCACCTCTCCTAAGGTAATGACAACTACAACATGAGGAATAAAACATTTGAAGATAAAAGGGGAAAGATGTGAAAGATGTAGGGAGAAGATAAATGTGGGATCATCTTCCCTTTGGACTTGGGAAAAATACAGTAAAATCTTCAATTTTGAGGCTGCCTTTCTGATTTATGAAGGGGAACCTAAGAAACTAGTCTTGAAATTAGACAAGATCTAAATAATGATAGGGAGCCAAGGCCCAGAAGTGAGGGTAAGCAATGCGAGTTATTGGGGAAGTCAGGATGTGGCCTGAACAAAGACTCCTTCCTCTCAGGAATCCAGAAGATGGTTATGATAATAAGCATTGTAATAGTAGTAGCTAATATAGCTTGATTTCCTCCTTGAAACATTTCCATCTTTTGGCTCTCAGGACCTCATGCCCTCCTGATTGCCTTCCTTACTCACAGGCCATTCTCTGTTCTTCCTCACCTCCCTGTTAAAAGTGAACCAGGACTTGGTCTCTTCTCTTTGAGCTCTTCTCTGTCTGTACAGAAGACAGACTTCCTAAGTGATTTCATACAGGCTCAAGGCTTTAAATGTCATTGAGGTGATGGTGACTCCCAAATTCATTTCTCCAGCCTGGATCTCTTGTAGAACTCTAGACTTGTCTGCTCAGCTGCTAACTTAGTTCTACTGAAAGCCTAAAAAGTATCTCAACAGAACTATTTTTTTCTTCCCTGCCCACCTAAAGTGGTTCTTCCTTCATTCTTACTCATTCTTTTAGTTTATGAGATAGAAAATATTGGGGTCCCTCTTGCCTCCTCTCTTTTTCTTACAGGCCACCCATAATTCATCAGTAAGTCCTGTCATCTCTGCCTTCACAAACTATCTTGAATCCAGTTACTTTTTACTATGTCTGCTCTAGTCTAAGTTAATACTGCAGTAGCCTCCCCAGTCTCCCTCTCTCTCTCTCTCTCTCTCTCTCTCTCTCTCTCTCTCAACTCTCTCTCTCTCTCCCTCTCTCCCCGCTCTTGTTCCTATGCAGTAGCCAGAGTCATAGTTTGGAAATGTAAATTAGATTATGTCACCCTTTCTGCTTAAAATCCTTCCTTGGCTTTCTGTCACTTTTAGAATAAAATTAAAAATCCTCACTTTGGTCACAGGGAACCATAGAATTTGGCCGCTGGCTAGCTATCTGATTTCACATCTCATCATTATTTACCCCTTTGGTTACACTGGTGGTCTTTCTTGCCTGTTCCTTAAATGTCATTCAGATCCCTGCTTAATTAAATATTCCCTTCTCAGAGGGGCAGCCTGCCCACTCATCTAAAATAACCACCCCTACTTTCACCTTTTATCTCCTAACTCTTTATTTTTCTTCTCCAGGTTATACTATCTGTCTTAGTTAATTATCTGACTTCCTTGTTAAAATGTAAGGTCCTTCAAGTCAGGGCCTGGTTTTCACTAGGTACCTTCAGGCCTGGGACATAGTAGAAACTCAAATATTGGTTAAATGAAAGAATATTTTGAACATTTACTTTGTGCTAGGCCCTGAGCTAAAACTCAAGATATGGATTAATCATTAATTCTCACAACTTGATTTGGAGTCTATAGAGTTAGTCACTTATTATTGTACTCATTTTTCAGGTAAGAAAATTGAGTCTTACAGAATTTATGTGCCCAAGTTATAGATGTATCCTACAATAATTTTGGATACTTAGGATGGGTTTAGATTAAAGCCTCTACAGTATTCTATTTCCTTTATTACTAGAATCTTTGAAAATGTCTTCTAGAAATATTTTCTAGGTCAACTCAAATTTTGATGATTGACTATTGGGTCAAATTGTAAGACAAAATTCAGTTTTGGATCAGGAGACACAATACTTTTTTTTTTTTAAAATTTATCTCTATTGTTGAAAGTATTAGATATCCCTCCTTTTTTTCCTCATTGACACCCCCTTCACCCCCCACCCCCGCCTTTCACCACACTGTTGTCTGTGTCTACTGGCTGTGCATATGTGCATATAAATTTTTTGGTTTATCTCTTCCTGCCCTCCCACCCCCCTTCCCTCAGAGGTTTGTCAGTATCTTCCCTACTTCCATGAGGAGAGACAGTACTTTTGAGATAGGAATGAACCTTTCTCTCTCCCCATTCCCACAAATGCCACATATTGTCATTCATGGATTTCAGATGCAGCATGCAGCTCTCATGTCGTTGTGCAAATGGCAAGAGTTCCCAAACATTCTGCAGCTGCGGTGTGTTCTGTGTGATTGGTCTCCACACTTCCATTGAGGCCTAACTTAAATCCAGTCTCTATTGTGGCCTATAATGGAATTAAGTCACTCCAGTGACTTCTCATTGCTCAGGGGTTCACCAACTCCTTCAAATCTATTTGTTATTTGACCCTGAGATATTGGTGCTTTTTGACCCTTTGCTGCTCACTGCACTATACCTGCCAAACCAGTACCTGGGATCACATGCTTCTTTTTGCACCAGGACTTCCTCATGCAGTTCCCTGGCTTGGGATGTATATTGCCCAGTGGTTCAGGACCCTGGCTTCAGATGGTCCAGATTTCAATCCAGGATCTGGCCTTGGGCAAATGCCTTTATTTCTGTCTCAGGTGCTCCGAATGTAAAATGGAAATGACAATTGTACCTACTTTCGTACAATTATTGTGAGGATTAAATGAGTGAATACATGTAATTCTAGCATAGTAGTTGGAAGATAGTAAGCATTCATTAAGTGTTAGAAGTTATTATTATCACTTCACTTTCCCTAGCTATCTCCTTCTTATCCTTCAGTCCAGCCTTCTCTGTTTTATCAAATCAAAAAAAGTACCTCTTTTTTTTTTTTTAATCCTCACTTGAGGATATTTTTCCATTTATTTTCATTTTTTTTTTTTTTTATCCTCACCTGAGGACATTTTTTCATTTTTTGTTCAGATAGAGTGGGAGGGAGAGAGAGGAAGAGAGAGAGAGAGAGAGAGAGAAACATCAACGTGAAAGGGACACATCGAGTGGCTGCCACCCGCACGACCAACCAGGGCTGGGGACAAACTGCAACCGAGGTACATGCCCCTAGCGGGAACCGAACCCGGGTCTCTCTGTACCGCAGGCCGACGCTCTAACCACTGAGCCAAACCGGCCAGGGCTCCATTTATTTTCAGATAGAGTGGGAGGGAGGAGTAGAGAGAAAGAGAGAAACACCGATGTGAGAGAGACACACCGATTGGTTGCTTCCTGCACGACCCTGACCAGGGCCAGGGACAAACTACAACTGAGGTACATGCCCTTGACTGGAATCAAACCTGCGACTCTTTGGTCCGTGGGCTGAAGCTCTAACTGCTGAGCCAAACCATCCAGGGCAAAAAAATTACCTCTTTTATATGTTTCCTTTAGTACGTTCCTGTTTATATGTTCTAAAGAACTCTGTGTTTATCTAGCATGGTTGCGTGTCATAATTTGAAAATGTATTTATTTTGTGTGATTGTAGATCTGTCTTCTCTAAGGATGGAAATAACATTTTTGCTTGCTATTATATCCCCAGCACAGTGCCTGGTACATAGTTTGTACTTAATAAATGCGCTCAGTAAATGTGTCTAGTGAATGAAAGTGCTGTTTAACTTTTCCTTTCTTAGAATAGGATCTTGAGGTCTTTTACAACCCTTCCTTTAGAAAGATTATTAGCATGGAAGCCAATTTCAGACTTGGGATACTTGGAGAGCTGAGCACACCAAGTAAAAGCACAGAGGGCAAAGGGTCAGGGACTATCAGAAGACAAGGCAGAAGATCAGAAAAATGGACTTGTCCAGGTGTATGCCATTGTAACATAGGGTTTTTGTTGAAGGCCTTTGAGTGATGCACATCCTAGTTATAATAATGACATTCAGCAGTGATTCAGCTAGTGCTGATTGAGTCCCTGCTCTGTGCTAGGCGCTGGGCCAGGTGCTGAGTGCCTCACCCTTCTAAACTAATGGATGTTTCAGGGGAACTACTTGGGAAGGTGAATGCTAAGAATATTAATACTTATTTATGTCTTTTGTTGCTTACCATATGGCAGTGCTTCTTGGATGTGTGTATTACGTGTGAGATCAAGAATCTGTTTCACCCCTACAAAAGAATCCGTATGTAAGGCAAGCTCATCACATCTAGAACACTGGAAAGAATTTTGCAGCAATACATTTTAATAGTGAGATACCTCTGTGTGCCATGAGATTTCATATTTCCTGCAAAATGTAAACTGTAAGAGACAATTCTAAAGATCTGGGGAAGATCTTTATTTATTCCACTCTCCTGCCTCCATCGTATTTTCCTTTATTCTTGCTCTTCCTGGTGACTTCTATCAGCACATCTTCCTTTGCCTGTGCTATTTCAAACCTGGTCATCTTTCTTCCTTCCCTGTTTACCCATTACTGCTGTTTCCTAGAAGTTGTATTTCTAGCCCGGCTGGTGTGGCTCAGTGGATTGAGCGCTGTCCCATGGACTGAGAGGTCCCAGTTCCATTCCCAGTCAGGGCACATGCCCGGGTTACGGGCTTAATCCCTAGTAGGGGGCGTGCAGGAGACAGCTGATTGATGTTACTCTTACATCGATGTTTGTATCTCTCTCTCCCTTTCTGTCTCTCTAAAAAATCAATAAAAACATATATTTTTTAAAGAAAGTTGTATTTCTGTTCTCTTGATTGGAATGTAGATTCCTCCTCTCCCAGAGTTTAATGTTTCTTGCCAGAAGCTGAATAAGGTGGCTGTTCAGGGAGAAGAGACTCAGGAAGCGAGTGGTGAGAAAGCTACATTGTGGTTCACAAGTAAGCATCACCTACTGATGAAGTCAACACTGTGAGTGATACAGAAAGAGGAGTCATGGTTTCCAGCCACAATGAAGTGATACTCTCTAAGGAAAGATAAAACTAACATATTCATTGGTCCGTTATCTACCATGTGTCTGGCACTGTCCTGGGAGCTGGGGATATAGCAATGAATGAAACAGAAGTTCTGGTCTCATGGAACCTACATTCCAGTGACTCATATAATAAATCAGGTAGTCATGAGTAGGATGAAGAAAATAAAGCAGGATAAGAGGATGGAAAGTGAAGTGGGTGCTAATTTAAATAGGATGGTCAGAAAGGACCATGTGATAGGTGATGTTTGAATACAGACCTATATGAAGTTAGGGAGTGGGCTATTCAGATATCTGGGAGAATAGCATTCCTGGTAGAGCAGTAAATACAGAGTCCCTGAGATGAGAGTGGGTGTTTGGTATAAAGGCCAGTGGGACTGGAGTGAGGGGTGAATTTTTGGAGAGGAGGTCAGAGAAGGAGTGGGAGATGGGGCAATTATAAAGCTTCCTGGGGTTTTGTTTGGTGTATGATGGGAAGCCATCGGAAGGTTTTCACTAGAGGCATGATGTAGATGTCTGAGAAAGCTCACTACCTGCAATGTGCTGATTAGACTCTTCCAGGGCTTGGGGGAGCTGGAGCAGGGAACCCAGTCAGGAGGTATTGCAGTCATCCGGGTGAGAGAGATGGTGGCTTAGACCAGGGTGGTAATGATGGTCATAGTAAGAAGCCATGGGATTCTGGATACATATGAAATGGGAGCTGACAAGATAGATCAGATGTGGGGGGTGAGAGAGAAAAGTCAAAGATGATTCCAAGATCATCTGTGAAAAGTTGCTTGTGGAGGTGAATTAAGGTCTGGATTATAAGGTGCGTCCAGAGAAATCTTGATTGGAGAAGAAGCCTGAGGTGCAGAGGAGTTTTTAAACTTTAAAAGGGACCTTGAAAAGTGGCATGAAAAGGTAATTTTATAGGAAATAAAGCAATATGAAGTATATAGTTAAAAAGAGAGTTATGTTCTAACTCAGTCCTCAAAAAGTTTATTCCTTGCAGGGAAAGTGATCATTTTGATGCTAGTGTGGCATGTGGGGAAGCCAAGGGAGGCTTCAACCTTCCAGGTTCTTATCACAGAGCAAGAAAGGATTCAAGCCCTGGTCGGTTTGGCTCAGCGGTTAGAGTGTCGGCCTGAGGACCAGAGAGACCCAGGTTCGGTTCCCGCTAAGGGCACGCACCTCCGTTGCAGTTTGTCCCCAGCCCTGGTTGGGGTCATGTGGGTGGCAACCAGTTGATGTGTCTCTCTCACATGGATGTTTCTCTTTCTCTCTCTCTGTCCTTTCCACTCTCTCTAAAAATCAATGGGAAAATATCCTCAGGTGAGAATTAACAAACAAACAAAAAAACCTAAAACAAGATAAAATAGCTTTTTCACCTCCCTTTTCCCGGAGCACTGCTCGCTCCAAGCTCCAGGGTCATGCTAAGCCAGCGCCTCCGTCATCTCCTTTCAGCCACCACCATCATGATCATCTACTGGGACCTCATCAGCCATGATATGTTCTCTGACATCTACAAGATCTGGGAGATCACAGGCAGGCTGTGCCTGGAGGTGGAGGGGAAGATGGTCAGTAGGACAGAGGGTAACATTGATGACTGCTGAGGGCAAAGTTATTGAAAGCACAGTAGTCACTGCTGTTGATACTGTCATGAAGCATTATTTGCAGGAAAACCAGCTTCACAAAAGAAGTCTATAAGAAGTACATCAAAGATTACATGAAATCAAAGGGAAACTTGAAGAGACCAGAAAGAGTAAAGCCTTTTATGAAAGAGTAAAACCTTTTATGATGGGCTGCAGAACAAATTAAGCACATCCTTGCTAATTTCAAAAACTAACAGTTCTTTATTGGTGAAAACATGAATCCAGATGGCACGGATACTCTGCTAGACTACTGTGTGGATGGTGTGACCCATATATGACTTTCTTTAAGGATAGCTTAGAAATGGAAAAATGTTAACAACTTTGGCAATTTGGATCTATCACCTGTCATAATAAATGACTGCTGCTTTTCTTTTCTTTCTTTAAAAAAAAAAAAAAATGGAATGCTTGCCCTGGCTGGTTTGGCTCAGCTGTTAGAGCGGGAGGCAACCAGTGGATGTGTCTCTTTCGCATCCATGTTTCTCTCTCTCTCTCTCTCTCCCCCCCCCCCTTTCCTCCCCCTCTGTCTGAAAATAAATGGAAAAATATCCTCAGGTGAGGATTTAAAAAAATAAACGGAATGCTTCATGAATTTGCGTGTCATCCTTATGCAGGGGCCTTGCTAATCTCTGTCATTCCAATGTTAGTATATGTGCTGCCGAAATGAGCACCTGGCTGCTGCTTTTCATCTGCACTGGAGGACTAGGACAATGGGACTGATGTTATCTTGAGCTCTTTATTTTGACTTTGATATATTTGGAACAGAGGCATTGTTTTTAAGAAAAACATATCATGTAGGCTGTCTAAAAATAAATTGCATTTAAACACATTTAGAAAAAAAAAACAAGGTAAAATACCTATTCTTGAAAATTAACGTTTGAGTAGTGCTTGACATATTTAATCCTGTAAACTACATATTATCTCAGTTTTTCAGAGGACACAAAAGTGAAACAATACTCAAGATCACCAAAAGAGTCTAAATATATTTTTAATTGTTTTTTGTATGTTTAGAATGTTAAAAGATACCAATATGTAGGTACTGATGCTGGTCTTTTGAGTCCAAATCCTATACCCTTTCTATTAAACGTACTGTCTCCTCCCTCCCCTTTTAATTAATGGTTGGAAACATCCTATTTCTTAGTTGGGTTAAAGGAAGTGGGTTAGATCTCACACTTTACTAATCCAGAGAGAAAAATCCTTTGGCATGTTTGAAAACATTAATTTATTGTCCATGGAAGTAATAGTGGGCTTCTGGTGAGTTCAAGTGCTGTCATTAATATTTTTATAAGTTTTTTTTTTCATTTGCAGAGTTCTGGGGTTTTTAAATCTTTTATTAGGAAATATGTATTAAAAACAATACAACGTGCCCTGGCCGGTTTGGCTTAGCGGTTGGAGCTTCGGCCTGCGGACCAGAGAGTCCCGGGTTCAGTTGCCGCTGGAGGCATGTACCTCGGTTGCAGTTTGTCCCCAGCCGCAGTTGGGGTTGTGTGGGTGGCGTCCACTCGATGTGTCTCTCTCACATCGATGTTTCTCTCTCTCTCTTCCCCCCTCTCTCCCTCCCACTCTATCTGAAGATAGATGCAAAAATATCCTCAGGTGAGGATTAAAAAAATAATAAAAAAAATTAAAAACAAAACAAAACAATACAATGTGTATATATAATTATAAAGAACACTATAAAACAACTTTATAACTACAACCCAACCTAACATATAGAAATTACCGATGCCTTTGGAGGCTTTCTGCTTACACTTTCCCCTTAAACACGTAATAACAATATTGAATTTTGCATAGTTATAAGGTGTCTTAAAGAATATTTTTCATTTAGGAATTTACAATTTTTAAATATTGTGAGTAAATTTAATCTTGTTTGACATAACTATTATGTAAATAACTCTTTAAAATTATATTTTGATTTACTTATTTATGTTTTTAAAAAGGGTTTTGTTGCCCGGCCGGTGTGGCTCAGTGGTTGAGCATCGACCCATGCACCAAGAGGTTGCCAGTTCGATTCCCAGTCAGGGCACATGCCCAGGTTGTGGGCCCAATCCCCAGTGGGGGGCATGCAGGAGGCGGCCAATCGATGTTCTCTTTCATTGATCTTTCTCTCTTTCCCTCTCCCTTCCCCTCTCTCTAAAAATCAATATAGAAAAAAATTTTTTTAAAAGGGTTTTGTTTGAAAGGCAGATTGGTTTCAAAGCTGGAAGCTAGGAAACTTTATTAGTTTCAGAAGTTTCAAAGATCTGGGATAAGGGAATATTGAGGAAGGGGAAAAAGATTTTATGTGAATCAAGGAAATTACTGATGTAGTTTTTCTTTTTCTTTACTAGGGAAAAGGAAACAGAGGGCTAGGATATGAAAATTAGATCTTTCTTAAGTTGTTCTTGGCAGAATTGGTACTACCAATGAGTAGCTAAAAGACTGAATGAAACATGGCTTAAAAGATTTATGACAGCAAATTTTCTAGAAGTTAGAAGCGTTTGTTTTAACCATGTTTTTGAGTGGTGAAGACTATGTCAGCAGTCATATGCTACCTCTCATCTCGTAATCGTCCTTATTGCTGAGCCACTGAAACCTGGAATCTGATTCATTCTGTATGACACTAACTTCCTTTTTCTTTTCTTTTTTGTTTTTTAAGTCTTCACCCGAGGATATTTTCCCATTTATCTTCAGATAGAGAGAGAGGGAGGGAGGGAGGGAGAGAGAAAAGCTATGTGAGAGAGATACATCGACTGGTTGCCTCCCGCACAACCCCAACTAGGGCCAGGACCCAACAACAACTGAGCTATGTGCCCTTGACCGGAATCAAACCCTCGACTCTTTGGTCCGAGGGCCGATCCTCTAACTGCTGATCCAAACCGGCCAGGGCACTAACTTCCTTTTTCTTGGTAGAGTTTGTATGTGGTCTCTCATGTTTTAGGAACTATAATCCTCAAGTTCCTAGTTTTAAATGGGTAAGAAGAGTTTTAAACAATGCCTGTGGTATTATTTTAGGGGGTAGTTATATATATGTGCATACACATACCTGTATGTGTGCATATTCATAAAGATGCCTTACTGGCAATGGCTGCATGTAGAAAA
The DNA here is from genome assembly GCA_030848825.1 of Tadarida brasiliensis. Classification (NCBI taxonomy): domain Eukaryota; kingdom Metazoa; phylum Chordata; class Mammalia; order Chiroptera; family Molossidae; genus Tadarida; species Tadarida brasiliensis. The sequence goes on from CM061264.1 coordinate 6,826,452, forward strand.
TAAGCATTTCAATCATGGGTGTCCTTCTATCAAATGGTGATAATTAACATCTGCCTTATTGAGTGGTTGAGGGAGATTAAATAGGTTAGTACACAGAAAGTACTTAGAGCTTGTAGTAAGTGCTCCATGAATGTTGGCTGTTATTTAAATATTATATGTATTCCCTTTTGCTTAGAAACATTGTTCTTTGCTTAGGTTACCATTTGTGTGTGGGGAGATGTTCTTTGTAGAACCATGTCTCCTTGTCACATGATTATGTGTAGTATGAGCCTTATTAATACTCTCTCAGCATTTGAGGTTGGAACGTAAGTGTGTGGCATACCCAGCGGAATTCAGCAAGAGAGAGAACTAAGCACCGTAGCAACTGTTGCTATTTGTGTCCTGAGCAGCAGCTGCTCTGGACAGATTTATGTTTTAATCCTGATCTCACTGATACCCTGGGATGTGGCCCAGCCTTAGAGAAGTGGATTGGTCTAGATGTCTGGTCTTTGAGGAGATTTCATGACCACATGTTATAAGGATTCTATTCCATGTGAAATATGAAGAGCCAAAGCTTTATGTGTATGAGAAAAGGGGAAGAGGCCATGCCTCAGCATTGTCAGTCCCTGAAGTGTACTGTGACTGGATTAATCACATGAGAAATCACTGTTAATATGGGTAGTGAGACCATGCTTTTCAGTCAAAAAGTAATTTTGCTGTTTATAACATTCTACAGAAGATTTAGTGGTCTGTGATTCCACTGTATACACTCATACACAAATGTACACACATATATGATAACTTAGGGATTAGTTATCAGCTATGGATTTCAGAAATAAGACTGTTTTTCCAATGAATGTTTCATTACCAGAAGCTTTTTTGAAGTAGATAAGAACTTTAAAAAAGAGTTTGTTTCAAATAGTGGTTAGATTAATTCAGCAATTTTCTAACTTATTTCTGATGTGTTGAAATATTTGAAACCTTATGAAACACCTTGAAATAATAATGTGGCCTATTTCCAGATTTTGGCTGTTATCTTACCTTGGGTTCAGTCATAAAATATTTAATGAGCACCTACTGTCTACCAGGCTTTGTTCTGAATCCTGGTGACACTTAATGAATGTTATTGGTCTGATTCTTTTCAAATTATGTATGTAGATCACCTATTAAAAATGTGATTATTTTCATTTTTGATTGCCCTATTTAGATTCAGTGGTATGAATTTACTGATTTGGAGGTTTTGAATTTACCATACAACATCATGTTGAACTAAAGAACATGTAACTGACTGACTTATAAAATCAAAACATTTTCTTCCTCTAGGTATTGTTAACCCAAAGAACCCAAAGGAAGCTCCAAAGTCCTTCAGCTTCGACTACTCCTACTGGTCTCACACCTCGGTGAGTGTACTCATGGTGCCTCAGAGAACTGTGCGGGCTTTGAAGGGGTTTTTAACATGTTTTGAAAGAGCCTGCAGGTCCAACAAGCAAACGGGTTATCACCATCTAGGAAAATGGAGACTGAGGCCCTTGTTCAATACAGAACCCTCAGTCTTACTGGCTTCTAGGGCTTGTTCCTAAACTAGAGTTTGCTTTTGCATCTCCTTGTTAGGCATTCTTTTGCCCCCCCCCCCCTTTATGTTGGAATAGGAGATGTTTTAAACTATTTACAAAGCCTAATTGGCAAGGGAAGGGCCTAGGCAAGGGGTTGGAACATTCTTCACTGAAAGCTGTGTTTATTGAGACATAGCTGTACTACCTGTAGCAGTTCAAAAAGTATTTTTATATGTGGACTTGACCTTTGATCTTTTAGTCTCATTTCCTCTTAAGAAAATTTTCTTGCAGCTCCCTATGAATGGAAGAGTGATATTTGTAAAGTTATGGACAATGAAATGTAATCATGCTAGATAATTTCATGTAGATATTTTTATGTGTGGCTGACCTGGATAATGGGTAGCTCTAATAGTGTGTCTGCATGTGTGTGTGTGTGAAATGAGAAAAATAAACAATGTGTAGGGGGAACTTTAAAAATGTATAATATATTTTAGGTGACTATTCTGTATTATAGCAGTAATCAAATAAGCATAGGAAACAATATGAATAAAATGGCATTTATTTCACCTTTTAATCTTTACAGCCTGAAGATCCCTGTTTTGCATCTCAAAACCGTGTGTACAATGACATTGGAAAGGAAATGCTCTTACATGCCTTTGAGGGGTATAATGTCTGTATTTTTGCCTATGGGCAGACTGGTGCTGGGAAATCTTACACAATGATGGGTAAACAAGAAGAAAGCCAGGCTGGCATCATTCCACAGGTAAGAAACAAACAAACAAAAAACAATGAAAAACCTCTGTTCCTCATTACTTTTAGCCTTCAATGGCTTTAACAATTATTTTTACTTAGCAAACGTTTATTCAGGGACTGTCATACCAGGCACAAAGATAAATTACCTGTCTCTTTCCCTCAGAGGAGCTAACAGTCTAGAGGAAGAGGTTGATATGTATACATGTCTACTTTAAAGGTGGGAAAGTTGATGTTTTGTAAAGGTTTTGCTGCGTATCCAATTTTTACATTATCTTTTGAACAGTGTTACCAGCTTCTTCAAAAAGAGATAGTGTATAACAGTCTCTGTTCTGAATCCTGGGGGCACCTAATGAATGTTGTTGGTCTGATTTTTTTTTTTTTTTTTTAAGTTCCATATATAGATCACTTCTGAAGAATCTGACTTTTGTTGCTGTTAATCCTCACCTGAGGATGTTTTTCTATTTATTTTGAGAGAGAGAGAGAAAGAGAAACAGTAATGTGAGAGAGACACATCAATTGGTTGCCTCCTGCATGTGCCCTGATGGAGGCCAGGGATCGAACCTGCACCCCAGGTATGTGCCCTTGACTGGGAATCAAACCTGAGACCCTTTGGTGTGCAGGCTGATGCTCTTACCACTGAGCCATGCTAGCCAAGGCAAGAATGTGACTATTGCCTGGCCAGTGTGGTTCATTGGATAGAGCATCGTTCCATGCACCGAGAGGTCGCCAGTTCGATTCCCGGTCAGGGCACTTGCCCACGTTGTAGGCCTGATCCCCAATGGGGGACATGCAGGAGGCAGCCAGTCGATGTTTCTATCTCTCTCTCCCTCTCCCTCTAAAATCAATAAAGAAAAAAAAAATAATACAAGAAAAAACTGTTTTGCATACTTACAACTATAAACTACTTTTGCCCCATCCTGTATATTTGGGGATTGTCCTTCTCTGTATATAGTAATAGCAATAGTTACAATGCTATTTAGAGAAAACATTTTGAAGCACCCCTATGTGCCAAGCACAGGTCAAGTGGTTTACAAATACTAACTCATCTAATTCTGCCCATGTGACCCTAAGCGGTAGGTGCTATTGTTACCCTCATTTTACAGATGAGGAAATGGAGGCACAGAGAGCAGTGTCACTTGCCTAAGGAAGTGGCAGAGCCAGAGTCCAAATGCAGGAAAGGCAATTCTGGAGTCTACTTTTACTGTTATGTAATACTTCTTGGGCAATAAAATAATTGTAGATTATGCCAAGTTATACTAAATAGTTATATTTGTTTTATCCCATTACCACACTTAGTTTCTCCTTGTTTTTCCTTTAATTTGTTTGTTACTGGAATTCTTGTATAATTACATGTATTTTCTGGTAGAATTTTGGAGTATTTTATTTTAATACAAAGGCATGGGTTTTTAAAAAAGTGATTATTGTTTAGGAACTGCCATTTGTAATAAATTTTAAATTCTATTTAGACTTCTAGAAAATTATGAATAGTTTGTTTTCCAAATGTGTACTGATTGCCTTAATACTAAATGTATAGCAAATTAAAATTCAGTAGATTTTTATTAATTCTTTTAAAAATATCATATTTTAAATAAATTTAAGGGGTTGGGAGAATGAAATTTTATAATTTTCCTCATCTAGAAAAGTTAATGTTTTCTGTTAGAAATGTCACTGTATAGTGGAGTAGCTACTCATAAAAGGTTTGGAATCTTAAGACAGAGGTAAAGGGGAAAGTTTTATACAGTCAAAATGATTATTGAAAATACCTTCACTTACCCCCTCTAAATAGTATGTATTCTTTCTATATGTGTATGTATGTATGTGTAAATTTATAATGTATATAGTAACTAATAATTTATAATAAAATTTATATATCATAGTAAGTAATGTGTGAGCAAAATATAGTTGAATAGTAGTTTTTTTGCTATAATACTGAGTGTAGAGTTGCAGTTACTGTAATATAATATGAAGAGTTGAATTCACATAAATTAAATGTCATTGACATAACACTGTAAGAGACATGATTCCTGAATCCTTCCTCTAAATGTGTCTTTACAAAAAAGATTTTTTTTTCTTTATTGATTTTAGAGAGAGAGGAAGGGAGGGTGAGGGAGAGAGAGTTAGAAACATCAATGAGAGAGAACATTGATTGGCCGCCTCCTGCATGCCCCCCACTGGGGGATTTGGCCTACAACCTGGGCATGTGCCCTGACCGGGAATTGAACAGGTGACCTCTTGGTGCATGGGTCGATGCTCAGCCACTGAGCCATACCAGCCGGACCAAATGTATCTTTCTTTCTAAGGAAACATTGTTGAGATGCTAGTGTTGAAGGATTATATAGATAAGAAGAATGTAATTTTGAGGAAAAAAAGGGAAAAGGGGATATTGCTAATTTGGTTAGCAGTCCTAGATAGCTTAGTGCTTCTCTGATTTATGCTATTCATGTCTTTCTCATTCTGTTTCTGTAGTTATGTGAAGAACTATTTGAGAAAATCAATGACAACTGTAATGAAGAAATGTCCTACTCTGTAGAGGTGAGTACAACTGCGGGTTAAAACCCGAGGCCTCCATACTCCATTGCCTCAAACATTGCTTTTAAATGGCTCCAAGTTATGACTGTGCTGTAGATCACTTAACCACTCCCCCAATTTTGTACTTTTAGTCTATTTCTAAGTTTTGGTTATAATGAATAATGTTGCAATTAAATCCATATTTATTATTATTATTTTTTAATCCTCACCTGAGGATATTTTTACATTTATCTTCAGACAGAGTGGAAGGGAGGGGGAGAGAGAGAGAAATAGAGAGATAGAGAGAGAGAAACACTGATATGAGAGAGACACATCGATTGGTTGCCACTCGCACCACCCCAACTGGGGCCAGGGACAAACTGCAACCGTGGTACGTGCCCTTGGCTGGAATCGAACCCGGGATTCTTTGGTCTGCGGGCCAACACTCTAACCGCTGAGCAAACAGGCCAGAGCTAAATCCTTATTTTTAAGTCTGGCTTTAATTTCATTTATTTTCTTTGTATATATGTTGGTTGTCAAAGACATGGACAACAAAGCTGGAGACGGGGTGGAGGATGGGGAGGAGGGTGTCAATGGGGAAAAAAGGAGAAACATCTGTAACAAAAATAAATTAATAAAAAATAATAATAAAATAAAAATTAATAGTACAAAGCGAAAAAAAAAATGCTATTGAATTTCAGAAAGAAGCCCCATCAGGGAACTGTAAGCACCCATTCTGCCCTTGCAAACATTTAGTATTTTCATTTTTTAATCTTTGCCAATTTGATAAGGGAACTGTTACTTAAATTTGAATTTCTTTGATAATTAGTGAGGTTGAACATCTTGTAAATGATGCCTGTGTCCATTTACCTGTTGAGACTGCAATGTTTTTCTTATATATTTGTGTGAACTCTTTCCCTTTAATATTATTAATCATGATTTTTGACAGGTGTAAGTTTTTGCAAACATATATAATCAAATCCCCCCCTTCACAGTTGCTTAAAATCTTGGAAAATTATTCTACATCCATTGTATACACTAGCTCTTTTAAGAAGAGGTTTATAGAATTACTTGATATATATTACTTTATTTGATAAGCATTTCCACTTTTTTGTATGTGCTTTATGAAGCTATTATTTTACACCTTCCTTATTTTTTGGTATTTAATTTCATAGTCACTAATAACCTTAAAGTGTTTAGACCCCACACATGTATGGGCAATTAATTTTCAGTAAAGGAGCCAAAAACATACAACGAAGAAAGGAAAGTCTCTTCAATAAATGGTGTTCAGAAAACTGGAAAGCTGCATGCAAAAGAATGGAACTAAACTGCTATCTGACACCATAACATAATGTTCAGTTAACGTGAGCCTATTCTGAGAAATTAAGTTGCTTTTAAAGCAAACTCTAGTTTTCTTTATTTAAAAAAAGAAAATCTATATGTTTGATTATCTTTAAGGCTGATACAATTCCTAGTTGATCTACTTAAATGCTTTGGGTTTTTTTCTTTAAAGTGTTGCATAAATTGATAAACTTTAAAGAATGATGACCATTTTACACCAAAAGGGGAATGTGCTGCTCTAAAAATATTTTTTGTTAAAATGAATTCTCTTGTCTTATCCTGTAACTTCTGTTTTGAATCATGTGACAGAATTTTTTGAGCTTGTAGGTAATAGAAAAAGAAGCCATTTTCTTTCATATTAGTCCGAGTTCATAGGCTTATTTGGAGTGCAGCATAGATCCCTAGTTCTTACTGTGTTTCCTTAAATATATAGGAACCACACCATATATTGCTGTTTCTGGAACACACCAGGAATGTTCCTACTTCAAGGTCTTTACTTTTTCTTCTGCTTGAAATTTTCTTTTCCTGGATATCTTTTGACTAAGTTTTTCACCTCCTTCAGATCTTTTGTTCAAATTTTACTGTTTCTGTGAGGCTTACCTTGACCACCTTATATAATACTGCAACTTGCCTTCCACCCAGCATTCCTGATCTCTCTTGCCCTGTTCTTTTTTTTTCCCCGTAGTACTTAACACATTCTAACCTATTTTATAATTTTACTTATTTTTTTATGTTTGTTGTTTATTTTCAGTCTCCCTTCCTAGCATCATAAGCTCACTAGGGTAGGGATCTTTGTCTGCTTCATTAACTGATATATGTCAAGTGTCTAGAAAGACCTGAAAATGCCTAGTGCTTAATAAATTGAATTTGCCAAGAAAGGTCTATAATGATTGGTTCATTCAGAAGTAAAAGCAATAGTGATTACTTAGATGGATTTGCACATTAGAGAATAAGTAATGGAGCACATCAACCTAATATTTTCCTGGGATTCAGGATCATATGTACAAGTTTAAATACATGAGAATGATTAAAGTACCATCTCACTTTCTAGGATGATAGGCTTTTAGAAAGATTATCTGTTGTCCTATTGTTTTACTGTCTTAATAGATCAATTATTTTGTCTTTCAGCATTCTCATTTTTTAAAAAAACTGATTTTGAAATTCATTGTAAAAATACAGTCAGATCTGAGACTGAATAAAAGAAAAAGGCAATAGAAATAGAGATAAGGTTTCATTTGAGATACACTGAAAATGTGTCGATAGAAATTTAAAGTTGAAAAATATAGAAGTTATATTGTATGCTTGAGTAGCTCAATAATAGACAAGTGCCTGATTCCTAGGGAGGTGTCATAATTAGGCTTACTGTGGTGAATTTACCCCAGTTCAGAGCCTTGTTGCTTAGAAATCTGATCTTACAGATACATCAGGATCAGAACCTCATTCTTCAAAGTCACACTCTTGAGTGAAGCTCGTTTGATTGATGTTAAGAAACCAACAGATTGTTTTGTTACTTTCCTAAGAGGAATAACTGTTACCCAGACCAGACACACACGTGAACAAGACTGGTGTATTATCTTCCTGTGGGCAGATCTCTGTCGAAATGCTGGTAGTTTTTGGTGAGGGTGGAGTTAGAGGGAGAAGAGTTGATTAGACAAATGTTTAATTGCTTCAGGTGAAGAAATGATAGCCTAGCACATTCATCTCCGTGATAGGTAGGAATGGTCCTGCTGACAGGACAAGAATTCCTGAAGTATATTGTCTGAGACTTCTTCCCCTATGAGACTTGGATAGGTCCTGCCACACAATTGGGTTCTGTGCTGACCAGCCCTTACCACTTCTGGTAGACACATTTTTTTGTCCATCATCAGTCACATTGTGGTCACTCTTAAAGTATTAGAGTCGCTGGTCTCTTTTGTCTTTAACTGCTCAGGATTATTGATACTGTTCCTTGGTTTTAACACTAATTAAGAAATCTTGTTTCCAAGCTTTTGGAGTTAACTCACTGTAATCTCCAATTATTAAGAACAGCATATATTTAAAAAAAATATTGACAACTGATAAGTTGCTACTGAAAATGATATTTTTTCTGCTAAAACAGGTAGTAGCCACTGTGTGCTAGATCGCCTGTTTACCTCTTTTTCCTTCCTGAGAAAGTCAAAAGGCCGGTTGTAACCTACTCAGTGATATCTGAGCATACTGTTAATAGAGTAAAAGGGACTGGAACTATGGCATTTCACTTAGTAAAGGTTGCTGATCTCTAATTACAGAGTTTTTAATAAAAGTTTAAAAAAATCTTTTTAATGTAGAGGATTTTCCCCCTAAGTTCTCATTCACTAATAATTTGTTTCTAGGTGAGCTATATGGAAATTTACTGTGAAAGAGTACGAGATTTGCTGAATCCAAAAAACAAGGGTAATTTGCGTGTACGTGAACACCCACTTCTTGGCCCATATGTGGAGGATCTGTCAAAGTTGGCAGTCACTTCCTACACAGACATTGCTGACCTCATGGATGCTGGGAACAAAGCCAGGTATGATAGGAAATAAACCAATGACTGAGGTCTTTGGCACATTTTGAAGCCCTTTGTAGTTAGGACAGTTGCTGTTGTGGAGTCCTCTTATCCTTTGGCTCTGCTGGAGAAATGAGGGCTTCACCATATTCATTATCTGTCTTCCTATCAGAACAATGCACTGCTGAGACACAGTAGAGTTTTGGTTGAGTTTTACTACTAGGTTTTGGTCAAGTCATGCTAAAATGTTGTTTATCACATGCCTATGGTAATAATTGATTCTGGAATAAATGAGCGCCTAATAAAGAATAAAAATTAAATGCTTCAGTGTTTTCCAAAGGGACAGCTGGAGTATGAAAAATGATTCTGAGGAGATACCTTTGGAGTTGGAGGGTAACTTGACAGACTCATAAACAAAGTGTATAGAGAACAGTTTGTGTGACAGTCTTGTAATCTGTGAATTAAAGTTGTTGCTTATGATTGTTATGCCTGTAATGTGGAGCCTGCTGTCCCTTTTAACTTTCATTTAAGAATTCCTTAGTCACGTGGTCACCTTTATGTTTATTTAGGACAGTGGCAGCTACCAACATGAATGAAACAAGTAGCCGTTCCCACGCTGTGTTTACAATTGTTTTCACCCAGAAGAAACATGATACTGAGACCAACCTTTCCACTGAGAAGGTAGGAGAACTTCAGTCTCCGGGCTTGAGTTGTGTAGAGTTGGGATTTTCAGAAGTCCCTCTTGCTAACCTCTGCATTTTGTGGAAGGGATTTTTACTTCATGGAGGGTATTTTATACCTTCTGCTTATCATTTTTATTCCTCTGTAAGCCAGTTTTAAGCATGGGTTCCTAAGTGAAATTGCAAAAGAGAAAATAGGGTTAAAAAAAAACAATCTAAGACTTTGGCTCTCGAAAACTTCTCTATGCAAAAGAGTTCTGTGGGAAGGAAATCCTTCCTTTTCTTCTTCCTGACTGGAACCTCTTAATTATCGTATTAACTTCTTTGGTGTGTGTATTTTATTTTTTTAAGCTCTGATAATGTTACTGTGGGATTAAATGTTTAAGCAAACCATGGAGCAGATGAGATGTATTTTATTCTTGGAAAGTAAAACACTGAACAGCAGTTCTGATGTTCTTCAGATATCTTTGCCTGTTTATTTCTCATTTTCTACAGTGATCACATAAATATATAGACTTGGTAATTAAAATGCTTGCTTTAGATCCTGGCTCTGCTACTTTTCAGCATGTTACCTTGGGCAAGTTACTTAACCTCTTTGTGCCTCAGTTTCCCCAACCTCATAGGATTGTAAAGAGGATTAAGTAGTATTATAGATTAAGTGCATGTAATAATGCTTGGCACAGAGTTACCACTTAATAAATGTTAATTTTATTGTCATTATTGTTAATAATACATTTATGTTGAATTCTACTCTGCCTATATTCCTAAGTAGCATACAGCTGGATTTTTAAATACGAAGTTAGATTTATTGTACTGGCAGTTATAAAAGATTCTTTGCTTATAAACTTACTACTTTATGATACCAGTATCACTAAAAACTAAATTACCTTTTACTTGGTGACTTATTTTTTTTTTAGCTGAAAATTATTTTTTAAAGTATACTCTTTCATATAGGTGATCGAATAACTTGACACTGCTTAGCCAGAGGTTTCAATATTAGTGCTATATAGCAGTCAGTATTCATCTGAATGGCACCAAGGAACATCCTATGTGGAAGCATTTTCTTTTCTTTTCCTATGATGTCAAATCTACAAAAATAGTAATGTTAATCCCATAACCATAGCTTCCATCATAATTCATTTTAGATACTTTTGTCTAAACTTCCCTGAAGCATTATTTTTTTAACAACTTTATTGAGGTATTATTGAAATACCATAAACCACATATATTTAAAGTATAACTCTGGATCACGTATGTATACACCTGTGTAAGCAATACTACAACCAGATAATGAGCATTTCTAGTAGCCTACAAAGTTGCCTCATGCCCCTTTATAATTCAACTATATTCGTTCTTCCACCCCCATCCTCAGGTAATCACTGATCTGCTGTCTGTCACTATAGATCAATTTACATTTTTCAGGATTTTATGTAAATGGAATTATATAGTATACTATTTTTTGTCAGGCTTCATTCCTTAGCATAAAGATTTTGAGATTCATCTATGTTGTTGTGTGTATCAGTAGTTTACTCATTTTCATGCTGATTAGTATTCCATTGTATAGATGATATTAATTCATCTGTTGATGGGCATTTAAATTATATCCACTTTTGATCTTACAAATGAAGATGCTATGAACATTTGTGTACAAGTCTTTGTGTGGATATTTGTTTTTGTTTCTCTTGCTTAACACCTAGGAGTAGGATGGTTGAGTGTTATGGAAGGTGTATGTTGAGCTTCTTAAGAATCTGCCAAACTGGCCCTGGCCGGTTTGGCTCAGCAGTTGGAGTGTCAGCCTGCGGACCAGAGAGTCCCAGGTTCAGTTCCCGCTAAGGGCACATGCCTCGGTTGCAGTTTCTCCCTGGCCCCGGTTGGGTTCGTGTGGGTGACAACCACTCGATGTGTCTCTCTCATGTCGATGTTTCTCTCTCTCTCTTCCTTCCTCTCTCCCTCCTGCTCTATTGGAAGATAAATGCAAAAAAAGGTCCTCGGGTGAGGAGTAAAAAAAAAAAAAAGAATCTGCCAAACTGTTTTCCAATTTTCATTATAAAATGGTATAATGAAACAATATAATTTTATATTCCCACCATCAGTTTTTGAGAGTTCCAGTTTCTGGAAGCTTCATTTTTAAATTTTTATTTATTTATTTATTTTAATCCTTACCTGAGGATATGTTTTTTTGAAAATTGATTTGAGAGAGAGAGGAAGGGGGAGAGAGAGAAACATTGATGTGAAAACCATGGATTGGTTGCTTCCCATACACACCCAACTGGGAATCAAACCTGAAACATAGATGTGCCCTGACCATGAATTCAACCCCCACCTTTTGTTTCACAGCATGACACTCCAACCAACTGAGGCACCCAGCCAGGGCTGGAAGCTTCATTTTTATTTTTATTTTTTTAAAGATTTTATTTAATTTTAATTTTTAATTTTTTTTTGGTTAATCCTCACCTGAGGATATTTTTCCATTGATTTTTAGATAGAGTGGAAGGGAGGGAGGGAGTATGAGAGAGAGAAACATCGATGTGAGAGAGAAACATCGATGTGAGAGAGACACATCGATTGATTGTCTCTCATATGACCCCGACGGGCTGGGCATCGAACCTGCAAACCAGGTATGTGCCCTTGACCAGGAATCAAACCTGAGACCCTTCAGTCCTCGGGCCGACACTCTTAACTGCTGAGCCAAACCAGCCAGGACTGGAAGCTTCATTTTTAATATGCCATTTAATGGGTTAATGAGTTTTTTGATATATATATATTTTAAATATATAGTTTTTTATATATATATTTAATTTTATTGAGGTATAACATAATTGACATACATTATATTTCAGGTGTACAACATAATGAATTGATATTTACATATATTGCAAAATGATCACCACAATAAGTCTAATTAACATCCTTCACTATATATAGCTAAAGAATTTTTTTCTTGTGATGAGAACTTGTAAGATTTACTTTAGCGACTTTCAAACATGCAAAACAGTATTATTAACTGTAGTCACCATACTATTACATCCCATGACTTACTTATTTTGTAACTGGAAGTTTGTACCTTTTGACTCCCTTACCCCATTTTACCTACTCTCCCCACAACCCCCAACTCCTTGTTCTGGCACTCACCTGTCTGTTCTCTGTATCTGTGAGCTCTTTTTTCAAGATTTCAAATATAAGTGAGATCATGGGTATTTATCTTTCTCTGTCCGAGTTATTTAACTTAACATAATGCCCTTAGGGTTCATCCATGTTGTTGCAAATGGAAAGATTTCATTCTTTTTTTATGATTTGATAATATACCATTTTATATATGTACCCCATTTTCTTTATTCATCCATCAATGGATACTTAGGTTATTTCCTATCTTTGCTATTGTAAATAATGCTGCAATGAATATTAGGGTTGCATATATGTTTTTGAGTTAGTGTTTTCATTTTTTGGATAAATACCCAGAACTGGAATTTCTGGATCATACGGTAGTTGGTAGTTCTATTTTTAATTTTTTGAGAAACTTTCATACTGTTTTTCATAGTGGCTACAGGGTTTTACATATTTTATGACATATCATTGTGTAAAATAGGTTTATCCTAAAATTATATCTTTTGAACAAAGATAATTGCTGTGATCTTTGTGCGTGCTCTTTAAATTGACAAAAAGTATATTTACTTTGTATTATGTCATATGAGTCCTAATCAATATTTTTTAGTCTTCTTCATGTCTTAATCTTTCAATTTCCTGCCTCTAAATGTTTTCTACTTCTACCGTGCTTATTTTTGAATTGTCCCAATGTTGTTGTTCTTTACCAGGTCAGTAAAATCAGCTTGGTGGATCTAGCAGGAAGCGAACGAGCTGATTCAACTGGTGCCAAAGGGACTCGATTAAAGGTATTTATTTTGCCAAACAAATGGCCTTGTCAATAATTGTTCTATAACACAGGTCAACCAACTGTGGCCAGTAGGCCATATCTGGCCCACTGCCTGTTTTTATAAGTACAATTTTGTTGGGACACAGCTACATCTATTTATTATTTGTGGCTGCTCTCATGCTACAATGGTAAGGTTGAGAAGTTGCGACAGAGACTACAAAACCTTTACAGAAAAATTTTGCTGACTTCTGATCTATAACTTCAAAGAAAGGTTAAGTTATATAACATCATAATTAAGGAGGACTTCATGGTCCAGGTGAGAGTTGAATTGTATTTTGAGGAACAGGCAGAATTTGGCTAGGTGAAAGTAAGGGAGAGTATGGGAAGAGGATACACAAAATCCAGATGTGAGAACAAGTATGGACTCCTAGATATATGTTTGATAAGAGCAGAAATTCATGTTGGTGAACTGTGGGAAGAAGGCTGCATCTGTAAGTTTTTGGAGCATAAACATCTCAAAGATACTTTAGAACTGTGCATTAGGCTTGTGGTCCTGGCATGTTATTAAGTAGAGAGGAGGGAAGATTGAGAATTAAAGGAGGTTTTTTTTGAATTTGTTGTCATAAGTAAGCTAATAATGCTAGCATATGGCTAATTGTATTTCATCTATTATATATCATGTGACAATAGTAGAAATTCTTCTTAATTCTGTCATGTTTGGAATTGATTTCAGGAAGGAGCAAATATTAATAAGTCTCTTACAACTCTGGGCAAAGTCATTTCAGCCTTGGCGGAGGTGGTAAGTGTTATACTTCATTGTAAGGGAAAATTTGTTCAGCAAATGTACTTGACAGATTTTTCATGATTGTTTATGAAAGCTGTCCTTTTTTGGTCCTCTGATGTAATCTTACCTCTCTTCTTTTAGAGCTTTTGATAAGATACAAGATATAATACACTTACTACTAAAAGTAAAAGAGATTAAGTAGAATGAAAGTAAACATAGATGTGTATAAGCTAGAGTTAAGGACTAGGTCTTCACAAAGACCTAACGTTTGACTTTTTAGCCTTATTTCATATCTTTCATAAAAACCATAAGTATTTATTGTATATATTTTTTCTATACAATCTTTTCTAAGTAGGATGCAGTACTTTTTTGGAGTATTTTAAACAGTTTGCCTTGTTAAATGCTGTTGATTTGGGGGCCAAGATGTATTTTAAAAGAGTCGATTCTTTCTTATTCCTTAACAGTGGAACTCTAAAGCTGAAACAATTTTCATACAAAGGGCATCATTATTTACATTAGAAGCTAAGAAAGTGTTAGTCATGTGTGTTCTAATTTAGTTTAGTACCTTATTTGAATCCTTAAAAATAATTAAATTCTTTTTTACTCGTCTCTGAGAAGTCATATTCAATTTAGAACTTAAAAATTATACTATTTTCTGTGTAAAGGCTTATCCTGTGTTCTCATTCTCTCTTTGAAATGCTTTCATCTGTAGGATAACTGCACCAGCAAGGTATGGTGGAGATTGATAAAAATGAACTAGCTGTAGAATCAGTTGTGATGATTTTAGATCCTCAGTAGGGTGCATGGCACATAAGTAGGAATGGAACCTTCAAAAAAATTTTTGTTATTTTCTGGCTCTGGAATTTAGAATTGCTGTTTAGAGTGACCATGAATTATGAGACTTCATAGCAAAATAAATTTAGGGAACATGATGTGCTTTGGAGGAGGAATTCAGAATAAAGGGGAAAAAATTGAGGAAGCTTTTACATTGTGTTATCTTACAATATCTCTTCTAGTGAGCTAAAGGACTGTCTCTTGGGGAAGTCTATGAACCTCTCAAATGGACAATAAAAGAAATTTCTTAAGGGTACCATTCTAAAACATAGCTGCCTTCTTGAAATTATTAGGGTATTTTTCTTAAACCTCATTGTATTATATTTACTTGTTTCCTACAATGAAAAGTCACGGGTTATTTAAATGGTTAAATTTTTTTTTCTTTTCAGTTATCCATGAAGTACAGGCTATAGAATCAAGTTAAAATTCTAACTGCATCTAGAAAACATATTGTTTGCATCCTTTTCAATCCAAATACAATAGATTTTTCTTTTCCTTATATTTCTTTAGAAATACTCTAAAATTTATTAGTGTTCTTTTGCATAAATAATAGAGCACCTAACAGTTTGTTCTGAATTACAGAGTAACACTGGGGATAAAAGCAGTAGCTGCGGTGAAATATTTTATGCTCATATTTTCAAACATTATTCTCTATTTCTGTAAAAAATAACTTAATAAATAAAAAGTAATGCCCCTTTTCTGTTTTTCTCTGCTATTAGAAAAAGCTGCCTTAGATTAAAAATCTGCTATTTGATGTACATTTATGGGTATTCTTCAAATATTTAATATGGGTCCCAGAACCATGAAGACTGTTAAAACTTAGTGATTATTCCATCTTGCCCTGTTCATTTGCTTATGGATTAACATCTGTGTCAACCCAAGGAGAAATTTACACAGTATTTACCTGTATATTTCCCACATTGCCCTGTGCAACAGTAATTTGCAAATGACTTTTTATAATCAGTTTTGTAAAACACAGTTTAGTACTTTGCATCTATGTTATAACTATAACAGACTGGAAATAAATTTTAGTTTTAATGTAACAAGCATAATTTTTGGTGAATTAAGATTGTTATTTCCAGTGGGGAGAGAAACAGGATTATTATTATTTAAACTTAATAATATATCATTTTAGAGAGGTTACTGATATAAATAAAATTTTTTTATGTAACTACTGAAGCACTTATTTTTTAAAATTAAGGATGTGAGACAGATGAGATTCATCTGTATAAGAGAGCAATTAGAAAAGAAATGGCTAAAATTCCAGGGTATTTACAAATAGAAAAGATTGAAGTTCTATAGTCGTGCCTCGCCACTTCGCGCTTCAACTTTCGCAGCCTCACTCTATCACGGTTTTCTCAAATATATTCATTAAAAAGTTGATCGAGACAGTGAAAATGATACAGCGTGTGCTCGGTTATCTGAGTCAATTATACATCCCTGTATTACAAATAAAATTAAAATTACTGTATGTATGGACTGTAGGCCTATGTATTCGAGCACCCCAGGAATCCTTCAATGCCAGGTGCAACCGCTGGAGTCTGGAACGTGTTAACCGCCATAAACGAGGGATGACTGTATATGCATATTCTTTTAGCTACTCCTTGATTTAGTCTAATCGACAGAAATGGAAAGAGAATGTTTTTGGCAAAGTGAACACTGCTTATTTTTAGAGTATTGTTTGCAGTCATTGTAACTACCTTGCTTTATATCTTGCAGCATTTTCAGTCCTAACCATAGGCAAAGTGGAGTGAGTGGGGAACTAGAAAAGGATAAACTGAGGTCTTGGGCCTCAAGGATTTTGTAGTGGAGTGAAAGTTCCACTAGGCTGTAAATGACTGATTGGGTTCAATCTCCCTTGAAGTCTGTGTAATATAGAACCTGCTATTGGAAATGACTTTCTAATTGTTGGAATGTGTGTCTGTGGGTAGAGTGGGATGAGATGGAGGGGATATATTTGATAAGAAGTGAAATTAAAGTGCTGCCTGCCTACTTTCTTTCCTCCTCAACAAACCAGAGGTTAGCTGCTTAGTATTCCTTTTCTGAATACCTGTGCTTTTGTAAGAACTAGATCATCCTTAGTGTAATTTAAACTCAGATTATACCAGGAATGGATTATAAAATTGCCAGTTGCTGGGGAAATGTCTATCAGTGAACTCTGGCTTTCTCCTTAATAGCTTCTTAACTTATCACAACACTTTAGTCAGCCAGCAGATACTAGAGCAGTTCTTATCTGCAAAAGATTTTACTTTCAAAGGATATAGCTTCCTCCATTGCAGCACTGGCTTTGTAGTAGTGTTTTTTGCTTTATTCTGTGATAATGAGAAATGTTACAGAGACAGCAATATAAGTAAATTCTTAATATATATAGAAAATGCATTTTTTGGTCTTTACAAATCTCCAGATTAGCAAATTATATCATTTTCTTAGACCCTTTACTCTAACTATAATAGTTGGGTTTATTTTGGTCATAATTTCCATTCAAAGAAACCAAATGTATATTGCTTTACAAGAGTTACTAGATTGTAACAACCCACTTGATGATTTGGTGGTTGGTCAAGTAAATGCATTGACTGAATGACTGGCTCCTACACATCCGGCCTGGAATGTACAGGAGTCATATTTGCCCCTCTGTAAAAGTGAAAATTATTGTTTGAGGATTGGGTATTAGATGATATTAAGAAATTACTGTTAATTTTGTTGTGTGTAATGGTCATGCAGTTATGTTTCTTAAAAAGTCCTTCTTTGTTAGAGATATGTACCTGAAGTATTCATAGGTGAAATGTGGGTTTGCTTTAAAACACTACCAGCTATAAAAGACATGACATGGCCCTGGCTGGTTTGGCTCAGCGGCTAGAGTGTTGGCCTGTGGTCACGGGTTTGATTCCCAGTCAAAGGCACATACCCGGGTTGCTGGTTCTATCCCTGGTCCTGGTCAGGGTGAATGTGGGAGGCAGCCAATTGATGTGTCTCACATCAGTGTTTCTCTTTCTCTTTCTCTCTCCCCCTCCCTCCTTCTCTTCCACCCTCTCTAAAAATCAATGGAAAAAATATCCTTGGGTGAGGATTAACAACAATAAAAAAAGACACGACATGGACAGGATATTAGATAGTATTATGTTGATGTTAAGTTTCCTTTATTTGGTCTTTGAACTGTGTGTAAGAGACTGTCTTTATCTGCTAAGGGTTTAGGCATCAAAAGGGCATGATGTCTGCAATTTATTCCAAAATGGTTTAGGAATAAAAAGTGTAGAAAAGTGTTTGAGGGATAATTGAAACATGATTGGCAAAATATTGAAAATGGTTGGAGCTGCATGATGGATATATGGTAGCTCATCCTACAACCAAGGGTGGGGAACCTTTTTTCTGCTGAGAGCCATTTGTATATTTATAACATCATTCTCAGGCCATACAAAATTACCAACTTAAAAATTAGCCTGCTGTGTTTGGTCAGGCTGATTTGGTGAGGCGTGTGATGTTAGTTAGTGTGGTATTGATTTTGACGGCCTTATACGGCCAGTAGGCCGGACATTCCTCACCCCTGCAAAACTGTTATATATGTTAACAAATGTTTCAAAATAAAATATAAAAAAAAAAACAACTACTTTATTGCATGAGCTTTGAGTATTGTGAAGAATTGAAGCTGTGAGTGTTAAATTTCTACAGTGAGGGTTCCACTGTAATTTAATTTACTTGGGAATTTTAGGCTAGTTTGCCTTCTTTTAATTTTTTATCCTCAGCCAAGGACATTTTTGCATTTATCTTCAGATAGAGTGGGAGGGAGAGAGGGAGGAAGAGAGAGAGAGAAACATCGATGTGAGAGAGACACATCGACTGGTTGCCATCCACACAACCCCAACTGGGGTCGGGGACAAACCGCAACCCAGGTACGTGCTCTTAGCAGGAACCGAACCCAGGACTCTCTGGTCCACAGGCCGATGCTCTAACCATTGAGCCAAACCGGCCAGGGCTAGTTTGCCTTTCATGTGAATTTTTCCTCTTTAACAACACTAAGGCCATTTCTTTTTGTTTAATAGAGTAAGAAGAAGAAGAAAACTGATTTTATTCCCTACAGGGATTCTGTGCTTACTTGGCTCCTTCGAGAAAATCTAGGTATGTTGATCACCGGTGTGTAATTATCTTTTTGATTTAAGCAGATTGGATTTCTACACCTTTATTTAAATTGGGTTTTCTCCCCTATGTTCTTGACTTCAGGACATAAACTGTGGAGTAGTTGTCTTCCTCACTACACACCTACTTCACACTGTTGCTCCTCCTTCCTCTTTGAAAACTCCATGCTCCTTTGAGGCGCACATAATCAGATGTTACCAGTCCTTCTTGATGTTTTAGGACCTTCATTTACTGATTCTTTAGCCCCTTGCCCTCCTTGATGAGAAGGAGGGAGTGATCAGCTGTGTCAAACATTGCTGATAGAAAGAAGAGGCTGAGAGTGGCTTGTTGGGCTGTCCATGTCTCCAGTGACTTCTACATTGCTAAGAGCAGCTTTGGTGAAGTGACTGAGGTCTTGATTGGCGTGAAAAGAGGAAAACTGGACACAGTAGATTCAGACACCAAGATTTTGAGTACAGTGCCTAACATGTGGATATTCAAGAAATTTGTTGACTTTTAATTAAATCTTAGGATCTGAGGTTGTGCTGTCTGATCTGACACATTCAATAAAATTTTTCTAAAATGCATGTGATTTGAGATAATTGTGATTCATCTTTTTAGGTGGCAATTCTCGTACTGCAATGGTTGCTGCTCTGAGCCCAGCAGATATCAACTATGATGAAACTTTGAGCACTCTAAGGTACTCCAGTTTGGTCTCAGTAGCTAAGTAGAACACAGTGCTACGTTAAGTCATTTTGTTAAGCCATACATTTTCTTAGGCTGTATGGCTAGTCATTTATGTAAGTAATGATCCAACCTTTTCATAATAGGGAAAATGTGGAGGGAAAGAGATTCTTGTTATAATAGAATTGACCTGTTTATGGTTTTGCCTTTCCCAGTTTCATTGGGAAAGGGAAAAACATTTTCATAGGAAAAGTATTGAAATTGTTCAAGTAAGATTTTTTGATAACTTTTAGATAAATGAACTTTTTTTTATAATATTCATATTTATAAAAAGAAGTGCCCCCTCTGGTATTTGTCATTATAGAAATGCTCAAGTCGTAAAAAGTAATACAATTATGAGTACATGTAGCATTAAAAAAATTATAACAGAGCCCTGGCCGGTTTGGCTCAGCGGTTAGAGCGTCAGCCTGCGGTCCAGAGAGACCCAGGTTCAGTTCCCACTAGGGGCACGTACCTCCGTTGCAATTTGTCCCCGGCCCTGGTTGGTCGTGCAGGAGGCAGCCACTCGATGTGTCCCTTTCATGTCAATGTTTCTCTCTCTCCCCCCCTCCCCCCACTCTATCTGAACAAAAAATGGAAAAATGTCCTCGGTGAGGATAAAAAAAATAATAATAAAATAAAAAATAACAATGTTTACTAGTAGTTTCTATGTATGAATAGGTTTCATTATTTAATCCCAAACTATCTACTCTTCTCTCATTAAAGACACTTTTGATATAATGAAAGGAACACTATATAGTCTGACAAATCAGTTTTGAGTCCTTTCTCAGGTATTTATTTCCTTTGTGATCTTGAGTAAATCACTTAAATTTATCTGAGCCTTTTTTTCATGTTTATATAAGGTACTATAAAACTTTATACAAATGGGGGGCCCAAGTCCTTCTGATCGAGGCCCTGCCCGTGGACAGTGTGAGGCCGGTAGCAGCCCCTGGCGCGCCGGGCCCGAATCTTCCTGCATTCGGGTTGCTTGGGAATGCAGCCCAAAGCGGGTGGTAAACTCCATCTAAGGCTAAATACCAGCACGAGACTGATAGTCAACAAGTACCGTAAGGGAAAGTTAAGAACTTTGAAGAGAGAGTTCAAGAGGGAAAAAACACACACACACAAAAAAAACTTTACACATTTATGAGCCTTTATTATTATTAAGGCTCATAAATGTGTAAATACTCAAGCTGTTTGCTTTAAAAATAATGGTATGTTACTTATGAGAAGTGGAGCATCTGAGGAATGGCAAAAATGTGTCTTTTTGGATCTAGATATGCCGATCGTGCAAAACAAATTAAATGCAATGCCGTTATCAATGAAGACCCCAATGCCAAGCTTGTCCGTGAATTAAAGGAGGAGGTGACACGACTGAAGGACCTTCTTCGTGCTCAGGGACTGGGAGATATCATTGATAGTAAGTGAATTAAGGTTCAGTACAAAATGTAATCCTTTCCTCTTCAGAGCTCTTCTATTTGAATTTAGATTTTCGGAACTTGATGAAGCTAAGTGGTAGGGAAAGAGGTTTTTTTTCTTAACTTCTTAAAAAAAAAACAGTGAAAATGATCTCAGAATTTTTTTATATAGTATGCACCAAGATATCCATTTGAACTCATGAAATTAATTTTTCATGAATATATTACTACTTGTATTTTCATTAGATTTCTATTTTAGATCAGCAGTGAAATTTATTTGGAACATTAAGTTTATTCTCCCTGAGAAACTAGTCACTTTGTACAAATGATTGAAATTTTTGTTTTTGTGTTATGAGTGTCTCTGGATTAATGTAATAGCAGTGATATATGTGTGAATGCTCCCCACCTTGCTCCCTATAAACATATGACGGGGGAAATAATCAATTCATCTCAAGTTCAAGAATTAGACTTCCAGAGAATATTGTCTTACAATGTTGTCTTAAAATGAATCTAATTTTAATCTAATTCATTTGGCTTAAAATGAATCTGCTTATATTTTATTAGGTATAATGTCTAATCAGGAGTTCTTTTAAGTGAGTTAACTAGATTATTCAGGCATAATAGTATTTGGCTTTACTTAATACAGCATATTTGTGGGGGGTTTTTTAGTGTAAAATTAATATTATATTATTTGGAATTCTAACTTTCAAGGCCTCTTCTGGTTTTCTAGTTTAGTTTATCTTACTGATTAGCACTTGATTTTAGATGAATGCAGTTTGTAAAATGATAATATATTCTGTGTTAATATTTTCATCTCCCCAAATGCCAATACTGCTCTGTTCCCTCTCTGTGTCACTGCTGAACCTGAACCTTGACCCTTCTTGTATTTTCCCTCCTGCTTACCTTCAGTTGATCCATTGATCGATGATTACTCTGGAAGTGGAGGCAAATGTGTGTATTTCATGTATTGGTCATTTCTAGTACTCTGATTTGCTAATCTAACTCTGCTGGATTAGTCTTAAAATGAGCTTTGCATGCCAGCAGTTCTAACAGTGAAATCGCAGACAGAGCATACTGTATGTGGATTCAGAAATGATTCTGTTTTTTCCTGTTACATTTAGCAAAGCAATCTTTGCTGAATTTCCGTTTGTGTCTTGAATAAAGTCAAGAGGCTTAAGAATCTCATGTTGCTTCTACCCTTCAGTTTTTCTACTTATGTGATTAAACTGAATCCAGAGTCATAGAATGATGATAGTGATGACCACAGCTCACATTTATTGAGTGTTTATAATGTGTCAGGCCCTGTTCTAGTACCGTGGATATATTATCTCATTTAATCCGTCAGTAACTCAAAAATTTTCATTATGCCAATTTTACCAATGAGGACACTGCTACCTGGAGTTGTTAGTTGGCTATTGAGATCCCATGGTTTCTGTGTGGTTAGGTTGGGTAGTGTAACTTAGAGCCCTAGCTTTTAATCATTATTACACATTTTTTGCTCTTGAGATCCTTCCGATCTGATTATTTAATAGAAAAATTATTTTCACTTAACTGTGTAATTCTGAGCCTTAGTATATATATATAATTAATTAAAACAATCACTTTTAATTGTGGGGACTCTGAGCTGCTCTGTGAATGTTGGATTAGCACTCACCTGTTCTTTTTTTTTTTTTTTTTTTTTTTTTTTGCATTTATCTTCAGATAGAGCGGGAGGGAGAGAGGTGGGAAGAGACAGAGAGAGAAACATCGACGTGAGAGAGACACATCGAGTGGTTGCCACCCACACGACCCCCAACCAGGGCCGGGGACAAACTGCAACCGAGGTACATGCCCTTAGCGGGAACCGAACCCGGGTCTCTCTGGACCTCAGGCCAACGCTCTAACCGCTGAGCCAAACTGGCCAGGGCAGCACTCACCTGTTCTTATGCTAAGTTGGCTTTCTTTGCATCTTGGGCCTCAGCTTGCTTACTTGATAGTTAGGTAAACTCATTTTTCTTTTTCATGAAATACAAATTAAATTTTAAAAACTTACGTGAGTAAAATTTGTGCTTGAAATGAGGACATTTAAAAAAGGATCACACATTAATCTTTTCATATATGTACTAAGTTGGTGAGGAAATAATATCTTACCCTTTTAAGATCATTTATCAAGGAATTATTGATTTGTTGGCTTGACAGAGAGTGAGGAAATACATAGAAGCCAAATGTAGCCCTGGCTGCTGTGATGAAGTTAGGCTTTGAAAACACTAAAACATGCTAATTCAGAGTGACTTTGGATTGGAACGGCTCTGTCTGAGATTTCCAAAGCTGACCGACACTGGTGGAAAGACACCACTTGTTCTCGCTTTTGTGCTCCAGGAGGTGCTGCTGCCAGCTTGTTGCCTCACTCTTTCCTGAGCAGCTGTGGCATCTCCCTGAAAGCTATGCATGACTTAAGTTTTAATTCTGTATCGTGCAGGAAAGCAGCCCTGACCACTTCAAAATTTCCATTTCGATCTGCTACTCTTAATTCCTTTTAGGGCCTGCATGTGTCAGTTTGACCTTCTAACTCCATCCTTCCTATTCCTTCCCACCTTGCTGCCATCACCTGATGGCTAATTTTTTTTTGCTCCAGTTCTTATCCTCCTTTTAAAACTTGCTTGTTTTCCTATGTTCTGTATTTGCAGATGGTGGTTTTCAAACTGTCTTGAAGCAACCACTAGTTTTAAGGGGCTTCAAGAACTGAGTAGGCCAGAGAGGACTTACAATATTTTTTCTTACTCTTTATATTGACTCATAGCCTTTAAGGAAAACTTAGTTTTGATATGAATTTTAAGCAATGTAGATTTTCTCAAATTTAAAAATGAGCTAATTTTAAAATAGGAATGCACCAGTACCTATGGTTTTTCTCTGGTGTTTATTTGAGAAGGATGATTAGTGAAGAAAAGTACAAACAGCAAATTATTGAATTTTGTTGTTTATGGCTCGTTTGCCAAAACTAAGTTTAAAAGCACAATCTACAGCTCTATTGAAGATCTTAGTAAATGAAAGTATGTCCCTAAAACTTGTATTTCATACTAGGAACTTGGCTTACCAATGACTCATGGTCATACTGTTAGGAAATACTAAGCAAATACTCAGCCTTAAATTTTGTGTGCTCTAGTAGATGAATGTAAACTACACCAGATTCATTCATTAGCTAATTGTTCTTCCCTGTTGAGGTCAGCAATCAGCCCAAAGTTCTTAACCAGGACTTATACAGAATTCCTGTCATTTCTGCAATTACCTCTCCTTTTTTTTTTTAAAGTGTATTTAAAAATTCTTTTTAGCATATTGGTATGTCGCTAAACAAAGGACACTACTAAGTGCTCAGATTTTTATTTTAATGCTAACATTTTCGGGGGAATTTTTGCTGAATGCTATAAAACACTGGGCCAGGCTGATATGTATTATTATTGATAAATAAGTGATCATCTTTTTTCCCTTACTGTGACAGACTACTGGGATTTAAGAGTAGTATAAATCTAAGGCATTGTGATTTGGAGCCACAGAAGGAATAGAAGGAACGTAACAAGGCCGTTTAGGGAGAATGCCTAAGCATTATCCTTCGAGGCCCTACCAGATACAACAACATTAACCCATGTTGCAATTTTTTAGTTTCTAAATTCAGAATTGATTCTTAACCTTTAGTATACCAGTGTTAAAGACAGACATGTTTTAGAACTGCCATCTTAGAACAGTTACAACTTCTTTTTGTATTATAACATGTTTTTGTCTTGGCACTTTAATGCTTTCCTTTCTTACACGGGTGTTCCTTCCTGTCTTTTTTCTTTCTCTGTTCCTTTCCCTCTTTTCCACTTTTTCTGCCTTCCCTTCTGTCTCCCAGATCTGAAAGATTTTCAGAACAATAAACATAGGTACTTGCTAGCCTCTGAGAATCAACGCCCTGGCAATTTTTCCACAGCATCCATGGGGTCCCTTACTTCATCTTCATCTTCCTGCTCACTCAATAGTCAGGTGGGCTTAACGTCTGTGACCAGTATTCAGGAGAGGATCATGTCTACACCTGGAGGAGAAGAAGCCATTGAACGTCTAAAGGTAAGTAATAATTCAGACTGAATGAAAGTATTCTGTGTAGTTCTACAAGGCAGAATTAGGACTAAAAATCACTGAGCTTTTGGCTCAGCATATGGAAGAACTTTCTAACTTTCAGAGGTGTCCTGAAAATGAAATTTGCTGCTTTGTAAGATAATTTCTGTTCGCCAAAATGCCTGAGTCTGACTTGGCCAGGCAGAGTGGAGAGATGCAAGGGCAGATCATAGGTTGGCCATGCTAAGTAACTGGTAAGTAGATATGTCTGTTAGTTCAGAGGTAGTTTATAAGTAACAGTGAAATTGTTTGGTTAGAAATTTGGTTGAAAACTA
Source organism: Tadarida brasiliensis (assembly GCA_030848825.1). Lineage (NCBI taxonomy): Eukaryota > Metazoa > Chordata > Mammalia > Chiroptera > Molossidae > Tadarida > Tadarida brasiliensis. The sequence continues at coordinate 6,851,918 of CM061264.1, forward strand.
ATTAATTAGTTGAAAACATTTGGTTTCATTGGAAGAATTTTATGTAGAGCCATGCATTTATTTAGTAAAATAAATATACAATCAAAAGAAAGTTTGAACATTCAAGTAGCTATGCCAGGTTTTTTCAGAGACGCATGAAGTGACATCTTTTGGAAGTCCATAGAAAGCCTTGGAACCTTGCGGTCACTGTCATGGAAGGTCTGCCTCCTGGTACACATGGGGTCATAGGCCTTAGTGCTATACACTGGAGTCCTGCATGTGCAGGTCACCTGCCATGGCACTCAGCTTTGCTTTCCCAACCTGTTGCTGGCTCAGTCAGGTACTTTCTTGCCTCTCTCCATGAATGTGGAAGTTGGGAACAGCAAAGTCTTCTGACTCATAGGTGCTTCCTTCCCCCTCAGTGACTACAATGAGAACAGACAGTTGTCACCTGTGGTGCCATCTGTCAAGTCACTGTGACAGCATCACAGATGTTTTTTCTTCCCTTGCTTGTCACCTCCAGGTTGGTGGTGTGATTCATAGCCTTTGGCCTTTGTGTTCAAGAGTGCCAGGGTAGGGAAGACAAGGAGGGCGAAGAAACTGGTTAAGGAGCTGGGAAGTTGCTTCCAGCTAATAGTCCTCTTTGCGTCCACAACTGCTGCTCATTCAAGGACTGGGGAAAGCAGTGACACTCTGACCGATTAACGATCGAAAAGGTTTGCTGAGCCTTTTCACCACTAAAAGGAATTAAGCTTAATAATTGAAGATGGCAAATGGTTTCATTTCAGTTTTTAGGTGAGGTTGAGAAATATTTTACATGAAGAATGGACTTACGCTTCTTAATCAGCCTACCTTTTCCCTTGGCGTTTTACTCCTAAATAAGGCACCTTGGAAACCAAAGTAATGATCTTATGTCTTTCTCCAGAACATGTTAGTGGAAAGTGACTGAAGTTCTGAAATACCTGGCAAAGGGAAAGGGAGTGAGAAATCTTTTCATGTTGCAAATTGAAGGGTAATTTCTGCTTTTGTAAAATTGACTTTGAAATGTTACTAAAGACTTTAGTGAAGCCCTGGGCAGGAAGGCTTTACTCACATATTTTATCACAGGTATCAGTGACAAAGGTGCTGTGCAGGGGCCAGTGTAGGGAATGCAGGGTCTCTGTGGGAAGGTAAAGGGAAGTCTCCCACTTACTGTTTAATATAAAATGTTCTTTTCTTTGGGGACTTTGAATCTTACTATTTGCTTATTAAAGCCTTAGTGTACAAATGAGATTATTGTGCTTTTCTTTAACATACCTCTTGTTGTAAAAGAGAAAATTCTTCCTAACTACCAAGTGGGTCCAACTGAAAATAATGTTGAATGTTAAGAGTTAAGACATTAACCAGACTCTGAAGAGTTAGGTCATCCATTGTCCTCCAAATAGTTTCTAGATAATAACACTGCCATTATTCAGGGAACCCTCCCCTCAGCCTCCCTACTTCCCACCAAAAACAAAACAAAACTGTAGTACTTTTATCAGAAAGTAATACATTTCTCTGTTTTAGTTCTTTAAGCGAACATAAATGAAATCTTCCATTTCCCTGCCTTTAGGAAATAGCTTCTTTGCATTCCCTGCCTTTAGGAAATAGCTTCTTTGCATTCAGTCTTGAGTTTTTAATGCAGCATGGTAGTTCACTGAAGCTTAAGCGCCTTAGTTCTGCTCTTACTTTGTGAATAGTGAGAATTCTGTAGACCTGCATTTTAATGCTGTGAGCAGATAACATCTTGCATCCACAGCAAGGCAGTGGTTGTATGATGGAAATGCCTGAGAATTTCTCATTTTTGGATTATTTCATTGTTGAGTGTGAAGGAGCTGCGTTCCTAAGACATGACACTGTAGGAGAAAAATACTATAATAGAAAACAGTAATAAAATTCATTTTCCCAGCATTTTATTTCCCTTTGCTTCTCTTTTTTATTTAAAAAAAAAAAAAATCAGTTGGTAGAATACTTTTACACAGGATGTTGCTACTACTTTGTTCATTGAATAGTCTGTTTTTATATGGAAGAGGCCCATCCATGTTACCCCATCATAAATATCTTGAGCCCTTCATAACCCTTTCTGGCAAAACAGAAAGACATGTAATTGCATTCAGTTTTTAGTTACAGTTCAAACTGAGTTGAAATGTATGTATCCCTGATTTAGATTCCTATTCAATAAGTTTTTAAATATGTAGCTATAGCCACTGTGTGGTGGCTCTGGTGTTTGTTTATTAGTCTGGCATCAAAGTCAGTACTGTGAGTGCCATTGCTTTGGCTTAGACTATAAATATCCACAAATATCCATTACAGAAGCACGAAAGGGCAAATGCTGTGCAAGGCAGCCCAAGGGCCCCACACTTGGAACTCACTTATGAAGCATGCTGTGTTCAGTACAGTAAAACCTTGGCCATCTGATGGCTTCAAGGAATGTTCCATGTATAAGCACTTAACTTTTAAACATCACAATTTAAACTAATTTTTTTCGTGGACATTTTTCTGACTTTTTTTGTGGATTTCTCTGCCGTTGTGAATCATAGTGAAGAGATTAAATTGTGTTTAGCTGTATACACATAATTATTAACCAGTGCTGTACGGATAGCTAGACATGTGTGATGTGAGACTAAAGTTACTAAAGTTGAATGACTCCTGAGCCCAACACTCCTTGGAGCTTAAAAAAAAAATTTCTGATGTCACACTGCTTTTCAGAATTTTTATATGTATAGTACTGGCGGGAAGGAAGGACCTTTTAAAGATTTTTGTCTCCTCGACTCCTCATTTCTTAAGTGTGAATTCCCATGTTAGTTTAATCTTAAATCAGACTTCTAGAGTGGGTTATGGGCAGACTGGACACCGGTGTGCCAGGCCTGCCTGCAGAGTGAGTTGATGACTCAGAGACAAAGCTATCTTCCTGTTGGCACCTCTGTTTTATTCATACTGTTTGTTATTCAGGGTTGAAGAAAGAATATCCTTCACTCTAATTTATGGTGAGCTTTTTTATAGAATATTTTCTTTAAAGCCTATCAACTCTGCCTTACTTGAAGAAAAACGCTAAGAGTTAGGAAACCCAGTTCTAGACCTGGCTCAGGAAGACGTGTGACCTCAGGTTAATTGCTTAGTTTCTCTGATCCTCAGTTTCTTTATCCTTATAATGGTTCTGGAATAAATGGTTTTTCCAGCACTGAAGTTTTGCTAACATGATACTCAATATCATTTTCTCTAATCTTTCTTCAAAGTTTTAAGAAATAGCATTCTAAACAATAGAAACATTTCAACTTGAAGCTGATTGAAAAATAAAAGTAGTACCTTACTCAGCTGACTCAACAAATCTCTTTTGATTCTACCAAGAGATGTTTGGTTTTTTTTTTAATCCTCAACTGAGGATATTTTTCCATTGATTTTTAGATAAAGTGGAAGGGAGGGAGGAGGAGAGAGAGAGAAACATCTATGTGAGAGAAACACATCGACTAACTGCCTCCTGCACAACCCCAACTGGGTCCAGGGATCAAACCTGCAACCCAGGTATGTGCCCTTGACCAGGAATCGAACTTGTGACCCAACACTCTAACCACTAAGCCAGACCAGCCAGGGCAAAGAGATCATATTCTGATTTACCCTGCAGGTGGAATGTAAAATTAGAGAGGTCACATAAGAGTTGGCAACAAAATGGTAAGAGGATTCCTAGACAGTAACTTTGTTTCCTTTGGATGAGTTTACAGTTGCCCTAAAATAGAATTGCTTTAATACAGCCCGATAACCTCTGCTCTGACATGATCTTTTTCTGAAAACCAACCAGGAATAAAAACATTTTAAGTATCTCATGGGTCACTTTGTATATTCCATAATGAACATCAGTGGCTTGTGGGCTGCACTGTGTATACCTAAGCACTAGTTAGTGTAAGTGCTCTGGTTTGGTCAGGGGCATCCTATTCTGTTTCTTTCTTTCCAGGTTGTCATTTTGAGACTATAATGGTTTCTACCCAGCTATCATTAATAACCTTAATATCATATAGGTTGTGGTGCCAGCTTGTCTTGTACTTGCCCTTTTACAGTCATTTTCAGAAGCATTTAATACTACCCTGTTAGATTTGTTCAATGGCTTTTCTGATGCTTTATAAGACACGCTATTGACTGCTTGGTACCTAGCACATTTCCTTTCCTGGCCATCTTACTGCTTACCAAAATTGTATGGGTTTTTCTTGGTTGCAGCCCTCTATTGTGGCATGTTGGGTCCTCACTTAGCTTTGGAGTGGCACATGCGCTGCATATTAATAATTCCTTTTGGAAGACTGTGTGGAGATGCCATTCAGGTGGTTCTCAGCCTATGCATCTTTGGAAGGTTAATGAGAGCCAGTTAGATAGTTTTGTCTCTTTTTCTTCACCCCTCCCACCAAAGACTTGTTCTAGCTTAACTGACTTTTCTTTCCTGAAAGTACACATCCTACGTGGCCCCCTTTATATTGACCTTACTGATGCCCATGCTTGTTCTAGCTTTTAATCAGTTTTGCTCTTTGCCTAGCTTAGCTGGTTGTAGTCATAGCAGTTGTTGTTGTTGTCCTTCTTTTTTTTCCCCTCCTCCTCCATCATCATCTTCATCATTGTGTCCTCAGTTTGTTTCTCCTGACTCCTGAACTCCTTTGCTTTTGCAGGTGCTGCCTTGACTCTTTACTCTTGGCTGTTTTGAATGGACTTGTGCAAACGCCAGATACCTAGGGTTTATTGTATTTTATATTCACAGTTTCTTTCTATGTAATTATGTTTTGGGATCCCAGAGGCTTCTTACAATAGCCAGTTAAATGAATCATATTATTCTGTGAACTATTAAGACTTTTTATCCTTAATCACTGTTCAGGATAATTACTGTTATCATCACTGTTATTATCTCATCATCATTATCATCATCATTATCAACTAACTTTCTCATTTCGTCTCCATGGCTAGCATTTTCTCCCACTTTTTACACATGCTCATCTCCTGTTTCGGTACTCCCTCTCCCTCCATTAGTCAATTCCTACTTGTCCGACATTCATTGATATGAGCATCACTCAGCCCTGACTCACCTACCCTCCATCAACCTTTTAATACTTCAGTTCTAGCACTTAGCACACTGCTCTGTTGTTTTCTTGTACCATGTCCACTTACAGTCCTTGAACATGCTGCTCTAGCCACACTGTTGTTCCTGGAAAATTTCAGGCATTTCCTACCTATTCCCTCACATAACTCACGTGGCAGCTCCTGCTCAGTGAGCCTTGTCAGTGAGTCCTGTCCTGGCGACCCTACTCCACATTGCTCCCTCACTACCCCTCCTCCCAACATTCTTTTCCTTCCTTCCTTCATTTTTCTCCAAAGCACTTGTTATAGTCTGCCGTACTATATGTTTGACTTATTGATTATAGTTGATTATTTCATTCTCTTTACTAGAATGTAAGTCTCATGAAGGCAGGGATTTTGTTCCCTTCCATACCCCTAGTTGCCTAGAATAGGGCTTGGCATAAAATGGGGTTATATATAATTATTGAATGATGAGTCATCAGTTACTTTCTCTTTCTGGTATACAGTAAACTCCTTGAGAACAGGAAAGATGTTTTACTTCTTATGTCTTAACATATACTAAACACTCAACAGAAAATTAGGAAATTGTCACTTAGTGGCAAAATGCTTTCAGTTGGGATTAATACTAAATCTTTATATATTGGGCATTGGTTTGTGTTCAGAAGGTATTGTGTAGTAGGGGAGGAAAAATATTTTTCCTTCTATCCTTCTAGGTTCCTGTCTGTGGCCCCTGTAACAAAAGGCAGATTAATCAGAGAAAAGCATACAGATTTATTTAACAACAGTTTGACATGACACAGGAGACTTTATAAGAAGTGTTGATCAAACAGCAAGTGCTGGTGAGGGTGTGGAGAAAAGGGGACTTTAGTACATTGCTGGTGGGAATGCAGACTGGTGCAGCCACTATGATGTTACCTCAAAAAATTAAAAATTGAATTGCCATTTGACCCAGTGATCCCACTTCTGGGAGTATACTCTAAGAAGCCTGAAACACCAATCAGAAAGAATGTATGTACCCCCATGTTCATAGCAGCACTATTTACAATAGCTAAGATCTGGAAACAGCCCAAGTGTCCATCAGTAGACGAATGGATAAAAAAGCTGTGGTACAGCCCTGGCCGGTTTGGCTCAGCTGTTTGAGCGTCAGCCCGCAGACCAGAGAGTCCTGGGTTCGGTTCCCACTAAGGGCACGTATCTCGGTTGCAGTTTGTCCCCGGCCCTGGGTGGGGTCGTGTGGGTGGCAACCACTCAATGTGTCTCTCTCACATCGATGTTTCTCTCTCTCTTCCCCCTTCTCTCCCTCCCGCTCTATCTGAAGATAGATGCAAAAATGTCCCCTGGTGAGGATAAGAAAAAAAAAAAAAGCTGTGGTACATATACACAATGGAGTACTATGCAGCTGTAAGAAAGATCTTTATCCTTTGAGACGACATGGAGGGACCTGGAAAGTATTATCCTAAGCGAAACAAGCCAAGCAGAGAAAGACAAATATCATATGATCTCACTTATTTGTGGAATATAATGAATATAACAGTCTGAAGAACAGGGTAGTCCCAGAGACGTGGAAGTAGGGTATAGACTGACAATCCCCAGCAGAGGAGGTGGGGCGGGGAGAGTAAACCACAGAACTTATATGCATGTGTGCATGATCAGTGAACATGGACAACAAAGCTGGAACAGGGCGGGGAGGGAGGGGGAGGAGGGTGTCAATGGGGGAAAAAGCTGAAACATCTGTAACAAAAATAAATTAATTAATTAAAAAAAAAAAAGAAGTGTTGAACCTGAGCATTAAGTTTGATGAAGAGTGAATAGTTGTGGGAAAATGTGATCGGTCAAAAGGGTGTGAGCTAAGAATAGTAAATTTGGGGAAACTTATCAAGGCCTGTTTGGTCAGATTCCTCTTGGTGTTCCTCTGCCTTCGGAGGTGTGGATGCTCCTTTCCTCCAGGTATAGGGAGGGCACCTCTCCTGAGGCTCTAATAACTTGCTTCAGGAGGAGCTCAGAGTCCTTCCTACACATACAACTTTTCAAATTACTTCAGCTTAAAATATTTAGTATACCAACATGCCATGTTTTGGGGGAGCATGTTCTGAATCCCATCATTGTTATGGTGAAATAATAGTGAAACAAAAGCAATTAATACCTTTGGGTACTTTATTCTTTTGTAGAAGTGGATGCCAGAAATAGTGCCTTGCATATTGGGATGTTAATATTACCCTTTCTTCTACGCACATACACACATGTACTATTAAGGTATTTTTATTAGGACTTAAGAAAATTAATATATCTGGGATTGATTTAGTGTTAGGCCTAGTCTTTATGATTCTTTCTTTACATATTAAGAAAGGAAAAAGTGCCGTGGCCGGTTTGGTTCAATGGTTAGAGCGTCGGCTCATGGACCAGAGAGACCTGGGTTCAGTTCCCGCCTAGATTCTGCCTCATGTTCTCAAAGGACATCGTCTGCTTCTTGCTGTCCTTTCCAGACATGCTATGTTAAATTATGAGACTGTTTGCCACTTTAACTGTGCACTTCCTCCCATAGGAATCAGAGAAGATCATTGCTGAATTAAATGAAACCTGGGAAGAGAAGCTGCGTAAAACAGAGGCCATCAGAATGGAGAGGTCAGGAGGTTAAACTCTGGGAATGCTTCTAAACTTTCTAGGAAATTTTGATTACTTTTATAGTAAGAAAAGATAAAATAGAAGTTAAAAACAAAGAACCTTCTATCTCAAAACAAAACAAAAAATAAACCTGGCTGGGGACTTAAGGCTAGTTGAATTTACACTTTGAAGTGAAATTCACATATTTAAATGTTCTCTAGGAGTCATGATACTTTAGTTACCATACTGCTTATTGCTAGGGATTTATATAAACATGGAAGATATCGAGGGATAGAGTTTTTAATTTGCTAAGAGACTGCCTTTGATAAAGGCCCACATTTCAAAAGTTGTTCTGATTATTGTCTTTCAAAATTTTATAGAACCTCTTTGGTAAGAAATGAAGTAGTTTGAGTTGCAAACTATTAAAATCCCTATTCTATTTCAACCCTGAATGTGAACATAATCAAAATAATACTTTTGATATTAGAATAAATATACATTTTGAAAGGTTGGTTTCTGTCTTTTTTCTTCATAGAAATGAGGCAGAAGTGCGTTCCAATGTACTGATACAGTAAATGTATCAAACAATTAGAACTTTCTTATTTATTATAGAGATTTTAAGCTAGAATTGTTGAACCAGTATTATGCTGGGCATGGGAACATAACATTCGAGAGAAATCACATTTATAGATAATATTCCATCTATCAAAGTTACTTTCTAGATTTTGAAGAAAGGGTTGAGTTTTATGTAGAGCCTTAAGGCATATCCCTTTCTTCCTTTTTTTATACAAATAGACATATTATTATGAATTTTTTTCTATCTCCAAAGTCAGATGAAAACAAGTTCTTATTTGGGTGACTATAACTTTACCTAACATAAGAACATAATTTATTTTGAATGTGCTGTTTCTTTTAAAAATAATTTATCTGATGAAGGGATAAGCAGATCTTTCACATATCTATTACTGACTTTAAACATGGACAGTTGTTTTTGCTTTGCTTTATTTTTCAATTCATATTAGACTGATTTAATTGACATTTTGGAATTAGTATTCTGATGTGATCGTTGTTTTTTCTAGAGAGGCTTTGTTGGCTGAGATGGGAGTTGCCATTCGGGAAGATGGAGGAACTCTGGGGGTTTTCTCACCTAAAAAGGTAGGAAATTATGTTGTGAAACTCAACCAAACAAACTAGACTAGTTTTTCTAGTCACTGGGGTGCTTCATGTCTTTCTGGGCTGGCCCCTCGTCCCCTTTTACTTAAATCTTGAGACATAGCTTATTTAATTTCACATATTTCTGATTTCATCTTACAGTCCAAGGGCAGCCTATCGTGTTTACTGTTTACAAAATAAAACCCAAGGCAGCAAATCTATAACTTTGGGTCATGATTCAGTATGTTTAATCATCTTCATTGTTGGTTTCTCTTAAATTCCCAGCCTAACCTAGTATACGTTGCTTCAGTTTGGCTACTCTTTCTATGTAGATTTTCGCACAGGTGCTGGCAACCCTGATTTTTAACTCTCTGGAAGCAATTTCAGCTGTTCAGGTTTGTTTAGAAAAATAACTGCTTCAGTGTGCTTCTACAGTTTGTGTTATAGACAATCGTGTACTGAGCAAAGCAATTCCTGTCCTCATCCTTCTAGCCTCTGCTCCTTTCCCAGTTACAAAAAAAGACTCTAGTAGTTACCTTCCTACTTACATAATCATAGCTATGAAGTAGTAGATACCTTTTAGTTAATTAGAATAGTAAGGTGTCTGTTTTTTTGTTTGTTTTACTGAGTTGCTTCTTAGTTTTAGATATTAGAAAATATTATCAAGTGATTATTTTGTGTGGTTATTTATATATTAATAGAACATATGTTGATGTACAAAGCGTATACTTCATACCAATAATAAATGGTCCTTCATTTCAAATGACCTCAAGTTGGCTGTTGGAGACTTAAACATCTTCATGTAAGGGTCTGATAATGCTCTCTCTAGGTTAGCATAGAATGGGTAGGGAGTTTTCAGTTGGTACTTTTATTTTATGTGATATAAAATATTCCTGTGGTTTTTGCTAGGATTCTTTTGGTTAGGTTTTTCACGTAACTTTTTAATAAATTCCAGTGTGTTATTTTCAACAAAGAAGATTGATTTAATGAAATTTTAGATATATATTGTAAAACTGGAACGATTGTAAAAGTACTGTATATGTTTATATTGCCTAAGGTCAGTGATTTTCATTTTCACAGTTTTAAGGTTTTTCCTTTAGTAAGACATTATTTATTCAGATATGTTACTTATGATTATAGAGATTTTAGCAGTTATGGGTTTGATAGAATTTAGATTGTTCCTTTGCATATATCTATTTACACACACACATACATATATTTAAATATATTTTATAACATCTTTCAGTGTTAAGAACTGTGGTTATATAACATCTTATAAAAATATGGTATTTAATACAAATCATAAATAACTTGAGTAAGTTTTGTGATATAAACAGTGCAGAATTCCCAAACTGATGGCTCTATTTTCAAACCTTTTTCTTACTTTAATTTTACCCATCCTGCCTTAACTTTCTGGACTTCCTCTGGAAACTAACTATATCCAAATTCAGTTTTAAAATCTGAATTTGATTGTGGTAATCATTGCACAATATATGCACATGTAAAATTGACATATTGTACACCTTTTAAACATCATGTTCAACCTAAATAAATACAATTAAAAAAAATTTTTTTAATCCTCACCCGAGGATATTTTTCTATTTATTTTCAGATAGAGTGGGAGGGAAAGAGAGGGAGAGAAAGGGAGAGAGGAAAACATTGACGTGAGAGAGACACATTGATTGGTTGCCTCCTGTGTGACCCGGACCAGGGCCGAGGACAAACTGCAACCGAGGTACATGTCCTTGGCTGGAATCGAATCCAAGACTCATTGGCCCGTGGGCTGATGCTCTACCACTGAGCCAAACTGGCCAGGGCAATAAATACAATTTTTATTTGTCAATCATACCTCAGTAAAACTAGGGGGAAAATTCTTTTAAGACAAGAAAATTAAAAAATAGAACCTATTTCAGAGGTTCCTTTTTTCTTAGTCCAGTGTCATGATGGGCTCTAAAGAATGCTGCCCAAAGAGGCCTTTGACTTTCTCAGTCAGCAAGCTCTCAAATGGCAGAAGCAGATACTAGATAGAAAGGTGTAGATGTTTTTCTCATTTCTTTTTTTTTTAATCCTCACTCGAGGATACTTCTCCATTCATCTTCAGATAGAGTGGGAGGGAGGGAGGGAGGGAGGGAGGGAGAGAGAGAGAGAGAGAGAGAGAGAGAGAGAGAGAGAGAGAGAGAGAGAGAAACATCAATGTGAGAGGGACACATTGACCGGTTGCCTCCCGAATGACCCCAACCAGGGCTGGGGCCGAACCACAACCAAGGTACATGCCCTTGACTGGAATTGAACCTGAGACTCATTGGTCCATAGGCCAACGCTCTAACTGCTGAGCCAAACCGGCCAGGGTTCTAATTTCTTTTAATCATCTTTTGTAGTTTTTTTTTAACCCTCTCTTCTGACTCTTCTTTCATTTTCCACATTTGCTGACACTATTTTGAGTAGATTTTGACCCCAAGACCATGTAACTTATTTTTGGATTCCAGTGGGGTATTTTCACCAAAGAAGATTGGTTTATTTTTTTTTATCCTCACCCAAGGACATTTTTCCATTTTTTGTTCAGATAGAATGGGAGGGAGAGAGAAGAAGAGAGAGAGAGAGAGAGAGAAACATCGATGTGAAAGGGACACATTGAGTGGCTGCCTCCCGCACGACCCAACCAGGGCCAGGGACAAACTGCAACCAAGGTACGTGCCCTTAGCGGGAACCGAACCCAGGTCTCTCTGGACCGCAGGCCGACGCTCCAACCACTGAGCCAAACTGGCCAGGGCAAGAAGGTTGGATTTTAAAAGATTTTAGAAATATTAGAGTTAGATGAAGAGGATTTTTACAAGATGTGTATATTAATTGAATGCCAGTCATTTTAATTTCTTCTTTAAGGTAAAAACTAATTAATAAACTAAAGACAATAACTGGGACCATGGAAGAACTGATAAAAATTACAGAGGGAGATGATGGGGGATGTGGGGACATTTTTATAAAGCAAATGAAAAATTAAATATTTATTGGAATTGTAGGGGAGGAAATAGAATTTCTCCTCTACCCTTCTGAGTTCTTGGCTGAGAGCCCTGTAATAAAAGACAGATTAAGAAGAGAAAAACAAAGAGAAGTTTATTAACATGTTACTTTTGTATAGATGGGAAATACCTGGGGAAAAATGAGTAACTCCTTGATATGGCTTAGAATTCAGACTTAGATATTATCTTAATAGGGAAAGGGGAGGGGGAAGATAGACCTCTGGGGGAGAAGAAATGGTTTTTAGGGAAGATGAATGGCCCTTAACAGAGTAGGTGGGAGGTATGGTAGATACTTTGTGACAAAATTTGGGTGTGATGGTGACTTCTGGTCTCCTCTCCTGTGATAAGAGTCAATCTTCCCTGGTAATGAAACTCCTGGAAGGATTTATGATCATTGAGCTCCTTTTGGAGGATCTGTGTTGAGGCAGATGAGGGGAGTTCAGAGAAAGCCTCTCTCTGCATTGGCTGTTTTCCAAGTGCCTACAGCTCAAAATAATATGTCAAAGTGGCATATTTTGGTGTGGTGTATTCTGCTACCCTTCAAGAGTTTGTCCAAGTGTTTACAAAAATTATGATTACCCATCCAGAGAATCAGCATGTCCTAATTTTTCTTTTGTGTTCTGAACATTTTGACCTTGTCAAGAACTGGATCTTGTTCTTTATACCAGAACTCATGTTTTTAGATAGACTGTATTAGTGCAGTTTGGGAAGGCCTGGAGAGAGTATTTTCTGTTTATGATGGAATTGAAGCTAGGAAGGAAGGCATTCTCTTCCAGCTACTGTGGGTAATTCAGGAAGCCATCAGCCTCCTGTTGTCACAGCTCTCTCAGGGCACTTGCTCTGACTGATTATCTGTAACCTTTTTCAGACCCCACATCTTGTTAACCTCAATGAGGACCCACTAATGTCGGAATGCCTGCTTTATTACATCAAAGATGGAATTACAAGGTATATTTGTTTCTTTTGGTCACTTAATGTTTTCTTTCTCTTAGGTGATTCAATAAAGGGAAGTTGTTGAAATATTTGTTGTAATAATTTGCTATTTTTCCCATCTGAAATAGTTACAAACTATCCTCTCTACTCTTCCCAAATTATGTTTTAGCCAGCTGAACCAGTTAACATGTAGTTTTTCCCTAAAAGACCCTAAGTAAAAGTTTATCCTTCTTACATCTTATACAAATTCATTAGGGAGATTAGTTCACTCATGTCTTTTTATAACATGTGAGTTACACTGGTATATCATTGTTCTTTGATTTCTTATTCTGATGTAGGGAAGTTGACCATATATGAAAATAGAATTTGCAGTTGAAAACCTCTGATTAAAAAGGTGGTACCTTTTTTGTACATACCAAAGCATATTCTTTGGGAAAAAGAGGTTCATTGTTTGTAGTGCTTTCTGTGTCTGAATTTCCCTGGGAAACACTTTCCCTTGTGTTCAGGGTTGGCCAAGCAGATGCTGAGCGGCGCCAGGACATCGTGCTGAGTGGGGCTCACATTAAAGAAGAGCATTGTATCTTCCGGAGTGAAAGAAACAACAGTGGGGACGGTGAGAGTCCTTGGCCTAGCTTTTCCAACAATTTTTCATTCTATATTATGCGAAATCCATCGCAAGACTTGGTATTCCCTGTTCCTTTCAGTAATACTTTCTTATACAATCCAATATTTGAAAATGGAGAAACCTGGGCTGCTTATAAATGCAGGGACGACTGAGCTACTTTACATGAAAATAGCTTGGACAGAAGGAGCCTTTTGTTACTGCCAAGAACTAAGCAGGACATAGGCAATTAGGCTTGGTCTTGAATGTTAATTATTTGATAGACAAGTAAGCAAGGAACAAATGTCCTGGGTAGTGGGAGATTTGAAGGACCTCTAGCCTTAACCCAGTAGAATTTTATCTAAAAAGGAAGAAAAAGTCAATCTTGTATTTTGTCCAGGTTATTAACAGAACAATAGCAATCTAGTCATATTTTTGTGCTATATAATTCATTCCTTCCTTAATCAGAATATTACCTTTTGATTTTAAGTTTCTGGTTATAACCTATCTCTCTCATACTTAAGATTTCTGATGGTTTTCAGTTTTATAGACTGAACTGTCAGATATTATCAAAACTGAGATTTCATATCGTCTGAAGATTTGTCAAATTCATTTAAACGTTTGTTTCTTAGCCACAGCCCTGGTTATGGCACTCTATTTTAACTTATATAGATGCTTAGCAACTTGGTTGGTTACAGGAATCTATTCTAGTTACCCTGAATCCTCATAGTCATCTGCTTTCCATTATTTTATTCCAGTGGTTTGTGATGCTAACATTAATTTGCATTCCTCTTAGTTATCGTGACTCTAGAGCCCTGCGAACGCTCAGAAACCTACGTAAATGGCAAGAGGGTGGCCCAGCCTGTTCAGCTGCGCTCAGGTGAGACTGGGACAGGTTTGAAGTCTTCAGCAAAGATCACATGGCTTTTGTGAGCAACTCTATAATTTTTTTTTTTTTTAGTTCTCACCTGAGGATATTTTTTCCCATTGATTTTTCAGAGAGTGGAAGGGAGGGGGAAAGAGAGAGAGAAACATCGACGTGAGAGAGACACATCGCTTCGTTGCCTCCTCCACCGGGGATGGGGATCAAACCCAAGACCCTTCAGTGCATGGGCCAATGCTCCAACCACTGAGCCACACTGGCCAGGGTGCAACTCTATAGTTTTTGAATCTTTGTCTGAAGGCTGAATTGATAGTCAGCATTAAGATTTATGCTCTTGTAAAATTCCAAAAGCTGTCTTTTTGCAATAGGAAGAGGGGGGTCATTACTCTAGATACTGTACATTTTAAAAATAGTTTCTTAACTTTGTTTTTGTTTTGTGCTAGGAAACCGTATCATCATGGGTAAAAACCATGTGTTTCGTTTTAACCACCCGGAGCAAGCACGGGCTGAGCGGGAGAAGACTCCTTCTGCTGAGACCCCCTCTGAGCCTGTGGACTGGACATTTGCCCAGAGAGAGCTTCTGGAAAAACAGGGAATTGATATGAAACAGGAGATGGAGAAAAGGTAATATACAAATATGATGTGGCCCACATGATTATCACGTCTTTTAAACATATAGTAGTAGCATTTATAAAACAGCTCAGTGATTTCACCATGTATTCTTTTCCTCTCTTGTTTTTCTTTTTCTTCTAGGTTACAAGAAATGGAGATCCTATACAAAAAGGAGAAGGAAGAAGCAGATCTTCTCTTGGAGCAACAGAGACTGGTAGGAGTCCATCATGAATCCTCTCTTAGGAAAAGGGCAGCTTGCTCTCACACCTTCCCTGTCCCACAGATGAGCACTTGCCCACATGGCTTATCCATCTCTCACTGATACCACAAACTGTTCTCGCATTTCCTTCATGGAGAATGAACTTACAGCTCCTGGTAGCCTTAGCCCGAAAAACTGTCCATAAAGGTACTATTTTGTGCCTTTTATGTCTTAAAGTCAAATCTTCTGTCAAAACCAAGTGCTATAGTGGGAGCTTTTCTGGTAGCTTTTGCCTCTTGATAGTGGTTTTTGAGTATGCATCAGTGGTGGTTTTTTTAGTAATAATTACTCTGCGTATTGAATTTGGTGGGTGTTTGCCTTGGTTTTGTTTCTGATCACCTGATAGTACTAATTCTCTGCTCTTGGGCTGACCTGGGTTTGTTCTCGTGCTGGGCAGACTTTTTTTTTTTTTTAGTTAAACTGTTTCTAAAATTGTTGCTGCACAGGTGCATGTGTTAATCCTTTTCTGTTCCCCTGCATGGAGTCTGCATCCTCAGTAAGGTCTCCGTGGCATGTGGGATGACAGTGGAAGCAGGGGCTGTACAGCCAACCCAAATAGGAGAGGGAAGCCTGTTTTCTCTGAGTAGCAGCTGAAAAGTCAATTTAAGGTTGCATCTTACAATGCTAATGGCTTTAGCATTTTATGATGTTAATTGATTTTCCAAGTTTGGTAGAAACTGAATCTCAAGAATAAATAAGTTGATTTATTAGTTAGATTTTCATTTAAAAATTTTTCATTGATTTTTAGAGAGAGAGGAAGGGAAAGGGAGAGAGAGAAACATCGATGTGAGAGTGAAGCATTGATTGGCTGCCTCCTGCATGCCCCCTACCAAGGATCAAGCCCCCCAACCTTTCAGTGCCTGAAACTGATGCGCAACCAACTGAGCCACACTGACCAGGGCTATATTTTCATTTTTAAAGCCACTCAATTTTGGTTGACAAAGGCCTTGTTATAAAAAACTTCTTGGCATTCATTTGATATGTAAGGAGAAGGTATAACAAACCTTTGGGTACTATGGGTGTAATATAGGAATTTTCCATTTTTTAAGATTCGTGAACTTCTTTTAAGATAAGGTAGCATAAAATACAGCATGTAAAACATTGCATGTAAACTACAGCCTTATAGCCATGCTCTGCTTTGGAGAAGAGAGGCTATTGCTAAATGGGCCAGAAAAGCCAAGGGCTTAAGCAAAAGCAGCCTTTTCCAAGGCAACTCAGTTCTGAGGCTTGGCAGTAGGTTAACCAGTTCACTTGTTATCTTGGAAATTATAATAAAGCCAAAAAAATACTGCATTGTAAGAATAAATCAAGTGTTTGGGGTAAGATAATAGCAGTGTTATACACATTAGAGTCTCTTTAGGAGGCCTAGTTGGCATTTAGTTTTTAATAAAATCAGAAAGATTTGGCTACACTGTGATTAGGGGCTTGAAAGGTTTACAACATATAAAAGAGCCTTTTATCTTAATAATGTAGTTTAATAACATGCCTCTGATGGTCTGTGAGAGATCAAATGAGGACAGGTATAATTAAGCAGTGTTTATTATTAACAATAGTGCCTTGTAATTGTATAGTGCTTTATAATTTACAGAGAGCTTTAATGTCTGTCACTTTTTTTTATTACTGAAACAACTCTCTTTAATAGATGTGTATATACATAAAATGAGTAATAACATCCAGTTTATATTACCTCCAGTTGAGGAAACCAAGGCTAAAAAATGCTTTCTTGCCCACTCTTAAAACCCATTAAGTCTTGGGTCTGAAGCTTAAACTTGGGTCTTCTGACTCTACTGTTCTGTTCATTTAGAGCAGTGCTTATCAGCCACCTAGGAGTCTTGTTAAAATGTAGGTGCTGATTTAGCAGGTATGGGGTGGGACCTGAGATTCTGCATTCTTAACCAGCTCCCCAGGCATGCCCATGCTGCTGGTCCTGGGACCATTTGTTGAGTAACTAGGTGGGAAAGAATGATGGCTGGTGCTCTCCATAATCAAGAGTGGTGACCATTCTGTGCTGTGAAGTAAAATGATGACCATTCACAAAGAGAAAGTAAATGTCTCTAAGACATTTAGTTTCCAGGGGACATACTTAGTCTGTAAGTAATCAGGTTCTGGTTGTCATTTGGTCTGTGTATCTTAAAGCAAGATGGGATTTCAAGAGCAGATCCTTAAAACAAGGAGCTTGCTTTCCTCTCATAAGTCTAACTCTGTATTCCATTTAAATTTCTTGTCCTCAAGAGGAATTGATTTCTAATGCTTTCGCCTGAAGAGTATCTAGCAGTAACAATATTGAATGGGAAGTGTGTTTTTATGATTCCTATATTGGTCAACCTACAGATATATTTTGGATGCACCCTATGAATAAACATTGAGAGGATACAAAAGAATTATTATTCAGTAAATATGCTTAAATATTTATTATATGTAATCATTTTTGCTTAACAACAGCATAAAAAAAATGGAGTCTTCTGTTACCATAGTACCCCATATGCGTCACACTCTTACATTCTCTTATAGTTAGTGCCCTATTGTACACCTGCTCCTTTCTGTGCTTGCTTTTTCACACGTGTACTTTGGGTATTGTGTCTCTTCTATTTGTATAAGCTTCTTGCAGAGTCTCTTCAGGAGGCCTACTTTGTATTTGGTATTTAAGGAAAACAGAAGGATCTTTTAGTGACTTGTGAATTGGCCAGACCTGAGTAGTTTTTCCAACCCTCTAGTAAATGAATCTAAATATGTTTTTTTGTTTTTGACATGAGATAGAATTTACATCTTGGTATATAAACTTTGCATACAGACTTTCTAGTATCATGATCAGTATGTGAGGGGGGATATATTTGAACCATATGGAGAATGTAGTCTACAGAGTCGATATGACCGTATTTTATAAAGAAAGGAAATTATGGTCACTTGATTTAATATGAGTTCTTTTGGATTTATGTAGACTCTCTCATTTATTTATGTTTTATTTTAGAGTTTAAAGATTTTTTATCTCTCAATCATGATATTAAAACAATGATTAGAATATTTGTTATTTCCTAAATTAGGTAGTACTCATTTTATCCTTAATTGATTTTTTTTAATCCTCACTTGAGGATATTTTTCCATTGATTTTTAGATAAAGTGAAAAGGAGGGACGGAGGGGGAGAGAGAAAGAGAGAGAGAGAGAGAGAAACATTGATGCAAGAGAGACACATTAATTGGTTGCCTCCCACACAACCCCGACTGGGGCCAGGGATCAAACCTGCAACCCAGGTATGTGCCTTGACCAGAATCAAACCCATGACCCTTAGGTTCATAGATCTGTCTAATTGCTGAACCAAACCGGCCGGGTCTATCCTTAAGCAATTTTAAAAGGAAAAGGAGCCAGGAAAAAAAGTGATAGTTGTCAATTATGTGGGAAGAATCAGAGAGAGTTTGTGTTTTGTGAAACTCTCAGTTTCTTCATATTTGCAAGAAAACCTTTTTAGGATTCAGATATACTTTTTTCTCTAATGTTAATTAATATAATCTTTTATCACTTAAGATTAGCCATTCTGATTTTTAAAACTAAAAATGAAAAAAGAAATTAGTCTACAATCTATAAATATAGCTTTATCTGATTTTTGTTGCCAAATTTTCAAATAGGTGGGGGTTATAAATTGGTTTAGTACCCATTTATAGACCAATACAAATCAGTAGTAACAACATCAGATTCAGAGACCAAATTATTGTCATTGTTAAAGGTTACTTTTTGTCCCCAGAAAGTAATTGTACATGGACATTTTGACATTGAAAGCAAGATATTAACTATCAGTTTTGATTTTTAAAAACTTTATTAGAGATAATTTTGGTAATTTCAGTCAAATAAAGGAGACTGTTTAAAACTAAGTAATAATATTTTCATTTACTAGGCTATATAAGGACCCTATGCTAGCTTGAACTATTCTAGTGAGTAGTGTCTTTTCTAAGGAACTTTTATTTCCTCAATAGAAATTCTTTCTTAATTCTGTTCTTCATAGGGAATTGTAAATCTAACATTGCTTTCACTTACATCTATGTTATCAAGATTTGCTTGTGTTAGTTAAGAATTTTTGGTTATTATCCAAACTCAGGCTGCAGTTTTAGGCCTAAGTAAAATGTTTTGAAAAAGAAGTAATGGTGCAAAGATAGCCAGGAAGAAAGTTAGAGAAACTATTTTAAAGTGGACTATTTCACAGAAACAGTAAAATCTTTGTGTTTTATGTGTTGATAGGAAGAGTTGTCACTTAAAGTGACATTTCTCAAATAGCTAGAAATCACATGGCTTTTCATAGAAAACATCTCATAAGTTGTATTTATTAAAATATTACTTGGGGAATCTTAAATGTTGTTTAATAAAAGTATGTTTGCCTGGTTTAATTTATGTTCTAGAAGTTTGTTTCCTAAAATTTTGGAGGTGAGATATTTATTGATTCAAGTGTGGAAAACAAAATATAAGGACCCACTATAAAGACCCACTATAAGGACTCTTTTGTGCCTTCTTGTTCTCTGGATAACACCTCTAACTGTATAAGTGAAACAGATCATATTGACATGACACAGAAAATAGCAAACCAATATGTGTTCATGGAAAGACTAGTTTCAAAACCCTCTTGTCTTCTAGAAAAACAATTTGGTTGATGAGAACCTCACATGGTCTGCTAATAGAGATTCTTAGCATTTTTAACATCATCCCTGTTTGCTTCTTTTTCCACTTCTCATCTTCTAACTTTTTTCTAGGGCTGCTCTTTTTAGTAAAGCTAAACAAAACGTGGCATCCTACAGCCTTACTAACCTTTGTTAATCCGCCTGCTCGTCACATCTTGTATGGCATCTGTGCTCACTCATGGGGAAAGAGTTTCTGGAAGAAGCAACAGCAATAACCAAGGCAAATGTGGGGAAGTGGCTGCATGGGTGTTAGCATGGATGGGGCGTAGGTTTTACTTCATTTTCTTGAGATAGTAGAGATGTTATTTTATATTATTTTGTTAATAACTTCATATGACCTTAGAGTGAGAGACTCACTTTCGGTGTCAGTCTCCCTAAGAAATTTGCTTGCAGATTTCATCACTTATGCCAGAAAGTGAAAATTTGGATTAGTGTTACTAAACAGACAAACTAATCTTTATGTTAATAATATTCTACATATGCATATGTCTTAATAGACTTGCACATCATTTAGAGTTTTTGTTTTTTGTTTTATAGGGGTTTGTTTTGTTTTTAAATTTGGTTAAGGCTTTTTTGCTTGCTTTTTCTTCAATTTGATTTTCGTTTTTTACATTTTAATTTTGGTTATTTTGGGGCCATTTTTTGATTTTGTTTTCCAAAGGACGCGGATTCTGATAGCGGGGATGATTCTGACAAGAGGTCCTGTGAAGAGAGCTGGAAACTGATTACTTCTCTGAGAGAAAAGCTACCTCCCAGCAAGTTGCAAACCATTGTTAAAAAATGTGGCCTCCCCAGCAGTGGGAAGAAACGAGAACCTATTAAAATGTACCAGATACCCCAAAGAAGGCGCCTGAGTAAAGATTCCAAGTGGGTTACCATCTCAGATCTTAAGATTCAGGCTGTAAAAGAGATTTGCTATGAGGTTGCTCTCAACGATTTTAGGCACAGTCGGCAGGAGATTGAGGCCTTGGCCATTGTTAAGATGAAAGAGCTTTGTGCCATGTATGGGAAGAAAGATCCCAATGAGCGAGACTCCTGGAGGGCAGTGGCCAGGGATGTCTGGGACACTGTTGGTGTAGGGGATGAGAAGATTGAAGACATGATGGCCAGTGGTAAAGGTGGAACTGATGTAGATGACCTCAAGGTTCATATAGACAAGCTGGAAGACATTTTGCAAGAAGTCAAAAAGCAAAATAACATGAAAGATGAGGAGATAAAAGTCTTAAGAAATAAAATGCTTAAAATGGAAAAAGTCTTGCCACTGATTGGATCTCAGGAACAGAAAACCCAAGGAAACCACAAAGCAAAGGAACATGTTGGTGCTGGTGTCAGTAGCAATTCTGAGAATGATGCAAATAAAGGAGACAATGGAGAACTTGGGAAAGAAGAACGTGTTTCCCAGCTGATGAATGGGGATCCAGCTTTCAGACGTGGACGTCTGCGTTGGATGAGACAAGAGCAAATCCGGTTTAAGAACCTGCAACAGCAGGAGATATCAAAGCAGCTTCGTCGGCAGAATGTACCTCATAGGTTCATCCCTCCTGAGAATCGGAAGCCCCGGTTTCCCTTTAAGAGCAACCCTAAACACAGAAACTCTTGGAGTCCTGGGACACATATCATCATAACAGAAGATGAGGTTATAGAGCTTAGAATTCCAAAAGAGGAAGATGGAAGGAAAGGAAACAAGGAGGAGAGCCAAGAAAAGGGTGGTCGAGCAACTTCTAAGGATCCCCAGTTACCGTGGGGCTCTCAGGGCACACGAAGTCAAGATCACATCCAAGTTAGCAAGCAGCATATTAATAATCAACAACAGCCACCTCAGTTACGCTGGAGAAGCAATTCTCTCAATAATGGCCAACCGAAAAGTACGCGTTGCCAGGCATCTGCCGCCTCAGAATCGTTAAACTCCCACACTGGTCACCCCACTGCTGATCTGCAGACTTTCCAGGCGAAGCGTCATATGCATCAGCACCGTCAGTCTTACTCCAATTATAACACTGGAGGTCAGTTAGAGGGCAGTGCAGCCAGTTCTTATCAGAGGCAGACTGACAAACCCAACCACTGTAGCCAGTTTGTAACACCTCCACGGATGAGGCGACAGTTCTCAGCACCCAATCTCAAAGCTGGTCGAGAAACCACAGTATAAATTACTGGACAAACTTGAAAACCTGGTGGAGGAAACAGGCGATGTTAGCTCGATTTGAGTTGGTTCTAGCCTTGGCCTTGAATTCCTACTATTTACGTTATTATTTGAATGTTGCGTTCCTACAGATATTAACTGATTTTAATATTGTCAAAACATAAAACACTGGTAAATGTTTCAACACCTCCCTTTTGTTTGTATACCATAATGGACAGTTTCTGGAATTTTGGACAAAACACTGAGACCTCCTTTTTTTTCCTGAGACTTTCCTCCTTTTTTGGTGCCTAGATAATATACTTACATAAACTGGTCTTGTTTTGATGTAAGTTTATTATGTTTTTATAATTCTCATAAATTGATCTGATAACCAGAAAGACCTGCCTCTTGGTTTATGCAGACACTCAACGGGGAAATTTGATATGTAGAATTAAATGTCTATTATTTCCCCATGCGTGTTAGATATTAGTTTAAAAATAATAACATGCAACTATGTGGACACAGTTTTGGATTTCTCATCCATGTGTGTTTTTTAAAAAATATAATTGGACTTTTCATAAGCCAAAACTAAATGTCTTCAGACATATTTTATAGTACACTGCTTTGCATCTTCCACAGGACTTCCACATCTTCTTATTCTTCTACATGTACACAGAACTGATCCAGTAGGTTTTTTCTTTTGACTATATCAGTATATGTATGAAATTTGTCAAAATACTGAAATCTTTAAATTGGCACCATATCTGGATTTCTGTTTGTGGTTTGTATTTTGAAATTTAATGTATCATTTCTTACACACACACAATTCACCAAAATCATGCCAACAGAAATGCCAGCGAAATACTTGTATACTCTGAGCAGTATATCTAAGTTTATAGGGAGGTTATTTGGTGGAGAGAGGAAAGGGAAACGGGAGAAGGCTACAGCATATGGCTGTGCGCTGCATATTTTTAGTAGATGATGAAATAATGAAATAGGCTAACTTTGGTTGGGTTTAGAATAAAGGAGATGATGATGATGTGTAATGAACTATTCTTTGGTTACTAGTAGTAATGCTCACAAGACACTCAAGCAAACAAAGAGAAGTCCTGATGAACATTTATTGTATCAATACCTCATTTACTGTGTTGTGATCCCAGTTTGCCTCACTGGAGAATCCACTAAAAAAATGGATTTTAATGGGAAGAAAAGAATAGTTTTCTACATCTCTTGAACTTGTCAGAAACTTTCTTAAGAGGCAGTGTGAAGAGCCAACGACGTCTGCAATTGCCTGACTTCACGTTGTTGAAGATTCCCAAGTCAAATTAAGTCATCTATCAGATGGTGTGAAAAATTGCAGCCAAGATAGCAATTAGCATTCAAGGAAGCCTTAAAGATTGTGATTATATAGTGTTTTTTTTTTTCCTTTGTGTGTGGGCACTATGCTTTATTAGAACATTATTTTTAATTATAGTGTTTTTTTTCTTTGCTTCTAAGAAAATGCTTTCTTAATGCACAGAAAGTTGCTTCCAATTAACTTTGTGGGGATATTTTTGCTTTTGTAGCTGAAGAGTCCTAGTCTTTACTTGAGGTTTCATGGCAGATTAGGCATGGGTGAATGATGTTTGTAACGGTTGACTAATTGAGATGATGATCTCCTGTACTATGTGGTTTGAATGTACACAGTGGGCTACTTCAGATCAGTCACTTCATTGCATCTCGTATAAACCCCATTTGTGTCCTTCTTTATTCTTCTTAGACATAGATATGTTAACTAGTAATTTCTTGTGAAAAGTTTATTTTCTAATATTAATAATAATGACAATTACTCACCTTTCACCTCTGGAGCTAAAGTGGGCTCTTCTTTCCCTAACTTGAAATAATTTAGGGATAAGTCTACATATGTTCATTTTTATGATAGCCTTTTCATCTGTGTGTGCAGGTGCCTCCCTTTTCCACTAAACAATGAGATTGAGGTTCTACTGGTGACCAGGTGACACTGTAGAATGAAAAGTAACACAATATTTTCATTTGCAAATGTGGGTTGTGATAAACACTATATCCAAACTGGTGTTCTAAAGAATTAGGTTTCATCTGCTGGTCCAGGTGCTCCCATCTTGCTGAAATGTTTACATATCAAAAGGAACCCTTAATTTCAGATGACCAGGAAGAAATGAACGATTGGTTACTGCATATGTCCCTGAATTCATGCATTTGAGAGCACATGGTTGTCTTAGAAAATAATTTTTGTTTTTAAAATTATTTCATTGACCCTTTTTACTAAGTAAGTAACCTTTGTCATGCTTTTGGTATAGCCTATAGTGCCATTTGTTTTTTAATTTGACAATATCTCTCTGTAAGCTTAAGTACAACAAGGCCGAAAAGAAATGGTTATCATTAAACTGTTGTTATATTATTGAAGTATTCCTGGCTATTACCATAGCAAAATGAAAAAAAACAGTGTTTTTGTTATTGATATTATATAATCTAACAATAATGGAAATGTAGAAGAGTCCTGGTTAATTGATATAATTTCACAAACCAAAATGGTATTCCTTGGAGAGTCAAGGACATTCTGCTTATAAGTCTAAACCAGATGGCTTTTCCTTTATATCTGCTTCAAATTCTTTTTAGTGCTTGGCATTGTTCCTTTCACTAGCAATGCAGTGAAGTATTGTTTATTCCACTGAAGTGACTTGAAGTGACCTCGTGTGATTTAGGTGCAGGTTGATGCTGAAAAAAACGAAATAAAACAAACCACAGAGTTGCCACACTGGTGTCTGCATTAAAGGCTATTAGATATTAGACTACAGGAAGTTACATAGATTTCCTTCGGTCAGCTGCTGTACCCCTGTGCCTTACTGGTCCTTTGTAGATTTGCCTTAATGATTTGTACAAAAGACTGGGAGGAGGGGAAGCTGCCATGTCCTGGTGTACCTTAATGAAGATGCCTTCTGAGGCACAACGCAAAGCAAGCATTTGTTCTAGACTGTCAGAGCCATTTTCTGCATTATGAGCAGTTATAACTGTCCAGTTTATGTCATCTTTCAGATTTTATAATCTGCTCTAGATACTTAGTTTGAACCACTCTAGGTTGTGAAATGTATTGGTTTCCTCCCACTGTTACTGTAAAATCTTCTTGTTCATGAACAATGGATTTCTCCTTCAATATCTTTTTAAAAAATGGTTGAACATTGTTTTTGAGTGTAAGATCTACCTTATCAGAAGAGGAAAGTTTGTAATGTTAAAAAAAAAAAATAAAGTCCTCATTCAATAAAAGCTAAAATCTTTTAAGAGTGTGATTTATCTCTGACGTGGGAGGAGGGAAAAGTGAAATAGGGTGATGCTAATAGGCCTATTTATTAAAATTCTGTCTTAAATGGGGCCATTAACTTTATGCTACATTTTATTTAAAAACTTTTCTAGTAAGGGGATAGCAAATACCACTTTCTGATTTCTTTGAGTTTACCTTAAAATGTGTTTTCAGTTTCTTTATTAATCTTGGTTTGAAGTTTTTAAAAATGAAAAGGTATACTTCCTTTCATATAGATAGGAACTAAATTTCTAAAAAGCTTTGAATAACTGTTTAGCTCTTCTTGTTTTCCTTTAAGCACTGCTTTTCTCCACCCAGAATATTGGTGCTTTGCTAGAGGTGAAATAGGACAGAGTAGAAGATTTTTCTGGAGTGGGCCATCTGTCTTATGGAACATTTGGACATGACATTTTTATATTGAAAAACACAATCATACATTATGTATGAAAAAACCCAGCAGGAGGTTTTTATCCTCCTGAGTTTTTAAAATGAAACTTGGAACTCGAGAGAAGTGTTATGCTTAGATTGATTTGCTGCAGGCAGCGTATTCCTTCCCTTCAGGTACTTGGTATTTTTCTGCTTTTGGAGAAACTGGTGGAAAAGTTGCCGAGACTCGACTACTGTTAGGGCGACACACATGATTCCCATGCAGTATGGATATGTGCAGTGACAGTTGTATGTACAGGGTGAGAACGAGGAGACGAAGAAAAGGGTTTTGAAGGAGCAAGCCCTGAGCCAAGAGCAGAGTCCCAAAGTACAACCAGGAGTTTATCCAAGTGAAGAATGACAGAGGGAGGGAGAAAGCATGTCAGGTCCAGGGAACGGCGGTGGGGGGGGGGGGGGGGGAGTTGGGGTGGTCAGAGCACCAGCTGTGTTGGGAGTTACAGTAAGAGATGAGGACAGTTGGGTGGACAGGGCCAGATCCTGACATGCTAAGGAGTTAGGATTTTTTTTTTTTAATACCTTTTATTATGAATTATATAAAATCAAAATTCCAAGTAAGTATTACTTATAAGATCCACTGACATTATATTTTAAAATAACACCATATAATTAGTTTCTTTAAATCTGAGTTAGTATAATATCATTTATCTTTACAAAACAACCACAACCACATTAATACTTGACAGAATTTTTGTGTCTGATAATCCCTGTATCTCAGACAGTACCCAATTAAAATATCAGTATAGCTTTCACTCATCAAAGAAAATATTTTATTCAAGTTCCCGAAACAGATTTGAGGAGTTACTTTGGGTTTGAATTGAAGAAAAAGACCCCGTTAAAATATGTAAACAGCCCTGGCCAGTTTGGCTCAGCGGTTAGCGCGTCGATCCATGGACCAGAGAGACCCGGGTTTGGTTCCTGCTAAAGGCACATACCTCAGTTGCAGTTTGTCCCCTGACCCCTGTTGGGGTCGTGTGGTGGCAACCAGTCGATGTGTCTCTCTCACATCAATGTTTCTCTCTCTTCCTCCATCTCTCCTTCCCACTCTATCTGAAGATAATGCAAAAATGTTCTCGGGTGAGGATAAAAAAAATATATATGTATGTAAACAATTTTCATTTGGTGAAAGCTGAAATCATTGTATATGTTCTAATCAAAGATCTGTCTCAGGTGGCATTTTTCAAGATTTAAAAGTGTACCAGGCCACCCTGGCCACTTTGGCTCAGCAGTTAGAGCGTCAGCCCTCAGACAGAAGGGTCGCGGGTTCAATTTCCAATCAAGGGCATGTACCTGGGTTGCATGTTCGATTCCCAGCCCTAGTTGGGGTCATGCAGAAGGCAACCAATCAATGTGTCTCTCTCACATGATATTTCTCTCTCTTCCTCCTTCCCTTCCACTCTATCTGAAAATCAATGGAAAAATATCCTCAGGTGAAGATTAACAAAAAAATAAAAATTAAAAAAGTGAAAAAGTGTACCAGGCCAAACCCTTTGCCACCTTCACTGCTTTTTTCCCCCCTGCTTTTCACCTTCTCTTTCTCTTGCTTTGCCTTCAGCCTTTTCTTTGACTCTGGTTCATCCATATTGGGTACTGTCCATGCTAGTCTACTCTGTTCTCTTAATATCAGTCTCCGTTTTTATGTCATCTTTTTCATCTTTCAGCACACACTGAGTTTTCTCTTCAGAATGTTTGGGGATCACCACAGTTGCTATCTCTCAAACATCTTTCGTTAAAGTATCAGTATTGCCCTGGCCAGTGTGGCTCAGATGGTTGGATGTTGTCCCATGCACCAAGAGGTTGCTGGTTCAATTCTTGTTCAGGGCACGTGCCTGGGTTGCAGGCATGTAGGGGGCGTGCAAGAGGCAGCCAATTGATGTCTAGCTCTCACATCGATGTTTTTCTCCCTCTCCTTTCCTCTCTAAAAAAAAAAAAAAATCTGAAAAAAACAACACATCACTATCTGCTTTAAGAATACTTTTAAGTCTGCTAAGCTCCTTTGGGACATTCTCTTTTCTCTTTTCAGCATTTATCTACCTTTTCCACTTATTCCATAAGGTCTAGCCATAGTTTTTCTGAAAAGATTCACTACTCACGGTCCACACACTCACAACCAGGAGTTGGGATTTTATCCTGAATGTGTTGGGAAGCTACCAAATGATTGTAAACAGGGAGATTGCATTATTAGATTCACCATTTAGAAATGGCCAAAGTTTGGGTTGGAGGGTGGGTTGGAAGGAGGCGAGTACAGAGCCCAGTGCTCCAGTTGGGAAGTTGCAATATGAACTAAATGATAAACTGTGCTTTCCAAACAAAGGCAGGGAGAAAGGAGAGAGACTCTGATAAATTATGTTGAGGAAAAATCAACAGATCAGCTTGCAGGTGGGATAAACTCTGTGCATACAACCCACAAGGTGATGAAGGCTCTTGTTTCGATCATGGTTGGAAAGTAAAGTAGATGAGACCAAGACAGTACTAAGAGATTGGGAGAAAAAAGGAGCTGCTCAGATCTAAGAAGGATAGATCTGAAATTGTGTCTGCACAGTGCTGCTGGTGGTGTGCAAATTGAGGTGCTGACAAAAACTGGGTCATTGATGTCTCCTGGCTATTGCTTGCTAACCTGCCATTAATAGAGGAAGGCAATATTAGCAAAAGGAGCCAAGCCTTGAATGTGAAAAAACAACCTAACCAGTAAACCCAGAATGGTGAGGTTGATTTTACCTTAAATGACAGCTTCAGAGATGCCCTGTCCTAATTGTGGCATCATCATCTCTCACCTAGCGTATTGCAGTAGCCTCCTAACTTGTCTCTTTGCTTCTATTCTTGACCCATATAATCCATTGTTCACATAGCAACCAGCATCCTCCTTTAAAATAAAAAATTAGATCATATCAATGGCCTCCAGTGGCTTCCCATTGATTGCACTTTACAATCTGAACTTATTTTATTTTTTTTTAATTTACTGGGACAACATTGGTTAATAACTTTATATAAATTTCAGGTGTTATAACTTTCTAATATGACATCTGTATACTCTACTGTGTGTTCACCACTTGAAGCCTAGTCTCCTGTCACCATATATTGGATCCTCTTTACCCTCTGTCTTCCCCCCACCTCCCCTTTCCTCTCTGGTTACCACCTATCTGTTATCTGTGTCTGTGTAAAATCTGAACTTCTTACCGAAGCCTACAAGGCTTTCCATGTTTTGGCTTCGTGCCTATCTCTGACTTCATCACTTAACATTCTTACACTGTAAGCACTTTGGACTTTTGTTCCTTCAACACGCC
Source organism: Tadarida brasiliensis (assembly GCA_030848825.1). Taxonomy (NCBI): domain Eukaryota; kingdom Metazoa; phylum Chordata; class Mammalia; order Chiroptera; family Molossidae; genus Tadarida; species Tadarida brasiliensis. The sequence continues at coordinate 6,880,847 of CM061264.1, forward strand.
AAGTTTATTCTCACTTCAGTGCTTCTGCACTTCCTCAGGAGTGGAATCCTTTCTCATCGTGCTTAACTTCTCTTCCAGATCTGCGCTCTGTGCTCATGTGCACACTCTTTTTTTAAAATTTTTTTTTCTTTATTGATGTTAGAGAGAGAGAGATAGAAACACCAGTAACAGAACATCAGTTGGCTGCCTCCTGCATGCCCCCCACAGGGGATCGGGCCCACAACCTGGGCATGTGCCCTGACCGGGAATCAAACCGGGACCTCTTGGTGCATGGGTCGATGCTCAACCACTGAGCCACACTGGCGAGGTTCATGTGTCACTTTTCCTGCCCCAGGCCAACTTTCATTATTTTAATAACAATAACCTGTAGTTGTTTGTGTACTTGTTTGGTCCTTCCATGAGAATGTAAACTCACCTGGAATACTGTCTTGTTTGCTTCATCATTCATCTGTGTACATTACCCAGAAGAGTGGTTCTCAAAATGTAGTTCACATCAAAATTCCCTAGGGGGTTTATGAGAACATATTGCTGGGCCCACTCCCAAAGTCTCTGGTTGGGGGCTGGTAGAGGGGTAGCGTGCTATAGGGCCAGATCATTTGCATTTCTCTTAGTTCCCAGGTGATGTGGATTCTGCTAGATCAGCAACCACCTTTGAGAACCATTGGTCTGGAATAGGAGTTCACAAGCTTTTTTTTTTTTTTTTTTTTAAATGTTTTTTATTGATTTTTTAGAGAGAGGAAGGGAAAGAAATAGAAACATCAATGTGAGAGAGATACACCGGTCAGCTGCCTCCTGCACGCCCTTACCAGAGATCGAGCCTGCAACCTAGGCATGTGCCCTGACCAGGAATCTAACCCGGACCTTTCAGTCCATGGGATGGAGCTCAGTCCACGGAGCCACACCAGCTGGGCCACAAGCTTTGTGTAAAGGGTCAGATAGTAAATAGTTTAGGCTTTGTGGGTCCTGTATTTTGCAACTATGCAACTCTGCTGTTGTAGCAGAAAAACAGCCATTGACAAGAATGCAGAGCAATGGGCATGCCTGTGTTCTGATAAAACTATATTTACAAAAACAGGCAGTGGGCTGGGTTTCCCCCTAGCCATTGTTTGCGGGCCCCTGGTCTAGAGTTAGTCACTTTTGAGAACTGTTCACTAGAAGATCAATACATGATTATATATCTGAGCTAGAAGACAGCTGTGTGCCAGATGCTGGTGATTCGGTGGTGAGTGACAGGTCCCCTTATGAAGTTCACAGAGTTGTGGAGGAGACAGGCATTAGAGAGTCACGCCAATAGTTATACAGTACAATTGTGCCAAATGATGGGGTGGGGAAGGGGGAATACAGGGTGCTCTGAAAGTCTACAACTAGGTACCTCAGGGGCTGTAAGGTGGCCTTTCCTTGCTCTCAGCTGATCATTTTTTGTCTCACTGAGAAAAAGAAGCAGTGAGAAGAAAATTTCCTTTTCTTCCCACTTCTAGTTCTGCATGTATTCGTACATGTGCTTGGCCTTGCTCTTATCTTAGCCCAGCCCTTGTTTCTATATCCCATCTGTCACCTGCTCAAGGACTTACTGTACATTATGTGTGTGTGTGTGTGAATCCTTACCCAAGGATATTTTTTCCATTGATTTTTTAGAGAGTGGAAGGGAGGGAGGGAAGAGAAACATCAATGTAAGAGAGACACATTAATTGGTTGCCCCCTGCATGTGCCCCCACCAGGGCCAGGACCCAGCGTGCAACCTAGGTACGTGCCCTTGAGTGGGAATTGAACCACGACCCTGTAGAGTGCAGGATGATGCTCTAACCACTGAGGCACACTGGCCAGGGCAGGACTTACTGTACATTTACCCTTCTCCTTTACAATATCACTTCTCTCCTGGATTATTCCTGTCACATACAAGTGTGGTTTTATTTCACCAGCTTCCAAAATGTCCCATTCCCCCTGTGAGCTGTCACTGTTTTCTTTTTTATAGGAATTCTTGAGAGAGTTTTCTGTACTTATTTTCCACTTGTCCACCTCCCACTGATTCTTTTTATTGTCCTCTCCCCATTCTTGCTTGAATTCACTCTAGTCAGACTCTTGTTTCCACCCTACCACTCTCATCAGGGTCCAAAGATATTCACAGTGACAGTTCCGGGGGTGTTTTCTCAGTCCTCATCTTACTAAATCTGTCTGGCATTTGACACAGTTGCCTACTCTTTACTTCTTGGGACACTTCATTCACTTGGCTTCTCATTTTCCTCTGGCCCCACTGGCTGCTCCTTCATGGTCTCTGTGGCCACAAACATTGGCTATATCTGTATCTGTCCGTTCTCTCATGCATTTCTGTGGCTTTTCCTTCCATGTTCACAGATGAGGGTGAAGATAATAACTCGTGTATTGAGCCAGTAAACCTTTTACATGCATTAGCTTATTAAATCCATAGAGGGCCCCTCTCTGTCAAGTAGGTATTGTCATCCCATCTTACATGCTTTCCCGCAGTCACACACTACTGAGTGGGGATCCAGGTCCAGTCTCAGACAGTCTATCCGCAGACCACTGCCCTGCCTCCCTCTTTGGACTCTCAGATGTGCTCTCCAGCCTGAATCTCTGCCCTGACCTCTAGACACAGACACAGCTGTGACCTGACATCCATACAACTGACTGGTATCTCACATTTAAACTATCTAAACCGGAGCAACTAGCTCAGGCCAAAATGCAAGAGTCATCCTGTTTCTCCTTCTTTCTCACACCCCATGATCGCGTCATCAGTAGGTCGCATTTCCTCTGCCTGTAAAACATATTCCAGCTCCGTTCTCTTTTTACCACATTTGCTGCTGAGACCCTGGAACAGGCCACCACCATCTTCCTTGGCATTACTGTGACAGCCTCATGATGCATGTCCTTGCTTCCAAGCCCCCAGGCTGTTCTCCATGGAGAGCAGTATTTTAAAAACTTAAACTGGACCATATTACTTTCCAGCTCTAAGCCACCCAAAGGCTTCCCTTAAAATAAAATTCCTAGTCCTTACCTTAGACTATAAGGCCATCCATAACCCAGTCTCTATCTGAGTACTACTCAGCTGCATCTCTGACCTTTTCCACTCTGCCACTCCACCCACACAGGTTTTCTTGCTTTTTCTTCAACACACCAGGCTGCTTTCCATCTCAGGACCGTTGTACTTACTGTTGCTTCTACTTCGATTGGAGCCCCCAAGATCTCAGCATGCTGGCTTAGCTCTCTGGTTCAATGTTATCTACGCAGAGACCTTCCCCTACCACCTAATCTAAAAGTCTTCTCCCATTCCTCTCTTCTCCATATCAACCCCTAACATATACCTTTCTTTGTAGTACTTCTCTGTGCTGAAATCATAGTGTACTGTCTGTTTACTGTTTATTGTCTCTCCCTCACCCCACTGTATTCCTAGCATCTGACACATAGTAGGGGTGAAACGTATTTGTTTGTTGACTGGATAGATGGATGGGTGGATGGATGGTGGTTAAAAGAGTGTGCTCTAATCCCATTTCCACTACTTGCTAACTCTGATCTTTGGAAAGTTACTTAATTTCTTTAAGTCTTTTTCTTCTTTAACATGAGGATAGCAATAGTATCATCTTCATAGTACTTCATAGTATAAATGTATTTCAAACTACTGAACTATATACTTAAAAATGGTTAAGATGGTAAATTTTATGTTACTACAATAAAATAATAGGGGAAAATAAAAACAAAAACAATCCTCAAGATATTAACATTTTTTTCACCTGATGACTTCTAGGTAAACCAACAGTCTTTATCTTTTTGTTTAAAGAATCCCATATAAGCCCTGGCCGGTTTGGCTCAGCAGTTAGAGTGTCGGCCCGCGGACTAGAGAGTCCCGGGTTCGGTTCCTACTGGGGGCACGTACCTTGGTTGTAGTTTGTCCCCGGCCCTGATTGGGGCCGTGTGGGTGGCAGCCAGTCAATGTGTCTCTCTCACATCGATGTTTCTCTCTCTCTCTCTCTTCCCCCTCTCTCCCTCCCACTCTATCTGAAGATGAATGCAAAAATGTCCTCGGGTGAGGACAAAAAAAAAAAAGAATCCCATATAACATATAGATTTTTTTTTAGGGAACCCCCTTTTTTATTTTGAAACAATTCAAATCTACTGAGAATCTGAAAAAAAATAGTACAATGAACTTTGTATACCCATATGTATATATTTTTCTTGAATCATTTGAAAGTAAGGTAGGGACATCTTGGCAGTTTACTCCTAAATACTCCTAAATGTGTATCGCCTAAATCCAGGGATATTTTCTTGATATCATTGTCCCACCCAGGAAATTTAATATCGATTCAAAATCATGTAATCTACAGTTTATTTTCAAATTTCTCTAATTATCTAAAAAATATGTGTCAGAAGTGTGTGTATGTGTTTTAATACAAGGTCCATTTGAGGTTTGTATATTGCATTTGGTTTTCACGTTTCTTTTATCTTTCATTACATTGATATTTTTGAAGGGTCTAGGCCCCATTCTTATTTGTCAGGTTCTTTCCTCAAGATTAGATTTAGGTTAAACATTTTTGGTAAGAATGCTAGAATAGTGGCATTATGTACTTCTGTTGCATCACCCACATCAGTAGACACAACATGTCAATTTGTCCTATTATCAGTAGCATTAAAGTTTCATAAATTTAGTTAATGTGATGTTTCCCAGTTCTTTCTCTTATTAAGAAGTATCTACAGGGGGACTGTATCAGTTCTGGCTGCCACTGGCCCTCGTAGAGGAGCCCCATCCTGTGCTTGGGGCCTGGCCACACCAGCTGGGGCTGGGAAACCCTCACTAAGGTGGGGCTCTCAGAGTGTCTTGGCCCAGTGCAAAGAGACAAACTTTCCAGGAAGCATAAGATCTGGGGTCGTTCAGGGCTGCCCACGTCCCTCCCTGGTCCCAGGGTACAGCAGCAGTAGTAGTGCCAGTGGCTGGCACCTGCTAGGGCAGCACAAGCTGTATTGTACTTTAAAAAGTGGGAAATAGCCCTGGCCAGTTTGGCTCAGCGGTTAGAGCGTCGGCCCGCAGACCAGAGAGTCCCAGGTTCGGTTCCCGCTAAGGGCACGTACCTCAGTTGCAGTTCATCCCCTGCCTCTGTTGGGGTCCTGTGGGTGGCAGACAGTCGATGTGTCTCTCTCACATCGATGTTTCTCTCTCTCTTCCTCCCTCTCTCCCTCCTGCTGTATCTGAAGATAAATGCAAAAAAATGTCCTCGGGTGAGGATTAAAAAAAAAAAAAGTGGTAAATAAATTTGCATTAAAAAAAAAGATATCTAGGGTGACACATGGGATTGTGTGAATATTCTGTCTTCTAGCTGCCTTTCACTTAATTGATCCTTCCCTGACTTGATTACTACATTTGGGGTTGCAGTATAGTCACTTTCTAATTGTCATTTCCTCTTCATTTATTAACTGGCTTTTGGGGGGGCTAATAAGAGCTTTCCCTTTTTCTTTCCTTCTTTCAGTATCACTGTGGACTCAGGGAATCTTTTTATACTAAGAATGAGCCATGTTCTTTTTCTGTTATTCTTATTGGCCAGTGGGAATGTGTGTCCTTTTGAAATGGCCCCATTGGTCTTTTTGAGTACTCTGTGCTTTCTGGCACAAGATATCCCAGGCTCCCCTGGACTTTCCTTGTTCCAAACCTGGAATCAGTCCTTTTCCCAAGGAATGTTGGTTCCTTTTAGTAGAGAATGGTATTTAGAAACCAAGATCTGGGTGCTAGGTGTATTTAGAAAATAAACTTACTAACACATCGTCTGTTATTTTCATAGTGTGTTGATACCATTTAAGAAGACTTTCTCATGTGTTTTGAAATGGTTCATCATTTGATCCTTCTTGCAGTCCTGTGTGGTAGGAATGTCAAACACTAAAATCTTCATTTTAAAGATGACAGAAGTGAGGTATAGAGAGGATTTAACTTTCCCAGAAGTATAAGACTACTAAGCAGGTGCCAGGGGCAAAACCCAGATCTTTTACCTGCTAGTTTAATTTTTTAAAAGTGTGTTTAGATACCTAATAAAGTTGTGTTGCTGGCTCTTGGTCACTGCAAGCTCCACTAGAGAGAGAAAGCTTCCTTTGTGGGGTTAAATGATACAGTACTAGAGCCTTGAGAATATTTGCATCCTCCTTAGCATTGCCATTGGGAGCTCCTTTTGTAATGAGGTTTGCTAACCAGGCTCTCAGTGGTCCTGTATAAATGCATAGCATATCTGATATGTGACTTGGAGAGCTCTGTTTGAAGCAGCACATAGTCAGACCTAAATCCTCTGTCTCATAACAGCCTATAATAAGGTCACCCCCAAGGAAGCAGGAGATCTGGGCAGTATATTTTTAAATGCTGTGCTTATGCTATGATTTGGTATTTTGCTATGCCAAGCTCTCTTTTCTTAACTTTACATGTTTTATTATTTTTTTAAACAGTTTTTTTTCCCCACTAATACTATAAGGAACATTTTAAAACATTTTTCCCCCACTATGTAATTTTAAAACCTCAGATACTTGGTGTCTCTGTTTACATATGGTATGTATATCTGTGCTTTACATACAAAAAGAATAGCCTGGCCAGTGTGGCTCAGTGGTTGAGCGTTGACCCGTGCACCAAGAGGTCGCCGGTTCGATTCCTGGTCAGGGCACATGCCCAGGTTGTGGGCCAAATACCCAGTGGGAGGCATGCTGGAGGCGGCCAGTCGATGTTCTCGCTCATCAATGTTTCTCTCTCTCTTTCCCTTTCCCTTCCTCTCTCTCTAAAATCAATAAAGAAAAAAAAGGTTTTTTTATTTATTTAAAAAATATATATATATATTTTTTTATCCCTCAAGAACGATCTTTTGATTACTTCCAGGTGATACCCTCATTGAACATACATGGAGTAAATAGAGAAATGAAGGATAAATCTGATTTGTATTATAATAGTACATTTTGTATTATAACAGTATATTTTAAAATAAAGTACCTTGATTGAAAAACTAAGTGCAGTAGATTATTCCAACCCTAAGAGCACTGTGATCTTTTGGTGGCCTGAAGACTAAACTCATCCTCCACCTGCAAAGACAGTAATGTTTCATCCACAGGGAAGGGAGTTCAGAGTCAACAATCTTTATTTTTTTCTCATCAAACAGCTAGATAATTGGAATTGTTGCTGAACCTGGTGAATTTAATCTTTCCCAATGTTGTTTTTCTCTGGAATTGCTTGATGTGTAAAGGTACTACTTAAATGTATTTTAATGTTTAAGGGACACATTCATTTTATCCCTCAAAATCCCTCCTTTCTGTACAACAACCCCAAATATAGAATTCTTGATTCCTGGCCAGTTGGCTCAGTTGTTTGGAGTTTTGTCCTGTACACCAAAAGGTGGTGGGTTTGATTCCTGGTCAGGACACATATCCAGGTTGTAGGTTCAAGTTCCCAGTCAAGGCATGTACAGGAGGCAGTGGATCAATGTTTCTCTCTGTCCGCCCCCTCCCCCCTCCGTCCAAAACTCAATTAAAACGTATCCTCGGGTGAGAATTAAAAAAACAACAAACAAACTATGAGTCTGAGGAAGTAGAAACTGCAGTTACCTTTTTTTCTTTTTTTTTTTTTTAGCAGTTACTCCTTAGAGACTGTCTTGTGTGCTTTGTGGATTTTTTTCCCCTAAGTATTTATCTGTGTGTCTGTCTTTTTATTGTTGTTTCCTGCCTTTACCTTCTCTCTTTTTTTCTTCTGCTGTCTCTGCTTTCCCAAATATTCCTTTCCTTTTCTTTCCCATGTATCTCCTATCTCCTACATGTTGTCTCCTTTCTCTTCCTTCAGGACTATGAGAGTAAATTGCAGGCCTTGCAGAAGCAGGTTGAGACTCGATCCCTGGCTGCAGAAACAACTGAAGAGGAAGAAGAGGAAGAGGAAGGTGAAATCAAGAGACACTTTCCTGTGCATGTCTTTTGGGTCTATATTACCAAATTAGTCCTTTATCTATGATCAGAGCTAGATTTGACATAGTTGACCCTACCATTTATTGACATTTTACTGTGCCAATTTGAAGATGATTTGTTAAAGATGCTCAATGCTGAGACTCCAGGCTGTATTCTATGAGATGGAACTGGGACTGTGATCCTCAGAACACAAGATATGAGCAGTCTTCATATAAACCTTTGGGCATTTTACTTATACTGTCCAATATTACTATACATATGTAGTTCATATATATTGCAGATAAACACAGAGCTTAATCTTTGTTAATATGTTCTGTTTCCTGATTTATAATCTGTTTTCTGATTTATGGTTTATGTCAGGGATTTTGCAGTGAGGACTTTGGAACATATCAATTTATATTAAATGTACCTCTCTTTTTACTTTTTTTTTTAGTCCTCACCAGAGAACATTTTTGCACTTATCTTCAGATAGAGCAGGAAGGAGAGAGGGAGGAAGAGAGAGAGAGAAACATCAACATGAGAGAGAGAGAGACACATTGACTGGTTGCTACTCACACGACCCCAACCGGGGCCAGGGACAACCGAGGTACGTGCCCTTAGTGGGAAACGAACCCGGAACTCTCTGGTCCGTGGGCCGACACTCTAACCGCTGAGACAAACTGGCCAGGGCTAAATGTACCTCTCTTAATTCGTCTGGAATTTCTTAGCTGAATTAAGGCTTTGTTAGTTGTTGTCTTCTATTACAATATAAACGTTTGTCACATTTCTCCACTTAGCCTTTCAGTGATTTCGGATTCCAAATTAACTTTGAAACAACTCTTAATTTATGTAGTAAATTCTTCATTTTAAAATTTCTAAGTGAAATATAAGACCTTAATATACTAGGGGTTTTTCTATATTATAATCTATACATTAGAGATACCTCTTTTTAAAAAAGGAAGAGAAATCTATTTCTTTGATGTGTTGTTTTAAAATAAACAGGTTTTTTAGAAGTTCTCTGAAATGTATATACTGCTTTCATAATATCAACAGAATTTAGTAAGCTTTACTGAAAATAAGAACAAAAGCAGCTGACTAGAGGAAAACTGGAAAAGACTGTACTTGATAAAGACATGAGATAGAGGAGGACATAGTTTCTGCATGATTATGAGGTCACCATTCAGTCCTTTTCGTTTGCTCTTCCAGTTCCTTGGACACAACATGAATTTGAGCTGGCCCAGTGGGCCTTCCGGAAGTGGAAGTCTCACCAGTTTACGTCATTAAGGGACTTACTCTGGGGCAATGCTGTTTACCTAAAGGAGGCCAATGCCATCAGTGTGGAGTTGAAGAAGAAGGTACGGAGGGAGTAAGAACATGGACCATGAGGAGGCAAAGCTGAGCCTGATAGGGGTTCCTGTCGCTCATCTTGAATTAACTTTCCCTTGGGTGAACTCAGCTGCTTTTTGCTATGAAACAGGTTTATATATGTCTTTATTTAATATATGTGCCTGGAACATAGTAGGTACTAATTATATGTTTATTATGTGAATTTTTAAAAATAACATGTTTTCTAGCTTATTTTATATATAAGGAGATTGTATTTCTGACAAGAGCTAGAAGCATGTTAGTAGAAATATGCTTCCTTTAGGTTTCTAAAATTTTTCGTTTTCACCGTTAAGTCTGTACCTGTAAGTCCCTTGTGCCCCCTCCTCTCCTTGGACCTCAGAGGCAGTCTTGTGGAGTGGACAAAACTGCTTGTGCTCTGCACCCACACAGCCAGGTTCCAGTCCTGGCTCTCCTGGTTGTGTGACCATTAATAGCCCTGTCCTTCATTCCCTCAGCTACAAAATGGGCTTGGCAACAGTGCCTGCCACCCAGGGGTTTTGTGAGGGATGAAAAAGTGGATATTCTATGTATCCCACTGTTTAGCAGTGTCCTGACTACTAAGGTTGCAGTGGGGGCAATATTGTGTAGTAGGTAAGAACACAGACTGCCTGGCTCAGGGGAAATTCATTATCTTCCCCTGGAGCTGTATTCTGGTTCTGTAAGAAAGGGATAATAAGTCGTCTTCATTCATAATCTCGCCCACCCATCTCATTTTATAATTATTTATTGATTACTCCTTCCTTCGAGCAGACTAAAGGAAGGCAGCGACTGTGTCTTTTTTTTTTATTACTACTGTATGTTAGCATTTAATTAAATATTTGTTGGTGAAAATATAAGGTGGTAGTGAGGAGTAAATGACATGGTGCATGCAAAGCACTTACCATATACTAAACACTTACCATATAGTAAAGAGTAGTAGTTGTAATCCTCTGAATTCAAAATTGAAAACTGTCATGCTCCCTTCCACCCACCCATTAGTGAGATACTAGACAGAGATGCATTCTTAAGTCTTTTGTATAAGTTCTACAAAAGTCTTCATTCAGTCAACCAAAATATATATTGCGATTTTAGTTTGTGCAAAAACTAAAATTTTAGTTGTTCCAGGCTAGGAAAACAGAACCTTAAAATAGCTTAATTTGAAATTTGGATCATTCTCTCTGATGAGTTTACAAGTGGCCAGCGTTTTTCAGTTAATCACAAACTATTTGTTTAACATATATACTGTATGTTTGACTTCTTTTCCATCGAGCATGATTATATCGCCTTGTCTCTGATGCTTACGTCCTGAAAACAAAGACCAATTTGTCAGTAGTTTGTTTTCCCCATTTAGGTGCAGTTTCAGTTTGTGCTGTTGACCGACACGTTGTACTCCCCTTTACCTCCTGAATTACTTCCCACTGAGATGGAAAAAACACATGAAGACAGGCCTTTCCCTCGCACAGTGGTAGCAGTAGAAGTCCAGGATCTGAAGAATGGAGCAACACATTATTGGTCGTTGGAGAAACTCAAGTATGAAAACATTATTCATAAAGCCAACTGTTTTATTTGGCAAATAGTAATGGGCTCAAGTGGGCTCCCTCAGACTCTCCTCTCTGAGATGTTAGTGTTGCTTCCTTTTTTGTGCTTCTGAATGCTGTTACTGTGATATTACTCTTCATCCGTTTTTTTCTAAGTGAGTGAATCCCTCTTGGCAAACACCTTTGTCATTTCTAGATAGGATTTAAATTTACCCTCTGTAGACCCTCTTATATTTTAAGTGTTCCAATTTTATGGTACCTATTTATATCTTGAATCTAGTAATTACTCATGTTTTCTGTCCTGGAGCTCAGGATGACCAGTAATAAACAGCAAAGTTATAATGTAGCTTCTTTTGCATTTACTATGATGAGGTATTTTTTGCTGTTTCAGTGTATTTGAGATGTCATACAGCATTGAGCAACATTTCTCCTATGACTTGGTAGACATTAGGTGGCCATTCTTGACTTATCTCTAGACTCAGACACTTTGGATACTGTTTTGGTTTCTGTACTTTTGGCCTTTCATTTTATTTAATATCATTAAATGGTGGGAGCAGTTGGTTTTTTTATTTGTTTTTTAATTTTGCATGGAATATACTTCCAAAGTGAAACCTTAATGCAGTCTTATGATATTAACCCAGTACACTTTATGCTTACTACATAGGCAGAGGCTGGATTTGATGCGAGAGATGTATGACAGGGCAGGTGAGATGGCCTCCAGTGCCCCAGAGGAAAGCGAAACCACTATGACTGGCAGCGATCCATTTTATGATCGGTTCCATTGGTTCAAACTTGTAGGAAGGTATGTGATGATTTTATTTGATGTCTTCCTTTTAAATAATGAATGGTATTGCTTTAATTGTTTAAAATTCAGCAAATTTTACAGAAAGTTAAAAGCAAAAGAGTATACAACAGCCCCATTTATAATCTGGTCCACTCATATACAACCACTCTGTCATTTGATATATTTCCCTTCAGTTTTTTTTTCTTTAACATGCATATTTGTTTAAAGTCTCAAAATTTCAAACCAAGTAATTGACAGTCTTCACAGACTCTCTCATTCACAAAGTGTCTTACAGTTGAACAAGATAGATTTACAACGAAAAGAAAACCTGTGTCTGTATCCTGCAGTTTAATATTGCAGTGTGACTTACAACTTATCAGACTGCATCCTCCCATGACCTGAAATGTCCTCACTTTTTATTTTTATTTTTTGTTAATCCTCACCCGAGGATACTTTTCCATTGAGTTTAGATAGAGTGGAAGGGAGGGAGGGAAAGAGAGAGAGGGAAACATTGATGTGAGAGAGACACACATTGATTGGTTGCCTCCCGCACGACCCTGACTGGGGCCAGGGATCGAACCTGCAACCCAGGTATGTGCCCTAGACCAGGAATTAAACCTGTGAGCCTTTGGTCCGTGGGCCGATGCTCTAACTGCTGAGCCAAACCAGCCAGGGCATGAAATGTCCACACTTTTTAAAAAAGCCATTCCTCTCACCATAGTCTTTGCCAAGGGCGAATTAGCTGCGCATCTTGGTAGTCCCCTTGAGCCTTAGAGGATTAGAATTTAAAAAGCAGAAAAATGTAAGTTTTGAGCCTAATGATTTCAGAATTTAAATTGTTTTAAAATTGCAAAACCTTTCTGACAGTTTTAAAGGACCCGGGTAAAAAAGGAAGAGCTGAAGTCATAGTGAAAAAGGTGAAGTCTTTTCCACTCCACTTTGATAGTGGAATGTTTTTAAAGAGATGAATTGGCCAAACATGTTTACCCACACAATACACATCCTTGCTTTGCCATATACCAGTTCATCCACTTTGTTTTCTGCTCCCAGATGATACGGGAATTGGAATAAAAATTTAGACCTTATTATTTCACCTAATACTAATACTTAGTGGCTCCTTTGAGGCCTGGCTGCTGATCTTTTGTGCATACCAGAGAATAAAAACCTTTCAGAGCACATTATTTACTGGGGATATTCTACTCATGTGTTTCCTTTGCTTTCTTATTCTAAGGATCAGTCCATGTTCCCTTTCACCTGAACCAGATGATTTATGCTTATTTTATCTTTTGCTTTTCCACTTGCTTTCATTGTGTTGATTCCTCAGTGGGTTCTGTGCTGTTGGCATCTGTAGCTTCCTGTTTAACCAACTATTCCTCTCTCCTTGGCTGTGTCAATCTGCGTCTTACCTGGTGTCTAGCTCCCCCATTTTCCATGGCTGTGTGAATGAGCGCCTTGCCGACCGCACACCCTCCCCCACTTTTTCCACGGCCGATTCCGACATCACTGAGCTGGCTGACGAGCAGCAAGATGAGATGGAGGATTTTGATGATGAGGCATTCGTGGATGACACCGGCTCTGACGCAGGGACGGAGGAGGGATCAGATCTCTTCAGTGACGGGCATGACCCGTTTTACGACCGATCCCCATGGTTCATTTTAGTGGGAAGGTTGGTGAGGTTACTGTGAGAAAGGCAAAAAGGGACCAGCTCTTGCTTAAAAGAGGCTCCTTGTGCAATTTTGGATGATCTTGCTTTAGCCCATTCAATTCATGACATGCTGATCTGGCTAGAGAGGGTCCTCAGGCATGTTTGTGAGGTACCGGGTCTACTTGCTGCAGCATACGGCAGTGTGTGAAGACTACATGGAGGACCCCTTGTCTTCAATTGTCCAGTAATATTCTTCTGAAGGAGGAAACCCCAGAGGAGAAAGTGGTTAGAGTCAAAGGTTGTAGGATTGAAGAACGGTATTGTGATCTGGTGTTTCCTTTTAGTAGGAATGCGAGTAAGGAAGCACAAGTGACTGCTTGAGAGAGAGCAGAGCAAGCCCAAGGTTAGGCTCAATGATTCGTGGCATCCACAGGCATGAAGAGGACAAAAATGGAATCAAGAGTAGTATCAGGTTTTACTTTTTGCTTAGTCTGAGTCCAAAAAAGAATCAAGACTGCGAAGTTTTCTTTTCATCTCAAATGGATGCCTTTCTTTGGCCAGTTTCACTGAGCCTGTCTACAGATCTTTGGCTTCTGCTAAACTTTCACCTAGGCTTTGTAATGATGAATCTCATAAAAGTATCTGTTGGCACGATCAACAATGGATATTTGTTCAGCAGTACATGAAACTGCTTTGTGTTAAGTTTAGTTCACCAAACTGAGGCATTGTCTCTGCCTCCCTGTCAGTGATGCAGAACTCTGTGCACGTGCTCCTAATCTTTGTCTATACCCAGTCTTCATGCTGAAGTAATTTTAATCACAAATTCAACAGAGCAGCACTCACTGGATTAACCGAAAAGTATGTCCAGGTTTTAAGGTATTAAACTTAACTTTAATGGTTGATTAGAACCATGTATTGTTAACCCCTTTCAGAATAAGGGAATTATGTCAACGTTAAATGGATAAGCAGCAGTTATCTACAAATTGAAGTGCAGTGAGTCTCCTGACCCAGTAGAAACAACAGAAGGTTCTAACACTTAGCTTATAGTGTGGTGTTTGTTACCTGATGAGAACTAAATAAGTAATGTAGAAGATGATCCCTGTTATGGAAATGGGGAAAATAAAAGCTTTTTGATAGAAATGAAAGCCCCAATTATGACTCTGAGTAGTAATTTTAGTCTCAGGGTTTTACAATGGTGAGGAGACATTTGTTCAGTTTTCCACGAATAAAAGGATCACATAGCCATGAACCTTGTTTTCTACTGGTGTGTTGCCAGGAGTAGACGCTTAGAATTTCAGAGAAGCTGATTTATATTACAGTTGAGAAAGGTAATTCTATGTACAAATAATGGGACCATGATGCTTTCTTTACTTTATGACTGCGTGTGTCCTTCAGCACATTTCCATCCTACTCTATGAGGGTCAGAAGCTGGAACCACGTTTCTGTCCATAAACGGTTTGGTCCTGGTGCCAACTGCACAGCTCCTAACACTGCTCGCTCAAGTTCTGCACCACACAGTGGGGAATGGGGAGGAGCATCATTACTTGGCTCGGTGGGAAGAACACTGACCTACTTGTCAGGAGGGGCCTGGCTCCTAACTTCGGACAGGCTGCTTAAACTGAGGCCTGTTGGGTTCTCAAGTGTAAAATGAAGAGTTAGGTAGGAAAAAAGGAGCCTTAAGGATCTTTTTTATCTTTCAGATTCTGTCATCCACACTGGCAGGGGGTATCCTGGTTAAGAGTTCTACCCAGGAGCATTTGTGTTTTAAATCAGTTGTATAGAAAACTTAAGTCAGAACCCCACTTAATGTGGAAATTGACTGGCTTAAGATATATGTATTATTTTCTCTCTAGTTGTATTCATTTTAATCATATCAGATTTAAGTGAAGCTATAAAGCCATCAACTCTACTTTGATTTTCAAATAAAATATTTATGGAGCTGTGGCTCAGGAATTGACCTTTCCATTTGTTTGGGTTCCCAGGTTCTAAAACTAACCTTGGCTTGCAAGAAAGAGGTTAGAGGAGGAGGTGAACTCAAAGCAGTTAGTAAAGTGAAGGGTAGCTCTTTATCTTCCCTCTTGACTGCATTTCTCATCTACAGACAATTATAACAATGCAGCATCCCTAGTTATAGAGTGGCCATTGTACTTGCATGAGGAATACCTCCTTTCCCGTTCTTGTTACTCACAGGATTGGGTTCCTCTATTGGCATGTAATCACAAATACAGTTCACTTGTAAAAATTTCCGTTTTTTTGTGAAATTCCATTTGTAACTTTCGTTCCTTGGCTGGCCTCCGGTGAATTTTTATATGAAAATTAAAAGAGCTTGTCCCTTTAGCTATTCTCTTATGGCATGCTGGGATGTTGTGACCATCCATCATAATTTGGGATGACATGTAAAATATTTAAGCTACTCTACTGGGTTAAAGGGAGCAAAAGATGATTATTCTGTGACCTAATTACCTGAACTGGCATTCTTTCTGTAACTAGAACCACAATCATGCTGATTTTTCCTATCTTTATGTTGACAAAATTTGTTTCCGTTTTTGAAGTAACTTCACAGAACTTTCTGCTAATATATCCTTTACATCTTTCCTTCTTTCATCCCTGTTCTCCTTCAGTCTGCTAGGTCAAGGTATAAGGACTCTCAAGAATCTGGAGCAATTAAACTTCAGAGGAGAGTTTTTATACAGCATTGATACCCCTGCCACTACCATAGAATTACAGAATTCTCTTCTAAAAGGAGACATCTATACCAGTACTTCTAGTCTTCCATATTTGGAATAGCCATTGCCACAGGCAGAAAGGAGAGTCTTGTCTTTAATGTATGCTCAGACAGTACTTTATTGTAATGTGCGTGTGTGAACATGATATGCTGTGCCTTCAAGTGGTAAGCTTTTTTAAAATTAAAAACAGGGTTCCTGTTTTTGAATAGCTATTTTTACAAATAAAAAGATAACTATACCTTGTATAAAGTTAAGTATAGTTAAGAATCTAAACGTGTTCTATATAGTTTTAATATTTATTTAATATTCATTGTGAGTAAGGCTTCGAAAAATCAACCTAATATAAAGTTGGATGGCTTTGCTTCTGTTTCCGGTGGAAGCCATTTTTCTGGAAAATCTCCTACTTGTACTTAAAGATAGAGGACAATTTTCATTTTCCCATTTACTCATATATTTAGGTGTTCGATCACTCACCAGTGGCCAGCAAGACCAGACATGGTTCCTGCCCTCATGGGTTTCTAGTCTGGTGGATGAGACAGACAAATAATCACACAAAGAAGGAAATGTAAATCATAGCATTGCTGGAATCATGTGTTACTGAGTTCATGTAACATTGTGGGGACCAGTCATGAGAAATTGGTGTTTGGAATAAGACCTCAGGATGTGGAATTAAAGGCACGAAATGGGTAGTGGAGTTCAGAAAGGACTCCAGGGCAGGGAATGAGCATGTGCGATGGCTCTTTATGGCCAGGGCATTGAAAGTGGGCAAGTCTGGCTAGATGGATGCTGACTTTGGAAGTGAAATGACCCATTCGCTACCTTATGCCAAATTCTTAGTCTTTAAACTCTGTCACAGTAATTGATGTTTGAGAGTCTTGTTTGTAATTTTTAAGAAGACTTTTTAATTTTTTGTGCAAAAAGCTTTAACCCTTTGTTTCTTAGCATTGCCCTCCCCCACCTTTGGAGCAGACTGAAAGGGAAGTAGATATCATTTGATCTGATTTAATGTTCATTTGCAGTTATTTTATTATACTTTTCATTCATATTTCATTTATGCTCTTAAAGTTTTAACATTTGTTTTTCTGTGGTGTATTTTGTCTACTTTCAGAAGTGTTTTCATTACTTTGAGTTGAAATCCCAAGAATCCACTCATCTTCCTTTTCTCTTTGTTTTAAAGTAGATTTTTCAGAGCAAGAATAGAAGCAAACAGACATATGTGTCACATTTAGTTATGTGTGATTTCTTGATGCAAATGTTTACTCTTTGCCTTGCGTTCAAAGATCAGCATGTACCAAGTGGGAAGACAGGAGTAACAGTAGGAACTAGATTCTATTTCCCATTCACTAATGGGGATGAACATGCTTAAGCTTTGTGATCACCAGTTTTTATTACTTAAAAAAAAAAATCAATAGCTACAAAATAATGAAAGAAGAAAAAAAGGAATACAAATGTGATAGGACTTTGCCAGTTTGTTTGAAATAGAAAATGTTAGGTGTGTAACTTACCTTTTGTATATGCATTTCTGAATTAGGTTTTGGAACTGGGAGCAAAAAAAGCAACCCTTTAGGAATCAGCTGTCTTCTCCCTTGGCATTTATCTAGATTCCCATCCAGAGTCCCCTATGACCTGGCTACTCAGAAACTTCTGACTACATAGCCTCTCTGCCCATATGTGTCATAATCCTGCCTAAAGATAATAGTCATTTTTTAGAGTAAAAATAAAGACCCATAACACTGACTTGAAATCTATTTTAGACCTATTAACTGTATTTCAGTCACATTCTTCTGCCTTTTTGTCTCCCGATTTCTGTTTTATCTAATGGGAAAAACAAAACAAATCTCTTTATAATTCCTTACATTAAAATGTTAAATTCTTTAATTGGCTCCCTTTTCCCCACCTTTAGCAATATTTATAGACCAGTATCTTCACAGTCTACTTCCAATTGTTACTCTTCTACCTACAGTAGTAATTTTTATAGGGAGTAATTAATTTGGTGTAAGTTGGTCTCTGTCAACTGTTACCGAGCATTTGCATTGTTTATGTATTATCTGTGCTAAAGAGAAACTGGAGGTAGTCTGAGAGTACAGAGCAGAGAGAGAGGTAACCTTAAGACAAAACCGAAAAGCCAGCTCAGTTTCACAAAAGTCTGTTCGATAAATCTGACAGCCAGCTTCTCCGTCTGTGGGATGCTCAGATGTTTGTCTCCCGGTTTCTGTCTCTAGGGCATTTGTTTACCTGAGCAATCTGCTGTATCCCGTGCCCCTGATCCACAGGGTGGCCATTGTCAGTGAGAAGGGTGAAGTGCGGGGATTCCTGCGTGTGGCTGTACAGGCCATTGCAGGTAGGTGGCCCTCTTCTAAAGTGAGAGCTGGGTATTCTTTGCCTGGAGACAAAGCAGGCCAGTTCTGTGTGGACCGCGCTGCAGTTACACATACCGACTGCGGTGTGTTTGTCTGTCTGTCTTGGAGAAAGCCTTTATTGCTTCCTTTCTAACTGTTGTTACCACGTATCAAAAACAGATTCTGTTTATTCTGGGCTACTGCTATTTTGGAAATGGGTAAAGGGATTTTCTTTAACATGAAAAGACAACTCTTGGATTAACTTTATAAAACTATTTGCATTTTAAATAATGTATATGAACTGCTTCAGAAGTAACAGGATTTTCAGGACTTTCTCTTGCCTGATTTTCTCTCAGGGTACTTCGAGACCTTTCTGTCCTTTGGCTAATATTTTGTAATATGTGGATTGAGAGTCTGATGCTTCTCCATTGATCCAACCTACATTCTGAGGAAAGAATGTGGCCATTTCTTGTAATTTATTTTTCTGTCTTAATTTCTAAAGCTATGCTGTGTTTAGTGACCTTTCAGCTTTTCCCTGTGACATAGTCTCCAATGTTGGGTTTAGGGAAGTCTTCACAAGTACAGTCTAATATTTTGAAATATTTATTATTATTGAATATAACCTTGCCAAGTGAAGGGATCAGTATTTTAGATATGACATTTGAACAATATCAAGAATAAAACTGATTCTTTGCTAACTAGTGTCATTTGAGCCGAGGAGGTTGGTAAGGTTACCTGAGTAGAGTTGGAAGCAGCCCATGTGACTTTATTGTTTAGGTCTCATTTTTTCTTACTTAAGCAAAAGGACTTATCCTTTGGCATCTCCTCTAGTATTCAAGTTCTTGGAACCTAAGGCTCCACTACTTCATTATTTATTTTATAATCCAGTAAGAGTCATCCCCCCTCTGCCCCATATGTAGTCTTATTTGATCTTGCTTATTAATACTTTTTTCTATCTAGCGGATGAAGAAGCTCCTGATTATGGCTCTGGAATTCGACAGTCAGGAACAGCTAAAATATCTTTTGATAACGAGTACTTTAATCAGGTGAGAAACCTTCCAGGAAGAGGAAAATCTAATGGAAGTAGAAAGAAGTAGACAGGTTTATAAGAAGGATGTTCAGAACTGGAGAACAATTCTTCTGCCTAGAACTACAAAGTGTAGGTAACCATAGGATGTTTGATAGACTTTGGGATATGTCTAAGAATTACAACGGTAAAGGTAAAGGCCCAACATGTATATTGCCTTTTCTCAGGCAGCTCTTAATCCACATAATTTTGCAGTCACTGTTAGTTGTTAAGCAAATGAACAAAAGAAAGGAAACTGGGGGGAATGTATTATCATACTACTTTATCATCTACTACCTCCCCTCCACCCCCCACCCCCACCTTGTTTTCAGAGTGACTTTTCTTCAGTTGCAATGACTCGTTCTGGTCTGTCCTTGGAAGAGCTGAGGATTGTGGAAGGACAGGGTCAGAGTTCTGAGGTCATCACTCCTCCAGAAGAAATCAATCGAATGAATGACTTGGGTACGTCAACACAATTTACTGTGATTACGGACATTTTCAGAGAGGGAAAAATATTGACCATTGTCAAGGAGATTGTCACTTTTATTCACTAGGAATGGGAAGAATACCCTGCTCTCTCCTCTTTGAAGGTGGTCTGTGCATTATTTGAACCAAATGTGTGTTCATTTGACCCTCTTTAGATTTGAAGTCAAGTACTTTGCTGGATGGGAAGATGGTAATGGAAGGGTTTTCTGAAGAGATTGGCAACCACCTGAAACTGGGCAGTGCCTTCACTTTCCGTGTAACAGTGCTTCAGGCCAGTGGGATCCTCCCTGAGTATGCAGATATCTTCTGTCAGTTCAAGTAAGCCGTCCCCTCGCTCTGCCTACCCAGAGGTTCACCCTGATGACGTCCTTTGTGCTCTGTAGACTGCTTTACCTTTGTAAGATACTAACACTCCTGAGAAATAATGACTACCAGTCTCTGAAATAAAATGCTTTCTTCACTCAAGATGAGAGTAAGAACTGGAAACCTACAGTAGAGTGAAACATAGTTCATTGTGGGGAGGGGTGTGGCCATGCTTCCTGCTAGAAGGTTCCATTGTGGCCTGTCCCTCTCTGCTAGGAATGTAGGCTCTGATCCAAATAAGCCTATTTATTAGTTTTTTAATGCTCTTCATGCTGAATTGTTTAGTCACCAATTAATACTTGGGAAAAAGAAAATTTAAACATAACAAACTAATGTTTTACATCAATTGAAAAAAGAAAATGATAGTGTGTAGAGAAGATGTGACAGGTTTTATTTCTCATCCACTTAATAAGCTCTTTCTGTCCTGTAACCCTCTTGACTCTATATTCTAGGTGCTCACTTCTCACGACCTCTCTAGGAAAACACTTTTTTGAGAATGTTACATTTTAATACCTCCAAGCATCAATATATCTTTGCAAAACTTAGAAAGGGCCACAGTACAAGAGAATGAAGTCCCATTCCTAAAGCCCAGTTTGCCACTGGTGCCACCAAAAGGCTGCTTCAGAGTTCTGCCATCCCTCTCCCTCATTATGTGGCCTTCCTAAGGGTCCTAATGCAGTTTATAAAGCATTGCTTCTACATAGAGTTAGCCAGGTCCTGAATTAAATGGGATTACTACATAGTAAGCCACTCATGTAATTTGCTGTAACTCATAATCGTTGAAATATTATCCATCTAGTATAGGTTTTGCCCATTTAACGTATTTTCACTAACCGCCTTAAATTTGGAGTGGGAATCGGTTCTTTTGAACTTTCACTATTCTAATCAGGCAACTGATATTATGGAAAAAACCTACTTGGTTAATGGATGTCTGAAGTGACAGTGGTATGTTGACTTTTGTCCTAAAACCTCCTAAAAGAGCAGCATGTCCACCTGGCATTGTAGCTCTGGAGGAAAGGGCATGGTGACTCAAGGTGAGAGAAGACTCTTAATTCTTTTGGGGTGTTTATAAACTCTCATCTGGCCTGCATAAGGAAGACACAGCTGTAGAGCAATGTGACTGATTTCACATGTCCCCCATGTGGAACCCCAGGGTAATTGCACCTGCTCCAAGCAGACAATGGAAGAGTATAAATTAGAGATCACCCACCTCTGGTGGGTACAATGTATAGTCCTCAGACTCAGTGAACTAATTTGGAAGACAAGGAGTTTATAATCCACATCTCTCTAACCCTTAGTCAAAGTGTTCTTTTTCCCTTTGTCCTTTTGGGAGTGTGGGATGTCCTTTTAGGTGGATATTTCTATCTGGCAGCAAATCCTTATATTAAGGATGCTTTAATTCCCCGCTTTTTATTTCAGATTTATAGTAAGGAAGGAGAGAGAATAATAAAACATCAGTATTTGTGAGAACAAATAAACATAGCCCACTGATTCAATCAACATTTCAGGAGTATCTTCTATATCTCAAGCCCTGTGGGAGACACTCACTGTCTTTTGGGGAGACAAGCATATAAGTACAAACAGTGAAATCATCACTATTGAAGAAAAATAGGTTCCTAGTGCTGTGGGAACACAGAACCATTTGGGTGCGTCAGGCAGACTTTTTGCAAGAGGTGGCATTTGCATCTACTCATAGCTGGTCTGAGAGAGACTCCTAGGCAAGTACGCCATCCACTGGCTTTAGTACTACCTTGTAGAAGCTTGAATCTGCCGAATCATTTCTACACAAAACAGTTTCATAATTTTTATTCTCAGTGAAAACCTACAAAGGAACAAAGTTCACTGAATTCACTCTCCACACTCTGAGGCATTCCTGCAAATACATCCACATAGCTAAGTGATCAGGGTCAGTTAATTTTCCAGTCATTTTTAAAATAAAATGTAAAATGCTATCTGAATAATATGGAAATGTTTTGACAAAGATTTGTAAATAACTTGCTCAGTTAAAGACTGCTTAAGTAGGGGGTTTCCATATGATCCAAGTCGAGCTGTTAGGACATAGATCCCCATGAAACCATTTAATGAAACATTCATGTATCTTATTTTTCCATTAAGCTTTTTGCATCGCCATGATGAAGCATTCTCCACTGAACCCCTCAAAAACAACGGCAGAGGAACTCCTCTGGGCTTTTACCATGTGCAGAATGTAAGTGACAGGGACACTTTTGCCAAATGTATTGCGGGTCTGTGGTACCTTGAAGTGGCTAGTGTGAGGCAGTCATGTGTGGGTGCCCTTGGGCTCTCTCAGCTGAGAAAGGATGATAATCGTTGCAGCAAGCTGCTTGTGAGGGGGGCTCTGTGGGGAGAATAGACAATGAAGGGAGTGGCCAGAGCACTGAGCTCATCCTCGGAGGACAGAGCAGCTGGCCTTCTTCTCTGAATTACAATGGGCCCCATGAGTAGTGTCCGGGTTAATCTGCCAGTAAAATCTTCCATCACTTTGAATGTAGTGAGTTGTTTTTAGTGTTTTCTTCTTAGAAAAGGAAGCATTTTAGTATGAGTTTTGTTAAAGTTGATATATTTATTGTCCTTTAAACTGTAAGGTCCTTACATTGTCCAGTTGCAAATAAGATAAAAACAATTAAATACCTTTGTAACTAAGATTCAGATTCTGTCTTCCTTGCAGCTGATACTATGACTCCATTAGTGCCTCTCTCAGCTCTTTCATATGTGGAGTAAGAAAACAGACCTTTCATCTAGGAAGGTTCACTCAAACTCTGTTCAAAAGTCATCTTCCTCATCATAATAGCTAACATTCATCGAGAGCTTATTTTGTGTCAGTCACTGTTAAAAGGGCTTTTTTGTGTCTTAATTCATTTAATCCTCACCTTTATGCCATAGACGACCATAATCCCCATGTTACAGCTGTGGTAACTGAGGCCCAGAGCAGTTAAAGTCACTCCCCAAGGTTACAAAGCTAGGAAGAGGCAGAGATGGGGTTTGAACGCAGAGAAAGGCGGCTCTGGCTTCCAGGATCTTCACTACTGCATGAAGCGGTCTCTCATTCTCTTGTTAGCCATATCCACTCTGTCAAGTACAAGGGGAAACGACAGCTCCAGAAGTGGAATAAGCAAACAAAACATACTTTTCTTTCTATGTTTCATTGTATAAATATGAGCATGTGTGTGTCTAGTAAATTTTGATTAGCTACTGTGCACAAGGACTGGGCCTGACACCCTGGGGAAGGCACAGGTAAATCTCAGACAGTTATATTCCTGACGAGCTCACAGTTATGATAGGGACAAAAATGCTTATTGAAACGATAAGATCTAAAGACATTAGAAAGGTATTTATTAAATGCAATGGGAGTCGAGAGAAGGGAAAGCTATTTCCATTAACAGAAAGATACTTTGAGTTACTTTTTTTTGTTGGGGGTGGGTGGTTGGGTATGGAAAGGAGGTGAGAGAACTTCCTGGAGAATGTAGTATAAATAAGAAAAAGTGGGTCACACTTGGCATTATACCTGGCACTTGTTGTTACTATTTGGGCTGGGCCTTGAAGTCTAGGGATGACTTAGAGGTATGGAGCTATGGAAGGCCTTGTAGGCAGGGCCGCAGCCTGGGCCATCTTAGGGCCCAACAGAGGAGAGAACAGGTGAGTGATTAAGCTGAAACAATAAGTGTGTGAAGGGAGCAGGGGGGCACGGGTCCGTTCAGGCGGATGATGGAGGGTCTTGAATTCCTGAAGCTCAGTAAAGTTACTTCAGAATGAAAACCAGAGAGGAGCCCCTAGCTTACCTTTGTTGTGGGAGGCATGCGTAGTAAAATACCCTGCACATTCTGAATGCTCAAAAGTGCTCAAGTTCTGATTGCAGCAGAAATGTCTGTTTTCTCATAATGTCTTTCCCTAATCTAGCTTGACTTTATTCTTTCTAGATTGCAGTGGAGGTCACTGAATCGTTTGTGGAATATATCAAAACCAAGCCTATAGTATTTGAAGTCTTCGGGCATTATCAGCAGCACCCACTTCACCTGCAAGGACAGGACCTTAACAGGTTTGGGCCAGATGAGCAAAGATTTTTGTTGTTGATATTATCATTGTTGTTGTTGTAGTCACTTGCTGGAAAGGAGGAAACCTTTTGAGGAATTAAGATAACTTAACAACAGCTTTATCTGTTACTCAGTGTTTTCTCTTTAGAAACTTCACCTTTTTTTCTAAGCCACCTAATCACTAATTGTAGGTAGAGCGAGTTGAATTTTGCCCAGGTGATTTTGAGTACCATATTATTGTAGGAAGAGACTTTGAATAGGACAGAAAGTTGAGGTAACAGGGATATAATATGAAATCGTGTATAATTGTTTCCTAACCACTCAGAACTTTATGGGGACATAAACATTGGTGAGAGCAATGGGGGCACTTTGGGATGATGGCAGAGGGTCAGTGTTAACAAAAAACATTCCTATTTCATTTATTAGCTATGAATTAGAAGGGGACTTTCTTTAAAGTGACTTAGCCTCAGTTTTACTCCATGGAATTATGTCTGGTAACTGATACTATGCTGGAGTTGAAAGTACAAACCATGTGTGTCTAGAGGGGACTTGAACGTACCATTATTATCCATGTGGGACTCTTTTTGGTCTTTAAGAAGTTTGTCTTCCTTCCTTTGCAGTCCACCTCAGCCATCTCGACGATTCTTCCCTCCACCCATGCCACTCTCCAAGCCAGGTGAGCTCTAGCTGTGTTCTTTGCATGATGTTCTCTGTGTGACTACATCTCTTATTCTAAATGACTTTTCAGGCAAAAATCATATGCAAATCCTGCTCCATTTCTGTGTGTCCTTACGTATTCTTGTATCTAGCAAGAACTGGAATTCTTGGCTCCTGATTTAAAAGAAGTAATGAGAAACCATAGGGCTCTATTCCTGCCAATTCTCTGGACTTCTTATTGTGAATTTTCATAAGCTCCCTGTTCCTAAATCTCTTTGCTTTGTATGTAACTCCCCATAACTGTCCGGGAACTGAGTGTTTCTTTGCATATTAAATTTATCCTGCATGTTCATTTATTGTATTTTTATTTTTCTTTGTTTATTTTCATCCTTTTTCCTCATTGCCCACATTCCCACCCCACCCTGTGCTCATTCTCCACCTCTGTACTTTCCATCTCCGTCCTGCCTTCAGGCCATGAGAGAAAGGTCGAGCTGATCCGATTTCTCGTGTCTGGCTATGTGAATGTGCATGTGTTGGACACGTTTTCTGAGCACGCCAGTGTGCTCGCATCCTCTGCCGCTGCCACCTTCCAGGATGGGGCTGACCCCGTGCCGCCTTTTCTCTTTCTGCCAGTTCCCAGCTGCCAGAGCGAGAGGGTACCTAAACGAGATGGTTAGTAGCTAAATTAGCTCTGCCTTAGATGTAGAACCATCCTCAGGGCTTATCCTAAAGCCTGGCCCTCTGTGGGAAACATCAACCTTTCTGTTTGCTATACTTGAGCTAAGTGTAGAGCTCAGCACATTGACAAGATCACATCCCATTTGCTTGAGAGAGATTTCAGGAAGCACCCTGTCTACTTGGGTCTTTCATATCACCCTGGGGGTGAGTGCTCCTTATATTTGTTTGTTTGATGTCTTTGCAATAGTATTTTGATTGTAAAGATTTCTACTAGTACATGTTTTTGTTTTTGTTTTTTAATGCTTCTGGTTTTAGTTTCTGACCCTTAGATGACCACCAGAATCAATAACCCTATTTTCCTCTTGATTGGCATCACCGACTCATGGAATTCAGCCAGGCTACTCACATGAACAGTGCTGTGTTACCCATAAAGCCGCTTTAGGTCCATTGTGTCAGTGGATCCTCATAACACCTTTTAGAGCTAGCAGGCGGAATATTATGATCTACATTTTATAGGTGAGGAGACAGACTCCCAGAGGTTAAGCAACTCAACCAAAGTCACATAGCTCTTTAGTGGTTGGGCAATAATTAGATACAAAGACACTGGACTCTCACTCCAGTGCTCCCAGGTTCTGAGCAGAGAACCCTCTTTGTACTGCCAGATTTTAGAGTTTCTCTGTAGTGTTTCAAAATGCCCATTATGTAGAATCTGAAATTCTTGGAAATACTGGATTTTGGTTAATGTATTTCATCAGTACAGGTAAGAATATGGAATTTAAATCTGAAGAAAATGTGTAACAAGAGATGTACAGAATCCTGTGTTTAGAAATCAGACCAGTGGTTCCCAAACTTGTCTGCACATTGGAATCACCTGGGGAGTTTCAAACCTCTCAGGGGACTGAGTCCCACCCTTAGAGATTGTGATTTAATTGACCTGGGGTGTGGCCTGGGCTTTGCTATCTTTAAGAACCCTGGGTGAGCCCTGGTTGGTTTGGCTCAGTGGTTAGAGCATCGGCCCTCGGACCAGAGACCCAGGTTTGGTTTCTGCTGAGGGCACGTACCTCGGTTGCAGTTTGTCCCCGGCCCTGGTTGGGGTTGTGTGGGTGGCAACTACTTGATGTGTCTCTCTCACATTGATGTTTCTCTCTCTCCCCTCCACCCCCCACTCTATCTGAAGATAAATGCAAAAATGTCCTCGGGTGAGGATAATGAAAAAGAAAGAACCCCAGGTGACTCTTGTGGGCAAGGAGGTTTAGGAGCCAGTGGGTTGGAGGATGGGTCTATCCTCCCCCACCCCAGCTGTGAGATATGGGGCCCTGCCCACGTTGGCTTTCGTAATGACGGTGCTCTCTGCATGCCACAAAATTCAAGCCTCTAAAGGTTTTTGTTTTTTTTTTTATCCTCACCCGAGGACATTTTTCCATTTTTTGTTCAGATAGAGTGAGAGGGAGAGAGAGGAAGAGAAAGAGAGAGAAACATCAATGTGAAAGGGACACATCGAGTGGCTGCCTCCCGCAGGACCAACCAGGACCGGGGACAAATTGCAACCGAGGTGTGTGCCCCCAGCGGGGGCCGAACCCGGATCTCTCTGGACTGCAGGCCGACGCTCTAACCGCTGAGCCAAACCAGCCAGGGCAGGCCTCTGAAGGTTTTTAATGGGTTTGTGAACACATTCACTCTGCATGAAACCTGTTTTTTCTTATCGTCGGATACAATTTGTTGAGAGGGAAAAAGATACTCTCCCATTTCCTTGTTCTCTGAATTTGGAGATTCTGACATAGTTGATGTTGAAGTGTCTCTGGGTCTTCTGTATTGATATCTATCCCTGACTCTTGCTGCCTTTCCCAAGTGTGTCCTTGAAGACTGACATTAGAGAAGCTTATGCTTTCACTAAGTAGACTTGGATCAGATTTTGACTCTTTCTAAAACTTTTAAAAGTTCCAGCCACCAAGTTAAACACCATGAGCAAAACCAGCCTTGGCCAGAGCATGAGCAAGTACGACCTTCTGGTTTGGTTTGAGATCAGTGAACTGGAGCCTACAGGAGAGTAAGTCCAACTTTCTCAACTTTAAAATAGGCAAAGTTTTTAAAAATTAGAAAATGTAATTTTGAGTCTCTATTCTTGTATTCAGATTCTTGAATCATTCTCACTGTCAAATTCCAGTTTTAAGTTGCATTTTGGTGGTCTTTGAATCAGATGTTTGTCAGATAACTGACTACTTAGTATAACAATTTACCTTCTTATTAGCAACAGCAAGATCATGGAGACTGGCACTTTGCTACCAGAGAATAGAACCTACATAGTGGCTTTTTGTACATAATATGGTCAAGACTTGCATTAATAATCTCAGTGAGGAGACTGGGGGACAGAGTGTTTCCCTAGACCAGGATTTCTCAGCCTTGGCACTATTTGGGGCTAGGTGATTCTCTGTTGTCAGGGCTGTCCTGTGCATTGTAGGATGTTTAGCCACAACCCTGGCTCCTACCCACTCTATGGCAATAGTGCATTGCCAAACATCCCCTAGGGAACAAAACCACCCCCAGTTGAAGAACATTGTCCTAGATCAAAATTGTCACCATCAGCTTACTTTCTCTGTATGAGCTGTGTTAGAGCAAATGGCGAATGTAAGTATGATTTATAGTTGTCTCTAAAATGCTTCTGGAAAACCACAAAAAGTCCCCCTCCTGAAATAGAGGCAAGGGGCTGTGTTAGCTAATGTAGAGGGTAGGGGGTGAATGTTATAATGTTATCCTGAAGTTCCTCTGTTTATAATGCCGAGTACCAACATCATCATGCTCATCTCCATGAAACAGTTATTGAGTGCCCATTGTGTGTGAGGTATGGCTCTGTGGATCCTGTATGTAGTTGTCAGTAGAGACATTGCTTTAAGGAGTGTGACTTTCCATTAACAGATCTATAATGTGGTTATAACTTGCATTATGAGGGAGAGATAGTTACAGTAATGCTTTCTACTGAATTAATTTCTTTCAGATTCTTGTAAAGTGATGCAGAATCTGAAATGATCTCTTATCTATCTCACTTGCCATTGCAGTTGTGCATTATTTATGGAATATCTGTTATGCAAGGGGCTGGGATGGAACCAAAAGACGTTACTGTCCTTTGAGCACTTCATTCTAGTGAGGATGAAGAAACATAGATAACGTGGAAAGGTTTACTAGATGTGAATGACCATGTGATTAAATGCCCGGATGGTGAGAAAGACATGGGTTGTAGTTTAGAAAAACAAAGACCACTGGGGGATAGCAGCCAGGGAAGACCTTGTGGTGAAGTAGCACTAGTCAGCATGAGCATTTTCTCACTTCTTCCCGTTGCATTTCTGTTTTTATAGGTATATCCCAGCTGTGGTTGACCATACAGCAGGCTTGCCCTGCCAGGGGACATTTTTGCTTCACCAGGTACTAATCAGGGAGCAAAAGAAGGCCTAGGAAGAAACACAAAAAAGAGTTTAGAATAAGAACCATAACTCTGATTCTCTGCTTTTCTTCTCCATTTCTAAGGGATTTGGAGGTGGGGGGACATTGTCTTACTCTTTTTTATTTTCCTTTTTTATATGTTTCTTTTTAATGTTTCTTCCTCAGACCTTGGCTTATATATACATGTCCTTGCTTTTACATATCAATATATTATAGAAGAGCTATTTTGATAAAAGATTTGCTTCATTCATTTGCTATAATTCGTGCAGCTTCCATGTCATTTTATACAATTTTCATTTCGTGATGTTTGGAAACTGCTTTCACAGCCAAAAGGTCTTAATGGGGATATAAGATGAAGGTTTCAGTGGGTGAAAAACCTGGCCATGAAATGTAGGAATGTAGGTTGACCCCTGTGGGCAGAGGAGCTGGGAGCCTCATACTCTGGGACATACAAGCTGGGCAGCTCTTCTTAAAGCCATATCGGAACCTGGCTCTTCCTGAGTTCCTGACCTTTGTCCCATTGTTTAGAAAAACAGTGTGGACAGCATTTCCATTCTCTCTCCATACCTCTCCTTCCTGCCCTCTGCCACACCAAACAATCCAGAAAACAACAAACAGGAGGAAATAATAGGTTGTCCCAGCTAAATACAGCTCTGCTCCATTACCTAGGGCATCCAGCGAAGGATCACAATGACTATTGTCCATGAGAAGGGAAGTGAACTCCATTGGAAAGATGTTCGTGAGCTGGTAGTAGGTGAGTACATTCCATTGGCTGAGGACAGAGCCAGGCTTGATCACATTGTTCCTGCTTAGGGCACAGGGACTGTGCGGAGGTTATACTGGAGAACACGGACTAGGGAGAATACAGAGGCCTTGAGATTGAAACTTTTTTTTTCCTCAGCTCCACCATTAGGGATACGTTATTCAACCATTATTTTACTCAGTTACCGTGGAAATGGTTCTGTGCTAGAAGTCTCTGCTCATTGTGAGCAACAACATGTATATGTACAAAGCAGGTTGATAGATAAGTACCAAAATGAGAACAAGTGAAAAAGACCTGTGATAAGAGATTTCACAACACAAAGGATCCAGGAGGACTGGATTAGCCTTGTGGGAGAGGATCTGAATAGGTTCCAGAGAAATTAGAGGGCTTTTGTTCTGTTTTCCACACATGGAAACATTTTAAGTAAGATAGTCAGGAGTATGTCTAACATGCAAATGGCTAGCAACCCATGAGCAGAGTGGAGAAATTAAACTAAGGCGTAGTGAGAGGAAAAAATGGACTAAACAGTATACGCTTTAGAATGGTCTGGCAGCGGTTCTGAGCCTTCTATTGCCTTGAACCCTGTGGCAGTGGTGAAGCCTCAGAATTATGTTTCCAAATGTAGGGAAAAAGTACTTAGGATTACAAAGGGAACTAATAATACTGAAATACAGTTCTTAAACTGCTAAACAAATGTGTAACCTAATTTCTTCTTTATTGATGCATTAAATAAGCAGTGGGTTGAATTTCATTGTTTCAGAGTCATAGGTACTGCTGATTCTCCTATGGTTTGTCCCCTCCCTTCATAATGGAAGAAAATGCCCCATTTCAGTTAGAGGTTCATGAAAATAAAGTTGTAATTTTTTTTCCTGGTCAAGTTCACAGATATCTTGAATTCTATCCATAGCCCCCCTTGGGTGTCTGTGGACCAGATTAAGAACCCCTGGAAGGAAGATTATACTCTCAACAGTCTGGGACAGTGGTTTTCAAGCTTTTTCCAAATTATTTTTATGTGAACATTATTACCCAAAACAGAAGAGATGCTTTCTTTTTTAAATGTACCTATGTTCTGATTTCATTATTTCTTTTAGGCCGGATTAGGAATAAGGCTGAGGTGGATGAAGCTGCAGTTGATGCCATCCTCTCCCTAAATATCATCTCTGCCAAGTACCTGAAGTCTTCCCACAACTCCAGCAGGTGGGGCACCCTAAGGAGTGTGATGAGTCAGCCCTGGGGACTGATTGGTATACCATTAGATTCCTCATTCATTAGTGACTCCTGTTTAGTTGAGAAACTAATTCCCTCCTCACTTCAAAATCCTTATTTCTTGCCCTGCCCACCCTGCTCCCCACAAGTAAGTACATAAGTAATGGAAGATATGTGTGTGTGATGTGACCCTCATGGAATAGAAAGTTCTATCCTGTGTGGAGTTTGAGTAGGTGTAACACAGTGAAAGAGAAAAAGATAACACAGCATGCTATCCAGTGGTTTAAAAGTACAAATTAATTATTGCTAAGACTAAAGTTTTCCTGTGAAGTGGTTGCTATGGAGTAAGGTCTCTCCATCCTAAGTGTCCTGGAAACATAACTTCCCAGGGGTAGTATACTGAC
This sequence comes from Tadarida brasiliensis, assembly GCA_030848825.1. NCBI lineage: Eukaryota > Metazoa > Chordata > Mammalia > Chiroptera > Molossidae > Tadarida > Tadarida brasiliensis. The sequence continues at coordinate 6,912,250 of CM061264.1, forward strand.
TTGTGTGTAGTCTTAGCTGCTGCCAATATAGGCTGCCTTTTAATTTTCAATTAGTTTTCCTTCAAATTCCATTTTATAATCAACTGATGACAGACAGTACATAAAGTACATAACCATTCCACTTTCCCTTGTCAGACTGGAAATACTCTGCTGGGCCCTGTTCTCTCCCCAGGAAAGGAGTTACACCTTTGTGCACAGCGAGCCGTTTCTTTATGTAGTAAGGGCTGGGAAGTACCTGTGTTCTAACACGGGCTTAGAACACTGCCTTCACATTGCAGGACTTCTCTGTGCTTGTCTGCTCCTGAAAAACTTCCTCACAGCTATGTTGGGAAGAGGGAGAGGAGAAAAATAAGACAGTAGGAAAAAAAAATTAAAAGTTTGGGCCAGGATTCATTTTTTTACCATTGTTTCCTTGAGTTACAGTTTTGCATAGGAAAGAGAAAAAAGAAAGAAGCGTCTGCCTTTTGCCTATAAGAGTCGCTGGCAGGGGCTATATGGAGAAGAGTGGGGTAGGAGTGAGAGGGTGTATGGGTAAGGAGATGAATGGCAGAGATAAAGAAGAGTGCATTGACCCTCCGTGGCCTATTCCTGGGCAAAATCTTGAACAGTACCATTCTCTAAAGTCACAGTGTTCTCTCTTTTGCTGGACGTTTATAGGGGTTATTCAGCAGCATTCACCACATTTTCTTTGCATCTATGAGAAATGTATCTTAAATTTCCCTAGGGTACTTGGCAAACTACACAGGAAAGGTGGTGATTGGTTGAAATGCTGATTGTGCTAAACTTTTTTTTTTTTTTTTTAGAGAGAGAGGAAGGGAGAGAGAGAGACAGAAACACTGATTTGTTGTTCTGCTTATTTATGCATTTATTGGTTGATTGTTGTATGTGCTCTGACAGCGATCTAACCCAAAACCTTGGCATATTGGGACAGAGCTCTTACCAACTTCGCTATTCGGCCAGGGCAGTTGTTCTAAACTGGCTACATTAGAATAACCTTCCAAAATAATTTTGTTTCATGCCCAGCAACAGGTCAGGTGCTGTGGGAGACGAATTTAGCTTTATCAGAGCAGCTTATCTTTCACAATAGAAGCTTAGAGTTAATCAAAAAAGTTGACTCAAGTCAAGAATAATGAAAAAATGCACACTTTAAACATTTTTGTTTTAATTTAAACTATATAAATGTACATTAATTTGTCAAACTCTTGCTGTAGGGCCATGGCCAATTTTCTTTTATAGTAGGATCATTTATTGGACGTCTGATTGTCTTTCTTGCAAAACAACATCCATAATTCATCATCTATGATTTTCATTTTGGTGGAGCAAGAACTAGAAATCTGAGTGCCAAATCTTTTAAACTTTTTATCATTTAGCATTAAAATTTTATCATTTCCCCTTTGTTTTTCATTGATCTCACCCACACTTAATTTAACAACTGTTTTTACACAACTTACCATGATCAAATCTTTTAAAAATGGTCCACTGAGTGTTTATACTTTGTTTTGATTTACACTGAACAAAAATTATTTTTGCCCTAATGTCTCATTGATTTGCCAAATACTTAATTAAATGATTACGTTAATACGACTACATAACTGGTTTGGGACCGAATATTACCAACACTTGATAAGCTTGCTGCTCACCTCTTTGGGGCCAATAGTCTAGATATATGAGAGATATATTTAGTTTCCAGTGGTCAATGATAAATGGACATCAGTCTTTATACTTTAGGGACATGGAGAGCGTAAGTAAAGGTGGTAAGTTACTAAATGGAGTTCAGTTAAGAGAGCTTTTATTCTGTTTGCTTAGGCTTTAATGTTTACAGTTGAACTTACAGAACTCCACTTTGGATGTATTATGTATGTATGTTAGAGGGCTTTTCTGATATATTGATAGTGGAGTGTGACTCACAAGGGCCATTACTCCTTATCTCCCAAGTCTGACATTTATGTTACGTACTTGACTTGTTTCCCCTTAACTCCACAGCAACTTCCTGTCATTTCCAATATTCAGTCACCTCCGAAAGGGCTGTCAAGAGAGGTGGTCTCCACATCCCCTCCTATGCCCAGCATTTTCTGTAATTGAATGTCTCAGGAGAGGGACCCATGTCATTGTAAGCCCTCTATAAATTGTGTCCCATGGAGTTCTCTGTTAATTGTCTGGCCACTTGAATTCATGTTGCTTAACAGCAAATTTGTCTTTTTTATATATTTTCTGCTTTTCTCTCTTTTCTTACCTTTTTCTTTTCCTTTTGCTGCACTAATAAAAGCTTTTTTTCTATGTTTTTGCAGGCTCTTTCTTGATAAGGATATTCCTAGGTATTTTCTGTTTGCTTTTTTGCACATAGAGATTCTAGTTTATCAGAATGCTTTATGTCTTATGTTGCTTTGACTGCTATTTTAATTTAGTGTTTTCCCTAAGCAAACCTAAGCAAACTTGGAATAGAGAAAGACTGTTCTGCACCTGTTGTGTCCTGGGCTTTCTCATGTGTGTACAATTTCACATACAGCTTCTTTTTTTTTTTTTTAATATCTTTTGATTGATTTTTAGAGAGAAAGAAAGGGAGAGGGAGAGAGAGATAGAAATATTGATGAGGGAAACATCGATTTGCTATCTCCCCTACGCCCCCCACTGGGGATCAAGCGCCAATACTATGTTACGTGCCCAGACTGGTAATTGAACTGGTGACCTCTTGGTGCATGGGACGACACCTAACCAATCAAACCACACTGGCCGGGGCCACATACAGCTTCTTAAATGACTTGTAGACTTCATTATTTTCTCATTCCATTTACTAAACTTGTCCATTTTATTCTTACGCACATTAGGGTTTCCCCTTCTACATTACAAAATAGAATGTTACTCCCCTCATTTCATAGGGAATCTCAGGCTTTGTTTTCTGTTCTTTGTCCTCTTCTCTGTCAGAAGCTTGAAAGGCTTGTTGCTCTGTATGTAGCTTTGCATAATCGTTCAGTTTTTTCTGTTTTTATCCTGTGTGGTAATAGAAACCAATTTAGCGATTTGGGTAGCTGAGTTTGTGAGAAGTATTTTTTTTATTTTTAAACTTTTCTCTTTTTCCTGTCAGGGCTGCTTGTCTCATCTATTTATTTTCCTCTTTGGAATAGAAAAAAATCCTGGTTCAGTAGTGAGGGAAACTTTTCCCATCTCTTTCTTTATCCAATTTAGGGGAAAGAGAAAAGTGATACATGACAATATAGCCTAAAATGTTTTAATGTGTTTTTTTAAACACACACACACACACACACACACACACACACACACACAACCATTATTCAGACATTCTGGAACCTCCATTTGAGATAATTTCCTAACCACTGTAGGAGCCATACAGGAAAACATGTCTCAGGGTCCAGCCCTGTTTCTAACTAAATTCTCATGCTAGCTTCATTCAGTTGACATTTATCACTAGTGTTGGTTGTATTTCTTGCAACTACCTCTCAAGAATTGCCACGTTTGGTAGGTATTCCAAAAGAATGTGCTACAGTAACTTCCACGTACCAAACCAAACCAAAAACCCTCCATCCCACCCCCCAATACAGGAAGATTTTATGGAGTCAAAAATTCCTTCATGTTAACCAGGTTTCTACCATTAAAATTTTCTCTTTAGGTTAAGTGGAAAAAACCTGAAGACAGAAATATGAAGACAGTTTCTTACACATTTAAATCATTTGCCTCATTTGAAAAAGAGTCATGAAATGTAAATAGGGGCACTGTGAGGGGCTAAATTATGGCTTCAGCTTGCAGGCAGCAGTGAGAGGAATGTCTGTCAAGGGTCTCCACGGTAATAATGCCCTCCCTCTAAGAGGGGGGATTCCCTCCACTTTGGCTCGGGTGTATCCAGACCTTGTGATGTGTTCCAGGTTCCTCGACAAACACAGGGACACAGTAGAAGAGCAGTCTCAAGGTGACAGAGCCCTCAGGTGGCTTCCGCTGAAGTGGATATTGCCACCCAATATTGAATTTGTCTTAAACTGAATTAAAGTGAAGATTGGATTGAAACAGGGCTTTGTGGATACATTAAGGTTCTCTGCTGAGTCTGGTGAGCTCAGGAGCTGTGGAAAGACTTCCATGGTCCTTTGTCATGGTAGATATTTGGGTCTCTTTATTGTTTTCTCCGTCTTTGTCTTGTGTCTACATTCCTTTGATGGCCTTATAGAGAATTTTCTTGATCCGTACACGCCGCCTGAAGAAGTAGGTGTTTGAGAGAGTGTTAGGTACTTCAGGAATACTTCCATCCAGAAGCAGCTGCAAATGGAAATGATCAGGCTTTACACACTGGCACTTGGAGGACAGGGTGTGGTTAAGGAGCTCTTTCAGAAGTGATTGTTTTCCCTGTGATGGTTTCTAGAGAAAGTAGCATGGAAACATGTTTAGAGATCAGATATGCCAGCAACAGTAAGGTTACCATTTGGGAAGGAGTAAGGGGGAATGTATTGGGCATTCCCAATACATTGGGGAATGTATTGGGCATTCCCAATACATTGGGGAATGTATTGGAACAACGTGTCTAAAAACTTGTGTTGAATTGGGTGGGATGTATTACACGTGCAGAGAGCTAGTGGCGATGGAAAATCCACTCTTCTGGGTAGACAGGTGTCTTCCCCAAGTTGTTACGGCTTCTGACAGGGGAGACTGGTAGCATTGGGAGTTGATGTGTAACTGCTGTTACTCAGTCCAGTGTTTCAGAGGAGATGTGTTGGACTGGAGGGTCTGTGGTGTTTTACCTGTAGGAAAAAAGAAAGCTATTAGAACAACTTTTTAAAAGTTATGGGTGTTTATTAAATTGGGCTTCTAGTTATTTAAATATAAGATTAACTTTCAAGTGAATTTTTTTGGAAAACTGACAAATAGTAGTTGGCTAGCTCTGGTGTTAAAAATCATTTTACTAAAACATCAGCTAAGAAACCTCTTGTTCTTTTGTTTAAAACAAAGCTGTCTGTACTGTTTCCTCCATTAACTCTCCCAGACATATTTGTAGCATTTCTGAGGCTCAGCAGAACTGGACTGTGATATGAAGACTGCAGCTTATAAATTACTGAGTATTCCCTTCCTGTTCTCAACTAACAGATAAGCACACATAGTCTTTCTTTTCTCTTTCAAATTCTGTCCATACTCACTTATCCTTTTCATCTTAATCCTTTTGGTTGATCTCAGTTTTTATGTTTTAGGCAAAGGAGAAACAGGCATGTCCAAAAAATAAAAAAACATAGCTAACTGCCCCTTGGTGGTGGGGGCGGGCAAGAGGAGGGGTCCTACCTTTTCCTCCCAGGAGTAAAGATTTCATTCTGATGTTAGAGTTCAATAAATTGAAAATGTTGATTGGCATAGGGTTCTGTAATATTACTGGCAGTGACAGTACCTGGACTAAGGTGACTTCAGCTTCTTTTGCATGACTTCCTCTTGCCTTTCTGACCTTAGGACCTTCTACCGTTTTGAGGCCGTGTGGGACAGCTCCCTTCATAACTCCCTCCTTCTCAACCGAGTGACACCCTATGGGGAAAAGATCTACATGACGTTGTCGGCCTACTTAGAGGTGAGGAGACCCAGAATTTGAGACCCAGGGCTACGAACAGGCAGCCCTGAACAATGGGCAGGTTACAGCAGGAAGTGAAGAGGAAAGATTCCACTGATGTCCTTTCTCCCTCCACATTCTTAAGTTAATTACTTACTTACTTACTTACTTATTTAAAGATAAGGGTTTTTTATTGATTTTAGAGAGAAGAAGAGAGAAAGAGAGAGAAACATTGATGTGAGAGAGAAATAGCGATTGGTTGCCTCCCACATGTGCCTAGACCGGGACTCAAATCTGCAACCTGGGTATGTGCCCTGATGGGAAATTGAATACCTGCCACCTTTCCATGTACGGGACAATGCTCCAACCAAGTGAACCACCTGACCAGGACAAGTTATTTATTTTATTATACTTTGCCAACTGTTCTGATTATATTAGATTCTGTTCCTAGTCTCTATTTAATCAAAGTCACATGACTTTTCTTATAGCTTCAGCGTTAGTACCCTAATCACCATTCTTCAAAGAATGTATGATTTTAAAAAAATTGTTTTTCTTTATTGATTTTAGAGAGAGAGGAAGGGAGAGGTAGAGAGATAGAAACATCAATGAGAGAGAACATCGATTGGCCTCCTCCTGCATGCCCCCCACTGTGGATTTGGCCCACAACCTGGGCATGTGCCCTGACCACCGGCGACCTCTTGGTGCATGGGTTGATGCTCAACCACTGAGCCACACCAGCCAGGCCAAAGAATGTATGATTTTAAGGAAACTTCGCCTCCTGCTTTTGTAGTCATGAACAGACCCTAGTAGTGGTTAATAGCACAGACTGTGGAAGCAGCCTGAGTTCAAATCCTTGTGCTGCCACTTACTGCCTGCATGACCTTGGTCAAGTAACTTCATCTCTCTGTGTCTCAGTGTCCTCATTTCTTAAGCTGGGGCATAGCATTTGCCTCAGAAAGTTGTTGAGATGTCGTATAAAAGGATTTAGAACAGTGCATGTCACATAATAAGTAATATAATACATGTAAGTTATTATTACAGAAATAAATTTTGAAAAATTTTGTGAAAAATAAATGCATCTTCCAGGAACACCACCTAATCTTGCCCATAATATCGCTGTGTTGCTGTTGAAATAACTGGTAGAGCTGAAATCCTCCAGCCCCCACATCTGGGACCAGCATTCTAAATATGGTGGGGCACAGACTCTTGTCACACATACTCTGTCTGCATCTAATGGAGCCCACTCCTGTCTGCTTTCAGCTGGATCATTGCATCCAGCCAGCTGTCATCACCAAGGATGTGTGCATGGTCTTCTATTCTCGGGACGCCAGGATCTCACCACCACGCTCTCTGCGCAGCCTCTTTGGCAGTGGCTACTCGAAGTCACCAGACTCGTAAGTTTTTGAGACAAGTTTAGTTTCCAGTTGGTTTGCCCCATAAAGAATCAGCAGAGCCTTAGGTACCCCTGGCTTGCTGTTTCAGAATTAATTTACAACCTGTAAGCCATTATGGCACTGACACCTGGAATGCAGTGACTTGAATGTTGTCATTTAATAAGATATTAATGACTAGATGAGTTAATGAAGAAAGTAAATAATATTATATTGTGAACACTTCCAAAACAGTTTGCAGGGATTAAATTTTTTTTAAAAGTCATTATTATTCTAATAAGATCACCATTGGGGTTTTCTTCTTTATATTTTTTTATTTTTATTTTTTATCCTCACCTGAGGACATTTTTTTCATTTTTTGTCCAGATAGAGTGGGAGGGAGAGAGAGGAAGAGAGAGAGAGAGAGAAACATCGACGTGAAAAGGACACATCGAGTGGCTGCCACCCGCACGACCAACCAGGGCCGGGGACAAACTGCAGCCGAAGTACATGCCCTTAGCGGGAACAGAACCCGGGTCTCTCTGGACCGCAGGCCGACGCTCTAACCGCTGAGCCAAACCGGCCAGGGCGGGTTTTTCTTCTTTTAAAGATTTATTCATATTTAAGATACAGTTGTCCCTCATTTATCGCGGTTAATCTGTTCCAGACTCTAGCGGTTGCACCTGGCGTTGAAGGATTCCTGGGGTGCTCGAATACATAGGCCTACAGTCCATACGTACAGTAATTTTAATTGTAGTTGTAATACAGGGGTGTATAATTGACACAGACAACTGAGCGCATGCTGTATCATTTTCACTGCCTTGATCAACTTTTTAATGAATATATTTGAAAAAACTGCGATGGAGAGAAGCCGCGAAAGTCAAAGTGCGAAGTGGCAAGGGACAACTGTATACAAAATTATATCAAGAATAATACAGTGAATACTTGTGCATCACCACCCAGCATAAAATATAAGTATTACTAATATAATAGGAAGTTCAGTACCCCTTCCTAGTCACACTCCCCAGAATTGGATGTTTATCATTTTATTCTAGTCAGACTTTTCTCCCCCTCTTTTCTCTCGCAGTAAGAAAAAGCACATTTTTCATTTTTATATTTGTATTATAAACTGCCTAGTTTATCATTCAACCTTATTCATCCTATTAAAATAAAAATGTTCAAAAGACTGCGATGAAAACAGTCTCATTGTAGGAAAAATTAAGTTCTTAAGTTCAGAATAGGAATAGAAATGAGATACTTATATTTGAGGGTAGGTTATAGTCTCTAAGGAGGAGACAGTGTTTTAAGTAGAGAGAATTCAGATTTTCCTGTTCCTGTGCTATAAGATATTAAGCAAATTGTTTGTTTTCATTCAAATAGCAATCGAGTCACTGGAATTTATGAACTCAGTTTATGCAAAATGGCAGACACAGGTAGTCCAGGTAAGATCTAATGGACGGGGGAGGTGATAGTTGTCTTTGCATATGTTTGGAGTGTATTATGTCAAAAATCTACCCTACCCATAGATAGATATAAATGTTTTTTAGAAACCAGGTATATTTTACAAGGCACATATTTGGTGCTGGGAGTTATGTTATTTCTGAGTTACAGCACTGGTTTGTGACGTGCAGTACAGTTGTAAAAACTTTACCGAACAAAATGTTGCCCAATTATGGAATATTATAAAAGATTCAACTGTAGCGCAGCTGATGTGGCGCAGAGGATTGAGCGTCATCCCATGGACTGAGGTCCCTGTTCGATTCTTCGGTCAGGGCACGTGCCCAGGTTGTGGGCTTGATCCCTAGTAGGGGGCATGCAGGAGGCAGCCGATCAACGTATCACTCTCACATAAATGTTTCTATCTTTCTCTCCCTTCCTCTCTCTCTAAAACATTAATAAAAACATACTTTAAAAAAAGATTCAAGTGTAATAGAATGAATTTGGCTTGGAAAACGTCATAACCATTTTGCTGTCTACCTTAGCCCCTAAGGTAACTTGGCAGTATCACTTTACAGGTGCTTTCAAACTAGAATGTGAAGTTCTGTGCCCTGGAAGGCAAAACAAGTTGAACTTGTGTCTTTTTTATTTTTTATCCTCACCCGAGGACATTTTTGCATTTATCTTTAGATAGAGCGGGAGGGAGAGAGGGAGGAAGAGAGAGAGAGAAACATCGACGTGAGATAGACACATTGAGTGGTCACCACCCACATGACCCCAACTGGGGCTGGGGACAAACTGCAACCGAGGTACGTGCCCTTAGTGGGAACCAAACCCGGGACTCTCTGGTCCACGGGCCGATGCTCTAACCACTGAGCCAAACCGGCCAGGGCGAACTTGTGTCCTTTTTGATTTTCTCTTTGGGCTTTGTTCCTTCAGCTCAGTGGCCTTAAGCAACATTTTGGATTTTTATGTTTGTAAACTGGAACATAGACAAAAGGTTTTTGGTTTTCTTAGTTTGTTTTTTTTAATTGATTTTAGAGAGAGAGGAAGGGAGAGGGAGAGAGAGATAGAAACATTGATGAGCAAGAACATCTGTTGGCTGCCTCCTGCATGCCCCCCACTGGGGATTTGGCCTACAGCCTGGACATGTGCCCTGACCAGGAATCAAACCTGCAGCCTTTCAGTGCATGGGTTGACGCTCAACCACTGACCCACACCGGCAGGCAATTTGTACTTCTTAATCCCTTCACCTTTTTCACCCATCCTCCCAACTCCCCTCCCATCTGGCAACCAACAAAAAGTTCTCTGTATCTATTAGTCTGTTTCTGTTCTGTTTGCTCATTTTGTTTGTAGATTCAGTTGTTGATAGATATGTATTAATTGCCCTTTTGTTCATATTTTTTATCTTTTTCTTCAAGAAGACCCTTCAATACTGGTTTGGTGGTGATGAACTCCTTTAACTTTTTCTTGTCTGGGAAAATCTTTGTATGTCCATCGATTCTAAATGATAGCTTTGCAGGATAGAGTAATCTTGGTTGCAGGTTCTTGCTTTTCATCACTTTGAATATTTCTTGCCACTCGCTTCTGGCCTGCAAAGTTTCTTTTGAGAAATCGGCTGGCAGTCTTATGGGAGCTCCGTTGTAAGTAACTAACTGCTTTTCTTTTGCTGCTTTTAAGATTCTCTCTTTGTCTTTAACCTTTGGCATTTTGATGATGATGTGTCTTGGTGTGGACCTCTTTGGGTTCATCTTGTCTGGGACTCTCTGTGCTTCCTGGACTTGTATGTCTGTTTCCTTCACCAAGTTAGGGAAGTTTTCTGTCATTATTTTTTCAAATAGGTTTTCAATTTCTTACTATTTTCTTCTGGCACCCCCATGATGCAAATGTTGGTACGCTTGAAGTTGTCCCAGCGATTCCTTATACTGTTCTCTCTTTTTTTTTTCTTTTTTCTTTTTGCTGTTCTGATTGGGTGTTTTTTGCTTCCTTATATTCCAAATCAATGGTTTGCTTCTTGGCTTTACCTACTCTACTATTGATTCTCTGTAAATTATTCTTTATTTCAGTTAGTGCCTCCTTCATTTCTGACTGTGCATCCTTCATTTCTGACTGGCCCTTTTTTATGCTCTTGAGGCCCTCACTAAGTTCATTGAGCATCCTTATAATCAGTATTTTGAACTCTGCATCTATTAGATTGCTTATCTCCATTTCGTTTAGTTCTTTTCCTAGAGTTTTGTTCTGTTCTTTCACTTGGGATATGTTTCTTTGTCTCCCTCATTTTGGCTGCTTCCCTGTGATTGTTTCTATGTATTAGGTAGAGTTGTTATGTCTCCTAGGCTTTGTAGGGTGGCCTATTATAGTAGGTATCCTGTAGGATCCAATGGCACAGCCTCCCTGATCACCCCAGCTGTGCCCTCGAGGTGCATCCCTCGTGTGGACTGTACACCCTTCTGTTGTAATTGAGTCTTCATTGCTGTTGGCATGTCAATGGGAGGGATTTACTCAGGCTGATCTACTGCAAGGACTGCCTGTGCCCACTGACCACTGACCTCTGACTCCCTTGGAGGACCAGCTTTGTAGCAGCCCACCACACAGAGCAAGACTTACTTCATCAGGGCTTTGGTACTCACCGAGTCCACTCCTTGAATGTGTCACTTGTGCAGGTGGTTGGGTGGTGGTGCTTTGACGTGGTCTGAAGCTGACCACTGGGTGTGCTGGCTCTGGGGCAAGGTCAGCCTCTGCCTGTGTTCTACCCGGAGCCACCAGGCATAAGCTACAAAGCGATCTGCAGATGGCTGCTTCTTGTGCTGGGCTTATAGGTGCCCAGGAAAAGCCAAGTTGTGAACCAAGGCTGGCTGCTTCTAGCGCCAGGCCTGGGGTCACTTAGTGAGAGATATGGGGCTCGCTGAGGCCAGATACTACTTTTTTGAGAAAATTTAGAGAAATCTGAATCAGGAGCCAAGACAGGCCGTTCCTATGGAAAAGCCACTGGAAACAGCTTGGGTGGGCCTGAAAGTTGGGTGTGGCAGGGCCTCAGGAAATCACCAGGGCAGAGCAAACAGTATGAGCCAGATTGCTGGAGTCCCAGATATGGTGGCAGTCTGTCTGCCCTATGGGGGAAGGGGTCACCAAGGGAAAAACGGCCTCCACCAGCATGTCTGTCTGGGAGAAAGCTGCTCCTACAGCTCTCATCCCTATGCCAAACAACTCAGTTCTTCCCCATATGTCTCTGGTGCCTTTCAAGCTGCCTCCCCCACGCTGGAGTCAGAAGGGTGCCAGTCCAAGTAAGCCCGTGTGTAGGCCCTTTAAGAGGAACTTCCTGGGGCTCCAGCAGCCTCAGCCTCCCTCAGCCTCAATCCCCCTGGTTTTATAGCCAAGAGTTATGGGATCTTCTCTCCTTGGCACTGGAATCCTGAGCTGGGGGGCCTGGTGTGGGACGGGGACCCCTCACTCTTCAGGGAGGACCTTCAGAGCCGAAGTGTCCTCCTGATTTTTATCCGCCACAGGTGGGTATGGGACCAGCCTGTCCACGCCTCTGCCCCTCCTACCAGTCTTGATGTGGCTTCTTTAATTTCATAGTTGTAGGACTTCCATTCAGCTTGATGTCAGGCGGTTCTGAATGATGGTTTTTCTGTAGTTTAGTTGTAATTTTGATGTGGTTGTGGGAGGAAGCGAGTACTGCCATTAAACTCTACCATCTTGACCGGGAATCCAAAGTCAGGCTTTTTAAAAACCGTTTGGTTAAATTTACATTTGAATCATTTTAGAAAACATATATGGAAAGAGGTCAGGGATTACAGGTAAGATTTATATTTAAAAAAAGAAGACTTTAAGTATGAATCTAAGTCCCAATAGTAGCTAATTATAGTGTTCAGAGACTTCCTTGAGGAATTTTTTAATTAACATAAATTCATGTCTTTTGTATGTAAGAAGAGTTTAACATTTTAAAAAACTAATGGGTGATGATGGGAGTTAAAGCCATCTGTCATCTACCATTCTACCTGAACTACTAAATGTGGGGGTGTGTAAGTGCATATGTGTAGACCCTCCCTCTTTTTCAGACAGGTGTAATTTTATATATTGGGAACCATACTGTACAGACTATTTAATTGCCTCTATATTTTCACTTAACATAATAACTTTTTCTCAAGTTGCATTTCAGTCTTCATAATTATCAAAGAATATAAACCTTTAAAAGAAATTCAGAGAGTTACTTTGAGGAAAAGGGGATAAATTGTTATTAATTGACAAAATCTCATGTTTCTGGAGACCACGTCTGTCTTAGTTCACCATGTATATGCATTATTAATGTCATATTGAAGTAAAATTGGAATTGGATTTTTCTCAATAAAGAGTTGTTTCCTCTTGTCTCAGGCATGCAGAGGAGGAGAAGAAAAATCTTGGACACATCAGTGGCATATGTTCGGGGAGAAGAGAACTTGGCTGGCTGGCGGCCCCGTGGAGACAGCCTCATCCTTGAGCACCAGTGGGAACTGGAGAAGCTAGAGCTCCTCCATGAGGTACGCCAGGGCAGGAGATGCTCAGATGAACTCTCTGGCAGGAGTCCCAAAATATCAGTCATCCAGTCACTGCCCCTCTGTTTTCGATCACAGTGAGGCATAACACTTTACTTACTAAAATCGTAATGAGCTAGTGTTTGCTGAGGCAACAGTGTTGCTCTTCTTAGGTGGAGAAAACCCGCCACTTCCTGCTGCTGCGTGAGAGACTTGGTGACAGCATCCCCAAATCCCTGAGTGACTCGTTGTCCCCCAGCCTGAGCAGTGGGACCCTCAGCACCTCCACCAGCATCTCTTCTCAGATCTCAACCACTACCTTTGAAAGTGCCATCACACCCAGCGAGAGCAGTGGCTATGACTCAGCAGACATCGAAAGCCTGGTGGATCGAGAGAAAGAGCTGGCTACCAAGGTATGACTCCCTTCCCTTGGCTGGGCATGCTCCCAGTGAGACTCTGAGCTGGTCAGTCAGTTTCATTTTCATTTCCTTCTTTCTTTGAGGGCGTCTGTTTCAAGGCCTGCACTAATACTGTGAATATAGAAATAAATAAGACTCAATTTCTACTCTTTTTTTTTTGCATTTATCTTCAGATAGAGTGGGAGGGAGAGAAGGAGGAAGAGAGAGAGAGAAACATCGGTGTGAGAGAGACACATCGAGTGGTCGCTACCCACATGACCCCAACCAGGGCCGGGGACAAACTGCAACCGAGGTACATGCCCTTATTGGGAACCGAACCCGGGACTCTCTGGTCCGCGGGCCAACACTCCAACTGCTGAGCCAAACCAGCCAGGGTTCAGTTTCTACTCTTAATTAGCTTACATGCAAATGGTGACAAGCATATAATAGAGGTGTATGTCTAGGTGCTGTGGGAGCCAGAGGCAAGGCCTCCACAGGAGGGAGCCAGCTGTCCTGCATAATCAGTGTTAGGGAATCCTGTAGGGGGCAAGAGATTGAGTTAGGGAAGTGGGCCAAGGCACCGTGAAGGGTCTGTACACTGTACTAGAGAGTTTAGAGTGTCTTCAGAGTGACGTGGAAATATTTTACGCAGGTATTTATGTTTTACAAAGACTTCCTTGGCAGTAATAAAGAGAATGGATTTGTGGTGAAGAGATAGACTACAGGCAGAAAAACCTTTTTTTTTTTTAATCCTCACCTGAGGATATTTTTCCATTTTATTTTGAGACAGAGTGAGAGAGAGAGAAAGAGAGAGAGAGAAACATCGATGTGAGAGAGATACATTGACTGATTGCCTCCCACACGACCCCAACCAGGGCCGTTGACCGAACCACAACCGAGGTACGTTCCCTTGACCGGAATCGAACCTGCGACTCTTTGGTCCCCTTGGCCAATGCTCTACCGCTGAGCCAAACCGGCCAGGGCAGAAAAAACTCTTTATTGCAATAATCCAAATGAGAAATGATAAAGGTTTTTATCTAAGACAGGTGTGTGTGGGGTGAAGAGGAAGGAGAATCATGGAAGAGACATTCGGGAGGCAGAATTGGCACTTGTTGTCTCCTGAATGTGGTGGGAGAGGGCAGAGGGGTCATTGAGGATGACTCCCAGGCAAATGAGAGAGGTTTTGTGTCTATTTTGTTTTAATAATCGAATGGTAGTCTAGTTGACTTAGGAAAATATGTCCATTCAGAAGTGTCCATGCCTTTTAGTGCCAGGGCACATTACGAATGAAAGGGATGCTGTTGCATTCTTAAACACTTCTAAACTGTGGTGCTGCAGTATTCACTTTTATAGATTTGAGAATGACTTTTTATCCACTCATTTTATCTTCTTTATTGAGCATATACAGGCTCCCTTGCTATCTGCTTAATTTGTAGCACATCTGAGCTCCACTGTGGGTCTTCGACGTGTGATTTTCCCTTCCTGCCTTGCATCCATGGCTTTAACCATTGAAACTCACACTGCCCTTTCTCTTCCCTAGTGCCTGCAACTTCTCACCCACACTTTCAACCGAGAATTCAGCCAGGTGCATGGCAGCATCAGTGACTGTAAGGTGAGCAGCTCAGATTTCCTGTCCCCCAGTTTACATTGCTTTTAGGTGGCTTGATGTGGGCGCAGTGTGATATTTGGGGATGTATGACATATCTGCTCTTATATCTGATTTTTCAGAACACCGACTTCTGAAGATAAAATTATGTTTCTGTGTCTCTAAGTGATTATCAGATGGGAGCTATTTTGGCTTTTCCCTGAATCCCTTGGAGAATGTTCTGTAGGGGATGATATGTTATTTTGTGACAAGGCACAGGCAGTCCTGATGTTCTTGGTGGCATAAGATTTTGTTGCCTTCCACAAAGAGTGAGGTGAACACTTTAAAGAACTTCTGGGTCATTTACTCTATTCTAGTCATCTTGACCTTTTTTGCTGTTCCTGAAGCTACTCAAAGCTCATTCCTGCACCCTTGCTGTTCCTTTGCCCAGAATAGTCTTCTTCCAGATGTTCCCATGATTGTTCCCTATGTATTTCCTTTTTCAGTTCAAATATTGCTGCCTTAACCACCCAGTGTAAAGCCAACAGCTCCCTGAAACTTTCTAACCTCTTTCCCTGCTTCATTCTTTTGCTGTAGCACTTATTGCTCCCTGACACTCTTTTTTTTTTTAACCCGAGGATATGTTCCTACTGATGAGAGAGAAAGAGAGGGAGGGAGAGAGAGAGAATCATCGATCAGTCACCTCCCATACATGCCCCGACCGGGGATTAATCCTGCAACCTAGGCATGTGCCCTGACCAAGAATCAAAACGCCAACCTTTGGTGTAGGGAACGACACTCCAACCAACTGAGCCACCCTGCCAGGGCCTGACACTTCTTAATGTGTATGTTGACTGGTTAATTGTCTGCCTTATTCATTTAGAATGTAAGCTCCCTCAGGGCAGGACCTCTGCCGTATTCTTAGAACAGTGTCTGTTGTGTCAAGTGCTCAGCTCATATAGATAAGGTCATTTCATTAACCCAGAAGGTCAGTGGCAGTATAAAAAGCCAGCCTTGCCTCTTTCGTAAATGTCTTGACTTCTAATGTGACACTCAGGCCATAAAATATTTATTTGTAAGGCTTGTTTTCTTGACTGACCTGAAGCAGATTTTTGAAAGTGAGGTCACTGGTTGTCAAAGCTTCTTATTGCAGAGGCAGTTTTTTCCATCTGAATCTCACTTGCTCTGTTCTGTTTGCTTCCAGTTGTCTGATATCTCTCCAATTGGACGGGATCCTTCTGTGTCCAGTTTCAGCAGCTCAACCCTCACGCCCTCCTCCACCTGCCCCTCTCTGGTAGACTCTAGGAGCAACTCTCTGGATCAGAAGTACGTACCTACATTTCACTGAGAGAAGCTAATCTGAGAACCAGGGGAAATGCCGGCCTTCCTCTGGCTCTGTGGTTCTCAACTGAGGGCAGCACCATTCCCCTAGGCAGCATTTGGAAATATGTGGGAGCCTTCTCTGGACATCACAATGACTGGGGAGATGCTGCTGACATCTTTCAATATCATGTCTTCCTAACTTTCTGCACCAAATCATTGGCTCTTCTTCTCATTCCTGATCTGCTCCTTTGTCCTTCTGTTCCCACCCTGCTTATCTCCCCAGTTATATCAGACATAGGAAGCCCCATCTTGGGGGAAATATTTCAAAGCTACTTTGGAAAAAAATATTTTGGTGACACAATGAAATATATAGGTAAGACTAATGGAGACAAATTTAGTCTGTATTCCATGAGTTCATCAGTACAGTCACTTCTTCGCAGTGCATCATCAGACCTTTGCCCTGTCTCCATTCATTATGCTCACCTGTCAGAACCCACCTAGTTACCATCCAGCTGTCTGTCTGAATGTACCAACACTCACACAATTGAATGTGGCTGGAGAAGATAACAAACCAGGTCATTGAATTAATTCTAGGATGCCATTGACTGTCCGGCATTATTTT
Source organism: Tadarida brasiliensis (assembly GCA_030848825.1). Lineage (NCBI taxonomy): Eukaryota > Metazoa > Chordata > Mammalia > Chiroptera > Molossidae > Tadarida > Tadarida brasiliensis. The sequence continues at coordinate 6,929,029 of CM061264.1, forward strand.
ATGTGCCACTGAGAAAGAAAAACCACTGCCAACTAAAATGTGACTCTATTGATTGTAAGATGCATCGCAATTCGAGGAATGGTAAGGCATTTGAAAATGGGCTTTTTGGAATTGACGAAATACAATGAAGAGGGCTAAGCTGCTCTCTAAAGATGACTAACGCTATAGAGCACCGGAATTATTTCTCCCGTGACAGTCCTGGACTGGTCCAGGGCGACGTGCAGCTTGAATATGCACCTCATGGCCATTCAGGAACTTCCTGTTGGTCTGCTTTCTCTGCCATTCCCTTAAGGCAGTGGTAGTGTGCATTGCCGGGGAGGCTTGTTAAAGCCACATGGCTGAACCCCACCCAGAGTTCCTGCTTCTGTAGGTCTGGGTTGGAGCCTGAGAATTTGAATTGCTACCGAGTTTCCAGATGCAGCTGATGCTGCTGGTTAGGGGACCTCACTGTGAGAACCACTGCACTAGATGTGGCCTTGGGACTAAATAGAAACAAAAGGTAATGGTGTTCATGTTCCAAACACTTCTATTCATAGGGCTTCAGAATAGGAGGGGGTTTGAGGGATGCCGTGTTCATCAATGATCAGTTTCCTATTGTAACTTCTGAAGGATGACACCAGTTGAATTTGGAGTTACCCTTCTGACACCAGCTTGTCTTCTCAGCCTTGCTCTCTGAAACTGATGTTTGCCAGGCTCCTGGTGTTCTGCGAAAGGCGTTGTTCCTCTTGGTGGGTTGGTTGTACACATTCTGCACTGACCTCACTGAAGCTCTTGTTACCCCTAACCTCTCTCTTTTAAAGGACCCCAGAAGCCAGTTCCCGGGCCTCTAGTCCTTGTCCAGAATTTGAGCAGTTCCAGATTGTCCCAACTGTGGAAACACCCTATTTGGCCCGAGCAGGAAAAAATGAATTTCTCAACCTTGTTCCAGATATTGAAGAAATTAGACCAGGGTGAGTACTATATTGACCAGAGATGCCGGGTATAAAAACAAATCAGGAAGAATATACTTCCAGCTCTTCCGTGAGGTCCGTGTTACAGTCTGATGCACATGGATCTGGGGTAGAAGCCCTGGGCTAGGTTTCTGTGTCAGCTGTGTCTTATAACGCACCCCAGCCCAGCCAGCACACCACTGGTGCTTTGTCTGCCTTTGCTGTATTACTTTGGCAAATAAAGTTCTAGGCTAAAAAGATCACTTTCCTGTTTAGTTCACATGAGGAACTTGGCCTAGGTGAGACATATTTGGATGGTCTTCAGCTCATGATCACTTTGTTTTTGTGAGAAACGAACCTGTCTTGTATTGTCCTTTGTAGCTCCGTGGTTTCTAAGAAAGGATACCTGCATTTCATGGAGCCACTTTCCAGCAACTGGGCTAAACATTTTGTTGTGGTCCGTCGCCCTTATGTCTTCATCTATAACAGTGACAAAGACCCAGTGGAACGTGGCATCATTAACCTGTCCACAGCGCAGGTGGAATACAGTGAGGACCAGCAGGCCATGGTGAAGGTCAGTCCTGCCCTCTCTTGGCTTTCCATTGCCATGCATGCCCTTCCCTTTGAGTTCTGGACGCTGGTGTGTATGTGGCATCTCTCCTGTGATCTGGCTCTTTGAACCTTCAGTGCTGTGTGCCCTATGAATGTGGCAGGTGGTCCCCGTTGCTCGTAGCCCTCGGAACTTTCTCATCTACCTGTGTCTCTTTCAGACTCCTAACATCTTTGCTGTATGCACAAAGCACCGCGGGGTCCTTTTGCAGGCCCTCAATGACAAAGACATGAACGACTGGTTATACGCCTTTAATCCACTCCTTGCTGGCACAATACGGTAAGAAGCTGTCCCTGTGTTTCCTTCCTTTCCTTGGCTTTTGGTCCCAGAGACATCATCATAAATAGGGAAGGAAGTCTTGTTGCAAACAGATTTAAAATAGAGGAAGGACAGAGGTGTAAGTGTGGTTGTAGGGTGGTGACAAGGCCTCAGCTTCTCATAAGCTGTCATCTGGTATCCTGAGCAGCTGAGGAGACTGGTCACATTTCCATTCAGTTGATGTCCTGCTTTGACTTTTTGTTCTCAAGGGATCTGCAGCCAGGGTCTGTGGGACTGAGTAAAGGGAAGAGTGTGAGGCCCTTAATGGTCTGCCAATCATTATTCAACACTATGATCCAGACTCACATCCTATGAGGGGCTTCTGTTCAGGGAAGACCACAGCACAGCCTGTTTGTTCAGGGAGCCTGGAGACCTGGGCCTGCGGAGCAGTTTAGGAAGACGTCCAAGGAGGGAACTATGGGGGAAGAGACCTGTGAGGAACATCTGAATCCAGTTTTCTAACCTGCCTCTCTATGTCGCCCGTAGGTCAAAACTCTCCCGCAGATGCCCCAGCCAGCCGAAGTACTAAGGACTCCGCTGAGCACCCTCACTCGACTTCCCAGAGATAAAGAAAGTGTTACCTCTCATTTCTCTTTGTGATTCTTGACGGTTACTCTTGTATGTAATCCTGTGGCTTAACTACTTTTCCCTCTTGTCCAGCACTTTTTCTAGCTCCCGTTCCCCATCTCCATTGCTCTGTACTCTATTTCTTTTTTCCTGTGCTGAGAATCTTGTTAGTAGCATGTGGCCTAACAAAAGGGGAAAAACAAAAACAAAAAACAAAAACCCAGAGGGAAATCCAGTGAATCTCCAAATTATTTTTGGTATATTTTGGCTTCCTTTTGTATGACAGCTCCCCATTGTGACCACCTCTGATGTCTGTACTGCTGTCTTTGGATATCTGTGTCTTTTTTTCAAGATGAAACATATATATTTTTTTCTTTTCTCTGTTTGTGATATCACTTTAATTTTTCTTGGGTGGCTTAGAGACAAAGGGAAGAGACATCTGGCCTTTTTAGAACCTGAGAGGAAAAAACTTGCCTTTTTTCTTCTGTTGCTTTTTTCAATCACTAATCCCTGCATTTTTCCAGTCAGGGAGAAGGTTGTGGTGAGCTCAGCAATGGGACAGGTGTATTCCCTGAAATTGGGGCTTATTAAGAACGTGGTTATGCAGTTTCCAGTTAGTGGAAGAGAGGAGGGGAGAGGTACTTTTCAGTAGGCCCCAGATAGTGGCCGCTACTGACCTTGTCAGAGGGACGAGCCAAGGATATTGGTGGTGAGCCATGGGTGGGGACGGTCAGTAGGGTGCTTGTGGTGGCTCAGAGCAGGATTCCTGTGAACTGCGCTTCACAACTGGGAGGGGAGCCTCTTCTCTCGGTTTCTCAGTACTGTCCTTGGCATCGGTGATGGTGGAACAGTTTGGAATCAGTGAGATGTCATACACAAATGTCCCACAAGGGGGAGAGTTTCCCTTTCTGATGAGGAACTTGATGGTCATTGTGGTAATGCTGAGTAATGACCTTGTAATTGTTGTAGCTCCCTTTGATCAAAGAAAGGTAGCTTTCAAGTATAAATTTGGAAGTCTCTTCTGAATCCAGTGGTTATTTTCAATAATCCTTGTCAAATTGAAAATACTTTCAATGATGCCTGTGCCCCTGTACTCACAAATAAGCAAACATGGCAGGCTTTGCTTTCTGGATCCTAGGATTAAAACCAACTGCCTCCCACCACTAAAAACAAAACAAAAGGACCTCTGGGGGCAGAGAAGAGAAGCCTCCCCTTGCTCTTCTCCATCGGGTGTGGAAACGTTGCCAGAGGAGAAAGGAGGAAGCTGATGGTCTCCTGACAGAACAGGGTCAGCTGCGTCCAGAGGCCATCACGGAAGATGTTCTTTCTTTCAGCTGCCAGCAAGTTCTCCAGGAGTGGCATGGAGGGAAAAAGGCCTCCTCGTTACTTTGAGTGGCTTTGCCAGTTAGTTGACTGGATTGTTTTATATCATCCTTTACCTCACTTGCTCAGACCTCTCTGTTTGACCATCTCCCCTCGGGCATTCAGGACAGTATCTGCTTGTTCCCACTTTGTGGAGACTGAGGGTCCTCAGCCTTGAGCTTGCTGACTCTCAGGTGCTAGGGAACTGGATGGCTTCGCTTCAGACAGCAAAGGGCAAGGGCTGTGCACTCTGCAGCGTAGTTGCTGGGCAGGCCCATCATCACCCAGACCGTTTCCTCCAGTGTCCGGGTTGGGCTCATGTCAGAACAAGGCTCCCAGCCGCACTCATTGTAATTGCCTTGCAGCGAGGAGGAAAGTGAGTCCCGGAGAGCTTAATGAGAGAAAGGATGGAAACTACAGGCTGTGACCTGGTCTGAAACGTGGTCGGTAAAAACTCTAGATTTTTAAAATTAACTTCTTCTCCTTAAAATATAGGTCACTAACAGTAATGTTACTAGTTTTTCTAAGTGATATTTTTAATGTAGTTAGAGGTTTCTGCATTGTCTAATGGACACAATATGCCCTTCTGGTGTATACTCAAAGCTAGGATCTGTCGGTGTTTAGAGACAGCTTCCTGGGCTGGAAATAAATCTAATTTCAGGGAAATGAAATTTGAAGGTTACTTTTAGAATTAAATTGTGGATGCTGCTGCTGTTAATGAAGTGTGATGGAAGGATCCATGTTTGTTTGACCGTAGGTGGGGAAGGCTGAGGGAGAGTAAAATCATGTGATACACTGAAATGACTGTTTCTTCTTCTTACTCAAACAAAACTGGCTTGGAAAGTCTTTGCTTTGGAAGTAAGCGCCGTTAGAACAGGCTGAACCGGACTGTTCATAACATGCCCCGGTGGGAAGGCCTCATGCGGAAGCGGGGGTCTCTGGCAGGTGTGCTTTCCCCATCTGAGGGGCCTCTGCTGCACGGACAGGTAGACAGCCCCTTTTGGTACCCCCTCCTTCTCTAGGGGTCCATCTTCAGATTGGAGTTGGAACAGTTTCAGGGTTGATGTTCCCTTTCTGGACAGTTTGTCCCCAGTTTGAAGCTCAGAGAGAGGGTTTATGACAGGAGCTCTTTACGAGGCTTTAACTGAAGCCGTTGTGGTAGGAAAGTTAAGGAATGAACTTAACCTTTTAAGGAAACCACCTTTTTAGGGTTTTTTTATTTCTTTTTCCCTAAATCACTCCTTTAAACATGCAAACAAAAAGCATGAAGGAAACTCTTACACAAATTAAGGAGAAATGGATGCTAGTTAGAAGTAATCGTCTGCTCCCCTCGTTCCCCATCCTCCTTTCTCCTGCCAAAGCAAAATATGGCCTCACCGTCCGCACCAAACCAGTGCTCACACCCTCCTGCACCTGCCTGGGGGTCAGCCAGCTCTCAGGCCGGTGGTGCAGGGCCAGCCAGCCTCTGCACACAGCCAGGAGCGCAGGGAAGGTCTGCTCTGGCAGCTGGGCGGGCACCTAAATTCCAGTACATTGTTAAAACGGGATGATGATGGCAAGGGAAAACGATTTTTCCCAACTAGGAAACCACTATTATTTTATATATCTCTTTCCCTTCAGCTCCGTAGAACTTACACAGATACTCATATTTTTGATAGTTTCCAGCTCTTTTAAGATGAAGGAATAAAGTCATTGTGAAAGGTCTTTTGGGATCTAATACAGTGACCTCCTGGCACATATTTCAAAGCAAAGACTTTGTTGCCTGCTGCTTGTTCTCTAATTTACAGGGATATTTAATTTTGTAAGGTTTTTGTATATTTATACAGCTGTAATAAATTGCACATTGGACTGGAAAAGAAAGGATGACCTAGCGTGTCGCACCTGTGGGCACTCGGCATCCTCGTGCTATGTTCCCCGTGGGTTCTAGACAGTGTCAGGGCTTGTTTGTTTGTTTGTTTGACTTGGGTCCTTCATTTTTCCGTTTGGTTCCCTTTTTTAAATGTGATTGTTAACCTGCTCCTTTAAAAAATTCTAATTCTGCTGCTGCTCTCAGAAGGTGTGCTGAATGTATTTTAAACAGGACTCTAACTCGTGTGTACTGCAGCTGTCCACTGTGGCCAACAATGATTCAGCCATGTGTGTGGCCAAACCCTTACTGTATGAGGTAGGAATGTATTGATTTGTGTTTCCTTAGAATTAAAATATCAGCTGAGAGATTATCTGCTTTTGTTGTTCAAAAGGCCATTTATGAAATTTGTATTCGAGCCCCATGAAATCTTACGAAAGCCTCTAATCATTGCAAGGAAGAAATTAGAGTTGATACAAATTTCATGTTAAAAACTCACAGCCAAATGGCTCTGCTCAGATGGGAAGTCTGAGCTGAGGTTGGTCTCTTGCCAAACCCTGGCTGTCCTGTGTTGTTTTCATGTCTTCGAGTTCCTTTTTCTCATGCTGCGTATTCTGGCATCAGTTCACCTGAGGACTCCAGCAGCCTTCTCACGCTGAAGGCATTGTCTTAGACTTTGTGGCTCTAAAGTACTTGTCCGTTGAGATTTCAAGTCTTGTGTCACCATCCTTGAGCACTACAACAAAACCCATGAACATAAGTGGCCTTTTTGAACCAGGACTTTGCATACTGATCTCTCCCCAGTGAAGGAGTTGAGCACATTAGCAACAATGGATGTACATTATTAATTTCAGATTTTCATTTTCATGTTTTATTATGTAAATATTATCTGATGTTTGGAGCTTGGGTATACAGAATGTAAATATAGTTCTTGTATTTGTACTAATTCTGGTTCTTTTGCTGTATAGCCTTAGATGTGCAATGCAGACATTATCTAACTGTGTATGGTAACCTTGCATCACGGAACTATTAGTGAACGAGGTCAAATAATAAAGGTACAACCAGTGCATCAGAGGGCTCTCCATGTGCATTTGTTGTTCACGCTGTGAGTGATACTTACACAGAGACTTTTCTTGACCTGCGAAGATACCACTATTCCAGGACAAAAGTCACGATGCTGTGGCCTGCATGTTCCTTTCTGATCATGCAGCACTGCGGTTACTGTGTAACCAGGAGAGTTAATGAGGTGCTGTTTCTTTGAAAATACTTTCTTCCCAAGTATGGCAATGGCTATTTTAGGTAGAAGATTTGTCTCCCCAACTCCCCTCACCCCAAAGCCTTTCTTTATATACCTACCAATGATTCTGTAGTGATTCTGTATTGGGGTGGGGTTGAAAATTTCACCATGTCAGCTTAATTTAATAAGTTCCTGTTGTGAGCAGGGCATGAGCCGGGACTACCATCCTGGCTGTTTGGGGAGAAACAAGAAGGAAGGGGAACCAGCATTCAGACAAAAAGCAATGATTCTCACAACACACATCCCAGTGTCCACCTGTCCTGGTGCCGTCCAGATGCTGATGTGGCCTTCCCGTTCGCGTGGGGAGGACATTCATTACACATGTTATGTCAAGTGTTAAATATCACAGAGCGAAATAAAGCTGAATAAAAGAGTAGGAGGGATGGGAAGGAGGTGTCATTTTAGATCGTGCAGTCAGGGAAGGCCTCTCCTGGGAGAAGACATTTGCACTGACTCCGGAATGAAGGAATGGGTAAGCCGTGCAAGTTCCCAGGCAAAGAGGTCTCCAAGCAGAGACATTGAGCCCGTAAGGCAACAGTGTTCTCTGTAGGTTTCAGAAATAGCAAGGAGGCCTGCTTGGAGAGAGCACTGGAGTCGTGAGGTCAGAAGGGAGCTAGGACTCAGGTGGCTTAGGGCTCAGGTAATTCTCATTTCATTAGGGAAGTAGGAAGTCAATGAAGGGTTTTGAGATGATCACATGACCTTATAAGTCATGTGTTGCTTAACGATGGGAATGCAGTCCAAGAAACGTGTCATTAGGTGATCTCCTTGTTGTACAAACATCATGGAATGCACTTACACAGACCTGGGCGACACAGCCCACGCACCTAGGCTTATGGCAGACCATGTTGTATGTGGGTCCGTCATTACCTAAATGTCACTTGCGGTGTGTGACTACATGTGTGTTTTTAAAAGACCATTCTGACTGTAGAGTGGAAAATAGTTGGAGGGGGGGACCAGAGGAGGATAGGGGACAAGTGCAAGAAGGGAGACAAACTAGGACATTGTTATTCCAGTGTTCCAGGGAAAGGATGGCAGCTTGGACCGAATGGGAGCAGCAGAGGCGGGGAGAAGTGGTCGGATTCAGGACACGTTTTATTTATTTTTTTATCCTCACCCGAGGACATTTCTCCATTTTTTGTTCAGATAGAATGGGAGGGAGAGAGAGGAAGAGACAGAGAGCGAGAGAGAAACATTGATGTGAAAGGGACACATTGAGTGGCTGCCTCCCGCATGACCCCAACCAGGGCCAGGGATGAACCACAACCGAGGTACATGCCCTTGACTGGAATTGAACCCGCGACTCATTGGTCGGCGGGCCAACACTCTAACCGCTGAGCCAAACCGGCCAGGGCCCAGGACACATTTCAGTGTTAGAGCTAACAGTTAACTGGCTGAGTTGCATGTGGAGTCAGAAAGGAGAAAGGTCACTCAAAGGATGTGTGCCTGAGCAGAAAGGGCCCTGGGGCAGTCTCCGGGGTGGTACTGAAGTACGAATTTGATTTTGGTCATGTTCACTTAGAGATATCAACATTTCCACCTGAATGTGTAGTCAGTGAGGCCATTGGACATACTAGGATTCAGGGGGTAGAGATTGGGGCTGGAGACATACATTTGGCAGTTGTCAGCCTTCAGATGACAGCCGACAGTGACGGGTGAGTAGACCTGGCGAGTGTAGCTGGTGAGGACCAAGGGTTGTGTCTTGATCAGGAAGAGGACACTCCAGCGGAGACAAAGTGGCCTGTGGGGAGAGAGGGGTACATGGCAACCCAGTTCAGGAAGTGTCTGCAGGTGGAGGAAGTGCTAGCTGTGTCCGCTGCAGCTGTCAGGTTAAACGAACTGAGCCCTGACTGCAGGTTTTGAGAACAGAGGTCTAGGAAGTGTGAGGGAGCCAGTGAACACCATCACTTTTTCCCAAATTCAGAGCCAACCAAGAAAAGAATAAGGCAGATGGGAGATCAGAATTCCACCTTTGTTACTGTTACAGATGTGATTGGAGAATGTGGCTCGTATCGGTGGATGCATGGATTTCCTGACGCTGAACCCCAGATCCAGAGGGCTGGGAGCAGCGCTCCTCGCACTTGAATGTGCACCAGACTCATCAGGGATGGTAGTAAAATGCAGGTTCTGGCTCAGTAGGCCTGGGGTGGGGCCTGGGATTCTGCATCTCTCCTAAGCTTCCAAGTGACATCAATGCTGCTGTGTCGGGGCCCACTCTGAGTCGCAGCAGGGCAGAGGCACAGCAGAGTATGTGGCCTGGAGGCAGCCGAGGGCCTCCGAGGGGGAGGCTGCCCATGCTCGGGGGCTCCTTCCAAATTCCCAGGACCATCCTTTCTCTCCTGGGGGTCTGTGAGAAGCTGACAGGTCAGGAATGTTCCAGTAAGGGAGCTCACTTCATGTGGGAGGAGCTCCCAGCAGTGCCTGTGCCCCAGCCGGGGGTTTGGTGAGCAGAGCATTTTCATGAGTGGTACCGAAGAAAGCCTGACTGGACTGGGTCCCAGGGAAAACAGGAGGAGAGGGAGTTGAAAGAATGAGTACAGATCATTCTTTCAGAGGTTTTTACTGTAAAGGGGAGAAGAGAAGGAGACATGGGGTCAAGGAGAGGTTTTTGTTGAAGGAGCTAGCCCAGGACGTGTGTATGCTGATTGGAATGAATGAACTGGAAGGGAGACCTGACAATAGGAAAGGAATGATCCCCTTGAGTAGGACGGTGGGATGGGGCCGACACACCAGTGGAGAGGTAGTTCCTCGACCCTCAAGGAGCACTGTGGTTTACCCACAACGCCAGGAGGCAGGAGGCAATGCAGTGTGAGGGCAGGCAGCTGACAGCTCGGTGATGGGAGCGTAGCTCGTCTCCTGAGCATTGTCTTCTCCGGGGTACTGACGCACTGGTCTTAGGAGTCAGGTCAGCTCCAGGGATTCCATCAGGCCATGTCATCCTAAATTCCACTGGGCTTTTCATTTAAACTGAATCTGTTTTGTTTTTTTAACTGATTTTTAGAGAGGAAAGGAGAGAGAAAGCCATCGATTTGTTGTTCCACTTGTATGCAATCACTGGTTGATTCTCGTATGTGCCCTGACTGGGGATCGAACCTGCAACCTTGGCGTATCGGGACGACGTTCTAACCAACTGAGCTACCCGGCCAGGACCTAAACGGAATTAGTTTTTACGAAGCTGTTTGTCCCCTATAACTAGAGGTTTGGTCCCTCACTTAGGGTCACTCTGTGAGTCACCATGTCTTTTGCAAAGTTGATACTATAGAATGTCAGGAGGTCCCAGGGAACGGTGCACATTTCACTCATTGCTTTTCTATCTGATTTTCTTGTCATTCCACTTTTGATTGGGTGGAGAGATTTTTCCACTTTCCCTTAGGAACTCCTTGTCTCTGCACAGTCCTAAATTTTTAGCTTTTCTCAGCGCATCACATGTTTATCTGGCTTAAGAATGTGTGGTCTTTGGGTTTTTACAAAATTGCTCTTCTACCTTGCATGTGAAGAAGTGGTTTAAATTCAGTTGCAGAAGAATTATACACCAAGTGAGTGGCAGAGTTGGGATTTTCAAATCTGCCCCAACTAGTGTGTTACACACCCTCTTATGTAAGTCAAACAAAGGATTCAGCCCTGGGATGTTTGCAGAGAAGGGCTGTTTTTGTAGAATCCCTGCCCGTGCTTTGAGTTGGGATTTGGGGAATTAAGGCAAGGCCAAATGTTGTTAGGTGAACAGTAATGTGAGTTGACTCTCTTAAGCATTATAAGCCAAGCATTTGAGGATTTTCTAAAAACTAAAGGTCAGCACGAAGCTCTAACTCCAGCAAGCCCTGCTTTACTGTGTCCATGGGGGAGTGGGGGGATGACAAGGGGGACTTACCTTTGTCCCAGCCCTGCTCTCCTGAATCCAGGTTGCTGTAGTTTTCCAGCAATCCTGGGAAGCAGTAATTTTTGCTGGTTGTTAGGTCCTTAACAAAGAAGTAAGAAGGCTGTGTAGCATGTAACATTTGTAATAGAAGAAAAAAATTATTGGCTGTTTTGATTAGAATTTATATATCTGCCTTAAAAGAAGCCTATTTAATAGTAACTTGGGTGTGTCCAGATGTTTAGTCACATTGACTCAGCATTTCTCCCTTGACAAATCTCAGACTAGAGCAATCAATTTGTTCTGCAACATATCTGATGGTTGGCTTTCCTTATAACCCAACCCACAGAAAGAGGAAGTAGTTGCAACAAAGTTGAAAGGTGGGAGAGGCTCTCTTGAAGAGAGCTGTTGTGTAAAGTTGTATCTGTAACATTTCTACAAGTGCTGTTTGTTCTCCAAAACTAGTCATTGAAAGTTAATATTAGTTTAGCTTTCCATTTAAAGTGAACTACACATCTGTAATACACAGCTGTACCCATCTTCCCTGGGAAAACGTTATGTGAGTTTGCATGATGATGGCCTGCTAATACCGTTAGGAGAGAAGGGTGGGCTGGCCCCCGTAGACCTGGGTTAAAGTTCACTTCTGCCACTCCCTGGCTGAGAAAGTCAACTTCCCTGAGCTGAGTTTCTTTGTCACATTAGGTAATAATAATGACATCTTAGAATTGTATAGCAACGTGAAGTTTACAAGCATTAGCTCATTTTGACACGGGGAAGGAGGGCAGGATGGACAGGAAGAGGACTCCCTGCATTCAAGGAGCCTGCGGATTCAGCCCCTAGAGAAGGGCAGGGGCTTGGGGTGGTTCCGTCCCCTTGTCCTTCCTGAAGTTTCTCCCTGCACTTTCTGCTTCCGGCTCTGTCCCTTGCTCCAAGGCTGTGCCGAAGCCAGCCTGTGGAAGAGGAATGCCAGGGGAGGCAGCACCCAGCTCAGGATCTAGTTCACTGTGCCCTGTGGTTAGTGCCTTCAGTAAAAGTCCCCAGACCCTGCCCCTGCCCTGGTGGACTCACTGAGGCCTTCACTGCAGACAAAAGGACTGTGCCATGGGTGGGGGTGGGGGGGCAATATAGGGAATGCTCATTGCAAAAAATAAGAAAGCATAAAATTGGAAAAAATTACTAAAAACGTTTTAAGGCTCTTAAAATTGATGAATAGCAGACAATTTAAAAACCATTTATTCTGGGGGAAAAACTACTAGACTTTCAGGTAAGAGCAGTGGAAGCCTACAGCCTTCTTGCTCGGGACTGCTCCCCATTCCACCTCCTCTCTGCTGGTAAGAAAAGTTGTTTTACCCGCTCAGGGCTTTGCTCCAAAGGGGGCAAACTTGATCGTGTTTGTTTAGGGGGCTGAGAGGGGAGGAGACCTGTAGCTTTTCTATTGGCTAAAACTGGCAACCTTGGTGAGAAGTGAATGGTAGAAACCTGCAGCTTGCTAGCCTAAGGTCTGAGCTGGGCAGCAGACTAGCTGGAAATGAGAGTGCCGTAGGACTAGAGAAGCTCGCAACACATCCCTGGCTGACGGAAACTGTCCACGTGCAGGGGAGATTCCAGAAAGCCCAGCCGAAGGTAAAATCCCAGGAGAACTAGAGAAGTGGGTGAGCTGTGAAGGCAGTTCCCAGTGCACACACAGACACAAGGCCAAGGTGTCTGTCTGCACACATTTTCCTAAGTCATTGGCTGGCAACTAAGTTAAGGAGACACGGGGCAACTCTCAGGAAGCCAAGCTAAAAACAAGCATAAGAATCAAAAATCTGAACAGAGTGCCAACATATGTGAAATGAGAGTTCTACAGGAGAGGAAAGAAAGAAAGGCCAGAAAAAATTATTTTAAGAACTAATGGCTAAGCCCTGGCCAGTTTCGCTCAGGGGTTAGAGCATCAACCCGAGGACCAAAGAGTCTCGGGTTCGATTCTGGTCAAGGGCACGACGTACCTGGGTTTCGGTTTGATCCCCGGCCCTGGTCAGGGTTGTGTGGGAGGCAACCAATCAATCTCTCTCTCTCTCTCTCCCCCTCCCTCCCTCCCTCCCTCACACTCTGAAAAATAAATGGAACAATATCTCCGGGTGAGGATTTACAAAAAAAACACAAAACTTCTAAATGTGTTGAAGGACATTAATTTACAGTTCTGACTGTATGAACCCCACGGGGATAACCACAAAGAGACCCACACCTAGACACCTCATAAACTGCTGGAAACCAAAGGGACAGTTTTCCAAACAGCCAGAGAAAAACAGTACACCATGTGCTGGAGAATGACAATGTGGTTAGTTTGACTACTCACCAGAAACAGTGAAAGCCATAGCCACTGAAATGAGATACTCAAGGTGCTGAAAGAAAAAACTGTCAACCAAGAATTTTTTTATCCAGCAAAACCATATTTCAAAAATAAGGGCAAAATAAAGACATTCCCTGACTTAACAAAAATAACACTGAGAGAAATCGTGCAGGCAGACCTGCCCTGCAAGAAATACAAGTCACACTGGTCAACCCCCATGGACCCAAGCTCAGACTGCATGTTCCCAGACGTTGTATTGAGATGCACTAGGGGGATGGGTATTTTTAATAGGGTGTGCTGGTGCCCCCTATTTAGGGCACCCAGGAGGGGTGCAGAACAGAAGGTAATGGCCATGGGGAAGAGGGGAAGACACTTGGGATGATGTGTGTTTGGATTAGGAAGATATTGCAAAATTCATGGCTATGTCATTGTCAAATGGGAATATTTTCTATAGCAAACAATTCAATTAATGGACCATTTTCTCACCAGTTAGCTGGAATGATGGAACCGCTCATGCTTTGCAGGAAGCTGCAGAGGTGCTCGTCTGCCTCTATCCAGGTTTCACAAGGAAGCATAGGAGCAATTGTTTGATTCAGTCCTATTTTCCACTACAGTTCATGTCTCTTCTGAGTCCTTTCCATTAAGAAGATAGAAACTAGCCTGGCCGGTGTGGCTCAGTGGATTGAGCATCATCCTATGGACTGAGAGGTCCTGGTTCGATTCCCAGTCAGGGCACATGCCCAGGTTGTGGGTTCAATCCCCAGTAGGGGGTGTGCAGGAGGCAGCCAATTGATGTTTCTTTCTCACATCGATGTTTCTATCTCTCTCTAAAAATCAATAAAATTATTTTTAAAAATAAAAATATACAAACTAGTATATGGGTACTAAGTACCAGACATAAGTTTCCATTTGTTTCCTTGAACCCTAGAGCTACCCTGTGAGACTTTGTCATTCCTGTTTTACACACAAGGAAATTCTGAGATTCAATAACTTGCCCCAAATTGCACAGCTAGAAAGAAATGAAACGGAAGCCAGCTACGGTCAGTGCAACAACAAAACCCATTCCCTTCCCTCTCCATCAGGCAGCTTCTAGGAAAGACGTTCCAGATAATTTGTGAAGCCATCTGATCCGACTCGATGACATGCCGTCCTACCACTGAGGCTGTGTCTGAATCCCATGTTTTATTGTGAGGGACTTTGGACAGCATCTAATCCGTCCCCAGAGGGGTGGTTCTGGAGTCTCACTATGTGACTCAGCAAGTCTAGGCTCACAGAGCCCCAGTTTCCTCAGCTCGAAAACACGAGCTGGGCTAGATCAGTGGTTCTCAAACCGGTTGGTCTCAGGACCCTTTACACTCTTAAAAATTATTGCAGACCCAAAGAGCTTTTATGTGAGATACATCTATATATACCATTTAAAAAATTAGAACAAACTTTTGAATAACGATTTCCCAAAACAAAAGGAAACTGAGTGAGATAAGTGGTATTTTAGACAATTTTGCAAATCTAATGTCTGGCTTAATGCAGTTTACGTAGACTAGATCCTCATATCTGCCCCCACAGTTAATCTCTTCCATATCACATGTCATGGAGCCTCTGCAAAACACTGTACACTTGTGAGGAAATGAGAATGAAAAAGGCAAATATGAATGAAAACTGGAAATAGTTTTGTCCCTACTTCCCCCTGAAAGGAGAGTCTCAGGGACCTCCAGGGGTCCCAGACCACCCACTGAGAATTGTTTCCAAAGGTGATCCAAAAAAAAAGTAGACCACCCCCAATCAGAATCACCTGGGGGTTCTGATAAAATGTATGTTTCCTAGTCTATCCCAGACCTGTGGTATCAAAATTCACATTTCACAAGCTTCCTTACACACTTGGTTGGGAGAGCTCTAAGATTCCTGCCAGCCTGGTTCATCTGAGCCGACTGTATTATTTTCACCTGTTGTGGCAGAGCTGGGATTAAGACCCAGGTCTCAGTGCAGGGCTTTTGCCGGGCAGTGATGGAAGCTGCTTCACTCTCTCTGGGTTGCCTGGCTTACCTGTTCACCATCTTTGTATTCACTCCTTTCCCCACTCAGGGAAGCACTTCGTGTATAGCTTTAAGAATATATTCTGGGTTTGCTTACAACTCTATTTCTGCATCCAGTAAAAGCGAGAATAAATTAAGGACCCCAAAGACAAGGACCTCTCTTCCCCTCAGGAGGAAGTTCTGTTCTAACCTTGGCCCCACCTGGATGTCTGTACAGTGAGTCAACCACAATCCATGATCCCCATACCAGGATATGGGAGAGTATAAAAAGAAAAGGAGTGTAAGGCTTGGCTGGTACAAACCAGACAAATATGGAAGCAACGCAAGGAAAAGGACAAGTTTTTTTTTTTTTTTTTATCCTCACCCGAGGACATTTTTCCACTTTTTGTTCAGATAGAGTGGGAGGGAGAGAGAGGAAGAGAGAGAGAGAGAGAAACATCGACATGAAAGGGACACATCGAGTGGCCGCCTCCCACACGACCCACCAGTAGCTGGGGACAAACTGCAACCAAGGTACACGCCCTTAGCGGGAACCGAACCGGGTCTCTCTGGACCGCAGGCCGACGCTCTAACCGCTGAGCCAAACCGGCCAGGGCGGAAAAGGACAAGTTTATATAAAGAATCTCTAGTGAAGAAAATCTAACATAAAATATTTACATACAAAATAGATTGTGGTATCATTTTAAAATTTCAGAGTAACATTCCATTATTGCATTAAAAAATATTGTTACTATGATTTAACACCTAACTTCCAATAGGACAAAACTGCCATAGCGGGACATTTGCTAACATGGGAGTATCTGTTAAAACCTATATTACAAAGTAACCTGTGCAATTAGTGTGGCAGAAATAGCACCAACTGCACAGGTTACTTGAGTCAGTCACAGCTGGGCCACTAACTAGCCATGAACTAGCTGTGTGACTTTTGTAATTAAACATCTGTTGAGCACGAATTATGTGTGAGCAACTGTTAGGTGATACGAAGCAAAAAAAAATCCTAAAAAGTACTGCTGGAGCTAAGCCTCCTTCCCAATCTGTTGTTGGAGACGGCAGGGTTCGGTGGTGAGGTCAAGATGCCTGGCACCGGGAGACTTCTGAGAAGGCATGAGGGACATGGTATTTATAATGCCCTGGACCGACGGCTCACCCTCACTTGGCCTCTAGTTCCTCAGCTGTACAGGAAGGGGTTCAGTGACACGATCTCCTAGCCTGGCCCATCACACTCCCAGTAAGTCTATTCCCCGCCGGCTCTCTCTGCACCTGTTTCTTCACCTGCACAAACGGGCCATGTCTCCCGCACAGGACCGTGTGCGGACCAGCATTTCCTGGCACCCATTACACTTGATCAAATGCAAAAAGAGTAAAACCTCGGTCCCTGCCCGGAGTTGAGCACACGATGCATAAGCCCCACGTGTTCGGCAGCGATGGGAGGAAGGAGTGATGGACACTCGGACAACAGACATCCAGGTGCTTGGAACACTGGAAAGTGCAGCCCAGCCTGACACACCATCCCGCACGGAGCTACAGAGCAGAGCCCCGGCCCTGGGTGTCCCCTGAGTGGCTTCGTCCAGTCCCCTCCGCCTGTCCCCGCACCCCCACCCCCGGCCGGCGCCCAGCCCCCTCCGGCTGTCAGGACGCACCCGGCCCTCTGCCATTCGGGGCTCACCCTGGGCGATGTCATCGATGCGCTCGACACTCTCCTGAGTCGGACCCGGGAGTGGGTGGGCCCGTTGCCTCAGGTGGTGTAACAGGCGCCAGGGAGGGCCAATGGTGTGTCTCTATAGCTCCACCCCTTCCTTCCGATTGGCCAGTGCCGGAAAGCCTCGGCCATGGCCTCGGGAGGCGAGCCACAGCCGGACTCAACCTCGGTCGCTGTGGCAGTGCTGCACTGCGTTCCCTCCTCTCCGCCTCTGCGCTCCAGCCGGGTCCGCCGCCGCCGTCGCCATGGCTCAGTGAGTGACGGCCCGCGGGCAGCGGGGAACTTTCCGAGTCGGCTCGAAGGGCGGGGCCGCCCCCGACGTCGCCCCGGCACCGGGGGTCGCCTGAGCCCTGCCTCGTGGCTCCCCGAGCCCCGGGCCTCCGGGGTCTCAGCTTCCTCCCGCTCGGGCCCCAGGACTCCCCGGATCCCGCGCCTGCCCTGCAGCCTCGCATTTCCCTGGGACCCGGCCCTCTGCTCCTCGCAACGCGCAGGCGCCGGCAGGATCCCCGGTGCTAGAAAGGACCCGGGGTGGGGTCAGGCATGGCCGAGGGAAAGCAGGGCCCGGTGCAGAGGGGAGGGGCTGCACGGCCGGCGGCTCCGCCTGCAGGGGCTTCTTCCCTCTGTGGGAGACGGGGACCCTGGAACAGTCATTTCCGGATAGACTAGAGCTGGCATGCTGTGAACCCTCCTACGTGCCTGTTCAGTTGATCTCAAGAGAACTTGAGGCCCCTTGAAGAGCTGGAGTCGGGGGTGGTAGTCTGTAGTTTTCAAGGAGGGTGGCGTGCCCGGGTTCTAAAGTGTAAAAGGAAGTAGGGGGACGGAGAAGTTAAGACAAGTTATTCATCATAGCAAAAGCTGGAAAACTCTGGGTCCCTGAGTTGGAGTGGATTAAGTGGAGATGACACATTTTTCTTTGTCCCCTTTTCTGGTCTTTCAGAGCTGATATTGCACTGATTGGACTGGCTGTCATGGGCCAGAACTTAATTTTGAACATGAATGACCACGGCTTTGTGGTAAGTCACAAGGGACACACCCTTGTCTTATGGGTTCTTGGTGTGGGTTAGCCCGTGTGCTGCTGACCTGCTGATTTCAAAGGTCCCATATAACCTGGAGCATACATATGTCTCTTTATATATGCTCTGTTGGTGCTTGTGACAATTTTGTAAAGGAGGGAGAAGCACCACTTGACATGTGGGTGTGGGAGAGCCAATGCACAAATCTCTGAGGAAGAAGAGCTCTGCTAAATGTATCTGTCAGTTCTGTAAGGTTTGTAACCTGAAGAAACCTATCAGTGTCTTGAGGAGAAATCTTGCTGGGTATGTAGAGCTCTAACTTTATCGCCTAAGGAGATCTGAAGATAGTGAAAAGTTTAGGTGTAAATATTAAACTGGCTTAGGTACAAGGATTATCAGTGACAAAGGGTATTAGTCTAGAAACAGCTGGTTCCTATATTTGCATTCTAACCAGCTAGTGACAGGCTCTAGCCTGATAAGACATGGGTAGTTGACTTTTGCTTATATAGGTGGGGCAGAAGCATGCTTACTGTTTTGAGTACGAAAAACAGAGTTTATTCTTGTATTATTAATTATTGTATTACTTTCCATAGCTGCAGACCTATGTTTGCCCTACCCTGTATCCCCTCTGCCGTTTCATCCACTAAGATTAACGTTACAGTGATCAATCAGCACTTGGGTGGAGAATAGCAAAGGGCAGGGTCCAACCTCCCCAAAACCTTGGGCTGAGTAGAAATTTCATTGTCCCTTGGTCCACCATCTGAAGGTCTTGTATGCCCTACATCTCCTAATCAGTCTTTTGCCCTTGTAGGTCTGTGCTTTCAATAGGACAGTCTCCAAAGTTGATGATTTCTTGGCCAATGAGGCAAAGGGAACCAAAGTGATTGGTGCTCACTCCTTGGAGGAGATGGTCTCCAAGCTGAAGAAGCCTCGGCGGATCATACTGCTTGTGAAGGCTGGTCAGGCTGTTGATGATTTCATTGAAAAATTGGTGAGGCCAGCTCTGCTCCCAGCTGCTGCTACAGACCTTTTCTCATTCTTTCCTTTAGCTATTTCACTTAAGAGATTTCCCCATCCCCCCTCCCACTCACCCCCCATTTCAGTTTCTGGATATGAACTGCTCAGTTCTTACAAAACAGCTGCTTAAATGTCTTGGTGTTGGTTAACTTAATTGGCACTAATTAAGTAACAACATATCCTCAGGTGGTAATAATTACAAAATTTCGAGGACAAGAGACATTCCGATAAGAATTCATTAACAAGAGTAGAAACAATACAGTCATCTGCTGCTTAATGATAGGGGTACATTTTGAGAAAGGCACTGTTAGGCAATTTCATCCTTGTGCAAACATCACGAACCTGGTTGGTGGAGCCTACTACACACCTGTGCTGTGTGGTCGAGCCTGTTGCTCCTGGGCTATAAGTCTGTATAGCATGTTGCTGTACAAAACAACACGAGATTAAATCAAGCTCAAGAGCAAATGGCTGTGATCGAGAGAAGCGAGATGCATGAGCGTGTTACATGAGGCATGTAACACGGCATACTTTTTTACAGCAAGCTTCTTTTTTAATAAGTAGGAAGAATACAGTATAAAATAATGCTAAATAGTATGGTACAGTAAATATACAATCCAGTACCATAGTAATTTATTATCGTCAAGTATATACTGTACATAATTGTATGTGCTGTACTTTTATACGACTGGCAGCGCAAATGTGTTTATACCCGTGTCAGCACAAACACGTGATTAATGAGTTGTGCTATGATGTCAGAATGCCTGTGACATCACTAGGTAATAGGGCTTATTCAGCTCCATTGTAATCTTACGGGATGATCAGGGTATATGTGATCCGTCATTGACCAAAATGCTGTTATGCGATACATGACTATGGTAATCTTAGTCTCAACCTTTGATATTCAGAAAAACATAGTTTTCATTGTATAGTATGTTTGGTGCTATTCACTAATAAACCTCAGTGTCCAAATTTAGAAATAGATTTTATTTTTCTCGGTGTTCCTATAGAGCAGGAGTGGGGAACTTGCAGGTCGTATAAGGCCCTCGAAATCAATACCGGCTGTCACACGCCTCACCAGATTAGCCTGACCAAATATAGCAGACTAATTTTTAAGTTGATAATTTTGTATGGCCCGTGAACGATGTTATAAACACCCAAATGGCTCTTGACAGAAAAAAGGTTTCCCACCCCTGCTAAAGCACCAATTCCCAAATCGTATAGTTTAATATAAGTGACAAGAGATCCCCTTAAGGAATCCTAGGAACTGCACATTGGGTACTTAGTTTTGTACCAAACCATTTGTTGGCTTTAGGAAGTATGTCTTTTTTGGAGGAAAATATACACATATGGCTGTGCTGGCCATGCTGGGGCAAGGTGGGTGGGTGTGCCTGTGCTGAGTTCCCCAGAGGGCTCGGAGGCGGGCCTCAGCTGTAGTTTTGGTCCCTGGTCATCAGCTGAGGTGAGGTGGGTTTCACATAGGTGCTATGCCTGGTTCTTTTTTAAAATTTTTTTTATTTTTAGAGAGTGAGGAAGGGAGAAGGAGAGGGAGAGAGACATCCATGAGAGAGAACATTGATTGGCCACCCCCTGCATGCCTGCTACTGGGCATGTGCCCTGACCAGGAATCGAACCGACCACCTCTTGGTTCATGGGTCGTTGCTCAACCACTGAGCCACACCGGCCGGGCCTACACCTGGTTCTTTAACACACTGTAGTCTGATGCCTCATTGAGGCTTTTCCCCACCCCACCCCAGCCTCCCGGGGTTAGGGGATAGTGGGCCCATTCCCATGGGTGGTCATCACAGTCTGTCTCACGCTCGTTGGTTGTCCATTCTTTCCCCAATGTGTTCCCACCGAAGGACTGATGGCCACTCTCTCACTGGGATGGCTGTGGCAGAGGAGCTGCTGATGGGGACAACAGCAGCTTTTGGTCGAAGCACTGTTACTAGAAGCTGTTTCTGGGATGCCTCTAGGCCCCTTCCTTCAGCCCACCTCTGGGAAAAGAGCAGCCTGTATTAACTGGGAGGATTTTCCTCTCCCACAGTAAATGGAGACAACCTCACTGCCAGTGCCCTGCAGCCTCGGGGTGCTCTTCCCTCAGGAAAAAAAAGCACATGGATGAAGGGGAACTAGTGGAAATCTAGATACTGAAAAACAGTTCCGCAGTAACTGCTAAGAAAACCAGGGCATGTGCCGTTTGGAAGAAATGTCCCGTGGGAAATGCAGTGACAATAAACAAAGGCAGGGGACGGCATTCCTGCTCCGGAGGGGCAGTGCTAACACTGGGTGGTTTCTGCAGGGAGAGGAATTTGTAACCAGTGTGTGAACATTTTTAAGAAGAAAGTGACCTTGAAAGGAAGAACATTGATACAGGACATAGCCAGCATTTGTGTAGCAGGCTGCCCAGCTGCCCGTGATTAGCTATAGACAGAATGGGCTGGAGAGTGGCAGATTGTTCTTCAGCAGAGAAAAAGGCTGGTGTTAACTGGAGCCTTGAAGGGGAGACTGAGGCTGGTGAAAAAGCGGGTCTGATTGGTGTACTGTAGGAAGATAGTCTCTGTGAAGCCGTTGGGCGGGCAGGTGGTACGCACTGGAAATGCAAAACTGTCCAAGTGCGTCCTGTTGTAAAGTCTCAGACCACTTCAAAAGGATTATTTCCGCTTGTGGAGAGTTCTGGCTGGGTTTGCTAGCCCTCAGCTTTTAAATTGGGTCTAGCTCTAGCCAGAGAGAGGATTATTGAAAATTTAATAATGTATACTTTTAGACCGGGTGTATTTGGGATGAATTCTCGTTTGTTTTAATTGGCGAAGGTATATTTTGTTATCTTTCTCTTCCCTGTGTTTGGTCCACCTTGATGCTGGTGTCTGGTTTCAGGTACCGTTGTTGGATGCCGGTGACATCATCATTGATGGGGGAAATTCTGAATACAGGGATACGACGGTGAGTATTCTTCAGTCCACATTCTCCCAGGTTCTGAGAACATTCTAGGAAAAGTATTAGCGTTGCACATGTGACAGAAGAGCGGACTGTCCTTCCGTGGCTAGCTTCCCTTCCTCTCCCGCCGACGCTTGACCCGTCGGCATGCAACGTGGCTGAGGACCAGGCGTTGATGCGCCCGTGCTGGGAGAAGTCCCTGCGCAGCCTCGAGTGCTGAGCCGCAGCCAAGTCGTACTTGCATTAAACTAGCTCTTGACCAAGGTTAATTGCACAACGTCCTTTTAAGGAACATGATAGTGTGTGGGGGGCATAATGATGCCCTTTGGGGACAGGGTAGCGCTCTTCACCTTCTATGGATTTTACTTTAACTCCCAAATGGAGGAAAATCACATTTCTTTCATGACCAGGTTATTCTTGGATCCCTTGGTCATTTCATGTCTGATGTTGGCTCTCCATACCTGTCACTCCCTCCTTCATTGGGAGACACGTACTTTAAGGAAGCCTAATGGAGTTCTTTTCCTCTCACGCAGAGACGATGTCAAGACCTCAAGGCCAAGGGAATCTTGTTTGTGGGCAGCGGCGTTAGTGGTGGAGAGGAAGGGGCCCGGTATGGCCCGTCGCTTATGCCCGGAGGGAACAAAGAAGCCTGGTGAGTGCCAAACACGCCACCCGCATTTAACACAAGGGAGTGAACATTGAGTGTGTGAGCCCTGAGCCACGCACTCGCCACTCGACGTCCTCTGTGGCGACAGTGTTGGCGATAGGGAAGGCTGGAGGTATCTTGTCTGGACATTTTGTTGCTTTGACATAATATGTGTGCATATTCCTCCTTTGCCTTTTCCCCCCTGTTATTCCCACCAAGACTGATCATGGAAGTTCTAAGTAGGCTTAAAGGGCCAGAGGCTCTAAGGAAGCAGTTTAGATGATGTCCTGTGCACTGTCCGGATTTAGAAGTACGATCTGCCTCTTTAACTGTGTATGCTCCCAAAATAACTTGACTTAATAATAGTGAGTGATGGAAAAATCTGACGGGGCCTCTTTTGTCCCTGGGAATGAAGTGGGAGTGTTTTATTTGACTTGGGAAAAACCAACTTTTCTACTGTTCACTGTGCGGTAAATGAGAAGAAGGGTGGGCCATGGAGGGGAGGTGCTCTGGGGATGGAAGCGAAGGGCTGTGGAAGATGTGGGGTCAGGCGCCAGCAGGCTAGAGAGCCAAGTGAAAAGATCTGAGTAACTAACTGGACATGACAGACCAGGGGACCGGCGGCCGAGACTACAGAAAAGGAAAGCCAGGTAGAGGCCTGGGGCGGGAGAGAGAAATAGAAAAGGAAGGATCCCTTTGAGGGAGATGTGGAAAGGTAATACTCTTTTCTGAATGAGTTTGACTTCCAAATATTCTGGGATTATATTAGGCATTAAAGTAAGGAGTGATCAAAATCAAACTTAATCCCCAACAGTGAAGGCTTTATTGGGAAAGATTATCCTTTTTTTTTTAATCCTCACTGGAGGATATCTTTCCATTTATCTTCAGATAGAGTGGGAGGGGGAGAGGGACAGAGAGAGAAACATGGATGTGAGAGAGACACATCGATTGGTTGCCTCCTGCACAACCCTGACCAGGGCCAGGGACTGAACTGCAACCCAAGGTACATGCCCTTGACCCTTGACTGGAATTGAACCCACGACTCCTTGGTGCGTGGGCCGACGCTCAAACCGCTGAGCCAAACCGGCCAAGGCGGGAAGGTTACTCTTTAAAGTACCTCCCTGAGGAGTGAGTCTGGGCTTCTCTTCTGAATGTTGAATCTAGAAGCAGAGGCCTTCCTGCTTCTCAAAAGCTTAAAAATGCTTCCCTTGGGCTGCGTGCCCAGCGGGCTGTCAGAAACACAGACGGCGCGCGTGACGGCGTCCGACGTGCGAAGGTGCTCTGGTGGCTCACGTGGCTGGAGTAGAAAAGGCCGGTTGACCCGACAGGACAGGTTCAGTGAAGGCTAAGGACTAGGGTGCAGCTGACCTGGCTCCCTCATCCTGAGCATTACCTTTGCCACCCTGTCAGATTTGGAGTCTTTACCAAAAACTTCGTGAAGCCGTTTGTTGGTCTAGTGAGGAGAACAGGAAGGAGTTCCATCCTCCTGGGGGCGCCGTGGGGGTGCGAGGAGCTGCTGCTTTTCTGGGAATACCGCAGGGCTCTGTGGGCCGGGTGATGTGCGTCCTGACCGACAGCGGGGACGCTCTGGGCTGCTGCGGGCGCTGCAGCCTCTGCGGCGATGGAGAGCTCCTCCGGGCCCTGACCCTGCGGCCGCCCAGCCTTTGGTCCCAGTCAGTCCACAGCGCCCGACGAGTTCACCTGGAGCCCTGGGCACTCCATTCCTTCTTCGTGTGGGGCGTCCTGGAGTATTTAACTGAGGTCTCAGCCCCTCTCCTCAGCCACTGACCCACGCGCTTTCTTTCCACAGGCCCCACATTAAGACAGTCTTCCAGGGCATCGCTGCCAAAGTCGGAACTGGAGAGCCGTGCTGTGACTGGGCAAGTGCTGGGCTCCTCTTCTGAGCCAGTCGGCAACATGGGCACGGACGTGACCGAGTGCAGGGGCCACCTCGGTCCCAGCAGTTGGCTTTGTGACATAAAGCCTCAGTCCTGACGTTGTTAGCACAGCTGGTGCCTGAAAGGCGTGCCTGTCGCTCACGTCCTTGTATCTGAACGGGCTGTTCGTAACCTCGAGGAGGGTGTCAAAAGCAGCCCTCCTCAAATCACCTAAAAGTTGGATTCCTGCCCTGGCCAGTTTGGCTCAGCGGTTGGAGCATCGGCCTGCGGACCAGAGAGTCCTGGGTTCGGTTCCCGCTAAGGGCACATGCCTCAGTTGCAGTTTTTCCCCAGCCCCGGTTGGGGTCATGTGGGTGGTGACCACTCGATGTGTCTCTCTCACGTCAATGTTTCTCTCTCTCTCTTCCTTTCTCTCTCCCTCTCACTCTATCTGAGGATGAATGCAAAAAGTATCCACAGGTGAGGATAAAAAAAAAAAAAAGATGGATTCCCAAAAAAGGAACAGGAAGGCCCTGGCCGGTGTGGCTCAGTGGATGGAGCATCGGCCTTTGTACTGAAGGGTCTCGGGTTCAATCCCCGGTCAAGGGCACGTGCCTGGGTTGCAGGTTCCATCCCAGTCCCAGTCAGGGAGAACGCGGGAGGCAGCCAGTCGATGTGTATCTCACGTTGATCTCTTTCTCTCTCTCTCTCTCTTTGCCTACTTCCCTCCTTTCTACTCTCTACAAAAAAATCAGTGGAAGAAATATCCTTGGGTGAGGATTAAAAACAATAACAAAAAAAGGAACAGAAAAGATGGGGTGAAGTAAGACTTTTAGCTATGTTTCATCATGGCTGAGGAAAGAATGTCAAAATCAAAGGTGGGGTTTGCTGGCCTTGGTGGTATTCTGTGCTTGGAAGTAGGCCGCAGCTGTTGTCCTGAACGTGAAGGCGGCCTGGGCTCATTCACACGTGCCCCTCCTTCCTGTACTTTGTGTTACTATTAAAGTAAGTTCTGTCCCTTATGCAGCCTCAATCCAGACCCTGGATGAAACAGCACTAGGCTAGGGAGACCCAAGCTGTCATTCTGGCTCTCCATTAACTAGGTGACAATAGATAAGTCACCATCCCTACCTGGGTTCAGTTTTCTCACCTGTAAAATACAGGGTTGGACTGGATGGTCTCCAAGATCTCTTTAGCTCCTAATCCCCTTTCATTTTATATCAGCACTTACACGTGCTGTGTTTATTATATGAGGTTTATTTTATACGTGATAAGGGGTGGAGGTGAAACAAGGACTGAGGTGTATGAGGGGCGAGGGACTCCCTCCTGGGCCTGCCAGTGCCTGGTGACAGCTAGAGTGAAGCTGGTCCTTACATTGTAACCAGTGATCCTTGGATTCCGTCATTTTCTGCTATGGGGTAGAGAGGCCAAGGCTGTGATTTAGAGCATCGACTAATGTTCTCATTAGTCTGAAGGACTGGGGAGGGAGCTTCATCATTCCTTGACAGTGGAGTGAGTACTTGCAATGAAAGTACAGTGATAGTAACTGCTTTTTGCATACAGTTAGGACAGAATCAGGTCAAAAAGACAGTACTTGCCTTTACGTATCTTGATCCAGTTGGATTGACGTTCCCTAGCTTTACGGCTTAGTCTCAGAGTATTGAAAAACTGGTTTCATACAAAAAGCAGGGACCCTTTGGTTCATTTTTGAAGTTACAGGAAGGACGGGGTGGAGTAAGATGTTACTGGCCATGTTACTTCATGGCCACAAAGTGTCAAAATCAGAGGGGGTTGGTCAGCAGTGGAAACAGACAAAGGAAGTCTCTGACATCAGCGTTCATAGTGTCGATCTATGCAGTGACTGCAGGAGAAAGCCTGCTCAGGTCATCCGGGCATCTGGTCCTCCGGGCAGGTATCCTCGTCATGGACCGCAGAGGCTGGTGCCATTAAATGTTTGACCTGTCACCCGCTTCGTTCTGATTCCTTGCCCACTAAACAATTTCAGATAGTGGGGCTTCCCAAGTAGCTTGTCCACAGGAACAGAATGTGTTGATGGACTGATACTTGCAACCAGTAAGATCCATGGTTAAATTTCTCCCATCACAAGTTCATAAACCGTATTGTGATTTTATACATCCTCCCGACTTCGTTATAAAATCAGTATCTTGTCTACTGTGAGACCCTGGCAAGAACACCTTTCTGCGCTTAGAAAGTCGAGGGCCAGATAAGGTCGTTTTTATCTCTCAGTAGCCATTAGAAACAATGCCAGTACATTTACATAGTCTTTAAAAGTACAAGTGATGTAGTTAGCCAGCTTGGTGTGGCCTCCGATGGCTAGAAGAGGGTAACTTCAGGAAAAGGAAGACTTCTTTTACTGGGAGTGGGGAGTCGCTGTTAATAACAATGAGAAAGAACAGAAATGTAGGCTAAAGAGCTATAGGTACTTTCTGTGAATTGGGGGATTTTGAAAACTTTAGAGGAATGAATTTGGAGTTAGTTTAAAATAACATTGGACTTCGATTGAAGCTTGCATTGAATTGTTGTATATTGATTCTTTTTTTTTTAATCCTCACCCGAGGATATTTTTTCCATTTATCTTCAGATAGAGTGGGAGGGAGGAGGGGAGAGAGAGGGAGAGAGAAACATCAGTGTGAGAGAGACACATCAACTGGTTCCCTCCCACACAACCAGGGCCGAGGACCGAATGGCAACCGAGGTATGTGCCATTGAACGGAATCGAACCCACGACTCTGGTCCGCGGGCCAATGCTCAAACCCACCAGGGCTTAATTCTTATTTTAAAAATACTATAAACACTTGCCTCACACTTGTTATTTTCTGTCGGGGAGGGAGTCTTGCTGGAGAATTTGATGTGGGCTTTTCTGGTGAATTCTGTCTCTGATGGCCTCCGGGTGCTTGTGGCTCTAACAGGTGGGCGAAGAGGGAGCCGGGCACTTTGTAAAGATGGTGCACAATGGGATCGAGTATGGGGACATGCAGCTGATCTGTGAGGCTTACCACCTGATGAAGGACATCCTGGGCATGGAGCACAACGAGATGGCGCAGGTGAGTCTGGTCCCTGGCGCCCCGCAGGGACATTAAGCCTCCCTCGTTCTTTTTCCTTTGGTCATTCTGGTGGCCTTCATGGGCGCCGCCTAATTTAGGGAAGCCATCAGTTATAGGACCATAAAATATGGTAGCCAGAAGTTCCCCACCATTCAGTGACCCTCCTTGCATGCCAGGCGCTGTCACTGTACATGCATGTCTCGTGGCCCTCTCCTTGTCCCTTGTGGGAGGCGCAGTCTCGTGCTCACCGCAGAGCTCGAAGAAGGGACAGTGAGCCCTCATCCACAGACTGCCTGGCCGCCGCGAATGCTGACTACACTCACTTTGTCCAGTACTGTCCTTCCTCTGTCGATTCACTCTGTTTTCAGTGCATTTCAAAGCAAACTGCAGACATCAGTAGTCTTTGCTCAAAATACTTCAGTATCATTAATTAGGTTAACATCTATTTTACTTGAAAATAGAGGAAGGTACATTTCGTTCACCAGTCAAGTCTTAGGTTCTGCTGATTAGTATTCTAGCTATCTGTCTTTTCATCAAGAATTTCTAGTTTCAGTTCTTTCAAGTGGCACGTGATTTAAAGTTCACAGTGCAGAATCCTTCTAGGTTATTTTACATCGTTTTCTAATATTTAAGTTTGTGTCATCCCCACTTACTTTGTTTCACTGACTTGCCGTTATTCTTTCCAAAACAGTCCAACTTAGTTTTCATAGAAACAGTGCTTTTCTCTTCGGGTTCATATTTAGTTGGTTTTCATAATGTTTAATATATTCATTCAGTGTGTACATGAGTGCCTTACTGTATGCTAGGCACCTGAATGTTGGGGATAAAATAGTAAAAAACAAAAAAGTCCTGCCCTGGCCGGTGTGGCTCAGTTGGTTGAGCATCGTCCCATGTAGCAAAAGGTTGCTGGTTCGATTCCCAGTCAGGGCACTTGCTCAGGTTTCCGGCTCGATCCTGGGTAGGGGGCGTGCAGGAGGCAGCTGATTGATGTTTCCCTCTCACATCAGTGTTTTTCTCTCTCCCTCAAAATCAATAAAAATAAAAATAATTTTTTAAAAAAAAAGAATGAAATGAGATGTTAAAGTCCCTGCCCTCATGACGCTGGGAGGACAGTGATGGTTAAATACAGAATATTAAACTCATTACTGAGCACTGTTACAAAGAAAGGGGCGCTGGTGTAACAGGTAGATCTAGGTCGGGCAATCAAGGAAGGCTTCTGAGGAGGTGGCAGGTACAGGCACCTCAGCGAGGTGAGGGAGCACCTGTCTAGGGGGAGCAGTGGTGACCAGAAAGTCGGCATAATCAGGTGAGAAAACAGTTGACTCCTGGTCAGCGCCTGCCTCAGCTGGTGGCGAGTGTGCGGCCGCCGCAGACAGGAGCGCTCGTGAGCCTCGCGTGCTGAGCGGGTTGTGAGCATCGGTCAGTATGGACAGGAAGAGCAGGGCTCCGTCAGGGAGGCCTCCTGTCTAACCCTCGTTTCTCTCACGGCTCGTTCCTAGGCATTTGAGGAATGGAATAAGACAGAGCTGGACTCGTTCCTGATCGAAATCACAGCCAACATTCTCAAGTTCAAAGATAGCGATGGCACTCCCCTGCTGCCGAAGATCAGGGACAGTGCGGGGCAGAAGGGCACAGGGAAGTGGACCGCCATCTCGGCCCTGGAGTACGGCATGCCCGTCACCCTCATCGGTAATGCGCGCCTTTTCGTGGGAACCTTTGTCTCACTGTGTGGATGACTTGATGTCCTGCTGGAATATTGGTGTAGACTGGCAACTGAGAACCGGGTCTTTTATTAGAGAATCTGTTCAACCCCAGCCAGCGTTCAGGGTCCTTTCTGCTCTTTGCATGTGAAAAAACAGTGTCAGAGAGGCTGAAACTGCTTTTGAGTCTCTTCTTTATGATCCTTCTCCCAATCGTAGGAGCTGGAGATAAATTCACGAGTCACTGTCTTACCAATTTGATCTTTGGGGTCGTTTTAGTGATTTAATTATAGTCAGTGACCTAAACCTTTTTAATGGGCAAGGTAACTAATTTTTTATGCAAAAGTTCACAGATAGCATGAGCTTATGTACTCAGCATTTATTAGTTTTTGCTGAGGTTTTCCTTCCGAATACGTAAAAATTAAAATATTACCTATACATTTCAAGTCCTTACTTCTAAGTTCCTTCCCCTTCTTTTAGAAGAAAACTATCCTAAAATAGGTGTATATCCTTCCCATCCATGTTTTGTTTTTATCTTATAGTAATGAGCTAAGCATCAAACTCAAGAAGATATACAGGGAAGGGAATAATAAAACAAATAATAGATAATAAGAGGACTAACAAAACTACAGTTTGGTTCTTTAAAATAAAATAGATACAATAAAGGATTGAAAAGGTAGAATGAACAAAGGTCCTCACACGTTTGATGAAAGGCTAGTCTGCAGAATGGCCCCCGGGAACCAGTCAGAACTTCTGTTTTTCCAGAGCCAGCTTGCCTTTCCCTCCCTGGTCTCCTCCTTCCTTTTGATTTCCTGACTTCTCCCCTCGGGGTACCGTGAACTGGGTGGTGGTCGGGCACACAGGTCGGGAGGGAAGGAGGTTGCCTAGTTTCACTCCGTATAGAAGGGAGTTGGCTGCTTTTTAGCTCATCCCAGTGACAGCATAGGCGGGGACTAAGGGGACAGCGACTGGGAGCAGTTTATTCATTGCTGTCTCAAACGTAAGAGTATTACAGCCTTACAAAGAATCCTACCCTCGTTTGAGAGACTGCGCCCTTTCTGCCCGTTGAAGGCAGGCTAGGGCTCATCCCTGGGTGGGCACCCTTTTGTCTGCAGGGCTAGTGGGGGCAGCAGTTCTCCAGCCAGCCCTGGGCTCGCTGAAGGGTTTCGCCACACTTGCCTCCTTGCGCCAGTTCTTACAAAGCTTCCGCCCACAAGTGCTAGGTCATCCTGTGTGCACTGCAGGTGCGACAAACTAGGACACAAGACACCGACCTTATCCTGGTTATAGTATATACATTGTCAGTTGAGCAAGTAGTCTTTTATAAGGGATGACATTGGAAGATTCTAAATGTCTTAATGCTAAAATACTATTTTGAAATGTTTCTCATTCCAATGAAGTAACATTGTGGAACTTGGGTAGTAACCATGGACACACTGAACATTAAACTCCAGGCACACCTCGTTTTATTGTGCTTCAGGTGGAAGGCAAGACCTTCCACCAGCAAAAAGATTATGACTTTTTTATGACACTCGCCTAATTGCGGTGGTCTGGAACCGAACTGCAGTATCTGAGGTCTGCCTGTGTAGCAGTTAGAAAACAGAGCTT
The DNA here is from genome assembly GCA_030848825.1 of Tadarida brasiliensis. NCBI lineage: Eukaryota > Metazoa > Chordata > Mammalia > Chiroptera > Molossidae > Tadarida > Tadarida brasiliensis. The sequence continues at coordinate 6,959,732 of CM061264.1, forward strand.
TTTGATGGGTGAGTCTGTTACTTCTCAGTGTCATAATTATTTCAGATTGATGGGTAGTTAAGTGTTTCAAAAGAAAATAAATTGAGTCTTTGGTGAGCATTTAAAAATTAAAACCCTTCCCCAGCCGGTGTGGCTCAGTGGTTGAGTGTCAGCCCATGCACCAAGAGGTCACCGGTTCGATTCCCAGTCAGGGCACATGCCCAGGTTGTGGGCCTGATCCCTAGTGGGGGGCATGCAGGAGGTGGCCAATCGATGTTCCTTCTCACCGATGTTTCTATCTCTCTCTCCCTCTCCCTTCCTCTCTCTAAAATCAATAAAGAAAAAAAAATTAAAGCCTTTGCAATTGAAATTTTACTCATGGACCAAAACCACATGATAGTGGTTTTACCACTTTGTCCCTGAAAACTCCCCTTTGAATTTCATGTTGATCTTCATGGTTGAATGCCTGTATTCATGCTGGAAGATTGACTTGGAAGTGTAGTTATCAAATTAACTGTTTAGAGCTTTTTTTTCCTCCCAGAAATCTGCACTCGTTTTTTTTCTTTTTCTTTATTCATTTTAGAGAGAGAGAGATAGAAACATCGATGAGAGCCCTGGCCAGTTTGGCTCAGCAGTTAGAGCGTCGGCCCTCGGACCAGAGTCCCAGGTTCAGTTCCCGCTAAGGGCACGTACCTCGGTTGCAGTTTGTCCCCGACTCCGGTTGGGGTCGTGTGGGTGGAACCAGTCAATGTGTCTCTTTCATATCAATGTTTCTCTCTCTTCCTCTCTCTCTCCCTCCTGATCTATCTGAAGATAAATGCAAAAAAATGTCCTCGGGTGAGGATAAAGAGAGAGAGAGAGAACATCGATCGGCCGCCTCCTGCATGCCCCCCACTGGGGATCAGGCCCACAACCTGGGCATGTGCCCTGCTCGGGAATCAGACTGACAACCTCTTGGTGCATGGGTCGATGCTTAACCACTGAGCTCAACCACCCTGGCCAGGCTGTTTAGCGCTTGTTGTAAAAGTTCTTTCTGATCCAGGTGAAAGTTTCTGGCCTAAGGTTGAGACTTTCAGCTCTTTGGTACAATTGAAAATCTTGCTCCCTTTCTCTCTCATCCTCTCCAGCTTGTGTCTTTTCCCTCTGGATTTGTGTATGAACTTTGGCAATATATTATCCTCCCTTCCCCATGTAGGAGAAGCAGTCTTTGCCCGATGCTTATCATCTCTGAAGGACGAGAGGATTCAAGCTAGCAAAAAGCTGAAGGGTCCTCAAAAGTTCCAATTTAAAGGTGATAAGAAATCATTCCTGGAGGACATCCGAAAGGTGGGGCCCTATTCCTGATTGCAGCCACCGTTTATCCCTTGAAGGCAGTGGGGGTGGGGCTGTTTCTCGGGACAACATGCTGAGGCCACAGGGCGGAGGTGGAGTCAAGCAAGTCCAGCTTGTCCTTTCTGGGATCTGCTCTGCTCTCGGGGTAAGACTAGTAGGCACCGGTGGTGACTTTGCTAATGGCAGCTCTAATAAGTCTTTGTGTCATCCTTTAGGCACTCTATGCTTCCAAGATCATCTCTTATGCTCAAGGCTTTATGCTGCTAAAACAGGCAGCCACAGAATTTGGCTGGACCCTCAACTATGGTGGCATTGCCTTGATGTGGAGGGGGGGCTGCATCATCAGAAGGTACGTGACGGGAGGGACATGCCGGGCTGGAGAGCGGAGGTCTTGGGGCACTGTGAACAGTGTCCCTATAACCGGTGCACTGCGTCCTCTCCCGGGTGCACTGGCCACAAGGCGGGTTTAGACGCTCACAGCACTTCCTTCCTGTACAGTAGTGGCTCTCACTGGCTTGTCTCCACTATGCCTTTTAAAGTCTGTGAGCGCTCCCGCGTCCTCTGGTCTTGCCTCCCGGGCCTTCGGCTCTGTGTTTTCACTGAGCTTACAGCTAGCTTTCCCGCTGAGAAATGCAACTTGGTACCTCTGCAGGGTGTGTGTCGGCCTCCTGCCTTCTTCCCCTGCTCTGGGTCACACTCCTGGACGCTGATGACTGTTCCTCCTCTTGCCTTCAGGCCTGGCACTGGGACTTTAGGTCATCATAAATTGAAATTGATTTCTTCACTCAGAGAATATCAGGATAATGGGATTATCTGTTTATTCTCTGAAATTTGCGGAATCAAACACTTAGGGGAAAAAAGAAGAAAAAGAGAAGGATTCGTTGACTTCTTCCTCTCGATTGTTTCAGTGTATTCCTGGGAAAGATAAAAGATGCGTTTGACCGGAACCCAGAACTTCAGAACCTTCTGCTGGATGACTTCTTTAAGTCAGCTGTCGAAAACTGCCAGGTAGGTAGCCCAGAGCTGGTGCAGGAATTCTGCTCGGGGGGCTTTGCTCTGGGCATCTGGTGACAGTCTGTCACTGTGAGCGGAACCACTCATGGGGGCTGGGTGTTTCTTGCACAGGACTCCTGGCGGCGGGCCATCGGAGCTGGCGTCCAGGCGGGCATCCCCATGCCCTGCTTCACCACGGCTCTTTCCTTCTATGACGGGTACAGGCACGACATGCTGCCCGCCAACCTGATCCAGGTGAGTGCTGGGAGGAGGTGGGCAACATTAACCTGGGGTCCCCGAGGTCGTGTGCCTGCGTGCTGTCCTCACCAACCCCATTTCTCGTTTTCTAGGCTCAGCGCGATTACTTCGGGGCGCACACCTATGAACTCCTAACCAAGCCAGGCACGTTTATCCACACCAACTGGACAGGCCACGGGGGCAGCGTGTCGTCGTCTTCATACAATGCCTAGTCAGGCCAGCGTTACCCCCACGACTCCATAGACAGGGACATTCCATCTGCCACACAGCACTGCTTACACCACCCTTCGCCCTACTTTCTGCACAGATCTTTTCAAATAAAGCGTCATGAGAGACCCCTGAAAAAGCCCAGGTTACATGTGGAGTAGCTCTGTGCCTCCGGGACTGACCAGGAGTTGTCATGTGCTCCATGTCCCCATGGAATTGGGAGGCCCCCGAGTTTGCCCTGGGAGAGGTCACAGAGAAGGGAAGGGAAAGGAAGGGTCTTGTGGAATCTGCTCCGACCGGGACTTTTGTGTCATGCAGCTGAATTCCCTTTTCCTCTACTTAATAAAAGCTACGTTGTATTTCAGCTTTTTCTCCAGACTCTCAAATACTCTCACCTCCGCCACTCTGAGCCGCATCCTGTTGGCAGAAAGGTCTGCAACCAGTTTCATGACGTTTGAATCAAGTTTGTTCCCTTCCAGCTTTGTTTCCTCTTTGTTTTCTTTTTAAAAAAGACTGCAGCCCTCCCAGTGGCTCAGTGTTTGAGTGTCCTCCGTGCACCAGTTCGATTCCTGGCCAGGGCACACGCCCGTTACAGGCTCCATCCCCAGTAGGGGGCGTGCAGGAGGCATGATCGTTATTGATGCTTCTGTCATCAATGTTTCTTTCCCTTCCTGTTTTTAAAAATCAATAAAAACATTTTTTTAAAATTCCAGAATAATGCAAGAACCATCAAAGTTAGGGTAATGATTAACTCCGGAGGGAAGGATGAGGAGGTGGTCAGGGGGTGAGGTTACAGGGGACTTGAATGTATTGTTTTTTTTTCTAAAGTTGGGCAGTGGGTATATGGATGTTCATTGTAACATTCTTTATGCCGTTTTTAATGTCAGATATTTCATAATAAAGATTTTAGAGAATTACGTTTAAATGATGGGCTCAGCTTGGTCTGGTTCATTCTCTTTCCCGTGCCTGTGTCTTGGCTGGGCCCATGGCTCTGGTGTGGGGTTCTTAGCAACCTCACTTCCTTTCATAAGAAGATAGTATGCTGACTGTTGTACGGCCTGGCGCCCACATGGTGGTTTTTCTCAAGTAGCTCAGCTCCAGGAAGGCTTCCCCGGAGTGCTTTAGAAAGTCCTAACGGGCCTAAGAACAGAGCAGAGCGCTTCCGTGTTCTAACAGCCAGTGTCTCTAATCTGACCTCTGATCTCTTTCCGAAGAATGCAGGGAGCAGGTGAGCTGACCTGGGAGCCAAACCTTTTCATTAAATGATCAACTTTTTAAGCTCTTAGCCTGGGCAGTGAATACTTAGAGCTGCCCCAGCTGCCTCTCCCACCCTCTCTGCAAATTTAGGGGGCGCCGAGTCATTGCTCATGATCCGGGATTCTCTTAAAGGGTTGTGAACCTCTAATACAGGTTTTCTCGAAGAGTTACCTATTGTCCACTTGCTCTGGGGCTTCTAGAATAGAGAGCGGGTTCATGCAAAGAGAATAGAAATGGGCAACCAGATGTCAAAAGGACCCAGTGATCGGGCCGAACCAGACTTCCGGCCCCTGCTTCTCACTCCAGAAGCTGTGGATGGTGGACTGGGTTCACATCCAAGCTCCTCTACGTACAAGCTGTGTGACTTTGGGCAGAATACCTACTATCCCTGGTCTCAGTTTTCTCGTTTGTAAAATGAGGATAATAATGGTTGCTGCCTCCTTAAGGCTATTTTGAGGGTTCACCCAGTAAAACTAGACCCCGGTCGGTACAGGATAAGCACCTACACAAGTGTCAATAAGTTATTAGCATCACCACGTGAGGGTGTGCCTGCCCCTGGAGCAGGGGTATTTCTGAGAGTCAGGAACCAGATGTTACTTTGGGGCACCCAGCAGTGACTTCACTTTACAAAACAGCCCTCAGGAGGTTCCTGGGGGGTGTCCTGTGTGCTGCACAGTAGCTGTAGGGAAGACAGGTGGAGGTCAGGAGGTCCCCGCAGCTAATCAAAGTGAATATGACCCCCACCCCCACTCCTGGGGGAGCCAGCAAGAAGCAGATTCTGACTCGGTGGGCCCGGGGCCGCGGCACACCCTGCTTTCTGACGCCAGCAGCGACCCTGGCTCTGGCCGTTCTCCCAGTGAGGCGCTGGAGCGTGGTGGTTATTTTAGTGTGAAGACACCAAGTTCAAATCTTAACTACTGTCCTCGGGCATTGTCCCCGTGGGCAAGGTATTTAAACCCTCTGATTTCCATTTCTTCACCTGTGAAACAGTGTTGTTGTGACAGTAAATGAAATGATATATAGTGCTTTGCACAGTTTCAGACACACAGGAGGATTAATCAATGGAAGCTGGTTTTCTATTTAATAATTTATTTTTGTTACAGGTGTTTTTCCTCTTCCCCCCATTGACACCCCCCTCCCCCACATTGTTGTCTATGAACAGAAGCTACTTTTATTAATGTATCAGTCCTCTGCCTAGGTCCTTGACAGGGCCACTTTTTTTTTACTATATATGCCTTCATGCCTTTTGAATTTCACATGCCATGACTTATTTGAAAGACAGATCAATAAGAAAACTCCCACCTGGCCAGTGTGGCTCAGTGGTTGAACATCGACCCATGCACCAAGAGGTCGCTGGTTCGATTCCTGTCAGGGCACATGTCCAGGTTGTGGGCCCAATCCCCAGTGGGGGGCGTGCAGGAGGTAGCTAATCGATGTTCTCTCTCATTGATGTTTCTATCTCTCTCCTCCTCTCCCTCTGTCTCTAAAATCAATAAAGGGGAAAAAAAAAACTTGCCCTGGCCGGTTTGGCTCAGTGGTTAGAGCGTCGGCCCGTGGACCAGAGAGACCCAGGTTCAGTTCCCGCTAAGGGCACGTGCTTCGGTTGCAGTTTGTCCCTGGCCCCGGTTGGGGTCGTGTGGGTGGCGACCACTCGATGTGTCTCTCGCATCGATGTTTCTCTCTGTCTCTTCCTCCCTCTCTCCCTCCCGCTCTATCTCAAGATAAATGCAAATGTCCTCGGGTGAGGATAAAAAAACAAACAAACAAAACTTAAAAAAATAAACAAACTCCCTGTTGGCTCTATAAAGGCAGCCAGGCCTACTGGTTAGGAGCCTGGGCTCTGCAACCCCTGCCGGGCCCACATCTTAGCTCCACCACTAATTCTGATTCTCTGTGTTACTTCCCACGTTCCTTAACCTGTAATGTCTATAATATAATATCAGTCTCACAGAGCTATTGTGGGGGTTAAATTAGTGCCTGCCGCACAGTGAATACCATTTAGGGTTTCCTGTTGATCACCTACCTTCTGCTGAAGGTGAGCTTGGTCTAACGGTTCTGGAGGTGGACAGCGAGGGGGCCCTGCCAAGTCAGTCCTGTCCAGCCTAACCGCCACAGGGACAATCTGGTGGCTGTCCCAGCAAAGGGATAAAGCCACGTCTTTCTGCTTTATTTGGGACACAGAAGAGTTAGTTACAAAGACATATGGATCAGACAAGAGGACAGACAGGACTTCTCAGCATAGAGATTTTAATTAGGTAGGGGACTTGCAGGTTTTAACACTTCTTTCAACCTTTTTTTTTCTTTATTGATTTTAGAGAGAGGGGAAGGGAGAGGGTGAGAGAGATAGAAACATCGATGAGAAAGAACATCAATTGGTCGCCTCCTGCATACCCCCCACTGGGGATTGGGCCCAGAACCTGGGCATGTGCCCTGACCAGGAATCAAACCAGCAACCTCTTGGTGCATGGGTCGACGCTCAACCACTGAGCCACACTGGCCGGGCTTAACACTTCTTTGAGGCAGACGTGGAGCCCATCTTTTTAGGAGGGATAGAGACCTTCAGAATATACACACAGTCACGCACCGTGTCATGACGACGTTGGGATCAATGGCAGACCACATGTACGTAGGTGGTACGCAGCGCAGCCTAGGTGTGCCATGGGCTGCACCAGCTAGGCTTGTGTAAGTGCCTCTGTGATGTTCGCACAACAACGAAATCACCTGACACACTTCTCAGAATGTATCCCCGTTACCAAGTGGCGCATAACTGTGTACTACGTTCAGTATATGATAGATATTAGTATATATATGTTTACTATCCAGTAATCTTATTTGCTGTTCCAGTTACTACTGAACAGCATATAACCACTCAGGGGCACAATGTAACCACCTTTTTTTCTCCTAATTCTGTGGGTTAGGACTGTGGAATGGGAGGGTCGGGGAGACGGCTCTCTCTGTTCCACGGTGTCCACGGCCTCAGCTAGGAAGACTTGAAAGCTTGGAGGTGACTTCGTGGCTCGGATCACTCGGAGGTGTCTGTCTTCTTCATTCACCTGATGGTACATGCTGGCTGTTGGCTGGGACCTCAGTCAGCTAGGACTATCAGCTAGAAAAGGTACAAGTGGCCTCACCATGTGGCCTCAGGCTACCTCAGCGGCTGGTGGCCTCAGGCTCAGCAAACGTCTTACATGGTGGTTCAGGGCTCAAAGGAGAGTGTTCCGGCGAGGAACGTGGACACGACATTGCCTTTTAAGCCCTAGCCATGGATGTCACATAACATTGTTTCAGCCTCATTATATCAGGAGCCAGTCGTAAGCCCCCAAATTCAAGGGGAGGAGGACTGGACTCTCCCTCTTGGTGGAGCGGCAAGGTTCTAGATAAAGGAGCCAGTGGGTCAGGAGATACTGTTTTGTTTTTTAAATATAATCAGCCACATATGCTAACCTTGAAAGGGACAATTTGTTACTTGGGGAAGTTGGGAAGGCTGGCCCTATTTAGGAGTTTTCCTGAGGGTCTCATACAGTATAAATGGCATATATAAGAACACAGTAGCACCTGGCCCGTGTGGCTCAGTGGATTGAGCGGCGTCCCATGGACTGAGAGGTCCCAGTTCAACTCCTGGTCAGGGTACACGCTGGGGTTTCAGGCTCGATCCCCAGCAGGGGGCGTGCAGGGGGCAGCCGATCAACGTTAATGTTTCTCTCTCGTGGATGTTTATATCTCCCTCTCCCTTCCTCTCTCTAAAATCAATAAAAAATTATTTAAGCCCTGGCTGGTTTGGCTCAGCGATTAGAGCGTCGGTCTGCAGACCAATGAGTCGCGGGTTCGATTCCTGGTAAAGGGGACGAACCTCGGTTGTGGTTGGTCCCCTGCCCTGGTGGGGTCGTGCTGGAGGCAACCAGTCGATGTGGCTCTATCATGTTGATGTTTCTCTCTGTTGCTCTCTCTCTCCCTCCTTTCTACTCTATCTGATGATAAAAATATATATATATATATATTTTAAATAGAATACAGTAGCTATCAGTGTATGCCAGGCACTGTTCTAAGTTAACTCATTTAATACCACCCTCTGAAGTAGGTGCGATCTTCTCCACGATTCACAGACGAAGTACATGGATGTTAAGTAACTTGTCCAAAGTCACATAGCTCCTGAAGAAGAACTGGAATTTGAACCCTGGCAATCTGGTACCAAAGTCTGTGCAGTTAATCAATGTGTACAATCCATTTCCTCATCGGCATCTTTATCGTGTACGTACTATGTGTCAAGCACTGTGCCGGGTACCATTGTCCATGGGTGAGAAAAATCAAAAGTCCTGACCTCATGAGCTTATAAAATACATATGACAGCCCTGGCCTGTGTGGCTCAGTTAGTTAAGCGTCCCTGGTCAGGGCACATGCCCGGGCTGTGGGCTCTTCCTATAGCTGACTGATGTTTCTCTCTCATTGATGTCTCTCTCCCTTTCTTTCTCTAAAATCAATCAAAATATATTTTTAAAAATACATATAATAATAGCTAATGGAGATTGTTTTTTGGGGGAGGGGTTCTCAACCTTTTCTTTATTTATTTTTTAGATTTTTTTTATTGATTTATTTTTGTTACAGATGTTTCTCCTTTTTTCCCCGTTGACACCTCTTCCCAATCCCACCCCCTCCCCCAGCATTGTTGTCTATGTCCATTGGTTATATGCATATAAGTTCTGTGGTCTATCTCTTCCCTCCTCCCCTCCCCCTCTTCTGAGGTTTGTCAGTCTGTACCCCACATCCATGTCTCTGGGTCTATTTTGTTCATCAGCTTATTTTGTTCATTATATTCCACAAATAAGTGAGATCGTGTGATATTTGTCTTTCTCTGATTGGCTTATTTCGCTTAGCATAATACTCTCCACGTCCCTCCGTGTCGTCTCAAGAGATAAGAGCTCTTTCTTCTTTATAGCTGCATAGTGTTCCATTGTGTATATGTACCACAGCTTTTTTATCCACTCATCTATTGATGGACACTTGGGCTGTTTCCAGATCTTAGCAATTGTAAATGGTGCTGCTATGAACATAGAGGTGCATATATTCTTTCTGATTGGTGTTTCAGGCTTTTTAGGGTATATTCCTAGAAGTGGGATCACTGAGTCAAATGGCAGTTCCAGTTAATTTTTTGAGGAAACACCGTATTGTTTTCTGTAGTGGCTGCACCAGTCTGCATTCCCACCAGCATTGTGCTAGAGTTCCTTTTCTCCACACCCTCCCCAGCACGTGTTCGATGATTTGTTGATGGCAGCCGTTCTGGCAGGTGTGAGGTGATACCTCGTAGTCATTTTAATTTGCAGGAGATTGATTTTTGAATCAGCATTTTTACAGTGAAATTTTAGGGAAAGTAACTGGTGACTGCTACTGAACTGACTGTTTATGGTACCCTATCTAATGCAGCCAAAGAGGATTCAGGAAACCCGCAAATGTCTTTGTCTTATTTACGGTGAGAGCAGAGACTCAAGAGAGGCTGCTCGTAATCAAATCTGAGCTCTTCTACTTTCTAGCAGTTTTACCTCCGGCAAAGTTCTTTCACCTCTGTGACCCTGCTCCCTCATATATAAAAGGGGGTGTTAGGGTGGCTGAGATATAAAATAGGCGCCTAGAACAAAGCCAGGAGCAAGTAAGTAAGCAAGCACTGGGGGTTACCTGCCAGGATCAGCAGCGGCCCACCCACCTTATTCCATGGTATGGCTCAGTGCTGACATCTAGTGGCCAGTTTACATTACTCACTTCATCCAGGAAAAGTTCTTCCATCCAAAAATGCTCCTTTTCTGTAACGTAAAAGCTCAGCCCCGGGGCTTTTTCTTCAGACTCTGAAGTGCCTGGATATTCCATAAGTGTCATTAGAATAATGTTCTTTCACCCTGGGAAGCAACTACTTTGAAATGAGATAACATGCAAGGCACAAAGCATAGAAATGGCCTGGGAAATAATTGTTACAATTTCTTGAGCACTTACATGAGCAATTTAAACCTCACAACTAGCCCTCCCTGGTTTGGCTCAGTAGTTAGAGCATTGGCCTCTGGACTAAGGGTCTTGGGTTTGATTCCCCAGCCCCAGGAGGCAACCAATTGATGTGATCACATTGATGTTTCTCTCTCTCTCTCTCTCTCTCTCTCTCTCTCTCTCTCTCTCTCTCTCTCTCTTCTTTCTTTCCACCCTATGGGGGGGAAAATATCCTCAGGTGAGGATTAACAAAAATAAATAAATAAACCTATGATTCCCCACTTTATGAATGAGGGGACTGAGGAGAGGTTCTGTAACTTGCTCGGGGTCACAAGCTTGTGAAAGGAGCTCTGAACCCAAGGTCTGGCCCTAGGGCTGAAGCTCCTCACCCCCTCACCACCCCACTCCACCCCTCCCAGCCCACCTTCTTTCCTGCCATGGGTCTGGGATGGATCACCTCCCAGCTTGCTGCTGGAGAGACCAGGTAGACACAGGGGTTAGGGAGCAGCTAGGGCTACAGGAGGGCAGAGTGAGCCCGCTAAGGGCAGCGGATTAGGGAAATCCTGGCAGAGGTCTGTCCTGGGTGGCACACCGTCCCAGGAGACTGAGACTGGGGTTCCTGAGTAGGGAGAAGAGGCCACAGGTGCCTGTCTCTCAGATGCAGTGGAAATAGGTCAGAAGGCTGATTCCTCCAGAAAGAAGTTCTTCGTTCTTGGCCCTCTGCACGCTTTTGGAGCTTGGGGGCACCTAAGAGGACGAGGAGGACAAGAAATGGCTTATATGCTTACCTTTAATTCTAAAACAAATGCATGCTTATTTAAAAATGCAGACTACAGAAATTTATAAAGTGAAAATTTTGAGAGCCCTTATCTGCCTTCTCTTCGACCCACTGCTCAGAAGTTAACTGTTTGTCATGTATCCTTCCCGCTGTTTTTCTATTCCTTTCAAATACCCCACACCCTCCCTAGAGATCCGTATGCTTTATTTCTAAAACAAAAATAAGATCATTTGGTACATACTGGTCTGCAAATTGTTTTCTCTCAATGTCATAGAAAACATCATTCTATAAACTGCAATTTAAATGCATTAGAGCTTTGTGTTTCTAAGAACCCTTTATAGATTAATTTGAGAAATAAAATCCTTAGGTTATGTGAATAATCAACCCCCCTTATCTTTGTATATTGAATCTCTGCCTCTTCAGCCCCCACCGCTTAGGAGTCAGCCAAGATGAGGGGGGGAGGGGAGAGACTGCCAGTTGTGTCTAAAGGAAACCCTGTGAGATTCCTTATCCACGATTTCTCACTCTTTTTCATCTGTTCCGGACTTTCTCCGCAGACTAAGAGGGGAAGTTGGCTGTATATTCTTCCTGCCCGGCCGGTGTGGCTCAGTGGTTGAGCATTGACCCATGCACCAAGAGGTCACCGGTTCGATTTCTGGTCATGGCACATGCCCAGGTTGTGGGCCTGATCCCCAGTGGGGGGCATGCAGGAGGCGGCCCATCAATGTTCTCTCTCATCGATGTTTCTACCTCTGTCTCCCTCTCCTTTCCTCTCTCTCTCAATTCAATAAAGAAAAAATATTAAAAAAAATAAAAAGAATATGTAACTAAGTCTAGTTTATTTTAAAAAGTTGGTGCTCTAAGGGTCCAGCCTGCCTATGAGATTCAGATCGTCAGCAAAGCTTTAGTGAGCACCTGAGATGTGCCAGGCATTGGGGTTCTTCTCACTGGGACCCAGTTAAGCAAGGTGGACACTCATGTCTTTCTCTAACAACTAATGACAATAATGTGCAATTCTTGCAACTTGGATTTAATGTGTTTATTCCATGCCAGGCCAGTGGTGTGTGAGTGCCAGTCCCTACAGTGAGAGCAGATTTCTAAATTTTCAGGAATACTGACCTGGGTAGCTCAGTTGGTTAGAGTGTTGTGCTGATATGCCAAGGTTGTGGGTTCGATCCTTGGTTAGGGCACATACAAGGATCAACTAATGAATGTGTGAATAAGTGGAACAACAAATCAATGTTTCTCTCTCTCATAAAACTAAATGGAAAAAAAAGTAAACAAATAAATAAATTTTCAGGAATACTGAAAACCAGACAAACACAACCATTACTAAAAATTAAGGTACATAAACTTGGGCTTAAATAAGTACATTAAAAGCAAAGGTGATGAAAAGTCAAAACTCATCACTTCCTAATTGTTACTGCATTGTACATTTTTCTTCTATGTTCTTGACATTATTTACATCTATCGAATATATATGGTGGATGCAGCATCCCTTCCCAATTCTGAATGGTAGTTTGAAATCTGCAATGATGAGAGTATTTACACCACAGAAATCAGCAAGTGCTACAAATCAGGGTTTGATTTGTTACTGAAGTGACAGGGAAAATGTTAATTATGCAGATTAGACTTGAATGCGTACCTTGTCTGGAACCTTTACATTGTGAATAGCACAAAACATTGAGGAAATACTGTTCCAGTACTTGAATACTATTATTTGATTCGGCAAAGAGGTCCCTTGCTCATGTCATTGAGATATGAGTGAAGCTCCAAAAGAGTGAAGCTGGGAAGGTGGGAAATAACTGAGGAAAGTGTGGAAGCATGAAAATCCAAGGATGGGTTTCATCGTTTCACTTAATTTCTTCTTCTTTTCCTTCTTTTTAAAATATGTTTTTTAAAAAATTGATTCTAGAGAGAGGAAGGGGGAAAGAGAGAGAGAGAGAGAGAGAGAGAGAGAGAGAGAGAGAGAAATGCCAGTGTGAGAAATAGTCAGTTGCCTCCTGTACACACTCCATCTGGGGACCAAACCTGCAACCTGGGCATGTGCCCTGACCAGGAATCGAACCAGTGACCTTTTGGTGCACAGGCGGATGCTGGACCAACTGAGCCACACAGGCCAGGGCTCACTTAACTTCTTTTTTTATTAAAATCCTCATTCTAGGATTTTTTCTATTTATCTTCAGATAGAGTGGGAGGGAGGGAGAGAGAGAGAAACATCAACGTGAGAGGGACACTTCGACTGGTTGCCTCTTGCACGACCCTGACCAGGGCTGGGGGCGAACTGCAACTGAGGCACGTGCCCTTGACTGGAATCAAACCCGCGACTCTTTGGTCCGTGGGCCGACGCTCTAACCGCTGAGCCAAACCAGCCAAGGCAACTTCTTAAACATAAAGGAAAAAAAAATCAGTCAACATTCATATCAAAACTACACTCCTTTGTCAATGGCGGTGAGAGGCTTGCTGAATGGGATATTAACCAAGCATTTATCCGTGGTCTGATTTTGTAACACTACTGTTGGTGGCAGAATTATAAACACTCACTATGGATTTTGCAAGGCACACGGAAGTTAGAGCTGTATGGAAGTTATAATAAAGAATGTTTCGGAACAGCCCTAGCCAGTGCGGCTCAGTGGGTTGGGTGTGGCCCAAGCACCGGAAAGTTGGGGGTTGGATTCAGGTCAGGACACACACCCAGGTTGCCAGCTCCACCTCCGGTAGGGGGCGTGCAGGAGGCAGCTGATGGATGTCTCATTCTCACATGGATATTTCTCACTCTCCCTCTTCCTTCCTCTTTTTTTTTTCTTTATTGATTTTAGAGAGAGAAGGAGAGGGAGAGAGATAGAAACATCGATGAGAAAGAACATTGACTGACCGCCTCCTGCATGCCCCCTACTAGGGTTTGGGCCCACAACCTGGGCATGTGCCCTGACGAGGAATAGAACTGGCGACCTCTTGGTGCATGGATTGATGCTCAACTGAGCCACACCTGCTGGGCAGTCTTCCTTCCTCTTTCTAAAAAATAAATAATAATAAAGTTGAGGAACAATATTGTTCCCCCTCCCCCTCTCTCTCTTTCCTAATACTGGTGCTAACCACTGTGCCAGGCACGGAACTTGGCCTGGGCCGCCGAGTCCAATAAAGCAGAATGATTGGAGCAGACGAACTGCGAAGGGCCCTTCCCAGAGTGACCGCCAGGGAGCGCGCGCGAGGCACGTGGAGCTCCGCGCTTTGTCCCTCCGCGCGGCCCGTCGCCGGCGCCGCGGCGGGAAAATCTGACTGCGCCTGCCGGATCGCTGTCTAGGCGCCCTCGCGCGCGGGCCTGGATCGGCCCCTAGGATGGAGGAGCAGGAGGTGGAGGGGGCCGAGGAGCAGCAGCAATTCTCTTATCGACAGGTACAGGAATACCGCATCCGGGCTGGGCTGGGGGAGGACGGCGTCGAGTTTCTGGAGACGGAAAGTCCCGGAGGCTTCGGCCCGGCCTTGCCTCGGTGTCCGCCCGCCAGGGGCGGAGGGCGCGCGCCAGCTCGGCTGCCTGGGGGGGGGACGGGGGGCGGCTGGAGACGGTTTCCACGGCAACGCGGGTGGGAGCGAGGTTCCCGCCAGGTGCGGCGCGCCGGCGTCCGGCGGCGGGGTGGCCCTGTGGCTTTGTGACAGCCTGTGTCCCTGCTCAGACAGGGCTATTGTGAGGCTGCGACGTGAGCGTTAAAGGGAGTCCCGGCGAGGGCTCAGCCCAGTGCCCGTACGTGGCACGAGCCGACATGCTGGCCCCCGCGAGCGGCGCCCTCTGCCCGCAGCGGAGGAGACGGCCTCGGGGCGGGAAGCGGGCCCGCGCCGCCCGGTCCCAGGGCCCACCTGCGGCTGTGCGTTCGCGTCTCCGCCCCGCAGCTCGGAGGTGGCGTTGGCTCTGCCGAACTCATTTTTCTCACGTGGAAAGTCGGCGTCGTTGCGGGCATTCAGCCCTTCCTTTAACCAGCGCCGGGAATAAGCACCGGGGGGCGGAGTCGTGCGAACATAACAGCGCTGGAAAGAGGTGGAAAGCGAGAACCAGGTGACAACGCCAAAGAGGAGGAACGAAAGGGACACGTGACTGAGCCCAGTGCTTGGGGGTTTCCTTCCTATGAAGTGTTACATTCCAGAAGCTGCTTTCTCATCCTTTCCTTTTCTTTTGAGAAACCTTCAGAAAAGGTTGCAAGACTAATGTGCTCAACGCCCATACACCTCTCACCTCCCTTCACCAGTTTTTAACTTTTTGTTGTATTTGCTCCCGTGCTCCTTTTTTCTTTCCGAATTGCTTAAGAATTAATGGTAAATGTCTTGATGCTTCACCTTTACATTTTAAAACTTTAGTATGTATCTCCCAACAACAAGGGCATTCTCCAACGTAATCTCAGTTATTACACTCAGGAAGTTTAATATTGATAAAGTTTTATTATCATTAGATATTGTTCAGTCCATATTCACATTTCCCAGTTGTCCCAAAGATGTTTCTTTTAGTGGCCTTTTCCCCTTCATCCTGGACCCAATCAGTCAAGGATCATGCATCACACTCAGCAGTCCTGTCTCTCTGGTCTTTTGTGGAACAGTTCTCCAGCTTTGTCTTTCCTGACACCCATGGTTTTGAAGAGTCCATTTATGGCACAGGTGTAGTGGGAGATAAACTCTCGGAGATCTGGGGCTGTCCTTTTTTCTTTTTCCTTTATTGCCTTTTTTTTTTTAGAGAGAGAGAGAAACATTGATGAGAGAGAACATCGATGGGCTGCCTCCTGCATGCCCCCAACTGGGCATGTGCCCTGACCGGGAATCGAACCAGTGACCTCTTGATGCATGGGTCAGCGCTCAACCACTGAGCCACACCGGCTGGGCTGGGGCTGTCCTTTTCATTTTTGTATTCTCAGCTCCTGGTACCGTGCCTAGCTGTCAATACACAATAAATGCATATTGATTAAATGAATAAGGCTGCAAAGATGGGCTGAGAATTTTATTTTTACTAATTAAGTTTATTGGGGTGATACTGGTTAATAACATTATATGGGTTTCAAGTGTACGGTTCTATGATACATTATCTGTATATTGCACTGTGTGCCCACCAACCAAAGTCAGATCTGTCACCATATATTTGACCCTCTTGACTCCCTCCCTGTCTTCTGGGCTAAGGTTTTGGAACCTCATCCTCTATGCTTTGGTGAGTAGGTTGAGGATCCTTCATTCCAGTAGCCGTTCTTGGCACTGGGTGGATAGTAGTGAACAAAACTAATGGGGTTCTGTCCTTGAGTTTAGAGTGTAGTGATTTAGCCTGTGCGTATCTGTGGCATTGAAGAAGGCTCTTAGCTCAGTCCAGGAGGCTTGGAAGGAGGAGAGACAGAGAAAACTGCCTGGAGCATTCAGAAGGACACCCCCCACCCCCTGTCCCATTCTCTCACCCCTGACCCCACCCCACACATACCTAAAAAAGATGACCTTGGAGGGTCTTTATCCCTCCCAGGGTGATGATCCCTTTCTCTCCTTTGATCAAAACCTCAGTTTACCTAGCCTTGTGAGGTCTGAAACTAAGGAAGGTAGGGGCTTCACTTTCCTGCCCATCCCCAGGGTTCTGGACTTCTGTTCTCGCAGTTCCTCCTCATCTTGCCTCTACTGTGAACACTTGCTGTCTTGGGTTCAGCTGTCACCATGTCCCGTTCAGCTCTGTCTCCAGCACAGAGATGGAGGAAACACAAGCTTGTTAACATGAGACGGAGACCTTGGCTTAGCTTGTTTTGCTTCTCTACTCCTTTGCATGGGGAAGAGAGATGTTTTCCAGCATCTAAAAGGATTGCTGAGGAGTTGTGAGGGTCCAACGCTGAAAGGAGGGTCAGGCGTGCCCTCATGGGCCTTTCTGGTGTTGTCCTGATTATTCATCTGTCGTCACATGCAAGCATGGGGCTGCAGCAGAGGGATGGGGTCCTTTTGCATCTACTTGATTCACCCCGGTCCAGGCAAGAAATCCCTGTCTGGTTTTTCGTTGTGTTCCCCAAGCACCCAGCATTTGCTTGTGGACTGAGTCAAGTCACGCAGATACGTTGCAAGGGCCATCTGACTTCTCTCCCCGTTGACCTGCCATCGTAATTCCTTATCTTTACTTGACCTAAATCATAACCATTAACCAGGAAGTAATGTTTCTACAAGTCACACTCCAGAGGGCCTCATTAATTTATTAGTACACTTGAAAAGTCACTGAGCCATTATGGAAAGTGCTGCAGGAATTGGGCTGAGATCTCCTTG
The DNA here is from genome assembly GCA_030848825.1 of Tadarida brasiliensis. Classification (NCBI taxonomy): domain Eukaryota; kingdom Metazoa; phylum Chordata; class Mammalia; order Chiroptera; family Molossidae; genus Tadarida; species Tadarida brasiliensis. Next base: position 6,976,764 of record CM061264.1, read on the forward strand.
ATCTTAACTTTTTAAGATGTGAAAAGCTCTTATTTGCGACCTCCCCCATGAGGTATTTTGGTTTTTGCTTCAGAGGCTGAAGGCAGCGGTCCACTACACGGTGGGCTGTCTCTGTGAGGAGGTGGCCTCGGACAAGGAGGTGCAGCTCAGCAAGCAGACCATCGCAGCGATTTCGGAGGTGACATTCCGACAGTGCGGTATGAAGCCCTGGCCTTCCTACATGTGTACAGGCGCCCCAGAGGTTGATTGCCTGGGAGAACGGTGGAGTGGGTGCTGCGGCGCGTGTCACCACCAGGCAGCGCTTTCTCTCCGGACACTGTTCAGGAAATGGTTCTTGGCTGTCAGATTTGGATAGTTTATGAAAGAACTATTTTTTTTTCTATTATACTAACACTGGGGCATTAGCACCTTCATTTTATTGTGTTTTAAACTGCCTGGAACATTAGACATTAAATTTTTTATTTCATCGCTTTATAACATTTTTATATCATCCATAGTTTATTTGACAGGGGAACTGGTGGCATTGGTATTTGCTTGACTTCACAGGAAATTAATGTCCTCACAAGCCCTTACTTGTAGCAAAATGTAAAGTTAAGGGATAGTTTTTAGGAATGAAAGGTGCAGCCACAATTGCCAGAAAGCTTGTAATAAAGGGCCCAGGGTGCCAGAAGGACAAGGAGGCCACAATGAATCACAGGGCTGCAGGCACCTGTGCGGTGGGGCTTCCTGAAAACCCTCGGAAAGGGTTTGTCGTGGTAGTCACCGGACTTAATGTGGACATTGAGATCTCACTTTTCCTGCTGAAATAAGACTGAGGTACGGGTAGCTGAAGCACATCTCTTTTCTCTTTCAGAAAACTTTGCTAAAGACCTTGAAATGTTTGCAAGGTGGGTAAAGAGCTTGATTATCTGCTGCTGTGTTTGTGTGCATTCTATTGATACTCCATCTGGTGATCTATTTCAGGAGAGCTGTAGCTGTTCATTTAAAAAAAATTTTTTTTGTATTTTGTGGAGGCTCATCTCTCATCATGATTCCACAAGAATATAACATCTGCTTTAATCATGTCCATTCAGACTTGATTTGGCATGTTTTGAAGTTTTCCAAGTATTTTTTGTTGAACTGAAGTTATTCAGTTCCAGGTTAAAAAGGCATGAGTAATGTCTCTAGGACTCTGAATGTGCGGGGCATGCATGCTTTTAAGATCATTTCTGCAGGATGGTGTGATTCTAGGGCCTGGTCCCCGAGCCGGGAGCTGGGCTGCACTGTGCTCCAGGCGGTGATTGCTGGCAGGTGGCTGGATAAAGACAGCACGTGTCCACATCAGGCTTGCATTTGCCACGTTTGTTCCCAGTGAGACATACACTCCTTGAAAAGTGGGTGACTTGCTTTCAGCTGGCAAAGCTTTAGCTTTTACAGGTGATTTATGCTCATCTCTTCAATTAGTACCTCAGGTAATTGAAAACAATTGCAACGAATTGCTTTTATGAAGCAATTTGAATGACTAAGGCCTGAAAGGGCCAAAGCTTTCTAATTTGCTACCATTTCTGATTTGGTGCCAGCCTCTCCCACACCCCATACTTTTCACCTTGCTCCTAGTAGCTCTTTGCTTCTCGGGTGAATATTTTGAATGAATTAAAGCAGTAGGTTCTCAGAGGGCAGGCTCTAAATCTTTCCTATTCCTGTATATATGAGTCCCTAAAAACTGCTTAGCATCTTCAACTTGGGCAAAAGGGATAACATTATGGAATACTGATAGCTCATGTGGTTTATTCATTGTTAATTCAGGCGGTTGTCCCTTACTTGTGGCCCATTATCTTCCCACCCCTGTGTCCCCTGTGAAATACATTTATCATCTTTACTTGCCATTTCTTTTCTTCCTTTTTATTTTGAAAATACAACTCTTTTAAAAATTTTTTTATTACAAAGGGAGACACAAAAGTGTAAGTAAGTTGCCCCGGCTGGTGTGGCTCAGTTGGTTGAACATTGTCTCATGCTCCGAAAGGTCTTGGGTTTGATTCCTAGGGTTGTGGGCTTGATCCCTAGTAGGCTGTCTCTCTCTCATCCATGTTTCTCTCTCTCCCTTTCTCTTCCTCTCTCTAAAATCAATAAAAACATATTTTAAAATGTGTAAATAAGTAGACAAATGATTATTAGATTTGAAGGGAAAGGTTTGTCAGTGCAGAGCAGGCTTCTCCACTTCAGCACTGTTGCCCTTTGGACGGCACGATTCTTGTGGGGTCGGTCCTGTGCACTGGAGGGTGTTAGCATCTCTGACCTGTGCCAGCTAGTTGTATGTCCCCATTGTGACTTTCCCCCCCATTTTTGTGTTAGCTATGGGGAAAGACAATGAACATTTTTAAATGCTTCTGCAAAAACATTGGAAATAAAAATGAGTCTCAGTGGTTGAGCGTCAACCCATGCACCAAGAGGTCGCCAGTTCGATTCCCGGTCAGGACACATGCCCAGGTTGTGGGCCCGATCCCCAGTGGGGGGCATGCAGGAGGCGGCCAATTGATGTTCTCCCTCATCGATGTTTCTGTCTTTCTCTCCCTCTCACTTCCTCTCTTTCTAAAAGCAATAAAGGAAAAAAAATTTTTTTTAATGAAATTAGAAATATTTAGCACAGTGATCATTGAGCTCTTAGTTCCTCTGTGTTTTCATAATTACATTAAAAGGTCGAATTTTGCCCTGGCCTGTTTTGGCTCAGCGGTTAGAGCGCTGGCCCGAGGACCAATGAGTTGCAGGCATATACCTCAGTTGCGGTTCATTCCCGGCTCTGGTGGGGGTCATGTGGGAGGCAGCAAGTCAATGTGTCCCTCTCACATCAATGTTTCTCTCTCCCCCTCCCTCCCACTCTATCTGAAGATAAATAGAAAAATATCCTCGGGTGAGGATTGAAAAAAAAAAAAGGTTGGGTTTCTTTTCCTGAGTACTGGGGGCAAAGTGGTGTGTGTGTGTCACTTAGACTGTAAGCTCCACTAGGGAGGATGTCCCCTAAATAAAGGAGTCTGTGTGAAGGCTGTCAGCTGCTGCTCTTTGGATGAGACGGTCTGAAGCTTCACTAACTAGGCGCTGCCTCAGCTTCTGCCACGTCCACGTGTGTGCTCACTGCCCCTCAGACTTTCTCGCAGAGCCCTGGTGAACGCAGGAGCAAATTTTCTCTGAAGACTCAGCCTTTGTCTTAATTTTATGTTGGTTTTTATAATATTCCTGTTTTAAAGTTTATCACTGAATAAAATTGATATTCCCAGAAGGTCAGCTTGCTTTATCCTGTGGCTTTGAGCTTCCCTCTTCACCCAGTCTCTACTTCTAGAACTAGGGTCACTGTGAGAAGTTCGCAATGCCTACTGTTTGGGCTTCTCATAGTAATCAGAGGTCTAGACGTTTTCAGTAGTCTTTGTAAGCTGGCTGGAAACCTAACCAGTATTCGAAACATTGTTTCTGTGAGAAAATACATTTAAGTAGTCAATTCACCTATAAACTTTGGAAAATCACCTCTCAATTTAGGTATGAGTTTCACTTATTTAGCTTTGAAATCTCTAGTCACCTAGTAATGTGTTAAAGATGGAACATTTTGAAGAAGATAGATACTCTGTAGTAAATAAATTCGAGGAACATTTTGGGAATAATCTTTAAAACCTATGTTGCTAAAAGTGTTATTCGAAAAATTGCTCCGTTCTTTTCCCTAGAGCATTTCAGTATGCCCCTTCCTTTTTACTCATTCCTTTTACTGCACTTGACCAAGAATAAAATGCTGACAGAGCAGCCTGATGGCATGATTGAGGTGAGGGCCACACTGTGTCCACGGCACCTACCCTCCACCCAGGACGTCTGTGGACTGGCTTCGCACCTTGTGGCTGCTCGTGTACCACCTGTCTGACTTTTCCCCTCTCCATCCTGGTCCTCGCAGGTGGCTGATTGGAAGTTTTCTCCTGAAATGGATATTATTATCTCAGGACAGGCAGATATTATACATCATGATGAGATGACGTGATATTTGCACATTTAGCAGGATGTGAAGGAATAATTTGGCCAAATTATGGAGTATAATTTCTGTGTGACTTTATCTTTAACTTAACAGATATTCAGCGTTGACTACTATGTGTTGGCCACTTTGTTAGTTATTAAGAATACAAAGATTCCAATCTATTCATACGTACAGAGTTCCTACTTATTTTTGGAGGAAGTTAGAAATGGCAAGAAAGGGTGTAGTTAGAGTATTATTGTTTTTTTTAAATAATATTTTATTATCTTTATTTATTTTTAGAGAGAGAGGAAGGGGGAGAGAGAGAGAGAAACATCGATGAGAGAGAACATCGATTGGCCGCCTCCTGCATGCCCCCCACTGGGGGTTTGGCTCACAACCTGGGCATGTGCCCTGACCGGGAATTGAACCTCCGACCTCTTGGTGCATGGGTCGACACTCAACCACTGAGCCACACTGGCTGGGCGGAGTATTAAGTTATTGAATAGAGCTTATTATCTCATTACCTTAATTTTTTATTTTTTTTAATCCTCACCTGAGGACATTTTTTCATTTTTTGTCCAGATAGAGTGGGAGGGAGAGAGAGGAAGAGAGAGAGAGAGAGAAACATCGACGTGAAAGGGACACATCGAGTGGCTGCCACCCGCACGACCAACCAGGGCCGGGGACAAACTGCAACCAAGGTACATGCCCTTAGTGGGAACCGAACCCGGGTCTCTCTGGACCGCAGGCCGACGCTCTAACCGCTGAGCCAAACCAGCCAGGGCTCATTACCTTAATTTTTAAAAATTTATTGATTTGAAGGAGAGAGAGAGAGAGAGAGAGAGAGAGAAACGTTGATTTGTTCCACTCATTTATGCATTAATTGGTTGTTTCTTCTATGTGCCTTTACTGGGGATTGAACCCACAACCTTGGTGTATCAGGATGACGGTTTAACCAACTGAGCTACCCGGCCAGGGCTCAAATGACCTTTTAAAGCAAAGACGAGGGGACTGGAATGAGAATTTGAGTCCAAGTTATGAGCAAGAAACAGATTCTGGTTTAAAGGATGTTTTTTGTTCTAACCATGCTCTTGTTGAGGGAATGCATTCCCTCCTCGTTGGGAAATGGGATATTAGGAGACAGCTACATAAGCTTTTTCCTATAATTTAGCCCTTGGAGAAAAGCTTCAGGATCTTGGTTTAAGTGAAACCATGCCTCACGGACATTCTCTTTATTCTATTTAATGTCTCTTTTAAGCAGAGGTGATCTTTGTACTGTGAGACTGCCATTTTCTGTTTTCAACAAAGGTGTACAGTGACCTTGCTTTTTCTGTGGTGCTTGCTGTGACCATTGTGACCAAGGAGGGCCCTTCCCAAGGTTAATGCCTCAGACTCCTTCCCATGCTTGTATTCCTCAGGCACCCTTGGCCTGCAGTGGAGGTGGACAGATGGGCTCTGCTTTCTCTTGGTCTCTTTATTTAATTGGTATCTTGGCTAGTCACTTCATTCATTTTTGTGTCACTGTTGCTTAATGACCTTAATCTGAAAAGATGGGCTACTTAGAGATCCTTGCTAGCCTGAAGTCTGACCATGAACTTTGGTGTTTCTCAAAACTAAATAATACCAAATATTTTGGTGAATTGTTTTTGCCCTTTCCACAGACATGCGAAAAGAAGCACAATTAACACGGAAGATGTGAAGCTCTTAGCCAGGAGGAGTAATTCACTGGTGAGAGATGAATTTCTTTCCTCACTCCCCTTTCCCATCAGAATACATTATTCCCAATTAATCACTTTCAGCCATGAAGTGATTCCCCAGGGCACCTTGCATTAAAAACGAGAGATGGTTGAACCATTCAGACCTGCCTGTAATTTATAGTCTTTCTTTCATTAAGATGGATCTTGCCAAGCCAATTTGAAATTTTCTAATCAGCACTCTCTGGATTTCATAGTTTGCCTTTTCGTAATATCTCAAAACTTTGGTCCCATGTTTCATTTATAGCATGATGTCAGAGATGGGTCGAAGGCTAGAGTGTATGGGGATAGTTTCATTATGGTGCCCACAATTTTCCTGAGAGGCCAGGTATGGAAGGAGTATCTGTATAGCTGGGATGGGCAGGAAATATTCTATCTTTTCACTGAAGTCTAGAAGTCATCTTGACCAAGCCCTCGTTTTATAGGTGATGCTGTGATCATCCAAGCCTGTGAGGTTTCCTGACTTAGTCTGATCCTAGCAGTTAAAATGCTTTCTGCTCCTCCCCAGAATGTGAGCTCCATGAGGGCAGGCATTTCTGTCTTCTCTGCTCCATCTACTGTGCCTAGAATAGGACCTGGCACATAGTAGGTGCTCAATAAATTGTCATTGAATGACTTTCTATAGAAATTGACTGTTTACAGGGGGCTTTTATAGATATTTAACATGTATTATCTAAGCCTCACAACCACCCTATGAGGGTTTTTAACAACACGACTTATTAGCCCATTTTACAGGTCAGGCAACTGGAGTTGATAACTTGCCAAAATTAAATATGAAGCTCTGGTTGACAGCTGACCCTTGACCTTCTAACCTTGAATTAGTGCCTTTTCTACTAGGCTCTTTTCGGCCTTTGCTCTTCTAACATCTTTTCTCCAAAGTTTAAGTCAAGGTTAAGGCTCTTATGATTCCCAAGTAAAATAGCTGAGATGCCTGGTGGTACTGTGTATCAGTGGAAAAGAGATTTCTCTCTTTGTAAATTCTGTCATAACTGTTAACTTAGTCAGCTGCAGTGAGCAGTTTCTATCCTTTGCAAAGGAATGGTCAATGCAAGTCCTCTTAGAGTATTAATTGCGAAATTATCTGCTATTGTTTATTTGTTTACGTCAGAATACTGTTTTTATTTTGGTTTTTATTTATTTTATTTTTTATTGTTGAAAGTATTACAGATTTCCCCCTTTTTATTCCATTGACCCCCTCCTTCCTGTTCCCACCCCCCTCCTGCCTTCCCCACACTATTGTCTGTGTCCATTGGTTGTGCATATATGCATGTAAGTTCTTTGGTTTATCTATTCCCACCCCTCCCACCCCTCATCCTGTTTTTATTTTGGACTCTTAGTTTTTTTTTTTATCTGACAGAAACTTATTAATGAAGACATGCAACTAAATTTGTGCATTTGACTAAATTCTCCCTAAAGACAGGAACCTTGTCTTATTTACCTGTATCCCTAGTATGTGGTACATAGTAGTTGCTAAACAATTTTTGTTGGATAAATTTAGGGGGAATTTGACCTAATTTGTGCGTTGTAAAGTATATTTGTGACTGGCATGTCTTCTGCAAGCTCCAAGTTTTAATTCATTGATTACTCAAGGAACCACTTTCCTGTTTGATAGCATATGTGAGCAGCAGTGAGTTGATTTTGTAGTTTATTCCTGCTACCAGAAAAAATTTGAAGCTCTATTTAACTCTAAGGAATGCAACTCAGGCTTTTCCATCCAAAATCTTTGGGTGGAAGTGGTTGGGAGAGGGTGTAGACCCCCACCCCCCTTGCCCTGGCTTATAAAATGGCTTTACAACCAGATGAAAACATAATTTTTAATTTTTTTTATAGCTAAAATACATCACAGGGAAAAATGAAGAGATCGCTCAGTTTAACGTAGAACAAAAAGCAAAGAAGAAAAAGAAGTTAGAGGATGAAAACAAAGATTCAGTGGAGCCAGCAGAGGCTGGAGGAGTGGGAAGTGAGAATTAAACCCTGTCACCATTTGGGAAAAGCAGCCCTCAGCAGGTAGAGCCACCCAAAACTCATGTTACCACAAAGGGAACTTTGAAGGGATAAGTGGAGATTAAAAAACACATGGCAAGGAGGCTTGTTGTGCTGTGATCTCTAAATCATTGACTGCAAGAGCTAGTTTTGAAGATAACTGGAAACTCTTAAGCAAAATACTCCTGTCCTGTGTCTTACTGAAACACATAAAAAAGGTTCGTGTTTGAATGGTTTATAGAGGAAATTATATCTATTGCAATTAATAAAATTGTGTTAGCAATTAAATATGGTTGATTTTTTTCCAAGGAAAAATCAGTTTCTTTATTCTTTTACATAATTTTTCAGTCTGACAATTCCTGGAAAGCTGAATAAAGCTATATTTATTTAGTTCTTTTGATTACCAATGTTTTAAACCTGTGTCACTTGTGATCACAAGATAAAAAGGGTGGTGCTGGGAAATGATCCTTTTCACCTTTTTTTTTTTTCCCCCTTTATTGATTTTAGAGAGAGAGGAAGTGAGAGGGAGAGAGAGAGAGAAACATCGATGAGAGAGAACATCGATTGGCCGCCTCCTGCATGCCCCCCACTGGGGATTGGGCCCACAACCTGGGCATGTGCCCTGACTGGGAATCAAACCAGCGACTTCTTGGTGGATGGGTCGATGCTCAACCAGTGAGCCACACTGGCCGGGCTCCTTGGGCTATTTTGTAATTAAACTGTGGTTCTGCCGGAAAGAAGTTTTGCTTGAGAGGAAAACCTGGTCTATGACTCCAAACACTTCAATGTGTTGTCCTCTGTTTTAGCTTGTGAGAGGTGATGCTTCCAGGAGCCCCAGTTCTGCTGTCTCTTTGGGGTTTCTTAGAGGTCCAGGGCATGCCTCTTCCCTATTGGGGCAGTAGTGGTCAAGAGAAGGGACTGGCATTTATAGAGCCCATTCTGTGTGCCAGGCCCTGCTCAGGGTGCTCCATATCATACCGCACAGGAGCCTGCTCAGGACATATCTGGTTATCCCATTTTACTAATGAGCAAGCTGAAGCTTGAAGAGGTTAACCAACTGCCCAGCATCTACTGACCGGTAGAGACTGTATACATTCGGGGTGCTGACTCAAGAGGGAGCAAGAGGAAAAAGGGCGTGCATTTGGGATAGAATTTTTACCATCCATGCCCAAATATGATTAGCAAAAGACACCTCTAAGTCTGATTGTCAAAGAGAGAGATGCTAAGCTGCGGTCATAGTAAAGCATTGAATTAAAACTTTAGTTTCAGCTTCTGCAGATAACTAATCACTTGATCTTAGATGCTAACTGTAATATCTATGTGTCATATCAGTGAAGGAAAAGGGAATCATGAAGCCTTCCACCGTTACAGTACATTCCAGCCAAAGATCTGTATTACTATCATTTTCTGATGAGCTCTCTTTAAATTCCTCGTCAAGGAGAGTCTAGAGACTAGACTGTGAGCTTTCCAGAGGTTTTCAAATCTAGATTTGTGTCCTGCCTTTGCCACTCAGGTAGCTTTGTGACTTTCTGAAACTTTGTGTTCTTATCAGTTATGTTGGGTTAAACATACCTCACAAGGAGGGTATATGTGACGATAAGAGGAACTGGGTAGAACCATTATAATGCATCTTATTTGTATAGGAACTAGGTTTACATATGACTCAACTGATAAGCCTGCGTGCGCCATGGGTGTCCCGTCTCTGATTAGAGGGTTGCAGAGGGTACCTCCCTGCTGGCATGAGTATTTTGACGTGAAGTTTTCTAGCCAAATGAGAAAGTTGAGTTGATGTTCATGTAATCTTTTGGTTTATTTGGCATATTTATGTATGGCCTGTTTATATCTTAGATGAGCGGTCTTACATTTTTCAGGGATTGTGACATGGCCGTCAGACTTTGTGAGGAATAGCTGATTTCACTCCCTGTGTTCTCAAGAGCTACCACTTCCCCATTACATGTTCCAGTTAGGGTTTAGTTTACTCTGGATGTCCAAGGCGATGTCATTCATCCTTTACGATTCCATCTTTGGTGACAGTTGGCAGAAAGCTCTAGAGGGCTTTTTCATGGGCTTGCTTCCTCAGAGCCCTGGAAGCTCATCTGAACTTCAACTAGACCTACTGACCATATAACCAGACAATTAACCATAAAGAGGCAGATGTCTTTGAAATAAAAATGGCCTGGTAACATAGGTGGGACAATTTACATTGATCATATTTGTTATCTTCCTTGTTACACCAATTCCTCAAAAAGCTTGAAATAAAAGATCCATGTTAATTTTTTATTACTGAAATCATGAGCCAGGGAAGTTTCAAAGCGTCCCTTTCTACACATAGCAGCAGCTGGAACATGCTGGGAAAGGTCTGCACTGCCTCGTACACAGGGAGTGTCCAGGAGGACATACTTATTAATCGGGACATACTTATTATCTCCACTGAACTGGGGAGTCTAAAGAACCCTTAGAGGCCAGTTATTCCATTTTCCCACCAACTGGGAACCCTTTCTACAGCATTCCTGACTTGTGGTTCCCCAGGCTCTGCTGAACTCCGGGGACAAAAGCCCTCTCTGTCATTGACACTAATTATTACAGGTTTCTTCTGTTGATAGAGAAAAAGTCTTCCACCCTCTAACTTCTATCTGGGTTCTAGTATGCCCTTTAGAATGAGCAGTCTTTGTTTTTTCAAAATAATCAGTACTGAATTCCTTTTAATCAAAGTTCTCATTGTACCTCTTTTCAGAAACACATATTCTTGCATAAAACAGATGATCAGCTCCCTGAAGGCAGGCTTTGGGGTGGTGAATGGTGATCACGTGGTGCTTGTGTAGTGCCTGGCATGGTAGGCACCCTGTGAAGACTTGTACCCTGGAGTCCCAGGTGTGCTCGGGGGATAAGTAGGAGCCTTGCTTAGGTTATGTGGCTCTAACCAGGGATTTCCAGCATTCATAGTGAGGAACTCTTCTTTGCACTGTAAGGGGAGTAAGGATTGAGGACATCCTAACAGTTTCAACACGAGTGCCTAGTGTGCATTCCACTTGTGCTGAGTGCTCTATGTGATCTTACTGGGTTCTGACGGCAATTCTGTGAGGCAGGCAGTACGCACTGTTGTCTTTTTTTTTTTATTTTTTTTTTATTTTTTATTTTATTTATTTATTTATTTATTTTTTATTAATTTATTTTTGTTACAGATGTTTCTCCTTTTTTCCCCATTGACACCCTCCTCCCCATCCCCCCACCCCATCCCCAGGTTTGTTGTCCAGGTCCATCAGTTATGCATACATGCGTATAAGTTCTGTGGTTTATCTCTTCCCTCCCCCCCCACCCCCTCTTCTGAGGGTTGTCAGTCTGTACCCTACTTTCACATCTCTGGGTCTACCCTGTTCCCCATACTGTTATGTTTATTATATTCCACAAATGAGTGAGATCATGTGATATTTTTCTTTCTCTGCTTGGTTTGTTTCGCTTAGGATAATACTCTCGAGGTCCCTCCATGTCGTCTCAAAGGATAAGAGATCTTTCTTTCTTACAGCTGCATAGTACTCCATTGTGTATATGTACCACAGCTTTTTTATCCATTCATCCACTGATGGGCACTTGGGCTGTTTCCAGATCTTAGCTATTGTGAATAGTGCTGCTATGAACATGGGAGTACATATATTCTTTCTGATTGGTGTTTCAGGTTTCTTAGGGTATATTCCTAGAAGTGGGATCACTGGGTCAAATGGCAGTTCAATTTTTAATTTTTTGAGGTAACACCATAGTGTTTTCCACAGTGGCTGCACCAGTCTGCATTCCCACCAGCAGTGTACTAGAGTCCCCTTTTCTCCACACCCTCGCCAACACTTGTTGTTTGACGATTTGTTGATGGCGGCCATTCTGACAGGTGTGAGGTGATACCTCATTGTTGTTTTAATTTGCATCTCTCTGATGATTAGTGATGTTGAGCATTTCTTCATATGTCTCTTAGCCATTTGTATGTCCTGTTTGGAGAGGTGTCTATTTAGTTCCTCTGCCCATTTTTTAATTGGGTTCTTTGTCTTCCTTTTGTTGAGTTGTATGAGCACTCTATATATTTTGGAGATTAACCCCTTATCTGATGTATCATTGGCAATTATGGTCTCCCATACAGTGGGTTCTCTTTCCGTTTTGATGGTTGTTTCTTTTGCTGTGCAGAAGCTTTTGAGTTTGATGTAGTCCCATGTGTTCATTTTTTCCTTTATTTCTGTTGCCTTAGGTGATGTATCAGTGAAGATTCTGCTGCGTATGATGTCTGAAATTTTGTTGCCTACATTTTCTTCTAGGATTTTTATGGATTCACGAGTCACATTTAAGTCTTTTACCCATTTTGAGTTTATTCTTGTGTATGGTGTAAGTTGATCGTCTAGTTTCATTTTTTTGCATGTAGCTGTCCAATTTTCCCAACACCATTTATTAAAGAGGCTGTCTTTGCTCCACTGTATGCTCTTGCCACCTTTGTCAAATATTAGTTGAGCATAATATCTTGGGTCAATTTCTGGATTCTCTGTTCTGTTCCACTGGTCTATATGCCTGTTCTTATGCCAATACCAGGCTGTTTTGATTATAGTAGCTCTGTAGTATAATCTGATATCTGGTATTGTGATCCCACCTACTTTGTCCTTCTTTTTCAAGATTGCTGTGGCTATTCGGGGTCTTTTTTGGTTCCATATGAACTTTTGGAATATTTGTTCTAGTTCTGTGAAATATGTCGCTGGTATTTTGATTGGGATTGCATTGAATCTATAGATTGCTTTGGGTAATATGGACATTTTAATGATGTTAATTCTTCCAATCCATGAACAAGGTATGTGCTTCCACTTTTTTATATCTTCCTCTATTTCTTTTTTCAATGTCCTGTAGTTTTCTGCAAATAGATCCTTTACTTCTTTGGTTAAATTTATTCCTAGGTATCTTAATTTTTTTGCCGCGATGGTAAATGGGATTGTTTTTTTAGTTTCTCTTTCTGTGAGTTCATCATTGGTGTATAAGAATGCCGTCGATTTCTTGACGTTTATTTTGTATCCTGCTACTTTGCCAAATTCATTTATTAGGTCTAGTAGATTTTTGATGGAGTCTTTAGGGTTTTCTATGTATAATATCATGTCATCTGCGAATAATGACAGTTTCACTTCCTCCTTTCCAATTTGGATACCTTTTATTTTTTCTTCACGTCTGATTGCTGTGGCTAAGACTTCCAGTACTATGTTAAATAAGAGTGGTGAAAGTGGGCATCCCTGTCTTGTTCCTGTTCTTAAGGGAAATGTTTTTAGTTTTTGCCCATTGATTATGATGTTGGCTGTAGGTCTTTCATATATGGCCTTTATAATGTTGAGATATGATCCCTCTATTCCCAAATTGCTGAGTGTTTTTTATCAGAAATGGGTGTTGAATTTTGTCGAATGCTTTTTCAGCGTCTATTGATATGATCATGTGGTTTTTATCTTTCATTTTGTTTATGTGGTGTATCACATTTATTGATTTGCGAATATTGAACCAGCCTTGCATCCCTGGGATGAATCCCACTTGGTCATGGTGAATAATTTTTTTGATGTATTGCTGGATCCGATTTGCTAGTATTTTGTTCAGGATTTTGGCATCTATGTTCATCAGGGATATTGGCCTGTAGTTTTCTTTCTTTGTAGTGTCTTTTTCTGGTTTTGGAATTAGAATTATGCTGGCGTCATAAAATGAGTTTGGAAGTCTTCCTTCTTCTTGAATTTTTAGAAACAGTTTGAGAAGAATGGGTGTTAGTTCTTCTTTGAATGTTCGGTAAAACTCCCCTGTGAAGCCGTCTGGGCCTGGACTTTTGTTTGCTGGGAGAGTCTTGATTACATCTTCAATTTCCTTGGTTGTTATTGGTCTGTTCAAGTTTTCTATCTCTTCCCGGTCCAGTTTTGGGAGACTATATGTTTCTAGAAATTTGTCCATTTTGCTTAGATTGTCGAATTTGTTGCCATATAAATGTTCATAGTATTCATTAACGATCCTTTGTATTTCTGTGGTGTCAGTTGTTACTTCTCCTCTTTCATTTCTGATTTTGTGTATTTGGGTTCTCTCTCTTTGTTTCTTGGTGAGTCTAGCTAAGGGTCCATCAATCTTGTTTATCTTTTCAAAAAACCAGCTCTTTGTTTCATTGATCCTTTGAATTGTTTTTTTGGTCTCCATGTCGTTTATTTCTGCTCTGATCTTTACTATTTCCTTCCTTCTACTTGCTCTGGGGTTTTCCTTTTGTTTGCTTTCTAGTTCTTTAAGTTGTGAGGTTAGATAGTCTATTAGAAATTTTTCTTGTTTCTTGAGGTAGGCCTGTAGTGCTATGAACTTCCCTCTCAGAACTGCTTTCGCTGCATCCCACAGATTTTGTGTTGTTGTGTGTTCATTTTCATTCGTTTCCAGAAAGTTTTTAATTTCTTCCTTGATCTCCTTGGTAACCCATTCATTGTTTAATAACATGCTATTTAGTCTCCATGTATTCAAATGTCTTTGCATGTTCTTGTTGCAATTGATTTCTAGTTTCATGCCATTGTGATCTGAGAAGATGCTTGATATGATTTCAATCTTCTTGAATTTGTAGAGACTTCGTTTGTGTCCTAACATGTGGTCTATCTTTGAGAATGTCCCATGTGCACTTGAGAAGAAAGTGAATTCTGTAGTTTTGGGGTGTAATTCTCTGTAAATATCTATTAAATCCATTTGGTCTAGTGCTTCATTTAGAGTCTGTGTTTCCTTGTTAATTTTTTGTCTAGAGGATCTATCCAATGATGTCAGCGGGGTGTTGAAGTCCCCTGCTATGATTGTATTGCTGTCGATTTCTCCTTTGAAGTTTTCCAGAAGATTTTTAATGTATTTTGGTCCTCCTGTATTGGGTGCATATATGTTTACCAAGGTTATCTCTTCCTGTTGGATAGATCCTTTCAATATTATGTAGTGGCCTTCTTTGTCTCTAGTTATGGCCTTCATTTTAAAATCTATTTTATCAGATATGAGTATTGCTACCCCAGCTTTTTTTTCCTTTCTGTTTGCTTGGAAGATTTTTTTCCATCCCTTCACTTTCAGCCTATGTGAGTCTTTTGTTGTGAGGTGGGTCTCTTGTAAGCAACATATATATGGGTCATGCTTTCTTATCCAATCCGCTACTCTGTGTCTTTTGATCGGGGCGTTCAGTCCATTTACATTTAAGGTGATTACCGATATGTACTTACTTATTGCCATTTTTGTTTAGTGTGTTTCTATTTTCCTTTCTATTTCTTCTACTAATTACAGCAGTCCTTTTAACATTTCTTGCAGTGCTGGTTTGGTGCTAATGTATTCCCTTAGCCTTTTTTTGTCTGGGAAGGTCTTTATTTGACCTTCTATTTTGAATGATAGCCTTGCTGGGTAGAGTAGTCTTGGGTTCAGATCCTTGTTTTTCATGACCTTGATTATTTCATGCCATTCCCTTCTGGCCTGTAGTGTTTCTATGGAGAAGTCAGCTGATAACCTTATGGGGGATCCTTTGTAGGTAACCTGTTGCTTAGCTCTTGCTGCCTTGAGGATTCTCTCTTTGTCTTTAATTTTTGGCATTTTAATTACTATGTGTCTTGGTGTGGGCCTGTTTGGGTTCTTCTTACTTGGGACTCTCTGTGCTTCTTGAACTTGAAAGCCTTCTTCCTTCACCAAATTAGGGAAATTTTCTGTCACTATTTCTTCAAATATATTCTCTAACCCTTTCTCATTTTCTTCTTCTTCGGCGACTCCTATGATGCGAATATTATTACGTTTCCAGTTGTCCCACAGTTCTCTTAAGCTGTCTTCCTGTTTTTTCATTGTTTTTTCCTTTTGGTTTTCTGATTGGTTGATTTTTTCTACCCTGTCTTCTAATTCACTGATCCGGTCCTCAGCTTCTTCTACTCTGCTTTTTAGCCCTTCCATTGTGTTCTTCATTTCTGCTATGTCATTCTTCATTTCCAATTGATTTATTTTCAATATTTCTATGTCTTTGCTCATGGTGTTGATGTCCTTACATATGCTGTTGAGCTTCCTTAAGATCATGGTTCTGAATTCTAGCTCTGTTAACTTGCTTAACTCCATTTCATTTATCTCATCTTCATTGGAGGTCTCTTGTTCTTTCGTTTGGCATCTGTTTCGTTGTTTTACCATTTTGGCTAGCTCAGTGGTTTTTGGAGCCTGCCAAATTTTCCCTGTGGATGTTGGTGTTCTGCTGTTTGTGGCTCCCTGTACTGGGTTTGGATGAGCGTGAGAGGACCCACGTTATACACCACTGTCGAGTCTTACTTTTCTGGGTAGAGTTGCAAGCCCAGAAAAGGTGCAGTTATCCTCTAGCTTTTTGCCTAGAGGCTATTAGTCCTGGTTACTTAAAGAGCCTTGGGTTCTCAGTTGAATGAAAACCTCCCTCAGGTGTTCAGCATGAGAGGATTTCCCGAGGGTGGGGCAGATGCTGGTAGCTAATGAGCCTTGATTTGCATTTCAATGGCCCAACTGGGTGTGGCTGAATCTCCGAGGGAGGGGCTGCCGCCTCTCCCCAGAGCCCTGGGATGGAGTAAGTCGACCAGGCCACAGTCCCGCGTGGCCGAAACTCAGCAAAAGCTCTGAGCGCCCTCCAAATCCCGAGTGTTCCCACACAGTTCCAGTCCAGTCCGCCCTCCCTCCGCCGGAGTCCGAGGTGAGTGGCTGTGGCTGTTTTAGCGCTCTGTCCCGGCTCTGCGCTGCGGAGCCGGCTCGGGCTTCAACCCCAAGGGCGGAGCGCTGCTCACGGCTAAGGCCGCTGCTGTCTGTGGGCTCCCAGCCCCCCTCTCGCTCCTCCGCAATCCTACCAGGATCAAGTTAGTGTCCCTGGTTGTATGGTCCTCGCGAGCTGCTTTTCCGTTGCTTTTTCCCGACGATTTGACTTTATTTTAGTTGTATTTCCAGTTTGGTCCTGGGAGATGATCTGTGTAGCTTCCATTCACTCTGCCGCCATTTTGGAATCCGCACTGTTGTCTTATCCCCACTTTATAAATGAGGAAACTGAGGTCACAGAGAGGTTAATTAAATGGTAAAGCTGAGATTTTAGTCTAGTGCCCTCACCTTGTAAGATATGTTGCCATTGCCTTGAAAACAGCCAGTAACAAGATAACAGGAAGCCTCCCTCACAGGACCCTCCTCGCACTGAAGATGTACTGTTCTTTCATTTGTGGAGTACGGATCCTGTCCTTAGCGAGGTAGTAATGGTGCTGTCGGGTGGATGGCATGTTGTACATGCGAGGTGCTGAGAATGTTTAATGAGGCCATCGAATAAAATCTGCAAAATACAGTAAGGATGTAAGATGCTGGCTGAGCTGCCATGACTTTCTCATCAGCAAGTATGTCTCAAAAAGTTTAATACCATTTGTGGGAATCCTATTAGGCAAAACTAAGCAATGTGCAGTGAGTGTGTGAGCCATGGGTCCTCAGGCCGTGGCGATTTTACCTAGAATCTTAACAAGCCTGTGATGAGATGAAGTTTAAGATTGAAATTTCCCTTGTGGAGTATGCACCAGGCCTTTCGAAAACTGAAAATATCAGTGCTCATGTCTGGGAAGAGCTGTCAGTACTTTGGTTGCTTTACTTCCACTTAGAACCTTGCCTTGGATATTGGTCATCTTTGGTAGGTGTGTGGCGGAGGGTTCAGATTTTAGTAGCTGTCTCAGTTGGGGGCAGAGGGGCTGTGCATTTGTTTGTGTGATTCCAAAAGTGAGACTTGTGAGGAAAAACCAGGAGGTGACACAGAGGACGTCCCAGTCTGCACTTCTCCGGAGGAGAGGAAGCCCAGGAGCCAGTCAAGGGCAGGCCATTCAGTAAAAAATGTTTTACACCTGACACTCCTTGCACCACATCAGAATCTGCATTTTAATCTTAATTTTAGTAAGGCGATTTGGAGTGACGTCACATTTTGAGAAGGCCTGAGCAGGAGGACAGTGTCTGGCCTGCTGGGCTGGGAATGATCACTCGGGTGGTCCCTGCCTGCGATTTGGTGGAACCAGGCGATACTCTGAGTGGCTCCCAGGCCCTCATTGCCTCCTTGTTTCTTCTGCCCATAGCAGATTCAGTCCTGCTCTTCTATGGGCAAAATTTCAGATCACAAGCTCCTTGTCCAAGGCTAAATTTATGCTGTGTTAAATCACTCGGTTTTGTTCTCATGGCTTCCTGCTTGCTGTAGGCATGATTATGAGGAAGTGGAATTTCTTCAGAAGCAAGTGCACATGAATTGCAAAGGAAGAACAAATCTGCTCTAAACAAGACTCGCGTCTTTAATGAAGGGTTAAGTCCCATCCAAAAGCGCTTTTGTGGGCACTGATTGCTCTGGCATATGCGTCACTGCTTGAGTGTGGGGCAAGTGGGGGTGCGAGCTTTACACAGGTACGTGTACAAAAAACCAGCTGCAGGTTGAGCTAAAAATGCCCCCCTCCCAGCCTCCAAAGAAGAGACCTACGTCCACAAAACACCGATTTCAGGGCTGCCAAGAAAGATGAGCAGCCGCAGAGCTGGAGAGGAGTGCCAGTCAGCCCGCAGAATGCCACCGCCCCTCTGCCTGCTGCTGCTGCTGCTGCTGCTCTCAGGGGCCACCGCTGCCCTTCCTCTGGAGGGCGGCCTCCCTGTCCATGACAGCGACAGCCAGGTGAGTAGTCCCTAACTCGGCTGCATGCTAGCCTGCTTTCTGGCCATCTCGCTGCCTGACCTATTTGGCCATGTCTGTGGACTCCCAGCATCCCCACAGCCGAGTGTGTAGGACAGGCTGCAGGGCTGACCTTCATAGTGTTCCCCTGCTGCCCTGAGGTACTGTGATGTCCACACGGAGCACGGAGTCTCGTTTACCTTCAGTTGTCCCAACCTAGGAGGTTAGAAGGTTGTGAAACTCGAGTGGAGCTTCTTCATGCTAGTGGTCTCCATCTGCTGGTCTTTGAATGGCAGGTGATTGCACCCGTCTGCTGAGTGCGATCATGGCGCTCACAGCAGTGTTAGTCACACACGCGTCTAGAATCTTGACTTATATACACAGCACATGTTCTCACTGGCTTCGTTGCCAGTTATTCATTCATCTGAATGAACTGACATCATTACATTTTTCATTGTGAGAACTTGTAACTTCATGAGGTGATTTATTTTTCTTTTTTTTTTCATTTTGAAAAAGTTCCAAGAAGAGTACATAAAGTTGACCATTAAAAATGGATTTTTCTCTGAAATTACCAGATGAGTTTCAGACAAGTCATTTATCAGATTACTCCAAGAAGCTTTCTGTGGAGTTTGAAAGACCAGAATATAATGTCTCAATCTGATGTCTTCAAGTGCAATTTGTGGATAGCCTGGAGTAAGACCAGAGATGGGAAAGCCGTACTTAATTAGCCTGATCCACCTCAGGGGCTTCCTAGCTGCCAGTCACTCATCGGGGACAATGATAGATTTCCTGACCTCTCGAATTAAGGACCTCAGCAAAGATTATGGGCAAAATAAGCAGCCTTTTTCTTTCCCTGATTGAAAATTCTCAACTTTTCCTTTTTTTCTAATTAGAGCAATGACGTTAAGGTGTTCTCTTAACTTTCTCATTCTTTAAATGGATATCTGATTTATTGTTCCGGAACAATTTTTTTTGAAGACAGGAAGTATTTATCTTCAAATGCTGGCTGAGCCAGATGGTTGATTTTTCTTTGTCCTCTGCTTTTTTTAAAAAAGCATATGCAGGAAGTGGCAGAAATAAAGAAAAACAGCCTGTTGACTTTCCTTGCTTGGTGGTATGAGTGGACCTCCCAGGCCAGTGCGCCCTTCCTGGGAGGGGAAGCCAGGGAGGTGTCCAAGCGTCAGGAAGGCCCGCCTCCTCAGCAGTCCACACACCCAGATAAAGCGCCCTGCAAGAATTTCTTCTGGAAGACCTTCTCCTCCTGCAAGTAAAACTCCACCCGTGATTACTCATGCAAGGAAGTGTAAAGATGGATACAAATAAAATGTCTTAAGCCGCTGTGACCTTTCTTCTTTATGTACTTGTCTTCTTGTTTCTGTGTAATCTGAAAAGTATTTTTTATTTAAACTCCAGTAACGCCCAGTAACTGAGTGTCTTGAGTAATCTGGAACCCAAGGTGAATATTTTTGATAGATTTTTGTAGGGTTTGCTGTGTTGTACTCAGTGCAGCCATGGGGCTTTCCCTCCACCTTCATTATGTTTTCCTTTCTTTGATTTAAAACAGCTAAAGGCTATGTATTTAAGAGTTCAGAATGACATCTTACGTCAGTTTATATTGATATACATTGTCTAATTAAAAAGTATTTCCCTCATATTAAAAGCAAATTTTTAACATTGCTCAAAGAGCAAAATGGTATTCTTCATGCTTTAGCAAAAATTAATTTAAAAACAAATGTCATGCTGTTAAACAGACATCATGCTGACATGTTTATAAAAGTTATATTCGAACCTGCTGTTACACACATACTAGTTTTAATTAGTAAGTTATTCATTTGTTAGAATTCTTTTCATGGATGAGTGCTTCAGGTTTATTTCAAACCAAAAACAGCGAGCAGTGCTGCTGCCCAGCCTGTGTAGCCTGCTTGCCTCAACTTCTAATCTGAGGACCTGACTCACAGGATCCGGACCTTGTTTGGAGACAGGTGCATATGTATCGGTA
This sequence comes from Tadarida brasiliensis, assembly GCA_030848825.1. NCBI lineage: Eukaryota > Metazoa > Chordata > Mammalia > Chiroptera > Molossidae > Tadarida > Tadarida brasiliensis. The sequence continues at coordinate 6,997,109 of CM061264.1, forward strand.
TGTATTATGTGTATAATTGTAATTCATATTTTCCCATTCCTCAGTGATTCCCCACAGAAGGGACGTGAATGATTGTTAAAGGAGGGGGGAGTTCCTTTCCTGTGATACAACGCAGAACAACTGTTGAGCCCCATGTGGAGCAGGATTGGGGCTGCTCGTGAAGTTAGAGGTAAACAAGCTGCTCAGTTTCAAAACCCTAATCAGATTTTACTTCTTCCTCCATAGCACCGAAGTCTGCTTGATTATATAAGTTTATAACTCTTGAATCATAGATTCTAAAGAAAGTTTCCAGGGTGAGGTTTTTAGATGCTAAATTTGAAAGCGTAGCGATTCATACCTGGAGTTAGGGAAAGTTTCTGAGGGTCAGGCATAATACTGGGGAAACCAGCAAAGGTTGGCTGGAGGACACTGTGATATTACTCTCTTCTCTGACACCAGGGGAGCAGACTCTCGGAGTCTGACTGCTGACCATTCCATTCTGTTTTCCGCAGAGCCGAGCTCATATTCATAATTACTAGCTGAGTAAAAGTATAATGTGATAGCAGAGCCATAATAGCATCCACATTTCCGAACACAGCAGCTTTAGACCAGTAACTGGGTCAGCGCACTGATGGAAGATGTTTGCCTGGAAGACCAGCTAATCTTCAGAACTTTGTCTTATTTTTCTAGAAGAAAAGCATGGCCATTGTTTTTCAGTTTCGATTGAGGTCACATACATAGTCCTTAAGACTGGGATTTTAACTTTGAACTAAGTAATACCTGAAGGATAATGAGGCTAATCTAATGATACTGCCAGGCAATCCATCAAGTCTGAGCCTACCTTAGTTCAGGGGAATTAATAAAATGTTAACTGGCACCAACTGCATGTTAGACTAGATTAATATGCTCATGATGAATAAAGTAAGGTAAAATGGGTAATTAGGGTAATTTCCTACCATCAGGTTTTAGGTAGTCTTTTCTTAAAGACTACCTTTCTGTAGTTAGATAGTCAAAAGTGTAAACCTGGACGTCAGCACCTGGACAACTTCTAATTCATTGTCTTCCATTTATTTCCAGCATTTATCACCAGAATTGATTCCTTATTGCTGAGGAAGAATTGTGACATAAGCATTCAGCAGAAATCCCTTCCTACTATTCATAGTTCAGGGCTGACAGCAAACCATTCCAGGCTTTAGGAAACTCAGGCCTGGAAGCTCACGGAGATACTTAAACAACTGATTGAACAGCACCTGCTGAAGGGATAACCCACATCTTAACAGTAGTAACTTCCGTGGAGATATAGATCCCATTTTGAACACACCAGAAGAGGAAACGTCATTTAGGTGGCAGAAAGAAGGAATTTTTCTTTTTCTGTTTCTAGGCTAGAAAGGAAGAGGCAGCCCAGCCAGTATGGCTCAGTGGTTGAGCATTGACATGTGCACCAAGAGGTCGCTGGTTCGATTCCTGGTCAGGGCACATGCCCAGGTTGTGGGCCAAATCCCCAGTGGGGGGCATGCAGGAGGCGGCCAGTCGGTGTTTCTATCTCTCTCTCCCTCTCCCTCTCTCTCTAACATCAATAAAGAAAAAAAAAAGTAAAAAAAAAAAAAAAAAGGAAGAGGCAGAGGACAGCTGAGAACCCACCATTTTGTTTCTCATAACCCTAATAAAAACACTGCCCTTTTTAAAAAAAATTAAGCAGTTAAGTGGTCAAGAGTATATGTGCAGCCTTGGCTGGTTTGGGTCAGCGGTTAGAGTGTTGGCCCTCGGACCAAAGGGTGGCAGATTCGATTCCCAGTCAAGGGCAAGTACCTCCCTTGTGGGTTCAATCCCCAGCCCCACATCAATGTTTCTCTCTCTCTTTTTCTCTCTCACCCTCCCTTCCCCCCCCCCCCCCAAATCAATGGAGAAATATCCTCAGGTGAGGATTAAGAAAAATACATGTGTTTATCTTCTTATAATAATTATAAGCTGGAGAAAGGGTAGAATTTTTTTGGTTCTGGGTCTTGTAACATGGTATTGGAAAATATTGAAGAAAACCCAGTATCTATGCATTAACTTGTTTGTGTACTTCCTTGTAATTACAAGGAAGTTATCTGATTTAATTCAAGCAAATACCCAACTTTAAGGTTCTGCAATCTGAAAATCCAGTGCGCCTCCTGGGGAGTGAGTCTCGTCCCCTCTTTGGAGGCTTCCACAAAGGACGGGGGGACCCTGCAGTCAGCTGTGTAGAGAACTCAGGCAGTGAATGGGTGTTCAGACTAGATCACGTTCAAGGTCCTTAAAAACCTCAAGTTATAAAAGATACAACCAAAATCATTTAAGGCAAAACCATACAAATGTTGAAAAACCCTGAAAGCAAAAAAAAAAAAAAAAAGAAAAGAAAAAAAAATTAAACAGCTAAACAATTTGGTTAGCAAAGGCACATTGATAATTCTTGTATCAATGCAGGGTTTTTTTTTTTTTTTTTGCAGACAACTATTATTTTATTCCTTTCTCTCTGGAAAATGAAAAATCCACTAGTTTTTTTCCTTTTGCTTTTACTCAGATATTAAAGGTTGGTAAGTGGTAATTAGCACAGCTCCTGTCAAAGCCAATTGCCTAATGGGGACCGACATTTGACTTGAGTTGAAAGAATGGAATATGGCAAATGTAGAGTTCATTAGTCCCAGCTGCTTTCGTTGACATTCTTTTCTTGTACCACAAGAACAGGCATGACCTGCTCTCCCTCCTATTTTCAGACATATTGCTGTGCTGCTACTTTTCTTTATTGATTTTAGAGAGAAAGAAATATCGATGAGAGAGAACATCGATTGGCTGCCTCCTGCATGCCCCCCACTGGGGTTTGGGCCCACAATCTGGGCATGTGCCCTGACTGGGAATGGAACTGGGGACCTCTTGGTGCATGGGTCGATGCTCAACCACAGAGCCACACCGGCCGGGCTACTTTTCTATTTTAGAAGGCCTGGAGCACAGTGGTGGAGGGAAGGAAGAAGTTTACCAGGGCCAATCCAGTGTGTTTACACTACACATTTGGGCTAGAGTTTGCAGACTAAGGTCTTTGCCCTACAGACCCATAGATAGGTGCCTCCTAAGGACACATCCCCATCTTTGCTCCCACCCCCATCTCTCTGTCCTGGGAAGTGAAAGGGAACCACTCTGTAGTCTACTATGCCAGGTACTGTGCACCTTCTCACACATCATTTAGCCCTTTCTACTTGGGGCCTTACACTAACCTTATATTTTTAGAAACTAGCGTCCTAAAAGGTTAGACTCAACATGGGTTTGTTGCACTCCAAACCCATAGTACTTTTTCCATTATCCTGTGCAGCTGAGATGCTTGGTGAGTTTGTTTCAAGTACAGAATACCAATAGCCAGGCCAGTCAACCAAAGCTCCACTGTGTATTTGACAGAAATAAGATGTTGATAGAATTGGTGAAGAGAGATACCATTCTATAGCTTCCTTTTCTATTGTGGTAATTAGTGTTCATGAGGCTGACTTCATACCCCACCAGTACGATGACTATAATTAGAAATCTTTGGCAATTATGTTATAGACATTTAGGCCTTTTCCAGTGGGAGTTGACTCCAACTTATTACATTGGTATAGCAAAACCAGTGATTTGGATGTAGAATCGAAGAGTGTGGGACCTAAAAGAAAATACAAGTGGAAAGAGCACTGGAATTAGAATCAGAAGAATGTTGGTCCCCCAGTTGTAACAGGCCAGTCACTGAACCTCACTGGGCACAACTTTGCTCATGTATAAAAATGAGAGACGAGCCACGCCTTGCGTAGCCCACTGTTTTGTGAGGTGCCTATGTGGTAGGTGCTACCGGAATTCTTAGCTGGCATTACTGCCCCTTCAGGGACATTTTGAAAATGTGTGGGGAAGCTTTTAGTTGTCATAACATCTGAAGGTTGCTGCTGGCATTGAGTGGGTGGGGGTAGGAGGTGGGATGCACATCTTCCAGCAATTTATAGGACAATTCCATACGATGAATGTCCCATATCCCGTGTGACTTTTGAATGTTATGCTGGGCATTCATATGGATGAAAACCTGTTCCAATTATCCTAGCGTGAAACCGAATTGTTTTATATAGAAATACAAAGTATTTTTCCTAGTTTTAATGTTCCCTAGATTTTTGAGGAATGCAGCTACCTAGTGAGAAAAAGGACAGATGGGCCAGCTGGAGTGGCTCAGTGGATTGAGCGTCATCCCATGGAACAAGAAGTCCTGGTTTGATTCCTGGTCAGGGCACATCCCTGGGTTGCGGGCTTGATGGTGGGGGGCGTGCAGGAGGCAGCCAATTAATGTTTCTCTCATATCGATGTTTCTTTCTCTCTCTTAAGAAAAAAAATCAATAAAAACATTAAAAAAAAAAAAGGACAGATGCCTTGGCCAGTGTGTCTCAGTGTTAGAGCGTTGGCCCATGCACTGAAGGGTCACGGGTTTGATTCCCAGGTTCCATCCCGGGTCCTGGTCAGGGTGTGCCTGGGAGGCAACCGATCCATGTGTCTCTCTCTCTCCCTCTCTCTAAAAATCAATGGGGAAAAAAAAATATCCTCAGGTCAAGATTAACCAAAAACAAAAAAAACAGATGTTATTTTGTTCAGAAGGTCAATGATAGGGGAAATCCCATTACAATGGCAATGCTGCTTGTGGTATTTGAGTTGACAGTCACTACACACACGGGTCTGGCTGCTTGTCAAATTCACAGTAATTCAGTATCTAAGTACAAGCATCTTACAGCTTTATTGTGCCGTCGGTATAGTCATGTCCAGACAGAGACACACTGAGATACATGCCATTTTATTGGAAAGTTTCCTTTTGTTTCTTCTGAGATATTACACTTGGGATATTATATCAGTACTTTTGAAAGGATGCATGTAGGTAGGTTATCAGCCCTGGCTTTCATTTAAGGATAATTAAGGAAGCATAATAAAATATGCCATTAAAAAAGGAAATGTTGGGGCTAATAAGTGAGAACCAGGGGTGTAAGGCATTAGTGAAAGGATGCTGACTTGAAGGAAGCCCTCCTTCAAGACCACAGGAAAAGGAAACAGTTCTTTGTGTTCTGTTGGTTTTCTGCACCCATTCTGGCCCCAGGACTTACTGTTATATTTCTTTACTTAATAATTAGTCAGTGTATCTCTTAGTAGAATTCTATTTTCCTCTAAGCATGCTTTAAAAAAAACCAAACAAGTCAATGATAGCCCATTATCTTTTCCCTGCAAGGAGAATGTATTGGAGATGACAAAACCTGAAGAGTAAATCTGTACAGAACAGGAGGTATGTAATCCAGAAGTCTGCTTCGCACCCAGAGACTCGGAGTCATATTGCATGGAAATCAATTTAATGACCTTTTATGCCCCCTGCTGATAAAACATATTAGAAAACTGAAAAAAGTTTCAGATATAATTTCACAATACTGAACTGGATATTAGAAATGGTGACTCTCCATATGTCCCTGTGGTCTGCAAACTTAATATGTGCCTTTGAACAAACAAAAAAGTTCATTAACTGGAGAAACAAGTTTGTCGCCATGATCAACACTACTGAGTCACCTTCTCTACCATTATTTAAATTTTGCATTTCTATCTTAAGAACAGGATAGTGAGTTTCAAGTATGACAATTTCTTTTTACTGCCCTTCATAATTACTTTAAAACAGAAAACATAAGAACATGTAACTAGAGGAGGCGGGATATATTGGTGCAGATACATCATTCAAAATGGGTAGATGGGCAGATGTTGAGATCTAGAATAGCTTTTCTGGAGGGGGCATGGAGCCAGTCTTCCAGCCTCTTCCAGGAGAACATGCTCCAAGGCAGGGGGCAGAGTAGCATACAGGTAGCTGAAAAGGCTGAAGGGATTTACTGATAACAGAACCAAGGTCACAGGGTTCTCTTTGGCATATTTGCAGCCACAGCTATGTGGCATCTTGCTTAGCTCGCTTGGGATTCTGCAGTTCTCCGGGCAGTGAGTTCCTCCGTGCTGAAATATTCCTGAGAGAATGCAGACTCTGCACCTGCTGGAGGCGCAGGCTCAGCTCCTGATTACAGGCTTGTTGAACAGCTTCCGTCTTCTTTATGTCCCAGTTCAAAGCAACAGCCAGTGCTTGGGGGTCTTCCTTGGTAACCAACTGCGGCAAAAATAAGAACTACTGAGAACCACTACCTCTGCCTGCCTTAGTGCTGCTCCCACGGCTTCTTTAGGGGAGTGAAGTTAGGCGATACGGGTGTGTTACGTCCCTGCAGAAATGCCAGGTCTCCTTCATATTAAACTGTCATAGGCCTTCTCTCACCATACAACACCAACAGGAAAGGCTCTTTGGAAAGAAGTTTACTTGGAGCAAATACAGAGTCCTCTACTTACAGGAAATTTAGCCAAGTTCAAGTCAATATAGTTTCCTTCCCTTCTAGCTACAAAGGGGAGGTAGTTAGGAAGGGATAAAGACGAAGAATAAGAAGTAGCCCCCACTGTGATGGGTTTTCTTTGTCAAGTTTGTAGTTCCCTGGTCTTAGAGCCAGCACAGGGCGGTCCCCTTTCCCTATGACAGTTTATGTGCCTCGACTGCTGACAAAGCACTGACAGAACCAGAACCCATGTCAGAAGCTGAGCCCTGCTGTTCCTCCCTGTCAGGTTTTGTCACTTCATTACCCACTTTGGGTCAGAAAATGTTTGATGACCAGTGGGCGCGTATCCATTTTGTTTAAGCCATTCTGACTCAGATTACATGAGATGTTTGCAAGTGCTCTGGCATACAATAGGCAAATTGGCAGCTAAGATTCAGGGTCTGCAGAGGTGAAAAAAAAATCCAACACAAGCCTCTGTAGAACTATAATACACCTCCAGGGGGAGTTGTTCTCTGCAGTTCAGGGTCCCTGGTTCTTGCCCACCTCCAAATCCTGACTAGATAAACTTAGCTCTGGAGCAGGCTTCTCCTTCAGTGCAGTAAGGATCTGGCTTGCAAGGACAATTTCGGAGGAGCTCTCTCTGCTCATACCAGTGTCAACTGTATCCATGTCATCACTGAAGCCAGCTTTGGACTCTGCAAAGCACATGTGAGACGGAGATCAACAGGTTGTGTAAACACACAGCCACACAAACCACCAGCTAGAGCAATCACGTATGCAAGACAGAAACATGTCATTTCAAAGTGCCAGCAACTGTGGTTTCACTGTTTTTGACTACGTTACATTTGGTTCTCTCAAGGAAAGGCTCCATAGGCACCAAGTTCTGTTACTCCCCCAGCCAGTGAGTCCTACCTTGCTGCTTGGACAGAATGCTGCCCTCCTTCTCCAAAGCCTGGAGGTAAAGCTCCAAGAGCTGCTTGGACTGACGGGCTTCCTCTCTCTGGTCAAGCACCTGCTGGAGGGTGTTCTGGAGCCCCTGGACTGTGACACAACTTTGGCAGAGTTCCTGAGCCAGTTCTGAACAGGGAACATCGATGAGCACCTAAGAAACAAATGTGGACTTTAAGAAACCTATGAGTACTTTCTAAGCATGGTGTTACCTTTCAAATCCATCAGTTTCAGAGACTCATGTAATCTATTTTCCAGTTACCTAATATGGCTGCCTAAGAGTCAAGAGAGAGGCATGCAATTTTTTCATTTTTCATCTGGTGAAAAAATTAGAAAAATGATGCCCTAGTGCCTCATTAAAAATGAAACAAAATCCTGATACTAAAGAACCCAATTGTACAGAATATAAAGGAAGTGTATGATTATTTATTTATTTACTTATTTTTATTCCTCACCTGAGGATATTTTTCTACTTATCAGATAAAGTGGGAAGGAGGGAGAGAGAGACACAGAGAGAAACATCGATGTGATAGAGCCACATCGACTGGTTGCCTCTCGCATGACCCCTGACCAGGGCCGGGGACAAATCGCAACAGAGGTACATGCCCTTGACCGGAATCGAACCCGCAACTCATTGGTCCGCAGGCTGACGCTCTAACCGCTGAGCCAAACCGGCCAGGGCAGTGTACAGTTATTTATATAATGAATCAATCTGAGGTTGTTTTAAGTGAAAGTTTTCCTAATGATTCTAACCTTAAACATTTTTATTATGCATTTTCATAGCTTTAAAAGACTCTTATTTTTTATTTTTATTTTTTATCCTCACCCGAGGACATTTTTCCATTTTTTGTTCAGATAGAGTGGGAGGGAGAGAGAGAAAGAGAGAGAGAGAGAGAAACATCGACGTGAAAGGGACACATCGAGTGGCTGCCTCCCGCATGACCAACCAGGGCTGGGGACAAACTGCAACCGAGGCACGTGCCCCCAGCGGGAACCAAACCCAGGTCTCTCTGGACCACAGGCCGACGCTCTGACCGCTGAGCCAAATCGGCCAGGGCAAGACTCTTATTTTTAAAATATAAATTATACTAAGCTTTTATTTATTTTTCTACTAAGCTTTTAAATAACATATTCAGTCTGAAATAAGAGAGACCTCCCTTATTATATCCTAAATTGGCTATAAGGATAATTTTTAAGAAGGCTTATTCTTTTGGCATATACTAAATTAAAAATAGTCTTCATAGCCTGGCCAGTGTGGCTCAATGGTTGAGCGTTGACCCATGCACCAAGAGGTTGCCGGTTTGATTCCTGGGCAGGGCACATGCCCAGGTGGTGGGCCCGATCCCCAGAGGAGGGCATGCAGGAGGCAGCCAATCGATGTACTCTCTCATCGATGTTTCTATCTCTCTCCCTCGCCCTTCCTCTCTCTCTAAAATCAATAAAGAAAAAACATTTTAAAGTCTTCATAACAGATCCAATTGTTGAAAATCTTGGGAAATTACTAAACTCTTGCCTCACTTTCATCATCTGTAAAATGGAGTAATACTAGTACCTCCATCATCAGATTTGTACTTCCTGAATTCTTCCCTTCCCTTCCATCTGTTCTCACTGCCCTAAGTCCCTGCTGTGATGGTGCCTTTTCTTTATCTGCAGGGCCAGCCTCCGCAAGCCCTCTTTAAGTGTCCTAAACCTCCCTGCGGAGCCCAGCTGTCAGGGCTCATGCTCACTTATATTCTGATGTCCCTATTTTGTAAGTACTACGGTGCTTGGAGTATACTGTAATACTCAACTCCGTTGGGATGAGGAAGCATCTCATGGCCCCTTTCTGTTTCTGAAAAAAGAAAAAAAACCTAAGCTTGCTCCTGCCTGCCCTCTGCCTGGAACTCTGTCCCCAACTTTCCAAGGCAGGCTCCATTCTGTCCGTTCAGCTCTCAATTTAATCGTCACCTCTTGGAAACCTGCCAGTGTTTATCAACTATGCTTATATATATTTGTTCTCTGCACAAGTATGTGTGCAAAATGACACTGTTTTTTTTTTTGCAGTATCGTCTGATGACAACCCAAACGTCCACTAGTGGGGGAGACTCGTTAAACCAATCGTGGTACATGCATGAAATGCAATACTATGCAGTGGTAAAAAAGAACCAGGATGTCTTTTATATACTGATCTGGATACTCTCCAAATACTTCTTTAAAAACAGAGTAGATATGCTTCCATTTGTGTAATGTATGGAAGGAAAAAATATATATGCATTTGTATATTAAAATCTCTGGAATAGGCCCTGGCTGTTTTGGCTCAGCGGTTAGAGCGCTGGTCCGAGGACCAAAGAGTCTCAGGTTCAATTCTGGTCAAGGGCACGTACCTCGTACCTCAGTTGTGGTTCATCCCTGGCCCTGGTCAGGGTCATGTGGGAGGCAACCAATTGACATGTCTCTCTCTCTCTCTCTCTCCCCCCTCCTCCCTCCCACTCTATCTGAAAATAAATGAAAAAATATCCTTGGGTGAAGATTTAAAGTGTACAATTAAGTGGGTTTTAGTATATTCACAGAGTTCTACAATCATCAGCACAACCATTTGAGAACATTTTCACTACCCCCAAAAGAAACCCCATACCTACTACTAGTCACTCCCTATTTCTCCTGAGAGCTCCCCACCAACCCTAGCCCTAGGCACCCCTAATCTACTTTCTGTCGCTACAGGTTTGTGTATTCTTGGCCTTTTCACCACAAATGCAATCATAAAATATGGCCTTTCATATCTGGCTTCTTTCCCTTATCTATGTTGCAGTGTGTATTAATAATTCATTCCTTTTTATGGCTGAATAATATTCCATTAGTTGGATATATCACATTTTACCATTTTATTTATTCATCAGCTGATGGACACTGGGCTGTTTTCACTTTTTGGCTACCTGGATATCCTTCTATACCTCTTAGATTTTTAAACATGTGAATGTATTCATATTATTTATTCAAAATAAATATATAAGTTTACAAAATAACCAAAAGGTCACCTCCTTGAAGGGGGGGAGGTCTTCCTTTTCCTTTTTTTGAATGAGACTTCCTTGATCTCCCAATCTAAAGTAGCCCCCTCACTCTCGGCACACCGCCCCATGTCATATGTTTCTTATTTTGTCTGCCTCCCTTCATCAGAATTTGAGTTCCATTAGAGCAGGGACTGTGGCTGCCTTGTTCACCACTGGACCCCAGTGTACAGAGGCATGCTAGACATAGGGGCTCAATAAATATTTTTTGAATTAACACATGCTATTTTATTCCAGCTTGACTGGAGAGGTAATGCTGGCAGAGAAGCTAAGTTACTGGCTCAAAGTCATAGTGATGGAGCTGGGATTTTTAAAATTATTATTTTTTAATCCTCACCCGAGGATATTTAAACATTGATTTTTAGATAGAGTGGGAAGGAGGGAGAAAGGGGGAGAGAAAGAGAGAAACATCAGTGTGAGAGAGACACATTGATTGGTTGCCTCATGCACGACCCTGACCAGGGCGAACCTGCAACCAAGGTACATGCCCTTGACCAGGAATCAAACCCGAGTCTCTTTGGTCTGCAGGCCGACACTCCAACTGCTAAGCCAAACTGGCCACGGCTGGAACTGGGATTTAGTCGAGCTATTCCACCTCTACGTTCTCTGGCAGAACATCCTTGACCCCAAGAGTGGGCCTAGGTAGATCTAGGTTGGGGCCTGGGCATCTGTATGTTTTTAAATCTCCATAGGTAAAAAATAAAAAAGCTCTATAGGTGATTCTGATGCAAGGTGAGGGTTGAAAAACTCCTACTCCAGGTGAGCAAATTAGAAAAGGAAGACTCTTGGTTGTCATCTAAGAAATATTTAAAACTTAATAAATAATAAAAGTATTATGGCAAGACGCATGGAAACTAAGAAACTGTTGGGGGCGGCAGAGGCCAGATCAGTGGCTGTGAGTTACAGAGGAGGCTTACTTGGAGGTCCTCCTCTGACAGGAGGATGATGCTGGATAGGTCTTCTTTCAGCTGCCTGGCCACATTCTTCCACTTCAAGCCTGCCCCGCTGTCTGTTTCATCTACATCCACGGACTCCTGGGAAATCCAAGCAGTACCTCCGTCTGATATATAGGGGAAAAGGCCAGCCACAGTCAGATGAACTTTCCTGTCCTCCCCAACACACACAGCCCTCCAGGATATCTGCACATCCTCTGACTGGCCATTTAGAATAATTTCAATGGAGAAGGAAATCACCTTTTCTCAAGGATTTATGGTAAAGCCAATCCCCAACTAGGACCTTAGTTTTTCCTCTCCTTTCCATCTTCACTTTATTTCTGTATGTAACTGCTTCTCTATTCTTTTATGGGAAGAAGCTACTTACACCCAGTGTGTGGTCACGCACACCCAGGATCCTACCACTCTTCCCTTTAGGTTAGTTTTTATGTCTCTGTGTTCTGCTTTTGTATACAAAACATTCATTCTCACCAGCATGTCTATGCTTGTGGATTGGTCTCACCCTTGACTGGAGGAGCTTCGACTCTGCTGTCCCTAGGGCCTGAGTACAAAGGTGGCTGGTAGAGCCATTGCTGAAGGTTAATTCCTCAATTTAGTGGCATGAGGACTTTCCTTAAGACACTTCTTTAGCACTTTGATCCTTGTTCATCAATGTTAGTTCCCTTTGACAGTGATTTTGCCCCACTGGGAGACATTTGACAATGTCTGAAGGCATTTTTGGTTGTCACAACTGGAGTGAGAAGGTGCTACTGGCACATAGAGGGCAAAGGCCAGGGATGCTGCTAAACTTTCTACGATACCCACGACACCCCACAACAAAGAATTCTCCAGCCCATAATGTCAATAATAATGTTGGGAAACCCTGGTTTGACATGTACTATGTTCTATTATCCTTATAACAACCCTAGGAGACAGGCACCATAATTATCTCAATAAGGTGCTGAGAAGTTAGGTAATTTGGCCAAGGTCACAGGCTAGTAAATGGCAGAGCCAGGATTCAGATGGGGCAGCCTGACGCTACCTGTGGCACTGATCTCTCTGCCATGCTGCATTTTAGTTGCTGTCGGTCAGTGAGTTATTTGAGAACCGGACCCATGTCTTATTCATCTTTATCCTCAGACTCAGCACACCTGGCATACACAAGGTGCTCAGTAAACATCTGCTACATAAATGCTTAAACAGCTAGGCAAACAGTAATCAGCTGCCTGTGCAGTAAAATGAATCGTGATGGATATTGTATTGCATAGATCATTTTATACATGGTTAACATTTCTTACCTGAGTTGTTGTACGCCCACTTCTCATTACCGGCCAATGCCACAAACTTAGTATTAGAAGGTAGACACAGGAAGTAATCATCATCATCCACTATGGTGCCATCCTCTGCCAGGACCAGGGTGATTGGTGCCAGGGACTTATCAATGGCCAGGATGTCATAGGCTGAGAGAAATAAAATATTTGGCAATTGGCAAGTATCCATAATAAAACTACATGTTTCCTTTCACCCTCAAGTTGTATGCCCTTAGAGCCTAGCAGACTTCCTGGTAGGTAATGATAACTACAATAACAAGCACAACTTTAGTAGCACTAATATAACACTTTCTTGTGCCAGGTACTGTTCTAAGTGCTTTTCATATAGAGTATTTAATCCTAACAATCCTATAAGGTAGGTACTATTGTTATTCCCATTTTACAGACATCAAGCCCAAGGATCAGAGAGGTTAAGCAGCTTGTCTAAGATCACACATTAAGCAACAGAACTGGTATTTACACCCACACAGTCTGACTCCATTCCTTGTAAACAAGCAGGCTTTCATTCATTTACTTGGTGGTCATCTTATATCCTTCTCTGTTGAAGGGATAAAAAAAGGAAAGAAGGGAAAAAATGTAATGCTTTTTGTTCTTTGTAGTATCTTTCTTTGCAGCCTTTATAACCTATAGGGAAGTATAAAGAAGCAGGAGTTTGCATCAGTAGCCTAAAATGCTAATGGGACTAGCGTAAGTAGGTAAGTAGCCAAAAGACTACAATATCCTCTGGCAATGTTATCTATAGGTGGAGCTCCAGAGATAGCACTTACACAAGCCTCTGCCAAGTGCAACCAGGCAGTGCACTAAAACTTTAATGCCAAAAAACAAACAAAAAGAACCCAACAACAACAACAACAAAACATAAACACTTATATAGCAAGAGCTATGCCACTAAAGCATTGAAAGTACTTTGGCTGCTCCTGGGTCTCTGAAAGCTCTGTCTGCCTTCTCTCTGAGCCTGACGACCTTGAGAGGAAGCACTGAACACGGGCACACACTGGGACTACATGCCTGGTGACCAGTCACACATCTAGCAGGCACAACAATTGGTTAAACAATTTATTTCTATGGACTAATAACTAAAATTATTTGCATGTATCATCTCCTTTGAGAGTCCCGACAATCCTGGGAAGCAGGGCTGGAAAAACACCCACTTGGCCAATGAGAAAACTGAGGGTGGAGAGATGGTTGGTTAAGTGCAAGGTCAAGCAGCTAGTAACAATATGGGCTGGGGCTCGGGACTTGTCAATTCGGTCACGCATGACGCGCGATTCCTGTCTGGACCTCCGGAATGCGGCAGCAGGTCCGCGGTGACCGCACAGGGACCTGCCAGCGCCGAGCGTGGAAACCCGCCCCACCCCGCCGTGGGCTCATCTCAGCCCGAGTGACGGGAATACACGGTCCAAAACCTAAGTGATTTAGGCAAGGTACCTAAGTCTGCCTTAATTTGCGTAGTGCTTCCCCTCTACCTTTCCACCGTGATGGGTCTCACACGAGATAAGTTAAAGCGCTTGTAAACGCTTTGAGACTTGTAAATCGCTATGCCCACGTGAGTCATTTCTGTCCCCAGGCTCCAAGACCTTCAAGAGTCCCAAGTCGCCTCCCCTCACCCCACCTTGCCCGCGCCGGACATCCTCACCTGGCCCTGGCCCCGGCCCCCCAAGGCCTCGCCCGGGTCCCGTGCCTACCCTTGCTCCTCAGGTCCTCGAGGCAGGAGGCCGCCACGCCGTGCTGTTCGCGGCTGTGGTTGCGGCGCAGCAAACACGGCTTTAGAGCCTGATTCTCGCTTGGTTCCGCAGCACTGGCACCCAGGAACACCTCCATCCTCTACAGGACTGGGACCTGACTGACTCTGGTAAGTCAATGAGGCTTGTTGCCGGCGGCCTCACCGCCACCCGCGGCATGCCGGGAGCTGTAGTTCTCTCTGTAGCAAATCACACATGTGACCAAGGCACGCCGGGAGATGTAGTTCTAATGGACGCTAATCGCGTGCGGCCCCCGAGCCATGCTGGGAGCTGTAGTCTCTGGGCGCAAAGCCGACTTAGTTACGTCGCGCAATTCGACCCAGGAGGAGTTTTTTTTCCTACCTTATATTTAGTAGTTGCAATTGCGCGTTCGACATGAGGTCTATAGGGATTTATTTTGCATTATGGAGGACACGCATGCATACTCCCTTGAATTGTTAGAGCACTCCTATTTGCATATATAAATGCATAATATTAATACTTAAATAAAAGTCTGTCATTGTCCTGTGTTAATTTGTTTTCCCTTTCCAACCTGAAAAGATCTGTAAGATATCCCATCTTTCAGGCTGATCTGAAGGAAGTCAGTTTGAAAAATTGATGAATGTAGTTTTCAGTCTTGCTGAAAGCATAACAGAGAAGCAAGCACAAGATACTCGCATATTTCCGTTCAGTTCCCTGCTGCAGCTGTGCAAATTGGGTTGGACTCATAACAAAATGTTTGAGTAAGTTAAACGTTAGAGTCTAAAAGAAATCAGAGAGGAAAGTGGAAATGCGACCCACATCACTGAGGTTGTCCAGATGCTACTTGACAGTGTATTTTTCCTCGTTGTAATACTGCTACTTATGGAAAAGTCTGTTTTTTTCTCCCCGTGAAAACCCAATATTTAAGATGAAAATAATAATAAAAATGATCAAAAACGATTCCTCGCTTTAAAGGAGTCCTTTTATGTAAACAAAAAGAATTTTCAGCCTACATTCATGCAGGGTTAGTCTCATATTTTATTTATGAGAGAAAATGCGATTATTATTTCATAAGAAAAGGGTAGCCATTTAAAAGTGGTGGGACCGAGGGGTGTAGCTTGGTGGTTGGGCATCCACCCATGCACCAGGAGGTCGCTGGTTCCATTCCAGGTCAGGGCACATGCCCAGGTTGTGGGCCTGATCACCAGTGGGGGGCATTCAGGAGGCGGCCAATCCATGTTCTCTCTCATCTATGTTTCTCTCTCTCCCTCTCCCTTCCTCTCTCTCTAATATCAATAAAGAAGAAAAAAAAAAGACACCCAGTGTCTGCTCTCTGTCCTCTCTCTTCTTTGACCCTTCTATCTAAAAAAAATAAAAAATTAATAACAATAAAATAAAAGTGTTTAGTGGAAGGAACTGTTGAGGCAACACTCTTGAGTACTCCATAACCCATAAAACACAACTACAACGTTAACTGATAGTTCCAACGTATGCAACACTTCCGTGTAAATTCCGCATTTACACTCTCCTGTCCAAGAAGCCCCCTGTTGTGTTCTAATGGACCTGCACTGTTATCAGACTCCTATCTCCAAGATGCTGTAATTGTGTGTGTGTATCTTTGACCTGGACTTGGGAGCAGGGGTTGAGTCTTGGATTTTTTTATTTCTAGCGCCTATGAACGTGCCTGGCAAACAGTAGGCATTCAACAAATGGTACTGAACTGACCCATCAATTTCCAAGTTTCTTCCAACAATCATTCATTTATTAAATACTTAGCGAGTTCCTACATGTGCTCAATGCACTGTGGGGATGGGCAGAGATTGAATTCCTTAAAAATAATACACATATAAGAATACAAAAAGAACAGACCTCGGATCTTTCTGGAAAGCGGAGACCCGATGAAAATTGTGCGAGGTAACTCGGACTTGGAACTTCCCCCTACCTCCCCCTTGACCCCCATCGACAGGCTCGGTTCGGCTACTTCAGTCTGGGCGGGAGAGCGAGAGCGAGGGCGCATGGGAGAAGCCTCGCCCAGCGGCGATCGATTAGTCAGGCCTTAGAAAGATGGCGTCCTCGGAGCAGGCAGAGCAGCCGAGCCAGGTGAGGGGAGTGGGACTGCCCCTTCGTGGTGGCGGAGACCCCAGCTGGAGGGGGCGCTCGGTGTGCGGCTGGGAGTCGGGTGGGGACCCTGCGCCTCCGAAACCCGGGGCTCGGACCTTTTGCCCCCTCCCGGGCCCCGCCCCTCCCCAGGTCCTCGCCACCGGCCCCTCCCCCGGTGACCCCTCTTTGACCACATTCCCGAGCCCTGGCTCAGGGCGCGCGCAGGTCCCACGACCCACCTGCCGGCCCCTGGGGTCTCATTTGAGCTTGGCCCGGACGGTGGCGGGGTCCTTGGGAAGCCCCCAGTCTTGAGCTGCGGGGGCTCCTGCGTGAGGAGAGGAGTGAGAGGCTCGGTGCTTCTGGGCTGTTCCTCCGGGGAGGGGCCCGACTCCATCAGGGTTCCCACCCCCCACCGCCTCAGCCTCCTGGGGTGGCCCCGCTGCCATCCTCTTCGTCCTTAGTCACATTTGCGCTTCCCTAGTCAAGTTGGAGGGTCGGACCCTCTCTGTGCGTTGGTAGGAAGGGGACTCCATGTAAACAACAGACGCCACCAAGCTTTCGGCCGAGGATCCGTCCTCGCTTTCCAGAGTTTGGTTTTCCCGGCCAAGAGCTCCAGTCTAGCTTTTCAGCCACAGGTTCAGCCAAACCTCACTCCAGTAAGGGGACCTTGAGGACAGTGCTCATGCCTGTCGTGTGCTGTCGGGAAGCAGTGGATGGTGCGGCCTCTGGAGGGGTTGGCAGTCCAAGGGTGGAGGGGGCTGGGATTGGGATGGGGGTAAGCGGCACCTCACATTTCCTGAGTGTGTGCTGTCATGCCGAGGACAGATTACGTTTATTACCTCGATTAACGTTCATTAGAACCTTTACAAAGTCCAGGCCATTAACCACCATTTTGCAGAAGTGGATCCTAAGGGTCTGTAACATGCCCTTAATCGTGTGCCTGCTTGAGCCTGGATTTAAAGCCAGGTGTGTGCGACTCCACCAGTCACCCAAACATGTTTGAATTTCGTTGGAATTAGAGGAAGAAGAACATGGTTTCAGCCTGGACCTCATCTCTCACCTCCTTGAAACACCTGTGGACTTCTCAGCAGCTTTCTGGTATTTTGCTTCTTTCCTAGGCAGAAGAACGCCGCTTAGTGTTTCTTACTGTTTTATTCTTCATGATGCGTTTATTATAGGAATTTCATTTAGAGGAGTTGTGTGTTCCTGAGACCAGGTTCTGTTAGCAGAGTGGATGATTCAGAAAGATGTCTGGATTGTAAAACATGGGAAATAATTAAGGCTGATTCTGGCCTTCTCACTGTCAGAAATTCTGGAGTGTGAGGAGTGTCTTGAGAGATGGTCCCCTCCTTTTCTTGCCTTATCCCATTTAGCTTGCTGAAATGCTGAGGCTCCTCAGAATCTGGGCTTCTTTGAACTGTTATATGTTAGGAATGCCCACGGGCTGGGATTAAAGGGTGCCTTCAGTTCCTGATTGTTCTAGAACACCTATCTGCCTTTGCAGTGAACATAAGGATTTCTTTGGTTCTGGAAATTGCCCTTTTTGTACATGTGGAAAGGATCTGAGGTCCTTTAAGGGAGCTTGGCCAGCGCGTATTTGGTTTTCAGCTCTGCTTCTCCTTTGCCCTTCTTTCCAAAGCTGGTAGAGATGGGATTGCATCAGAATATGCTGGCAGCCTGGACAAAAACTGGAACTCTAAATGCCAAATTCTCTCACTCTCTAACAATAACCTGCAAAAGCATATTTTTTAAGTGAACCAACTCTTTTTACCAGTTACTTGCCATTTCATTTTTTAAAAAAGGAATAGTTTATTGATTTTTAGAGAGAGGAAGGGAGAAGAGAGACACATCGATGTGAGAGCATGACATCGATCTGCTGCCTCCTGCATGACCCTGGGGCTAAGCTGGTAACCCCGGCATCTGCCCTGGTCTGGAACCAAACCAGCAACTCTTTGGTGCACAGGACGATGCCCAATGAAGTCACATTGGCCAGGGTGCCATTTCATTTTTTTTTCTTTTAACTTAACTTTATTGTTGAATGTATTACAGATGTCCCCCTTCCCCCCCCCCCCACAATCCCGCCCCCCTCCTGCCTTCCCCACACTATTCTTTGTGTCCATTGGTTATGCATATATACATAGAAGTTCTATGGTTTATCTCTTCCCGCCTTCCCTCCCCTCTTCCCTTTGAGGTTCATCAGTCTAACAACCACTTTGTACTTCGTAATTCCTTCATCTACTTCACCCATCCTCCCAGCCCCCTCCCATTTGGCAAGCAACAAAAAGTTCTCTGTATCTTTGAGTCTGTTTCTGTTCTGCTTGCTCATTTTGTTTGTAGATTCAATTGTTGATAGATATGTATTTATTGCCATTTTATTGTTCATATGTTTTTGTTTTCATCATCATCTTCAAGAAGACCTCAACGTTTCATGTAATACTGGTTTGGTGGTAATGAACTCCTTTAACTTTTTCTTGTCTGGGAAACTCTTTATATGTCCATTGATTCTAAATGATAGCTTTGCAGGATAGAGTAATCTTGGTTGTAGGTCGTTGCTTTTCATCACTTTGAACATCTCTTGTCACTCCTTTCTGGCCTGCAAAGTTTCTTTTGAGAGATCAGCTGACAATCTTATGGGAGCTCCTTTGTAGGTAATGAACTGCTTTTCTCTTGCTGCTTTTAAGATTCTCTCTTTGTCTTTAACCTTTGGCATTTTGATGATGATGTGTCTTTGTGTGGACCTCTTTGGGTTCATCTTGTTTGGGACTCTGTGTGCTTCCTGGACTTGTATGTCTGTTTCCTTCACCAAGTTAGGGAAATTTTCTGTCATTATTTTTTCTCGCTCTTCTCCTTCTGGCACCCCCATGATGCAAATGTTGGCATGCTTGAAGTTGTCCTAGAGACTCCTTACACTGTTCTCATTTTTTTGGATTCTTTCTTCTTTTTGCTGTTCTGATTGGGTGTTTTTTGCTTCTTTATATTCCAAATTGATGGTTTGCTTCTTGGCTTCACCTACTCTACTATTGATTCCCTGTAAATTATTCTTTATTTCAGTGAGTGCATCCTTCATTTCTGACTGGTCCCTTTTCACATTGTTGATGTTCTCACTAAGTTCCTTGGAGTTCTCCTTAAGTTCCTTGAAGTTCTCACTAAGTTTTTTGAGCATCCTTATAACCAGTGTCTTGAACTCTGCATCTGATTGATTGCTTATCTCCATTTTGTTTAGTTCTTTTCCTGGAATTTTTTTCTGTTCTTTCACTTGGGACATCTTTCTTTGTCTCCTCATTTTGGCTGCTTCCCTGTGTTTATTTCTATGTATTAGGTAGAGTTGCTATGTTTCCTAGGCTTCCTAGGGTGGCTTATTGTTGTAGGTGTCCCGTAGGGTCCAGTGGCACAACCTCCCTGATCACCCCAGCTGGGCCTTTGAGGTGCACCCCTAGTGTGGACTGTACATCCTTCTGTTGTAATTGAGTCTTGATTGCTGTTGGCATGTCGATAGGAGGGATTTACTCAGGCTGATCAGCTACAAGGACTGGCTGTGCCCACTGACCACTGGCCTCTGACTCCCTTGGAGGATCAGTGGTGTAGGGGCCCACCATACAGAACAAGACTTACTTTAGCAGGGCTCTGGTACCCATTGAGTTCACTCCTTGAGTGTGTCATTTGTGGAGGTGGTTGGGTGGTGGTGCTTCGATGTGGTCTGAAGCTGTCCACTGGGTATGCTGGCTTTGGGGCAAGGTCAGCCTCTGCCTGTGTTCTACCTGGGGCCACCAGGCATAACTACAAAGTGATCTGCAGACAGTTGCTTCTTGCGCTGGACTTAGAGGTGCCCAGGAAGCCAAGTTGTGAACCAAGGCTGGCTGCTTCTAATGCCAGGCCTGGGGCCACTTAATGAGAGGTGTGGGGCTCGCTGAGACCAGAGGCTGCTTGTTTGAGAGATTTTAGGAAAATCTGAAGCAGGATCCAAGACAGGCCAATCCTATGGTAAAGCCACTGGAAACAGCTTGGGTGGGCCTGAAAGTTGGGTGTGACAGGACCTCAGGGAATCACCAGGGCTGTACAAACAGTGTGAGCCGGGTTGCTGGAGTTCCAGATATGGCTGCTGTCTGCTGCCCCAGGGAAGAGCTCACCAAAGGAACTAGGGCCTCAGACAGCACGTCTGTCCAGGAGAAAGCTGCCCCTCCAGCTCTCGCCCAGTGCCAAATAATTCAGTTCTTTCCGTATGTCTCTGGTGCCTTTCAAGCTACCTCCCCAATGCTGGAGCCCAGAAGGAGCAAGTCCAAGTAAGTCCATGTGCGGGCCCTTTAAGGGGAACTATCTGGGGCTCCAGCAGCCTCAGGCTCCCTCAACCTCAGTTCCCGCTGATTTTATAGCCAGGAGTTATGGGGACTTCTCTTCCTGGCACTGGAACACTGAGCTGGGGGGCCTGGTGTGGGAGGGGGACCCCTCACTCTTCAGGGAGGACCTTCCCAGCCGAGGTTTCCTCCTGATTTTTATCCACCACACGTGGGTGTGGGATCAGCCCGTCCGCGCCTCCACTCCTCCTACCAGTCTTGATGTGGCCTCTTCTTTAATTTCGTAGTTGTAGGACTTCCATTCAGCTCGATGTCAGGCGGTTCTGAATGATGGTGGTTCTGTAGTTTAGTTGTAATTTTGATGTGGTTGTAGGAGGTGATACCGCGTTTACCTACGCTGCCGTCCTGACTGGACCGCCATTTCATTTTTAAGTCCTGATTACCTTTTTGTCTAGTCAAAGCAGAGTGGAATTGAAAGAACTGTTTGGAGAATCCCCCAAACTTGGTTTGTATGTGGGAAGAGCTGCATTTACACCTGTGGGACTGAACCAGTATTCTGTCTCATAGAAAGTTTGTTACTTGGCCTTGTGGCATCAATAGCTCATTTTGAAAGATTAAAGGTGAATAACCAATCCTTACTTCCTTTAACAGGCAGTATAGAGCAGTGGTTAAAAGTATGAGCTCTGAAGCCATTCCCATTGGTTTAGAATCCTAGCCCCACTATTACCAGCTGAGTGGTCTTGGATAAATTACTTAACTTCTCTAGCCTTAGGTCCTACATCTGTAAAATACGAATGAAACTAGTGCCTATCTCATGGGGTTGCTCCTGAGGATTGAGTTAACTAATTTTAGAACAGTGCCTGACATAATGTCTTATATATTATTATTCCATCCAATAAACTCTGTGTCTTCATTCACAAGTGATCTAAACCTTTCCTCAAGTCTTATTATAAAGTCTTTTGGGATATGATTGTTCATGTTGTCTACTTAAGTTCTTTTATTTGTTCTGAAGTAATTTACTTGAAATTAAAGGAACACCCCAAGTGCTGGTGTTTATCGTAGCTGTTCTTTGTGACTTTCAGATTTCAGTGACATACTTGCTTTTTTCATAACGGCATAGTTGTTTTAGTCTGTCTTCAAGAGAAGCTGTTGGAATTGTGTTTATTGCTTCATTTCCTTGTTCTGTTTTCCCCATGTTACTGTCTAATCTCTGATCAGAGTCTTATCTAGTCTGTACATGCTATGGCCCATAGGAAGAGGAATTATTATCCCTATTTCCATACTTTCCCACCAGCTTTTCTGTCTTCAGTGGAGAGCAGAGGCATGGTTCAATCTGATTGTCTAATGGTTATTGAATATTGAGTATTATTACAGAACATATATTTCAAATTTGTTGAGGCTCACTGGAAATAGTAAATTTTGGATTGAGAAAACAGAAGCAGGGAAAGGAGAAGAGCCCAAGGAAGATGTTATGGAGTGGAATAGCAGGTCCTTGTGTTTGACACACTTCGGTTTGAACCCCAGCACTCTCTAAATACTGGACTTCTCCCTTTACCTCTCTAAGCATCAGTTTTCTCCTCTGTAAAATGGGACTAATAACAGTTACCCTGGAGGGTTGTTGCTCTGAGGGTTGACTGAAATCACATACGTAAAGAGCATGCCATGCCCTGGCTGGGTTGCTCAGTTTGTTAGAATATTGTTAGGTTGCGGCTCCCATCTCTGGTCAGGGCACATACAGGAATCAGTGAATGAAGGCATCTATAAGTGGAGCAACAAATGGATATTTCTCTCTCTCTTTCCCTCTCCCGTCAAAAAAAAAAAAAAGTGCATACTAAGTGCTCAGTGAGAGTTAGTTTCTTCTCCAAGTCTCTACACGCAGCTGTGGAAGGCTAAGAACTCTTGAATGATAGCAGTGCAAACAAGAGCTTCTTCTCCTCAACTTTTTATTTTGAAAATTTTCCAACCTATAGAAAAGTGAAAGAATAATACAGAGAACTGTAAAACTTCCATAAGAGCTTCACAAAGGTACACTGTTTTCATTTTGTTGAATTTGTTTTATCTCAAGTCTCCTTATGTGTCTGAAAAAAATATTTTTTTATTTTTAGAGAGGGAGAAGTCTCCTTATATATCTTTAAAAAATATTTTTTTATTTTTAGAGAGGGAGAGGGAGAGAGAGAGAAACATCAATGATAGAGCAGAACATCAGTGGGCTGCCTCCTGCATGTTTCCTACCAGGGATCGAGCCCACAGCCCAGGCATGTGCCCTGATCAGGAATTGAACCGGTGACCTTTCGGTGCACAGGATGATGCCTAACCAACTGAAGCCACACTGGCCAGGGCTTCTTATATATCTTTTTTAAAGGATTTGATAGTAAGTTACAGGTATCACAATATTTCATCCTGTAATACTTCGCCTTGTCTTTCATAAGATTAAGGTTATTCTTTTACGTAACTACAATATCATCATCACATAAGAAATTTAGTATTGATAAGATATTACTTAATACAGTCCACATTCAGATTTTCCCAGTTAAAAATATCAGGATCCAATCAAGAAACAGAGATTGTATTGATTTATCTCTCTCTTTTTTTTTTAATTGATTTTTTTTTAAAATTGATTTTTAGAGAGAAAGGGAGAGGGAGAGAGAGAGAACATCGATTAGCTGCCTCCTGCATGCCTCCCACTGGGGATCAGGCCCACAACCTGGGCATGTGCCCTGACAGGGAATGGAATCGGCAACCTCCTGGGACATGGGTCCATGCTTAACCACTGACCCACGTTGGCCGGGCGATTTATCTCTTTAGTCTGCTTTAATATAGAATGATTCCCTAGCCTTTAACATTTAAAAACAACTTTTACTGAAGTTTAACATACATCCTGAAAACACACAAAAAAAGCTTGGTGAATTGTAAACAGTGCCCAGATCAATAAATCAGACATTACTGGAACCTCAGAAGTCCCCCTTAGCATCCCTCCCATCACTATCCAACCCCCAACGGTTTCCCCTATTCTGACTTAAAATCCATAGGTTAATATTGTCAGTTTTTGAGCTTTATATAAATAGAGTCATGAAGTGTTTCTGGCTTCTTTCACTCATCATTGCATTTACGAGATGATCCATATTGTGAACAGTGACAGTTCATTATCACTGCTATGTATAGTTTTTACATTGTGTGAACATATTTGACCATTCATTTTATTAGCCATTCTGCTCTTAATGGACATGTAGGTTGTTTCACCTTTTGGATTATTACAGTTAGTGCTGCTGTGAAAATACTTAATATGTCTTTTTGTGAACATATGTATGCATTTCTGGTGAGTTCATCTGCCTTTTTGATTCTCATGGTATTGACACGTAGGAGAGTACAGACCATTTGTTCTGTAGTGTCCGATGTCTGGATTTGTCTGATTTGTTTCTTCACGTTTAGATCCAGGTTAAACATTTTTTTTGTTTTATTTTATTTTAAATCCTCACCTGAGGATATTTTATCTTCACACAGAGTGGGAGGGAGGGAGAGAAGGAAGGGGGAGGAGAGAGAGAGAAAGAGAGAGAGAGAGAGAGAGAGAGAGAGAGAGAGAGAGAGAGAGAGAGAAACATTAATTAGAGAGACACTTCGATTGGTTGCCACCCACATGACTCTGACCGGGGCTGGGGACGAACCGCAACTGCATCATGTGTGCTTGACTGGAATTGAACCCGGACTCTCTGGTCTGTGGGCTGACGCTCTAACCACTGAGCCAAACTAGCCAGGGCCAGGTTAAACATTTTTTTGTGAGAATACTGTATAGCTGTCATAGTGTCCTTCTCAGTGAGTCACGTCAGGAGGTGTGTGATACCAGTTTGCCCGATTATTGAGGGAAAGTTTGATGGCTTGGTTAAGGTGGTGTCTATCAGATATCTCCATTGTGAGGATAACTTTTTCTAAACTAGTCACTTTCTTTGCAACTTTCCTAATATTAGTAATACCTTAGATTTAACATCTTATTGAGTCACAAAGTTCTTGTGGCCAAAAACTTTACTATGGAATTCAATAGATGTGTTATGGTCAGTTTAATGAGTGTTAACAAACATATATACCTGTGTAACCACCACAATTAAATCAAAGCGATTCCAGTATTCCTAAATGCTCCCTCATGTTGCTTCCCAGAAATTTTTGACCTTTGGTCTCAGGAAATCTGAACCACTTTCTTTCCTTTTTTTTTGTTTTTGTTAGAGAGGAAGGGAGAGAGAGATAGGAACATTGATTGGCTGCCTCCTGCATGCCCCCTATTGGGGATAAAGCTGGCAACGCGAAACCTGGGCATGTGCCCTGACGGAGAATTGAACTGGGACCTCTCTCAGTCCATGGGACAAAGCTCAGTCCACTGAGCTACACTGGCTGGGCTGAACTGTTTTCTATCACTATAGATTATAATGTCTTTCATAGAATTTCATATGAATGAATTCATAATGTATGTATTCTTTTGTGTCTCACTTCTTTTGCTCAGAGTAATGTTTGAAATTTATATTTAGTGTGTGTCAGTAATTCATTACTTTTTATTAGTGAGTTGTATTTCATTGTATTGATATACCAACATTTGTTGATCTATTCACCAGTTGATGGGCATTTGGATTATATTAATGATCTATTGCTGCATAACAGTATCACCACAAATTTAGCTGTTCAAAACAGCCTACATTTATTGTCTCAGTTTCTGTGGGTCAGGATCAGGACACAAGTTAGCCAAGTCTCACAGGCAGCGATCAAGGTGTCTGCTGGGCTGTAATCCGAGTCTGGACAGGGGAAGGATCTGATTCTAGCTCATGTGGTTTTGGACGGCATTCAGGTCCTTATGGACTGCAGACTGAGGGGCTCAGTTTGTTGCCATGTGTGTCTTTTCAATGTGGCCACTTGCTTCCTCACAACCAGCAAGGGAGAGAATCTCTTAGCAGGTTGGACATTACAGTCTTACGTATTGTAACCACGTACATGTAATTACAAGCATCCTGTCGCCTTTGCCAGAAGCAAGTCACAGGTACCACCCACACTCAAGGGGACAAAACCGGCACATGAATGCCAGGAGGTGGGGATCATCAGAGTCACCTTAGAGTCTGTTCCCACATGATTGTTTCTTGTTTGGGGCTACTATAAATATTCATGTGTAAGTGTTTGTGAGGATATATGTTTTAATTTTTCTTGATAAATATCTATGAGTGCAATTGCTGGGTCATGTAGTTGCATGTTTAGCTTTATCATAAATTGCCTAAGAGTTTGCAGAGTTGTGCTAGTTTTCATTCCCACCAGCAGTGTATGAGAGTTTCAGTTGCCCCATACTCACAATTCTTGGTGTTGTCCATCTTTTGAATTTTAGCCATTCTAGTGAGTGTGTAGTGGTATTGTGGTTTGAGTTTACATATCTGTGATGACTAATAATGTTGAGCATCTTTTCCTGTGCTTACTGGTAAAGGCTGAGGTCTGTTTTTTTCTCCCATATGGATATCAGTTCCATCATCATTTGTTGAACAGGTTACCCTTTCTGCACTGAATTATCTTGCCACCTTTGTCAAATACTTAAAAACATTGTATATACATAGATCAATTTCTGGACTTTATTTTGTTCCATTTTACATATGTCTAACCTAATGCAAATTAGATAATCTTGAAATCAGGTAAAGTGTTCTGACTGTATTCATTTTTTGAATTGTTTTTATCTGTATATAAATCTTAGAATCAGTTTATCAATTCCTATGAAAAAGCTTGGTGGAATTTAAAAAAAATTTTTTTTTTTCTTTATTGATGTTAGAGGGAGAGGAACGGAGAGGGAGAGAGAGATAGAAACATTGATGAGAGAGAACATCGATTGGATTGGCCGCCTCCTGCATGCCCCACACTGGGGATCGGGCCCACAATCTGGGCATGTGCCCTGACTGGGAATCGAACCAGTGATCTCTTGGTGCATGGGTTGATGCTCAACCACTGAGCCACACCAGCTGGGCGTTTGGTGGAATTTTTATTGGGTTTATGTGGAGTCTATAGATCAATTTGTGGGAGAATTGACATCTTAACAATATTGAGCTTCTGATTCATTAACATGGTATATGTCTTCATTTGGGCCTTCTTTGATTTTTCCCAATAGTGTTTTTTAGTTTTAAGTGTGTAAGTCATGTACACATTCTATTAAATTTCTCTATAAATAGTTCATATTTTTGCAGGTTATTGTATTCATGGATTTTACTTTTTAAATTTCAGTTTTTGTTGTTCACTGCTAGTATATAGCAATAAAACTGAGTTTTGTATGTTGACCTTATTTCTTCAACCTTGTTAAACTCATAATTATAACAGCTTAGCTTTTTTTGTAGATTTCTTATGATTTCTCTGAAGATAAGAGTGCTATCTGCAAATAAAAACAGTTTTAATTCTTTACAATTTATATTCCTTTTTTTCTTGCAGTATTGTACATACAGTCTAGGACTTCTAGCACTACAATGTTAAGAGGAATAGTGAGAGTAGACAGTTTTGCTGTGTTCTTCATCTTGGGGAAAATGCATTTCAGTTGTTCACATTTAAATATGATGTTAGCTTATAGCTTTTTTGTAGGTGTCTTTTTCAAGTGGAGGAGATTTAATTTTTATTTTTAATCTGCAGAGTGTTGCCAGGTGCTCTTTTTTGCTTTCTGTTGAGTTGATCTTACTGTTTTCCTCCTTTATTGTGTTAATATGATGATTTATGTTGATTGATTTTTCAAATGTTAAACCGATCTTGCATTTGTTGGATAAGTTCTACTTGGTCATAATGTATTATCCTTTTTTTTTATCCTCACCCGAGGACATTTTTGCATTTATCCTCAGATAGAGCGGGAGGGAGAGAGGGAGGAAGAGAGAGAGAGAAACATCGATGTGAAAGAGACATATCGAGTGGTTGCCACCCACACGACCCCAACCAGGGCCGAGGACAAACTGCAACCGAGGTACATGCCCCCAGCTTTAGTTGCATTCCACAATTTAGATATGTTTTGTTTTCATTTTCATTCAGTTCAGAGTATTTTCTAATTTCCCTGTGACTGATCCTTTGACCCATAGATTATTTAGAAGTCTGTTGTTCAATTTCCAAATATTTGGGCTTTTTCTAGGTTTTTTTCGGTTATTGATTTCTAGTTGAATTCTGTTGTGGTCAGAGAACATACTTTGTATGTTCTCGAATTTTTTAGATTTGATATTTGTTTTGTGGTCTGTCTTGGTAAGTTTTCCTTATGAACTTGAAAATAATATATATTCTGTTATCATTGGAGTGTTCTACAAATGCCAGGCTATGTTGGTTGATGGTGTTATTTAGGCCTTTTATATCTTTACTGACTTGGTTAAAGAGAGAGGATTATTGTCTCCAACTGTAATTGTAGATTTGTCTGTGTATCTTTTATTAAAAAAAAATTTTTTTTTTATCCTCACCCGAGGACATTGTTGCATTTATCTTAAGATAGAGCAGGAGGGAGAGAGGAAAGAAGAGAGAGAGAGAAACATTGATGTGAGGGAGACACATTGAGTGGTCGCCACCCACACAACCCCAACCGGGGCCAGGGACAAACTGCAACCGAGATACGTGCCCTTAGCGGGAACCGAACCTGGGACTCTGGTCCGAGGGCTGATGCTCTTAACCGCTGAGCCAAACAGGCCAGGGCTGTTTATCCTTTTAATTCTGTCTGATTTACTTCATGTATTTTCAAACTCTGTGTGCATACTTATTCAGGATTATTATGTCTTCTTGATTAACTCCTTTATTTTTGAAATGTCTCTGTTTATCACTGATAACATCTATTACTTTGAAGTTGTCTGAGATTTATATTGCCACTACATCTTTCCTATGATTAGTGTTGGCGTGGTATATCATTTTCCATTCTTTGCCTTTTTACCTTTGTGTGTCTTTTTCTTTAAACTGGGTTTTTTCATAGACAGCATACAGCTAGGTCTTGCTTCCCTTCCCCCTATTTCTCCCACCCAGCCTGACAATCTCTACCTTTTTTAAAAAAAAAAATATGTTTTCATTGATTTATTTTAGAGAGAGAGGAATGGAGAGCGAGAGAGAAACATTTATGTGAGAGAGAAACATCAATCGGCTGCCTCCTGCACGCCCCACACTGGGGATGGAGCCTGCAACCCAGGCATGTTCCCTGACCGGAAATCGAACTGGGACCTCTCAGTCCATGGGATGATGCTCAGTCCACTGACCCACACTTGCCGGGCAACAATCTCTACCTTTTTTTTTTTTTTTTTTTTTTTTTTATCCTCACTTGAGGACATTTTTCCATTTTTGTTCAGATAGAGTGGGAGGGAGAAAGAGGAAGAGAGAGAGAGAGAAACATCGAAGTGAAAGGGACACATCGAGTGGCTGCCTCCCACACAACCCCAACTGGGGCCAGGGACAAACCGCAACCGAGGTACGTGCCCTTAGCGGGAACCGAACCTGGGTCTCTCTGGACCGCGGGCCAACGCTCTAACTGCTGAGCCAAACTGGCCAGGGCCAGCTGGGCTCTTTATTGAGTTTAGAGAGAGCAGAAGGGAGAGGGAGAGAGAGATAGAAACATCAATGAGAGAGAACATTGATTGGCCGCCTCCTGCATGCCCCTAACTGGGGATCAGGCCCACAACCTGGGCATGTGTGCTGACTGGGAATCGAATCCATGCATGATCTCTTGGTGCATGGGTTGATGCTCAGCCATTGAGCCACACCAGCTGGGCTGAATTGTTTTTTAGGATTTTATTTTATCTCTACTATTGGTTTAGTTGTACCTCTACTTTTTTGGTTGTTTTTTGTTTATTAGTGATTGCTCTAAGGTTTATAATATATTACTTTAAGTTACCACAGACTACTTTCAATTGATGGCCTACCAATGAACATGTAATGTAAGAACCTAATATGGAACCTTACTTCCATATTTTACTTCCACATTGATGTTTCTGTCATAAACCCCACAGTTCATTTTAAATTATCTTTTAAAAATGAAAAATATATTTAAAATATCTTTTTTCTTTAATCCTCATCTGAGGATATTTTTCCATTGATTTTCAGATAGAGTGGGAGGGATGGAGGGAGAGAGAGAGAAACATCGATGTGAGAGAGACACGTCGATTGGTTGCCTCCCACATGACCCTGACCAGGGCCAGAGACCAAACTGCAACTGAGGTACATGCATTTGACCAGAATCGGACCTGTGACTCTTTGGTCCGTGGGCTGACTATCTAACTGCTGAGCCAAACCAGCCAGGGCTATTTAAAATATCTTTTAGCCTGGCTGGTGTGGCTCAGTGGTTGAAGTCAAGCCCATGCACCAAGAGGTTGCCAGTTCGATTCCCGGTCAGGGCACATGCCCAGGTTGTGGGCCACATCCCCAGTAGGGGGCATGCAGAAGGCGGCCAATCGATGTTCTCTCTCATTGATGTTTCTATCTCTCTTTCCTTCTCCTTTCCTCACTGTCTAAAAAAAAAAAAATCAATAAAGAAAAAAAATTTTTAAATATCTTTTATATTTACCAACATAGTCATAATTCCTGGCATAGTTCTTTTGTGTAGACCAAGTTTCCATCTGGTGTTTTCCTTTCTCCTTCTGCTTTAAGAATTTCTTTGTTGCCCTCTAGCTTTCTTCTCTCTTGGTGGTGCCACAACAGAGTTCTCCTTATCAACAAGACTCAAGACCTTAGGATGGTCTTTGGGTCACCCCTCTCCCTCATCTTCCAGGTCCAATTCAGCAAGCTTTACATTATTTTTCTGAATAGTTTCAGATTTATTACTTTCTCTTCATTCCCACTGATGACATTCCAGTGCTGACTCTCATCTTCTGACATTTAGAAACTATTGCACAAGAGTTCCATAGAGAAGCCTCATAGGTTTTAGTCCACCTTCCTTATTTAATGTTACCTTGGTCATGTACAAAGCATCATTCCTAATACCCGTTCCTATCCTTTCTTTTTCTTTTTCTTTCTCAGCTGCCCTAGGCTCCCTCTTTGAACTCATTTCCTCCGTACTCCCAGGATCTTGCTTAACTCCAGTCACACTGGTGGAATCCTACCTCAGGACTGTGCACTTTCTCTTCCCTCTGCCTGGAACGCACTCTTCTTTAGTCTTCTTGTAGCTTGGGCCTACAATTTTCAGGTTCTTGCCCACCTTATCAAATAGCCTCTGTTTCCTCCTCTGTCATTCTCTATCCCCTGACATTGCACTTATTGCCCAAATATGATATATTTATGTATTTACTGTTTCAGCCTCCCACTCACTAGAATGTGAACTTTGAAAACGAGATTTTCTTTCTTTTTTTACTTCTTTCTTTTTTGAATTATCTCCAGAAATTACAACAGAATTGAAGCTCAATAAATATTTGTTGAATGAATACACAAAGAAAAACACACAAAAAAGAATTTCTTTGAACATTTCTTGTGGTACAAATATACTGTTGACATATTCTTCCAGCTTCTTTTTCTTTCTGAAAACATCTTACTTTTGTCACTATAGAATTGTAGATTGATCCCGGCTGGTGTGGCTCAGTGGATTGAGTGTTGTCGCATGGACTGAGAGGTTCCCGTTTGATTCCCGGTCAGGGCACATGCCTCGGTTTTGGTCTCGATCCCCGGTGAGGGTCATGCAGGAGGCAGCCGATCGATGTTTCTCTCTCTCTATAAAAAAAAATAAAAAAATGTTAAAAATAAATAAATAAAAATAATTTTAGATTGATTGACATTTTTTTCCTGTGGGCATTTTAATGATATTATTCCATTTTATTTTTTGGTTTGCATAGTTTCTGATCAGAATTGTGAAGTCGTTCTTAATCTTGATTAGTATCTGTAGGTAATATTTCTCTTTTTTTCTGGCTTTTTATACGATTTTCCCTTTTTCATGGATGTTTTTAGCAATTTGATTATGATGTGCTTTAGTATGTTTGCTCTGCTGGGAGTTTGTTGAGCTTCTTGAATCTGTGCGTTTGTAGTTTTCATGAAACTTGGAAAGTTTTCAGTCATTATTTCTTCAAAAAATTTTTGTTAGTCTCTTTTTTCCCCTCTGTTCTCCATTTGGGTTTGTTTCTGCTGCCATGTCTTTAAGTGCACTTAGCTTTTCTTCTGCAGTATATAATCTGCTGTCATTCCATTCAGTGAAATTTTTATTTCAGATATTGTACTTTTCATCTCTAGAAGTTCTTTTTTTTTTCCAGGGTTGAAAACTTATTTGCATATTAAAAAATTGAGCATTCCGCCCTGGCAGGTTTGGCTCAGGGGTTAGAGCGTCGACCTGCGGTCCAGAGGGACCTGGGTTCGGTTCCCGCTAGGGGCATGTACTTCGGTTGCAGTTTGTCCCCGGCCCTGGTTGGTCATGCAGGGTGGCAGCCACTCGATGTGTCCCTTTCACGTCAATGTTTCTCTCTCTCTCTCTTCCTCTCTCTCCCTCCCACTCTATCTGAACAAAAAATGAAAAATGTCCTCGGGTGAGGATAAAAAAAAAAAATTGAGCATTCCAGTTAATTAAAATAATTTGAATTAAAAGAAAATGGGCCCTGGCCAGTTTGGCTCAGCGGTTGGAGCGTCGGCCTGCGGTCCAGAGAGACCTGGGTTCAGTTCCCGCTAAGGGCACGTACCTTGGTTGCAGTTTGTCCCCGGCCTTGGTTGGGACGTGTGGGAGGCAGCCACTTGATGTGTCCCTTTCATGTCGATGTTTCTCTCTCTCTCTCTTCCTCTCTCTCCCTCCCACTCTATCTGAACAAAAAATGGAAAAATGTCCTCAGGTGAGGATAAAAAAAAAAAGAAAGA
Source organism: Tadarida brasiliensis (assembly GCA_030848825.1). Classification (NCBI taxonomy): domain Eukaryota; kingdom Metazoa; phylum Chordata; class Mammalia; order Chiroptera; family Molossidae; genus Tadarida; species Tadarida brasiliensis. Next base: position 7,029,560 of record CM061264.1, read on the forward strand.
AAAAAAGAAAAGAAAATGGCACTCTGATTAAACTGCATTTTATAGCCTCCAGGACCTCTTGGACCAGCTTGGTTTCTACTCTAGACTTCACTGTCGTCCCTCCGCTTCTTTCTTCACCAACCGGCAAGTTCTTTTCCTTCCCTGTCAGCCAGACAGGCAGCCGGGAGAGGCAGGGGGCCCCTTCCGTGTCAGTAATTCTCTGCTGTGAAAAGGGGCAGCACAGTTATATGAACTGATCCAACTTCTTGGCATCTGACAAAGTTAAACAGCTAAAAGCAGTAGAATAAGGCCCTGGCCGGTTTGGCTCAGCGGTTAGAGTGTCGGCCTGCGGTCCAGAGAGACCCAGGTTCTGTTCCCGCTAGGGGCACGTAACTCCGTTGCAATTTGTCCCCGGTCCTGGTTGGTCGTGTGGGAGGCAGCCACTCGATGTATCCCTTTCACGTCGATGTTTCTCTCTCTCTCTCTCTCTTCCTCTCTCTCAAAAATAAATAAATAAATAAATAAATAAATAAATAAATAAATAAATAAATAAAAGCAGTAAAATAAGAAGGCAGTGCTTATGAAATGTACAGTGCATATTGGCGGGGCGTGCCTCATTACCATTCGCCTCCTTGCTGCTCAGTCGTTTCTTTTGAAGGCAGTGGATTTTTATCTTGTGTTTTTGTCTTCTTCAATTTCGACTTATTGAATTTCTCAATCTCAGCCATATTGGGTTTGTCAGACATGGTTGCAGAGGAAGCAGAGCGAGGGGTGCAAACAAGAGGTGTCAGATCTGCTCAGTGGCCGTCACCTCCGAGTGTGTTCTACTTTCTTTTTATACCTCGTATTTCTTTTCTCACTATGATCATGCTTTCTTTTTGTTTGTTTGTTAATCCTCACCTGAGGATATTTTTCCATTGATTTTTTTTTAGATAGAGTGGAAGGGAGGGAGGGAGGGGGAGAGAGAGAGAGAGATTGGTTGCCTTCTGCACATCCCTGGAGCCGGGGATCAAATCCAAACCCAGATATGCACCCTTGACTGGGAATCGAACCCTCGACTTTTGGGTCTGCAAGCTGATGCTCTAACCGCTGAACTGAACTGGTCAGGGGTCTTTCTTTTTTTTGTGTTAATCCTCACCTGAGGATATTTTTTCCATGTATTTATTTATTTTTTTTAGGGAGTGGAAGGGAAGGTGCAAGGGGAGAGAGAAAGAGAGAGGGAAACATAGATATGAGAAAGACACATCGATTGGTTGCCTCTCGCACATGCCCCAATCAGGGCCAGGGATCAAACCTGCAACCCAGGTACGTGCCCTCATCGGGGAATTGAACCCGTGACCCTTTGGTGTATGGGCTGATGCTCTAACCACTGAGCAATGCTTGCCAGGGCTGATCATGTTTTCTTTAAAAAAAATTTTTAATTGAGATATAATGGAGATACAACATTATATTAGTTTCAGGTATACAATGTAATGATTTGATATTTGTTCTTTTTTGAGTTAAATTCTTGAATAAAGTTATAACACCTGTGTTAATGTTCTTGTCCGCTAATTTTTTTTTTTTTAGTTTTCTTATTATTATGGGTCACACTTTCGTACTTTTTGACGTATGTTGAGCTTTTTAACTGAATGTTGGAGGCTGTGAATTTTATATTATTGAGGGTCTGGATTTTGCAGTCCTTACAGTGTTGAGCTTTGTTCTGGTGGGTACTTAAGTTACTTTTGGTTCATTTTGAGTCTTTCAAGTCCTGTTTTTAAGCTGTTTAGGGTAGACCTGGGATTGCTTTTACCCTAGGGGTAATCTGACTCCCCTACCAAGATGTAGCCCCTCTCGGTTTCTACTGAGTGAGCAGTGAGGACACTCCACTCTGGTGCTTGGGACTTGTGAGACCTGTGCGGGTTCTGGGCACTGTTCAGCTTGCAGCTTCTTCCTCACTCTTTTTCAACCTCGTGGAGTTTTGTTCTGTGCATGCACACATTTTAATATTTAGCAAAGACTTCCGGGAACCTCTGTGCAGACTTCTGAAGCTGTCTCTCTGTATAGCTCTCTCCTGTCTTGGAATTCTGTCCTGCAATTTTCAGCTGTCTAGGCCTCCCTGAACTCCAACCTCTGTTTCCTCAACTCTGTGCAGCCAGAGTGATCTTAGGGTGCATATTATTTGTTTATGTCCTGTCAGGAATCACAGTCCTGTACTGTGCCTGCTCTCCAGTGTCTACAGACAGTGGTGCCATTTATTTTATTTAGTTTCCTAGTTGTTTATGGTGGGAAGGTAAATCTCGTCCCTATTACTCCATCAGAGATAGAGCAGCAGTCTGTTAGTTGATTCGGAGTGGAGCAGTGACACTGTATAACTTCTTACCTCATCTCATCCTGAATGTCAGGTGCTGGTAGTATTCCCATTATTCCTGTAGATGAGGAAACTGAGGCTCAGAGAGGTTGAACAGTATACCCACAGTTACTCAGTTATTAATGCCAAAGTTCTATGCACTTGCCGCTGTACTAGTGCCTCTCAAAATATATTGGTTGAATTAAATCTTTTTTTTAAAAAACTTTTTACTTATTTTTTATTTTTATTTTTTTAACTTATCTTTAATGTTGAATGTATTGCAGATGTTCTCCCGCTTTTTTCCCCCATTGACGCCCTCCTCCCCAATCTTGCCCCCCTCCTGCCTTCCCCACACTATTGTCTGTCCACTGGTTTTGCATATATGCATACAAGTTCTTTGGTTTATCTCACCCTGCCTTCCCTCCCCTCTTCCCTTTGAGGTTCATCAGTCTAACAACAAATTTGTACTTCTTAATTCCTTCATCTTTTTCACTCATCCCCCTCAGCGCCCTCCCATTTGGCAAGCAACAAAAAGTTCTTTGTATCTATGAGTCTGTTTCTGTTCTGCTTGCTCATTTTGTTTGTAGATTCAGTTGTTGATAGATAGGTATTAATTGCCCTTTTATTGTTCATATTTTTGTTCTTCTCCTTCAAGAAGACCCTTCAACATTTCATGTAATTTTGGTTTGGTGGTGATGAACTCCTTAACTTTTTCTTGTCTGGGAAACTCTTTATATGTCCATCAATTCTAAGTGATAGCTTTGCAGGATAGAGTAATCTGGGCTGTAGGTCATTGTTTTTCATTACCTTGAATATCACTTGCCACACCTTTCTGGCCTGCAAAGTTTCTTTTGAGAAATCAGCTGATAGTCTTATGGGAGCTCCTTTGTAGGTAATGAACTGCTTTTCTCTTGCTGCTTTTAAGATTCTCCCTTTGGCGTTTTGATGATGATGTGTCTTTGTGTGGACCTCTTTGGGTTCATCTTGTTTGGGACTCTGTGTGCTTCCTGGACTTGTATGTCTGTTTCCTTCACCAAGTTAGGGAAGTTTTCTGTCATTATTTTTTTGCTCTCTTTTCCTTCTGGCACCCTCATGATGTGAATGTTGGCATGCTTGAAGTTGTCCCAGAGGCTCCTTATACTATCCTAATTTTTTTGGATTCTTTCTTCTTTTTGCTGTTCTGATTGGGTGTTTTTTGCTTCCTTATATTCCAAATCGATGGTTTGCTTCTTGGCTTCACCTACTCTACTATTGATTCTCTGTAAATTATTCTTTATTTCAGTGAGTGCATCCTTCATTTCTGACTGGTCCTATTTCATGTTGTTGATGTTCTAAGTTCCTTGGCATTCTCCATAAGGTCCTTGAAGTTCTCACTAAATTTTTTGAGCATCCTTATAACCAGTGTTTTGAACTCTGCATCTGATTGATTGCTTATCTCCATTTTGTTTAGTTCTTTTCCTGGAGTTTTGTCTTTTCTTTCATTTGGGACATGCTTCTTTGTCTCCTCTTTTTGGCTGCTTCCCTGTGTTTGTTTTTACGTATTAGGTAGAGTTACTATGTCTCCTAGGCTTCCTAGGGTGGCCTATTGTTGTAGATGTCCTGTAGGGTCCAGTGGCACAGCCTCCCTGATCACCCCAGCTGGGCCCTCGAGGTATACCCCTGGTGTGGACTGTACATCCTTCTGTTGTAATTGAGTCTTGATTGCTGTTGGCACATCAATGGGTGGGATTTACTCAGGCTGATCAGCTGCAAGGACTGGCTGTGCCCACTGACCACTGGCCTCTGACTCCCTTGGAGGATCAGCTGCGTAGGGGCCCACCACACAGAGCAAGACTTACTTTAGCAGGGCTCTGGTACCCACTGAGTCCACTCCTTGAGTGTGTCATTTGTGGAGGTAGTTGGGTGGTGGTGCTTCGACAGGGTCTGAAGCTGTCCACTGGGTGCTGGGGTCCAGCCTCGGCAGGTCCAGGGGTTCCCAAAAGTGTGGACAGAGTCGGCGAGAGAGAGAGAGAGAGAGAGCGCGAGAGAGAGAGCGAGCAACGTGGGAGACAGAAAATACTTGATCTTTCTTCTTCTGCTTAGTCTTAATGCTTCTGCTTCTGCCTCTGACTAGCAGAATCTTTTATTATTTATATAGATCCACAGGTTACATTGTTTCCCCCAAACCTTTTAGGCAAATAAGTACAGACATTCTTTTGGTTGTTTACCCAACTCTTATGTATATTACATGTTAATTACTAACTATTTTCACCCTTCACCCAGACATCCTCTTAAACTCCTGACCTTTCCTCCTATCTAAGATCCTTCTAAGCTTCCACATTTCTAGCCTAAATCTTCATTATTTTCTTGCTTTTCTTCCTGCAATCCTTTCTACCATCTACATCATTAGTCATCTACATGTTACTTCTGTAATAATTTCTAACAGACAGCTAACAGATAGAGAAAGCAAAGATTAGTCTCCTTCAGTTGCCATCCTGCATTTTTATTTTCCCATTTACTTTGTATCTTCAGTCACTGTTCTTCGTGATTCCTGCCACGCAGTGAATCCACTTCTCCAGGGACAGTGTCAAACCATGGAGCTCACCCGGGACTGTGTCAAACCGTGGTGGTCCTCGTATCTTCAGGGACTATGTCAAACCATGGAGCTCACCCGGGACTGTGTCAAACCGTGGTGGTTGCTGTTCCAGTGACACCGCTCCCAACAATTGGGTATGCTGGCTCTGGGGCAAAGTCAGCCTCTGCCTGTGTTCTGCCAGGAGCCATCAAGTATAAGCTACAAAGTGATCTGCAGACGGCTGCTTCTTGTGCTGGGCTTGGAGGTGCGCAGGAAAAGCCAAGTTGAAAACCAAGGCTGATTGCTTGTAGGCCAGACTGGCTTAGGACGTACCCAGAGTTACACAGTTACTTGGTAGATGTTGGATGAGTACACCTAGAACTTAGACCTGAATGTCCTTCCGGTGGTTCAGACCTGAGCTCTGTGTGTGGTTGACCTTTGCTGTGTAGCAAGGTTAGCATGTGGGCACACCTGGCTGGGGAAGGTCAGTGCCTGGGCAGCAGAAGTGAGAGCATTTTTGTCTCTATTAAACGGAAAGCCTTTCTCTCTCTGTCATGTGGTTTCTTTTGTTTGTCTGTGTTTAAAAGCAGGCTTACTGCCTGGCCAGTGTGGCTCAGTGGTTGAGTTCGACCCATGCACCAAGACGTCTCTGGTTTGATTCGCAGTCAGGGCACATGCCCAGGTTGTGGGCCTGATCCCCAGTGGGGGGCATGCAGGAGGCGGCCCATCGATGTTGTCTCTCATTGATGTTTTTATCTCTCTCTCCCCCTCTCCCTCCTCTCTCTCTAAAATCAATGAAGAAAAAAAGTAAAATAAATAAAAGCAGGTTTATGCTTTTGGTCTTCTTCCCTTCCTGCTCTTGCAGTCTGGCTCCTAAGGATCCTGACTGTGGATTACCTAGATCCTACTTCTTATACCTTTGTAATAGACCTCAACTGTGATTGTACATTTTTTAAAATAAATATGTTTTTATTGCCCTGGCTAGTTTGGCTCAGCGGTTAAAGCGTCAGCCCGCGGACCAAAGAGTCACAGGTTCGATTCCAGCCAAGGGTATATACCTTGGTTGTGGATCGTCCCTGGCCCTGGTCGGGGTCTTGTGGGAGGCAACCAGTTGATGTGTCCCTCTCACATCGATGTTTCTCTCTTCCTCTCTCTCCTTCCCTCCAACTCTATCTGTGATAAATGGAAAAATATCCTCTGGTGAGGATTAAAAAAAAATAATAATAAAAATAAATATGTTTTTATTGATTTTTTTTTTTTTTTGAGAGAGAGAGAAAGGGAGAGAGAGATAGAAACATTAATGCAAGAGAGAAACATTGATTGGCTGCCTCCTGCACACCTTCTATAGGGGATCGAGCCCACAACCCAGGCATGTGCCCTGACCCGGAATTGAACCAGGACCTCTCAGTCCATGGGATGACGCTCAATCCACTGAGCCACACTGGCCGGGCTCAACTGTGATTTTTTAAATTTTTAATTTTTTTAATCCTCACCTGACGATATTTTTTCATTTATCATCACATAAAGTGGGAGGAAGGGAAAGAGAGGGAGAGAGAGAGAGAGAGAGGGAGGGAGAGAGAGAGAGAGAGAAACATCAATGTGAGAGAGACCCCGACCAGTGCCGGGGACGAACCGCAATCGAGGTACGTGCCCTTGACCGGAATTGAACCCGGGACTCATTGGTCCGCGGGCTGACGCTCTAACTGCTGAGCCAAACTGGCCAGGGCTCAACTGTGGTTTTTAAACCTTACTATTACTATTACTGTTTTTAAAATCATAGACCATCCTGTCAAGACTTTTAGGATCCAGTTGGAAATTAACTTGTAGAGATTTGTCTGAAGCCAGAAAATAGACTTGACCATGTAAAGGGGGTTGATATAGGGGCAGGTGTTTGAGAAATGTTGGGCTTTCATAAAAGCTGGACTGGTGAGACTAATGAGCTTGGGGATTAAACTCTGACAAGCAGCTGGTTGCTCGGACTGTTGCCTTCTTTGAAACAGCATGTAGAACTGCATGTTAAAGATGGGGGTCTGTCCTCCTCCCCCACGTAAGGAAGCAGAATGGCCGGGATTCTCTAAGGGGGCCTGTTGGTGATTTGGATGGAATATTCTTTTCGTGCTTTGCAGGATATTTAGCTTCCCAGGCTCCTGCCCTCTAAATGGGGAACACCCTGGTCGTTGTGACAACCAGAAACACCTGCACACATTTTCTTTTTATTATTAGTATTAGTATTATTTAATCCTCACCCGAGGAAATTTCTCTGTTTATCTTCAGATAGAGTGGTAGGGAGGGAAGAGAGAGAGAAGCATCAATGTGAGAGATATACATAGACCGGTTGCCTCCCACATAACTTTGACTAGGGCAGGGGACGAACTCCAACTGAGGGAGGCACGTGCCCTTGACAGGAATTGAACCCGCCACGCTACAACCGCTACAACTGCTAAGCCAAACCGGCCAGGACCGCACACATTTTCAAATGTCCCTGGGGGTCATTCTGCCCCAGGGTTGACAACCATCAGGCCACAACAGTGCATTGAGAATAGGCCAGGTCTGTGTTAGGTTGTAGGTGAACTGTTCCAGGGAAAGACGGCACTGCCATCTCCTCTGCTTGCTTCATTTGGGATTATGTATACAGAGTGGTTCCTTTGTTTTAATTTTTTTAGATTAAAAAAAAAAATTAAGGACGTGTTTATTCAGTACCAATGATATTCTAAGTGCTGAAGATCAGCCTTCAGTCAAGTCAAGTGCCTGCCCTCAAGGAGCTTAAAATGGAGTGGGGAGAGATAGATAATAAACGAGTTATCCAGTGAAGAATTGCAGATGGTATTATCAAGGAAATTAATATGGAGAGTAGTAAGAATGAAGGCAGTTTTGGTCATCAAGAAACACTTTTCTAAAGGACACTGAGACAGGAAATGGGGGATGGGTCATTCTAGACTGCAGATATGCTAGAGAATTATCTAGAATATACTCAGTATTGGGCAATTCCCAGATTGGCAAGAAATCCTCTGTGTATTCACTGATAAGGTCTGACTGACCTCAGATAGCACAATGAGTTGGAATACGGTTTGGGGAAATGCTTCCTCCTCTCTTAGTAGCCCTGAGATTGAGTTGGAGGTCTGACTTTGGTATGCTGGACCCCAGAAGGCTTGGGGAAACCAAACCTTGAGGAATTTGGAGGGTGTTGCTGTTTGAAGTTCCTTGGTGGGGACATGTACACATATATGTGCTTCTTAGACGCTTTGAATATCCTTGGAAGAATGTATAAGGAAGTAGCATCAGTAGCAGTTTGCCTGAGGAAGAAGGGACTGAGTGTTGGGATGAGAGGAAAGCTTCCTTAAGAATTTTTTTTAATATTTAAAAATTTTGAAAAAGCAGAATATACTTACATGGCTCACAATTTAAAAAGGTACAATAAGATATATGATGAAAGAGACTTGGTACTGTATACTATTTAAAGTTTTCCTTGTGGCAAATATTAGCTATTTAAGAGATAAACTAATTTAAGGGAAATTTCTTGATGGTCTCTCAGGAAGACAGTTTTGGGTTAAGTCATAATGAGACCTCCTAAATACTAAAGCTGTTTGCATTAGATTATTTCATTTAGTAAAAAACCCTACATTATTTATGGGGCAGCATTAAGGTTGTTGCTTAATAAAATGTGGTCTAAACAGAACTCGATTATTTTGATGAATTAGAAAGGTTCAGGTCCCTTTAGTACCAGTTACTAGCTGAGTCATCATGGGTGAGTTTTTTAACCTCTCTTACCTCAGTTTCCTCATCAGCAATACGTTTATAAATTTATTGTGAGAATTAAATGAAGGAAGAGCTTAATAAATGTTAGCACTTAGTGTTTACCAAATGGAAAGAAGCCCCTAGGAAGGTAATCAACTTTAATATTTACTCCATTCAGTTGAGTTAGAACCATTGCTCTCCTCTTTGTTGCCCATCATTCATTCTACAAATATCTGTGGAAGGCTGAGTGTGTGCCTGATACTATCCTAGGCCCTAGGGATATAGTGAAAAACAAACACAGTTCTGGAGTTTATAATCTGATGAGGGACACAGACATCAATCTTGATAGTCACACGTGTGAAACTGCAGTTCTGCTCAGTCTTTGAAGGGGAAGTAAGTATAGGCTGTTAGTGTATAATAGGGAGATCTGAGCCTGTCATGGGTTTCAGAGAGGGAATGTTTCCTGGAGGAAGTGACTTAGCTGAGATCTGAAGGACAAGTTAAATTGTCAGAGGAGAAGGAAGGAATAGCTTGTGCAAAGGCCCAGTTGACAGAGGAAGCAAAGGCCAGTGTATCTGTTGTGGGCAGAGCTGGGGGAATGTGGTGCCACACAGACAGATGTAGTCAGAATCGATGCAAAGCCTTGCAGGCCATGCTGAGTTTTCTCTATATTAGACTTGTTATTTATGGGGGTGGGTGGGTGGATGGAAGGTGAGATGATTGGCTTATCATTTCCAAATGATAGTCTGTTTGCAGTGTGGAGAGTGAATCGGAAGAGAACTAGCATGGATGTGGGCAAATTGATTATAAGGCTATTGCAGTGGTCCAGGCAGGAGATTTTGGAAGCTTGGACCATGGTGCTGGCATTGGTTATGGAGAGAAGTGAATGGACTGAGTCCATGGATATTTAGGAAGGAATATTGGCAGGACTTGATAATGTGTTAGTTCTGGCGAGTGACGGAGAAGGAGCTGTCAAGGATGGCCTTGTGGATTCTGCTTCGCGTATTTTGGTGGAAGGTTGTTCCATTCACGCAGACAGGGAACACTGGAAAAGGACATGTGTGGCAGAGGGAGGGGATTATGACTCTGCTATGGATTTAAGTCCAAGAGGAGGCAGAAAGGCAGTTGAATGTAGGACTCAGAGGGGTCTGGGCTGGAGATCTAAATGCAGGGGGAGGGAGAAAAAGCATGCTCACGTGCCCTGAGACTTGCTAGTTAGTTTCATGTTGACTGGCCTTCTTGGCCTAGGACAAGAAGGAGCTCTTAAGACAGGACTTTGGATGAGGAGATAGTCCATTTTCCAGCAGAGTCCTTGCCACTGTGCCATGTGCCAGCTGTGTGGTGGCAACTGAGCATAAGGAAATATTTGGGGACCCTCTGTGGACTGGACTCTTCCCTTTCCTCCCTTCTATTATTTTTCCTAGGAGGCCTGTAACTTGCCATCTTGAACTAGCTGAAGGACTGTGGAGGTTGGAGTCTGACTCCTGAGACCCACATATTAGCTGCACTTGTCTGGATATTATCTGTAGATAATTGGAAATTGGCTTGAACATCAGTAACAGTAAACCAATCATAACTCTCTCAAACTGCTTGTTTTATTCTTTTGCAGGTTTGTAAATTTCCTCCAAGCCTGTCTGTCTGTCTCTCTCTCTCTCCCTTTCTCTAAATGTTGTTAAGATCAGCCAAGGATTGAAGGCAGATGTGAAGGTGAGGGAGAGAACCAGAGGAGAAGGAAACAGAATAGGTTAGAGCCCGGTGAGTGGGCCACAGTGCTGCCTGCCTGCTGGTGTATCTGTCAGTCTGTCACTAGCTAATTTTGAAAAAAGAATTTAAGCCTGGCTTTCTTTTGACAGAGGCCCAGAGAAAATCCTGAGTGTGGGCAACTGGGGCCCCCTTGTGGCTGGATCTGGTTCTCCACTTTTGCTCTGCCTTTCCTGGGCAACACGTTGGGAGGTGGCAAAAAAGGAGGTTTTGCTCTCACTTAAAGCCTTTTCTCTGGACTTTGCTACTTCCATGGATTTTGTGATGGTCCTCAGCCCTTGCTGCTTAGCTGCTGGTCTTGGGCCCTCCTAAGCCAAACCAGCCTTGTTGAAGTGCCGACAGTGAACCCAAACAGCCTCTTCATGTTCACTGGCACTTCAGACTCTTTGGACTACTTCTTACAGGTAGCCCACCTGGCACACTCTGCAGTGTGAAAAAACAGCGAGAAATATGCGAAAGGTTTGTGTGTGTTGCTTGAGAGCAGAATGTCTTTGTTTTTTGATGTCCATTGGGTGGCACTGTGATCTTATTTTTGTTTCTGTTTTTCTTCACAGCCCAGCTCTACTCCAGGAAGTGAAAATGTGATGCCCCGAGAGCCACTGGTAAGAACCCAGCTTACATATGTATCATTTTCAAATAGTTAAAATACAGTGTGAGTGCCAAAAAACCCTAGGATCTTACAGTTTTACATCAGTAGTGTCCCTTTAAAAGTAGGTGTGTGGAGACTAACACTGTTGTGACCTTTGACTTCTGACTTTCTGGCATCAGGGATTAGTGAAATCTCTGTAAAACCTGGTCTTCTAAAATTTTTTAAATTTATTGATGAGTGAGAGAGAGAGAGAGAGAGAGAGGAACAGAAACATCGACTTGTTGTTCCACTTATTTATGCATTCGTTGGTTGATTCTTGTATGTGCCCTGACGGGAGAGTGAACCCACAACCTTGGCATTACTGGACGACACTAATCAACTAAGCTATCCAGCCAAGGCAAAGCCTGGTCTTTTCTGGAACTAAAAGCATCCACCTCAGTTGGTGTTACACCACTTGGTTTATTGCTGATCAATAGTAATTAGTGGGGAGCTTGAAACCTTTGGGGGCTGAGTTGGAGTGAGGTTGCTGGGCCTAACCAAATTGCTGCTTGTTGTCTGGAATAACCTTCTTTGCCCCAAGGGTGAGAGCACCTCAGGTGACCTTGAAGAACAGGTAAGGGAGGGAGCTCCGTTTTGCCTGGTCAGTAGTTAGGTTTGTGATATTTGTTTCCAACGGTACCTGCTTATACTATTGACAGGGAAGAGGCCTACTAAGTACTGAAGGTAATTTTCTTGACAAAGCGCTTTTGCTTTGGGGGTCGGAGCCAGAGTGCCTGCCCACCTGCCCCATTTTTATCCTATTTTGCATTTCAGGGCCTGTTGTCAGTCCTGTTGGCTGGGTAGAGAGACCTGTTCTGTACAAATTAGACACATTTTATGTTGGAGCCAGCTTTAGGTTGAACTTATCAGAGCCTTTTCTCTCTTTGAATATTGACAGCAAGCTTAGGGATGTACTGCCAAGCTTTTGTTTCCATGGAGGGGCCGTAGTTTCACCTGTTTTTCTTCCTTCTCCTGGCAATAGTGGGAGGAGGTGACATGAGGTCCTTAGCTGGTGTGAGCAGGTCTGAATTCTAGCCTGTTCTGAGGCTTTCCAGGGCAGAGGGTAGTTGGATTTGGCTGAGCTGCAGAAAGACCAGGGCAATGGCAGGCCTGCCTGGACTGTTTTAGGAGCATGCTACTGTCATCATGTTTCCTGTTGTTACCAGGTACGGCCCAGTTCCCCCCCAACCCCCATCCCCTGTAGTGGCTTCATTTCACCCTTTTGGTATTGCCTGAGTTCTTCCTTGAGGCCACAGTGGTGTGAAGCCAGAGGAGACTTTGCTTTGTCAGTCTCAGATATGAAGCTTAAATATTTCCCATGGGACTGCCACAGTGCCCCTCGGGCTGAAGTTGTGGTTGGTTTTGGACTAATGTCCAAGTTGAACATGACAGTCCTCTTCAGTCCTTTACTTCCTCAGTCTCTTTTTACATTTTGATCTCCTGATTTAACTATTGAGTACCAGGAGAGTGGCTGGTCCATTTTGGGGGGCATGATTGGACAAACTCTGGGAGGTTCTTGCTAGCAGTGAGCCCTAAGAAGCTGGCAGCCTCGCTGATTTCTGGGCATTCGGAGCCCTGCAGTGCCTTTGCTGTGCTAACGCTTCTGTGCACTGCCCTTTTCCTGCTGTACTGTGCAGCTGCTTGTTGGTTGGCTGTATTTTTATTTCTTTCTTTTCTGGGAGGCCCTGAGCAGTCTTCAAACCCTGGTAGCCTGCGATTGTCCAGAGTTCAGACTCATTCTCTCCAGGCCAACTCTACAATTACCTTATATTTAATTAATATTTTTTCTCCTCTTTACGTACTTGCTGCATAATTGCTCAGAGGAAAGAAAACACATAGCAGCAATTTATATATATATAAAAAAAACAATAATTAAAAAAAAACCCCGAAATAAACTCCCATCTCATTTGGGCTGATCCTATGAGTTGGGTAATTAGGGCCCTATTAAAAGGTAGACCCCTCTTTTTTTATTAATTTTTTTATATTAAACTCCCACAGTCTCTCAGTCATGGTCTTATTGCTTTTGGCCAACCATTTGCAGCAGCCTGATTAAATGAGGGCACCAGCCGAGTTGTATGGTCTTGTGTGAGCTACTTCTGCCTCTTGGGAGTGGCCGTGGGAGGGTGCCAGGCAGAGGAGCCCACCAAGGGGCTAGCAAGGGCTCTTGTGGCAGGTTGTAGGTCTAGGACAAGCTGCTCTGAACTGGCAGCAGGCCTGGGAGAGTCACAGGGTGCTGGAGAAGTGATGGGTGGTAGCCCCCAGCCACAGAAAGCCTGATAGCACTCAGCCCAAGTCACACTTCCACAGGGTTTCTCTGGCCATGTGTGTTAGCTGTTTCCTGGCGGCTCGGGAGGAACAGACAATTAAAGAATAAAACTAAGTCTTCTTCCCAAGTAATTTATATATTTTATCTGGGGGGGGGGGCATTTGTATACATGAAACAATTAGCAAACAGCACAAGGCTGTATATAATTTTAACAAACAGTACAAAATTGTGTATAATTTGGTGCAGAATTGCCTGGCTTGGAGTCTGAGAGAGCCCTCATTATTCAGAGAAGGAAGAGTTGCAGAGAAAGTTGGGTGTGGGGTAAGGGGTACTTAGGGTCGGCTTTGTGGAGCTGAAACCCAGGTCTTGTGGAATGAGATATTTCAGTGCTGCGGGAACACCCTGCTATGCTATTTTTGTTTTTGTTTTTAGCTGAGTGCAAAATTCCTTAATGGGCGCTGCCTGTTCTCTACAGTAAAAGTGCTAAGCGTGGGATGTTAAAGGCAAATACTCGTATTCTTTGTTTCCAGAACTAGATGATCACTTTGGAATAATTTTTCCCCTTATTAAAAAAGTGGGTTACAACAGAAGAGGCTCCATTGAGTAATGTCAGTGCAAATGACCCTGACAGAAGGTGGATGTACTTGGGTTTCTGTGTTATTGTGTCTTTATTTGCTGGGGAAGGAGGGCCTGGTGTTCATTTCTGTCCTCTCTGAACCATAAAAACAGGCTTGTGATTTTGTGCTGAGAAGTATGGTCTTGTAGTTTCTAGATGACACATTTGTGTTTATATCCATCCCCTTGTCTTGATTCTACTCAAGTAGTAACACTGCATATTACCTTCTCTTGCCCCTTCAAACCCCCTCCCCACAAAAAAACAGCCCAGCAACCCTGACCATTTTAGTGGGATAGTTGCTCTATAATGTTGTAATGTTCTCACAGCTAGAGATTAGTGAACAGACCAGTCTTGATAAATTCTGTGAACTCCCAGTTGAAATTCTAATTGTTAATGACAAAACTCTTTGCCAAAGTTAAAATGGCTGATTACATTTTCTTCTTTGTTCTTCCTCACTGAGCTTTTCCTCCTAGGGCAAAGAGTTTTGGCAGCCCCCGGAGTACTGCCAAACCTGTTCAAACCCTTCTGTAAATTTCCTGTAGACCTCAGTCTTCTCGTCACCTGTGTGGACACATGCTCAGGCTCACGCGGAGGCTTTGGGTTGGGTTCGCTCCGGCAGGATCAAGTCCCGCCTCGCCGATAGGTCTTTAAGACTGGGTGGACAGTGTCTGCATGGAGTAACTCAGTTCCTGTCTTGCTTGGATATAGAAACTGGGGTTAAGTAACCTTTTGAGAGTCCTTTTAGTCATATGATTTTAGGTTATTTGAAGTAAGCAATAAATAAGTTTCGTTTACATGTCTGCTTGCTTGTTTCAGCGCAGCGGGTTCCTCAGTATTCAGCAGCACAATTGCTCATCTACTTTTATACAGTGCTTATGGGTTTTGGTTAAACTAGAATTTCAGCTTTTTGCTCATTGACAACAAGTTCTTTCTAATAGATGAATCCTGTGCCATTTTCTCTTCTTTTACTGGAAGGTATAGGGGTTTTTGTTTGTTTGTTTTGTTTCTATCCTTTCCCTGCATCCATCCACCAGAAGAATGCCAAACTACATGAGTGTCTTTTTATAAACAACGATGGTAATTTCTACCTGATCACCTTCTCTAGGACTGATATTTTTTGGTATGCTGAATTCTTTTTTTTTTTTTTTTTCATTTTTTTTCTTTATTGAATTTTGAGAGAGAGGAAGTGAGCAGGGGAGAGAGATAGAAACATTGATGAGAGAGAACACAGATTGGCCACCTCCTGCATGCCCCCCACTGGGGATTGGGCCCACGACCTGGGCATGGGTCCTGACCGGTAATCGAACCGTCAGCCTCTTGGTGCATGGGTTGATGCTCAACCACTGAGCCACACTGGCCAGATGGTATGCTGAATTCTTAAAAATATGGATGCTCTGCTCTTACAGACCGAGGCTGTGTGTCAGTAGCTTTGCCCTCAAAGTATAGAAATATCCCTGTCTTCAGGTTTCTCCTCAAGGCTGAGACGGAACCTCGCTGCCTGGGTTTCTGCAATGTGTATTTGATCTCAGCCCTTCCAGGGGAGCTCATCGTCTTATACCTGGACACCTTTGGATTTTCTCTTTACTTCTTAAGTCAGTTAACCAGAGGCAGGTAATCAAAAGGCCATTAATATCTTGATGAATTCAAGGAGCTAGTCTGTGAGCTTCTCCTTCTTATAAGAATGCCTATGGCTAGTTGACTGTCTTCTGGAGATCTCTCACCTAGTCTTGGTGAGTACCTCCCAGTGTTTGTGTCTTTGGTGGTTAGAGTACTTTGGTGAACTTGCTGGTGGGCTCACTGTGGCTAGGTGGTTCTCATGTTTTTTCCCCACCAAGACATTTCTGAAAGATGACATTCACATACTCAATGCTTTTCTTTGTGTGTACACTCATGTACATTATGGGTGTGTGTATATAGGCATATGTAGAACATATAACACTTTAAAAATATAAAATTCAAAGCACTTGGTGGGGAAATAAAATTGATTTTAATATTGTATTCATGAACGTGTTTTATAAGCATAGAGGCAATGAGACTAGCTATTGAGAGATTTCAGAAAATATTTTCCCCCCAGGAAAAATAAATAAATATGGAAAATCTACAATATTAAGCATTATTATTTAAAAAATATGTAGTGGTTGATTTCTTTGGGCTGTAGCAGAGTTAGGTTTGCTCACGTGAACTATAATTTCCACCTCTGTTTCTTACTCAGGAATTGGATGTCGGTGACAGGGGATGACATTATAGGGATAATCCTAAATCTGCTCTATTTTTATTTATTTATATCCTCACCTGAGGGTATGTTTATTGTTTTTTTTTTTGTTGTTTGTTTTGTTTTTTTTTTAAAAGAGAGAGGAAGGGAGGTAGAAAGAGAGAAACATCGATGTGAGAGAGAAACATCAGTCGGTTGCCCATAAATGCCCCGACCAGGGATTGAACCCAAAACCCAGGTATGTGCCCTGACTGGGAATTGAACCTGCACCATTTTGGTGTATGGGACAATGCTCCAACCAACTGAGCCACCCAGCCAGAGATATTTATTTATTTTTCAAAAGTGAGCTATCTGTAGATTTTGGTACTTAAACTGTTACTAGCAACACATGCTGGGGGGGCACCCTCATAACTGCTGCTGAGAAACTTGGGACCGAAATGTAGTGTAAACAGCTGGAGGTTGGGGCTCCTGGTGCAGCTCTCTGCTGGTGACATTGTTGTATGCCCAGAGCCCGCATACTGGGCCTGTGGCCTGGGCACCTTCCAGATAGGAAAAATGTTGGCTTTCCTCCTTCTCCACTCCCCTCTCATCAACAGTGTAAAAGCTCTAGTGAAGCAAACATTGCTCTTTTAACACGGACACCCCTCTTTGGGTGGGTGCCCGAGATTCCTGCCTGTCTTCCACCAGCTGGGGGATGAGTGCTGCTTAGAACTAAATGCTGAAAAGGATGAACTTGAGAAAAGTCTCATTCTGTCTCTGGGTGGCTTCTCTGTAATCTCTAGGCCACTTACTGATTTTGAAATGACTGCCTCTTCCTACTCGTCCTTCCTATTATGGACTGGTAGGGTTTATTAAATAGACTAGGCGGTTGCCTTTCAAGTTCTTTCCTCTTTCAGGTAAATGAAGAGGTTGCTTTTTCAGTTTTAAGGTATCCTTTTACAAATAATTATTAGATGAATCGAAACTCTTAGGAGTAATAATTAGAGAAATGGAATTTGAAATAGTTATTCAGCTTTGTTTATACTTTGGGCTCCTGGCTTTCCTGGTAACTCTTTATATTTGCTGTAGTTCCTGTAATCAGAGGCCCTGACTGTTGGATAACCACACAGTGTCCTCATTTTGAAGATGTGGGAACTGAGGAACTGGGCACTTGATGCCTTTTTTCAGAGCAGCACAGTGCTGGGGAATTCAGTCTTTAATCTTGTCACCAGCATAGTGACAGGTGGTCCATGTCCTCCCGTTTCTCCTGGAGATACAGTCAGGTTCCCTCAGGAGCACTGTACAAAGCTCTTATTTGGGCAGAGGGAAGGTTCTTCTTTTGTTTAAAATCAATTATTAATCTCATTTGAAAGAAGTTTCACTTAAAAGTGCCTTTTTAATTGTGACCCAAAGGATGGGTGTTCCATGTGGCAAACGCAGTAAATCCCCCACGAACCCCCAGTTTGAGGACCACGGAATGTCATGTACTTTGGACAGCCGTGGGCCCTGCATTTTGCAGGATAATTTCAATTTAAAACATTTTAGCCCATTGTCAAACCACATAGACCAATTTGGGTTTGAAAATATGATCTTGTAGTTAATCCCACTTCTGCGCCGTGAGAAGCCGCAGGAAGATAAAGTGGTGCTTTGGAGAAGGACGCTTTTGCCGCCCTTCCTTCTTCCCTCCCAGCTCTCCTCTCTTTTATGGTTTGTAGTTATAACCAAGATTTATGCTTGTTGCTCCACAAATCTTCTCTCTGCCATTATGAGTTTGTCCGAACAGTGTAGAGATGGGCCGGCACTGAGTGATTCTTGAGGTAAATCTACCTGGGGCACTCCCTGACACTCAGAGTCAGAGAGGAACTAACTCACAGCCCCCAGGGGACTGGGAGCCGGATGAATTGCTCTTGTCCAGAAGATGTGCTGTCACCTTTGTGACCTCGTGCCTTGGCAGTGACCCTGGTGCCACAGCTGTCCTGTTTGTGCTGAGTCTGCGGGTGACGCTCTGGGTCAGCGATCACTCCCTTAACCCAGCAGTGTCCACCAAGAGGCCTTTCCCTCTC
Organism: Tadarida brasiliensis; assembly: GCA_030848825.1. NCBI lineage: Eukaryota > Metazoa > Chordata > Mammalia > Chiroptera > Molossidae > Tadarida > Tadarida brasiliensis. Next base: position 7,047,679 of record CM061264.1, read on the forward strand.
ACTCTGTGTCCCCTGTGACCTAGTAGGGTCACAGCAAGAGGGTCTGTAGGGACAGGGCCACTTTTTCCAGCCTGGTGGGGAGGAGCTGCTAATAGAATGGGGCACATAAGTTGGTTATTGTGTAAATGGTTTAGTTTTTCCCTAGTTCACCGAAAACGGATTTTGATGGAGAAGGGGAAAAAGGAAGCAACATTTGTTAAACATCTTTTTTCCCCTTCCTTATTCTATCCTTTTGTCTTGTACTTTTGAAAGTTATTTCAAATCTCTTGTGCAATAAAGTGGCAGCCTCAGTAAATACATATATTTTTTAGTGTTAAGACCTTGTATTAGACACACTCCTCGAAGCAACCAACTAGCTGTTGTGGCGCCGGGGAACCTACTCACCCAGGCCTGGGGTGCCCTGCACGGGCCGCCCCCCCCCCCAGCTCATCCTGAACCCGTGTGTGCCAGTTGTTTTTGTTAACAATTTAGGCAGTTTACTAAATATACTGTAAACAGGTGAAATGGCAATAAATGTGATCAGAGGAATCTACAAATATTGTGTGTTTTATAAACATAAACGTGAAAAGAGGGTTCTATGAACACTGAGCTGAATGGGAGTCGCTAAAAATATTGCTGCCTTTTGAGGTATGAGCAAGACGACAGTTAAGCTAGGGGAAGATCATAAAAATCTAGAAGTATTTGGTACTTTGATTTGCTTTACTAATTTCTTTCAGTTCTCGCTTTGCTTTAGAAATTGTGAAGGGTGTGTTATGGGTGGGGTTCATGCAAGAAAGACGTCTGTCTGGGAACCTCAGTCTGTGGGCCCACACTCAAAGAAAAGGCCTTGGCTCTACATCAAAAGATTAGCAAATGACTGTACGTTTATAGGTTTTAAGTTAATGTGAAATGTTTAAGGTATGCAGAGGAGGCTCCATTTTTAATGATTCCCTGCTTTAACTGATTTTTCGATTAACTGACCAATTACGAGCTTTGGTCACAAAGGCCAGGAGGGCTTGTGCTGTATGAATTGCTGGCCTCATACTGGTTTCTGTATTTTTGTTATCTTGTTTTATCCTAACAAACTGGTGAGAATTACTCTTTTCCTCAATTTACAGTGCGGAAACAAGCCCAGGGCAGACAGTTTCCCACGCTAGTAAGTGGCAGGATTGGGATTTAAGCTCCAAAGTCTGCACTGCTGAGCTCTTCTCAGGACCGCTCAGTGTGTGGGAGAGGGGCTAGGGCCTAGGTCAGGGGCTGCCTGGTGATCCGTGCTTCCTCTGAAGCTGCTGCCTGCGCACTCTCCCTGGTTGGAGTCTTTTGTATGCATCTTAGCTGTTGAAAAGGCACCTATTAATTTATCACAGGTGATGTGGGCCTCCTCGTTCTTGGAGGAGGCGTCTGCACCCATGTACCTCACTAATGACAGGTTATGGGATCGAGGCGAGATAATAGGATCTTTTCATCTTCTGTCTATAGAGCAAGGTGCTATGTCCCTGGTAGCTTCTAGGGGGCAGCAGCTGCTTGTTATTCCATCTCCTGCTGGCAGAGGGAAGGTTCCACAATTGAGCAATTTGCTTTTGACACTAGCTCTTGAAGTGGTGCCGTGCAGGTCTTCAGGGAGTCACCTGAATCCACATAAGAAACTATAGTATCCAGCATCTTCCATCTCTGCTTTCTCTGCCCCCAGGTAGACCCTTTATCTGTGTCCCCATCCATATCCACAAATTCCTCACTGTCAGAGTTAAGGCAGCAGAGTTCACTTGCTTTGAAATTAAGAGAATAGAAATGTCTTTAAGAGAGAAAAATCTTTTTGTCAGATCTTGTTGCCATTGATAACCACTCTAATAATGTTTAGATGTTTTGAAACTTTCCCCTGTGGGTACGTGTCTTTATTCTGTTGGGAACACCACTGTCATATGGTTGATTACCTGTTTTTCCTGTCAGCACTTCCCTCAGCCCCACCCCCACCCCGTAGCCAGGCTTACAGAGCTTTCTCTTCAATTTCCAGTGACTCATTTCATAAGCACATTAAGGGAGGGGGGGGGGAAAGACTTCGGATTTGTCATTTTTTTTAGACTTTGGGGCCCAAGACTGACAACGGGGGCAACTTGTGCCTTGTCGAAGTGAGTAACTAGCTCCCGGTTCTCCCAGGAGCACAGATTTCGCCATGGTCCTGACTCAGATCTTCCTCCAGTTGTGTGGCTGAAGCAAGTGATGAAAAGTAGGGCTGGTTGCAGGCAGGACTGGATGGTTGCAGTACACATGGAGAAGCAAATTGGCCGTGACATTTCAGCCCTGTGAGGTTTATTTAGGATTAGCTAAGAATTCTCAGGCCAGACTCCACTGTGGAGGAGCTGGTGACCGGTGGGGCCCTCTCGGGCTTTGCATTCTCCTGGGCTTTCGTCTGAGGATCCAAGCACCAGGGAAGGGCAGGAGTTTCCATTCTGGCTCCAAGAGTGGCTTTCCTCAAAGACAAAGGCATGCCTCTTAACCTCACCTCTCCAGCTCTCTCTCTCTGTTGTCTTGTTGAAAAATGGCAGTTAATAGATCTGCTAATGAACAGAAGAAATAACTGGAAATAGTGGCAGATCATTTGACAGTGAAGTGGTTTATAACTTCTGTTTATCAAATGATTATTACCATTATTGTTATTTCTGTTGGAGTTTTGAAGAATTCAGCCTGGTCTCCAGAGCCCCATTTTATTTCTCCTTTGCAATGCCTAGAAATACCTTTATTTCAGAGAAATCTAGATCTATCTTCCTCTCTGCCCCCTCCCCAGCTCCATTTCCCCTTCCTTCCGGCTCCTCTTGCATTACCTCAGCGGCTCCATCAGGTGGGGGTATCCCCTGCTGACCAGACTGCAGAGCTCATGCGGGCTGGAGGGATGCTGCGGTGTTTGTTTTTGCAGTTCCTGGATTTGGTTTAATGTACAATTGATTTTTTTAATGTATTTAATCATTTTTTTCTTACCTCTTAAGGATTAACCTGCACAAACCTCATTTTATCCTAAGTGTGGCTTTGGGAGGAAGGGAGAAGAAAATTAGGTTTCTCTAGCTTATTTTATTCTTTCACTTTTTATTTTCCAAATGGCTTTTCCTGCCGAAGCAGCTCTGTAAAATACAATGTATTTTAGTGGCCATTACTTACTCATTACTAACTGGTCTCTCCTGCTTCCCTTTGTCTGTAAACTAAGTACAGGGGGCCGAAAGATAATTGGTAGCTCTATCATAGACTCGCCAATTATAGATCAACAGGGAAGCAGCCCAGTGATGGTTTGTGGTTGGCACTGGCTGCCCACCTACAAATTCGAGTTGCTCTGTATCTGCCACTGCATTGGGCTTGACTAGATGGGTCCTTTCTTAATTTTGTGCCTTGGCTTCCCTAATTGCATCACAGGGTCTCCCTGATCTCCAGATTCCAACCTCATTTTACCTGTAGTGTGGTTCTCAAGTCCACGTTGTCCTTTCTTAGTTCCTGCCTCTTTGCCATGTCCATAAGGTGTGAACGCAGAGCGTTTTTGTTTTTGTTTTTCTTTGTGGTTCTCTGGTGCCTACAATGGTTAGGTGGCAGGCTACAGATAAAAGATTCTCTTGAAACCAGTGGTTTTCTGCACAGTTTGGTCGGCTGAGTCCAAGTAAAGGCAAGTCTTTGGGGTGTCAGTTTCACCCCCTTTTTGAGCATTTATCTGATTTGTATTCCAGCTTATCTGCTTCGCTCCGGCTTAGGAGGGGGGGGATGTTGCATCTTACTGTTGGGCTGTGGAGTTCCTGTGTAAGGCTGTTAGATGCTGAAGTAGCAAAGGAGTCCATATGTTGTATGGTCATATTTCCAAGCAGAATACATTTTTTGTTGTTGTTAATCCTCACCTGAGGATATTTTTTCCATTGATTAGAGAGAGTAGAAGGGAAGGAGGGAGGGGGGGGAGACAGAGAGAGAGAGAGACATCGATGTGAGACACATCTATTGGTTGCCTCCCGCACACGCCCCTACTGGGAACCGGAGATGGGGATTAGGATTGAACCTGCAACCCAGTTATGTGCCCTTGACCAGGAATCGAACCCACAACCCTTTGGGGTGTGGGCCAAAGCTCTAACCACTGTGCCACACCGGTCAGGGCGGGAAGACATTTTTTGTTTGTTTGTTTCCTAGGTATTTGGCATGTAGGCTCCTTGTTAAATCCTCTGTGGGATGGGCATGTATCCTTATTGCTCAGCTCTTGGCAGAAAGTGGGCACTCAGTACATATTTGTAGAATGTGTGCATGTGTGAGTGTGTGTATCTTCACTTATGTTGGTGGTGGTGGTGAGCCAAGGAGCTGGAGTGCACAGTTGCTGCCTGGCTGCCGGCTGGGAACTTAGGGTGCCCCATTCCCACTGGTGCGCACACTTTCGTGGGTGTGTAGTGTATCATTGCCATGTAGGCAACATAAAGTGGGCAGTTTATGAAAGTGAACATCAGAGGAAACATTATAGCTGAGACCTTTATAGCCTTTCCATTATTATGGTTTAAATCTTGACAGTCTTTATTCGCAGTGACACTGGGACCAGCAAAGACACTGCTCACTCCCACCTCCCGTTCTCTCTCCACATCCTGTCTGTAGCCGCGATAGGCATCGTTAAGTGTGCAGGCACAGAGCTGCTTTGCGCTTTGTCTAGAAACAGCCCCTTTTGACTCAGAAGTTGGAAACTAGATGACTCACCATTCTGCTTGTTTTATTGCAACTGTCATTTCGTAAAATGCCCTGATAGTTTTAAACTGTAAATGCCAAAGTGACGTTTTTGTCTTTTATTTATTTATTTTACCTCTCTGTTATCTCTAATCTTTTGTTTCATGTGTCTCTTTTCTCCTTCCCTTTCATAATTATTTTCTCTTTCCTCACTCTCTCTTTCTTCTTCCTGTCCTGGCGGCGGCCCCTCCCTCACTTTTGGTAGCTGTCATGGCCTCTGTAGTTGGAGTGGTTTTTGCTAGCACCATGGTGCATTCTCTCCAGCTGTGCTGCCACCTGACTGAGTGTGGACACCCTCCAGTTTTGTGTGGTGTAGAAGTGGGGGTGATCATGCACATCAGCGTTCATAAAGTGTCTGTTGGCTGCAGCTCCAGAAGCTGAGTGTCGTGTCAGGTCATAACAGTATCTCACTTTTTGTGCTACTGCATTTTGTAAAATCGTGGGTGCATCCCAGCTCTCCCCCACATATCCATCTCTTCCCTTGAATGGCTGCCATGGTCACAGTAGGACTGAGAGCAGTAGGCTGTCCTAGGATGGACTGTAGGATCGACGAATGCTAGTATCCCTCATTTGATAGGAGAGGGCCTGGATCATATTTTCTTTTTTTCTCCTGAGATGTTATTTAACTGGACTTCCTGAAGTGGAGAGCTCAATCTTCAGGCTTAGGTAGGGTGTTGACATCTAAATTTTTTAGCACTGAGCTCTCAAACTTTCAGGATCTTTTTTTCCTGCAGTTTCTGACACTGTGGCGCTTGCCCGAGTCACCTGATTGATGACATGAGCATCACTGGGTGTTAAACACCTGGCGGGGGAAGCAGGGACCCTCTGTGGGTTTACCCACAGGATGGCAGACAGATTGTGGAATCATAATGAAGGTGGGAGGGGCGTCCCTGATGCTCATCTGCTTGGAGTGTAACAGTCCCAGCATCCACCTCAGGAGTGCTGGTTGGAAGTTGGCGCTGGTGTTGGTGGTTGTAGTCCACATCTGTCAAATTCATAATCCAGCAGAACTAATTTTAGAAGTAGCTACTTATCACAAAAAAGAACAGTGACTTTAAATGCATAGGAACTTCTCTTAATCAAATACTCCTTGTTTTTTTCTTCTTTTTTAATGGCCTTTGGTGTTTTGTTTTATTTTTCCCTTCAGAGTGAGCCATCCTCTGAATTCTCCAGTAAACTTCTTTCCTATATGTCTCCAAGAAAGGAGAGTATTTCCATGTTGTGAGGAGAGGAAAAGATGATATCGTTACAATATTTAATAGATTCATGGCTGTGAATTTTAAAAATAGGTTCTATATATCTGCTGGGCGGCATTCAACATAGAATGCCATGTTTTTCACCCACTTGGCTGGATGTCTGATTCTGACACAACCACTGTCCCCACTTCTGGAAAACAGAAAACCACAGACTGTTAACTCAATACTCTTCCCTTCTGGGGCTAGAACAGGATGAACAGGTTTCAGATCAAGGTATCCTCACTCCCCACCTGAGACAGATGTTCCCTTATGCCAGCTGACAGTCTCAACAAGGTTTCTAGAATCTCTGGCCATTTTAATTAAACCTCATTGAGGGGTGCCCTCTGGCCTGGTTATGACCTGGGCATTTACTCCTTGGGACTGGGAGCAGCCTGCCAAATCCCTTGCAGGCTCTCTGCCTATGAAGTCTTCTCCCTTCCTCGGCAGGGCCTGTTTGAGCACAAGGATCATTTAGTGCTCATGGCCTGTTCATTCCTTGGCTTCTCTGCTGAGCTATCCAGCAGGGGTGCCAATTCTTCCATTTAGCTGACTATTATATAGCCCTTAAAAGGGAAGGGTTTATTTTAGCTGGCTGCTATATTGATTGCTATAGGGACGTTTCTATTTTCACTGGCTGCTATATTGACTGGGAAAGGGAAAGGGGCTGTATTGCCGGGAGCTGTCATATTGACTGTTACAGAAAAGATCTGTATTTAAGCAGTACCAGTGCACTGGGATCTCCCAGGCAGGATATTAATGCTAATTCATCCGCTCACCCCCTGCTGTGAGTGTTATTTGTTTAAATCTGTAGATTCCCACAGCGCGTTTATATCCTCACTAGAGTGAGCTCCGCTCCCTGTAATTATTTAACGTTATATGCTGATATAAATTGTAACAGTTAAAGAATGGTAATGAGTAGCCAAAAAAGAAAATAAAATAGAAAAGAAGGAAACAGGAAAAAATAGAAAGAAGAAAGGGAGATAATATATGAAAAACACAAAACAAACATATAATTATAAATGTGTGCATATGGGTTACATATATGACACGAGAAGTGTCAGTCAGACTCTAAAACAGCAGTGAGCAGCGTCCTTTCTCCCACTCCAACTTGATTTCTACAGTGTTGCCCAGTTCACATACTGTGCATCTGTGTGTGCGTATGTGCGCATGCGCTCACGTCACCCGCCAGAAAGACTAAACTGGTGTGTGCTCTCCTGTGCACTTTGGACACACGTGCGTAGTTACTCTGTGTGTGTGTGTTTGCGCGCGCGTGCACGCACCATGTAGCAGCAGGAAATTTATCCATTAGCGACTCAGCTTTTTGATGAGCAGCTTATACTTGACTATCTTGCGAGCTTCCATGTTCATGCAGGAACTCTGGGCCTGAGATCTGTTGGGGGAAAGCCAGGGGGAACGCTCAGCTGGGATTGAACTAATAAGCCATTGGGTGTCACTGTCGCTCTGCTGGCTACAGTTGAAAGAAGGCTTTTCTGCTGTGGAAACTGGATTTCAAAAGAAAAGTTTTTCTGCTCAAGTTTGAGGTGCCGTGTGTCTGAGATGTTTGTCTGCATTTTGAGATTCCCCTTTTAAAAGTAGTTGCATTGTTTGCTTGTTTTTGCTGTGCTAAACTCTGGCGTTTTGATTATTCTTGAAAATTGTGTGCTGATTATGACCTGTTTGGGAATCACCTAGAGGCAGCTCAACAGCATTCTGGAAACCCATTTAACAGGGAGAGAGGACTTGGGCAAGAACTTTAAAAAGGGGGAAGACAATCTCCTCACACAGCCTAAATTTGGCGAGCACGCCTGCCTGCAGCCTCTGCTTCCCATCCAGCCTCAGGGAGGTGGGCTGTGGGATGAGCGCTGAACCAGCCGCCGCTGGTCGCAGAGGAGCGGGCGTGCTCCTCCAGCTGGCTGCTCCGGCAGCGTGGAGCCGTGCCAGGCTTCACCACAATTCATACTGTGTCAGTTTAATAAATGCACTACTTAAATTATGAAATTACAAAAGAAAAAAGAGAATGCACTTATTCAGACTCTTAATACATTAAAAATAAGGCATTAAAACTCGGACTTTTTTTTTTCTTCCAGAATCAATAATGAACAGGAAGGGTTGTAGACATTAACAGTCATGGACATTCAAACTCTTATACATAAATTATCTTAGAAAAATGCACATAAGACTTGAATAATGTAAATACATTAATGCATTTAATAATTTAAACATTAAAGCGCAAGCAGGAATTTGAGGCAGAGGCTGTTCTGAGGTAAGGGATTGGTCCTAGAACGCGTGTGCCCTAGGATCGATGGGTGATTTCCCCTTGAGACACCCTGGAAAGAGAGTGCCTGGCCGGCTGGTGTGAGCTCCCGTGCCAAGAATCCCTGGACATCAGCTACCTCCCAGCCCCTATTTTCATATATACTGACCTCCGTCCTCAATTTCGTGTTCTCTCTAGTCCTGTGCTTTTAATTGTTTGTTTGTTAAAGAATTAAATGTTTCCACTTCAAAGAACAATGAACTTTGAGAATATCTTGGAAAATCAAACCAAATGAAAAAAAAATCCTTCACCCAGCTCTGACTGCTAGTGATTTGGGAACACAGCAGCAGTGGCTCCTTGCAACAGTCAGTTGGGCTCGCAGTCTGGAGCTGTACTGTGGCTCCGTGGTCAGTGGGTCCAGGTGCAGTATGCTGATGGATTTGGAGATGGATCTAATGGGAGAGCAGAGATGATGGACTGTGTTAACCCGTGGGTGTTGTGTATAGAGATGGCAAGTCACATGCCAGGAAACGGGACATGCTGTGGAGTTATTGACTCAATGGTCAGTGATCATGCCTTGCTTTGATTGGAGGGTTTAGCCACTGGATAGACTGATGTTACTATTTTCCCCCTTTCTTTCCAAAATTATATTCACAACAGCAGAAGCTCACTGGAATGTTAACACCCCCTTTTCTAGCAGAATATGAATGACCGAATTCAGTTTATTTTATCTTATTTATATTTTCAGTTGATTTTAGAGAGAGGGAGAGAGAGAGAGAGAGAGAGAGAGAGAGAGAGAGAGAGACAGAGACAGACATCAGTTTGTTGTTCCACTTATTTATGCATTCATTGGTTGATTCTTGTATGTGCCCTGACCCAAGATTGAACTCGCAACCTTTGTGTATCGGAATGACACTCTTAACCAACTGAGCCACCTGGCCAAGGCCCCAAATTCAGTTTTGGACATCTGCCCTGTAACGTGTCCTGGGAAGAACTAAGAAGTCAGGACAGTGTCCCTCAAGTTTTCACTTATTAACCCCAGTGCTGTTCTCTGATACTTCCCCAGCCTCATTTTGTAGCCCAAATCACAGATAAGAAACTGGGAAAACTGCAGAAAATGTGATACTGGGTACAGAGTCTGAGAACTTTTTCTTTATCTGTAGAAGTGTGTTTATTGGTCAGTAATGCAAACATTCCCCCACTGGGTTTGCTGTGGTGCTGAGGGACCCTTGAGAAAGGGTTATCAGATAGTAGTGACTGAACAAAACCTGTTTTCATTTTTGCCACATCCGTTGGAGTCTTTTACTGGATCTCAAACCTCCTACCTGAAACTTTACCTTGGGTCGTCTTGACTTGACCCAGGCCTTGTCTGTTCTGGCTTCTATGGCTTTGTTTGCAACCATTTCTAGTCTTTGTTGCAGCCAAAGGCAGCCTGCTTTCCAGCGAACATGGTTATGAGCCAGCCCAGAACCACTTGCAGGAGAGCAGCTATCTGCTGTCCTGGCACGCGCAACAGACACAAACAGTACTGGGCTGTGCTGTCCAGAGCAGCCAGAGGGAAAACCAGTTCTTTATAAACTGGTAATTAGGTATTGGTTTCGAGAGGAGTCATATCAAAAATGGGCACGGACCACCTGGGAACACACCTCGAGGCTAGTTTATTGTCCTTGGGATGTGCTCAAATTCTTCTCCAGACCTGTGAACAGTAGCTTCATGCCATGACCCATTTCCACCTGTTTGCTTTAAAGAGGCACGGCCTTTTCTACCAGTTTTACTTCAGCTTTAGGATGTGTGTCAGGCCCAGGTCTGTTGTGTTCATTTCTTGCCCAGAGTTTTCAAAGCCCTGTCTGCTCATTGTATTGCTTGTCCAGCCTGGGACAGCAGCTGTCTCTCCTGCCCTCATTCCCTGCTTCATCCTGGCAGAGGGGAGAAAGTGAAAGCAGGGGAGCACTCGAACCAGGGAGCATCTGATTCTCTTTGGATTTCACTGGTCACACCCAGGAAAGCTTCCTTCTCTTCCCTCAAGTTCCAAGAAATGTTTATGGCCTTAACCATGTAATAAATAGGCTTGTTTCAGATTGGGATGTGAATGGAGGCAGGGAAATAGGGTAGTTGGGGCAACTACACTCTCTTGTTGGAGGTGCAGAGTGCTAGCTTGCCATAGGGCAGAGTGAGCAGATAGTGCGAACGGGGTCAGTTCACCCCTGTGATATATCCCTTATGCAGATTTCCTTTGAAGACAGAGGAGTCAGGTTCATTAATTAAAGGAGCCTGGCTCGAGCGCCCTGTAATTATAGGTGCTAGAAATCTGAATTTTAAGAGGTCTGTGCAGCTGCATTTTGAAAAATGTAGGGAGGCACCGAGAAGTACAGGCTGTGGGCAAGAATGTGGCTGAACCAGATTTGGGAGGTGTAGGTTTTGGCAGAATTCCCCTTCAAATTCATATTTATTCTTTCTATTTTTCTTTTCTTTTTTTTTTTTTTTTAATGGGGAACCTGAAGCTCTGAATTAATTTTTTGTTGTTGTTGAAGGTTACACCCTGTGACAGAGAGGCTGGTATTGTCAGAGTATGGAGGACAGAAAGGAGTTGCTGTAAAGTAGAAGATGCTTAGTTTTTAAGAAAGCCAGGGATGTCTTTGGGCCCTCAGGATGCAGTTTTGAAAAAATTAAATACATTCTTTCTTGAAATGAGTAAAAGGAACAGAAAGCAGAAAGTACATTTGAATGTTATATACGGAGATAAGTCTTGGGCATAAGTGAATCTTGGTCCCCACTTCTCTCCCCCAGAACAGCATCTCCTCCTCTGTCATAAATCACTTTTGATGTGAACCCAGAGGTGCAAACAGAGCATTTCAGACCTTTATGGGAAGTTCTGACCTGTCCCTTTTCTTTCTCATTTCCTCAGTTATTTGTAGGTTGACCTTTTGCTTTGGGCTCTCTTTCTCTCCCTCTCCCCCTCTTCTTTTTAAAAATTTCTATTTGATTTATAAGGTTTCTTTTCACTTCTTGTTAAAAACCTTTATTTCAGTCTGTGACTATTTGCATCTCTGTTAATTAACCATGACTAATTTGGGATGTGGATAGGAGTGGGGAGAGTTAAGACGAGTAGGAGTCCCCTCCTTGTTTTCCCCAGAAGGAGAGAATAGACTAGTGGTGAGTGGGGGCTCGCCAGAATCCAGTGTGACTGAGCACACCGCTGAACACAGCTGAGCGCAAGCCGAATGTCACCACGAACCTCCTTTCTCCTGACTGGCTTTGCCTCCTAGGGGTATCACAAGCATTATCCCATTTCACAGCCTGGACCCTCTGTCCCTCCTTTGGGGATTATAAGGGGCTGAGAAGAAATTATATATAAATATGTATAAAGACAAATATGTATATATTTTAGGGTAATTCTCTGTACCCTTTCCTTACATTCTTCTATTATGTGTGTGTATTGAGAAATCTACCATAAACTGGAGCAGAAGTCTTGAAGACTGTCATTGGTGCATTTACAATATGCAGATTGCAATTCCAATTAGATTGAAACCCCTATTTAGCAGAGTGGTTTTGTGAAATAAATAACTTTTGAAGAAGGCCTACTATATATAATAAATACATATTTTTCCTTCAGTGGCTGGCCTGGAGCTTCCTGTCTTCCAAACACTTGCCCTGAAATGCTGATTCAGAAGCAGGCGGCATCTCTGGGCTCTTTACAGAAGAAATGCTTCTCCTTTGCTTTCCTGGCACAGGGATTTCATCCTTGATTTACAGTGCTCAGCTTGTTAGCGCCGGCGAAGGGGAGATGGTGTGAAGGTCATTATGTCCGTTTTGTCCTCTCAGAGAGGGTGAGGGGTGTGAGTTTCTCCCTGTGTGCTTGTGGTGGTGGTGGGGTTCAGGTGCCTCCCTCTGTTCAAATTAGTCAAAACTCTGGCATCTCTCTTTTCCACCCTCCATACTATGTGTCCTCCAACAGGGGTGAATGGTTTTGAAAGCCTAATTCAGAATTTCTGGAAGAGGAGCACACCACCTAGTAGAGAGCTTCCTCCCAATACACCCTTTTCATAATCCTTCTCAGCCCAGCCGTGACAAACTGACAGATAATTAACAGATCAGGTCCTCCTGTTAGGCGAGTCCGGTGCTGTAAGCTGCTCCTGCGTTATGCAGGTCCTTTAGCAGCTCTGTGCATGTGGGTGGTGGTGCTCTAAGTGGTCCTAGCAGAGGGCAGAGTGCTTTGGGAAAAGCAAACAGAATGCTCTTTGGAGGAGAGTGCTTAAAAGGGAGAGAGGGGCAGTAAGGTGCCCAGCTTGAAAGCACCTGGTGAAAATACTTGGACTTGCAGGGTTGCGGTTCTGAACACCCCGCCTGTCTCAGGGAATGGTGATCTGAGTTATAATAGGATGCTTGATTGCAAAGAACATTTCGAAGGCCGCTTAGTCCCAGGTCGGGCTGTGCATTAGGCGTGCTAATCCTTTGCTGTAACAGTGGACTGGAATTGCAGAATTGGAAGTACAGTCTGTTGTGTTTCAGCTTTGGCATTAAATATTTCTACACGGATGCCGCCCTGTGTGGCTTTTTCTCAGCTGCCCAACTTTTCTTTCCCCAGTGGAAAGAAAAACTCATTGTGAGAGTATTATCTTCTGCCGATCAGTGACTTTTAAAAAAGTACTTTTGTACTTCTCTCATGTGGTCACTTTTCTCATCTTCAGGATTTGAAATATTAACGTGCAGATAAATATAGCAACGTGTAGGGGCTACACATAGACTCAAGTCCTTGGGCCTGGCATGTTGGAGCAGAAAGAAATACCTAATTGCATCAAAACCACTCTAAGTTCATGTATGTGGAGCCCATCAAGCTGAAAGCATCCAGACAGCATCTGCTGTTATCAAATCACTCGTGAATCCAGCTAATTAAAATAGAGCTTCATTTTTCTGAACCATTGTTTGGCAGGAATTCGAAACGGGCCTAACCCAATTTCTGCGTGTTTATGAGCCTTTATTATATCAGGGGTACTTTTCTGTAAATGTACAGGGCAGCGTTAAATGAATTGATCCACGCAGTATCACTGTAGACGCACAGTGGACTTGCTAATGATTCCTCTTCCAGCTTTCTGGTTTCCAGACACATTTTTGAAAGCTTTATGGTTTCTTTTTCCATCCTCTACTCTTTGTCCTTCTCTCCCTATTTAAAGATTTTTAACTTTTCTTTTACCTTTGCCTTTTTTAATCTTTGAAAACAGGATGCACTTTTTTTTTGTTCCCTCCCTTAATAAAGATTTCTTTTCCATTTTTATTTTCTTCCTCTTTTGCTATTTTTGCTCTTCTAAGGATAGGATTTGCCTTTTTATTTCTTTCTGTTCTCTTATTTTTCTCCCTTCTTATCTCTCCCCCCTTTTACATTTTCTTCAATGCCTTTCTTCTAACCTTGTCTTTCTCCTCTCTCTTTTCTTTTCACCTCCCCCCATTTTTCCCAGTAAAACATTCTTATACCTTTGTCTCCACGTGCACATACAGATTAGGGCAGCTGGTGGGTGCCCATGGCAGTGGAGGGATCTGGCTGTTGGGAGATGATGTCAGCTTGTTTTGCTCCTCTGAATTTGCTTGCATGCTTGATTTTAGGTTTTTAAAAGATTTTTCAAACCACATCTACTCTGCTTTATAGCCTCATAATCCTACTTTGAAGATCAAAAGTGTTACATAAATGCTAACTAATTACTCCTTGTAGCACTTTGGGGAGTCTCTGGGCAGTACTAGTTCCATTTTACAGATGAGGAAGCAGAAACAGGAAAGCTGAGTAACTCTGGAAGTCACTGAGAAAGTGGGTGACCAAGTTAGAATTAAGACCAGGTTATCATCTTTGTCTTTGATTCTTGATCACCACCTCCTGGTTGCTTACTTTTCTCCCCATAAGAATCATGTATCTTTAAGATGATATTCATGTACTTATCTTCATGTACTTGAGCCTTCTGAAGTTTCATTTGTAGTCTTCAGATGTTAAATGAATTTCTAGGTAATTCCTGGGAAAGAAGGATGCCAAACCACTTATGGGCTGGTAAAAACCCGTCCATTATAGTCTCAAAGCAGAGCGCTCACTTTCTGATTCCAGCAGCTTCCAGTAAGTGGGCCCACGTCACACGCGCTGGCCCCAGTGATCATAGCATTGTAGGAAGTGCTGCCATATTTGATTGAATTTAGCCATTCTGCGATGACGTGTGTATGAAGTCGTCTCTTGCATTACTGTGGCCTTTATTATTGCTAATGAATTCTGACATTACAGGTGTAGCCTTGGCTCTCCCAGAAAGGGCAGGGCTGCTCTTACCAAGCTTAAGAGCAGAATTCACGAAACTGTTATACAGTGAAACCGGTGGTCACATTTAGTTAATAAGCAGAGTAAGGGAAATGCTTTTATAGAAACAACATCCAAGTGGCAGAGGCCTGTTGTAATTCCTCACCCAGCATTGTTTCAAAAAGTGGACCAGTTAGTATTGTTTTCCTATAGAGAACTAGGGCCAATGGATAGAAGGTTCAGGAAAGTAGATTTCAACTCAGTTTAAAGAAGGATTCCTGAAAATGAATTGACAGTCTCTTAAGAGAATGAGTTCTCTGTTCATTACAAGCATTAAAGTGGAGGCTCACCGATCATGTGTCAAGGTTGTTGAAGAGGGGAGTCCTAGACTATTTGCGGGATCAGAGGGCCTAAGATCTCTTTTGGCTTCTCTCCTTATTGTAACAGCAAAAGCAACATTTTAGCTTGTCTGCTTGGTTTTGTAAGTGCCTGGTGTGCTGTACAGACCAGTGAATGCTTAGTAGCTATTCATCATTTAATCTCTGGCTTCCTGCTTCTTAATCTGACTTGAATAAAAACTGTTCTTGTTCAGTTTAGGAAAACCACCATTTCTGCCATCTCCTGGAATGAGTCATTCTGGATAGCCACATTTTCTAGAAATTATGGCCACATTTTCTAGATGGCTATTGAAATCCACATGAAAAGAAAGCAAAATCCTTTAAAACTGTTGGCTGGAATTACTTAAAATGGGCTATATACTTTCTCACTATTTTAGGCAGAGTATCTGGAATATAGTTTAATCCTGATGACTCAGTATCATCATTTTAGATGTAAATGTTTATGTTGTGTGTAAGTATAGCTCTGTTTTCAAAACCTGTTGAAATATAGATATGTTGTCCACTTTTTCCGACTCTAAATGACTCCACCTATGCTAAATGACCCCAAACTAATAAACGTTTTGAGGTTATTGTTTACTTTTCATAGATGTTTCTCCCTTGATATTTCTTGCCTCCCTCCCCTTGTGGTCTTTGTTCTGCAAGTATCTCTTTAGAAGCTGACTTGTTTCTCCTTTCTCATTCGAAGTTTTTAATCCACTCTGATTTGGACACCAGCTATCTAAACATGTATATAAAATAAATAGTAAGTAGTATGAGTCAAGTTTTGCTGTGTGTATAATATATGGAATTTGTAATTTCTTTTTTGGCAGCAGTAATTTTTTTCTTCCTTTCCCTCTCCTTCCTGCTCTGTTGGTTTTCTCCTTTTTTTTTTTTTTTTTTAAATTGGATAAGATCGGAAAGCTGAGCTTCAGAACAATTGGGTCTTGTCCTTGACCCTCCTTGACTGACACCCATATCCCTGGCCCAAGTATCATAGGCTGCCTCATGGAGTTAACGTAGGAATTATAAAATGGCATGGCTGGAGGGTCCAGAAGGTCATCTGTTTAAGCCCTTCTTTCACACAAATGAAGCAGTCAGAGGCTCAGCAGGGGTGTGAGAGGCTGGGTTTCAGGACCTGTTAGTGTCAGGGTTGGACTCAGTGTGCATGCAGGCTTCCTGAGACCCAGCCCACTTTCTTTCTGCCTTGCCCCTCTGCCAAGTTCCCTTCCTTACCAGCTTTGAGCAAAACCTGTGTGAATGAGGAAATACAGTGTTTGTTTAGGTAAAATCATGGAGAATAATTTTCTACTGGCTACAGGCAGGTTCAAAATTAAAGTACATAAACCAAAAAAAGGCTTGTTTGTTGCGGTGTTTGGCTGTGTTTGCACTCAAGGCTGATATCGATATTGCAGGAGAAGCTTTAATCCTTTCATTCAAATTTACAAGAAATGCTGTTTCCTTTTAGTTAAAAAAAAAAAAAAATTGTCCAAGAGAGCATTTGATTTGAGGAACCAAAAGTCTAGAAAATGTATCCGGGAGTCCTCGTCAATTTGGGGCATAATGAAATATAAAAAATACTCAATAAAAGCTCCTTTATTACTTTAACTGTTTAAATGTGGAGTTTTTAGCCATCAGGTTAATGTTTTGGTATCATTTTTTTATTTGATTGTGAGCACTTTTCCAGGTAGCTCTGCCACTCGAGCGCTAATCAGATTCCCACAGATGAATGGTGCGAGCTGCAGCCTGACATCACCGCATTTTTGCTTCGACATTATTTTATTTGGTTTTCCTGTAAAAGTTAATAACTCTGTGTCCATGTGTTTAAACAGGCAAGAAGAGAGGGAGAAAGGACAATGAGCAGAAAACGATGAGTGATGTCTCAGGAAGCTTTTGCCAAATTGAGGAAATGTAGGGGTTTTTGTAATTTCTAAGTATCTTACTCTGTGAGTGGGGTGTGGAGAATCAAGAAGGCTGCAAAGCAGGATAGTTCCTAACCCTTCAGATAACAAAAGTGAACTTGTCTGTTTCCCAGGCAGAGCTAGAAGGAATTAGAAATGAGTTACTACTGATTTAGGAGGAGGAGGAGGAGGAAGAAGAAGGAGGGTGCTCAATAGGACTGATTTGCTTAATGGTGAGGATTGTTTAAATTTTGTGTTAATTGTAAGTAAACTACATGCTCATGTTAGATTACCATGATTGGTAAGAACATCTGATTGTAGAGCCTAAAGACCTTCCCCTTTTAACTTCCCATTAGAGGTAGGGGACTTGTAATGAGCCTTATGGCCAAGATGCCTCTGGTATTCGGTAGGCCTTTGTGGAATTGTTTATTTTTAAAAGTGTGTTGGCTTTGCCCTGGCTGATTTGGCTCAGCGGTTAGAGCGTCGGCCTGCGGACTAGAGAGTCCCGGGTTCAGTTTCTGCTCAGAGCACGTACCTCGGTTGCAGTTTGTTCCTGGCCCCGGTTGGGGTCGTGTGGGTGGCAAGCAGTCGATGTGTCTCTCTCACATCGATGTTTCTCTCTCTCTCTTCCCCCTTCTTTCCCTCCCACTCTATCTGAAGATAAATACAAAAATGTCCTCGGATGAGGATAAAAAAATAAATAAATGAAAGTGTGTTTGCTTATTGGTAGCTGTGGTTGTTAGTGGGAATGCTTATGATGTTTAGTGAAAGGTTACTGAATAGTTCAAAGCCATGATGGTTACCATTTAATTCTTCCTGTGTGCTATGGATTTCCTTGCTGAGCTAAAAATTTCTAAATTGGGGTTTATTAGAGAGGTGACTGGAATGATCTCGCTTTCTTTTTTTAAAATTATCTTTATTGTTGAAAGTATTGCAGATATCCCCTCTTTTTTCCTCCATGACCCCCTCCTCCCTACTCCCACCCCGCTCCTGCCTTCCCCACACTGTTGTCTGTGTCCATTGGTTATGCACGGAGTGATATCTCTTGATTTGGTTTCTCTTCCGAATGCACACCTTGGTACTGTGGATACAGATCTGACAGTGAGCATGAGAATCAGTTCCACAGTAGAAAATGATGACTCTTTCATCATCTGTGTCAGGCATGGCTTCTGTCTGCCGTACTCTGTGTAGATGTTACTTCTGAAGTCATCTAGAGAGGTTCAACCTACATTAGATAACGCTTTCTTAGAAAATAGAACCTGGCCACCAACTTATTTCATGTGGATGTGAGGTACATTTGACATCTGTCACCCCCGGTTTTTGCCAGAGTTGGTTCCACTGACTTTACAGTCTTGGTGGATAACCTCTTCCTGTCCACTCTCGGACACTGTGTGCTTGGTGAGGAGGGTAACTTTCCTCCGAGAGGAGTTGATTTCATTTGGCCATTTGAATGGAGTTTCTAATCCCTGTCATCTTACTGTAAATTTGAAAATTTTTGAGTCTGCCAGCTTACTCGATTATGAATCATACTTTTGGAACTTATACTTTTATTTTTTTCCTTAGGCCAGAGAGGAGTCTAAAATAATATCAGGACCTAGGACTTGATGGTCTTCTGTTAGTAGCAGATCCTAATTGTTTACTTTCCTCTGCTTTCCAGTGGATCTAAAGGCGATTTAAAGGCTACCCACATTTGCCATTTTATTTTTAAAATTTTTGTATGCAAAATATTTTAAATAATATACTACCCAGTTAAGCGGTATCTAGCAAAAGCAGTTGCAGGTTAGCTAGAAAGGAGTCCAGGTGGGTCTAGCGTAAGATAACTCTTTTTATGGGAAGGGGGTTATACAAATTAATTCAGTTGATTAAGTAGGGAAAACTATATGCAGAGAGGGAAGATCAAGTATAAAAGCAAAAGACAAGCAGAATGTAACCATATGGAAAGAGCTAGACCTTCATTCCTCATTTGTCTTTGGCACAGTACAAAGGAAGGTCTGGAGGTATACTTATTTCTGTTTAAAAAAAAAATTATCTCTTCTTTCTTACCACAGCCCATCATCTGCTTGCTCAGTCCTAGTGTACATGTATAGTGGTATCAGAATGGTTAACCTGTACTCCCGTGGGAGACAGCTTTATTAACTCAGTACATATAGTTCCTTTAGTCCTTAGTCTTGTGGTCTCTATTCATTTTCTGAGTTACTTAGGTAAAGTTTCCCCCACTCACTTCAGTGCAGTTATGTCATACAGCTGTAATACAGTTAAATTATTAAAAAAAAAATAAATTTATACCCCCTTTACCCCTCCCCGCCCCCCACATCTGGCAACTACCAATTCTGTTTTCTGTACCCATGAGCTTGTTGTTTTTTAAATTTTTATTTATTGATTTTTTTTTTTTTTTTTTTTTTTTTTTTTAGAGAGAGAGAAAGAGAGAAACATTGATTTTGTTGTTCCACTTATGCATGTACTCATTGGTTTTTCCTGTATGTGCCCTGACCAGGGATCGAACCCACAATCTTGGCGCATCAGGACAACGCTCCAACCAACCAAGCTACCCAACCAGGGCTATGGGCTTGTTTTTTGTTTTTGTTGTTTGTTTTAGATTCCACATATAAGAGAGATCCTAGGGTATTTATCTCTGCCTGACTTATTTCCTTAAGATCCATCCATGCTGTAGCAAATAGCAAGATTTCATTCTTTTTTATAGCTGAATAATATTCCATTGTATATATACCACAATTTCTTTATCTGTTCATCTACTGATGAACACTTAGGTTGTTTCCATATCTTGGCTATTATAAATAATGACGCATTTGTCATTTAAATTTTTTTTCTTGCTATCTTTTGGATTCATACTATTTCTAACCCATGACTACTACTTTGTTTTGTATTCAAATTTATTTTTTTAACATTTAGCCTTCAATTTTTTTTTTTAGTAGGATGTCTGATAGGAGTGCCATTTATTTACTCCTCAAATGTTTTAGTTTTGTGTGTGGGATAATGGTAGACAGAACTTCTTTTGGTCCAGAGCTTATCTTCCTTGGAATCTAGGAGCCCATCTCATTGTCTTGAGAGCAGAAGGTGCTAAGCCATCATGAAGGGTCCTTGCCCTGCACCACCTGGTGGCCCTCTATTTAGTGTCTAGCCCCCAGTAATGACTTCATGCTTGGAGGTTTCACTGTCCATGGCATAACCTTTCTTCGTCCCCTTCCTAATCACCTCACATCTCAATCGTGCATGCTAGACTTTACCCACTTCCATCTGGTCCCGACTTCAAAAGAAGGGGGGACTACAGCATTTATTCTGCAGAGCATTTGAAGGATTTGGAGCGTAGAAGTAACCTTCAGAAACTTCCTGTGGTAGAGAGAAAAGGGACTTGGAAGTAGAGGCAGTGGTATCATTAGGAAGGTCCTGGGGACTGTATGCTACATATTTTTAGTGTTGGAGTCACCAGCCACCGTCACTGAGTGAGCTCACAGTTCTCCTAGGGAGCATCTTGGACACTGAGTCATTACATTCCTTTGGAGTGATTCAACTCAACAGCTTGACACCTTCATTAATTTTACAACACGAAGCCTGGGTGCTCTGTGCTTCTTTAACAGTTCAGGGAAATTAGAGGAATATAGAAAATATAAAACCAAGAGAAACTGGAAGGAAGGAGCAGTCAGGGAGCTCTTGAAAGACATTGTGTTAAGAAACTGAACTCCTTGCCTTTTCTTCGTATCTCCTGGGACCTAGCACCCAACTCTTGACACATGTCTCTGGCACATAAACCCTTTATTTCTGTTCCTGGCACGCCCGCCGAACCTCCGACTTGCAGCCAGCTCGTTTGCCTTCTCTGCTGAGGTCACTGCTACCGTGATCCGTGTATAATGGCATTTTCCTCCTCTTTTCAGTATGGAGGCTATTACAGTTTCTTCTCTAAACAGTACTTCAAACAATTTGCTGCCAGTTGGATTTCAAAGCCAAGGAAAAGGCAAATGTCATCCTTTTTTTCTCCCCTCTTTGGGTTACTGCTTTGTTGGTTGCATCAAGAATTAGAGGGGCTGCTATCTAAATTCAGGTGGGGATGCATGGGGACAAGGCATTTAAATGTGCTTTTCTTTCTCTCTGAAGGAGAAAATCCTTTTCCTTCTCAGCCTTTCCTAAAAAGGAACTTTGATCTCCTCAACCCAGAAGCACGGGTTTCATTTCCTCCACGGCAAGTGTGAGCACTAGAGCCCGTTCTGTGGTGTGGTTACTGTCGGCCTCAGAATCAGCAGCCCTGCTTTCCAAGCTCTGCTACTCAACTGCCCCAGCTCCCTCTGGGCTAGCACCCAGAGTCTTGTCCAAAGTCACCCTTACGTCCCTAATATCACAGCACTTGATATTAAATCGTACTTGTTGGTCTAAATGCCTTTTATTTCCACATACATTTCTGGAAAAACTAGTTTAATAAAATAACCAAACAATGACATTCTGTCTGACAAGCAGTTCATGCAGTATTTTTAACTGGGGCCAAGAAAAATTTAAATGCAGAGATATTTCACTTGGAAAGGTGGTTTTTGTTCATATGACATTGCCACTTTTCATAAATGCTTTTACTACATATATCAGTGTGCTTTAAGAGGGAATAGGGTCAGTAATGCATCCTTTGGAATTCCCTAAATACAGATTTACACAATAGACCTTAACAATACTACCTTCTATCATGCCAACTCTTGTGCACTTCTACCAGAGATATTTTATTTCTTTAATGTGAAAAACAAAAGGACCGAGGAAAGTAAAACAAAGGAAATTAGGGCCCACAGCTTAATTAGTATAGGGTTGTAACCCAGATCAACAATGGGAAGGACACAATGACAAAAACCAGGAAATTCCAAGTTGAAAGAGAGGCTCTTTCCTTTAACTCCTTGAGTGCCAGGGCACTTGCTGGCACGCTCCTTACCCAGCCGCAGGAGGCTGTCTCAAGTACAGTCCACTGTCTTTATTTTTGAACTTCCTGGCTTTTGTTGACTTTCCCCCTTGATGCAAATAAAACATACCTTCGCGTGTGTGTTAATTGTAGATAACCAGGCTGAAAGTACCTCTTGATTTTGTAACCCTCAGAGAAGGAGAAAGAGTAGGGGGGAAAAATCCTGTCACTGTCATCTGTTCATTTTTAATGAGCAATTTTAAAAAATTGAAAATAAAAGAGGAAAATGAATAGGTGTTGAACCAGCCCGTGATATGTAAATGCCAACTAGTAATTACCTAAAACCTCAATTTTCATTCTGTTTCATCTTGCAAAACATTTCATTTTCCCTGAGTGAAAACACTTCATTTGGGCCGTGCGACTTAGCGGAGCGGCCAGCCCGGCCTGCGCGGCCGCCGCCTCCGGCTAGGGGGCACTTTGGCTCCGCGCTGGGCCGCCGGAGCGCGCGTGTCCACCTCAAGGTTATTCCCCTCTTGCCATTCCAGTGGTTTTGCGCCGAGCGGTCGGTGGCGCCCCTCCCCCACTCCCACTCGTCTGGTTTCGGGGAGCCTCATTCCTCCTTGTCCTTGCAGAGGATCGTATTGAATTTTGGCTGACCGAGCCTTCCTCTGCATATTAACTTTCCCCTCTCACCTGCCTGCTAGACCCTCGGCTTCCCCGAGTCGCATTTCACACTCTGAGAACAGCTTTCTGCCAGTCTCCCTTCCTCCCTTTGACATAGATGTCAGACACAATGGTCTCTATTTTCTTGTTTATTGCTTCTTTTTATTCTTTCTTTTCACTTTGGCAGCTGGGGGCAGGCAGTTCTCCTCTATTGAGGCTCACACCCATTTTCTCCCCTGCCACACTTACAATAATAATTGCCACATTTCTTTTGCACGCCCACGGCTTTTCTTTTACTCTGGTTTAGGATCTTGACACCTTTGGATGTGTTCGTGGAACATCTGGGGATGTGGCTGTGGATGGCCCTGCTTCCAGGGTGGCTGCCCTCCTCAGCCTGTTCCCTAGCTAGAAAGAGAGCCTGGGGTTGTGAACCGCAGATCAGAGAGCATTCCGGATGCAGAAAACCAGAATTATGTTGTCCTAGGACCCTGGCTCCGAGAGTGCTTTGCCTGGAATCTCAAGGAACACGGCCTCTTTAGTGAGATATATAGCTTCATAATTAGCCCGTTGCATTTTTTTCACAAGTGCTAGCATCAGCGTTCTACGATGTGTTTCTCTGATTAACAGCTGCTTTGCAACTATTTCCTTGTGCCACCGATGACCATATTTGTCAAGGAACTCCTGACAGAGTACTGATTTCTTACTAAAATGCAGCATTTCTGTTTGAAGAGGGTTCTCTCATTTTTGGCAGTGCCCAGCTTTTAAAGTCAGCCCTTGTTAAAACTTGAGTTTCTTTGGTTTACCGCTTGTTAACAGGATTCTGGGTATCTATCTACTTTAGAGTACTCGCGGAGGAGCCTTTCACAGGCAATTTCATCTCTGAGCGGCGCAGGTGTAGCAGTGCAGTGTTGGAATGGGGTTTCCGCCGGCGTCTCGGTCATTTTCTTTTGCCCTGTAGTTGTGATCTCTCTGGGTTAAAAGGGGCTTGGCTTTGGTTGTTAGTGTCATTAATTGTTGAATATTTTTTAATATTTTAAAATGGCTAATGAATGCTCACATTTTAGGAGATAGATGTGTATGTAGCACACAGGAGTGCTGGAATTGGTGACATTCCAAATAAGTGTCACTGGAGACAATGCATCAGGTTTACATGTCAGGTGCAAAGTGCGAAGGCTCCCTCAAACCCCAGGTTCATTATTAGGCAAGCTCCGTCCTCCCGTCCCCCCCGTGCGGAAAATAAAGTGTGCATTCTGGAGATGACAGTGTGCAGGTCTTTTGTAGGAGAGCAGAAAACACATAGGAAGCATCTCTTCCGCAAGGACTGTCAGGAACCTTGATTCTTCTCACCAGGGATTACTTATCCTACACAATGCATTTAACAGCACATAGTTCATCGTAGATAGCCCCTGAGTATACTGTATTCCATTGATTTATACAGTTACAAATCCTGGTCTCTCAAACACAAATCTCTCTCAGTTGGCCAATCATCTTGGATGCAAAGGTGTTTTCAACCTGAAGTCCCCCTTTTTCCCCTGTTGCCGACAGTCACTCCAGCAGAACCATTGCAAAAGTAAGACTTTACTCCTCTTCTTTGTACCTCAGTTTCACCTCTAGCTTTAAGTGATAAACAGTGAAAATGATCAAATTTCCCTAAAATCATGGAGATGATGGTTGCAGGGTTGTTTTATTTTGCTTTTTAGGAGAGGGAGGCAGAAGATAGGGTCATAGGAGTAGAGGTGGTGAAAAACTTTGCTTCTGTTTTCTTCTGAGTTCGTCTTTATTTTTATGAAACCAGCTACACTGGTGACTCAAGGTGCACTCATTAAGAACTCTCACGGTGCAAGAGGAGGAGAAAGGAAAGCCAGTGTCATGTTTATCATGGTCTCAGCAGCAAGTGGCTTGGATAGTGGGCATCAGGTGCTTGGCACTAGTATTTTCCCTGGCTTACTTACTCCTACAACATACGCAGTAAAGTTCCTGTCGCCGTTTTACATCTTTGACATTGAGGCGGAAGATTTGGCCTGAATTTATGTAATTTAGTTGGGCACAAATATAACCCATGAATAGTCACATTCATTTCCTAATTAGAAAATCAAACGATAATACAGGACAGGCTGCAGGCACCCCATCATTTCATCCAACAAAAGCGTGTTGTGTGTGCTGGACCTCTGCAGAGGAGAGTCCATTGAATTGCTTCATGAAGTTAATGAAAAGTGTCCAACAGTAGGGTAATGCAAGATGCAGACCAAGTGCACTGTCAGTGTGTTAAAATCTTTGCACCGGGGGTAAAGATTTTTGGGAAATCTATGTATGAATCCTAGGGCTTATAAAATTCTAGATTGGATAGGCCCTTGTCCCCCTATTGTAGTGCCAGTTCCTGTGCAGAGGGAAGAAGAGAGTAGAGAGTAGCCGAAGAAATTAGTGGCAGGAGGAGAGAGGTTTTCATATGTTCACTTACATGTAGCTGCTTAGCTGAGTCTCTTTCCTATTCAGCACATTATGTTGAAGCTGTTAGTTTGGATGCTTTATATTTTTGCATCTGGCGTAGTGATATCGACGCTGTTAAATATGTGATTTGCCTGTCGCCTGCATTTTCAGACAAAGATCAAGAGGAACATAAACAAGCCCCAAATATACTTTATGTAGGTGTTTGGCAGTATTATTTTATATGGCTTGAAATTAGTGAATGGAAACTTTAAAAGAAATTGTTCATATTTTTGCAAGTTTGAAGTGTGCCGGGACTTTGTCAAATTCCCGTTAAAATAAATACGTCAATTTCATCTCCCTTCCAAATTCATTTATCTTGCTTTTTTAAAAGGTGTTTTCTACTTTACCTGATGTTTAAATTGGATTCGCTCGTTTATGCTGTTCTTTGCTATATCCCCCGCGTTTTTCTTAAATGAATTACTAATGACAGAGCACTCCATCATTCCCTCTCTACAGCCACTTTAAGGAAAGCATGGTGATCTAAACCTTTTAACCTATTAAAGATGATTTTTCCCAATTGAATCAGACCCACCACAGGTGTAATAACTAATCATTTAAACTACACCTGCTATTATGTATTTTTAAGCCATTATGCGTGTTGGATAGATGATAATTCATGTTTATTGCATTGTCCGATGGATCCGTTTTGCCTACACTAGGCTGATTAATGTATTTAAAGAAATAAGGGATGCAATTTTTTAAAAAAAAATTGATGGAATGCGCCAAGCACTGCATTGAGTGCACCATTAAACCCATCAGAACTTTGCTCTCTGACCAGAAATGCATATACCAAGGACTATATTAAAAAAGCAAGGTGAAACCTGTGCGTTTTAGTGGTGGGGTTCTGTTTTCCTTCTCTGTCATGGAAAATTTTGGAAGGCTGAGAGAAAGGTGTATGCTTATGGGTAAATGAGGGGAGCTGTGCTGTTAGCATCTCCTGCCTAGGACCTGCTCAGCCACGTTTCCTACAACACCTGGTCCACATGCCCCAGCTGCGGAGACTGCCACATGACACGGATGCTCTAATTGTCTCGTGTGTCGAGGTGTATTTTTTTCTCCAGGTGAAGAACAATTATCCCCAAACCATCTGAGCTGTGCACATTGGCATTGATCCTGTGGGACCGGTGATGCTGTGACTGACTGTCCATGCTCTTTCCAGGGCACAGGCCTCTCTGTCTTTTGTTTTCTTCTTCCTCCTTGGCCGCTTCCCCTGCGCACTTCTCCCCTTTCCTCTTCTTTTGCCTCCCCTTCTGCTCCAGCTCCTCTGCTTCCTCCTCTTGTCCGATTGCCCCCCTTCTTCTTCTCCCTTCCTTTTCCCTACGTCTCCCCTTTCCTTTTGATTCTTTTCTTTCTTCCCCTCTCCCATCTCTTTATTAAAATGAACCCATTTTGGGGATGTTTGTCTGATTTGTCTTGATTTTGATGCAACCTGAAGCGATCTGGTTGAGGGCTGGGGGATGGGTATGTAGTTTGGGGGTTCTCTACTCTTGAGCATCAGTTTTCACTAGTCTAGAACTGGTTAGTGATCACTGCAGTTCATGATGGTGGCTAATATGTTTGCAGATTGTAAGAAGCACTAGGTTTCCTGTCACTCATAGCCCCAAACCTTAAAAACTGGGGTCCCTGAGTTCATTCTTCAGGGAGAACGTGTTAGGGAAGCCTCCCAGGGAAGGACTACAGGGAAAACGTATAAGGAATTGCCCTCGCCTTTTGTTTTTCTTTCTTATTTATCCTCATATATTTTGTCATCAGAGAAGTCTGTCTGGTCTCAAGATTAAATTCATATAAAATATGAAGAGAATATTTGTAATTTGTATTCTACTTCTAGTCACAGTGCTTTTCTCTTTGACTCTCTAGAGAACCATTACCCTTAGTTTGAAGGATCTTAGTAAACTTCCTTCTATTTAGCCCCTTAGAAATTTTTTCTTTCAGCAGCTTATGAGTGAACTGCAGGGCCTGTTGACTTTACCTGTAACATGAGACTATATTATTCTTTTGGTTTTGATGAAATAAATAATGGCAGTCATTCAAAATGGCCCTCTTTCTACCTGGGGCAGGTTCCCGTTGCGGTAGTGTCTGGAATGGAGAGCAGACAGGTGGCGTGCAATCACGCTTAGTGTGTGCTGAGTGATGTGAAGGTGAATACCTTCAACACTGCTCCTTCCGTCCTCTACCTGGCTTATTCATAGATAGGGAGATTTCTTAACTATCATGCCAAGGTAGATAGATAATCGGTCAGTCTGTCAGCTTTTAGCCACGAAACCCTAAACTTTGTCCTTTGAAGGCTCTTCAGTATTGAGTGCCATTGCATGAGAAGGACTAGTGTGCATGGCTGTGCATGTTGCCTCAGGTAATCGACCCAGCGGTAGACGCTCCACACTTTGCTGGGCTCTGTGGAGGCAGCACGGTCTCTTCCCTTCATGTTCTTGCAGTGTGTTTGGGGAGGCATCTTGAGCATTAGAAGAAAGTGTAATTATGTCTTCAATTATACGGTACACATGACAAGCATGGAGGAAGTGGAGAGAATAGGGAGATCAGAGATGGCTTGCTTATATAGGGAGGGCTTCAGGGAGTTAGAACAGGCTGCAAAAGGGCTGTGCTGGGTGTGTGTGTGTGTGTGAGAGAGAGAGAGAGAGAGAGAGAGAGAGAGAGAGAGAGAGAGAGAGAGAGCGAGAGAGAAATGTTTAGACAAGTAGAGGTGGGAAAGGGAGGCCTTCTAGAAAAAGGTATAGCATGAACACAAGTGTGACGTGGATGAGCTTGGCCAGGAGAGAGCTGCCTGCCAAGACATATGAAGAGTCGGCTTGGGCAGGGAGAACAGGAGAAGATTGTTGCAGGTTTTAGAAGCCAGGCTGAGGGGATTAGATTTGATAGGTACAGGAAACCATTGAAGGCAGGGAGCTGGCGTAGTGTTTTGTTCAGGTAGATTTTAAATGTGAGAAATAACTGGTTATAAATGTGACCGCAGCAGTGGGTTATTTTTGTGGACGTGGATAAACTTACAGGATTTTTAATCTTGAAATTCAGACTGTTGACGTTTACTTTTCTCTGTTTTATCTCCCCCACCAGATTGCCACAGCAGTGAAGTTTCTACAGAATTCTCGTGTCCGCCAGAGCCCACTCGCGACCAGGAGAGCATTCCTTAAGAAGAAAGGTACAAGTTCCCTGTGGCCATACACAGTGGCCTGCAGAAAGTGACTGGGGACAGGGCAGATGGAAGCCAGTGTTGATGAAAGGATCTCCTGTAACTGTCCCACTAATGTGGGGGTGGTGGTGAGGGGTGCCCCCCAGGGGCACCTTAGCGGTGGAGCAGGGAGATGATCTAATTCGGATAATTGAGCTGCAGATATAAGACCAGCACCTTAGCCCAGGCCAGCCCGACACAAGCAGCAGTCAGCGGCAGAAGAGGCCCATTGGATAAGACTTCTGCTTTCTGCTCAGTTCTGATGATGGCCCTGGCTGCAAGATGACTGGCTTTAGGTCAGCTGCTTTAGTAAAGAATCAGGAAGAAAGAAACTAAGGAAAAGGGAAATGAAAGGAATAAACAAGATCAGGTTAAGGTCAAGCTTGGGGTCCATCTGATTTGCAGATTGAAGTGGTAAATTACTGGTTTTATGATATTTCTTTAGGCAAGGATTAAATGGATCTTGACAAATTCATTATTGTCCGAAGCAGAGAGAATCTATTTTGGCTCTGTTGATATTCAGGATATTTTTCTTTTTAAAAAAAAAACACACCCAAAACAAACAAACAAAGAAATCCAATTTTTCATTTAATTCTCGAAAGCTTATAATCATGAGGGAGGAAAGGAAAGAGAGTTTCCTTTCCCCCAAAACAGAACTCTCTTTCCTTTAAGAGCTGGAATGCCAGCCTCAAAATTCTGGGTTTTGAGCTTTAAGTCATTTGTGGCTGGAAAGGCAGGTGGAGTGGTTTGATGGTATTTCCTAGGTCTGCTCCATGGCATCCCACTGAAGTGACCCTGCCGGACTGTGTTCCAGGGCTGCGCTCGCACGTCAGGGCAGAATAAGCCCAAGCATTTCATTCACAGGCAGCTGTTCAGAGATAGCCTCAAGGCTGGTCCCTGGGACTGAGCTGGAGAGGGGCGCTGTGCGCTTGCTGGCGGCAGCCTGCTCGCCCCCCATCAGTAGGAGATTATTAAAATTTGGAGTGCGTTGGCTGGCCTCTCCACTCCGCAACCATCATGCCATAAAAGAGTTTTTCTTTGAAATATGTGTACCTATGGGGAGTAATTAATCATAAAAGCTTGGGGATTTCAGCTCTCTCATCAAAGCATCGAAGCTGGGGAAAGCTGAGCCTAAAAGCTGTGTTGATTACCCGGGGTAACCTGAGACAAAATCTATGGTTGCCGAGAGATCCTTCGCCCCAGTATATTGTGCAATATTATAACTGCCTGATCTTCTCTTCCACTGACAATGACCAGTTATTCCTCATTTTCTCTCAAACGCAGCTGGGTTAGAATTTCATTTGCAGAGGGTATTTAGAGCAATTTAGAGACAAATGTCTCTGGTGTTTGCCCGGCACTTCCCCACCGCAGGCTTTGCTGAGCAGTTTTAGTATCAGGAGCTCCATCTAATCTGTTTAATTTTAATAAATCCCTGACTGGGAGAGGGAGAGAGAAAAAAAGAGAGAGAGAAACTCTGGACCAAATAATACTTCTTTTGAGTTAGTTGGCTGATAATCACTGTAGAGAGGAAACTGTTTTATGCAATTGTTATTTGTTGCTCCTTTTTAAAAGAAAACACAGCTGATTGATTAATGCATCCAAGAGTGAGTGTTTACCCTGTGCCACGCCCTGCTTTGGTCTGAGCAGATGAAATCCCTGCCCTCTCAGAGCTTCACTTCTGACGGGGAAGGCAGACCCGTAAATGAAAAACCGAAACATGTGGCATGTGGAATGGCAAGTGCCCTGGCACAGGGGTTGAGGGTCTCAGTGTTGGTGTGGGCATGGGTTGCAGGAACCTTGAGAGGCATCCTACCCTTCTCTGGAGTTTACCTGTATTTATTTATTTATTTATTTATTTATTAAAAAAATTTTTTTTTCTTTATTGATTTTAGAAAGAGGAAGGGAGAGGGAGAGAGAGACTGAAATATCGATGAGGGAGAACATTGATTGGCCGCCTCCTGCATGTCCTCCCCTGGGGATTGGGCCCACAACCTGGGCATGTGCCGTGACCGGGAATTGAACTGGTGACCTCTTAGTGTATAGGTCGATGCTCAACCACTGAGTCACACTGGCCGGGCTGGAGTTTACCTGTGTTTAAACCTGAAATCGCACCCAGCCAATGTGGTTCAGTGGATTGAGTGTCATCCCATGGTCTGAGAGGTCCCGGTTAGATGCCCAGTTAGGGCACATGCCTGGGTTGTGGGCTTGATGCCCGATGGTGGTGGTGGGGTGGGGAGAGGCAGCTCATCGATGTTTCTTTCTCACATTGATGTTCCTGTCTCTCTCTCCCTTCCTCTCTCTCTAAAAAATCAATAAAAACATATTTTAGAAAATTTTAACCTAAAATATGTTTTTAGGAATCGCTGGACTTAATCATACATTTCCATTATCTTTGAAAATGCTCCTTCAGTCAGTCATTATACATTTCTGAAGTGAATCACAGTAGGGTAGGTTCTGGCAGGACCTTTCCTGGGCAGAGAATTCTAAGGTTTGATTGGCATCTGGGGAAGAAGAGCCCTTCATGGTTTTAAACTTCACTTTTTAAATTTCCAGTTGTTCTCAGGGTCAAGAGGGACATGATCAGCGTAGCTGGGCACCATCTCTGATAGGATGAGGGAGGAAGGGCTTTTTCAAGGGAGTGAGCGTGTACCCTGTCCCTAACAGAAGTTGGGAAGGAAGGAGATTTGGTCTTTGGGGATGGGGAGGGTGTCTTTGGGGGAGGCAAGGTTCTGGTACCCTGACCATCGGTGTCTCCCCGAAGGACTCCTTGCAGTGGTGGGTTGGGAGTACTGGTGTTGGGCGAGCTCGCAGCTACTGTAGTCTTGGCTTTTCCTAGCAAATGTCACTTCGGGGAATTGCAGTGGAGCACTGCCTTGAATTATAATCTTGACTTTCTTTTTTTTAATAAACATCTCTTTCCTGAAAAGGCAAATCCAATTTTGTTTTTCTTTTAATATTATTTAATATTTAATATAGAAATTGAGGTCCCTGTAGTGCATGTCAGTTCAGTGGAAAATGAGGGTAACTTTAGGCGCATCAGCTGAGTTTGTTTTATTGTGAAACTGCAGCCTGGAGCAGGGGCTGCTTTCTGCCTCTGTTACTGACAGGTTAGATGTGTGCTCTCTGATTTTGGGGGCCTGGGGAGGCCGGGGGGACTAGTAGAGAGAGGCATAGGGATGGAAGAATATGGTTTGCAGAGGTCTTTTGTGTTTGTGTTTTTTTATTTTTGTTTTTTCGGAGATCTCTTTTGGATGCTTTAAAGTCTGAATATGGAATCATTAATGAGAAACATGAAGTTATTAGAATCGTTTATCATTTTCTTTGAAGTTTGTACTACCATTTTGTGTAATTTACAGCATTTCTTTTAACGGGATTTTTTGGATGAAAGAGAAAAGCAGCTGTTCACCTTCAGAGTATTAGAATAAATGCATTTCCCCCAACCACTCAATTGCGCAGATGACACATCAAGTACAGAGTCAGCGCCACGTGAAGGGAAGTGGACCATACATGGGGTTTAAGCCCGCACAGAACTGGCCTATATATAGAAGCACTTCTTGCCTGGCCGACATCATATCTGGGCTTTAAGCAGGCTGCAGTCCAGCTTACAAACAGCAATCGAACCAGCCCAGAAAGTTAGAGGCTTGGTCATTGTTGTCAATAGGCTTATGTTGATCTGACACCCTATCCGACCACAAAATGTAGGAGGCAGTCTGCTTCCAAACATGGGTGGCAGGCTGAGCGTAAGGTGGGGAAAGGTAATGCCTGTTTGAGGGGTAAGGGGACTGAAGGGATAGATGAGGTGGGAGGCACATGGAGTTGTCTGTTAGCTTACTCTGATTGGTCTGTTCTAAAGCAGGCTTCTAGAGAAAAGCTGAGCATCGCACGCTTTTCTGTGTAGTCGTGCATAGTGGGGCCTGGTGGTGTTGGCTGGCACTTTTGCTTACTGTGCCCTCTCAAGTGTGTAAGTCAAGGGCTGCATTCTCCCTCATCTAAAGAATAGTCCGGGGTAGGAGGAAAACTAACTAAATAAAACACACCACTATACTTGCTCATTCTAAATGGTGAAACAAGATCTTATCTTTCTTCTGTTCCTGGAACCGGAACCCCTAGTAGCAAAATTGCCTCCTTGCTGGAAGTGAACTTGAGGAAGAAACCTGATGGTCTCAACCTTGGAAGTGGGGTAGAGGTGAAGGGCTTCTCTCACTGGAGTATTTTAAGGGGAAGTAAATTCTTACACAGATTTCAATTTAACTGTTTTATTACTTTTCTTTTTTATCATTTATGTCCTTTTCATGAGGTAGTGTGCATGTCCTTGAATGGAATCTCGTTACCATGAAAGCTTTTTTAGCATTGATTTCATAACAGTCTTAATTTAATAGCTCCGTCATTACTGAGAAGCTCTGGGAGTGGGGCCCTGGCTTTCCAGGTCACTGACCTTTTAATTACAAACCTTGTTCTGATGGCCAGGTTATCGACTGGACAGCTCCCAGCTTGTGCCCCTAGGATGAAAACGAAAATAACTGTGTTTCCTCCCCCATCTCCAGGAAAAAAAAAAAAAAAGTAACCTCATGTGTTTCTAAAATTAATTTTCTCCTTCAGCAATTAATTCTTTAATGTGTCTTAGAGAAGCCAGGCTTCTTGTTATAACACTGTTTTTTCTAGAGCTTGGGTCCAGCAGATAGCTTGGAGGGGGTGGGGATGGGGATGGAGATCTTGCCAGATACCACCCCGTGCTTGATCGTGGCCCATTTCGTCGTCCTCGAAACTCCTGCTGCTGAGCTGGAAGGAATAGCCTTGGCCCTGTGAGGGGCGGCCTGGCCCTTCTGATGCTTTGTTAAGGAGACAGGGATCGCAGCATCAAGACTTAAATTCATTCCCGTACTGCTGGAGTAATTGAGCCCTGTATATCATGGACATTGTAAAAAGGTGTTCTTGTTCTGAGAAAAGACAAGAGTTGGATGATTTTTCTTGTCGCGTCTTACTTCTCTGTTAGCTTCAGATGACTAGAGGAAACAAGTGCCCTACAGGAGGAGTTCTGCTCAGCCATGAGCTTGAACTGAATAAGTTCTCTCTTACTGACCATGAAGAGGGAGAAAACAAGGAGAGGACTGTGGCCCATAAGTAGGGTGACCATTGGTTCCGGTTTGCCCCAGACTGTCCCAGTTTTAGCACGGGAAATTTTATGTCCTGGGCAACTCCTCAGTCCTGTGCAAACATGTTACCACAGCAGTACAAGAGCTACCAGAGAGACAAAATGGGTATGTTTTTGGAAGCTGGAGGAAGTCCACCAGCAGTCAGTCCCCGAGAGTCCAGTTTGCAGTTGAGTGGCATCTTCCTCACACACTGCCTGCTGCTACTCCCCCAGCCCTGCTCTGGTGTGGGTCCAGTGCAGAGCCTCTGGGCGCGGGAGGCCATGCCCTGCAGGTGTGGGGAGCCGCCGGTGCCGAGCAGACAGGGCTGTGTGGCAGCCACGTGCATGTTCCTGAGGATGATTGAGCATCTCCATCCATCTGTTGTGAACGGACCATCTTCCTTCCCTGCCAGTCTTGCATCTGCATATCTGTCACCTGCTGCTCTGGACCAGCCCATTCATCACACTGACTGGTGTTCCCCCCATCAATTTTCCTGCTCCCCTTGTTATCCAAACTTGTCTTGAACTCCACAGATTCTCCTCAGCATCCAGGGTGAGAGCTGTAGCAGCTAGGCCAGGTGAACGCTGTGGAAATAGGGATGCTGTGGCTTCCCCTTTCAGAGGGGAGCTGAGAACACTTGCTCCCCAAAGCAGGTTGAGTTAAGTAGGTTCCAGCACTTCGCCCAGTGGCACAGCTTGAGGGCGAGAAATAACAGAGCTCTCAGGATTTACCCAGTTGCTTTGAGATTTTTCCCTGAAAATGAGGAATGATTCTTCTTTTCTTTAACTTGTGTACCTGCAACAATACTACAAAGAAAAGCAAAGTGACATTGTCATGTGCAGTAGTCTCCCTTATCTGCGGTGGAGACCCCTAGTGGATGCCTGAAACTGTGGGTGGTACAGAACCCCATATACTTTTTTTTTTTACTATCAGACATACCTTTTCCCTTAAAGGAAGCACTTAATGGCTTCTCTTTGGCATATCTGAGTTGCCAGCATCGCTGTTCTTGTGCTTTACTACGAGGTAAAATAAGGGTGACTGGAACACAAGCACTGCGATACTGCGACAGTTGTACTAACGGAGAGGGCTACTGAGTAACTGGCGAGCGAGCGTGTGCCGCGTGGATGCAGTGGACAGAGCGTGATTCACTCTCCAGGCCCGGCGGGAGGGCTCAAGATTTCAGTTTGCTACTCAGAAGGGTGCGTCATTTAAAACTTATGAAATGTTTATTTCTGGAATTTTCTATTCACTCTTTTCGGACTGTGGTTGACCGTGGTTAATTGGAACTGCAGAAATTGAAACTGTGAATGGGAGACTACTGTATTAAAGTTTTTCTGTTAACTTTTTGAAATGGTAAGAAATGTACATGGCTTCAGAAATTCAAACCAGTAAAGAAGAATATACAGTGAAAGTAATTCTTCCTCCTGTCTCTCGTTCCTGTCCCCCATCCCACTTTTTCCAGATCAACAGTTTTTTACATATCATTCCAAAGATAATTTATCCATATAAAGCATGTTAATATCTATTGCTCCTCCACAGAACACAAACACTTTTTACATATAATGGTAGCAGGTTTTACACTTGACCTTGTATATTTGTCGTCATTCCACATCAGTACATACAGGTTTGCTTCATTCTTCTCTGGCTGCGTAGTATTCCATTATACACATCTCATAACTTCTTTAACCAGTCCCAAATTAGTGAACATAGAGGTCGATTCTTGTGTTTTGCTGCTTCAAAGACTGCTGCGGTGACTGTTCTTGTGTAGACATTGTTCAGCTCGTGTTAGCTGTGCACTGTGCTAAAATAAAAGCATTTTGTCTATGGTGAGTAGGCTAGGCTGTATTTTTATTGCTTAAAATGTCATCAGATTATGTTCCCCTAAAGAGACTATAAAACTGTTTTCTAGTATAAACATGACAATAGGTAGAAAGAAATTAATAAGAGAAAAAAGACAGCACAGCAACTTATTATTAACACTTAGCACAGGTTGGATTCTGAGAGGACATTCTGGTCATTGGTTACATGAAAAATGCTTTCTTTCTACAAGAATCCTTTTAGCCTGTTTCTGAAGGGATATGGGTTCATAAATTAAATTTTTTAATTTTTATTTTTTATTTTAAAATTATCGCCCGAGGATATTTTTTCCATTGATTAAAAAAAAATGTTTTTATTTATTTTTTTAGAGAGAGAAGAAGGGAGAAAGAGATAGAAACATTGATGTGAGAGAGAAACATCCATCAGCTGCCTCCTGCACGCCCCCCCCACTGGGAATTGAGCCCGCAACCGGGGCATGTGTCCTGACCTGGAATTGAACCAGGACCTCTGTCCATGGGATGACGCTCAGTCCACTGAGCCACACCTGCCGGGCTCCATTGATTTTTTTAGAGAGAGTGGAAGGAGGTGGGGGGAGAAACATTGATGTGAGAGAGAGACATTGATTGGTTGCCTCTTGCACATGACCCTGACCAGGGCAGGGGATCAAACCTGAAACCCAGGTACGTGCCCTTGACTGGGAATCGAACCTGTGACCCTTGGTGTGTGAGGCGATGCTCTAACCACTGAGACACACTGGGCAGGGCATAAATTTAATTTTTGATTCAAAATAAACATTTAAATACGTGGAAAGCGCCCAGCTGGTGTGGCTCAGTGGTTGAGCATTGATCCATGGACCAAAAAGGTCATGGATTCAATTCCTGATCAGGGCACATGCCCGGATTGCGGGCTTGATCCCCAGTAGGGGGCGTGCAGGAGGCAGCCGATTGATGTTTCTCTCTCACATTGATATTTCTATCACTCCCTTCCTCTCTCTCTCTAAAAAAAAATTTTAAACATATTTAAAAAGAAATAAATAAGTGGAAAGCTTCAGAAACTTGAAGGTGATCTTTTTTCAGATGAAGTATACAGCTTAGTTTTCTTTATCAGCGTTGGATATTTTATGGGTCCTAGCCCATTGGTTACGTGGTCAGCCTTTATTTAGTGCCTGTTGTGTGCAGGGTATTATTCCATTAGGCACTTCATGAGAGAAAAGTGAAGTACCTGTCTTTTAGGAGAGGCTTGTCCAGAGGAGATGAGAATGGATGCTGAGTGCTTATCCGCTAGATCCATGTGTATCCGTGAAATAGAGCAGTATCTCAGCTGGAAGTCAGCAAAGTCAGACGAGGAAGAGACCAAAGTATAAAGCTCACTAGACTGTGAGCTCCTCAAGGGCAGTGACCATGTCTCATTCTTTCCAGCATCCTCAGTGCCCGGCTTAGCCAGCCCCAGCCAGGGACGAGTGAATGAGGGAGTGAATGCGTGCATGACTGGAATGACAAGACACTGGGACCAGTTTCAAAAAGGAGCTCGGTTTTTCTTCTCTACAATTTAGGTATTTGATGAACTCTAGTGTCATGTAAAGTAGTTTCAGGATTGCTAATCTGTATGCCTTTACCAACTAGAGTACAGTGTTTATATGCAGTTCCTTTTGTCTTTAGTCTTATAGTATCCAGTGAAAACACGCTTTTCCAAAGTTGCTTAGATCAGCACAGCTCAGTTTTGACCTAGACATTAGGGAGGCAGTGGGCGTAGATGGTCAGAGAAGAGTGGAAGGGTGTTGTTAGTGAGGGAGGCTCATGCACAGACGTGTGTGCAATTAGCTGGGTTGGTCCAGGGCGTCTACACAGAGGGAGAGAATTGAGGTTGGTGAGATGGGCAGTGAGGGAGGAGCCAGTGTTAGGACTCAATATTAAATATGTTTTTATTGATTTTAGAGAGAGGAAAGGAGAGAGAGAGAGAGAGAGAGATAGAAACATCGATGAGAAACATCAATCAGCTGCCTCCTGCACGCCCCCTACTGGGAATCGAGCCTGCAACCCAGGCATGTGCCCTGACCTGGAATCAAACTGGCAACCTCTTGGCGCATGGGACAACGCTCAATCTACTGAGCCACACCAGCCGGGCAAGGGCTCAATATTATAAATAACAGTTAACAGTGCCTTTTGAACCAATTGATACTGTGAAAACTCTACCTGAGGAAGTTCACTCTGGGCTCTGTATTTAAACTGAATTGGCTTGGCAATAATAAAACTAGCTATGAAGAAGGTCCTGCTGAGTCCATTGTCAGGTATGCAGGATCTGACCTGGGAAGGTGGCAGTAGAAATGGAAACAGAAATGATAGCATATTTATGTAGAGACTTTTATGGTTTATAAAATACATATATTAAAGTTTTTTTCACTATAATCTTTGTAGTAGGCAGGTTACTAAATATGTGTTGAATGAATACATGATTTAATGAATCTCCCATTTTACAGATGAGGAAACTGAGGCTCAGAAGGGGTAAGTAGTGTAAATAAACACAGAATCAGAACTAGGACCCAGTCTTCTGAGCTGTATCACATACTTTCTGGAAAGGAAGGGCAGAACCACAAACACTGTAGAAGAAAGAGTAAGCCATGCTCAGTAGTAGATTGGATGAGGAGGCGAGGGAGACAGGACTGAAGATGACTCTCAGGGTTGTTCCATTGTGGTAAGCAGCTTTATTGAGGTATAAATGACATACAGTAAACTATATGTATTTAATTTGTGCAATTTAAAACTCTTTGTGAATTTTTAAAAATACCTGTGAAACCATCACTGCAAGCAAGGTAATGAACTCACCGATCACCCTCACGTGTTTCCTCATGCCCCTTGCAGTCCTTCCTCCTGCCTGCCCCCAGCACACCCTGAATCCCGGGCAAACATTGATCTGCTTTCTTTCACTATAGAGTAGTTTGCATTTTCTAGAATTTTATGTAAGGAGAATTGTACGATATGTTCCCTTTTTTTGTTCTGGCTTTTTTCACTCAGCATAATTATTTTGAGATTTATCCATGTTGTTACATATATTATTTTTATTGCTGCATAGTATTCCATTATTTGGATACAATACAATTATTTACCCATTCACCTGTGAGGGTTATTTGAGTTTTTCTAGTTTTTAACTATTACAAATAAAGCTGCTTTGAATGCTTGTGAATAAATCTCTGTAGGGACATACAATTCCTTTTCTCTTGGGCAGGTGCAGGGGGTGGAATGTCTGGGTCTATGGTAGGTGTATGTTTAACTATTAAGAAGCTTCCAAACTGCTTTTGGAAGTGGATGGACCATTTCATGTTCTCCCCAGTGGTATGTGCATGTACCAGGGCTCTGAGCAGGGAGAATAGGCAGGTGGAGGTGTCATATTTGTAATTTGTTTTCAGTAGTAAAACCACATGGCTTTGGAAGCATTCTTGAGTGACTAAACAATTGTTCATGTTTGGAATACTTCAGCTTGGGAGGCAATAGAGCACAGACTACCTGGGTTCAAATCCCAGTTTTCCATTTCCCACCTGTGTGACTCTCCATAAACTACTTAACCTCACTGTTCCATAGTTTCTTTACCTGTAAAATGGGCTTAATGATAGTATTTACTGCAAAAGGTTCTTGTAAGAATTAAATGGAAATAATGTAACAAGTGCTTAGCAGAGTGGCACTAAAATAAGGGCTTCATTGACAATGACATTGATCATAGTATAGTTCCTCTTTGAAGGTTTATTCTTAATGGGCTCTTCTGAGTTTGCTGTGATGTTATGTTCAAAAGGCAAACTTGTTGATAAAAAAAATTCATGCAATAGGAATCGCTATGAATTTTGAGCAGAGAGGGGTTTAATATAGGCAGTTAGGAGCGTATTCACTGTTGACAGGACCAGAGGAGTGGACTCAAGGTCAGGCCTCCAGGGATGACTTCCAGAACACTGAAGGGTAACTTCCCAGGGGAGCTGCTCCCTCTGCTTCCCGTTCAGGAAATTGGGGGATTAGGAGGCTACCACTGGAATTTTTTAGTTCAAGAGCACACCCTCGTAGATCTGTGACCCAGGAATCAGGAAGCCATCACTGCAGTGTTCTGATATCCATAGAAACAGTGACAGGACATTGGAATATGGACTTGGCTTCTACCTCTGTGGGAAGCCGAGGGCTAGAGACTGGACACTGCAGTGGGAAACCTTGGCGTTGCCCTCTTGCTCGCCTGTCTGCTGACGTTTGCAACAATCAGTGGCTCCAGCTCCTCTGCCTCCTTCCACTTTCCAGATCAACTGCGAGTGCAGTGCATTCCCATCCAGGACTCGTGCTGCCAGGGAGTCTGGGAAGTGTAGCTTTTGGCATTCCAGCCTCTCTGATACAGGAAGGCACACGAAAAAGAGATAGGAATGGATGCTGGGTGCTAGCAGAGGAGTCGTAGAAGAAAAAGGATTCACAAATCTGCCCCCCAATGGTGCAGGCCCACTTAGATCACAAGCCTCTTTCTTACTGAAGGCTTAACTTGGAATTCTTCAAGCCATTAGATGAACAGGCCACAAGATGAGGGGAGCGTTCATTTTGCTCCAAAGCATGCTAAGAAAAAAGTCAGACAAAAGAGAGTTTGTGTTTTCAATCTGTAAGCAGGTGGCAGTGGTTTATTGTAAATCTAAAGTATTCCATTCAACACAGAGCAAATTGTGTGTATATACAAGGGAAGGAGACTTGACTTAGTCAACTATTTTTGTTGTTTTTGAGAAGAGCTGGGCCTTAAATTGTTAACAAAAGCTGTAGTGATGTATCTCCGGTTTGTCCAAGAAATAAATATTGATGTGCTCTGTATCGCCACTGGCTTTCTGAGATGGTTTTAAGAATACTTGTCACTCCTTTTTGGCCTCAGTTAGGCCTGGGAGTTCTTCTGATGAGATTTATCTGTTAAGGGCAGGCAAAGGAGTTCTCACCAAAGGGACTACATGATATGTGGGTTTATTGGAACTGTTGGAAAATGTGGAAGTAGGGACTTCTGAAACTTAACATACGGTACAACATAAGGCACTCTCTACTGAAAAATATTTTATGTTGATTGGATTATAATTAGAAAGGCTTTAAAATATTGCATAGTATTCATTTACCACGCCATTGTTATATTAACATTTTTTGAGCCTATGCCTTATAAAAATGAATTTATCTGCTACTGCTGCCACTGTGTGTGTGTGTGTGTGTGTGTGTGTGTTGGGGTGTCTGTATTTGTTAAGTGTAAGTTAGTGTGCTTTTATTTTATTTTTCACTGTAGGCTTGTAAGGTTGGTCATTCAACAGCTTTATCATCTTTGCATTTTTTTTTTTTTTTTTTTTTAGGTAAGTAGAGGTAACTCGCTAAATGTCCTCAGTAGATAAAATGATGGGGTGTGTAGGCTTATATTTAAATTGTGCTGAGACTTGAACAGCACTACTAATTTTTTCCTCCCGTCTTTAAACAGACCCGTATGTGGTTTCTAAAACATTCTGGTAGAAGCTAATCTTCTTGGATCTCACCCCTTTCATCAGACAGAATACTTGAGAATGCTCTAGTCTGTTACTGTTAATTATTCTTTTTAGTTTTAGAGCCCTTTAGAGTAATCTTTCTATAATTAGATTGTTGGTAGATTGTCTTTAGTAAGTAATATGGTGGTCTTTAAATTTTGTGTAGAGCCCTGGCTGGTGTGGCTCACTTGATTGGAGCATCATCCCTTATACCGAAAGGTCAGGGGTTTGATTCCTGATCAGGGCACAAACCCAGGTAATGGGTTCGATCCCTGGTCAGGGTGTGTACGGGAGGCAACTGATTGATGTTTCTCACATCAGTATTTGTCTCTTACTTCTCCTTTCCTCTCTCTCTAAAATCAATAAAAACATATCCTCGGGTGGGGATAAAAATTAATTTTGTGTAGATTTTCAGTTTGTTAAATGATTGCAAAGGCTTTCATCAGTTAAGTTTACCCTGTCATAGATTTTCAGGGGGAAAAATCATGTCCCTGTGTAATAAATTAAATATCACAACCACATAAAAGTCATCTTTTCAGTGAAACCTAAAGTGCATAGGAATGGGACTCTCTCCCACTTCGTTATTGGCTTCAAGCTGGACCTGTGCTCTTAACCAACAAGAAACATATTTTACTGCTGACAGTGGTAAACCTGTGAAGCTGAAGAACAAAGCCATGTCTTCTGCTTTGTGAGTCACACGCAAAATTGTCGATTAAATTATTCTAATTGCAAGATTGGGGGTCTTGGCCCAAAGAACACAGGTTGAGTTTGAAGAAGAGGCAGTTAGAAAAATTGGTTTAGCTTACAAATGGAGCTAATTTGTACAGAATGTAATTGAGAGAGAATAAATATGGAGCTACATGATGACCTCTTTTGAGTCCATTTCTGATATTTACTTACATTTTTTCAATCAAAGACTCTCCTTTAAGCAGTTCTGAATAGAGGAGACGAAGTACTAAATGAGAAATAATAGAAAATAGCACTGTTGTTTGGAAGACCTTAATACTTGATTTTGAAAGATTTTTACTATTCACTCATCAAGTATGTATTGAGTGCATATTTTTTACAAGGCGCTGTACTAGCCCTTGGACTGAGAAAAATGGTAAATAAATCAGTGTTTTGGAGTGGATACAGACTCCCCCCAAAATGTGAAATGTGCAGAGTTGTCACAGTTCAAGTGCTGTGATAGAAATTATTGGGAGGGCAAGGGGGCTGGAGGGTGGGAGGATTGTTGAAACCGGAACCTGAAGAACTGGAGCATCAGCAGAGGGACAGCCTGCCCAGAGACTCCGAGGCAGGAAAGGAGCTTGATTGGATCCAGGACCCCATGGTGGGACTGCAGTTGTCAGTGAAAATAAGAGTGGCATCTTACCAGCTTCCATCTAGAGACGCCAATGAAAATAAGTTCTACTGAGTTTTATATCCCCTGATATAGAGTTTTTTTATATCACCAGTGGCCAAGTTCAACTCTATTCACTGAGCACTCCTGGTTGTCTGTCTGCTGAGCACTATGCTAAGTATAGTGGGAACGCAGGTGCCCATGCCCTCAGAGAACCTAGTGATGAGACAGTGGAAACTACAGTAATATAGTCATTGAAATTTATAAGCAAGGCTGAGATGATTTGATACAGGCGTAGTAAAAACCACTGACATATGTATTTTGCTTTATAGTTTAAATACACTCTCACATACATTTGCTCATTTAATCTTCATGGTAACCCAGAGTATGTGCACATGAGCGTGGAGAATTACAGAAGCCCACTGAGTATGAGGACTGGTCTCCGTCATCACGGAGTTGTTGAATTTCATTGCCTTGTCTACTCCTGTGGACTAGGGCTCTCTCCTTGAAGAATCACATCATTAGAAATGAAACCTAGAATCACCATGGAGGTTATTTCATTCACGCCTTTTCATATACATTTCTATTATCAGGAATAGAAGATGAATTTACTTTGAGTTTTATTTAGTTCTGGACAATTTCTTGCTGCCTTCCATAAGGGCTCTAAACCCAGAGAGTCTATTCTTGGGTTGGAGAAGAGGAAGGCTTGGACTTGAAGAGGATGGCTCTGTTAGTAAATGCTATTGACTCTGTTGTTCTGTATGGAGGGTTTTATCAGGACAAGAAAGGGTAAATAAGGTGATCTCTGCTCCGGTGGAGAGGTCGAATGGTTACATTACACAATCTTCTAGAGCATCTTGCAGCAAATACATGGGTTATATTAAAAATTGCAATCATATCATTTTTTATAGTAAATTGCTGACCTTATGCAGTAGAATCAGCTTTATTGAATTTCGCCAAAAATGCGTTTATAATTCTGCCATACACACATGATATTCATGTCCTTGCTGTCCATGTGGAAATGTCCCTTTTTATGATATTAAACAAATTAAATCGACTTTCTCCTGAGCTGCTGCGCCTCACCTTTAAGATCCACTCTCAGGAGCTGAACGTCCACGGAGCAGAGCTCACCTCCATCAGCTCGGATGTCATTACAGAGAGCACTGGAGTCTGGCACACCAGGAAGCCCTACCCTAGCAGCACAGATCTGCTTTGAGATTATTTCGAGGTGGTTCCAGGGCAGTTAATGTATGCCGCGTGTGCTGCTGAACGCTAGCACAGTTTTACTATAATTACTATGTCTGTCTGTTTTGAGGAAATGGTAGTTACTTGTTTAAAAGGACTTTATAGTAAACCAAGATTACACAGGTCCAGTTAGTTCTCAGCTA
The DNA here is from genome assembly GCA_030848825.1 of Tadarida brasiliensis. NCBI lineage: Eukaryota > Metazoa > Chordata > Mammalia > Chiroptera > Molossidae > Tadarida > Tadarida brasiliensis. The sequence goes on from CM061264.1 coordinate 7,090,814, forward strand.
TTCACTTGTGTGATTATTCACCACGAAAGTTTTATTTTATTTTTAAAAATACGTTTTTATTGATTTTTTTAGAGAGAAAGGAAGGGAGAGAGAGAGATAGAAACATCAATGTGAGAGAGAAACACTGATCTGGCCTCCTACACGCTCCCCACTGGGGATCAAGCCTGCAATCCGGGCATGTGCCCTGACCAGGAATCAAACTGGGACTTCTCAGTGTCCGTGGGGACGACACTCCATCCACTGAGCCATACCGGCTGGGCACAGCACGAAAGTTTAATCTTAAATCTGTTTTTCTTTGATTTCTCTGTAGCTCTGCTCCCTTTCCAACTGCATGGGATCAGGGATGCAAAATAATTTCAATGTTAGTCTAACAAAAACATAATCAGGAAGTTATAATGCATATGTAAATGAAACATAAAAGTTTTTAAATTATCTGCTTTTTGGAGTCATTTGCTCCAAGTTTGTTGCTCCTTTTCATATGTCTGTTACCTATATATATATATGTACGTGTTTGTATAATTGCTAGTTCCCAGACAGTTTTGCACCTGGAGGCAGTGTGATACAGTGGAAAAATCATCCATCCATCCATTCATTCACTAATCATTTATTAATTGTACATTTCTTTCATGTCCCAATATTTATGCTGAGCACTGAAAATACAAAAATGAGATTTAATGTTCATAGTCTAATGGAGTTTCACGATATGTAAGCAGGGGTAGTAGGGGTGATAAAACATTACAGGTGCTATGATAGGTATGTGGATAGAAGCCCAGAGGAGGGAGGGATCCGTTTTGTGGTAGGAGAGGAGGACTAGTGGGGAAGGGATATTTTGTTTATTATTATTATTTTTTTAATCCTCACCTGAGGATATTTTTACATTTATCTTCAGACAGAGTGGAGGGGGGGGGAGAGAAACATCGATGTGAGAGAGAGACATTGATTGGTTGCCACCTGCACAACCCCATCTGGGGCCAGGAATGAACCTCAACCGAGGTACATGCCCTTGGCCGGAATTGAACCCGGGACTCTTTGGTCTGCAGGCCAACGCTCTAACTGCCGAGCCAAACTGGCCAGGGCAGGAAGGAGTCTTCATAGAGGAGGTTACCTTTATAGGAGTCCTCCAAGAGGGTTAGTTGTCTTTGGGGTTTGGGAAGCAGTGATGACTCTCTATTCTTTTAGGGATAGGTGGGAACGTATATCCAAGGCAAGGAACGGTCCAGAGAGATTCAGGGAACAGGCTAAATTGGAGAGGTGAGGGAGAGGTCAGATCTTATGTGTGTTACTCAGAGGTTTGGGTTTTGTTACATGGGCAGTGGGGAAGCCATTGAAGAGTCTTATGTAGAATAGTAATGTATCATATTTGTATTTCAGAAAGCTCTCTCTGAAGGTCGGGTGGGCAGTTAAGAGTTCACTGCAGTAATTCAGGTGAGAAATGATGGATGAGCAAGGGCACTTGTGGGGATGGAGAGGATGGCTTAGGGAGAGTGAGGCAGTAGAGTTTGGGAATTGGTAGCTGAATGGATGCAAGGAGTGAGAAGAGGGAGGAACCTGAGCTACTGTCCAGGTGTTTGGCCTAGGGAGCGGGCATGGAGGAGAACAGGAGTGGAGAGGGTGTGGGACCAGGGGTCAGAGACTGCGTGAGGGAAAGAGAAGGCCTGGAAGGGAATCCCTGGAGACCCTGTAACGTGGCTATGCAGCCCGAGTGATCATGCAGCCCGAGACTCCACGGCCAGGCCATGTCACCCCCAGACATCAAGATGTGCAGTGCAGCTGTCCTGGCTTTCAGAGTTGCTTCCACAGAGTGACTGAGGCTTGCTCCCTGCACAGACACCGTTAAGTGGTCTCACTGAAATTTGAGGCTCTCTGAAGAAAGGGAAGACGGCATTTGTGAAGCAAGTGCTGTTTCATCTGGAAATGGCTTCTCAGTGAGAAGCCAGTCACTGCTTCCTGATGAAGCCTGCGTCTCCTGCCAGGAAGAGGATACCACTGAATTGGACCATGATCACAGTGGGCTGCTACTCCGACCTGCCACTGCAAACTTGTCTTTCAGGTGCTCCCCCCATCATCTGCCCCTTATTTGCTCTTCCCTGAGTTTCAGAGTTTAGGTCGTGTTTGTATGTATCTCCACTGTTTTCTCATGATGTGACCTCCGCGGGTTTCAGGCCTCCCTGCACTCTGAGTGGCACGGTGGTGACTGACCTGACCCTGCACGTGCCTTGGTTTTCTGGTGGCAGATGGCCTTCTCTGAGAAATCGATGTGTCCGAGGGGTAAAGGCTGCCATGGAGCTAAGGCAGAGAGCCTAGGTCAGAAGCTCCCAGGAGTGAGGGTGAAAAAGACCTGGTTAGTAATTAAATGACTTTCTGGGAGATCGCAGAGCAAACGGCGGTGGGTGACGGTCCTGTGGCTGATTTCCGGTCACCTGTAGGAGGGGTGGAGAAGAGCATTTCCCTTCTTCAAGCCCCTCCTCTTGTGCTGGTCCAACCCCACCTCAGGGCCTCAGGCATCTCTGCTGCGTGTCCTACAGGACTGCAGACCACCGAGGGCACAGGTAGACTTGCTTTGACAGGGAATTATGGTGTGCAGTTTGGAAAGGGAAAGAGGTTATATATTTGTTTTTTAAAAGTATATCTGCAAGCAAGTTTCTTCTCTGTAGGTGTCTCACTCACTTGGCTTTTGTCCAGCCTTTCCGTGGAAAACAGCTTCCTTGTTTGACTTGGGGTGGCTTTAAAGGATATGCTGGGCATCTCTGGAACTCACCCCCGCCCCATCCCCTCAGTAAAACCACTGACACCCCTCCCCAGTAACTTACGCCAGGTCTGCCTAGTGTACCTTGTGTACCTACATGGTCTCTCATTGACTGTTTCTGCTCTAGACCACCACTATTGTGGTCCACTTTGGTGGCTTTCACCTCTTCCTTCTGCCTTTTTTTTTTCTTAGTTAAAAATTTAAAATATTAAATTAAAAATATTTTTTAATGAATAGTTTGGACATTGGTGTTATCCATTCACTTCTGAACTAACTCTTCAAGACATTGACTTAAAGTGCCTTTCTCCTTCTTCCTTCCCTATGTACATAGTGGGGGGAGGATGGGGGAAAAGAAACATGTTACAAATGGCTTTCAGTGTAAATCGAGAGGGGGAAATCAATGTTTAAGGAAACCCCAAAAAAGCACTCTCATATCAGCCATTAAATGGCTGCATTTAACCTATCAGAATGTTCTACACGTGTGAGAGACAAGTCAAGAAGCTGTGAGTCTGAAATTAGAGCTCTAATCCTCAGGGACGAGAATAGTTAAATAATTTGTTTTTGAGGTACGAGAGCAGAGCCGGCTAGGTGTACGAGTGTGTGCGCGCCTGTGTGTGCATGTGCATGCTTGCGTGTGTGCGTGCACCCGTGAGGGCGAGGGGCCCGTGTTTACTGAGAATACCCTAGAGGTCGGCATTTATCAGCACCTGTGTGCTGTCAAGAAGAACACAAGCTGCTGTTGCCCGTTTATTAGGTTTCCAGTGAGTCCAGGCTTTACCTGTGGCCAGGCATTGCATCAGAACAGTAGAACTTGCTTCATCCCAGCCCCTGGGACACACAGGAATAGATCTGAGAGACAGGACACCACAGCCAGAGAAAGAGAGATGCAGGAATTAGGGGAATGAAGGAAGCGGAATAATTTTGAAGAATGTACGTGGCACAGACTCTCCAGGACAAAGCATTCCAGCTTACTGGGCTGGCACTCATGACCCAGGATGGGCATTCCACAGAGCCCTAGCTAAAGGGACAGCTTACAGGCAGCCTTCCCCACACAGGCATCCCCTGCCAGCGATCACTGCTGTTGGCAGAGTTCCTCGGTGCTGTGGTGGGGTGTTGGGATTTATGAGAATGGTGGGGATTTGCAGTGTGTTCCGTCTGCCCCTGTGGTGGCACAACCTCTGTCTGTCTGTCCCCCTGGCTGCAGTATGTCATGTTGTCAGTGCTCTGCCAGTTTCTCCTTAGATATTCCCAGAGCTTGGCAGCTGCCATCAGAATTCCACAGGATAGGCTGACACATGGCAGAGGGGAGCCGTGCACATCTGTCCCTGTACCCTCATTAGGGGATGGGCTCTAGAGTGACTGGGGGGTGTTGATACACATGTCTTCCTGTTAGGCTCAGTCTCTGTTGGGCTCTGTGTGAGCGTGAAGGGTTTCTATTATACTAATAAGGAGCCCTGGGGACGCAGGTTGCAGTGTGATAATCGTCCGTGGAGGCCAGAGGCAGTCGGTGTGTGCTGACTTCATCCTGGGGGAGTGCTGATGAAACCTGGGCCCTGCCTCACCCTGATGCAGGGAGAGGGAGGAGGTTGCCGGGTGTTTCTTCTCCTGCTTCATTATTACAGGCTTGCTTGCCTTTGGGGCATTTCATCAAAACTTCTTTAGTTTTGCTTAAGAACTTTAAAGAGCTGGTGAGCCTGATGGAAAATTTTCTACAGTAACTCAGTACAGTCCCACACTTCACACATACCAGCTAATCAGTCCTCAGAGCACCCTGGGGACGGCGGAGGGGGATGATAGTGGCTCTTGTGTTTTTTACCCCCATTTTATAGACGGAGAGACTGAGGCACCTGGAAGAATCTGTGACTTGTCCTGGGAATGGGGGGCAGGGGAGACGCAAATCTGGAAACTGAAGTTAGAGCTCTCTCTATCTTTTGGCTTTTGTTGGAACTGTTGGGTCCTACCTTAAAGTCATTTAGAAAATCACCCTAGGTTTTGCCTCTTCTCCCATCTTTTAAAAAAAATGTTTTTATTAATTTTGAAAGAGAGAGAGAGAGAAACATCGAGAGAGAAACATTGATCCGCTGCCTCCCACACGTCCCCCACTGGGGATGAGGCTGCAACCTAGGCATGTTCCCTGCCCTGGAATCAAACTGGCGACCTCCTGGTGCATAGAACTATGGTCAGCCAACCGAGCCACACTGGCCAGGCTCCTACCAATTCTTTTTATTTTTAATTTTTATTATTATTATTTTTTTAATCCTCACCCGAGAGTATTTCTCCATTGATTTTTAGATAGAGTGGAAGGGAGAGAGGAGAGAGAGAGAGAAAGAGAGAGAGAGAGAGAGAGAGAGAGAGAGAGAGGGAGAGAGAGAGAGAGAGAGAGAGAGAGAGAGAGAGAGAGAGAGAAACACTGATGTGAGAGAGACACATTGATTGGTTGCCTCCCAAGTGATCCCAACCAGGGCAAGGGAATTGAACCCGCAACCCAGGCATGTGCCCTTGACTGGGAATCGAACCCACGACTCTTTGGTCCACAGGCCGAAGCTCTAACTGCTGAACCAAACTGGCCAGGGCTCTTTTTATTTTTCTTTCCACTTGATGCTGCGTCTTGGGCATAGTTCATGTCCAGAAATACAGATCTCTATCATCAGTTTTAATTACTGCCTGGTATTCTGCTGAGAGTATATACCATAATTTATTTTAACCAGTCCCCTTGACAGACATCTAGATTATTTTCATTTTTCACCATTATAACAGCTCTTCTTTAATATTCTTGATAAAAGTATTTTCTTTTGTGGTTACCTTTTTAGGGTAAAAACCTTAGAGTTGGAACCCTGTGTTAAGAAAATGGGGTTGTTTTCATTTTAATCTGCATTGCTAACCTGTCCTTAACAGGCTCTGCCAGCCGCCAGTCTCAAGGGCAGGGATCAGTGCTCTTGACCACAACCTCAAGAGCATAGAATTATTTACCTCCTTTTTTTCTTTTATGAAATGTGTTTTGTTGTTAGTATAGCAACAAGGGATATAACTTTATTTTTTCCTTGTGCCCGACCTGCTTGTTTCAGCACCATTTTGTCGAACAATTTATTTCTTCCCCCACTCAGTTTGTTGTCACCTTTGGCATATGAGATATTCTTCAGTACACTACTCTGTGATCTGTTCTCATTCTTGATATCCCTATTGCTTGTTATGCTAATGCTGCAATGTCTTTATTGTTGTGGATTTGTTACACAGTTTTTGTTGTTGTTAATCCTCACCCTAGGATATTTTTCCATTGATTTTTAGCTAGAGTGGAAGGGGGGGGGGGGGAGAGAGAGAGAGAGAGAGAAAGAGAGAGAGAAACGTCGATGTGAGAGAGACACATCGATTAGTTGCCTCCTGTATGACCCAGACTGGGACCAGGGATCAAACCTACAACACAGGTACATGCCCTTGACTGGGAATTGAACCCATGACCCTTCGATCCACAGGCTGACACTCTAACGTCTGAGCCTAACCAGCCAGGGTGATTTGTTATACATTTATCTGTTATTTTAAGTTGTACTATTCTCATTTACTTTTAGAATATTCCTGGCTTTTCTGGCCCTTGTCTACTTCTAAACTCAGTTTAGAATCACTTTATCATGTCTCCTCCTTGATCCCACCCCACCCCTACCATGGCCAATCAAAACAAAAATCCTTTCAGAATTAAAAAAAATTTTTTTTTTACCTTTATTCATTTCAGAGAGAGAGAACATTGATTGACTGCCTCCTGCATGCCTCCCACTGGGGATTGGGCCCACAACCTGGACATGTGTCCTGACCTGAAATCGAACCGGCGACCTCTTGGGTCTACGCTCAACCACTGAGCCACACCGGCCGGACTCCTTTTGGAATTTTGATTGTGTTACATTTGACTTAGAAACTACTTTGGAAAGAATTGGCATCTTTGCAATATGCCATCTTTCCATCCCTGAATGTGGTGTGTCTTTCAAGCAAAACATGTTTTTCATTGATGAAGTTTTACACAGTTCTTCCATAGTTCTACACCTTTTCTTTAAGTATTTTTTTATTTATTGTTGTTGCTGTAGGTCTTTATTTTCATTGTATTTTCTAATTGATCTTTGCTTAGTATTTAGGAAAGTTATTGATTTCTATGTGTTTATAAAATGATCTTATTGTATTCTTTTTAATAGTGCTAATTGTTCTTATTGATTCTCTTAGGTTTTCTCAATAGCACGTCATGAGAAAATAATATTTTCCCTTTCCAGTGTTCTGTGACTTTATTATTATTTTGGCTGGGCCTTCCAGAACAGGAGTAATTAAATCCAGGTGCTCATGGAGGTAAAATGGTTATGAGAGCTCACTACCTCCTTTTCTTCAAAGCATTAATTTAGAAATGAAGCGCATAGGAATATGAAAGAAATAATTGTAATGATCCCTAGACTCTTGCTATCCAAGGGACTCTGTTTTTCACTTCTTTTGGCCAATATTTATTCTTTGGCCAAAATTGTTTGACAAGCTCATAACAGCCTTGTATTGGAGGAGAAAGTCTGCGTTCTTTCTGTGTGTGTGGTTTTTTTTTTCCAGACAGAAGAGCTGAAAGACAGTGGACATGACTTCCAAAGTCACTTGGCAAATAGCTCGATGGCTAGACCATAATTGTTGCAACCTGAGTGAAACTGGGGAGAGGGATGTGGAGGGGCTGGTGGCTAAAATCAGAGCTGCCACGACTTGCCAGCCTCCCTGCAGCCCTTCTTACAAACGGGAAACTTCGTGTAGAAAGGGCAAGTTTTTGGCTGAAAGAGTACGTGAAACATGAACACTGTGGGACATCAAAAGTGACTATTTATTCTATGGAAGTAGAGAGACCTTTCCTGTCTCAAGGACAAGTATACTAATGGCAGCTTCTGTGTCATCAGGCTGCTATTACTCTCACCCTGAGACAGATTATGGTAATGGATGGAACAGTGGGGTCATTTTATTAACTCGGGGCTGGGTAGCTGCAGGCCGGGCACTTGTGTTTCCCGTCTGGCCACTTCTGGTCGCCTCTGTACAGCCACCAGATGATAAGACTCAAACTCTGCTTTCAGCTGTCTCTTCCCTGCACAGAAACTTTGGGTAGTTCTTCATTTCTTACAGGATCAAATCCTGTCTGCTTATACTCTTTCCAGCCTGATTTTTTCATCTTCTTATTTTGAACAATTTCAAATTTATAGAAAAATTGAATGGTGCAGTAAACACCCAGATACCTTTTATCCAAATTCTTAGTTAACAGTTTAAAAAAAATGTTTTTATTGATTTTTAGAGAGAGAAGAAGGGAGAGGGGGAGAGAGAGAGAGAGAGAGAGAGAGAGAGAGAGAGATAGAAACATCAATGAGAGAGAAACATTGATCGGCCGCCTTCTGCACACCCCGTACTGGCCCACAACCCAGGCATGTGTTGACTGGGAATCAAACCAGCAACCTCTCGGTACATGGGACGACGCTCAACCACTGAGCCACACTGGCCAGGCCTTAGTTAACATTTTGCCATTTTGCTTTATCTGTCCCTGTGTCTCTCACTCCTCTCTCTCTCTCTCTCTCTCTCTCTCTCTCTCTCTCTCTCTCTCTCTCACACACACACACACACAGTTTTTCTGACTATATACAAGTTGCAGATATCATGACACTTGAGCCCTAATTACTTCAGCATATATCTCCTAAAATAGGACATCCTCCCCCATAACAACACATTATCACAACTAAAAAAATTAACTAATTCCATAAGATCATCTAATATATATTGCATATTTAAATTTTCAGTTTCCCCCACATTACTTCTGTGGCATTTTCCTGCTCTCTCTCCTTATCAAGAACTGCCCTCCTGCCTTGGCTTATTTTCCTTGTCATTGACTTCTCTGAAGTGGCCAGGTCAGTCTTACAAAATACCACACATTGTGGATTTGTCTCATTGCTTTCTCTTTATAAGAGTAAGATAAAACATTTTGGGCAAGAATACTTCATAAGCAATATTGTGTACCTGTTTCTGTGCCATGTCCGAAGGCAGGCCGTGTCAGATTCTTCCCACGGGTGAGGCTACATTGATCATTTGGGTAATGAGGTGACTACCAGATATCTCCATTGTAGAGGTACATGTTCCTCTTTGTAATTAATAAGTAATCTGAGAAGTGCTTCTTTGAGATCATGTTATCTTGTTACTCAACAGCCTTTCATTCAGTGGTTTTAGCATCTGTTAAAGATCCTTGTTTGAACCACTATTTCTTTGGGATTTTAAAAATTGTAATTCTCTAATTTTATTATTATTATTTTAACAATTATTTTTTAATATATATTTTTATTGAGTTTTAGAGAGAGAGGAAGGGTGAGGGAGAGAACGATAGAAACATCGATGAGGCACATCGATCGGCTGCGTCCTGCATGCCCCCCACTGGGGATCGAGCCTGTACCCGGGCATGTGCCCTGACCGGGAATTGAATTGGCAACCTCTTGGTCCATGGGTTGATGCTCAACCACTGAGCCACACCGGCTGGGCGATCTAATTTTATTATGTTTTAGTAAAGTTATTATCTAGTATTCTGTAAAGAAAAGCTTTCTCACCCCGCCCTGCTTTCATTTGCTTTTTTTTTTTTTTTTATCCTCACCCGAGGACACTTTTTCATTTTTTGTTCAGATAGAGTGGGAAGGAGATAGAGAGAAACATCGATGCGAAGGTGACACATCGAGTGGCTGCCACCCACACGACCAACCAGGGCCGGGGACAAACTGCAACCGAAGCACATGCCCTTAGCGGGAACCGAACCCAGGTCTCTCTGGACCGCAGGCCGATGCTCTAACTGCTGAGCCAAACCGGCCAGGGCTCATTTGCTTTTGAGTATCACTATATACTTTTTAGTTCAGTGTTATCATCCATTATTGTCATATTTCTTTTTAATGCTCACAGTGTTCCAAATTTGGTCAGTGGATGCCTTTCAGGTTGGTTCCTGGGTCCCTTGCTTTTTGGCACAGATGTCTCAGGTATACCTTGTACTGTCTATGCCCCAAGCCTGGAATCAGACATTTTCCCAAGGTTTCTTTTTAGTGAGAATGATACTTAGAAGCCAGGATCTGGACACACTAGTTACTTGCATTGCTCCTGGGCAGTCTCTGCTTCCTTGTTTTCTTTAGTGCACAGAACCATACATACACATGCACATACACATGCATGCACCCATGCGGTTTTGTTTGTATTTATTTACATGATACATGTGTGTATACAAACACATACATTGCAAAGTTAACATTACAGGATTTTTCTTACATGTCTTACGTTTATATGTCTTTTTTCTTACAGTGAAAACTAAGTTCTTAACAAGTTTGATAAATTATCATTTACTATGTCCCGTAGTATAAATAAAGTGGTTTTTAAGTGACAAACTAATATCATTATTAACATTTCTTTGTAAAGTTTAAGATTTCTTTGTGTTCTTTCTTGTCCTTAGATTAGATCAGTAGTTCTCAAAACCTTTTTGAGGAGTCTGAGATCAAGACCATTTTCAGTAGTAAGACATTATTTGCCTTTTTCACTGTGTTGACCTTTGCAATGATAGTGTGAAAGCCTTGGGAGTTAGAGTGGCTGGCCTCTCACTGTATTTGTACTGCATGCACTTGCAGTTTTATTTATTTATTTATTTAAAATATATTTTTATTGATTTTTTAGAGAAAGAGGAAGGGAGAGAGAAATAGAAGCATTGATGTAAGGGAGAAACATTGATCTGCTGCCTCCTGTGTGCCCCCTATTGGGGATCAAGCCCACAACCTGGGCGTGTGCCCTGACCAGGAATCGAACCAGGACCTCTCAGTCCGCGGGACGACGGTCAATCCACTGAGCCACACCGGCTGGGCTGCACTTGCAGTTTTAAAAAAGCCCGTTTCACTAAAAGTGTCCTGCATGCATCTTTGTAGTGTGTGTGTGACACAGCAGGAAATATGCAGGAAGTACTTCTGCTTTGTGCAGAAGTACAGAGGCTGTCCTGAGGAGCCGTGGTTACGAGCTGACCTCGCTGCTTTGTTCTTGGGCATCATTTTTACTTGAGTGAATGACAGAGAAGCTGTGATAAGTCAGACTTCAGTATTTGGAAGACATTTTCTCAAAAACGAACCAAGTGAGCCTGTGTTTCAAGGAAAACATACTATTTGTTGGTCATTAATAAAATTTAAACTTTCACATGAAATTAGAATTTTGGAAAACATGTATCCACCATCGTGAGCTAGGCAGTTTCATGATACTTAAAGAATCCTGATGAGATCATGGTGATATTAAGTGTGCTTTTTTGATATTGTGTTAGAGTATGTCAATATTTGGAGGCTCTGTATAAACTGATATTTCCTGAATTATCAATGCATGATTTTTACCAAATTACACATGAATAAAATATTCATTCAAAGTGAAAGCTAGACCTATGGTTTTTAATGGAACAAGATATGCAAGTTTATTGATACGGTTTCAGACACCATATTGCGACTAATCCTTCAGAAACTACCACTTGTCTGGTTTGGTGTAGTATCACAGAAGAATATCCACAATTATCTGAGAAAGCTGTTAAAAGACTCCTTCCTTCTTCCACTACATATTTGTGCTAGGCTGTGTTTTCTTCATTTGCTTTAACCAAGCCAACTCAGCACAGCAGATTGGATGCAGGGCAGATGTGAGAATCCAGTTGTCTTCTATTAAGCCAGACAGAAAAGAGAGTTGCTACTCTTCTCACTAATTATTTTTTGTTTTGTTTTGGAAACTAGTTTTTTTTTTTTTTTAATAAAAAGTGTTATTCATATTAACGTGATGAGTTTATTATTGTTATTTTTTAATGAATTGATACTTTTAAATTTCTCAGTTTTGATTTTAATATAAGTATGAAATATATATGATCCTCACCAACAAAAGTTGTTTGGGATCCTTTATACTTCCTATGAGGGTAAAGGGGTCTAGAGACCAAAATGTTTGAGAAGCACTGCCCTAGAGATTTCAGAACGTGTCTTGGAATTACTAGTCTTATATAAACAAGGATCTTGACCGTTTTCCCACGATGCCAGCACCTTGCAGCGCTCCAGTTCCCGCACCCTCTTCCTGCCTTTGTTATTGTGGGATTTTTTTTTTTTTTTACAGTTTAATTCTATATAGATTTCAAACCTTACATATTGTTTTCTACAGTCAATATGTATTTATATTATTTTCTTTGCTCCTTACACCTTCCTGTATTCCTGTGCTTCAACATAGGATCGTTTTCGTTCTGTCTGACAAACTCCTTCGGTATTTCATTTAGTGCAGATGACTTCATTTTTCTTTAGTTTTAAACATTTTGAAGTGATTCTTTTAATAATAATAATATATTTTTAAATAATTTGCATGAGTAGTTCTTTATACCTTTTACCCAGATTTCTGAAATGTTAACATTTACCTCATTGTATATATTCTCTTTCCACTTTTTCCTCCTCCCTCCTCCTCCACGCTTTCCCTCTCTCCTCCCCTTCCTCCCTCTTTTGCCCTTTCTTTTCCTTCCTCTTATACACATATACACACAGGGGTGGTGTGTGTGTGTATAAAAATAAAGAAAATAGCCCAGCCGGTGTGGTCAGTGGATTGACTGTCGTCCCATGGACGGAGAGGTCCCAGTTTGATTCCCGGTCAGGGCACATTCCCGGTTTGCGGGCTCAATCCCCAGTGGGAGGTGTGCAGGAGGCAGCCGATCGATGTTTCTCTCTCACATCAATATTTCTGTCTCTCACTTCCTCTCTCTCTAAAAAAATCAATAAAAACATTTTAAAAAATCAAGAAAATAATTTGATAAAATCCTATTATGTAATCTATAGACCTTATTCAGATTTAGTCAGTTATCTTAATAATGTCCTTAATAGCAAAAAAAATAATAATTTTTCCCTCATCTGTGATTCAGTCCGTGACCATGAGTGGCTTATGACTTCCGTATCTCTTTAGTCGTCTTTAATTTGGAGCAGTGTTCCTCGGGCGTTCTTTGTCTTTTATGTTCTTGACATTTTTGTAGGATATATAGGCCAGCTTTGTACCCTGTACCTGAACTTGGATTTGTCTATTTTTATCCCGCGTTTTGGGGAGGAATACCACAAAGGTGATTTCATGGCTTTCTCAGTGTGTCATATCAGGAGGCATATGACATTGATTCGTTCCACTGTTGGTGAGTGCACTTACTCTGTTGGTTGACGCGGTACCTCCCATGTTTCTCCACTATAAAGTTATATTTTTTCCCTTAGTAATTAATAAATGTCTTTTGAGGAGATACTTTGAGACTCTGTAAATATCTTATTTTCGTCAACTTTTACCCCCTATTTTAGCATTCATTAATGACTCTTAATCAGTCATTATGAGGATTGCTAAATCCTCATAACAGTTGCTTCATATCATTTATATATGGTGATTTTCTGATCTTATTTTTGAAATATATTCATGTACCATGTTTTAGCCAACGACAGACCACATATATGACGGTGGTCCCATGAGATTATAATGGAGCTGAAAAACTGTCGCCTAGTGATGTTGTAGCACAGGACTTCAAAGGATTTGCCAAGGATGAGGAGATTGCAAAAACCCACAAGGCTGTGGTTCAGATGGCAGACAGCTCACCCCGGGTGTGGGTGAGGATGACATGAGGAGCTGCTGGAGGGGGTTCCTGAGGAGTTGACTGAGCTGTTGGAACTGGAACCGGAGTGCGTAGCTGAAGAAGAGGAAGAAAAAGGGAAACTGCAGGGAAAGAGGAAGAACCCCCAAGAAAATTCACAGTGGAGGGTTTAGAAGAAGCTTTTGCAGACCTCAGCAAGCTCCTTAAAAGCTTGAACACATGGACCCCAACACTGAAAGGTTTTCATTAATAGAGAGGAATGTTCATGGTGCTCTATCTGTTCACAAGCTTATCTGTGATGAAAAAAGAAACCAACCAAGCAAACCACCATGGTAACATTTCTGAAAAGAGTGACACCTCCTCAAGTAGCGCCTCAGGCAGGTCCTCCAGGAGGCCTCCAGAAGGCATGGCTGTAGGAGATGACAGCTCCATGCATATTTCTCTTGAAAATTTTTTTCTACTCAGATCTTTAATTTACAATAAATAGTGATTTTTGTTTCTGACTATTCTTTTTCTTTCTTTCTAGCATTCTGTTCTTGTTTCTTGGGTGCAACTTCTTTTTTTTTTCTTCCTGAGAATATTATTTCTGTTCTTCCCTAAATAGTTTGTTTTCTCTTAGGTTTTTAATTATGTTTTGGGGGCTCTGATTTTCATTTTCAAGGTTTCTCTCAAAATCTGGTGATCCCTGGCTGTTTGTTATTTAAGAGAGAGGCCCTAAAAAACATATTGGAATGTCTCTGAGCATGAATTCTTTTTAACATGTTAATTAATGTAGGATGAGTTAAAATCAGAATCAGAGCTATGTGTTCAAGCTACCATGTCCAACTGGAAGTCTCCTTAAAAGGGACTTCAAGAGCAATGTTGACTCTACAAAATTTTCACTGTATATGTAGCTTTAGAATCTTCGGCTAAGATGTAATTTCATTTTGTGTTCAAGATATTAACAGTAATTGCTTCTAGATGGTGGGCATGTAAGTGATTTTTCTCATCTGGCTCCTTTCAGCTTTTCTCTATTAAAACAGTTGTTTTCAATTTTTGAATATCGCTTTCATAATCAGAAAAATATCAAAAGGAGTGAGTTTTCTTCATGCTCCTTTCTTCGACGACCATCAATCTGTGGTAAAAAAATTGAAGCAGAACCTGGAGTTTTCAATTAATTTAGTACAATCAGGTGGCTAGATACTGGACACACGTTAAAGAGATTTTACTCAGCTGCTTCCTCAGATCAAGAATTTTCTGAAATTAAGGGCTGACAGACCCATCTTGTTAAACTGCTTGCTAGATTCCATGAGGGCAAGAATATCTTTTTTGTTCACAGATTTGTCTACAACTCCAGCACAATGTCTGACTTAGTAGGCTCTCAGTAATTATATGTTGATGAATAAATACATTTAACAGAATGTGCCACTGCTTTAAAAAAAAAAATGGTACGGGGGTAATCAGATACTCATGTGAAAAATAAACTTTGACCCTTAGTTCACAACATCCATAAATGAGAATGGTAAATCTATAAAGCTTCTAGAAAAACACAGCAGAAGATCTTCTCAATCTTGGGGTAGGAAAATATTTCTTAAGTAGGCTATAAAACCCATTATCATAAAAGGGGGAAAAATATCAGAACTAAAAACCTGTTCATACAGAAAGTGAAAGGCAAAGCTATACATGGGAAGAGAATGTTCCTAATATATGTCTCTGACCAGAGGTCTTATATCTAGAATATGTAAAGAACTCCTACAAATCAGTAAGAAAAAAGCCAAATAACCTAATTTTAAAAAGGTATGAAAGACTTGAACAGGTATTTTATTAAAGGGCATTTCCAAATGGTTAATGAGCATATAAAAAGATGCCTGGCATCATTACTCATCAGAGTAATATAATTTGAAGCCACAATACGTCACCATTGCATCCCTACCAGAATGGCTTAAATTAAAGACCGAGAATAGCAAGTGTTGACACAAATGTGAAACAGCTGTAGCCCCCATACATTGATGGTGGAAGTACAGCCACTTTGAAAAAACTGTTTGGCATTTTCCACTAAAGTTAAATATATGCTTGTTTTGTGACCCAGCAATTCCATTACTATGTATGGATCCAAAAGAAATGAGTACATATATCCATGAAAAGACACATACAAGAATGTGCGTAGCAGGTTTATTTAAAATAGCTCTTGCCGTTGGACTGCGGTCCAGAGAGACCTGGGTTCGGTTCCCGCTAAGGGCATGTGCCTCGGTTGCAGTTTGTCCCCGGCCCTGGTTGGTTGTGCGGGTGGCAGCCACTCGATGTGTCCCTTTCACGTCGATGTTTCTCTCTCTCTCTCTTCCTCTCTCTCCCTCCTACTCTATCTGAGCAAAAAATGAAAAAATGTCCTCGGGTGAGGATAAAAAAAAAAAAAAAGCTCTTGCATCAATGTTTTCTCTCTCTCTGTGCCCCTCTTCCTTCTCCTCCCTCTTAGAAAAAAATCAATAAAGTAGTTACAATTAAAAAAAAAAAAGCCAAAACCTAGGGGGACATTTCCATCAAAAGAAGAATGGGTAATGTGTGGTATAGATGCACAATGTAATATTACATGGAAAGAAAAAAGGATAAGCTACTGGTCTATGCAACTTCATGGATGAATCTTCAAGAATCAAAGAATCCAGATATAAAAGAATATATACAATTATATACAAGTTCAAGAACAGGTAAAACTAGTGTTGATGAACAGAGTCATAGGGGTTACCTGGAGGAGGCTATAGTTGGGAAGGGCTGCCTTATGGAGTACTGGGCAGTGTTCTGGATCTCAGCCTGAGTGTGGTTACAGTATATGCATACCTACAAATTCTTCAAGCCGTATACTTAAAATTAACTATGTATAGTATGTCTCAATGTTAAAAAATTATGGCTCATATTTATTAGACTAGAAGAAAAAAGATTTAGAACATTTAAGCCACAATCAGAGGGAAGAAAAGATGATCAGATCAGCAAAGGTCAGGAAAAGGGGGGAAAAAAAATAAATCCTAGCCCGGCTGGCGTGGCTCAGTGGTTGAGCGTTGACCCATGTACCAAGACATTGCCAATTCGATTCCCTGTCAGGGCATATGCCCAGATTGTAGGCCTGATCCCCAGTGGGGGGTGTGCAGGAGACAGCCAGTCAATGATCTCTCTCATCGATGTTTCTATCTCTCCCTCTCCCTCCCTCTCTCCACAATCAATAAAGAAAAAATACTTACCAAAAAAAAAAAGGTGGATCCTGGACTCAAGACAATCTGAGGACAGAGCCAAGGCCAGTTCTATATTGTTTAAGAGATAAAACTAAAACAGAACACCATAGGAAAGTTGAAGACATGGGACAGGAAGATGTTGAGAGCAAATGCAAACCAAAAGAAATAAAATCGGCAGCATTCAAATTAGACAGATTAGAAAATATTAAAAAGAATGGTCAATTTATGCTATTACAAAGTTCACTCCACATAGAAGGCAATAATCATGAAACTTTATGCTATTAAAAATACAAGAAGCCCTGGCCAGTGTGGCTCAGTTGATTCCCAGTTTGGTCCCCAATTTGATTTCCGGCTGGGGCACATGCACAGGTTGTGGGCTCGATCTCTGGTAGGGGGCATGCAGGAGGCAGCTGATTGATGTTTCTCTCTCTATCCCTGTCCCTTCCTCTCTCTGGAATCAATAAAAACATTTAAAAAAATACAAGGAGAATTTAAAACCACTTAGTTGAAAATGTTAACATACTTCAGAATTTAATAAACCAAAAGGCAAAAATAAATAAAGTGAAATAATTGGATAACATAATTAGTAAATTTGTTTGATATGTAAATATATAGAATTTTATACACATCAAACAGGGAATATTCAGTTTATTTTTCAGCACCCATGGTACATTTATAAAATGTTATAGAAATTGGCCACAAAGAAAAATCTCAAAGTCTAAAAAGCAGAAATTGTGTAGCCTGCCATCCCCACCTTTCATAAAGCAATAAAATTAAAATTTACAATAAGAAAAATTTGGCTACTTGGAAAATTTAAAACACTCTTTTACAGAACTCCTTTTATCTACATTGGATGTTTCCGCTGTTTTTCTTTGAGCTTCTTCAAATGAGTACTTCATTTATTTTCTACATATAGGAATTAGAAAAAAATGGCAAATAGCACTCTCTGATACTCTCTCCAAATAGGTTCCTGAAATGAGGAAGTATTGAATCACAGGATATGATCTTTTTATACAAAGCTGCAGTTTTCCAAATAGTCATACCAGTTTCTTTACCACAGGCTGTGAGTACCTGTTTCAATATGCTAAATGTGTCTGGCCACTAAAAATCAACCAAACAGCAACAGGATCACTTTCTCAGGTTGTTTTAATTTGCATTTATTTGATTAATAACACAGTTGAACTTTTAAAATATGTTTATTCTCAGAAATGTTTATTCAATTCTTTATTTTCTACTGGAATGTTAGTGCTTTACCTACTGATTTTTAAATGCCCTGTATGTATTAAGAATATTAATTCTTTGTCATGTTTGCAAATATTTTCTCCGTTGTTCCTTGCCTTTTATGTTTTTTAATATATAAAAGTGATTATTTTCACATAATCAAATCTATCAATCTTCTGATATTTTCTCTATTATTTTTATGAAAGAGATTCCTTTCCCATAATTATTAAATAATAATAATTACAGTAACAACAATAGCAACAGCTAACATTTATTGAGGGCTGATTATGTGTCAGGCAATGAGCCGAGTGCCCTTATTTTATTTAATCACAAAACATCCTATGAGATGGGTATGTTTTGTTAATCTTCTTGCCTTTGAGGAAAAAAATGAGGGAGGGGTTCTTTAGTTTGTCCACAAAACACCAAACTAGTGTGATAAATTAAATGTTCACTCATTTTATTTTCATTTTTATGGTTTATGTTTTGATATTTAACCCTTTAATCTGAAATTAATAAAGTGATAAGAAGTGAAACTACTTTCAAACATCACTTTTTCCAAAACTGCCCTTTAAATAGACAAGTAATTTTTCCCCATTTGTTTGTTATACTCCATTTATTATATATTAAATTTCAGTATGTAACAAGGTCTCATTCAAGAATATCTATTGACCTATACACTCTTACACAAGTGCCTTAGTGTTTTAATTGTTGTATCTTTATCATCAGTTTTAATATGTACATGAACAAGGCTCACTTCTTCATTCTTCTCTTTTAAAAACATTCTGAGTTAGAGTCTGGCTTTCAGTAGTGACTGAGTATGTTGTATCAGCATAACAGTCCCACCAATAACAATATAAATTCTGGACAAAATATTTTAGAAATGTTGTTTGAAGGCACAGGAGAGCAACCAGAAGCAAGAAGAAATTGAGTGGATTTGATTCTTGAGAGAAGGAACCACTCTGGGTGAGAGCCAATTAACTATATATTCCCTTTTCCTTGTGACATTCCCCCAATTTATCAGGTTCTGGCAAATAGAACTCAAGCAGAAAGCTGCTGTAGTATTGGTTTGAGGACTTGGGGGATGGGTTTTAAAGATGCCAGAGTGACTGGAACTTGAGGATGGATATTCCAGGAAGAGAACCTTGGAGGAGGTGGTAACCCCAAATTCTGCATATAAACATCCCTCAAATTCTAGGCTAACTCCCGAACTGCCCATGCACACAGCAGGTGTCACAGAGTACAGCAGAAATTTCTGCGGCTACCTTCTGTAGGACAAGCAGAATTTAGAGTTTGCTTACCAAGTTAGAGGGGTCTTGGTATACACTTTGGACTTTCCTTTGAAACCCCAGAAGGGCCACCCCTTAGAAGCAACACTACATCCTAGGACTGTGGCATTTTCCCTGGGACCAAGCACAAAAAAGAAATAAAGCTTAAAACAGCCTGCCCGAAATCAAGGTGATATGCTAGTAATTTAATGAAACTCAGTTCTTCAAAAGGAGAAAACATAATCCAGAGCTTCTCCAGCCTGTCATCCACAGTGTCCAGTGTAAAGTAAAAACTCACTAGACATGTGAAGATGAGGAAACAGGAACTTGTGACCCATGCCAAAGTGAAAAGTCAATCAATAGAAGTAGACTCACGGACAAAAAAAAACACTAAAATAATATGAAAAGTTATGTGAAAAGAATGTATATTAAAAAATGGCAGGCCAGCTGGTGTGGCTCAGTGGGTGAGCATCAACCCATGCACCAAGAGGTCGCTGGTTTGATTCCTGGTCAGGGCACATGCCCAGGTTGTGGGCCAAATCCCCAGTGGGGGGCATGCAGGAGGCAGCCAGTCGATGTTCTCTCTCATCTGTGTTTCTCTCTCTCTCTCCCTCTCCCTTCCTCTCTCTCTCTCTCAAAAAAAAAAAAAAAAAAAACCAGTAAAGAAAAAAAATGACAGAAAAGGTGAATGGGGAGTTGTAGTAGAGGTATGGAAGTTGTAAAAAAGAAGAACCATGTGGCAGTCTTACAACTGAAAGACGTAAAATCTGTCACTAAAATTTCACTGGATGGACATAATAGCACTTTGGGCACAAGAGAAGAAAGGATCAGTGATCTTGAATACAAGTTCATAGAAATCATCCCAATTACAGTACATAGAGGAAAAAAAGATTGAAAAATAGGACCAGAGTCCCAGTGATGTGTGACACAAAATCAAGTTGCCTAGTATGTGGGTAATGGCAGTCCCAAAAATTGAGAAGAATGAGGCAGAAAAAAATACTCAAAGAAAGGGTAGCTGAAAATTTTCCAGTTTTGATTAAAACACCCCTGCTCCTAGCAATCCAGGAAACATGGTCAGCCCCAAGCAGGATAAATACAAAGAAAAGTACATCTAGGTGTATCGTAGTGAAACTGCTGGATACTGAAGACAAAAAGGAAACAGTGATCAAAATGTTGGCTGACCTATAGTCTGAAGCCATGTAGCCCACCAGACAATGGAACAACATCTTTGAAATGCTAAAAAGAAAAAAAAAACTAAATTAGAATTCTAAACACAGTGAAAATATTCATCAATCATCAAGAAGAATTAAAGATATTCTTAGATAAAAGCTCAGAGAAGTTGTTGCCAGCAGACATGCATTGTAGTAAATATCAATGAAAGATCTTCATACTGAAGAGAAAATAATATCAGAAATTTGAATCCTAAGAAGAAATAAAGAGCACAAGGAATGTTAAATATGTGGGTAAATATAAAATGCTAATTTAATTTTTAGTCTAAAATTCTGTAAAAGTCCATTGTCTATAGCAATAAGATATTGTTGGATTTATAACAACATGTATATATGTATATGTGATGAACATTAGAACATACGCCAAAGATCAGAAGTGGGGATGTAAATGAAATTATTATTGTTTCTTAATGAAATGTATCCATACATACAATATGGCACATATAATATGCATCATATTAAGATTCTTAATATGTAAAGTAGTATAATATTAATTCATAGTAGAATCTGATAAGTTAAGGATGCATATTGTAATCCCTAGAGGAACCAGTTTTTTAAAAATGCAAAAAAGTATATCTAAATGTCTAGTGGATGAGACAGTGAACTACCAAATATTCCTATTACTCTTAGTTGTGCATTCTTTCCCCCCACCAGTTGATTAGAGAGGAAAGGAGAGGGAGAGAGAAACATCGATGTGGAAGTGAAACATCGATCTGCTGCCTCCTGCACACCCCCTCCTGGGGATTGATCCCATAACCCCAGGCATGTGCCTTGGCTGCGAATTGAACCGTTGACTTTTCTTTTTTTTTTTTTATCCTCACCCGAGGACATTTTTTGTTGTTGTTCAGATAGAGTGTGAGGGAGAGAGAGGAAGAGAGACAGAGAGAAACATCGACATGAAAGGGACACATCGAGTGGCTGCCTCCCGCACGACCAACCAGGGCCAGGGACAAATTGCAACCGAGGTACGTGCCCCTAGCGGGAACCAAACCCGGGTCTCTCTGGACCGCAGGCCGACGCTCTAACCGCTGAGCCAAACCGGCCAGGGCGAACCGTTGACTTTTCTGTACACAGGATAACGCCCAACCAACTGAGCCACACTGGCCAGGGCATCTTACTTGTGCATTCTTATGTGCTCATATATAAGCAAGATAGCTTTTGGAGCTTTTGAGAAAATAATTGGGATCTTTATTGAAATTGTGTCAAACCTTTCAAATTACTTTGAAAAGCCTTTTCCTTTTTTTTTTTTTTTCTTTATTGATTTTAGAGAGAGAGGAAGGGAGAGGGAGAGAGAGAGAGAAACATTGATGAAGAGAACATTGATTAGCTGCCTCCTGCATGCCTCTCACTGGGGATTTGGCCCATAACCTGGGCATGTGCCCTGACCAGGAATCGAACCAGCGACCTTTCGGTGCATGGGTCAACGCTCAACCACTGAGCCACCCAGCTGGGCAAGCCTTTTCCTTTTATTTCAGTATCCTTTTATTACTCTTTGAAAGGATTTCTTTATATAGATCTAACATACTTTAAGGTTATTCATAGTAACTTGGTTTGTTTTGCTTTTCCAATTATAGTTCACATTCAATATTGTTCTGTATTAGTTTCAGATGTATAATAGTGGTTAGAAAATCATGTACTTTACAGAGTGGTCCCCCCAATGTTTCAAGTACTCACCTGGCCTCATACATAGTTATTACGATATTATTGACTATATTCCCTATGCTGTACTTGACAACCCCTTGACTATTTTGTAACTGCCAATTTGTACTTCTCAATCCCTTTTCAATCCTTTTTCACTCAGCCCCCTTAAGCCCTTCCCCTCTGACAACTGTCAGTCTGTTCTTTGTATTTATGAGTCTGTTTCTATTTTGTTTGTTTATTTTCTTCAGATTCCACATATAAGTGAAGTCATATGGTATTTATCTTTCTCCATCTGAAGTCAGACTTATTTATTTTATATTTCTTGTAGCTACTATGAAAGGAATGTCTTCTTATTTAATTTTAAATTACTTATTGCTGGTGCATAAGAGTGCTACTGAATTTTAAAAAATATATAGTATATATCTAGCCACCTCATTAAACCTTCTTATGATTATATTGATTTTTTAAAAAAAAACACAAGGGTGCGAAAAAGTAGGTTTACAGTTGTGAGTACGTAAGACACAGAGTTTATTCTTTTTTTTTTTTTTTTTATCCTCACCTGAGGACATTTTTGCATTTATCTTCAGATAGAGCGGGAGGGAGAGAGGGAGGAAGAGAGAGAGAGAAACATTGATGTGAGAGAGACACATTGAGTGGTCGCCACCCACACAACCCCAACCGGGCCCGGGGGCAAACTGCAACCGAGGTACGTGCCCCTAGTGGGAACTGAACCCGGAACTCTCTGGTCCACCGGCCAATGCTCTAACCGCTGAGCCAAACCGGCCAGGGTCATAGTTTATTCTTGTATTATTTATTAATTATTGTATTATTTTCCATATGAACAACTGTAAACCTATTTTTGCCCACACCTATATATAATCATATTGTTTACAATTGATTATTTTGTGACCTTCTTTCCAACTCTTAGACATTTTAAATTTATTTCTTGCTTTATTGCATGGATGGAACTTCAAAAATAATGTTAAATGTCTGAACAAATATTCAATTAATGCTCTTTACAAGTCGGTCAGTGTTTTAGGCTTTGGGGATACAGCAGTGAATAAATCAGGCAGTAATGTCCAACAATATTAGAATCCTTAGAAAACCATACAAGACAAAAGAAAGGTAACAAGGCAATCTGTGTTTGTCAGCCAGAGGAGTATTGTGTAGCAGGTAATTGCTTTAGGAAAGTGCTTCCGGCTGGGTAAACAGAGAAAGTCCTGGTGGTGAGAGAGATGACCCAGCACAACCGACAGGGTCTGAGTAGGACTGGGAGGAACCTGCTGTGACGGGCGGAGTACAGGGCAGAAGACTAGAGCCTGCAAGGCGTGTCAGGGCCGAGGCTGCAGACTAGTTTGCCTTAGCACAGGGTGAATACATGGCAACAGTTTGTACACTTACCTTAAGGCTCCTTGGAGGTTCTAAAGAGATGTTTCAGGGGCAAAGAGGAGGCATGAAGGTGGGACTCTGGGTTTTCTCCATGCTCCAGCTGGCTCCCCGAACTCAAGCAACATTACTTTTATGTTTTGCATGTTGGGATTCTATTTATTTTTTTCTACACAGTTTTGTTGAACACCTGCCAGCTGCCAATAGAACCTAAGCACTGTTCTAGGCACTGGGAATGGAGCCATGAATAAAATAGCCCCACCTCTCTGCCTTCGTGGAGCTTATGTTCTAATGGTGGGGAGGAAGGGAGACAGCAGTAAGTGGAATAAAATGTAAGCATAATGGAAGTAGAGTAAGAACAATAAAGAGTTCTTGGAAGGTTGTGATTTTAAATGGAATGGTCTGGAAAGACCCCACTAAGGTGACATTTGAGCAAAAACTTGAAGAAAATGAGGAAGCAAGCCATGCAGGTTTCTGGGGAGCAAGTTCCAGGAAAAGGGAACCGCCCCTGCAAAAGCCTGAAGAGGGAGCCTGTCTGGCAAATTCTAGGAACAGAAAGGAGGCCAGTGTGTATGCAAAGTGGCTCGTAGGGACAGGAAGTGAGGCATGCAGAGCAGTATCGGTCCATGGGAGGACTTTGGGTTTGCTTCCAGTAAAATAGGAACCATCAGAGGGTTTTAAGCAGAGGAGTGATGTAAGCTGACTTAAGCTTTATTAGGATCACCATGGCTGCTGCATTAAGAATAGACAGTTGTGTCCCGCTTGGTTTAACTCAGCAGTTAGAGCATCGGCCCACGGACCAAATGGTTTTGGGTTCAATTCCTGTCAAGGGCATGTGCCTCGGTTGTGGTTCGATCCTCGCCCTGGTCAGGGTCGTGCAGGAGGCAGCCAATCGATGTGTCTCTCTCACATTGATGTTTGTCTCTCTCTCCCTCCTTCCCACTCTATCTGAAAATCAATGGAAAAATATCCTCAGGTGAGGATTAAAAAAAAAAAAGAATAGAGAGTTGCACCCTGGTCAGTTTGGCTTAGTGGTTAGAGCGTTGGCCCACGGACTAGAGAGTCGTGCTGGTTTGATTCCGGTCAAGGGCCTGTATCTCAGTTGTGGTTCGATCCCCAGCCCTGGTCGGAGTCATGTGGGAGGCAACCAGTTGATGTGTCTCTCTCACATCAGTGTTTCTCTCTCTCTCTCTCTCCCTCCCTTCCCTCCCCCTCTATCTGAAAATCAATATATCCTTGAGTGAGGATTAAAAAAAAAAGAAAGAAATAGGCATTATGTCTGTAATTTAGTCTCAAACAGTTCAGGGAAAGTAATTATATTGATAGATTGATAGAGATTAATAAAGGGTGATAAATGTAACCTTTGAAAAATCTTGGTAAGGTATATGAGAATTCTTTGTACTGTTCTTGCACCTCTTCTGTAAGTCTGAAATTATTTCACAATATAGCACTTGTTAAAAGCAAAGGGAAATACCAACATTTCCAGATAAACAACACTGAGAGAATCCGTTGCCAGCACACCCGTACTGGCAGAAACACTAATGGGGTTTTCAGGCAGAAGGAAAGTGATCCTGCGTGAACACAGAAATGCAGGAGGGAGTAAAGAGCCCAGGAAAGGGCACGTACAATGACTGTTCGTGTCTATAGTAGTGATGTCTTTGTGGTAGTATTTAAAACGTGTGCATGTTGAAATGTGTGGCAATGACACAAAGGTGGAAGGAGGGAGTGCAAGTGTTCTCAGTGCTAGAATTGTGGGCAAAGTGGTAACATTTCTCACTTCTAAGAAACTAGTACATCAAGGATGGATTTTGACATCCAGGATATTGGTTCTCAAACATTTTAGTCTCAGGACTTCACTGTTAAAAACTGAAGATCCCCCACTAGGCAAACAGCACAGTAATGATCACTGCAGACAGGATCCACTGATGCTGCTGAAACAAGAGGGGGCGTTTGCAGAGAAATAGAGTGTGTCCTCCACGCTCTTTCATAACTATAGAAGGAAAGTTACAACTTTACCATGAGAAATCCATCAGAAACCACCTTGACTACAAGCTAACAGAGGGAAAACCTGAGTAAAAACATTGGCAAGAAGAGAGGAGGAAAACAAATTGGACATGAAAGCTATCAACCCCAAAATTTCAGTCTTTACAATAAATGTAAATAGACTACTCTATTAAAAGCAAAGTTTGTCAAGATTAGATTTTTAAAAACCCACACAACTAAACCCAATTCAGTGCTGCTTATATCAGACACACCTTTCATGAAAAGACACAGGATTAAATGTGATGGAAAAAGATACAATGCAAACATTAACCAGAAGAAAGCTGGTCCTAGCATCAGATGAGATAGACTGAGAGACAGACTGAGACATAAACTGCAGAGTGGTCAGCACAAGGAAGGGTTACTGTTTCTCAGTAAGCAGACCTTCAGTGTACGTCAAGCAGAATTGGACAGACCTGAGAGGAGAACTAGAGGAATCTATCATAATGGGAAGTTTTAAAACATCTTTCTTGATAATTGGCAGTACAAACAAAACAACATTCTAACAACAGAGTCCACAAACTTACCCTATTTTTATATGGATAGAAATATCATGTAGGGTGATCAC
The DNA here is from genome assembly GCA_030848825.1 of Tadarida brasiliensis. Classification (NCBI taxonomy): domain Eukaryota; kingdom Metazoa; phylum Chordata; class Mammalia; order Chiroptera; family Molossidae; genus Tadarida; species Tadarida brasiliensis. The sequence continues at coordinate 7,116,719 of CM061264.1, forward strand.
TTCATAAGATGGTCACTATGTTGTACACCTAAAACTAACATAGTACTGTAGGTCATCTGTAATTGAAAAAATGTTTTAAATTTTATATATACACATATAAGTATTATATATACACATATATATATGACCAATAAAGACAGTAAATGTACAAAAAGGATGTTCAATCTCATTAGTCATCAGAGAAATGCCAATTAAAGTCAGAATGAGCTATCACTTCATACCCATCAGAATGGCTGAAACTGCAAAACTGGGGGCTTTGGCATTGAATGTGGGACAGCTGGAACTCTTGTCCTCACTGGTGTGAGCATAAGTTGGTGTAACACTTTGGAAACTGTTGACAGTATCTGTTGAAACTGATAATATGCATACTTCAGATGATCCAGCAGCTCCCCTCCAAATAGATCTGTGAGAATGTCGATAGCAACAGCTCTATTCATAGGTTGTCCCAAATTGGGAACAGAGAAATTGTGGTCCATTCTTGTTCTATGTAAGAGTTTCGCATAGCAGTTAGAGCGAATGAATCAGGGCTGCAGCCCCAGCATGGACGAACCTCACAGGCATAATGCTGAGGCACAGAGGCCTTTTATAAAAGAATGCTTTCTGTGTTATTCCATTTATATAATGACAGAAAATAAGCAAACTTTTCGGTGCTGTTAAAAGTTATGTGGTGGCTAGGAGGAGACGATGCTCCTGGAAGCTGTTACTCCACATTTTTACCTGGGCGGTACTTACATGGTTATTTTCACTGTGTGAAAATTCATTAAACGGTACACTGAAGATGTATGTGCTTTTCTGTATATTGAACACCAACAAAAGTTTGCTTAAAACCACAATAAGACAATTTTTTTGCCTTTCAGTACAACAAAGATGAAAAGCCCGATAGCATCAGAGCATCACGTAGTCAAGGTTGTGGGAAAGAGACATGCACACTGGTGGGAATGGAAGTGGAAACAACCTCTGCAGAGGGCAGTTTGTCAGTACTTATCAAAATGAAAACCGCCTGTGTCTTGCAGGGACACACTGGCTCGTGTGCAGGGGGCACATGCAGGATTTGTACTTTAAGATTTGTCTGTAGCAGTAAATGTTCAGTAGAGGCAAGTTAAATAAATTATAGTACATCCATTTAATGGAATACCGTACAGCCATTAAACAGAATGAGAGAACTCTATAGATACTAATATGGAATGCTGAGAATTATTAGTTAAAAATAGCAAGGTGTAGAATAGTGTTCATACTGTGCTATTATTTGTATAAAAATACCCACATATATAATATATAAAATACATATTATATGAGTATATAAAAGCACTTTCATATTCATAGACTATTGAGAAGGTATGTAAGAAACTAGTGACCTTGGTTGTCTCTGGAAGATCTAACTGGTGGCCAGGTGGCAGACTGGGAAGGAGCTTAACGTTTCACTGTACCCTTTGTATCTTTACAGTAGAGCATGCACTATGGCATGTATCTATTAAATACTAGTTTTTAAAATAATTTCTAAGCCCTGGCCGGTTTGGCTCAGCAGTTAGAGCATTGGCCCGTGGACCAGAGGGTCCTGGGTTCGGTTCCCGCTCAGGGTACGTACCTTGGTTGCGGTCTGTTCCCAGCCCCGGTTGGGGTCGTGTGGGTGGCGGCCACTCGATGTGTCTCTCTCACATCAGTGTTTCTCTCTCTCTTCCTCCCTCTCTCCCTCCCGCTCTATCTGAAGATAAATGCAAAAATGTCCTCGGGTGAGGATAAAAAACAAAAAAAATTTCTAAGTCCTGGGTAGTGTGGCTCAGGTGGTTGGAGCGTCGTTCCATGCACCTAAAGGTTGCTAGTTCGATTCTCCATCAGGGCACATGCCTGGGTGGCAGGCTTCATCCCCAGGAGGGGCCATGCAGGAGGCAGCTGATCGATGTTCTGCTCTCACAGCAATGTTTTCTTTCTCCCTTTCCCTTCCTCTCTCTCTAAAAATCAATAAAATTATTTAAAAGTAATTATTTGTGGAATATAATGAACAAAGTAAGCTGATGAACAAAATAGATCCAGAGACAAGGAAGTAGGGAACAGACTGGCAAACCTCAGAGGGAAGGGTGTAGAGGGAGGGGGCAGGAAGAGATAAATCAAAGAACTTACATGCATATATGCACAACCAATGGTCACAGACAGCAGTTTGGTGAAGGCCGTGGGGGATGGGAGTGGGGAGGAGGGTGTCAGTGGGGGGAAAAAGGAGGAAATCTGATATTTACAACAATAAAGATCAATTTAAAAGTTTAGAATAACAAGAAAATAGTAATAATTTCTAAAAATCCTTTAGAGAGGTCTAATGCAGGAGACTGGTGTTTTGCCTTGCAATAAGTCTAATAGTCTTTTCCTTCACATTGAAACAGATCTTTGGTTTAACACGAAACTACATGGTTGGCTTTGCGTTTGGGTGTCAAGATGTAGGGGGGGCGATGCCCTGTGACAGGGTGCTCAGACTGCAAGGGTGTGTGGGAACGAATGAGTTGATGAGCAGGCAGTAAATTCAAGCTTCCCTCTGTGGTTCACTCAAAGACACCACACTCCTTGAATGAAATGGTGGGCCCTCCCCCCTGTTTCCTTCTCTCTTTCCTTTTGAACCTTCTAAGTTGAATTCAGATTAAGTTAAAAATGATGCAACCCTACTGCTTCCTTTTGTTCTTTTAAAAAATGTAATTGAGATCATGCTATGAATATAACATCTGCTTTTTATGTCTTAATGTATCAAAAGCATTTTCCCATGTCATCAGAAATTGTTCATATGAATGTGAACGTTTGAATATTACTACATTATTGAAATATGTCATAACTTGTTTAATCATTCGTCTTTGGACATTTACGTTATTTAAATTTTTGCTGTTGTCAAAAATATAGAGATGAGCCATCTTTGTACATTATTACTTCTTAGAAGTAAAATTGTTGAGTCAAAGGGTATGAACGTTTTTAAATGCTCTTGAGATGGAGTGCCGAATTGTCTTCCAGAAATTTCTTAGTTTGTACTCTCACAGCACCCTTGTGAGCTTTGAGTCTTCTCATGTAAAATGTCATTTTTAATTTGACAAAGTTCAGTAACTTCACCAACACATCTGAATGATACACTGGAAGTCCTTGCCAAGTTGAACAGAGGTCTGGAATATTTGGGCTTTGATGCCCTTCTGATGGGATTTGCACCCTGCTCCCCACTACGGACACTGGGACCTTAGATGGGCATGGACTGTTCATGTGCCTTGGCTTTCTCATCTTCGAAGTAGGGAGAACAAAGTACCTGCTTCATGAGTGCACCGCTGCCACCTCTGGCCACGTGGGTTAGGCACTGCACAGCCCCACAAGGTGCCACGGATGCAGTGACATGGAGCCCAGGGTGTGTACCTCGGCAGGCCTGCACAGGGTTGATGTTGGGATTCAAAGAATTAAAAATGTAAACAGCTCCTAAGACATTCTTTGACACTGGGTTCAATCAATTTTGGCTGTTATTTCTGAGTGGAGATTGGAACTATGAAGTGTTTATTTTCTCTTTGCTTTTATTTTCCATGTTTTTTGAAGTTGTGTTATTTTATCAGTGATGTCATATTTATATTATAGGTCATATATCTATATATTATATAAGATTATGTGTATTATAGTAGAAGACAGACAAAGTACTCATCCAGCATAAGAAATTGGGGGAAGAGGTCTTAGGAAGGCTGCCATGTGAGAGGTGGGGAAGATAAGGTCTTGGCTCTCTCACATTGCCTAGCAGAATAAGCATTCAAATATTTATGGATTTGGTTGAGTGCTAAATATATGTCTCTCCCTTAACAAGGTTGACAACAGCAACCAATACCAGGTTCATTTGAGCTACACAAACAGGTGGTGACAAAATAATTTATGTATTGACCTATCAGAACATAGCACATTTAAAGTGTTAATATCAGATTAACATGAGGACTTCAAACATGATCATTTAAAACTTTAGGGAGTAAGTTGAATACCAAATAATAAACCTTCTGATCGCATATCAAAGATTCGAGATGAAAAAGAAAACCCAAGACGAAAATGAAACATTTACATCATTCAGCTAAGTGACCACAGAGCATGCCTTGGTGCCCTGGACTCTGGTGGCAGAGTTTTCCACCAGAAATCTCCACCTCAGTTTGTGTCCTGCAGTAGAGTTGTTTCCTGAGTCAGGCTGTTTCAAGTAACATATGAAACAGCGTATGGCTGTCCCTTACCATCCCAAAGCAAATGTTTGTTTTGTTGCAGTGATGGAAACATTTCCATTGGTGAAGCAAATATTTAGAGCTTGAAGAAACATTTGGGCAACCAGGATGTGTCAAAATAGAACAGATGCCTGCCTTTTAAAACACATTTTTTAAAAAGCCACCTTGTACTTGGCTGCTGTGGTTACAGCCACAATGGGTTAAGCAAGAAATTAGAAATTTTGTATGCCATTCTAATCCCAGCTCCTGGGCACATGTCCACACCTTTTTCTGTTTTGGTTTTTCTCTTCCAGAAAGTGGGGATAATCATTCTCAGTGGTTTTGTTTAGGATTAAGGTCCCCCCTCAAATATTTTTTGTTCTTAAAAATAAATTTATCCTTTTACATCAGAAATATATTCCCATGGAACACACTGCATAAGAATGCAGTCAAAGTCTGCCTTCAGTCTGTCCCCAGCTACCGGTTCCCTCTTCATCCATAACCAGTGTTACCCATTTCTTATCTACATTTTATGCATGAACACATGGCTAAATAGATGTGTTTGTATGTGTGTATACATATGTGTGTGTGTGTGTGTGTGTGTGTGTGTGTGTGTGTGTGTGTATGTTTTTTTTTAATTCTTACCCGAGGGTATTTTTCCATTGATTTTCAGATAGGGTGGGAGGGAGGGAGGGAGAGAGAGAGAGAGAGAGAGAGAGAGGGAGGGAGGGAGGGAGGGAGAGAGAGAGAGAAATATGGATGTGAGAGAGACACATCGACTGGTTGCATCCCACACGACCCCAACCAGGGCCAGGGATTGAACCGCAACTGAGGTGCGTGCCCTTAACCAAAATCGAACCCGAGACTCTTCGGTCCACAGGCCGTTGCTCTAACTGCTGAGCCAAACGGGCCAGGGCTATCTGTATTTTTTATGACAGCGGTTTCATGTATCCTTTACCTAGATTCCCCTCGATCTATATATACATTTTGTTTTTCTTGTTTTTTGAAGTGATTGATTCTAAGACTTTGCCTATTTAACGTGTGTTGACTGTCAGAGAGCAGAAGGGAACAGGCATGGCAGGCTGCTTGTGCTTACTACCCCCAACACACACACACACACACACACACACACACACACACACACACACACACACTAAAAAAAGCACCGTGCTGGGAATTGGGTAAGTCACTGCCGGGCTCTGTGATCTGTAAAACAGAAGGAAAAGAAAATAAAGAGAACAGGGGATAGACTGGAGGAGCTCCGTCGTTTCCTCCAAATCTGAATTTCTTTCTTTGGTGGTCAAAGGTTGTTTTTTAAAAATAAACTTCACTGCCTCTTCTAAAACAGGAGGAAGATTCAAGTATAGTTAAAGGTGTTTATTAATTTGGCTTTCTGCATATGCACAACATACCTTTGGCTTACCTGGCCTTTGGCCTTCAGGTAGCAGTACCCCTTGGTCTTTAAAGATGGTGCCTTCCCCAGGACTTGGTCAGTGCTCTGTGGCAGGCTGACTTCCAGCCTGTTGCCAAGGACCTGCAGGATTCTACATTGCCGTCTGTGACAGCGGCAGCAATATTTGTCATGCTATTAATCCTTTATTGATGATCAAATACCAAAATCACTCCTCTTTATTTTTGTTTTTAATTTAGCGGAGAGGGATTAAAAGGAAAAAACAAACAAACCTGTTTAGACTATAGATCTAAAAATAGACATCATGATGCTGATTGGAACCCCTCCCAGTCTTTCATATGAGAGATCTCAATTTGTGTTACACAGAGGGGCAGCTCACTTCTGTCTTGTTCACCAGTTATACTACTCCCCAGAGAAGCTCAATAAATTTTACAGGGAAATTTCCTCCTTATGCGGAAGGAGCTAAGCTCAGCGACTGGTGTGGCTGAAATAATTTAGGGCTCCAAGGGAGTATGTCTGCCTTGTGGAATAACATATCAGAAGTAAATGTCCAAAAAGTTTTGATCTTGGTTGAGTTGGGCATGTCACTGATATCACAGGGCCCTGGATCCTCTGACCCCAGCCTGTCTGGTTTGGAATTAAACTGCTCCCCCAAACTTGCATTTAGTTCGCTGCTAACATGGCCTTTCTGCGCGCTTCACTGGCAGTCGCCACGGAGCTCGCCTGCTCACCACTAACCCTGTGAAACCTCCAAACTTGGACGTGGCTGCGTTTTCACATCTCGCTTCTGCCTGTCAGAGTCAGGGAGATCATTTCCCATCGACTTAGGAGAGTAGACCTGCCTTCCCTTTCAGACTTCCAGCGGAGAAGGAGCCTGCCAGGTTCCCAGTCTTCAAGCTAGCAGTGCAATACGTTTTGCACTGGCTTTTTACTCAGTGATTTATACTAGGAGACGTGGCTGGGTGATATCCAGTGTCCTTTTGTCTTTGTGTTTATTTTTCTTGCGCGTTTAATGTATTTAAAGGATATATTGTCTTTATGGTTCACTGGAATGAGGAGGGGATTGGTGCAAGTTTTAATGAGAGGTCCCTGGCTCCCTGGGTTGAGATGAGAATTATATTCTTGGTTAGATATTTTTCTTTCTTTCCTTAGGTGGCAGGAGGCAGTGTTTGGCTTGTTTTTGAAATAGCATTTTTACCTAGCGATTTTTAGAAGGATACTGAGAGGACATTCACTCTCACATATCATCAGCAACTTTTTCTCCTGTTGTTTGAACTTCCTTCATTTAGGAGAGGGGAAAGTCTCACCTCTTGTTCTTGAATTTACATGTCAGCATCAGGATGGTGGGAACCAGCCTTGTCCTCAGACCAATTTTTTAAAAACTCTTCTTTCAGTCTAATGATATTTGGAACTAGTTTTCTCAGAAACTGTTTTTGCTGCTTGGGGATAGTTAATCATCAGAAAAGAAAGCATTTGGCTTATTTGCTTAATACTTTAACCGAGTGAATTAGACAGGTTGGGGGCCTGGGGGAGGGGATTAGGAAGTGGGTGGGGGAGGCCCCATAAACAAGGTGATATATAATATTTTTTTTGTTCTCCTTTTAAATAAATACCGATCAGCTTTATGTTCAGAGACAATAGGAGCCGTTGGCTTAAATTTGCAGTTTACTGTATTTATGGCTGTAATATCAAGGTGCTGCCGTCGTAATTTCATGCCCCAATGAGAAGAGCAAGGTCGAAGCAAATGCTTCCATCGGCATCTGCTAACACACTAACTCATAAACAAGGCCCGGCTGGATCAGGTGGCACGGAATAATACAGGCTAATGAAATACAGCACAGCTTTCCATTACTGTTAGTTTTTACAGTGTCGTCATTACGTGTAATTTATGTTTAAAAAATTCAATTTTATACAAGGCACTGGGAAATAGGGGTCTACAGGTCATCCAACGACTTTTAGAGGCTCTAAGAGTCCTTATTGTACTCCACTGTTTCAACAAAATGTTAATAAAATAAAATAAAAATACTTTTTTCCCTTTCCCCTCCCCTAACCTTTTCTGAGAGAGTTGATTTTTCTTTTAATTTGGGGAGTCTTTTAGCCAGCTGCCTTCTTTGCCTTGTCTCCTTCCAGAGTGTGCACCGGTAGATAACTAGTTGTTCTGAGAGAGGTGACCCCCACTCGGTCTCTGTGAGTCCTGGATGAATCACCTGAGTCCTATGAACAGAGGGACTGTGATGGGGAGGAAGCTGGCCAGAGTGGCCAGCCCAGAACTGCCACCCTTTGCCCCTGGCTCTCTGCCCTGTTCCCTAATAAACCTGGGGCTGGGCTGGAAGGTGCTGTCAGGCGTTCATTATCTTGCTTATTTCCCAGCTTTCCCTGACCCTGCTGTCCGGGTTGTTGTCTGACCTGAAAGATGCAGAGAACACTGCTGTCTGCTGTCATCTGTCTTTCTGCTTCACCTGCACAGGGCCAGGCCCGGTGGCAGTGCTGTGTGGTCACTGGGGACAGTGTTGAGGTTACTTATTCTGAGAAGCCCTTGCACAGCCGGTCCCACAGAAAAAAGCCAGCCCTCCCCTGTGCCCGGTCTGTCTGCGTCCTGGGAAAGGACCCTGCATCCTGCAGCTCACAGAGTCCACCAGTTTGGGTGTGTTTGCATTGTAACAAAACCTTTAGAAAAAGAAAGCAAGTTTGTGTATCTTCTAAGGCGTAAAACTAAGCAGTGGCGGCAGCCCTGAAGCCATTCACTTCAGTGGTTGGTAGACTGTAGCTCACTAGTCTGTTCTTTGAAAAGGCTCCCGCCCTGGAGGAAGTGTTGGGAAAGGAGTCCTCTGCCGGCTTCTGCACAGGGGCAGTGGACGGTTCCCGGCGAAGGGGGCTGATTCTGGAAGTAAATTCCAGAGACCCGAGATCAGGGCTGGGACTTCATCTGCACAGTGCGGTCTGAATGGAGGGCTCTCTGCTTTGCAGGTCAGGCAGCTGTGGCCTTGAAGGTAAAATGACACAAGTCCCCTCGTCCCTTTCTCCTCCTCTGACTGACGCTAGTGAGTGGATGAACCACTGGTCAGGACTTCCTTAGTTTTGCTCCCTGTCAGTAATGTATTTTATTTGTCAGTGTCACAGATCGGGGGAGGGCTGGTGGCTCTTGGAGTCAGCAAGCAGCAGAGGTGAGGTTACTGAACGAACCCCTAAATACAGTGTCAAGTGATATCAGGTAAAGCAGTTGACACCCCGAACTGAAAATTTTTAGGTTTTATTGAAATTGGCTAATTCTCCCAAAGGCAGCAGCTAAAGGAAGACTTGAGGCAGACGGGGAGGGGAGGAGGTTTGCCTGCCACAGACTGACACCCTTTGCTCCGTCTCTGCTCAGCTCAGCCCTTGCTCAGTCCCTGGGCGGTTAGATTATTCCTTGCAGATAGCAATCAACTGGAAGGAAGTGTGTGTGTCTAATTTGCATGAGATTATTTAAAACAAAAAAAAAAAGGTCTGCATTAGTCAGGGTGATGGTAAACAACGCAAAGAGATGCCTTTTATAATATAGCCTGTGCCTCAGCTTTCAGAGCCAAATATAATTCACTTACAATTGGCAGTTTCCTTTATTATTCCTTTTAACCTTTTGGATTCTGCAAGGTCTCACTGTAAGCTCTCCAGTGTTTCTCGGGGGTGGGGGGTGGCTGGAACCTGGATGTGTTACGTGTGGGCTCTGTGGCAGTACCTCTTCCCTAAAGGCAAGGGCCATACAGCACCGGGAGCTCAGGACTGGTAGATACTGGTTGTGTTCCGAGAGAGATCCATCCCCCCCACACACACCCCGGTGTCCAAAAGTCCTGATAAATCACCTGAGGGATTCACCTGTAGAGTCCTGAACCTGGTCAACCCTCCCTGAGCTGGGGACACACCAGAGGAAGAGAACACTGTGGAAGCGTAGGCACCAGTATGTGAGAGGCCTTTGGATTTATTTGGGGTTAGAATATTTGAATGAGGTGAGGTCACTCTACCCTTGTCACTCCGGTGGTGTTCAGAAAGTTGTCCAGGTGTCACTGCAGAGAGGATCCAGGTGTTAAGCTCCTGTGCTGTTTTGGTATAGCCCCAAAACAGCATCCATGGGCTCTTACCTGGGGATGGGGTGCCTGCATGGGGATGTGGGGGAAGAGGTTTAGTCCTTATCTAAACCTCTTTCATAAGATTGAAGACTTAAGACTTAATTTTGCAGTCTGCTCTTTGATGTTTTGTAACTGTGCTGTAGTGGGAAGCCACCAGGCTGGAGATGGAAAGCCCTGGCTTGTCATCCGGCAGTACCGTGCCCTTAACTAGTATGCTTTGAGGCATATTTTTCACCCTCCTTGGGCTTCAGTTTTTTTAATCTGTTAAATGAAGGCAATGACTGGGATAATGGTCCAGCTCTGAAATTATATTATTCAGTGAGATCATTAAAATGCTTATTTTTTTTAAAAGAAGAAAAATGATTCACTTTATGTAACTAAATCAAAATCCTGACTCTCCAGAGGACTAGGGATATCAGAATTCCAGCCAGTGTAAATTTAGAGCATCAAATGATAAGGTCTCTGAAAAACAAGAGCTTGGAAGGATGTGCTGATGCCCTTTAAACCGTGGCCTCGCTCACAGACTCGGCTGCAATAATGCAAGAAGCGTGTTTTATTAGGAAAATAGGCTTCATCAAAGCTCAGGGCCAGAGGGCAGAACAATGGGCAGGGAGTCCTGTCCCTTTAACCAGTTCCGGCTCTCAGGGCCACAGCCCAGCCTGTAACTTACTGTATATTTCCCCAGCGTTAAACATTATCGTACTTGTTTATATTTGAAAGAGCCAAAAGGGAAAATGAGAATGCAACTGAATGCTCCTTTTGGGAAAATTATCCTCGTTTGCAGCCAGCGGCTGACAAGGCACACGAACCACCAGGCTTGTAGAATTCCGTAGTGTACCAGTGACCGGCAGCTGTGCTGACGTCGCATGTGCCGCTTTCTTTGGTGGCTGACTGCGGACTGGTTAAAGCAGTATCTTTTCTACTAGAACCCTGAACGGGGTTCCCCTTCCTGTTTAGGAGGAGTTGTAGTCTCCGTTTTTCTCTGGATTGTCTGTCGTGCCCCTGTTCTTGGGAGGTGAGATGATGATAAAGCGACCCCTTTGTAGTAAGCTGGGGAACTGGGGAGGAGGGGTGTCCCAATCTCGCCCCATATACTCAGATTTAGCCTTTGCATTTTGAAGGTGCTAAGTGCCAGTAAATGACCCTCTTTGCACCCTGGCAGCCTTTCCATCTGCCCATCAATCTGCTGAGAGACTTCACAGAGGTGTGGCCTGGCCTGCCACGCCAGCTCCACTGTGTGCGGAGGGGGGGGGGGGGAGCTGCACTGTTAAATGGGGCCAGTTCTCAACTGCCCAGTGCAGAGAGGCGAAGGGGTGTGGGGCCATTTAGAACAGTTCAGGCGTTCTCCCAGAAAAGTTTGTGGGACGGCTGCAGCCCACTCACGCCGGTGTGAAGCAGGGCAGCGCCGTGCTTTAGTGTATTAATGTGTTCCATCTCGTAGCCCCTTGGCACAGAGCGTGCGGCACCAGGCTTGGGAAGATGCTGATCCTCAGAACCTCCTGTACTTACTTCATCTACCCCCAGGGGCAGATAGACCATGTTGTGGGCCTCTAATGGAGAGCTGCCGACCAGATGTGGAAAAGCTCCCGGCTCTAGTTTAAAAGCTCTGTGTTGCGGCTGGACTGGATATTGGGATTCCCGTAAGAGCACAGGCTGGCCGGAGTGGTCTTTTGCAGGCTAGCAGCGACCTCCCACCTTCCTTTCCCACTCTCAGTGGCTAGAGCACGTTTGCACACACACGTTGCTTCCGAACTGGCCCATGGGAAAGTTTTTCTCACACCTGTGTGCCCTGTGTGCCTTTGTTCCGTTTTTTGGGCTGGTTGGTGCCCTCACCCTCTTCCCACAGAACCAGCATCCCCAGGCTGCCTCGGAAAATCTTCCAGCCCTGTGCCCACTGGAAATGTGGTCTTCATGGGTCTTTCACTTGCCTTTTATTCCTCCGTGGGCAAATCCTCTCTACATGTTGTAGCCACTGTAGATGGCGCCCTGCTATTTCCTGATGTCCCGTGTGCAGTGTGGTGTAGAGCGTCGGGAAGATTAAAAAACAAACAAACAAACAAAAAACACTAGCCAAAGGCGATACAGGCAGCCTGTGATAGGCTAGAGTAATAATCATCTGAAAGTTTGGGCCTGGCCTTGTTTTGATCTGTTTTCTTGTTTTATTTTCTTCTTTACATTCTATATCCCATTCATACTAATCACAGTCAGTCCTGATTTTTCTTTTTATTTCTGCATTTGTCATAAAATAAAGCAAATTATTCCCGTCTTCGGAAACGATCTAGACTAATTAGTCGTCTCACCCAATAATTAGTTTTTTGTTTCCCTGTCTGTTTTCATGCATTATTGTTAGTTTTTTCCCCTCTTTTTTTTTTTTAACACCATTACAGATTAAAATGAGCCACATTTGCAGTTGATGGTATCTGTTTTCGGGGGAAGAATGGAGAATTGCAGTACGGAGCGACTTCAAAAGCAGCAATAAACTCAAGGATAAATTAAGGAAATTGAATGAGCCACATTTGGAAGCAGTGTTGAGGCTAATATTCTGTCGCTTAAGGTTAAATTGCAACTGAGAGAGGTTCCAGAGAATCCGAAATCGGAGAGGCAACTTCCTAGGATGCTAGGCATTCTGTGGCTCTGAGAGTCTTTTCTCAATGAAGGTGTTCATAGTGGCCATGGACAGTGGCAGAGGCACTCACCTGCAATCATGTGCTCTTCTCCCCCAGGGCTGACAGACGAAGAGATCGATGTGGCTTTCCAGCAGTCGGGCACGGCTGCCGAAGAGCCTTCGTCCTTGGGCTCAGCCACACAGGTGGTTCCTGTCCAGCCCCCTCACCTCATTTCTCAGCCATACAGTAAGTCACCCGCTCCAGCTCCTGCTTTCACCTTGATTGGGGTTCAGGACTCTGGCCAAAAGCAGTGCTCCCAGTCTCCCAGACTCCGCAAGCTGGGAGAAACTGGGAGTAGTAGCCGGTGGCTCTTGTTGTTTTTTTGCAGAAGGATGTGACACACCCAAATCTTCTAGACACACTTTGAAGTATGTGACAAAGGTTTAAGGAGAAGAGACGAGGGACCAGAATAAATGAGTTTATTAATGTGTTGTGTCAAGTATTACGGTTACAAGCAAGAATCTATAAAAGTACTTACTGGTTCAGTTTCCATTTTCTTAGAGCAGTGCTTTTGCTCGTTACTAAGAGGAGCGAACAGGAACGTCAGATTCATGAGTGTGTTCTCGTTTGCTCACTGAAATAACTTGCCTCCCAGTTTTATTTTTTAAAGTTAATATTAGTAGATTTAGACTGCCCCCCTCCTTCCTTCCCTCTTCCCTCATCCTTCCCTCCCACCCGCCTTTCCTTCCTTGTCCTGGCCATACCATGTACATTTATGTAGTGGCAGTCTGTCAGAGAATTTCAGATTAAGTGCAAAGAGACTTTCTGAATGTAGTCTTAAATTGTTACATGAGACCATGACCCACAGGAGGTTTTGTTGTTTTTAAATAAAAGCTGTTTTAGGAATCAAGGTTCTTCAAACCAGTAATAAATGTACACCTCCAAAATACAGCCAGAACCCCTTCTTTAAGTCACTTGCACAAACTCTAAAAAGGTTAAAATTTACTCCAAAGTGATGGAAAATAGCTCAGTTTTGTATCTAATGTAACAGCCTTGGATCTGTTGTCTTTCAAAATGCCTTTTCTATAATTGCCTTCATTTTAATTGTCTATCTCAGAAGTTTTATTTTTTCAAAACATGATTTAAAACGGAGTTAGATATCAGATTTTAAAAGGCGTGATTGAAACCCTGCCGCGTGGTCTGGAGCTCCCTTCTGGCTCACTTTGCCATCCCTCTCCCTGGCTCAGCTGCAGCGGGGACAAGATCGTTATAGACTACAGGGGCCAGGCAGGGGGTTAGAACCCACTCTGTGTGTCACAGGTCTCATTTAGATCACTGCTTTCTTTTGCTTTCTGGGTGAGGCCAGGTAGCACGCACACACAGGTGGCTCTCATTCGTGGTCACCTTGTCTAACAAACCACTGGCGTTGTGTGGCCTCTGAGACCAGAGGAACAGTGCTTTGTGGTGAGCCTTGTATTGGGGCTACTGAGTCAGTAGCAGCTACTTGTCAGCCTGGGACTCTTTGCTCCTTCCCAGCCAGCATTCTTTCCTATCCATTGTGTTTGCTTTGTGTCAGTAACCATACTGTACGTGTTTCTTTTTAACCAAAGACTAAGCCTCCACAGTTTTTCGTTAGTTGTGTCCCTGGCCCAGCCGTTGAATGGGATTTGTTGAGGATGGGCAGTGGCAGCTGGGGTGCACATCTGTTCTATTCCAGCTGTTTCCTCTATGGCTTAATACCAAACAGGTCTCCCGGCTACTTGAAAACTTCTTGCTCAGAACAGTGTTCTGGCTTGTCACAGAGTTGGCCTAAAACATCCTGCGTGTGCCTGCTGTGAGGAGACACAAAGGGTTAAATGGCTAGTCTTTCTGAGAGGCAAAAGCTGGGGTGGGAGGGGCAGTTCAGTCATTTAAATCATCCTCCGTGTAGATCTCTCTGAGAAAAAGCATTACAGTTAGGTATTTAGGTAGGAGTATTTTTAAGAGTCTCCCAGCCCTAAAAATAAAATACATCTTCTTAGAGACAGACTTCTTCCTGCTCTGACGCTAGTATAAAAACAATGGTAATGGCAATTTTAAATACCTGCAGTTTTTAGTTGTCACCGGTGAGTGTCATTCTTCTTGTGCCTCTGCCCCGCTCCCTTCAGCTCCTGGCTGACTCTACCTCTTCACTTCTGTACTTTTGCCAAGAGGTGTCAAAACTGCTCCAAAAAAAAAAAAAAAAGCTTGATTTTGATTAATATAGAGAAAGAAGACTTTGCCTGACTGATAATAAAACTGATAAATGACATTTGAATTACTTGTAGCGGTAATTTATTACATAAAATATCTTTTATTTGACATGCGATTAGTTGCTGGAAGCATCACTCAACCTGACGAGTTTAAACACGCTCTAAAATGAACCCCAGTAAAAACCAGGGCTGTCTGCACCGGCGTTATGAAATATACTAATCCTGGAGTGAGGGGGAAATCTGACTTTAAATATTTAAATGATTAATTGGGTTTATATATTTTTTTTTACCTTTCTAACCCCCTTAATTACAAGCAAACTCAGGGGAGTTTCTGAACTAGGTGTGCAATCTGCATGCTTATCGCTGAGGCATTGTCTGCGTCCTGGGAGGGATTTATGGCCTCCATCCACGTGTGTTCCTGCCGGCTTCACATCTGGAGCTCGGGCAGCCCTTCCCTCCGCGTTGCTTGACTTTTTAAGGACATTCTCTCCCTGAGCCCAAGTCTAGAAAACGGGATTCTCTGGGCTCAGCTCCAAATGCTCATGTCTTGGGGAGGGTAGCTTTTCCAAGACCACTGAAAGGAGCCCAGTGCTCCCGGATGGTCACCTCTGGACTTGCCAGTCCTCCTGCTTGGTGGCAGATGTCCCACTCGGTGCCTCTTTTGATGTCTCTGCTCTTTGGTGAATGTGGTTGAACTCGAGATGTTAGTAAATGCTAACGTTGGCGGAGAGAACACGGAGACCTACGAGAACGTTCAGTTCCTCAGTGCTTGTTAAGCGCCTACTGTATGCTCAGGATAGTGTGGTGGGATTCAGAAGACAATCGTTAAGAATCTCACAGGCTCTCGGGGAGAAAGAAGATAAACTCTTAAGAAAAGGATAATAATATAAGACGTGATTTAATGCCAAAATTAATTATATAGACAAGAAAATGCCGCAAGAATACAGAAAAGAGAACAATTCATGTGGGCTAGAGAAGTCAGAGAAGGCTTTGTGAAAGTGGTAGGAGGTGTCACCACGGGGAAACTTGGTGTCACATGGCGTGAGAATGAACCACTGTGTCAGGGCTCAGAAGAAAGTCAGGGGGAGCTCGGGAAAAGCCAGGCCTGAATTTGAGGGGAAACGTGGCATCCTGTGTTTCTCATTCTGGTTTCTTCTTGCTCGACTTTGGAGCAGGACTCAGTATGTGTGTGCCCGGCACCTCGCACAGTCCTGAACGGAAAGTCCTCACAAATGCTTGCTCAACTGGTTCGTTCCATGCTGGTTTTCCTTCTTTCCTCCCAAAGAGACAAGAAGCAAGGTAGCTTTGAAAGATAAGCAGGGCCAGTGTGAATTTTGTAGGATAACATTTTTTTTTCTTAGGCCTTTCAAAGTCAGACCTACAGCTTTAGGTGCCTCTTAAAAGAGGATGTAAATGTCTGGGGTTGGGAAAAGGTTTTGACATTTCATTAGAAATCACGAAAAAGAAAGTATGTTCTTTCTCAGACCATGGGACGACGCTCAATCCACTGAGCCACACCGGCCGGGCTACCCTCGATTTTCTTAATTCAGTGAGCAGGCTTGTATTATGGAAGGCCTGCTATGTGCCCAGCACTGTGCTAGACCCCTGGGGTGGAAGGGTTATTAATAAGGCCTAGCTGGGTGCTCTCTCTAGTTGCTCCTACCTGGTAGGAAAGGCAGTTAGTGAACGCAGCTGTGCTTGTGAGCTTGGCCCAGGAGAGGACAGTGGCACAGAAGAGGTGAAGGACGGCGGGAGGTGTTTATTGGACCTGGGGGGATGATTGGTTCAGTGACCAGACAGGATGGACGAGAGTCTCCAGGCAAAGGCACTTGGATGTGAAGCCAGGTGCTGTTGAGAACAGCTGGCGCATGGGATGGGAACGTCAGAAGGGACGACCCGAGAAGGAGGCAACAGCCAGGTTGTCACCCTGATGGAGGACAATCAGAGCACGTTAATTTTTTACTTTGAAATGTACCACCAAATTATTTTCGAGGCAGTATTATCTATGTGACTATATTATTCTTAGGCCAGTGTTAAAATTATTTGTATCATCTGAGCAGATGCTGCAGGGGAGCTAGGGAAGGCCTCCTGGGAATGTGTGGATGAGGCTGTGCCTGGCTGGCTCGTTGCTGGTCTTCAGGGTGGGGGCAGCTGCAGCTCCTGCAGGGAGTCTCTCAGATGCCTCCACTCCAGCCAGGGTGGTTGTCCCCCTGGCTTGGTCAGCCCCCTGTTCCCCTCATGGTGCTCTAAAGTGTTTATTCATGGTCTTCCCCTTTACACTGTGAGTTCCTTGAGCTCAGAGGCTTTTTTATTTTCTCAATCTATGACCCGAGGCTCTGTCTTAGCAGGTGTTCTAGAAATGCTTGTTGAACAGATAAATGGAGATGGAAGTGTGCATCAGAACTAAAAGGCTGTCTGGTAATAACCATCAGCTCGGGGCAGCCCCGGGAGCCAGTCAGCGGCTTCCTGTGTGCTCAGCCGCGGGCTGTGGAAGGAGAAACAAGCCTTGCCACCAGTTAATGGGGAAATACAGTGAAGACCAACCCATGCCACCTTGTGTGGTGTGGCTGGTGAGAGATTTTGGAATTTACGAACAGTGGAACCTCAGAGTGCCAGTCTTAGGTGAGGCCTTGTGGGGGAGGCAGGGCTTGGACTGGACTGGACCTGGGGCCGAAAGGGCATCCCCGTGGAGAGCGCAGCCAGGGCTGGGGCCAGGTGCTGTGTGCGTGAGTCACTCTGGAAGCCTCTGTAAATGAAAGGCACGCGTGGACATTCCCACCAACAAATGAAGTGGGGAGTCTCTTCCATTTTCTCTCTCGCTCCCATTTTCCTCTGCTGGTTTGGCACACAGATCTCACCTTTTGCTGCATAAGAGTTACTGGTTTGTATATGAAAAAAGTATTTCTCTAATTTTTTGAGGAAATAGTATTTTTTTCTTTTGTCCAGGTGACTGGCCTAGAATAGTAGCTTCTCAGGGGCCACCATCTGTCCACTGTGTTGGCTGCGTGTTTCACCCAGCGTGGTACTGTGTGGGTCCAAACAGTGCATGTGTGAATGCTGACCAGGGCCAGTGCCAGTGCCACAGGAAAGACCTGAGTGACAGCGCCTTTCCGAAGTTTCTTAGGCCGTGAGAGTCTCCGGTGTTGGTGGTAGCTGGGACTATGGCTGTGCTGACAATGAGTGGTGTCAGTTTTATAAGATTCTTCAGCAATAACAGAAAGCCTAAAATAAAAGTGGCTTAAACAAAATAGAAGAATATCTCTCTGTTATGTAAACCTGTGCAGTCCAGGCTCTGATCGCCAGGGACCCAGCTCCTCTCATCTCTCTGTGTCCCTGACACCTGGCAGCTGGCATCCGTCTTGTGCTCCGGTGTGACTGCTCCACCTCCAACTGTCCCCTCTGCTGTCCAACCAGCAGAAATGGGGGAAAGAAAGGGCAAGCGCCCTTCTAAGGACACCCTGGAAATTGCCCACATCACTGCCACTTTCTCCACTGGCTGGAGTTCAGTCACATGGCCATACCTGTCTGCAGAGGGAGGCCAAGAAATACAGTCCTTGTACTGGTGGGACATGTTCCCAGCTTTTCACAGATCATAGAAAGTTTGAGTTCGAATAAACACTAAATTCAGCATAATGGTTGCCTCTGGGTGGAGAGAAGCACATGGCTAGCTTCGGTGGTATTTGGAAAGTTTTACCTGGTAAAATAGATGGGTCGAGGATGGCTAATTTTATTGTCATTCTTCATAACTTATGTAAATGTTGTATTCTTTTGTATGTATCAAATGTTACAGGATGCATTTTTATTTTTTATTTGTTTATTTTTGTTAATCCTCACCTGAGGATATTTTCCATTGATTTTTAGATAGAATGGAAGGGAAGGAGGATGGGGGTAGAGAGAGAGAGGAAAAGAGAAAGAAACATCGATGTGAGAGAGACACATCGACTGGCTGCCTCCAGGACCCTGACCAGGGCTGGGGATTGAACCTGCCACCCAGGACGTGCCCTTGACTCGGAATCGAACCTGAGACCCTTTGCAGGCCGACACTCTCACCACTGAGCGAAACCGGCCAGGGCTACAGGATTCATTTTTAAAAGTTGAATTAGAATTCATAGATCTTGCTTTTTTCCTTGGTCTCACCTGCTAACTGAGCAGAGAGAAAACTTATAATCTACCCTGCTGCGTATTGTTCTCAGTCACTGCTGACTTCCTTTAGCTCCCTTTTAAAAAAAATTCTGAACACACTTAAAAAAAAATCAGCTTTATAGAGGTATAATGTGCATGAAATAAAATGCACCAATTTTAATTCTATAATTTGAGTTTTGACAAGTGTGGACTCCCATGTAGCCATCACCACATTGTAAAACATTTCCAGTACCCTAAAAGGTTCCCCTGTGCCCCATTCTCAGCCAATCCCAGCCCACCCCGACTCTGGGGCAGCCACTGGTCTGCTTTCTGTTACTTCTGATTAGACTTATCTTTCCTAGAGTTTGATATAAATGGAATCATACAGTATGTACTCGTTCGTGTCTGGTTTCTTTCGCTCAGCATAATGTTTTTGAGATTCATCCAAGTTGTTGTGTGGATCAGAAGTTCCTTCCTTTTTATTACAAGTGTTATTGCATGGTGTGGACGCACCACAGTTTGTTTATCCATTCACCAGTTGATGGGCTTTGGGCTGTTTCCAGCTTTGAGCTATTACGAGTAAAGCTCTTGTGAATATTCGTGTACAAATCTTTGTATGTTTTTTTCTTCTTCTTCTTCAGTAAATGCCTAGGAGTGGAATTGCAGGGTCATATGTTAAGTGTAAGTTTAACTTTATAAGAAACTGCCAAACTGTTTTCCAAAGTGGTTGTACCATTTTGCATTCCCATCAGCAGTGAGTGAGAGTTCTAGTTTGTTTCATAGCCTCACTCGCAGTTGGTATTCTCAGTCTTTTTAATTTTAGCAACTGTAATGTGTGTGTGTGTAGTAGTATCTCATAGTGGTTTGAGTTGACGTTTCTATTATGACTAATGATGTTGAGCATCTTTTCATGTGCTGATTGTGACGTGCATATCTGCTTTCGTGAAGTTTCTGTTTCAGTCTTCTGCCCATTTTTAATTTTCTTCTTCTTATTGAGTTGTAAGAGTTCTTCAAGTACTCTGGATTCTAGTTCTTGTATGTATTGTCAGTATTTTCTCCCAGAAAAAAAATGGTTTGCTTTTTTTCTCTCCCTTAACATTGCTTTTTGAAAAGCAAAAGATTTTAAATTTGATGACATCTATTTATCTTTTCTTTTTTGTGTATATATATAATGTGTGGATTTTGAGTCCCTAAGAAGCCTTTGCTTACCCCAAGATTGGAAAGATTTTCTCCTGTATTTTCTTCTAGAAGTTTTATTGTGTTCGCTTTTATGTTGAGTTCCATTTTTTTCTCCGTTGTTTGTGTGTGTGTGAGGTAAACTCAAAGTTTGCTTTCCCCATGTGGATATCCATTGTGTCAGCATTGAATTACTTGTCTCTCCAGTAAAAATCAGTTGTTTATATATGCATGGGTCTGGGTCTAGACTCTTCTTTTTAAAAAATTATTTTTTTAGCCTGGCCAGTGTGGCTCAGTGGTTGAGCATCGACCCCTTCACCAAGAGGTCGCTGGTTCGATTCCCAGTCAGGGCACATGCCCGGGTTGTGGGCCCGATCCCCAGTGGGGGCCATGCAGGAGGCGGCCAATCTATGTTCTCTCTCATCGATGTTTCTATCTCTCTCTCCCTCTCCCTCCCTCTCTCTCTAAAAATCAATAAAGAAAAAAAATTTTTAATAAATATTTTTTTAAACAAAGCTATTAAAGTTTATTTTATATATCATGAAACTCACCCATTTTAAATGTACAATTCAGTGATTTTTAGTGACTTTACTAAGCAGCACAACCGCAGTTTTAGAGCCCTTTTATCCCCCAAATGAGATCCTGTGTGCCCATTTTACTGGTAACCTCACCTCCAGCCCCAGGCAACCCCTAGTCTGCCTGTCACTCTAGCATACCTTTTCTGGACATTTCAGGTAAATGGAATCATACACCATGTGATTCCTTGTGGCCTGCTGCCTTTCACAGAGCACAGTAGTTTTGAGTTTCATCCATGTTGTGGCGTGTAGCAGCCTTCATTCCTTTTTATTGCCGGATAGCATTCCACTGTACAGATGCACCACATTGCGTCTCTTGGTTCACCAGTCGATGGACATAGGTTGTCTCGGTTTCGGCTAACAGGAATCATGCTGCTTGGAACATCTGTGTGCCAGTCTGTGTCGGTGTAAGTTTTCATTTCTCTTGAGTTGCTGGGTCATATGGCAGTTTTATATTTCTGGATTCCTCTGAATTTTTTTCTGTCTAATCAGCTTTTTTTAAGTAAAATTTACACATAATAAGATTAATTATTTTTAAGTGTACAATTTGATGAATTGTACAGGTGAGTCGTAACTTTTGTAACCGACACTACAATCACAATACAGAAAACTTTCATCACTCCCAAAATTTTCTTTGTGCCCTTTACATCAGTCCTCTCCCCAACTCCCGGTTCCTGTCACCCAGCAATCTCTAGTCCCTATCACTAAAGTTCTGCCTTCTAGAAAATTTCATGTAAATGGAACCATATAGCATGTAGTCTTTTGTGTCTGGTTTCTTTACCATCATATATACATACATACATACATACATACATACATACATGACCAGGTAGTAAATATTTTAGACTTTATGAGTGACACACATTTCTATCAGTTCCCCCCCTTCTATCCATTGTATGGATATACCACAATTTGTTTATCCATTGACCAGGTTCCATTTGGGGGCTATTATGAATAATGCTGCCATGAGCATACAAGTCTTTGCATGCAGGTATGCTTTCTTTTCTCTTAGGTGAATACCTAGGAGTGGAATGCTTTGGTCATACCTTAGCTGTATGTTTAGCTTTATAAGAAATAAACTATTTTCCAAAATGGTTGCACCATTTTACCTTTCCAGCAGCAATGAGAGTTTCAGTTGCTCCACATCCTTGACAACACTTGGTATTCTCAGTTTTTAAGTTTAGCCATTCTAACGTATATGTTATAGAATCTCATTGTACTTTTATTTATTTATTTTATTTTTTAATCCTCACCCAGGGATATTTTTCTATTTATCTTTAGATAAAGTGGAAGGGAGGGGGAGAGAGGGAGAGGGAGAAACATCGATGTGAGAGAGACACATCGATTGGTTGCCTCCTGCATGACTCCAACTAGGGCCGGGGACAACCCACAACTGAGGTATGGACCCTTGGCCAGAATCGAACCCATGACTCATTGGTCCATGGGCGGCCGACGCTCTACTGCTGAGCCAAACCGGCCAGGGCTCTCATTGTACCTTTAATTTGTATTTCCCCAATGACTGATGATGTCAAGCATATTTTCATGTGCTTATTGGCCTTTAATATAGCTTTTGTGAAGTGTCTCTTCCAGTCTTTTGCTCATTTTAAAAATCACCTTATTTTTTTAATTAATGAATTGTAACAGTTCTTTATATATTATGGTTACAAGTCCTTTATCAAATATATGTTTTGCAGATATTTTTTCCTAGCCTATGGCTTGCCTTTTCATATTCTGAATAGTGCCTTATGAGAAGCAAAAGTTTAAAATTTTGATGATGCCCATTTTATCAAATTTTTTTTCCTTTTATGGCTTATGCTTTTTGTATCTTAAGATGTCTTTGCCTACCCCAAGGTTACAAAGATCTTTTTCTGTTTTTTTTTTTTTTTTTTTTGTTTTTTTTTACAGAGACTTTATAGTTTTTACTTTTTTGTCTAGGTGTGTGATTCATTTTGAGTTAATTTTGTGAATGGTATAAGA
The DNA here is from genome assembly GCA_030848825.1 of Tadarida brasiliensis. NCBI lineage: Eukaryota > Metazoa > Chordata > Mammalia > Chiroptera > Molossidae > Tadarida > Tadarida brasiliensis. The sequence continues at coordinate 7,139,098 of CM061264.1, forward strand.
TGAGGGTTGGGTCCCTTCCCCCACTTCCCCCACTGATTTTCAGTTGTTTTAGAACAATTGTTGCAAAGATTACCCTTTCCCCATAGAATTACCTTGGACTCTGTCAAAAATCAGTTGACCATATAAGCATAGGTCTATTTCTAGACTCTTCTGAATTTTTCGTTTAATTAGGGCTCATCTTTTTAAATCTGTGAGTGAGGATATAGATATGCCTCAGTGTCCTTCCTGCCTAAAGATGACACTGCTGATAGCATTGCAGCTCGTGGGAGGTGGAAAAGATTGTCTTTCACAGGACGTTTGTGTGAAGAGGCCTTGGGTTTTCAGATGTGACTGCCATTGGGCTGCTGTGCTGCCTCTGCCAAACAGGCCGCCCAGGTGGTTCTGCTCTGGGTCGCTTTGGCTCTCCTGCCCCCGCCAGCCTTCCTCAGCTCAGCCTGTAGTATGCTTAGCTGGTCACCCATCTCTCCGTGCGCCCGGCCCTGCAACTCTGTGCTGTAACAAGCACTGATCTGGCGGGCCGGCTCTGTCCAGGACCTCACTGTGGATGAGCCTGTCTGATCAGTGAATATCCAGGGTGGCTTGTGAGCAGAGCTGATGGGATGATTTGAGAAGCTAGGTGCACTACCGAGAGGAGTGGAGGCTCCAGCCTCCATGAGTGTGGAGGGGACCACAGCTGGGCTTGCCTAGTCTCTGCCGCTGCCTGGCCCTCCCCCGCCGTCAGCCAGCATGCTGATGCAGATTGCCTCAGCGGGAGGATTCTGTGGCAGCTTTCAGCCCTGTACTGACGAGTCTTGACTGGATTGTGGTGTCAGTGAGTCCCTGACCTGGTGGTTTCAGGCTCAGCATGGCTGTGTGGTGTGCCAGCTTCCCAGCCCCACGCACGTGTTCTTACTGACGGTGCTCGTTCTCGCCTGCCAGGGGAGAATTCCTTGGGCGATGTAGCTGAAGGCATGGAGTAATGTTGGTTTTGTTGGTGTTCAGTGAGGTTAAGGAGCCATGGGGGCAGTTTTCATTCCCCTGACGTGGCTGCCATATACCGTGGATTCACCCAAAACCTCTGAGACTGTCAGAGCTCAAGCTAGTTGGATGGAATCCATGGAATGTTAGGGAAGGTGCTGACTTTCACGGAGCCCTGTCCCCCTCTCCCTGCGACAGCTTGTCCTCTGACCTCTTTGCAGCCGAAGGCACGGGGCAGTCCCGGAAACGCTCAGTTGTGCAGGTGAGATTGCTGCCGCTGTCGCCCGTCTCTGTCCTTCACGAGACACCAGTGACGTGGTGTTGGTGAGACGCCATGTCACTCCGCCAGTTAGCTGTCCTGCCTATTGGGAAGTGCTGTGAGAATTTCAGTCTGGTGACAGTCAGATGTCATTGTTCCTGGGTTCTTTAAGTTTGGCAAAGCTCTGCCACTGTCGTCAGCTGGTCTGTGCTTCATGAGAAGAGAAGAAGGTCTCTGAGAACCATCTGGTTGGTGGTGTGGAGCCAGGGCCTGATCTCACACACCTTGCCCGGTTGCTTGCCCTGTCTGTAGGCATCTGCTTCCAGACTGGGGCCTTGGAGCTTCCAAACAGCTCATTTCATTTCCCTCACTTTCAGGCTAGAGCAGAAGCGTGCCCCACTCTGCCCTGACCATGATTCTGGACGGGCGGGTGCATGGTGACGAGAGGCTCTCGTAGCACCACGTAGCTCCCAGGCGCCCTGCCTCCTTCCCGCCTGGGGGTCTGCACTGGGCATGGGGAAGGCTCCAGGTGGTCGTGGCTGGGCTTGGGCCACATCTGGATCACACCGACTGCTTTCTCAGCAGCCCTTTCGAAAGGCATGCAGTTACCTCCACCTTAGTTTTTCTCTTTTTTCATTTTGCCACAAGACAGAATTGTATCACACATCTCCAAAACGAGTAAAATGGCATTTCAGCTTCTTGTCTTTATAGACTCTCTGAACTTTAGGAAAGATCATTCTGGTCCCTTTTCATTAATAATGAAAACCAGGGGGCAATAAAATGTTCTTAACGGGAGTGTGACAGGAGCGAGGCGCCGTGCGGGGGTGAAGGGTGCGGCTGGCAGGGAGCCACAGGTGTTTCTTGGTGCTTGAGGAGGTCAGAGCTCTGGGAAGGTGGGGGCAGCTGCAGGAGAGGTCCTGGTCCTCAGACCCTGAACTGCCAGCCGCTGTTCAGCCTCGGCCACTCCAGTACCTGGATGAGAGGCTCCCTGAGGCGCGGCATGTTTGCAGGAAGGGGTTCGGCACACTCTGGGTTCTGTTCCAGTTGTTAGTTGCAGCTGTTTTTTTTGTAAGATATTTAGTGGGTATTTGAGAAACTACTGGTGAGTATAATACTCTGGACGTGTGCCTTTTAAAGAATTATTTTAATTGATTTTTTTAGAGGAAAGGAGAGAGAGAGAGAGAAACATCAATCAGTTGCCTCCTGCAGGTGCTTCAGCCATGGATCAAACCCACAACCTGGGTATGTACCCTGACCGGAAATTGAACCCCCCACCTTTTGGTGCACATCCCAGGACAATGCTCCAACCAGCTGAGCTGCTTAGCTAGGGCCACGTGCCCATACTGCAGATGCCTTCTCTGAGGGTTTGGCTGCACAGATGGATGTTCTGGGTGTGGACGATAGCCCTCCTGAACGGTGACTCTCTTGAAGAGTGGAAAGGTTGTGCAGTATTTTCACTTTTTCCTCAAAAGTGAACTTGCCCTTGATGTTGAATTTTGCAACAAGGCAGTCCCAGCAGAGGAGGTCAGAAATGAGAGAAAAGAGAGGCTTGCCTGGGACAAAATGCTTCCGGGCTCAATTTAACAAGCAGCTATTGCTTATCTGCAAAGATTCACGTCGGATGGGGTGTCGCTATAGGTCAAAGCAGCAGAGCGCCCTTCCAGAGATGCTTCTTAGAGGTGAGCACTGAGTGTCCCTGCACAACCTTGGAAGGGAGTGGTGAAGACCTGGCTGCCACAGCCCAAACCCCAGAGCCCGTGAAAGGGTAGAGTGATACATTTATATAAATATGGAAAACACCCGCCTGCCACAAACACCAAGCAGTCAAAAGAAAAGTAAACGGGAAGATCGCTGCAACTCCTGTCATGGAGAAAAGGCTCATTTCCCTGCATATAAAAAGTTTCTATAAATTGATAAGGAAATGGAGTAGGAAAGTATGAAACATATACAGTATATTGACAAGGAAATACAGATGAAAAGACGCTCCGTCCTCACTCCTAATAAGATAAAGCAAATTAAAACTGGAGTGGAGTACTGTTTTCTCGCTCCTGTAGTGGCCGAGTGTGCTGAGCCCACTGTCGTGTGGCTGTGAGGGAGCAGGTGCTCGTGGATGGGGCTGGGGGCCGAGGCTGGGGGGGCGAGGCAAGCCCATGGAGAGCGGCTGTGGCATCTCTCAGAATTGCGAGTGCATGTACCTCTGACCCAGCCCCCTAGGTGTTCACGGTTACAGATGTGCTGGTACATGTATGCGAGGTGACTTACGTACACAGTCACTGACGGCAGGCAGCTTTGTGGGAAATAGTAAAAGACTAGAATTATGTAAACGTCCATCGGAAGGGGATTGGTTAAATGGAATATTGAGCAAACTTAGGAAAAAAGGAAGGATGAGAAACAGGGAAAATAGAGAAGGAAAATAGTACATATCTGTGTTCCCTTATATGTGCATAAAAACCTCTGGCCGGATAAACAAGAAGGTCTTAGCAGCGGCTGTTGGTGGAGCGAGCCTGTTTGCAGAGGACTGACTGTGCTACTTCATGCTTAGACCATATTCGAGTGTTACCTGTTCAAAAACTGAAACCAAAAAAGGAAGCTCAGCCCTGGCCAGTGTGGCTCAGGTGGTTGGGCATTGTCCCGTGTGCTGAGAGGTCACCGGTTCGATTCCCGGTCAGGGTACATGCCCGGGTTGTGAGCTCAATCCCTGGTAGGTGGGGTGCAGGTGGCAGCTGATTGATGTCTCTGTCTCTCTCTCTCTTGCTTTCTCCCCTCTTCGCTCCCCCTCCCCCTCTAAAAAGCAATAAAAAAAATCTTAAAAAATAAAAAAGGGGCACATTCAGGGCTGTGGGAGAAGTCACCTGTTGGTTACATTTTGTGCTGGAGACTGGGGCCGGGCCACATTGGGAATTCATGTGAAACCCACAGGCAGGGCCAGTGAAGGGGGAGGGGATGTGGTGGCCACAGAGAGACTCTTCCTGGTTCTTCTCGTGCAGTGGCTCAGAGAGGAGGGAGCATCTCCCTCGCCCCCTTGGGAGTCTTTACCATTTGGACCCCCCAGTGGGCTGCATGCCAGCAGCCCCTCCTCCCATGTGCCTACATTCTGCTACTGAGCTTTAAGAACCCACCCTCCCTGCTCTCCTGGCTCATGAAACGCCAGGATGTGACAGGTACCTCAGGAGCGTGCAGGCCCGGGTGGAGGGGAAGGCTGAGGCACACAGTGTCTGTGTGTCCTAAAGAAATCCCTACTTCAGCTGTGCCCGCGGAGTGCCCGGGGTGCTCCACCAGACTGAATGCTGCTGCTCTCCCAGACCCAGTTCCAGACCCCAGTCCCTTGTCACAGCAGCTGTCTCAGGGTGACTTCCCACGCACACTGTGGTCTGATTCCACTGACTGGTGTCCTGCTGATGGTTCTGGGGACAGTGCCCCCCCCCCATGGCAGATCCCTGTAGAGGAGGTGTGGTGCCATGCCGTGTGGCCTGGCCATGGAAGCTCCAGGTGGACACTGGAAATGTAGACAGTAGTGCATTCCTATGCGTCTCAGAATCGCTGGGGCATCAGATGCGGCTATGGATGTGGAAGCACCTTGTAGTCAGTGCATGGGAATGATCGTGCAGTAGAAAACTCCTGTCCTCTCATGGAACCGGAGGCGTGGGGAGCTTTCGAACAGGCTGCTCTGAAGAGGGCTGGCCAGGAGCCTGCCCCTCCATGAAGGCTGGCTGCCCATTTCCGGAGTTCCCCCACGATAACAGCACATGGTCCTGAGCCGCTTCCGGCCTGGTCCCAGCCCTTTTGGTCCCAGCCCTTCTTGCCTGTTGTGGCGCCTGGCGCTAGCCACCTCCCTGCTCTCTCCCCACCTGCAGCTTGCCCTGGAGCTGCCCCACGTTCTCCCCACAGAGAGCTGGCCTGTCACTCCCTTCTTCAGGCCTTCTGCTTGTGAATGACGTTGGGGTCCCTCGGGCACGTGCTCGGCCTGGCCCTGCCTTCCCCACCTCTCTCCTGCCCAGCCTTACTGGGCCCCTGTCTGTTCTTGGGGCTCTCTTGGCCGTGGTAGCCTTCCCCACTTGGTCAGGCCCACATGCTCCCGTCCGTGCGGGCTGCCTTCTGTCCTTGGAGCACAGGTCAGCCTGCCTTTGCGGTTGCTCGTGCCTTGCCTGGATGGCTCTCCCCTGGCCCTTCCCCTGCCATCCCCCTCCCAGCACCCTGTTTGGCCTTCTGAATCTCTCTGGAGTCAGCTCGTTCCGTCATGTCGGCCGTCTCCTCTTCACCGGCTCAGTGGGAAAGCAGAGCAAGACAGGGCGGGGGCCTCGTCACCTCTGCCCCTTCCCGTGCCTGCAGCTCTGCCCGGCACAGTCCACCCCGTCCACGCACTCCCGCTTCTGAAGTGGCTCTAGCGTAGCCCTGTCTGTAGCAGGGCACGTGGCCGTGTATTTCTGCACATCTGAGTGTGTTTACGTCAGCCTCGCTGGGTCCTTCCTGCCTTGGCGTGGACACTGTGCCCTCTGTCTTCAGATCGCCTCAGCCACACGGCCCCCCAGCCAGGACTGAGCTCTCTGTAGACACCACGCAGCAGGTGCACAGTGAGGCGGGTAGTTCTGAGAGTCTGGAAGGAGGAGGGAGGCCAGTGTCCCTCACGGTCACACCATCTCCTGCAGTTGGAGTTGCTGGTCCTTTGAGATGAGGACACTGAGCGTGTGTGCTCTCTCTGGCCCTGGGGAAGGACGTGTGTGCCTCGTCTCCTGACACGCCTTTTCTCACCACAGGCTCTGGGGGTTCCCGATGGAGAGACTACAGTGCTTTGGCTGTCATCATGGCGGGCATTGCATTTGGCTTCCACCAGCTCTACAAGGTCAGTTCGCCTTCCCACGGCCCCTGTTGGCTTCCAGCCCCATTCTTCCCTCTCCTGAGCTGTATCTGAATGAGGCTCTCAGCCCTCGAGAGCCATAGTAGAAGTGGGGCTGTGCATAGAGGCAGAATGTCCTGTCGAACACACTCTCTGGAGGTTCAGGTCCAGGTCCTGCCCCACCCTGGACAGGTGCGCTTGGCAGGTTCAGACCCCACCTCATCCACTGGACTCTGCGTCTCTCCTCAGAGTCCCTGCCCCACAGGTGACTGTGGGCCCATCGAACCGTAAGCCATGTCAAGTACTTAAAACAGTACCTGGCACATGCCAAGCAGCCCCCCCATTTGAAAGACAGAATGACACTGTGTAAGAGCTGAACAGTGGAGCCCAGCTGCTTGTGTTACGTCCTGGCTCTTCCATGTGATGGATGTGTGATCACAGACTCAGTGGTCTCATCTGTAAAGTGGGGACAATAGAACCTACCTCATGAGGCTGTGGTGAAGCTCAGAGGTGCTGCTCTGGGGGAGTGCTGTGGCCTGGCTTATGAGAAGTGCTTAAACCAGCTCTGAGCATCTCAGCGTAATCATATTCATGGGATCTACTTTTTGTCTCCTACGCATTGTGCTGGCATCCATGTAAATGTAGGATTTCCCCGACTACCCAGTCAGCCCTCAGGACCCAGAGGTCATGGCTAACAACAGAACTGCAGGCATGAGTGAGCATTCATTGCCTTGACCAGATACTAACTACCAGGTGCTAACTCTGACTTATTTATTTATTTTTTTCCTTTATTGATTTTAGAGAGAGGAAGTGAGAGGGAGAGAGAGAGAAACATTGATAAGAGAGAACATCGACTGGCTGCTTCCTACATGCTCCTTACTGGGGATCGGGCCCACAACCTGGGCATGTGTCCTGACCGGGAATTGAACTGGCAACCTCTTGGTGCATGGGTTGACGCTCAACCACTGAGCCACACCGGCTGGATGCTAACTTTGATCTAAAGCAGATGAGTCTCTTCTAGCAGATGCAGTGCTAGGGTGGATCCCCAGGGACAAAAGGTAAAACTCGGCCAGAGGACTTGCTCTCTCCTGGTCCTGGTGAGAGGCTCCTTTCCTTTCAAGGCCACCTATTTGGATATTATTTTTTAAAGAATCTGCATGAGCAGCCAGGTTCACTGTTGTAACTTTTAGCACACAAAACATGTTTCAACATTGCACTCTGGGATTCTTAATTTTTGACTTAGTACAAAAGCTAATGACAGAGTTGTAGCAGAATATATATTTTTTCGATGTAACATCTGTTCTTGGAGTTGGAAATTTCCATGTCAGAAATCCAGAAACAAAATGCTCTACGTCCTGGGACGCCCCCCTCTGACCAGATGCCTCCCCTACCTTGTGTACAGAAAGCCTCTTCCCGATCACTGACTGCACACAGTCTCCAGGAAGAACAAATGCTCATGAGACTGTCCAGGCTGCACTCTCGGCAGCGACCGTCAAGTGGCTGCCCCGGGCCGGCCTGTGATCTGACGGAAACGGGGAGCAGGAGCAGTCGCTCACAGTGGTGACAAGAGAATGTCTAAAACATCTGCTAATAATGTCTTTAAATTTTAAAAAAGAGAGGTCAGCTGGCATCTTGTTTTGTAAATACTTCAAGATTTGGGCTAGGGTAGTGTTGTGTCCCTGCACTCGGCATATCTGATCTCAGAAATGGAATTTCTAGTTCGCTACATGTGTGAGAATTTCTTGACGTTTATACTTAGGAAATTTTTAACCTGGAGCGTAAGGCTACGTTTGATGAGTTTCGGCTCAGTTGTAGATAATAACTCACACGGTGGTTGAAAAGCACTTTGCAAAATAGAAAATGCTTCTGCACATATGCTAAATAATGATCTCCACTTAGGAGCTGCTCTTGAAGTGCGTTCTTCCACAAACCCTGTGAGAGACCTCCTTTTCCTCCCCAGTTCAGAACCCTTAATGGAGAAGTTGCTGTCCGTTGTCCTATCTGAGGCCCAAGTGGAGTAAGAGCCAGAGTTCCCCTTGGTCACACCAGCCAGTCCCCATGCCTGCCGGCCTGCAGGGCTCTAAGCGGTGCCGCTGTTCAGTGCGTGGCCGGCCTCACGCTCTGCCGTGGAGGGCGCCAGGTCCTGCCCTCTGAGGCTGCGGAGTGCGTGTCCTTTCTCAGCGCTCCCCGCGCCCCACTGCCCGCCTGCCACCCTCTGCACCTGAGCAGGCTGCAGTTACCAGCTGCGCCCCACCTGCCTTCTTCCTGCATGTTCCGTGACCTCATCCTCCCTAGTCTGGTTTCCTGAATTCAGACTCCTACTTGGTTGCCCTTTTCCCCTGTGGTCACTTTCCTCAGGTTCTGCCCCTTCCTCTCCCTTCTGCCCCTGGGCCTCAGTTCTGGGGCAGTTGGACTGCATCTGACTCATAGCTGAAGGAAGTTTGTTCTGAGGATTCAAGGCTCAGTTTAGAAAAAGGCCAAGGTGATGCCCGGCCGGTGTGGCTCAGTGGATGGAGCAGCGTCCCATGGACTGAGAGGTCCCGGTTCGATTCCCGGTCAGGGCACATGCCTGGGTTGCGGGCTTCATCCCCAGTGCGGGGTGTGCAGGAAACAGCCAATCAGTGTTTCTCTCTCACATCGATGTTTCTATCTCTCCCTTCCTCTCTCTCTAAAAGATCAATAAAAACATACAGTCGGCCCTCGTTTATCGTGGTTAATCAGTTCCAGACTCTACCACGATAAATGAATTTCCACGAAGTAGGATTCTTTATTTATACACAGTCGTCCCTCGACACTTCGCGCTTCGACTTCGCAGCTTCACTCTATCGTGGTTTTTTCAGAGCGAAGCCGCGAAAGTCGAAGCACGAAGTGGAGAGGGACGACTGTATTAAAAAAAAAAAGACCAAGGTGACCTCTTCCGACAGCCTCAGAGTCCCCATACATTTCCCCCTAGTAAAAGAAGCAAAGGTCCCAGAAATCTGTTGTGGATTCTCATCTCAAATAATTTCTTATTTATTTAATTTTACTCATTTGTTTCTGAATGGATAATTCATTCACATGGTTCAAAATGTTCAAAGTTCAGAAAAGTGTAAAAAGCTTCTCCCCCACTCCTCCCTGGAGACCACCCGCGGTCTCACTTTCTTGTCTGACCTTTTCCATTTTTATCTTACAACTTCTAAAGTAGAATTTTAAATATTTTTGTTGCAGAAATAGTATATATAATACCATTAAGAAAACGAAATGAAGGAACCAAAAAAGTTTTTCATAAATAAATCAAACGATTTGACTTGTCCCTGTTCCCTGGTCCTTGACCTTATTCAGACAGAACTTTTACGTGGTTGGAATCGCAGTCTCGTAACTTTTTAATACCTTGTTCATTTATGGTGTTAGCTTAGAGAGTTTCCAAAACCCGGGGATGACAGAGAGAAAGTTGGTCTGCAGAGTGAGAGATTGTTGGACAGTAACCCAAATATGCACCCACCCCTCCTGCCCACCCTGCTTCTTGTAGAAATACCTGCTCCCCCTGCTCATGGGCGGCCGAGAGGACAGGAAGCAACTGGAGAGGATGGAGGCGAGTCTCTCGGAGCTGAGTGGCAGTGTGGCACAGACAGGTAAAGATTAATGACTCCATCAAGTCACCCCTCAAAGCCTCCCCGAGCAGCCCCTTCTCTGCCCCTCCCCTCTCCCCTCCGTCTCCACTTTATGTGGTGACTTCATTTATCTGCTCTGAGAATCTGTTCACATTTGCAAATGAAGCTGCCGTCATTTCGGTTTAATTTGAAATTGCTTGTTTACTGTCGGCGCGGCCTCAATTAATTATGTTTTTACGGAAAGGCTCCCAACCTCAGAATATTAATAAGGGGAATAAAATGACAGCCTTTCTAAGGGCTGTAAAGTTCATTTTTAATTTCTGCTTCTATGAGGTTTTCAGGGGGGTTTTCAGTGATTTTCCCCCTTCCCTCTAAGAATCCGATGCAGGGTCAAGAGAGGCTGTAATTACTGCGGCTCCCGGGACCCCGGCCACCTCCTCTGTCATCGACTCCACGGGGCTTGCATTCATTACCTGGTGCCCCAATGATGGCCCAGATTAGCTGGGACCTGTCGCGCCAGAGGTGGCTTTTCTCCTTGATAAACTTGTTTACTAGATGGAGTCTCTGAATCTAAAAACTCAGGCCAGTGAGAGTCACTGCCCCAGGCAGCCCTCAGAAATCCTCCAGAGTGGTGGCCCCAAGACCCCTGACGAGGCCATGTGACTCCGGGAGCTCCAGCACCTTGGGTTGGGGGGAGGGCGAAGGAGCAGCAGGGAACTGGGATTTGAAGTTCTCAACCACTCCTGGAGGGTGTGGGACCTGGGGTGCATCTCTCCCAGGACTGGAGGCTGCACGAGTTCTGCAAGGACATGGTGAGGCCCGGGATGTGGACATTACAAAGTTGGAGAGCCGGACAAATCATCAGATATAATTAGAGGGGAGAGGTTTGGGCGGTTGTACTGTTGACACAGGGGAAGGATGAAGCAGAGACTGGAGGGTGACGCAGTGCAGGTGGGTCACCCAGAGCGCAGATCGATGGTCTGGGCTGCGGGCTGGGGGTGTCTGCGGATAAGTTAGATGCTGCAGCCTAAGGTGTGTGGACATCGTAAGAAGGAGAATCCATATGTCATTTAACAGAGACACCACTGCTCTTCTCTCCCAGTGACTCAGTTACAGGTGACGTTAGCTTCCGTCCAGGAGCTCCTGATTCAGCAGCAGCAGAAAGTCCAGGAGCTCGCCCATGAACTGGCCACAGCCAAGGTACTGGTCCCTGACCCCCTGGTCCCTCCAGGTGTGCTCTTCACTCTTGTCCTTTCTGTCCAGTTCACCGTGTTCCATGGGGTCTGACTTGGTCTTTCTCACACTGGTTGCATGATGAGCCCTCACTGCCTTGTAGAGGAAAACGGCATTCGGCAGTGGAGGCCGCCTATCTGTCCCGTCACCTCCCAACAGGCAGGAGGAAAAGCAGCTCTCTGCCCGAGGCACTCCCGTGGTAGCACCTGCTCCAGCTCTGGGCCAACGGTGTAGACACAGAACGGTCTCCACCTGCACCTTAGGTCACAGGTCACAGTTTCCAAGAGTGCCTGGGTGTAGAAGGTGGAGGGAGTGCCAGGGCACTGCGGTAATGCCCAGTTTCTCGAAGCCCAGGTCTCGGAGTCAGGTAACCCCCAACGGAGTGTAGTGCCAACTAGAATTGACTGGAGCAGTTTTCATGTCTCACTTCCAAAATCTGAAGCTGTTAGTAATATCAGACCCTGGGATCAGACTGCCTGGATGAAAATCCTCCTCTGCCACGTGCTAGCTGTGTGACCACAGGCAAGTTCCTTAACCTCTCTGGGTCTTAGTTTCCTCACCTGTGAAATGGAGCTATAATGATACCTTCCTTCATTGTCTTGACATGCTAAGAACAGGGCCTGGCTGCAGTCAGTCCCAGGATTTCAGGCTTCTGTCCTGGTTCTGTGGGAGTGTGACAAGGTCATTGTCTTGGACAGATGGGGCCCAGGAGACAGGTCCAGTGACTCCAGGGCGCCTGCTGTTCTCCTTGCTCCATCCCGTCTCCCGTGTTGCTTTCTTCCGGCTTCCACCCGCAGTGCGGTATACGATCCCGCTCTGAGTGGCTTTCCCAGGGGAGGCCCCACTGCTGTGCACACCTAGAAGTGAGCAGCACCCCAATTGTTTGCATTTGTAAAAACCCAGCAAAGCGGGAGTCCTTCCATTTCCCATGGAATCTGGGGTGCCTCCTGTGAAGAAGGTCCCCGAGAATGCTCTCCTCAGATCCCCCACACACAGGGGCTGCCTGCGTTTCTTCAGATGGCACTGTTGCCGGGTGGCCACCTCCAGCCACCATGTGCGCCCTGGGGGCCGGTGGCCCATAAAGCACCCAGAAGGCCGGTTACGACCCCGCCCCATGATCCTCTATTATCTTTTGGAGCGGTGGCCTGCCAATGGCCAGAAGCCATTCCGGAAATTGAAAACCTGTTTTCAGACCTTCAGCACTAAGATTAAGTCCACATGTTGCATGTTAAGAGGGGAGGGGCCAGGATGGTGCTTGCTGGTTGAGAGCTCCTGAGTTTCTTAGGCTTGTTTTTCTGATGGTCCCCCGCCCGTCCCGGCCCCTTTCATCCGTTCCCTCTTGTACTGAACGGGGCTCGCCGGTTTGGTACCTAAACCCATATGTGTGAGGACTGGTTACCCCATAAACCAAAGACTCGGAGCTGTGTTTTCTCAGCTGTAATATAAGTTTTTATATCTGGCTTCCAAGCTCCTACTGCAGCACTGTAAAAAATTAAAAAGAAGAGCATTAAGTAATTAAAAAACCTACATAAAACTGAAGGCTGGGAGTTTTCTACAACTGTTTTTAAAGAGACTGGCTAAAAAGCCCCAGATGTCAGATTTTATTTCTAAATCCTGGCATCTGGCCCCACATGCGTTTGGAAACTTGAGTCCTTTGTCGGCCTGTGAGTGGAAATTGCTCCCTTGTTAATGGGTCGCTACAGCTTTCCAGGTTTCGGAGAAGCCAGAACAGTGGCTCCGGGCCTGTGCTGTCTGGTGGTCTGGAGGGGGGCCCTGGGAGCGTGTGAGGGTGGTGGGTGTTTGTACGCACCCGCTCTCAGACTGCCCAGCTCTTCCTTCCCGAGCCCTGCGCCCCTCTGAGGGCCTTTTCCCTGCGAAGGTGTGCTGGGCGCTGTGAGCCACCACCCCACGTCAGAGGCCCAAAGCAAGCTGCAAGAGTGTCTGGGGCCCCTCCCCTCTGCCAGCCTGGGGCCCCCCACATTCTCCTGAACTTACTGCTGGGGTTTTCTGTGTCAGGCAGGGTAGTACTGTCAGGGAAGCGGGGGCCTTCCTTGATTAATCTGTGCCCTGAAGCCACCTCGAAGTGGCCTCCAGCCCAGACGATGCAGGCCCACACACCTGAGGCCACCACACCTGGAATTGGCTCATAAACACTTCATAGGCAGCCTGGCCACTGGCACCCGCCATTTGGGGAACCCCCGATTTCCTCTTCTCTATCCGTCACAACCAGATTTGCCAGAGAAAGGTGGGTCTCTGAAGTTTATATGGAAACAGCATCCCATTCCGGGGAAAGGTGTGCGTGGAAGGATGGTGTTCGTCCAAGGTCAGGTGGCTGTTTGCTCTGTGTGCTGTCCTCCGGGAAGGAGTCGAAATTCAGTCCTAGGACGGCTTCTTTCTCTTTGCTGAGCCTTCAGTCATCCCCAAACAGCTGCTGTGGATGGGTGGCCTGGCTTGGTAGACAGCGAGGCCAGTTCGGGCTGACCTCCCTGAGCCAGGGCCGCGGGTCTCCGAGCAGCTCCGGGAAGTGCGCCCTGGTGCAGCCTGTCTGCTGGGTCTGCTCTGGGTTCAGCCGGGACGAGCCGGGCAGGCGCTCGGTTGTGATCATTTCCCTGAGCCTCCAAGGCGCCTCCCGGTACCAGTCTCGGGCACCTGCGGGCAGAGGCCGCTGCCTCTCTCAGCCCCCAAATTGCCCTGTGTGTGTTGTGATCCTCTTTACAGGGAGAGGGGACTTGACATGGGGACGTAGTTAGTGTAGAGGTGGAAATTTATTTTACTAGTTTTGTTTTCATGGAGCATTTCAAACACACGCGATGGAAGGGACGCACAGCAAAAGCCCCGCACGGTGGCAGCTGCTCTTCAGCCAGCCCTGCCTCATCTCTGCCCGAACCCCGACCCCAGACAGGTGGCTTCTCAGAGCATAGTGCCGACACTTCGGTGTGTATCTCTAAACGATACGGACTCTTGTCATTGTGTCATTTTATTTTACGTAACCAAAATACCATTATTACACCTAAATACATGCCATGATTCCTTAATATTATCATTTAAACAGAGAGACCCAGGCAGGCAGAGCCCCGAACGGGCAGAGGCAGAACCTTCCCGAGGGGTCACAGGCTGGTGCTCAGGACAGTGCCCCCGGGTACGCCCAGGGTCCCGCAGGCCCAGCCCCTCCTACCTCCCCAGCCACCTGAGCTCCGAGGGCAAGAGGGAGGTGCTGCTCTGATCCTTGTCCCCTTGTGTTTGGACTTTCAGGCCACCACATCCACCAACTGGATCCTGGAGTCCCAGAATATCAATGAACTCAAGTCGGAAATCAACTCCTTGAAAGGGCTTCTTTTAAACCGGTAGGAGATGAGAAGACGGGGCTTCTGCTCTGCTCTCAGCCTGAGCCTGGGGAGTGGGAGCGCCCCGTGGCCTAGCTGTTGGGAAGGGGGCGCATTGTCCCAGGGGCTCTGAGTGAGCTGCGTGGTTTGGGCATTGATTGAGTTTGGGACTCTTTCCCGCTTCACTTTTCCGTCCCCAGTAGGCCCTCCCTCCCCTCTCCAGGGTGACGGCCTGCAGCGCCCACAGAGTTTTGAAATACAAACAGTTCCTTGGCCCTGTCAAGACCTGGTCAAGGAAGGCAAGCTCTTGAGCAGAGGAGAACGTCCCCTCCCTCCAGACAGGGCCTCCTCCTCCATCCTGAGTCCAGCTGGTCCCAGAGAAGATCCCCACAGAGGGCCGGGGTCCTTAGTTTGAAGGGTCCTATGGTTCAGGACAGGGGCAGAAGCATGCCTGCCTCCCCACCCCCACTCTGGTCCCCCTGCCAGAGGGACAGCACCTTCCGTGAGCCCCACAGGGAAGCGCACAGGGTCAGTCTGGTTTTCTACTACTCACCCGAGGACATAGAGGGGGGAGAGAGAGAGAAACATCGATGTGAGAGAGACAAATCGATCGGTTGCCTTCCTGTACACACCCCGACTAGGGATTGAACCCACAACCCAGGGATGTGCCCTGACGGGATTGAACCGGCAGTCTTTTGGTGTACAGGATAACGCTCAACCAGCTGAGCAACTCCGGCCGGTCAGGGACCATCTGGTTTTGAAAGTGAAAGGCCTGTGTCTCAGGACATGAGATTGGTTGGTCCCCCAGCCTGCAGGGCACCCGGGTCAGCCTTGTTGGGCTCACGTTCCTTTGCAGGCCCGGGGTTCAGTGGGGCTGTGTGAGGCAGTGTGAAGGCACATGGTGGCCCATCACTCAGGATCGAGGATGGGGGCCCCAACCAGAGGACCCAGTTCTCCAAGCCACCTACTTCCAGGCCTTGAGAGAGGTGTGGCTGAGCTTGGGGGTGGTCATTAGGAGAAGCCCTCTGTTTGTGAACCTAGGAGACAGGAGCCCCGAGGCCAAGGGACAGAGCAGGTGTGGGCTAACGTTGGAACCAAGAAAACCGCCCATTGAGTTCTCCTTAGCATCCAGTGACCTTGACATGAATGCCAAGGTCTTTGCCGGGTGCTCCCCACACAGTAGGGTCTGAGCAGGAGGGGCTGTCCCGGGCCCAGTGCTGGGGGTGCTGGGCAGCCAGGAGGGGAGCAGGATTTTGTCCGCTTGGCTCAGGCGGAGATGGGCCACCTGTCCTAGAGCCTGATTTCCAAGTTGTTGCCAAGAGGACCTGGCTTCCCAGGTCCTTTCTGGACTTGGCTTTGGTCTAGGCTGGCTGCTGGCCCGGCCCTGGGCCGGCGGGAAGTAGGGTGGGGAACTGATTTCCCTCTCAAGTGTTGGGCTCAGAGGTTTTCTAAGAAAGTGCACAGTGCCACCCTGCTGGTTTTGATGTCTGTGACCTGGAGCAGTGTCCCCCCCACTGCAGTGCTGTCGGCAAGTTAGAGTCGGAGGCCCAGGTGTTTGGGGACCCCCACCAGCTCCCTCTTCTGGGGTGGAGGTGGGATGGTGTACGGACCAGGATGGGGAAGGTTCCAGAACACGGCAGGCCCTCCAGGTGGCTGTCCAGCAGCTGTGAGGGGGTCCAGGAGGCACCCCGAGTGGGGCATGGTGCTCTCTGAGCAGCCCTGGGAGTCTCTGGCTTCCGTCTCAGCTGCTCCGGGGGCCTTGTTTCTGACAGGAGAGGGTGGGAGGGGAGTTGAGCGTGGACTGAGCTCATTTCTGTCCCCTGCTCCGTGGCACTGTGGCTGAGCACTTGAGATCAGGGAGGAGGGTGTGGCTCTGCTGAGAGGGAGCCCCAGGATCTCGTCATGACCTCACCCTCCCTCTCCTCCCTCGCCTGCCAGGAGGCAGTTCCCACCCTCCCCTTCAGCCCCGAAGATCCCCTCCTGGCAGATCCCGGTCAAGTCTCCGTCACCCTCCAGCCCTGCGGCCGTGAACCACCACAGCAGCAGCGACATCTCGCCTGTCAGCAACGAGTCCGCGTCGTCCTCGCCCGTGAAGGAGGGCCACAGCCCCGAGGGCTCCACGGCCGCCTACCACCTGCTGGGGCCCCAGGAGGAGGGCGAGGGGGTGGTGGACGTCAAGGGCCAGGTGAGAATGGAGGTGCAGGGCGAGGAGGAGAAGCGGGAGGACGAGGAGGACGAGGAGGACGAGGACGTGAGCCACGTGGATGAGGAGGACTGCCTGGGGGTACAGCGGGAGGACCGCCGGGGCGGGGACGGGCAGATCAACGAGCAGGTGGAGAAGCTGCGGCGGCCGGAGGGTGCGAGCAACGAGAACGAGCGGGACTAGGCCCGCGGGTCCCTCACGAGGTGGCCGGGAGGCGCTTTGAGCCAGGTGGGGGCACCGGGGCCCAGGGCAGTGTGAGGCCCAGGCACACCCGGCCTTTCTCCTGGGGCTGCATTTCTGTCCACCCAGCCTCCTCTCACCTGCCGCTTCCTCAGCTCAGCCCGGACGGCCGGCCTTGACCTTGTCATGTAGGCCGAGGGCCCGACTCTCTGGGCTCGAGGCCTCCTCAGCCAGGTTTCCTGGACCCCTGGACCCCTGGCTTGTCCAGGGTGTGTCTGCTGAGCGTCTTAGCTAACCTAACACCGTGCATGACAAGAGGTACTTCTTACCCGACTCCCCGCCCTCCAAGGAGGAGGAGCTGCTCTGACCAGGTGTCCGCTGTCCGCCTCCGCCCCTGCCCCTGGCTCCTCCCTTCACTTATTGCCAGGGGCCAAGGGCTCTGGTCTGTCCCCACGGCTCCTTTCTCTCTGGTGAGAGCCTCCCAGGCCCCACAGCCAGGTCCTGCCCGACTGATGCCGCCCTCCACCTGTCCCAGCCCCGCCATGCCTGTCGTCCTCCCGAACCAGTGAACCCTGCGCGTCCAGCTGCCCTGCTTCCCTGGGCTCAGCTGCGGCCCCGTGCAGACGTGGCTGTCCCTCCACTGGGAGCTGGGCCTCAGGGCCTTCCTGTCTGTCCTGCCCACCCAGACACATGTTCATTTGTGCGATCAGGTATAGGTTCAGAATATAAGAGACGACTGTATATAATTGTAATAAATATGAGTTGCCACTATTTAATTCCCGCCTGTGGCTCCCTGTCTGCTCACGGCACCCAGTGCCTGGGAGGTGGGTCTCGGCTGAGGCTGCACCAGGTGAGCCCCGAGGAGGACCCGGAGGGGGCGAAGGGGGTGTGGGGGGCTGAGCCTGGGCAGGTTTCTCCGGCTGCTCACCTAGAGCCTGGAGGGTTTTTTTCTCGCCTGAGTGTCTGTCGAAGGGCGACGTTTGGATCCGGAGGAGAAGGACCTCACGTTACTGTATATAGACCTGATGAGAAGTGTGATGAGCTCTTCCTTAAATGGATGAATATGCTCCCAGGAGAGCGAGTCTCGCTCTCTCTTCCTCCCCCATCTCTCCTCTCCCTCTCGCCCTCCCTGTCTCCTTTTAACCTTCACACAGCGTTTAGCTAAACCCAGGCACACAGCGCGTGATGCTCCTCCCGAGGCGTGCTCTGCGCCCTGCAGCCCACGGAGTGGCAGCCGGCGGGCGTGGGGCGGCACGGGCACAGCTGGTGCCCCGTGGACACCGGCTCTGGCAGCGGTGCAGGGCCGCTCAGGCTCTGGGGGTGGAGCTCTGCAGCGAGCCGCCCCTCGCTGGCCTCCCGACTGCTGGCTGCCACCACCGCCTGCAGCCTGGCGAGGGAGGAAGCCGAGGGCCAAGGGCCGAGGGGTGAGTGACTTGGCATTAGGGCTGTTTTGTCTCAGAAACATTTCACCTCCTGCCTAGGCCCTTTCTAGGGCTCCGGGCCCAACACCCTCCCCCAGTAGGAGGCCAGGGGCCGCTGCGGAGGTGTTGGGTCATGGCAGCTTGGGCTCTCCCTGACCGAGCGTCCACCCCCTGGCCTGGCACCTCAGGTCTTATCTTTGATGCTTGACCCTCACATGACATCCCTGCAGTCTCTTCCTGCCATGCGCGTCCTAGGGACAGCAGAGCCCGTGCTGAGTCACCTCTGCCTCCCTGTTACCCCCAAGAAGCCAGTGTTCTCGGACCCCTGGGCCACCGGCCTTTGGTGGGTGAGGACCCCACTGCTCGGGGGCCAGGCCAGCAGACCTGACACGGAGGGCAGAGGGCTGGCGGCTGGTCTGGAACGCCCTGGCCTCCGTGGGCAGGCCTTTGACCCCGGTCCTGAGTGGACGGTCACGGGGGTCTCCCCCTTTAGCTTGGTGACCATTTATCATTGTGTCTAATTTCCCAGAGGTTCATCCTGCCGTGGGCCCAGACAGGGTGACCAGAAGGCAGATGGTCTGGGGTGGACTCACAGCCAGAGTCGCGGTGATGCAGCGGGCGCACCCACACCGGCCGGAGGCTGCGCTGGGCCTCCCCACCCCGGAGGCGGGGGCTGCAGCTTGGGCTTCCTCCTGCCTGGGGGTCAGCAGGCTCGAAGGGCCCTGGGGCTCACACGGAGAAACCTGGGCCCGAGGCCTTTGGCCCCTCGGGTCCTGAGCGGATGTTGGATTTTGAGGATAGAGCCTGGCCTGATTTCAGGGAGAAAAAACCCCTCCCCAAAACAGCGTGAGTGCTGCCTAATAAAGGCAGCTGCTGGACGGAGGGAAAACAGCCCTTTGAAAAAAAGCCTTTCATTAGAAAAATAATGCATTTCATCCAAATAAGGTAAAAATATTTGGAATGGGGCAGAAGTGAGCAGCAGGCAGCGCCTGCCGGCCCTTTCTGGAAGGGAGAGATTATTATACTCAATTACAATGTATTTTTGTAAAGTGTCTTTCAGGAAAGCACCCGTCCAGTGCTGGGAGCTGGGAAGCTGCAGGGCACCCTCCTGGCCCCAGGTCCCTGCCGCCAGCCAAGGCTTCTCTGGGTTGGCGATGCCCAGGCGGAGCCCCGGGGTGCACCGGGAACACCCCAGGGCTGCCCCTCCGCTGCCCTGTGGTCAGTGGGACCCCAGGGCTGGGAAGGGGAGCACTCTGCCTCGGGAGGAGATGCTGAACTTGTAAATGTTTGTTTGTGCTGTGGACGTTTATGTCAGATGTTTAAAGGGAACATGGTAAAACCCCTTCATCCCATGTGGTTTCACAGGTGTAGGTGCGCTCGCGGCTCACTCACTGTCTCTGTCTCTGTCTCTGTCTCTTTTTAAATAAAACCGGAAACTCCTCTTCAGTGTTGTGTGACTTGCTTGTCTCACCGAAAGTGAGTCCTGTGTCCTTGGGGACTCACACCTGGTGGGAGTTGGTGCCCAGCCAGGACACTGAGCCTCTCCTCTGATGATTGCCCCAGCCCAGCCCTAGTCTAGCTCCAGCCATGTCCCTACCCTGCCCCAGCCCTGCCCCTACTCTGTCTTGTCCCAGCCCCAGCCCTGTCCCTACCCCAGCCCCTGCCCCAGCCCCAGTCCCCGCCCCCGTTCCTGCCCCCCTGCCCCAGCCCCAGCTCCAGCCTCTGCCCCAGCCCCAGCCCCAGCCCCAGCCTCTGCCCCAGCCCCAGCCTCTGCCCCAGCCCCTGCCCCAGCCTCTGCCCCAGCCCCAGCCCCAGCCTCTGCCCCAGCCCCAGCTCCAGCCTCTGCCCCAGCCCCTGCCCCAGCCCCAGCCCCAGTCCCCGCCCCCGTTCCTGCCCCCCTGCCCCAGCCCCAGCTCCAGCCTCTGCCCCAGCCCCAGCTCCAGCCTCTGCCCCAGCCCCAGCCCCAGCCTCTGCCCCAGCCCCAGCCCCAGCCTCTGCCCCAGCCCCAGCTCCAGCCTCTGCCCCAGCCCCAGCCCCAACCTCTGCCCCAGCCCCAGCTCCAGCCTCTGCCCCAGCCCCAGCCCCAGCCCCAGCCTCTGCCCCAGCCCCAGCCTCTGCCCCAGCCCCTGCCCCTGCCCCAGTTCCTGTCCCCCTGCCCCAGCCCCTGCCCCAGCCCCAGCCTCTGCCCCAGCCCCAGTCCCCGCCCCAGTTCCTGCCCCCCTGCCCCAGCCCCAGCCCCAGCCCCTGCCCCTGCCCCTGCCCCAGCCCCAGCCCCTGCCCCAGCCCCAGTCCCCGCCCCAGTTCCTGCCCCCCAGCCCCTGCCCCAGCCCCTGCCTCTGCCCCAGCCCCTGCCCCTGCCCCAGCCCCAGCCCCTGCCCCAGCCCCAGCCCCTGCCCCAGCCCCAGCCTCTGCCCCAGCCCCTGCCCCTGCCCCTGCCCCTGCCCCAGCCCCAGCTCCAGCCTCTGCCCCAGCCCCAGCCTCTGCCCCAGCCCCTGCCCCTGCCCCAGTCCCAGCTCCAGCCTCTGCCCCAGCCCCTGCCCCAGCCCCTGCCCCAGCCCCTGCCCTGTCCCAGAGCTCAAGGAGGAAGGGCAGGCAGGAGACGTTTTCTGTGGGCCTGACAACCTGATCCTCAGGAGTTTACTTAATTCTTAGTGTTTCTTGGTCTGTTTGTTTAAATGTTTCTGCCAAGGCACCCAGAGAAGAGGTCTGGAGGCTCCAGACAGCAGGCACAAAGGTGCCCGGAAGCCTGTAGGTGGGGTAACCAGCCCTAGGTGAATGCTCACCTGGGGTCCCCCGGAGTCCTGGCTGACCGACTCCTCCCTGCCTGGCACCTCTCTGGCTCCCGCTTTTCCTCCGGTGCAGGGTTTCCCACCCCAGGCTCCCACCCCTGCCAGGGCAGACACTCCAGGGTGAGGTGCTGATGTGTGACCGCCACCTTCACGCACCAGCTGCCCCCCACCACCAGCCCCGGGCTCTGGGCTGTCGGGTGCCTTTCACCTGAATCATGAATAGTTTACTTTCATCGAGCAAAGTTGATGCCTTTCTAGGAGAGAGATTTTATTACTGTTTCATACAGAGAATGCCCGAAGCCTTTTCCCTGCTCCCCGCCCCAGTTCCTGCCCCCTGAAAGACTTTTCTTTACAGTTCTCTGTACATCTTGGAAACTCGGGTGCCCAGCTCCCCTCAACCCCCATTTCCCAGCCCTGGAGAGAGTACTTCGGACACCCCAGGGTGGCTGCTGGGCCTGGGGGAGGCTCTGGGCAGGGCCAAGGGGCTGGGGTCGGGACAGGGCCTCCCAAGGCCGGCGATCTCTTGCAGGGGCTGGGGTTTGCGGTGCCCGGCAGAAGCAGGTGGGTCGGCTGCTCCACTGCCAGCTGCCCCTGCTGGCTGGGGGCCTCCTGCCTGGCCTGTCCCGCAGCTTGGGGAGGCTCCTTCCTCCCAGGGTGGCACAAGCCTGGCCCCTGCTCATCCCCAGCAAGATCCCAGGGCTGCTGCCTGCCCTGCTCCCTGGAGGCCTGACCTTGACCTCGAGGCTGCAGCACTTCGTCCTTTGCCCCCCGGCTTTGGGCCAAGGCTACCGGTGGGGCCAGGGCCACCTCTTGTGAAGGCGGATGGGCAGGTGGCCTTCCCCCGGCTGACTGGGCATGTCACTCCGCAGCCCAGGGAGGGGGCTGCCGCTGGTCCAGGTGGGCTGGGGCAAGGCTCCCGTGGGTGACTCAGCTGTTAGTGGCACCCAAGCCCTGCCAGGTCTGTGGGAGGTGGGCGGGCTGCTGAGCTCAGCCTGAGCCTGTGCAGCTGGGTCTGACTTTCCAGGAGGTTACGGAAGTCTTGCATTTGCCTCAGTTAGGGTGTAGGAGCGTCACACCAGCACAGCTAATTCAATCCCAGAGGGAAAACATGCTTTAGTGCATTTCCTACCGAGTCCAGCAAGCAGGCCCCCACTCCGAACCCCTGGGTGGGGCACCATCCCAGCTGTAGGCCCCTCCCTCCCAGAGGTGGGGGACACGGGCTCTGGGCATGAGCTCCCGGTGGGTGTGATGGGCACTTCTCGTCTGGGGCAGTGCCTGGGAGTCAGGACAGTGGGCAGACCCTTGCCTCCCTGAGGCTTTCCTGAGGGGTGTCTGGGACCAGTGCCCCCTTCCCTGGGCTGGGCACAGGGCTCTGCCTTGTCCTGAGTCTCACTTGGAAGCTGACCCTGCCCACCTACTGTGTGTGGGTCTGCTGAGGTCCACCCAGGGCCCAGAAGACCCGGGGACAGCAGAGGAGGGCAGTTTGGGGGCGTCTGCCCTAAGCGCCCATCTGCCCCGGGAGAGCCTAAGAGGCAGCTGAAGTTGGAGCCCTGGGAGCTGCCCTCCACTGCAGCTCCGAGAGCCCGGTGGTCGCACCACCACCCAGCACCCAGCTGAGGTCCAGGCTCAGCTCCTTGCCTCCCCCAGGCCCCACGGGAGGGCTGCTGCCCACCAGGGCCTGTGAAGCCTCCAATACTGGTTTTAATTTGTTGAACTTGTATTTTATCCCATAAATTAGTCACTGTTTTATTTAACAGAATCGAGATATCCACAAACAGTAGGCGAGTTCCAACTTGAACACTTTAATAAGACAGAAAAAAGTATATATTTTCGTGTCTGTTACAAACATATTTATGTAAATAGCCTGTGGGCTGCGGTCCAGGAGGAAGAAGGGGAAGGGCCTGTGTGGGGCTGGGCGAGGAGCTTGGTGGTGGGGATGCTGCTGAGCTGCGTGCTGGCGTGGTGTGGCCCTGAGGTGCGTGGGGAGAGGCAGCCCTGGTTCCCTCCTCAGGACAGTGGTGCGGTCACTGCAGGAGTATGACATCCAGTGAGAGTCCCCTCCCTGAGCCCTGGGATGTCTGGCCACCTAGAAGGAGGTCAGCCCAGGGCAAGGCTGGCAAGATGGTGCAAATGATGAGGATTAATGAGAAGCAGGTCACCATTCAGGAGTGTCGGGGTCAAAGAGGCGTGAGGCCTGCACTCTGGGCAAGGCCCCACGGGAGTGCTCCCACCACCGGGCCTGGGCCTCGGGCTGGTGTCTCCAGACCCAGGGATCAGCCCCTCTGGCTCTGCCCCGCAGTGCTGCAGGCAGGAGCCGAGCCAGCATCCGGATTGGATCCGGGTACGCGCCGTTCCCAGCCCGGGCAGGTCCCTGCAGGAAGGAGGAAGGAGCTGAGGGAGGAGGCAGATGGATGACCCTGCCAAGCGCCTGCCCAGTAGCCTGGCTGACAGAGGAGAGGGCTGCCCAGGGTGGGGGCCTGGGGAGCCTGAGGAGCCTTTGCCGGAGGCCCCAGGCTTCCATGCCAATAGCTTTGCCTGAAGGAGGCTCCTGAGTCTCGCGGGGCCTTCAGGCAGGGCTGAGGGAGGAGGGCACCCTTCAGATGTGCCAGGCCCACGCCCCCCACCATCTACCCCAGCCACCTGGGAGAACTTGGCCTGATCCCAGGGGCAAAAGTGGTCTTCCCTGCTAAGGTTGAAGGGTCACCCACTCCCTCCTCCTCCCCTCCTGCCCTGGCACATGGAGCTGGTCCCACCAGGGGTGTGCCACCCTGCACAGCTGGGTCACTGCCAGCTGCTTGGGGCTGATTTTAAAAATAAAAGATACCTTGATAGATTTTTTCCAGTTTTTATTGAGTGAAAATGTCAAACCTTGCATCAGTCATGCAAAAAAAAAAAAATCAAATAAATAAAACACATATATTAAATTTCTAATAGCACTAAATTCAAGTGGAAAAATATTCAGTTCTTAATAACCAGGTGCCGAGGAGACCAGATTCAAGTAATCAGAGCACACGCTGTTCAGTTCAGTTCTCACGTTCTGCATGTTTCGTCTCAAAACCTCTCTATATATCTCTATATATCTATATATGTATATACATATAGATATATACACACATATGTGCATACATATTATTTTATATTTATATATATACACATACATAGTTATAAAACATTAAAAAGAGCATTGGTGGATCAAGCATTGTTTTCCCCACAGAAAGAAAATAAAACAAAAATTACACATTAAAATTCAAAACGAGCTAGCAATGGCTTATAGTCCTAGTGTGCAATATGAAGGTTACAAAAGGCTAGACTTTGCACTGTCGGCGTCTTCTTTTTTCTTTCTTTCTCTCTCTCTCTTTTTTTTTTTTTTTTTTTTGTCTGTTTGATTTTGCTACATTGAAAGATGTTTGTTTTTGTTATTTTCCTTTACAGACTCCTTCCACAGACTCACCGTTCTGTGGCCGGGCACAAAGTCTGGGCGAACGCTCAGCAGCAGCACGTGGTGCCCACAGAACTCAGGAGGCTCTGGTGGGGCTGTTCTAGAAACGCTATGTTTCCTGGTGAATCAGGTACACTCCGTCTGACCGCTCCTCCCTGCCTGCTCCCTCTCCAGTTCAGATGGTCCTGGCTTTCTGGCTGTGGGCAGCCAAGAGGACAACGAAGGGAAAAAAAACAAGAAAGAAAAAGAAAACCACTGCCCCCCCACCCCCCGTTTGGGTAGGGCTCCCCTTGGAGACCTGTAGGGAGGTGGCTCTGGGTGACAGGCCTTCCCCCAGACTAGGCCTTGCTCTCTTCCTGTGGCCAGAGTCTCAGGGTCCAACCTGAGACCAGCTGGTGGCCTGCAGTGGAGAGACGGTGAACAGGAGGGGCCTTGGGCTGCCTGTCCTGGGTCCCTGTCACCCTCATAGCCACTGGCCAGGCGAGTGCCTCTCAGGTGGGGCCCCCTCTCTGGGCTTGGTGACCTCATCATCTTTAGGAAGGGGGGATGTTTTGAAAAGGGAACCAAATCTGGGTGGGTTGCACCAACAAAGAAGCATCCCAAACAAAATAATAAACTGGGAAAGAGAAAAAAAAAAAAAAAGCCCTATAAAGCCACACACATAACCAATAGAGAAAAACTCAAATGTTAAATTAACTACAAACTTGTATCAACAGTACAGTCCTTTTCTCTGGCCTCTACAAAATTCAAGTTAGACGTTGGAACCGCGCAGCTCCCGTCAGTGCCTATAGTGTAGACAGCGGCCTGGGGCGCTCGGCCTCTGCGCTCCGCAGCCCGTGCCTGCGCTCAGCCGACCTCGGGCTGGTGGGCGCCGCGCCCTCCCCTCCCGCCTGCTTCTTTCCTTTTTGTTCTATGTAGAATAATAACCTTGACAGGAAAAATACTGTACAACTTTCTCGCACGTTTTCCATTTTGAATATTAAAGCCCCACACAGTCGCAGCTTTCGCGTCCCCACCACCTGGGTGGCTGAGACCCCGGCGGGCCGGCACCCTGGCCGGCTCTTCCGTTGGCGAGGGAACAGCCTCCGTTCACCGGGCAGGGCTGGCGTCGGCAGTCACCGAGCAGGCCCACGGGCTCCCCTTCCGTCCCCAGCCCTCGGGAGCAGATACCGGGGCCAGGCTCTGCAGGGACAGTGACCGCGGAGCTCCCGGCCTTGCTGATTCCATGAGGTTTCCTCCGTGGTCCACGTAGTGTCACCAAGCGGACGCCTTCTGCCCCGCCCTCCCCCAGGGCAAGGAGGCGGGGCCTCGCCGTGTGAACGAGAGGCCCCGCCAGATGCCACAGGTGCCGGCCGCCTCTGGTGGCTAGGGGTGGGGGCCCTAGTGACCCCCAGCGCCCGTCCCCGTCCTGAGCAATGAGGAATCCCACCAGCGTGGGCGTGGGGCCCGGGGTCGGCCCTGGGGAGGATCGCTTGGGGCAGCTGCCTGGGGTCTGCGCCGCCTCGCCCTCGGGGACCCCACTCCCCTTTCCCACCCCGGACAAGAGCACCTTCTATTTCCCTGAAGAAGATCCCCGAACTGCAGCTAGAAAGGGGCGCTCGGCAGCCTGTCCTTCCAGCCGCGGAGCTGCGCGGGCGGCGGGCGCGGTGGCGGCCCCGGAGCACCAGACGGGGCCCCGCCTCTGCCCTGAGACGGACTCGGGGTCCGGAAGCACCGGCGGGGCGGCGGCGGGGGGGGGGGGCGAGCCCGGAGCACCCCGACGCCGGAACCACAACGAACATCTAGCTCTGTACAGAGGGAAGCTTGACGTATAAATACCATTTCTTACAAAATTAATAACAATAATAAACAAAGGGGGGAGCCCTCAGGGCGGGGCCCACCCGCGTCGGCCTGGCGGCTAGGGCGAGGCAGCGGGGGGCGCGGGGGGCGCGGGGGCGCCGAGGGCCGCCCGCTCCGGGCTCCGTGCCCCCGGCCCCGCCTCAGGCAGCGACTCCTCCGAGTCGGTGCGCAGGTCCTCGTCGTCGTCCTCCTCCTCGTCGTCGTCCTCCTCCTCATCGTCCTCTTCATCGTCGTCCTCGTCGTCCTCCCCTTCCTCCTCGTTCAGCTCCAGCTCCTCCTCCTCGTCCTCCTGCGACGACTCCCCAGCCGCGGGGCCGGGCGCGGGCGCTGCGGGGCCGTCGTGGGGCCCGGGGCCGTCGGGCGGGCCGGGGTCGCCCGCGTCACCCAGCTCCAGGCCCAGGCCGGCGGCAGCCCTCTGCAAGAAGAGCAGGGAGCCCCCGGGCTCGGTGCCCAGCGACAGCGAGCTGTCCAGGCCACCGGCCGGGCCAGACACGGGGCCCTCGGAGCCGGGCTCCCCTCGCTCCTGCTTCTCGTGCTTGCGCTTGTGCGAGTCCATCTGGGACATGCCCACGACCGTGTGGCGGCAGCCCGGGTAGGTGCAGTGGAAGTGCGAGCACTTGAGCTTGTACTTGCAGTCGGGCACGGCGCAGTCCGCGCTCGAGCTGAACTGGCAGAAGCCGGCCGCGCTGATCACGTCCTGCTTGCCGTGGTGCTTGCGGTGCGCCGTGACCTTGGTGCTGTCGGTGCAGCGGAAGCGGCAGCGCAGGCAGTGGAAGTGCGTGCTGGTGCCCGAGAAGGGGCAGTCGGCGAAGTGGCAGCTGAGCGAGGCCTTGAAGCGCTTGAAGTCGTCCAGCACGAGGTTGTCCACGCGGTCGTGGTGCTGCGCGTGCTTGTACATGTGCGTGCGCCCGCAGAACTTGTAGCCGCAGTTCTCGCGCGTGCAGTGGTAGTGGGTGACCTTGAGCGAGAACTGGCAGGCCGCGTCCTTGCAGTCCTCATAGAGGTCGAAGCGCCGGAAGCCCTCCAGCATCATGCCCTCATCCAGCATCTTGCGAGAGGAAGCCGTCTTGCGCCGCTTCCCAAAGGGCGACATGTCCTCAATGATCCAGAAGCGCTTTTTGGCCCCTGAGGCTGTCGGCATGGAGATGGTGTTCCCTGGGGAGGGCAGGGGAGGTCAGTGCCTCTGTGGGCACCATTCCCAGGGTCCCACCCACACAGGGTCCCTGAATCTGGCATGGTGGCCAGAGGGCAGCATTTAGGGACAACTCCTTGCCTTCCTGTGGCAATGTGTGTGTGTGTGTGTGTGTGTGTGTGCACTCTCCCACTGCCCCCCCCCCCCCCAGAATAGCCCCGGAGCCCCAGGCTTCCCCTTGAGTCATCCACGTCTGCAGGATGCCACAGGCGTCTGTCCTGGGTGGCAGAGTGAGCAGCTCTGGGGGATGTGGTGGCTGCTTCCTGGCCAGTTTGGGTGGGAAGTGAGGACACGTCCTGGTGCTAATTGAAGCTGAAGGGGGAATCTAGGTCGGCAGAGTGTAATTACCCAAGTTGGACATGGGCCAGGACGCCATCACACTCGGCCTCTAATGAGGGACAGGCCGGCTCCTTCTTCTGCCGGCTAACCAGTTTCCCCGGGGCCCACCTGTCTGCGCAGGGGACCAGCCTACTCCTGAAAGGGGTGCCAAGCGCCCTGGGGCTGTTTGGGGCTCTAAGTCCTTGCCTCAGGGAGCATCGTCTTCTCTTTGGTACCAGAAGGTTCTTTAAGGTCTTGGGGTTCTCTGCCCGCAGTGAGCTGGGAGCTGGGACTGGAGCAGGGGCTCAGGCAGTGGGTGAGTGCCTATCTGTGCCCCCCCTCCTGGCCCCAGCTGCCTCCCTGGACTCCGAGTCCCCATTGCCAGAGCCGTCCAATCGACTGGTTGTGCTTGTCACCACCTTCCTGGGGGGCACAGCGACCCTTAGAGCTGCAGGGTGAGGGGAGACCAGCCCCTGGGCTTCATGGTCCCACCCCTGCACTCCCTGCCCCACACCCCAGAAAGAACAGAGAGCCCTCAGGTCTGGCCCTACCCAGAGTGGGGGTGGACAGCGTCCAGGCTCTTCCCATGTGGCTGACCTGCTCCACCTCCCTGAACCTGCCTGGAGTGCCCGCCTCCATGGCACCACCCTACTGCACCGTCCATTTGGGACTCAGACACCCACTCTTAGCAGGTGAAGAGAAACCAAGGACTGCAATGAGGGGGGTTCCTGGCAGGGGGCAAGGGAGGGCCTGGGGCCTAGAGACCCAGGTGGACGAGCAGTGGCTGCTTTGGGTCTGAGGTCACAGATCTGCATCTGGTTATGCCAACAATGGAGCTTTCCGTGGGCTGAATTCCACAAGAGGGGACCCTTGCCCTGCTCTCTGCCATGCTCCTGGGCCTGGCACAGTGCCTGACACTCAGGCAAAATGTGAGGCAAGACTGAATGGAAGGCGAGGCAGAGCTGGGTGACAACGACACCATGGACGGGAAGGGCAGGCCTCATCGGTGCAGAGCAGCTGACACAGGTGGGACGGGAGGCACCTCTGCCATTGAGCTCTGCTTGGGGCCTAGGCTGCAGATTCTCCCTCTTCCTGCCTGGCTCTGGGGGGCGGGGTTCAGGCTGCTGGCAGGACCCTCTGAATCCGGGCAGGTCTCAGGCACCAGCAACCTTCCCAAGAACACCTCTGCCTCCCTTGTGCAAGGTCCCAGGTGAACTCCCAAGAGCAGAAGGGGAGGCTCTGCCTGGCTGCAGGAAGCTGGGGGTGGGGCAGGCACCCATCTTGGGGCTCTGGCCAGTTGCTGAAATGGGGCGAATCCCAGGGGACCCTGGGTGACGTTCTGGCCTGCCCAGTGCTAAGCAGAAGCAGAGAGGAGCAGACCTCGGATGAGAGACCAGGCTCTCTGGTGTCGAGGGTGCTGGGCTGTGAGGGGCAGAGGGTGCCCCTGTCCTTGGCCCAGTAGGCCAGAGAAAGATCAGGTCCTGAGCCCCGGCCTTGAGGGTTGGCTGGGGTGACAGACACTGGTGGGAAGGCATGTGTGAGTTACCTGCAGCATCCTGAACTAGGGGGACGTCACTTTTTACTGGAGTTGGAGTGGCAGTGACGGGCGGGAAGCTGGGCGGGCTGCTGATGGGGTGGGCCAGGCCCCGGGTGGCTCCGAGAGTGGCACTGAGCAGAGAGTATGAGAGACAGGGTGGAGAAAAGAGGCATGGGAGCGGGGGGAGGGGTGCCCGGAGCACGGCCGGGGAGAAGGATGGGGTCAGTGGGGGCTGTGGAGCCACGCGGGCAGCCTGGTCACCGGCAGCAGCAGGAGGAGGAAGAGGAGGAGGAGGAGGAGCCGGGCAGCCTGGAGAGGGTGGAGAAAAGCAGAAAAAAAAAAAAAAAAAAGAAGAAACAAACAAAAAAGAACCAAAATGAGAAACCCAATGGTAGAAGCAAGTATGACATGAAAACATGTGGACAGATGAGGAGCAGAGAGGTGCCACAGAGAAGAGAGGGGAGGAGGGGCAGGAGACAGAACGGGAGGGGAGGCAGTGCACAGAGAGGTCACGGGCTTGGCGAGGGCCTGCGGCAGAGCCCTGCCTGGGGGGACCCTGCTCTAAGGCCCAAGGACCATGCTGGGGACAGTGGCAGAAAGGCCAGCAGAGGTGCCAGGGCTGGGTGGGGCGGGCGCCTGCCCTGCCCCTGGGCACTCACAGGCCCTGCGCACTGGCTGGGGGCTGTGCCGCTTTATTCCATAGCGCTCAGAGAGGACCAGCCTGGTCCCTGCTGGAAGCGGACACCGGAGCAGAGTGCTGGGGAGGTGGGCAGGACGGCAGGAGGTGGCCACAATGACCCACGTCCCAGACCAGCTGGCTCTGCTGCACACTGGCCTGTCTTCCTTTGAGGCCACCTGACCTTGAACCTCCTGTCCTAAAATGGGCTCGGCAGTGTCGGCCTTGGGAGGAGGGGCCTGGCCTAGGCTGGAAGCTCCCAGGTCCCCTCTGCTCCTTCCTGGCCTGCCCCTCACCCGTTGTCCCCTTGTCCCCTGGCTGCCGCTCACCTGCTGCTGTGCTCTCATTGCCCACAGGGGTGCTGGAGCAGCTTCTGTCCATGGTGGACGACTCCGAGGACACGGCGCCCGGGCTGCAGCCAGTGTAATCCATGTACTCGTCTGTCTCCGTGTCCATCAGGCTCGGGGGGCCCTGAAAGGAAGCGGGGGCCCTGAGGAAGCTGGGCTGTGGGCTGTGCTGCCCACAGGGGGCAGTCTGTTGATTCAGATGGCATGGCTCACCGCCTGGAAGCAAGAATGGGACCCTGGCTGGGGGAGGGGTAGCCTGCCTAGGCTGGGCTCTCACCTGGGAGGGGGGCACTCGATCGAAGTTCTTCCCCAGCATCCTGCGCATGTGCTTCCGGGCGTGGGAGGTCATCTGGTGCTTGAGGAGGAAGGAGAACTGGCAGCCCTCCCGGATGCAGTGGAAGTGGCTGTTCACCTGGTTGTACTTGCAGCCTGTGGACACAGCCCTCGGCCGTGAGCCCCAGCCAGCCAAAACCGGGCACCTACTCCCTGTCGGCACTGTTCTGGGCACGGGGCAGTGTGGCCAACAAGGCCCAGGCGTCTGGGGAAAGGGCACTTTCCCGGTGGTGGCATTCCTATGAGGAGGGCTTGTGCCCCTACCCCACCCCACTCCCGGGAAGTCCCAGGCCACCTGGCTGTCCAAAGCCTGGGCCTCCCCTCCAGCCTCGCACAGAGGCATGTGGCAATGGCAGCCTGGCCCCCAGCCCCTGCCCCAGACACTGAGAGGTCCACGGGATCCAGGGCAAGGGACCCTAATGACCTGTCTACTAGATCAGCCACCTCCCCAGCAAGCCACATCTCCCCTGGGGGGCCCAGGTGTTGCTTGCCCCCAGACCTGTTTAGATGGCTGCAGGCGGGCTGGCCCTCCGCCCTGCCCCCTCCCACCTCTGCTTTGCTTTGGGCTGAGAACAAACAGAATAGGCGGGATTGAAACAGTATCAGCGAAGGGCAGGTGAAGGCCTGTCGGTTGCCATGGCACCTGAGCTGGCCAGGTGTCTTATATCATCTCCCAGCTTTGTTTGGCCCCAGCTACCACCCAAAACACCCAAAGTTGAGTAAATAACAGCAACTACAGAATATCCTGACACTTGTAAACTGAGCCCAGGAACAGCATAGGCCACTGATTGTTGACATCTGTTGCCATGGTTACCAACCCTCTCCCAGGCCATGAATTCTTTTTGAATTAATACTTGAAGGAAAGGTTTGTTCCCTGTCTTTCCTGGCAGTTGACTTTGAGTGTCTCAGCCTTCCCCTATGGAAGGGCCCGGGCTGCCCCACGACCCTGCCGCCATGACCGCCGGAGGCACAACAGGGCTCGCCTACAGTGCAGGCGTCTCTGCCCAGCCTGCCCGCTACCACCTGCCCTCCAGGCTCCAGTCCCTTCTCGGGCAGGTTCTTGCTCCACATCTGCAGGCCTGTGAACGTGAGGCTCCACCCTGAGGCAGGAGGGTAGGTTCTGCCCTCCTGCCCGCTGGTCCTGGAGGCCCCTCCCCACAGCCATCCCCAGGGCAAGCTCCGGGAGGCTCTGTTCAGGGGGCTGGGGGTCAGCTTCCCTGCTGGGGGCCAACTCTCGGCAGCACAGTGAACAGCGAGGCATCTGC
Source organism: Tadarida brasiliensis (assembly GCA_030848825.1). Taxonomy (NCBI): domain Eukaryota; kingdom Metazoa; phylum Chordata; class Mammalia; order Chiroptera; family Molossidae; genus Tadarida; species Tadarida brasiliensis. The sequence continues at coordinate 7,170,833 of CM061264.1, forward strand.
TGCTGAGCTCGGGGCCATTTGTGCCTCCTCTCCTGAGCCCCACGGCCACTGCCCTCTGGGCCACCCCAAGTCAGAGATGCTCTGGGCTTAGCTCGCCATGTACCTGCTTGTCCCACAAGGTTCCCGGCACTGAGCACAGTGCCTGCCACAGCAGATGACAAAAACACCTTAGCTGCCACTGCCACCACCCCCAGCACCTCCTGCAGCAGCACAGAGCTCACCACAGCTCCTGAACAAGCGTCTGCTGAGTGACTGCATGAACCACCGGACAAGCCGCGGCTCACGTGACACAAAACGCTCGCAGGGAAGGCCGTGGGAAAAGACCCCAGGACAGAACTCCGGGAGCTCCTAACACTCACTGGAAAGCTCTCTTGAAAAGGAAAGGAAAGAGAACCAAGTAGGCCTGGACACCCCGAGGAGGCCTCACGCATTTCGCTGAGGTGGGTGCAGCGCTCCAAGTCATCCGCACCCCCTTTTCATGGGCTCTGGGGTCTTGCCTGTTTTCCCAGTTTGACCATGCCCAGCTTGTGATATCTGTGACAGTTTTAACAAAGCATGCAACCTGATGTGCAGGGGCAGGAGGGCGGTGCTGAGAGGTGACCTAGGCCACCAGGGCCTCGGGGCAGAGCCACGGGCCTCTCACCCGCGGCAAGGCCCTGCCCCCGCCTTCCGTACCGAGGCGGCCGCACTCCTCACGCTTGGTGAAGTACTTGAACCCGTTGGCTGCCCGCCGCTCCGCTTTCTCGTGCTTCTTCAAGTGCCACGGCAGCTTGGTGGTGATGTTGGTCACAAAGTAGCAGCCGGTCCGGAGACAGTGGTAGTGCCCACGCATCCGGAACTCGCAGTGCTGCGGGGGGGAGGGGGGCAGGAGGGTCAGGACCCGGTAGGCCCATTCCGGGAGTCCCGCCTGCCCCCGGCCTCTGCACGTGTGTTACCTGTGCTCAGAATCAGAATACACGTTCGAGTAAAGACCTCCCACGTGTTAAAAAGCAGTAGTCCGTCCCTTTTGTCATCTGACTACAACATCCTACCTGGTCTTGGTACCATCCATCTCTAGACCCACACCCACAGCAGACATCACTAATCTATCCCAGCACTCTCGTGTGCCCAGATCTGGGTCCAGCCTCCTCCACGTGCTCCCCACAAAGAGGGTAGGACTTCATGGTGAATTTGACCTGCCCTTCCTGTCTGGGCACAGACAGCTCAACCTCTTTACGTGTCCAGTGTGCCTATTTTAAAATCTAGGCCCTTGGAGAAAGGGAGCCTCGCTAGTTCCAGGACGCAGAATGATGCCAAGGGCAGAGTGGCTGCCCAGCATATAGTCACCCCTGAGGGTTAGGATGAAACGACAGACCTCACCAACGGAGCACCAATCTGAACCCCTGACCAAGGCCTCCAGGGCCCCGGGGCAGACAGCATCCTTCCCAGAGTCTGGAGGAGCCAATTCAAAGAGGGCATGAGAAACAGTCTTTGCCAGGAGGAGCGGGTCCTGGGGCCTGCACCTCCCTGCCCCCTGCACCAACCTGCTCTGCCCCCGCCTCCCGCCAGCGCTGACCTGGTTGGGACACAGGCACTGCAGGGAGTAGTAAGCAAACTGGTCTCGCACGTTCACCAGGTTGTTGTTGGGGTTGATGTGGTCCAGGCAGTGGGACTCGGCCTTGCCGGAAGTTTTGCAGACGTACTTGCAGTTCCCAAAGAGACAGTGGAAGTGGAACTTGTTGGCATACTTGCAGTCCGTCGCGAGGCAAGGATCGCTGGAATGAAACCACAGCCCAGAAGGTCATTAGCATTCCCGGTGCCCTCCCCGCCGATGTCCTGACACTTGCTTGCCTTGGGGTTCTGCTCCCAGTGGTGCAATCAAGAGGAATGGCCCCTGGGCTGCCCTCCTGCTCAACAGGATGATTCAGCCCGCGGAGACTACAGATCCCAGCATGCATTCTTGCCTTCTTTTTGGAGCTCTGAAGGTGTATAAGGGATTACAGTATGCAGGCTGCCCAGAGCATTGCATGCTGGGACACGTAGTTTCCATGGCCACGCCTCAGGATTATAGATAAGGATGTCTGCAATAACTTCTTGGATATGAAAATGAGCAATGGTGCTGCCAGCCCTGGCGGGATGCCAGCGAGGCCTGGCTGTCATGGCACAGGCAAGGCCTTGGATGTGGCTGGCTGACAGGGTGCAGATGGGTGGGCAGCCCGACCAGGAAGCTTTGCTACCACGGGCCTTGGCCAGTGGGAATGTGTGCCTGGTGTAAGGTCCTGCTGAGGTTCACAGCCGCTGGGGCTCCCAAGGTCAGCTGGGGGCTTGGGGCACCCACCCACTCACAGAACCTCATAAGCCAGCTGAGTGATGGGGCTGGAGGGGCAGGGGGGGCTGGCCTGCCCCGTGAGGGATGGCCCCTGCCCCAGAGCCCTGCCTCCGGGGCTGCAGACAGGCACGGAGGGGGCTGCGCTCAGCCTTCTGCTCTGGCTGCAACACGGCTGCTCCCGCCTCGACCCAGGTGGGGACTCTGACCAAGTCTGGAAAAGTAAGGGGGCTGCCACTTCGGGGAGGTGACTGAGGAAAGGGAGGCTAGGGGAGGGATGGAGAGGAGTGCAGGTCCCCTTCCAGGCTGTGAGCCCGGCCCCGGGTGCTCAGAGAGGGAGGACAGCTGCCACTCAGGTCGTGTGTGTTCACGTCCAATTTATTACTTTTATTGAGAACAGGAAGCCGCACACATAATGATACAGAGTCACCGTTCTCGCCGCAAGTAGCCACCACCATCCAGTGAGGAAGGTCCCTTCCAAACCCCTGAGAGCTCAGACCATGTGCAGGTGGATGTGGGCCTGGGGGGGGGGGTCTAGCCCCTCCCCCAACCCATGGCTTTGCTTGCCCTGCAGAGACTCAGCCGTGGGCGTGAGCCACAGAGGAGACCAACAGGTGGCCTGGAGGGACATGCAGCCTTCCTCGCGGGCGAGGACCACCACTCCCGGCCCACCTAAGTTGGTCTTTGCAGCGTCACCACTGGCCCACTGGAACAGTGGCCCCTACCACCACCGTCTCCCCCCGGCCACCTGCTCTGGGAACAGGCAGTGAGGTCAGAGCAGCAGCATCTTTGGCTAGAAGGACATTGCCTGGTGACCGTGTCCCAGAGAGGCTGAGGACAGCCAGGCTAACTGCAGGCTGGGCAGCAGCGCCTCGTCGGCAGTCCTTGCTAGCACCTACTCCCGAACACGCAGGGCACACGGGACTCCCGGCTCATCGAGGGACTCACTTCTCCTGGAACTGGAGGAATCCGGGTTTGACCTGGGGCTTGGCGTTCTCTAGAGAAGTCGTTGCCAAGGGCGAAGTGGGCAGGTGAGGCACTGACGTTGGAATCTGAGGCATCTGGGGTATGGTGGAAGCCAGCTGCTTCCAGGCGAGCAGGGTGGGGGTGGAGGGCACGGCGGCCAGGCTGGGAGTGGGTCCCTCCAGAGAGGAGGCCATGGCCGTGGTGACGGGAGGCGCCGGAGGGGATGAGGGGGCCAAGGAAGGTTTGGTCTCCGCAGCTGAGGCTGGGAAGGAAGCCTCTGTGTTTCCTTTCACGGCTCCTCCCTCCGTCCGGAAGTGGAAGCTGCAAGAGGCAGAGCGGGGTGTCTCAGGTGGGCAGCGGAGAGGGCCCTGGGCAGGTCGGCCTTTCCCTGCGGGACAGGCCTGGGCCGGTGGGCCCTGCCCGTCTGCCTCAGGAGCCTACGGGCCCAGTGTCCCCATCTCGTCCCCAGTGACAGCACCACCAGCAGGGAAGGACTGAGAGCTGTGTCCTCCCATCCTGAACTCCGCTCCTGGTCCAGGCCTAACTACACCTTCCTGCTGTGACCTTCCTGCTGGGTCTGTCTGTCTCTAGCTCCGCCCACATGGAGGGGGCCGTGGACAGCAGGTCCTTCCAGAACCTGCTTCAAAGCCTGAAGGTGGGGCTCAGCATCCAAAGTCGGCTCTTCCGCGGACCAGCAGCTGGGCTGCCTCGCAGCGAGCCTGATCCGGGGCTCAGGGAGCATTGCTGATCTGTTTTAAATGTTCGTAAGTTCTGGGTTCAATTACAATAGGCGCTGGGCTTGCTGCTTTTCAGCTCAGTGGGTTTCACAAATTAATTTCATTATTTTTAGGTCAAAGAGGATCTACAAATGCAATGTTTGGGCCTGGAAAGGCCTTCCCGAGGCCTGCCTGGGCAGAGCTGGGTCTCCGCAGCTGGCTCTGCGGGGAGCACCTGCGGAGGGCTGACGGCCGCGCTGGGCCTGGTGGGCTCAGAGGACTGGCTGGGGCTGAGCAGAGGGAAGGGTGGGGAAGCCTGCCTGCTCTCGGCACCTGCTGAGAAGCCAGCTCCACTCCCGGTCTGGTGGAAAGTGCACGGGTCTTGCTCAGAAGGCAGGGAGAGGCCTGTGCAGCCCCAGCCGCACCCAGCCCAGAGCCAAGCATGGATAGATGGGGCTACCTTTAAACGGGACCCTTCCGAGGACCCCAACTCACTTGGCATGCTTGATGGCCCCGTCCAGGGTGCTGAAAAGCGCTCCACACTCTTCCACCACGCAGTGGAAGTGGGCCTTGTGAAGGAAGTCACACTGGGCGTCGCAGAAGTCCTTGGTACCAAACCTGGCCAGAGGAGCCGACTGGTTAGAGGAGACCCTGGGGCTCTGGCGAGGCCGGGGTGTGGCGAGGCGCCGGCCACCAGGACAGGTGGGCACGGCCCCGCCCTCCCCCTTGCTCCCCCAGTCAGCCCCTCACCTGCGAAGGTACAGCTTCCAGGGCTCCGACAGCTTCTCCTGAACCAGCGCCTTCGCGGCCTTGCCCGGGAAGGGTGAGGCCTCCACAGCGGGGCTCCCCTCTGCTTCCGTCTTGATGTTCAACAGGCTGCCGAGGTTGGGGTTGCCCTGAGACATCTGCGAGGAGGACAGGGGCCATGCTTGGTGCTGGGGGCCAGGAGTAGCTCTGGGCCACTTGAACCCCTCACACCTGACCAGAGCACAGCAGAGCTGGCAGCAGGGAGGAGGCCTGGCCCGTGCGCTCTGGCTGTGGGGGAGCCCTCTCTGCCCGGCCCCTCGGAGATGCCAGGGCTCCTGCACACAGGCCCCGTGCTGCTAGGTGCCATCACTCAAGCTGAGCCGAGACTCCAGGCTCGGGGCACACGCCAGCCCAGCTTTGCCCAGACTTCGAGGCTCCCTGGTTATTTTCCTGCCAGGTTTTCAAAAGAAGTGCAAGAGGAGGAGGGATGGGGGAACCCTAGGATTCCTTGAGAACAAGAGAAGACACACAAAGGAGCAGAGAGGGAGGGAGGGAGGCTTGTGGGGTCAGATGGAGACAGCTGGATGCTGCTGGGCGAGGAGGGAGGCAGGGACGGGGCAGACAGGCAGGGACGAGGGGCTGCAGGGGCAGTGACCTAAGCAGGGGAAAGAAGAGCACAGAGCAGACAGGAGCGGGAGGGGAGGCAGAGGCACCAGGTGCACGGCGGAGGGCAGCGGGCAGCGGGCAGCGGGAGGCTCCTTCCTGCCAAGGCCCAGCCAGGGCTCCCACCCGCGAGGTCTGGCCCAGGCCCGGCTCCCTCCTCAGCAGTCACTTGTGCTCAGTAACCAAATTAATCTTGCTGTAGTCAAATTTATCATGTGGAGGGGGAAAATATATTTGATATGATGTATAATTTACAAAGACCCTGCATTATTTAAAATAAATATTCCGGAGCGACCTCTGCGGAAGGCGTCCGAGACCATTACTCAACCCGAAAAGTGGAAATTGATGCTTTGCTCCCACTTTGGTCCCCCACCCCCACCCCTCTTTAAACAAACAAAAAATATATAAAATAAATAAATAAAATTAATAACGAACAGTGAAAGAAGTTAGAGGGCTCGGGAAAAGCTTCTGGAGCCCTCCATCTGAAGGGAAAAAAAGGGTGTCAGAGGCTGGAATATATTTCTTCAGCCAGTTCATTAAATTAATTTGTAAGCAGTGGCTCTGAAATTATATCCGATGAAAAATGGCCTCAAAATTTAAATGGTACAAACTCATCTTATTAGAGGCAAAACATTAAAAAACAAACACATCCCCCCCACCCCCCAACACAGCTTTAATTTCTCTGGGTGGGGGAACGGGAGGCGTGTGATGGATGGTTCTTACCTTATTCATAAGCGAGGATAAAAGAGATGAATTTGCCGGGACTGCGTGGCCATTTGATTCATTACTGGAACACACAAACCAAAGGGCTTTAGCTCAGACGTCCGTGGGCCTGAGCCCAGAGCCTCGTCCCTTCCAGCCCAGCCCTGGGGCTCCGGCCAGCCTACTACATCTGCTGGGGGGAGATGACCCCTTGGCAGGAGGGCTCGGCTCCTGGCCCCCGTGGGGTCTGGCTCTGAGGGTGCTGTACCCTGAGCCTCCTGCAGGGAGCAGAGTGGGAGGCCCCGGCCTCGCCTCACCTGGGCTCCTTCACAGTCAGGTCTAAACTGCGGTCCTGGGAGGCCTCGTGGGAACCTGGGGCGCCAGCGTTCTCACCGGGCTCCTGCTTCACCGGGGCTGGGGGGAACCTGGCAGGGGTGGCCTGCTGCCCATTTCCTATGGGAGGGGAGGGAAGATGTGTTAGAGGGGCCGAGGGCTTCCTATGGGCACACACCAGAACCCCCCAAAGGGAAGGCAGTAGGCCAGGTGGGCTGGGGCCCCTGGGGAGCCCTGGCTGCTGGTCAGCGATTCTCCCCACTGACATGATCGCCTGTGACGCTTACCCCCGTGTGGCAATTCTTCAAGTGATAATTATTGCAAAATTATGTCAAAGTTGTCCAGGCTCAGGGCCTCCTGGATGAGAAGGGCGGGAGGCTGGGGAGGGGGCTGGGACGGGCGTGGGGGCCCTTCATTTTCTCCACTGACTGTCACAGTCAATTTGTGGGGCTGCCGCTTAGGCTTTTATTAAAGACTCTGTTAACGCTGAGGGAAAGTGGCAGATCTAGACTGGGAGCTGCGTCCCCTCCGCAGGTCCCCTTCCCACTGTTGCCGGGGCGACGGCCCTGCCTTCCACTGAGCATGCCTAGGAGGGGCATCTGCTGGGTCAGGGCTATGGAAGCTGACAGCCAATCAGAGCGGTTCAAACTATGTGACCTCGCCCGTCAAGCTGTCCAGGACAGGGATATGAGGCTGGGCTGGGCCAGGTCGGGTGGGAGCTGCCGGGGGTGGGCGTGGGGGAGGCCGGAGCAGGGTGGGCAGAGGATTTGGGAGTCCGAGCAGAGTAGGGGTGGAAGAAGTTGCTGACAGGAACGTGTCCAAAGAGCCTTTCTCCATCATCCCCCAGGGACTGAAATGTTAATCTGCCCCCAGGCGCTGCAGCTGACAGAGAGCTGCTTCACAGACAGCAAGTGGCATTTTATTAAAAATAAAGGAAAACGAGCCCTCTTCCTCTTCGCTTGACCTTTCTTTTGGGGAAAGGAGATTTTTCTATTGAAAGGAAGTCCTTGACAGTCTGGCCACTGAGCCTAGGGTGGCCTTGGAGGGGCCCCACTCCAGCTTGCAGGCACCTGACCAGAGGGGTGTGGCCCTGAGCAGTCCCCCATGTCCCTCCCAGGAATGTAAGGTGAGTCACTCCAAGCTGCCAGCTGAGAGCGTCCCACTGGGGACAGGACAGTTTTCGGAACTCAGAGTGTCGACATTCCGGCAGCTCTCCAAAGTCACTTGCCCAAGGTCCCCAGGGAAAGAGGGCCCAGCCCCCTGTCAAGCACTGGTGGCCCTCGGGGAGGTCTGGGCCACAGAGCCCCTCAGTCCTGGCTGGTCTCAGTCTCGCAGGGAAGCAGGGCGCACGAGCTCAGGGGCCAGACTGCTGAGGTCCGAGTCTCAACTTCACCACCTTCTAGCTATGTCCCGAGACCAGACTAGCCCACACTGTTCCACCAGCCCCACCAGGCGGGCCTTCTGTCTGTCTTCTTCCCTGCCACGTCCCCAGCACCTGCGCGGTGCCTGGCCCTCGGCAAGCACCAGTGGTTGTCAAATGAATGAATGAATGAAGTGAGCCACATCCCAGACTTGAGCCGACTCTTCTCAAGGATTTGACTAATGCTAATTGCCCGGAGGTGGGGAAAATAGGAGAGGGGTGAGGGAAACAGAAAAGTCAGAAAATTCCAGAGGAACAATTTTAAAAGAGCAGAAAACTTGAGAGAAAGGAGGATCACCCCTCCTGGTGAGTCATGGGTGGGGACAGAGCTGTGACTGGCTCCACGGCTCCCACATGGGAGCCAATGGTGTGGCTAAAATGAAAGAAATTGCAGTGCATCCAGTTCCCTGGTTACACTGGCCACATTGAGCCTCAGCGGCCACACGGGACCGTGGCTGCCATGCCGGGCAGTGCAGAAGAGAACGTTTCCGTGGCTACAGAAAGTCTACTGGACAGGACGCACTGAGGCAGGGCCTGGGAAGGGCGTCCTCAGCCTGGAGGGCTGTGCAGGCATGAACGTCCCTGCTGGACTCATGTCCCCTGCATGTCACCTGGAGGAAATCCTAGGGGAAACTGGGGCTCGGGGACTACTCCCATCAGGGCTGGACTTGTGACCGGGCAGGGTGAGAAGACCAGGGTAGGGGCAGCTAGCAGGTGCCTGGGACGCACAGGCACCCCACGAGGCCAGGATTATTGCCCCCACTCCACAGGTGAGGAGACAGTAGCAAGAGCTGCCTGGGGTGGGCAGGGCAGAATGAGGATCCCCAACAGGAAATAAACAGGATGGAGGCAGAGACAAGGCAAAGAGGAGGGTTTGAGGGGCGGGACTTGGGTGTAGGGAGTAGGTCGATGCCTCTGCCAAGCGCCCCCCACTCTGCTCTGCAACCTGCAGCCGGGAGCTCCTGGGGTCTGAAAGGTGCTTGCTTCCTGGGCAGGGCCCAGCCTGCTCACCTGGATCAAAGGTGGCAGAGGGCTTGAGGGCGGCTGCGGCCAGCCTGGCCATCATGGGCGAGATGAGGCCCTTGCTCGCAGAGATCCTCTCCATGATGGAGGCAGGGGGCACCGAGACAGAGGTGGCAACTGCGGGGGCTGAGTCACCAGCTCCCGAGGCGGCCAGAGAGGGGGTGTCAGGGGTTGATGAGGCTGCTGCCCCAGATGACATGGCACCCATGAGACTGGGGGTGCCCACAGGCAGGGAGGCACTCCCCCTGCCCGGAAGGATGGGGAAGTAGGAGGCAGCGGTGGGCAGGCCTGGGTTGGAGAGGGCCAGCGCCAGGGGGATGGAGCCGGGCAGGCCCTGGGACAGCAGCCCGGAGATCTTGCTGTTGGGAGGCTTGGTGGCGCCAGGCAGGGCCTCAGCGGTGGCAGTGGCAGCAGCCAGGGAGGCGGAGGACTGCTGGCTGGTGGGGGAGGCGCTCAGGCTGGAGTTCTTGCTGCTCAGGGCGGAGAAGTCCACCAGGTCGTCATTGCTGGACTCCTCCTGCTCGGCGTCCTTGGCGCCCAGCAGCGAGGGCGGCAGCCCCAGCGCGCCCGAGGAGCGGACGTGCCTGCGCTCGTGCTTGCGCTTGTGCGAGGTCATCTGGCTGGTGGAGGTGAAGGTGAAGCCGCAGCCGGCGCGGATGCAGTGGAAGTGGTTGGTGGCCTTGCTGTACACGCAGCCCTCGTACTTGCACTCCTCGTACTTGTAGAACTTCTTGAAGCCGTCCTTGGCGTAGGCGTCGTCCTTGATGTGGTAGCTCTTGTGCTTCTCGATGTCACACTTGTTCTTGAAGGTGAATGTGCAGCCCGGGCGCCTGAAAGGGACGTCGGGAGCCTGTCACAGGGCCTCACGGGCCAGGAGAGGCCCTGCCGGCTCCCATCGGAGCCCAGGAGGTCCCGGCCTTCCATGGGAGACCAGGCTGGACATGGAGGCGGAGCCTCTGGGCCGCCCTCAGCTCCTGTTCCAGCTCCCTCGAGGATGCAGGGCCCGAGCCATCCCCGGGCCTGGCTCCTGCCTCCCTGCGGCCCAGTACCTGCAGTGGAAGTGTGTGGTCTTCTGCCCGTAGAACTGGCAGTCGGCTGTGCCACAGTCCTCGGTGGCTCGGAAGCGCTGGAAGCCGTCGTTGATGAGCTGGGTGTTCTTCTTGTGGAAGTTCTCGTGCGTCATCACGTCCGACGTGCTTGTGTAGACCTTGTTACAGCCCACCTGCAGGGGCCAGAACACGGTCAGGGGGCGGAGGCCAGGCACTCCTGGGCCAGGTCAGGGAGGGGGTTCTGGTGGATGCAGCTGGAGCCTCGGGCCACTGACCGCCCTGCTCAGGGGAGCTCCCGCCCTGTCCCCATGCAGATGGGGAGACCAAGAAGGCTAACTGAGGAACCACAGTGGGAAACCTCTAAGGAGCTGTCAGGCCCCCAGGCCTGGCCCTGCCTGTGCTCAGGGTCGGGTTGTCTTCAGGGACGCAGGACAGCCCCCGGCATAGGCGTGGGAGCCCCTTCCGTCAGAAGGTGGGTTTGGAGTCCCACTCTGTAGCTCTACCTCTAAGGCCTCCAGGGGTGGGCAGGCTCGACCCTGGGGTCTGGTGGTCACCTTTAGCCCAGGGACTTGCTCAGTGGATGGTTCCTGGCACAGGGCCTTCCCCACCCACCCCAGCGGGGCCAAGGCAGGCAACGTTGCCATATTGAGTAAAACCCGGAGGAATCTGGACACTCGTGAAGGCTGGTCCGTGCCAGCGTCTGCACCATCTCAGAGCCCAGAGAGCGAGCCCCCCTCCCCGCCTGGCCCAGGTTGTTCCACGGGGGCCATAACAACCCCTGACAAACACCGGGGGAGGCACAGCGGCTGCTATTTGCGACCCGAAGTCGCTCCCCCTGGACCTGACACCTTGAAAAAGCCCAGACTCTGCATGGCATTAAAACAAAGAATTAAACAAAAACCTCCTCAGGAACCATTTGCAATGCTGCTCTTGGTGTTAAAGCCTGAAAAATGTCGGTCTGTATAAACAGCTCGCTGAATTTCACCCACACCAAGTATGGCCATGGGGAAGGCCCCGCCCGGGCCCCCCGGCGCTGCGCGCCTGAGCCCCCGGACTCCCCTTGCCCGCCCTCCCGGTGCTGGGGGACCCGGGGGGCGGGGCGGGGGCACCTGCATGCAGTGGTAGTGGGTGCTCTTCCCGTTGAGGTGGCAGCCGTGGTAGTAGACGCTGCAGTCGTCCAGCGGGCTGAAGCGCATGAAGCCGTGCTGCAGCGAGTTGTCCCGCTTCTTGTGCATGTTGTAGTGCCGGATCACGTCCTGCTTACTCGTGAACCTCTGCCGGGAGACGGGGGGTTGGCAGGAGCCTGGCCTGCCCGCTGGCCCCAGGCCCTCGGGTCTCCCTAGCAATAACCCTGCTTGGGGTGGAGGCAGCCCAGATTGCCCCAACCAAGGCCAGCACACCAGACCTTGGAGGGGACAGTTCCAAAGGTTCCAGAACCACAGACTCCCCCTGACCTCCCCCAGGCTCCCGAGAGCCATGCTCAGGAGCCGAGAGGACGAATCGGACCAAGCCTTTAAGGTTGGGGCCCTGATGGAGGCATTTTGCCCAGTGCCACCTGTGGGCTGTGCCAGGCCAGGCTCCTGGTGAGAGGGGGCAGCCTGGTGCAGACTGCCCGCACTCCCATCACTCTCACTAGCTCTGCACTCGCCAGCGGGTGGCCCTGAATACACGTGACCATCTATCTGAACCTCATTTACAAAACAGGGCAGTGGCACCAACCTCCTAAGGACACGGGGAAGACCGACTGGAAAGGGACGAGGCTGCCTGGCAGTCCTTGGTGCAAGGCAGACCCAATGAATGTAAAGTAAATTATCACCAGGACGCAGATGGCTCCAGACCCCACTAGGTGCCTTGTGGGCAGGAGCCTGGGAACGCTGACAGGCTGGCCATTGTTCTGGCTTCTCTGCCTCCCCAAGTTCAGGCAACCCAAGCAGAACTGAGCTCCCATCCCACCCGGAGAGGCTCCAGGAGCGGAGCGGGTGGGCACCGGGGCATTACCTGGTAGTTGCACTCGGGGTCGAGGCAGTGGTAGTGCTCGCGGTACTGGTAGGCGCAGTGGATGTGGCCGCAGTGCTGGCTGCCCGAGAACCTGCGGAGGAGGGGCCGGCTCAGACCTCCGGAGGCCAGTCCCCGGGAGGGCTCTTCCAGGGGCCTCGGCCTGAGCAGCCGAGGAGAGTCTGTGTTGATGCCCCAGAGAAGTGCCCTGGGCCCTGTGGGAGGGTCCCCAGAGGTGGCATGCTGGGGTGAAGTGGCAGAGGCCTGAGAAGGCCAGGACGATGACGGAGCCCATCAGGAAGCCTAGAGCCATTGACCTGCAGACCCATCCCTCTGCCCTGGGAGTGAGGGCCACGGAAGGCACAGGGGCCTGGCACCAAAGTGGGGAGGAAGGACCCGGGGCAAGCCAGAGTCAGAGCAGAGATGGGGAAGAGACTTGGATGGGAGGGAATGGGATGGCGAAGGCAGGAGTCCCAAGGTGACCTAACTCCCTTTTGTGCAGGAGCTGGGCCAGGTGCTGGGGACCCTGGCTGAGCAGCCCAGGCTCTGCTGCGGAGAGATGGCGCTCTCTGTCCTGGGCCTTCCTGACTTGGAACAGTGCAGAGTGGTGAATTTTTAAAGCACAGCATCTGTTTGGTTCCCCGAGGCAGGGAGCTCTCTCTCCAGCCAACTCTGTAGCCAGGAGCCCAGCTGCCTGGCCCCTGCCCACCTCCCAGAAAAGCCCGTGCCTTCTCCAGGCCCCGGGTGCAGGGTGCGGCTCTCAGCCTCGGGGACGGCCACCCTGGGGAGAGCATGCCATGACAACTGCGGAGAAGGTGGTAGGCTCAGCCCGCCTGCCTGGCCAGGATGGCGGGAGACTGCGGGAGAGAGTGAGAGGAAACCCCTTGTAAGGGGGAGAACCACTTGCAAATAAATATTTAAGCTGAAGCTGCCAAAAGGGCCATCTGCTGAGGCACTAATAATAATGATAATAATAATAAAGAGAGCAGAGCAAAGCTGAAAAGACAGAGAGGGACAGGGAGGTGGAGACAGAGAGGGACGGAAGAACCTGGAAGATCAGCAGAAAGACGGCTGCTGGGCACGGCCCCTGCCATGTGCCGCCCCATCAGGTGCTGGCAGCCAGGGGCCTGATTTGGGGGCATCTGTGGAGGTGAAGGTCCTTTACCGGCCAATCCTGCGGCCTTACGGATGTAAAGGGGCAGGTCTGGAGTCAGGTGGTGAGGGTCAGGGCCTGGCCTGGGGAAGCACACTGAGGTCACATCCCCTTCTCATTGCAGCCAGTTCCACAGTGGCCCACACCCACCCAGGGCCCCGTGTGAGCCGTGGAGGGGGGCCCTCCACTCACCTGTGGCTGGGCCCTGCCATTGGGCCCCTTCAGGTACCCCATCCTGCCTGGGGTACAAGCTGCTTGGGGGTGTGTGGCATCACATCAAGGGGACGGGCCTCTGACATGGGGTGGAGGGCAGTCCCTCGGGGAGTGTGGGGGCAGGAGTGTGTGGGGATGGGGAGGCAGCAGGCACCTTGGCACCACTGGTCATGTGGACACATGGTCCCACAGTCCCCAGGCATTCCTGGTGCCCCCCACCTTCTCTCCATGGCAGTCTCCTCCCCAGGGGCCTACCTGGCAATATATTTCTGGTAAATGTTTACATCTTCGGTGACAGCTGGTTTATCTGTGGGCAATCCGTTCCTGGCGAGAGACACACAGGGCACAGCCGATTAGCGGACAGGGGGTGGCCTCATGCCCCAGGAGCGTCTGGGGGCAGCTCCCTGCCCTGGGGCCCTGGCCCTTCTCTCCCTCGCGGTGCTGTTGAGGCACTCAGGGTGGGACTGGGCAAGTCCGACGGCAGAAGTCTGGCAGAGGTTCAGTGAGCTCCACTCCAGCAAGGAGTTTCTGGCTGGCAGGGCTGGAGGGCTCCACCTTGGGCACAGGCCTGGCCTCGTCTAACTGGGCAGAAGCCTTGGAAGTGGGGGCCTGGCCCCTCTCGCACAATGGGAGTCAGGAAGCTGCAGGCTGAGGAGGGCTGCCAGGTGTCCCTGGGAAGACCCCAGGGGAATGGGCCAAAGCAGCACCAAGCAAGTGTGGCTGGGTGGTCGGAACGCCTCCCCCGCCAGAGGGCGGCTCCCTCGATCTGCTCCCAGGTTTGTGGCCCCATCCCCCGGGGAGAGGGTCTCATTCAGCCCCACGTGGTCTGTGAACAATCATTTTACCATTGCCCGGGGCAATGACTTTCAACTTTTTTCATCTTGTGGCACACATAAACTAGTTACCAAAATTCTGCGGCACACCAAAAAATATATTATTTTTTTGCTGATATGACAAAAAAAATATGTATAATTCTGATTCATTCCCACCGGATGTCTACTGTGTGTTGGCTGTTGTCATTTTTTAAAGTTGACAACCTAAGGGAAAAGAGGTCATGCCCCTGCGCGATTTAAAAATCCCTGCAGCGCACTGGCTAGAAATCACTGGCCTGGGGGTTGGCGCTGAGGGTGCCCACACCAGCCCAGCTCCCCACCTTCTCTTGCTGCCTTCCGCATGGCCCAGACTCGACCCAGGAGCCATGGTCACCAGCTTGGACTCCAGAAACCCCGACCCAGAACAGGGCCTTCCCAGCCAACTACAGCCTCTGCTTGGCCCTGGTGGTGGCAGGCAGGGAAAGCCCGTCACAGGCAAACGGGGTGACAGGAGCCTGTGGTGTGTGTTAGCGGATGAGCCCATGCAGCACAGAAGTACCCCGTGTGTGAGAACGTGTGTGTACAACAAGATGTGCAGGGTGTGGGTCCATGAACTGGGTCTGAGCGCTCACGCACGCAGAGGGACAAGTGTGTGTGTGCACACGTGTGAGTGGAAGCATGTGCGTGAGAATCCGAGTGTGTATGGGTGTGGGTGCACAGAGGTGTGCACAGGGTGTGTGTCCACAAACACGAGCTTCACAGGCACGGCAGTGGCCTCGGCTGGGGCTGGCGGCGGGGGCGGGGCGTGCCTTACTTGACAGTGGAGACGGTCCCCGTGGTGATGGAGTCCGTTTTGGAGAAGGTCGACTTCAGGTACTCGGGAGTGTTGAAGGGCAGGGAGGCAGGCGGCTCAGGCCCTGGCCCGGCGGCACTGGGAGCACTGGGCACGCTGGCAAGGGGAGCAGGAGCCAGGCTGGGAGTGGGTGGAACCTTGGCAGGGCCCGGCTTCTGGATGGCCCGGACGTCGTACTTGGAGGGGCGCCCCACCTTGCCTGTCTTGAAGGCGATGGCCCCGCCCATGTCGGGGCTGCCCTCCCCGGGTTTGAAGAGGTGCAGGTACTTGACGTTCTCCAGGTCATACTTGGATGGCTTCTTGTAGGTGCTCCCGTTCTGGGGCCGCAGGTTCTCGCCCGTCTTCAGTTTCTGGATGAAGAAGTCGTACTTGGAGGCGCGGGCCACCAGGCCCTGCATGGGGACGCTGCTGTGTGAGGGCAATGGCAGGATGGTGGCCTTGGTTTCCAGGTGCGCCGTGTTGCTGGGCAGCCGCAGGCCAGGCAGGGGGCCCACGGCCTCCTTGCCGGCTCGCTCCTCGGCCTTGGTGCCGTGGGCCGGCCAGGAGAGTTGCTCGCCCGCCTTGAGCTTTCGGATGTACTCCTCGTACTTGGAGAAACGCGCCCGCTTGCTGAGGGCGTCCTCCGAGGTGGGCAGCACGGAGGAGGTGGCCACCTCGGGGGCAGGGCCCGCATGTAGCTTCTCGAAGCTGATCTTCCTGGCCAGCTCGTCCCTCGTGTTCTGGTCGTCATAGCCAAACATGCCAAGGAACTCGGTCATGGTGGAGGCGGCGTAGTCCCGCAGCGAGGAGGCCTCTCCTACAGCAGAGAGGATGGGCGGTCACCTCTGGGAGGGAGCAGGGGAGCCAAGGCTGGGAGCCCCCCCAGCGCATGAGCCCCCACCATAGGGGAGGGGGCCGGTGTGGGGAGGGGGCGGAGCGGGACATGATCTATGGACATTTGGCTCACTTGTTAGGTTTTACGACTCTTAAATTAATTTGTTTAAAAAAAAAGTAATTAATACTGGGGTAAAATAAAACGAGTTCATCAATGCCAGGAAAATCAATTTCCTAAATGTTCTGGCCGATGGCTTTTCAGTACATTAAACAAAGTTTCATAAATGTCTCCGCTCTCTCGCCTTGGCCTAATATGAAAGAGAAGTCATTTTACTGGAAGTAAGGCCAGATCCCAACGGACCTCCAGGGGTGGGGTGACAACGGGCCGGGGACAGGTAGGGGCGTGGGCCTGTGCCTGTGCCTGTGCGGTCAGGCTGGAGCCCAGGGGCCGAGGGAGCCACTGTGCGTGGGGCTGGGGGTGGGCCTGGCTGAGCCTGCCTGGGGGACCCTCCCTGAGCCCCTCAAATGGACACACACACACCTTATCCCAGGGAGGACCTGGCCTTTTGGCCCCACCCAGAACCCCAGATCACTAACGGCCCCAGACAATAGGCTGAGGGGGGCAGAGACCCTGTCGATGCGCTTGCTTGGATTCACTCAGGGCCCCCCACCCCAGCCAAGATGTATGAGTCCTTCAAACCTCCCGCCATCCTCTGGTCACTGTGCTCAGGTACAAGGGTGGGTCACTCTGAGGAGAGTCAGGGCACACTGCGAACCCTGGAGCAACCTCCCCCCCGGGAAACCCGTGCTCACACACAGTCAAGAGCACATCCCTGCTGCCTCCCCGACTTTACACACACACACACACACACACACACACGCACACACACGCACACCACCCAAACTCCACGCCAGCTTCCTAAGACTAGTCTCAGGACGGGGGAGGTAAGATGATCCCATTCTCCCGGGGTTTTCACTGAGACGCCCCTTCTTCCACACACCACCTTCCACCCAGCAGACGTGTGACTCCTCAGCACACACACGACACTCCTCCGGCTCTGGCTGAACACCTCCATGTGCTCTGCCGAGTCAGGGTGGGGCACAGCAGGGTGAGACCCACATGGGCCCAGGGCTGTGCGTTCTCTCCACTCGTGTCAGAGCCCGCACACCCAGGCACGCTCAGTGGGAGGACCCCAGGCGGGAAGATGTGGCCGAAGACGGGGTGCGAGGCGCAGGACCCCGGCAGCACAGCGGATGGGGGTCTCCGCCCGACACTCACCCCCACCTGCCAGGTCTGGACCTCGCACACCACACCTGGAGGGGGTCTCATAGAGCAAGGCGGGGCCTGGGCACAGGAGAAAACCCAGCAGGATGTGCAGAGAGCTCTGAGCTCTCGGGAGCAGGGGGCCAGCCGTCCTGGGAGGGCTGGGACCCCACCAGGTGAGGAGAAGACATCGTGGGCAGCACCTGGCACCTGAGGTGGGCAGTGACTCAAAGAGCCCATAGATTGCTGTTCCCCTGGGGGTGGGGCAGCCTGTGGCTGCTGTCCTGACCTTAAGCTACGTGGGGTTGGGGCCCAGCCTGGGAGGAGTGGGCTCTCACTGTTAGATTCAGTGGCTCAGGGACCGGGGAAAGGGGCTAAAAATAGCCGGAGGCAGCTGAGCCCTCACTATATACGGCAGAGAAACAGAAGGCTTTGAAGGGCAGGCGGCTTAGAGCAGGGAGGGGCCAGGCCAGGGTCCCAAGGGCAGCCCACAGGCCTGCATTCCTCATCCTCAGGGCCCGGGCAAGGTGGCCTGGGGGCCAAGCCCATAGTGAATGGCTAGGGCTCTGGCTGGATCTCTCCACGGCCCGGGGCTGAGCAAGCCTTCCCAGGTGTCACACAGGAGTCCCACTGGGCCTCAAACCAGAGGGGTGAGGCCTGGGGCCATAAGGCTACTGGTATTTTCACCCCGGCTCTCCACTCGCCCAGAGCAGAGGAGGCAGGAGGCAGAAGTCCAGGGCAGAGCTGGGCTCGGACAGAGCTGGGCGTGGGAGGGGCTGGACACTGAAGGGACAGAGGCCCTCGTCCCTGTCCCTCCCTCTCCTCAGGCCCCAGTGCAATCACCTTGTGTCTGGGAAAGGCAAGGGCTTTTCCTATCAGAGGAAACTGAAGGTCACACTTTTCCTCATTGATCTTGCAATGTTTGTTAATTACTCTGTCACTGATGTGGCGAAGGATAATTAAACAGCTCTGTTTATATCTTATATGCATAATTATGTGGCTGCGCAGGGCTCCCTGCGCAGGGAGGAGAGGTGCCCCTCACTGCAGGGGAAAGGGGTAGGGGAGCGGGCAGGGGTGGCTCGGGCACCAGGCACAGCCTGGGAAGGAGACTGGGGAGCTGAGGAAAGACCCCAAATCCTGGGGCTCCAGTCCTAGGGGTGACTCCTTCCCTCCCCAGAGCAGAAGGAGCTCAGTCAGGGCTGCTCTGAGTCTAAGGACAAGGAGACACCAGAAAAGCCGGGCCTTAGCCACCTCGTGGAAAAGAGGTCAGCCAGAGGACTGTGTCCAGGGCAGAGGGTGTAACGGGATATTCGGGCCGGGCCATCCTGGGGCCCCGTGCCTGGCCTGAGAGGTCCTGCTGAGGATAGCCAGGGTCCCTGGGAAGGAGGTGGGTGGTGAGACAGTGGGCAAGATGTCGGGGGTAGGCGGGGAGAGTGGGAGAACAGGCCTGTCCTGGAGCCACTGGAGAACCCTCCCCGAGAACCCGTCTCTGCAGACAGCCAGGGAGTGTGGTTCACAGCGCTCAGACCGCTGCTCCAGACGCACGTCCTGTTACTGTGTCCTCCAAC
Organism: Tadarida brasiliensis; assembly: GCA_030848825.1. Taxonomy (NCBI): domain Eukaryota; kingdom Metazoa; phylum Chordata; class Mammalia; order Chiroptera; family Molossidae; genus Tadarida; species Tadarida brasiliensis. Next base: position 7,189,428 of record CM061264.1, read on the forward strand.
GGGCTCCTCTCTACACAAGCGTGTAGTTGTCTACCCACACACTGTCCATCCATCCGTCTGCCTGTCCACCCACCTATCCCTCCATTCACTGCTTCTTGAAGACCTACTGTGTGTTCAGGAGCCCCGACCCCCAGACCTGCTCACATACTCGAGCTGCCTTCTCAGGCCCTTTCCTTCTCGCCCCTGGTGCTTCACCCGCACCCCTGTCCAGCTAGTCTCCCCATTCTGGTCACGAGTTTGGCCCAGCACCCCCTCCTCAGGGGTCTTCACTGGGTTGGAACGAGGGCCGATATTTGGAACAAGAGTGAGCGAGGTGAGCATGTCCCGTGGACACACCACTCCTGCCCCGCCAGGCGTCCTCCCCAGGCCTTGTCCCATCCGGGGCTCAGACACCCACCTGAAGGCTGCTTGGCACTGGGGCCACTGTTGTCCTTGGAGGCCACCCTGTCTGTGTCCTTCTCCTCCGCCACACCGCCGTCCTTGGGGAGCTCCTCGCCGTGGTCTTCCTCATCGCTGCAGCCCTGGGGCTGCACCATGTAGACGCCCTCGGGCGGCAGCTCCAGGCCCTCGCGGGGGGTCCGCCCCAACAAGGGCGTGGGTGCCGGCTCTTCGCTGTACTCTCCGTTGACCCACTTTTCAATCACTGCCCGCCTCTTGTCTTCTTCACTGCGGGGGGTCCGGGCCACCCCCGACTCCGGGCCACTGCGCTCTTTGTCCTGGGGCCTCAGTGGGCTGCCCTCGGCGTGGGCGCCAGCCTCTGCCCCCTTCTCCACCACGACCTGGCGGCTCAGCTTGGCGCAGATGGCGTTGAGTTTCAGGCCGCCTTTGCGCTTGGCCGCCATCGCGGGCTTGCCTGTGGGCGGGTCGGTGCACCGGGTGCCTTCAGCTGTAGAGGTGGAGAGAAGGCAGAGGCAGCAGGTCAGGCACGGCCACCCACCTCAACAGCTGGGGCGGGGACTGTCCCCAAATCCCCCAAGCCAAAGGTCTTCCCAATCACGAATCGTCACACTGCCCTGAGACTGCCCGGCGTTGTGTCTGAACCCCTCATCAGACTGGGCTCCGGGGGCCCAAGCTTGCCCACGGCTCTATCCCAGAGCCTGACTCTAAGCAGGGCAATATACTGGCTGGGTCAAGGAGGAACTGGTAAATGAACGAATGAATCAACACCTCTTCACACACAAGGGGCAGTCTCCTTCCCAGCACCTGGTTCCTGGAAGCATTTCCCACATGGGTAGCCCTAGGCACCTCCTCTGCGGGCAGGCTGGCCAGGCCCCATTGTATAGAGGAGGCTCGCAGGCGGAGGAGCTGGGCATGGGGCAAAGCTGGCAAGCCAAGTGCAAGCAGCCTGACTCCAGTTGTGAGCGCCCACCCCGCCGCATGGCCTGCTGGGAAGAGGACAGCAAGGAGCCCAGTGGCCGTGGCAACCTCTGCTTTAGCGTCCCAGCAGCGCTTGGTTGGCACTGTCCCCACCTGAGTATCATCCCTGGCAGCTCCTGTGCCTGGTCCCTGGACCCCTCCTGACTCCAGCCTCTGCCACTGAAGAGCCTTAAGATCTCCTTGTTTCCAGCCTTCTTGTCAGGGCCCTCTAGGCCCCTTACAGACCCTCTCGTCTCCTCTGGCCATTTCCTGTCACCCCCCTTGCTCCAAGCCTCAGTCAGGGCATTCCCAGGACAGAGCTCCTCACAGCCCTCCAAGGGTCCTTGTCTGCCTTCTCTGCTTCGGCCAGCTCCTGCAGCCCTGGCAGGCCCGGCAGGTCCCAAGAGCCCACTTCCCAGCCCCGAGGAGCTGCAGGTGCCATGTCTAATCCCTGCACGCGACAGCCCAAGGCGGCCGCCCCGAAAGTCTAACGAAGCTGCCCGAGTGCTAGCCACCTCCCTCCCAGCCGCAGCGGGTGGCCCAGGGTCCTGGGCGGCATATGGCAAGCCCACTCACCACACAGCCTGGGACCTGCCACGAAGGCCAACACGGGGAGACACATACACATGTCTGTGGGTGCATCGGTCTGCCTGTCTGTCCATCTGTCTATCCTCCATTTAGTGAGCTACTCCTACTGTGTGTCCCTGTGGTAGAGCCAGAGGCAGGACGGAGGCCACGACAGACACGCTCTCGGCTCACACTGACTGTGCACAGGGAGCCCCAGCGAAGCTTCTCCATGCCAGGACTCCCTCGCAGGGCTCCCAACAGGAGTGGGGATGTCCAAGTTTCCACATAGGTCAAAGGCTAAGTGAGGGGAGGGCTCCGCTCCCCAGCCCGTGGTTAGAAGAGGCTTCACCATCAACACTCTAAAACCTTCACACCTGCAGGCCCACTGAGAGGCAGGCAGACGGACGGCCACACCTGTGCCTGCCCACAGGCGGACTTGGCTTGTACACATGCATGGCTGTGCCCCATGACACAGACGATGCCCAGTGACCCTAGATCCTTGCCCTGAAGCCAGCTGCCTGGGTATGGCCTCATTTGGCCCAGAGGGGCCCAGTGATCCCAGCGCAGCCCAGTGTCAGGGAAGGATCGGCTTGGCTCACTCCAGGCCTCCCCGTCCTATGGCCCTGGCTCTGCTGGGCCCCACCCTTGCCCAAGCCGGATGCCCACTCTATCCATGTTTGTCTACATCTCCAAGTCTGTGCTGCCCACACCCAAGTCTCCAAGCACCAACATGGGGTTCCTTCTCAAAGCTCAGTGATGGCCCCTAATCGTACATCTCACCCAACCATCGGGCCAGCCGCCAGGCTCCGTGACACCAAGTTCCCTCCAGCAGGCCTACGGAGAACAGAACAGGCCTCACCTGGTCCCCTTTGTCCCCTGCCCTGGTGGGGAAGGGAAGGGTGGGAGTGGGGAAGCCTGCTCTATTTTTACTGGGAGGTAAGCAGCCAAGTGTGTATGGCAGACGGCAAATGAATCTATAAATATTTATCCCAAGGAAGAGGGAAGCAGAGACTCCCAGGGCTGCCCTTGCTGCTGGTGACACCCCTCCCTGGGCCCCCACCCGTCCTGGAGCCTCCCGGCACTTGGGCCCACCCAGCCCAGCCCACCCTCTCCTGATCTCGCCTGTGTGCCTGGCTTGGTCCCTCCTGGGCCCCTACCAGCTGCGATGCAGCTGTGTACCCAGGGCCCACCCCCAGCCTGCAGGCCCCTTTGCTCCACCTACACCCCCTACACCTGCCCTCCAGCTGCTGCTCTGCCCCAGCCCACCTGCCTTCCAGATGTTGCCCTCCCTCTGACTCTACTGTTGGTCCCAGGGGTGGAAGTGAAGAACGCGCACGGGCCTGGGGTGCAGGGCGGGAGGCAGAGACTGGCCTTCCTCAGTAAGTGGAAACGCGTGCGAGGCTGGGGCGGCAGACGGGGGTGTGAGAGCTGAGATCCAAGTGGCCTGTCCGTCCACCCGATGGGGCCTTCCTCCCCTCCCTTGCCCATCAGGGCCCTGGGACCTGTAGACTGCCCCCCTCATGGCCTGACCCCAGGCTCCTGTCCATGTAAACATTCCCTGACTTTCTTCCCTAAAATATAAACGCCGTGGCCAGGCCTCAATGGGAGGAAGCCATCCGTCCCCGGCCCTGTCACTGCCCCTTTCATCTCCTTCCCACCACCAGCCTGCCCGCTGCTCTATTTACACTGGACACTTCCTCTGGGAACAATACTGCCCAGGAGGCAGGCTTGGGCTGGAGGGTGGAAGGCGGGGGACTCCCGTGCTGCTTACCCAGGGACGGGCACCCCCAACGAGGTAAGGGGCGGGCCAGCTGCGTGGGCCTGGCCAGGCCTCGGAGAAGGAGGCAGCGAGCCCAGGGGCTCTCCCAGCCTCCAGCCTCTGGCCCAGTGACTCGACACAGCTGGGGTGAGCCCTGGGAGGTAGCACAACACCATGGTTATGGCCTGGCCTTGGGGGTCAGATAGTCGTGTGTTCACAGCCTGGCTCTGCCCCTTGCTGGCTCCGGGCCCTGGACAAGCTTTCTCCCTGTAAAAGGGCTGTAGGACTGTGAGGTCACAGGGTGCCCGTCTATGCCAAGCACAGGGCCTGGCAAGCAAGGACCTGGGAAAAGGCAACTGAGTCCTAGGAGGGGACAGACAGGCAAGTGTGGTGCCAAACCTGGGCACGAGGAACCAGGAAACCTCACCTGGCCAGAAGAGGTGGGGAAAAAGGAGAGGCGAGAGGGCAGGGCCGGGGTAGGCTGCCCCCTCAGTACCGCATAGCCCCTCCCCGGCTCCCAGGACCTGAACCTTTCCTCCCAGGGCCCCAGACTCAACAAACCACCCCCCAGGCAGCTCTCGGTGTCTGACCTGAGTAGATCCCGTTCAGGACAGAACAGGAGGGCAAGGCTGCGCCGGCCCTATCTGATGATGCCTTGTAACAAGCCAGTGTGGCAGGGGCTGCACAGTCCCATCTGAACGGGGAGGAAACCGATTGTGGAGCCGTGAGGACACCCAGAGCCTGAGTCCACAAATGCCAGGGCTCAGCCAGGGGCCGGGGCCACCATGATGTCCCCATTAAGGCTGCTGGGTGGGCTCCAGGAAGTCCTAGGCCTCCCTGCCCATCTTCTCCACACCCCCACTCCTGTTCCCAGAACACAGAGCCCCCTAAAGTGTTAACTGCGATGGGTAAAATGGTGCAGCAGATTGCTACAATAAATAATTTACTGATATTTATAAATATTCAAATCAGCCAGCTTCAGAAATCGAATGAAGGGAGGGCCTCAGGAGAAGGGCCCGTTATGGCAGGAATCTCATCACTCCTTCCAAAGGCTGGGAAGGCCAGGGCTCCTGCCGGTTTGGGGTAAGGGGGTTCCTGCAGCTGCACCTAGGCCCCTCCTCCTGATCTCTGGGGCTAAGGTGCTGGGGGTGGCTGAACCGGCTCCCTCTCCTTGCCTGGTCAGGCCTTCCCTGGCCCTGGGCTCAACGGGACCAGAGGCTCCAGTGCCCAGGGCTCAGTCTCAGATTCACTTGTCCTGCCTTGTGAGGGGCAGTCCCCAGGGGCTGGGCAGGCCTGGCAGCCCCTCCCCACCCGTGAGTAATGTGTTTCGAGGCTGGGCGGCCTGTCAGCTACCAGGCTCTGGGTGCTTTATGGGCTCTGCCTGGTGGCTCTGAACTCCCTGGTAGGAAATAAAGTTCTCCCTGCGCGTCCCTTCTAAACATTTCACTCAGTGGAAACGGTGTTTAAGAAAAATGAGGACATATTTCTTCCTAAGGATGCAGTGTCCCCTTTGGGCGGCCTAATGCCCGCTGTATATCAGGAGGTGGTGAGGCAGGGGCCAGGCACCCGTCCCCTGGGTGGGGGTGGTCCAAGGCTTGCCTGCTTGCTGCCAGGCAGCTCGGGGACCATGGGCACCACGGGGTCACTCTGGTGGCTGCCCTGGCCCACGCCGCCTGGAGTGATACAGTAGCTGGCATCCTCTGAGCACCCCCTGGGGCAGGGGATGGTGCTGGGCACTTCACAGTGTCACCTCAGTGACCCCCCAACATCTCCACATGGCCATTGTCCTGTCTCCGTTTCCAGGTGAAGCAGCAGAGCCCAGCGAGGTTGGTAACTGCCCAAGGCCACCCAGTGTTAGTGCTGGAGCCAGATTACTCCTACTGGGCTCAGACATCCAAGGTCACGCCTGGGATTCCGCCCCCTACACCTCCCGTAGCCTCCCATCCAGGTGCAGCCATGTCAGGGCCTCCACCGTGCTAGCCCCACAAACTTGAACCTGACAGGCCACAGCCCATGTGCGGGGGCTGTGCCTACGTTCGCCCATCACTCTCTGAGCACGTTCTACCGGCCAGGCCCTGGGTGGAGTCCTGAGGGTACAGCATGAGCAAGACCAACCGTCCTGTCCCTGCATCATGGGCTGTTTGATTTAGAGGGGCGGGCGGCCACGTCATTACAAGCAAAATCACGGTGGCGAAAAGTTTAGGTGCCACAGGAGTCAGGAGTGTGGGAAGCAAGGAAGGATTCCTGGAGACATCGGCTCCAGGCCCTGCTCCCCGACAAGCTCCCGGGAGGCCCCCCCATCCCTCCCTGTCTCTCCTCCCCCAGCACACAGCCCTGTCTCCACCTTCACAGTCCCCTCCCCTGACCCTCCAGCTGTGCAGGACCTGTCCCCCAGGGGAGGGGAGTCCTTCCCTCGTGGATTGACCCCCAGCGGGGAACAGAAGGGCCGCCCAGCTTCTTCAGATGGGAGGAGTGGTCACTGCTCCCCCAGGGCTCTCAGCCAGGTCCCCTGGTCCCCAACAGCTCCCAGCTGGGGGTGGGGCTGCTGGGCCCTACTTGCCCCTTTTTGTTTATTTATTTATTATGATTTTTTAGTCCAGTTAAAAGGTTTACTATCCAGACGCGTCTAAGTGGCCTCACTTAGCGTAAGTAACTCTATAAATCAGGGGAACTGTTAGCATCCACCGCACAGAGCTGGCTATCAATCTCCCCCAGGTCACAGCCAAACAGGAAGGGGAGAAAAAAAGAGTTACCACCCAGGGGAGATTTAAAACACACACACACGGCGCACACACGGGCCATGCGCACGCACACTCAGGCGTCTCTGTAGTTGTACAATCGCATTATAGTCACACACGCACACGGAGCAGCCCAGAAACGGGCCATGCCGTGTGGGCACCGTAACAGGGCACAGACTCAGCTCCTGCAGCCCGAAGGGGAGACGGGGCCTGGGAGGGGTTAATGGGCACTGGCTCTCCGTGCCCACGCTGTCCTGCTCAGGCAAGTGGCTCTGAAGGGCTTCAGAGGAAGGGGCTCTGCTTGGTCCCCGTCCCTTTCTGTGGCCCCTGCCTCTGCCAACCCAAAGGGACCAAGTTTTCCCCTGCTGTGTGCCCAAGGTAAGCACTCGGCTGGGAGACGAAGCCAGGAAAGGGGCAGGGAGGCTGCCGGCTTGCAGGCCACTGCAGTGGGGCGTGCTGTTGTCCCAGGTCCTTGCCCACCTGCCCGAGGGTGGGTATGTTGTAGACACAGCGCAGGATTCAACAAGGGCAGCACTGTCCAAAGGAGTGACCAGCTGCCGTGCAGAGAACACAAGAGTGCCAAGGAGAGGTGGGTGCCCAGAGCCACCTCTCCACGGCGGCCTCAGGAATGCCCTACCGGTTTACTTTTTAGGTTCGGCAGGATGCGCACAGGGCTTGGACACAGGCTCCCCCTCATCCCCGGAGGGGCCTCAGACCTAGAGGACCCCATCAGGAAGTGGGGTGGGGAGGCCACTCCCAGTCACCCCTCAGCCTCTCCTGCCATCCCTTCTGGGTTCCCAAGGCAAGGCGAGGCAGCTGGAGGGTGGAAGACCCCCGGGCCCACCTCCTCTCCCACCTTGCCCCAGAGGCCTCCCGCTCACCCGCTGCCTGCCCGCTGCATCTCCCCGTGAACTCTATTTCTCTTTCCTCTCTGAAAACAACTGAGCTGTAAATACTGTTTAACCTTCTCTCCCCCTCCCCCCCCACCCCCTCCCCTCCGCACTATAAAAACACAAATATGCCATAACTCAGCCGGCCAGGCCGCCCAGCCTCCAACATGCCCCGCGCCCGGGCCTCTCAGGAAGGTCATTACAAACGACTTTCCGATTCACTGCTCCTGAAATAATTTTGTGTATTAAAACCTGAATCTGCACTTTCTGGGGCCGAAAGCCTCGCTTAATTATGGCGGGTGTCCTTGGGACGGACAGTGATCCTTCACTCGCCAGCCCGCGCTCCAGCCCGCCACCCGCCAGCCCGCCCCCTCCCTGGGCCCAATCTGTTTTCAAAGTGTGTCTGTCCTTTATTAAATTGTTTTCTTTTCCACATTATCAGTTGCCATGGAGACCTCATCTCTCGGATTATTTGAATTTCATTATATCTATTGATTTGGGAGCATTTCATCTTTTTTATTGTTTTTCTGTCAATTTTCAAAACGAATAACCATCTAATTTGCGTCAGTGCTGATTATGTTTGTCCCTCAATAGAGGTCGGCAGCTGCGCTGGGGAAACAAATCAATGAAAAACCATCATAAAACTCCCCACTCCAGTCTCCAGGATGTGTGGGTGACATTCCACGCCTGCGAGAGACACACTCATCAGCTCCAAGTTCGGCTATGGTGGCGGCAGCTCCGCTCCACGTCCGCCTCCTCTGGCCTTAATATTTAATTTTGCGATTTGGGGCATTATTAGTGGTGTTTTTATTAGTGCGTGTGCATGTGAGTGTTTGGTAGTGGGCTGGCTGCCGCGTTAATTTGTGGGTGAGGCAGGGAAACCCGTGGAGGGCAGGGTGGCCGGGCTGGGGTGCGGTGGGAAGCGCAGAGAAGGGGAAAGCCCGGAGGAGGGGCCGCCCGGGGTGCAGGACCAGGATGAGGGGCTGAGAAAGGGGGACGCAGAAGTGGGACCGAGCGAAGGGGAGGAAAAGAGGGAATTCAAATTGCTTACTTTGTTGGTTTTTTTTAAATAATTTATGCAATTTTAAGCATTTATGTATAAATTTTTTAATAAGCCACCCTGGAGCAGGATGGCCATTAACATCCCAACGTCCTTCTGTCCAATGGGCTGGCGGAGAGGATCAATTTCTGAGAGTACTTTCCCTTTTTTATGACATGATAAAATGCTTTTAAAGCAACTTACACAAATATGGAAATTTTTTTTTTCTTTTTTCCCCCGTCCCCTCTCCCTTCCCCTAACAGCCTTCTTGCCCATGGGGAGGGGGGTGGGCTCGCACTCGCAAGCACACACACACACACTTGTGCTCACTCTCTCTCCTGCTGGGGTGGGGGGCCGCGAGGGCTGGCAGGGAGACAGCCCCAGTTCTAACTGGAACTGGCCGCCTGTCCTTCTAACAAGGGCATAAACTTTCATTACCCATGCACGCAGTCAAAGACAATTTAGGGAAACGCGCTGCTCGGAAAAGGAAAACCTCAGCGATTTGTGGCCCACGCTGCTGCCATCTGGGGGGCTCTCGCCTCCAGCACCAGGGAGCCCGAGCCCTGAACCTCAGGCACAGCCAGGCAGGAGGCAGGGAGGAGGGGCCCTGTGGGAGGCAGAGGGTCAGGAGAGACCAGAGAAGCAAGCACAGGGGTCTCCACCTTGCCTACCAGGGAGCACCCCGGTGGGCAGGGGCTGGGCCCCCTTGGTCACACCCCCTCACACCCCTTCCCTAACCCCATCAGGCGTGGGCCCTTGAGGGCAAGCACAGGGCTCTTCATTTCTGCCACCCATTGCTGGCACAGAACAGAAGCTCAGCTCTGAGGATGGACGGACAGATAGAGGGACCAAGTGCAGACAAAGTAGGAAAGTAGGCCCAGATGTCCTGAGGTCTGTTCTGGACACCCACCCAAGCAGGGCAAAGGCCCCCTCTCTAGCTGTCACCCCCTCTGGAAGCAGGTCTGGGGCAGGACTGCCCCTGGGTGTAGAGGACTGGGGTAATCGGAACGAAAGGGGGTGGCCTGGCCACCATCACCCCATCCGGGCCCCGAGTCCCTGCTCCCTGAGACTGAGCCAAGCCTTGTGAGAGAGAGAACATGTGGCCTTGCCCAGCCGCGGGACAGCCCTCACTTTCATGTCCCTTTCACCTTGCAGCTCCTCCTCCCGACGGAGAGGGAGGAGGGGCCTGAGGGGTGAGCCCTGCCCTAGGGCCGAGAGGGATGATCCTGGTTCCCTTCCCTGCCCTGTCACTGTGGGACAGTATCCAGCCCTCCGAGACCACACTCAGGCACCTGGACTTTGGCAGCGTCCAAATAATACACAGCGACACTAGGGACTTGGCCCCTTTCAAAGCTTGCCACTTTAAGCCAGCTGTGTCTCTGCCCTGGGCCTGTGTTCTCATGGGAAACGGGGTTGCTGCAGGATGATGTGGGGTGACAGGTCCCACAGAGCCATGGAGTGCACGGTCCCTGCCACTGTGCTGGTGGTGACTATCAGCAGGGCTCCCAGCTCCGGAGCTGGAAAGGCTGCTTCTTCCCCAACCTAGCGGCAGAGAGTCCAGCCTCACATGGCCCTGCCTTTGCCCAGGGATCTGGGAGCTCCTGGTGCCCTGCTGCTTCCCCCGACTCTCAGATCTCAACTTTTTCCTTGGGCCCTCACCTGCTGAGGCCATCCAGGCCCAAGGACCCTCTCACCCTGGGTCCCCCAAGCATCTCCAGGAGCATCCCTTCTCTGGGGCAAACCTGACTGTGGGCAGCCCAGAAAGGGCCCCACAGCATCCTGGATGCTTGGCAGCAGCAGCGAGGGGGCATCCCTGGTGTGGCCAGGCCACCCCCAGCCGTCAGTGGGGACTTGAGGGGAGCAGGGCTGTGCCCACCCTCCTCCTCTTCTGTGCTCAGATCCCCCCTCCCCAACTGTCATTAAAATAACAAGTTTCTGTTACAATCTAAACATTCCCACATCGCATAAAGGGTTATATTACACCCGAGTCACTCCCGGGCCCATGTTTGCACAGAAAAGCTCACGGCAGGTCCCCCCTCCTGACGAAGTGACTTATTAAAGTTTAAACAGTAATTAACAGAACAATAAAAATAAAGGGATGTTTGGGGAGTCATAGCGCACACAGGGTTTTTGGCAGTGCCAGCAGTTTTTCAGTGCCCTGCGCTGGCAGCAAAATGCGACTGTGAAGCCAGGGGGACGGAGGATGGGGCCAGGTTTGGGCCAGGGAGACTTCAGGCCTAAAGGGTGAGAAACTAAGGCCAGACTGGAGGGATGGGCTGAGAGTCCAGGAGGCTGGTTCGGGGTCTGTGTGGGGCCGCGGCCCCACTGGGGTCTGGAGAAGCAGGTGGGCACGGTGGGAGCAGGAGAGAGGTCTGACATAGGCAGGAAATCCACTCAGCCGGGTTGCAGAAGCTTTTCGATGCCAGAGCCCAGCCTGGCCCCAGGCACTTCCGGGAGCCCAGTGCCTCAGTCACATCCAGCAAACTCCAGTGTGGACCTGGCTGGGGGAGGTGTCAGGTACCAAGGCAATGTGGCATCATCAGACCCTGCAGTTAATGATTCCTGGGGCTGGACCCCAGCCACTCTGGGCTCCTCTCCCAGTCGGGCAGGTACCACTCCTTGCTCCTGTGGCTGGAGCGGTACAGTGCACATCCGAGAACTCTCCTGAAGCCCCTGGCCTCTACTTAGCATGAGTAAGGACTCAGGGGAACAGCCTTTCTCTCTCCCTCTGGGAGGGTGAGACCAGCCACCCAGCTGGGCCCCACATAAAGGGAGGAAGCACCTGGCTAGCTGGGCCAGGGTGAGCGCCTACTGGTGGGGTCCTCATCTGCAAAGGTTCTCAGGGAGATGGGCCTGGGGGGCTGGTCTAAGGCCAGGACCCTCTCCCCCCTGGGGGGCAGGCAAGGCCCAGCCAGTCACCCTTCAGCCTCTTCTGTTCTCCCTGCCCAAGTTCCACCTAGCGGCTCAGACACCTGGCTGTGGGATGGCAGAGAGCCAGGGAGGAGCCTTGGAGAGGGGAGGGGCTCCATCTGGAGGAGGCCAGCCCGCCTTGGGGGCTGGGGAGGAAGGGACAGCAGGAAACCTTGGTGGCCACAGTACATGTGTATTATCTCATGCCAGTCAGGTAATGGACACCAAGGTACTGCTGGGCTGGCCCTGGACTTACTCAAGCTGCCCCCTCACTTCCCTCTTCCCTGGGCCCTGTCACAGGCTGTACTGGGGGGAGGGGTGCTCTCCCATGGCTGTCTTTTGACCTTACTATCCCCAGAGCCCATGCCCAGTTTTGCTGTCCTCGCCTGCCCTTCTCTAAGGACAGCCACTGTCGAATTAAAGTTGTCTCCTTGCTACACAGCACTAATTTTCAAAAGTAGTTTTTCAGTATAGTGTCCCCACGCAGGTTCTTCCCACGAGGCAGAGCAAAGGGTTGACCTGGGGACACCAGGAGAACTCTCCACCCTCCTCTTGGCCTTCTCCATCACCCTCTGTGCCTTAGCGTACCAACCCGCCCGGGCCTGCTGTAGCCTTGGTCCACCTTGGTGCCTGCCTTTGAGAGCCTGGACCAGCATCAAGCCCAGAAACCAGCCCCTGGCCCAGGGCAGGCAGCCCCACCGGGTCCCTGGCACAGGCTCCCGCGCTGGTTCCTCCACATCACAGCCTCAGGGGCTGACCTGAGCAGCTGCGAGCCACACGTGGAGGTGAGATGCTGGGCTGAGGCCAGAGACTCTTTCTAACCTCGTGTCTCCTGAGATCTGGTTCCTGGGCAGCTGGCAGGCACAGAGGGCAGAACTCTGGCCCTGGCTGGGCCCCCATGGTGCCTGGCAATGCCACCACCTCTCACCAAGGTCCCTGCAGACACAGTCAGCAAGGGGAGTGCAGGACCCCAGGGACCTCAGTGCCACCTGGGCTCTGGGCATGAAGAACTTTTTCCTGAAAATTCGAATAGGAGCCAGCATTCCCCCCACCCTGCTCCCAGCTCCTGAGCTGAGCTCTTTGGGGCTCCACCCCTGCTCCAAGACGAGTGACTCATGTGAGGCAAGACTGGAGGGTCGAGGCAGAGAGATCAACAAGGGGGTAGGCGATGCTACCCAAGCCCCAGCCGCTCTGCTTGGGAGCCAGGCCGGAAGGAACCACAGGTACTCCTGCCCCCTCGCTGCTGGAGAAAGCCAACTGAGTCACCCAGCACGAAAACTGGCGGAGGGGGCATGACAGGCACACTCAGGGTTAGGAGAAGGGCAGGCAGAAGGCAAGGCTCTGAGGAGGGCTGGTAGGGACCGAGGGTGTCCTATAGGTACACTCTGAGCTGGGCATCCCGACCTGCTGTTCCTAGAACCCCCAACCTTGTCCCCTGTCCCAGGGGCACGGCAAGGAGCTCTGGCTAGACAAGGAGCTCCCCGGGGCGGCAGCTCTCATGGCAAAGGCCGTCCTAGACTTGCACAGAACTTTAGAACTGGAAGGGATCTGAGGCTCAAGAGGTTGAGGGACTAGTTGAAAGCCCAGGTCACTCACTTGCTTGTCAGGACCAGATAAATCCAGAGACCCAGTTCCCAAGCTGGGCCCTCCTCTGACCAGCAGAACAAACTGCTACACACTTGTGTCATAAAGGGAACGTCCTGCAGCCTCTCTCTGGAGACTGCTCCAGGGCCCACCAGCCCCGAATACCACAGGTGTCCTCTGCTGGACAGGCTTCACGCCGTCCACTGGCCCCCCTGGGCAAGGACCCCACAGGGCCCCGAACCAACACCTCTGGGGAGCAGGGCCTGGAATCCAGGCTCCTCAACTCTCTGAGGGAAGTACAAGTAGTCTGGTTTCCTGTGGCCTGGTTTACCCACTAGGAACGGGTAGGACAAGTGGGTGGGTGGTCGTGTGGGAGAGAGAGTGTCTGGGCACACAGAGGGTGCCCAGTGTCGGGGGAGGGACCTTCCTCTCACAGGGACTTGTGAGGTGCGCAATGAAGGGGAAAGAGGGCAAGGACCACTCTGGGATGAGAGGAAGGGCCTAGGAGAGACAGCCCCCAAGGCAGCCCCAGGAGAAGGTGGGGATGGCAGCAGGTGGCAGAGGGGTGCTATGGATGACGCAGCCCACCCAGCCTCCCTACAGCCCATTTTCACAATCCCCTTGCTGAGGCCAACAACGAGGACATGAGGGGACTAATTTAGGAGTATTTTTAAAACTGTGGCCCTGGTGGAGGGGTTTAGCAGTTGTCAGCCATCTGGAGTAAGGAATTACCGTCACCTCCCTGATCCTATAGTCCCTAAACCCAAAGCTGGTTACAGCGTGTGGGGGGAGGCAGCAGGTGGGTAGGACGGGGGCCTGTTTCAGGGAGGCACCCACCCGCCCGGGCAGCACCTTCTCGTCCCCTCGGCAGGGGCCCGGAGAGCCCCGTGTCCTCTGTGCCCACTCTGGCTCCCCCACCCGCTCACGCACACTCGCTCCCTCGGCCGCGCCGGCTCGCGCAGGGGCCGTCAGGTAAATTAGATCTGAAAGCTGACAATTTCTGACCATATTTCCTTGATTATTTCAAACAAATGCACAGCAGCCGCTGTAAGGAGATTAAAGTGACATAAACGTCCCGAGTGGGAGGGGGGAGGGCAGAGGATTCAGGTCACCCCCATCCGTCCCCCGCCTGACAGACGCTATATCGCTATCCAATCCAATAAAAAATCCCCCCCTTTTGCTTTAATTAATTTTACAGCTAGCTTGCTTAATTACTTTCAATCAAAATCCTCCTGCCATCGCAAAATTAGAGATGGTTGAGCTCCATTAGCCTAAATTCTTCATTTCCATATAGAAAAGAGGCTGTCTGCATAGCCAGCCTGGGCCCCTGGCAGGACAGACGCCCGTCTGCCCGCCCGCTGCCAGCCAGCCCGCTCCTGGCTTCCGTTCCATGGCTGCCTCTGGTCTGCACATCTCCCCTCACTCTCCTCCACCGCTGCTCCTCGGGCTGGAGGAGTGAGGTCCAGGAGGGGTACACTCTGCCCCCAACTCTCCCCAAGATTCACGTGGGGACTGCAGCGCCCGGCTGGGTTACCAGGGCCGGCTGCTTCTGGCGAAAGGCATGGCCAATTCTGGGCTCCCGCTTCTCTGCTAAGGGGCCCCTGAAGCTCCCCTGATGGAGCCCAGTCCTTTGGCTGCCCAAACGTGAGCATACGTTCTTCTGGGCCCTCTGCCCCATCCCCCTCAGGAAGCAGAGCTCCCGCAGGAATGGGGCCCTTCCAGCCTTGGACTTTGGCCCTGGTCAGTATAGACCCCTTGAACCAACGTCACCCAGGGTTCCCTCTCTGCTGTTTCCTGACTGAAGTCCTTGCTCCCTATCAGAGGGACTCCGGGGCCAGCTGTTTCGATGATGCTAACAGGCAATGTAGCTACCCCCACAGACTCTGGCGTTCTCTAGGGGGCCCCTCCTTGCCCTCCCATGTCCCTGGTTCCCAGCCTGCAACAGCTGCTCCTCCACCCCCAGCCTGGGTCGGGTGGGTGGTGGGTCTGGGCTCTGTCCACATCCGGTGCTTGCACTGGCTCTCCTCTCCTCCCCTCCACCTGCCTCGTCCTCATAGCCCCCAACCCCGACTCCGGAAGCTCCACTTCAGGTTTTCCATGCTGCAGCCCCGAGTGTCACCACAGGGTCCAGCCCAACCTGGGCACCAGCTGATTAAGGATCTGCAACAGGATGTAGGGATTACAGTAAAACCTGGCTCCGGATCTACAGGGGCAGAGGGCCAAGTCCTGTCTCTGGGACTCCCCTCCCCTCCTCTTTTGGCATGCCCCCTCCCTCCCAGATGCCAAGTGCCTAGGAGGGCTGAGCCTCTGGGCCCTTCCTGCGGTCTTCCTTGGACTCTGGGGAGTGGATGACAAAGGGGAGCATTAGGGGACCCAGGCCAAGTTTAGCAGAAAGATAGGACCAAGATGGGATGGGGAAGGGGAGTTAAGGCTGAAACCTGCTCTGGATTCTTTATTGACAGGAAGCCAACCTGGTCCTCCTTCTCGGAGAACTGGTATGGAGGTAGGTGTCTGGGGCAAAGCAGGAAGGAAGCGCTCTAAAGGCTCCACGAGGCCCGTCTAGGCAGCAGGCTTTCCAGCTGCCCCATAGCTGGGTCGAATGACTCTGGGCTGTGAGGCCAGCTCTGGGGTTGGGTGAGGAAGCTGAACTTGGACCCTTGGAGCCTATCTTCCTGGACACCAGGGACCCACAGGTCAGTCTGCAGGCTCCTCGCTGGTCTTGCTCAAAAGGTTAATGCAAGTCCTTTTCTTCCTGGGCCAGATGAGTTTCTCAAATATATTCCAAGCACCTACTAACACTGTCCCCACCGGCCCTAGAGACCCAGGGAGAATGGCTTCAGGTGTCAGGGAGCAGAGTCTAATAGGGAAGACACAGCAGCACCAGAAGGCTGCGCACACCACTGAGGGCACAGGAGGGAGGCCGTCTGTGTTCTAGGAAGGCTTCCTGGAGTCCAGGCCCAGGCAGGTGCACAGGGAAGCAGGGAGGCAAGCAGACACACAGGCACGCTGCCAACCCCAGCCAGGACCCCCTGGGCCCCTGCTCCTCCTGCAGCCCTGCCCTGCAGGCAGGTCTCCATCCTCTCTTCTGCCCCCGGTTCAGTAAGTCATCAGCAGCGGTGGCAGAAAAGGCAGGAGCAGTCCCAGTCCTTGGGGCACTTACTGGTTGCTCTCCGTCCCCCTGGGGCAGGGTTGAGCCACATTCCTGCTCTGCCTCTGCCCACCATGCCAGGCACAGATGGGTTAAGTTGGTAGAAAGGCAGCTAGAAGAGCAAGTTCTGGGCCAGTTACCCAAGCTCAAAGGGGCCCAGCCACAGTGAGGTAGCACAACTCACCATCCATCTCTGGCCTGCCCGCCAGCACCCCAGGAACAGGGAGCACCTGCCTCCTTCAGCTCAGGGCCTGGCTACCCCGCCCTCCTGTGCACCCTTCAGAGGTCCCAGCTGAAAGGGCGCTTCCTAGGGGAAGCCCTCTGAGATGATCACACTCTGCAGGGCCCCTCCCTCCCTCTGCCTTCTCCTCGCACCCTGCTCAGTGTGGCAGCACTTCTGCGATAACTTGTTTAATCATCTCTCTCTCATTCGCCTGTAGGATCTGTGGGACGGGACCACTATTGGAGCGCAGCGCCTGACCCAATAAATATTTACTGAATGAATACAGAAAACTAAGTGCTTCTCAAGTTCATTAGGGGAAGAGCTGGGATTGGGGGTGTGTGGCCTGACTTCTGTACCAAGCCCCGTGGAGCTCTGACAACCTTTCCTGTCTGCAAGGGTGGGGACTCCCTGGGTAGGGCTGGGGCTCAAGCCCCTTCTCTTGGGTCTCTGACCCTCTTTGGGCTTCCCGCTCACCTCCAAATGCCCTTCACAGGGCTCTGCCAGGAGAACAAAAGAGGCCCCAGTTGTTCCAACGTCTCTCTGGGAGAGGAACAACTGTTACCAGCCAGGCCCTATCTGAACAAATCCAGCAACTGTTTGCAGCGCAGTGCAACTCTCTCCACCTCCTGTCTCCGTCCCAAAAAGGAGAAAAGGAAATTGAAAAAAAGACAGGGAAAATCCCATCCCAAGCCCCACAATCTCCCTACACCCGCTATCAAGTCTGTCTGAAAATGTTATTAACACAAAGAGGACACAGGACAGCCACCTGCCACTGCAGACAACTGGGACAGCCGCAGCGAAGGGTGAGGCTGTGAGATCAGGACCCAAAAAAAGGAGGTGAGGGAGTGAAGGGGGGGGTGTTGGGACAAGAGAGGAGGGGCAACAGGAAAGATCAAAGAAAAGGGAGAGAAGAGTCGCGGGCAGTGGAGCCCCTGGCACTGCGGGAAGAGGCAGTGAGGATGAGGGAGCGAGAGGCCGGAGACCTGCAGAGATCCCAGGAGTCCGAGGCCCAGAAAGGCTCCTGGAGGCCAGGCTGAATGGGAGGCAGGAGGTGTCTAGGGGGCAGAAGATACAATGGGGGTGGGGGGCGGGGAGGAGGCGAAGAAGGGAAAGAGAAGTTGACTGGGGAAGAGGGAGAGAGGTCTATTAAAAACCTCTCAGTGCATAACACAAAATGTCAGGGTTTATAGCTTCATTCTTGGCATTGCCGGGACTGAGAACCCTGCACAGAAATGTCACTGCTTGTCATGTTTAATCACCTGCTGTTTGTTAACACCTTCCCTGCAAGGAGCCTGTCTCAATCTGCCCCTGGGCCCCCAAGGGACCCGGAAACAGAAAACATCCCCGTCTCCTTCCCTGGGCTCTTGGCCCTGTCTCAGGGTCTCAAGGGAGGAGCTCCATTTGCCATCCATCTGAGGGCCTCCCAGGGGCCCCAAAGTGACCCTTTTCCTATCAGGAAAAGGGACTCGTGATCCTAGCAAGGGGCTGTGACCTCCAGCTGGGGACAGTGTGCTTGGAGGGGCTGGCTGCCTTTCCCCTGCTCCTTCTGTCTCTCTTTCCAGGGCTGTCTGCTCATTCTGTCTAGTCCACCCCTGGTCCCGCACCCGGAGGGTAAGAGAAGATAAATAAAGGAGGGCCGGCTCAGATCCCCACAGCCTGGAATTCACCAATCTGTCTGCTTGAATAGCAACTGCCACATAACATCGAACATTCAAAGCCACCATCCTTCCAGTTACAATCCCAGATCACACCATCTGTGGGTCTGGCTTGGCTCTCTCTCCGAGCATGCTTTGCTGGGTTGTTTAGACTACGAATTCTCAGTCCTACTGCCCCATAATTCCTTCCTCTGGGGTGGGGGTAGGTGTGGGGTGGGAGGGTGGAAGAGGCCACTCCAGCGGTGCAAGTCTTCCCAAGAACACCTGGCCGTTCCCACCTCTGAAAGCACAGTGTGGTCAACACCAGGGAGAGCTGGGTCCTGGCTCGGATTCCACCTGCGCAGACTCAATCCAGTCCCGGGGCTCAACCCCGTGCACGGACAGCTGTCTGCAGAGCAGTGAGTTGATCCTGTACAGTTCCCCCAGGCAGCACCAGTCCTTTCAGCGGCAATGAAGGCCAGTGGTGGGCTGAGCTGCAAGGGTCTCCCAGTGAACGGGGGCACTGTCCCGACCTTCCCTTCCAGCTCACACAAAAACACATCCGGCAAACACGCAGCTGCAGACCCGTCTCCGAGAACACCCGCTCACTTAGACTTTCTTCCTGAAGAGCCCTACGTCGAGTCCATTCACTTCCATCTCACCGGAGACCAGTGAGAATGCTTCCATCTGCCCTCCCCCCTTCCCTGCAGACAGCCAGGAGTGCCCCTTTCCCAGGACATGGGCAATAACGAATGCCTTTAGAGGAGTCTTCCTTCAGAAAGCTCAAAAAGCATTTGCATCAACGATTCATTTTATCTTGCGGGGAAGGCCCAGGGATGTGTCCGCATGTTGGGGCAGTTTACATGCGGGACCCAGAGACCTGGGCCAGGCAGCACAGGACATACCCAGCCCAGGAAGTGTCCTCTACTCAACGCTGCCATTGGAATGGTCCTGCGGAAGCCCCTCTTCCCCATGGGAAGGAAGCTCTACTCCGTACGTGTCTCCCAGCATTTGGGAACAAACCCGTCAGTGTCTCTGGGCCTCCTGTTTCCCCACCCGTGAAACAGGACAACTCCCTGTGTCTTTCTCCGGGGGAACTGATGGGGAGCATCGGGTATTAGACGTGGCACGCTCTGACTCTCAGAAGGAAGACCCTGGGTAACCTCACAGTGTTCTGTTGTCATAAATCTGCATGGGGTACCATGTCCTCTGCATGGGGGAGAGGGCCGATGTCAGGGGTGAGGAGGAGGTGGGGTTGCAGCTGCAAGGCCTTCTCTATGCCCGAAAGAAGTAATCAGGCAGGCCCTGTCGTGCCTGGGGAGGCGTGTGTGCACACCCACTTGAGTTCCTATGTACCCAGTGGAACGCAATAGCTCACAGGACATGCCTTGGTTAGTGTTGGATAGCTTTAGGTGGAGCTCGTGGTAAGTAACCCTTCCTGGACAGAGGCTATTGCAGTTCATGGGGTGCCTGGGCTCCCCAGGACCCTGAGGGAAGGGTATGTCAAGCAGCCCATCCTCCTGCCTCAAAGACTGGGGGAGGGGGTCACAGGATGTGGGTCGTTCCAGTCCTGGGCAAACCAGGGTGGCTGGTCACCACATTGCTGACTACAGAGAGTGACCCATCTCCTGGGTGGACTGATGACACAGGGCCTTCTCATGCCCAAGACAGGCTGCACTTGGGCCTCTCTCACCTGGGGGCTCTGAGAAGCGGGTGCCCATCACTGGGAGGGACCCTGAGCACTCATGGAGCATGTCCTGCCAATCCAGCAGGCCATGGTGGAGCCCAGAAAGAGCAGGGCGGGGCCTGGCCTGAGATTTGGGGGAGTCCCCTGGTCTAGAACTGTTTTGCCTGAGTCACTTGGACTTATCAGATGAGCACAGCCTCCCAGCCAGGCCCCGGCTATAATCCTTTCATTAATTTACTATTGGATGGAAAATTACTCCTCACCCAGGAATTTAAGTTTTCATCTTAGTTTAAGTTAGATTCTTAAAGCAATTACCAAGGCATCTGGCGATGACTTCACCGCGGCGGCCAGGCCCGGAGGGGAGAAGGGCAGTCCTGAAGCTGCACAGACCCCCGCTAGGGTCCGCGAGGGGAGTGCAAGGAGAACGGGGGGCCCCTGAACACCTGTCCTGGGCCCTGGGAGGGAAGTGGGGGCTACACTGTAATCTCTGATATTTGCTGTTTGTGGAAAAACTCCTTTCTAGCACCACCTGCCCCATGAACTTACTGGTGACAGTTGTTGAAAAGCCTCAGCAGCTGGTGCCGCGGGAGCATTTTCTATTTTTAATTGTTTGATCAGAATATTAACTCATCTAGGCCCATTCCCGAGACACACTTCCCAGCCAAAGGGTTTCCCCCATTTCCCAGACCTTCCTCTCTTTCTCCCTCGCTAGTCAGAGATTGACTTTGAAATGAATAATTGGAAACACAGACCTCCGTGGGTTTGCAAAGGAGTGGAGCACCGGAGAGAGAGAGGCAGTAGGATCCTCGCCCAGAGGAGCCCCCGAGCACCTCTGCTCTTCCCTCTGAGCCCCCGAGGGCCAGGCTGACTCAAGGAGCCAAAGGCACCGCCACTCTGACCTGACCCCCCTTTCCCTGGAAGACTCAGCCTCATCCTCACCCCTCCGGTCAGCCCCAATGACCCAATCTGCTTGCTTGTCAACTTTGAGGGCCACTCAGAGGCACTTGGACACTCAGGAGGCCCCCGGAGAAGGGGCACTGGGAGGGAGGCACGTGCCCCTCGGCTCAGAGGGGCTGGCAAGAGGCTGACTCTCCTTTTAGCTTCCATTTCCGAGAGGAAAGGAGGGCCTGGTCTCTACGGAGCCCACAGGAGAACCTGCCAGCACCTCCTCTGGCCCAGCCCACCAGTGCGAAAGTCACACAACCCAGCCCCAGACAAGTGTCACTCAAGCTTGAGACAAAACACACTGCTGGGAAGAGACTGGTGGGGATAAACCCAACCCCCTGCTCCTTCACCCCGTCCTAGGAAGGCCTCCCACCCTGCACAGGCCCACTTGGCCTCCTGGCCTCCTCTCCCTGAATGTCCTTGGCCCCTACCATGCTCTTCCCTCTCAAGGTCACAGGGCTGTCCGCACCAGGAATATTTACTCACCAGCTTGGCCCTGTTAGCAACACTCACCACAAATATGCTTTCTGATAAAGTGGGCAGAAACAAACTTCTAGAGCTCAAAACAATGTCAGAAATCACCCCCCACCCCCACCGAGCAAACAGGTCACCCAAGCAGCAGGCTCACGTCCTGGGGGAGGCTTTGTCACTCTCGCTCTCACTGTTCTCCTTCCTGCTTTACTTCCCAACATACAGCCTGTTGCCAGGGGACCGAGGGCTGGGGATGGTTCTGAGCGAGTGCTAAGTCTTGGCCCCCAAAGGGCACAGCCCAGAAGCAGGGGCATGGGGCAGGTCCTCTGCTCCCTGCAGCCAGGAGCTCTCTGGGCCTCTGGAGGACAAGGCTTGGTGGCCTCCCCAGGCCGTCTCACCTCACTGAGCCCCCTTCCCACTGCCCGCCCTCCCTCTGTGCACATGGGCTTTAATGTTTTTATTACCTGTTTGACTCGCTGCCTTATTGCTTCTCCCCTTAATGGGGCCGTAACCGTGGAAACGAGGAATAAACGGCCACCAGAAAATGAGATGATTAAACAGGTCACCCTGGCAAAACAAACTCAGCCAGGGAACCTCTGGGGGTGGGGAAGGTAGGCTTCCCTTCCCCCACCCATGGCCAGAAGGCTTGGACAAGACCCAGGACCAGTGTCCCTATCCCTAGAACTGGGGCAGGTACAATGGGGCGCCCCCTGCTGGGCAGTGTGGCACTTGGCCAATTCTTCCCCAAGGCTCCTCTGTCTACCCCCCCCCCCCAGCCCTCCAGGCTGGCTGTGGCTTTGGGCTCCTGGGCTGAGGGGATGGCAGGGAGGGAGGCCCTGATCTAGAGGGAGCTGAAAATCATAGCCAAGTGCACAAAGTTTCAGAATTCTCTCCCTGCTGGCTTCCTGGATGCCTCTGGCGTTCTCACTGCGCCGGAGCCCCGGGACCTAACACATCTCCTGCTCTCATGGAGCACATCCCCTCCCTGGAGCCCCTTAGTTCATGGAGAAAGCCCTATAAGAAAAGGCCAGCACAGGCCAAGGCTCAATTCAGGAAGGTTTCCTCTGGAAATCCCTGGAGCCATAGAATTTGTTGGTTCCCCTCCTCTGTCCCTCTCCCCCAAAGCCAGGCAGTGCCCTCTGCACCTTAGGAAGGGGTCTCAGCAGCCAAGGGCCTATGGCGCTCACTGTCACTATGGGGGCAGAAGAGCCCTCAGGAGGCAGCCTGTGGGAAGCTGTAAGAACAGGCCCCACAGCCAGCTCAGGAGTAGCCAAAACCCCACGCCCAGGGGGCCTCTGCCCTGGCAATGTGGGTGGATCCTCTTTCTGGCACTGGGTCTACCTGATTGGAGGGGTCCTGGGACTGGAAGTAGGACCTCAAGAGGATGGACATGCTGCAGTGAAGTCTGCTGGGGGAGATGGAGATGATGAGGGAGGAAGTACTGCCCTCCTGTTCCGCACAGGCGACAGACTTCATATGCCAAGTCTGACCTCCCAGCCCCGAGCCACGGTCATGGTTAGAAGACAGTATGGGGTCCCCATCCAACCATTCAACGTCTATCTTTATCTTTACGCCTCCTTGCCTCCTTCATGTCATCCCTAATCCTGGCCTCATTCATTCCTGTAAATCAGGCTGTAGAATGCTCTCGAGGAGCTAAAACCCAGGTCCCAAGGGAATCGGCCAGTGTTTCCTGCCTGCCTCCTCCTGGCCCCACTAAGAAGCTGAGGAGGCACTTGGTGAAGAGGCACATCAATCAATCAATTCCACCAGCACTAACAGTGGGAAGGTGCAAGACCAGCCCTGGACCAAGCCCTGGGAGATGTCAGTGCAGAGCTAATTCTAATGGTCGCCATTACGAGCAGCAGTAGCAGAAGAAAGCAGGGTTCCTGGCCTTGGCCTCCTGGGGCCAGGGTACAGAAGTCTGAGCACTGCCCTGACACACCAGTGTCATGGGCATGACCAGATCCTCAGAGGAGCAGGTCCCCAACCAGCCTCTTATCTCTTTCCAGGGCCAGCTGGATATGAGGCTGCAAAGGGGGAGGGGGCAAGAAAGGTAGGCAGGGGGGGCCTGGCTTTAGGGAGCTCGGCAGCCTGGGCAATAAGAACAGAACACCGTGTTTGCACAATGGGAAGCAAGAGTTGTACTCTCAGGGTGGATGAGGAATACAGGACGAGAGAGAGAAGAGCTTGGGTGGAACTCTAGAAGGTGTGGGTGGTTCCGGGAACATCATCTGCCTATCTCCATCAGTCCCAATACCTCCCATCCTTGATCAAGTTCAAAGGCCGTCCTTCACAAAGTTCCCTGGGCCCTCTGCCCTGTACTCCTCTGCCTGGTGTGACAGACACCTGTCTCCCTCCACCAGGCAGGCATCAAAAACCTGGGAGGGACCAGTGGTCTTTATTTCTGTAGCTACTACAGAGGTGTTTCTGAATGCTTACTGAATTTCGGACCTCACTATCTGAATGGGGTCTCTTCCCCGCTGGGGAACAAAATGCCTGGATGAATCTGGGGTGAAGATGCTATGCTGTGGTCAGGCAGTTACAGGGGTGAATGCTGAACCACCAAGTCGCCACCTTTCACAGTCACTCCAAGTGAAGCAGTCTCCTCCTCTGCACATTGGGGCCACCAGCCCTCCTCCTCGTCCCCAGCTCCTTCCTCCTCCTGCTGTACCCTGGCCCGGCTATCCCAGAACAGCTGCTGCTTGCCTTGGGGACCCACAGGCTGTAATTACTGCAGAGCAACTTCCTTCCCCCTGAAGAGGAGGAGGAGGAGGAGGAGGAGGAGGAGGAGGAGGAGGAGAATTAGGAGGGTGAGGAGGGTGAGGAGGGGAGGGAGGAGGAGGGTGGAGGGGAGGAGGGTGGGGAGGAGGAAGAGGAGGGGGACGAGGGGGAGTGTTGGGAGGAACAGGAGGGTGGAAGGAGGAGGAGGGGGACGAAGGGGAGGGTTGGGAGGAAGAGGAGGGTG
Organism: Tadarida brasiliensis; assembly: GCA_030848825.1. NCBI lineage: Eukaryota > Metazoa > Chordata > Mammalia > Chiroptera > Molossidae > Tadarida > Tadarida brasiliensis. Next base: position 7,213,344 of record CM061264.1, read on the forward strand.
GGGAGGAGGAGGGGGATGAAGGAGAGGAGAAGGAGGAGGAGGAGGGGAGGAGGGGAGAGGAGGGAGAGGAGCTGCAGCCAGGGCGGTCAAGGTTTAAAAACCAACACAGGGAGGGCAGAGTTAAAGAGGAAGACTTGGGGCTGGGGGTGGAGGGTGGGGGGATTGAAATAGCCTGACCCTTCTAAGAATGGTGGGCCAGCCAGAGGGGGCAAGCGCATCACTAACCTGGCAGGGCCTAGGAAGAGGAGGAGTCAGGGCCCAGAGCCTTCCGGGGCTCCACCCAATCCCCTGCCCAGGGACTTGAGCCAGGGCAGCAGCTTTGAGGAGGAGATGCTGCTGCCGTGACTCAGCCCTCCAAAGGTGCCTCCATTTATTTCATTTTTCCATCATAAAAACCCAAGCTGCAACTCAGCCAGATTCCCTGGCCATGGGGGATGGGGGAACATGGGAGTGACAGGGAGGCCTGCAAAGGTCTGACTACCATTGGCCCCAGTGCCCTTCTTGGAGAGGCGAGTTGATGGCTTTCCCTGGCTGGTCCCTACAGGGAAAGAGGGCCTGGGGCGGGGTCCCGCAGGGATCCTTTCAGACCTGCCCTCACTGCCTCTGTGTCCTGTTGGAGGGAAGGGGCTACGCCAGGCCTTTCACCTTGAGGTTTGCTTTAACGTCTGAGCCAGGGCTGGTTCAAGGGACCACTTCCAAGTCCAGAGCTGCCCATCTCAAATGCTTTATTCCAAAGAAAAGGTCCAAATGATGTGCTTCTCACCTCGTCCACTCAGCCCCTCCCACCAGATTGCCCCATTGAATCCCCCTGGTAAAAGTAAGTTGGGAGTCAGAGAGCCAGAGACCTTAAAGGTCATCTGATGCTCAAGTCCCTCCGAACACACAGCCAGCCTCTGTTTGAATGGCACCAGGAAACTCGCCACTTCCAAGACAGCCCATTCTGTCCTTGGCTCTGACTGTTCCTTCTTGCCAAGATGGTACTAAAGCACCTACCCCTACAGCAGACTGGCAAAACCGGTGCCCAACCTGACTGCAGGGATTGGCCCCAGCTTAGACTGGTCGAGTGGGTGTACCTGGCCAAGTAAAGGCTTGAGGAAGGAAAATCGAGGGCAACCTGCTCTGCCCCAAACCCGGCGCAGAATCTCTTCTCCAAAACAGCACATGAGCCTTCCCAAGACACACTGGGTCTAAGGGGCAATCAGGGCCACCAAGGTTCTCAGAAGCCTCCTGGCAAGGTGCTGGCCTTGAACAGGAGGCTCACAGAAGTCCTGAGAGTCTGGAGGTGGGCTGACACTCAGGTCAGCAGGAGCCGGGCTGGGAAAACCAAGATGTTTACCCCCTGGGGCCAGATACTTCCCCCTGGAAGAAGTCTGCAGCCTTTCTCCTACCTTGAGACTGTGTGCCCCGGAAGCACGTGGCTACTAGGAAATTCCACACCAAGAACCAAGCTCCTGAGCCAGCCTGGCTCAGCTCCCTTGACCCCATCCTTCCTGGCTTCCTCCACAGCTGTGGCCAGGGCCAGGAGGCAATGGGGGATCTGTATGCAATGCAAGGGGGACTCAGCCTGGAGTCCCAGCAGAGTCCCAGGGGAAAAGCAGCAGGCCTGGCTCCAGGAGCATGCTGATTCCTCTCACTGACTCACCTCTACAACCTGGCCGCGGCCCCTCACCAGCTCCCCCTGCAGTCCCTGGCCATCCCTTTGAACTTGCCTACTTGGCCCTTTACCTGTCAGAGCCTACCTTGGATCCTCTGATGGACAGCTCTAACCCTGAACAGCCCCTCCCCTTCTTCTCAAGTCCCCCCAAGGGAGAGTGGGACAATTTATAGCTAGATCCTAGAAAATCAAGGGCAAGTTCCTTTTCAAAACTCTACCGCTGTCTCACAGCCACTTTCACTTGGCCTCCAGCTTTGTTCAGGGCCTAGGAATCAGCCTAGTGGGGCCTAATCCTAGGGAGCTTCCCAACTGCAACCGATTTACCTGTGTCTGAAGCTTCCTCCTGCCTCCCCTCCCCCTCTTGACTCCCTCCCCCAGGGAAATCACTCTAAAAGGGCCTAATGGAACTATGTCCTCCTCTCTTCCTCTCTCTCCTCTCTCCCTCCCTCTCTTTCTCTTTCCTTTTTTTTTTATTAGCATTTGTGGAATTTATTCCCAAACTCTCCTAATCTTCCGTACACAACCATTTGATTTGCATAACCCAACCCCCTCTCATAAAAACTGGCTGCTAGTTTAATTAAAAAATGTAAATTTGCTGTCATCTCGGGGCCTGGTGAATTAGGACGACATCGGCATTTTTTATTGCTAAAGACGTCCAGATTGATCCAGCCCTTGGCTGAACTATGGTGGGGGAAAAGGGATCCACATGGCCCCTGAGGGTCTTGAGATCCTGCTTGTCTCCTCTTGAGAAGCCTTGGTTCTCCCACTACCGGATTACTTATAGCTGGAGAGCATCAGGACCTAGACCTCCCTAAGCTGGAGGTGATGTTGATCCACGATCCAATGCTTATTGGGTCCCTGGTGCCAGCTGTCATTTGGGGCCTGTGTTTTCAGCCTCGTACTGTGCTAGAGAGACCCTGGGTGGCAGCTGCCCATAGTCCCACAAAAGAGAGCCCTTCACCGTACCAGCCATGAGCCCTGGCCACAAACCAGGCCCCTGGCCCTGGCTGTGTCCAGGAGTACATTCCAGAGATGGAGGGAATATGACCATGGAGTTAGCCAGAGATGGCTCAGAGGGGATCTCAGAGTTCCCACCTGCTTCCCTTTTTTTGTGAAAAGGGGAAAACGTGTTTTTCTTCTGAAGTTCTGAGATTAAGTGAAACTTCCAAGTTCAAAGAAAAGGCTGAGGTGGTATCACCAGATGACTCCTCCAAGAAACAGTCAGAACTTTGACACCCTGGACCTCCCCTCACTGAGTGGCAGAGTCCAGGCCTGGGTCCTGCTGGGAGTGCCTCACTCCAGCTACAAGAGGGACCGGCTGACCTCAGGGGCCCTTCTAGCTTCTAGGAAAAGTTTCCAGAGCCTGTCCCTGGAATGCTGGGAGAAGTGAGTCTCCCTAAGGCCCAGAAGAGATGCTACAAGAGGTCCTGCCACCCACAAGCCCAGGAAGCCCTCTCTCTAGTCAGAGACACCCTACAGAAGGGCTCTGCAATCGTGTCCCCACAGTAGAACAGGAAGGCTGGTTGGTGTAGGGCAGGAGGATGGACACCAGCTCCAGCTGGTACCCAGGTTAGAAGGAGGAATACGAAGAGGGCCCCGCCTTCCAGCTGAGTAATGCCTGGGTTCCATGTGCCCGCCCACAAGCGGAGGCTCGGCCTGCTCCAGGTAGGGAGTGGTGCATTACCCAGCCCATCTGTAAGGTCTGCTTCTTATAGGGATGGGTGGGGGCCCCACTTCCGTAGAAAGGGGTTGGGGCCTGAGAGGGAGGTGATGAGACACCTGATTAGAGTTGGGGGCGGGCTGCTTCTCTGTAGGAGTGAAGGGCAGGGAGAGGCAGGGAGGGGCGGGTGGCAGCAGAGGCCTCGGACACCTTCACCACTTTGCCCAGCAGGGGGTGTCACACCCTTCCTAGGCACAAAGGTCCTCAGGACCTCCACATCAGAAACACCAACATCACACCTGGCTGGACATAGTCTTAACACTGTGAACCACCCCTTCCCCCTCACACATCTCCTACCCAAAGCCAACTCCATGTCACCCCCCTGGGCCCCCCAGAGCTGTCCTCCTATCCTCTCTGTCCAATCCCCTTTGACCTCAGAAGGTCAAGTGTCAGTTCATGGGTCCCAAGGGACAATGCTATGAACTTGGGCCCATTATAAACAACAACTCTAATAGCCACCAATACTACTTATCCTTGTATAAATGAAAGAGAAGGGTTCAGAGATCAGTCTCAATGAACTATCAACCTGTTTATTACTGACTTGTTTTTAAAAACATTTATGAAGAAGCCAGCTGCTTTTGACTGCCTAGGATCTTGAGGGTCCTGGTCAAAATTTGGTTTCAATAGAGGGAGCCAATGGAAAGCCTGAGGAGCTATGGTAAATCTGGCTCCAGACTTAGGTTGGAACCCCAGATGGGAAATGAAGAGAAATATTGAATAAAACTAGATTAAAACCAATAAAACACCCAAATCTCTGGATACACTCAGCCCCAGGCCGGAACCATGCTATCTAGAACCCTAGCCTAGGTGCCATGCTAGGCCCCCCCAAAACCCAGAGGTCCAAATTTAGTAGTTTGTTTGTTCTACCCCCACCCAGGGTGGGGGCTAAAAAGGGGGATGGGAGAGAGTCCTGGGCCCAACACTTTGAACTGATAACAGCCGCCTCATCCCACGGATTCTCAGGTGAAAAATACTCATTAGCCATAATAAGCAGCTTGATCATCCGACACAGCCTTGTCCCAAATAAATTAAATTCCTTTACCTTGAGACAGTCGCCCCGAAACCAGACTAACCACCTTTCCCAACAGGACGCTGCTTTCAAAAACTAAACCACCCCCCACTAAAAAAATAAAACACACACCCCACAGCCAGACACACAGAGATCTTTGCAGGGGAAAAAACAACAACACAGAAAACACACGGAGCCATTCAGAAAACATGGAGAACAAAAACCCCACAAAAACCCCCTAAATCCTCTCTCCGGGTGCCCCCCAGCTCCCTCTCCCCTCCGTTCTTTCACAATGACAAGCATCAAATTAGTCATAGTCACCAAGCAAGTAACAAATAGTAACAATAATATCATCCGAAGCCTCGCAATCCAGAAACCAGGGCGAGCAGCGCGGCGGCACCGGACCCTCTCCTGGCCAGCCCCCGCCCCCTGCCCAGCTGCTACCTCATTGGGCTAAAAATAATAACTTCCGTAAAAGAACCGAAAGAAAAGTGAAAGAGCCTCCCCTGGTTCCCACCGGCCGGTACCTGTACCAAGATCCATTCTTCTCTCTTTGGTCCCAAACTCTTCGAGGATCGCCGAAAACAGAAGAGGAAAGAAAAAAAAAATCTGTTTAGTCTCTCGCAGTGCTCCCCACTCCACACCCCCTCCGCCCCCTCCGCCCGCCGCGCCCCCCATCGAGGGGCGGACAAGTCCCCGGGACGGGGGCAGAAATGCGAAGGGGGCCCGGGGAGGGAGAGCGAAACTTTCCCTCCCTCCCCTCTCGCTCTCACGCTCCGGCATTGCACACGCAGAGCAGCTCCGCTCCGCTCTCGAGTTTATTAAACTAAAAGAGAAACTATTTATAGACGCGGCCCGGGTCTGGGGGCCCGGCCGGCCCGCCAGGCGGAGGGGCGCCCCCGCCCGCCCGGCCGGCCGCCCGGCCCGGCTCCCGCCGCCCCCGCCCCGCCCGCGCCCCCAGCCCCGCGCTGGGGTCGGAGCCCCGCGGCGCGCCCCCGGCCCTCCCCCGCCCCACTCGGGTACTCACCATAGTCGGAGAGTCGAAAGCCGAATTCACTTAAATAATCAACTTTCATAATACTTAATTAATGCCTAATTGCAACTGATTACTCCCCGAATAACAAGTTGTTTTAAAGCCCTGATGTCATTGCTCCTGACGGTAACACTCAGGGTAACAGTTTGGCAGGAGGGAGCGGGCGGGCGGGAGCGGCCGGGGGCGCTGCCAGGCGCCGAGGTGATTGGCAGGGCGGCCGCGGCGCCGCCTCCTTCGGGCTCGGCCCGCGCCGCCCCGGCAGGTGAAAGAGCAGAGCTCGGCCCGCCCGCGCGCGCGCGCCCGCCGGGATGCCAGAGTGAATGGGCTCGCGCTCGCGCTCTCCGCGCCCGCTCCCTCACGCGCGCCGGCGCCCTGCGCTCGCTCCCTCACACGCGTCCGCTCCTTCACGCGCGCGCGCCCCCGCCCGCTCCCTCACACGCGCCGGCTCCCTCGCGTGCGCGCGAGGCCTCGGCGCACCGGCTCGGGCGGCCGGCCTTATTGGCTCAGTGATTCCCCAAACCTCAGACTTCGGGAGGAGGGAGGCGGGGACTCTGCGAGACGGGGCTGGAGGCGGGGGCTCGGCGGCCGAGGCTCGCGCCCCCGCGCCAACTCCTGCCGGACGCCGGCGGGCACGCGCTCGCACGCTCCCCTCTGCGCTCGGGCCTCGCGAGCGCGCCTCGACGGCGGCGGCGCGCGGACTCACCCCAGGGCGCCGGTCCGCCCCGGGCTGCGGCGCGCGGCCGCGCAAACTTTACCGCGCGGGCGGGCGCAGGTGTGAGCGCCGCGGGGTCGCGCTGCCGAGCCGCGCGCTCTCGTGCTTCTCCGAAGTGCCAGGGTACCAGGGGTTTTGTTTCGCCCTTGTCCCCGAACCTCATGTTGGTGGTGGGGTTGGCTTTTTAGTTCGAAGAAGAAAAAACTCCGGGGCGGTGGGGCTGGGTGTGTCGGAGACACGCGCGTCGGCCTCGTGCAGCTCTGCACATCGCAAAGGCTGAAGGATCGAGGAGTGCGGGGGACCCCTCCACTCCCCTGCCCCAGGTTTCCGCCACTTCGGTTCGGCTTTGCGTTTAAAATAGGCCGTGCTTCCCTGCCCACCCGGGCCGACCCGGGGCTGCTGCACAGCCCTGCCCTAGGGCCTTTCTCCTCCTCCTGCCCCAAAGTTTAGCCCCTAGCCCCGAAGATGGGACTCGAGGGAGGCCAGCACCTCCTTCCTCCCTCATCCCGCCAGGGCAGAAGTTTTTATCTTTTCTCGGAGTGCCATCAGTTGGGTTTTCCTTCCCACCCTCTCACCTCTGCCAATGCGCCCCGTGAAGGGCCCTGGCAGATGGCTCACAGGCACCCCTCAACCAAGGAGCCAGCGTCCTGCCACCTGCGCCTCTGTCCCCTCTGCCTACTCCTTGTCCCTCCTCATTTCCTCTCAGAGAAGGCACTTTGCTGAGTCTATCTGCCATGGCCCCCAAACGTCCCTGCTGTGGCGGGATAAGTTGAGATTCCTTAAATTTTAGTGACCCAAGTTACTCACTGGGTGTGGGGTGGGGTGGGGGGTTGCTCAAGGAAGGAGGCAGCCAGGCAAGCAGCAATGTGAAGTACTTGGATGGCACTGTCACTAGCTCTTCCTCTGTCCCTTCTGCATCCACCTTGTTGCGTTCCTTCCCTCTCCTGTTTCAGGAGCGGTCACGCTGCCTTCAATAGGAGAACAGGACCCCCAGCTTTCTCTGGTCTTTGGGCCCCATTCAGCAAAATGGTGCTGGCCTATTTTTGCAACATTTCTATTTGCAAAGCCAAGGCCCAGGGAGGCCTTGGGGCAAAGAAGTCAGGGAGTTAACAATCTACTCTTTCTCCCACTTTCCCTTTGTTTTCTTCTCTTAGATTGCTCTTAGTTTCAAATGGTCTCACAGGGAGGTTAGCTTCCCTCACCTACTTCACTGCCCTTCCTGATGACTTCTTGGCATTCCTGGTTGTCACACAACCCTCCAACCTTCAAGCCTGCCTCATCCCTATAGGAACAGTAGGTGGAGGCCCAGAAGCTTTACTGAGTGTCCTCTTATCCTAAAACTCTGGATAAGGGAGCAAAGCTCTTTAAACAAACCAAGCCACATGCTACCTAGAGGCTGGTACAGCTGCTGGCACAGGGCAGCCAGAGAGGACCATGAGCTTCTGCTCCCCATGCAGGATCTCAGACAGGGCATCTCTTCATCCAAACTGCTCTGGGGTACACACACAACTCTGGGTGCTCCCACCCATGACTTCCCAAAGCAAGATCTGCAGCTTTGGGTTGTAACCACAGTCAATCCCAAACCCCAGTCCCGAGTGTCCGATTCCCCTTCGGGGCAACTGGGATACAAAGGAAGCCAGAAGACACAGGCGCAGAAGGGTGATTTCTGGGTGTGTCTGAAGGTGTCTGCATGTATGGGGAGCTCTTTGCATATGTGACCCACAGGCCTGCTGGCTACTTCTGAAGTCCTTCTGGGCTTCTGCTGAGGGTGATCAGAGCATGGAAGGACACACCTTCCAGTTACTGAGGCAACGCCGACTGGATTGGCTGCACGATACCTTTGAGGCCTCTGGTGGACAAAGACTGGAGAGGAATGGCTGAAGGGACAGACCTAACAGAGCTGAAGGCAGACAGAGCAGGCAGGGCCAGCCAGAGACCCACCAAGTGCAACCAGTGGTGGAGGAAGGTGTGGGCCTCCGCTCTGCCAAGATTATGGCCACAATCAGCTACTGTAGGTTTAAGAGGTCCTGCCCAAGGGTGAGGGGCCTTCGTGAATAGACCAGAGAGGCACAGAAAACGAGGCCATCTTGTCGTGTTTTGATTTGAGAAAGTCTGAGAAGAAGGCTGAGGCATTGAGGTCTTGGGTATAAGTCAGAGACCGCATAATGGAGGGGTCCCAGGTTTCTATCTCTGTCTCTTTCTCTTTGGGTGTGTGCTCATAGGAAGGGGAGAGGCCCAGAACTTTGGTATCTATGGCCCATTTCTGACTTGAGGATCCTGACGCAGTAACACCTCCTTAGGCCCCGAGGCCAGGTCACAGTGACGACATTTGTGCCTGGGACTTAGGGGACGAAAAGCCCAATACCACAATTCCTCCTGGTCTCGAGGCCCTGGGCCCAGAGCCACCAGCTCCTCCTTGCTCACCTCACCTCCAAGAGAAAAGGTGGAGACCTGCAGTCCCACCCCCTAGCACCTTCACACGAGTCCAGGGGAAACCAAGAGCTCTCCCCAGGCAAACTTTAGTTGCTGGCTCCCAGTCCCCGCACACCCCCAGTTTGCCCACTCATTCTCTCTCCCTCCCGAGCCTGGGGCCTTCTCACTCACCAGCCTGTTTACACACCAGGTATCTCATGCTTTATCTGCTCTCATTTTGAATTTGTAACTTTCACATAAACTTGAACAAAGCTCCTTTTGTTCCTGCACCCCACCCCAAGATCCCAATAAACTGGTTCCCTCCGAGGCGACTGGGCCAGGGCACAGAAGCCTTGGCCAAAGGACTGTGTGTGCATGTGAGCAAGCATGTTCGCACCTGCGAGGGAGTCCGTGTGTTTGTGTGTGCGTGCACTCTCCAGGCTGATGGAGGGAGGGCGTTAGGGAGAGCAGCGAGTGAGTGAAGTATGGACAGGAAGCACGGTGGGGACACGGAGGGCAGAGCCCAGATGCCCTGGCACAGGGACAGGGTAGTCTGCCAGGGCACGAGAGGTGGTGGGCCTCGGAAGGGTGGGTGTCAGGGCAGGGGGTAAACAGGGACGAAGGAAGCAAAGGGCAGAGAGGAGCAGCAAGGCGGGTGGCGGAGAGAGGGGCTGAGGCCAGGCTCGAGCTAAGTGTAAGGCAGATACAGGGATCGCATTATGGCGGTGTAGGGGCTGGCAAAGCCGCACGCTTGGCCCCGTAATCCTGTTAGCCAGCAATCTCCATTCCGAAAGAGCTTCATTTCTTTGTGAATATTTGTAAACTAGATATCTAATGGAAAATTATAGGAAAATTATAGTGAAATTCATGACGGAGAAATCCGATTATCCCTAATTCAATTATGCCATCTTAGCCCACACAGCACATTTCCCATTTTTTTCCCATAAATACCGATGCCAGGGGTCCCGGTAATCAAATAAAATTGAAAATCATCTTCCCATTAAATTCAATTAGCCGCAATTTCTAAAGCCTATCAGAGATTTTAATTACTAAATTATAAAATTCTCCAATGCTAAATTGAAACCAAAAAAATTGCACATCCTTATATTTCATAGAAAAAAAAAGGGCCAGCAAAATCCTTGAAAAATGCCCTCCTCTCAGTGCCCAGCTCCAAAGCAGGTTCCTCACCTGGAGGGACCTCACATCGCTGCCTACTTGTCCAGTTGGGGATGAAGCCAGTGGGCAGAGGATTGGGCCCTGTCAGGGGAGGGGCTGAGGCATATTAATTTAGCAGAGGGGCAAACCACACCTCCAAATCCATGCAGCTGGGGCTGGGCTGACCCTCGGAGAAGACCTGCCTTCCTTACTGGCTGTCCTGACTCCTGAGAAGCCCTCAACTCTGTCCCTAACCAAGAAGTCTGTAACTGCCACCTTCTTGACCTTTGGACTGGGCTCAGGCTCAGGCCACAGCTTGGCCTCAGGGCTCTCCTGGTTCTAGGGCAGCAGACCAGAGGTAGCTAGCTTCTTAACCAAGTGCCAGCTCTCTAACCACCCTGCCGGCCCCCAGATGGCCTGGGCTGGGTCAGAGGTGGCAGGGAACAGAGCCTGGTGTTGAGGGTGGACAGATATCATGGGGTGGTTCCATGGCCCCAAGTCTTCTCCAGAGTGTTCCCAAGGGCCATGGGTCCTGGAAGTGTACCAGCCTCCTGGAAGGAGAGCTAAAGATTGACATGGTCCAAATCTGGCCTCTCCCTGCACCTCTCGCCCCTTCTCTCTGGGAAGCCGACAGCTCTGAACTGGCCAGAAGACATACTCCTGCCCCATGGGAGAGCGCATGCTTTTACCCCACTTACTTTTAGGGAAGCGGTGGCCACAACCCCAATGGGAGCCCCTCCTCTCTCCCCCTCTCCCCACCCAGACCACTTACCCTGCTCTAAAGGCTGCTCTAGGAGTCAGAAGAGCCTGGGGAGGTAGCATCAATGGCAGCATAAAGTGACCCCGGGTCTGAAACCCAAGGTGGGTGGCTGGGTGGGCAGCTGACGGGCCCGGCAGTTTCGGGGCAGCCAGCAGTTGTGAGTTGTGAGTTGCAGCAGCCCAGCACCCAGGGAGCAGGTTTAATTTGCCAGGCAGTCAGGAGTGCCAGCAGGGGAGGTACCCGCAAACAAAACAAAAACAAAAAAGTTAATTATCTTTGGCTTTTTCTTAATAAATATCCAAACTGGCCGGGCCGGATCCTCCACTTTGGAGGGAGAGAGAAGAAGGAAAAAAACCCCAAACCAAATCCAACAGACACTCATTCTCTCCTGTCTATCTCTCCTTTTGTCTCTCACCCTTGTATTTATCTCTTATCAGAGGCAGTCAGTTTCACATTAATTCCCAAATTTTGCAAAGGCAAGAGTGTGGTCCAAAGCCTTTTTTTTTTTTTTTTAAAGTTTTGGGGTGGAACATGAAAGTTTGAAGAAGAAAGAGGCAGATGGGAAGAAAAGGGTGAGAAGGAAAAGGACAGAAGCGCAGGAGAGAGTGGAAGATGGAAGGAAAGACAGAGAGTGTGATTCAGGGAACAGAGCTAGTCGAGTTGCCCCTGTGGGCACGGCCCAGCCTGTGGCCCCAACCTGGGCAGGGACCTGTTCTGGAATGTTGTGTTGGCATTTTATTTCAGTTACAATTATCGGCTGCAGGAGATACGGGGATTTCTCATTTTAAAATTCCAAAACCACCCAGGTCTCACCGGCTACTGCAGCTCCCCTGTTGCTGCTGGTTCTTGTGCCAACCCTCCCTTCCAGAAGCCGGGCTGGGGAAGAGAAGGTTCAAGAGGAGGGGAGGCTGGCTGTCTTTCTGAGGGGTGTGAGATTGTTCTGTGTGGAATCGCAAGTGTACCTGCAGGGAGAGATGCATGTCGCCACCGGGGCCTACGTGTTCGGATGGTGCTCATACACGCCTGAGCCCATGCTGCTGGAAACATGTGTCATGGCATGTGCGCTGGGGGGCGGGGGGAGGGCAGCCAGGACATCGGGCAGTCCCTCATGGAGCTTCCTACCTCGGTTCCGACCCCAGCTCCATCACTCACTGGCTGTGCAACTTGAATCAAGTCACTGACCCTCTCTGAGCCTCCACATTCTCAGTATCAGAGGGACTAATAACTGCGAGTGCTTAAGGCCGGGGGTCAAGGGGAATGGAGAGTGACTGCCGATGAGCACCGGGTTTCCTTCTGGGTGATGAAAATGTGTTAAAGTTAGACAGTGGTGACGGCCGCACAATCTGGGGCATTGTACACTTGCATGTAAATTATGTCTCAATAAAGTGGTTGTTTTTAAAAGTGGGGCAAAAGGGAGAATGATAATAGCATTTACCGCATCGAGTCGTCATAAGGGCACAGTACAGAGCCTGGCACAGAGGAAGTGTTCAGTGAGAATTAGTGATCAGTGCCTGATGTGGACCTGGGAGCACGGCGGGCCGAGGGCCTGGGCTGGTGCCCGTGAACGTACACTGCTGAGTGCTTACAAACGCCCACCTGGGCTCCTGGTGCCCAGCCAGTAGGCTGTCAAGCAGCCGAGCTGCCCTCATACTTGTTCGGGGCTCCTGGGTGGCTGCTCCCTGGCAGGGATGGGAGAGTGCATGGCCCTCCTCCTGCCTCGCTGCCCGGGTCCCTGGAGAGGAGGCTGCCCACTGTGGCGGGCAGGCTGCCGTTCACTCTCCCCGTCTCACAGAACACTCATATTTTCCATGTGCAGCAGACCGTGAATTCACCTTCATACTAGTTACAGGGTTATTTAGCTTCTCCTGACACTGACAATCACCAAACTTTAATTCTCTGCTTGTCTTCTCCCTGCTGCGCCCTCTGCCCACCCCCAAAATCCCTGGGAGAGGATGGGAAGGACCTAGTCTGGCCTCTTCTTGCCAAAGCTTGCCCTTCGGAGTGATGGAGTGATGGCTGGGTGGGGGGAGGGGTTGGTCAGAAGTAGAAGATGATGGGCAGAGTGGGGGTGGAGGGGTAGAGACCAGTGCGGGAGAGAGGAAGTACCAGGGCTAGGGGACCTTCCGTCCTGCTCCTCCGGCCTGACATTAATGTATTCAACCGACATCCATCCTGCTATGAATGAAGACTTAGCAGACCAGACTGTGCATCTGAGGGCTGGCAGCCCCAGCCAGGACCTACGGGCCAGGACTCGCTGAGCTCCCAGGACCAGGCAGCTGGCATGGGCCAGTTCCTTTACCTTCTGCTAGACAAGCAGGTGCCCATCAGGGAACCAACTGGAGGGAGCTCATTCTTACCAAGCTGAGAAGCCAGCTCTCATCCTTTCCTGCCTCCCCTCCCAGCCCCCGTCAGGCCGAGCTGTCCTGCTCTCCAGCCCGCTGCTCTGTTGCTTATCACGTCTCTCTTCCCTTGATGAAGGCAGGGGATCCTGTTCAGAGCTACTCACAAATCAGACGGGAAACAGAGACTTTGAGACATCTCCCACGGAGCACCCAAATCACAACCCCAGGACCAGAGTGGGAAACAGGGTCCAAACTGGGCGTCTGAGTGCCTGCTCCCTTACCCACTGGGAGAGGCTGCTGCTGCCCAGCGCCCACGGCCAGACCCAGCAGGGTCTTTGTCTCTCTTTTCCCTTGGCTTCAGAAGATCCCCTTCTTTCTGTCTCCCCTGTGCTCCCACACCCTTTCCAGGAATGGGTCCAGCTTCCAGAAGGTCCACAGAGGCCTCCAATTGGGGGCCAGGCGAACCCACATGGCTCAGACTTCTCGGCCACCCTCTACCTCCTGATCACTACTCTCTTTCCCCCATAGCCTCCCAGGCAAGCGAGGGAGCCACAGTTTGCTCTGAGAACTATTCGGTGGAGCCAGGGGACTCTGATTCCCCAAGTCCAAGCTGGGCTCATCAGCCACTCATTATGCAGAGTCCCAGAAGCAGAGCGCCGAGCTGAGAGGACATGAAGACCAGAGGCCTGGTAGGGACCCAGCCGGCCCGGAAGCTTAGACAAGCAGAGGCAGGGCGGGGGGGCAGAGCCTAGAGAGGAGGCAGGGAAAGCCATGGAGGGATCAAACTGTGTCTGCTTCTTTCCAGCCCTATTCTACTGCCCCACCTCTGCTGGCAGGGGAAGTGGCCACGATAGCCTGGGCAAGAGAGATGTCAACGGGACCGATGGCAGAGATGGGAGAAGGGGCTTGTTGACTGCAAACTGTCCATTACGGCTCAGATTATAAGCATATTGCGCAGGGCTCTCTGCACGATGCCGAGGAAATCCAATACGCTGAAAGGTTAATGCAATCAATTAGGGTGACAAGGAAGTAAAGTAAAGCCTTCGGAGTAGATGAAAAGGAGAGAGAGAGAGAGAGAGAGAGAGAGAGAGAGAGAGAGAGAGAACCATGGAGTTGGGGTGTAGCAGTATGGGTGGTGGGAAGGAGAGGAGGAAGAGAAACTAGTGAGATGCAGAGAGAAGCCTGGAGGGGGAAAGAGAGGTGCACAAAAGGCCGGGAGCCCATGAAGAGGGACAGTAGGGAGACAGCAGCAGAAGCAGCAGGAGAGGGCGGCCAGTGAACCGTGCTAGGACGCAGCTCCGTCTCAGACCTCTGACGGCTGCACAGCTTCATTTCCTTCCCCTCCCCCTGTCCTCTCTCCCTGCCAGCCTTTCCTCTGGGGCTGGGGCTTGCAGCCTGGCTCCCACACTAGCTCGCAGCACCAGTAACGCGTCCCTGTGCCGAGCAGGAGCCCACCTGCTTCCCTCTGGGCAGCAGCAGCACCCCCGACACAACCTGCACAGCTTTCCCGCAGTGTCCTAGTTTCTACTTGCAACAACCTGTGATGGGGGAGTGTGGTGGTCAGGACCCTTCTACAGATGGAGACGCTGGTGCCCAGAGAGGTCCTGCAGCGACCCAGGCCCCGGCAGCAGCCGTGGAGGCCCCAGGGGCCTCTCCTTCTCCAAGCCGTCAGACTCAGAGGGTTGGGGCAGGGGTGGGGACCTCCATGGAACCTGCCCAGGGAGAGGAGGAGGGAAGGCTGGAGAGAAGGAGGGTCATGGGCACCAGCTACTTGTCAGGCCCCAGGCTAGACACCTTTGGCTACATTAACTCGCTTACTTGTCCCAAGTAACCCCGCAAAGTTGATACTCCGCTCACCTTATGGAAGAGGGAGCGGTGGATCTGAGAATCTGCTGAAGGCTACAGGGTAGAGACGCAGGGGATGCCGGGAGCAAGAGCTCTGAGGAAACAGTGGCTGTCAAGGAGAGGACAAGTGGGGACTTCTCAGAAGGTGGGACTGAGCAGAGGATGAGGCCCTACAGACAGGAGGGGGAGAGGGCGAGAGGGCAACTCCCACAGATCAGGGCTGTCCTGAGCCTCCAACCTCAGGACAGAGTGCTCAGACAACGGCCCGGGCCCTCAGAGCCATCCCACGGAAGACAGGAGCACAGGGAGGAATGAGGTTTGTACAACATTGTGAAAGTTCTTAATGCTGGGGAACTGTACACTTAAAAATGGTTACAATGTTAAATTTCATGTCTTGTATATTACCACTTAAAAAAAAAAGAGCAGAAGGCAGGAGCCAGCAAACTTTTTCTGTTAAGGGCCAGATGGTAAATACTTTAGGCTTTGGAGGCAAACATCTTCTGTTGTAGCTCCCCAACTCTGCCATTGTAGAGTGAAAGCAGCCATAGCCCATAGGAAAATGAGTGGGCATGGCTGTGTTCCAATAAAACTTTATTTATAAAAACAGGCAGTGGGCCACATTCAGCCCATGGGTTGTACTTTGCCAAGTCTTGCTCCAGAGAATGAAAACTCGTAGGGCTGACTTTCAGGATCAGGGATGCCAGGCTCCGTCCCACTGTCTGGGGAACAGAATTGTCCAATCAGGACCTTGCCAAGAAGTGGAGGAAAGGGATGGGCAGAAGCTTCAGGAGAAGGTCAGGTTCTCATTACCAGTAGAGGATGGAGAAAAAGAAAGGAACAAGAACAAGCGCTGGCATGGGAAACAGATGTCCAGGAACCCATTTGTCCCAGCTCCCATCATCCCAAGAGGCCCTTCACTGTGCTTCAGATTCTCGTGGATGATATGAAGGGTGGAGACTTGCAGCTCCCAACATTCTAGGTGGCTCGATGCCATGAGAGAGGTGTGAGGCTGTGGCCGGGAGAGGCCGGGAGTAGGGCAGTGGCTGGGCTGGTCAGCAGGGATGCCAGGGGAGAGGAAGGCGAGGAGAGAGGCCTGGGGAGCAGAGCTGTAACCAGGGTGGTGCTGGTGGCAAAGGGAGGAATCCACGGGCCCCAGCGAGAGCGCAGGGCGCGGGCCGGGCCTGCCCTACACTGGCCGCCTCTGATCACGTTTTCAGGGCCACTGCCCGCCGGCACAGACAATGCTGGGGGAGCCTTTGAAGTCCAAAAGGGATGCCGCGGTGGGAGCCTCTCGAATCTCCTCCCTTCCCCCCTTCCTCCAGGGGGAGGGGGCCAGCAGGACAAAACCCGGAGCCAGCCGCAGCCGGCCCAAATGCGTGAGACAAAGGGAAAACAAACAGGTTTGGAGCCAGGCGCACGGTGCCGTGTCTGTCCCCCGCCCCGCCGAGCAAGGATGATGGATGGCTGCAGCCAGCCAGCTCGCCTGCCGGGCAGGCCCCTCTATTTACATAACACTGGCGTTCCACCGGTCACCTCTGACACGGCGCTGCCTGGGGCCTAGGCCCGGTGGCCCCGAGGTTCCTGGAGCCACTCGGGGTCTGAGACAGCCTGTGAAGACCCAGCCATGCCTGGGGAGCCCTGGGCCTGGGGAAGGGCAAGACAGCAGCCTGCTCTGGGCTCGGGGCCTCAGGCCTCCTCCCTGCCAGCCTCTCATGGAGGAAGGAGGAGGCCACCGGGGGCCAGCAGCCTCCTCGGAGAGAGGGCTTTCATGCCAGCGAGGTTCCCCACGCACCCAGCTACAAGCAGAGCTTCCAGGGAGAGCTGGCAGCAGCCACCACAGCAGGACCGCCAAGCTGCAGAGAGCGGTGCGTGGTGCCACGGGGCAGGCGAGCCCTGGCATCACAGATGCCGCTTTGCCCCACGCTGCCTTGAACACATTCAGTGCCCGGAGACTGCAATCCAGGTGTTCCCAGACCTTTCCAGCTTAAGAGCCAATCTGCGACGTTCCTACTGAGGTCATCTTTTCCACCAGGTTCAAATGGGCCACGTGACTCCAATTCTCGGTCTGCACCTTCCCAACCCTTCCCGGACAGGACACAGCGTCAGGGAGGGGCTCAGGCCTTACCTCGCAGCGGGTCCTAGAGGCTCCTCTTTTGCAGTAGGGGCGTCACTTCATCCTGAGGAGGGAGAGAGAGGAGCCCATTAGCCTTTCAAGGCAGGATGCCCACCATTCTGCTGTGTGCCCGAGGGCTCCCTGCCCCCTCTGGGCTGAGGGGCTGGTGCTCTAGGGCCAGCCAAGGGGGTCAAACATTCAGACGCACTGAGTGGGCACTGATTTTGTCAAGGGCTGATCACAGTGGAAATATGATTCTCAGGACGCCCCTAACCAGAGATCGATCAGAGGCAGAGATGAGAGTGGGCGGGTGGAGGTGATCCCAAGCATCGGGGGGCCTGGGGACAGTGACAGAATCCAGCAGCACCCACTCCTTTACTCTCTTCCCCTGGCCCCTGAAAATAAAAGTGACAGATGCCAAGCTGTTCACTATAGCAAGTGGGTGACAGAGGGTCAAGGGTAGACCAGGGGTCATAGCGCTGAGAAGCCTCAACTCCTAGGAACAGGCTGCTGACAGCACCTTGCACCCTGGGGTCCCACCCATGAGTCACAACAACCCACAGTGGGCCCACCTAAGGGGAGGGCAAATGCTGCAAGAATGTAGGTCTTTCGTCAACTCCCTACTGGGCCCAGCTTGCCAGGCTCGGGCCCTGCTCAGAGTGAGTTTGGAGAGCCAGGGTCAAATGGGACAGGCTCCCCATGTGAATGGAAAGCCCAAGGAACCCTCTGCTTGCTGACCTGGGCCCCCCTTCCCCTTCCCCGAGCCAGGCCTGCCACCCCCAGCCCCACTCCCACCCCTGGGCCTCAGAACTCAACCCACATTAGGAAAGAGTTTTCTCTATATTACGGTTTTTCCTCCCCACTCCTTCATTTGTGGCTTATCAATGATGCAGGAGGAATAACACCAATTTCTTTAGGCTGTGTAATCCCCGAATCAGCTTGGGGGATTGAGAGAGGTGAGGTGACCTTGTACAGGGCTCCCGGAATGCCGCCCAATCCTGCTGCCCGCCCGCCCTTCTCAGGACATATTTAGACAGATAATATTAATTGTACTTGACACGGCCTCCTAAGGAGGGCTGGGTCTTCTGCCAGCTTTGGCTGCCTTTGCTGGGTTGCCTGGGCAGAGGGTGCCCACCAGGGCAGAGCCCACCCTGCTGGACCCAGGGCTCTGGTGGGCATCAGGCAGTTGGGGAGGGTTGCCCCGTGGGCCTCTGAGCTCTGCCCATCCGATCCAGATGGTGAGAAGCTGGGGGTCTGCAGAGAGCTGGGCTGACTGACATAGGGGGCAGCAGAGAGGAAGGGGGAGCCATGCCAAAGTGGCAGGGGGCAGAGGTCGGAAGAGTGGAAACGGGAGGAAGTGGGAGAGGGGAGCTGGAGGAAGTGGAGGCTGAGCGGGGCTGGACCACGGGGCAAGGATGGAGATTCTGGGCTCCACTGAGCGGCGCTGGGCATGCTTGGCTGTCAGAGCTCACGTCCCAGCCAGCCAGCCCAGGGACCTGGCAGGGCGGCATCACTGTCCTGTCCATCCCACACTCGCCTGCCTGAGATCTCTCCAGGCGCCCTGGCTAGCCTCCCTTGAACCCCCAAAGCCCCCCAACTCCACAACTCCAGTATCTCCCTTCCACCACCTTTTTCTCCCCTCCCATCCTCCCCGGCAACTGTGCATTTATTAATTCATGAGGCACTAATTAGTTCTTTGTTTAATTTTGTGTTAAACAGACTGACCGGAATGATAACGACTTGCAGCGCAGCGTTGCGTCCCCAACCAACCCTGTTTTCTGACAACAAGGGAAAGCGGGAGACCGGAGCGCTGAACCCAAATCCCTCAGCAGTTGCACTTCATTAAGTCAAAATGTGACAAGAAGCTTAGAGAGCAACTTGCAGATCTGATCACACAGAACAATCAGGGAGGAAACTTTCCAGGAGTTGGTCGGGGTGGAGGAGAGCTAGGGAGGGGCAGATGTGTTTACCGCGCGGGGACCGGGACGTGAACCGGGTTCTGTCCCTCGCCTGCCCCCGGGGCAGGTGACCTGGCTGATGGGAACAGAGAGATTGCATCTGGGTGGGATTGGGAACCCCAGTGGGGACCTGACAAGTTCGACTTCATCTCTGTTCTTGCCCCAGCATCTCCTCCTGTCTCTCTCTGCCTCTCACTGTCCCTGACGTCTGGTTCTGGCCCGTGTGAGTGAGTGAGTGACAGCACACCCAGGGCCCGGCAAAGAATGAGAAAGCTGCTGTAGTTAAGGAAGGGTTCTGTGAGGCCAAGGAAGAGGTACAGAGCAGGAAAACAGAGGGCAGGAGCCCCTGCACGTAGGAAGGGTGACGTTAAGCACACCCTTACTGGCTAGAAAGAGAAGTCACATGTTCACAAAGCACAACCAATGTATCCATTCTTTGCTAGCTGTCCACCCACCCATCCATCCACACATCCATCCATCCATCCGCCCATCCATCCATCCATCCATCCATCCATCCATCCATCCATCCATACATCCATCCATCCTTCCAGCCAGCCAGCCATCCACCCAGTGTTCTTTATCCTAAGTACTCTGACCAGAAAACTGAGGACCAAGAAGTTGAGTTCTTTGTAGAGGTACCTGGCAAATTAGAATCAGAACTGGGCCCTGGAGCTTCCAGGCTGTGGTGGCTGACTGTGGGCAGACAGCTGAGCTAACAACAGCCTGTGACCGCTCCCTCCTGTCCACATGACAAAGCAGGATGTCCACCCCTGGGGTGTCAAGCTGCTAACCCGCTCTGCTCACGGCACGAGTGAGGACGGATGGATCAAATCAAGCCCTGCCCCAGTCTAAAGGCAGGACCCCGCCCCCCTTCTCCCTGACTCTAGTCTCTGAAGATGTGCAGTGTCCTGCCCACGAACGAGAACACGGGAAGGGGGGAATAAGAACACAGAGAACCTTGATGCACATGAGCCTGACTGTGTGCGAAGATCCTGTTGCCTTCTCCCCACTGGCCGCTGCGCCCGTCCAGGTGTGGCCGGACCCTCCCTCTGAGAGCTCGGCCACACAGCCCACAGGCCAAGGGAAAGTCTGCGGGTCAGCCTTGCCCATGCCTTCCCCTGGCCAGGCCCGGCCCGGAGCATGGTGGTCTCTCACTCGAGCCTGGAAGCCCTGGGCTGGCTTCTGTTAATTTGCTGTTAGGCTGCCTAAGCAAACCAATTAAAACTAATCATTAGTTATAAAAGAGAGCAAGAAGAGAGAGGAGAGGGTGAAAGATGGAGATGGGAAGGAGGAAGAGGGACAGTGGGGTAGAGAGGGAAGACCCAGGGAGTTCGCAGGGAGCTGGAAGTGGGGGTCATGGGCCTGGGAGCTGGGAGGGACCAGCAGCCTGCCTGAGTGGAGGGACGGCAGGAAGGAAGGCAGAGATAGATGGTGGAGAGGGGGCTGCCCCGGCCAGGGGCAGGAGGAAAGGCCAGGAGAGGAGGGAAGGGGCAAAGGGAAGGGAGAAGAAGCTGCTGGGACCAGCGTACCAGGACCTGAAGAGGCCTCATCCATCTGCGGTCCCCTCCGTGGAGCCTCCAACATCCCAGGACTTGGCTTCTGAGAGTGTCACCCGGGCTCCCGGGCTCCATATTTATGAGGCTCAGCTGATTATGCAGCACCAGGCCGGGCTCCGCGTCCCTGGCCTACCTGCTCCCAACCCTCTCAGGCCAGGGGAGGCTCGGGGCAGCTGTCTGCCGGGAACCATCTACCCCCCAGCACTGTCCTGCCCCTTCCCCCATCCTCACACACACCCTCTCCCTGGCCCGGCTTTCACAGGGGCTGAGGCCATGTCAGCCGGCAGCCTGAGGAGGGGGCAGCGCAGACAACAAGGGGCAGTGTCATGGAAACGGGCACTTTCCCCAAGAAATATTCTGTTTGGCCTCCTTCCTGCATTGAGGGGCTGTCAGGAGCCTGAGTGAGAGCCACACCACCCCGGGACCAGGCGTGACAAAACCTATTTTCTGCCTCAAATTTGATTGATTAAAAAACTTTTTAGGAAAACCATGTTAAAAGAGTGAAAAAAGAGAGAGGGAGAAAGAGAGAGAGAGAGAGAGGGAGGGAGAAATAGAGGAGAAAAGACAGAGAGAATAGAAATGCAACCGGGGGAGAAGGGCCGGGGAGAAAGGCCACAGGCAGGGGCCGAGCAGTTACCCTGGCAATGATGCCAGGGGGGTGCGTGTCAGTGGGACAGCCACAGCACAGCCAGGCAAAACAGAAAGGTCAACGGAAGCCCGAAACTTTTACACAGTGGTTAGCAGGACAATGAGGGGGCCGAGGGCCCCCGCACCATCCAGCAGGTGCCGGATCGAGACGAGGCAGCAGCCCGGGTAGGTTGCCTACCCCAGCCCAGGGAAAGGAGCCAGCCCCCCAAGGCAGGCAGGTGGCAGATGGGGGTGGCCGCCAGCACCAGGAGTGGAGCAGGTCTCTGGACTGGCTCTGGAATTTGGCCCGAGTCCTGAAAAATCTGTCCAGGGTCAAGAGGGAGGCTCCAGTCTTTTGGGGACAGGAAAGGGGTTTTCCCACCTTGTTCTCACAAGACCTGGCTCAGGGAACATTTTTAAATGAATAAATAAATAAGCTGGGAGGTACCCAGCTGACCTCCATCTTGCAGTGGGGAAGCCTCGGGCCTCTCGCTCCCCTCCCTCCCCATCTCAGACCTCCCTGCCCAGGCCTTCACTTCCTCTGCCGGGTACTGCCCTGCGTGATCCCAGGCCCAGCGTGCCCTCTCTCTTCCCATCTCAGAAACTGAGACAGACCTGGCCTGACTGGGACGGGAGGGGGACCCTGCCTTCCTCTCTCGGGGCTCCCTCCGGAGAAAAGCCAGCCTCCCCACCCCTCCCGAGACTCCACAGGAGGGAGAGACCCCTCCCTTTCCCAGAGGCAGAGGTGCCTCAGGGCTTCCTGGCAGGACCCGTCCTCTCCCCAGGAAAAGGGGTCCAGGTCAGCGGCCAAGTTTGTTCTCCCTCTAAGGGCCTCAGAAGTCAAGGTGAGGAGCGGTTCTGGCCAAGGAGTCAGCAAGAAGATTTCTCCAGGGTGCTGAGAGGGGTGCCTGGCAGCGTCTCACCTGGCCTTTGCCAGTTCAGGGCTCAATTCGGCGAGGCAGTACCTCGCTGGACGGCAGGTGCATTCTGCAGACAGGTGCACAGAAAGGCGACACCGCTCCGAGCCTGGCCCCAGCCCTCTGCCAGGCACTCTGACCTAGGTCTCTCCCAGTCTCTGTCCCTGTTCCACAGCGATCGTCAGGTAGTGACTGAGCGCATACTGCCTGCGCGACATCGGCTAGGCACGGGGAAGATAAAAACCTACGGCATCCAAGACAGGGCAGAGTCGGCGAGCCTCAGGTTTGAAGCCTGCCTCTGCCACTTACTGCTACGCGACCTGGTGGCACAGGCGGCGTCACCTCTCTCGGCCTCAGCTTCTTCAACTGAAAAGTGAGGCCACAAGAGTCCCTGCCTCAAAGGTAGTTGGCTCAGTACATCTTTCTCGAGCACCTACCTTATGCCCGATCCTGTCCTCGGCCTGGAGAACAGGGGTATACCAGAGACAGCCCTCACGGAGCTGCCATTCAAGCTGTTATTTAGATCCACGGAAACCATGCTCAGCACTGTGGTCTGGCACATATCGAGTGCTCATAAAGATGACCTGCTTTAGCTTTCAGGGCCCCTGCCTTTAAGAAGCCAGGGAGAGCCCGGCTGGTGTGGCTCAGTGGTTGAGCATCGACCCATGTACCAAGAGGTCACCGGTTCGATTCCCGGTCAGGGCACATGCCCAGATTGTGGGCCCGATCCCCAGTAGGGGACATGCAGGAGGCGGCCAATCGATGTTCTCTCTCATCGATGTTTCTATCTCTCTCTCCCTTCCTCTCTCTCTAAAATCAATAAAGAAAGAAAGAAAGAAAGAAAGAAAGAAAGAAAGAAAGAAAGAAAGAAAGAAAGAAAGAAAAAGAAGCCAGGGAGAGATCGAGCAATTCCAGTCCTAGGTATCTACCCAGGAGATGGAAAACAGGGACTCAGACAAAATCTTGCCCATTAATGTTCACAGCAGCTCGATTCACGACAGCACAAAGGTGGGCACAACCCAAACGTCTGTCCATCAACAGGTGACGGGACAGACAACAGGCAGCATAACCATCCAGGGGAATATTATTCGGCCATAAAAAAGAGCGAAATTCTCAGATATGCTACAACAAGGCCGAACCTGGAAAACCTTTATGCTCAGTGAGAGAAGCCAGCACAGAAGAGCACATGTTGGATGCTTCCGGTTCTATGAAATATCCAGCATAAGCCAGTCCGCAGAGATGGGAAGTAGATGAGTGGTTGTCGGGCTGGGGGAGGGGGCATGGGGAGTGACTGCTAACGGGTAAAGAGTTTCTGTTTGGGGGGATGAAAAAGTTCTGGAACTGGACATTGGTGGTGGCGGCACAACATTGTCACTTCATGCTACTGAATTGTACACTTCCAGATGGTTACAGTGGCAAATCTCGTTATGTGCGTGTGACCACAATAAAGTAAAATGATGAAGAAGGAGAAGGAGAAGCAGGCAGAGAGGAGGAAGATATTCCCATGTGGCAGCCAGGCACAGGTGCTAGAAAAGCCCAGCAGGGGGGCGGGAAGGCGACTCCACGGTCCCAGATGGGCCCTCTTTCCCTCCTGTCCTCCAGAACAGTGAGAACTACTGCCCGAGGTATGCCTAAGCCCCCTCAAGACCTTCAAGGGGCCCTGGCCAGTTTGGCTCAGCGGTTGGAGTGTTGGCCTGCGGACCAGAGAGTCCTGGGTTCGGTTCCCGCTAGGGGCACGTACAAAAAAAAAAAAAAAAAAAGACCTTCAAGGGAACAGACAATATAGAAAGGCTGGGATGGCTCCCGTGACGGGCCTCCCCTTAGGACACGTCACTCAAGTGCCCATGATTCCGTATCCCCAGAGCCACCGGTCTCCTGCGCACACACACAGCGTCTGCTCTCACGTGTGGGTCCCAACACGCATGGCGCGGCCCCTCTGTCTCTCTGCCAGGCTCCCAGATAACTTTTGCTGCCGCTGCTCAGCACCGTGGCATAACAAGCTGCGCTCTGGATGGAGAAGGTCTGAGCCCATGACTTCCCCGCCCACAGGGCTCTAGGGCTCCCCAAGGTCAGGGAGTTCCACCTTGCAGGGAAAGCCTAGGACAGCCAGAGTCAGGCCTTTGGGGCAGCCCCCCAACCCCCACCCCGCCCTCCTGCCTGCTCCTGAATGCTGTGCACACAGAAACCCTTGCCTTGGCCCAGGAACTGTCAGGAGATCAACAAACAAAAGCTGCTTCTTGACAGGGAGTCATTTATATTTTAGCTTCGTTCCATTATCCTAACGAATCCTTCATCAGCAGATGCAATATTAACAGCAGAAAATCAGCTCATTACATCTGGGGGGATTTCATCAAGACGGCAATCATGTATGCAGCTCCCCAAGCCTTCAAGAGGCCAGTGTGGAGGTTATTTATTTATTTTGTTACTTATTTATTTAATTTTTGGGGTTCTTTGCACATAATTGCACCACATCTCAGTTCTTTAATAAATAATTTGTAGGTCCTGCACTGAGACCGCTTTGCTCTCTGCCATGAGAGCCTGCATTAGCCAAAATATTTACCAACATTTAGAAGTCATTAGAATCAGGAGGGAAGTGGGGAGGGGGTACCCTGTTCTTCCGGAAACAGCCTGGTGTGGGGCTCCGGTGCTTGGCCCTCACTCGGGTCCTCCCACCCCACCTCGTGGTCTGAGGGGAGCCACGTGGACTGGCAGCTCCTGGTGGGCAGGCCCACGTCACTTCTTTGGGCTCACTTAGTTTGAGCAGGGGATTCCTTAGAAAAGGATGTGGCCACCCCTAAGGGTTACACTGTGGGCTCCTCACGGCTGACGAGGCCTGGCTGCTGCTGGAAAGGACCCACGTGGTGCAGCGGCAGGAACTTTCACACCCCTGAGCTGGGACATTTTTTTGGGCTGGCACTCCCTGGGTTCACCCAATGCTGGGGAGCTCGGCGAAGGAAAACGTCATGGTTCTAGCAGGCCCTGGCTCTACGGCGGCCTGAAGAAAAGTTTGACCTGTTTCTCTTGGCTTCCCAAGGTTAGGGCTCTAACATCAAAGGAAAGGCAGTTCAGTTGGTCCAGAAGGCAGACTTGTCCCATTTTACAGATGCAAAAACAGAGGTTCAACAAAACGTAAGCTCTCTTCCCAAGGCTGCACAGCTGGGAAATGGCACGGAACCAGGAGTTACGCTCGAAGTGGTTCTGCCATGCCTCCGCTCTTTGGCCCGAGCCTTCCAGGGACACAGCCCGGCCTTCCTAAGGCTCCTGGCTCAACCTACAGGCCGAAGTGGCCACTGGGGCCCACAGCCACCACCACGGGGCTGGCCAGGCTTTCACAGGTTTTTCCCAGCGGGGTCTGGATTTCTGCCCAGCCAGGAATGTGCTCCCGGGATGTCAATTCTAATCTCCCCAGCGCTCTGACAGAATTAAGCTCCAGTTTGTCCGACAACATCCCAAAGTTTCAGAAATCCAGGGCAGACTCTCTAATCAGGCTGCAGGACAAAGGTCTGGCCTGACCCTGTCACTTCCATTTACTCCTCCTGTCTGTCTCCCGGCTGCGGCCTTTCTGCAGCTTCCTCCACCCTCTGCCCTTCCCTGGCCAGCTCAGCCCCCACCCTCTCCTCCAAGCTCCCCTACTTCTCCGCCCAGCACTTCCCCTCTCTGAGCAGCTGTACTAATCCCACTGCTCCACTATCGAAAGGCAGAGGAATTCCTGAGAGTCTGACCTGCGGCCGGCCCCAGGCCTGCTGGCCTCACCTTGGCTGGGGCTCCCTCTGCTTCGCGGCCTCTAGGGAGCACGCAGACTCAGCCCCTCCTCGGCTCCAGGGAGAGGGTGCTCTGTGCAGAGTTGTTCTCAACTCCGCTTCCCCTTGCCTTCGGTCGGTCTGACTCTGGCCTCCCTGTAACTGCTCCCCCAAGCATCCTTTAGCCTCCATCTGCTTGAGGGGTCAGCTTATGGGCCCTGGAAAGCCTTGGCCCCTTGGCCCTGTTTGGGGACACACATGTGGGCAGAGACCTCCTCAATCAATCCCTTGAGGCACTGAGAAGAACATGGATGGAGAGCGGCAGAAGCAGCCCTGACGGGATAGGCAGGGCCCACAGTGAGGACCCCAAGCCCTTATCTCCAGACTGTGGCCATTAGAAAGGGATGAGGGGCCCAGGAGCTAGACAGCTTGGCGGGGAGAAATGCCCTGCGTAGCCAGACCGAGGACAGCCCCCCTCCAGGATGCCAGAGAAGCAGAGAGGCCTCTTTCTCCACGATCCCTAACTCCCAACGCCCTCCCTTCTACAGGGCTCTCGCACAGACCCAGAGCGCCGATACCTGCCTCAGTTTCCAGAGGAAGTGAGATGCATGAGCTGGCTGGAAGAGGCGTGGGTGGGGATCACGGCTTAAGCCTGGTTTGCTCACATCAAAAGATTCTCGGGAAGCAGAAGGCAAAGGGGGGAGTATGGACAGTCAAGAGGATGCCAAGTGCTGTTACATGTGAGCCTGGGCACTGACCAGAAAACCGGATGAGGGCCAGGGCTCCCCAGAGAAAGCGGGCAGGAAGGCACATGCGGGGTGCAGAGAGAAGGCTCAGGGAGGAGGAAGCAGAAATGGCAATGTCGCTCTGCCCTTCTGCTGACCCTCCAGAAGGCACAAGAAGTCCAGAGTGGCCAGGATGGGGGGGATTCCCAAGAGCCACCCAACTGGCAGGGAGCCGGAAAGTCCTGGAATGCCTCAGGTAGGCAGGGCCATGCCACCGCTCCCCTGGCTTCCCCTGTGAGCTAGGTGGGGACCTCACCCTGGGCAGCACGGAGTCTGTCCCACACAGGCAGACGCTCTCCCCTCCCCAGCTTCCTTGGCCACATTGTACGGAATGGGGGCCCCTTTCCCTGACAGTCTCTCATGCATTCTGCCAAACACCCCCACCCCATGCTGGCCCTGCCTTCACCGGCACAGACAGCCCAGGTGGCTGAGGGATTCCCCTAGAGACCTGGGCGGGCTGGTGGAGGGACAGGGGCCGGAGGAGATAAAAGCAGCCAAGGAGGACTTCATGTCTCTTTAACCAGTCCTTTCTCTGGAAGAATAAAAATATTATAGATTTTTTTTTTTTTACCTAATACCAGAAAATCCTACTGAGGCCCCCTGGAGAAGGGCGAGATCACCTGCCTGTTAGCACTTTGGAGCCAGCCCTGCAGTTCCCACCGTACCGCCCTCCACTCCCGCCCCCCGCGACTCCATGATCCCCCCAAACTTCCAGTTGCTGCTCTGCCCTTCCGTCTGCCTCACCTTTCCTGCCTTGCTGTGCTGGGTGTTGGTGAGACGTTGGTTTTTTTCTTTTTTGCAATTTATCAGCAGATTGTGTGGAGCTGAGTGGTGTGAGCCTCACCCTGCTAAATAAAGCTTTGGTATTTCTGATAAAGCCATCAAATTCCTTATCACACTGACACAAAGTGCATTTAAAGAGACAGACACCCTGTTCCTCCCTCCCCACCAGCCCCTGCTCCCTCCACTCAGTTCAGATTTCCACCTGCTCAGGCTCTTCTGGATCAAAGACACCAAATACGGCTGCTGACGAGGTGAAGGGGGCGAGGGGACAGGCTGCTGCTCTCTCCAGCTCCCACCCACCCATGCTGCTGGCACCCTGGCCAGGGACGCGGGTCCACAGGGACTAGCATGTACTTCCTGCCCCAGCTCTGGAACCAGAAGAGAGCTATCAATAGACACGTCCTGCAACAGGGGATGTCCTCATAAACAGAACAATCCTGTGTTAGGACAACAGCCGGCAGCTGGAGGAAGAGTCCCCAGTAGGCTGCTGGGCCTGCAAGGCTGCCTGTGAATGCCACAGAAGTACCAAAGCGGGGTGGCAAGGACAGGACCAAGAGGTCGACCAGGGTGCACATCGGGCTTGACCATAGGCTCAGCACAGCCCTGTGAGGCACACAGAACTATCACCCCATTTGACAGATGAGGAAACCGAGTGGGGCCCAGGCTGGCTAACAGCTCCGCTGAGCGAAAGACACTCTTCCCCTAATTTGACGGCGGAGTTCACCCCTAGGCCGAGTGCCTGTGCGCCTCCCCATTTATGATCCCACAAAGACAGGCCCTCCTGTGTCCCAATGCCCTCTCCCACCTCCCTAGCCCTAGCTTGCAGCCTGGGCCCTGCGCCCACACGGAGCCCGTTGTTTGAAGAATCAAATTTATTATTTTTAATTATTTTGATTTATCAAAGCAGCAGCTACAATCATATTAAACCCACTTGGCTTCTTGGCATTTAACAGAGACAGCTGCTGCAGGACTCCCCCAGACTCCATAAAACACCCAGCCTGTCTATCTGCTCCCCAAGGAGGGCACCCGAGGCCCCCTCTGCAAGAACCCCAAATTTGAGGGCCACCAGGCCCCCCACCTGCCCTGCCAGAAGTCATGCACAGCCGAAGTCACCGAGGAACAGCAAGGGTGGAACCAGGCAAAGCTGCCAGGTGCTTTAGGAAAAATCACCTCCGACCCCAGCCCAGGAGACCCTTCCAGTGCCCTGACCCACTGGGGAGTAGAACAGACCCAGCACCGCCCCCAGCTGGCACTGTGGGGCCTACACTATCCCAGGCCTGCGACTGGGCACTCGACATGGACAAGCCAATTACCCCTCAGACCTCTGCCCACAGGAGGAGTCACTGTCCCCTTTTGCTAGGGAGAAAGTGAGGCTCCGAGAAGGGAGGGAGATGCCCAGCTCATAACAACAGCCAGGCCAGAGTTTAAACGGATCCACGCAGAATGAAAAGCCCTCGTTCCTTTGGCCACACCGCACTGCCTTCCCCTAGAGCCAGGAGCAGTGTTCCTGCGGAGACGGTGGAGAAGGGGAAGGACCCCGAGGTGCAAGGCGATGGGCCAGGGCTGCATATAGCAAACACTCAGAATGTGGTGCTGGGAAGAAGGGGTCCTTGGGAGGCAGCACCAAACCAACAGGTTTGCCCAGGTGGCCCCCGGAAGGGCACAGGGTGCAGGGGTACACGGGTGAGCAGATTCATGGTTCGACCCAGAGCTGGGCCCTGCCCTCAAGTGCGGCCCAATCCCTAGGCGTCCAGGAGTCTGTGGACAGCGAAGCCAGAGCCAGCAGGGTACAGAGGGACGGGGCCCTTCAACATTCTCAGCAAAACCGCCCTGAGAGCGTGGGTGACTCTGGCAGGGCTAGAAGGGCCACCTCCAGGGCTCAAGCCCTCCTCCCCCAGTGAAGGCAGCTCTTTACCCCTCAGGGGAAGGCAAATCTTGTGAACATGGGCACAGCTTCTGGGGTGAGAGGATGCAGGGGTGCAATGAGACAGAGTCTCAACACAAATCCTCTGTCTTCATACACAAACATTACGGTCAGCTGCCATCAAACCAGGAGCCAGATTCCCGCTGGTCCCATGCACTGCCCGGGGGCCCCACAGCCTGGCGTGAAAAGCGCAGCTCTGGCTGCAAGTCCTGATCGCTGACGGGCACCGATGGGCATGTGATCTTGTGATCTGGCCTCTCTGAGGTTGAGTTTCCTTATCTATCAAATGTGTGCAATGATAGTGCCTATCTCAGTGGGTTGTGGTCAGGATTTGGGGCGATCGTGTATGCGGAGCTCTTCGCGAAGTGTCTACACATTTTCTATACGTGAAAAGTGGTGGCAGTCATCGTCATCATCCTCACCATCGTCACCTGAGCACCTCTCAACCAGGACACAGCAATAGGGGTCATGGCTTTGGGACTGGTTATGGCACAGCGACTGGGAAGCAAGTGGGATGTTGCTGACCAGCCTCCCTGCTAGGCTCCCCCACGAGCCTGGGGTTGCTCAGAAATGTCTAGAGGAGGTGGTCCCTGGTGCCTGGTGCCCAGCAAACCGGCGAAAGCAGCCAACAAAGACTCAGAATGTCAGGCAGGAGGGGAACCCAGGATGACCTGTGGCAGTCACATTTGCCTATCAAAAACTGCTCATTCCCTCAGCTTTCCGCGGGGACTCATGCCCTAATATGGGCCCAGCAGCTTTCTGGGTTATTTCGAGTGTGTGTGATAATGACTCCAGGCTTTGCTTCTGCTGCCCCCAGAAAAATTTCCATCTGAGGAGAGGGAGGATCATTGGCAAAGAATGAGAAGGGCATAGGGAAGCCCAAGGTCAGAAAGTATGCAGTAAGTGGGCACAGATGGGTAAGCCGAGGGAAAGGGACGAGCAGGAGGCTGGAGGAGTGGGTTGAGCCAGGGGCCAAGGTGAGAGAGGGAGGGCAGAGGGCTGGGCAAGGCAAGCCAGAGCTCCAACGACCACTCCCCTTGCCCACTGCCCACTGCCCTGGGCAAATGTGCCAAACGAACAGCAATCAGGCCTGGAGCGTGCCTCCTTGCCAAGAACTCCGGTGAGGATCCCTTTTGCATAGGGGCCAAGCTGAGCTCCTGGGCCTTGGGCCACTACTCAATGTCTGGGGGCCCTTGGTCTCCTGGACTTATTTACGTATTAATGAGCTCCTGCCCAGGCCTGGCCCATCAACTCCAGGCTCCACAGGGTTAACTCCAGACAGAGGGACTGGCTGGCTCTGCCTTCACTCTACCTCAATTTCTACTGCTCCCATCACCTACCTCCCCCACCCCCTGATCTTAGGGAAAAAAAACCCATCAAAATAACTATTTTATGTCTCCAAATATGCAGATCATTTTCTTTAATGAAAGATGCTTGACGTCTCCGATCCAATTAATATGCAAATGCAGGAGAGGATTTATTTGTGACATTCTGTCTGGGTGAGAGAAAACAAAAAAGGCCTGTTAACCAAAACACTAATTGCTGTGACTGATTGTCACATATCATCATTTTCACAGGATCTCCTCCATCCCCAGCTCTCAGGGAGCTCAAAACTAGGCCTCGTCCACGCAGGCTCAAGGAGAAACAGGGCGACCGGCCACCTGTCGGCCCCTTCCCCACCAGACCCGTGTCGGGGTCAGTGAGGTTGGAGGTTCCCACTGGTCCTGGTCCCACGGGGTCCGTTGCCAACTGCCTACAGAACTTGGCCATATCCCTTCTAACGCCACACTTCACCACTGAGGCGCTGACCCACAGCCCAGAGGAGGGAGGCTCGGTCTCCTTGGACCTCACAGGCTGCAGGAGGCCACAGCCGCACACCTTCCTGTCCTGCTGCACTGAGTTTCGGTCGCCTGCTCTGGCCTGCTAGGAAGTAGAGGCCTGTCCATGCTCAGAGACAGGAGAGCGAGCCCCTCTGGGTCCTCTCACTTACCACACTCCACTCTTTCCCTCTTCTCTCGCTTTTCATGCGGTCTCCTACACCTGGAGGTTCTCACGGCACTCGGTGAGAGAGGCCAGCTATGGAAACTGAGGCATGGTAGGGCATACTCTCCTTAAGATGACACAGGGAGACTTTGGAAATGTCTGAAGATTACCAGGCACCCACTGCAGCTGGGCAGACACCTGCATGTTCACCCCCCAGCCCCCTGTCACCCAACTGAAGTAGGGGGGTCAGTTGTCACAGCCTCATCTCCCCCGAGCCACTCAGATCCCTCAGTAGGACCACGAGGCTTCATTTAGGGAGAGCAGGGAGGGGAGTGAGTGTGACAAGGCACCCTCATTCCCAACGGCTGACGGGGAACTGAAGGAGACGTGTCTTGCTGAAGATACTGGGGAGAGGACAAGAGGGTTCCACGCAGTCCCCAATTCAAGGCCAAGGAGCAGAAGAAGATGTGGGGCCAGCAGACAAGGGGAGACTCCAGGGCACAGACTTGGGGCCCCAAAGCTTGGAAGACTGACCTCACCCCTTGAGTGCGAATGTGCGGGCGCTCAAAGAAGACCTCTTCTACCTTCCTGTCCCCTCCCTAGAACCCCCCTAGTTTCTAAGGCCATTGAAAACGGGGTTGGCAAGCCACAGTGGGCAATGCTAAAGAGCCATGAGGGTCCCTGAGCCCCTCCACGGATGCTGGGCCCAGCTGAGGGCACCGTGGGGGGCTCTGTATCTTACAGGAAAAGTTCTGGTCGAGCCCCAGACACTGAGGGTCAGCGAAGCAACAGCCGTCTGGTGGGCACCGATCTAAATGGGCGAAGGGCTCCAAGGCTGCCCCTAGTGGAGTATGGTAGTGGCAGGAAGACAGACGCATCCCGGGTGACTCCCAACTCAGAGGTCCTGTCTCCTGCCCTGGCCCAGCTGCCTCCCTCCGGCAACTGCACCACGGGCCTCCAGGAAGAGCTGGCGCCAGGGCAGCATGGGGCAGACACTCTCCCCCCAAAAGGCCTGCCCCCGCACCCCAGGAACAGGCTCAACAGGATGCCGTGCGGGGGAGCTTGGAAGCCTTCCGGGAAGAGCACAGCCCTGGCACCAGTCCCGCCGGGAAGGAGGTGAGTTGGGTCTGCCACTCTGTCTGCTGCTCACCTGACTCGCGCCCACGGCGGCTGAGCACCAATGGGGTGTGCGTGGGTGCAGACGGGAGGCGCGCATCATGGCGCCAGGAGCCAAAGGGGGAAGGTGGGCGGCTGGGGAGTGGCAGCAGGTTGGCTGGTCAGCTGGCCGGGGCTCTGGCTGTAAACCGGAGGTGTGAAGGCCCCACCCACCTGTGTGGGATGGGATGAAGGGTCCGCATCGAACGCTGAGCCTGTCTTAGCCCGGAAGCACCCACGTTCCCCTGCCCCTGCCCACCACCATTAGCTGAATGAGAGGCGTTGCTTCTCCTTGGCGTGTGCCCCGCTGGTGGGTGCTCCCAAGCACAGCCTACGGAACGCTGGGAACACCAACTTGGTCTCACTACACCATGACTTTGAGTCCCTTTAAATCCAACCCATCTGTACACTAAAACCTCCCATAAAACAAAGGAGTAAGTGGCTGTGGCTCTGAGCTGTCTATTCAAGCCAGATGTCTGCCCCCCACCCAGCGCTCCGCCCTTCCCCCTGGTGCCCGGCCTGGGGGCAGCACAGGCCCCACCCCACATGGCAGCCCTGGCACAGAAGGCGGGATGAGCAAGGTCACGTCAGGCTAGATGGGCCCTTGCACGGGGCGGAGAGAAGCTGGGCTTCGCAGGCCTTGCTGTCAGGGCTCAGGGAAGGCCCGGACCCCAGCGCCCAACTGCAAGCTCCCTCTCTGTCTCCCGCGTTCTTTACCCCACAGTACAGAGCCCTCCAGGCACAGATGTCTAGATAACTTGTCCAATTGTTGATTTCCCCCCAATTCCCACCTGCAACCTGGCTATTCTCGCAGTCAGCTCACTCTGAACATCTCATGGCTGCCCCAATTCAACAGCGCCTTAGCTTTATGTACCCTGACCCCAAAGCCTTCCTTCCCCTGGACCTTGGGGTTCCTCCCAAGTCCAAACCACGTCAGCATGGGTCAACCCTAAACTCACACCCACCTCTGCTTCTGTCCAAGTCTCCCAGATCATTCCGGTTCCTGGTGGGGACAAGTCCAGAATCTGCTTCCCCAATGGGGACCTCGGAGCTTTTACACCACGGGGCACTTTCAGAGAGGTGGAAGAGTCCCCCCATCTGTGCTAAAAGGGGTGTACGGTTAACACCACGCCGGCTTTGAAAATACCCCATCGTACAAGCCACAGGGTTGGAGCAAAGGACACGTGGCCAGAGCCGGACTGTAAATAACCCTCAAATCCTTTCCCACAGCCACGGCCCCCTCCCCAGCACCAAGAACCTTTCTGAGGAAATCAAAGCGAACACAACTGTTACCAAGTCACTACTAAAATATTTACCAGCCTGGCGAAGTGCCGAAGGTGCTTGGCACCAAGTGTTTGCTTATTTACAAGGCTGTTTTAAAGGGTAGAAAGCAAAATAAGGTAACCCGAGCCATGAGACCAGGGGACCAGGTGGTACCTCCCAGCTGTCAGCTGTCCGAGGCACATGGGTGCTGGAACCACACTGGTGGAGATTGCCCCAGAATGGGTTGGAAAAGCGAAAGACACGTTTTGGAGCTCTGGAATAACCCAGCTAGCCGGAGCAGGGGCTCGGTCCAAGTTAGGGGCACTTTTCCCCCAGCTCAAACCACCGGGCGCGGCACGAGCCCCCAAACTGCCCCTTGCTGCCCCTCACTCAGAGGGGCAAAGCGGGGGCACTGTGCCTTATGCAGGGGGGCCTGGCCGGGAGAGGGGAAGCACAGGGGAAGGCAGGCAGTGGGGGCCCCCAGAGGCTGACATAAGGGGGACATACGGGGACCTGAGGGAGAAAACACACTCAAGTTTCTTCTTCCTCTTTCTTTGAAGTTCCCTTGTGGTTTGAATTTAATTTTGATTTTCTCAACTTTAGCAGATTGAAGTTGAAATAACCTACAAATTACTTAATGTGTTGTAAATCTGGGGGAATTCAGGAGTAATGGGGACCACATGTTGGCTGGGAGGAAGCCCACAGAGGGCTAAGCGAAGGCAGCCCTCGCAAACACGCAGGTGGCTGCTCCAGACGGGACACTGGATGCCCGTGCTCCCCCGGAAGGAGGGGGCCCCCTAGGGTGGGGGCAGGACTCCTGAGCTGGCCAGGGAGCCCTGGATGGACACAGCGAGAACGTAGTAAGACCTCGGACTGACCAAGTCGCCGCCTGGGGCAGCCTGGTGACCGTGGACAGGGGGCAGCCAAGTAGGCTGGGTGCCAGGCGCCTGCCAGGCCCCTTGGCCGCGCCAACACCGCTGTGCTGGCCCTGCTCCCCTCTGGCCTCGCTCTGCATGTGTGTGGCTTCAGCGGAGCTCCCACCTCCCTTCTCCCCCCTCCCGCCCTCCCTCTTCAGCAGATTTCTCTCAAGTACTAAGCCATATGGTTCCAGTTAAGCTCCATATTTTTCCTTGTCGATTGAAGAGACACACTTTCCTCTTTGCCAGACAGTTTGCAGATTGCTCTGTTGGCTCAATTTCTTATTGGATTTCTCAAAAAACCTGACATTTTAAATTAATTTACAGCCACAACAAAAAGAGTTCAGAATTTTAATGGTGTTGTAAGTAATTTTTAGGTAATCCACTCCAGATTTTGATATTAACCTTTGAAACCGGAGTTCATTCAGCTACTATGTTACAATACCCAGTCAGATTCCAGGCCTGGTGTGTGTGTGGGGTGGGGGGACAGGGATGGGAGGCAGAAGCAGGGTGCTGGGGAGCCCTTTCTGCCAGGAAACCCCAGAGGGGTGGTGCCCGGGGAATCCTGGACTGGTGAGTGATAGAGTGACTACGGGACAGGAGGGGATGGCCAGGAGCCCGCAAGACAGCAGGGCCGGTGTTAAAGGGGAAAGGGGCCGTGGAGCATTTTAGAAGGACCAGCCAGACTCGGCAGGGGGCAGCATGCCCAGGGTCCCATGCAACAGCAGGGCTCATGGCTTGCGAGAGGAAATAATAATGATAATAGTAATAATAATGATGACAGCTAACATTTGCTGAGCACCGGCTGTATGTCAGGCAGAGTATTAAGTGCTTTACATACATTATCTCCCTGACTCCTCGGAACCACCTATGGGGTAGCTACTATCACTACCGCTCCTACTAGTAATTATTAGCATCTATCGAGATGCTAAGCCTTTTCTATCCATACACTGCCCCGTTCAATGGTAACAGAAACGCTCGAAGGGAGGCCCGCTCTGCAGACCCACATTTTACTGAGAGGTGAAGTCAGGTGTCCCCTGTTTGGCTGCTACTGACCAAGAGCCAGAGCTCTGGTTCCCCATCTTTCTCTGGCTCACCCCACACCTCGTGTCTCCTTTCACAACATGCTATCCAATGTTTATCGCTAGCGTGGTCCTTCTGCGGGAGCCGGAGGGAGGTGGCGGGGAGGTGTGGTCCTCCAGGCTGGGGCCTGCCTAGGATGCACCTCTTCCCCGAGCTGCCTCGGGCTCAGCGGAAGGCCACACGCCAATTCGGACAGAGGAAACTCCGAGCATGGGGAGTGCAGCCCTCGCCAACGTCTTTACTAGGCTCTGGCACTGAGCGGCTCTTGCCTGGGTACGGTGCCAGCTTACTACACCAGCAGATTGTTAGCATTCCTTTCCTGCAGGAGCTTCCCAGGGCTCCCAGGAAAGGAGATGCAAAGATGGGGCCCCAGCCAAGGCCGCTCCAGTCCCTGGGGGGGTCCTCCCTCCAACAGGGATCCAGGGCTCTGAAGGGAGGCCAGAGAGAGGCTGGACAGCAGCTGCCCCGGAACGAGGGCATCTTCCTTGGCCTTCTCCTCATCTTGAAAATGGTTCAGGGGGTGAGTCAGCCCCTGCCAATCCCACTGAGATGTCATGTAAATACTATAGGGCCTCGGGCCTGCTTCCCACCATCAAAGCTAAGACAACAGAGGGAGCTGGTGGCTGGGAGGGGGCTGGGCGGGCAACCAGAAAGGTTTCAGTTCACATTGGAAGTGGACAGAGCCCAGAGCATGCGAGTGAGCAGGACTGAGGACTGGAGTGAAGGCAGAGAGGGGAGCCTGGAAGCGAAGGTCAAGTCCGCAGCCTGTTAGAGAGGGCGGCATGGACAGGGCACGGGCAGGAGAAGCGAGATGGCTATGGGAGAGCTGGGCAGAGGCAAGAAGGGCCCTCGGCAGTTCCGGGCCTGGGTAAGGCTGGCAACTAGGGTGTCAGAGTAGTGGCTGCAAAGCCATGAGGCCCATGTCCTTCAAGCCCAGTCCACAGCGCTCAGTGCAGGAAGTGGCCCTGGAACCCCATGCTCTGGCCAGGTAATCCGTCCACCCATCCAGCCACACTGTTCCAGGATTGTGTAGGGCCTTGGGAGTCCAGAACAAATCTAGCCTCTCTGGAACGCAGACTCAAGAATCCCAGCCCCCGTATCCCCAGGGACCTAGCGGATACCACCGAGGCCCGCTCTCTGAAAGGTTCTGCCCTCTAGGGTCTCCTCCTTATTTCGCCCTCAGGCCCCACAACAAATTCCTAGGAGCCACGATAGGAACTTCTGTCCTCTCGCCATTTCCATGGAGAAAAGGGGTCTGAGCCCTTGATGTCAGGTGCCCGCAGCCCCGAGAAACGAAGGCGGGGACGAGAAGCTGGCCTTTGCCTCCTTCCTCATCAGAATTCTCAGAAGGGCCAGGCTGCAGCTGCCAGGACTGCCTGCTGCCCGTGCCCAGACCATGCCCGTGCCCAGACTGTGCAGACCTCGGAACCTGTGGAGCCCCTGGCTAGCGGCCAGACAACACGTATTAGTGTCAGGGGGCAACGTGGGGGGGAATTCAGGCGTTCCAGGCCTCCGGCACCATGCCAGCACGTGGAAGGTTGAACTCACCCCTGGCGGGAGGCCACGTGCCCAGGGAGTGGGCATCTGTTGGCATGGCATCATATGAAGAACGACGGGGTCCTACCACCGCCTGTCACTCCAGGCTTCCCCTGACACGTCGCAGGGTAGGTCTGCTCCTTCCCTAATGGCACTGAGTGTGGGGGCCCTCAAATGTCCCCTTGGCACCGTGCCCACCACATACCGTGGGCCATCCCCATTGGCACCGAGCCGCACATGGAAGGACTCAGACACTCTGCTGGACTCCAGCCAGGCTCCGAATGGCTCTCCCTACTGGCTTGAGGCCATAACTGGGCATCTCTGGGTTTGGGCCCATGGTCCCATCCATTCACTATAATGACCTCCCTCCCACTCTGCTCACAGACAACCATATTCCGTCACTTTATAGACACGGGAAAATGTCAGAAGCCTTCATAAAATGAGTTGCAACGTACCAAACTCTATGTGAAAATTAAAAACGAGTGTCCTTCCCCTCCGCTCACTGGGACAATCCCATCCAAGGGATTAAATTTTCATTTGCGTTCCCACTGAGGGAGCAAACCCCGGAAACTTCCTAAATAGTCTCCCCCTCCCCAGTTGTCTACCGGCCCTTCACTCTCTTTCCAAGTCTTTCTTTTCTTGGCTTTTAAAAATTATTTTATTTTTTATTTCCCCCTCTTGGTCAGGTTAAATCGCTCCTGAGGGGTGATTGACGGGGGTTGCCATGGAGACCCTGGCTTGAAAAAAAGCCTCCTTAGTTGCCAACTCTGTGTGTTGTTGTTTTACAACTGTGACCGACCGTCACATGAGAGGGGGGACAGCTGGGGGCCGGGCAGCACAAAGGGGAATGGCTTTTTAATGGAGTGCCTGGCCAGCGCTTGAAGACTCAATAAAGAGTTGCTGGTGAGTTCCCTCGCTGGGCACAGCCCAGCACACGGGGCCGGAGGCCCTTTGTTTCTCAGGAGCTGGGATGGGAAAGTTGGGAAAACCAGCCGCTGAGAGGTGAAAACAAGAGGCCTTCCCCCACGGCTCACCCCCCCCACTGCTCACCGACAGCTATTTTCTCTCACTCTCAGGGTGCCCGATCCGAGGGGACAAAACCCAGTGTCTTGAACAGGCTGCCATGCTGGGGGAGGTGGCTGGGAGGCAGCTGGGGGAGGGGAGTGGGAAGCAGAAGGAGGAGAGGGGCCAGCAGGCCTGCTTCTGGCTCCTGCCCCCACCTCGGCCCTCAGCATGAAGGCAGGTGGCGGATGGGAAACTGGGCCACCAAGGGGCGGGGGACACTGAGGGCCAAGTCTCAGGACAGGCCTGCGCCCCAATGGGGGAGGACAAGACTGTGAGAGGGACTCACGCCGTGGGCCAGGAGAATGCTGGCGTCCACAGGCCTGGCTGCAGGGGTCCTGCCCCTCCCCGCAGGCTGCTCATGAGGACCCTCTGCTGTCCCCCCACAGAAGCTCCGAATGGGCCCATGCAGAGGCCAGGGAAGCCAGGAGGAGGTGCTGGATCAGGTCAAGAACTCAGCCCTTTCTGAGGGCAGAAAGCAAGTACCAGAGCAAGACACTTCAGCCCTGATCAGAGAGAGACACGGAGAGACAGAGAGACAGCGACACGGAGGCGGGGAGTGAGAGAGAGAGTGGCCGTCCTCAAAGTGTGGTTTGCAGGCCTCTAGGTGCTCCTGAGACCCTTTCATGCAATCTGCCTTTCCCACTGTGGTGACCTTGGCATTGGTGGCGCTAAAGCCATGGTGGGGAAAGCCCTCATGCAGACCAGCGCCGTGCACGGGCCATCACTGCGTTCTCCATGCCGTGCATGCTCAGTTTTTAAAAAGCCACAGTCACTTAAGAATGTCCTTGATGAAGCTGCAAAAATTGTTAATTTTTATGAAATCCCGACCCTTGAATAATACGTCTTTTTAATATTCCAAGGGACGGAAAGGGGAGAGTGCGGAAGGCGCTCGAGCTGCGTATGGAACCGGTGCCCCTCGTGAGGAAATGGACCATGTGACCGAGCCAAGCGCTGGATCAGCCACTCCTTTTCATGGAAAAACCTGCCATTTTTACTGGAAACAGCAACTGACAGACAAACTGTGATTTTTCAGATTGGAGTCTTTGGTAGACATTTTCTCAAAAGTGAGCAAAAAACTCACTTCAAGGGGGAAAAAGAAACTGATGATATTTGTTGCCAGGGATCGACTTTGAGCTTTCAAGTGCAAATTAGACTTTTGGAAAAATATCTGCCACTGTGACTTTGACAGTGTCCTAAAACTTGACAACTTTCCTGATGAGATCAGCGATGGTACTAAATGAATGTCATTTTAAAAAATATCATGCAACGAAATGCGTCAACATTTGGAAGATCTGCATTCCTCAGTGAACCAGGATATTCCGGATGACAAATGCGTGAGGTTACAAAACCACACATTGTGGAATGATTCATTCAAAGTGCAAGATGGACCAATGTTTTCTTAAATATTTTTCATTTATTTATTTTTCTTTATTGATTTTATTTAAAATTTTTTTCTTTATTGATCTTTAGAGAGAGGAAGGAAGAGGGAGAGAGAGATAGAAACATTGATGAGAGAGAACATCGACTGGCCACTTCCTATACGCCCCCCATTGGGGATTTGGCCCACAACCTGGGCATGTGCCCTGACCAGGAATCCAACCGGTGACCTCTTGGTGCATGGGTCGACGCTCAACCATTGAGTCACACCGGCTGGGCAATACTTTTTATTGATTTTAGAGAGAGAAACATCGATGTGAGAGAGAAACATCGATCGGTTGCCTCCCATACACACCCTGACTAGGGATCAAACACACATCCTGTGTATGTGCCCTGACCAGGAATTGAACCTGCGACCTTTCGGTGTTCAGGACAATGCTCAACCAACTGAGCCACAAGGGCCAGGGCCGGACCAATGGATTTGAATGTAACAGAGTACACAAAGTTCATCAATGAGGTCTCAGATTGCACATTGCAATGAACTTGAGAGGAATTCCCACTTGCTGAGTTTTAGTGTAGTATCAAAGAAGAATATCCAGTTATCTGCAAAGGCTACGAAAATAGTCTTCCCTTTTCCAACTGCACATTTGTGGGAAGCTGGATTTCCTCCATAGACCAACCCAAACAACGTATCAGCCAGCACTGCGTGCAGACACAGACAGGAGAGTCCAGTCTGTTGAGTCAGACATTACAGAAACTTGCACAAATACTAAGCGATGCCCCTCTTCTCACTAAGATTTTGCTTTGGAAAATATGGCTTCATAAAAATATGTTCTTAATGTTAACACGTACTAGATTCATCATTGTTTGTAAAGGAATTGATAAGTTTTACAAAAATTTCTCAGTTTTAATTTCTAATACAATAAATATCAATAGATGTAACCACATAAACAAAAACACTGAATACTTTTTAAGAGGGCAAAGGGGTGCTGAGACCAATGTGTTTGAGAACCATTGGCTCAAGGCAGCTAAAACAGAGAGAAAGAGGATATATATATAGTCAGGTTTTGTGGATCAGGGCTCTGCAGGGATGATTCTCTGGCCCCACTGCTGGCCTTGCACTGGGTGACCAGTACTGCCAGGACATTTGAGAATTATACATCACATCTATGGCAAGAGATACAACCCAGGGCAGTATGGTGACCTAGGAATGCAAAGGCTAAGGCAGGGTGAGCCTGTACTGGCAAGTATTCAAGGAACCACCCAGGGGCCCCGAGTGAGCAGAGGGAGAGCAAGAAGAGGTGGCCACTTCCACCCATGGCTGGAGCAGGGTCCGGCCTCGTGGGGTGGCAGCTGGGAATGGAGACACAGAAACATGACCCTGGCCCCACTGCCCCATCAGAAGGTAGAGAGGAGCTGGGGGGGGGGGTGCCCAAGAATTTAGAGCAGAACAGGGATTCTTGCCACCAGTGTGCAATTCACAGGATGCCCTGGGCCCCTTCCCAGGGACATGTTAATTATCTTCCCCCTCTGGTCCCCGTGGATAACCAAGCTGGAAATGAGCAAAGGCCGGTTCCAGCTCACTCTGCTCTGTTCTGCCTGGAAAAACCAGCGGTCCTCGGCCCCAAGCTTGGCTCCAGTGCAGAGATGTGGAATTTTCCAGGAAAACTTCAAAATCATCACTGAAAGGGGGAGACATTTGAAAACTGATCGTGAAGAGGAGAAAGAAAAGAAAAGGCAGGCCAGGGTTCCCAGGGTGCCTAGAATGCAGGGCCTGGGGATGCCAAAGCCCAAGCTGCTGGTGTTCATCTCACCCAAAGTCACCAGGACAGCACCCAAACTTGCCAGGACAGCACCGAAACTTGACCTGGGGCCCCCAGTCATCCCTGCCTCCTGGGATTTGAAGTTCAGGGACCCACAAGCCCTATGGCTTCTGCTGAGAGTGGCAGCTGAGAGGAGTCTCTGGACATCCAGCCAGCCAAACGTCTATGTCCAGCGTCCCTAACACCTGATACCCTGGGCAGAGGCTCAGGGCGCAGCCCCCGTTCAGACACACCTGCGTGCTCCTCTAGCCCACAG
This sequence comes from Tadarida brasiliensis, assembly GCA_030848825.1. NCBI lineage: Eukaryota > Metazoa > Chordata > Mammalia > Chiroptera > Molossidae > Tadarida > Tadarida brasiliensis. The sequence continues at coordinate 7,254,847 of CM061264.1, forward strand.
ACTGCACATTACATGCTAGGGTTCATCAGGGACAATGGCAGGAAGCCCTCCACCCTCACAGGGCTCTGTTCTCAGAGAAGTAACCGGGCAGCTGCAGCTCAGTGGGACAGGCACTCTGACTGCAAAGCTGTGGGAACACAGCGGGGGAACCCTAACTCCGGATTGGGCCATCTGAGACCTGCTCAGAAGAGGCAGTACAATGTAGCCAGCAGGACCCTGGGCTCCAGGGACAGACTTGGGTTTGAATCCCACTTTTTCGCTCTGTGATCCCAAGCCCTGGCTCCTCCTCTATAAATCACAGATGACACTAGTACCTGTCTCATAGGGTGGCTGAGGAATTAAGTGAAATAATTCAGGGAAAGAGCATGACACAGGGCTCAGCATATACTAAGCACTCAATAAATGTTAATTGCTGTATTTATAACCATGCAAGGCCCTATTCTCACCCCCGCAGGTGCAGCCTGGTCAGACCCCCAGACTGGCCCATACCAGGCAGAGCTGCTGGCTCAGAGCAGGGGCACTGATAAAGCCCCGGTCCATCAGCTTCTGACCCGACCCTCTCTACACATCAGGCACATATGGTGTGGGAGGGGACAACCCCAGGGCTCCATCTAGCAGACGACAGGCTGAGGTGGCGCTGCCTACCTCTCCTGGGTCTGTGGAGTGTTGAGTATGACTCAGTGATGATCTTAAGGAGTGTATCTTCCAGCACGGAAACTTCAAGTCACCTGCCTGGGAAGAAGCAGGGGAAAAAAAAAATCCCACGACCATGGCCTCCCCTGGAAAAAAAATTCTAGCAAACAAAATACAACGACATCTTTTTATTTTGTTTTTTTTCGGTAATTATACTAAAGATGAAAAACTCATAATAAACATCTCCCAGTCCCCACCTGCTAACAGTAATTATAATAGACTCAACAATAAATGGTAAAGCAGGGCAGAGCTGCATCTCGGGGAATTCTCTAGGGCATGTGGATTAGCTCGGAAAGCCTGAATGATTAAAATACACTAATTAAAATTTTGTGTTCCTTGGTAACTCGTCTGCCTGGGCCCCTGGTGTTGGCAAAATGGGAATTAACGTGACAAAAGCAACACAGGGTTTTTGTTTTAAATAAAGGAAAAAAGAGAGAGAGAGGGAGAAGGGAAGATCTATATAAACAAGTTAGACACCAGGAAAAAAGAAAGACGAGTTGGTTTTCTCTCTTTTTCTAACTGGAGCACCTAAATGCCCGGGGCAAGAAAGTGTAAGGGAGAGGGTCCCGGCCCTGGAGGGGAATCCCTTTGCTTGTCCTGGGGTCCTGTGGGGGGCACGGAGCAAATGTGTCCAGGGGTCACTGTTTAAAAATAACTAGTGGAGAGAAGAGGGTGGGAGGGAGAGAACGGGGGGCAGCAGGCACCCACCCATCCGGTTTTCCAACGGCATTTCTCTAGGGCGGGCCACACACCCCCAGCTCCCCACCTCTCAGCCAATGGAACCCTGGGAGGACGCAAGGGAGCTTCTACCCCATTGCAGTTGCACAAAAGAAATTGAACACTTTTGAGTTGCCCTTAGCAACCTAATTGCATCAGTACATTGCACACAGGAGCCAAAGTAACTGAATTTTGATGAAAAGACGGCGGTAATTTACGGCATCACAAAATTAGTTGTCATGGCGACGGGTTAATTACATCTCAAATTAACAATGCAAGTGTGGTGAAATTAAATATAAATCATATTTTCTGCATAAATTATAGGGGTTGATTAGACCGGGGCTCTGGGAGAGGGAAAGGTTGAGCCGCCACGGGCCCCAAGCTGCATTCTGAGCTGACGAGAGAGGCCCCCTGCAAACGCAGTTGCGGATGGGGAGCCCTTGGAGGGGACCGGGGACCTGCGGAGTCAGGCGCTGGGGCTACCTCCCTCTGCTCCCGCTGCCACTCGCAGGCTCAGTTGGCTCCACGCAGCGCCAGGCCTGTCCCCAAAGTTTGCTTCTGTTTGGATCAAACTTTGGCTGGGGGAAGAGGGGTGGGTAAGCAAGAAGGAAGGACGCTCGTGCCTCTTAGCTGAGCGCCAGGGACAGAAGTTCTACCTTCACCCATGCCAAATGACTCTCAGTTTCTGTGCCCTGAGCCCTTAGAGGACCCACTACAGATGGTGGGCTTAACCTCACCCTCTGCAGTTAAATGGGGTCAAATGGTTTCCGAGTCACAGGCATCTGTCTACCAGGGGACAGGCCCTGTGCCATCGACAGGCTAACAGCACACGGCCGGGGCTGCACCAAGTGGGCAGCGTGTGTTGCAGGCGCCCGGGCTATCCAGAGGCAGCAGCTTCTGACCATGGACGGTGGCAGGCACATCTGGCTGAAGAATGTGCTTTTCTAGCTGGCTCTGGTCAGGCAACTATGCGATTAATGTCGCTCCCTCCTTCCCAGGGGCAGGGCAGTTTGACCCTGCCTTCCTTAAATAGGGGAAGAACTGCGGAGAGTTCAAAGCAGGAGGGACCCCAAAGACCACTGTGTCCACCTCGCCAGGGCCTCTGCCTAGTAAAATGCTGCCCCGGTCGTGGGAATACTGAAGGAGGAGCTCGCTGCTGGGACGTGCACAGTGCCCCCAGGTGCCCACGCCCGGGTCCCACCCACCTGTTGCCGAGGGGCAGCACTGGAAGCGTTTCTAGGCCGTTGAGTGCTCCCGGAGCACGTTCGGGAAACCCCCAAGCCAGACAGCTTCCCCAGAAGGCCTGGTTGATAGGTGCTTTAGAACAGTGCCTCTCTCCTCCCACTCCTGGCCCCATTTCTTGGGTTCTGGACAAAGGTATCACGAGGTGATAAACCAGGAGTTCCAGACTTTAGTGAATCACCAGACAAGCTCATTTAAACCTGTAGAGTCCTGAGGCCCTCACTCCAGATTCTGATTCTGGACCTGGATGGACCCAGAATCTGCGTTTTTAACCCGCTCCACCAGAAAGTCTGCTAACAGGTGGTCCCAGGCCCACACTTAGGAAGCACCAGCAACACTGTTCATAATCCCATTTTGCAGATGCGAAAACTGAGTCCTAGCGAGGTTAAGTCACTTTCAAAGACAGGGCGGGGCTGATATTCAAAGCCACTTCTGGATTGTTACCCATCCCACAAGGCTGTGGCAGGCACCAGGCCAGGCCACGTGGGCATACAGGGACCAATGAACCACAAGCTTGTTCTTGACCAGGACACGGTCTAGTAGAGACACCAAGCATCAGCCAAACAGCCACAGCCCAAAGTGTCCAATCCCTCACCTAGGGACAGGAACACAGGAGCAATGGTGGGGACAAAGAGAAGGCAGGGACCAACATGTGCTGAGTCAGCCATCCCAGGCTAGGAGACTCTCCCTTGGGGTCTCAGTGCCGGGCTAAGCACCCAGTGGGGCTGTGCCACACTTCACCTGGCCCAGGTGGGAGGAATTTCCTGAAAGGCTTCCGCAGAGACATGGGGCGAAGGAAGGAAGAGAAGGCCGTTGGCAGCCCCCTGACCACGGATGTGCACGCGCAGTTCATGAATATTTCAGCGCCATTTATTTATCCCTGCACCATCCAGCTGCTGGGCCACAGACCCAAGGTGGATAAATATAGCCACTGGGCGATCAATGAGGCATCCGCTCCCCCCGAGCCACATCCATTAGGCCCCTCGTTCCCACAACCTGCTGGCTGGGCACCTTGTCCTGCTCAATTGGTTTCCGATTTTCATTAGTGGTGGAGGCACAGCCCTGCTCCAAGCCTGGGCGTCCCCCTCACCCTTCGGGGCCCTCCCCCCTCAGGCTGGGCATGGAGCCCGGAGGCTGCCGTCAGCCTGGAGGGGCCTTTCAGAGAGCCCAGCCCACCAGGGCGATGAAACAGGAGGGTGCAGAGCTCAGCAGCCAGACCTCCCTTCCCTGGCTGGCCCCTGAGCAACACAGGGCGTTTCCCTAGGACTCTGCCACCCACACCAGGTCAGCCGGCAAGCGCCATCGAGTTACACAAAGCTGAGGCTCTCATTGGCTCATCCTGAAATTTCTGGGGGACCTCCACTTCCCACACCTGGAGAGGAGGTGCCCAAAGGGGAGTTCCGTGGCTGCAGGGTTGGGGTTCTCTGGGCTGCCATGAGGGGATCCCTGGCTCCATCCCCCCGACCTGGAACTTGCACACAGACCACTCTGGCCTCCTGGCCTCCAGGGCCAGGCCTGGCTCCAACCTACCACCCAAAGGAACCAGAGTGGGCTGCAGTGCTCTCTATCGGGGGGTGAGGGGTGCAGATCAGAGCCAATTCCCAGCCCCTGCTCCTCGTGCCAGGCTGAGGACATCTCAAGCAGTCTGGGGCTCAGCACCTGGGGGCACTGTAACTCCAGACGCAGTCTCAGCTCTGACAGGGGTCTGGGACCCTCTCATTCATTCAATAAGTAGTTACTGAACACCAGGATGTGCCGGACATTGTCCCAGGAACACAGCCGTGAACAAGACAGACCCAAACCCCTGCCTTTGTGGGACTTAGCCTTGGTGGGAGTGGGAACAGGCAAATCATCACACAGACAACTAATGAGTTCTAGAGGACAACAAAACAAGCAATATGATAGAGTGACAGAGAAGGTGACATCTGAACCAGAGACCTGAATGGTCAAAGGGAACATGGCAACCTGGGCCTTCCGGGTGAGGAAGGTAGGGAAGGTCTCGGTCCCAAGGAGCTGTCACAGCAGAAAAGGACAGAAGGAGCGCCCCACCCACTCCTTCCTTTGGTGCCAGGTGGCTGAAGGCTCAGGCCAGTGGCTGGCAGGACAGGTGCCCCTCGAAGGCTTATTGAGCAGAGAGGGGGAACAACAATGGCTGGCAGAGGACCAGGGGTGTGAGGCCACCTGCCTGGTGGCTGCAAACATAGGCCCCTCCTCCAGAGCCACCACTAGGACAGAAGGGAGCCCAGCAGGCCTGAGAAGGCTACAAGGCCACAGGGGTGACCAAGGACCAGGGCTGTCTCTAGCCCCTCGGCTCTACCCTGAGCTAGCTCCGAGACAGAGCCTTGACCCTCCTGTTCATTCGGGATGACCCAAAGGGTGGGGTGGGAGGTGAGAGCGAGAGACGATGCATCAATCCCAGAGGGAGCGGGAGAGGGAGGCAGGCCTGTGTCTTTAAAAGAATTTTCATTTAAAGGCTCTTCTCTCTTCCACCATTTCAGTGATCTATATGCAAATATGCTAATGAATGCAAATTAAGACACCACTTTTAGTCCCAATTTAATAGAAAGCATTAAAATACCATTTTTTTTTCCAAAAAACTCCATATGCATGAAGGAAGAATTTTTTTTTTTTTTTTTTTTTTACTTTTCGCTAAAGTCACATTCCAGCAGCAATTTTATGCTGTCAAAATGTTCTCAACGAGGGGAGATTTGACTGGCTTCTCTGAGAGCCAGTCACAGGAAGCTTCTTGAGTTTTTCTTCTTCTTTTTTTTTTTGAATTTGGAGAGGTGGGAGAAAAGAAAGAAAAAAGCAACAAAAAAACAAGACGCCCAAGAGCCTTTTGAGGGGTAGCTTCTATTTTCAGGCCTGCGTACAACCCCCTGTGCACACCTGTGTTACTGAACCTACAGCCGCCTGGTGCTCACGTGGACGTGTTTGTGTGGCTTGTGGGTCAGTCCTGCCCTCTGGGGTGGGTGCAGATAAAGCTTTGAGCGTCACTCGTGTGTGCCGCTGGGCAGCAAGAACATCCTCCCAGGGCCCCTGAACCACTGGCCTTCGTCCACCACAAACACCTGGAGGGCAGTGCCCTTGCTGAGGGTGGGGGTGGGCACCAGAGCAGGGGGAGGACCTGGGGGGTGTGGCACGCACACCAATCTCAGCACCAAGGGATTCACTCCATTCGCTGCTCTCAGTTGGGCTAACAGACCTTTCCCAGACCCGCTGCCCCACTGGGCCCATTCATCTCCCCACAGACCTTCAGGAGACTCCAAATCTTTGACCTGAAAGGCCTCTGTCGAAACAGTGAGCCGCCAGCTTGGGACACCGCTGCGGCTCACCTGCCCCGTTTCTCTGGACCCTCTCTCTGGGGGCCCAGTTCCCGATGAGACCTGGACAACTCCAGCACGTGCCTTCTGTCAGCTCCCCCACTGTTCCGGCTTCTCCTGGCTGACGTTAGCCAGGGCCGAGCTCTGGGTAGCTGCAAGGTGCTCCAGCCCAGCAAGCCCCCCCTGAGAGGGGGACACTCAGCCATCAGGCAGAAAGGGCAAAAGTGATCCCGCCGGGTGGGCGGCGCCCTTCGTGGGCAAGCTCTTGGTCCCATGTCACAGTGTGTCCTCGTTTTATAGTCAAGTTGCACCACCCCACGGCTGGAGATTGCCATGTGTTGGTTCCTTTACTCCTCTCAGCAACTCCGCCACGTAAGAACTACCAACTGCAAGTTGCAGACATGGAAAAGCAAGGCTCGGAGAGGTGGTACCGCTGGCCCAGGTCTCACGGAGATGATTGCCAAGTGGCAGCGTGAGGCCGTGCGTCTTCCACACCCCCAGAACCAGCTAGAAGGCAAGGGGCAGCAGCACCTCCTGCCCCACCTGCCCCGCCCCCCATCTGCCCCACTCAGGGCTTCAGCTCCCCATCCGTATAATGGGACAGGAGGGTCACTGTCATCTCTGGCTCCTTCTGGCTCCATCTGTTCACCACTGTGTAACAGATGGAAGAGAAACAAGGGTGGGGGCGGGGGTCTCCCCAAGCCAGGGAGTGAGGCAGCCTGGCTCCCCAGGGCCACCCCACACTGCGGGCCAGGAGGTGAAGCAGAGCCTGGGAAGGTGGGGAGAGAAGGGTCTAGGAATGGGAGAAAGAGGAAGAGAAGTGGAAAACTGGGGGTAGGAGGTGCTTAAGGAAATCAGAGAAATACTCAGAGGGGGCTTTAAGGGACACTAAGGCGGAAGCCCCGTTCCAGGGAACTGTCCCGCAAAGAGCAAAGCGAAGACCTGTTGGGAGTGGTCCTGAGGCCAGGTGAGGATGGAGGCTGGGGACCTGTCCCAGACATGAGGTGCAGGAGCGCCCACATGGGACTGAGGCCTGGAGCTCGGGCGTGGGGCGCAGGGAGGGGCTTGAGTACATTTCTCCAGCGACAATGAAAAGGCAGGACAGGAGAGCCGTGCTGGGCAGGCAGGACGGCCCGGCTAGCAGAGCCCACGGGGGAAAAAGAGAATAGATATTTAAGGGAAACATGTCTGTTGGTGCCAAAGCCCTGGTTTTATTGTCAGGGAAAAAAACAAACCCAACCACCGAAACTCGTCCTCAACTGAGAATCTACATGGAGGGAAACGATTTCCCCATCAAACCAGTTTTATTGGATATAAATATCTAATTATTTGTACCAGGCCCTGGAATGCCAGACATTTTGCAGCTTTTATAACATGTGTAGGAGTCTTTACAAACGATATATAGTTATATATTAACAAACCTGATTTGAATTTTATCTGAATTGTTGTTGTTTTTTTTGCTCACTGGGTAGTTTTTTGTTTTTGTTTTGTGTGTGTGTGTGTGTGTGTGTGTGTGTGTTTATGAATCCGGAAAAGAGCCAGAATGTTTCGGTGCTGTTCACACCCTCTTTCTGGGAGGGCATTTTCTGAGACCTCATGTGCCTGACCCAGAAAGCTCTGGGGAAAGGGACCACTTCGAAGTGACACGTGTCCCCGCCCCACGGTGGCTCTGAAACACACGCTCGCTCCCAGCACTTTGCAACCACAGGCCCCACAGCTGCAAGTCAATACCTCACGCGTGACACAACATGATGTCCCAAAAAGACAAACAAAAGTATTGACTTTTCGAACAGAAAGCACACGACGGTGCTCACAGCAGCCCCGAGTCAGCTTCCCACAAACCTCGGAGCCGCGCAGAGGGGGCAGGGAGGCGGGAGGGGGCGAAGGACAGAGGGGAAGTTGTCTTGTGGGGAATAATGTGGATCAGCCTGTCATCTGGAGACCCATCTTCATCTCGAATTAATGCACTAAAGTTCTTTTGTTTTTCCTCTAAATGGTTTTAAAGAGGCAGTGAATTCTCGGCCCGGACACGCGGGCTGGGTGTGCAGCTGGTCCAGGCTCCGGGAAGCGAACAGGCAGCCCACTCCAGCCGACCCCATCCCTGCCCTTGCCCCAACCTCCTGCCACTGTGTTTTCTTCCGACTCGTCGAGGTGGAAAGAAAGTTTAAAATCTCGAGCTGTTTTTTTTGTTGTTGTTAATCCTCACCAGAGGATATTTTCCCACTGATTTTCAGAGACAGTGGAAGGGAGGGAGGGAGGGAAGGAGGAAGGGAGGGAGGGAGAGTGAGAGAGGAGAGAGAGAGAGAGACAGAGAGAGACAGAGAGAGAAACATCGATGTGAGAGAGACACATCAATTGGTGCCTCCCGCAGGACCGCGACCAGGGCCGGGGATTGAACCTACATCCCAGGTACATGTCTTTGACCGGGAATCAAAACCTGAGACCCTTTGGTCCGAGGGCCGACACTCGAACTACTGAGCCAAACTGGCCAGGGCAAAATCTCGGGCTTTTATGGCTCCCAACAAAAAAGCTGTATTATAGAAGCGTGAAGAATGAAAAAGGCTTAGCTGGGCAAGATGAGGGGCAGGAGAGGAAGAGGGCTGGGTGGCCTGAGAAGACCTCTTAGCAAGGTGCCTGGGTAGGCACCTGGGGCTCGGGGCTGGCAGCAGCCCCCTGGATAGTGCTAAACGAGCACACAGCGAGTGCTGGAAAGGCCCGATTTCCCCCAAGCAGGAGTCTCTGAGCCCCTGAAGCTGAGGACAGAAGGGCAGAGGCTGGGGAAAAGGAGGAGTCTGGGCTTGAACCAGAGAATCCCAGGGGACCCTAGGGAAATCAGGGTAGAGGAAGCTGTCCCTGGAGGCCCAAGAGCCAAAGGAACCATTCAAGTTTGAGTGATAGTTGGGGAGACTCCAGCCAGAGGCTGGCCATCCGCATGGACGGCGAGAAGGAAACCGACCACGTCCCGGATGCCCACACTCGGACCTATGGACTCACAGGGAGAAAGGGTCCAGACTCAGGAGAGCCCTGGGCCTCTGCTGAGAGCCTTCTGAGAAGTCGCACATGTTCTCCGCTCAGAGACCCGCACTCAGGGGGCGGGCTGGGGGCCGGGGAGCAGAGAACAAACAGCAGCAACAGGAACAGAGTTGAGCCATTTCAATTATTCATATGCCAGATGGATTCTTTTCCTGCCTTTTTTTTTTTTCCCCTACGAAAATAAGGGGGGAGGGAGTAGGTCTATGACAGTCTCTAAAATGGGGGAAGAAGGGGAAAGGGGGGAAAAAAGATCCCAAGCCCCCGCTTTGTACCCATCCCTTGCCCTGGAGACCCCTGATCTCCTGATGGGAAGGCAAGAGGGACAAAATACCCTCCGTCAGGCAGGGACCAGGGTGTCATTCAGGTTTTCCATGAGCAGAGAGCAAGAAGCAAGGAAAATTGTTGAAGAAAGGGAGGGAGAGGGAGAGAGCGAGAGAGAGCACGGAGCACAGGGTGGGGGGAGGCAGGCAGAAGAGGGTTCCGACCTTCTGTGAAGGATATAAAAAATCCAGCCGCCTCAGGGGACACCCAACTATCTAGCATATTGCTGTTAAAATGTCTGCAAAATTTAATACACTTGGCATGTCATCTAATCAGTCCTTGGAAACTCGGGCGCTCTCCCCCTCCTGGAGTCAAACCGCTTCAGACCTGACGCCAGTGGCATTCCCACCCCCTCCCTGCCCCCCGATTTTAGACAAAGTTGTTCCCCTTTTGTAAAAACGGCGGCTGTGGCTTTTAGAACACATTTCATCCTGAAGTTCGTCCAAGGTCCAGAATCTAGCAGGTTTTCTGGGAAGCAGGTGAGAGAGCCAGGGTGGGGTCCTGGGGCCAGGACTTGGTACCCAGATTTCTTGGGGAGGGTGCATTAGCACGAGAGAGAAAGGGCCTGAGGGGCAGGGAGGTACTGACAAGGGAACACGGTCCCAGATGGGCAGGCCCGGCTGCTGCGTCCGGGGAGGCCAGTGAGTGCCATTCATCCCGACAGCTTTTATTGAAGAAGCTGCCCGGCACGCAGAGAGCCGTGTCCTCACCAGGACGCAGACACACACCAGTGTGCACGTGGACGCATGCCCAGCCACGTGCTCCATCCATCCATCTGTGAACCCCACAAGAGTCCACGGCTATTTCAAGTCCCCTAAACCAGCTAGGAAGCTTCCAGATTGGCCCAAGGAACGGCCACCTGATCTCCCAGCCCAAGCACAGCAATCGGAGCCCAGCTTGACGTGGGTATTTCAGCAGATGGTCACATGCTTTGGCCTGACAGAGCTATATCCTGAATGGGACAGGGAGGATCAGTCCCCAAAAACCTTTACTCTCTGCCCCAAGGAAAGGAAATTCTTACCAAATCCTCACCTCTGACTGACCTGAAGTCTCAGGCAGCCTTAAATAGGCCGAGAGGACCCTACGAGGCTCAGGGAACCCCAGAAAGCCCTCACACTTCTTCTTTATAAGATGGGGTAAGGCAGGTCTGACCAAGAATCAGGAGAACCCAGAGTCCCCTCCATCTGCAGGAGAAAGCCACAGCAGCGCAGGTGGCCCTGTTTAACTTACCTCCCCCCACCAGGCAGGTGGGAACAGAGGCAAACAGCAGAAGGGGCGCACAGAGGTGTGGGCAGGGCCAGCTCCCTGTGTGGGCAACCCACACAGCCACATAGCGCCTGACGCTCAGAAGAGCTCAGAAGAGACAGCTTGGTTTAATATCCTGCTGTCACCATCGTGAAATTCTTAATAATTTTGAAACATGGGGCCCCACGTTTTTTGCACCAGGACTGCAAATTCTGTAGCTGGTTCTGGGTGTGGGTTTTGGAAGGTCAGAGGGCCTGGGTTCAAATCCCAAGGCTCTGTCCCCTGTAAGCCAAGTGACATCAGAAAAGCCATTAATTACCCCTGGCTGCAGGGAGTCTCGTCTGTAGAGTGGGGTGATCACACTTGCTCTCAGGGTGGCCGGGAGAACCCGGAGGGGTAAAGCAGGAAAGAGCTTTGGGACCAGGTGACGGTGCCCTATTCAAATGCAGATGTGTTGACAGAGAGGGGAAGTGAGTCCTGTTCATGGTAGTGGTGGCTTCCTCCCGCCAGGATGACCTGCTCCGCTGTGGCCACAGGTCTGCTCGAAAGCAGTGCGGCAGGGAAGCCTGTGGCATCCCCAGCTCGCTGGCCCTATTCACAGGTAAAGACACTGGGAGAGTCAACAAATGACCTGCCTGTTGTCACGGAGCTGCCTCTGGGCAGGGTGAGGCTGAGGACATACTGTTCCTGCTACCCAGGCTCTCCCTTGGCCATAGGACACTTGAGATGGGGACAGTGAGGAGAAGTAGGCGGCAGGATTTGGAAAAGGGAGGAAGGAAAGCCCTCATTACACTAACACACACACACACACACACACACACACACACACACACACACACGGCAAAATTGAAGCTGAGAAATTAGCCAAAAAGAAAAATCCAACCCTGTTCCATCGAAACTTATTTTAGGGCAGGAGGTAATTGCCAAGGACCCAAATAAAAAGCCAACCACAGGCTGTAAACGGCTCCAGCTCTTTAATTAGACCCCACGAGAAAACAGTGGAGAGAAGAAAATGAAAGCAGGGAAAGGCTCCCCGAGGAGGGAGATGCCTGTGGCCCCTTCCCCCTGCCCAAGTCCTGGGGCTTCAGATGAATGACCCCTCCCTGGGGCGGGCACCGGGAGTGCCCACTGTTGGGCGGGCACTGCCCATCTTGGGGCGGACACGGAACCAAGATAGCATTTCACACCCCAGCTGAGGGCCAGACTTTGTCCTGGGTCCTTCTCCCAGGGCCTTCTTCTGTCCCAGCCTCCAGAGGCTGGCCTGGTGTCACGGAACCAGGGGGCTGAGGAGAAGGTGAGCTACTTCTACCAGCCCTGGAGGCGAGGGGGCAAGGACAGCACAGGGCTTTGGGTCTGGAGTGGCCTTTGATCTGCTGAAAGAGCTGTCCATCATGTGAAGCGAACCAGCTCCTTGGCCACTGACCAATCGACCCACACAGCACTTCTCCCACTCGTAGGGCTGTCTTCAGGCTGTGACCTCAGGCCCATCTCCTGGGCCCACATCGAGTTGGGTGGCTCTGAGGTTGTGTGAGCAAATCAGATGTCCCCAAGTCTTCTCCCCATGTGGTCAGGCAGAAATCCTCAGAGTGGCAGCGCCATGCGATGGAGACTCCAGTGGTCTGTGCCTTCCCCCCAGGCAAGGGAAACACACACAGACCCCTCCCTCCAGGCGGCACCGGCCACTCCACAGCCCCCTTCCAAGCCCAGCCTCTGGCCCTTGAACACAAGGGACCTTTGACTTTTTTTTTTCTAATCCTCTCCCGAGGACATTTTTCCATTTATCTCCAGATAGAGTGGGAGGGAGAGAGAGAGAGAGAGAAACAGAAACATCGACGTGAGAGAGACACATCAACTGGTTGCCTCTCGCACGACCGCGACCAGGGCCGGGGACTGAACCACAACCAAGATATGTGCCCTTGACTGGAATCGAACCCGAGACTCTTTGGTCCTCGGGCCGACACTCTAACAGCTGAGCCAAACTTGCCAGAGCAGGACCTCTGACTTGTAACTAAGGGTGGGGCTGGGGAGAAAAGGGAATGCTGCCCTCTGGAAGGTGGGGGGAGGGATGCTCACACTCTCAGTCTCTCATATAAACAGACACAACCCTGCGGGCCAACCAAATCCCACGGCAGGGACGTCTCAGTGAGTGCCAAGACCGGCACGCGCCAGACCACGGCAGAAGCAATGGCCTCAATCGATGTTATACAACGGCCAGGTCCCAGTGGCAGAAGAGAGGCATCTATCCAGACGTCCGGGGAAGAGCCCAGGGACGGAACACATCCCAGCCCGTGTCTAGCCAGTGAGCAGAGGCTGCCATCCCGGTCCCTGCCTTTGCAGACTGAGGGGATGGGAGGTGGGCCTACAATCAGGGGAGGGACAAGGAGACCCTGCCTCACCACAGCTAACATCAAAGGCGGCCGGGGGCAACCACACTGAAGATCCCCGTGCTCTGCTTCGCCACGGGTCACTGCAGCCACCTGCAACCAGAGCTGTCACACCCACACCCGGCTCCCCTTCCAGAATGAGCTCTCGCTGAGTGGGGTGCACCGTGCCCCCCTTTCAAAGGCTCTCTTCTGCCCCCCTGCTTCTTCCAAGCCTTGTATAGGAGGATGTGCTCCAGAAACCCAGCTGGAAGGACTGGCCCGTCTGACCTGTGCTATAACTGCCCCCAGCAGAGCGGAGGCTGAGCCCCGCCGTCCACGCTGGTTCTTGGCCCACTTCCTTTCCCAGTGCTCAGACAGAGCGCTGAGCAACCACGGCTTAGATGCAGCTCCAGAGCCGTAAGGGCAGCCGCTTCCCCTCTTTCAGGGCCCAAGGGCCCCAGGCCTGGCGGCGGGCACTTTAGAGACCACATCCCTGCAGAGAGGGTCTGATCGTGCCCGTTTCACAAAGGAGGACCCTGAGGTGAAGCATGGCGAAGTGCCAGCCACGCATCTACAAAGTGGTCGGCCCGACTGCAACTCAAGGTGGCCTGGTTCCCAAGTCTGTCTCTGTCCGTTGGACCTTTCTCCCAGTGAGTTCTCCTCTCCGGCCACTAGATCTCCACAGGGGCAGGCCAGGCCCGCCCCTTCCCCTGGGTGCTCCTGTGCTGGGTTCCCTGGTCACGGGTTCAATGCCTGTGCCTCGTGCACTCAGAGTGTGACGCGGCTGATGAGCACGACTCCATTCCCAGCCGCCCACCCTGCCCTGCGGTGACGGCCGAGGCCTGCAGGGTCACAGCAAGCTGGAAGGTCTTCCCCGGAGGGGAAGCTGGCGTGAGTCCCACCCGCGAGGCTGTCCCAACGTCAGCACATTGGTCAGGTGGGGCCTCCCTGCTCTGCTCGGGGGGGTGGTCAGGCTTCCCATCCATCAGGATGGGAAGTGACATTCCTCTTGGACGAGGAGCCCTACGGCCACGTTCCCAACTTCCTTCCCGGCTTGGGACTAGGTTGTGAGAGGGAGCCCAGGCTCCTGGCAGAGGCAGCAGGAGTCCTGTTAATTAATTAGCTCCCTGTCTTCCCCGAGTGCTCACAGACACAACCAGATGGTCCCAGCCACGCGCCCTCTACCCCCGTCCTCTCCTTGGAGGCCCATGGCGTCTTCACCTGATACCCCTCTCCAGCTTTCCCTTCTACATTGCAAACCCCCAAGAGAGTCCCGTGTCCCCCTCAGCCAGGCTGGGCCCAGACAGCCCCAAATGGACGGGGGGGGGGGGGGAGAGTGACGACTGGGGCCACAGTTTAGAGAAGGCTTCACGTTCTCTTCTTGCCTTCAGACAATTCAGGTAGGGGGCTGGAGTGGGGGGGGGTACCCAGGACTGAGTCTACCCTCATTTCTTGAAAAGTGTTAAGAGATGGCACTACATTGAAGAAACACTAACTTAAAACCCCAAGCAACCAAGGCCTGGCTGGTTCCCCCCATCCACCTGGAGGACACCACAGAGAAGTTGTTCCAACTAAAAGCAGAAGCTGACTGGGGCCTCTGCAGCACCACGGACACCCCCCAGCTCTCGGCTGGCACCTCCGGGTCCTAGGTGGGGTGCACGGCTGTGCCTGTATCGGCACACTCACCCAGGCAGGGACAGCATGGAACAGAGTGGCAGGGTCCCGAGGGCAAGGAGCTTGGGTCAAGCAAGACTGGAGCCACAGCTGAGAAGCCCCGGGAGATCTGAGGCCCAGGAGCCAGGGACGGCCCCTCCGCAACAGGTCCTGTATTGAGGGAGGCGGCACGCTGCCCTGGTGCCAGCACCTGTGTGATGTGGGTGGATCTGCCTCACTTTTCCCACTAAAAAAAATAAGCCCGAGCAGGACGTTCCCTGGGGTCGCTGGGGGCACTCGCTGCCACGCACGGAGTGATCCGCGGAAGGCCTGCTCACAGTCAGCGCTCAGTGAACATCAGCAGTAAGAACTGCCGCTGCTGTTATTTTCATGAGCGCCGCTCTTTTTTTTTTATTAATCCTCATCAGAGGATATTTTTTCCATTGATTTTATTTTGTTAGAGAGAGTAGGAGGAGAGAGAGAAGAGAGAAAGAGAGAGACACATCGATTGGCTGCCTCTGCACGCACCCCGACCAGGGCGGGATTGAACGTGCCACCCAGGTACATACCCTTGACCGGGAATCAGACCCGCGACCCTCCAGTGCGCAGGCTGATGCTCTAACCACTGAGCCACGCTGGCCAAGGCAGCATCGCTCTTTTTGATTCCAAATATGCTATGAGCCTCCTTTCAGACAGAACTACAAAGTAATGGGGAAGATCTGAGCACTTACAGACTTAAAAAAAAAAAAAAAAAGCCACATTTCTTGAATTCTTTATGCCCAGAATCAAAAGCAGTGAAGAGCGGGTGATAAAGATTTGATTAGAAGCCGTGAGGGGTCTGGCCAGGTTTTGTGAGCCCGACGGACGCAGAACTGGCCCACGTGTGATCCCAAAGGCACCGACCTCAGAGTAGCCAGGAGACTGAGGACATGTGACTAGTTCTTCCAGGCCCATCTCGGGGGGATGGTCTTTGGGGTGAAGCATATTTATCTAGGGCAGCAAGGGTTAATGCCGGGGCTGGGAGAGGCCGGGCAGCATGGAGCACTCCCTGTTTATTAATAAGCTATTTATCACCAGCTTTGCTTTTAATGCCATTTGGGCTTAATGTCGTTAATGAAATATAAATACCCACGCTAACGATGTCGGTCAGAGGCAGCACGGGCAGCAGACGGCTCGCGAAACAGGGCCAAACCGCCGGGCACGCTGGGGAAGAGGCTGAGAGCTCGGGAAGCGGAAGAGGTTCCCACCAGCTCGGCACCCCCAGCCCCCCTCTGCTCCACCACAAGACGCCCCAGCTGGCTGTGCCGGGAAAGGCTGGGAGGAGGGCAGTGGGGCTGGGGGAGAGGCCTCCCAGGGCACAGGATGCTGTTAACTCCTGGAGAACAGGGCGGAAGCGAGAGCTCCCACCTCAGGGGCAGTGCCCGCCTGGCATCAGGCCCCTTGGCTGCAGGAGGCTGGACTAGCACCAGCTGGCAACAGGCGCCCCCTCATTGCCCTGAGCTCCCTGACCACTAGGAATGGAGCCGGGGTGAGAAGGGTCATGAGAGGGAGCTGTAAGGACCCCATCAAGTTTTCCAATAAAGACCATCCTCCTGGTCCACGGAATGACATTTCAGGCAGCCCTGTCCCATTGGATGGCACACCCTCCCTGAGAAGCTGGCACGGAGTTACTCAGAGGTGTTGGGGGTGGGCATGGAGAGGTCAGCAGACAGGTATTTCTGTTCAGTGCCCAGGGGCCTTAAAAACAGAAGGCTTTCTGTGACCGTGTGCCTGACCTGGCCTGTCCCTCCCACACAGTGGGCTCAGAGCCGTTGTCTTTAGCAGATGACCACCTAACCCAAATTACCAGAGGCACTCCAGGCCCTCCCCTCAGGAGAGGCCCCAGACTATTCCTAGACACCAGCGTCACCTGGGGGAGGTGGCCCTAGGACTTGTTCCCCAGCCTCGGGGCCACAGACCCTTCGCAGACTTGGACTCTATTCACCCAAGGGCCACCTGGGCCCAAATATAGGTTGGAGCTTCTGGTAAGTGGCTGACCTCTGCTCCATCTTCCTTTCCCTGTAGGAAGACAGAGGAGGTCACAGTGCCCCAGCCTCGCCCTGCTTGCCAAGTCTCCAAGCAGCTCCTGCAGGGTGCCGCCTCTTCCAAGGGGCCTCCGGGCTATTCTCAAGAGGGAGCCCACAGCTTCCCGCCCTCCTTGCTCAGGGTTGTCAGAACATGAAAGAGAATCGGTGAACTTTGAATTTCAGATAAATTGCAAATACTTTTTTAGTGTAAGTATGTCCCAATATTTCATGGAACATACTTAACACTGAAATTTGTTTTGAGGTTTATCTGAATTTCTAATTTTACTGCGTGTCCTATATTTTTATTTACAAATTGGGCAGCCCTATCCCGCTCCGCAGCAGGCACACCTGGCAGCAAGTGGGTTTCTGGTGGGTGAGTGGGACTGTGAGGGGCATCAAGAGAGAGCGAAGGTCCCTGCCCAGCTCCGGACAGTAGTCTCCTTTCAAGGGGCCCTGATTATAACTGTCCCCCTATCTGCCCTCTCCCCTCACTGGTCACTTCTGCACTGTCCAATGCCACAGCTCCCCTTATGGGGGGATCCCTTCTCTATGCATCCCCCAAAGTCACCTCCATGTCCCCAAGGAGTACAGGGCTCATTGGCTGGGGCTTGGTGGAGCTCAGCTCAGCTGCTAATCCCCTGGGTGGCTCCTGTCAGATTATTAATTGGCTAAATCGGATCGGTCCTGGAACAACATGCACTTGGACTTCAGATAAAGCAGGCCAGGGAAGCCGGGCGGGGGGCTGCTTAAAGTGACAAGACCCTGTTTCTGCACTGCTCCCTGAGGTGGGACCAGGGCAACGGGCAGAGGCGGAGGCAGAGCGGTTTCCAACAGAACACTCAGCATCCTCTTGCCTACTCGGGAGCACATGGGAGGGGGCGGGGGTGCAGAGGGACCTAGATTCGGGCACAGATGGGACCCGTCAGGAGGAGTTGGTGACAGTTGGGTCTTGCTTTTTAATAAATAGCTTGTGCTTAATCAGATCATGCCACTCGGAACTCTTCAAAAAGCCTCTTATTTCAGTCGGGGTAAAAGCCTTAGTTCTCACAATGGCTACGAGGCCTTCAGGATCTGGGGGCCCCCATTGAGACCCCCCTGGACCTCACACGGCATCTCCCCCACGCGTTTCCCTCCCATCCTTGCTGTCCTCCGGCATGCCAGGGAACACTCTTCTCCCAGATATTAATCAGGGTGGCTCGCTCCCTCACCTCTTTCCGTCCTTACCTAAATGTCACCATCTCAGTGATGTCTTCCCCAGATGCCACACCTAAAATTACAAACCACCCCCCCTGCCACACACACTCCCCTTCTCTATTCTCCAGACCGGCTTTAGTTTTCTCCGGAACACACGTTGCCGTCTAACACGTAGGTTACGTCTTGATCTCATCCTCCATGGGCCTCCCTCTGCTCAAACTGCACAAGGACAGGAATTCTTGCCTTGTTATGTTCGCCGCTTCATACAGTTCTAGTTCTCAGCACCTCTCAGTCATGCTCGATGAATGAATGAAAACCAAAAATGAATGGCCAGAGGTCAGAGCTCAGGATATGGACTACTACTTCCTCTGGCCCTGAGTCCCATGTGTCTGGGCCCCAGCCTGGCCCAGTGGGCTCCCCAGGAACCTGTCTCCTCCCCCCTTCCCCTATAGATCCCACCCTTCCCCAGTTCTGCCCTCACACTAGGTGATGTTCACACTCCAGTCCTACCTAGCATGTTTCCTACGATGCATTTCCAGGCTCTGGGTCTGCTGAGGGATGTCCTGGGGGACTTGTCTCCGTGCCACCCAGACCCTCCCCTACCAGCTGGGACTGCTGCTTTCTCTGCCCAGAAGCAGCATGAGGCGGGACGGCGGTGAGCAGAGGGAACGCCAGGACTCCCCGCTGCTGCCGGGCCCAGCTCAGCTGCCAGCAAACTCCTGGGCTTGCATTGTTTTGACTTGAGTCGGTGAAGCTGAAATATTGAGTCACAACGGCCCTAAACTTCATTACCAGCTCTTAACACAGATTACTAAGGGAAAAAAGTTGCTTTTAATTGCTTTTCCCTATTAGCATTTCTGGAGTAGAAACTAGTGATTAATTACATCTTCCTTCCTCTCACCTGCCCTGGTCACAGGGGTCCCACCCCCAGGCTACCGGAAGAAGGCTCAGGGTCAGAAAAGGCTGCTGCTCCTGAAGGACCAAGACACAGACCAGAGGGAAAACCTGGGTGGTGAGTGCAAAGTGAGGAACACGCCCAGGGCTGATTTACCAGGGTCCAGGCAGCGAACGGTATGGGTGGCCCAGGTGGGTGGCCACCCAAGGGTCCTTCTGTTGAAGGTGGAGCTGAAAGGGACCCCCCACGGACGGCCTCAGGCCTTAGTGTGGCGTCCTGTGGGCTAAAGGACTTCCACTTGGGCCAGGTGGTCTATACCTGGGCAGATTCCAGAAAGCTGGGAGAAGACAGAATAGGAGTAGCCTGAATATCTGCAAGAGAAGACGACGCATTCACAGCCACCAGGCCCCTCTCGTGTGGAAAACCTCTCCAA
Organism: Tadarida brasiliensis; assembly: GCA_030848825.1. Classification (NCBI taxonomy): domain Eukaryota; kingdom Metazoa; phylum Chordata; class Mammalia; order Chiroptera; family Molossidae; genus Tadarida; species Tadarida brasiliensis. Next base: position 7,274,025 of record CM061264.1, read on the forward strand.
TGCCAGCAAGTCCTCCCTGGGAGGCTCCAAGGTCACTGGGGATAGGAGCAGGGCAGACATGCCTCTCCCCTTATCCACAAGACATCAGTCCTCCCAAAACCAGGGCCATTGTCCCCTTTGGGGCAAACAAGTCACCAAATGTAGCTTCAGGCAGGGCAGGTGCAGCTGGCCTCTCCCAACTCCTGTCCCTTTGGCTCTGTGCCTGGTGGGACCCAGGGGCTTCCCGACTCTGCGAGGAAGACGTAAGGCACGAGGGAGAAACTGAGGAAGGAGACCCCGATGTCGATAACATAGGCAGAATTCTCACAGATTAGAAACCGGGAGGTTCAGTAACTCTTCCCAAACCATCTCCCCACCACGACTCCACCCACCCCAAAGGGGCTGTGACCTGGAGCCCACTCACCCCCAACACAACATCATCTGGCAGAGGACTTGGGCCCCCATTCACTTTAGCCAGCACCTCCCTCTTCCGATCCTGCCCCTCTGCACCCCCACCCCGGCTGTGTGCTCTGGAGCGCCAGCCCCACATCAGATCAAAGCCTCAGAGGACGGAGTTAGAACTGTCCAGTCCAGTTACGAGTGAAGGCCACGGATCGAGTGCAGGCCACGGAGGCAGCAAGCAGAAGAGCCTCCCACGCATGCACAGACACACACGCCTGCCCACCCAGACACACCCTCCCCCAGGGCTCAGCCAGTGTTTTGATGCCAGCAGACACACCCAGGAGACTGGCTGACACCCCCTTGGAAATAGGCAGAGGCACCAGCTGCACACTTAGGACATCCCTGTCACCCCCTGCAAGACGTTGACAGCCTGCTCCCTCCTGTCATTCCCCCTGGAGGTCAGGCCTCCAGAGCTTTCCTGGAGGGCTGACCTGGCCCATATGGCTGGGAATATGTCGCCAGCATGGGCAACTATTCACTGGGGCCCCTGCAGCTGGCTGCGACAGCTTCGTGCTCATTCCAGCCAGGCCTCTGGCTTGCTATTTGGGCTGTGCAGTGCTTACCCAGGGGTGTAGGGGATCACTGCTGTTACACCATGGCTCCTGGGATTGTCTGCCTGGTCCTGGCCCAAGCAAGTGATACCAGGACCCAGGAGAGTGAAACCTCCTATCAGAGACCCTGGAAAAAGGGACAGTGGCCCAGGTCATTTCTGACGGGGTACCTATGGCGATTCATTCCATGAACTGTGCAAAGATTTTCCGCGTGGAAAGACTGCTAGGATCTCTGCCCGTGAGCTGAGGCTGGAGGCTAAGCTGGCCCCATGGAAATCAGGTCTTAGACAAACCCATGGCTCGGTTCCGCGTGTCTGGGCACACAGGAGGAGACACGCAGCCCTTGAGAACACAGATCACATCTGACGCCACAGTGAGAGGCACTAGATGAGCTTCTAGGCCCAACCTGAGACCCTGCACAGAACCCATGGACCAAAGGCACGAAACGGGCTTCGGTGCAGGGTCTCGGGGCCAAAAGGACAGCGAGCTTGGAAATCCTGCTGAAACCGGTGTTGGAGGCAAGCAGGCCTCTGGCCTTCCCTCCACGTGGTGCTGACCAACAGATGCCTAACCCACTCAGACCAGCTTTCTTAGCCACTGGGATGGTGCTTCTCTCCCTAAGCCACGAGACATCGGCCTCTGAAAGCCATGGGCCCTTCTTGGCACTGTCAGGCCTGAGAGAGAGGAGAAAAGGAATTTCCACACATCAGGGGGCCGGGAATGCTGGAGTCCCCCTGGGGTCTTTGCTGCCCATCAGCAGGTCCCGGCAACTCCCTCTGAACGCACGACTCTGCCCCTTCTCTCCATTTCCGCCTTCTGGTCTCAGCCACAGTCTCTCACTCCAGTGGCCACACGGCAGCCTCCCCTCTGGCCTCCCTTCTCCCCTTGCCAACGTCTAGTCCAGTCATCTCTCTAAAACAAAAATCAGGTCACTTTATCTCCGTCTTTAAAAATGCTCCAGCGGCTTTCTGCCACCCTAAGAGAAAAATCCCATGTTTCCCTGGTGCACCTAAGCCCCATGCACCCCAGCTCCCCCCATGTCCACCTCCCGGGGACTGGGACCCTCTTTCTGCTCACCAAATGTACTGAGCTCAGCCCACCTCAGGATCTCTAGACTACCTGCTCTCTCCTCCTGGAATATTCTTCCACCTGCCCTTCAGGTGGCTGTCCACTCCCTATCCTTCAATTTCAGCTGTCACCTGCCGCCACCTCCCACCATCTCATTCCATGTCCATTCTGCACTCAGGGTTTCCCTGCTCTTTTGTGGGTTTGTTTCTTGTCCACCCGCCCAACCAGAACTCTAGGAGAGCCAGGGCCACCTTGCCCACTCTGTCCCCAGTCACTGGCAGACCCCAGCCCCTCCATAACTGAAGACTGAATATAACCGGATCTTCTGTGGCATAGTGAGAAATGGGGAGAATCTGAGCTAGATAGGATTAGGCCTGTGGACCAGGGCCAAGCACGGACTCACCCCCTCGCCCACACTCCAGTGTCGTGAGGCGGGACACCTCTGAGACCACGGGTCACCCCTGCCACAGAGGACTCAGGACCTGGAAAGGGCTGGGTGAGTGAGGAGGGGCTTGGTCATGACAGTTCCTTTTGGAGCCCTTGGAGTCCCCAAGCTTCATTATGAACCCCAAGCCCACTGATCCAGGATGCAGGAGTCCCACAGGACTCACGGAGCCCACACCCTGTGCTGGGTGCAAATCCCAGTTGGCACGGCCCTGGGAGTCAGCACTGAGCGGAAACTTTGGGAAGGAAAGAAGGAATGGGCATGTTTTGCCTAAGGAACAAAGTGAACTAAAGGCCTGCCACTGAGAACAGCACAGGCAAATGTGCCCCCTCGATGAGCAGGGAACCCACGCAGAGGCTCAGAGGCACGGGCCTGCTGTCCCAGGACCCGTGCTCGCGGAGGAAGCAGAGTCGGGCAAGAAGAGCCCAGGAAGGCAGAGACATGCAGGTGCTGGTGCCAAAACCCAACAAGATGGCAACCAAGTCTCCAAGGTCCCCTCCCCCACCCCCGCCATCAGGGACAACAGCCGCACAGCCTGTGTGTGGACAGACCAAGTCCCGGAGCGCGATCGCATGCTGGACGCCAGGACGAAGAGTCTCAGCCACATGGCTGCTCCATCACAGCAACCAAAGGCCGTATTTGCATCCAATTTGCAAATCCCTGGGCTGTGTCTAAGGAGTCTGTTAGCCCCCAAGGTCACATGGCCTGACATGAAGCTGGCCTGCTGCTGTGGGAACCTCTCAGACCCAGTGGACACTAAGGCACCATCTCTGCAAGTACTTCCTCCCTGAAAGTTCAAAGTCCAGAGGTGGAGAGCCTGGCCACAGAGGGTGCGGCAGGACACGCCTGCTGGCAGCACCCATGGGGAGGGAGAGCACAGGAGGATGACCCGGGGCTGCTGACTCCCATCTGGCACGCACCAGAGGAGCGGCCCCCAGCCTTGCCCTCCCAGTCATTCTCTAGGCCCTCAGCCCCAGCCCTAAGACCCTGCCCATCAATTTTACCAACACCTAGGCTGGTTCCCTTCAGCATCTTAAGAGAACAGTGAATGATGATCAATATGTGAAAAGTCACCTGCCGTGTGTCAACCTTCAACCCTGAAAACCATGTTTGATTCCTGCAGGTAAATATCTGACAGTATCAGCCTCTTGGACTCCCCATCCCTGGCATACACGACCTTCTTTAGGCAAGGGGCGATTTCCGAGACTAGATCAAAAGGCACTTGTGGCTCCGCCTCCAAAGCGGGTCCTGCCCAGCTGGGGGCCCACCTGAGAGGGCCCCAACAAGTCTCATGTGAGCTCAGAGCGGAGCAGTAGCCTCTGGACATGTGGACGGGCTGGACCTACCGTGCTCAGAGATGACGTTGAGAAATGACCTGATGCTTTGCTCCAGGAGTGGGGTGTGCTAGAGAGCCCAGGCCTCACCTGGAGTACCTGCACCATTCGGTGTCACACCGTGGTAAGGCTGGCAGGGTTCTTAAAGATCAGTTCTTCCGATCTCTTTATTTTACGGGTGGGGAGCCGAGATCCAGAGGGGAGGAAGCAGTGAGTGGACGGCCGACCAGGGCCAGTATACAGGTGGCCTAGGTGCTTTTCTCAATCCCACTTTCTCACTTCTACCTAGGGAGCCTAAGCTACCACCATCCGGGTCAGAAAGGCCTAGGCAGTCCCTCCCCGAGCCCCCACACTGACCAACCACAGCCCTGCCCATATTTCCCAGTGACGTCTTGGGAATCAGGAGTGGCTACCTTTGCATCCCAAGGGGCTGGGGTCCAAAGTCCATTCCAAAGCACACCACTGGAGCTGTGGGACCCCTTCTGTAGGAGGGGACAGCTGGGGCAGCTGGAAAGGCAGATGGGCTGGAGAGGTCTTGGTCTTCAGTCAGCGAGGTCTGTTTGCCTACCAAAATAAGAAAGGAAAGGGAATATTAGGCTACAGTGAGACCCACAAAGCTACTCCTGAAAGAAGGGCAGCTGAGATACGGTTCTGACACCTTGCGCAACAACCGGCCAGAAAGGTAAGAGATTCTCCAACCTGCCCGCCAATCAGCAGATGGCCTCGCTCTGGTGAGTGCTACGCCTGACCCTACGACCAATGCACCCTTGCCATAATTATTAGCCAATCGCTACACAGTTGTCACACCTAACCAAAAAAAATCAAACAGGTAGAAACAATAATAGACCAGTCAGGTGTCACCCCAGGTAACAATAAAGTGATCACACTCGAGTCCTGGCACCAGGGGTGAGAGGTCAGCCCGACAGTGGATCAAGCTAACACTGGAAACCAGATCAGACCCAGATCCATGTGACTGAACCAACCCTTGGGCTCCCCAACCTCCCACTCCCTCCAGGCTTTCCCTTAGCCAGCTCCCAGCTGCTCCCATGACCCCCTGGTGGCCTTATGGGAGTCTCTAAAAATGGAATCAACAGGTGTCTGCAGCTACCCAGGATGGAGAGTTTGGTTTCTTTTCTTTTCCTTTGCCCTCTCCTCTGCTACTGTGTCGTTTCACACACACCCAGAAAGGGGGCTGTTGAGATTCATTTGTTATAGGTGCCGGGCCAAAAAAATATGGCCAAAAAAAGTTGGTGCCCTGCTACCGGCAACCTTTGTATCAATTTAAGCAAATATTGTGGTGTTTCCATGGTGATTCCTGTTTTGAATATCCACTACACTCACTTTTTAAAGGGCTTTTCCTGTTTGCGTTTCAACTTCAAACCTGTAAATATTTTCAGCCTTTTTAGAAAAATGAGCCCATGTGTGTGCAAATACGCAGATGCTACCGACCTCGGTGCACAACCTCCCAGGCCTGGCAGTCCCGCCTCCTGGTGTGAGAGTGGGGTGCAGGAGCCCAAGGGGGTCCTGCGTCCACTCCTCCATCCACCCTGCCTGTGGGGCTGGCACCAGGGAGGGAGGGAGCTGAAATTCCGGTCCTTTCCTCCCCCCTTGGCTGGGAGATTGCAGCATCCACAGCACCTATGTGTTCCTGAAGCATGTGAGTGGGCTTGGACCTGACTCCACAGTGTGGCATGGTGTGGGCAGCTGCCCGGCAGGTTCTCCAACCTGGCCCAGCCCTGGGATCCCCCAGGGCCTCTCCAGAGTACACGAACCCCTCCTCTTCTGCCTCCCAAGGTTGAGCCATAAGTGGAAGGGGGAGTTGGTGCTTTGAAGGTAAGAGTTTCCAGCATCAGCTCTACCCCACCGCTGCTCTGGGGCAGTGCCACCAAGACCAGCTCCCCGGGGGAAGCCATCGGGAGGGCCGGTGACAGTGGTCTGGGCCTGGAGCAGCCCAGCTCCCACCCCACCCTTCAGCAGCGTACAGGGTTAACAGCGGGTTTCCTGGTTTCCATGGATTCCCGCCAGGCCCCTAATGTGAGTTTCGTGTGATTTGGGGGAAGTGGATTTCCTTTGTTTTCCAGTTTGGGAATATTTTTTTCTTTAAAAAAGAGGAAAAAACACTTTAATGGGAACTTCAGGGCCACTGGGAGACTCACTCCTCTGGGCTCTGACACTCCCTTGATTGTTGGCCCAGATTCCCCAAAACCCTGGGCAGCCCACTCACCAACCAGACACCTCTGAGCTAGAGGAAGGGGTGTCGCAGCCACCTAGAGCTCCCCACCCCTGGAACACTCTTCTGCTGGGGGGCCTCTACTCCAATGCCATCGGCATGACCCCTGCCCCACCTGACAGCCAGCATCTATGCAGGCGGCTGGGACTCCCCCGGTCCAGACACACACGTCCTCAGAGAAAGGGTCCAGAAAAACACTCCCACCTCCCTGACCCTTGGCAAGGAACTTGAGAGACCGGAGCCTGACCACACATGAATGGTGGACATGAATGATACCAGGGTCTCATGTCCTGGCTCAGAAGAGGGTTCCAGCGATGGGGAAAAGGGCGTTCCGGGCCCTGATGAGGCCCTCGTCTGGCCTCCTCCAGCTGAGGGCGAGGCATGCCCAGGGCAGCGGGAGCAACTGAATAAAGGGTGTGGCCAGGCCGCCGCCTCCTCCTCCTCCTTCTCCTCCTTAGTCTTCCCCATTCCTGCCATCCTCCAGCCCTGCCAGGGTGTGGCCTCGTTCAGAACTGTCCCCAACCAAGTGGCCTGACCCATTTACCAAACCAGGGCACAGGCCCCAGGGCCTGCCACGGACGGGCCCTCCCACGCACAGGCCCCAGGGCTGTGGCAACAGCAGGGATCCCGGTCAGGAGGTGCGGAGCCCGAGGCCCGAGCTCTCTGGCCAGCAGCTCCGGGTGAAGGTGTGAGAGCATGTGCAGTCACGGAAATAACACTGGGCCGAGACTCAGAAGCCATGGCTCTGAGTCCCAGTTCTGCCCCTTAAGTCACCGTGGGCTCCTGGACAAGCCATCTCGTCTCCCTAGGGCCCAGTTTCATCACTGGTCAAATAAAGCTCCTTCTTCCCTCCTACCCAGCACCTGGGTGGGGGATCAATGAGAGATGTGAAAAGTGTTAACAGTGCTCCAGAAATGCCCCCCCTTCTTCTTCCAAGTCTCTTCAAGGTGACCTTCCAGAATCTGCCCCGAGCACACCCATACATGCCTCTGCTTTGCTCCTCAGGCGCCTGTCACTGTGGCATTTAAATCCACACTAGACTAAAGTCACTCGCTCACGAGTCTGTCTCCACCACTGGTCTGGAACTCCTGAAGGGCAGGGACCAAGCCCTAGTTATCTGTGCGTCCCCAGCATTTAGCACAACAGTTGGTCCACAGTCGGCAGCCTGAGCATCTGTGGAACGGAGCTAGTCCCTGATTTCATGTCAGAATCAGATGGGCCCGAGCAGCCTCATCCCTCTCCGACGACAGAACACTTCACTGGCGACTTTCACGCTCCATCCTGTTCTGTTCCCCTAACACCCAGCCCGCATCTTGGTCTCTCCACCCTCCTTCATTAGCACCAGGGATGAGTAACTTTCAGGTTCAAGGTGACTGCTCGGTTACTTGATCCTCCTCCAGCTGATTCCAATAAGAATTGACTGGGTACCTAGTATGTGCCAGGGAGCATGCTGGCAGCGGAGGGCATACTTGGATGCGTGGTTTTCAACCTTAGCTGGTAGGCCGGTGTGAGAACTAAGCACGTTAACTCACCAGATGCCTCCTATTTGCCAAGCACCATGCCAAGTGATCGCACTGAATCTTTACAACACGCCTAGGAAGGGCAGATTAGGAAGGGCAGGCGCAGAGATACAAAGTGACTTGCCAAAGGTCACAACTCGCAAGTGTTGCAGCCAGGCCTGGACTCAGGCTGACAGGCTCCAAGGCTCAACTCACTTAAAAGTTCCTCTTCGTCCCCACCCAGGATCTCGGCACCCACCCACACCTGATGCTATCTTCCCTCCTGAATCTCAGTTCTGCCCTCCAAACAAATCTCCATCAAACCCCAGGGCCGCGAGAAAGCACTAGAGATCGTGACCCCCGGGAAGGCCAAGGCCATGCTTACGCGCTTCCTTCTGGCTAGGCTCCAAGTATGGGAAGGCGAGCCCTACCCTGGCACACCTGGCAGGCAGGAGAACCTCTAAACCTACCTGGTAAATGGGGTCCCAGCTGTGGGCATGGCCTCCTGGATGGGGAAGGGGCTGAGTGGCCCATTGCTATCTGTCATCTGACACAACGGGGACAAGAAAGCCACCCAGGAGAGGGCCACTCCAAGTGAGGAGCTTCAGTGGGGATGGGATAACTTCCATTTCTTCTCTCCAGACAAGGGGCAAGATAAAGGGCTTTATCCTGGGGTGGGGGACAGAGATTTCTCCTGCCTCCCCCCAATATCGGGACTGCAATGAACATGGGCCTCGGAGACATGGGGTTGAGAATAGGGGCACAGGAACCCGATTTTCACCTGGGTGAATGTACGTTGGGGGCACCTATCACCTCCCCGAAGGAGAGAAGATGGTGGGAGGTGGTGGGAAAAGATCTAGACAGAGAGGACAAAGGGGTGGAAGAACAGGCCGGGGGTGGGGAGAGGACAGAGCCCTAATGAGCAGATTTCATAAACCACCCCGAGTAAAAACAAAACACAGACGTGCACATTGCCCAACTCCAGGGCTGTATGGAAAAGAAAAAAAAAAAAAAAAAAACAATAAAAAAATCCACATCTTAATACAAAAATCCTACGTGATGTGTTGTGGCACGAAAGTGTTTTTGACTGCATTTTTCATCTGTGATCTCACACAGCCGGCGACGGGTACGCCCAGCGCAGTAGGTATTTGATGGTAGGTACACAAACAGCAAACATACACAATTAACCAAAACAAGGGCAGCAAGCATGCAAATGGGTCCACGCTGGCATCTCCTGGCTTCAGGTGGCCTCTCTAGATGGCCAGGTTGGCTCCACACACGGGCCCTTTTAGATGTCGGAGGGAGAGATGAATGGGGCATGAACACAGCTCAAATGGAAGGAAATATGTGGAGCTCTGAATTTTCACAACTCCACACGCGGAGCTCCGGGCCAGCTGGTTATGTGGCCGTTCTGCACAGAAGGTGCTGTCCGCTGCCGGCCAGGGACAGAGAGGGGACCCGCACCTCAGAGGCCCTCCTGTGTGTCACTGACCCCACTCTTACTATCTGTCTCCCTTTTGTTCCACCCCTCCCCCTTTTTAATTGTTGGATGAGTTTACAGAGCTGCGTGCCAAAAACAATCAACTCGAGGGAACAGAGTTATACAAAAAAGGGCGTGTCCCCAGAGGGAGACGGATATCCATGGAAACCACCTTTTCACAGCAGCCTAGGTGAAGCCAGGGTGAGGGGGATGGCGTAGGGGTGGGGAGATACACTCCACCCAGAACAGGGCCCCAGAAAATGCTGGGGTCACTGAACCCGACGTAGCCACAGATAGTGGGAGGGGGGGGTGTCAGAAGTGGAGCCAGCCAGAGACTCACACGAGGGCAGGGCCATTGGCACACACATGAGCACACACACAGGTGCACACACACATACGTCGCCCACCAGATCACTGGGACAGCAAAAGCTGGTGGGTCAGCGTACAAGCTTTGGAACCAAACTGCCAGGTGTGATGCCTGGCTCTGCCATTCACAAGCTGTGTGACCCTGGGCAAATTACTTTAACCTCTCTGTGCCTCAGTTTCCCCATCTGTAAAGTCGAGATAATAATAAATCAAAAAGCCTACATGAGGAGAAGGGGGAAAGGTTCCCAGACTCTGCCACCGTAGTAGAGAAAGAATGATATTTATTAAGTACTAAGGATTTTAATGCATTCATACATATAATCGTCACAAGAACCCAGTGAGGTAGGTTATTATCTCAACTGGATAGTTGAGGAACTAAGACTCAGAGAGGGATGTGATCCACCCAAGGTCACACCCTTGGAGGTGACTTGAACCCAGGCTACCTGACACTCTGCACTGTACTGCTTGACAAGGAGAGGGAGAGGGCGGGGAGCAAGCAAGAGACCGACGGGCTTGCAGGAGGTTCTCTTTCCCAATCTGACCTGGATGCACAGCAGTGGGACCCAGACACGTTTTTCCCAAGCTCACAAAGGAAAACGGAAATCCTCCAAACCAGTGACAGCGAATGGAGGGAACAAGAAGCTGGAAAAGCTGAGGTGGCCAACAGGCCCAGGTGGCCACATTCCTCAGGAGTTCCTGTCCCAGTCCTGACCCCAGGAGACCAACAATGCCCTCTGACCCTTCCCTGTGCCCGCGGAGCATCTCCAGAACCAGGAGGTCCCTGGAGAGAAATCAACTGAGCTTGGGGCCAACCTCCCAGCCACAGAGGCCTAAAGCTTGGGAAAGGTCCTTCTTCTGGGTCAGAACCCTGGGAATAACACAACTGTCTGCCTCCCCAGAACCCACAGTTCCCTGGAGGGGGTGGGAGGAGGGGAGCAAAGGGGAGCTATGGCCTCGCCTGCTGTAAGGCCAGGCCAGGGAGGCTCAGGGAGGCCTGGGAGGCTGAGAGCTAGTCAGAGGCTGCCTGCCCTGAGCAGTCTGGTCTTCACCCTGCTCGGAGACGGAGGCCACGCAGGCTTGGTGGCTCAGCCCTTTCTGCCATCGACCACCCCAACTCATTCAGATATTTCCTCTCTCACTTGCTTTTTAAAAAAAATTTAATGTTCTCTATAATTCATCCATCCCAGAAGATAATCGATAGAGCCCGTAATGAAAATCTGAGCCATATTTTATGATCCGCTTCGAGCAGAAAGGGCCACATCAGCAGGTCCAGTTTCGGCTCTCCCTATCTGTCTTGCCCACTGCCCCGGGGATTATTCCCTCGCTGGTCCTGCCCATAGCCCCCTACCCAGAGCTCTGCTCTTGACTGTGCAAGGAGGGTGTGGACTTCCCAGCTGGAGAAGAAGCTCGGGCCACTACCCCGGCACCCCAACACTCACTCCACCAACCCCAGTCACAGGATGGTCACCCGTCATTGCAAGGTCTTCCTGGAGGTGCCCCGACTTGGGACCCCAGCAGCCCTGCCCTCGAATCTCTTCAGTCAGGGCCCTTCTGGAAGCCTGAAGACCCTCACTGGGATCTGGAGGCCTGCACAGACCTTGGAAGCCAGGCCAGCCCCCCATCATTTCACTCACTCCCTACCAAGAAAGGCCCCCTGGGGGCCCCCTGGGGTTCCTGGGGGGCTCAGTGGAGGGTGGGTCCCTATGGCTTGATTTTGCTACCTTAAGCATGTCCCTCTTCTTCCTGGTCTCTGCCCCGTGAGGTAAAGGGTGCGATAAGCCAGCCTGAAGGGTGCACTGGGGGCTGAGGGGGCGGCTCCTCCTGTTCTGCCAGGGCCAACTGGGGGAAAGCAGAGCCCTGCTCCTTGCTGGCTGGCACCAATCAGTGTGTCACAGCTCCAGTGCCTGGGAACAGTAACCCCAGCGGGCCAATCAGAGCCCAGAGGATGCTCCAACAGCCACACCATGGACTACTACGCAGCCACTAACAGACATTTATGGAAAGCAGGAAACTAATGTGAAAAACTCAGACGACTCCACTGTTCAGCATGTGCCCCCGTAGAACACGCGGTGCTGTCCGGCGTGGCAGCCACTGGCCACGTGTGGCTACTGAGCACTTGAAATGTGGCGGGTGTGACTGTGGAAATGAATTTTTTATTTTAGCTCATTTTAGTTCATTTAAGTGTAAATAGCCACATGTGACCAAAGGCTACTGTATTGGACGGCACAGGGTCAGATCATTTCATCGATATAAAAAAATTCTTAATAAGAGTTTTAAAGCCTATTATCTCAAGGCAGTGGAATAATCATTATTAACTACAACAACAGAAATAGCTCACGTTTAAGTGTGCTGTGTACCAGGCTCAGGGCTGGGTGTTTTATACGGACCATCACACTGAATCCTCCAGGACTCACAGCACCCTCCAAGGTCATTACCCCCACTTTATAGAGGAGGAAACAGGTTCAGCAATGTTAAGTAACTCACCCAAAGTCACACTACTGGGTGGCAAAGCTGGGGTGTGAACCCAGGTCTCTCTGTTCCTCCATACTTTGAACAACTATACTACATATTTAAAAATTATTTTCTTCACACTTCTTTGTATTTTCCAACGAGCAATAGGCATAAGTTATCATCAGAGAGAAAAAAATGTTAAAAGACCCTAAAAAGAGGCAAATCTTTTTCCCCCCAGGAAAGGAGTGTATGGAGAGGTTACCGGGCCCCCTGGCCAACTGGGCCTCCAGGTTTATATGGGAAAGGAGAAGGCAGTGTGGCCACAGGCCCCTCGATCCCTCATGCTCCTCCTGCCCAAATGCCCAGCACTCAGGAGGCCCACAGAGGATGCCGGGCCTAGGATTTTCCAGCAGCCAGGCTGCCAGTGGGATCCAGTTTCCTCCCAGCCCCACCCTGGAGTCAGTTCCTGACAGGTTTCTCAGCAGTTTTGCAATCATCATCCAGGTCTACATCTTTAAAAAGGCAGTAGGCCACGGGGCTGTCTGCAGGAGACAACGCACACCATTCTTACCTTGGACCACCCTTTCTCACCGCCTGCTCGTAGGGCCAGGAACTCCGGGCCAGCTGCCCAAGCCTGGGACAGGCTGTCTGCCCTCTGTGGGCATGGAGAGGCTGGTTTTTCCCAGGGGAGACAGTCACTGCCCCCTGTGCACCGCCCCCCACCCCCATCTCCTTGGGATTGCATCTAGGTTCAGAACAAGGGAGAGAGGAGAATCCTCTTAAAGGGTCCGCGATGAAAGAAGACGCCCCAGCAAGTACGGAGCCCAGCTAGCAATGGAGTCAGGGAAGTTTCCAAGCTGGTTTTGCTTTTTATCCATGGTACCAACTGAGATGTCGGGGACAGGGAACGACTACCCCGCTTGGTGTGGTTTCCGTGTCAGCTTTTTTTTCCCCCCTGAGGTCCACAGACTATTCTGGTTTCGGGGTAGACAGGAGAAATGTCCTTACTTAGATTTTTTTTTATTATTATTACTATGGATTTTTGGTTCCCGGCTGTCTGCAGTTCTCTGCCATTTCCAATCTACCTGAACTTCCCCTTGGATTTATATATTTATTTTTGGGGTTGGTTTCAGGTGCTTCTAGTTTATCAAACAATCAGCCCTGTGAGGTACGCTGGGTGTTTCCAGAAATTACATCACAAAAAATCATGCAATTAAAGTGTAAGGGAAAAAAAAACATAGCTGTTGCTTAATTTTGTATTTTAATTAGCGACTTATTGTAAACGTAGACTTTTAAAATGGAGGCGCCTAAGCAAAGCCAGTAAACAAGTTTTTCTAACGAATTAATTTCACCTCTTCCCTCCTCCTCCTCACCAGCCCAACTGTCATCTTCCGGATTTTCATTGCCCTCTTCTCGCCTTTCACCTGTCCGTCCTTGCCCAACACATAGTTGAAAAAGAACACCCCAAATAAAATCAAGACCCCGGCCCCCAGGACTCCTCCAGAAGCCCCAACAGTCAGGGTCCTGGTTGAGGACTCGGCATGATGTGTGTGGCTGCGCCTTCTGCCCTGTCCCCGGCCCTGCTTCTCCGCTTCCAAAGCCCTCTCTGCTGGCTCCCAGCGATGCCTCTGTCCCGTGAGTGCCCCGAGCTCAGGAAGGGAGACAGGAAAGCCCAGTGCAGCGCTGACTGCCAAGGCAACGGTGAGAGGGTGGAGACACGGGGCACCTGGAGCCTGAGCGGGATGCAGGTTTGGAGACCTGGAGAGAGGGAAGCTCTGTGTTGTGAAACCCAAGAGACCTCTGGTTGCCTGGAGGAAGGAGGAAGGGGCACGGGAGAAAGCAAGCAGAGGGAGTCTGTAGCCAGGGACAGAGAAACTGAAATTAGAAGGGTCTGTCCGGGTCACATGGCAGCGTGGAGAAAAGACACATCCACGGGTCCCAGGCACCCCCAGTGGGGTAGATCCAGGCCACCAACGTTGACCAAGCTGCCACCACTGGTGTAGAATCCTGCTCCTCCCTGTGGAGAGTTCCCAGCTCGGGGGACCAGGAAATAAGCTAATTTGCCTCTTTTAGCCTAGTTTCTGGAAGAGAGGACTCGGGATGGGGCAGAGCTCCCTGCTCTGTGTTCAGTCCTGCTGTCCTGGGAAGGGTAGGCAGCCTCAATGTCCTATAGAAGGGAAAACCCCCGAATCGGCCTCTTCCCCACATCAAGAATGCATTCCCCTGGGAGCCTCAATGTCCCTGTTCACTGGGGAGCACCTGAGTTGTCCTGTCACCCCAGAGGCTAGGCCATGTTAAAGAGGGCAGGTGGCCCTGGCCGGTGTGGCTCAGTTGGTTAAGCATCATCCATGCACCGAGAGGTTGCCGGTTTGATTCCCAGTCAGGGCACACGCCCAGGTTGCAGGCTCTACCCCCAGTGTGGGGCGTGCAGGAGGCAGCCGATCAATGTTTTTCTCTCATCGATGTTTCCCCCTCTCCCTTCCTCTCTCTCTCTCAAATCAATGAAAAGATATTAAAAGAAAAAAAAAAGCAGGCAGGTATCCACCCAGAGCGCTGGACAGGAACACGTCTCCTTGGCGCTGTCTCCAAGACCAATGCGGAGACACCATGATGAACAGGTTTGCTTTATGGACTCTCTTGGGACAAGCCAGGGTATTCAGTGGCCACTTTATTCTCAGCGGGAAGAATCATAATGGTGGGCTCGGGAAGGGCTGTCCTTTACCTGCTCATTCCCACCTCAGATCATTTTCAAGCTGGGCTCCCCTTTGCCTCTGACACTAAGACCAATCTCGGGGCCCGGTCCCCTACATTACAGCATGTGGCCTCATCACCTCACTGGCAGCAGGGGGGTGGGGGAACTCAAGAAGGCTCTGGAACACCTGGTGGCAGAATCCTGGCCCCCACTTACTAAGATTCCCCAAGAAAGGAAGGAGGAGAGGAAGGAAGAATCGGAGAGGAAGGGGCTGGACCTCCATGTCATCATGCACCGGTGGGAATGCAGACCCAACCCCATGACAGATCCTGCTCGGTTTCAGCTTCAATCGGAAAGGAAAGCTCCCATCAAACATGGGCTGGGCAGGGATGTGGGCACTGAGATTAGGAATTTGGAAAACCATCTGAGGAAGCTGGCCCTGGGAAGACAGCAACAGGATTTAATACCTTATCCCGGCTGTCTGGTAAACACCCTGAGCCATCCCCGAACTCCGTTAGGCAGCCTCGGATCCTCAGGTGTGCCGGCGACGGGCAGGTAGAGACAGACGTGGGCAGAGACAGGAAGGGAGGGAGTGTGGGGCTGGGGGAGGGGGAGGGGAGGAGCTGGCCTGGAAGGATAGGACGGGTGGCAGCCAAGCCAGACAGTCAATGAAACAGCTGACAGGTGCAGGGAAGGGGGGCAGGGAGAAGGGAAAGGTAAGCTGAGCGGGGACTCAGGACACTTGGGGATGCCCTCATCACACCCCAGGAAGCTGAGCAGGATAAGAGGAAGCAGAGGCTAGTGGGCTAAAGACTTAGGAGTTCTGGCCGCCTTTTCTCCCAATTAAAGGGGAAAATGGGGGGGAGGTGCTATGAACCAGGCCATGCCCCCCCCCAAATCAAACAGGACAAAGCAGCAGGTGGGGGCCAGCTTCCAGGGCTCACTGTGGCCACCTATGAGAGCGATCCACTGGTGTACTTTAGGGTCACCCTCTCCACAACACACACACCTATACCCCATGCCAAAAAGGAAGTCAAATCAATCAAAACGGAGCATCTTTCTATCCCAAGCTGGAGCTGACGTGTGACAAGCATTGAGAAGAAGCAGGGAGGGTGGGGAGCAGCCCTGGAGCTTCTCAGAGGGGCCTCAACTCTCCAGAGGTGACTGGGGGGGGCATTAAGAGTAGAGGAGTAGAACAGAGGTGCCTGGGGTCCTGGTCATTCCAGGGTGGACCACCTTACCTGCGATCACCACACAGAGGTCGAGTGTAAGAGGCCGTCCTGGGGCCACCTCCACCACCAGGACCAAGGGGGCCACACTACCAATCCTCTTTGCCCATTTCCGTCTGCTGCTTGAGCTAATTACCGTTTTGGATTGAAATGCACCTGGCGTGTGACCCCCCTGCCTGATACACTCTCTGAATCTGTAGGCGCACAGTAGTGCATCGCCCGGCCCTCAGAGAGTCGGAAACCATCTCAAAAGCTAAAAGACGCACCACTTTTATTATTATTTTTTTAATCCTCACCCAAGGATATTTTTCCATTTACCTTCAGATAGAGTGGAGGGGGGAGGGCAGGAGGAAGAGAGAGACAGACAGACAGACAGACATCAACGTGAGAGGGACACATCGATTGGTTGCCTCCTGCACGACTCGATCAGGTCTGGGACCGAACCACAACTGAGGTACATGCCCTTGGCCAGAACTGAACCCCAGACTCTTTGGTCTGCAGGTCGACACTCTAACTGCTGAGCCAAACCGGCCAGGGCAAGACGTACCACTTTTAAATGTTCTCATCTCTGGCTTCTTTTAGCAACACTTGCAAAACTGTCCTAGCCCTAACCATGTCCACCAGCTCAAGTCCTCCTTCTGTGCCCCCTTAGCTAGAGGCCCAGAGCCACCAGGGCCTCCTGTATACCCAGCAGTGGGAAGAGGGTTCCTGGCCTGTTAACCAGGCTGGGTTTAGAGTCCCTTGTCTTCTGTACATTCCCTAACCTCCACAATCCCAAGAAATCCCATCCACAGCCGCTTGATCCAAAAGGAAGCCAAGAGGCAGATGGAGAACTTTCCTGCTCCAGCAATGACCACATGGGGCGCTGGTCCCGCTGCTGGAGGCAGGCCTGACCCTTGTATATTTCCCACCACCCAAGTCTGCTCCCAGCGTGACCCTGTAGACACCAGAGGAGCCACCAGGAGAGGCTGGGAGCCCACCCTCCTCTGCCCAGTGCCAAGTTCCCTCCCGCCCACAAGCAGAGTGCGAACACGCGAGCGTGGGCTGTCTGCGGTCCAGGACCCACAGGCGTCTTCTGCCACCATTTCTGTTCCAGTTTCTTGCACAGAATCTCTCCTCCAGTTTCTCAACTCGGGCTTTGCCAGTATCAATAGTTTGAATCTTTACTTTAAACACACACACACACACACACACACACACACACACACACACAACACTCCCAAAGGAGGGAGAGACAATACACTGAGAAAAAACCCACAAGACCTAGGGTTGGGGCTGGAAACCGGTGTCACCGGCTCCCCATTTCCCCTGCACCAGGCAGGCGGCCAGAGAACCCTGGGCAGTACATGCTGCCGACCTCGCCAGACATTAGAACACTTGTTCGGGTCCCTACCTTTGGAAGCTGGTCCCCCAATGCATCGCTTCGGGCCATTGCTGCTGATAATTTTTCAGAGATAAACAAACCGGTTTGGATAAAACAAGAACCAACCTGAATTCTTCTCCCAAAACTCAAAATGAAACTCTCCAATCACCCCTTTCTGTCCCTTCACCTTCCTAGGCCATCATCCAGTTCCCTAAAATTCAGACAACTGGATTAAAAAAAAAATCAGTCCTCTAGCCTTTCTGTTTATGGACACTACCACACCCGGGACCATCTGGGCCACTTGAAGGGATACTGGCCTACTGATAACGTCCTGCTTCGAGTTTCTCAAGCATGGCCTGGTCAGAGGGCAAAAAGAAGAAGGCGAACATGCCGGCAGACCTCCGCCGGGCTGGTGTCTGGCTGGGTCTTTTTCCCGGGCTCCTTTCAGGCTCAGGGTCTTTCCTCCAGGCTCCTATCACTGCCCTCAAATGACAGCCCCTTTGAAAAGGGTGTGAGTGGATGGTACATCTAGTCAACCCCTCGTTTCTAGGAGCAGAGAAAGAGGTTGCTCTTTCTCCCTTGGGGGTTCAGTGGGTTTATCGAGGCTCAATGTCAGGACAGGGAGGAGGCCAAAGGGCAGAAAGAAAAGACACAGCCCCAGGGTCTGTGGCCACATGTGTCTCCCCACAGGCTTGGTGTGTGATGTGCCTGGTCACAACCAGAGTCACTCATACCTGACACGTCCTCACCCATCACCCTATCCCACCCGATCAGGCTCCCGTGTTCCCCCCCCCCTCCCCAGCCTCTCCGTGGAGCCTTCTCTGCCTTCTGCCCTGAGCTAGTCTGGAACCTCTGCCAGGGCTCCCGCCTCTCAAGACCCCATCAGTGGGGTCTGCTCGGTCCCTGTAGCTAATTTACACCCGTCAGGGTTTAAAATAGCAGAGGCATAAATGAAAAGTCCAATTTCTTCAAATTTGCATTGTAAAACCATCCTTCAACTTCCTTGAAATAAATTTTACTATTTTATTAGTGCAAACAAAATGGTAATAAAACACTAATACAGCGCCTTGTATCCAGGGGAAGAGCTAAAATTAACATAGAGCGAGCAGTGTTTGCTATTACATTCAATTACCTTTTTACTTGAGATTTACATTCTCATCCCCTTAATCTCCATAGTAGTGGCTTCAAAATCATTCCTGCCAGGCTCTGCCCTTCCGGAGCCCCCACAGCTGGAAGCCAGGCCTCCTGCCCAGATGGCACTCACCCTGGGCATCGTGCCTACCCCTTTCTCCACAGCTGCCTCTTGTCATAGGTACCACTTCTCTCCCCTGCTTGTAATTTCCTCACGTCTCAGCCTCTCAGTACTCGGCAAGTTCAAGCCAAAGGGCTCTGACATGAGGCACATTGAGACATGGAGTTATCAATAAGCAGGTACAGGGGGCATGGGCCGGGGGCCCTGCTTGGCCAGCCTGCAAAGGCTTTCCCTGGCAGGGAGCTCATGGGCGCCCTGGGGAAACTGGCATCTCTGGTTTGACAGGTTGTGGGAGAGGGTTTGCTGCATGGCACAGCTGGGGACTCTGGATTGTGGCAGGAAGCTCAGCCACCCTGAAGTGGGAAGGGACAAGTAACCACCGGGTCCAGCCTCATACTCTACAGACAGCAAAGCTGAGGTCTTGGGAAGGGGCTGCTTGTGGGGGACAGGTGGGTGCTCTTTCCTCAACAGAGACAGTCCCTAAAACCAGAGGACCAGTCACCCCCAACCACAGCCACAAAGCATCTGATCCTCCAGGAGGGAGGGTCCCTTTGTCTTCTAGAAGCGAAGGAAAGCAGAATTCCCTGTCCGGGACTGGTCATCCTTGCCCTGAGCCATTGGGAGAGATGACCCTGTTTGCAAGTGGCCCAAAGACTCTGTCCTAGTTCCAAATCTGTCACTGACTATCTGTGTGATCTTGGACAAGTGATCTCCCCTCGCTGGGCCCATTTCTTCCTCTGTAAGACAGGCAAAATAATCCCTGTGCTGTCTTCTCAGGAATGAATGGTCACAATGACTGAAAGATCAAGAAGGCACAGTAAAGCCCACAGAGCTCTCAAGATGGCCTTGGCAAGGGGGCACAGGGGAGCAACAGAATAAGGGACCCTCATCAAGGCCACGGACATGGGCATCTGAGCCCTAAGCCAGGCCACCTCAGACCTCTGTGACTTTCTTTGCCTCTAACTCACAAGCCTCCTTTCTCTTACTGGTCTAACCTCTGCCAAAACCCTGGATTATTCTTACGAAATCCTTTGAACTAATTTTGAAGAGAGAATCATGGATCAGCCCAGGGTCCAGGCTGCTTCATGGGTTCATTAAAAGAGCTGGTTTGGGGCTGGGGGACAAAGTGATACAGGAAAAAATATGAAAGTCCCCTTGAGTTTTATTCAGACTCGTTCTTACAACCAGAAAAAAAGTGACTAAGACTAAAGGGTAGACACGTGCACACACAACCACATACAATCACATATACGATCGCTCAGTCTCACACACAGTCACTCACATAGCCACACACAATCATTCACACAATTTCATACAACCACATGTACAATCGCTCAGTCTCACACACACAATCACTCACAGAGTCACAGTCACACACAATCACATATACAATCGCTCAGTCTCACACACAGTCACTCACAGAGTCACACACAATCACTCACAGAGTCACACACAATCACATATACAATAGCTCAGTCTCACACACAGTCACTCACAGAGTCACACACAATCATTCACACAATTTCATACAACCACATGTACAATCGCTCAGTCTCACACACAATCACTCACAGAGTCACACACAATCACATATACAATAGCTCAGTCTCACATACAGTCTCTCACATAGCCACACACAATCATTCACACACAATCTTTCACACAGCCACATACAATCTCATACATAACTATATACAATCACTTAATCTTACACACATAATCATTCACAGGGTCACCCAATCATTCAGACAATCTCACACAGGCATACACAATCTCACACAATCTCAAACCTACACACAATCATTCACACACAATCTCTTACATGGTCACACACAGTCATGCATATAATCTCACACACAGCCACACACAATCACATATCCAATAGCTCAGTCTCACACACACAGTTTCTCACACAGCCACACATAATCTCACACATGACCACATACAATCACATATACAATCACTCAGTCTTCCACACACAGTCACTCACAGGGTCACACAATCTCACACAGTCACCCAATCATTCACACAATCTCATACAGTCACCCAATCATTCACACAATCTCACAGTCACACAATCATTCACATAATCTCATACAGTTACACAATCTCACACAGTCACCCAATCATTCACACAATCTCACACAGTCACCCAATCATTCACACAATCACACAGTCACACAATCATTCACACAATCTCACACAGTGGTACACAATCATTCACACAGTCTCTCACACAATCTCACACAGTCACACACAATCACATACACTTTTACACACACACACCCATTCCCAACTCTCCCTTCCCAAGGGCTTTCTTCCTGAATCTTATTCTTAAAATGATGTCCAGTGGACACTAGGAAGAGCGTTCTGGTCCAAACTGGTACAAGGCAAACTCATCCTCACCCCTGACCACAAGGAATTCTGAGTCCCACTAGAACAGAGCCACTTCTGGGACACCAGGAGGTAGGAACTTTCTTTAAACCCAACTGGAAGTGAGGGCAAAAGCTGTGGGCAGGTGAGCATTTGGGCCAGAACAGCCCAGCGAATCATCCGTGTTCACCAGAGCCCAACCTGGCTGTCCTTGCTCCAGCCCTTTCTGCCTGGGCCCTGGGGGTGTTCCACTCCCACCCTGTCACCTTCTGGCCCAGAGGTGAACATCACGAAATACTTTCATGTTCCACAAACAAAAGGCAAAACCCACTGCAAGAAGCAACCCCACGCACAAAACGTGAGGCGTTTTACGTGGTTCAGACCGGTCCTCTGCATTTTCCCCTCATTTTCCTCTCCCCGCTGGAGAAACAAAAGAAAGTTTGTTGTTAAGGCTCAAACGTTTCTTGGGCCTTGTCCGAGTTCTGCCTTGTTTTTCTTTTCCTTTCTGTCTGCCCCCCGCCCCCACCCCACCTTCCCTGCCTCCCCACCTTGAATAAATAAAGCACCCGAAGCTGGCACAGGCCGGTAAGGAAAGTACAAACTATCTCTTAATTTTATAATTTTTTTTTTTTAACACACTGGCCTAGGGTTTTGGGCAAAGGACAAAAGCTATTGTTGAACAGCACAACATGAAGGTCTGAGTCACCGATACGCCTCGGCTTCTGGAGATCTCATAGGTTTCTGTGGCTGGCACAGGGGTGAGCTCAGCACCCTGCGGGGGCCGTGGGTGCAAGCGTCCTCTCGCCTGGTGCTGCCCCGCCCCTCCCCCTCCCCAGGGCTCCCTGCTGGGCCGACACATGGGCTTTTTAATCATAGGGGAGAATTTAAAGAAAATGTTATGAAATAAAAAACAAATCACCATAGTACCATCACTCCAACGCTGTAATTTTCATTTTGGAGGATTACCTTTCAAGCTTTGTCCGTTCGCGTTTGTGATTTTTATACAGTTTCTATCACGGCGTTCACAACACTTGGCCTTCGGTGTTTTCTTCCCCCCCCCCCCCCACTCACATAATAAACATTTTTCCATGTTTCAAAATCATCTTCGGGATTATTACTCGTAGGGGTGACACAGTATTTCTCCTGCCGTGTTATTCTCAGGCTGACGCTAGGAAGCCAGAGTGGGACAAGGGGGCCGGGGGAGACCTCTCCGCACACAGAACCATTAGCCACATGATTCCAGCCAAGGTGGGGGCTTTGCCAGATCACCTTGGCCTTGGAGTGTGGACCTGGAGGGCAGGCAGAGGCTCCAACCAAAACCCTGCCCATCTTGCAGCGGGCCATGTACGCCCCTGCCCTGGTGCCCAGAGAGACGTTGGCTCCAGCGGTGGCCTTCATCCTCACGCTGACCTTCACCCCCTCAAGCTGCACTTCCTCTTTATAAAGCACCCTGGCGGCAAAAGGCCCATGACAACACTCTGCTCTCTCCTTTTATATCTGAATATCTCAAAGCACTTAGCAAAGACTTTCATTTTCTCATTACCCCAAGGAGAGGAGGTCATTTGGGAAAATGGTACAAATATTCCCATTTGTCAAAAGCAAGAAGGAAGTGAGTTAAAAGGAAAATTCTACCACTTAACGGAGCAAAACCAACCCAGGAGAGACTGCAAGGGTCTTTTCGCCTCCCCATTCACCCAATTTGCTTTTTCCAACGCAACTTCAGGAACCTCATTACCGAAAAGATGGCGTGGGGCCAAAACCAGGTTTCCATTTTGCTGAGTATCAATCACTCCCCAGTGGCCCCAGCTCAGGAGACCCTCCCACCTCATCCTGGGTCTCCACTAAACCCATATTCTCTTACGATTATAATTACATAAAATGCATATATATAAACATATACAGTCACCGAAGGAAAAAGACACCAGAAGGAAATACATTAAATACTAAACCAGGAGGTGTTATCTTAGTTAAATTATTGGTGATTTTTTTCCCCCTTTTATCTATGTCCAAAAAACAGTTGTATTTTCCCAGTACATGTAAAGAAGCATGCGTTCCAGAGTCCTATCAACCCGCATTCAAACTCCGGGTTTCCTTTAACCAGCTGGGTGAACTTGGCTAAATTACTTAACCTCTCTGAGCATTATTTCCTGACTGGTACAGTGGCAGCTGAACCTGTACCTGTTTTGTGTCTTTCAATCCCACAGCATCCGACACCTAGTTGGTGCTCCATAAATGTCTATTTCCTTCTTCCTTCCTCTTTTAATAAAATGGAAATGTAAAATCAACTCAGCTTGTTTGCTGCCCCGTGGGGACAAAACTAAGACATTTCACCTGTACCCTCTCCAATTTCACCCACATCCTTTTACTCGATCTCCTCTCGCCCCCCTCCAGCAAGCCCCCAGCACACAGACCTCGGGATGCCGGTCCTGGCTCTCCTGTGACTCACCTGCAGGGTGAGAAGGGGGCTCTGGGCTGGAAAACAAGCTCCTCTGTGACCTCCTCCTCCAGGACAGGCCCAGGCGAGCCCCTCCGGGGAGCAAACAGGCCTCATGCAAGGGCTCGGAGGACATACAGGGCGATCCCCAGGTTTGCACCTTCCTGGCAGCCGCCCTCAGGAACAGGTGCCAGGCTGCAAAGGCCACCTGCTCCTGGGGGAGGGCAAGGGCCACTCCCGACTGCTGAGGAAAAGCCAAGGAAAACCAAGATGGCGCCAGCGTCTGGGAGCAACTCCACCCTGGGCCAGGCGGGCCAGCCCGGGGCTGCCACCTCGGGGATCCGAGCCCAGCCCCGGGCATGCAAGCCTTCTCCCTGCTCCCTCCAGGGCTCTGCACTGGGCCGACACGTTGGCTTTGCTGGTTCAGCAATTATGCTTACAGAATTGTGGTGGACACAGCTTACAGAATTGTGATGGCCTTCCTGGAGCCTGAACCCAGGGACAGGCCCGAGCCCCCACCTTCCTGCCTTCCTGACGACAGCTGGGGAGGAAGGAGTAGCAACGGCAATAGTAGCAATAACAGCTACCCCTTGTTACCCAGGTACCTGACCAGCATTATTTCACTTCGTCTGCACAGAAACCCCACACTATAGGCACTATTAGTGTTCCCCTTTCACAAATGAGGAAACTGAGGCTCCCCAGGGGTAGGAGGTGCCCAAGGTCGCAGTACTAGTACAGGAGGGCGTGGGGATTGGAACCTGTGCACTTAACCACTTTTCCGTGGTGCCTCTGCAGGGGGCCACTCTCCCAGCTCAGCTCCTGAGCCTCCGCACTCCTCCAGGCCTTTCCCAGACGGGGGCTCCTGACAGGCATCCCCAGCCACAGGCGACACGCGAACCCCAAAGGGCAGGCTGCAATTCTGCCGAAAGGAGTGCTTCTCCTTGCCTCTCACCTCCCAGAAAGAGGAGAAACGGCACACCTCCACCGAGAGGACGTCAGGCTAGAGATGCCCTTTTACAAACACGGCATCTACGCTGTGCAGCGTTCCCTCCCTGGCTCTCTTGAGAATGTTCAAGTGGGGAGGTCGAGGGACATGAGAGCATTGGCAAGGGCCAGGTACAAGTAAACAGCTGTTGACCGATTTACCGGTTTGGACATGGTGGAGAGGAGAAATATGGGCGGGGGTGAGGCCCTTGGCACACAAAACCCCTCAAAATCGCAAGCCTTTTTTGCAAACCAGGGATGATGCCAGCTCAAAAGCCACCCTTTCTTTTAACATTAAATTAGGTCTCTAATGGGAAGCTGGTCATGGGGAGGGCACCCGGCAAGGTCCCCACAGCATGGGCCACCAGCTCCCCAGTTGCTAGCAGCAGGTCCCACGAAAGCAGGTGGAGCCCAGCAGGGTGGGGGCTGGGTGGGCCACCAGGGGTGGGGGTGGGGGCAGACAGTCTCCAATCATGCTGAACACAGCACATCGCTCCATTCAGGAACCCAGAGTAACATGTACAGCTGGGTCTAGAGTTGATTCAGCCCTTAACTCATTCGAGATCGCTGGCAGAGCCACCCAGGCGACCGGAAGGGAGGGGTGCAGCAACCAGGGGGAGGGGTTAGGCCATCCCTGGGGAGGGGAGCAGGCTGGGGTAGAACCCCTGCTGATCATGTTGTTCCCCACAAAAAGAAATCAGAGTTCTTTTCCAAACCCCTCTAAACACCAAACAAGTTTCAGGCGATGAGGGAGGGGTAAGTGAGGGTGTGTGTTAGGTGGGGGGCAGGGGGTGGGGAGCCTGGTTTCCACCCGCTGCCAAATTCTCATTGACTGTCAGCTCCAATCCGTTCGGAACTCACTGACTCAATTGCCTTTTCACGGGGAGAGGAGCCTGCACAATGCAGGGGGCTTTTCTGTTCCACGTCAGCACCCAGCCACTGGGCAGTGTCGGGGATGAACACGCGGCCCTCCCAGAGGCCGCCCCCCCTCCCCAAACAACCCAGCCAGCCCGGCCAGGGCCGCGTCTGCTCTCCCTGCTCTCCCCGACTTCAATACTTCGGGGATGTTTTCAAACGTAGTTTGGCCACTGGAGAAATCTGTGTGTGGGCACACGTGTGCTGGGCGGGGTAGGGGCTCTAACCTACGAGTAGAAGGACCTGCAAGAGTTCATTTGGGGGAAGTTCCAACTCTTCCTTTTGCCCAGAGAAAGGAGGGATGGGGAGAGGTGGAAAGATGGGATCCAAAATACGTTCCCAGAAGAAAGGGATGGGGAGGGGGGAGGTATTTAAACTAATTCTGGAAAGTGTTGATTATGGAGAAATCAGCATTTGGTCGGGGAGCATCCCTAAGAACTTGGTAGCCACAAAAGCTCTTCAATAATCATTATGAAAATAATATCTACAACAATAATAATTATTATTCTAAGAACACTGGTGCCCGCTTTTCGAGTGCTCACTTACTATGTGCCCAGCACTACACTAAGTGCTTCCACTCGTCAGCTCACTTAATGATCACACGGACCCAACGAGGCAGGAACTGTTTACTGTTAGCCCAGGTACACAGGGTCACAGAGTTAAGGCCCCTGCCCAGGGTCACAAAGACGGTAAGTGGGAGAAGGATTGAACCCCGGTCTGCCCAACTCTAGACCTACCATATCACCCTACCCCAGGAGAGAGGAAACCCGCAAGGGAATCTAAAGAGAAGGCATCCCCAGCACCACAGAGGCCTTGGCACCAGGCACCTTCTGACTTGTGGGTATGTCCCTGCTGCCCAGCCCCCACCTCCATCACTGTCCCTTGGGGTCATCCCTTTAGCCTGAGCTCTGCGGGAATCATCTCTCTGACACCCCTCCTGTTCATAGAACGTTATGTGATGATGGAAACATTATCTGTGCTAGGAGCCACTAGCCACACGTGGCCACAGAGCACTTGCAATGTGGCTGATTAGTTGAAGAACTGAATTTTTCATTTCATTTCATTTCAATTGTCACCTGGGCTAGTGGCGACTGTATCGGACAGCACAGATCCAGAATCCCTCCAGCTTTACCCCTGTTCCCTGCAGCACAGGAGCTATTTTGGAAATAAACTAAAAGCATCGGAAGATGGAAGCATGGCCCACCAGGAAGGCCTCCACCTCAGCACAAAGCATCTCCCTACCCTGTCATGGCCTTTCAAGAATCACTGGCTCTCTTATCTTTCTTTCCTTCTTCCGTCCTTCTTTCTTTTTATTTTAAAATTTGACGAGAGAGAGAGAGAGAAAGAGAGAAAGAGAGAGAGAGAGAGAGAGAGAGAGAGAGAGAGAGAGAGAGAGAGAGAGAAACATCGATTGGTTGCTTCTTGTGCATGTCCCGACCAGGGATTGAACTCGCAACCTGGGTATGTGCCCTGACGGGGAATTGAACCTGCAACCTTTTGATGTACAGGACGATGCTTCAACCAACTGAGTCACATCGGCCAGGGCCCGCCCTTCCTTCCTCCCTTCCTTCTTTCCTTCCTTCCTTCCTTCCTTCCTTCCTTCCTTCCTTCCTTCCTTCCTTCCTTCCTCCCTCCCTCCCTCCCTCCCTCCCTACTTCCCTCCCTTCTTCTCTCTTTCTTTCTTTCTTAGAAAAAAAGCATCAGTTTAATTAGATAAATCCTCTGAGCACGTGGCCTGGAGTTCGTCATGGAAATTAACCTGCTCCCAGATCTCAGATAGTGAAACAGGAACCGGGGTGTTTTGGCATAGCACAGTGAAATGGGAGAGGCCGATGGAGTTTCATACACCTCATCTTCCATAAGTGCCCCTCGCCCCTCCAGTGCTCCCCGCTTCACAGCCCCCATGCCCTTGCCTCCTTAGGTCACTGCCTCTAGGCCGCCTCTGCCTCTTCTCCTGGCCCTTCTCCCCCACCTCCACCCAACCTGGGGAGTGTCCCCCAGGGCAGGATCACCCAAGGGTGGGAGGTGGGAGAAACCTCAGCTCCACGTAAGCCTCCGCAGTTAGCTAGTCACCCAGGGACCCAGCTGCAGCCCAAGGCCGGCCTGTTACTCGTCTCCCCCTCATCTGCCGCCCCTACTGTGCTGCTCACCGGGCTCAGCGCATTCTATGAGATAATGCTCCAAGTTGAAGCCTAGCGAACGGTTGGTATGATGACTGTCCTCTACTTCATCCTCAAAAGAGAGGAATTCTAATCCCCATTTTACAGATGTGGAAACAAAGGGCACGAGGAATTAATCTGACCAGCTGGGAGAAACATGATGCACGTGGGCTCAGCCTGCCTCCACCAGCACGCTGCTAACCTCTGCCAGCCTCACCGGCCCCAGCAGAGCGGAGCCCGAGCACGCAGGCCTCTGGGGACCCCCGGCATTCAGCTCTCGGGCTGTGCAAACACAGGGCCTTGCCCCAGCTCCCAGGGTCTGCCCCCACCCCAACCCTCTTGCCTCCTGTCCCAAAGTCCCAAACCGCATCCCACCCCGCTCCCCTCCCACAAGCTCCAGGAACATCAGTCTGGCTACAACAGGGAAGAGAGACCAAAGGCCCCTGCCCTGTTTGGGGGTCTGACTCCAAATGTGGGTACTATTCTGCATCTTGTCCTCTTCTGACTCATCACCAAAAATACCAGGAGAACCCCAAGGCACCCAGAGAGGTAAAACACAGAATCCAGAATTTCTAACCAACACCACAGCACCCCATGCCTAGCAGAGTCCCAGATACACAGAGGGCGCGCAGTCTGCAGTCTCCCACCCACAGTACTCCCTGGCAGGCAGCAAGTGCATCCATACTCTCCCCCACACAGGTGCCAGGCCTGCTCTAAACACTTCACATGTCTTAGCTCACCTAACCCCAAAAGGTAGGTACTGCTATCCCCATTTTACAGATGAGAAAACCAAGGCATAGGCTAGTTAACTAATGATATAGGCCACAGCTTTGCCCCCTAGCTAACTGGCTCCAGAATGCATAATCTAGAACATATACAGCTCTTCAAGGAACCCATGGCTCAAAACAGCTAAGTACACCCCACATCCTCAATGGGATCCCCCCACAGTGCCTAAAAACAACCCCCCAACTTAGCCCAAGCTCCCAGTGACAAGAGAACCAACGTGCAACCTGATACAAAAATGCAGCCCCCGCACCACACACTGCATCCAGCCCCATGGCTTTCTGGAGTAGAAGCCACAGGGGTCCCCTTTGAGATGGACACCATTTTATATGAAACCAGCTTATCTGACATTGAGGGCACCCTGCACTTGACAAGGTGACCATGACAAATTCCTCA
Source organism: Tadarida brasiliensis (assembly GCA_030848825.1). Classification (NCBI taxonomy): domain Eukaryota; kingdom Metazoa; phylum Chordata; class Mammalia; order Chiroptera; family Molossidae; genus Tadarida; species Tadarida brasiliensis. The sequence continues at coordinate 7,302,470 of CM061264.1, forward strand.
TTGTGCTTAATTATTTCAAAGACCTTTCAAGCTATGAGGCCAGCTGACCATCAGGGCGACCCTATGAAGGCGGTAGGGTCATTTGGTAAGAGAGGAAACTGAGGCCTAGAGAGGTCAAATGACTTGCCCAAGGCCACACGGTGATTTACTGCAGAATTAGAACTGGAACAGGGTCTCCTGATACCTGGGACTAGACCTCATCAGAGCTCTGGACCACCCAAGTCTCACCCCATCCCTGCATCCCAGACCAGGTACCCCCCAAGGATCAGATTTCCCTGAAATTCCCAAAGGAGCCTCTGGGACTAGTGGGCCCGGAAATGGCCCTCATATAGCAAGCTGCACAGCTGAGCTCCCCGCGGGCAAGGGGTGCGGGCGGAGCTGGAGACGCTGGCACAGCCCCTGTGGGTACTCTGCCAGCAATTAGTGCTGGGGAAGGGTGCCAGCCTGGCAGAGCTAATCCCCCACCCCTTCTTCTCATTTACACACACACACACACACACGCACGCACACGCACACACACACACATGCTCACCCACCCCGAGACCAGTAGCAGAGAGGCAGCGCAGCTTCCTTTCGGTAAATCTCGTCAGCAAGGCACACGCAGGGCATGCAATTTGGTTATTACTGCTTTTAAACAACAGAAGAGCAGAATCCACCCGCCATTAACCCATGCTGCTCTCCCTCCGGGCTTCCCACCAGCCCAGGCACCAGCCTTCATCTCCAACTCCCACACACCCCCTTTTGCATGCTCCCCGAAGTTGTTTTCCAAAAGAAACATAGAGTTAAAAAAAAAAAAAGCAAAACCTGACTACAGTAAGTCAAACCTGAATTGTGTCTCCCTGCCCACCTCTGTCCCCAGGGAAAACGCTCCATGGTTCGAATATGACCTTGGCTAAGACCCTTCCTCAAACACCCTCGGAGCCCTAGAGAATGCCAGACGGGTGAGGGGGAGGCTGACTGGGGCCTGGAGTGGGGCATCTACCGGAGCAGGTATGGTCCCTCAGAGGGGAACCTGCCTGTGGCCCCGATCCACCTGCCGGGGCCCGTGTCACAGTCCAGTGCAGCCCTGCTCTCCCTGGACTGCGGCAGGCACGCAGAGGTGGGAGTGGCAGCCATAACCGATTTTGCCTCCTCACTGCCCCCCCCCCCCCACAGTCTTAGAGAATTGGAAAGAAGCCCACCAGAGCAAGCGACCCTAGAGGATCCTTAGCTGGGTTTATAAGATCTGTGAAACCCCTTAAAGTATAAGCAGTATTTATGCTTATGAGATTTTTTTTTATTAAGAGGATTCTCACAGGGGGCACATGAACTCAAAAGGGGAAGAAGCAGAGACATCTCCCATGGGCTCAGCAGTGTGTCATGCCCAGGTGGCAGAGCACACAGGACTGGGCTCCAATTGTCCCTCCTGCAAGTGGCCCTGACTGGCTGCCTCCTCCCCAAGGGAGCTGCACCCCGCCTCATCCTCGCTTTGCTTGGAAGCTGGTCACTGGGAGCACCGTCTGGGAGCTGTGCCATGCCCCTGGGCCAGTCCACCAGGGCTGCCCGCAGACCCAGCAGAGGACAGGCACAGCGGAGCCCACCAGCGGGAAGGAGAGAGGAAGCCGGAGCTCCTCTTGAAAAACCTCGCAGAACCTCTAAGCCACCTAGTGTCCGGAGCTGAGCTCTGGCCGCTGATCTGTCTCTCTGCTTCCCAGGGAGGACAATGCAGGGGAGCCCGCAGGAACATGAGGCAAGGGGACAGGGGCTGAGCCGGCTGGGGAGATGGAGCCCAGGAGGAGCCCCCAGGCAGGGCTGCCTCAGGGCACATGTTCCCATCACCCCTGCTCCCTGCCCCAGTAAGTCCCCCTCTTCTGGAGATCCCCAGTGTTAACACATTTCAGACAACTGTCTGCTCTGGACTCCTCTGGGTCCCCCCACCCCAGCCCCCAGGCCTCCTGCACAGCCTCCCAAACCCTGGGCCTGCCACTCCCCCAAGGCTACTTGGGCCTCCACCTCCCACCCTCCTCTCCTGCTCTCTCTTTTCTCTGTGTCCTCAAGACTCCTGTCACCTTGAGAAGTGTTAGGATTACCCAGCATTTACACTCAATGCTCTTCTTTATTCCTTAAGACTTATTAAGAATGATAATGAGTTCCGAAGGAGCCACATGTCTCTCTCTCTCTCTCTCTCTCTCTCTCTCTCTCTCCCCCCCCCTCTATCCTTCTCTCTCTCTCCCCCACCCCCCTCCTTTGCTCTTTTTCTACGTGTCTTTTCCACCAAAGACACACAGGACAAACCCAGACCAAAAGGGAAAAGAAATTCCAACAACATGGAACAAGGGCACTTGAGGATTTATATTAAGTAAATCTCTCTCTCTTCTTCCCTCTCCTTAGTTGTTCTCAATTACTCAGATTAAAAAAGAACACCCCCCTTCCCTTCCCACTGCTCAGGCCACCCCTCACTCTGCGGGACTTTGAACAGGGGGAGCGGGAGAAGGGCCTGGCTTGCCTGCACGACCTCGCTCCGCGCAGCTCTTAACCGGTTGATTAATTTTTGCAGAATTTATGACACACTTTAGTGCCCCCCCCAAACACTGTGGCCTCAGAACCACAGTAACTTAACTTGCTGAACTTGAGGGGACCTCTCCCCAGTGGCCTCCTGTGGCTGGAAGCACGGGCAGCCTGGCGACAGACTGAAGACACACAGATAGATGCCAAAGGCCAGGCAGGAGACAGATCGGATCGCCCGAGCGGCGTGGTACCTACAGGAGACTGGCTAACTTTCGGCTCTTTGGGACTTTTTAATTTCAAAATAAGGAAGCCAGCAGAAAGTGGGCAGATGAAAAACACACCCTCAGAGCTGGCAAGGATGCCCAAGTTCGTGCCCACCGAGCCACACCACGTATCCCGGCAGAGGGACGGCCTTATCGGTCTGCCGGCTGCCCTTCAGAGAAGGGGAAGAACATATCCTAATGAAATTACGGTTTTTAAAATGTCTATAAATTAAATCTCTCTCTCTCTCTCTGTGAATCTCCCCCTGAGCTCCCTCCTCTACAAGGCTTGTTTGCCTCTCCTCGTTCCCTCTGCTCATGTCTGTTTTTCTAATATAGACATCAAGAGGTTACGGGCTCAATTACAACTCCGCTGGAGTCTCCACATCAGACTTGCCTGGCCTTCTCTTCTCCTCTTCAGAAACCAGATACCAAATAAATCTCTCTTCTGCTTGATATTTTTATTTTTAAAGCCAAAGCCGAAGGATTCATTCAGTCGACTCACAGCCTTTTTTAACTTACTTCACATGGGGGGGAACAACCTTTTTAATCACGTTGGAGTATAAATATAATATAAATGCTTTTCTCTTCATCTCATTCCCTTTTCTTAAGGAGACACACAAAACCCTGGCTATCCATGGAATTTCAAAAAGATAGGGACAGAGTACAAATGTCTGTTGGGGGAGCATGTCTGTTGTGGGGGGGCATGTTTATTGGGGGGGCATGTTTGTTGGGGGGGGCAAAGGAGCTGCTGGAGATGATTACTTGGGCATCTAGTATATTTCTAAAGTTAAGGGGTGATATCATAGGGCTTCTTATTAGCAAAAGGTTCACTTGAAAAGAGTGGAAGATAAATTATTTTTTAAAAAGAAGGAAAACATTGCTTCTACCTTCCCCAGTACTGTCACTAGATACAGAAGGGAGATAGGCTCTCTATCATTTCATATCCTCAAAAGCCACCCCCCACACACACCAAAAAAAAGTTTAAAAAATCCAAGTCATAGTCAGTCATCATAGCTCTTGATTCCTGAGAAGCAGAAATCAGCTTCGAACTATAGGTCTAAAGGGGGAAAAAAAACCAAAACAAAACAAAACCCCACTATAATTCTGGAAATATTAACCAGAGGGAATTCCAAAAGGTACTTTTCCAGGAAAAAGCACTTGAGACAAAGGCTGGAGAAAGTTGAAGCTCAAGGTGAATGGAAAAGAAAAACTTTGCTATTCCAATGAACTAGACTGGGGGAAAAGAAGGGGTGCAGGGGGGAGCATTACTACCCAACTCATTAATTCTTTCCTGTAAACCGTTTAATTAAATTCTGCCAAATACAGGAGAAATACTCATTTTGGAGTGCTTCCCCCCACCTCAAAAGCAAATTCCTCCAGGTTACTCCCCACCATGCCAACACTTCCCGGCTACACAACGTTCAGATGGATTTCCAACCCAGGCATGGACTACACTGCATTGCTCACGGCTGCAAGAATGACAGCCTCATATGTCTGAAAGCTGACACTTTAGCTTTTAAAAGAAATGGAGGAAAATAAGCTGTTGACTTCTTGGTTAAAGTATTTTCTTGTTCTAACTCATGTTCTTATGTCACCAGGCTAAAAAAGAGAGAGAGAGAGAGAGAGAGAGAGAGAGAGAGAGAGAGAGAGATATGACTTTCCTTGAATGATCTGTTTAACCTAAGCCAGGGGAAAAAAAAGAAAGTCATTAATTACTTATGTGAGCTATTGCTTCAGAAAGACAATAAACCTGCCCGGTCGCCATGGATATGACATATTTGCTCTGAAAACAACACAATAATTAGCAAAGGGGAAAGATACAAGGAGAATATGCAAACTCCTGCGTTTAAAGCTACAGTGCTCTTTTCTATGCTTAAGCCTCTGTTCTGTTTGAAATCCAAATCAAACACATTTTTTTAAATATAGCAATTCTCCTTTGAGCTGAGAAGCAACACCCATTCCACCCCCTTCCAAAATAAAATAATGTAAAAGAGAAGCAGGATGGCAAGAGGAAAGAAAAAAAGTCAAGAATTACCTCTGTTTTATTTCCTATAGCAGGGGTGGAGTCTGAGGTTTGTTTTTTCTCTTTCTTTCTTTCTTTCTTTTTTTTTTTTTTTTTAAGTGTGCTCTTATTTAGCATTGGACCTTCTGGCCAGATATAAATTTATTTATGAAAGCCAAATGCCCTGTGTGTGGCTCACCCCTCCCCAAAGTGAATGGAAATGGGCAGGGGTGGAGGTGGGGGGCTCAAGTTGGAAGAGGAAAGTATACTCAGAAAGCATCCGCTCTGGAGAGGGACATCCACTCCCCCCACCTCTAAGAAAATGGAACCCAGGCCTTACTTTAATATTAAAAATGCATTGAATGGTTTTACCTACAACTTAGTCCCAAAGGATCATTAGGAAATGCAATCGCTTTGTATCATATCTGTCAGTGTGATAAACATCGGAGTTCAGAGTAGGTTTGCAATTTTTCAGAGTGTCACAAACCAAGATAATTTTTTTTTCTGCTTTACTTTCTTAATTCACTGCACCCACTCCCCTCAAAGTCACAAATCCACAGAAGACTAGCTGAGGAAGGCAAGAAGGAGAAAAAGTTGATATGCTCTCCTATACCAAACAGAGGTTACTGATATTCTCTTAAAAAGTAGGAAAATTGGGGCTTTAAAATATTTGGGTGAGTATTTTTTAAAAAATTAAAGCATTCTATTAAGTTTGAGTAAAAAACTCTTCCCCTCTTCCCAGAGGCTAATTTTCTAAAAACAGATGGTCAGGATCTAAAAGAGAAGCAAATATACCTCAACCCCCACAGGCAGAGAAATCTAACTTTGAACTTCTTTTTAAATTAAGAAAGGGTGGGGGGGTAAGATAAACTATTAATAAGTATGAAAAATTAGCTGAGCTACAAGTTTTGTTTTCCTTATTCAAAAAATTCTTTAAACACAAGGGGAGCAGATATAAAGGAGAGGTTCACATTTGACTGACTTCCTATTTTTTTAAACAATAGTTGGTGTTTTTTTTTTTTTTTTGGATTGGACTCTTTGATCTTGAAAGAATTTTGCTCTTATATGATGGGGTAGAAGGGGGTGGTGGTGAAATGATCTGTTTTAAATGATGATGCAACTTAGGGATCAAAGCCTTCGCTTTCTTCTAGCCATAATAAGCTGTACTTGCCACAAAGCGTGAGTCTCTGGGCTCCTCTCCTTCGTAAGAAGGAAATAAAATGCACCGAGACTCAGAGAAAGACGCGGTCTCTGCAAGGTGCAAAGTCTAAAAAACAAACAAACAAACAAGACAAAAAAAAAAAAAAAGAGGGAAGTACTGCCCCTTTAAACGTTTTAGTGCATATGGAGTTTGATTTCTGAAAGAGATCAGTTTAACATCTCCATAGAAACCAGCAACAGATTATCATCAACAGAATAAATAACTAGTCTAATAAATTAAACAGGAGGCATAAGATCGCTGGAAACCTGATTACTGAAGTTCAACAATATTCCCCATAAACTCTGTTAACCGCCTCTAAGGTGGCTAACAAGGGGGGGGGGCGGGTTTCTATCTCTCCAACTCGCCGGGTTCCAGGGAGAGAGATGGTGGCCACTGCCCGGAAGGGAGAAGGAAGGGAGAAGTTCCCCATGCTGCCCTGCAGAGGGTCTGAGAGCTCGAGGCAGGGCAAACCATAAAGCGAAGTTTGGGAAGTGGGAAAGCGGCTGGGTGTAGGGGGAGGTAGCCCGAGTCGCAGGAGGCGCGGGAAGCGCCGCCCGCCCTGGACACACCGCCTCGCTGCCACCAGGGCGCAAACCCCGAGCTTTGCGCTCGGGCGGGCGCCGAACGGCCCAGCGCCCCCTCTGGGCACGTGGAGCGCAGCCCGGGCGCAGCCCCGGGGGACCAACTACCCCCCTCACCACGCCCCGCGCAGCTGCTCCTGCTCAGCCCGGACAGCTCCCTTTAGGACTGCGACGTGCGTGGTGTGTGTGTGTGTGTGTGTGTGTGTGTGTGTGTGTGTGTGTCCGCGCGAGCCATGGGGTGGGCAGAGGGTGGGGGGGGTTTCACCAATTTACCCAGCGATCTATTTTCCAGTCCCCTCTCACGCTCTCACTGCGCGCCTGTTCCAGCTTTGAGACCTCCTAAATTTACCAACTTTGCCCATCAACTACCCTGGCCTTTTCCCTCTCGCTGCCCTCACCTCTTTGAGTGTGCAGGGGTGTTGGTGGGACAACCACACACTCTAAGGGTCGTGCCTCCAGACTCTGCTGGGGCAGCGACGCATATCCCCCAGTCGCCCCTTGGTCCGGCCGGGTTTGGGGGAGCTCCAGACTCATTGGAGGGGTGTTTTCGCTGTTTCCCTGGTGAACAAATCATACACACCCGCACCCGCACCGGCACCCTCCCCAGCGTGACTGGAAAGAGGTCCTTCGCCGCACCCTGGGCGGGCTTCCCAAGCTGAGGCTGGCTCAGAAGGAACTTGAGTGTAGGGAGAAGCGGCCCCCTGACTGCCTCGGCACTCTTCTCCTCCCCCGACTCCGGACCCGGGTTGGGGATGGCTTGGAAGAAGAATCTGCACCCACCCCCTAGAAAAAAATCTATTATTATTATTTTAATCTACGCCCCCAGTGTCCCTCCTGCCGTGATTGACGGCGCATACACCTGTTCCCCTCGCCGAGGAGCTTCCAACGCTGGGGACGGACCTTCGCCCAAATGCTCCGCAGCGGCCCAGCGCCAGCCGGCCGCCCTCGCCGAGCCAGCCCCTGCCTGCTGTCCCAGCGCGCCCCTGCCCCGCACCTTGCCACCCCAGCAGTCGCCCCCTCCCCTCCCAGGCCCTGATCCCGGGTCCTCCCGCTCCCAGCCGCACTGGCTTCGGAAAGAGAGAAAGAACAGAAAGCAAAACTTCCTGGCGGCCGACGGCCATCAGCTGCACATTCTGCAAATGCCACCGAGTAAAAATAAACCGGCCGCCGCTCCGCCCGGCCGGCTAACCCCCGACGCACGACTCGGCCCCCTGCCCCAGGAGCTCCCTGGCTGTTTGTAGGGCCCGATCCCCCATTCCCGCACGCCCCCTGGAGCCCCGTTCCCCTATACTCCTCTGCCGGCCACCACGCGCTCCTTTGCCCTGAAGCTCGACCCCAAGTGCCCGGGTGGCCCGGCCCTCTCCTGTTTGGTGCCCCCCTGCGTCCCACAAGCCACTCTTCTCTCTGTCCTCCACCTGGTGCCTATTTCAGCTGTGCGCTCCTGGATTCAAGGCTCCCCTTCCCCAAATGCTAAGCCCTGATGTCACCCTCAGCCTACCCTCCGAGCACAGACCCCGCTAGACCCAATCCCACCTTGTCCGAGCCCCCTGGGAGCGCACCGCTCCATCCGCCCACTGGCCCGCCAGCCCGGCGTCCCACGTCCCGGGGCGCAACTTCTCTCCCAGCGCACACAACAACCGCGGCAACTCCCCCGAACTTTTCCCCGGACCCAGGCGGGCTCTGGCCGACAGCCGCAGGGCTCTGAGCCTCAGAGCCGGTGCCCCGGCTCCCTGTGCCTAGCATTGCCAGCTCTGCGCCCGGAGAGACTGAGATGGGGGTGGGGGAGCGAGGAGAGCCACTTGCCGCGCCCGGAGCAGCGCACTTGAGACAAACTTCCCAGGCACAAACGTAAAAGGGGAAGCTGCTCCCCCATCGAAACAACCTCTTCCCTTCCTTTTCCCACCCAGAGGCCCCCCTTGACACTCTGCACCTAAGTGAACACTGCCTACCTCTGCCGGTAGCACCTATACCCAGGTAGTGGGGCACAAGAGTCGGCTGGAGGGTTTCTCCCACCCACCCCTTCTTCCCCTGGGCAAAGTCTTGCAAAGTCACCCCGGGCGCCCCTCACCCCTGCTTCCTTCTCTGCCCTGAAGAGCGCATGAACCCCTGCAACTGGGGGGGGGCGTAGAGGGAAGGAGTGATTACACGGTACTGGCAAGCACCTGCCCCCCCAACCCACAGCATGGGGGGCGCCCCCACCCTATTTGCAAAGTCCTGTACTGGCACCTAGCACCTCCCCCTCTTCTCCCCTACCCGCTGTCCCCTCAGTTGGAGTAAGTGACCCCCAGCAGGAGCAGCCCTCCCCTCCCCTGGAGCCGCGCGCTGAGCATTCCCCTGGCCAAGGCGGGCGACGCGCCGCCCCGCGCCTGGGTGCCAGCCCTCCGTGCCCCCTGCCTCCCGCACGGCCGGAGTTGGGTGGCAGCCGCCGCGCGCTGGCTGGCTGGCTGACTGGCTCTCTCGCTCGCTCGCTCGCTCGCCAGCTCCAGGCTGCAAGCGGCAGCCCCAGGGGTGGGGGGCTGCACCGGGACAGGGGGCAAGACGCAGAAGCGCCCGGGGAAGCCCTCGAAGCTGAGGGGCGTGGGGGGGGCGCGGCGGAGGGAGCGCCGAGTCTCTTACCTGCACTTGGGGCGGCTTTGGGTGACTTTCCAAGTCCGGGGGAAAAATGTGTGTGTGTGTTTGGGATGGAGCGCTGCGGGCGCGCATGCGCTGCCCAAAGTTGCCGGATCCCGGATTTTTCGCTCCCAGTCTCCGCTCTCACCCGCTGTGATTATGGAATTCTCCTCGGCCGAGCCTGCGATTGGGTGGCATGCAAAACCCGGGCCGGATCGCAGGGCTGGGCTCCGCTCCACCCTCGTACCCCAGACCTTCCCCTCCCGGTTTCTTCCCACTCACCTCCCAGGGCTGAGTTCTGCTTGCGCGCCCTGAGGCGCGGTCTACCGAGGAGCATCTGAGTGCCGCGCTCCCTTTTGCGACTGGAGAAGCTTTCTACACTCCCCAACTGAGTGAAGCTGAGGCTGGGGTAGAAGAGAGAAAGGGTGGGAGTGGATTACTTTTCACCTGTTCTGAACCCCAGAGAGCCAGTGGGCTTGCCACTTTTCCCAAAGAACTAACTCTTTTCTGCAAGTTAAAATGTTAGGAACGTGATGTTCTCACTGTTCCATACCCGTTTTGCACTTATTCTTTGCAAGGGAGTTTTTCATTCATTCCGTTGTGCAAGAAACAAATCCTTAAGTGACCAAGATAGGCTGTGAAGAATGAAGGGGTGTGTGTGTGTATGCAGATAATGAACATTAAAACAAATGAATAACATTATTTCAGAGAGTGAAAAGATCCGTGAAGAAAATAAAACAAGGCAATAGGATAAAGAGTCCTGGGAGAACTAATTTCTTCCCTCTCCAGGTGAAAGAGGAGGGCCTTTTTGAGGGGAACCTTCATTCTGCATTGGAGAAACTTCTCCCTTGGCCCAACCTGCCACCTCCCAGTTGGCTTGAGACGGCCATACCAGGCTGGGCCTGGAGATCACAGCAGCCCTCTGCCCAACAGCTCTGGTCCTGCCTTTCTTGATCAGGCCACCCCCATCCCAGGATGGAGCTAGTCACTGTACCTGTTTTTCCTTCTAAACAAGGACAGGATGCAAATAATGTCAGACTTGAAAGAAAGGGGGAAACACTCACATGGTGAGATAAGTGAGAAATTGACACAATAGTAAACCAAATAGCTAAATGATTACTAGAATAAATGAGTAAAAATTCAAAATATGATCTACAGGTTTGAGAAGTGTTCAACAGAGTGAATTAAACTAAGGGCAAAATGCCACAGGCTGGTAAACATGTTGCAGGCTGTAGGCTTTGGGCCTGATCTGCAAGGTTTCAGCAAAGCTTCTCAGGACTGGAGGTGACCAGAAGCCCTGTATGGTAATTGTCCAAGAGAGACATCTGACGGGATGCATTCCATGCCCTGCTTAAACTGGAAGGTAATTGGTAAATTGATAGAGACTAGGGATTCTATGGTCCTCTGGCCCTGAGGTGGCCAGGATATGCCTTGTCCCCTAAAAAGCCTCCAGATTTGGGGGAGGAAACTCACCCATCCCACACCCTTTAGATGCTGAGTGGTCTCTGCTTATTTGAGGCTAGCTGGGAAGAAACCAACTCAAGAATAGAGCTTTTCTCTTTACTACCGGGAATGGATCTAGGATGAGTTCACGATTTGTCTGCACAGGAAGGCGATTTGGGGGTGAGGCACACCTCTCCAGTTCATTTAGTTTTCTCCCCTCCTTAGCCCCATAATTAACAAGAAGCATCAACACATCAATAAGTAACAGTCCCTATTGACCACTGACCCATTACTCTCCATTGCCACCCCCATCAAAGGCATCCTCAGTCCCCCCGAGTTGGCTGCTGGCCTGTAAGACCCTTGTGCCTGGTGACTCAGCAGAATGCACAGCCCCAAAGATCCCAAGCCCAATCCTGACGTTCTGAAGGAGAAACTGAGGCACAGTGAGAGGCAGTGACCTGAGAAGTGGCAAGGAAGGTCTTCTAACTTTTGATTCAGGACTTGTTCCACTCCTGGGCAGTATGAAGAAGTGGTTAAGGGCTTCGGTTTTGGGGGTCACACCCCAGCGACCCACCAGCAGAGTGACCTTGAGGAAGGCATTTGACCCCTCTGCACCTCAGTTGCCTCAACAGTGAAATGGGGGTAATAATAGTACTTACTGCCTGGGCTTGTTGAGAGGCTAAAACGACTTAATGCAGGAAAAGTGCCTGGGCCAAGAGAATGATCGATAAATGCCAGTAATTGTCATTGCTCCTTGGGACATCCAGTGCTCCCTCTGCTTCTCATTGCTTCCTGTCCTCTCTCCCTTTTTTCTTTTCCTCTGTCCTTTTTTCTTTCCTCCAGCAACAGCTTGCACTCATTCATTTAGCAGGTATTTTCTGAGCCCCAGTGACGAACAGATCCTTACCAGGGGGAGCGGGAAGACCAAAGTGAACCAGACAGGCCAGGCCTTTGAGGAGCTGGTGAGGAGTCTGCTAGTCAATCCCCTCCCCACTTTCCCACTCTAAGCCCCGCCCTCTCCCTCTACCCCAACAGCCACATCTCACCCATCAAACTTTTATTAAAGCATTTATTCTTCCCTCCATTTTTTCTCATATACTTTGCAATTCTCCCATCCCCCAAGGAGTCTTTCTACATCCTCCAAAGGAACCTCATCTAGGGTGGGGAAAGCTGGAAAGTGTCACCAAAACAAGGGGCTAGGAGAGAAAGCACCACACCCAAACAGTAGCCGCTGGTCTCTCAAGCCTCTCAGGGCCCTTGCAGGGACTGAAATCAGATGCTCTTTTCCTCCTTTGCCTCATTTGAGCATTTCCCGAGCTTTTCCTAAAATAATACAAACCCTTTCTCATGGTTATCAAGATCTGGCCAGTGACTGTCCCTGGACCTTAACTCCTTCCAGCCTCGCCTCGGTCACATTGTCCCCAACACACAAGCTTCTTGCTGTCCTGGAAAACACCAAGTTTGTCCCTACCTCAGGGCCTTTGCACTTGTTCCCTCTGCCTAGAATGCCCCTTTTTTGCGGCTGCCTCTTTGGCAGCATTCAGGTCTCTGCTCCCTAAAGTAGCTCTCCAGCCTTTCTCTATCACTTTACCCTGTCTAAGCGTCTAAAATGATTTTGCTTATTCATGTGTTCCCATATTTCCTGTCCAGCTGTCCCCGCTTGTTGGGAACTCCTTGGAAGCAGGGACTTTGTTCTGTGTCCCCTCATGTCCTCAGCACCTCAAAGAGTGCCTGGCACATACTAGGTCTTCACTCTCTGTGAGTCAGGCACTGAATCAAAATAAGCCCAGGTGGTCCCTGCCCTGGAGGGCCTAGGCTGTAGGAAAATAACTAGAAAGCTCTTAGGACAAAGTCTTGGGGAGAGAGGAGGAGCTGGTCCAATCCAGGAGTTGCCAGGTTGGCACAACGGCTTTGCCTACTTTTCCACTTTCTGGCTTTTGGCCAGGGGTTGACAGTGGGGAAATACATGGCTCTGGTGAACTGTACCCCAAAGAAGAGGCTGCACGGGCTGGAGCGGAAGTGGGGTCAACTGAGGACTCTATCGAGTTCACCTATCTAGCACCCTGTGTCCAGGTGGGCTGCGAGTAACCCAGCACCTCTCCCATTTCGAAGTCTCCAGGAAGGACTCCCCCCACTCCCCACTAGACTGCGAGCTTCCTCAAGACAGGGTCTGTGCCTTTATGGCAGAAGGCAAAGAGCCAAGCACAGTGCCTGGCACCCAGGAGGCTCTTGGTGATTGACGAGTGAACCAATAAATGTATGTCCATCTGTTTGTGTATTTGGAAAAGGCTTGAAAATAATCACAGCTCAGCTTCCTGGTCAGCTTTTTTATTTCTAATCCTCTGCTGTGATGGAAACCAGCACCTAATTGTACGCCCATAACTTGTTTACTAAGCAGTTAGGATGCTAAGCACTTATTTTATTAGACTCTGGTCACTATTAGGAATATACTCATTATACAGATTAGGAAACCAAGGCACAGAGAAACAACTTTCCCAAAGAAGGCTGAGCTAGGCTGTCTGACTCCACAGCCAACGCTTTTCACCCTCAGGACCAGCGACGTGTGGGGTGGGGAAGGTGACAGAGACCTCTCTCTCAGACTACCCCAGTGCAACAAGTACTTTTTACCTTTACTCTGAGTTTCATAAAGAGATGAATGTGAGTGCATTGGGAGAGGAGGAGGGAGGAAGTGGAACAAATCTGTCCTTTAACTGTAAATCATATTTCAAACTAGTAAAACACAAAAGGAACCCAAGACGTTACATGACCAACCACCAGATTTTGTACACAGTCAGAACTTGATAAACATTGACCCCCAAATCACTATTTTTACATTAAAAAAATTACAGACGGTGTGCTTGTTTTCCTTTTTCCTAAGCTACTCCTGGTTTTGAGGTTCTCCTTGGGCAAGGTCTGTGTTTCGGGGTCCACATTGGACCCAGCGTGGTGCTAGCATCACACAGTAGGTGCTCAGTAGATGCTTGTGACAATAGGCAAACCAATACTCATGGTCAGCACTGGTGATTACTGGGCAAGTTGTAATTAAAATGTGTTTAAAAAGTTGAGTGCTTTTCTTTCCTTTACGAATGTCTCTCTCTCCTGAGTCCTGAGAAAGGAGGAAAGGAGAAGGGCTTTTTCTCCAAATGCTAAGCGGGCTCCCAAATCCCATTCAAATTGATGAACGTGGCAAGTCCTTCCTCCCCGCAAATTCCCTCCTTCTTTTTGCGAAATACATGATCATTTGTTTTTGACTAGATGCATAGCACGTGTTTATTGCAGAAAATTCAGAAAATACAGATAAACAGGAAGAAGAAAATCTAAATCATATCATTGCACCACCTGTGAATAATCACTGTTGATTTTGCTGTTTTTCCTGCCAGTCTACATTTTTTGTTGTTGTTGTTGCTTTTCACTTTGTTTTGTTTTATAAAGTCAGAATCACATGGAATCTAATTTTTTTTCCCACCTGTCACGTGCACATAGCATAAACCTAGTCTCGTGGCCTCAAATATTCTTCCACACCATGCTTCTTAATGGCTGCATTATAGTTTGATCATAATTTACTTAACCGGTCCTCATTATTGAAAATTTTGGACGTCGAACTTGTTTCCAATTCTTTTCCTTATTATAAATAACTCGAATGGATCTCCTTGTCCAGAAATAATTATGCATGTTCCTTAAAGTGGAAGTGCTGAGTGAGAGAGTGTGCACACATTTCAAAGCTTTCCGTCCCCGGTGTCAAATTGCCCCTCCCAGAAGTCTGCGTGAATTTGCCCTCGCACCAGGAGCCAGTCTCTCCATACCCTCTCCAACCTTTGGTACTCTCTCCCTCTCTCTCTTTATTTGTTAACCCCTGTTAATTTAATGGGTGAAAGAGTCTATGATTCTAGTAATGAATCCTTATTAGAACCGTGCTGGCCACAAGCAGGGGCTGTTTCAAGGTTTGAGCGGCCTTGTCCAGAGCCACAACCTCGGCGGGGATCAGAGCAGACGCCTGGGAGGCAGGAGCTGGAGGGGAGGGCGTAGCCCTTGTACAGGCTCTTGGGGGCTTCCAGAACCTCTGCCTGAGCCCAGGCTTCTTGGGCATCTGCCCAACTCTTGGGGGTTGGAGGGGTGGGGTCTATCCCAGTCTTTCCGCCTCCACAGAGATGAGCTCCCGCTTCTTCCCACCTCTCCACCCACACCTTCCAGAAACCTCTCTAGACAGAAGAGCCTCAGGGATTTCTAGGCTATAAATACTACCTGTTTTCCGAGCTCAGGATCCATACTTTGCGCCTGTTTGCATTTTCCCCGTTTGAGCTCTCACTCAGCTCTAGCCGAGGGACAGGCTGTTTTGCTCTGTGGTTCCACCTTTTCCTTTCCTAGTCCGTTCTCATTCATTTACTTCGTTGCTGTTTACATTGACCGAGAATAACTGCAGGTGACTAATTTTTTTCTTTAAAAAAACTTCTCTAGTCCCAGGGTCTCTGATCTCTACGGCCTCTTCCAGTTTTAATATCTTCTGAACCATCTAACTTGGAAAAAAAAAATAGCTTTAAATTTCTGGAATAAAGAGGGGGGTGTAATTCACATTCCCTGCTCACAGTTCAGGAGAAACAGAGAAGTACAAATGTAAATATAAATGCAGAAAAATAAAAAAAAACACCCAGTCTGAGAGGTATGTGTGTGGGTGTGAATTGGACTTAAAACATTAAAAGAATGAATGTAAATGAAACCCACCGGGTATACCGTTTTGAGCCCACCCAGCAGCCTGCCTGGGCGATTTGAGGATGTATGTGGGTAGGAGTGTCTCGTATGCCGGGTGGTGAGCTGTGTCTGATTTTATCTGTACGGGAGTGTGTGTGTACGCATGTGTGAAGCCACATGTTCCTTTAAAGGGAGGTTTGGGTCTGTGTGGGCAAGGCTGTGCTCTGCTGGGAGATTACGCTCATGCTGTCAGCAGACACGGATACAGAGAAATCCAGCCAGGTGAGGCGCAGGACTAACCACTGACATCACCTCTCGTGGAAAGATCCATGGGCTACACCTACCCCCTCAGTGCCTGCCAGGGAGGGGCAGGCCTGGCACCAGAGCCCTGTTGAACAAGGGAAACTGAGCAATGGCAAAGGCAAGGGACCACCTGTCCTCAGACCGAAAGCCACACTCCCGTGGCCCTGTGGTTCCTGCCACATACCACATGGGCCCCTATCTCAATCCCTGCCATTCCTCCTTCCTCCCCACTTCTCCCAAGTCTGAAACCAGCACAGACTTCTGGGAGCAGAAGCAAAATGGACTACTCATGGCTGTGCTGTTCCTGTCCTAGGATGCAACCCGCTGGAGGGATGGCGGGGCCAGAACATGGGCAAAAGCCACCCGCTGGGAGACTCCGGAAGTGGCCATGCTCCCTCCCGACGGGCACCTGTGCAGGTGCCAGCCGCCGCCCATGGCACAGTGTCTCACCGAGGGCGGGGCTGGCTGGGGAGGCAGGAAAAAGCTGTTTTGTTGATGAGGTGCCCTCATGTCACACAAACAGGAGTGCCAGGCAGCTGAAGGTGGGTGGGGGAGGGCTGCCCCACTGTGCCAACCTGGCCCGGATGTGAGCGAAGGCCCTGCCTGCCTCTCTGGCCTCACCTCGCAACACTCCGTCATGCGTTCATACAGCCTCTGCTGCGGCCACACGGAGCTGCTTAGAGCTCCCGAGGTACCCTCCTCGGGCTCCTCTCCAGGCCTTGGTCCAGGCCTTCCCTCTGCCCTGAAGGCCTCTCCTCCCCTTCTTTATTTGTCTTTCTCTCACTCACCCATTAAGACCAAAGCAGGTATAACCTCCTCCAGGGAGTCTTCCCTGATGTCTCCCTGCCCCACACTGGGTTAGATGCCTCCACTGGCCTCCCGCAGCCCCCTTGTTTCCTCTGCCACAGGGCTTCCCACAGTGTCCCAGGAGACATTGTACGTGTGTACTTCTTAAATCTGAGTGTAAGGAAATGGTATATTGGAGCATGGATTTCTGAATTGGGTCATGTGGGTACAGATCCCAGCTCTGCTACTTACTGGCAGTATGACCTTGAGCAAGTTCCTGACCTCTCTCAGCCTCAGTGTCCCCATCTGTCAAATGGCAACAAACTCAGTATCTGCCTCACGGCATTGTCAGATGAATTCCTTGAGATGATTCAGGCAAAGCCCTTAGCCTGAATCCACGAAGAATAGCTGTTGTCATTATTATTTCCAGCATCTGGCTTAGAAACTGTCAGGTGGACGGGCAGCGTCTCCGTGGGATGTGCACGTGCGTGTGGACACGTGGCCTATGCCGGGGCCTGGTGGCGTGGGGCGAACCAGCCTGTACAAGGAGGCAGGTCCTGCATAGATGTGTGTGTCCACTCTGAAGGGTAATGGGCTGGTAATTTATGGTCATGGCTTAAGAAAAAAAAAAGACAAACCAGTGTTCAGTAATGACAAAGTAATTACCTTTTTATTATTTTTTCAATAGGATTCAGAGGGAGTATGGGCCTTGGCCATGGCCAGAACATCCAACTTGGCTTTGAGAGTATCTTGATGCTTTGAGCTACCTCCCATTGCAAGTGTCCGACAGGAGAAAAGGCTGGAGAAGGCTGAGTGGTGCTTCTGAACATGGCAGGGGTCAGGCACAGAGGGACAGGGCTGGCCAGACTGCAAACCAGGACCAGCAGAGGTAGGGTTCTTCCCAGCACTGACTGAGTTGTCCACACAGAAAGGGCCAGACCCAGAGCCTGGGATATTTAACAGAGAACATTTCAGAGTGGGAAACTGAGGCCCAGAGAGAGGAAGCCACTCACTCCTCTGTGACCACGCAGCGAGTTAGTGGCAGAGCGGGAGCAGAGCCCAGGTCCTCTGACCCTGGGCCAGTGCTCTTAACCACCATGTGACTCGTGAAAATCAGGGTCTGCCTAGCCCTAGAGCTTTGCCTCAGATTTCTACTTGGAAGGGGTCTGATTTGCTAGAAGACGATTTTTTTCCAGAGTCCTTCAGGGGATTGTTGGAAACATAACTTCAAGGCACCAGGACCCCAGATGTTAACTAGACTACACTGTGCTTGTCATTATCTACCTAGTCATAGCTAATGGCGAGTGAAGGAACCAAATCAGCTTTAGCCTCTTATTTGTTCATTTATCTACCCATCTATCCATCCACCCATCCAAACCTCCATCCATCTATCCACCCATCCATATATAAACGAACATCTGGCCTGTGCCCCCATGTGCCAGGCACCTGAGAGTCTGGAGATGCTGAGATGCACAAAATGAAATCTCAGGAACAATAGTGAGGAAGGTTCAGTGGCATAGAATTCTTCTCAAAGACACCTGCCGATAAGCGCAGATAGAGGAAGGGTGACCTGATGGCGTCTGGAGTTCTAGGTCCAGCTTTGCCACTGGCTGGCTGGGAGGTCTTGGATAGGTCCCTTCCATTCTCTCTTTGCTATGTTTTCTTCCTCTATCAATGGAAAGGTTGGACTAGCTCAGGGGGCAGGTGGATACTAGACAGAGAAGATTCTCTGGATGGACAGCCCTTTGGGAGATTGGGACGCTCCATGGGGGCCGGGGACAGGAGTTCCTTTGGTTTATAGCAACAGGATGAGGACCAGAAGATTGTGGAAGAATAAGGAAGAAGAAATAAAGCATGAAGAGTCTGTCCCACGCTCAGGATCTTCAAGCCATTGCTGTTTTTCTTCATCTGCCTGTGGCTGTCCTAGACCTGGGTCTCTTATTCCAGGTAAGTGATAAGGCCCCTGTCCCTTTGTCCTCTCTTCCTCCCCTCCCTGCCTTCCTGCAGCTGTGATAACCCACACGTAACACTCTGCCCTCTGGAATTTATTTTAAGGTCTTGGCTTGTTTATTTATTTTATTTAGAGATTTCTCGGTGCTTTGTGGGGAGGAAAATTCGAATGGGGTGATTATGAAATACTATTTCACCTCGCTGTTCATTCACAACAAACAAAGAGAAATGATTGGTGATTAAAAATGCATTCTCTCTGCTTGTTTTCTTTTGTTTTACCATTATGGAAATATTATAAATACTGAATACTAATCTGGACCTGCAGGGACCTCACAGACCTTCCAGAAGCCAAGGCTCCTGCTCTTCCCTGGGGCGATGTCATTCTGTCCTTTCAGGCCCCAGACTATGGCTCAAACCCTCCCAACGGAGTCCCAGGCCAGGAGTCCCCGGCACTCCGTCCTCACTGGGCAGGGATAGAAATCTCCCCACTTCCTTGTCCTTGTTCCCCACTTTGGCAGAACTAGTCAAGGAGAATAGAGCCGTGAATATCAAGAGCACTTGATTAGTCCAAAAGTCATGATCACAGGGACACTCCTCAAGTCAGGCTACCTGAGCCCACTTCCTGGCTGTGTGACCTGAAGCGCTTACTTGACCTCTCTGAGTTTCCATGTGGTCCTCTGTATACACGGAGGCGAACATGGTGCCCACCTCACAGGGTTGCTTTGAGGATGAAATGGCAAACAGGAATTTGCCATAATCATTGGCTCCTGTATCAATTAATACCCCCTCTCCCTAGTCCTCTTCTGGATCCCAGTTTCTGCCTCTGGAAGGTGAGAGAGCTATCTAGCTGCCATCTAAGCCCCCCCAGCTCTGGTGGGTGGGGTGCTGCGGGGATATCCTCACCCCCCTTGACTCTCTCGAGACCTTGGCGTCTTCTCTGGAACGGAGCCTGTGCCTTCCCGGGAGTCCTAACCACAGCCGGCTTTCTTAGGTCTCTTTTTGAGCTACAAACCCCGCACTTTCCCAATTATTTCAATCACAAACAAATAAATAGGAGTCAAAAGGCCCGATCCAGTGCCCACGTGTTACACCGAGTCCAGATAAAGAGTGAGTACCGAGGTGCCGGGCTCCTTTTATCTTTCACTTTATTTAACCAAATTAACTGCTCTCCATGTCCCCTGCGTGTGAGTGTCTCTCTCTCTGTCATATAAAATACAATCACGCTTGCTTGCTACATGTTTCAGATACTTTATCATTAACATCAATTCCAGCCAAATTAGGAGTTTCTCCCAACATAATTGCCCTTCCCATTATCCAGCACTTTATTTTTTCAAAGCACTTTTCGACCATTAATTAGTTAACCCTTAGGACGCCCCAGAGCAGGCGCTCAATGTCACCCTCCCTGTCTCCCAGCTGCAGTGGGGAGGGGTCAGCTAGTTTGTTGGAAGTCACCCTGGATGTGGGGGCTGGGGGCTAGTGTTGGACCTTGGAAATCCTCCCTCCAGCCTCTGACCCTCTGTCTCAGCCAGCCAGGTCCAGGCTGCCACCGACTTGAATCTGATCTGAGTTGGCAGAGTGGGGAAGGGGGTTCCCTCACTCCTGATTCTCTCTATGGCTTGCCAAAGGAAGGAGGGAGCAGAATGAAAGATTGGCTGGGTGGTACCACCTCCTTTGCTGTGACATCTGAACAAGAATAAGATACCCATGAGACAAAGGGACAAGCAGGTGTCTATAGCCCAAACTGTTTATTTGTTCCTGTCCCCAACAAGCACCCATGAGTACTCCAAAGGTACCAAGTATCAGACTTCCCTCTTCCAGAATGCCTGGTAAGCAGAGTGTCTTTGGCTTGTGGCTATGGTTGCTACAACCAAGGTAAGAGAGGACGTGGGCATGGTCTGGAAAATTGGGTCTCTTGGGCACCCATCCCAGAAATGGCTGTGGCTACTACCCGGGGCCCAGCTCCCTCCGTAATTCTGCCAACACTCTGTCCTTCCCTAGCTCCAGTCTCTGTAGGTGCCATGCTAGCAGGGCACGCTAAAACTTTGGAGCAGACGTCGTGGGAAGATTCAGGGGGAGCCATCTGGGGAAAACAAACTGATTTATTTCTTGGACGGGGTTCTGGCTTGTCAAGATGAACCCTGCTTACGGCTGCTAGGGACACACTGTTGAGCCACCAATATTTTACATTTACGGCCTCTCCAAAGTCCTAACTTCTTTAATGATTTTTTTTTTTTTTTTTTTTTTTTTTAGTACATGAGCTGGCTCCCACAGGGACATTGCCAGGAACCTTCAGAGAGGTTTCCAAGCTGCTCCTTAACTCAGAGCCCGGTGAGTTTCGCGAGCTTTTCATTTTCAGGGTTCTTGCCCCAGTTGCCTTGAGGCTGGGCCATGTGTGCTAAGGCAGCCTTGCAGCAGAACTGCGGTCACCTGCCTGGGAACTGTCCCCTGCCCTCCCCGCACTTTCCCATGCTACATTCTGGGTGAAATCCCACAGCAGGGAGTTTCTCAACCCAAAGAGCAGACCCCCGACCAGCAGACCACACACTGACTGCTCTCCGCAGACAGACACCCTGGGGTCTGAACCTCAGCTCTGCCACTAACTAGCAGGTTGACCTTGGGCAAGGTGACCTCTCGAAGCCTCGGTTTTCCGACTGTCAGGTGGAACTGTTGCAGGGCCAAGTGAGCTAAACGACGTGGAGGTCTTAGCACAGTGCCTGGCCCACGGTGGGTGCTCACGGCCCTGCGCGATCGTGGTCAAGGAGCAGACTGGAGGCTCTCTCACGACTCGCATTCCGACAACCCCCTGCCTTTCATCTCATCCTTTCGGGCTCTGGGTCTGAATATGTAAGCAAGGTGATGCGATTAGACAACATTCCCGAGCCCTTCGTTTCCCAGATAGAAATACAAAGGGGGCAAGAGCTCGTCCTGCTGCCCCAGAGGCGGTCCCTTCCTCGTGGCCCTCGTGCTCCAAGTCCAGCTCCATTGCCAGTCGCCACGAGCACCGTGAGGTGGGACCGTGTCCATTCCGTCCAGAGTTGGATCCCTCGCTCCTACGAGTGCCTGGCACGTGGCGGCACTGAATACCCGAATTGTAACAGGAAATAGCTCAAGACTGACGGAAGCCACGGGCGACTCTGTCCTCGCTGCCCCTGCCTTTGTAGTTTCAGTAAAAAGGAAGAGCCTACTCATTGTCCCCAAACCAATGATTTTCCTGCAACCACACATTTGTGTGTTTGTTTATTCTCTCAACAACAGTGACCGAGGGCCCAGAGCAGCTGGCCCGGGTTTGAATCTTGGCCCTATCACTCACCAGCTGGGAGAACTGAGGCAAGTGACTCCCATGCTGAGCCGGGGCTCGATCATCCGTGACAGGGCGCGAGAGTGCCCAGCTTGCTGCTGTACCGGGAAGAGTTCACGGTAAAGGAATGCCCAGTGCTTAGCACAGTGCCTGGCACATAGCGGGCCCTGCATAAGTGGCACTTTTAAAAAATTTTATGACGGACCAAACAGAATGTTAGGAGCACGGGGGTGCAGCTGGTTTTGAGTCTCTGGCTGTAAAGGTTCCTGTAGGACCACCAGCCGATTTTTGTTCCTAAATAACACAACCCCTGAGTTTTATGACTTGTTACCAACGTGTAGAGCACTGAGCTGGGGATGCCACCTCCTGCAGGACTGCCGCCTTCATGCTGCACGACAAAATCAAAGCTCAGAGAGGTTGTGTGACTTCCTTCAGGTCACGGAGCAGAGCCATGTGGCCAACCTAAGAACCTCAGACTCCACTTCTAGCACCTTCCTCTACCCCTCCCCTACTCTGCCTTGTACCCTTGCTCCCCAAACTTTGGTGGTACCTTTTACTTACACAAGTGCAGCCGGGGGCCTCCTCTAGCACCTTGAATGGTCAGCTGGCACTCTGTAGGGCTGAGATGATCCCACACAGACCCACCATTGCGGGGAGGTTATGCTGGAGACCCCACCATTTCTGTGACAGCACAGTGGAAACCGTCCATCCTTGGGGCCCAGCATTTCTGGGGTGCTGAGGGAGAATGAACAAGTCAAAAGCGTCAGGAAAAGGTCAGATGGGTCTCACCTGCCCTGGGGCTCCCCCTACCACAAGGACCCACTGAGTCTTGGCACAGAGTAGCAAGTGCAGCGGACCTGGGTGTGAATGTTGGCTCTATCACTTACCAATGTCCCTGAGTCCTGACATTGGGTGGAGGAGTCCTCCCAGCAGCCCTGCCTAGAGCCTGGCACTACCCCAGCCACCAAGGAATGCAGCTACCTTTCCAGGTGGCTCCTGAGTGATGCTGGGCCAAGAGCGATGGAGGTTGGGCCATCCTGTTTGCCCTGCAGCCCCAGCCTGGTTCTGCTGGGGCCACTGCTCCTCCTTCTCCCGATAGCCAGTGGTTAGTGGGGGCTCAGCCTGGGGCAGGCCTTGGGCTAAGGGCTTGGACGTACAACATCGCATTTGAGCCTCCTTGCTAGAGTCTGTCATCATCCTTATGTCATAGATGGTCAGCTTACATAGATGACCAAGGCTTACTCAACTCTCTGCCCCCAGCACCTGGGCCTGAGTCCAGCAGATACATAGTAGAAGCTTGATAAATGTTTGTTGGAGAAATAAAAACATGACCAAGAGATTGAATACATGAGCGATAATAGCTCCTGTGAATCAGGGGGCCTACTGTGTGCCAGGCATGTCCTATGGGATTTCTGTAAGTCCGTTTCATCTCTGCAGCAATTTTCAGGGTAGGTACCATCATCATCTCCATACACACAAACCGAGCCCAAGGAGATTAAGTGACTCCCTTGGGGCGCACAGGTGGGCAGGCAGTGCGGCTGGGAGTTGAACCCAGACAGTCTGGCTGCAAAGCCTGTGTTCTTACTCCTCTATGCCCTGGTGGGTACGCGACTGGAAGGAGGGTGGTGAGGGGCTGAGGGGCCGGGAGCGCTGCCCCCGAGGGTCTCTGCCTCGGCTGCTCCAGTGTTCTCAGCCCGAACCCAAGCCAGGAAAACGGTTTCCTCTGCGTCCTGACCGCTCTCCCCCGCACATTCCCACCGTTACCTACACAGGGAATTAAGACTCAAATCCTCGTTTGACACGATGCAGGAGGATGCTAAGTACTTAAGCGCTAATTAATTAGTGAGCTGTACCCGCTGCCATCAGCTGCTGGAGGAAACCTCAGACAGACCCCCAGAGTGAGCGCGGCGCCCTCCCTGCCACCGAGGCCGAGGCACTAGCCTCATGGGGACAACGAGGAGTGGACAGTGAGGAGGGGCCCTGCCTCCTGAGGGAAGGGGGTCCAGACTGGCGCTGACCCGGCCTTCCTCCGAAACCCGTGGGGCTGGAGTTCTGGGACCTGACCCAGCCAGGGCTCTGGGTGTGGCCCTCACATGATGACAAAGCTTGCTTTGTCTGACTTTGCTACAGGTTCTCAAGGAAGGGCAAGAATCTGGGGGCCACACTGACCCCCCATATCTGGGGCAGTTTCTGGGGCCCCTTAGATAAGACGGACGCATTTTCCCCCAAAATAAGCTGGAATGTGTTTTTTAGGGGCTGGGCCAAGGGGTAACCAGTCCTCCCAAAGCTGATAGGTGGGGCACCCTAAAGCTGGCTTCACTGAGGGAGCCCCAGCTTGGGATTGGACTCTCTCCACCTGTCTCGACCTTGGTCTTACTATCTGTGGCTGGCCAAGGTCAATCTCCCAGAGGGGCAGGTGGGCATCGAAAGCCGGGGCTTTGAAATCCCTCTGGGCCTGACTTCCTGCTCTGACTTCCCAGCGGCCTGACCTCAGCCAAGTCAGTTTCTGAGCCTCAGTTTTCTCAGCTGTGAAATGGGACTCATGCTTCTCCGCAGGCCTGTGGTGGGATGAGTGAGGGGATGCATTAAAGCCCTCGTGGGGCGCCCGGCACACAGTAATCACTCACTAAACCATTGTGGTTGTCCTGGGTGTTAGCAGTAGCAGCAGCATTTAAGGAATCTTCCCACCTGATTCCCAATTCTTTGAGTCTGTAGGGTGACCAACTCATCATCCTGGGTCACTCAGGCCTGTCCCAGGAAACCCCACAGGCCAGAGAAATCAGGCACAGTCGTCAAACTCCTTGTTGTGCTAAAGAGGGATGGGAGGAGGGGAAGGGGGAGGGGGGCCTGCCAGGGTTGGGCAGAACTGCTTCTCCTGAGTCAGGAATCCCTGGACCCCGGGCCCTGCAGCCCCCTCCCCACAGGTGTGAGACTTGGGAAGGGCCCACAGTGGCAGCTGGAGACCTGGGCACAGTCTAGGGGTGGCAGAGCCCCAGGCCCTGGGGCTGTCGCTGTGATAATATCCACAGCCTGCGTCAGCTATGGGGCCCGCCTCCTGCAATATTTGCTTAACAATCAGCCCAGAAACGGCATTGTTCAGGACAAAAATGAAAAACATTAGGCTGGGGCTTGTTTTTTCTTTGCTGTCCAAATTCCTCTGGGCTCTTGGGAGGGGAGATGGTATCTTGGTGCTGCCACCTCAAGGACGCACAGAGGCAGGAGTCGGGACACCCAGGTTCTGTTCCCTACCTGTACCCCCCGGAGCTTGAGGGCAGGTCCTCAGTCTCCCCAGGGGCTCAAAAGGTGGGGGGCGGACTTCAGACTGAGAGCTGAGGAAGGCAGGAGAATATTTGGTTGAGTTCAAATAAAAAAGCGATCACCCCGTGTGCTCTGGTGGAAGCCTCACAACCCTCCAGGAAGGAAGTCTCACACCCATTTTACAGATGAGGAAGTTGAGGCTCAGAGCACTCCCTGGAGCCAACATCAGAACCGAGGCCAATCTGGGACATGAGAGAGGGAATCGCTGTTTGGCATCTCAGAAGAGCCAGAGTTTTCCCAGAATTGGGCCTTCTCTTGAAGTGTGTGTTTGCTCATTAAATACCTTTATCGAGGGCTGAGGAAGAGGGCTGGAGGAATGGGAGGAGGAGGGCTCTGCCCCTTTTTCCAGAACTCTCGGGCCCTCAGAGAGGATGGCTGCCCTTGGCACCCAGCGCCCACTTTCCCCCGCCCCGGCCCCCAGGAGGTCTGCAGACCCTGCCTTTGCCCATCCCCACAAGGACAGCCCCGGGCTCTGGCCCTTTCCCCCACCGCGCCCAGGACAGGGAGGGCCGGAGGCGGGCCTGGCTCCCCTGCCAATGCTGGCAGCTTGGCATGCAAATGGGCGTGGGGCAGAGACTGAATGTGCCCAAGGAGAGGTGGGTGTAGGTAACGTGCAGAGGCCAGGCAAGGCCAAGCTGGCTGCTGGGCCCGTGGTCCCAGAGGCCCCTCTTCGTTCCCAGCACCCTAAATACATCACCTCGTGTGTCCTCACAGCCACCCCTTGAAGTCGACTCATCCTCATCCCCACGTTCTGGGAAGGGAGGGGAGGAAACTGAGGCTCAGAGGGGCGGAGTCACTGGCTCTGGGTCAGTCGATGGGAGAGATTGAACCCAGACCTGCCTGACTCTGAACTCGGCATCAGCTGTGCCGGCCCCACAGCGTTAAGAGACGGCTCTGCGGTCAGACCTCTCAGGTTCAAATCCTGACTCTCACTCAGCTGGGACAAAAAGTCTGCCACTGGCCTGTGCCTCTGTTTCTTCATCTGTGAGCTGGGTCAGTAACAGTGTCCTCGCAGGGTTATCACGTGGGCTCAATGAAACCGGGCGTATGGAGGTGCTTGACAGGGTGGCCCTGCCGTCACCACCTGCAGCTGGCGTGATAACTTTACCACTCAGGCTGGCAGAGGTCCCCCAGGGCTGGGGGCGCAGTGGGCTTGGGATCCCGGGTCACACTGGAGCCTCATCCTCCAGCGGCTCCCCACCCCCAATCTTTGGGAGGATTATTTCATCCTCAGCCCGCAGGTCTGGGCCATCGGAAATACCCTGGTCTTGCCAGGGCCATCAAGACTGGCTGGCTGTGGCCTGAGCAGGGGCCTCCTGATGATCCAACGCCCCCACAGGAACCCACCACCCTTCCCTGCTCCAGACCTCACTTCTCGTGCCAGCTCATTGGGCAACGCTGGCCTCAGTGCTACCATCTGGAAGCAGAAGACAAAACAGAACAGGCCCCAAGGGTCCCCAGAGGCGAAGACCTGGGAGCCCAGACTCTCTGAGCTGAGGAAGGAGAAGCAGTAAATCAGGCAGCCCTCTGGCTCGCCTGGAATCCGCAGCCACCTCCCGACAGGGCACTGGCCCCAGGCTGGTCCTGCCCACCTGCTGTACCCCCAGCAGCGGATCTGAGTCATCAGTCCCCTGTCAAAGCCCATTAGAGGTTCCAGAGCCTATAAGATCTGGTCCAGACTCCTGCACACGACTCGCAAGGCCCCACCTGGTGTGGCCCTGCCACCCCTGTCCTCTTTCCTTCGGCCTTCCCTGCTCCAGCACACTGGCCTTCTTCTCTGTCCACAAGTGCCATGTGCTCATGGCCCTGGCCTTTGCTCATGGCATGGTGTTCTCAGAATGCTCTTCCTGCCTGCCTTCTGCCCCTACCCCTCTGTTGTCAGGTCTCCAAGGAGACAGCACTTCCGTGGCCACCCACCTTAGTCTTGGTTACAATCCCCTCCTCTAAGCTCCCAGAGACCCCTGCTTTACCTGAGCATAAGCCCACCTTGTCCCTGTCCCCGAGGAACTTAGAGTCCAGGAGAGGAAATGGAGCACCCACAAGTACTGGCTCATTCATTCATTCATTCTTCATTCATTCAATTCATTCTTCATCCAACAAGTATTTATCGAGCATCTACTATGAACCAGCTGAGCCTGGGGTGCCTGCACCCCTGGGGACTAGAGTCCTGGGGACCTGCGGGGCACCGTTGGTCAAGGGCTCATACTATTTAGAAACGTGCTAGGGGAATGTCCAGTGTGATCTGGCTCCCCTCAGGCCTGAGAGCACCCACAAAGCTGAGACCATATATCAATAATGTTTTTTCTTCCCCTACGCCATAGAGCACAGCACAGGGCTGGGCACACAGGAGGGGGTCAGTCAGCCTGGGCTGAAGGGAATGAGGCTAATGCAGGGTTCTACGTTAGGGCTGTCCGAGTCCCTGGCAGGAAGGAGACTGGTGGTCTGCGGCAGTCAGAGAGGGCTTCCTCGGGGAGGTGCCAGGAGCAGAGCCCTGAAGACTCAAAAGTTGGCAGGGAGGAGAGCAGATACTTTCCAGGAATGGGAGGGGGTAGGGTAGAGGTAGGAGGAGCAAGAAGTGTGAAGTTGAAAACAGGGTGGGGGTGGATGGGGTAAATAACATTCAGGAATGATCTAAGCTGCCCATTTGGCCACCACCATGTCTGGGATACCCTAAGTCCTGCTCTGGCTGGAGGTGCCTGGGAACCCCAGTTCTTGTTGATAGGGAGACCAATGCCTGCAGTCAGAGACAAAGGTGCCCTTCCCCCAGCTCCAGAGCATGGGGAGTGCCCTGGGCAGGGCTTGCCTAGGCCTGGCACTCAGGCTGTGCCCTCTGCCCTGGGACGTCCTGTACCAAGGAGGACCTATTAAAGGGACAAAGGTCCTCATGGGGTGCAGACACCCCAGCTCAGCCCTGGCAGCTGGCCCAGGCTTGGGGAGCAGCAAGAACCCCCACTCGGCCCAGACCTGGGACAGAGAGGGAAGGAGCAGGGTCCCAGGTCTGTCTGTCTTGGGCAGGACCAATCAAGTTGTGTGAGGACAGATGCCGCTTGGCCGGTGCTCTCCACCTGGAAGAACACAGGCAGGAGGCAGGAGACAGAGTGCTGGAGGTCTGTCTGGACCATCGAATCCAGCAGTCTTGAGTTCAAATCCTGACCCAACTAGCTGTGGGATCTTGTGCAAGTGACTTGACCTATTTGGGCTTCAGTTTCCTCATCTCTGAATGAAATGGGGTTAGGAATAATACCTATTATTGATGATTCATTGAGAAAATGCCTGGAAGACACTTACCACAGAGCCTGGCCTAAAGTAGGCGCTCAATAAATGGTAGCTGTTGCTTGCTGTTATTTGGAGAGAGGGCGGGAGAGGTGGACACCACAGGTTGGTCTTGAGTCCTCTCTTGCCCCTCTCTTGGGTCCTTTTGGCAAAAAGGAAGCAGCTTTGAGGTACCTGTACATCTGCTCCCCAGAGGCTCTCTAAGGAATCTGCCAGGGACAAGGGTGATGAAAGTGCCCACAGACAACCTTGGGGTGGGGGTAGGGGTGGCTGCCTGGAAGTGTCCTCACGCCAGCACAGGACATGGGCTTCTGTATCGCTGAATCAGGGCGTGGGAGAAATCAGCTGTTAGAAAGTGGACTCGAGTTTTATTATTGCTGAATGTTATCATCCTTGATAAGAACCAGATTAAAAGGAGGGGGGAGGAGGCAGAGGCAGGGTGAGCAGGGGAGGGGGGAACAGAAGCAAAGTGCAGTGCTGGCCTTGCTGAGCAAGCCCTCTTGTCAGGGCCTGGCCAGGACCCTGGAGCCAGACCCCTTCCTGGTGGGCACTGGGCGAGGCAGGGACCGCGACACGGGAGCGTGAGCTGCCAGGCACCTGCCTGGGGGAACGTGGGCAGGGACTCTGCAAGCTGGGGTCTCCTGCCCAGGGGCACAGCCCTCCTTCTGGTGCTCTCTGCTGCCAGCCATCAAGGGGGCCTGCCTGCTGAAATGACCCACACGAGGGACAGATCTGGGGACAGATCCTGGAATCTCAGCTCTGACATTTACAAGCCAGTGACCTTGGGCAAACTACCTCAGTTCTGCCTGCCTCGGTTTCCCCATCTGTAAGCCATGGTGATCACAGCGCCTGCTCCAAGGTTCAGGGTGAGGGTTACATGACGTGAAGGAGGCAGAGTGCCTGCCACACAGAGACACTCCTCCCTCCTCCTGCCAAGTCCTTCGCACAGTAACAGCTCCCTACCTTGTTCCGCTTGCCTTTTCCCTGGTCCCTCTCTGTTTCCTCCTGCCATCACGGGGCCTGACCCTCTGCCTCGTTCTCTCCAAAGTCTTTAAGTCTTCACCACCTTAGGAGGCAGGCAAGGCCCAGAAGTCCCATTTTACAGATGGAGAGACAGAGCCTGGAGAGGGGTGTGGTTTGCCCCACACCAGAGTTGGAATCGGGGAGTGCTGGTTCTCTGTCCAGGGCACTCCCGCCTCTTGGCCAGCCTCTTGCCCCTTTGACACCTGGGAGGGGTGGGTGCCTGGCCTAGTAGCGCCCAGACTGCTGGGGTGTCCGGCTGTGGGGCCCCCAGCCCCTGGAGGTAGCTCTCTGCCCGGGGGCCAGGACTCACAGGACGGGCCTCACAGGCATTCCTGGCCATCAGGGAAGGCTATAAAAAGCAACACTTTTCAGCCCCAGAGTGTGACCTGTGCGACTTCACAGAATCCAGAGAAAAACAGAGATAACCTTGGGAGGCCCGACCTTCAGGAGGGGCAGGACAGGAAGGGGGCACCCCCAGGCTGCAACTTGGGCTGGGTTTGGGATGGGGCATGGGGGCGTGGTATAGAATGAAAAACGTGGCTTCTTTGTGATAATTATTATTATTATTATTAGAGCCACTGAGTATTTGGGGCTGGCCACGGGCTGGCCTATGCATTGATCCCTGGGTCCTCCCACCTCCCACTGTGGTAGGTCCTTTAATTATCCCACTTGACAGACCAGGATTACACAGCTGGAAAGGAAGGGAATTGGGCTCAATGGCCTCTATCTCACTGTGCCCCACTCACTGTCTCCAGTCACATTTGCCTATTTCAGTTCTTCTAACACCCTGGGCTCTTCTTGCCCCAAGACCTTCGACATGCTCCTCCCTCTGACCGAGGGCTTGTCTCTTCTCTCTCCACCTCCTCACCCTTCAATTTCAGAGGGAGTGTCACTTCCTTAGCCAGGCCTTCCCAGACAACTTCATCTATTCATTCATCATTCATTCATTCATCATTCACTCACTAATTCATTCATTCATTCGTTCATTCGTTCATTCATTCATTCATCATTCACTCATTCGCTCATTCACTCATTCATTCATTCACTCATTCATCATTCATTCATTCATTCATTCATTCCATGTTTCCCGAGCATCTGCCGTGTGCCCGGCACTGCATCGGGTGCTAGCCACACGGCAGTGAATAGGACTGAAAAGAACTCTGTCCTCCAGAGGCTGACATCCAGAGTGGACCTCTGAACTCTGAGCTTCTCCAGCCGGTGGAGCTGTCCTCCTTACCGAGATCTTGCCACCTCGTTGGGGAGATGCCAGACGATAAATCTGGCATACTGCCCCAATATGTCACTTTCTTCCTTAAATTTGGGGGCGGTGAGCATTATTTTTTAATTGAGTAACTCAGATCCAGTATGGGAACGCACACCCCACTACGTAAACTTAAGAGAAACACAAGACTGAACATGAGGTCCCCTGGGCCTTCGCCATCAGGTCCCCCGGCTAGGGGCTGCTCTTAGAGACACTTTGGGGGAGAAGGTTTGAGACCTTGTGCCCCAGAGACTGAGCTGTCCCTGCCTGAGAAGGCCAGGTGTCCAAAGGACGGGGGCTAAGTTCCTCTGGCTAAGCCCAGAGCCAGAGAGATCAGAAGGTATCCCAGCCAGGAGCTCAGGATCAAGTCAGAACTCTGATCCTGCCCACTACGCAGGCCACCCCGCCTCTCTGGGTCTCCATCTACCTGCAGATAAAACGATGGGCCTGTATTAGAGCTTCCCTAGGATCCCAGCAGGCCCTGGAAACCTGCCGACTTTAAGGCCGGAATTGCTTGACCGGCTTAATTCAGTTCCACACCATCTCCCAGACCCCCTGCCATGGTCTTCCCTCTCCTCATTCCCCATCCCGCCCCTCAACATCCATCTTAGTGGTACCTCCTGCCTGAGACCCAGCTGAAGGCAAACACCCTGCCCCACCCATCCCAGGCTCAGAAGGAAGAAAAAAGAGAGGCAGAAGGAAGGTCACATTTCTTACTTGGCCCGCTGCCTAGTTTTCATTAGGCCCACTGCCTAATTTTCCTGGGCAGCACTTGCGTTCTTGGCTAGTCTCCCCTGTTTCTTAACCATTTCAGAGGAAAGAGCCGTCACACCCTCATCCCCCTTGTCACTGGTATCGTGGCCCGGAGTTCTTCCTGCTGCATCATTCCAGTGCCTCCTGCTGCCACGTCAGCCCACGTCCCCTTCTCCGTGAGTCCCTGGGGACAGAGAGCAGCAGCTCAGACGTACCCAGACTTGATGAATAATTACACTAATTATGATCATTAGCATTTATTGAGCACTTACTATGTGCCAGGCCCTGTGAACTCAGTGACTTCCCCCAACAACCTTATGAGTTAAGGACTATTATTATCACCCCCATTTTACAGATGAGGAAATTGAGGCTCAGAGATGGTATGTGGTGGAGCTGGGACCCAAAAATCAATGTCACTAACCACCGTGCCATATGGACTCAAAGAGTCTTTGAATGTCCTTCTCCCAGCTAATGCACCCTTACACACACACACACACACACACACACAGACACACACACACCCTTTGTCTTCCAGATCTCTCTCTATTCGTTCCAGAATGGTGTTTTCCTTAAAGGTAAGGAGCCAAAGCCCCGAACACAATGCCCCTGGGGTACAGAACTGAAGGATCTAACCCATTTTAAAGGTGAGGGTGCTCAGGCAGGACTTCTGGACCCAAAGGCTGGTTTCTGGGGACCCCGAGGGCCAGACCTCTTTCTGGGAGTGAGATCAGATGGGCCCAAGGGGAAATGGAGCCACCTGGGAAAGAGTGAGGACAGTCAGGGTCTTCATGGGGACCTAAGGGCCTCCCCTCAACCTGGGATAAGCAGAGCCAGAGAGCTGAGGCTGGAAGTGAATGAACCCCCACTGTGGATGTACTTCTGTGGGCAGAGACACGTGGAGTGGAGGGGAAAGACTGTACTTGGAAGTCTAGAGGATGTCCTAGCTAGAAGGGGGTGACATGGGCCCTCTCCAGCCTGCAAGGGGAGGGAACATCCTACTACCACCAGCCACAAACTCCACCCCACCCCAGAAGGAAAGAGCCAGCTGTCCCCAGGACGCAGGACTCAGGACTCAGCTGGTAGCAGTGGGCCTGCCCAGCTCCTCAGGGCCAGGCCTGCGAGAAAAGTCCTGCAGTGGTCACTGCAGTGATCAGAGTCGAGAGAGAGAAAGAGAGAGAGATAAAGGAAAGGGGAAAGAAACCCTCTAGTGCCTGACATTCTTTTTAGGATGCCCATAAAAGATAATGTGACCCGTAAAATCTGCAAGCTGCTTCCCAGCCTGTGGCGCCTGCCGGGCCCCACGTCCCACTCCCACCCCAGCTCCACTCTTCTGCTTCCCGGGCCAAGGGCACGGCCCTGGGCGTCCCGAGAACATCAGGGACCCTTGGGCTGAGAGACAGCCCCTTCCGTCCCCTCCTCTCCGCACCCCCTTTTCCCAGCCCTCCGGTCAGCAGGGCGGCTGCTGCCAGGCCAGGGGGCGGGAATGTGCTGGGGCAGATCCCTGCTCTTGCTCTGGCAGGTGAGTCACCCCCGTGGGAGTGTGTTGATGATCTGAGTCCTGGCTCTTTGTTTTCAGCTCCTGGGAATTCACACACTGGGGGCAGACACCCTGGAGAAATGGGAGTCAGAAGGCCTGGGTTCTAATTCTAACTTCACCACCGACCGGCTGCTTAAACCCCTGTAAATTCAAAGCCCCCTTGGTCCTCAGTTTCTCTACCTTTAAAATGGGCATAGAAATTCTGCCCTTAAGTTTGTAAGAAGGTAAATAAAGCAAAAAATATGTCATAGCAAACACAGTTACCATGATTTATTGAGTGTCTACTATGTGTCTGGCACTGAACTAAAACGTTTATAGTTAATCCTCCCCAAAACCTTATGAGGTCTGTGAGATTATTATTCCTTTTTTAAAAAGAGGAAACTGGTGCTCAGAGAAGTTAAGTAACTTTCCTGAGGCCTTGTGTCGTATACACCCAACTACCAGGCTCCCTGGCCATCCACAGAGGGAGTGAGGGACGTCTCTGCCAATGCCAGGCACGGTGATCACAGTGCTGGCCAAGCCCCTCTCCTGCCCTCCAGGGAGGGGCCAGTCCTAAGTGCTGAACTAGGTGTTCCCTCCTCAGCTTCCTCTCCAGGTGACCCCCCCTTGCCATGGTCCTGATGGAACTCACAGCATCCTCCCCAGCCATGGTCCCCTGGCCCCTTGCTGGCTTCTCCCAGCACCCTCCTGTGGGCAGGTGGGGCTGAACTCTGTGTCCCCAAACCCAGAGGTACACGAGGCACAGCCAGGGAGCCTTCTAGATCTGAAGATCTGCCTCGGGAAGGGCCCAGGGCCTGCCCGCCGGGTTTTTCCACTACCTCACCCAGCTACAGAGTGGCACCTCCTTGGAGTCCTGAGGCCTCCTGAGGACAGGCCCTGGGGACAGCCTTCCTTCATAGGGTGCAGAAATCCAGAAATCCGAGGTCTGCCCTAACTAACCTACTCTCAGCCCCTTTCCCGGGGTTCTTCCGACATTTCCAAATGCTTCAACTGGGCAAAGAGGCAAGGCTTGAAATCCTCCCTTTTTATATTTCTCTAAATATTCTCATTCACATTTTCCAATCCCTATGTGCCTCAGGAAAGCCACTGTCTCCCTCTGTGTCCTCTTGGTGGCAAGACAACAGTGGCAAGGGGTGTCATGTGTCAAGGGTGTGCTGTGTGTCAGGTGTTCTCCATAGACACTCATTTCACCCCCATTTTACAGATGAGGAAATTGAGACTCAAGGGATCAGATGGCTTGCCCACGGTCACACAGCTAGTCAGTAATAGAGCTAGGATTCAAAACCTGAATCTCCTGGGCATGAAGGCCCTGGCTCTTAACCACCAAGGTGCCTTCCAGCTCTGCCAGTGTTCGAGTCTCTTGCCGACTGTCTTAGCCCAGAAAGGCCTGGTATACAGCAGATGTCCAACCAACACTTAGAGTGGATGAACTTAGGGAGTGGTTTTTGAATGTGTGAAAGCACTAATGAGTGACTGAATCAGCAAATGAATGAATGAATGACCTCAAGCCTCACCACAACCATGAAAGATGGGCAGCATTATTCTGATGCCTCAGATGAGGAAGTTGAGGCTCAGAGAGGGAAAGCTACATGCTTGAGGTCACACAGCGTGTTAAGGGCAGAGCTAAAAACCCAAGCCTCTTGACTGCAGCCCCAGAACTCTTCTCCCACCATGCCACCCAACCAGCCCTGGCCCTTCCCCCCTTCTCCTCCCTCCTTGTCCCAGCCACACTCTGGACCCAGCTCTGCCTCCGTCTGTGACAGAGGCTGCGGGCACAGCGTCTTTTAGCTGCCCTTTGAGGGACGAGCAGAGGAGGGGATTGAGGAGGGGGCCTCCACCCAGCATGTAGGGCAAGGAGCCCAAACCCGTCTGTCTGAGATGGGGTCAGTGCGGGGGGTCTTTCTCTGCAAGCACTTACAGCACAATTGATGGGAGAAGCGCTCATCAAACGAGGGACAAATCATAAAGTTCGGGAGATGGAAATTAGGCACGGACAAACGATCCAGGTGCAGGCGAGATTTATGGGGGAGGCTGTATTCTAGCTAATGATTTCTGCTAATGATTCTCCGAAGTGTACAGTGGCACGGAGCCCGCGCTCCATGGGGTGACACGAACCCTGCGGGCCAGATGAAGGACGTTCCTGGGGAGATGGCGATGGCAAGGGGATGGTGAAGAATGACGAAGGGACCCCCAGATGCCTGGCTCCCCGGAGGTGGCTGGAGAAGGTGGGGTTCTTGGGGTGTAAGTAGGTCCTGCCGGAGATTTATAGCTCGACCCGGCTCTTTGGCCCTTTCTCCGCTCGCCCTGAAAGTGCCTCCCTGCCTGGCAGCTCTGAGTGTTGGCGTGGTCTGCCCACTGCTGACACACACATTTTCAGAGTCCACCACCATCTTTCATTCAGCCAGCCCCCTCACAGACGCAGGTTTCTGGCTGCAAACAGTCCGGTCCCTCCCTGCCCCTTTCTTCTCTCCTCCCCAGTCCTCCCCTCTGTGAGAGCTGTCCCCTCCAAAGCTGCTTGGTCTCACGCCTTCTCTTCCACCCTCAAGTTTCAGTGCCCCGAGGCTGCCACCCAGCCAGGGACTCTCCAGCATCTGAGCCCGAAGCACCAGCTCTCCTCCATCACCTGCTCTGGTGTGCTGACCCTCTGAGCTGTGACAGTCCCTCCCAGATCTACCCTAAATCCCACTTGCTGTGGACCAAGTCCAGACCTCCTGGTTCTGCAGTGGAAGGCCCTCCGGGAACGGGAAAGCTCTGCGGCAAATCCATGACCAGAAAATGGTCACAGTACTTCATACGCAGGGGTCGAATCACCAGGGAATTACATTTGCTTCTGAGAATCCTTATGTGTTTTCTGATGTCTCCACAATGAGCATATTTATTTATTTATTTATTTTTATCCTCACCCGAGGACATTTTTTCATTTTTTGTTCAGATGGAGTGGGAGGGAGAGAGAGGAAGAGAGAGAGAGAGAAACATCGACGTGAAAGGGACACATCGAGTGGCTGCCACCCGCACAACCAACCAGGGCTGGGGACAAACTGCAACCGAAGTACATGCCCTTAGCAGGAACCGAACCCGGGTCTCTCTGGACCGCAGGCCGACGTTCTAACCGCTGAGCCAAACCGGCCAGGGCACAATGAGCATATTTAAAGTGTCATTATTTAAAGTGCAGAATGACAATGGGAAGATTGGGGGGGGGGTGAGGATGAAGGAATGGAGCTCCACACCCCGCCAGGACAGACCCCCTCCTCTGTCTCGGCTTCATCTTCCCTGGGCTGAGCCCCCACCACATGGCCAAGCCCGGGACTGAGCACCCTCACGACCCCAAGTTCTGAATGCCTCGCAGTAGCCTCGCGAAGTGAGTTTATTTCCCCATTTTTTTAGGTTCATAGAGGTAAAGAGCTTATTCAAGTCCTAGTTCATATATGGTGGGGTGATGCTTGAATCCTGGTCTCCCGAATTCACAGCCAAGGTCTGTCCACTGCCCACCTCCCGGACCAACTCATGCCCTCGTAAGCCGAGACCCCCGCAGTGGACGGCGCTGGAGGACACTGGGAATCTGGATGCTGGGACGTCCTGGCAGGAGTGGCCAGGAGAGAAAAGCAAAAGGAGACCGCCTCACCCAAATCGGAAGCGTTTGCAACGTCCAGCCCGAGCGAATCGGTTCAGTGCGGCGCCGTAGGGACCTTACGTGGTCATGAATGTAGCGTCAGTGTGCTGACATGGAGAAATGTCGAAAAGACATCAGAAGTGAAAAATCAGGTTTCACAGTGCATGAGGCATAGCATTCTGTTTTCCCTGGTGGAGAAGGTCTGTGTGGATAAAGGCATAGAAACAGCCGCCTCCCCCACCATCCCCCCCTCCTTGTCAGCAATGGGGAGGGAAGATTTGGGGACTCTCTTCCTTACCGTCTAGTCTTGTACCACAAACACATGTGACTTTAATAATCAGAGGTGGGGGCGGGGAGCAAAGCTCTGTTCATTTGGGAAAGAAAAACAAAAGGGTGGCCAAGGTGATGCCCAGGTGGGCGCCTGTCCTTGAGGCACAGGCTCTAGGCCATCCTTGTCATTTGTCCTCAGAGCATCACTTCTGACAGCAGCTAGGGGGAGGGGTGTCTCCTTGGAATCCACTCTCCCCCGTGCTCCTCGAGGCTCCCACCCCCTTCCTGGCCCACCCACCACCCCCTCTGGGTGTGATCAAAGGCCAAAGTGAAAACGAGATCTGAAACTCCAGCCTGGAAAAGCAGCGAGGTGCTGATGCTTCGATAAGGAAGGATCACCGCTCACCAGCTGGGCGCCCCCCCCTCGCGCTGCCCCTTCCCTCTCATCACCTCCCCACTGGCATCCCAGGCTCTGTTTTGGGGGCATGACCCCAGGGGTCCCCCACCCCATCCACCGCCCTAGAGCAGATTGAGGGGCCTGCTGGAGACAACACCTACACTGGTCTCGTTCCTTTGGAGTCAGGCCGCGTCTCTAGAAAGTTCCTCTGACAGTGTCAGCAAGTTCCTGGAGAGAGGCAACCCATTAAACTGGGTGGATAGTGTGATTGAACTAGGCACTGGGAGAGCAGAGTCTTGGTGGACTGGGACCTGGGACAAGTCAGTTTGATGGAACCAGTTGGGAGTGTCTGGGACAGGGGACTTGAGAGGAGGGAGGACCACTAGCGAGGTAGGAGGAGCGCAGCGAAGACAAACTGCACAAAGCATCATGGGAAGAGCAGAGCTCTAGCATCAGAGGAACCCAGTTAAAAGCCTGGTCCTGCCATGCCTCGCTCTGTAATCTCGGGCAACTTCTCTGTGCCTCCTTTTCATCCTCTGTAAAACGGGGATAATAATAGTAACAGCTTCACCTGGCAAGTACAGGGCTTAGATTTAATGTATGAAAAGCAGTGCATAATTGATAAGTGCTCAATAAATGGCAGTTATTACTGTTGTTGTTGAACTTGGAGAAGAAGTGACGGAAGGCCTAGGAGGACCACAGACCTTATCTTGCTGGGGCTGAGTAGTCACACTGTCAGTCTGGTCCACCCAATGACTGGATGAGGGGATGAGAAAGGGGAAAGGGAGGCACAGGAGAGATGTCAGAGATAAAGATATGTCATGATCTTACCCTATCTGGGTCACCAGCTGCACCCCAAGAGTGATGACTCAGCTGGTGAGGAGAGGTCCCCACCCAGAGACTGGTCCCACAGGCACAGCAGGCACAAGCTGGGGTGGCCCATGGAACGATGTTCGGAGTCATCCACCTAACGCTCAGGCGTCCCCCTAACTCTTTACACCCCAGCCCAGGCTGAGGACCCAGAGCTAGCGGAGGGACTCCCTTGAGATCAAGTGATTTGCTGGGCCCATACAACAAGTCCTGTGAGGTTCATCCCATTCAAACCCGGAGAGTTCAAGTCACTTGCCCAAGGCCACACATCTCAGACATGATAGAGCCCAAAGCTTGTCCCTAACAGCAGGCTGCCCAGAGCCTGGCTGGAGCTGGCGCTGGTGTAAACCTCAAAGGGTTTTTTTTGTTCGTTTGTTTTTATCCTCACCCAAGGACACTTTTGCATGTACCCTCCCTCGGATAGAGCGGGAGGGAGAGAGGGAGGAAGAGAGAGAGAGAGAAACATCCATGTGAGAGAGACACATTGAGTGTTGCCACCCACACGACCCCAACCGGGGCCAGGGACAAACTGCAACCGAGGTGCGTGCCCTTAGTGGGAACCAAACCCGGGACTCGCTGGTCTGCGGGCCGACGCTCTAACCGCTGAGCCAAACCGGCCAGGGCATAAGCCTCAAAGTTTTTAATCCTGAAACTTCACGTTGTGGAATGTTCGAGAGGAGCTGCTCCGTGGGCCTGAGCACTAAGGGGATTTCCCCGAATCTCCTGAGGACCAGATTCGGGGCGTGTTTTCACAGAAGGCTTTGCTCTCAGGAGTGAGAGACGGACAACCCCACTTGCCCACATGAGCCTGGGGACTCGCCTCCTCCCTGAGCCTCCCCAAACGCCTCTCCTTCCACTGGGAACGCCTGGTCCTTGCCTCCATACACCCCTATTTAAAGCTCTCTGGCCTCCCACAGTGCCTCCCTGAGTCACCCGGCTGTCTGCCCCAAGGCCCTGGAATCAGCATACTTACTTCTGAGGAGCTGGGAAACCGCTCCAGTCTGTTTTGTCTTTCTCTTCGGTGCGCGGATATGTGTGTTTCCCATTGCTTATTACTTCATGTGGTTCTCACTCTGCATGTCTTGTCCCCCAGCTGGGCGCCAAGCTCCCCAGGGGTGGCAACCATGCCATCGGTGCCTTCCCTCTCCACTGCTCCGCCTCCACGCCCTCGGACAGGCCCTGTCCATAGTGCAGGGTCCGAGGGTTCCAGCCACGCTTAAGAATCTTAGAGCAGGTCAGCCTCACTGTACGCTTTTGACTTACTAACCCGATGCCCAAGAGGGGATCATTCACTCTACGGAGAGTCTTTGCTTCCGAGAAGGATGTTTGGTGCAGTTCCTCAAACAGCCAGCTCTCCCGGTACCTGCAAAATGGGTTTGTTTACAGAGGTTCCGGTCGCCTGCCCTGCTCTGAGCATGGCGGGCTGGGTCCACCGGCAGCTTGAGAATCCCACAAACCTGTCTGCTCTGTCCACCTCTTTGGTGTGGCCTTCAAGGCCTTTCCCAATCTAGCCCCAACCTGCCTCTCATAACAGAAGTAAAAAACAATGGTGATGATGGTGGTTGACATGCATCGAGTGCCTACTGCGAGGACACCTGACGTGGTTGTCACCTCATTCATTCCTCACATGACTCTGAGATGGGGTGTCGGTTGTTATCCTCACTGTAGAGAGGATGATAGAAAAAAATCTGAAATGTCCTAAAAAGGAACGGAGGATGTGAGCCCAGGGCACATCCCTAACCACCAGGCAACACTGTTCTGTTTGTCGCGGCCTCTCTGGTCAGCCTAGCTAGCCATACTCTGTCCCAACCAGCCCTATCATTGCTGACCTCTAACTTCTGCATATGTGGGTCCCCTCCTGAAGGTTCTCCGCTTGCTTGTCCCTGGGTCCTACTCCTGCAGACCCAGCTGTAACCCCCCAGGCTCCTCCTCCAGCCCACAACACAGAATGCAGGCAGCCCCGAGATCAGATCTCTGTGTGGCACTCATGACGTGGCCTTAGGCTTGTCAATGTCTGTCACCCTTGCTGAACCAGGGGCCCGGCCACTTGACCGAGACGTATTAGAATCATTCACCTAGTCAACTGCTATTTAATGAACACCTACTATGTGCCAGGATTTGTGGTGAACAAGACAGACAAAGCCCTGAGCTCACAGAGCACCTATCTGAGAGGGTAAGACAGACAGCGCGTGTGTCGAGAGACATGTGAACAAGGTAAGTTCAGATGCTGATAAATCCTATGAAGAAATAAACAAGAGGATGTTCTAGAGAGAGCCTGGGCAGATGAGCCTCTGGTCTTTACCAAAGTGAGTCCTTGGCTCAGCCCTACCCATCTCTCGAATGATCGGTTGTATCTGTCACTCATTCATTCTTCATTCATTCATTCATTCACTCATTCCCTAAGCACCGACCATGTTGGGTGCTGTCCACCTGCTCTGATCCCAGGGAGGGAGCCAGGGGGCTGTTACATGGTCTAGAACATTCCCGCTCCCTCTGATCAGTCGTGCTTCCTAATTTAATAAGGTGAGAAGGAGCATAATTTGATCATATTTGTTTTGCATCACTGCAAAAACAGAAAATGAAGGGCTGCAGAACCGCACCAATTTACTTCATC
Source organism: Tadarida brasiliensis (assembly GCA_030848825.1). Lineage (NCBI taxonomy): Eukaryota > Metazoa > Chordata > Mammalia > Chiroptera > Molossidae > Tadarida > Tadarida brasiliensis. The sequence continues at coordinate 7,343,006 of CM061264.1, forward strand.
CGACCTTGATTAAAAGAAAATTAATTGTCGCATCTCTCAGGATATCACAGGCAGCAGCCAATGGCTCTCCGGGATACCACAAAGAGAGGGAAAGCGAGCGGGAGAGGCTCCGTGCCCTTTCCTCTAACCACTTCCAGCCTGGCTGGCAGCAGACAGCCAAGCTGGTGAGCCTCGTGCCACACAGGAGGCTGTTGGCAGCTGGAGGGGGCCCTGAGCCCTTCCTCTCCTCTCCCGCCCACTCTGCCTTTGCTCCCTCCACCCCCACTCATTGCCCGGAGATGCTTTTGTGGTCTGGAGCCCTATCCCAGAGCCCTCCGAGGGCTCCCCTCCCTCCCCAGGGCTGGTAGGCATTTTGTGGGGGAGTCCCAGGAAGATGCTCCCCAAAGAGCCAGGCCCCCTCCAGCTTGCCCCACCCCCACCCCAGACTGCCCAGCCCAGCCCAGCCAGGGAAGGAAGGAAGGAGGGGCTCAGAGCTGCCCGGGTGAGCCAGGGCAGGGGGCGGGTGTCAGTGGGGAAGAGCATCTCATGAAAACTTAATGCCCCCTTGCAGGTTGTTGATTTTTGTTTGTTTTTCTCTTTTTGCCAGAAGAGAAGCCTCTTTCATTAGCCCAGACTGTCATTACCCGGCATTAAATTTTCATAGAGCTGGGAGGGAGGCCGGGCAAGGGGAGGCAGGCAGGGGGGCAGGCTGGGGGCTCCCAGGGCTGGGCCTGCTGAGGGCTGGGTCTGGCTCCCTTGGGTTCCTGTTTGCACACTGCTAGGTCTTAACAATCATGATTGCTCTTCTCTGTCACCCACTATGTGCCAGGCCTGGCCCATGGGCTATCGCCTATGATCTTTCTACTGTCCTATGCTGTGGGTTCTATAATTATCCCCATTCTATAGATGAGAAACTGAGGCCCAGAGAGTGTGTCTCTTGCCCATTACAGACAATAAGTGGTGGTGCCACTGATCCCCAGGGGGTGCACGCACCAGGGCTGAGAGGCAAAGAGAGGAATAGGGAGGTGGGGGAGTGGAGGGGCTGGGCAGGGACTTGGGGTGTTGTTGATGGTGCTCTACCTTGAGGGGAGCTGCAGGAGCCTGGCCCCCAGCCCCATCCCAGGAGGTAAGTGGGTGGCTCCTCTCAGCCCAGAGAGGGTCTGTGCCGGCAGGGCCTGTGCCCCGCCAGGCAGGTGTCAGGGCCCTCACAATGGTGCACCTGGCATGGGCGCCAGGCCTGCCCATTCAGCCCCAAACAATCACTGCTCGGCAGCCACAAGCCCAGCGGCCTCCAGGGGCGGGAGGACAGGAGGGCAGCAGATGGGCCTTGGGTGTCAGATTTCTAGTCTGGGCTTGGGAGGGGGCAGCCCAGGAGGGGGAAGGGGAGGGGGTCAGGCTCCTCCCTGCTCCCCAGCAGCCCCTCCCAGCCTCTCCCCAGGGCCAGGGCAGTGGGAGGGACAGGGTGGGAGGTGGGGGGGGGGACTGTCTGTCCAGCACCACTGCCACCTAGAGCAGCGTGGAGGGGAAACAGGCCCCAAGCCAGGACGGAGCTCACTGGGGACCTGGGAGTGGGGCAGCTGGGGGACGTCTCCTAGGCCTGGGGAATCCTGAGAAGGCTGGACTCTGGCCCTACCACCATTGGAGCAGCTCAAAGAACCCCTCTGGGCCTCAGTTTCCTCATCTGTAAAATGGATGTCTAACCACTGAATATATACTGAGCATTGCTCTGTGCTGGGCACTACCGTGGCACCGGAAAAGTAGCAGTGAAGAGAGAGAAGCAAGTCCCTCCTCCCTGGAACTCATGTAGGAGACAGACAACAATCAGGATAAAGGAACACTTTGCGGGACGAGGGGGAAGTTACAACTTGAGACAAGAAGTCAGTCCCCAGAAAAGGTCTGGAGCCAGCCAGGCAGCTCAGAAGGAGAAGCGTTCCAGGAGAGGGCACAGCAGGTGCACAGGAGTACCTGCCTGTGGGATTTCTGTGGGGCTGGGGGAGGGGATGCAGGCGCAGCGCTGTGAGCAGGGCTGGGCCCACAGTGGCGCTGACAATGGCATTTATCACACATTGTGCCAGTGTGTCTACCCTATTGCCTCTGAGCTCCTGGAGGGTGGCGTCAACATCCTCCGTTTATAATGAGAACACTGAGGCCTGAGAAGGGGAGGGAGGTAAGTCATGCCCTGAGTGCTGGATGCCAAGCTCTCCTGTCCCAGGTCAGAGGTGAGCAGTGGTGCCATCATAATACCATCCAGGCTGGCACTCCTGCTCCGGCTGGTACCAGACAGGCAGAGAATAGGATAGTGAAGTCAGGGAAGGAGCAAATGCCCCACAACCAGTGTGTGCCCCACCCATCTTTGCAGGGGTCTGGGGGTGACTTTAATACCCCTGCAGTTTGGAAAACCTTCCTCATCACTCAGCTTGGCCTTGAAGCACCAGGCACCCGTAGGGGTGGAGACGGGAGGATCTGAAAAGGGATGGGGGAGAGGCCAATCCCTCACGTTACAGACAGAAGGGGAAACCAAGGCCTAGAGAAGACCTTTGAAAAAGCCTCTGCCCATCCCTGACCTCGGTGATTGCATCTGTGCAATGGGGCTGGGGCTGTAATGAGCATCAGGTACCAGCCGCTGCAGGAGTGGAAGACACTCCTTCATCCAAGGCCAGGAAGGGGCAGCCTCAGAGATCAGGTGGGAAAAGTCTCCCGAGGGGACCCCCCCCAGCTGTGGATGTCTCACACACAGGGGTGGGCCCTTGAGCAAGGAAGTGCTCACAAGTGTGTGAGGACGCAGCAGGCATGGAGGCCAATGGGGGGTATCTGGGGGGGTTGCACATGGGGGTCAAGGAGAGGCTGGTAAGATGGCCTGCCCACTTGTGAACTCCACTGTGACTGCCTCGTTTCCTCGGGTGACCCTCTTTGAGCACAGTCTCCTTGGAGGGGTGTCAGGAAGACTGTGGGAGGCCTGGCTGGTTTGGCTCAGCAGTAGTGTTGGCCCGCAGACCAATGAGTCACAGGTTCAATTCCTGTCAAGGGCATGTACCTAGGTTGCGGTTCGTCCCTGGTCCTGGTCCGGGTCATACAGGAGGCAACCAATCGATGTATCTCTCTCACATCGATGTTTCTCTCTCTCTCCCTCCCTCCCTCCCACTCTATCTGAAGATAAATAGAAAAATATCCTCAGGTGAGGATTGAAAAAAAAAGAAAAAGACTGTGGGGCTCTTCCATGGACCAGGAGGGGGGCCCCAGGCAGACATGGGGTAGCAGCAGCCTGTTGGAGGCAGAACCTATGGACCTTGGTGTCGTAGAGACCTGAGTTCCAACCCAGGCTCTGCCACTTCCTAGTGTATGACCCCAGGCATTCATATGGCCTCCCATGCCTCAATTTCCTCATCTGTAAAATAAGACCTGGCCTCATGGGGTTGTTGGGAGGGCTCAATGAGACTGCACGCAAGGCCCCTCGCGCAGCCTGGGAACGGTCGTTAGTGCCCGGTGAGCGGGAAAGAGCACCGCACCTGCAGGAAGGGTCCTGGGAAGCAGCGAGGCTTGAAGAGTTAGGGACTCCCCAGGGTCACACAGCTAATAAGTGTAACTCAGGTCAGCCTTGTTCCTGAGCCCTCTGGTGCGCAGTGATGGAGGGGGAGGCTCAGGGAAATCAGAGCTGGGGATTGGGTGCAATAAGGTGTTCCCAGACCCCTCCGAGGTCCAGCTGGCTCCCCAAGACACCCCCTACTCCCAGTAGTGGCACCCACCAGACAGCCTCTGAGGTCGAGGGCACCCTAGTCTCCTTCTAGCCATCCCTGAGCTTGGCTGGGTTCCTTCCCTCCCATCTCCCTCTTGCTCATTCTAGGAACAAAGGCACGCAGGGACCTCCCCACTTCCTGGCGGTGCTGATTATCTAATTCTCTACCCCTCAATTACCGTTTCCTGAGGGAGGCATTACCCCAGGAGTGCCCGCCCTCCTGCCTGTCCCAGGGGCTGTTGGAGGTGTTTGTGGTAGGGGTCCCCACCCATTCAGGGAAGCTGGCAGGAGGTCAGGATGGGCCTTGACCGCTGGCCTCCTGGGCAGGCTCCACTGGAGGTACTCAGCCACCCCAGGGCCCCACCAACCTGCCTCTCCCAGGACCCTGATCTCTGGGCTGGGATGAGACCCACGTCCAGACTCCCACGAGGTCAAGGATAGGTGTGTGCAGGCACATGTGCGGGTATATGTTAACCCATGTAAGTGATGTGCATGTGTGTGGATGAGTGTGCTAAGGTGTAAGTACGTATGAATGTATAAATACAAAGCCGTGAATGTGTCTGTGTATATGTGACTGTACGTATGAGCGAGAGTGTGCAAAGATGAATGTGTGTGATGAATGTGAGTGCATATTGGGTCGGTAACACAAATGATTGCGTAAATGAGTATGCAGATGAGTATAGATGCATATACATTAGTGTGCATTTGTGCATGGGTAAGTTTGTGTTGGACCAAAAATGAGTGTGACTGAGTGTGGACAGGGTCACCTGAGGCTGGGCAGAAGGGGGGGGCATTCCCAAACAGGGGAGCAAACTGGGCCTGGCAATGGTGAGGGCAATGGGGAGGGGAGCACACAGACCAGCAGGCAGGGCCCTGGAACCTCCAGCTGGAGGCCTGTTTCCTGCTGGGACTGGAGCTCCCAACCTTCCTGTCAAGGGGAAGGAAGTGCTCACCTGGGGCAGGGTGGGCTGGTTGCAGATGCAAAAGGACTCAGTGCTGATTTGCATCTTTCATTTGCATACATTTCCATAAGGCCCACCGATTGGTTCTTTGAAAGCCCCCAATCCCTCCCAACCCCTGTCTGCTCGCAATGGCCATGGCTGGGGAAAAATGCCTGGTTGGGCTCTGCTTGAGGAGGGCTGAGGCTAGCCCACAGCCTGGTCTGGGTGGGACTGGGTGCTCACTGAGAAGCAGGACTGTAGGGATTGCTCACTAGCACAGACCAAATAACAGTCCTTAGGTCTCACCTGACACCCAGAATGTGCTCACTGGCTATTCCATCCATGAACTAGGCCCCGGTTACTCACTGAGGGTGGCTATCAGGAACCTGAGGGCTGCTAGTCAGAATCCTGCCTCCAGCTTCACCTCCTGCCTCCCCAACATCCCTCCCCTCCTGCCCCCAGCCCTCACCACTAAGATGGGATCCAGAGGCATGACCTCCTCCCTCTGCATCAGGGCCGGACACCTGGTCATGCATTTTTGGAAACACTCTGTTTCCTCAGGCCTCTGAGTCTCCCAGCGCCCAGGGGATAGGCAGCAAGAGACAGGTGAGTTCTCAGAGAGGAGGGAAGGACGGAGATTCCCAGCAAAGGGGTGAGCATGTGCGTGCATGTGTCGTGTGTGAGTGTGTGTGTCGGTGTGTACAGTACATGTTGGACATGCCTGCCCAGTCAAAGGCACACTCGCTGCCGTGGGTGTGCACGGCAGTGTCTGTACCGGGGAGAAGAGGTGCACCTTGGGTGTGGAATGTTTGGGAACCTGCAAGTCTGTGTGCACAGGTGTGCATATGTGCGTTGTGTGCCTGTCTCAATAACGTGTCAAGGAAAATAGAAGTCTTCAACGTGAAAGGCCCACATGCCGCCTTTCCATTTGTCTTCTCGCCTAAATTACCTAATTTCCCCCTGTAGCGAACACTACGGCTTGGCAACGATAGAGCCTTGGAAGTTCTCTTTTCTCAGAAACACATCACACGTGTGTGTGTAAATATGTACATCGGAGTGGCTATATTATTGGTATGTGCACGTGTGTGAGCACATGTTATAAATGTGTGTGTACATGTACATCCACACATATTGACTATAAACATGCTCATGTCAATACCCATGGATGCTGCGTCCACGGTGAGGCACGCACTTGTCCACGTGTACTGTTTGCCCATGTGCTTACATGTGGCCCCTATGTGTGCAGGCGTGCATGTGTGAACACAGCACCGCACCAGCAGATTGCTTGGCATGGGTGTGCTGGGGGCCCCGTGGGGACATGTGTGCGAGTGCACGGGGAGTGCGTGACCGTGTGCAGTAGGTGTGTGTAGAGTACAGCATGTGTTTGCATATCAGGAGTTGGGGATGTTTAGTAATTAAATCCCTTTTCATCCTTCTGCACCTGTCTCCTTCTGAAAGCTGAGAGAACAGACGTCAAACGGGACAAGGGCTGGATTGAATACAGCCAATTCTGAAATATTTATTAGCTTGCGACTCCGCTCAATGGAGGAGACGGAATGCCAGCTAATCCACCCAGCAGTGCTCACAGCAGGGACATTTTTCAACAGGGACTTCTTGTATTTCAACGACTGCTCACTCTCCAAAAATGGGTGAGTTTTCATCTGGGCCCAGGCAGGGTTCTCCACAAAGCCCAGTAGGGACTTACAGGGCAGAGATCAAACCTGAGCACTTGTCCCTGAGTTCCTTCGGGCCCTGCCCCCCTCTTCCTGGCACCCCTCCTGTGGCAGAGTGAACCCCTGGATAATCATGGTGGCCTGTGCCAACTACCATTTATGGGGCCCTCACTGTGTTCCAGGTTCTGTGCGTAGGGCTTTTCATAATCCTTTCATCGAATCCTTGAAAAACTCAGTAAGTGCCAAGTGTTACCCACTGAATATATTAAGGAATGGAAATTTAGAAACATTTAACAAACAAGGAAACTGAGGCTCATGGTAATGAAATAACTGACCCAAAGTCATAAGCTACTTAGCGGTGGGGCCAGGATTTGAACCCAGGGAATCAGGTGCCCAAGCTCTAACTCTTAACTGCTACACCTGTTCCCTCCTAAGTGAATTACTGAGGGCCTACTGTGAGCACTGTGTTGAAAAGAATTCTGAGGCCGTATCTAAGATCAACGAGAAAGCGTGGGCTGATCCATTAGCGATGTCTGCCATTGTAACAGGAGATGGCTTTATATTTGTTATCCCTGATCCTCAGCCCACCTCAAACCCGCTCATCATGAAGCTTTCCCTTCTTATAAATGATAACTCAGTTCTGCCAACCACCCAGGCCAAAAGCTTTCCAGTCTTCCTTTGCATCTCTTTCTCTATACCCCACATCCAACCACTTGGCAAATCCTGGTGTCTACTTTCCAAACGTATCCAGACTCCAACCACTTCTCACTATTCCCAAGGAGGCTGCCCAGTCTGAGTCATTTCTCCCTCAGATTATTGCAGCGGGCTCCTAAGCAGTCTCCCTACTTCTAATCTTGCCCCTCGAGGTTCAGAGTGAAACTTCTAAAACCATACTCAGATCACACCCCTCCTCTTCTCAAGGCCCCCAGTAACTCCCACCTCACCAGTGTAAAAACCAAGATCTTTACATTTGTCCACAGAGCCCAACCTCACTGACCTCATCCACTACTCTCTCCCTGCTCACTCCAGTTACACTGGCTGGCTTGCTCTTCCTTAAACCTACCAGTCATGGCCTCTTGTTAGGGCCTTTGAACATGCTGCTCTTCTGCCTGGGATCTCTTTCTGCAGACACCCATGCTTGCTTCCTCGTCTCCTTCGGGCTCTGCTCAAATGTCACGTTATCAGAACCACGCTATGGAAAACGTCCTTCTTCTGGGTCTGGCACACCCCTTCCTCCCTTATCCTGTTTTATTATTCTCCATTGCTTTAATTTGACATTCTCTATATTTGTTAATTTCATTCATTTCAATATTTGACAAATATTTATAGGCTATTTGGGCCAGGCACCGGTCTTTCATCACAAATTGGTTCTCAGCAATTTGACTATGCTGTTCCTAGGTGTGGTTTCCTTCAGGTCTCTTCAGTTTGGGGCTCATGAAACTTTTTGGATTTGTGGATATAAAGTTTTCATCAAAGTTAGAAAGTGTTTAGCTAACATTTCTCTAAATATCTTTTCCCACCATCTCCTTTTGGAACTCAGTTATACATATGTTGGACCTCTTGAGGTTCCACGGGTCACTAAGGCTCTATTAGGTCCTCCTATCCCTTGACTTTTTTTCCCCCCTCTGTATTTCATTTTAGATAGTTTCTATTGCTATGACTTTAAGGTCACTGATATTTATTTCAACAGTGTCGACTAGCTGTTAATCCTATTCGGTGTATTTTTCATTTCAAATATTGTATTTTTTCATCTCTAGAAGTTTGAGTCCTTCTTATATATATTTTTATTTCTCTCATCATGTTCATGCTTTTCTCTACCTTCTTGAACACAAAGGGTATATTAATGATAGTTGTTAAAAATGTCCTTGTCTACTAATTCTACCATCTGTGACATTTCTGGGTCTATCTCTATTGATTGATTTTTGTCAAAACTAAGAAGCTGACATTGTTACATTACTATCAACCAAACGCATTGTACTTAGGACTCACCAGTTGTGCCATTAAAGTCTTCTTTCTATTCTAGGATCTAATCCAGAATATCACTTTGCATTTAAATGTGCCCCCCCCACCCAATATCCTCTGGTCTGTGACAATTTTTTTGTTTCTTCTTATTTTTCATGACCTTGACAGTCTTCAGGAGCACTGGTTAGGTATCCTATAGAATGTCCCCCCAAGCTGGGTTTGTCTGTGTTCTTTTTCCATGATTAGATTAGAGTTATAATTTTCTGGAAAAAATACCACCAAGGTGAAGTGCCCTTCTTATCACATCATATTGGGGTTAGATAATATCCATATGGCATCACCAGTGACACTAACCTTCATCACTTGGTTAGAGGTGTTTGTCAGGTTTCTCCACTTTAAGTTTACTGTTGTTTTTCTTTCCCTACTCTAGGGTTTGGAAACAAGTACTAAGTCTAATCAATACTTAAGGAGATGGGAATTAAGCTTTACCTCCTGTGGGAGGAGTATCTACATATATTATTGGGAATTCTTCTATATGAAAGATTTACCTGTTCTTTCCCCTTTATTTATTTATTCAGTCTTATATTTATATCAGAATGGACTCATATATTTATTTTATACTTTGGTTATAATCCAATACTACACTGTTTATTTTATTGTACAAATTGTTCCATCTTTGGTTATTGGGAGCTCTTTCAGGTTGGTTCTTGTATCCCTTTGACATGCCCATACTTTTGTTTTGGGGAGCACTTCCTTACTTCTCAGTACTACAAGATAGTCTGGCTCATCCTGTATTGTCCCTACTCTGGTTATAAAATCTTCCATTTCTCCTTTTATGGGAGAATGGTCATAAAAATAAAGATCTAGCTGAGTATGCTTGTTTCTACTAGGGTATCATTGCTTTTAGGCCCTCTCAGCAGACAAAATCCATGTATACAAACATATCTATAATTGTTTCTGCATCTATCCATCTGTATCCACATTATACTAAACATGAATGCATACTAATGTTTCCAACTCTAATCCACAGAGTTTATTCTAACTTTCACTTCTTGCTTATCTGTAATCTCCCTCTCCAACCACGAGAAACCTGGTTCCCACCATCCACCATCCATGTACTAATTTGTTTAACTAACATTTTATTTATTTATTTTTGTTAATCCTCACCCAAGGATATATTTTCCACTGATTTTTAGAGAGAGTGGAAAGGAGGGAGGGAGGGGGAGAGAGAGAAACATCAATGTGAGAGAGACACATCGATTGGTTACCTCCCACCCTGACCAGGGCCAGGGATCAAACCTGCAACTCAGATATGTGCCCTTGACCAAGAATCAAATCCACAACCCTTTGTTTCACACACCGATGCTCTAATCACTGAGCCAGACCAGCCAGGGCTCAACCAACATTTTAAATTTTACATTGTTGTAGACTGGATTTGGTTGTATTCCTTTAAATATTGCTGGCTTTGTTCCAAGATGCTGCTAGGTGACGTGGAATTGCTTTGATACCATCAAGGAAGACTTGCTTTCAGTTTTGTTAGCATTAGTTCAGAACAGCATTAGTCTAGGCTCACTTGGCTCTACTACTAAGGCAATGCCCTTCCCAGGACTCTGTTACCTTAGGTAATAGGATGTCTTTCCACTCTGGCTGCTGTGAGAGAGGACCTCTCCTCTTCACATCTCAGCACTCATTCTCTGTGTAGCCTTCCTCTTCAGTATTTGCCCCACAAATTCTAGTCACTTGGCCTCCCTGAGCTCCAGATTCTGCCTCAACTTGGTGAGACCGCCAGGCAATACTTGGCTTCCTCTTACCTTCCCTGTGCCCTGACCTGGTACCTCTTTTTCTAGGTGGTAACCTGGGGGTGATCACAGGGCTTGCCTCATTTGTTTTCCTCCCTTAGGGATCCCTGCCCTGTGCTGCCTGTTGCCCAATGTTGCAAACCACTGTTTTATAGATTTCACAAATTCAAGAAAGTCCAGTTTTCTAGCACTTTCAGGTGAGAGGACAAATCCAGTCCTGAGACACTATCATGTCAAAAGCGGAAGTCCAAGCACTGTTCTAGACACCAGGAACACAGTAGTAAGCAGATAGACAAAAAGCCCCTGTGCTGAGAAGCTCAGATTCTAATGCAGGGGTCAGCAAACTCCTGGAAAAGGCCAAATAGTAAAGATTTCGGTTTTGTGGGACAAGATGCAAAGTCAAGTTATAACCACATCATCACTGCACTCTGAAGTATGCCACGCAGCCAGCAAGGACGGTGCCACATACGGTCTCTGCTACGACTGCCCAGCTCCACCGTGACAGCCTGAAAGCAGCCACAGATTGCACGGATGTGAACGCACACGCCGCGTTCCAGTACCACTTTAGTTATGAATACTGAAATTTGGATTTCATATCATTTCCACATGTCACAAAATACTATTCTTTCGATTATGATTAAAACCATTTAAGAATGTAAGAACCATTCCTTTGTTGTTGTTGTTAATCCTCACCCGAGGATATTTTTCCATTGATTTTTTTTGAGAGGGTGGAAAGGAGGGAAAGAGAGAGAGAGAGAGACATTGATGTGAGAGAGACACATTGATTGTTTGCCTCCCGCATGACCTCTACGGCGGAGGGAACCTGCAACCCAGGTACGTGTCTTCGACTGGAATAGAACCTGAGACCCTTTGGTCCCCGGGCTGATGCTCTAACTGCTGAGCCAAACCGGCCAGGGCGTAAGAACCATTCTTAGTTCATCAGCCATACGTGAGCAGGTGGCCGGCCAGGTTCGAAGGACTGGGTTTGCTGACCACTGGTCTAGGGGGAGAGATGGAAAGTAAGGTAAACAAGTGGAGTATGTGGTATTTTAGATAATAAGTGCCAAGGAGAAAAATAACCAACGAAGCAAAAAGTGGGGAGGGCAGGTGAAACCTTAGGCAAGATGTCCAGGGTAAGTCTCACTGAGAAGGTAACTGTTGTGTTAAAACCTAAAGAAAGCGTGAGAACGAGCTACCTGGTGTTTGTAGTACGCGAGAGGTTTATTTGCCATTGGTCTAACATCCAGTGCTCTGACCAGACGTGTGTGCGTGCGTGGTGTGTGTGTGTGTGTGTGTGTGTGTGTGTGTGAGTGTGTGTGTTACCTGACTGAGCAAATGAATTCTTAGGCAGGTGACATCAGGCAGAGCTGGGCTTGAATTACAGCCCGGTCAGCCCCCTTCCTGCTGTGGAACCTGGGGCAAGCTTCTCCGTCTCTCTGAGCCTTGGTCTTCTCATCGATGAAATGGAGGGCATCCCACCAGGGGCTTGTGGGATTTATACGCGATGGCATATGGAATGTGCTGGATTATCCTGATGCTCAGTTAGAGGCCACCATTGTATAGGAAACAGACAGAAGCTCTACCCTGGAGCAGCCCCTTAGTTGGGTCTGTAAAGCCGGAGGCCTGGGCTTCCTGTCCTGTGCCCATCACCTCTGTCCCACGAGGCCTCGAACTCTCCACAGCTGGGCCCAAAGCACTGGGACTCCCGGACATTCGCCACAGGGAAGTGGGCAGAGCAAGGAGCACTGTGCCAGGAGTCCCGAGCCCCGAGTTCTAGTCCTGGCTGCGTCACTGCCTCCCTTGAAACCCTGGGCAGGTCACAGCCTTTGACTGGACACTGATCCCTGAGAGAAGGAAAACCAGCGAGGCGGGACCCACAGCTGCCCCAGCTGACTGCCGGGAGAGCTTCCAGGCCGCAGCTCAGGGAAGGAAAGAGCGAGTACGTGGTGGAGCCAGGATTCAAAACCGAGCCTCGGTCTTAAGCAGCACGCTGACCTGCTTCCCCCAGCACCCAGCTAACTCCTCTGTGGAAGGCGATGGGAGGCAGGAAACCCGGGTCCGAGTCTTATCATCGTCACTTCCAGGCCACCATGTGACCCCAGATGGTCAGAACCAGAGGCTGATGCTGCCTGCAGGTGGGGCCCTTCCTCTGCTCATGTCACTCAAGCTAAGGTCACCTCCCAGAGAGTCCTTCCCTGGCCCCACCCCCACAGAAGCCCTGGGTCCCTGTCACTGCGCCTAGTCCTGTTGCCCTCACAGGGCTTATCACTACCTGTTTCCCTCTCCTCGTTGCTTCCTGTCTTCCCGCCAGACTGTACTCCCCATGAAGGCAGGGCTTGTGTTAGTCCCTTCATCACGGTGCCTCCAGCACCGAGCACAGCAATCATTCAATCCGACGCTCCGCCTGCCCCCATCACACAGAGGAGGGAGCTAAGGACCACATCAGGCGAGGGGCTCGCTGAGGGTCTCATAGGAACTTCGAGGCATGGCAGGGCTTGAACTCCAGGCTTGTTTCCCTGCGGCACGCTGCTCCTCTCTGAGCCTCAGTTTCCACATCAGGACAATGGGAAGAGGGTCCTCCATCCATTCTCATCCAGTGAGCTGAGGCTGGGAGGTGGCAGGGATGACCTCTTCAGAGCGGCTGAGCAGGAGACCTGCCAAGGGGAGGGTGTCTGAACCTCTGAATACCCAATGTGCCAGGACAAAGCACTCAGCCCAGTGCCTGGCTCAGAGGAGAGCTGCAGCCCGCGGCGCCATTACTATTACTGTCGTGATTACTGTCCACCCCCGTGATTGCTCTGAGGCTCGACTGCGACGACGTGTGTGAAAGTGCGCTGTTCTTTGTGAATCAGTGCAGAAGGTGAGGGGCCCTATTTTATTGTTACCACCAATAACAGTGATATTACGAACTTGTCTTTTCACAGACTTCCTCTCAAAGGGTATGAAGAGAACGCTATAAATTCATCCTCGCTGACAAACAGTTCTGGGGTAGGAAGCAGAGAGGACCTCTAATCTGTTTACCCAGGACCCGGAGAGGTGGGACGACTTGTCCAAGGCTCATGGCCAGTGGCCTAGCAGTGTCCACCCCAGCCACCCACAGGGCCCAGGAGCCCTCCCTCACCTGCTTCCTGGGTCTGCTGGCCAAACTCCAGCCCAAGACCCCCAGACCTTGGCTGAATCTTCCAAGGCACGCCCCTGGGGAGCCCCCAGCCCCTGGGGACAAGTCAAGGGCAGACATGGCTGGTTTGGGTCTGATGCTGTTAAAGCCCAGTCAGCCATTAGCCAGCCCCTCGGGACAGACAGTCTGAGCATTAAAAGGGGCTCAGCCCACAGGAGCCGCACGGCTGTCACATTCCCAGCCCCAAATCCTCCCTCCGCAGGCCCTAAGCTGGCAGCTGAGCCAGACCCGCCCACGTTCTGTCCACTCTCTTGAGGCCCAGCCCATGCCCACGTGAGAGCTGAGCGAGGTGCCAGCTCTAGGGAGCTTAGGGGGCCACAGCGGGGCCTTGAGTCAGCCTGTAACTGAGGTCAATAAATCCAGCATTTTCTTTGCACCCTCTAAGCCGGGCGGCCGAGCTGCAGGTAAGAAGCAGGCCGCTGCCCTGGGCAGTCTCACAGTTTAATTGTGCATCGAGACAGAAAAGCAGGCTACTGGCCATGATGCGGATATCCCAAGGGAGGTGGCTCCCCACTGCTCTGGCCAGACGACAAGCAGCGTTATAAAGATAAGAAGAGGAGAGAGGGGTCCCAGGCGAAGCACCCTCCTCATCTATAAAATGAAAGTGTCCAGCTCAAAGGGTTGCTGTGAGTTTTACAAGACAGAAGGGAGGGGAAATTTGTTTTAAACTGTGAATCACCGGACATGTGGGGAAGTATTATTTAGGCTCCTAATATAGACAGGGGTCTGAGGTCCCCAGGTTCCTCCGTCAGATCCCCAGGTTCCTCCGTCAGATCCCCAGGCCCGCTCTGTGCCCGGGCTACTCCCAGGACTCACATTGCCACGGCTCATGCTGTGTCCACCCAGAAAGTCGAGGCCCTGCAAGGGTCCTCTAGGTCACAAAGCCCACCTGGATGTGTGCCAGGTGCTAGGCAAAAGAAAACTCTCACCCAAGCCCCCTGTTGACAGACTTGGATCTGAGCCCTGCGCCATAAAGTCCCAGCTCTGTCCAGCGCTCAGTCCTCAAGGCCTTTGTTTCTTTCCCTGTTTTCATCCTTACCTTGATGGTCACACTTGGCATGTAAAACCAAATTGTGACCTTGATGGCCCCTTACAGGCACGATTAGGATCTACCACCTTTCTGCCTTGGGCTACACTGAGGAAAAGACTCCTTTTGATATGATTCAGCCATCACCATGACAACCACCATCAGGATCACTACCCTTGATTACTGGGATCACCACCATTACCATTACCACCATCACTAGCCTTACCACAGGCACCAATCACCACCACCACCATTGAAATCAACACCGTGATCCCTGCCCTCATGACCACCGCAAACACCACCATCACCATGACTACAATACCACTGCCATTACCACTACCATCACTATTACAACTATCATCATCACCACCAGCACAACCACCACTGTGATCACCAGTACCATCACCACCACCACCATCACACCATCACCACTGTTACCATCACAACCCCACTATCACCTCCACCACAGCCACCGCTTTTATCACCACCACCGTGATCACCACCATGATCACCACCACTGCCATCACCACCACCACTACCATGATCATTTACCATCACCACCATAATTACCACCAGACAACCATGATCACCACCACCACCACCACCACCACCATCACCATCACTACAAATACCACTGCCATCATCACCACTACAATCACTATTACAACCATAACTATTACCACTAGCACAATAACCACTACCATCACCACTGCCATCACCACCACCACCACCACTACCATGATCATTTACCATCACCACCATAATTACCACCAGACAACCATGATCACCACAACCACCACCATCACCATCACCACCAATATCAGTGCCATCATCACCACTGCCATCACTATCATACCACAACTATTACCACTACCATCATCATTGCCATCACCACCACCACCACCACCACCATCATCATAACAACAACCACCATCACCATTACCACCACTATCACCATTATTATCATTAGCACCACCACCATGATCATTTACCATCACCACCATAATCACCATCATTACTATCCTTACCAACACCCACATCACCATCTACCACACCATCTTCATTTCTTCATCATCATCACTCTCCCCTTCATCCTCATCTCTCTCAGTCATCATCACCACCTTCATCATCTTTAGACTACACGACTACCACCGTCTTGTCATCTTACGTGACCACAAAAAGAAAACTTTTAAAGCCCATTTCCATTGTCACAGGCTTGATCCCTGCTCGGTGGGGTTTCTAAACCAAAGACCAGTGCTGCTGTTGGGGACAAGGAAGTGGATGGTGGGTTTTACGAGTCCTTCCTCCCCTGCCACTCCTGCTGAAGGCCCTGAGCCCTAGCCAGACCAAACCCTTCGAGCTCCTCCGTGGGCTGTGCTCTTGTTCGCCTCTGTGCCCTGCCCTAGCTGTTCCTTTTGCTTGGAATGTTTTTCCTCTTGACACCTCCGTGGTGATGACTTAAGAACCAGCCCTCCAGGAATTGTCTCACCCCCAAGCCCAGGTCGAGAGGCCTTTCTTTGCTCCCAGGACCTGTGGTATTAATGCAGCTCAGGAGCCTTGGCTCCCATTTGCTTGTCTTCCGCTTCTCTGTCTGCCCCGCTAGATGGAGAGCTCCTCAGGGGCAGGGCTGCGTGCTTAGGCTTTCTATCCTGGGCACAGAGCCTGGCTCGGAGTAGGAGCTCAAGAAATACTTGTTAAATACATGTATAAGATGTTGCAAATCGTGAATCAGAGAGCTTTGGGCAGGAAAGAAGAGGGATAAATGTTCTGTACACCTCAGGGTGGGGCCGAGAAGGGGAGAAAATGGGGACCAGGCTGCGGAGGGGAATGGGGGGGAGCTTGGTAAAACTTCCCTGGAGTGGGGAAGCCTGACCCAGGTACCCTCTGTCAGCTGCGGAGCACCCAGACCACAGCCTCTGGGCCCGGGTGTTTGGGAAAGTGGGGTCCGGGGTTGAGCTGCCCACCAGCCTGGCCCTCTCCTTTGGGACCCTCAGCCTGGGGGAGGCGGAGGAAGAGGAGGGCCAGCCCCCTTGCAGCCATGCGTACCATGGCCTCCACTCGACCCCTTTAAGACAGCCCAGGCGGCTTCCCTTTGCTTGTTGAAACTGTTCAGTTTTCGGACAGGACAGAGGAGGGGGGCGGGGGGGAGGTCACACCTGTTGTGGAACTTGAGAGAAGGCTTATTTATAAATGTTCAGGGCTCGGGATTCTTGCGGAGCTGATGTCCGGAGGGGAAGGTCACCAAAATGCTTGTTTATAAAAGCAACAGCAACTGGGAACACCATAAACGGGCTAAACGATGAAATTAACAAGCCACCGAGGCGGGGCATGGCGGGGCACAGCAGGGCCTCCGCTGGCCAGGGCGCCACCACTGGGCAGAGCCCCAAGCCTGCCTCCAAGCCCGGTCCCTCCCCTGCCCCAGCCACCCTGCCCACCCCCCAAGGCCCAGCCTGGGTTCAGTGCCACCCCCACCCCACATCCACCCTTGCCCCTTCCCCACCAAGGGAGACACAGCCCATGTGGCAGCTCCTCTAGGGCACAGCACTTGCTATGCCACCCCGGAAAGGGCTGTTCATTCACCACCCCAAGCTGGGCACTTCTGAACCCCCACCCTCCCTAAGTCCCCCAAATGTGCCATGTTGGTGCCAAATTGGGAGTGTTTTGGGGTTTGGGGGGTTTTTGGGCTCTCGGAGGCCAGATGCAAGCCTCTCACCTGTCCATGCCCTGCCCCGGGGTGGGCCTGGCACACCCCTGGAAGCGGCAAAGGGTGAGCATTTCCAGAGTGGGCATTTCCCCCGTGCTCACCCCCTCCCAGGACTGTCTGTTCAGTTCCTGGTTTCAGGAAAGCTGTGTTTTCCTTGGGTGACTGATGACTGAACAGGTGGCTTCTGGGTCAGAGTCAAGTGAACAGCGACTGGGAGAAGTGGCCCTTTCACGGCTCACTTTCGCTGCCTGCCCGGCCCTTGACTGCTGACAGCGCCCTGGCCTCCCCCCAGCTCCCCGTGTGAGGGCTTGTGTCAGGCTGCCCACCCATCCCGGCCCTGCAGCCCACCAGCCGGGCCATCTGCACACTAAGTCCTGGTGAGGGGGCGTGAGGACAGCTGAGGGGAAACTGAGCCCTGCCCTGCTGGGCACCGTCACCAGCTCACACACGTACACACACGGCACATGTGATCACAGACGTGGGGAAGACACGTGTTCTCCTGGACCCAAAACACCTGCCCCCACCTCCCAGTTTTCCATTGAATTCAGCAAGTGGCCAGACCACTCTGCCTAGCGGTGCGCTCAGACGGTGCCAGGCCGACGCGCTCTGACAGGCTGGGCCAGCACGCACCCGGTCGCTCTGCGGGCTTGCACACACGCACAGGCCCCCGATGGCCTCTGAGGACCCTCAGTGCATGCTCTCTGTCCCTGAGTGACTCTCGTAACCTCTCTCCTTCCACCTTCCTTTCTCTGTCACCTCTCAGAGTCTGTTTCCCTTGTTCTCACTCTTCGCTCTGTCTCCTCCCTCCCTTTCTCTAGAGAAATCTGTCTCCTTTTGTGTCTCTCCCCGCCTCCTCTCCCTCCTCTCTCTGTCTCTCTGTCTCTGTCTCTGGCTCTCTGGCCCTCCCCACTCCCTCTGGCTCTCTGTCACAGAACCCACGCTCGCCCTGCCCACGGCCTCTGTGAGCGTCAGCGTCCTCAGAGCTATTTTCTCCCTTAGCCTCACCACTCAGAATTTCTGCAAGGAGCCACGCTTCAGCTGGCCCTCGCTGGGGGCCCCGTGGGGTGCAGCGGGCAGCTCTCTGGAGTCACTAGGGTCCCCATGGTCCTTGGAGGACCCACGAACCTCCTCTCCCTGGGCACAGGCTGGCCTGGCTCAGACACCTCTTGGCATGAGCTAGAAGTGGGCTGCCGGCCCTGGGTGTGAGATCTGGGCAACTCTGCACCCAGTAGAGCGTGGCAGTGGGGCTGTGGCTATGGGAGGGGGAGGGGCACTGCCAAGGTGTCTTCATTGTCGTCCTTGACCACTACAATGAGCTCCCCTGGAGTACCCAGCGCCCTGAGAAGTCCAGGGCTGGCTCTGGCTCTCCGTTCAGGGCTGCAGCCTCTCGAGGAAGGGATGTCAGGCCGCTGCATAGACACTGCAGAGGGACAGCTGAGCTGCCCTGGGGAGGCTTCTGCCAGGGCCAGGAGAAGGCTGTTTGGGGGGCGGGGGGTGCTCAGACACCTTGTGTGGCCTGGGGCAGGCCAAGAGGAAAGAGCCTGGAAGTGGACACCGGGGGCACCCAGCCTGGAAAGGGCCCTTCACCCCACCCCAAGTATAGAGGGCACCCGGTTCTCCAACAGTCCCTCTTACAAGCTTCTGAATCCCCAGGGAGGCAGACAAATCCATTCCAGTGACAGAAGGGGGACAAAACTGGGCCGGGCAGGGCTTGTTCCTGAGGCCCAAGACAAAGGTAAAATGGGTCCAGGAGACTGCCCCCCACCCTGCCTGAAACCCCCACCATCCACGTGCCCTTTGATTCCCACCTTTCTGCATGGGCTTCATTCAGTCACTCAGTGCATATTCATTGAACACCTATTATGTGCCAGGTGCCCTGACAAACCCAGTGTAGAGAGGCGCAGACAACAAGCAGGAGAACAAAGATTTAGTTACCAGCTGAGATAAGCTTCAGTGAAGGAAGCAGGAGCTAGCTGCCATGGAGATGGGGGAGCCTCCTTGCAGGGCAGGTGGCAGAAGGCCTCTCCAGGGGTGACATATGAGCTCCAAGACCCTCCCTCCACCCTGGAAGCACCTCCCCTCCACGTAGGAAGCCAGGAGCCCCACACTCGACCTCATCACAGGCTGTGGGCACATCCCTGGCAGATTCATCATTTTAAAGAACTTCAGAAATCAGTTAACTGGTCGAGGACCTACGTGTGCCAAGCACCCCACAATCTACCTGTATGTATTGACCTCTTTTAATATCTAGAACAACCTAGAGGTCAGCACTAGTAAAATGAGACTTTTAAATATAGGGAAACGGATTGCTCAGAGAGGTTAAGTGGCTTGTGTACTGTCACACAGCTTGTGGGGGGCAGAAGCAGGATTGGCGAGATTCCCCGCCTCCCCCATGTCCATGCTCCCAGATTCTCCATCTCCTTAGGAGCCAACTCTGGTCCTAGGAAAGAACGAAGCAGCCTGTACCCTGGTGGAGCAGGAGGAGTTGAGGAAGAAGAGGGTTCCACCCTTCCCCCTTTCCCGGCATCTGTCCCCAGTCAAGCCCTTAGGACTGGGCCCCCAGCCCCTCTCGTCTTCTCCTCTACTGTGGCCTGCGGACCCCACAGTCCCCCCAGTGCTCCCAGGTGTCTCCCAGCCCCCCACCCAGCCCAGGCTCCCCTACCCTGCAGGCACACTGGGTACAGAGGCCCCATCCCAGTTCCCAGGTTGCCATTGTCTTCTCCAGACAACCATTAGCATATGTGCAGTGCAATTACCTTTCAGCTCTCCTGGCCCTGGGCTGACATGGAGGTCCCCTCCCCAGTGATTTGGGGGATAGGGGGGTTATTACAATTCACAAAACCTTAAATTAAGAATGAATAAGGGAAGCGTGGCATGCCACTTCTGAAAGGCTGCCAGCCCAGGCTGGGGTGGGTGATGGCAGTATTATGCTCCGCGTCGATGGAGGAGCTGACGGATGGGCGGATGGTGGTGCAGACGGGTTCGGCTGGTACCTGCCGTGGCATGGGCTCGGCACATGCCCAGGGTCTTGCCTGTTGGGTGTGGATAGTCACACCCCAAGTATGCCCTTATGTCTGTAAGGGTTTGCAAAAGGCAGAAGTGGGACTTGATGTAGACTGGACTGGGGAAGGGGTTGTGATCAGAGGGATCCCTGGGGAGCTTGAGTGTGGGAGAGAAGCTAGCCAGGTGAAGTGGGAAGGGCAGTGATCCAGGCAGAGGGACCAGCCTGTGCCAAGGTCCTGTGGTGGAGGGATCATGACACGCGGCTGGTAAAGAGTCCGAAAGGCCGGGAGGCAGGAAATGGAGCTGGAGAAGCCTGATGAGCCTTCTTGGACAGCATCTGGATTTGATGCCAGGAGTTCAGGAGGAGGGCACGACAGAATCGTGCTGCGTGAAAGCCAGGTCTCTCTGGACACAGTGCAGCGGGACGGGGGACCCTCCAGGAGGCCCACGCTGCGATCCAGGAGAGATGGTGGCAACTTGGACTAGAGGATGGGAGCGATGGAAAGCAGTGGACGGCCTTGGGGGGATAACGTGGAAGGGTGGATCAGTGGGGTGATGGTGGGGGTGAGAGAAAGGGTGGTGGGGGGACTCGGGCATGAGTGGCGTGGGGAACCTAGATGGGGAAGTGAGGTGGGGGCAGGTGTGAGGGTAGAGGGAGAGACAAGGTTCAAGTGTGGATATAAACGTCACAACTCTCCCGAGCCTCAGTTTCCTCAATCTGTAAAACACGATGCAATGCCGGGCTCCCACGCACGGAGGTTGGAGCTGAGCTAACAGGTGTGGGAGTCCTGGGGTGGAGTGGGGGCACGAGGAAGACAGAAGATGCAAGGTGTTCTCACTGCATTCGTCCAGGTGGGGCTAATGGCGGGAGCCGAGGCGGGGACAGGGGACGGACATGAGATTTCCTTCCTTCGAGAGGGGCCCTCGAGCTCTGATGCCCTTGGACAGGGCACCCTCAGGAAGGGGTGCCTCAGCCCAGGCTCGGAGGGCTCTGGAGAAGGTCAGAGCTGACCTGTGCCTGTGTGTGGCTGACCAGCCTGGAGCTGTTCCGTCAGAGCTTATGGCGGAAGGTGGGGGTCCTGAGGCCTTTTGACGTCCAATCCCACCCCACCTCCTGTACCTCAGGCTGGGCCCTGGGCCTCCCACAGCTCGGGGTCCTGTGCCGGCCAGGCTTCCTCCCTCCTTGCACACACGTCCAAGGCTTGCACTCCAGCCGGAGCCGCGGGAGAAGCAGCAGCCCCAAGGTCAGTGGGAGGGATGGGGCTAGGACACCCCCACCGGCAGGGCAGAGGACAGAGAGGGTTCCCTCGGAAGCCTGTGACCCTGGGCTGCAGGGGAGAGGGGGAGAGGAGAGAGCAGCCCCCTTCCCCCAGCCAGGAGCCCAGGGCCTCTGCTCATATATCTGTCCCTGGATAATGTATATCCAGCTTATGGAAAATATTCATAATGCTCCTTACACCAAACTGGCCCCCTTCCATAGTGCGTGATCTAAAATTAAATCCATTTCAAATATACAGTAGATCGAGTCAGGCTAATATAAATGAAACATGATTAATAGGCAGAACGCTGTCCTCCTTCACAGGGACCAGGAGGCAGGGTTGGGGCCACTCTATCTCTCTCACCCCACAGTCCCCAGACCCCCTAAAGCCTCCAGGCCCCTGTTCTCATCCCAAACGTGAAATGTGGACCAACCCTGGAATTTGCCCAAACTGTGGCAGGCCATTAGGACATGGCGGTTAAGAGAGTGGACTTTGGTGTCAGGACAGAACCTAGACCTTGAGCACACGTGACTTCACCTCTCTGAGCCTCAGTTTTCTCATCTATACAATGGGATATTAACAACCCCTTTCTCGTCGGGTTGTTGATCATGTAGGTGAAGGGCGAGAAGTAGCCAGTACCCCGATAATGATATTGAGACTCGCAGGTCTGCTCCTTCAGCCCCCAGTGGGAATTGAGATCTGTGCCCCCCACTGGCCCCCTGATCGGCCGGCCAGCCAGAATTCCTGCCATTGCAGGGATACGCTTGGTGGGTTATTTTTAGTTCATTGGCAAGTGACTGCTACTGACCAAATGTTCCCACCGCTGGGGACAGACTGCTAAGAGGGCACTTGTGTGCTGAAGGCAGGGTGGGGAGGGGTGTTGTGGTCTGTCCTCAGGGGCCGCACGGGTGTCCCTTTTGCACACACGTTTGGACACAGGTTCTGTGGTCATTGACAGAGGGGAGCGGAAGGGCCTGGGTGGATTAGACAGGCGTGCGCGCCTGGCCTTTCTCTCCTTCCCAGCCGGGCACGTGGTGTTCGCACTGAGAACCCTCCTCAGGGTAGAATCAGAAACAATGTCAGCCGTGGAGAGGAGTGCGCCTCTCAGCCCCTGGCCAGCACTCCGTGTTCCTCCCTTCGGAGAGACCCAGGCTTCCCCTGGCTGAGTGTGTGTGCACACGTGTGCATGGATGTGTCTGGTCATTGCCCTTCCAGCGATGTCCTGCTCCAGTACGGGTGCCCCTCCCTACCCGCCAAGGTCCCCCACGGTGTTCCCGGACCCCTCAGCCTCACACTTAATCCCAGTTTCGGGAGATCTGAACTTGTGTCCTTGCCCCAATCTGTGAACCCCGCTTTTTGTGCAAGCCCAGGAGAGTCCCAGGGTTTCTCATCGCTCCTTTGCTATTTCTTCCTTTTTCTCCCCCGGGGTGGGAAGGGAGCGAGCCCCGGCGTGTAGGAGGGGGTGCTGTTGGCGCTTTCCTTGTCATTGGCCATTTGCTGCCTGCCTCACCAGGCGTGTTTGGAGCATGTTTGCATAAAGTGGATGCAGGCTGCAATTCCGTGATGAATTCTATGAATACTAATCCGCTACTACCCTTGACCTTGGGGTCACCGAAAGATCAAAACCAAACCATTTAATATTTTCCTTTTGCAGATCAATAGAAGCATAAATTCCCCCTCAATGACAAGTATAATTTCAAACAGATCTATAGCAGGCATGCATTTCCAGCCGAGACTCTCGCCGCCTGCTTTGCCTTTTGGGGAGCAGACGAGGAGTTTCTTGCCTTTTCTACCATTGGATTTCTTTTTGCCTTTTTTTATGGCTCTGAAATGCTATTTTCAGCAGCTGCTGTCATATAAATATCTCTTGTTTTTCTTCTCCTCTTTCCCTCCTGGTGAAAAGGGCAGGGGACCTATTGAAAATTCCGCTTTATCTCTTTCAGTCGGGTTCAAGTACAGGTCGAATAATCGATCCCTCCTCCTTTTCTTTTTTAAGTTTCCTGTCGTTCTTTTGGCCGGATCAGCAGTGGAGAGAAATCGGGAGGGCAGCTCCCTTTATGCAGATCCTCTCGGAGTGTCTGTGCAGCTGTGTTGCTGTGTGTGTTTGTGTGGGCGCGCATGCGACCTGCGATGGGGGGGTATCAGTGTGTGTGTGCATGCGTGTGTGTGTGTGTACCTTTGTGCACACGACAATAAACGCTCCTTCTAGTTCAAACTCTCACCCAAGACTTGAGGAGGGGAAACTAGGAAATCATCAAAGAGAAAAAGTTAGGGGCTGGGTGGGTGCTGTTAACCCTTGCAGCTCCCGGACAGAGCTGGGATGGGGTGGGGACTGCCTCCAGTTCCCTGTCCACACTGCCGCTCTGTGTGCACCTCACCAGAGCAGCTGAGTCTTTCTACGAATACAACTCGGAAAAGGGAGAAAAGATGCAAAAAGAAGAGGGGAAAAAAACCAACAAAGCAAAATAAAAGAGAAAGAGAATTAAACCATTAATCTGCCTGGATTTTCCACTTCACAGAGTAATCAGTTTGGAAGTGACTGGAATAAAGCGGAATGTATGATTGCACCACCTCCTCCCTCCAACCCGCGTTTCTTATTTACAGAAAAAACGGGAGCCAGGGAGGCAGCCTCGGGGCCCCCACAAAGCCCCCCCACCCTGTGTCCGCTCCAGAGGGGGACAAGGACTCCAGCCTTCAACCGCAGCTGCCCGATGCCTCCACACAGGGCGACGGCCGCCCTGAGCTGGAGGTGCAAAGCCAAGATGATTTAATTTATAGAAAGGACAAGGATGTCGTGTAGCAGATTTAATCATCAGAGAGTTTAAAAAAAAATAAGGACCGGGCTAATGTCGTAATTTACATTTCAGGATAATAAAGAGAGAAAGACAGAAAAGGAAGGGCCTGTATCCTATGAGAGGGAGTGAGGAGGGGAGGCCGACCAGGGGGCCCAGGGAGCCCAATAGATTTGCCTGAAACACCAATAAATTTCAAAACAAACCCAGAAAGCAAAAGACAGCCCTTGGAAAGTGCTGGGAAAATGGACCATCGATTTTAGACTTGATCTGCATTTTGTATTTTAATAATGCTCTCTCTCCGTCTTTCCTTTTCTCTCTCTCCCTCTCTCCCTCTCTCTCTCTCTCTTTTGCAAAATATAAAAGCTGATCTGATAAATATTAATTTGAACCATCATAATGTATTTGAAAATTCCAGCTAAAATGTCACCACATGGAACATTAATGTAATATTTCAAGGCCCTGAGAGCAATACTCATATTGATTGCACTTATTTCACTCTAGGGAGGAGAGATAATTCTTCAATGTGGGACACATCTGGGAGCCAAGGAGGCAGGGGCTGAGGGGAGAAATGCGAAATTATATATGGCCATAAAAAATACAAAACAGAAAATCCTCCCCAAAACTCTCCCCTCTCCCGTATCGCCCCGCACCCAAACTTGGCTTTTTCATTTCCCAGCATGGTGTAGGACAGTGGGAGGCAAATGCTCGTGTGCCTTTGGGCAAAAGACAAAAGTTCAAAGCTGGTGTGTGTGTGCCTCTGGGTGGTGGTTGCAGGCTCAGCCCCCTCTTCCTGGGCCCCACTGTGTGGGCCCGGCCTCCAGCGCTTGCTGTCTCCTGGGAAGGCATCAGGCCTGGCTGGGGATGGACAGACGACAGAGGGACAGGCCGAGCTGCAGCCCCTCGTGCGAGGGGTGAAAGTTTGTGAATGCAGAAGAACTGTGGGGTCCTGGGAGAGAAGGCAAGGGGAGGGGAGAAAAAACAGAGAGAAAGGAGAAGAAAAAAGAGAGGAAAGATATCAAGATAGAGAAAGAGGCCAGAGGAAAGGACAGAGAAGAGACAGGCATGAGTGAGAAAGGAGAAAGGTGGAGAGGAGACGAGGAATAGGAGAGAACAGGAGGAAGGAAGAGTGAGTGAGGAGGGGAGGGCGAGGGGAGGTGGAGGGGGGCCACGGGCTGTCTGGAGTCCCAGCTCCTCTCACTGTCATTAAGGATATTGATGTGCTCAGGCGTCAACGAGTCTTTGCACAAGTGAAAGGAAATCCGATGCTGGTGATGACCCGAGCCCACGCCCTCTGTGCCCCCTGCCCGCCCAGAGCAAAGACCTGGAGGCTGCCTGAGGGGTGGGGGGAAGGCAAGACCCCCATGGAGGGCTGAGATGCTTAGACTCCAGGACCCCAAGCTTCCCAGCCCAGGGCCTGTACAGAGGTGGGGCGGGGGCACCTGGAACCTGCTGCATTAAACCCCACTCCAGGCCTGGCTGGTGGCCTGGCCTCCTGCCTCTG
This sequence comes from Tadarida brasiliensis, assembly GCA_030848825.1. NCBI lineage: Eukaryota > Metazoa > Chordata > Mammalia > Chiroptera > Molossidae > Tadarida > Tadarida brasiliensis. The sequence continues at coordinate 7,368,560 of CM061264.1, forward strand.
TCTCCGTGGTACCTGCAGCCCCGAGGAAGGCTGGGTGGGGATCCTCTCAGCCCGCATGAGGGCCTCACCCTCCTCCTTGCATCTTGGGGTGTGCATGGGGAGAGTTGACCTTTACAGCACCCCCAGAGGCCCAGGGACTGGCCAAGGTCAGGCTCATCCTTGCCATTCTTCAGGTCTCTGCACAAATGTCACCTTGTCACAAAGGCCCTCCTGACCACCTAAACAGCCCCCAACACACATTATCACACCCACGTGCTCTGTTTAATCCAGAGTACTTGTCACTATCTGGAATTATCTTAATTACGCGTTTACATGCTATTTATCTGTCTTTCCCTCACTTGGAGATTAAGTTTTATAAAGACAGGGACCGTGCCCACCTTGTTCGCCATTATATCCCCTACGGGTCGCACAGGACACAAGCTCCTTAGGTGACTGATGGAAGGAAGGAGGGATAGATGGATAGACTGAAAGGAGGGATGGACAGATGGATGTTAAAGACTATACCCTTAGCTAAACCATACCCACTCCCTGCCTGAGCCTCCTTGGGTCCAAGTGACCCAGAATCGCCCCCACCCACGACCCCTCCCAGCCGCAGCGCCCGCCGCCCGCCGCCAAGGCTGCGCACCCCCGCCTCCCCTGAGCCATCACTCGCGGAGCTGCCACAATATTGTGAAGGCTCCTCGCTCCCGCTCCTCGGCGCAGCCCGCAGCCCGCGCGGGGAAAGCGAGGGAGGCGGCAGCGGCGCGGGCGGGCGACTTGGCGATGAATAATGCATGACCAAGGCGCCCCCTACCGGCGGCCGCGGGCTCCGCGGGGACAGGGCCCCGCTGCGCCGGAACCTGGTCGGGACCAGGTGGACATGGCAGGTGTCCTTTCCCTGACCCAGCCGTCAGCCCTTGCCCTCTCCGGGTCGCCCTCCTTCCCTCCACGTCTGGGGAGCAGCCTCCACCCACCCCAAAACGGAGGACCCAGTGCGGGGAGGTGGCCGAGGCTGCACAGAGCCTGGAGCAGGCCTGCGTGGCCTCTTGTGATCCCGGGTGGGAGTGGGTGGGGACGCCTGCTCCCTCTTACCCCAGGGCTTCTGCACCGGGACGTGGGCGGGACCAGGAGCAAAGGACTCGGGAAAGGCCCAGCTGGAAGGCGGGAGCGAGCAGAGAACACGAGTGAATTCGTTTATAAGAATTAGTGCCACTTATTTGGTGATATTTTTGTCTCTATAACTCATGGTAAATAAATATATAATTATCTGATTAAGATAATGTTAAAAAATTAGTACAGGCAGTTTCACATGTGTTTCCAAGTTTCTCTAGACCATTGAGATAGTTTTAAAAAATATAGAGTAGAGGAAAGCTTACTATGTATATGTGGGTAGCTGTCATTTTAGAGGAAGGGTCCTGGGGGTTCTTTTCTGGGGGTAACGGACCTTCTTGGGTGCCCTCCACCTGGAAATGCCAGGCAGCAGAGGACAGGTCGAGGTTGGAGTGTCCCCAAGACGGCTGTCATCTCTGGGGGTCCACCACCATGACCACCAGCTCTCCAGGCCCACCGCCTCCTCCTAACACGAGGGTAATGAGAAGGCGATCAGAGGTCTCGGCTGAGCTTGAGTGGCTACTTTAGCTCCCAATCACGCAGGCCCCTGGGGAGCTGGGCCTCATGGCCTCTCCTCATTGAGAATAGATTCTATTGACACCCCTCCCCACTCCCTGAGTCATTCCTGCTGTTGCCAGGCCAGGACCTGGGGCCTCTAGGAAGTGTTTCCAGCCCATCTGTTGAGCACCTGCTGAGTGATTGGCATGTGTTGGGATCTCTAGTCCCAGCAACACCCTGCAATCGAGGACTGTGAGCCCCATGTTACAGACAGGAAACAGAGAGGTGCAGTCATGGCCCAAGATCACACAGGTCAGATCTGAACTCAGCCTTACTCTTTCCAGAGCCTGAGGCTGAGATGAGCCAAGAGGCCCGGAATGAAGAAGAGGAACTCCATCGTCTTCTTGTGTCCTGGACCCCATGCCCAGGAAGTCAGACTTGAACCTTGAGCTGGACCACAAGCCCTCCCTGTTGGGGCAGTACTCGGTCTGGGTCACTGAAAAAGGACTGCAAACTCAAGTGCCCTGGGGGCCAGACTGGCAACACTACACATGGGTAATATATGATCTCCCAATAGTTTAGGTCTTAAGAAAATAATAATTCAGGGCAATGATTCCTGATAACCTATTAGCAATCCTCACCCTGGAATCTTGCTCCTTCAAGTGAGGCCCAGGTTCCAGCTGCCAGCAGACATTTGCTCGGCTCTGTTGCCTCAACCAAGAAGTCTGACCTCTCTGACCCTCGGTTTCTTCATCTGTAAAATGGGAATAAAAGCAGTGCCTGTATTATTAGGTTGCATGGGCCAGGGGAGATGAAGGATGTGCAGGGCTGCACAGGGCAACCCAGGGTCCTCCAGGATAATTCTTGTTAGCAAGTTGAGGTCCTTGTATGATTACTCTTTTAGTATGAATTTCCCCAAAAGCAGACCAAGGGCCTGGATATGTGTCATTTGAGAAGGATCTCTAAGGAGGGCCATAGGGAGAGGGGAGGTAACTGGCAAAGGTGTGTCTATGAGCATCTGTCATTGGTTGTGAGTCACAGGGGGCTAAGCTTGCTCCTATGGCCAGAGAGATGTCCTTGGGGTACTTGACAAGTGATGGGCACTGTTGATAGCTGCAGGTGCCCTCTGGTACAGGCTGAAGGGCATGACAGGGGCTCAGTGCCCACATCAGTTCCCTAGATCCTGCCAGGTACTCTTCTCATCAACTCTGCCCACCCTGGGCCGCACGGAGGCTCTGGAGTTAGAGATGGGCCAGACCAGTTCTAACCCTGTCAAAGGGGAAAGAGGGAGATCACCTTCCACAGAATGAGTGCTGGGAGAGAGGGAGCATCTCCTTGCCTTTTTAGGAGCCCAGAGTCAGGGAATTCAACTTAGCCAGAGGCCAAGAAGGCTTCCTGGAGGAGGGCACATTTTTCCAGCAGAACTAAGAGCCACAGGCTCAGGTCTTTGTGCTGGGGGCCTCACCCCCATTCTCCCCTGTTCTCCAAAGCCCCTTCTGGCTGTGGTAACTAATATGGAATTACTGAGCTGGGGCCGGCAGCCCTGCCTCCTCCATCGCCCTGCACCCCAGAACAGCTGTCCTCTAATCCAGCTGTCCTGCCTCTGGCACTCCTGGGGCGGGGTTAGTGAGGAGAGAGGGCAGTTCTGGAACTAAGACCGGAGGGACTGCTTTAGTTTAGTGGGCAAGAACTTTTCAAAGCTTCCAGAACTCCTGGAGAGCTTCTTTTAAATATGGACACAGGTCCTAGTCAGACCTCAGGCTAAGATTTGAGCTTCTGCATATTCAGGCAAGCACCCCAGAACCTCTTCATATGATCAGTGGACTGGGGTTGGGGACACATCCCCTGCTGAGCTAGTGATCACCTCCCCCCACCTTGAGGATTGGCCACCAGAGACTTCCCTCCTCCCACTGTGGGCTTCCAGGCACCATCTCTGCCCTCTCTCCTCTGACTGGGGGAGCTACGACTAAGCAAAGAGAGTGAGGGAGAAAAGACAGCCTCCCCAGGGATGTCCTCCTGACCTCTTTGAGCTCCACCCTGCAAAGAAACCCCCACCTCTGTTCCCAGGAGTGCGTGAGGGAGTGTGAGGTTCCTCCGTGACCGAATCTGTGACCTCCCATTCATTCATATGCATGGATCAAATTTTGGAAATGAAATTAATTACTTGTTGTTGTATCTGCTTGAATTATTGTCATGTTTTCTATGCACTTTACATAACTTAATAAACAGTTGGGGAAACAGGATCATGGTGGAGGCCAGGGCTGGGGAGGAGCTGGGCTCTGTCCCCACTAGGGAAGCGCTCTTTCCATTCATCATTCACGATCACATCCATTCATTCTTTCATTTGCTCATTCATTCTCTGGTCAGTCAGTCATTGATTCATTTGCTCAATCATTTGGATATTCATTTACTCATTCATTCATTCACTTAGCCGGTGAATACTTATTACCATAGCCATGTGACAGGTTCCAGGAGAGGTGCCAGGAAGGCCACGTAAACAAAATAAGAAGATCTTTGCCTTTGAAGAGCTGACAGTCTGGTGGGGGAAACAGACAATAAACAGAGGTAGGATAGTCAGGGAGGACTTCTTGGAGGAGGTACCATTTAAACTCACTCCCTGATTTACTCACTTGTTTATTCATGCGTTCGAGCAGGGCAGGCTCTGTTCCTGGAGAGGGAAAAAGATGGAAGGCCCAGTTTTGAGCCAAGACCTAGATGGAGAGACAACTGGCAGCCAGATTATTACAAGGCAATGGAAAGGGGTGGCGGAGGTATGAACCAAGAAAGGTGGGAAGGTATTCTTTGGGAGGAGGCGTGGAACAGGTCTTTCAGGACATATGGAAGGTGAATAATCTGAGCCTCTGGAGGACAGGTCAGGGTCCATGCACTGGCTTCTTTGAAGGAACCAACTGGCAAGTCCCTGTTCCAAGTACTGGGCACCGTGGTGGTGACTAAGTCCTCAGTTCCCAATCCCCTTAGGCTGACTTTAGTTCTTGCTTGGAGTTGGAGGGGCTTGGAAGGCTGGGTCTTGGCGAAGAAGCAGACGTTTCTCAGCAGAGAAGGGCTCCCCGAGATGAGGCGGGCATGTGCAGAGGCCCGGGAGCAGGAGGGAACTGGCATGTGGGGGAGGGGGGCTGGCTTTGCAACGGAAGATGGAGCCTTAGGCCCAGGAGGTGGGCGATGAGGTGGGGATCACAGGGGCCAGTGCTGAAGGGAAACCTGAGCGACACGCTGAAATCCATCAGGAGCCGTAGATGGTCCACAAGCTGGGCAGACACCTGTCAGGGCTGAACATCCTGCGTTGTTTACAACTGTGTTTGAATACCTGCTGATGGCCGGGGATGTAGTAGAAAGCAAGACCTCCAAGGGGGCCAGATCGGGTGCTAAAAGTGTCACCTGGGTGACCATCCCAGGTGCCCAGGAGCCCAGAAGAGTGGGTTAGGCTCAGGAAAGAAAAATTAAAAGCCTAGTATTTATCAGGTCCTTCCTTCACGCCAGGTGCTTCCCATTCGTTATCCCATTAATAATAATAATAGGAGGAGCAGCAGCAGCAGTAATAACTAACACTTATTTTGTGCCAGCTTCTTTCTGTTCTATGCACTTTTACCCACGATAATGCCTTTAATCTTCACAACAACCCCGAGAGGTGGGAATTATCGTTATCCCCATTAGACAGATAAGGACCGGGAGTCTCAGAAGCTGGGGACCTCTCCAAGGACAAGTGGCTGAGTCAGGATATGAACTCAGACCCTCCCCATTCCATGGCGCTTGCTGCCTTAATTCTGCCCCCCACTCCACTGAGGGCTGGGCTGGGGCACAGGACGAGTGGGTGGGGCTGGCACAGAGCCCCCCACAAGCCCGTGGCCCATCCCCTCCCAAGGGCGGCTTTGGGCTGCCACATTCTCCTTCTGCCAACCGAGGCTGGTGTTTTATGAACCCAGAACTGCCGCAAGATTCTCCTATTAATTTATTGGTACTGCTAATTAAACATCATATTCACAAATGTAAATTTCCTAATGGCCTCCCTTCCATTTCCGAAGTTTCCTTGAAGAGCCTTCTTGTGATGGTTGTCAATTGAAACCAATTAAAGCTCACCAGATGGTGGGCTGTGGCTGGCTCAGGGTCACCGAGGGCTCCGGGACCTCTGGACAGGGTCTGGCTGGGGCCCTCCTTGACCACAAAGGAGAACTGGATGAGGGGGTGTTGGGGAGAAGGAGGCAGCGTAGGCCCAGCCCCGAGCTCTTGGGTGTCAGCCGCCTTCCCCCCAACATATCCCAGTCAAGGATGCCTTACCTCTCACGGTAATATGGTTGCTGGCCCGGGCCGGGCCTGCGGCTGTCTGCAAGGCTGTGTCAGGGAGGTCAGGACTAGGATGAGGAGTGAGGGGTGGTGAAGGGAGGAGAGAATCCAGTGGGAGGCTCCAAGAATGCCGGTGCTTGGAGGGATCTTAGAGATTTTCCCAGTAGGACCCCTTATTTGAAAAATGGGGAAACTGAGGTACGGGGGAAGAACTGACTTGCCCAAGGCCACATAGTCATTAGGTGGATGAGTTGGGACTTAAATAGGCCTGCCTCTGATCTCTCTGAGAATGGATGAGCCCTGTGCCCTCACTCTAGAAACGTACACAGCGACTGCAGGACCGCAGGGACCCGGCTCTGTACCAGGGTGCCCCCCCCCGCTCCCAGTCAGTCCTTGCACAGTGTTTAAAAGCAACAGCACTTGAATCAGAGGTATCACTTTTGAATCCTACATCCAGCAAGTCCTTGGCATCTCTGGACCTCAGTCTCCCCATCTGTAAAATGGGACAACAGTCTCTCAACCAGGGCTGCTGGGAGGACCACACGAAGCATGTGAGTGAGCGTTCAATAATGTGTGGCCAATGTCAGGACGGGCCTCCTCACATCAGAGCCCAGCGAGTCCTAGGCCAGGCTACCAGGTGGACCCACGAAGGCTGGGGGAGGGGGAGGCTGCACAGGTCTGGGCTTGGCCTCACCTTTGAGATAGTGGTCACCACTTACTCAGCAGAGTGCTGAGATGTCACACCCAGCATCTCTGTAATTCTCCCCAGCCAATGAGGGAGGTGCTGTCCTTGCCCCCTCCCCTTTACAGATGGGGAGACTGATGCTTGGGGGAGTCAGTGAGTGGCCTGGCCTGGGGCTCCCAGAGTCTGCGCTGTAACTGCTCTGCCTTTGCTGAGCTGCACACGAAACCTAAAAACAAACAGCGACCTCTGTCCCTGTTCTGCAGCTTCTTTGCTGGGAGATCTTGAATGTGCTGCCTCCCTCCCCCACCCATGCCCTGGGTCCCCTCTGAAATACGTCAGAGGACTGATGGTCCCCGCAGGCCGGTCTGAGACACCAGAGTGCCCACTGGCATCGGCACTGCCCATGCCGCTCCGACAACTCCAGGTCTAGTGTCCCTTCCTCATTCCCCTAAGCACAGCCTCTGGAGAGTCAGGCAGAGAAAGGGCACCTGTGGGGGAAACTGAGTCAAAGGGCCAAGGCATTGGCAAGGATCCAGAGAATACAGAAGACCATTTCCCTTGCCTTCGTCCCTGGTATCCCTGGGGAAAGCTGAGGGGGAGGGCACTGCCCAAATGCCAGGAAGTGTCTACCTCGGCCCACGTGGCTTTCGTGTGTCAGTATCTTTAGGGGACCAGTGGGTAATCTGAGTGTTTTTGTTGCTGCTTGGGAATCTCCATTAGGGAAAGTTTTAAAAATACACTCTATTGTTGTTTATTATTAATGGTAATGACAGAGGGAGGGAGCTGCTCGTCAACTCCCTATTGTCCCGAGCTAATGCGCTGGGTTGGGCAGCAGGACCCACAGCCGCTCACAGAGCGTGAGTCGGGCTCGGGGCGCAGGCTGGGCCCTGGGTGGCCAGACGTGCAGACATTTATTCTTATTGTGGTAAAACACACAGAACATAAAAGGTATTGTTGTTAGTGCCTTAAAGTGTACCCGTCAGTGGCAATAAGTACGTTTCCAATATTATTCAGCTACTTAGTTTCAGAACTTTTTCATCACCCCAAAAAGAAATCTCATACCCATCAAGTGGTCACTCTCCATTTTCTCATCTCTCTGGCAACCACTGATCTGCCTTCTGTGTCTATGGAGGGGCCTGTTCTGGGTTTGCCCACTCTGTGCCCATTAAATGCTAACTCCCCTTTCCCGCTGCCTCCCACCCCTGGGGACCACCGCTCCGCTTCCGTGGGAATGAACTGGTCTATTCTAGGTACCTGGTACGGATGGACTCATGTTCCGTCTGCCTTTTGTCTGGCTTCTTTCACTTAACATCAGCTTTTCAAGGTCTATCCATGTGTGGCTTGTTCCATTTTATGGCACAATAATATTCCCTGCGTGGACATACCACATTTTGTTTATCCATCCATCATTGATAGGCACTTGGGCTGTTGCCACCTTTTAGCTACTGTGAATAGTGCACTGAGGTGCCCAGATTTTGAGCACACAGTTAGCTAGACTCTGGGTCGGGAGGTGTCCTGATTCTGGTGCATAGCTATCCTGATTGCAGATATAAGGATATCCAATATGCTGGACAAGAGGGTATCCAGACTTCAAACCCCAGCTCAGGGTCCCAAAGGACCACCTCATTAGTCAGTGGGCCTCTGTAGGGCCCAGCTCCGAGCCCAGGGAAACTATCTGTAGCTTTGAAAGGGTGTAGGTTCCTTGAGATGAGGGAAGGAGGGGGTGGGGAGCAGCCCTCGGATACGTGACCCTGTGGGAGGCTGGGAGCTGGGTCAGATGACCCTCTGAGGGCCCTCGTGGGCTAGTGCACAGGCAGAAGCTCCTTCTCCACGTGGCAGAACCTCAGCACAAGATCATAGGACAAAGAATGTCAGAGATGGACGGGGCCCTGCTACCCAGTTCAAGTGCCCCACCCAAGGCATTTTATTTTATTTTATTTTATTCATTTTTATCCTCACCGGAGGACATTTCTTTGCATTTATTTTCAGATAGAGCGGGAGGGAGAGAGGGAGGAAGAGAGAGAGAGAAACGTTGATGTGAGAGAGACACATCAACTGGTTGCCCCCCACACAACCCCAACCAGGGCCGGGGACAAAATGCAACCGAGGTACGTGCCCTTAGCAGGAATCGAACCTGGGACTCTCTGGTCCATGGGCCAATGCTCTAACTGGCCAGGGCCAAACTGGCCAGGGCCAAGACATTTTATTTTATTTATTTACTTAAAAAAAATTTTTTTTTCTTTATTGATTTTAGAGAGAGAGGACGGGAGAAGGGGAGAGAGATAGAAACATTGATGAGAGAGAACATCGACTGGCTGCCTCCTGCATGCCCCCCACTGGGGATTTGGCCCACAACCTGGGCATGTGCCCTGACCGGGAATCGAACCAGTGACCTCTTGGTGCATGGGTCGATGCTCAACCACTGAGCCACAGTGGCTGGGCCCCACCCAGGGCATTTTAGAGATGGGGAAACTGAGGCCCTGGAAGAGACATGACCTCTTCATTCATGTCATTGATGTCTTCATAGCTACCACTGACTGGCACTTCCCACGTGCCTGGCACGGGCTCGGCATGGGCTCCCTTACACCGCACGCTTAGCGAGGGGCATTCTAATGTTGTTCCCATTTGCAGTTGGGAACATGAAGGCTTGGAGAAGTGAACCCATTGCCTAAAATGTAGGGAAGGGACAGAAGTGTCCCTATGGGAACCAGAGGTTTTCTGGCTAAACCCATGCCACTGTGGCCAGTGGCAACTATCCTTGAGGCTGGCACTGAGTTACCCCCACCCAGGGGGTTCAGCACCCCAGCTCCCTCCTGCTGGCATCTCCATCTCCAGACGTGGCACCGACAATGGCAAGAACACGGACGTGAGAGGAATCCCAGCTCCACTCCATGGTAACTTACTTTACCCCACTGAGCCTCAGTGTGCCCATCTGTAAAGTGGGGAGTCTTACCGTTACGTGAGGAGTCGTTTAAGGAGTTAAATGAGTTGCTGTACCCACGTGGCTTGCACAGAGCTTGGTGCACAATAAGTGCTCTAGGAATGTAACCCAGACAAACAGACATGGCCTCCACCCACAGCCTCCCCTGGCATCCCCGCCAGGCCCTGGGCGGGAAGAGCTGGACGGGAGATCGTCCCACAGGCCAGGGAGCCTGGTGCCCCCCCCAGGGACTGAAGCCGAGAAGGAGCCACGCCGACGGTCTCCACGGGATCATGGGAGAGGACACCACCTTAATTCCACCTCCATCAGACCTCCGCCAGAAGACTCGACCCTTTCACCTCATCAATATTCAAGAGCTTAACAAAAAAAGCTATAACTAGGGAAGTCAGAAATAATGGAATGCAGTATTGATTATTTTATGGTGCGATTAGGGGTAATTACATCTCTCAAATTTTATTTTAATGTTACTTTCTACTACTTTTAGCCTTTTAAAATTATCCCAAACATCCCCATTTAATGGAACACACATGCCTTCAATTTCAATGTGAAATACTTTTTTTCTGCTAAAGTGTGACCTCAATATATTTGAAAACATAAATTACACCATGTATAAACCATAAAAAATGAATGATGAATTTAATTCTGGTGAAGCGTGAGGGATTGAGGAGGCAGGCGGGCGGAGGTGCTGTTTATCCAGAGCGGAGGGGACAGTCGGAAGCAGGAGGGGGCAGTGGGGTCCAGAGGGGGTGCCTGACCTTCAGGGGCACCAGACGGGCCTCAGAGCTTTCGAGGACATAGGCCAGGGAGGACTCGCAGGCTGTGCCTGCCCCAGTGCCCTCCCTCCCTGCGGGTAGGCTTGAAGCCGGCCCCTCTGCCCACCCTCCCCAGGAGTCAGTTTCTAAAGCTTGTGCAGTTGCGTGGTCTGGCTTGAGCCTCCCAGCCTAACTCTGTCCCTAATAGGGAGTGTGGTTGGTCGCTAATGTGCTGCTGCTCCATTTTATTGGTTCCAATATACAGATGAGCAAACTAAGGTAGAAAGGACTCACCTAAAGTGATTGGATGAATAGGTGCCACAGTGTTGGAGGCTGGCTGCAAAGTCAGGTTTGGGGACTCCAGAGCCCAAGAGCTTCCAGCTGTCAAAGAGAAGAGCCTGTTGTAACTACCCTTGTCCCCGGGGACATCAGGGCAGTGAGCAGGGTGATCGAGGACACAGGTTTTGAGGCCAGACAGCACTGGGTTCAAATCCTGGCCCCCTTATAGAAATGCTATGAGGACTCTGTCACTGGAAAGCCCTAGCGTGTTATCATAGCCCAGGCTCTACGCTGAGGGTCAAGGTGGGGAACTTTGGACCCAAGGATAGGGTTTTCAAATCATGGGTAGTAATTTCTCTGGGGTCTTCAGGACATGGCCTCCAAACCTTTCCTGGTTCCTGCACTGTCCTCCTTCCCCTTTCCTTCAGGTGACAAAGGACCTGCACCTGTCCCTCAGTACATTGTGAACCCCAGGGCAGGCAGGGACCAGCCCTCTTTGTTCATTGTAGTACCTCCAGCAAGTCTCGAGTATATATGAATGAAATGCTCTCACCATCAGGATACTGTGTTGCTAATTTCAGTGGCTAATTCTCAGCCTTCCCTCAGCCCATCAGCAGTATTTGCCACAGGACACTTCCCTCCTCCCTGCAGCACACTCTGGCCTTGGCTCCCTGGACAGCCACTGGTCTCCTGCTTCTCCTCCAACCCCCCTGGTTCCTCCTTCTCTCCTTCTTTGTGATTCTTCCTCAGCCTCTTCACCTAGGAGGGCCCACAGCCCATCCTTGGGTCTCTTCTTGACCACACAATGACCTCATCCTGCTCACACCCTTAACGACCATCTAGACCAGCGCCGTCCAGTAGAAACCTCATGCAAGCCTCTTAGGCAATTAAACACATTTTTGGTAGCCACATTTTTTTCAAAGTGAAATTAATTTACACTATATTTTACGTATCTGAATATATCCAAAATATCATTTCAACTTATCAATATTAAAAAAATCATTAATGAGCTATTTCACTTTTTTTCATCCTAAGCCTTTGAAATGTAGTGCGTGTTTTTCACTTAGCGCACTTCTCAGGCGGACTAGCTGCATTTTAAGTGCTCAGTAGCCACATGTGGCTTGAGGCTATCGTATTGGGCAGTGCAGGTCTCTCCACTGACCATTCCCAGTGCACATGCCAAACCCGGCTCTCTCCTCACTGGGGGCGTGAGTATTAGTATTTACTCCTACTCAGCGTCTCCATTTAGATGTCTAACAGGCATCTCAAACTCCAAAAGTCCAAAGCTGAGCTCCTGATCTTCCCCCCAAACCTGCTGCACCCACTGCCTTCCTGCCTCTACCAATGGCAGCTCCAGCCTTCCAAGGCTCAGCTCAAAACCGTGAAGTCACCTTTGACTCCTCTCCCCATCCCACCCCCATCCAATCTACAGCATAATCTGTCTGTTCTATCTTCAAAATACATGCAGAATCTGCCCACTTCTCCCTTCTTCCACTGCTGCCACCTGGCTCACGCCACCAACACCTCTCACCTGGATAACTGTAGTCGCCTCCTCCCTGGTCTTCCTGAGTCTACTCTTGTCCTTGCCTCAACAATCTGTGCCACCCAGATTTCAGAGTGGTCCAGCTTAAATTGGCTTGTCACACCTCTGTTCACAATCCTTCAAGACCTCCCAAATCCCTCAGGGTGAAAGTTCAAGTCCATATAACAGAGCTCAAAACACACAAACATGTTCCTGCCTCAGGGCCTTTGCACGCTCTGTTCCCTTGGCACAGATGGCCCTTTCAATAGAGATCTACAAGGCCAACACCTTCATCTCCTTCAAGTTTTTGCTGAAATACCACCTTTTTAATGAAGTCTTACTGAGCTTTCTATTTTAAATTGTCATTTCTCTCCTCGTCCCCCTACCCTCCTTTATCTCTAATATATTATATAAGTTACCTATTTATTTATTAATTAACTATATCTCTCTTCAGAATGCCAGCTCCACAAAGCCAGGAATTTTCATCCTTTTGTCTGTTTTGTTCACTGCTCCACCCCAGTGTCCACATGTATGGTGCCTGGCATATATTAGGCATTCACAAATATTTGATGGATAAATGCATAAATATTCACCACCAAATGGATAGCCATTTGAACCAAGACCATTGATTGAATTCTGTTTATCTGAAATGTCACCTTTATCTAAACGAAACTTTCATATAAAAATGGACCTGTTCCTTTCCATTGGTCGATCCATCAAATCTCATTCCGATACTACACTGTTTTAATTATTGTGACTCTATAGTATGTTTTGCCAACTGTTAGGGCTATTCACCTTTGAAAAAAATATTTTCAATATTATTTTGCATTTTCTTTTTTATATGAACTCTACAAGTAGACTATCGTGTTTGATAAAAATTTATATTGAGAACTTCATTGAGACTGCCTTAGGTTTATTAATTAATTTAATAAGAACTTATTTGATTTCAATATTGTCATCACATCCAACATATATCTCCCCATTCATTTATTTTTTAATATGAAAATATTGGAGGAAAATATTTTTACAACCCTGGGACAGGAAAAACAAGCCACGAAACCCAGGAGCCAAAAAGGAAAAGGGTTGCACTCTTTTTACAACATCAAAATGTAACATTTCTCTGGACAAAAGGCCAGCAACAGGCTGGGAGGAAAATGACCCACATCCAGAACATATAAGCACAGTCCTTTAGAAAAATGGACAAATGATATAAACAGACATTTCACAAAAGATGAAAATGACCATCATGTTTTTTAAGTTCACACTGGCAAATGAAGTAATCAGGCAAATGAAAATTTAAACAACAATGGAATATCTTCTTTTTTTTTTTTTTTTGCCTCACAAATTGACAAAAATTAAGGAGGTTGATAATATCAATTGTTGGCAATTAAATGAGTATTCTCCTTCAGTGCTGGTGAGTCCAAATTTTAATAACGATTGAAATAAAAAAATTCTGACACAGCAATTTCATTTCTAGGACTTTCTTTCCCCAAAATACTCACTTGAGTGTACAAAGGTGTGTGTAAGGATGTTTATTAGCTTGTTTTGTAAGAGAAAACATTTTTTAAACAAAACAGAAATGTCCATCAATCAGAGATTGGGCAAGTGCTTAGAGCACAGCCCACTGTGAAACCTGGAGCAGCTACTTACAAACAGGTAGGTCTGTAAAGATCAGGCAAAGATCTCCAAAGCACACTGTCAAGGGTAGAGAAGCAAATCAGAACAATAAATGTGGTCTGATGCCATTTATAGAAAAGATACTTAAGATATTTGAAAAACGGGCAAAGGGTTTGAACAGACATTTCTCCACAGAAAGTATTCAAATGTCCGAGAAAGCACGTGAAAAAAATGTTCAACATCGTTAGCCATCAGGGAAATGCAAATCAAAACCACAATGAGACACCACCTCACACACACTGGGAAAGCTTTAATCAAGAAGACAGATAATAGCAAGTGCTGGTGAAGATGTGGAGAAATTGGAGCCTTCATCCATTGCTGGTGGGATTTTAACAGCCACTTTGGAAAACAGCCTGGCAGTTCCTCAAAAGGTTAAACGTGGAGTTACCATCGGGCCCACAAATTCTACTCTAGGTATCTAGCCAAGAGAAATGAAAACATGTCCACACAAAAACTTGTGAATGAATGTTCATAACAGCATTATTCATTGCAGCCAACATGTAGAAGCAACCCAAATCTCCATCCACTGATGAATGGACAAGTAAAATATTGTATATCCATACAATGGAATATTACTAGGCAGTATAAAGGAATAACATTCTCATACGTGCTACGACAAGGATGAACCTTGAAAATTATACTTAAGTGAAAGCCGTACATAAGAGACCACACATTGTATGGTTCCTTTCATACGAAATATCCAGAATAGGCAAATCCAGAGACAGAAAGATTGCCTAGGATTGGGGACATTGAGGGGAATGGAGAGAGGCTTTTAGTGGAAACAGGGATTCTTTTGGGGGTGATCAAAATGTTCCCAAATCGATTGTGGTGATGGTTGCACAACTCAGAATATACTAAAAACCACTGTATTGGACACTTTAATAGGGTGGCTTGTAGCATACGTAAATTATATCCCAATAAAGCTACTAGAAAAACTAATTAAGATGCTTACATTTGGTCCTTTCTCACTGGTTAATCGTAGTCCTGGGTGTGGACCCTCGCCCACAATCCAGGTATCCTCTCTCTGTATCAGTCTCCTTTAAAATTGTGGTGAGCAACCCACGATGGACAGAATGTCAACGTTTTCAATAAGACAGGATCCAGTCCTGATTTTTCCTTTGCCGCGGGCTTCAATATGGCTCAGCTGGGCAGTTACTGATCCTGTCTTTAACATTTTTTTTTTAATCCTCATCCAAGGACATTTTTTGCATTTATCTTGAGACAGAGCGGGAGGGAGAGAGAGAAACATCGACATGAGAGAGAGAGACACCGAGTGGTTGCCACCCACACGACCCAACCCGGGCCGGGGACAAACTGCAACCGAGGTACGAACGTGCCCTTAGCGGAACCGAACCCGGGACTCTCTGGTCCACGGGCCAACCCTCTAACCGCTGAGCAAAATCGGCCGGCCGGGGCTTGTCTTTAACATTTTGCTATTTTGTTCACCACAGGGTGTTTTGATTAAGTTTGCTTTTCAAATATACAGTACTAAAGTAGTATTTATCTTGATTTCTGAGGGTTTTGGGGGGCGCTCCTTTAGTTTTGCTCCCGAGTGCCGCATTCATCCCATGCTGGTCCCCTGGCTTTGGCCTTGTCCCCGAAGGAGTCACCTGGGACTCCCAGGCTCCCAGCGGCTAGAGGAGCAGGGAAGGGGAATCTGGGGGCCTGAGGAGGTCGCAAAGCCACTGCCTCTGTCCACAGCCTCCCACCTGGGTTAAGGCTCGTGCGCCCTGACCTCTGGATAGAAAGAGAGAGGCAGAGATACAGACTCTGATCACGGAGAGAGACGGGATGGACGGAGACACGGAGCCAGAAGAGGGGCAGAGAGAGAGATGAAAGCGAGTCGGGGGCGAGCGCGGAGAAGCGGAGAGGAGCCGGAGGCCCGGCGGGCGCCCCTTTCGGCATCCAGCCCGCCCCGCCCGCACGCAGCTTGGGAGGCCCCGGAACGACCGTCGGAGGCGCCCCGGGGAGGGGGTGCTCCCGGCCGCCCGCCGCCTGATGCGTATCGATCGTCGCCCGGGGTCGACGCGGGGGCACCAGCTGCCGGCGGGCGAGGCGACCGCACATTAGCGCAGCCGGGGACCACTCCCCGGAACTCGGGCCGGGCAGCCCATTAGATGCCCCGCCGGCCTCGCGACCACCGCGCGGGCGGGGCGAGGCTGGCTCCGCCAAGGCGGCCGGTGCGGTGGCCCGGTAGGCTGCGGGCCGAGAGGGGATGCAGGACCTGACCCCATGGGCCAGGCGGCAGGCCCCTCGGAAGCCCCAACTCGCCCTGATGGCCCGCTCCAAACAGCTGCTTTCCTGTTTCCCGAAGTTTCTCCAGTCTTTGCACGTGCTGTGCCCTCTGCAGGGACACCTGTCTTCCCATCATTTCTCACTAAGCTTAACATCGCTCATTCTTTGGCTCTCAGCTTGGAGGTAGATTCCTTGGGGAGCCTTCCTGACACCCCAGACCTAGTTGGGTGCCCACCTTTGCACTTCCTGGGCCCATCCCCTGCACAGCTCCCATGAAAGAGGACTCTTGGTCTAATAACTGGAACCATGGATTGATCTCCCCAGGTGGTCTGTGCGTCCTCAGGGGACTACTCCCTGAATGGCATCTCCTTGAGGATCTTGGCATGGGCACTTGGTGGCACCTGGCACACCTATAATGAAGGAATAAATACAAAAGCTACTCAGGAGGAAAACCTGGGGAGCCCACAGGGACCGTTTGGCAAGGACTTCTTGACCCCTCTTCTCACCCTTGCGTCTGGAGGAGCGTGTTGGGCAGAATTAAGGTGGAATTCTAGTTCTGCCGCTTAAGAGCTGTGTGACCTTGGGCAAGTTATTATACCTCTCTGGACCTCCATTTCCCCCATCTGCAGCTTCGGGGAGATCTGTGTCTTAATTCCTGCCTGATGAATACCCAAGCTGGAGAGGGGACTGGAAGCCCCATGAGAAGTGGGCTGCGAAAGGACATAAAAAGCTCAAATGGGGTGTGGTTCATGCAGGAAACAGGCCATCACCCAATGCTGCCGTTGGTGGGGGTCTGGAGTGAGAAACTTTCCGATGGGCATTTTGGCAATGTGGCTCCTTCCATCTAAGGCTGCCATCCGCTCCTGGGCATCAGACCGGGTCCCCCTACCTTCTCCTGGATAGCATTCCAGCTGTGTTTCAGGCACAGTAAATTTCCCTGTCTTCTTGCTCTCTCTCCTCAGCCTCATCTGTCTCCTGCACATCACTCTCCCTTGACCCCACCTTCCCACCCACGACCACCCTATTCTCTGCTCTCTTGCCCAGTAAGATTCCTTGAAAGAGGCTCCTCTCTTCCCATTCTCTCTTGAACCCACTGCACACAACTGCTCTAGTCCAGGACACCGATGACTCCACATAGTGAAGCCCAGTGGTCAGTTCTCAAGAGTCGGTTTACTGGTCCCATCAGCACACTGGATCCAGGTGGTCTCCATCCTCCTCAGACCCTTTCCTTACTCAGTCAATTCTCTCCCTCCCACCTGGCTGCTATTGCCAGTCCCCTCTGCAGTATCAGAGGCTCAGAATTCCAATGCTTCTCAATGGACTCTCCTCCCTCTGTGGTCCCCACCAGTGCCGTGGCTCCTTAAACACCAGTATATGCTGGCCATTCCCAAATGCGTATCTCTGTAGCTCAAACCTCTCCCTGGAGCTCCAGGCTTGTCTATACATCTGCCTACTTGATGTCTTCACTTGGAGAAAAGGTAGGGCTGCCCCTGGCTCCAACAGCTCCTTGTAAGCTAGGAGAAGGTGCCTTCCTTAAAAGTATAACTACTTTTTTTTAAACTGTGCAACTGTAGGCAGGCTGGCCAGGAGAAAGCAGAATGCACCTGCCTGCTCCAGGCTGTGCTAGGCTCCCAGAGTGGCCGTTGTGTGAAGGAGCGTGGAGGGAGGAGAAGGGAGGGGGGAGGTGGAGGAAGCCCCGGCTCTGGGGTTTAATCAGTAGCATCCAGCTTAAATTCATCTGAATGGCAGTTCCATAAATCAGACTTCTTGTTAAATCTGCAGCCGGAGCATATGCGTCCCGTTAGGCAGCAGTGAAGCTGCTGGGATGTGGCTGTGCCCTGTCACTCACCCCCTCAGCTTGGCCTCGATCTGCCAAGGAGGCGCTTTCCTGGGAGTGGCAGCCCTGGCTGGGCACACGCTCATATCCACACTCTCGCTCTCTGCCCAGGCGATAAGGCAGCAGCCTCACTCTGAACTCTCCTCCCACCCTGAGAGGTGGCTGTGGCAGGTTTAGAGTTGGGGGGGAGGGGGGATCAGGGTTCTGAGAGAGACTGAGAAACAAGAGGAGCCATCTCACCCTGAGCCTGACTTCACATGTGTGAAGAAGCTACAAGTTAGACCAGCAATTTTCAACCCGTGTGCTGCAAGAATCTTTAAAACATGCAATACCTGACTATTTAGTCAGGGACACTGACCTCTTTTCCCTTAGATTGTCAAATTAAAAAATGACAACAGCCAGTCTGGCTGGTGTGGCTCAGTGGTTGAGCATCGACCCATGCACGCAGAGGTCGCTGGTTCGATTCCCGGTCAGGGCACATGCCCAGGTTGTGGGCCCGATCCCCAGTGGGGGGATGCAGGGGGCAACCAATTTATGTTCTCTCTCATTGATGTTACTATCTTTCTCTATCTCTCCCTTTCTCTCTCTCTCTAAAATAAATAAAGAAAAAAAAATTCTTTTTAATGACAACAGCCAACACAACAATAGCTGCCTGGTGTCAGTGTCCTGTCTTGAACCATGAATATATAGGTCATATAATACAGCTGCATCTTATTGGTAGCGTCGCATGATAAGGTTGTGTCTGATTGGTTAATTCTCGGTGCCAGAACTCCTTATATACAAGTATAGGCACCTGGTTTTTAATTTTTTTTCATCTTTATTTTTTAAAATATGTTTTTATTGATTTTTTTAGAGAGAGAGGAAGGGAGAGAGAGATAGAAACATCGATGTGAGAGAGAAACATCCATCAGCTGCCTCCTGCACGCCCCCTACTGGGGATCAAGCCTGCAACCCAGGCATGTGCCCTGAGTGGAAATCGAACCGGGACCTCTCAGTCCATGGGACAACGCTCAATCCACTGAGCCACACTGTGTGGGTGGCACCTGATTTTTTAAAAAGTCACTTTGGAAAACCACAATGAGCTATCACCTCACACGTGTCAGAATGGCTATTATCAGTAAATCAAACAAGTGCTGGGGAGGATGTGGAGAAAAGAGAACCCTCGTGCACTGTTGGTGGGAATGCAGACTGGTGCAGCCACTGTGACAGACAGTATGGAGTTACCTCAAAAAATGAAAAATGGAACTGCCTTATAACCCAGCGATCCTACTTCTGGGAACATAGCCGAAGAAACCCGAAACACTAATTCAAGAGAATATATGCACCCTTATGTTCATTGCGCTGTTACTTACACTAGCCAAGATTTGGAAGCAGCCCGCATACCTATCAGTAGATAAGTGGATAAAGAAAGCTGTGGTACATTTACACAATGGAATACTACTCGGCCATAAAAATAAAAGGGAAATCTTACCTTTTGTGACAGCATGGATGGACCTGGAGAGCATTATGCTGACTGAAATAAACCAGACAGAAAAAGACAAATACCATATGATTTCACTTGTATGTGGAATCTAATGAACAAAATTAACTAACAAACAAAATAGAAACAGACTCATAGATACAGAGAACAGACTGACTGGGAGAGGGGAGTGGAGCTGAGTGAAAAAGGTGAAGGATTAATAAGCAAAAAAAAACCCACAAAAACATCACAGACACAGACAACAGTATGGTGATTACCAGAGGGAAAGGGGGAGGAAGAAGAGGGTAAAGGGGGGATAGATGGTGATGGAAGGAGCCTTGACTTCGGGTAGTGAACACATAATACAATATACAGATGATGTGTTATAGAATTGTACACCTGAAACCTACATAATTTTATTAACCAATGTCACCCCAATAAATTCAATTTAAAAGAAATTAACTAAACGTCACTTTGGAGCAAAAAGGGTAGGTAATTACTATTATTATTTTTTTTGTAAATCAATAAAAATTTTACCTATTTTTTGTCAGATTGGCAAAAAATCTATTTTTTGGTGTGCCACAGAATGTTAGTAGTTAGTTTATGTGTGCCTTGGGATGAGAAAGGTTGGAAATTGCCGAGTTAGACAAATCTACAATCAGAACGAAACGCCCTTGGATACGCTGCCTTTGTCCAGCGTCCAACCTGGGCCAGCTTACGTGGCAGTCCCACTAATAGGTGTCTGTATTACTCAGGATAGGACAAATTACGCTGTGACAACAAACAACATCAAGATCTGCGAGTCTTAGAACAACAACGTTTATTTCTGATGATGCATGTCTAGGGCGGGTGGGCAAGGGCTCTACTGCATGAGTCACTCAGGAGCCCAGGCTGGTGGAGGTTCCACCTTGGCACGTGCCCCTGAGGCTGGAGGTGATTAGATGCCCCAGTCCAGAAGTTACACATATTCCTTGCACCCACAACTCTCTGGCCAGAGCTCATCTCGTGGGCACATCTAACTTGAAGGTGGGAGCCTCTACCACCTTCCTGCATGCCCAGTAGGAAAGAGCAGATGTCAGGCTGAGGGCGACTTCTGCCCCAGCCCCCCAAACCTAACATGTTCAAACCACATTCCACCCACAGTTTTCTCAGCTGTGCTAAATGTGTCTCCCCCTCTCCAGGGCTCCAGTCCAAACTTTGGAGGTATCCTTGATTCCTCTCTGATGTCGCATAACCAAGTTATTTGCAAATCCTGTCAACTCCATTTTCAAAATATATCCAGAAGGAAACACTTCTGTTCACCCCACACTACCAGCTTTGCTTGAGCCCCCATCATCTTGAGCCTCAACTGTCACGGGGGCCTCCTGGCTGCCACCTTCACCCCTAGACAGATTCTCCATCCATCGGCCCAAGGGATCCTGTTCAGTGTAAGCTGGATCACATCACTGCTCTGCTCAGAACCCTCCATGGCTCTCACCTCCCTCAGAGAAAAGCCAGTGTTCTTCCAGTGGCCCTCAATGTCCCAACATCTGCACCCCCTCCATTATCTCTCTGACCTCACCTCCTCTCACTCTACTCCAGCTCCACTGTCCTCCTTGCTATTCCTTGGACAGTCAGCTCATGCTTGCCTCAGGGCCTTTGCACTTGCAGGTCCCTCTGTCTGGGGTATTCTCGCCTCAGTTCTCAGCATAGCTTCCTTGCTCACCTCCTTCAAAACTTTGCTCTAACGTCTCCTTCTCAGTAAGTCCTGCACACCATCTCTGCATTCCTTCTTTATTGCATTTTTTTGCCAGGAGACTTACCACCTTCCAACAATGGAAAGATTTCCCTTAATGAGTTTACTATTTGATCCCCCAACTAGAATGTAGGACAGAGATTTTTATCTGTCTGGTTCACTACCATATACCTATCATCTGTAATAGTGCCTGGCCCATAGTAGGTGCTCAGTAAATACCGTCAAATGTACAAACCGAAGCATGCCACAGTGGCTAAGAACTCGGGCTCTGGACCCAGGCTGTTGGTGTTCAAAGACCAGCTTGGCCACTTACTATCATGTGATTTGGAGCAATTCGCTTAGATTCCCTGACCCTCGGTTTGCTCATCTATACAATGGGAATAAGAATAGTACTTATGCCCTGACTGGTATGGCTCAGTGGTTACAGCGTTGGCCCGCGGACCAGAGAGTCCTGGGTTTGGTTCCCGCTAAGGGCATGTACCTCGGTTGCAGTTTGTCCCCGGCCCCGGTTGGGGTCATGTGGGTGGCGACCACTCGATGTGTCTCTCTCACATCGATGTTTCTCTCTCTCTTCCTCCCTCTCTCCCTCCTGCTCTATCTGAAGATAAATGCAAAAATGTACTCAGGTGAGGATAGAATAAGTAAGTAAATAAATAAATAAATAAATAAATAAATAAATAAATAAAACATCGACCCTGTAATTCTACTTCTATCCACTTAAATAGTCAGAGAGTGTTCTGATTATGGGTAAGGATCTACATGTAATAGTGTTCATCACAGTGCTCTTTTAATAGTAAAGAGTTGGAAACAATCTAAATTTCTATTTTTTTATTTATTTTTTTATCCTCAACTGAGGACATTTTTTCATTTTTTGTTCAGATAGAGTGGGAGGGAGAGAGAGGAAGAGAGAGAGAGAAACATCGACATGAAAGGGACACATCGAGTGGCTGCCACCCGCACGACCAACCAGGGCCGGGGACAAACTGCAACCGAAGTACATGCCCTTAGCGGGAACCGAACCCGGGTCTCTCTGGACCGCAGGCCGACGCTCTAACCGCTGAGCCAAACTGGCCAGGGCGAAACAATCTAAATTTCTAAGATGATGAGATTTGTTGAATAAAATATGGTACACCCTTTAAAAGAATACCAGGCAGCCAAAACTCAAGTTCTCAAAGAATATTTAATGGCGCCCTGGCCGGTTTGGCTCAGCGGTTAGAGCGTCGGCCCGCGGACCAGTGAGTTGCAGGCTTGATTCCAGTCAGGGGCACGTACCTCGGTTGCGATTTGTCCCCAGTCCTGACAGGGGTCATGAGGTAGGCAACCACTCGATGTGGCCCTCTCACGTCGATGTCTCTCTCTCTCTTTCTCCCTCCCTCCCACTCTATCTGAACAAAAATGGAAAAATATCCTCAGGTGAGGATTAAAAGAAAAAAAGAATATTTAATGGCATGGGAAAGTGAAAATGTAAGATATAATTCTTAAATTGGTTTGTTTTATTATTTTTTAAATTATTTTTTAATGTTTTTATTGATTTTTTTTTTTAGAGAGAGAGGAAGGGAGAGAGAAAGAAACATTGATGAGAGAGATACATCCATTGGCCGCCTCCTGCACGCTCCCTACTGGGGATCAGCCCCGGGCATGTGCCCTGACTGGGAATCAAACCAGTGACCTCTCAGTGCATAGCTCAACCTTTAACCACTGAGCCACACTGGCTGGGCTTATTATTGTTCTTTGAACTATACTTATAGTCTTTTACATGTATTAAATGATTTATAAAAATGCAGAAAAAAAGCAAGATGCAAAACTCTATGATCCC
Source organism: Tadarida brasiliensis (assembly GCA_030848825.1). Taxonomy (NCBI): domain Eukaryota; kingdom Metazoa; phylum Chordata; class Mammalia; order Chiroptera; family Molossidae; genus Tadarida; species Tadarida brasiliensis. The sequence goes on from CM061264.1 coordinate 7,391,384, forward strand.
AATTTAGATGTACACATTTTTACACACTCCCCACACCCCTATACATTCATAGAAAGAAAAAGATTGGAAAGAGAAAGACTAAAATGTTAACAGTAGTTCCCTCTGGTGATGAGGTATTGAAAGATCTAAACCATCATTTCTATTCCTTATCTTTTCCAGGTTTCTTACAATGAATGTGGAAACTGAAATGCTTGAGTGATCAGGAAAAAGGGGATTAGAAAGATTTAGGTCAGTTTTCCAAAAGTTCGTTCCACAGCATGTTAACAGGTGATCACTGACATGGCAAGTCCAGGGGGCCAGGTCAGGGTGACAGTGGTAAAGGGAGGACAAGCAGTCCCACCTCTCAGAGCCTTTGCTGTAGCGCCCAGGTGGCTCTCAGTCAGTAAGAGGGAGTCCCTTGCTGCACAGGAGCTCATGTGAATCCCTGGGCATGAAGTGGTGATGAGGGTGCTTGGGTGCCACCCTTACCCACTATGGGGCCTCTGAGGGCTGCGCTGGTCTCTGCAGGCTTCTGGAGACAGGATCTGGAGCCTGGGCCTGGGTCTGCCTCTTTGGGTCCCCACTCCAAGCCTCTGTCCATCTGGGATGCCCTTCCTCTGCACTGACCCCAACCCCACCGGTCCTTGGGGCCGTCCTCCCCCTGGAAGCCTGAGGCCGCCTCACCCCCTGAGGGCCAGCAGCATTGACTGAGTTGCAGATTGTGTGAGGGTTTATCCATGCCTGCCATGATTTCATCATTGTATTTGGGTGAGACAAGTCATCTATCCTCCCAGATGACCTGCAAGGTCCCTGGACGTGAGGCTGGCTTTGAGGGGTTTCCCAGGTCTCACATCGTACCCAGTGGACCCTGCAAATGCCCCATTGGGAAGCTGCCCCAAGACCCCCCTCCCTGCTGCCCTCTGCTCCCGGAGGCTGCCTCCATTCCCTCACGCAAGTCAAAACACCCAGCTAATCCAAACTCTCCCAGGGTCCTCCCCCAAGTCCCGCTCCCCTCCTTTCTGCAGACCCCCTGTGCATCTCCTCTTCCAGAAAGCCCCCCGTGAGTCTCAGTCCAGCAGAAGCCATCCCTTCTCAGGCCCTGCGGGAGAGACCTGCTTCTCCCACACACATCCCCACATCCCAGCCCGGCCCAGAGGTGCCGAGACAGAGTGATACAGGGAGAGGCATCCGGCCTGTTTTTCTGGAGCATTCCGAATCCAGGTAGCTTCCTGGGGTTTGCTGCCTGCTGACTCACCGGAGTCTGAATCATCATCTTTCCGAGGTTTCGGTTTGCCCATCTCTCCACTAGAAACAGGAAACAAACCTCCTGTTTCTAATCATTGGACCAGGTTGTCTGCACACGCAACCCAGGACCGGTCTGCAGAGATCGGGGTGGCCATTCCTGCTGTGTGTTTCCTCGGGGCCCTCAGATCTGTCTGGGTGCCTTCCTGCGACAGACTGCAGTCCTGTGAAATGCTCATTTTTGTGGATTGTGATGCCTTGAGGACCTGACTCGGTCCCTGTGAATCCTGGTGTGTGTGTGAGAGTGTGTGTGTGAGTGTGTGTGTGAGTGTGTGCCCATGAGTACACGGACGGGGCAGTACCTGGAAGAAGCATGTGAACGTCAGCAGGGGTAGACTCTCTGACATAGTGAGTGTGAGTGTACACGCCCATGCCTGTGAGTGCAGACCCCAGACGTGTGTGCGGTTTTCTGTGTGTCTTTGGGCACGTGTACTCATAGCACTCAAGTGGCTCAGTGTTTCCTCCTTCCCAGCGGGCCCCTAGGGAGCTCTGTGGGCCTCTGAGCCTGGCCCTGAGGGTTCGAGTCCCAGCCAGGCAGGGTCTGCCCAGGGGCAGGGGCACAACTCCTCCTCCCAGGGCTCTGCACCCAGCCCAAGGATTGCTGCGGAGCCCAGACTGAGCAGGGCAGGGCCGAGGAGGCCCCCTCCCAACACACTCACTCTCCCTGGGGTAACAGGCCCCTGAGTCAAGCCAGCCACATCCTCTAAGGGGCTTACTGCGAGCCCGAGGGTTCAGAGCCCCCCCCCCCCCCCCCCCCCCCGCCATGTGGCTGAGGCCCCTGGACTCGCTATGGAAGCCCCTAAGGGCCCTCCCTGACCCTCCGCGGCCAGGCTGAGCAGCCGGGGAACACCTCACGTCCTGCCCAGAGGGACCCAGCTTTGACTCGCAGCCACAAGCAAATGGAGTGAGGACCCCTGGCGCCCTGGCTTCCCCCCTCCCGTTGTGGCCGCTCTTCCCGCAAAATCAATCAGCCTGCCACTGCGTTTGCGGGAAGTGGGGGCAGGCAGGAGAGCTCACAGGGCACCTGCTCCCTGGCAGGGTGGCAGTCGGTGGGAGTGGGGAACAGGGCTGTAGGCACTGATAAGGGGCCCGCAGCACTCCCAATGGACCCCCATCCGAGCCCCGGGCTCCTTCCCTGCTGGCCAAACCAGGCCCTGAGCTGAGGGGTGGAGTGGGTTGGAATTACCCCAGGGGCACTGCCAAAGGTGGCAGACATGGCTGGATGCAGAACAGCCCCCAGCCCCCAAGGCTGGCGTGGAGGGAGGCGAGGAGGAGGGTGAGCATAATTGGCTTAAGCTGTGTTAAGTGTCTCCTGAGTGGGAAGTTGGGCCTGATTCATTCATTCATGTGTTCAGGAGCCTTCCCCACACCCTGGCAAACCGGGAGGTGACCCAGGAGCCTTCTCAGCCCTCCGGGAGCCGAGTGTTATGATACAGGAGTCTCAGCTGTGGGTGTGGGGGGTGGGGGGGAGCTGGATGATGACAAAAAGCCCCAGGCACCTTCTGGGTTGGCCTCTGTTGCCTGGATTCCCCATTAGAGAGCCAAGCCCCTCCCTCCCCTGGGAAGGATGCCCTCCCCTGCTCCTCTGCTGTGGCAGGGGACTGTCCCATTGTTGGGGACCAGATGAGGAGCCACCAGCTCTGAGGCAGCCCCCACTCCTACCTGACTACTGATAAAGACAACTAAGGCCTTGCATTTGCACCGAGCTTCAGCAGGTGGGGTTGGTAGGGGAGCAGCCATCATTGTTGTCACCCCCATTTTACAGATGAGAAAACTGAGGCTCAGAACAAATGAATAAACAGCACCGGGTCAGGGCAACTAGAGACTCAGGGAGGAGGACCGAGTGTCCGGGCGTGTGATGAGAGGGGGGCGCTGAAGTTGGTGGGGGGAGAAGGACAGTTTCCTAGGACATGTGTTCAGTAGGAAGAGCACTGGACCAGGAGTCCTGCAGCCTGGGTAGAGCCCTGGCTCCTGGCCTGGCTTGCTGAGCAAGCCGCGTCTCCTCCCTGGGCCTCTACTTCCCCCTCTGTAAAATGGAGTGAATAATCCCTGCCCTGCCCTGCCCAGCGGGAATTTGCAGGGAGCAAACCAGTGCTACCAGGTGGGAGAGGACTTTGGAAACTGCAGGGAGCTGCCAGCATGTAGGAGTCGTCAGCCCACGTCTGTGCCCAGAGGGAGGCAACCCAGCTGGACTCTGGGTTCTAGAACCTGGAACTTTGCCCAGCTTGGAGTTCCAGAGCCACGCATGTCTGGGCCCCACTTGGCTGACCAGCCTTCTCTCAGGCTTCCAGCTGACCGACCCTGGGGGGTTGAAGTGGAAACAGAATAGGGCAGCCCAAGACTCACCAGGAGCCTCCCCCATGTCTCAGAGCAGGGGGATGGGGCGCAGGCCAGGATGCCAATGTGAATATTAGCTGGAATGAACTAATTTGATGGTGTTGATAAAGGCTGAGCTGCCTGGGGTCCCTCAGCCCCACCCAGCCCCCCCTCCACCCCCACTGATAACATCGGGCTGAGCTATTCTGGCTCCCCATTCTTGGGTGATGAAATCCCAGCTCAGTCAAGCTGGCTAGCGCTGCAGTTACCAAATCGCTGTAATTGAGATTAATTTGGGTGCCTGATTAGGTCAGCCCTCACAGGCACCCATTAATTAGTGGGGGAGGCTCAAAATCCCAACAGCTGGGCCCTGCACCCAGCAGGGGCTGGGGCTATTGGATAAGGGGTGCTGAGAGATGCCCGGACGAAGGGGGGGCTGGGGGGCCAAGCTGGACAGAGACTCCCCCACCCCATGCCACTCATTCAGCCCACTCCATCCTGAACTCCTCCTCCCCTGCCCAGGAGGGGAGGGGACATCAGACCTTTGACTCAGGCCCAAAGGCAGCCCTGGGTCTCTAAGGGTTAAAGGGCTCATTACAGGGGTGGGGAGTGGTGGGTGCTCAGAAGCTTCTTGGACATCAAACAGCTCTTGCAAAACTTCTAGATGAGTTAAGTGCAAATGAATTTGAAACAGACAATGAAGTTCCCTTTAGAGACACCTGGGCAGAAAAAATGAAGGGAAAAGCGCCCTGGGGGAGCTCATTTGGGGAATTTTTTTTTTTCTAAACCCAAAACACACAGGGAAAAACAAACCCACCCGTCTACACTGGGTGCCAGAGGCACGCCGGCACGCCCTGACTCAGTGCTGGGCTGGCAGCGAGCTGGGCACACACGTGTGGCCCGGGCACACGCATGTAAGAGGAGAGCCGCAACCCAGATGCGTGTGCAGAGCTCAAAGTGCCACTGGGCACACACGTGCAGAGGTGGTCCGCCCCCTGGAAGGGAGTGGAGCTCAGCTCACTCCTGGAGGGTGAGGGCTCCCATGTGGGCAGCTAGGAGACCAGATGGGAGGGAGGGTGAGGTCGTCTGGGGTGAAGGGCAGAGCCCAGGGCCCTCCACCCTCCAGGGTGACTCCCCCAGTCACAAGAGTGCTCCAGGCTCTGGTGAGGTCCTCCTGATTGCCAGGCAGGTGCCCCCCCACCCCCCACCATCCCGCCCTGCTCACCTGACTTGCTCCAGTTAATTGCCTGGGTGTTTTATTTTTCCCTGTGACTCTCACAGAGGGACAAAAGCAGGTTCTGAGTCACCAGGAACTGGCTCCTACTTCCACCCACTCTGGAGCCTTGTCCTGGCCCCCACCCTACCTGAGGACCCAAGGACCCTGAAGTGGCCCGGGGCCTGTTGCAGTGTGACTGCGGGGAGCCTCGGGCCCTGCTGGGTCTGTGGGTCTTCAGAGGTGTCCCTGCGCTGACCAGTACCCCTGGGGCCCAGGGCATGTGACCTCCCTGGGGGCCTAATGGAGCAGCCTCCTCACTGTAGTGCATTTGCAATTCATGGCTCCAGCGAGATTGCATTAGGGCCTGGCTGTCACTCATGATGAATGTCGCTTGTTTTCCAGAAAAAAACGGGCCTTGGATGCAGAGTGACAGGGCCCAGGGAGGCACCGGAGCTTCCCTGGCCTGAGGACTAAGGCATGGCCAGAGTCCCTCCTTACGGGCCTGTCAGCAGCCTTGGAACTTGACTCCTCCTCAGGGCTCCCAGGGCTCCCAGGGCTCCCACACCCTCTGGGGGCCACCAAGCCCTTTGCGTGCCCTGTCCTGGAGGTTCTCCCAACAACCCCCACAGGTCTAAGGCTCTGGGCAGTGCCTCCTGCTAGACGCTAATTTGATGGGGGCAGAGGGAGTTCTTTCCTTCCCATCCCAAGCCCACAGCCAGGTCATGGGGAGCAGGGAACTGAGGTGCAGGAATTAGCTGGAGGTCTCATCTAGGGCCCCTCCCACATGTCCCCACCCCTCAATTTCTCCAAGATCCCCAGGCCTTTTGGAACAGAGAAGTCTGTCTAGGCCTCCCTGATGACCTGCTCTGGCTCAAGAGCCCACAATGGCTCCCACTTTCCCAAGGTTTCCCACATTTTATTCTGTTTTTACCCCTGTTCCAGCCTGGCAGAACAGCAGACAGAAAAATATAATTCCATCCAAGACTGTCCTGTGAGGCTCATTCATTGGAAAAAGAACAATAGCTCTCCTAGGTAACCAGTATCACCCCAATAAACTCAGTAAAAATAATAATAGCTCACCTGGAGGCAGCTTTTCTCACGTGCCCTTCCACCTCTGTGACTTCACACAATTTAGCCATAAGGAGATGAATCAGGCCATGCTGATCCCATGTCACAGATGAGGAAACTGAGGCAGAGTGCATGGTGAGAGGCAGAGGTTCCGTATTGGGCTGAGTGCTGTGAGTTCACTGATGTATCCTTGTCCCTAGACCAGTGCTTGGATTATAGTAGGTATTTGCTGAAAGAGCGAATGAATGAATGAATGAATGAATGAATGAATGAATGAATGAATGAATGAGTAAATGACCTCAGCTGGAGACTGTGGAAGCCTTGGGCTGCTGGAGAGGCTGAGCCACAGGGCCAGGAACTCAGACCTTTGATAACCCCCTCTCCTGACCTCCCTCTGTCCCCTGTGCCCTAGGTCTGGGAATAGACAACCTGCTGACCCAGCCTTATGGGTTTTCCCATGGCAAAGCCAGCTGGTGGGGGTGGGAGCCTGGCTCTTACCCAGTCAGAGGCCAGGTTCCTTGGCATGCAGCCCCACAGTCCAAAACCCACCCCAGGGACAGGGCAATGGAGATGAGAAGGGGAGAAAAGCATTTGCTGGGGTTCTGGACCCCAAGTCTGACCCCAGATATGCCATTATAATAGCAGCTACTGTGGCTGGGCACCTGCTAAGTGGGCACTTCCTCCCCATGACAAGCCACTGAGGTAGGTGCATCTTTCTCCCCATTTCACAGATATGAACTAAGACTCGGAGACTGAGAGGTGGCTCGGGACTGGAGCCTGTGTGCCTGACTTGGTGGTGACTTGGATCCTAGTGACGGTCCGTTCTTTCTGGGCTCGTGAAGCAGTTGAGTGCCACCCCGTCTTGTGACCCTCCCCTCCCCAGTTCAGTTCCTGTCCTGGCAGTTTTGTACAGTGTGGAAAGCCTCACCTAGAATGCCAAGTGTCCATTCCCATCAGCTGCCTGACCACCTGTTCCAGGGTGGCCTCAGGGACATCACTGTCCTAGGGCACCCCTTACTGTCAGTCCAGTACTTGGGTTTTCCTTGGCAACAACACCAGACATCCAACTCTGGATCCACCCAAGCAAACCTCCCCTGGCCCGGAGTCGGGCGACCAGAAGACAGGTTTCCAGAATCCAGGTGTGCCCCTTCCCCAGATGAGCAGATGGTAGTCCTAGCTCCCTGGGATGTGAACAGCGGCACCACACCTCTGGAGCATGCCAGAGGCCAGAGCTCAGGGCCAACGTTGTGCCAACCACACCTTCTAAGAGAAGCGTGGAGCCACGTAAGAACACTGGTCTGAGTGAGCGCTCTGGGTTCGAATCCTGCCATTGTCCCAGCTGTGAGACCCTGGATAAGCTGCTTCACCACTATGAACTCCAGCTCTCTCCTCTGTACGATGGGCTTTACCATACCTTACATCGAGCAGCGGTATTGGGGCTCACGTGACTTGCATGTAAAGCACCCGACACACAGTAGGTACTTGGTAAGTAGGATAAATGATACGTTCCAGTCCATAGACTGGGCGTGCAGTTCAGTGCTCTGAGCCCGTGGGCACCATCCCTCCAGGTCCCCGGGTCCTATCCCCTCCTGTCATCAATCAGTGCTGCTGTGCCCCTTCTATGGCCATCTGTCAGCACCAGCTGCCACCTGCCGCCATCAGGGCACCCTGCAAGGCCCCAGATGCCCCGGGGGCCCTGCCACACCCTGTGCTCCCAGCAGACGGCTCCAGCCTGCCTTCAGGCTCCCAGATGAGTGGCTCTGTCAGCTAACCCCAGGTCTCAACCCCACCCCTTATCCTCACCCCAGGGCCTCTGCACCCCCAGGGGCTCCTCACGAAGGTCTGGGGCCCAGGGACCAGGCTGGAAGCCCCTCTGCTCCCACAGCGCGGCCCCCACCTCTCCGCACCCCCACCCCCCCGCCAGGCTCTTACCACATCCTGCCACAGCCCTGTGTCTATTTCATCAGGCCAAGGATTGCTTTTTAAATAAATCTAAAAAACTCCACTTCCTCCTTGGCAAGTTCATTTTAAGTCATTTTATCTCTTTCCCCCCTATATTTTTCCCAAATAATGTGATTAAGTGACTCAGCGCCGGCTGCCTCTGGCAGGCCTGGCCTCTAATTCAGTTTGAGGACGGCCACCTTTGACCCCACTCCACTCTGGCTAAGAGAACACTTAAGCGCTATTCTACAGCTTCCTACAGAGAGAGGCCGGTGGGGGGGCCGGCGAGGGTGGGGGGCGGCAGTGGGCAGGGGGGGAGCGAAACAAACTTTCACATAAAATTATGGTATATGGATAATTGAGAAGTTTAAAAACATGAATCTAATTGTACAGTCCCCGGAGAAACCCATATTGAGCCACCCTATAAGAGGCCTGGAATCTCCCGATGATGATTTATTGCTAAATCCTAGTATTTTTCAATACATTATAGTTTTTAAATTGTGTTTAAATTGAGTGTAGAGGAGCAGAGGCCATTAGGAGATGCAGAAATGATGATTATATTTAAATATTCATGCACGCAGTACCTTATTATTGAATCTGAACACTAACAAAATCAATATTAAGTGCGGTTTGACATGAATTTATTTATGAATTTCGACTTTCTAAGTACTGTATTTTTTCACTCAAAAATTGTGAGTATAATGTAGTAATGATATCAAAACACAGTGTCAGGGAGCATTAGCTGGGGAGGTTATAAACCTCTGGATTAGGGGGCCCCAGATTGCCCTCAAAAGTGCTTAGTACACAAAACCCAATTCCTTTTTTTTTTCCTTCCCTGTTTCTGAAGCGTGCAAATCCACATATACTCTGGAGAGGGCGGGCGGGGAGGGTGGGGGAGGGAGGCTCAGCTGGCGTGGCAGGCGGGGCCCTGGGCATTCAGCTCAGCCAGGCTGGGGTACAGGGGATCCAGGGTTCTTTGTGGGGTCCTCCCCTGAGCTCCACGCCCCAGAAGCAGCCCTTCTGTCTGGGGGGTTGGGGTTTCCAGAGGTCCCAGGGGATCTGGTGCTCTGAGGGTCTCTTTATTTTCCAGACTTTTGATTCTGGGGCAGGGTGAAAGTTGGTGGGGTCTGGCCTCAGACAACCAGGGCATAAGTTGCTAGAAAGAGAGCCTTTGCCCCCCTGACGCTGGGTCCTACCACCAGGTGCATACCCAGGGCAACAAGTTTAGGCCCCCTCCTCCTCTGCCCACCAGGACCAGCTGCCTAGACCTCGGCACAAAGGTGATGCGTGTGCAGGTCCTCACCTTCCCTGGGCCCCCTTGCTCCATCCACAGCTTCTCCTCGGGGTGGCCCGGGACCCTTCCTTGCCTGCTGCCCCCACGTCACTCCTGCCCAGAAGGCCACCTGCAGCTGCAAGGCTGTCCCTCCCAGCCCTTCCAGAGACCTGCTGTCTATCTATTGGCTTAGCCCCTGTGCCAGCCCGGCATAGCTGCATTAGCTCATGGGGGTCCCCACACACATGTCACCACCTCTCCATGCCCCATTCATATACACCAGACCTCACAGAGCCCTGTGTGTGGTGCACACACACGCACACACACGCATGCACACACACAGATCTAGCATGATTAGGGATCAGTGGCCGCCTAGGATGACACCCCATTTTTCAGATGGAAAGTGACTCCTGGAGATGTAGTCTTTTCGGAAACAGGTAACATCCATTCCCCACAGGGACAGAACCAAATATGGTTACTGTCGCTGACTTAAGCTGACACCTCTCAGTCCACCCACACTGTCACCCAAACCTGAGCCTGACTGTCAGTGACCCCAGAGTCCTCCAAATAGCCTCCTCCCCCCACACTCAGAAACCCCCAAACACCCCATGGCTGGGCACCCCAGGGCTGACACACGGGCACACACAACACCCAGCTCTCCCATAGAAGCGTTCACGCGTAAGGACAGGTGTCCCCTAGCACACACCCGCGAACACACAGCCCCACAAACATACAGACGCCCCGACACAGAGGACCCCAACTTCCCAACACCCCAAGTCCTTAGGACACGCAGACCCCCGCCTTGACGCTGGCTGGGGGCCAGGTGAGCCTCGCCAGCGATGGTGGGTGTAACCTGGAGTTGAGGGTCAAAAAGCACTTAGAAGCTTTGATTCAGAATATTCATCAGCCTTTGGGGGGGAAAAAAAGAAGCCCACACAGGGGGAGGGGGAGAAAAAACTCAACCCCGACCCTAAACTCTTTTCCAGTAAATCGATGTATTTTTCTATAATTTTATTAGGAATATAAAAGGAGCCTTTTCAAAAGTGCTTAGGACGCAAAAAAAGGAGGCGGGCGATGGAAACATTAGTCTGTCTGTATTAGCAATCCCATAGTCACATTTTATTGTTACTGTCAGGATGCAAAAGCTGTGCTTAAAACAAAATAATACATAATGTATTACTGAGGCATAAACATCAGCGAGCCGCGAGCGGCCGGCATTTTTATTTTAAAAAGAAGATGCAGGAAAAAAGATCTGGGGCCGAGGGTGGGGGAGGGGTGCGGACAGCCTCTGGGGATCAGAGAGTTGAGCTGGGACCCCAGGCCTGGAAGACTGGGGAGCCCGGAGCAGGGGTGGGGGTTGACCCCCAGTGACGACTTTAACCACAATGTCACCCCCTTATCAACTCCTCCCAGGAAAAAATCTGTCCCCCAAAGTAGCCCCAGGCTCAGAGACATGCCACCTTCCAGCCTCACCTTTAGCACCTTATGGTTTATAAAGCTCTGGCCCTTCGTCTGGCCCCAACCCTGACCCTCAGGGCATCCCAGGGAAGGAGACTGGGCAGCTGTTTTTGTCCCCATTTTGCAGATGAGGACACTGAGGGTCAGAGAGGAACAGTTGTGACTCCACGTCACACACCAGTGAGTGATGCAGTCAGGACTAGAATCCAGGGCAAAATCCCAGAGTCCCAGTTCAGTGCCCTTTCCACTGTACCCAGCTACCCAGGCGCTTGACAGTCTCCAGACTGGGCCCCTGGGCTTCTGGACCCCTGGGCCCTTGGAATGGAGCCCGGGGCCTTCTCTGCCCCACCCTGGCCTTGGTGATCCTTTCTCCAACATCAAGTGTCATCTTCCAAAATGCAAATCAAATCTTGTCTCTCCTGCGCTAGCATCCTCCAAATGGGATCCATCCCACCTAGGGGACAACCTGAACCCCAGCAGGGTCTTCCCCGGTCTGGCCCTGCCCTCCTGTCTTCTCGTCCACCCCCTGCTTCTTTCTCACTGGGTACCAGATCCATTGACCTTCACTTTATTCCTCCAGCCCACTAAACTCATTCCTGCCTTCCAGTCTGGACTCCTGTGTCCCCTCAGCCTTCCTATCTGGTCCTTTATATTAAATACTGCCACCTCCGAGAAGCCCTCCTGGATCACCCCAATCTAAACTAGACCCTCCACCCCTTTTTGTCTCATCGCTCTGCTTTTCATTTACTTGTTTATTGCCTACTTCACCCAAAACAGAACATAAGCCCAAGAAGGCAAGGACCTTGTTTGTCTTGCTCACTGTGGTGTCCCCAGCACTGATACAGGCACAAGCCACGTGTCGGTGGAAGGATGGACAAACAGCACCGCCATGGCTGTCATCGTGGGCCGGGGCTGGAGTGCATGTGAGCCCCAGGTACACCTGGCCCGTGGTTTAGCCTGTTCTGCTCCCCAGAGCCCCCAGGGCTGATGGGGCTGACTTCCCCCAGTCCAAGAAGGAAGAAAAGAATACCAGGGAATAGAGAGAAAAGAAGATGGAAAACATTGGGGGTCCTGCTGCCAGTTGTGGGCAGCAGCTGATGTCCTGGGTTAGGAATTCCCAGGTGGTCCACCATGGACGCTGCCTAGCCCCGCTCCCTGAACTCACACAAGGCTGGGGTTCCAGGGCCCCTCCACAACCTTGGAAGGCTCTGAGGCCTGGAGGGGTGTCCTCCTGGAGCCCCTGTATTCTGCCTGCCTCCTCTCAGGTGCTGGATCCTCCCAGGCACAGGTAAGAGGGGACAGCAGCAGCCGAGGTGTCTCAGCCTCCCCCACTCTTGCCTCTGAAGTGGGCCCAGGATGCCTCCCAGCAGGTGGTTAACCTCACAGAAGGGCCAGCTGTCCTCTCTGTAGTCTAAGGCAGGATCCGCGGAGGAAAGGCAAGAAACAGGAGGCTCCTCTCCTGGACCTGCCAGGCTGGGCCTCACATCGCCTGCCCCCATGGACCTCTGGGCCAGGACAGGGTGGCCTGTGAGCTGCAAAGCCCCTGCCTTGTCATCAGGCTCACCGGTCTAGGTGACAGTGTCAGGAGCCAGCAGGGTGTCACTCCTTCCATTTGGGCAGCCTCCATCAGCAAGAGAGCAACTGAGACAAGGTTAGGCCTTCCAGCCTGATAAATCCAGAAACTCATTATTTGACGAGAAGTCTGTCTCCCCAACTTCACTCTGAGCAGTTGAAGGTTGCCACGGCCTGCCTCATCTCTGTGGCCCGGCACAGACCCTGGCACATCACAGGTGCTTAGTTACTATGTGTTGAATGGATAAACGAATGAAGGAAAGAATCTTTTCAATTTCTGTATTCCCAGTGCATAGCACTGTGCTTGGTACATAACAGGTGCTCAGTAAGCACCTATTTGTTAAATGAATGAATGAATGAATGAATGAATGAATGAATGAATGAATGAATGAATGAGTTTTATTCTTCTCTGGATCCCCAATACAGCCCATAGTAGGTGTTTAGGATTTGTTGACCTGAAATGACAAAGCAATGCCCTTGAGGGCCCGCCTGGTCCAAAGGGACTTAGACTGGCCCTTGGAGCCCCAGCGTCCTAGGTTCTGGGTGCTGTGGCCACGATCTTACCCCCCCCCCCACCCGTGCAGAGCAGGTGTGAAGGTGAGGATCCTCTCTCCCTTGGCAGGAGCAAATGGATCAGAGGCAGGAGGGAGAGAGAGAGGCAAACAGCCAGACACCACTGCAAAGGGCCCTCCCTACACGGCGACATCAGGCCCCCCCAGCACCTATAGAGGCCCCTCCCCTGCCAATCAGGGAGTGCTCCATGGAAAGGGCTCCCTGGCAGCCCCCCGCCCGCAGGGCCCTGCTTTCCAACCCTCAGTAAGGTGGAGGGGCAGGTAGAGGGGAGACAGAATTCTTCTGGGCGGTTTTAAGAGTTTTGGCATTTTCATGAGGGCACGTGTAATATTTAAATTCCTTCCCCTCAGCCCGCCCTCATGCCTGCCTTGGCTTCCCCAGGTGAATTTGTAGGCGCTGAAATGGTCTAATTTCCCACACAAGCCATGTCAAATATAATTTGGGTGCAAAGTTGGTAATTATACGTAACATCAGTCTGATGTTAAAAACACTGAAAAATTTAGCAAGAAGAGACGACTAGAGAGACATAAGTCTGAGGCCCCGCCAGAAAAAGGCAGGCCCGGCCTCTCCGAAGCCAGCCTTTAATTAATAATAGCATGTTTTCAGGGACTCAAAGGACGCAGGTCCCCAACTGTCTGAAACTCCTTTGTCTCCCAATTACCAGCCCTTGGGGGAGAGAGGCAGGGAGAAGTCGCAGGGGGGCGCCCAGATCTTAGCTGAGAAGTGCCAGAGGTTCGGGCTGGGCCTGCAGCTCACCTGTGGGTCAAGGTCCCCCTGTGAGGTGGCCCCACTCTGTTCCTCTGTCACCAGAGACCAACCCGATGAGTCCCGGGTCAGCGGGAGGAGGAGGCTTGTCTCCCCCTTGACTCTGTGGGTGCACTGAGGGGAGGGGAGCGGTTTGGCTGCCGGCCAAGCAGCCCAGCCAGGCTCAGAGGCTCTAGCAACACCGTCTGTGTCCCTCTCGCTTTGGGCAGGGCTTTTTCTTTTCTTTTCAAACAATTGAACGGACTGTTTCTGTGACGACAGGGACCACATCTTTGCTCACTCAATGTCCCTGGCTTCTGGCACATAGTAGGTGCTCAGTAAATATTTGTGAAATGCATGCACTGTGCGGAACGAGCTCTAATTTCTTCTCACACGACCCTTGTGTGGACCGAATGAGACCCCTCCCACGGGCGCAGAAGAACAAGGGGTGAGACATCTGAGAGCTTAAGGGGACAGGCGCAGCGCCTGGATTCGAATCGAATTACAATTTCACACTTGCAAGCACTGTGTTCTTCCGACAGTTATCAAAACGCTGCCTCAGTTTCTCACCTGTAAAATGGGCGCAAAAACAGAGCCACCTCCTAGGATCGCTGTGAATTCTGGATGAGACTCTTCTGAGCAGCGCCTGGCAGGTAGCTTTTGTTTTGCTGAGAGGATGCGTGGGGTGTGGTTTTGCAGAATGGCTCTGTAGAAGGGTTTTCCAGAGCTAGCAGGGCAGAGGAACCTGGAGTGAAGAAACAGGATTACAGTGGATGGTGTGGGAAAGTTTCTGTGGTTGGGGGCACGGTATAAATCCCTTTTCCTTGATTCCTTAAGAAATCATCAATGAAATGCCATCTGGACCTGGCGGGTGTGGCTCAGTGGTTGAGCGTCGCTCCATGCACCGAGAGGTCACCAGGTCGATTCCCAGTCAGGGCACATGCCCAGGTTGTGGGCTTGATCCCCAGTGTGGGGCATGCAGGAAGCAGCCGGTCAATGTTTCTCTCTCATCGATGTTTCTCTCTCAAAAAATAAAATAAAATAGCGTCTCTCTCTTAGTCCATGTTATGGAGTCATGTCTAGTTGGGATGTATGGTCCCCAGGTGGGCAAGGACATGAACTTAGACACCTGTGGGAGGTGGCCACATCCCAAGGTGGGTAGTGTGATTATGATCACGTTTGGCTGGTGCGAAAGCCAGGCTCGGGGAGGTGAAGTGATGGGCCCACACCTCCTGGTGGGTTTGCCTGCAGACTGTGCAATTAACCGTCTGTGCTCCATTTAATACACTTGAAGATTCTGCCAAATAGTAACCAAAACAGAGCTGACATGAAGCACTGACAGGAGCCAGATGTCCTGGTTTACCCCGCTTCGTCCTAACAACCCCGGCGGTAGGCAATTTTGCATCCCCACTGCACAGACGAAGAGGCTGTGGCTCCGAGGGGTGAAATAACTGGCCCCAGATGACAGGACAGAGACGTGGAATGAGATCTGGGCCGTCCCCAGAGAAGCCCTTCACTGGGAAGGGACCACCTCCTCAAACACTGTCCTTATCCTGCACCTCGGCCGCAGCTCAGCCCTCGACACGATTCTCAGCCCTGCACCCTGGGGTCCATCTGGTGACCTTTCAGACCACCCATGCCCAGGTTTGAAGTCGCCTGGGTGCTGCCGGGACAAAGGGGTTTTTTTTCAAGTCCCAGGTTATCCTGATGTTGGGAACTGCTGCCTTCGCCCTGCTCCAGCCAAGCCCGCTGTGATGCACGTGGGAGTCACCCAGGGACCCTGACGCCACGCAGGGTCCGACGCGGCAGGGCTCGGCGGTTGGAGCCACGAGTCTGCATTTCCAACGAGCTCCCCGTGATGCTGAGGCTGCTCATCCCAGGACCACACTTCGCGTAGTGAGGCTCCGGGTCGATGGCTCTGAGTTTGTCTGCACATTGGAACCATCTGTGGAGTCTGAAAAACTCAGTGCCCGGGTCCCAGCCCAGAGATTCTGATGGCATCCCATGGTGTCTGCTGTAGCCAAGTGCTATCAAACCCAGGCGTTGATACTCTTCTTTAGGGGTTCAAATTCTTGGGCTCTGGGGTGGAACCAGGACCCGATTCGGCGTCCACTTTCCAGGGGATGCTGACCCAGGCCATATGTCAAGAAACACTCCTCTGTCTTCCTCATCCTCATCCCCTGCTCATCTCATCTCTCTAAACAGACCCCCCGCCCCAGCCAGCAGGGCCTCCTCACTGGGTTCCAGGACCCACTCTGTTCCCTGGAGCTCCAGAACCCCACGTGGGGAGGTGAGAAAGACCACAGAGGGAGACCAGAGGCAGGCTATGGCCTTTGTCCCCATCTCTGTGCTGACCCGTGCTCAGAGGGCAGCTCCACCACGGGACAGGTAAGGAGGCAGGACGCCTGGCTTCCAAGCAAGGCAGGGTGGGGCAGAGGCTTGAAAACCAGACAGGAGGACTCCTGTCTAGCCAGTTCCTCCCTCTGGCTCCCAGGGCCACCCACTTGGGCAAGTCAGGACAACACCCCCCCCCCTCCATGCCTCCATTCCCATATTTCTAAAATAAAAAGAATAATCTCGCCCCACCTCATCTTGTATGTGTGAGTGTGTGTGTTTTATTTTTTAGATTAAAGTAGTAACTGCTCAAGGCAATGCATTCAAACAGATCAGAAGCATGTTAAGTGAAAAGTCTCTTTTGGAGGGACCACTGTTAATAGTTTCTTGTGTGTGCTTCCAGACGTTTTCTTTGCATGTACAAACAGACATCTGTATATGCTTTTTTAAAAATGGGATTGTATATGCTGTTGAAATTTGTCTTTTGCAGTTAGTAATATATCATGGCCATCCTTCCATGGGAGTCCATAAAGATCTGTCTCGTTCTATTTGCAGGCTGCATAATATTCCACAGTATGGAGATACCATTTTTTTAGCCATTGTATTGATGGACATTTAGGCTCTTTTCTCCCCCCCCCCCCCTACAATAGACAGTGATGCCATGGACATCACTACATGAGTGCCTGTGAATACTTCTGTAAGAGTCCACAGTACATTCCTGGGAATGGCATTGTGAGAGATCGACAAGCTGGAAGCTGCAATGTGCATGATCCGTTAAGAGAAGGGACACATTGGTGACAAACAATAACTCTGTCCAGAGAGGACAGGCTGCCATGGGTTTTGCACCACAGTAGCAGTTCACTTAGAAACTGATCAACAACACCTCCCTTGTTTCCATGATCACCACCGGCATCAACACCGGCATCAAACCACGGCTACTAGCACCCTCTGTCCCCACCAGCCAGACCGTTGACACTAGTGCCATCACCACGACCCCAACGCCATAATTTCCACATCAGCCTGTGTTCTCAGTTACAGACAACAGAGCCCACTCTGATGTAAGTGGGAAAAGTATTATAAAATGGTATTAGGGAAAAAACTCCTAAATGTGAAATTTAAAATTATAAAACTCCTGCCCGGCCGGTGTGACTCAGTGGTTGAGTGTTGACCCATGCACCAAGAGGTCACCAGTTCCATTCCCGGTCAGGGTACATGCCCAGGTTGTGGGCCCGATCCCCAGTGCGGGGCATGCAGGAGGCGGCCAATTGATGTTCTCTCCCATCGATGTTTCTATCTCTTTCTCCCTCTCCCTTCCTCTCTCTCTAAAATCAATAAAGGGAAAAAAAAAAGGATTCATTTCTCTAAAAATAAATAAATAAAATTATAAAACTCCTAACACACACACACACATACACACACCATACGACATATTCTTTAAGACCTTGGGTCAGGCAAAGATTTCTTAGAGCAAAAGCACAGACCATAAAAGAAAAAAATGATAAATTTAACGTCATCAAAATTAAAAACGTCTGCTCTTTGAAGACACTGTTAAGAAAAGACAAGCCACAGACAGGGAGAAAATATTTGCAAAACGCATATCTGATAAAGGACTGGTAACCAGATATACAAAGAACTCTCAAAACTCAAAAATAAGAAACAACCCTTTAAAAATATGGGCTAGCCCAGCCAGTGTGGCTCAGTGGTTGAGCGTCGACCATGCACCAAGAGGTCACCGTTTCAATTCCTGGTCAGGGCACATGCCTAGGTTGTGGGCCCGATCACCATTGGGGGGCATGTAGGAAGCGGCCAATCTATGTTCTCTCATCGATGTTTCCATCTCTCTCTCCTTCTCCCTTCCTCTCTCTCTAAAATCAATTAAGAAAGAACAAATTTTTAAATAAATAAATAAAAATAAAAATATGGGCTAAAGATCTGAATAGCGACCTGGCCGGTTTGGCTCAGCGGTTAGAGCATCAGCCTGCAGACCAGAGAGTCCCGGGTTCAGTTCCCACTAAAGGCACGAACCTTGGTTGCAGTTTGTCCCTGGCCCTGGTTGGGGTCGTGTGGGTGGCAACCACTTGATGTGTCTCTCCCACATCGATGTTTCTCTCTCTCTTCCTCCCTCTCTTCCTCCCACTCTATCTGAAGATAAATGCAAAAAAAAAAAAAAAAAAAGATCTGAATAGACACTTCACCAAAGAAGATATATGGATAGAAAATAAGCACATGAAAAAATGCTCAGCATCCTTAGTCATAAGAAAAACGAAAATTGAAAGCACGATGAGATACCACTACACACCTGTTGGGATGGTTCCGCTGTTAAAACTGACAATACGAAATGCTGAGCAGCTGGAACTCCCATGCACTGCTGGTGGGAGTGCAAAATGGTGCAGCCGCTTTGGCAAATGGTTAGGCAGATTCTTATAAAGTGAAACATATACTTAACACGTGACCCATCAAGCCCACTCCTAGGTATGTACTGAAGAGAAACTGAGATATATGTCCTTGCAAAATCCTTTATGTGAATGTTCATAGCAGCTTGATTCCTTGACAAAAATTGGAAACAATTCAAATATCCATCAACAAGTGAATGAATAAACAAGTGATGGTACATCCATTCAATGGAAAACTATTCAACAATAAAAAAGAACAAATTAGCCCGGCCAGTGTGGCTCAGTGGCTGAGCATCAACCCATGCACTAAGAGGTCACCAGTTTGATTCCCGGTCAGGGCACATGCCCAGGTTGTGGGCCAAATCCCCAGTGGTGGGCATGCAGGAGGTGACCAATTGATGTTCTCTCTCATCAATGTTTCCATCTCTCTCTCCCTCTCCCTTCTCTCTCTAAACTCAATAAAGAAAAAAAAATTTTTTAAAGAACAAATTACTGATTGATGCAACAACATGATGTCTCTCAGAAGCATTATGCTAAATTAAAGTAGCCAGATCCAAAAGGCTGTATATTGTATAATTCAATTTATGTGACTTATTTCAGAAAAGGCAAAACTATAGCAACAGGAATCAGATGAATCGTTGCAAGAAGCTGGGAGAGAAGGAGGGGATTCAACAACAGCACCAACGACGTGCTGTTAACGTTTAACAACCAGCTCATGGGAAGTGGAAGACATATATATATATATATATATATATATATATATCTCCAAGCACATGTGTGTATATATGCATATATATGTATGTTTGTATATACGTGTATACACATGAATATGTTTATTACAAATCTAACTGACATAAAATATGTGTAGTACTTACCTTTTTATTTAGCTGAGATTCACATAGCGTACAATTAACCATGTTCAAGTATACAATAAAATGTCATTTGGTTGCCAATGTTGTGCAACCACCACCTTTCTGGTTTCAAAATGTTTTTATCACCCCTGAAGAAAGCCCCATATCTATCAAGTCATCACTCCCCCTTCTCCCCTCCCCTTCTCCTGACAACCACTGCTTTGCTTTCTGTCTCTGTGGATTTGCATATAATGTATATCATCATCTAAATGGAATCATACAATGTGTGACCTTTTGTGTCTGGCTTCTTGCACTTAGCGTAATATTTTCAAGATTCATCCAAGTCGTAGCACGTATCAGTACTTCATTCCTTTTTATGGCTGAATAATATTCCATTGCCTGGATAGACCACAATTTGTCTACTCATTTATCCACTGATGGACATTTGGGTTGTTTCCAACCTTGGCCAATATGAATAATGTGCTATAAACGTTCATGTGCAAGTTTCTATGGATACATCTGATTTCATTTCTCTTGGGTATATACCTAGGCATGATATGCTGGGTCATATGGCAATTCTATGTTTAACTTTTTGAGAGACTGCCAAACTGTTTTCCACAGTGGTTGCACTATTTTACATTCCCACCAGTAACGTAGAGGGTTCCTATTTCTTCATCTCCTCATCAACACGAGCTGCTTTCTTTTTTATTTACTGGTTTTGTAGAGAGAGGAAGGGAGAGGGAGAGAGAGAGAGAAACATCTATGAGAGAGAACATTGACTGGCCTCCTCCTGCATGCCCCCGACTGGGGATTGGGCCCACAACCTGGGCATGTGCCCTGACCGGGAATCGAACCGGCAACCTCTTGGTGCATGGGTCAATGCTCAACCACTGAGCCACACCGGCTGGGCAACACGAGCTATTTTCCATTAAAATATATATATATATATTATAGGCATTCTAGTGAGTGTAAATTGGTATCTCACTGGTTTTAATTTTTATTTCTCTAATGACAAGTGATGTTGCCTACTTTCTACATGCTTGTTGGCCATTTGTGTATCAAGTCCAACTTACCTATTTTTTTCATTTGTTGCTTGTGCTTTGGTGTCATATCTAAGAATCCATGGCCAAATCTGAGATCTTGAACATTTACTCCTATGATTCTTATATTAGTTTTATAGTTTTAGCTCTTATATTTAAGTCATTGACCCATTTTGAGGTAATTTTTATATAAGTGAGGTAGGGGTCCAACATCATTCTTTTACATGTGACTATCCAGTTGTCCCCACACCACATGTTGAAGAGACTATTCTTGCTGGGCTGGTGTGGCTCAGTTGGTTGAGCATCGTCCCATGCACCAGGAGGTCACCATTTCCATTCCTGGGCAGGGCACATGCCCAGGTTGTGGGCTCGATCTATTCTCTCCATTTAATGGCCTTGGTACCCTTGTGGAAATCAGCTCCTCATAGATGTTTGGGTCCACTTCTGGATTCTCAATGCCATTTCATTGCTTTCCGCGCCATTCCATCCTTACGCTAGTGCCCCACTGTTTTGGTTACTGTCACTTTGTAGTATCTTTGAAGTTGGGAAGTGAGACCCCTTGTGATGGGCTGAACTGTGTCCCCCACCCCAATCCAAATTCATCTGTTGAAGTCCTAACCTCCAGCAACTCAGAGTGTGACTATATTTGGAGATAGGTAATTAAGTGAAAACGAGGTTACCAGGGGTCGACTCTAATCCAATAAGACTGGTGTCCGCACACAAAGAGGAAATGTGGGCACAGCCATGCACAGAAGGAAGACCACGTGAAGACACACATGAAGATGGCCCTCTACAGGCCAGATGGCAAGGACGCAGAAGCAACCGAACCTGCCTGGATGCTATTTTAAATGGAGTTGTTTTATTTCTTTTTCGGATTGTTGATTGCTTTTGTAGAAACAGAACCGATTTTGGTGTGTTGATCTTGTTCCCTGCAGCTTTGCTGAATTTATGGAGCACAACTTATCAGTAATAAAGTTATAAATCTCACATAGCCAATTGATTCTCACAGAATGCTTTCATATTGCTGAACTCGTGTATCTGCAGCTGACCTGTGGTTGCAATAGACAAACAAGTGTAGTTCCAACATGAATGCTGGTTGATATTTTCCTTAGCATTGAAAGGTGAGAGCTGGCCCTGGCCATTTTGGCTCAGTGGCTAGAGCATCAGCCCACAGACCAAAGAGTCTTAGGTTCGATTCCCGGTCAAGGGCACGTACCTCGGTTGCAGGTTCAATCTCTGGCCCCAGTCCAGTCATGCAGGAAGCAACCAATTGATGTGTCTCTCTCACATCAATGGCTCTCTCTGTCTCTCTCTTCCCCCTCTCACTCTATCTAAAAATCAATAGAAAAATATCCTTGGGTGAGGATTAAAAAATAATAAAGAAAGCAAGAAAGAAAAGGTGAGAACTGAAGCCACTTCCTCTCATGTGGTTGAAACACTGGAGATGAGATGACATGGAGGGACCTGGAGAGTATTGTGCTGAGCGAAATTAGCCAGTCAGAGAAAGACAAATATCATATGATCTCACTTATTTGTGGAACATAATGAAAAATAAGCTGTCGACCAAAAGAGATCCAGCATCATGGAAGTAGGGAGCAGACTGACAAACCTCAGAGGGATGGGGGAAGAGGGGTGGGAAGGGAGGGAAGAGATAAACCAAAGAAGTTACATGCATATATGCACAACCAATCGACACAGACACTAGGCTGGGGAAGGCAGGAGGGGGGTGGGAGCGGGAAGGAGGGGGGCAATAGGGGAAAAGGAGGGACATCTGTAACATTTTCACCAATAAAAAAATAATGATAAATAAAAGAAAGAAAGACACCCTGGAGATGGACGCTATCTCCCCGCACATTACAGTCCATACGAAGAAGACGTCACTATCCCATTGCCTTGGCGCTATTCCAGGACACTCCTGCCCAGGCAAATGACTTGATTATTCATTATAGGAACTTCCAGTTCTTCAATAGGAAGCATCAACAGTTTGCACCCTAAGATTCTTTGACTCCCTTGCCTCAAAAATCCTTACCTTGCTGTCTCCCCCAATTCTAGACTGTTTTATTTTGTTCCCAACCCAATTGTAATTAGACCCCTGCACCGAAAGACCCTCCTTAAACCAAACTTCCAATTCTCAATAAATTCCAATATTGCCTCCCCACCTTGAGGCCCTGACAAAGCTCTGTCGATGTGGTGAGCAATAAACTCAGCGTTTTCTTTTTTTAAAAATATTTTTTCTTTATTGATTTTAGAGAGAGGAAATGAGAGAGAGAGAGAGAGAGATAGAAACATCGATGAGAGAGAACATTGACTGGCCACCTCCTGCATGCCCCTCACTGGGGATGTGGCCCACAACCTGGGCATGTGCCCTGACCAGGAATCAAACTGGCGACCTCTTGGTGCATGGGCTGACTTCAACCACTGAGCCACACCGGCCAGGCGACTCAGCGTTTTCTTATCACTAGGTTGTATGGGGGTGACCTATGGGGAGCCGTTAGTTAACAAGAGTAAGACAAAAACAAAATAACTAAGACTTAGGTCAGAGCCTCCTTTGTTCCCCCATGACCAGTGACTTCTTTGCCGAATCAGATACTAGTTTTCAATACTGGAAGAATATTTTCTTAATTTTTGTGTGTGTGATTCACAATGTAATGGCTACAGACATGACACACTTTTAAGTTTAATCTGCATTATTCACATTTTCTCCATCACTTCCTTATGTCTAGACAATCAGCAAAACAATAAATCAAACTCTGGTTTGTAGCATTTGCCAGTGTCTCTGATGTAAATGCTCCCACCATGAATTTCGAGCCACCTACCACGAGGTCGCTGCGCTCAGAGCTGAGAAGAGCGGTAGCAGCACGTCTATCTAGTATTTCTTCCACACAGATGTAATAACCTGATCGCAAGAGCACAAATAGTAGAAGGTAGCAAAATAACTAGAAAGCAGTGCTTTATTACCTTTGATATAAATTAGTAGCTTCTATAATTTAATAAATGATGGCTATGTTTAACAACCCGCTTCCAAAGTCCTTGAAAATTCAACACTTGACTCTCACAAGCCAGTACTAGCCAGCTTTGGCACACCACTGGGACCGACTACAAAGCGGCCCCTGGGAACTTTTGAGGGTGACAGAAACGTTCTATATCTTGATGGTGGTGGTAGCTACAAGACTGTATAAGTTCGTCAAGAGATATGGAACTGCACATATAAAAGGGTAATGCTTACTGTAGGTATGTTATACTTGAACGAATCTGCAATAAGGACAGGGTGTGTGGTAGCTCACAAACTCTCCAGAGGCACCACAGACTCAGACTTGGAGGCTAATAGCACCCAGGGCTGCTGCAGTGGAGAGGCCTCTGCTGCTGTCTCTGAGAACAGGCATGGAGGTTTGAACCACCCAAACTGGACAGGATGCCCCTGCCAGGGTCCCACTGCTGCTGCCCCTGCAGCCTGGCTGTCCCTCCCTCATGTTCCCGCATGCTCATCAGCGCTGAGCCTGCCTGTGCCACTTTCAAATCAAAACCCTGTGTCTGCATCTGATTGGTGAAGGCAAGGTCACATGGCCACACTCTAGCTGCAAGGGAGGCTGGAAAGGTAAATTTGTGATTTCTACTGCAGGGAAGCAAGACTCATAATGAGGGAGATATCTTGAATCTAGAAGGAGGGTTCACAGGTTGCTGAACAGCCACGTGAGCACAAAAACTGTCCCCTACAATGACCACCAGTTACAGTGACCAGCACATGATCACTGACACCGGCAGCAGTGTCATCCCAGTTATTGTGGTAAGCCTGGTCCCAGGCCTCCCGTGTGCAGATGCACCGTTAGGACCCATGTGGGGACAGGTGTCAGACAGGTCCCTTCGCACAGGAGCTTACTGTCTGGTTGGAAGGCCTAGTCAACTGCCCTTCAGGACAGTATGTGCTCAGTTGTTATGGAAGTTGAGACATAGAGTGTTACAAGAGCCAGAGGGAGAGGTCCCCGTGGACTGGAAGAAAAGGGAAGGCTTCCTGGAGAAGGGGGCATTTGTACTGAGGTTTGAAGGATGAGAAAGACTCAGCTAAGGGCAACAGAGGGGGGGGGCACCTCACAGGAGGATCCATGTGGGCAAAGGCTCGGGGCGGGAAGGTGCTTGTCACGGTAGGGGGTTTGGCTGGTGCAAAAATGTACGCAGTGTTTCTCAAAATTCTTGATCACAACTTCAGAAGTAAGAAATATATTTCACACTGTAACACACACATGTAAATAAAATAAGTTACACAAAGCAGAATCTACCCTAACTACATGCAATGCACCCTGATGTCTTCTAAACGAATTGATCTTAGTTCATTATTTTTTTCAAGTGCTGGTCATCACTCATTAAATTGACTTCCTGACCCATCAGTGGGTTATGACCTGCAGTTTGAAAATCACAGACGCAGGGGCCATAGAACTGGGGGAAGACACAGGGGTAGGGCTGTAGAGGGCCTTGAACCAAACCACAGCCTTTGGACTTTGCCCTGTAGAGTCCTGGGCCCAGAGGTCATGTGTGGAGTGGTGATTGGCAATGATCAATATACACCATCTGTCAATATTTAAAATGCGCATAACATTTGACCCAGCAACTGTGCTTCAGGAATGCAGCCGAGAGAAATACCTTCTGAGGAGCTGGGGCATGAATGTTGCTGTAACACTGTTGCTCCCTGGAGAAAGGGAAGCAACTACGCGTGGAAGACTCTGCAGCCCTTCAAGAGTGAGGCTGTCTCCGTTGGGGTGAGATCTCTGGGACATTCGGGGCGGGGAGACAACATCAAGTCATGGAGCCAGCTGTGTGCTTTGCTTTCAGTTTCGGATAAAACACACCTGTATATGTGGACATACATCCTGTGTGTAGATACCTTTTTAAAAGATTTGCCTGGCTGTTGTGGCTCAGTGGTTGAGCATCGACCCATGCACCAAGAGGTCGCCGGTTCGATTCCCGGCCAGGGCACATGCCCAGGTTGTGGGTCCGATCCCCAGTGGGGGGCATGCAGGAGGCGGCCGATCAATGTTCTCTCTCATTGATGTTTCTATCTTTCTCTCCCTCTCCCTTCCTTTCTCTCTAAAATCAATCAAGGAGAAAAAAAAGTTTTTTTAAAGATTTAGAAGAAAATCTTGACACACGTTACGGCACGGATGTAGCTCTATGCTAATGAAGTAAGCCCGCCACAGTGCTGTGCGAGTCCACTCAGCTGAGGTCCCTGGAGGAGTCAACTCACAGAGATGGAAATAGAATGGTGGGTGCCAGGGACAGCGGGAGGGGGTGGGGGGTGTAGTTTAATGGGGACAGAGTTTCAGATGAAGTTCTGGAGATGGACAGTGGTGACAGTTGTACAACAGTGTGAATGTGCTTAATGCCCCTGCACTCTACACTTAAAGATGGTTAAAATAATAAATTCCACATTATGTGTTTTTTTTATCACACACAATTTAGAAGGGCCGACACCAAGCCTAGCAGGGGTTGCCATGGGGAGGGGCATGGACTGGGAGTGCAGGTTTCTCCATGCGTCAGTGCGTTTTGCTACCTTTGCCATGAGCACTTATTCCAGAACGACGCCCATGATTTAAAAAAAAAAAAAATTCTTTATTGATGTTAGAGAGAGAGAGGAAAGGAGAGGGAGAGAAAGGTAGAAACATCGCTGAGAGAGAACATCGACTGGCCGCCTCCTGCATGCCCCCCTCTGGGGATCGGGCCCACAACCTGGGCATGTGTCCTGATCGAGAATCGAACCGGCGACCTCTTGGTGCATGGGTCCACGCTCAACCACTGAGCCACACCGGCCAGGCTAAAAAACAATTTAAATATACATATGTATATAAACTTCAAGTGGCCCTAGGGAGAGGTTGGAATCTGGAGAGACCTGGGGGTGCCGAAGGATGTGGGTAAAGGGGTTACCCCATTAGGCCCAGTGCTGAGTGCTGGGAGGTGGGGGATACCTAAGTAGCTCACTAGAAGAAGCAATCATAATCCACTGCAACATTGAGAGCTCTGGGAACCCCAAAAAGGGGCTTGATCCAACCAGAGACCCAGGGAGGGCTTCCTGGGAGAAGTGGCGTGGAGTGTATGAAGCTGAACAGTAGCGGCAGCCTCTGGAGCCCCAAGCCCGGACCTCTGAGCTTTCTTGGACTAGAGGCTGAGTTCCTGCCCATCCCCCTCCCCACACACCGGCTGCAGTGCAATGTGGGAGCAGTTATGAAAATCACCTCCCAGGTGTGGCTCTCATTACCCTTCAGTGACTAGCGGCTGCAGAACCACACTGGCCTGGGGATCTGGGGGTGGGGGTGGGGGAGGTGGGAACAGATTGCTCAGCTCCTTTCTCTTCCCCCAGTCCTCCTGTTAGAGCCCCCGACCCTAATCACATCTGGTTCACATTGGCCCTGTTTGGTTCCAATCATCTCACTTCCTGCTACCATCTCTGGGTGCCCCACCCCCATCTGTGGGAAGGAACAGCCCACTCCCCCCTTCAGCCTTCAACAAGTCCTATACATTGGCGTCCCCAACAGCCTTATGGCTCTCGCCTTGATCCCCACCGTGAATGGGCGGGTCACCTCACTGCCTCCTGGCTGTTACTCAGGCTGTCCCCCCATGCCTGGGGTGCCCTCGGCTCTGGTAGCACCCACCCACATCGCCCAGACCTCTAGGAACCCACTACCCCTCAGCCTGGTCCCCCTCGCCTCCTGGGGAGCTGCTTCCAGTGTCAGGCACTGTGCTGGGATCCTCCTCCACCACCCTCCCGCCCTGGGGGTCCTTAGTGAGAGTGGGCAAGAGGTGTGTTTACCCGGAGGGAGGCTTCCTCCAAAGAAAAAGGTCCTAACGCCACCTCCCTCCAGGGACCACTGGATCTCAGGGACAGAGCTGGGAGAGGGTGGGGGTATGAAGAGATGATGGGACAGGAGGAGAGGTAGGAAACTGACCCTGGAGAGCAGGTACTCTGGGCACCCAACCAGGTGGACCAGAGAGGGGACTTGGAGGGAAAGTAAGAGATCTCCTCTCTCCCACCTCCTGCGGTGGGGACTCAGATCGGCTGGGAGTGTGGCTCTCTGGTCCGGGACTGGGCCTGTGATACACGCTCCGTGGCATTTGTCCCACAACATCACTAATTGCTAACACGCCGCACTTACCATTAGCCGAGCATGTTAACTCCTTTAGTCCTCACAGCAGCTCTGTGAAGGAGCTGCCATCGTCATCATCATTCCCATTTCACAGGTGAGAAAGCTGAGGCGGGAAGCAGTTAAGTTACACAACTGCTAAGTGGTGAAGCCAGGATCTGGGCTCAGGAGCCTTTTAATCTCCACACTGTTCAGAGGTCCCAAGGTTCCCCAGAGAGCTGGGGTCTCTGATGCCAGCACTACCCCTCCCGCCAGCTAGACTAGACTCTGGACCAGGAGCTCCTTGAGGACAGAGACGGGGGGAGGTCATCTGTGTCTCCACACAGCCACTGCAAGACATTCATTCATTCATTCATTCATTCATTCATTCATTCATTCATTCATTCCATACAATTTTTACTGAGTACCACTTGGGCTCTAGTGCCAAAACCCTCTGAGCCTCAGGTCCTGCATCTGCAAAATGGGACTATCGTCTGCAGTGGAGCATCCAAGCAAAGGAAAGAGAGCCACACATGTAATTTTAAATCTCCCAGTGGCCACATTTAAAGGCATAAAAAGTGCCTGGCCGGTGTGGCTCAGTGGTTGAGCATTGACCCATGCACCAAGAGGTCGCCAGTTTGATTCCCGGTCAGGTCACATGCCCAGGTTGTGGGCCCAATCCCCAGTGGGGGGCAGGGGGCATGCAGGAGGCAGCCAGTCAATGTTCTTTCTCATCGATGTTTCCATCTCTCTCTCCCTCTCCTTTCCTCTCTCTCTAAAATCAATAAAGAAAAAAATAAAATAAAGGCATAAAAAGTAACAGGTGAAATGAATTTTAATAACATACCTTTTAACCCAATCCTTCCAAAATATTATCATCTCACAGCCTGTAATCAGTGTAAAATGATGACTGAGATATTTTACATGCTCTCCTACCAGGTCCTAGAAAACCCTTCGGGCACCTCTCCCTGCAGACGAGCCACACACCTGGTGCTCGGCAGCCACGCGTGGCCACCGCACCGGCCAGCAGGCTCCAGCCAGGAAGGCTCTGCAGGGGCCGACTGCAGGGGTGCAGCCTCCAGCTCCCAGCCTGGCCGGGCGGGAACAAGTGCAGGTGTGGGGGTCCCGGCCCCTTCCTTCCCTGGGCCTGCAGAGCCTCCACTTCCCCCTGCATGTCCAGGAGTTGGGGCCCCTCTGGGGTGCCCCGAGAGGAGGCATTGCTGGCTTTCCGGGAAGAAGCAGGAGGAGGAGGGGGAAAGCAGGCCGGGGCCTCGAGGAGGGAGCTGCCGCCTGGCACGGGGACAGAGTTTGTTTGCACCTCTTTGAAGCCGGGAGATGAAAGCGGGGCCCACATGGCTGCCTTTGATTCCCTCCGCCCTGGGCCCCACGCAGCTGCAACCCGGCCAGGCCCAGCCCTTCGCTGCCCCAGGGGGAGCAGGCGAGGCCCCAGGCCAAGGGTGTTTCTCCCCTGGGTGGCTCGAGGGATCAGCAGAGGAAACACCCTCTGTCCTGGGGTCCTGCCCTCTCACAGACCCACCCAAAAAGGGACAGTGACAGCCTCCCTCAAGAAAAGGGAGGGGTGTGGGGGGACCTGCCGCCTGGACCTCCCTGCCACCTGCACCTGAGCACCCGCCTCCGAGGTCGGCCTGAGGGATAAACAGAGCAGCCTGGCCGGTTTGGCTCAGCAGTTAGAGCATCAGCCCGCAGACCAGAGAGTCGCGGGTTCGAGTCCAGTGAAGGGCACGTACCTTGGTTGCAATTCGATCCCCGGACCTGGTCGGGGTTGTGCGGGAGACAACCAATTGATGTGTCTCTCTCACATCGATGTCCCCCCCTCCATCTGAAGATAAATGGGGGGAAAAATCCTCTGGTGAGGATTTTTTTTAAAAGAAATGAACACAGTATATGAGCATGGTGGTTGAGAGGAGAACGAGTCACTTCACCTCTCTGAGCCTCTTTAATTACAAAAATGTTTACTGAGGGCCTACTGTGTGCCCGTCACTGTTCTGGTGCCCTCTCAGAACGTGCTCAGCGCGGTGACTGGCACGTCGGAGTGCTCAGTGCCCGCCACCCAGCGGCAGCATGACTGCTGAGCCCGGCATGGTCTCTCAACACTCCCGGCACCCAGGGAAGACAGCCAGCTGCTGGACAGTGTCCCCTCACCACCCCGGACCTGTGCTCTGGCCTGAGCTCTGCTTCCTCCTCTCTCCTAGGTCCTCTGGGAGCAGCCTCTGGCAGGGGGGCAGGCAGGACCACTGACCTTGACCACTGACCTCTGTGGCCCAAGAATGGCAGCCCAGACCAGAGGTAACATGCTCTGGGGACCCCCTGGCCATAATGGAGGTGAAGCCACACCTGGGACCCTGGCAGACACCTGGCCCAGGCCTGCATGAGCTGGGCGTCCCAGGCCCTAATCCTTGTCCAAACAGCCTCTGAGTCTGCCAGCCACCCCACTTTTAAGGGAGAACCCCCTTCATCCTCCTTGCACACACACTGCTAATTCTACCTCACCCTGCTCAGCACACGGGGAGGGAGGGTCTGTGAGCCCCTCAAGGCTGTGCCCTTCACTCCTGGTCCTCTCCTGCGGATGTCTTGCTGCCTCTCCTGGGTCAGGGAGGGGAGGTGGAGGAGCCACGCTGGAGACTGGAGCAAGGTGGCTAAGAACCAGGTCCAAGCGCTCACGGATGACCAGTGGGCGTGCAGAGGTGCAAACGCAAATGCCAGCTGTGTCTGACCCTTGAGTGTGGTCACCCCCATTTCACAGATGGGGAGCTCAAGGCTCTCCCACAATCACACTTAGGATGGAGGGCAGCCAGGATTTGGACGCAGGTCTGACGAATTCCAAAGTCTGTGTTCTTTCCACTCGACCACACTGCCAAGGAATGCGCCCGCTCCTAGGTGAGCTCAGAGCGGCCCCAGGCGGCTCCTCCAAAGCCTGAGACTCCAGGGACGAGAAGCCCGCCCTGAAGCCAGATGCTTACCCCACTGGCTTTGACACAGACCGAGGAGCCAGAATCTCACCCACCCTTGTGACCTCAGGCAGACCTTAGTCTCCGTCCCAGGGAAGGGGTCACCGAACACAGGGTTTCCTGGAGTCCGCAGGGCGATTTTCGGTGGTACGTAGACTTTCCTTTTTATTGTAGCAGTTTAGATTCGTTTCCTTGGGTATCAGAACAGATAGACGTAACTATCAGAGCAAACTCACAATATCCTGGATATTTTTGCTTAGCTGAAACACCGCATTACATTAAGGGATGGCACTAAGTAAGTCAAACACCGGCGGCCGGAGGAGATGGCACACCAGCATGCCCACGTCTGGGAAGCCTGAGCTGGTGCAGTAACCCACAGCAACTAGAAAGGTCCCAGGTGGTTAGGGTGCCCTGACCTCTGGCTGTGGCAGACCCCATCGAGGCCTGGACAGGAAAGAGGGACGCAGGCAGGGAGTTGGGGAAGAGGGAGAGAGGCAAGTGGGGTTCAGGGGCTCACCCGGACGGCCGGCGGCCGCATGCACCGGAGCCTGGAGGCCACACTGCCACCTCCCCCCCCCGCCCCGTGCATCCACAGCTGGCAGATGTAAAACACACATGTTCTGACTGAAGCCGCTCCCCCAACCTCCTGAAAAACGCCAACATTAAAGGGAGCGTAGCTTTGTAAAACTGAAACTGTAAAATGCTTCTGAAACCCAGCCCCGGGGATTAAAGAAACCACATGAAAAGGGACTTGGGACGACCTGGATGCTGACTTCCTGTTCAGAAGTTCGCTCACCATGTGCCTCCCACCCGGGCTGGTGGCTCGGAGCAAGGAGAAGGGGGTGGAGGGAGGGAGGCCAGGCCAGTGGGGGCTTCAGGGGGCCTACGGAAATCCAGAGCTCACCCCGGTCCACGGCTGGACGACCACGGCCGTAGCCCTCCCAGGCCGCTGACCTCCAAGGGCTCTGAGGAGAAGGTACCATGTTGCCCTTGGCCTTGGGACCCACCGTGTAGTCACAGAGGGGCTGGGAACAAAAGAGACCACAGCCACCCACCATTCACTTCCTGGCTTCTGTCAGCCTCCCCTGCTGCTCCCAATGTGGTCCTCGCGGAGATTCGGGAAGTGCTTGGACCCCAGCTCGGCCTCCTGTCCAGTTGTGTGGTTAAGAGGCTCCCCAGACGCAGGAGCCGACTGTGGTTCAAACCCCAGCCCGGCCACTCATTCGCTGTGGGACACCCAAGGAGCTGCCATCAGAAGCTCCCCATCTTCTCCCTCCGTCACTGCGTGTGCAAGGAGGCTGTGACCGAGACAGTGCAAAGGAGCTTCTTCCCCTGCTCTCAGAGATGGGCACTGGAGTCCTCCCTTGGTCTCCCTCTTGCTACATGGCCTTGGGCAAGTCACAGCCCCTCTCTGACCCTCACCCTTGGACAAAGAGGATAGGATGGGCTGGGTCAGAGGTGAAGCTGGTCTATGGCCACTCCTGCACACACACACA
This sequence comes from Tadarida brasiliensis, assembly GCA_030848825.1. Taxonomy (NCBI): domain Eukaryota; kingdom Metazoa; phylum Chordata; class Mammalia; order Chiroptera; family Molossidae; genus Tadarida; species Tadarida brasiliensis. Next base: position 7,423,015 of record CM061264.1, read on the forward strand.
CACACACGTCATATACACTCACCACCCCCCATCACACACATCATACAGAGACAGACCCACACATATCACAGGCCACTTGGGGACCGCCACCACGCCAGCTTCATTACAGCCCTCCCTCCTTTACATAAACTCCCCGTGCCCTCCAGTGTCCCCCGAAATCACTTACCTAATATTAGGATATTAAAAAATATGGCAAGATTTTAAGAGACTTATTAAAATGCAATTAGCAGCACGTACGACTTAAGCAGGGAGATTATTTTTAAAAATGACTTGATTGTGCGGAATACCACGCACCTTCCGAGGCCGTAAACCTGCCAATCACGCACACGCTCAAATGAGGCGCTTTCCTCCTTTTCTCTTTGTCCTTCAGGACTTTCTCCTGCCCCCAGTGACCATGAAGGTCCCCCACCCACAAAAACCACCGCCCACACACGTACACGCTGAGCCCCTCAAGGAGCCCTTCAGAAGGAAGCCAGGGGGTCAATCAGGCCCAAAAGCCTAGAGGTTTTTTCTGGAGAAACCGGCCAGAGGGTAGGCAAAGGGATGGAGAAGCCCACCCCCACGTCCCTCCTGCCCCCCACCCACATTAAGATTTGGATCCACAGAGGCTGCAGCCAGAGTGAGGATGACTGTCCTTGCTGCGAAGGGGCTAGGGGTGAGAAGGGCTCAAGGGCGAAGGAAGAGGTCCCAGGGTGTGGGTTACTGCTGACCCCCTCTGAGTGCTGAGCCCCAGAACCCCCCTTCCTGCGCCCCCCAGCACCCCCGCAGCGCCCACTCGCTCGGGCTGGAACGGTGGGTTATGCTGCCCCCTGCTGCCCACTCTCCGCACTGCAGCCCCGCTCCTGGGACCCAGTGGCCCAGCGAAGGCGCTCGCGTGGTCCCGGGTCAGCCCTCCACTAGCTGTGGGGTCCACGAGAAGGACCCCAGGATTTCCAGGCTCTAACCTGAAGAAAAACACGCATGTGGAAACGTGGGGACCGCTCTCCCCCCACCCCCTCCAAGGCAGCCCCACCCCTGGCTGAAGGAGTTTATCAAATGTGTTCTCTACTTCCTGGCATTAGGCTCCCGCTGGCACTTTTATTCCAACCATAAAAAGGCTATTTCATTGAGAAATAAAGTCCCATCTCCCTGATGTGTAACTCCTTTCAGAGCTCTTACTCAGCCACCGGGCAAAATTTATGTTTCCTGGATGCTGTCTCCTGGGATTGCAACTGGAAACTGGGGAGAGGGAGCTGGAGGGGGGATTTCCTTTCTGGCTGATGGACGTGTGTTAATGCCTTTGGGTTAAGGAGCCCCAGAAACCCCAGGTGTCCAGGAGAGAGCCCTCACCTTGGAATGAGGAGACCAGGGTTTGAACCCTGGTTCTGCCATCGTCACGCCTCAGTTTCCTCGTCTGTAAATTGGGAAGAACTCTTCCTCGCTTCCTCAGAGAGATGGTACTAGCTGCGCAGAGCAGCTGGAGGTGGAAAGGACTGGGCAGCTGTCCAGTGGTGCCATTGTGAGGGAGGCAGAGAATTCTGTGACTTGCGGTGGGGGTTGTCCCTGGCACAGATTCTCAAAGAACTTCAACTTTCACATGTATCAGAATCACCTGGAGGGCTTGTTACAGCCCAGATTGCTGGGCCCCACCCCCTGAGTTTCTGATGAGTAGGTTTAGGATAGAGCTGCAGAATTTGCCTTTCTAACGAGTTCCCAGGTGGTGCTGTTGCTGCTGGTCTGGGGATCCTACTCTGAGGACCACTATTCTGAGGGCTTTGAGATCTGGGACGTGGGACAGCTCATCCTGGGCTTTGGGAGAGGAACAAGGAGCTAGGGGAGGTCACCTGTGGAGCAAGGTCTGGCTGGCTACATGGGAACAAACATCTGTTCATTTCTTGCTCCCCCGGTACCCCACCCCATGGCTTGGCCTGATGTCTCTGACAGCCTACACCCCCAGAGACCAAAGCAGCAGAGGTGTCAAGGGGTGGGCTGAGCCCGGCAGGTGTGGCTCAGTGGTTGAGCATCAACCCCTGCAACAAGAGGTCACCGGTTTGATTCCCGGTCAGGGCACATGCCCAGGTTGTGGGCCAAATCCTCAGTGGGGGGGCATGCAGGAGGGGGACGATCAATGTTCTCTCTCATCGATGTTTCTAGCTCTCTCTCCCTCTCCCTTCCTCTCTCTCTAAACCCAATAAAGAAAAAAAATTTTTTTAAGAGGTGGGCTGAGCTGGGGGCGGGGTGGATGCTCGCCGGTGAGGGGTTCTCGCAGCATTGGAGACTTACCACCTTCACGGGATGGACCCCCATGTTATCGCAGAGCATAGGTGGCCTGGCTTTTGCTCCTGTCTCTAAACTGCCCCATGCTGAGACAGGCTCAGAGAAGTGAACTGACTTGCTCAAGGTCACACAGCTTGGACAGGACACTCAAGAGAAAGCTCTCCCCACCACGCCCCCTCTGGTGGTGCAGTCATTTGGGGGGTTACTAAGTTGATGCCTCCAATCCAGTTTCAGTAATATTCAAATAGCCAACGAGGACTTGCAGCTAAGGGAGAAAGAGCGTGTCGCGATGGAAGAACTCCGCCGTGGGCAGCACCTAAAATCTGGGGATGCGAGACCTTCCACAAGGGAAGAGCAATGAGCCTGGATGGTGCAGGGCATGGAAAGGCTCTGTGCTCGAGGAGGAAAAGCCAAAAGGGAAATGGGCCACTGGCTGCTCCGGGTAACGGGAGAGAAGGATGATAAATGCATCACAGACCCTGGACCTCACACAGTCAGGGGGAAGAAAAGATGAGGATCCAAGCTGCTGAGGGTGTGGAACCACCGATGTCTAAGCACCCACAGCCCAGGTAGTCTGAGACCCAGGCAGAAGGGAGGGGAAGAGCCGCTCCCTGTCAGGACTTCTCATTGCAGTTGCTCAGCCATCAGCCACAAACAAATGACTGCAAGACCTGGAGGTCCTGGAGGCAGGGAAAATGCTCCCCCATGTGTGCACATGGCCCTGGGATCAGGCACAGGTACCACCCAGGCCCTGGTGGACCTGGGGCCCTGGTCACAGTCCTGTCCCATCTTGAGGAAGGACAGAAGGAGCCCGAGCACCTTCTAATGAACAGCTGTCCTGGTTTGGAGCCGGTGCGGAGCGAGGAAAGGAAGGGAAGTGGTTTGTTCTAGCTGCGCAGACTGGGAAGAGTGCCCAGAACAGTTAATGCCCGACCCTCTCAGCCTTGCAAATCGCCGCCCGCCTGGGGGTGAAGAGCCTTTTATGCCAGGTAAAGCCTGGTGATTTCATTAACTCCATCCCCTTTGTCTCGTCTCCAAGAACACAGGGTGGTTAAACATGAGGACAACTTGGTAAAGGGTCAGCCCTGGTTTGTGGGTCTTTCTCAGATGCGTGCGCCCCTAGTCTAGGAGGCCCCAAAGCTGGTGGCTCTGCTGGAAAAGGGGGAGATGGATGGGGGCAGAAGAGACAGACAGAGACTGCAGGCCAGTGTTGTGGGATGGAGGATGACACATGTCTCAAATGTCACCAGCAGCCACCTCCACCGAGCCATCTGGATAGAGGATAGGAGTGGCTCAAGTCCTCAAAGAGGGGCCCTTTGGGTCACCTTTTCTTCCAGTGGGGCTGGCCTGTCTCACTCAGGACATACCGCCATCCCTGTCCCCTTGCTGCTGCTCTCGTCCCTCTGATGTCCACTTTCAGACAGCTTTTTAACGCCAGAATAGAATCTGGGCCCCTGCCTGGGCCTTCAGACCCCACAGGCCCACCCTCCCCTCCACTTCCTCTTGCTCATTCCACCTGCTTCGATGGCCTTCCACCTTCTTTCTTTCCCTCCAACCCTCCCACTTGCTGTCCCTCTGCCTGAATGCCCCCCAGCTCCGTCCAGGTTTACCTCCTCAGAGGGGTGCCCTGACAGTCCCCCCAAAGCAGCCCGAACCCACCCCCATCCAAGCAGCTTGTTGGGTCTCTTCAGAGCACTTGGCCTCATCTGCAATGGTCCATGCACGTGTGTATGTGGGTCCCCGTCCCCCTTTGCACACACATGTGCACACTGGAACTTTCGCTCCCACAGGAGGGACTTCTGTCTGGTTCAGTCTTCCCTTCCCAGGCTGGAACAGTGCCTGGCACCGAGGTGCGCTCCGTACACCTGTGCTGAGTGACGGGGTCCAGGACGCGCACTCGCAAAGGCAACTGGGGGTCTGGGAAGCAGCCCACAGCAAGCCCATGGCGGCCACACTGGGCCCTAGCCACCTTCCTCACCAGCCTCTGAACCCCTTCCAGCCCCAAAGCCACTGGCCTCTGTGAGCTGACCCAGGCCCAGGGGAGGCCAAGGCCTTCTTTCCTCCCCAGCCTAGGCCACCAGCCAGGTGTCTTGGGCAGTGGCCAGAGACTTGGGCCTCCTCCTGCTGGCTTCCCCTCTAGGTGTCAGGCTTGCCCTGGCATGGGGGCCGCTGTCCCTGGGCAGTGGCTGCCCGCAGGGGACCTGCCTGGCTGGGGGGCTGGGGGGGGGGCGGGGTTGGCCTTGGAGTCACGGCTCCGATTCAAGAAGGGAAATCATCCGAGCTTTTAAAAAATTAAATGGAGTCAGTAATTTGATTTCAGGGAGAAGCTGAAAACCTCGTAATGGCAGGAGCAGCTCAATTCCGTGCTGAAAAGGAAAAGCCTTAAATGGGGCTATTAAGCTTTTGCTGGGATGGATCTGCCTGGAGAAGGAGGAAGGAGGGGGCGGGCAGGGGAGACGTCGTCCTGGAGGTAGAGACCGTTTATCAGCCAAGACAGCCCTGATTATTTATTTATTTATTTGTTCGCAGTCCGGGCGTTGCTGAAGGCCTCTCCTTGGCTGCGGTTCAAGTCCCACTTCCAGCGATGGGCCGACCCGAGCGGGAGGGGGTGCCACCCTTCCAGGGAAGCACCTAGTGCCACTCCGGCTCAGGCCACCACTGGGCTTCTGGGCCAGGGAGTCTGGGAGCGCTGGCGTACCCCCAGGGGTCAACGGGGTCACCGGAGCTGTCCACGCCAACCCGGTACCAGCTGCTGCCATGGGAACCGGAGCGAAGGAGTGGTGAGTCATGGAAACACAGCAGTAACACTCCCCGTGCCCCTCCCATGGGGTCCTTTAGAAACCTGGAGTCACTGCCCTGGAGGCCCAGGAAAGGGGTGTCTCACACCATAAGGTCTTATCACCACCACCCCCCAGAGACGGCTGCGCTATGGCGGAAGGCTTTCCTGGAAAGAGCGAACAGCCGGCGCGCCTGGGCCTGGGAGCCCCGCGGCTCAGCCCCCTGGACCACAGCGATTCTAACCACGAGCTCGCAGGGTTCCGAGCGGTGCTGCGCCTGGGCACGCGCTGAGGGCTGGGTGTCCCTTTCCTCACTGACCCTCAGCAGCCCCACTGGAGAGGAACTATTATCTTCCCCCATCTGACTGATCGGGAAACTCAGGCACAGAGAGGTTAGTGCCTGCCCCAAGGTCACACAGCTAAAGAGTGAAGAGACGGGGACTTGACCGGTCTGGCTGCAGAGCCTGTGATGCCCCCCCCCCACGTCTCCCCACATTTCCCAGTGAGTACCAGCATGCACACGCTGGGCCATGCACTCAGCAGGGAAAACACGCCTGAACCCTGCCCACCCCACTCCTCTGAATTTGGGGTCTCTTGGGACACTTCCACGGCTCACCCTGGCAAGGGGGCCACTCAGAAGCCCCTCCACGATATTCTGAAGCTCAGGAGGTCTGTGACTTTCAGGGCTGGTTGCCAATGTGGGCTGTGGGCTGTGGGCTCCTGCTGGGTGTCCCCTGACCAGCAGGGCAAGGGTCTCCAGGCTCAGGCAGGCTGGCCGAGGAAGTGTCCCTGGGAGCCCCCGGGCTCCACGTCTGCTGCATATGTGTGCAGCCCCCACTCAGCCTGTCCCACCAGCGAGCTGGGGCCTTGGGTTCTCTTTGACCCTCCCACAGATGAGGCTAGGGGCTTCCTGGAGGCAGAGGCCAGGGGCTCTCCTGAAGAGTGCCAGGAGGCTGGATTTTGCTGGCAGCTGCTCAGTGGTAAGAACTGCCTGAGGGTGGGGGTACGGGGCTGCTGGGCCCACTTTGTGCCTCCCCGTGGTCCTGAGGCCCTGTGATGGCCACTGGGGCCGGGCTGCTGCCACCAAGCCTTAGAAGTATTCACTGTTAGGACAGTCACTGTGGCATCTGTCCCCAGCACAAGGGTGAGTCCTGGCCCCTCCATGTCCTTACTTGGTTCTGGGCATGAAGGTCCAGGGACCCTCTGGCCTCCTTCCCAGGTGGCCCCATGGCCTCCATTACGAAGGATGTTTCCTGGGCTCTCTGAAGGAACAGGGGGACCTAGTGCCTCATCAGTGGCTGCACCTCCCTGCTGGCCTGGTTAGGCGCCCTCTGCATGGGCTCAGCTGCAGCCACATCCCCCTGTGACAACCCTCCCAGCAGGAGGGGACTTCCTGGTGGCTGTGTAGGGTCCTGCTCAGGCCATCTGGTTCCTAGATCATCAGTTAGGGTAACAGATGGCCTTGAGACCAGGAACACTTCGCGTCGTTCAGATCCCAGGCAGGTGGCTGAGAAGGAGGCCCTGTGCACCTGAGGACAGTGGCTGAAGGCGGGGCTGTCCAGGTAACCGCACTTTCCCTAGGGGAGCCAAGGACCATGCTGATTCTGCATTGCTCTGGGAAAAGGGGAGACAGATGTCCAGCTTCTTCCCACAGGTTTGGCCGTTTGCAAGAATGGCCCGAGCTCCTTCTTCAGTGAGGAAGCAGTGGAGAGAGAAAAAGCATCAGAAATAAGAAGACGGGGGCTTTGGCCGCCCTGAGGATCACAGCCCGAGAAGCTGGGCCCGTGGGAGCTGGGACCACTGCCTAGGCCTCCAGGCTTAGCTCCGTTTCCCTTGCCTCAGTTTCCCTCCTTCTGTCTGCATGCACTGACTCTCCCCACTGCCCCTTTTGCTGGATCTCAAGGTCCCAGGACGCTATGAGCCAGGGAGGACAGCGTGGGGGGCTGCTCTCAGGTGGGAGCCCTGGCGCCCCCCGACCCTGCTTTCTCCGAGGAATATTCTGAATTGGAGGAGGACATGTGGCCAGATATCAGAGTAGGGCTCCCTTTGGAGAAGGGTGCAGAGAGAGTCCACCGAGGCCTCGTGGGGATGGGGCCCTTCAGAAGAGACTGCGGGGGGAAGAACAGGTGATGGCCTTGCACAGGCCCATCCACTGAAAGGTTGGGAGTGAGCCCTGGCCGGTTTGGGTCAAGGGTTAGAGCATCAGCCCGCGGACCAGAGAGACCCGGGTTCGGTTCCCGCTAAGGGCACGTACCTCAGTTGCGGTTTGGGACTAGGAAGAGGCAGCAGAAGGCACTCCTGTGGGTGGGTCTGGAGGCCTGGGGGGTGGGCAGGGAGCAGTCTTTGATGTGGCAGTTGAGGCAGGCAGCTCCTCTCCTGAACCTTCCAGAAAGGAAACAGAGGCCAGCCCTCCTCCTCAGGAAGCAAAATCCTCGGACACCCTGCTGAACGGGCCACACACGTCCCCTTCTACAGATGGGGAAACAGAAGTCTGGGAGGCCAGGTTCGAGCGTTGGGTGAGGAGGTGTTACAGTTCACGGACCTCCGACCTGCAGTGCTTTCCGAGAACACGTGGGCATCAAACTCTGGTGTAGAAACTGAATCACAGCATCTCTGCGGAGAGCACCTGGCCCTGACTCACTGCCCCTGCCTGATGCCACCAGCGGGTTTCCTCTTTGAGCCAGTCCGAATTTGAGGCCAAACACATGGGCCCAGCCCCAGGAACCACAGAAAGCAGAACTGGCCCAGCTGATATCTGGGCCGGATGGGCGTTGCTGTGCGTGGGAGAGGGCTCCTGTGCACCGTGGGAAGTTTAGCAGCATCCCTGGCCTTACCCACCAGAGGCGGCACCATTCCCCTGAGTTGTGACCATTGCTCCATGTCCCCTGGGAGGCAAAGACACCTCCAGCTGAGGACCGCTCGGTTAGAACTTACAAATTCTGGCTCACGGGTCAAATGCAGCCCTTCGACATGTTTGGTTTGACCTGCAGAGGGTATGAAATGTTTTTTTTTTTTTTTAATTCACAGACAAAATTTTATAACCAGCTTCTCCTGGAAAAATCAGACAATTTGGCCACACTGGCCCGCCTCCCTACAAGGCAGGAATCGGCTCCAGCTAAGGGAGGGGACTGTCTTTACTGGGGCTGGTGGCTGCCAGTTCACCGGAGTCCGCACTGCTCCCTGTTGTCTCCTACGCAGCGTTCAGCCTTTACCCTCCTACTTGCGCCATGTGTTTTCTTACCCTTGCGCATTCATACTCCCTGCCTGACCCCTAGAGGCACTTTCGTCAGTAATCCTGCTTTACAATGCACCACAGCCGCCCTGGCCGGTTTGGCTCAGCGGCAGAGTGTCGGCCCGCGGACCAATGAGTCACGGGTTCGATTCTGGCCAAGGGTACGTACCTCGGTTGCAGTTCGTCCCCAGCTCTGGTCAGAGTCGTACGGGAGGCAACCAATCAATCTGTCCCTCTCACACTGATCTCTCTCCCCCCGCACCTCTCCCTCCCTCCCACTCCATCTAAAGATAAATAGAAAAAATCCTTGGGCGAGGATTAAAAAAAAAAAAATTAAAATGCACAACACCTGGCCAGTTTGGCTCAGAGGTTGGAGCGTTGGCCCGCAGACCAAAGAGTCTTGGGTTTGATTCTGGTCAAGGGCACGTACCTCGGTTGCGGTTCGTCCCCGTGTGGGAGACAACCAGTAGATGTGTCCTTCTCATGCCGATGTTTCTCTCTCTCTCTCTCTCTCTCTCTCTCCCTCCCTCCCTCCCACTCTATCTGATGATAAATAGAAAAATATCCTCGGGTGAGGATTAAAAAAATAAAATAAAATACACAACAGCTACAGCTAAACCACCCATTGGCTCCTCTTCTCCAGGCTGCACTGCCTGCACTGTCCTCGACGTCTCTGACCTTAGACAACAGAATTTCTCCCACAGGTTCTAACCACTTTGGGCGCGGAGGAGATGAAAAGGAAAAACATCTGCAGCCACCAAGTGATTAGGCAACCCTGGTGCAGTCATATCCCAGCCTACTAGTCACATATTGACACAGAGAAATGTTCTTCGCCTGAAACATCTTTGAAGAATTCCTAGTGAAAATTCAGTCCAAGGAGCACGTATTAAGTGCTTACCCAGGGCAAGGCGGTTTGATAAGGCCCATGAAGAATAAAGTGTAAACAAGACACAGCCCCTGGTCGCAAGGAGCTCACAAACCAGAGGGAGAGACAGGACCGTGCACCGGCAACTGTGATAGGAAGACAAAGAGCCAGAAGCTGCAGGTGGTACGGGAAAGGTGTGCGGGACCCAGAGAGGGGAGACATTCCTTCTGGCTGCTGATGTTAAATTAATTAAACGAGGAAGAGAACATTCTCTCCCCCGTGTAAATCTTTCCAGAGAGGCCAAAAAGTCTCCCTAAAATGTTCTTACTGCTATTGCCAAGCTATTTTTGTATTTTATTTACTGTCAAGGACAAGCCCTCTCTTCAAAGCCCAGGACAAAGGTCATCTTCTCCTTGGTGTCTCCCCCTGGCCCCCTGCTCTCCGTTATAACTCTGCGGACGTTTCTTCTATCCCTTTCCAGAACGGACACCGAAGGACAACAAGAATCCGGTGGTCTCTGTCCCCCCTCCTCCCAAGCCTCCCACGGGGCCGCCCACGCGTCAAGTGCTCAGTGAATATTTGTTAGATAAAATCCCTTTCCAAAATCAATGTCATCGCCGCGGGAAACTGCTAAAATAAAAACAGCCGAAATGTGTAAAAACTTAAAAAAAAACACAACACTTCCATTTTTAGCAGACTGTTAGAACTCATCCCCCCCCCATCTTGCTTTGTTTCTAATTGTGAATTTGGGGCTAGATGTGGTAGGCAGTCCCCCTTTTAATCTTTAAATATAGTCCTGAATACAATTACATTTTTATGCAGCACCGAAACATCATATCCTGGTAACGGGGCATTCCTGCACTAGTAACATCTGAGTCAAATCTCCTCCACGTCTGTCTTCCATTGAGGACAGTTAGGAAGTCTGAGATGAAAGTGATCGACATCATTTGTGAATTATGTGTATTTCCTTATGCTGTATTTCAATGGGTTTTGCTCCTGGTGGTTTTGCGAATACCAGGTTGTCTGGTAGCCGGGCTTTCACTGGAAACCCCTTTTAAGACGGGAATCCCCGCATCTCAGCCCAGAGGACACACACCACGTTTAGAAGAACGGTTCGTCCCGGGTTAAAAAGTAAGTGGCATGAAGTAATCCTCTTTGCCAAGGAGCCTAATCCGTCTAGTAAGTGACCTGAGGACCTGGAGCCCACACAGACAGCTGGGCGGGTCCCAAGGGCAGTGGCTCATCTCGCACCAGGGACTCCGCTGAGCCCCCAACCCTGTCACCTCCGGTCCTCCCCACAGGTACCGGCATTCCTGCGTTGCAGATGAAAAACTGAGGGGCAGAGAGGGTGAGCGAGTCCCCGAGGTCCTGCAGCGAGCGAGGAAGCTGCGGTGCCCCGCCCTGTCAGTGACGTCACCCCTGAGGAAAATGATGTAAAAGGAACCATTCCACAGTGGGGTCGGAGCCGCCATCGCCGGAAAGGTCTTCCACGTGGTCCTTGGACCTCAGGGATGTTAGACGTGGGCAAGAGAAGCTTTGAACTGGGCCAAACCAACATTGTCTTCCAAACCGCTGCCTGGGAAGCTGACAGGAAGGGAGCCTTCTGACCACAAGGACTGAAATCAAGGACAATTCTTTGGAATCAGTAACCAACCGTGTAGAGCTAAAGAGTAACTTAGCTTATTAGAGCTGGTAGACATGCCTGCCTTCTCGTCAAGTAATTACTTCCCTTCCCTTTCTCATAAAAACCCCTCACCTTGTCTAGCCGGTGTGGCTCAGTGGTTGAGCATCGACCCATGCACTGAGAGGTTGCGGGTTCGATTCCCGGTCAGGGCACATGCCCAGGTTATGGGCCCGGTCCCCAGTGGGGGGCATGCAGGAGGTGGCCAATTAATGTTCTCTCTCATCAATGTATCTATCTCTCTCTCTTCCTCTCCCTTCCTCTCTCTCTCAAATCAATAAAGGAAAAAAATAAAATAAAAAATAAATTATTAAAAAAAAAAACACAACCCTCACCTTCACCCCATAATCGGGACATAACTCGGGTTTCTGCACCTATGCCCCCGATTGCAATTTTTTTTCTTTTTATCTCAAATAAATGCTTGTTGCCTCCACTTTTGCTTTTTATTTTGATGTTAACACCACTTAGATCCCATGCCAATTCCAGTCACTGTGCCTGACGCCATCGCTTACCCGGTTGGGTGTGGGACCTGCCGGGCCCAGAAAGGGCATTCTTGCCACAAGGGAAAGAACCACAGGGCTAGGGAAAGAGGGATCATGCGGTGTGTGTCTGTTTCCAGCAGGCACACCCTCTGGTAGCTCCCTCACCCGCACACTGGAAGAGGCTCTCTCCTGTCCAGAGGAGGGGGCAACCATCTCAGCAAATCCCAAGCTCAGGGCTGCCCTATAGGAAGCTTGCTTTCCTGGGGCTCCCTGGCCACCTGGCATTGCTGGGGGGGCAACGAGTGTGGCAGGATGCCTCCTGTACCCTGTGGCTGTCCTCCCACAGGGTCCACCCTGGCAAGAGTGCCAGGCCTCAGGGGCATAAGTAGCAAAGGTCCAATTTCAGTTGGTCCCACAGATCTGCTCTCCATGTCTCTGCCTCCCCATGGTGTCAGTGGGCCAAAGGAGAAGGGGCCTCCAGAAAGGTCAGGACAGCCGATGCTGAAATCAGACCACTGACCTGGGCCTAGAGCATCCCAGCCACCAGGATGCTGACCACGGCAAAGTTCCTGTATTCTGTCACTGTGAAGGTTCTGGACTGGTGGCCTTGGAGGAATTTCAGGCTTAGGCATTCCTTGATGCAGAAACTTCTTTTGTCTCCGCTTGTGATTATGAACTAAGACCTCTGACTCTGGCTGGGATGACATGTGACACAGAAAAATACACTCTTTGCAGGTATGTAAACCAAAGGGTGGGGCAGGCATCTGGTCTCAGCGAGCCCCATACCTCTCGTTAAGTGGCCCCAGGCCTGGCACTAGAAGCAGCCAGCCTTGGTTCACAACTTGGCTTTTCCTGGGCACCTCCAAGCCCAGCACAAGAAGCAGCCGTCTGCAGATCACTTCATAGCTTATGCCTGGTGGCCCCGAGTAGAACACAGTCAGTTGCTGACCTAGCCACAGAGCCAGCACACCCAGTGGACAGTTTCAGACCCTGTCGAAGCACCACCACCCAACCACCTCCACAAGTGACATACTCAAGGAGTGGACTCAGTGGGTACCAGAGCCCTGCTGAAGTAAGTCTTGCTCTGTGTGGTGGGCCCTACACTGCTGATCCTCCAAGGGAGTCAGAGGCCAGTGGTCAGTGGGCACAGCCAGTCCTTGCAGCTGATCAGCCTGAGTAAATCCCTCCCACTGACAGAAGGGTGCCAACACCAATCAAGACTCAATTACAACAGAAGGGTGTATAGTCCACACTAGGGGTGTACCTGGAGGGCCCAGCTGGGAGACCAGGGAGGCTGTGCCACTGGACCCTACAGGACACCAACAACAATAGGCCACCCTACGAAGCCTAGGAGACACAGCAACTCTACCTAATACATAGAAACAAACACAGGGAAGCAGCCAAAATGAGGAGACAAAGAAAGATGTCCCAAGTGAAAGAACAAACCAAAATTCCAGGAAAAGGACTAAACAAAATGGAGATAAGCAATCAATCAGATATAGAGTTCAAAACACTGGTTATAAGGATGCTCAAGGAACTTAGTGAGAACTTCAAGGAACTTAAGGAGAACTCCAAGGAACTTAGTGAGAACATCAACAACATAACAAAGGACCAGTCAGAAATGAAGGCGGCACTAACTGAAACAAAGAATAATTTACAGGGACTCAATAGTAGAGTAGGTGAAGCCAAGAAGCAAACCATCGATTTGGAATACAAGGAAGCAAAAAACACCCAATCAGAACAGCAAAAAGAAAAAAGAATTTAAAAAAATGAGGACAGTGTAAGGAGCCTCTGGGACAACTTCAAGCGTGCCAACATTCACATCATGGGAGTGCCAGAAGGAGAAGAGCGAAAGCAAGGAATTGAAAACCTATTTGAAAAAATAATGAAAGAAAACTTCCCTAACTTGGTGAAGGAAACAGACATACAAGTCTAGGAAGCAGAGAGTCCCAAACAAGATGAACCCAAAGAAGTCCACACCAAGACACATCATTATCAAAATGCCAAAGGTTAAAGATAAAGAGAGAGCCCTGGCCGGTTTGGCTCAGAGGTTGGAACATCGGCCTGCGGACCAGAGAGTCCTGGGTTCGGTTCCCACTAGGGGCACGTACAAAAAAAAAAAAAAAAAAGACAGAGAATCTCAAAAGCAGTTAGTTACCTACAAAGCTCCCATAAGACTGTCAGCTGATTTCTCAAAAGAAACTCTGCAGGCCAGAAAGGAGTGGCAAGAGGTATTCAAAGTGATACAAAGCAACAACCTACAACCAAGATTACTCTATCCTGCAAAGCTATCATTTAGAATCAATGGACATATAAAGAGTTTCCCAGACTGGGGTTAAGAAAAAGTTAAAGGAGTTCATCACCACCAAACCAGAATTATATGAAATGTTGAAGGGTCTTCTTAAAGGAGAAGAAGAACAAAAATATGAACAATAAAATGGCAATAAATATATATCTATCAACAATTGAACCTACAAACAAAATGAGCAAGCAGAACAGAAACAGACTCATAGATACAGAGAACTTTTTGTTGCTTGCCAAATGGGAGGGGGCTGGGAGGATGGGTGAAAAATATGAAGGAATTAAGAAGTACAAATTGGTTGTTAGACTGATGAACCTCAAAGGGAAGGGGGAGGGAGGGTGGGATGAGATAAACCAAAGAACTTCTGTGCATACATGCAAAACCAATGGACACAGACAATAGTGTGGGGAAGGCAGGAGGGAGGTGGTATTGGGGAGGAGGGGGTCAATGGGGGAAATAAGAGGGGACATCTGTAATACATTCAACAATTAAAGATTAGTTTTTAAAGGGGGGTGGGGCAGAACTTAGCCAGGGGCCATGCCCATGGCCAGCCAGCACACTTTCCGAATTGGTGACATGAGATTACTTGGTGTTTGGTTTCACTGACTGCACTGGAACTTGGCTGCACAAATGAAGAGAAGAAAAAGGCCACCCAGTCCCCCAGGGGATCCTGCCATTTGTGAAGGCCAGTAAGGAAGCAGGTGCCAGGAGCAGGGCAGCCCCTGAGAAGCTTAAGAAATGTCTCTGCTAAGACTGTCTTCGGCTTTGGTGACCTAGCCTGGTGCCCTTCCATTACCAAAGCTGCTCTTAAGAAATAAAGCTCATATCAGTTGTTTACACTTTAGCAAGAATTTCACTGTGTCAGCCCTCTCACGGGGGCATTTTAAGCCAGCTCTGCAGTTGCTAAATGAAAGCATCTGTCTCCAAATAAAGGAATTTCAAGGATCATGAATAAGGGAAAAGATGTTTGGGGGCTCAGCAAGACCATCTCCAAAGCCCTAAACTCACCAGAACCCTGATCATGAAATTTGGTTCATGATAAAATTCTATACAATGTAAAGTCTTAGTCATCTCTGATCTACCACACAGGTTGAAGCCTTGGATCCACCTAACTTTGCATATGGAGTTCCTTAGAATTTAAATTCCCCAGAGATAGGAAGTGGTCTCTCTCTATTATACCCCAAGCTCAATGAAATAGTTAACACATACAGGGTCTAGAGCTGGGGTCTCAAACCACTGTCAAACCACAGAGCCCTGGAGAGCTGACGAAGGCTGCCAACCCTCTCCCATCTGGGTTCTCAGAGCCCCTGGAGCCCATCTTGGGACCTCCCAGGAGTTTGAAGACCCCAGTTTGGAGGCTTCCAGTTGATGGTTGCACTTTCCATCCAGACTCTACACCCCACCCATACCCCACAAACACCCATGCCCTCCAGGGAGAGCAAAGGTCTCTGTCCCAAGCAACTCAGAAACGCACGGCCAGGTTGGGGTTAAGAACAGGAAGGGTGGGATGGGCCCATGGGGATAAGGTGCCCAGGAGAGGGAGGAACACGGAGGAGATGGGAGAGCAATGAAGCTGGGAAGGGTGAACATTGGGGGCACTCCCAGGTCTTACCAGGGGGGCACGTGGTGTCACTGCTTCCCAGCCAGAGTGGCAGAAGCTCTGGGGAGGTGTGCAGCCCCTGGTGAGGCAGGAGTGCTCCCCTACAGCCTCTGAAACTGCTCCTTCCAGAAGCAAACTCCCTCCACAGGGGCCCGCCTCCCACCGTCGGACCAGCCTCTGGACTAAACCCCCAGGTGTCACAGAGCCCAGGTCAGGGACTGTTGCTCCAATGCAACCAGGAAATATTATTTCGCCAGGATATTTTTAGCAGAAAGCGAGCTGGGAGCAAATGTCATGTGAGCCGTCTTCTCTTACACGGCAACTTTGGGCTATTTAAAGAGATGGTAATTACGCTCCTGCCACCATGATCAGGACGTGCTGAATGCATGATTGCAGGAGCCCCTCATCTGCCGTGCCGAGCACTTTACGCTAATGGGGCCCAATTTTCGAAGCTGCCTGCCTAAATCTGTCCGATCGCACAGGTGGACATTTGAATCAGTACCATCGGGGCAGCAAACTGCTCTTCGGAGCCTTGTAGCTGCTCCAAACAATGGTTTCGAAGGTGCTATGCCCTGAGACCCCCTTCGGGGTCCCCTGGCAGGGCTGCTGCCCACCACCGACCTCCTGCCTCTGAAGGTCTTGCTTCTGACAGTGGCCGTGGTGGTGGTGTTGATGTCCATGTACAATCCCCTCAGGCTGGCATCTCCCAGAGAAGCCACTGGCTCCCTTCGAAGGGACAGCAGCCATGGTGTCTGGAGAAACAGGACACACTCATCAATAGTCTGGCCAAGGAGATACCGTCACCAGAAAGTCAAGGAGAAGGCAAACTTGAAGGGACACTCGGGAAGGTGACAGGGCTAAGGGGAGGTTGGCAGGACAGCGTGTCACTTAGGGAGGAAAGCAAACTGGACAGTTGTACCCCTTATACGTTAGGGGAGCAGACCCCTGGCAAGAGCGCTCGGCACACAGTAGGTGCACTATGTGGCTGAAGGAATGAACGCACTGTCACTTACCAGCAAAGCCACCCAGAGCGCCCAGATGCCACCCAGGCCAGGTGCAACTGGAGTCTTGTCCTCAGTTCCATGTGCCACACTTTAGTGGGACATTGGCAGTTGGGGCCTTGAATAAAGGTGGGTGCCTGGGTTTGGGGGTGGGGCAGGAAGCGGTCCCCAGACCCTATCCTAGGAGGACTAGCAGGAGGAATTCAGGAGACTTAAGGAAGGCGAAGCGGACTTCAAATGTTCCGAGGGATGTGAAGCAGAGAAAGGACCACCTCCTTCCAGGAGGCTGCAGAGACAGACCCAGTACCAGCAGGAGAGTCTGGGGAAAGAGCTTTGCAAGAACAGGTGGCCTTGCGAAGGAATGAGCTCCTTGCCACTGGAAGGACCTCGGAGGCCACCTGCCCAGTCTCCCACCCAGAGCAGGGACCCTCAGGTTTCCACTCAGATGGCCTCATCCTCTGTCTGGAGGGCACTGGGGGTAGCTTCCAGCTTTGGCTGCCAAGACAAGGGCCCAAGAGAGCTGGCACTGTGCACCCACACTCTCCAAAGGCTTACAGAAGTCCTGCCTCAGACTGTCCCCAAGCACCTGCTGGCAGAATTTTCTGGAAAGTTGCTCCTACCATCCCTGTCCACTGGCGCTTCCCAGGGCAGGGCCAGGGGACCTGCAGAACAAAGGAAGCAACCTCTCCTGAGCAGTAAGCAAAGGTGAGTAAACATTTCTGCCCGAGCACATAAGCCTGGCAATTACCCCAGCAGGAGGCCGGCGAGAGAGCTGAGCGGCAGGGTTGTTTGCTCATTAAGACAAGAAAATCATTTATGTTCTGGGACTCGAGTGTCAACAGACCCAGGGAAATGTCGTTGCCTCAGCTGCTGTCCTCGCCCAAGCAAGGGGGCAGCTGGGGTCCCAGGCACAGCTGGCGAGGTACAGAGGCCATCAGGACCTTGGGGAGTGAAGGGGAAGGAATGAGGAGGATGCCTGTTGTTTGGTGAGAAGACCAAGAGGATTGGGCATTTCCCCCTTGCCACCGTCAAAGCTGCCCCACTGTTCCCATATCCTGTCTGTCTATCCATCAGTCTGCTGCAACCTGGAGGAAGGCAGGGAAGCCCCTGGCGGCAGGGCTTTAAGTAGGAGAGGAACCATTCTGCATAAAGAAGGGAAGGAAGACGCGATCAAGTGCGCAGCAAAAACACCGTGCCCTTTAAGGCCCCACGCGGAGGCTATATTTAGGGCTGAGGACATTCTGCAGGACCTCGGGCAGCCTTCACTGGGAGCAATCGCTAATCACTGCATTGAGTTTACGGGTGCCCCTGGGCACACTTAACCCAGGGCAATGAATAGTTATTGCACGGCCTCCCGCTCGGGGCCTGTGGGCACACTTAAGCGAGCACGCAGATCGCTGCGAGCGGGCACGGCTCGGGTACACCCTTGGGCACCCTGTGCCTTCAGCGGGAGAGGCAGACTATTAAATATCTATGTGCCCTGTGCCCACGGCTGCATTTAGCCAAGGGCAAGGCCAGTGAAACGGCTTTAATTAAAACTTAATGCAAGTTCAAGGTGCAGATTCGGAAGCAGCGGCTGCAGAAGTCACCAGGAATGAATCAGTCAATTCGATGAGGTTCTTGGGGGAGGGGGGGCGGGGAGGTGGGCTGGGCAGCGGAGACCTATCTTCTGTCGCGTGCATGCTGCGCGCCTCGCTGCGTCTGTGTTCTGGGACGTGGGGCACCGCAGGCTCCCATACCTCTCTTGGTGAAGGATGCTGGGCATCCAGGCTTCAGAGACAGGCCATTGGAGACAAGGCAGGCTCCTGGGCCCCCGCGGATCCTGCTTTTCTCAGCAACTCAGCCCAGCGTCTCCTGGCGCCGGCAACGCTGGCCCCCTGGCGGCAGTTCCCAGAATTACAGGCCCAGGGCAGAGGGAGAAGCGACCAAGCCACTAAGGTCAAAGAAACTGGTGGCAAGCTTGGAGATCTGGGGAGCAGGGCCCTGCAATTCTTAGAAGGCCCAACACCAGGCATGGCGTGGTCACTTGTGCCACTAAAAAGGCAAGTGGGTAGAGATATCCCTGCCCACTCAGCCCCTGCTTTTTAAAGTTGGGAAGCAAAGGAATATCAGAAGGGTCTGCCCCTCTGCGCAAGATGGCAGTGAGCCGGACTAGGGCTCTGAGTCATGTCCCTGGGACAGTTCCTGCCACAGCGCACTTGTTTTACAGACAGGTGGGAATAGAACTAACTGTAAGCTCCTCCTGGGACAAGGGTCCATGTCTTATTCGAACCTGTCCCCTTAGCACAGCACAGCAGCTGGCATGGAGTAGGTATTTAATAAATGCTTGTTGAATGAGCAGTGATTGTCATAGGGACCTTTTGCTTCAAACTCTTTTCATTTCTCCTTTCCTCTTCTCTCCCTCCCCCCTCTCTCCTCTTTCTCTCCTTGGTCCATCTTCCTTGTACAGGGCAGGGGTTGCCCAGGCCAAATTCAGTATTTCCTGTAAGCTACACAATGTTTACAAAATTAAAGGCAACTTTTTAAAATTAGGAAAGTTTACATACAATTATGGATTTCTAATTTCTCTTGAAAAGTTTGAAACTCTAGCCAGATGGGACGAGGGTGGAGTGGGGGCCACTCCTCTGCAGGGGACAGGGCTGGTTCCACAGCCCAGCTCTGCCTGGATCATAGCCCGGCTCTGCCATTTACCAGCTGAGGGACCTTGGACATGTCTCCTAATCTCTTCTCTCTCTGCTTAGTTCTCTGATCCGTAGAATGGGGATTTTAATAGCACCCACTGCTATTTGATATTTGATATTTACCAAGCGATTAGAACAGTGCCCGGTATGGAGCGAGGGGCATGAAAGTGTTTGCTAAATGGATGAAGACATGAATAAAATTCTTGACTGCCTCCTTAGTCTGGCACACTCGTTTGGGGTTTGGTCCCCGTAGGCAATTGCATTTGTAACCTGCCCCCCATCCAAGTCTTGTTTGGCTCACAGAGGCTTCCCCAGGGCTCGGGAGACATCGGACTTCAAGGAGCCCACAGGCAGGGAAGGAGCTCATCAGCGGGGAGAAGCCTGTTTCCTCTTGAATGGAGACACTACACATAACTGCGTCTGAGGTCCTTTTATGGCTAAAAGTCTATAATCCTTTCCCATTACCTAGGGCAAGAAGAAGCATTCAAACGAGTAAATTTTTTCAACCCCGAGAGAAAAAGCACAAGGACACAATTCTGCAGCTTTGGTGACAGTCCCCATCCTCCCATGTCCCCTGGGCCAGCTACAATGGGAAGTCAAGAACATGAGTTCACAAACCTTTAATGCTTCCCACTCCGCCCCATGCCGTCTCCTCCCGACTTACTCAGACAAAGCCCAGTGGAACTGGACACCCAGCCAGAGCCCACACATGACTGCGGGAGAATAATGCCACGCTGCCCCTCCAGCTGCCACTGCTCTGCCCGGCCACGCCTTGAGGCTCAGGAGCCAAGGCTTCTGGAGAGAAGCCCAACCCGGGATGCGCCCCGCCCCGGGCCCCGAGTCCGTTACCGGAGTGAGCGTGGGTGGGCGGTGAGCGCGCTCTTGGCCCGGCCTGAACATTAGCACTGGACGCTTCACCATGTAGCGGTCGCTCTGCTCCAACCTCTTCACCTCTCTGAAATATTCTGATTTCCAACCTGTAATTTGCTTTCTAGAGGTAGGGCAAAATTCACGTGTGCAAATGAAAGAGGAAAACACAGTTACCAGGCTGAAATTAGAGGGCAGTGACTATTCACAGAAATAGGATTAACACCACTGGCGGGAAGCTGGCATTCGCATGGAAGGGGCTGGAAAGGGAGGCGGCAGGGGCTCAGAACCTGGGTCCGGCTTCCGGGCTCCGGCAGCTCAGCCCCACCAGGGAAGCCCTCCCGGCTGGGGACATCTGTCAGACAGAACAAGAGCTGGTGCTTAAATATTTCTTGACAGGTGAAAAACATGTGCTCACACTGTGTCTCCTTTGCCCCTCACAGATGTCTCATAGGGAGGCTCTCTTATCCCCATTTTACAGATGAGGCAGTTGCGGCTCAGACTAGGTAAATGATGAAGCGAAAGTGTGGAAAGGAAGAGAAAGAGAAGGGACAGGATAGTTCGTGAAATTTCTTCCCCTGCTGTGGGCCACAACTCCCTCGGGAGAAACTCGGCTTGGTCAGGGGAGGACAAACAGATGAAGGAAAGAGAAAATGGAGGTGAGGAGGGAAAGAGAAGAGAAAGGGAAAGCACCAGGGGTCCGTGGGGCAGCCTGCACCCTCCCAGGAGCCAGGCAGTGAAATGTAAGCAACAAATGCAGGGAGCCACAACCCTCTGAGCCGCCCCCAGGCCATCAGCTGCTGCCTAAAATCAGGACAGCTCTCTGTCCCCTCGGCCCCCAAAGAGGCATCAGCTCCCCCTCTAAGGGGCCTACGCCCACCTCATCGAACCCCAGTTCTGAAAGCTGCTTCTCTGAGCCTCCCCTGGTTGTGTGAGGCCTAAAGCTCGTGCAGTTTGGGGGAAAGATCTCTTTTTAAAATCTTACTTTTGTTCATTTTACAGCCAAATGGTCCTGTGAGCACATAAGGGGCCAGAGTACAAGTGAGGCCCCTGCAGCTTATGCTCCATCAGCTCCAAGGTCAGTCAGCCTCTGTGAATCTGGCAGCACCATTTTTTCACTTCATTAAGCACTTACTAAGCACCTACTGTGTGCCAGGCCCTAAGGCAAACACTGCGTGTGCCCCACACACACAGACACTCCCAGATCTAGCAGGAGACAGCTGTGTGAACAGATACGTTATGAATCAGGGTGGCAGCTGCAATGGTAGAGGCAGGAACAATGCACAGAGGAGGCGTGATCAAGGATTAGGAAGACTGCCTGGAGGAGGCAGCATCTGAGCTGGGTTAACACGTCTAGCGGTCTTTTGCGATCCATGCCTGGCAACTCTGAGAGGGCAGAACCTGAGTCTCACCCCTGTCTTCTGTCTCTCTCAGCTCCGTTTCCACAGATGCCTGTCTTGGCATCTGTGCTCAGGCTTGGCTCCTTCTGTCTCCCAGAATGGAAGCTCCCCATGAGACATCAAGTGTCGCTATAGGAACTATTTCCCAAACCCACCTCCTTCTGCATGAAGCAGGCTGAGCATCAGGCTTGAAAAATAAAGTCACCGTCGGGATCAGGATGCAGACGTAATCACATTTGGCAAAAAAAGGAATCCAGGCAGTCAGGGGGTTTGGGGGGCCCTGTAAAGAGAAAGGACAGAAACGTGGGTTGAGCTTGCTAAGGCTACACATCTGTGAGGTCAGAAATCTCAGACACCTAGATATAACTGCGGCTGCTGTGTCCAGAAGCTCCTTACCTGCAGTAGATAAAAATAGCAGTAACAGGAAAAGGCCTGGTAAGGTAACACCTGCAGGAAATCCCCTTAGTTCTACCTTCAGAATATATCTAGAATCCCACCCCTTCTCCCTACTCTGGTCCCTGACCTAGGTTTCTGCAGCTGCCTCCTCTCATCTCCTGGCTTCCTCCCTCACCCCTCATTGTCTGACCTCCACACAGCAGCCAGCGGAATTCTTTTCCAAACTAGGGTGGGTTATGTTCTTCCTCTGCTCAAATCTCTCCACTTTTGACTCCTAGGAAACGCCAAAGTCCTTGCAATTTGCCCTTCACCTCCCTGACCTCCTCTCCCACTTCCTCACCTCCCTCCCTCTGCTCCAGCCACACCTGCCTCCCTGCTATTTCTCAGGCATGCCAGGCACACTCCTGCCTCAGGGCCTTTGCACTGGCTGTGCCCCCTGCCTGTAGTTCCCTTTTCTTAGATACCTGCATGGCTCACTCCCCCACCTCCTCTAGTCTTTATGCAAATGTCATCTTCTCAGTCAGGCTCACCCTCTTATCACCTGTATTCCATCCCCTGCTTACTGTAGCACTACCTTCTAACCTGCTTTCTAATTTACTGATTTTTATATTTGTTGCTGTGTCTCCCCACTCAAAGGTCAGCTCCATGGGGCCAGGAGTGCCTGTTTGGTTCATCACTGCCTCCCTACACATTTGTTGAATGAGTGAAATAGAAAGAGAGATGATGGGTAGTTTTTCTTATCTTTGGATTTTCTCAAGTTTCCCTAGTTATGTATTGCTTTTCTAAAACATGTTTTTAATTTTTTAAAAAATTTAAATTACTGTTTATATTCAATATTCTTCTGTATTATATTGCTTTTGTCATGATTTTTTAGGAGTCGTTTTTTAAAGCGCAGTTTCGTTTGCAAATTCTTGACGCAATTGCACATTCGGCGGGAGATGAAAACGCCATTTCTCTGAAAACAGCTCTGGGGGCCTTGCTGTGGGGGAGTCTCTGGTGACATGCTTTCCCTGTAGAAGCGCTCGGCTTCCACCTCTATCTTTAGCAAGAGATCAAGGCCTCGCCTCTGGCAGAGGAAGGCTCTGAAAGGTAGTTGATCACTGGGGAAATAAAGAGTCTAAGCCTGGAT
This sequence comes from Tadarida brasiliensis, assembly GCA_030848825.1. Lineage (NCBI taxonomy): Eukaryota > Metazoa > Chordata > Mammalia > Chiroptera > Molossidae > Tadarida > Tadarida brasiliensis. The sequence continues at coordinate 7,445,684 of CM061264.1, forward strand.
GTGCAAATTGACCTGGATCGTTTTAGTTTTGCATTCACGTTTGCACTTTGTAAATATTTGCCTGGCATCCCGCTGCTCACACCTGCTTGCTGTCCCCTCAAGTTTATGGAAGGCGGCAGGCCCGTCGTTGCTCCATCCCCACCTGGCGCTGCTGCCCCCGCCGCCTGAAATGAAACCTCTCCGCGGAAGCCACAGGTGTCTCTGACAGCGCCTAAAACTAATGGCCTGTGGCTGGCCGCTGTGACTAATTCTCTGATTATTGACTTTATGATTTTACGCTTAAAACTTCTTTATAATAACACACAGAAATGTTTAATGGGCTCTATCCAGAGCCATAAAAATTACTTATTGAACAAGCGTTTTAAAACTATTAATCTATTGTTTTCCATTAATAACGGCTCTCCAAAGAACAGGCGACAGCTTAATGTATCCACAGCATTTCTCTGCGAAAAGTGGCCTTTTAATGCATAAACGCTGCTCCCAAGGCAGCACGGGCTGGCTGGCCATCGGGCAGCTGACATTCCCAGGACAAATTTAGGCCACTCGGGTCCCTGAAGGCGCTTTATGGATTTCCAGAATGAACAGGGGCTCTGGGAGATTCTCCTAGTCTCAGAGAGAGATGGGAAAGCCCCTCTCCTCAATCTCTTTCTGTGCAGAAGAAGAGGAACTGCGAGGGCCTGATCTGCTGCCGGGATGGAGAGCAGAGGGCAGCAGGCAGTTGGTACATCTCTCCACTCTTCTTCCCTCCGGAAGGTTCCAGGTAGTCTCCTGGTGGTACCCACCCCCTCTCCCACCGCTGAAAGGTTTCTGTGATACTGCTCGCTAGCTTTTTGCTATTTTAGGTGTGCAATTCCCCCACCAAGCATGAGATGGCCCCCACTTCACATGTGTAAGAGTCACCGCTTTAGCCCCACATCCATGTATTTTCCTGGGTGGGTTAGGTTTGGGAGCATATCAGCACCAGATAGACACTTCCAGGGTTTCGGGCTGTTTGTTCATTCATCAAATACTTATTGAGTGTCTACTATGTACCAGGCAGTGTTCTTGGTTCTGGAGAGAGTGCAATGAACCAGAAACTTGTGGGCCTGGCCCTCACAGAGCTACCTCCTGTTGGAGAGCGCAGATGACAAGCAGGTGAACAATCGTAGGTCATTTTAAGTAGTGATGAGGCTGAGAAGCAAACAGGATGAGAGTGCGACTGGGGGTGGGTTGGGACTACTTTAGACAGAGGTAGCCTTCAAGCAAAGATCTGAGTGACAGAGATCTGAGTGACAGGAAGGAATCCGCTGTGAGAAATGCGGGAGGAGCTTTCCAGGCAGGGGAAAGGCAGTGCAAAGGCCCTGGGGGTGAGGTATGCATATGGGCATCTCTTCCTAGGTGGAGGCCCTACCCAGCCAACCACTGTCCCTTCCTGGCAAGTGCAGAGTTCTGCTCAGACACTGCCTCAAACCCTCCATGTGGCTCCTGGGGACACATAGGGCTATATAGTCTGAGAAGCATTTGGCCCTGTCTGTCAAACAAGAAGACACTTCTGAGAAGGAACAAAGGACTTCTCCTCCCAGCCCTGCTTCAGTGGAATGGTGAAGAAGGGGCATGTAGGAGTCATATTGTCACAACTGAGAGGGACCCTTTACTCCATGCAGAGGTCACAGTTCACAGAATGTCAGAGGAGAAATGTCTTAGTGTGGGGCTTCACAAACTTCAGTGTGCCTACAAATCACCTGGGGGGCTTTTTAAAATACAAATTCTGCCCGGCCGGTGTGGCTCAGTGGATTGAGTGTCATCCCATGGACTGAGAGGTCCCGGTTCAATTCCCGGTCAGGGCACATGCCCGGGTTGCAGGCTCAATCCCCAGTGGGGGGCATGCAGGAGGCAGCCCATTGATGTTTCTCTCTCACATCGATGTTTCCATCTCTCTCTCTCTCTTCCTTTCTCTCTAAAAAGTCAATAAAAACATATTTTTTTAAATAAATAATAAAATAAAATACAGATTCTGATTCAGTAGGTCCAACATGGGGCCTGAGATTCAGCAATTCTAATAAACTCCCATGTGATGCCTTTGAGTGGCCAAGTCCTAGAGGTCTTTAACGCCAACCACTGTGTTTTACAGGGAGACAGGGAGCAATGTGACTTAATGGTATGAGTGAGTCAGAGCCCTTGGGTTTGAATCCCACCTCTGTTCTGTGTGTGTGTGTGTGTGTGTGTGTGTGTGTGTGTGTGTGCCTGTTCTTAGTTTCAGTTTCTTTCTGTGAATTCATTTTTGATGGTGGTGGTGGTGGTGGTGGAGATGGTGGTGGTTATGATGGTGATTGTAGTAAAAATGGCAGTGGGATGATGAAGACGATAGTGGTAGTGGTGATGGTGATGGTGATGGTGATGATGATGATGGTGATGGTAGTGATAGTGGTGGTGGTGGTGATCATAATGGTGATGATGATGTTGATGATGTTGGTGATGGTGGTGATGATCTTGGTGATGGTGGTGATGGTGAGGATGATGATGGTGGTGGTGATGATGGTGGTGATGGTGGTAGTGGTGGTGATGGTGGTGGTAATTGTGGTGGTGATGGTAGTGGGATGATGAGGATGGTGGTGGTGATGATGGTGATGATGGTGGTAGTGGTGGTAGTGGTGGTGATGGTGGTGGTAATTGTGGTGGTGATGGTAGTGGGATGATGAGGATGGTGGTGGTGATGATGGTGATGATGGTGGTAGTGGTGGTAGTGGTGGTGATGGTGGTGGTAATTGTGGTGGTGATGGTAGTGGGATGATGAGGATGGTGGTGGTGATGATGATGATGATGGTGGTGGTGATGGTGGTAGTGGTGGTGATGGTGGTGGTAATTGTGGTGGTGATGGTAGTGGGATGATGAGGATGGTGGTGGTGATGATGATGATGATGGTGGTGATAGTGGTGGTGGTGGTGATGATGGCAGTAATGATGATAATAGTGCTAACAATGATGATGGTGCTGGTGATGATAAAGACTCCACTGGGTAGATGTAAGACTTGAATAAGTTAATGTTCTGTACAGGGTGCTCATCACAGAGATTGGGCCTAAAGATGACAGCTTTGATTATGATGATAATTACTGTCACCCAAAGATTAAAGGACTTGTTTATTATCATAGAGCCCAGGATCAGGTGCCTAAACATCCCCACCATCATTTTCCAGCTCTTCACATAGTCAAACTAATTAGAGTGTCAGAGAAATCGAATAAACGTTGAAATACACATGACCCTGAATCAATACTGAACTCAATGTCATGTTCCTCTGCTGGTAAAAGAGGGACATCTGACCCCTGGCAGGCCTCAGGGCCGTCATTGTGGACACAGCCTCCCATTGTCTGGGAGAGTCTGTGGAGAAAATGGGGACTCTGGGCTGAATATGCACAGCAGAGACACATGATAGCCAAGTGCAGCTTAAAAGATATGAACAGGCCCTGCGTAGAAACCTGTTTATAAGTCCCTTGACTCATAAAAGTGAGTGGAAGCATGCCAGGGCATCCTTGAAGCTTTGTGGCTCAGCTGAGGACTCCAGGTAGATGGCACAACCTACGCACAGGCCAGAAGTAAGAGTAGTATGCAGTGTCCCAGTGCCCCCCCCCCCGCTCCCCCTCTCACCCTGCCTCTAATCCAGTCTCCAGGAGGCAGCCAAGAAGGATCTTAAAAAGTAAACAAGATCAATGTCAGTCTCTTCTCAGGACTCTTCAGTGGCTCCCTACTGCCCTTGGAATAAAATCCAAAGACTTGCATAGCTCATGCGACCCTGCCCCCTCTCGGTCCTCTTCCATCACCATACTCCAGCCAAGCTGATCTTTTCTTCACCTCTGTTCCCTCTGCTTGAAATGCTGTTCCCCATTCTTCATATAGCTGGCTCCTCTTCATCCAGCAGGTCTCAAGCTTCAGCGGAAGACCCTCCCTGCCCACCCCCACTTATTCTCTTCCCTGGCCTTGGGTCTGTTTCCTTCCTGGCTCACATCACACTTGGAAATTATATTTTTGTAATGGTTCACAAGCTTTCTATACTTTTCTCCCACTCGAGTGAAGATACGCTCAGATCAGCTTGTGTCCCACTCAAGTGAAAATGAGCTCGGGAAGGGCAGGGGCTGTGCCTGTCTGGTTCACACTCTACTCTCAAGGCCCTTCCATATAGTAGCTGCTCAGTAAATATTTGTCCAGTAAATGGCTATGGCTGGATCCCAGCACGCCCAGGAGAGGGGGAATGTACCATTTCAAGTACACTGGCCTTTTCTGTAATCACACAGGAGTAACAATGCCAAGTGAGGTAGCTGGGCCACAGTTGTAGAACCTTGTTGACTATGACTTAGTTCCCCAAACAGAGCCCTGCCCAGGCCTCCCTAACGGCATAGAGTTCACAGCTATCTTAAATTAAATATACTCTAGATAGGACTTATCTGACACTGGAGAAATGGAAAGGTGGAAAAGCTTATCTCCTGGGTTAATTTCTCTCTCGATGGAGACATCAAAGCCGCTCGGAAGAGCACAAGATGCACAGGGCCCTGGAGTTGGACTGTCGGGGTTCAGATCCTGGATCCAGTGTGACCTGGGACAAGTCATTTAACCACTACAAGACTCCATTCCTCTTCTGAGAAATGGGTGCATGCGCAGTAAAGAATTAATCTTACCTATGGAAAGGTTTGGCCCTTGGCTCCCAGCTCCTGGAAGGTAAATTCTAAGCCCTTGAAATTTTTCACATGGTAAGTGTCTCTGTTTACCTGGGGGGCCTTGGGTCACACCAGATAGTCTATGCTAACAATGTGATTTGTGGTGGGGGGCCTTCAACTATGTGGTATCACTTCAAACTCTGGAGGGGCTGGAGACTAAGGTCAACGATGCAGATAGTCAGTCACGCCTACGTGGCTGACCCCCAGTAAAAACTCTGGACACCAAGGCTCCAGTGAGCTGCCCTGGTTGGCAAGGCTTTGTATACGGTCATGCACCGCATCAACAACGAACCACACATACTATGGTGGTCCCGTAAGATTACAACGAAGCTGAAAAATTCTATCACCTGGGGATGTCGAAGCCATTGTGACATCACTGCACTATCCATGTATTTGTGATAATGCTGGTATACACAAACCTACTGAGCTGCCTGTGTGGCACACACAATTAGGTACAGTACATAATGCTTGATCATGATAATAAGTGACTATCTCTCTTACTGGTTTGTATATTTACTATACTATACTTTCATTGTTGTTTAAGAGTATATTCTTTCTACATTTTTTTTTTTATCCTCACCCAAGGATATCTTTCCATTGATTTTTAGATAGAGTGAAAGGGAGAGAGGGAGAGAGAAAGAGAGAGAGAGAGAAACACCGATGTGAGAGAGACACATCAATTGGTTGCCTCCTGCACGACCCTGACAGGGTCAGGGATCAAACCTGCAACCCAGGTACGTGCTCTTGACTGGAATCGAACCTGAGACCCTTCAGTCCATGGGCCAACGCTGAGCCACACTGGCCAAGGCCACTCTTTCTACTTATTAAAAAAAAGTTTGGCCCTGGCCAGTTTGGCTCAGCGGTCAGAGCGTCAGCCCACAGACCAGAGAGTCCCGGGTTTGGTTCCCGCTAAGGGCACGTATCTCGGTTGCAGTTTGTCCCCAGCCCCAGTTGGGGTCGTGTGGGTGGCAACCGGTCGATGTGTCTCTCTCACATCGATGTTTCTCTTTCTCTCTTCCCTCTTCTCTCCCTCCCACTCTATCGGAAGATAGATGCAAAAATGTCCTCTGGTGAGGATAAAAATAATTTAAAAAAAAAAGTTTGCTATGAAACAGTATGTCATGTTACACCAGCAGCCTCTCTCGATTGCATCATTTTCTCTTGTGCTTGATTTCATCTCCTGTTGTTTTGTACAGGAACACGCCGTACAGGCGTATAGCCTGGGACAAGTAGGCTGTGCCACACAGCCTGGGTGTGTAGCAGGCTGTGCCATCTAGGTGTGTGTAAGCACACTCTGTGATGTTCGCACAGCGACGAAATTGCCCAACCTGCATTTCTCAGAACTTCCCTGTCGTTAGGCGGCACATGACTGTATATTGTCACTCGTCGTTGCTGGGACAAGTTAGCACTGTTGGCACAACTCCACTGGGAAAGGACAGCCAGGAGCTTACACCCGGACCTCTCCTGGATTCTGCCCCGTGCACCTCTTCCCTTGGCTGGCTGTAATCAGTATTCTCTCACTGCCGTGAACCGTAAACACGAGTGTAATGGCTCTCTGAGTTCTATGTGTCCTTCTAATGAGTTATTGAACCTAAGGGCTGTCTTGGAAACCCTTGAACTTGAAGTTGGTGTCAAAAGCAAGAGTGGTCTTGGAACCACAATGCTAGCACCTCCCTCACGGGGTGTCAGGAAGAGGAAATGAGACAACCATGTAAAACCCTAAGTACAGGGCCGGGCCCGGGAATACACGTTCAGCAAGTACGTCTCGAGTGTCTCCTGTTTGATGCGGAGACTCTGGAGCTCGCTGCCCTGCCTGAAGTCCTGGCTCTACCACTCACTGCTGTGGACGCTGAGACAAGTCGTGCCCTCCCCTGGACCTTGGTTTCCTCTCTGACGGTCGTGCTGTCATAAGGATAAGTTCACGGACACAGATCCCTGATGGCAGGCCTGGCACACGACACACGCTGTGTGTGCTGGTTTTTACTACTGAAGCAAGTGCTGACCTCTGAGTCAGAGGATCCTGGGCCCAGCCCTAATCCTGGCACCAGCCCTTGGCCTCCCAGAATCCCATTTCCTTGTCGGGAGGATGAGAGACAAATCCAAGCCTCTGTAGGCTTGCTCACTTCCGAAGTTACTCAATATCACCGAGCTGCTTATCAGTCCACTCAGCCCAAAGTCTGATGCAAGCCATAAAAACATGATTTATTCACCTGTCAGAAACATCAAGTGCAGGGCTCGGCCTGGCCTCGTTTGACCTGCCGGGGAGGATCCATGGGAACACTTGGGGTTGAACACAGACAAGACAGACGGCTGTGCAGGAGAGGAGGGACAGGGAAGGGGGGTGGTATCATCCCACCGCCGGCTGCTGCCGACTTATCTCCCTTCACTCAGTCCATTCCTATTTTGGGGGGGTGCCTACTCTGCACAGTGACCAAGACAGGCGGGAAAGACCCACCGACATCAAGACAAGAAATACATGAACAAAGTCCTCTCATGATGATCCGGCCCTGAGGAAAGTAAAACACAGCAATGAGATACAAAAAGTTGAGGTTGGGGAAGGTCAGTGTTAAAAGATAATTTTTTTTAAAGTAACATCATGACACTCATACAGATTTTTAAAAATGAACCTGTATTAAGGATTGTATTTAACTCATTATTAATGAGGGAACCAGGCAGATGTCACAGCCAGTTCAAAGGAGAAATCAAAGAACAGACACGGTTACAGACGAGGAGGGGTAAGATGGATTTGCAAATAGCCAGGGAACTGGCTCCTTCCACAGAAGGGGGTGGAAATCCATTGAACTGCTCAATTTGCACATCCAAAGACAAGACTATTTGCATTGCTCCAGGTTCTCTACAACTTAGAGCCCTACACAATGGCTCAGAGGCAAGGAGAGCTTGGAATCATTAGCAGGAAGGGTGCCCTCTAAACAATGTTTTCCCCTGGAGACATGGAAGTCATCTTTTTATGCTTATTTCAAATTTCCTTTCATCAGGTAGGACCTCACTGAGAGGTGATCTTTGAGCCAAGATGGTATGTCAAGGAGCCCCATGCAAAGATCTGGGGAGGGGCATACCAGCAGAGGGAGCTGTAGATGCAAGGATCCCAAAATAAAGGAATGGTGTGGCTCAGTGGTTGAGGGTTGACCTATGCACCAAGAGGTCACCAGTTCCATTCCCACTCAGGACACATGCCCAGGTTGTGGGCCCAATCCCCAGTGGGGGGCATGCAGGAGGCAGCCAATTGATGTTCTCTCTGATCGATGTTTCTTGCTCTCTCTCCTTCTCCCTTCCTCTCTCTCTAAAATCAGTTTTTGAAAAAACAACAATGGTAGGCAAGAGCCTACACTTCTGGGGAAGAAATTTTCCTTAGGGGAGTTCAGGAAACAATCCTGGAGCCAGAAGCTGGAAAGAAGGACTGACAGTAATAACGGTGAGAAAACTCCCACCTCCTGGTGGAAATGAGTGGTTCAACCCCTTTGGGAGCCTGGTAGAAGCTACTAAAACTAAACATACCTCCTCTCTATGACCTCCAGGAATTCCACGCCGCCAGAAATCCGAGCACAGGGGAACCAAGAGACATGCTCAAGATCGTTCCCCACGGCACTATTATTTCCTGAAACTGGAAACGACTCAAATGCCCATCAACAGTGGAATGCAAACAATGGGCTCGTTGTCCAGTGGACTACTGTACCTTGATCACAAGCAATGGACTGATACGTGCGACAACGTGGATGAATCTTAGAAACATTTCGATTCAGTGAAAGAAGCCAGAGAAGGAAGAGTGTATTTATACAAGGCTAGCCTTTGGGTTTGGAAATTCCGTGGTTACCTTCGGGGAGAAAGGCAAGGGCAGTGAATGACTGGGAAGAAGGGCTTCAGGGCGCCGATGTTCTATCTCTTGTCCTGGGTGGTATTACAGGGGTGTTGGCCTTGGAATTGGGCCATACACTAGAGGTGAAGGGGAAATTAAAATGCTTTGAAATGCATCTCCAAAATTACTAGGTTCCTTCACTAGAAACCGGTGTTGCCTAGCGCACGCTGAGGTTATTTTCTCCGGTGCACCTTCTGCACCTTTGAGCTACTTTCCACCCCAGAAGTTGTTGAATACACCGATGATGCTGCAAATGATCCTCGTCCAGAAACATGCACCCTGTGCCCGCGAGCTGCAGGTGGCCACTGACCTCTGGGCACCGACCAGCTGTGTCTAGGAGGCAACGCACCCCAGCACTCCGGTCGGCCTCTCCGTGTCTGCTCTTGATTGCCCTTCCAACCGACTGTAACAGATCGTGACATCGTTCTGCTTCCCTCCTTAGTGAATGCGTTAAATAGAATCTCTGACATGTGTTCATTTTATATTTGTGTGGAAGTCATGATTCTATCCATTTATTTTTTTTTTAATTTTTTCTTTATTTATTTTTAGAGAGAGGGGAAAGGGGAGAGAGAGAGAGACGGAAACATCAACGAGAGGGAACATCGATTGGCCACGCCCTGCATGTCCCCCACTGGGGATTGGGCCCACAACCTGGGCATGTGCCCAGACTGGGAATCGAACTGGCGACCTCTTGGTGCATGGGTTGATGCTCAACCACTGAGCCACACTGGCCGAGCTCTATCGGTGTTTTTAAATGCTCCTTTATCAAGATCTATATGTTTTTCTATATGTTAGACGTTAATTTTAAAATGTTAAATAGCATCCCAGCTGGTGTGTGGCTCAGTGGTTGAGCATTGACCCATGCACCCAGAGGTCACTGGTTCGATTCCCGGTCAGGGCACATGCCCAGGTTGTGGGCCTGATCCCCAGTGGGGGACATGCAAGAGGCGGCCAACCGATGTTCTTTCTCTCCTTCTCCCTTCCTCTCTCTCTAAAATCAGTAAAGAAAAAACTTTTTTAATGTTAAATAGCAGGCCTGGCCAGTTTGGCTCAGCGGTTAGAGCGTCGGCCCTCGGACCAAAGAGTCGCAGGTTCGATTCCGGTCAAGGGCACGTACCTCGGTTGGGGTTCATCCCCAGCCCTGGTCGGAGTTGTGCAGGAGGCAACCAGTCGATATGTCCCCTCACGTTGATGTTTCTCTCTCTCTCTCCCCTTGCCCATTCTATCTGAAGATAAATGGAAAAATATCCTTGGGTGAGGATTAAAAAAAAAAGTTAACTAGCCCTGGCCAGTTTGACTCAGCAGTTAGAGCATCAGGCCTGCAGACCGAAGGGTCTTGGGTTCAATTCCCGGTCAAGGCCACGTGCCTGGTTGCAGGTTCAATCCCCAGCCCCAGTAGGGGTTATACAGGAGGCAACCAATTGATGTGTCTCTCTCATATCAATGTTTTTTTTCTCTCTCTCTTTCCCTCCTTTCCTCCCTTCTTCCCTATCTAAAAATCAATGAAAAAATATCCTTGGGAGAGAATTAACAACAACAACAACAAAGTTAAATAAAAAACGTTCAGTTTAGAGGGGCAGGAAAGCGTGCTGTGGTCCCTTCTTAGACTGTTCTCATCAGGCCCTTGAATTCCTGTCTGGGACAAACCAGGACAACTGCCAAGGCCCTCGGTCTCCCCAGAGTGGGTTGGCGGAGAAGGACGGACGTTTCCCAGGCTGGACTCTGAGCCGAACCTGCAGCCTTGGGCAGGAGGAGCAGGAGGCGGTCCGCTGCCTAGCTTCATTCACTGAATCCAAAAGCCACAGCCGCGTCCCTGTCCCAGGAGGCAGGCTGATCCCGCTCCTCCCGGCTGGGCTCACGGACGGACGCTAACGGGGGGCTTCCTGGTTCCCAGCACAGGAATAAACCAGGGAGGAGAAGCAGCCGGCTGGCACTGAGCGCCATCCTCACCAGGAAATTCCTGCTTCCGCTGTCATGTTCTGGGAAGTTGGGCAAAGGGACCTTGGCGGCGAGTGGTGGCCGACCATCCTCCTTCCGTACCGCTGCAATACTCCTTGAGCAGCTGAGCCCACTGAAGACGGGCAGACCACTAGGATTTGAGAGACCTGGGTTTGGGTTTTGCCCCCTTACTTCTGCAACCCAGCTGAGGCCACCCCTGAACTTGGGAGGAAGGACACTCCATCCCCAAAGCTGAGTGCCCACCCCCACATCCATGAGCAGTGGGTGTGACCCAGGGGCTGAGGGGGTGCTGGGGGCGGGGGAGTGCCCAGGCCTCCCCCTCGCCACCCCCCTCAGCTTCTCCTTCCCCTTCATTATCTTCACACTGACAAACCTCACAAAACCGGAACAAAAGCCCTACAGTGACCTGCCAAGACCTCCCGGGGAGGTGGCAACAACCAGCTACAGGAGGCAACTAATCAATGTGTTTCTCCCACATCCATGTTTCTCTCTCTCCTCTCTCTCTCCCTCCCTCCCTCCTTCCCTTCCACTCTCTCTTTTTTTTAAAAAAATCAATGGAAAAAATTATCCTCAGGTGAGGATTAACACAAAAACAGAAATGCAGACCCAAAGAAGTGGTCCCAGCTGAGCGTTCTGATGCCAGGGCTCATGAGTCTCCCCTTTGGAGACGAGGACGCTCCTCTCCCCGGGCCCAGGGATGCACCTCTCACATGAGGGTCTGTGACCTGCTTCGGGGGGAGGTCAGAGAGTCCTTCTCGCTCGTGCCATTGTCTCAAACTCCTTCAGCTTAAAATAGTCCCTATGCCAAGGTGCCATATGTTGGAGTAGGGTGTTCTGAACCCCGTCAGCCGTCTGCAGACTCGACGAAGGAAAGAAGCTGAGAACCCCAGTTTCACTTGAGCAACAGGCGTGCTCTCCTGAGTCATGCTCCCAGAAACGTCCACGCTCCCTCTTGGCAGAGCTCACAGGGGGCTGAGAGGAGCCACACCCGCTAGCTGAGGCTTGGAGAGTTTCCGAGAGAATGAATGGAGAATTCCTGAATGAACCAGCTGAGGCGGGAGAACCATGAACAGATCGGGGTGGCTGCTGGGCTGAGAACGGCCTGGAAGAGGGTGATGGAAGAAGCGAGGCGACCAGCTGAGAGCCGAAGCCACCATCCATTCAGAGACAGGTGTCTCTGACACACACCTGGCCCTCTTGCCTCCCAAGCGTGCCTTTTTTTCCTTAATATTTTTATTTATATTTTAGATAGAAAGAAAGGGAAAGGGAGAGAGAGAAACATGGATGTGGAAATGAAACATCGATCGGTTGGTTGCCCCCTGCTGCTTACTGAACAGCGACGTGGTGCCAGGAGCTGCCCTGGAGTGAATGGGGTCATCCTCCTGTTTCAGCGACAGCCCAACGCAGCCACTCCTTAGTTTTCTAGGGCGACCATCGTAAAGCACAACACACTTGGTGACTTATAACAGAGACTGATACTCACAGTCTAGGGGCCAGAAGTCCAAATCAAGGTGTCGGTGGGGCCATGCGCTCGTGAGGCCTTGGGGAGGATCCTTCCTTCCTTCCAGTTTCTGGTGGTTGCCGGCCACCCTTGGCGTCCCTTGGCTGGTCGATGCTTCCCTCCAATCTCTGCCTCCGTCTTCACGTGGCATTCCTCCCGTGTGTCTCTGGTCCAGACTTCCCTCTTCCTATGAGGATACCAGTCACCGGGTTAGGTCCCACTCAAATCCAGGAGGACCTCGTTTTACCTTGATTACATCTGCCAAGACCCTATTTCCAAATAAGGTCCCCTTTACAAGTTCCAGAGGTTTGAACAAATCGTTTTGAGGGACACAACCCACAACAGCCACCGTCTTGCTCTGCCACTCAGAGTGAGCAAGTTTGGGGCAGAATGTGAAAGTCAGAAATATAGGTCCACCTCATTCTTGGAGTCCAATTAATTCTGTTAATCATTAAAAAAAAAAAAATTTTTTCTTTATTGATTTTTTTTTAGAGAGATAGTGGAAGGGAGAGGGAGAGAGAGATAGAAACATCGATGAGAGAGAACATCTATTGGCTGCCTCTTGCATGCCCCCCACTGGGGATCGGGCCCACAACCTGGGCATGTGCCCTGACCGGGAATCAAACCAGCAACCTCTTGGTGCATGGATTGACGCTCCACCACTGAGCCACACTGGCCGGGCTGTTAATCATTTTTTTTTTTAACTGAGCCAGAAGAGCCGAGCCACCACTGAGCCACACTGGCCGGGCTGTTAATCATTTTTTTTTTTTAACTGAGCCAGAAGAGCCCAGCCAGGGTGGCTCAGTGGACTGAGCACTGTCCCATGGACTGAGAGTCCTGGTTTGATTCCAGGTCAGGGCACATGCCCGGGTTGCAGGCTCGATCCCCAGAGGGGGGCATGCAGGAGGCAGCAGATTGATGTTTCTCTCACATTGATGTTTGTATCTCTCTCTCCCTTCCTCTCTCTCTATGGAATAAAAACAAAATAAAATAAACTGAGCCAGGAGACAATGACCCCCGCTACATGAAAATGTTGGGGTCTTGGAATAACATCTGTTTTAAAGGTTGAATCTCTCCCCTTGCTCTGCATTTCATTGTGATAATTTTCAAACATACAGGAAAGTCAGTGTGTGCGCCACACTCTTGCACCCACCGCCGGATTCCACTCAGAGAACTGGTCTAGTGCTTCCTCCGCTTCGGATTAGTTCTCTTTTTAACTCACCCTCTGTCGCTCAGTGTGTCCTTTAGTCCCATGTTGCTCCGGGTTTACCACGGGCCACCTGAGAAGACATGGGGCTGGAATCCAGGACCCAGCGTGGTGTGTGGAGGCTGACTGTCACCAGGGTCTGTTCACACACAGATGGGAGGCCCTCGGGACACCCCAAAGAAGCAAACAGGAGCAGAACACACAGCTGGTTAAACCTTCCCAGGGACGCCTGAGGGTGCTGGAGGGGCCTGGAGGCCAGGTCCTCCTCACAGTCCTCAGACAGGAATGCCAAGGCCAGCGCACAGCTCACCTCGGAGAACGTGCAAGGACCACCCCGAGCTCTTGATTAATCCTTTAAAAAAGAAGAGGGCCCTGGCTGGTTTTCTCAGTGGTTAGAGCGTCGGCCTGCGGACTGAAGAGTCGTGGGTTCAATTCCGGTCAAGGGCACATACCTCGTTTGCAGTTCGGTCCCTGGTCCTGGTCAGGGTCGTGCGGGAGGCAGCCCATGGATGTATCTCTCTCGTATTGATGTTTCTCTCTCTCTCTCCCCCTCCCATTCTATCTGAATATAAATGGAAAAAATATCCTTGAGTGAGGATTTTTTTTTTTTTTAAAGAAGAGGAAACAGGAATTGAAAAACAGGTTTTCTTCCCTTTTTTGACAACTTAAACCCCATTCCTCCTACACACTCCTACGCACACCCCTGTAAGAACCCTGACAAATATGCCATTCAGATACACCCTTACAACACACACCCTCACACACACACAGTAGGGGCTCCTGTCTTGGATAGTCTTAGAGAAAGCAGTTTCATTGGGGTCTTTCAGTTGAGCTCAAATTTCATTTCTCCATTTGGGAAAATCACATTTTCAAAATTGCTTTTACTCACTTGATTGGAAGCCCGAGGAATTGGCCCAATCGCAGCCCCCACACAGTTTCACCATGCTTTTATTTATTAACACCCTCCCTCTCTAACAAATGAGAAATTGTGAAATCCTTTTTAAACTAAGGGCTCCGATACCTACTAAGCCGGTTTTTCAAACGCAGAAGCCACTGACCCACTCGAGGGGCTCCTTGGATAGTTAGAGGTCAAAGGTTAATAAAATATATTAACTTCATTTGTCAAGGCCACTTCAACTCTCCCAGCTCAGCGAGATCGGGCACCATCATTTCCAATTTATAGATGAGGAGACCGACATCTAACCGAACCACCACCAGGCTTGCTGAAAAGCGACCTGATGACTCACGAAACACACAGCACCCTGGGAACCAGGAAATCAATGGTCAGTGAGCTGCGATACAGAAACACAACTTTCTTCTTTGCTCTAATAGAAGGACTGATTTCATCCATTTTAGGAAGGGTTCCCTCTCCTTCCGGAACAAAATGCAACTCTTTGACCATCCATCCTTCAAGAGGGGAGGTAGTTTTTCAGCTGCCAAGAAGCATTTATTGAGCACTTCCAGAGTCAGGCATGGATCTAAGAAACCAAGCATCCAATTTGGGGGTTCTTACCTATAATCCACCCCGAAGGTACATGCATAGAATTCGGGGGGGTTCTTGAATTTGGATTGGGGGAGATTACATCTATATTTTCACTAACTTCTAACTGAAATGCAGCATTTGCTTCTGTTATTAATGCAAGCAACAGCATTATTGTGAGTCCGTCCCTAACAGAAACCCCGGGTGTTACTTTATCACATGACAATTGTCACAGAGCTCTCCAGAGACTCTATGCACATCACTGCTTTCGAATTACAGGAGGGAATTGACCGGCTGCCATCGAATTCCCAATAAAGCTGTACTTCTGTTACTGTATCACACATTTGCGTAATACAGTCAATGAGTTTCCACATAACTTTTTTCTACAAGACACCTTTTTTTTTTTTTCTTCTTATTTTCACTTGTGGTAAAATACACATAGCATAAACTTTACCATTTTAACCATTTTAAGTGCACAGTTCAGGGGCATTAAGCTCATTCCCATTATTGCACAACCAGCACTATCATCTCCAGAACTCTTTCCATCGTGCAAAACTGAAACTCTGTCCCCACTGAACACGAACTCCCCGATCTCCCCCCCTCCCCCCGGCAACCACCATTGCACTTTCTGTCTCCATGAAGCTGACTACTCTAGGGTCCTCCTATGACTGGAATCACACAGTATTTGTCCTTTTGTGACACTTAGCATAATGTTCTCCAGCTTCATCTGTGTTGTAGCATAGTCAGAATTTCCTTCTTTTTTAAAAAAAAATCATCACCTGAGGATATTCTTCCATTTAGTTTCAGGAGAAAGAGAGAGAGAGAGAAACATCGATATGAAAGGGACACATTGACTGGTTGCCTCCCACACGACCCTGACCAGGGCTGGGGACCAAACCACAACCAAGGTACCTGCCCTTGAATTGAACCCGTGACTCTTTGGTCCGCGGGCCAATGCTCTAACCACTGAGCCAAACCAGCCAGGGCAGAATTTCTCCTTTTCTAAGGCTGAGTAATATTCCATGGTATGTGTATGCCACATTTTGTTTAGTCATTCATCCAACAGTGGAGAGTGTGCACCCAACTAGAACACCCTCATTCTCATCTGCCAGCTGGAAGAGAGTGGGGATGCCCAAGCCCATGTGAAGTCATGTTGACAAACATTCACACACTTGACTCCTGCTATAAACTGTGGGTCCTGCCTGGCCATGTGGCTCAGTGGATTGAGCATCGTCCCATGGACTGAGAGGTCCTGGTTCAATTCCCAGTCAGGGCGCATGCCCGGGTTGTGGGCTCGATCCCCAGTAGGGGGCGTGCAGGAGGCAGCTGATTGATGTTTCTCATATCGATGTTTCTCTCTCTTCTTTCCTCTCTCTAAAGAACCAATAAAAACATATTTAAAAAACAAACAAACTGTGGGTCCTGTGGTTGCTCTAGCCCAGCAGAACTTCCCTCTGAATAAGCTAGGTACTGAAATTATTTACGCAGTGTCGTGGGAGACCCTCTGAAAAATGCTAGCCTCCCTGCCGTCGCCCCATAATGACTGTTCTCCCTTCCTCATGAGCACTGACAGTAGCTGTTATTAATGGCAACTTCTCTATGCCAAGTGCTTTAACTCTCCAGCAATTCTAAGCAGCAGGGGCTGGTACTGCCCCATTTTACCGAGGAGCAAACAGAGGCCCAGAATGGTCAGTAATTGCAAGAAGTCACATGGCTGGCCAGTGGCTTGAACTTTGACCCCAGGTGGTCTGCATGGAGCACATTACGCCCAGATCTATGTGTCCCCTGCTAGGACACACGCCTCAGGTGGCAACAAGGGGGGCAGACACGTAGGTGTCTGCCAGTTTTTTTTTTTTGTTAAAACTTTTCCCCCCCCTTGTTGAGGAGATCTATTAGTTTGATTTCAAGAAGCAAATTAAGAGTGAGGAGCCCAGATTCCTGAAATATTCGAATTCACTAGATAGCAGAGAAATGCAAATTAAAACATCATGAGAGAACACTTTACGCTCATCAGAATAGCAAAAAATTAGGCAGATGGAAATGAGAGGGGTGGAGTGTTGGCAAAACTGCAGAGAGGCAGGAGAGCGAGGCACCAAGAGCCCGGGTGCCACGACCGGTCCGGGCTGGAGCTCACACCCACCCCGGCATTGCTGAGCTGGTTCTCTTATCTGGAAAATGGAGATGATATTGCCCACACCAAAATGGTTGTGTGGATGCCAACAGCTATTGACACTAAGTGCTGGAGGGGGCACCTGTGCTCATGCAGGGCTCTGTGAAGACAGCCTGGGTGACAGTACGCTCCCAGAGGGCAGGGACTGTTCTCTGCTCCTTTGCCGTATCCCCAGGGCTAGAGTAATTGGGCACTCAGTAGGCAAAGTTAACCTTTGTTGAACAAGTGAATGCATCTACCAGTGGTGTGGGGAGAAAGGACATCCGAGCGCCGCTTAGTGGAATGTCAAATAGTGAAAAATGAGAAGTCTCAGACATTGTGACGACCCAGAAGGAAGGAAAATTAAGTGTGCCCACTCCATGCACCAGCAGTCTCACTTAGATGGAGCTCAGAGATGTTCTCCCTCCAGGTCCCCAGGTAAACCAGGGACCAACAAGGAGCGTTCACAGGGGAACAATCAAACCCAGGTGGCAGCGTCACACAGGAGGACGTCCTGCGGCAGATTGAAGCAATCATTCGGAGCAGGCCTGGCACACCTTTCTGTAAAGGGCCAGACAGTAAATATGTTAGGGTCTCCGTTCAGTCTTAGATGGTATCCAAGTGAAGTGGCATGGCATCCCAACAAGACTGTTTACGGATGCTGAAATTTGAGTTTTGTATCACTTTAATGTATCACAAAATCATTCTCCTTTTGATTTTTTTCCCCTTAACCATTTAAAAAATCTTAGCCCGGCCAATGTGGCTCAGTGGATTAAACTTCGTCCCATGGACTGGGAGGTCCTGGTTCGATCCCCAGTCAGGGCACATACCTGCTTTGCAGGCTCGATCCTCCGCAGGGGGCGTGCAGGAGGCAGCCCATCGATGTTTCTCTCTCACATTGATGCTTCTATCTCTCCCTTCCTCTCTCTCTAAAAAAAATCAATAAAAACCTATTTAAATAAATAAATAAAAATCTTAGCTTACAGACTGTACAGATCTCGGCTGTGGCCCGGATCTGGCCCCGGCGGGCCGTCGCTTGCTTAGCCCTGTTTAGATGTGAGTCTACCCCGTGGACAAATTCTGACAGCACAGTGAACAAAGCCGGCGATCTAGGGCAGGATGAGGGTTAAAGACCGATGACCACACGTCCTAGCTTTTCAGGAACCATCTAGTTTACCCGATGCTGTCCCAGTAATTAATAGCCCCCGTTTTCACTCTCAAAAGTTCCAGATCAGATGATGAATTATACACACCTAATAAATGTTCACCAGGGTACCCCTAATATCTAGAGCAGGGGTCAGCAATGTTTTTCCTGTGAAGGGCCAGAGAGTAAATATTTTAGACCCTGTGCTATGTGATCTGCCGATGCAACCTGAGAGTAGTCACGGACATGCGTGAATGAATCTGCGGGGCCGTGTGCCCCCAAACTCAGTGATGGACACTGACCTTCGTGTAAATTGCACATAGCCCAAAATATTCTTTTCTCTTTTTTTCCAACTAATTAAATATGTCAAAACCATTTTTAGCTTGTGGGTTGGACAAAATCCAGCAATGGGCCGGATTCGGGGAGCCGGGGGGCTTGTCCATCTCTGGTCTGGACTAGCACCTGGCACCGTGGTACATGATGCAAAAGCGCCTGGTTTTGCTGAGGACACACACAGATTGAAGGACACAGAAACACCTGAGTGAGGGCTTAGGAGGGGGTGGGAGGGCATAAGGATGGGAATAAGTGGGGAGGATAATGAAATGGGAGAGCCTTTGCCCAGACTGAGGGGGGTGCCAAACCATAAAACTGAGGAGGGTAATAACTCTGCTCCTGAGGCCCAAAAAGGAAAAGATTAAAAGAAAAAAAAAAGTGAGGGCTCTGGCCAGAGAACCCCGATTTGACATCCCGAGGCTGCTCTCACTCTCTGAGATCCTGGGCAAGGCTCACCTCCCAAAGGTCCTTTGCCAATGGAACTGAATACTGTATAGTAGCTACTGCGTAGGGCTGTTGGGAGGTTTGAACAAATCTGTTCATGTTTAGTGACTGGAACAGTGTCTAGCACTTAGTAAGTAAGTGGTCAATAAATGTTATATGCTATAGTTACTCTTTTTCTTAAATAAAGAAAAACTTGTTCCCAGGGTTCCAAATAAGGTGACTGATTAGGGGATTAAGAGGATAAACTCTGGAGAACCCCAGCTTTACCACGCACTGGCTGTGTGACCTTGGCCAAGTTAGTGACCTCTCTGTGCCTCAGTTTCCTCAGCTGGGAAATGCTAATAATAGTAGTACTTGCCTCATAGGTTGAGGTGAAAATTAAATTACTCAAAACAGAGCCTAGAACATAAGTGCTCAAATAATTTAGTATTTTATTACTCTGGACCCTATTTCTGCCCCACACAAGGTAATGAAAGCAGTCAGAACAATTGCTTGTGAAATATTCCAAAAGGGCCAAGGTGGCCAAGGTGTTGGGCTGTGGACTTTGAGCAAAGATTCTGTTGAGGAAACCTGTAACATGAAAGACAAGACCAAAACAAACAAACAGACAGAAAATAATTATTTCGATGATTCAGATGTAATGTTGGGTGCAAGAAAATATCAAGGAAACTATCATTAATATCCTCAGAGAGTTAAATAAAAATATAACTTCCACGAAAAAAGAACAATTGTTATAATCAAGGAGAAACCAGAGAATAAGAAAGATATTTTGTCCCTGGCCAGTTTGGCTCAGTGGTTAGAGCGTCAGCCCGCGGACCAATGAGTTGCGGGTTCGATTCCGGTCAAGGGCAGGTATGTCAGTTGCAGTTCGTCCCCAGCCCTGGTTGGGGTCATGCGGGAGGCAACCAGTTGATGTAACTCTCTCACATTGATGTCTCTTTCTCTCTCTCTCTCCCTCCCTCCCACTCTAATCTGAAGATAAACGGAAAAATATCCTCGGGTAAGGATAAAAAAAAAGATCTTTTGGAAAATAAAAACCAATAGAAGGATTGAAGGTAAGGTTGAAGAAATTTCACAGAAAGTAGAACAAAAAGAAAAATTTACACAACAGAAGAAAAAAAACACAACTTTTTAAAAAAATGGTGGGTCATTGGCAGAAGATCCAATAGCTAATAGGAATTCCAGAAAGAGGGAACCAAGAAAACAGTGGAGAAGAAATTGTCAAAGTAATAATAAAACCAACTTTTCCAGAATTGAAGGACAAGAACATCCAGAAGGAAAAGATCGCTACATGCCCAGAACAATGAATGGAAGAAGAGCTCCAGGAGGATAAAGGCATCGTCTTGAATTTCAGAATACGAGTGGTAAGGAGAAGATGATGAGACACTCCAGAGAGAAAATGCAGACTATGTGAATGACCAAGAATGAAATGGATGTCTCAAAAGCAAGAAGAGAAGCTAGAGGGCAGTGAGAAAATGTCTTCAAAGTGCTGGAAAAAATTGTGTTCAACCCAAAACTCTCTATACAATCTATTAGTGAAGTGTGAGAGTGAAATAAGGCTATTTTCAAACTTGTGAGAAAATGCCCAGATGACAGCTGTTACAAGTCCCAGAAAGCGACTTGGGATCTGGGATTGGAGGTCTGAAGACTCCGAGAAATTAAAAAATAGAGATGATGCCTGGCCGGTGTGGCTCAGTGGTTGAGTGCTGACCCACGCACCAAGAGGTCACCGGTTCGGTTCCCAATCAGGGCACATGCCCAGGTTGTGGGTCCAATCCCCAGTGGGGGGCATGCAGGAGGCGGCCAATTGATGTTCTCTCTCATCGATGTTTCTATCTCTCTCTCCCTCTCCCTTCCTCTCTCTCTAAAATCAATAAAGAAAAAAAATTGTTTTGCCCTGGCCGGTTTGGCTCAGAGGTTGGAGCATCGGCCTGCAGACCAGAGAATCCTGGGTTCGGTTCCCGCTAAGGGCACGTACCAAAATAAAAAGAAAAAAAAATTTTTAAATAGAGATGATAATTATCTGACAGATCCAAATATAAGTAAAACCTTGAGAGGTGAATATAGCTTTTGGAGGGTGTGGGGAGATTTAGATGTTCAAAGAGAACACAACAAATGAAAAAACAGGCAATTATTAACATCAGGAAAAATAAAAAGTTGCAAGAGAAAGTATACTTATTGGCTCAGTATTGGATAAAACTTACGCAGACATGATCATGAAATCACTGAATGTGTATTTAACTAAAAATTGTGATATAAGTATAGTAAGGGGAGGGAGGAAATGATAATGGAGTGTGTGTGAGCTAAACATCCTCACTGATCATAACAGATAATCTCCAAAATGTATAAATCAAAACACTGCAGAACAGATTTATTATTTTAAAATACGTAGATAAGCTCGGCCAGTGTGGCTCAGTGGTTGAGCGTCGAGCCATGAACCAGGAGGTTGCCGATTCGATTCCCAGTCGGGGCACATGCCCAGGTTGTGGGCCCGATCCCCAGAGGGGGGCATGCAGGAGGCGACCGATTGATGTTCTCTCTCATCGATGTTTCTGTCTGTCTCTCTCTCCCTTCCTCTCTCTAACATCAATAAAGAAAAAATGTTAAAAATTAAAATTTAAAAAAAGTCTGTATCTCGGATGGGGAGACTATTGTAGCTTTAAAAAGACTAAAAAAACATAATAACCAAATGCAATGTGTGAAACTTAATTGGATGCTGGTTTAAGACAACAGCTGCAGCTCCCCTGCTAGAACCTCCAAACAAGCTCTCAAGAAAACAGCTGTAAAAGACATGACGGGAAAAATTGTGGAAATTTGAATATGGACTGGATATTAGATGATATTAGGAAATAATTGTTCATTTTCTTGGATGTGATCATGGTATTGTGATTATGTAGGAGAATGTTCTTGTTCTTAAGAGATGCAGGTTGAAGTATTCAGGGGTGAAATGCCATGACAACTGCAAATTACTTTGAAATGGTCCAGCAAGCCCGGCCGGTGTGGCTCAGTGGTTGAGCGTTGACCCATGCACCAAGAGGTCACCAGTTCGATTCTCCATCAGGGCACATGCCCAGTTTGTGGGCCCGATCCCCAGTGGGGGGCTTGCAGGAAGCAGCCAATTGATGTTCTCTCTCACCGATGTTTCTATCTCTCTCTCCCTTTCCCTTCCTCTCTCTCTAAAATCAATAAAGAAAAAAAAATTTTTTAAGTAATCAGTCAAATCTATAGACCTAGACCGGTTGAGGAGGCAGCTCCTATGTTTGATGGGACCTAAAAACAGAAATGAAGAGAAAATTAAATCTTGATAAAGCGACTTTCATTTAAATACCTTTATTGCCTTGGTATTTCCTTCAGTTCTCGGGAATGCTTGTTCACTTCATGGAGCTGGCAGAGCTGGGAGGTGCCGGGAGGTGCTGGGAGGCAGGGAGGTACGCCCAAGTGACCCATTGCAAACTGGGGCCCATTCCCAGATCCTCTGGTTCTCTGTCCAGTACCTTTTGTTTCCAATTGAGGATCCTTATCCTTATGCTGGAAGCCTCCCCTCCTCCCCCAAAGAGAGCTGTTGGGGAACCTCTCAGTCCCTCAGCATCTGTGCCACACTGGCACCCACATGCTTCATGCCTCCTGGGACTGTTTTCTAATTGTTCTCTGTGCCCACTTCCTCCTGGATCACAGACTACTCCATCCAAGCCGTGGCTGGCTTTCATTTTCCTCCTACGTCTTGATTGATTGATTGATTGATTGATTTGAGAGAGAGAGAGAGAGAAACATCATTCTGTTGTTCCCCTTATTTATGGACTCATTGGTTGATCCTTGTATGTGCCCTAACCAGGGATCAAACCTGCAACCTTGACCTATCGGGACAACTCTCTAACCAACTGAGCTACCCAGCCAGGGCACCTTGCATATCTTTACACTGCAGTGTTAGCACAGCACTGAGGAAGGTGTAAGAGCTCAGCAAATCCTGTCTGATCCATTGTCTTCAGAAAGCATTTAATAAATGCTCAGAAGAGAGGAGAGAGGTGAGAACAGATACTTTTGGGCCCTCTAACAACCTTTGGGCTTAATGTGTGAGGGATATGAACCAACCAGCAAACAAACCAAGAGAACTTACAAAACATATTCCAAACAAGGAGAACTTTTGACAATCAGCACTGGGAAGCTGAAAGCCAGAGATGTACTCAGCTAAGAGCCAGAGGACTGTGTTGTCCAGCTTCCCTCTGATTCTTTTCCTGAAGGAGTCGCTTACCATCTTCAAGATTGTGTTTGCTGGTCTTCCCAACTCCCCTGAAAACTTCTGGGGGAAGGGACAGCCTTTGTGGTTTTGTCCCTGCATGACCTTTCTCCAGTTTCTGCATACCCAGCTCTGCCCACTTGCAGCAGGCATCCAAGGCCTCACACAGCTGCCTGCACTAAATGCCTCGTCTCAATCTTGTCACAGAGAGTGGCCCAGGGAGGAGGATGGAGCAGAGCTTCAGGGTCTGACAAACCTGGGACAGCAATTTATGGGTTGGGTGACATTATTGGGTAAGTGTGTGACCCCAGGAAAGTCACATGGCCTCCAAGCCTCAATTTCTTCTTCTGCAAAATGGGGATAATAAAACTGACTTCTCTGCCCTGGCCGGTTTGGCTCAGCAGTTAGAGCGTTGGCCTGTGGACCAAAGAGTCGAGGGTTCGATTGCGGTCAAGGGCACGTACCTCAGTTGCGGTTCGGTCACTGGCCCTGGTTGGGTCTCTCTCTCTCTGTCTCCCTCCCTCCCACTCTATCTGAAGATAAATGGAAAAATATCCTCAGGTGAGGATTTAAAAAAACAAAACAAAAAACAGCTTTTCAGCTCAGAGGAGGCTTGGGTGCAACTTTCTTTGGTTGTCCTGAATCCGGGTTCATCCAACACCAGCCGCCTCCACCATGCCGCCGAAGTTTGACCCCAAGGAGATCAAAGCCGTATATCTGAGGTGCACCGGTGGGGAAGTCGGTGCCTCGTCTGCCCTGGACCCCAAAATTGGCCCCCTGGTCCTGTCTCCAAAAAAGGTTGGTGATGACATTGACAAAACCACCAGTAATTGGGAGGGTCTGAGAATAACAGTGAAACTGACCATTCAGAGCACACGGCCGAGATTGAGGGAGTCCCTTCTGCCTCTGCCCTGATCATCAAAGCCCTCAAAGAACCGCCACAAGACAGAAAGAAGCAAAAAAACATTAAGCACAGTGGAAATATCACTTTTGATGAGATTGGCAACATTGCCCGACAGATGTGGCACCAATCTTTAGCTAGAGAACTCCCTGGAACCATTAAGGAGATCCTAGGGACTGCCCAGTCTGTGGGCTGAGGTGTTGATGGCTGCCACCCTCATGACATCATAGATGACATTAACAGCGGTGCAGTGGAATGCCCTGCTAGTTAAGAGCTACAAAGAAAAATGTTTCAATTAAAGATCATTTGAATCCAGCTGGTGTGGCTCAGTGGTTGAGCATTGACCCATGCACCAAGAGGTCGCCGGTTCAATTCCTGGTCAGGACACATGCCCAGGTTGTGGGCCAGATCCCCAGGGTGGGGCATGCAGAAGGAGGCCAATCAATGTTCTCTCTTATTGATGTTTCTATCTTTCTCTCCCTCTCACTTCCTCTCTCTCTAAAATCAATAAAGGGAAAAACATTTTTTTTAATCATTTGACAACCAAAAAAATAAAAAACAAAACAAAAAAACTGACTTCTCCAAAATAACTGGGTAGATTGAGATGACACAGAGCTCTCTGCTTTGTCCAGTGTTTTGAAACGTGAGTGACCACCAGGGGCCATCTGTCCACCCACATCCCCTATATGCAGGGCTACCCTAGGGGGCAGGTAAAGGTCATTCATTCTGTATGCCTCCAATCCCTCCTCCCTATCTCTCCAAATTGGTTCCGGCATAATCTGGTTAACACGAACAGCAGACATCAGAGATGGACTTGAAGGACTTAATACTGATTCCCTAGGAGGCTGTAAGAAGCAGGAGGCACCCACTACAGAGCAAGACTGCCTGGTTCAAATCCCAGCTCCCCCATTTACTAGCCCTGTGGGCTTGAGCAGGGTTACTTAACCTCTGTGCCTCAATTTCCTCACCTATAAACCAGGAATGGTAACAGTGGCATCAACCTCATAGGGCTGTTCTGAGAATGAAATGAGTTAATGCATGAATATAGAGAGAGCACTTTGGTATTACCGCATCTCACTGAAACTGATACATGGAGACACTACGAAATTAAAATTGCTGCCAGTTAAAGTAGGACACATCAATGGAACTGGAACTGAAAACACATATTGATTTCAGAAATGTGAAACAACAGGTGTGTCTTAGCATAAAGTACATTACTACTAGAGGCCTGGAGCTAAAATACATTAGCATTAGGTTTAGGGCTCAAATCCCAAGTCTACCAGCTGGGTGACCTTATGCAAGATACCTAGCCTCTCTGTGCCTTGGTTTTCTCTTCATCTGTACATGCGGATCGCGTCCATAGTACCTACCCCACAAGACTGCAGGGGGAATTTAATCCGTCATACAGTACTTAGAAAGCACCTGGTACATAGTAGGCGCTATCATTGCCATTATTGAAAACAAAGTTATTCTTTCCGGGTGTGGAGGATGGCTAGGGGAGGGAGAAGACGACGCATCCAGCGGGCGTTTCAGACACAGGGTCCCGGCCGCTCCTGCCCTTCCGAGCGGCGCGAAGGTCAGGAGGTACCAGGACCCCGCGCTCCATCCCCTCCAGGCCCCGCCCCACCCCGCCGGGCTCCACCCCACCCTTCAGAGCTTCGGCCCCTGCGCTAGTCTCGCGCACTTTGAAAGTGCGCGAGCTCCGGCCGAGACCCGGGGCCGGCAGTTGGTTGGGCGAAACCGTCTGTCACGCTACGTGGGGGGGTTACAATCCTACGCGTCCACATTTTCCCAGTTTTTAGCTTTGCAGACCCAGGTGCTGGTCTTGTTTTAGATTTCCCATCCGCGCCGTCTGCTCAGGCTCCCAGGAGGGCGCCCTTTCTCTCTGGGGAGAGGCCTGTCGCGGCTCTGTGCGGCGCGCTCCCCCTCCTGACGGGGAGCCGGTGGGAGAGGACGACGGCCGTCGGGGGGAGGAGGCGGCACTAGCGCCATTTTGTGGGAGCGAAGCGGTAGCTGGGCTGCTCTTGGATCCCTGGCTGCTTGACTTCCCCTGTCGGGCCTCCTGTCAGCGGCCTAGCGGGTGAGTCGCGGACGCTTCTCACTGAGGACGCCCTGAGCGCCTCGGCTCCCGCACGGTTGGCCTAAGGTGCGTGGCGGCATCGGCCCCCGCCCCGGGCCTGGCGCGGCTGTCAGCGGGCGCCGGAGCAGGGCCGCGGGGCCGCGCAGCCAAGGCCGAGGTTTGGCCCGGCTTGGGCACCCGGGCAGTGCTTTGTGCCTTCGGGACTTTGCCCCCCGGGGGCACTGCCAGCTTAGATTCTGTGCCCCTGAGACCCCACCGCCGGCCGCGCTTAACATCCCGGACTCCGGCTGTCACGCGCGGGCTTCTGGGAGGCGGCGGCCCGCGTCGCGAAGGACCTGTCGCCGCTGTCCTTGAGGCTCAAGTCTGGAGAGCCCCGGAAGTCCCAAAATGAGGAACAGGGAGGAACTCTTTCCCTGTTCTCTCCACCTGGCGCACTGCTTCCATTCAGCCCTAACACTCAGCTTCTCATCGCTTTCTTAGGGAAATCTACTTGGACCCCTTCCCCTACACGCGTCACCCAGCGTAGGTTCTCCCCGGCCCCCCAAGATCATTTATTACTTCCTAGTACACATATCACGATTTTAATAAGATAATGATTGGTTTGCTGTCTTCTTGCTTACCCTCATCCCCCCGCCCCGCCCGCCTTGTAACCAGCATGCCACCCGAAACGATCGGCTTCACAGTTGTAGCTGCAGCACCAGATGCACTCAGCAAATGTTCGTTGAATGAATGAACTAACAAGGCATCACATTTTAATGGGAATTCCTATCTTTGCCTCCTAACGTGTCAGGGATAGCCAATGCGTATAAGAATCCAAACAGCGAGAATTTTTCTGGAAGTCATAGAACAATGAATGGCATGGTAGTGGGACTCATCAGCTGATTGTAAGGAAACAGTTCCTTTGACACAAGTGTTGGTCATTCATCTCTCTTTTCCATTTAAGAAAAATAGAAGATGTCTGAATATATTCGGGTAACAGAAGATGAAAATGACGAGCCCATTGAAATACCATCAGAAGACGATGGGACAGTGCTGCTGTCCACAGTTACAGCCCAGTTTCCAGGGGCATGTGGGCTGCGCTACAGGAATCCTGTGTCTCAGTGTATGAGAGGTGTCCGGCTGGTAGAAGGAATTCTGCACGCCCCGGATGCTGGCTGGGGAAATCTGGTCTATGTTGTCAACTATCCCAAAGGTTCGTTGCCACTTGGTTTTGCAATAACGCTCAAGTATAGTTGTGTTTGTCTCATTGTAAGTCGTAGATGGTGGCCTCTCTTCCTGGTGCAATGTCTCCTATAACCCAAGTATTTCTTTAAATGTTACTATTAGACTTGTTTTAAGACCACTAGTTTAAATGAGTGAAAACTGGCAATTACAGAACATTTAAAGTGAAAACTATGTATTTAAATATCTGAACAAATGTTGCCATGTTGTTTAGATAATGATATATCAATGTAGGTTTATCATTTGTAACAAATGCATCACCATGGTGATGGATGTTGATGATGGGGGAAGCTATGCATGTGTGGACCAAGGGAGATATGTGGGAAATCTCTACCTTCCTCTCAATTTTGCTGTGAACCTAAAACTGCTCAAAAAGAGTCTATTTTTTATTTTATTTTTTTATTGCTCCTCACCTGAGGATATTTTTCCATTGATTTTTTTTTTTTTTTTTTTAAGAAAGAATGGAAGGGAGGGAGGGAGGGAAAGACAGAAACATTGATGTGAGAGACACATTGATTGGTTGCCTCCCAAGTGACCCCGACCGAGGCAAGGATTCAACCTGCAACCCAGGTAGGTGCCCTTGATCGGAATCGAACCCGAGACCCTTTGGTCTGTGGGTGGACGCTCTAACCATTGAGCCAAACCGGCCAGGGCAATGGTCTGTTTTATAAAATGCCATTAGTTCCTCTCCTCTTCCCTTCCAAATTTTGGTTTTAAAAAATAAGGTTTTTTTATATTACAAAACTAGATGTGCATTTATTATTGCAAGTTTAGAAAATTGAAATCACCCTTAAATGCACAGCTAGAAATAAGTTACTGATTTTTTTTTTTTTTTTTTGGCATATAGCCTTTAAGTTATAGGTGTTAAAATAATCAAGCAGTCCGGCCAGTGTGGCTCAGTGGCATCGGTGTTTCTCTCTCCCCCCCTCTCCCTTCCTCTCTCTCTCAAATCAGTGAAGAAAAAATAATAATAATAATTAAGCAAATACATTTAATAGGCCAAAATATGCTAATTGCACTCTTAACCTGTTTTTTCCTCAATGTATTTTTTTTTTTTCATTTTTTGTTCATATAGAGTGGGAAGGAGAGAGAGGAAGAGAGAGAGAGAGAGAGAGAGCGAGAGAGAGAGAGAGAGAAACATCGACGTGAAAGGGACACATCGAGTGGCTGCCACCCACACGACCAACCAGGGCTGGGGACATACTGCAACCGAAGTACATGCCCCTAGCGGGAACCGAACCCAGGTCTCTCTGGACCGTAGGCCGACGCTCTAACCGCTGAGCCAAACCGGCCAGGGCTCCTCAATGTATTTTAAAGTCAGAGTAAAGTAGAATTATTTTTGTTTTGATATGCCTTTGAGAGGGAAGAATGTATACATTTGTAGTATTGTGATACTACGAAACCAGAGGTATGAGTCCCTGGATTTCCACCAGAAAAGTACCTCAGCCACTTACTCAATCCCTTATTCTGTCCTTGAGACCTAACATCACTCTTTGCCAAAAGCTGAAACATCTTTATGTTCTTGAGACTCTTTCTACTTCTCACTTCTAGATGTAGGAGGCAGTGTGTTTTAAGACATGTTAAATGAAGAGTTCTAAAAGGTTTCTGCTCGTTTTGTTTAGATAACAAAAGAAAAATGGATGAGACAGATGCTTCATCAGCAGTGAAAGTGAAAAGAGCAGTCCAGAAAACATCTGATTTAATCGTGTTGGGTCTCCCGTGGAAAACAACTGAACAGGATCTAAAAGAGTATTTTAGTACCTTTGGAGAAGTTCTTATGGTTCAGGTAAACTTTAATTTCATTTAAGAGTTTTTCTTTTTCAGTGAATGAGCACTCAGCATTCCTGCTTTAGTGACAATTCCTGTGCAGCAGACAGTGTTTTTAATTTAAGATGTGTAAACATTAGATCTAGTTTATATTTGTATTCTAAAACTTTTTGTTTAAATTTTATTATCTAAAAGAGTTTTACTCCACTATTAACAGGATCTAAATTCACCATTAATCCTGTTGCTTTTACCTCAAGAATAATTGGTTTAAGTTTTAATTAAGCCACTGAGTCCAGTTGAAGCTGTTCACATGGTCAAGGAATTCTCATTTGGTTATGTGTCTGTTGTTCTAGTAAATTTAAATGATTTTTTTCTAGGTCAAGAAAGATATTAAAACTGGTCATTCAAAAGGGTTTGGCTTTGTTCGATTTACGGAATATGAGACCCAGGTGAAAGTAATGTCACAGCGACATATGATAGATGGACGATGGTGTGACTGTAAACTTCCTAATTCTAAGGTACTTTTCTTTTTTATTTCTTTTTTTTTTCTGCTTTGGGAACTTCTGCTGACAAACTTCCTTAGAAGATGCTATAAAATAAAATGTTAAATACACTTGGAAAAAAGTAGTGTGAGGATGTGTTCTTGAATTTCTTGCTTGTTAAAGCCTTGGGACCTTAATGCATGCTGAATATTTAACTGTTTGTCATTGAAGTCTTACAAGAAAGAGGAGTGCTAATGGAAAAAATATGAATGTACCTACTTTTTAATGACTCACCTAATGTAGAAGGCAGATAGGTTCTGTTACATCCTCCACCGTAATGCCCTTTTCATTGCTCATAAAATATTTCTGATGTTTTTCCTGCCTTTGATTTGATCAGCAAAGCCCAGATGAGCCCCTGAGAAGCAGAAAGGTGTTTGTTGGGCGTTGCACAGAGGACATGACCGCTGATGAGTTGCGGCAGTTCTTTTGCCAGTACGGAGAAGTGGTAGATGTCTTCATTCCCAAACCCTTCAGGGCTTTTGCCTTTGTTACATTTGCAGATGATCAGGTATTTTTCTCTTTAATAATTTTATCCGAGCTAATTAGGTAATTTCTCTTGAACTTTTCCCATCAAGCTAATTGCCATCCTTAGCTAAGCTTTCTGACCTTATAAGCTGTGGAGGGGTATATGGATCTAGATATTTGTAATAAACACGTTAATATTTTTCAGTATGTGGTGTTTAACTGAAAGTGTTATATATCTTTAGAAAGCAAACTGAAAAATTCTTGCTGTCATTACTAAAGCTAAAGGCTATTTTGAGTTTAAATGAAATGAACTTTCATTGTTTATTTTTCCTCCAGTTTAGATAATGGCTTGAAATTTAAGTTTTATTGCTACTTTAAAGTGTACAAGTCAGTGATTTAATTGCTTTTATTTACACCCCTTATTTTCTTATAGGTTGCCCAGTCTCTTTGTGGAGAGGACTTGATCATTAAAGGAATCAGCGTACATATATCCAATGCTGAACCTAAGCACAATAGCAATAGACAGTTAGAAAGAAGTGGAAGATTTGGTGGTAATCCAGGTGGCTTTGGGAATCAGGGTGGATTTGGTAACAGTAGAGGGGGTGGAGCTGGCTTGGGAAACAATCAAGGTAGTAACATGGGTGGAGGGATGAACTTTGGTGCTTTTAGCATTAATCCGGCGATGATGGCTGCAGCCCAGGCAGCACTGCAGAGTAGCTGGGGTATGATGGGCATGTTAGCCAGTCAGCAGAACCAGTCAGGCCCGTCAGGTAATAACCAAAGCCAAGGCAACATGCAGAGGGAGCCAAATCAGGCCTTTGGTTCTGGAAATAACTCTTATAGTGGTTCTAATTCAGGTGCAGCGATTGGTTGGGGATCAGCTTCAAATGCGGGGTCAGGCAGTGGTTTTAATGGAGGCTTTGGCTCAAGCATGGATTCTAAACCTTCTAGCTGGGGAATGTAGACAGTGGGTAACGGTTGGTTGTACAGACTGGTGGGAATTCAAATTTTTCTAAATTCATGGTAAGTATATTGTAAAATACATATGTACTAAGAATTTTCAAAATTGGTTTGTTCAGTGTGGAGTATATTCAGCAGTATTTTTGACATTTTTCTTTTGAAAAAGAGGAAGAGCTAAAGGAATTTTATAAGTTTTGTTACATAAAAGGTTGAAATATTGAGTGTTTGAAAGTGAACTGCTGTTTGCCTGATTGGTAAACCAACACACTACAAATGATATCAAAAGGTTTCTCCTGTAACATTTTATCCCTGGACTTGTCAAGTGAATTCTTTGCATGTTCAAAATGGAAACCATTAATTAGAACTACATTCTTTCCTCCTTGTTTTAATTTGAACCCACCATATGGATTTTGTCCTTAGGAATATCTCCTTTTTGGAGATCATGGTGTCACAGTGTTTGGTTCTTTTGTTTTTGTTTTTTAACACTTGTCTCCCTTCATATGCAAAAGTACAATATGAAGCCTTCATTTAATCTCTGCAGTTCATCTCATTTCAAATGTTTATGGAAGAAGCACTTCATTGAAAGTAGTGCTGTAAATATTCTGCCATAGGAATACTTCTGTCTACATGCTTTCTCATTCAAGATTTCGTCATCACACTGCACAGGCTGCGTCTTTGACGGTGGGTGTCCCATTTTTATCCGCTACTCTTTATTTCATGGAGTCGTATCAACGCTATGAACGCAAGGCTGTGATATGGAACCAGAAGGCTGTTTGAACTTTTGAAACCTTGTGTGGGATTGATGGTGGTGCCGAGGCATGAAAGGCTAGTATGAGCGAGAAAAGGAGAGAGCGCGTGCAGAGACAGTGGTGCAAAATGGATATTTTTTAACTTGGCGAGATGTGTCTCTCCATCCTGTGGCTTTGGTGAGAGAGTGTGCAGAGAGCAATGATAGCAAATAATGTACGAATGTTTCTTGCATTCAAAGGACATCCACATCTGTTGGAAGACTTTAAGTGAGTTTTGTTCTTAGATAACCCACGTTAGTTGAATGTGTTAAGTGAAACGATACTTGTATTTCCCCTACCCCTTTGTCAACTGCTGTGAATGCTGTATGGTGTGTGTTCTCTTCTGTTACTGATCTGTAAGTGTGGTAACGTGAACTGAAGCTGATGGGTTGAGAACATGGACTGAGCTTGTGGTGTGCTTTGCAGGAGTACTTGGAAGCAGAGTTCACCAGTGAGCTGGGGGTGTCTCAAAGAAGGGTGGAAGTTCTAATGTCTGTTAGCTACACATAAGAATGCTGTTTGCTGCAGTTCTGTGTCCTGTGCTTGGATGCTTTTTATAAGAGTTGTCAATGTTGGAAATTCTTAAATAAAACTGATTTAAATAATATGTGTCTTTGTTTTGCAGCCCTGAATGCAAAGAATTCATAGCAGTTAATTCCCCTTTTTTGACCCTTTTGAGATGGAACTTTCATAAAGTTTCTTGGCAATAGTTTATTTTGCTTCAAATAAACTTATTTGAAAAGTTGTCTCAAGTCAAATGGATTCATCACCTGTCATGCATTGACACCTGATACCCAGACTTAATTGCTATTTGTTCTTGCATTGTCCAAAGTGAAAGTTTTTTTTTTTCTTTTTAAATCTAGTTTTTAATAAGTCTGGGTGACCGCACCTAAAATGGTAAGCAGTACCCTCCAGCTTTTTCTTAGTGCCTCTGTGCATTTGGGTGATGTTCTATTTACATGGCCTGTATAAATCTCCATTGGGAAATCACGCCTTCTAAAAATAATCTTATTGGGGGAGTGGGCAAAACTGTGTTAATTATTTTTAAATGCTTTGTAGCAAAGCATATCAATTGAAAAGAAGAAAATATTAGCGCCTTTTTAGTTTGGGATTTGAAAAGTGGAATTAATTGCAATAGGGATAAAGTAGAAGAAACCACAAATTATCTTGTGCCTAAAATCCATTAAGAAGCTTGATAGCTTTAAGAACTAGCAGGGTGTGGTGGGTTGTCTGTCTGTGGAAGTGTTAAGTGAAATGGGCTATGTCCTCCAAAGGTGGGGGAAATACAGTCATGCTGAATAAAATCGTTTACAAAACTCAGATTAGACTCTCACGATGCATTGTTAAGTATGTAAAAGCAATAATATATTGATTATTTATTGTACTTTTTATGTAACTACTGCTATGAGAGTGAGCTTGTTTTCTAATGGAAGAATGTAACAGTTTTTGTGTTGATAGTTTACCTAATGCCCTTATCTAATTAGATTACGATAAATAGGGGTTTTTTTTGCAAGTTGCGTGTTTTAAACTTTTATAAGTGAAGTCATCTTTTAGACTTGTGATCGCCACATTGTTTCATTATTCAGTTTCCTCTGTAAAAGGATCTTGCGTTGTTTAAAATTTTTTTTCTGCATCTAAATTGCATGATTTCCAAACCCTGTACCATCTGAATTTTGCATTTTAGCACTTGCACTATTACTCAGCAGCAGTAACATGGTAACACTTAAAATGGTATCGGGGACCTCCAAAGACTAAACTGACAAGCCTTCAAGGAGCCCAGGGGTAAGTTAACTTGTCAATGGCATGGTTTTAATCCCTTATTTACACTTGTGTAAATCTAGTTACTGGTCTTAGAAGGCTTTCAATGTTGAGTAGCCTTCTGTTAACATGTTTGTGGTAATACATAGCTATGGGTATTTAATTCTACCCTAAAAATTTTTTTGAAGTTTAGAAATAAACTATTTGGCAAAGATTTGTTTTTAAAGTCTCATCTAAATGCATTCATTCTAAAAAATTTTTGAACCAGTTGAATAAAAATTTTTGTTGCCACCAGTTTAGTGTCTGGAGTCTTACTGGAAAAAGTTTCCTTTTTATATGTGACAAAGATGCTGTAAAGTTACCTTTAAAAGTGAGTCTCAAGAAGTTGCACTTTATATGCACAAGAGAAATTAGGCCAAAACTCACAGTGAATTTTTATATATAATGGTAACTCTTTGGCTAGCATGAAAAACTTTGTTAGATGTTAGCTATTAAAACTTTTTAGGAAGGACTAGCCAACTAACATGAAATGAGATTTTTAAAGTTAAGTCAGAGCTTAAATTTTATCCTTAGGAAAAAGAGGTTAACTACTTAATTCAGAAATATATGTGATAATTAGAATCATTTTTTGTTGAGTACTAGGACAATAGCTCTTAATTGTGTATTTGAGTTCTATACTCAGGTATTGTGTGATCTGTGATCTATTGTTTGACTAAGTGTGCCCATTTTACATGTTCATTGTAAGAAGGAAAAAAATATTACAGGTTTATCTATATAATACCACCATTTATTTCTGATGTTGTATTTCATCTTATAGAAATGCCACATTTGAGTCGATCGTCTTCTGACTTTAGACATTATTTAGGTTATTTCCAAATGCTGGGATGATGGCTAAATTAAATTCTTAGCATTGGAATTACTGGGTAAAAGACTATGCATGCTTTTAAGGTTTTGGAAATATATTGCAAAATTGTCCTTTAGAAAATTTAAATTGTCTTTGACAATGTGAATAGTGCTATTCCATGGTCTTTTTGTAAGTGAAAATTTATATCTCACTGTTTTGTGGTATTGGTTTTTAACATGGAAATTAGTACCTAGGCTAAAGTATTGATGTTTCCTTCATCTACAGAAAAAATCCATAGATTCAAGGTTATTCCTGAACCAATACTGCTGTAATATGTAAAGCTCTCTTAGAGATTAATAAGAACAAGTCCAAAAACAGTAGGAAAAATAGTCAAAGAACATGTACAGGCAATTTTCAGAAATGCAAACAAAAAGGCCAATACAAAAAGATACTGGACTTTGTAAATTATGCAATGCAGATTTAACCAGTGAGTTTCTTTTGCGCTAACAAAGATGAATATCACTGTGACGGTTTATGCCCCCTTGAATCGAAACGTAAAGGCTGAAAAACTGGCGAGCCTCTCACTGCTAGTTTGGTGTTGATTTTTGGGTGGGGTGACAATGTTCTTCAGGTCACATTGCTGCTGAGATCTTTTACAGTTTTTTTTTTTTTTAAGGAGTTATTTACTGATTGAAGACAAATTAATTAAAAGTTATTAATTATTTGCTTGATCCAGGGAATATAGTTCATGACTTTTGTGTAGACCCCATACAGTTGTGCTTCCCCACAATTAATGGAACCCCAGGACACTATTCCTCCCACAAACCACCTATATGACTCATTATCTAGAAACACTAATGCCCCTCCGCTGTCACCTCTACAGCTATCCTTGCCCCCACTTTCTAAACCAGCACAAAGCATGTTGTCAGTTACCCTTCCCCCTGGATGGGAGTTGTTTTCATAGGCATCAACACATTTTTGATGGTTGACAATTGGTATGTCAACAAACATTAGATTTCTTGCAGGAAACCCCGTTTGGGTTAATCCCCATCCAGATACGGTTCCAATGTCATTTGTCATCATGAAGGATTCAGCTTCTTTTCTTGGCAAGCAAATAGGCATGATGTTGCTATTGATTACAACTTTGTTCTTCAATTTAATCAGTGCTATGTCGTTATCGAAACCAGCATTATGAGTGTAACCTTCATGTATAAAAATGGCTTCTGCCCAGGCTTGCGTGTAATGAGGTGACAGTCTCTTCAGGGTACCCATTCGAATGTTTAGGGAGGAGGCATCTTCCTTTTGCTCATATACAGCATGAGCAGCTGTTAGGATCCAGTTGTCATACAAAAGCGCACCAGCTGCTGTTGTGCCACCTAGTAGCAGGACTTGCCAAGGAAAATCCCCAAGCTTTGCAGGTTGCCCTCCATATATACGACCTTCTGTTGTACGGGCTGATATTCCACAGACTAGGGAAAGAAGCAGACATATAGAGCCTTTATAGAAACCCAGTGGTGCTTTTCTCCATTTACCACTTTGGAATTGTGAATATTTAATGCCACTCCAAAATTGCATCGCATGAATTGGTGGGTGACCACCTATACAGGCAAGTGAGGCTGCCTTAAAACAGCACAGTTCAAAGACCAATTGGTAGTTCTTAGCTCCTCAGAAAATGAGGTGAGTGAAAATTTCTTTTAGAAACTAATTTGTTTTGCTAAAAAAATGGTCTACACGATTGGGGGAATTATTTAATAGGACAAACAAGAATTGTCTGAGCTGATGTACTGAGTGATGTGAATAAGAAGTGAAAGGAGATGCAACCTTTTCATTGCTTCTGTTTTTCAACTTATACTATAGGATGTTTACCATATAGTTCTGGGAAAGCAGGAACTAAGGTCACTGTCATAGGACTGGCAACATTACTTTGACCTTTGAATATTTAAATGTTTTAAAAACTAGAATGTTGCAGTTGGAACCAGGAACCTTCAGGTTCAGAAAATACTACTTTTTTATCTAGTTGATTCTTCCAAACACTAAATTTTACTGTATATAAGGCAATACACTCATTAATGTAGCAAATGTTTTCTGTTGTGGCAGAATACTGGCATTGAAACTTACAAACGTTGTGTCAGCTAAGATAAAATAACTAATTTAAGCTGAATAACACAGGGGTAATGAATATGTTATTACCTTTCTGATTTTTTTAATCTCTCTACTCAACTATATCTTCAGAGCCAATTCTGGTAAAAAAAAATTTTAAGTACTATTAAAAGGCAAATTGCATTAATGTTTAAAAACTAGATGTCATTGAAAACAATTGCTTAGGGAAATAATGAAGTTATTAGCTTTGGGTTTTAATAGCATTTTTAACAGAGAAGAAAAGTAACAGCAGAGGAACTTATGTTTATAAATGTATAAATGGTTCAAGATAATTTAAAAAATCATTTAATTTTTTATGCTTGCCTAGTTGTAAGGCCAAAATAATCAAATGACTTATGCAGTCTGCACCTAACAACCTCTCCATATGGAAAGGGGATAATGAGAACATATTATTTGGAAATAATAACTTGGTCTAAGAGCCAAGTGCCGAAGTTACATTTCTGCCTACCATAGCTAAAGCTCTACTTATTGTCTCCTACCCAGTTCTACTTTCCATCAATTACAAATCTCTTGTATAAATGTATCCATTACCAGGCTCACAGACTGGGAGTGATTTTTCTCCTTTGGAGCTCGTCCAGAATCCATCAGCCTCACACACATATTTACCTGCACATCATTGGAAAAGCAAAAACGTTTAACTGCATGTATAAGGTGGTTGTCATTTGCTTGAATACCCCCATGAAAAATGTTGATTCTTGAGCATCAGTGGGAAATAGAGGTGTCTGAATAACCATTTTACATGATTTCATAAATAGGAGGTCTCTGCATTACCATGTTTGCTTGCAAAGTGGAAACCTTTTAGATGTGTAACTTGAAT
Organism: Tadarida brasiliensis; assembly: GCA_030848825.1. Taxonomy (NCBI): domain Eukaryota; kingdom Metazoa; phylum Chordata; class Mammalia; order Chiroptera; family Molossidae; genus Tadarida; species Tadarida brasiliensis. The sequence continues at coordinate 7,482,997 of CM061264.1, forward strand.
ATGTATCAAGATCTCAAGTGCTTAATGATAAGGTTTTGACTTGTTAAATTAAACCATTTGGAATATATTGTGTGTTTGTAGTAGTCATTTACTAGATAAGATCTGTTTTCAGATTCTTGCAAATTGACATTAAAATCACTTCAGCTATAATATTTCACTTAGCTGGTGGGAGAAGTGCCTTTTAATCTTTTGTCTGGCCTTAGCCAAAAATGTTGGTTAAAGTTTATTTTCAGATCGCGAGGGCCTCAGTACCAAATATCACCCACCCCCAACTTGGAACAGTGTGCTTACCATCATCATCTGTTCTCATTGTGTAGAAGGTCTCGTTACAGCGGTAATGAATCACAGCTTTGTATGTAGTCACGTCAGAACCTGTGATGTATTCCACTTGGCCATTGGGTAGATCATCAGGAGGACCACAGTCAACAACTAATGAAAACACGAGAGAGAGGAGTCAGTTTCCGCTTTCAGTTCTCACATTATTAAAAAGACCTGGAGACTGACAGGCAGTTGTGCCATGTGGTGCTGTTAGAGCCATATTTCCCCCTGTATGGTGGACATCATTCATTTCATCTCTGAGAATCGCTGTAGTATGATTTTAAAGCATCACTCATCCCTTTTCCTAACTAAATGGCTAAACTGAGATGAAGTCCTTGGAGAGTGGTCTGCTTTCCTAAGGAAGGGGATTTGGAACCACAGGGACTTCCTTGGCACGCTCACTTCTAACATACAGGTCTGCGGCCGCGCAGAAGGGAGAAAGGGCGAGCTCACACGTGCCTAGCCAGGCTCGGTCCACCTAAAAGGGTGTCAAAGGGACAGGATTACAAAGATGGCTCTGAAGGGCTCAGCTTGTTCTTACGATCCTTTCCCCAAATTGAACTTTTTTTAAAAATTGATTTTAAAGAGGAAGGGAGAGAGAAACATTGATCAGCTGCCTCCTGCACACAACCCCAACCAGTAATGGATGGAACCTGCAACCTGGGCGTGTGCCCTGACTGGGAATCGAACCCACCACCACCTGTTGTACAAGATGACACTCCAACCAACTGAGCCACACAGGCCAGGGCTCATAAACTTTTTAGAAAATCTGGAAGTCCTTGAATTTGGATTAGAATTCACACTTGGGACATTGCTAATGTGAAATAACCAATATGTGAGACAGTGCTATCAGTCTTAAAGTTCTTCACACAGTAGACGTCTAAAAATTGTTGATGTATTTCTGTGGATGTTAAAAGATTGCATTTAAATCATTTTCAGCAACTTAATGTCTGTGCCTGGCCCTGCCAAGAGCTTTGCCTGCATTGTCTAACTGTAGATAGATACCCATAACTACCCAACAAAAAATGGCCGAATCGGGGCTCAAACCCAGACCTCTGGCCTCCAACGCTCCCGGCAGTGCTTCCTTACAGCTTTTAAACTAAAAGAACCGGTGGGACTGTAAATTTATGGAATGAAAATATTTCATTCCCCCAGGCCTTTTGTAGAAACCCTTGCACAAAATATGCAACAGTACACGTATGGGGGTGTTAACTACAGCAATGTATGAAGTAGTAAAAAAAAAATGGAAACAGCAGTCAGATGGAATAAAAGCATTGGTGATGAACTGTGCAGCCATGGGAAAGAAAGGATGAGCAGCTCCTGACAGACTGGTGCTGGAAGATAGCCCAAGACGGAGGGGAAAGCAATTGCACTCCGGTTATCCCAGTTTGGTTTAAAAAGCATATAATAGGGGTGCCCTCTCCCTCTCAGGAGCACACCTGCACCTTTTCCTGCCCCCTCTTCTTCCCCCAAGGACCTTACCTTTGCTTTCCTCTCTCCTAAACTCCAAGGACCCTTCTGCCTCTGTAACTGTTTCCTTAGCCCATTTCCTTCTTTTTTTTTTTTTTGTTAATCCTCACCTGAGGATATTTTCCATTGATTTTGTTTTAGATTGAGTGGGAGAGAGGGAGAAACATAAGTTGGTTGCTTCCCACATCAAACCTGCAACCCAGGTCCATGCCCTTGACCGGGAATTGAACCCATGACCCTTCAGTCTCGGGCTGACATGAACTGCTGAGCCAAACCAGCAGTCTTAGCCCATTTCTTCTACGGCTCCTTTTTCCTCTGTGACTTTCTAAATAAGCTTTCTCTTACAGTTTGATAAAAAGCATGTAATAGTGAAGTGTTAGTATATATAGCATAGGAAATAAAGAATACAAAGGAGTAGACCCCAAACTCTTAGTGGTAGTTTGGGAATTTGGGCAAGAGTGGCTTTTACTATATATTTTTGTAAATTTATATTTTTTCCAATTAACAAGGTATTTTATAATTGAAAAGATATTAAAAATAAGATACATGATTCTAGTTCACAAAATAATGTATTGCCCCAGGTTGGTGTGTGTGTGTGTGTGTGTGTACACACAATTACCCCCATCTCACATGCAGTAGTAGCCTATGCCTGTGTTCATGTGTGAGACATGTAATTGGAGGGGTAGATACCAAAATAGTAACAATGATTATATTTGTGTGGTGGGATTATGGGTATTAAAATGTCATTTTCTCTATTTCCCATCTTCTACAAGTATTTTATACATAGAAAAAAATACTTTCAAAGATCACACTTTTTAAAAGCAAATAATTGCCCTGGCTGGTGTGGCTCAATTGGTTAGAGTGTGGTCCCGTGCACCGAAGCTCTCGGGTTCAATTCCTGGTCAGGGCACATACCCAGGTTGGGGGTTCAATCCCAGTCGGAATGCCTACGGGAGGCAGCCAATCGATGTTTCTCTCTTTCTCCCTGACTCTCTCAATAAGATCAAAAGCAAATCGTTATCCTATTAGTTTGGTTTCACTTGAACCTCTTAAGAGTGCTCTGAGAGCCTGGGGCAGAGAAGCAGATTTGGAATTCAAGCCTTGATAAATAGGATCCTTTTAAAAAGACCAGAAGAAGCAATAGAAACAGTGAAGGCAGCAGAAGCAGCTGGGAATTGTAGTCACGTGAGCGTACTACTGCATTCTGGCATCGGCTGATCCCAAGATCCATCTTTTTGACAGACCGCAGCAAACGATTTCAGGGGCAAACGACCCTAAAGAGGAAGCAGAAAATATTAATTTCCTTGTTTACATCTGAAAGTCACTCCCCACATCTATGCCCACAGTAGTTAGTTCCTCTTCTAGTGTTCCACCAGGTGCCCCAAGGGGGAGATGCCCCCCATGACCGGACGCACAGCCCAGCCCTGCCTCCACGCTGGTGTGCAGGTGCCACAGCGCCGCTGGTACGTCACCTGTGCTACGTCATCTCGGGATATTGGCATTTTAGGAATCAAATGCTGACCTCTACAGCAATTAATGACCTATTTTTTTGCTTTCCACTTTACTCTGAGAACACATCTCAAGTTCCTGCTGATGCTCCACCATCTCTCTCACACGAAGTGCCATGGGAGGTAGGTGGTCAGAGGTGTGGGGGCAGCCCCACCTCATGGGACACAGCAAATGTGTCTGGATGTTTCCAGCCCGCGGCCCTTAGCTGGGGGAAAGTTACAAACGACGCTTTCCTAAGTGTCACACGGGTATTCTCAATCCGTTTTCACTGCTAACATTGCTTACGGAGAAACATTTTTGACTTACTGAAATAATATTTTTCTAAAAATCAGACTCAGTGACAGAAGTTGGCTCCAGCAGAAGCTTTATGCTTCAAAGGAGAGCAGGGCAATTTTAAAAATCAGCAACTGAATCGTGCAAGGAGCTGTGGGAAAGAGCCCGCCCCAAAAGTTTGCAAGGTGGAAAGTGTCTCTCTTCTTCTTTTTTTTTCTTTTTGGTCTCCACAGGCCTGGATTGCACAGCTAGCTATCATTTCACTGTTATTGCTTTTTACCACTGGGATTCAGTGACAATTTTGAAGACCATAAAGAGGACATGTTAATCTCCTACCTGTGCCCCTAAAGCAACACACTAAGCATTTTTTAAAAATTACCCTCCCTCTCCCTTAACAGTGACCACTATTTATAACTCTGCAGAACATACTATTTCCCAACGCCATTTAATTTTTTGGTGGGTCCAGGAGTTGTTTCATGTAAAGGTCATCCTAAGAATAAAAAATTCTCCATAGCCACCCCCTTCTCAGCAAACTTATCATTCCTTTGCTTTTTATTTAGTCATAGACAAAAATACCCCCAGGCTGACAACAACCATTTTCCCGCTTTCTTGTCACGTACTTGCTGACACGAAGTGTCATTTAAGACCTATCACGATCGCGGTGCTCTTACAGTTTTGTATTAACTCACTTGCAGAAGCTCGTAGCCAGTCTCGCAAAAGACGGAGAAGCTGTCTCTCAGGATGTACTTGGCTTGCACAGGTGAGATGTGGCCATTAGGTGGCGCCACCGGATCAGGGCAAGGCTGAGCTGCACAGAGGAAATCGGGCTGTGGGTTCTGATGGGTCTATGGCCCGTGAGTCTGAACCCAGCATTTGAAGTTCTTCGTTTGCAAATGAGACACGTAACATGTCAAGAGAGCTCACAAGTCCAGCAGAGTTCTTCAGATTTAAAACCAAAGGGGAGCTGAATCTCGGTTGCGTGTGGTGCCTTGCCTGGGCTGCAGCCACAGCTGTGTGAGAAAGCCAGGCATGCAGACAGGGGACAGTCACCACTGATGGGCGTCTGCTCCATGCCAGGGACTTCACACCCACTGCTGCAAACCAAAGCATGTCACTTGGAGGGAAAGGGTTTAAATCAGCTCTCCGTTCCCAGCACTGAGGATGGCTGCCCACCTTCCAGGGCTGTTGTGGGGACAGGACGCGGAGCACCCAGGATGGTGCTTTGCTAATTGCTGCAGTGAACCCTCTCGCGGGAAGGAACCTGGGGCTCAGATCCAGACTGGCGCTCGGCAAGCTCGGGAAGCCTGGAGCCACCCTCCTGAGCATCAGCCCACAGTGCTCAGGCCTCCAGGGAAGCTGGCTTTCACTTGGACCTTCAAAACCTGGCCTCCTGTCACCCCAGCTTCAGCCCATCCCCACACCTACCCCTCCGCAGCCCTGGTCGTTTGCTGAGTGCCCTCCTCTGTCCAGCAGCTGCTTTCTGTGTCCTGAGGGGGCTCTCGGTTCCTGGCAGGCCCCCAAGTCTCCCCTCAGGGACCCAAACTGCAGGGACAGCTCTGGTGGCCCTGTAGGATCCCAGGGCTTCCCGAAACCTCCTTGTACCCAGGCCAGTGTCCAGCTCACACCTTCCTTGTCACACCTCAAAGCTCTGTCCTGGCCCCTTCCCACCCACCAGCCTGGCACACCCTGACTCCTAAAATCCGCAGATCAGTTTAGGAGTTTTAGTACTCTGGGGACAAAAAGGGGACTCTATGGAAAGTAACCGCACAGGGTGATCTGATCATACACTCCTAACTGGGCAGGTCCTGGTGGGTAGTCAGGCCCCAGGCATATAATTTCTTCAGTAAAAGACTTATCTTTGCCACAAGCAAGCCCTGTCCATTGCTTCTGTGCGTCTAGGATAACAGGCCTTCAAAATGCCCCCTTCAGGCCCTCCTTCTAAAGGGCGACCACCCTCGAGACAGCACAGTTCTAACTCCTGTGATCCCATCCCCGCCTCGTTTCCCCACCTCATGTGCTCCTCCTTCTGTCCCTCCTTAATCCCACCTGCATAAGCACTTTAGATCTCGCTCCCCAGCAGCTGTCCTGTTTGGGCTCAAATAAATTCTTACAAAAATTCTCTACAGGTGGGGTCTTCCCGGAAGGAGGGATGGTTGGATAGATGGTAGATGGATGGATACATGGATGGATGGGTGGATGCGTGTGTGGGGGTTCAGAGTGAGTCCCCAAGATGTGCTTCGGGAGTGCAGATTGTTTTGAGCTAAAGGCAACTGTAACCGCGCAGAAACCTATTTTCTTTAATGTGGCCTTTTCTTTTTCTTTCTTTTTTTTTAATGTGGCCTTTTCTTTTTATCTCTTTCCTTTGGCTCAAACTGGCCTCACCTAACACTCTAACTCACCTGCCTCTCCTTTGCTTAGTCATTAAGCCCTCAGGACGAGGAGGTTCTGGTCAGCACCCAGCAGTCTTAGAAACAAGGTCCTGCATCTATTGACTATTGAGACCGAGTTTTCAATCAAACTAAACGTAATATCTTGGCCTCAGGATAGTATGTATTTTAGCTCTGGACCCAGGAAAGCAGAACAGTCCCCCAGAACAAATCCTTGTGAAATCGGACAGAATAACTCCAAGGCTGACCTCAGGCCCAGATGTAATGATCAGTTACCCCTACCCTAGCACCCACCAGCCAGCAGAGACCAGGACCCTGCCTCCTTTAGTCGTCATGATTGATGACTTTCCCCTGTATTTCCATCCCCCGGAAGCCGTGGGAGCCGGGCCTTTGAGCACTAGCCGACCCAGGACTCGGGCATGGTGCCATGTCCTGAAATCCTTCCCCTCTTGGCGGCAGCCTCCTGTTTGGGTCTTTCTGGGCTTTGACACAACTTCAGCTGCAGCCTAGAATTTGAGCTAGGGGCCTGGCGCACAACAGCAGATTCTCAGGCAGGGCAAACCACTAATTACTCCACAGTGCTCTCCCTGCAGGACCCCCTGAAGCCCCAAGGTGTCCCCTCCTCCCTGCTCAGGATGTCTCCTACCCACGGTCCCTTTTTGCCTTCGGACCTCTCGTGCATGTGGGTCTCTGACTCTCATGGATTCGGGGTTCCCACACATACGTATGTAGGAAATTAAGTGGTTTTCTCTTGTTGCATCTGTCTCATGTCTATCCGATTAGTAGACCAGCCAGATGAACCTTGAGGGTTCGAGGACAGTTTCTTCGGCCCCCACAAGTGGGTGGATGGCATTTTCCCTCAGGGCACCGTTCCCTCACAGACCCCCCCCCCATTCGAACCCGGCTATCTTCTGACGGAGCTCAGGACATAGTGCCCTAAACATGGCACCTTGGGGGGCGTTTGAGGAGAAGTCTGAAGGCCGCTCTGACCTTCCCCCAGCACCCTTCTCCCCTGAAGCCGGTCATAAGACCGTTAGGAGAGAGGCCCTCCCTACCCGGAGGAAAGAGCACCCTTATCTCTGAAAGGAGGAGCAGACAGGCCCTGGTAAGGTTCCGCAGTTCACTTCCCTCCCTCCGTACTGGGACCCGCCATCCCTCCCTGACCTGCCCTCTCCTGCAGCCCCGCGGGGCGCACAAGGGCCTACTGTTTCTCCACAGCTTCGTGCTTTCCTCCTGCTGACCCGTCCTTGTCAGTTCACAAGCAGACCCACCCGAGAGGGTCAAGGACAGCATGCTCCTCCCCGACGTTCCCCAATTCCCCAGGCCAGGCCGGGAGGAGCTCCGTCTGCGTGCTCCTTGACACCCCCAAAGAGCGGAGGCACCGAGCTCCCTGCCTCCCGGCTCACCTGTGCTCGTGTACTGGATCTTCCAGCCCGTGTGGTCCCCCGACTGATCAGTGACAAAGGTCACGGTCACTGAGTGGCTCTTGGTTTCAATCCTGCGGGGCAATGTCTCCCCACAAAAGGGGCCATATTCCCTTCTGTCTGTCTGGATCTGAAAGCAGAGAGGCCCCTGTCACCTCAGGGCCTGCGGGAACCAGGATGGGGGGGGGCGGGGGGGGCAGTGCTGGGAACCAGACCTTGAGGGAGTCGTAGGGGCACTGGATTTCGGGGTGCGTCTCCACTTCGAAGGACTCCACGAAGTCCAGGATGACACTGAACCCCTCCTCCAGGCGGATGCTGTAGGTGCAACTGGAGAGTTTGGGGTACGGCTGTGGGTATTCAGGGCTGCTGATCACCCCAGACCGATTGGTGAAGACCTGGCCTGAGCACAGGGCTGGGGAGAGGGGAGAGGGCAGCGGCGTGAGCCTGGTACAGGTGGCGTGATTCGGCCCGCCTGTCCACTCACTGTGTCTGGGCCAAGGTCCTGCATGTGGCCAGCTCCAGAGGCACCCCTAGAGGCCAAGGACCCCGCCCAGGAGCTGAAGGAACAATTTAGGGAGGGAGTTTTTCCAGCTCCCAGGCTTTAGCTGAAATAGGCCACACTTGGTGGTACATCTTTCAGAGGCCCCCACTCACGCTCCCGAAGAGGGTGGGGCCCTAAAGCTGAGGCCCCCAGTGGTGGGAGTCCGGCCAGAGTCACAGAGGGGAGTGAGGTCAGGCTCTGCTGAGGGGAAGGGGGCACCCAGACAAGGGAGGGGAGGGCTCTCCTTATTTCTCAGGAATTGGAGGGGTCTCCTTGGGCCGAGGGCCCCTGACACACCCTGACCCCAGAAACTCCCAAGTTCATCCACCATGGGGCTCCCACCCACGCCCAGCCAGGGCTAGTCTGGCCTCCCCTGGGTGTCCACCTGGACCGGTCAGAAGGTCAGGAAGCCCCTCCCTTTGCCCACCTCCCCTGAGTCTGGGCTCTGCCCTGGGGGGCAGTTGAGGGAAGTTCAAATCCACACTGATCATAAGCTTGTCTGGTGCCCTTTTCCTCGTGGAAACAGCTAATTCTGCCCTCACAGAGCGCCCCCATCACCCATGGGAGGGGTCTGTCCCATCCCCCCAGGCCCCGGGGGGGGGGGGGGGGGGGGGAGACCAGGGATTTGAGCTGGGAGGCTTCTAGGAAGAGAGGAGTCCCAGCTCTGCCTTCTCTTCTCCCTGTGGCTGCTCCCCGTGTGGCAGAGGGAATCGCCCCTGGGTGTGGGGACCAGACTGCCCATCAATGACTACCTCCTGGGGCCTCTCTGCCCTGGGTCAGGCTCCCCAGCCCAGCACAGCTGGGGCCTGAGCTGCCCTCTGAACAGGAGGTGGTCCCAGGATGCTCAGAGCTCAGCCCTGGGGACGTGGTGGGGAAGCAGAGAGCTCTGTTCCCCTGGGTGAGCTCAGGCCAGTCTCCCCCTCTCTGGCCTCTTCAAAATGGGAGGGAGGCACTCGCTGGCAAAGGAGCCCATGGCCCCATGGAAGGGGCGCCCGCCAACCAGGCTCTTCCAGACTATGATGAGACCAGGGAGCGCGGAGAGGGGCCAGGGCGCACACCACCGCCGCCCTGCCTTCCCGCCCAGAGACACGCAGCAGCAGGAGGTGGAGCCAGGTTTATTGTTAGTTCCGAGGGCAGCGGGGGAATGGGGGCGGCGGGGGGATGGGGGCGGCGGGGGAATGGGGTCTGCAGGGGGAATGGGGTCTGCAGGGGGAATGGGGGCGGCGGGGGGATGGGGGCGGCGGGGGGATGGGGGCGGCGGGGGAATGGGGTCTGCAGGGGGAATGGGGTCTGCAGGGGGAATGGGGGCGGCGGGGGGATGGGGGCGGCGGGGGGATGGGGGCGGCGGGGGGATGGGGTCTGCAGGGGGAATGGGGGCGGCGGGGGGACGGGGGCGGTGGGGGGACGGGGGCGGCGGCGGCAGCAGTCTCGCCTGACCCACGGCTGCAGCCAGCAGGTTCGGGGCAGGTGGAGCCCGGGGGCGCTAGAGGCTTTGCTCTGGAAGAGAGAACAGGGAGACAAGGAGAGACGCCGGGAGAGACACCGGGAGGGACGCTGAGCAGGGGAGGCAGGTTAAGCACCAGCAGGTGGGGCTCCCCGCTCCCCAGGGCACCAGCTGGTTTTCTGCCCAGGTGTCTGGCAGGGACACGAAGGGGGCCACCCTTGGGCAGTGGGGGCCAAAGGGGTCGGCCTGCTGGGGGCCGGGAACTGGTGGCCTTGAGCAGGTCCTGCCCCCATCCTGAAGTTTCATGGAGGGAGGTTGGGTGAGCCGAGCCTAGACCCCCACTCCGCCACACTGGGAGCCTCCCCTGAAGGGAGAGGTGTCAGTATGGGGTCCCAGAGCCCAGCTGGGCCAGGTGCACAGGGTAGGGGGGCTAACCTGCGCCAATCAGGGAATGAGCGGGAAAGGAAGGAGCGTGAGCCAAGGATGGAGGGAGGAGGGGGGAGGACTTGGAGAGTGTGCGTAGGTGGATGGAGTGAGGGGACAGGAAAGCAGAGAAAGGCCACAGCCCCCAATCCCAAGGCAGAACAGCCCCAGCCTTGAGGAGGGTGGGGCGGGGCCAACCCAGGGTCCCCTTGCAGCTGTGGCTCACCTGAGCAGGTGCGCTTGTTCTGGTGCAGAACGTAGCCCGCGCGGCAGGAGCAGTAGAAGCCGCCCAGGTGGTTGTGGCAGTGGTGGTCACAGGGGGGTGCCTCTCCAGGGGGCACGTGGCACTCGTCAATGTCTGGGGAGGGGTGGGCCAGGCAGGTAGTCAGCAGGAGAAGGGCCAGCACTGAGCTCAGGAGCCCTCCAGCCTCATGGCTGACCTGAGAGGAGCCTCGTCCTGTCCCGAGGGGGCTGGTGCCCAGCCATGCACTAGAGGCCGAGGGTCATTGCAGCCTCCTCACAGCACTTGGAGGGAGAAGGAAATAACACCTGTTTGTTCCATTTTAACCCTCACCCGAGGACATGCTTGAGGGGGAGAGGGAGAGAGGGAGGGAGGGAGAGAGAGAGAGAGGCATCGATATGAGAGAGAAACATGGGTTGGTTGCCTCTGTAGGTGCCCCGACCAGGCACTGAACCCAGCCGTTGGTGTACAGGACGACGCTCAACCACCTGAGCCAGCCGGCCAGGCATGGAGATGACAGCTTTTTAAACCAGTGACAGGATGTGTCCTGCTCAAGGTTTCCAGCTGTGAAGGGAGCAGCCGGCAATGGAACCCGGTGGGCAGTGAGCAGGACGACCACACAGGTCCACCCAACCCTTCCAAGAAGCCTTGTGAGGAGCACAGAGAGGTCATTTGCGCAAGGTCACACAGCTGGTCCCTGCGGGGGCCGGAATCTGAAACCCAGAGTCAGACTGGACGCCCACGTGCAGATACAGGGCGCCAGCTCTGTGCATTCTCAGCCCCGGAGTCACGGGGGGCTGTCCCTGTCTCAGCCCCTGGCACAGAGTGGGGGTCAATCTGAGCAGAGGTCATGGCTCCCCCTGATATTTGCCTGGCAGGTGGTGTCAGAGGAAGAACTTCCCTTCTGTAGGTTTGGCAGGAATCCAGCCTCAGGGAGGTGGGCAGGGAGGCCTGGCCTGGCCTAAGACGGAGTTGTACCCCATGGGTGGTCTCAGCCCCCGGGCCTCCTCCCAGCTCACCCTCGGCTGCGTAGAAGGCCTCAAAGCCGGTGAATGGCTTCTCGTTGGAGTAGTCAGAGCGGAAGGTGACGTCCAGGCTGGAGCCAGGAGAGTAGAAGGTGTCGTTGCCCGGGGCCCGCTCCGTGTCTGTGCTCTCCCAGCCGCACAGCGTGGCCAGCACCTTGGTCCCCGAGCTCAGCTGTGGGGTCAGGGGTCACTAGGAGGGACAGCGAGACCCACGGCCTGCCCACCCTCTGAGGCCAGACCCTATTCCCAGGTGTCCCTGTCCCCAAGCCCTGGCCAGTTGGGAGCCCCAGCCCTGGTGGCACCTTGACAAAGTCGTACTCGCAGAGGTAGGAGGGCTCCAGGTGGAAGTGGGTGAAGTAGAGACGCAGGCGGTAGCCCAGGGGGGCCGTCAGGGTCCAGCGCTGCTCCTGGTTGTTGGCGTAGGTCCCCGGGAAGCCTGGAGACGCCAGGCGCCCGAACACGGGCTGGGGCCACTGCGGGCCCTCAGGTGCGGCAGCTGAGCCCCCGAGCAGGCCCAGCAGGATCAGCAGCCTGAGGGCAGCACAGGGGGCAGGTGAGGGCCTCGAGGGGCTGTCACCCCTCCCCCCGCCAGGGAGGCTGTGGGGGGCTCCCACCCACCTCATGGTGCGCTGTCCCCTGGCCGGACCTGGTCTGGATTCGCACTGTGTCACCTTTGATCTGTTTGTCCAGCACCCGGCCCTGCCCCCGGCATCCTGACCCTGGAATTCTGGGAATCAACCCCATGACTCCTGCTGCCCAGACAGAGGCAGGGGGGACAGGGCAGTCCAGGAGCCAGGAGCTGGACCTGGTCAACAGCCAGCCCGGAACAGATCCTGACTCTGTCCCTCACCCTTAACCTCTGTGTTTCCTCCTCTGTGTGTGACTTCTGTGGTTCCACGACAGTGACCTCCACAATGATGCTTGTGGAGATGGAGGAACCCACCCACACCTGCCTCTCTCCCTCCTGAAACCTTGCTCTGAAACACCTGAGCCCACGAGGATGGCAAACATGGGAGAGGAGGCGGCATCAACATTCTGGAAGCTGGAAAAACAGATGGGCAGGTGGAAATCACTTTCCGGAAAGCAGGTCCAAGTTAGCAGTGGGGTCGGGAATCCGCTTGGCAGTTGGCGGCTCCACGTTCTTCTGGAAGCGTTAAGAAGCATTTCCCATCCCTGACCCCAGAGGAAACTTGGAGACTGATTCCCTTTCTTTTTTTTTAAGCAAGAGAAAATAACCAAATGTAGCCCGGCCGGTGTGGCTCAGTGGTTGAGCATTGACCCATGCACCAAGAGGTCGCCAGTTTGATTCCCAGTCAGGGCACATGCCCAGGTTGTGGGCCCGATCCCCAGTGGGGGGCATGCAGGAGGCAGCCAATCGATGTTCTCTCTCATCGATGCTTCTCTCTCTCCCTCTTCTTTCCTCTCTAAAATCAATAAAGAAATAAACATTAAAAATAAATAAAGAAAATAACCAAATGTAATATATACATATGTATGGGAACCCATGAGAGTAGTCAGAGACCTCACATTCATAAGAGGTTCCTGGAGATGGATTCCTTTTTTTTAAATTTTTTTTTATTATCCTCACCCAAGGACATTTTTGCATTTATCTTCAAATAGAACGGGAGGGAGAGAGAGAGGAAGAGAGAGAGAAACATCAATGCGAGAGAGACACATCGACTGGTTGCCTCCCGCATGACCCCGACCGGGGCTGGGGACAAACTGCAACCGAGGTACGTGCCCTTAGCGGGAACCGAACCCAAGACTCTCCGGTCTGCAGGCCGACGCTCTAACCGCTGAGCCAAACCAGCCAGGTGGAGGTCAATTCTTAAAAGGAGTACCATGGAGGGTCCCAGGCCCAGCTAAGCATGGGAGCCGGAGACCGATAACAGTGACATTAGGGGGGGTGGGAGTGGGGAGGAGGGTGTCAATGGGGAAAAAAGGAGAAACATCTGTAACAAAAATAAATTAATTAAAAAAAAAAAAAAAAAAAAAACAGTGACATTAAGCAAACAGATTGGATACTGAGAGCCCAGCCTTCCTCCTAGCTCAGCTGGACTCTGGCAGCTATCCAGGCCTCTCCCTCTTGTCTGGGAAGTGTGACCAGCCCAAGGGGAAAGACCTAAAGATACTGACTTTGAAGGTTCCACAAGCAAATGGCTCAGCCACCAGCACCCACGTGAAGGCCAATTGACAAGCCCCAGACAGTGCTTAGAGCGTTTATTTCCCACTCTGACACACGAGCAGAACATTCAAGGATTACTGAGGAAAACCTCAAACATGGGAGAGAAAGATAAAAATAATCAACCAATCGACTGAAGAAAACAGAAACAGGTTGAAGAAAATACCCCAAACCCGAACAAAACAATCATTAGTATCTTCAGAGGAAAAAGAGAGGAAAGAACAGGATACTATTTATTTATTTGTTTAAATTTTTTTTTCTTCATTGATTTTAGAGAGAGAGAGAAGGGCGAGGGAGAGAGAGATAGAAACATCGATGAGAGAGAACATCGATTGGCTGCCTCCTGCATGCCTCCCACTGGGGATTTGGCTCACAACCTGGGCATGTGCCCTGACCAGGTATCAAACCAGTGACCTCTTGGTGCATGAGTCAATGCTCAACCACTGAGCACACCGGCTGGGCTATTTTAAAATGTTTTTATTGTTTTTTTTAAATATGTTTTTATTGATTTTTTTAGAGAGAGAGGAAGAGAGAGAGAGATAGAAACATCAATCAGCTGCCTCCTGCACACCCCCCACTGGGGACTGAGCCCACAACCCGGGCATGTGCCCTGACCGGGAATGGAACCGGGATTTCTCAGTCCATGGGACAATGTTCAATCCACTGAGCCACAGTGGCCAGGCTACATGTCAGATTTTTAAAAATTTGCATCCCTTGTCCCCTTTCTCAAAAAGCTACTATAGGATATGCTCCATCAAAACAAGGGAGTAAACCAAAAAGGGAAGACATGGGGTCCAAGACACGAGTTCCAATAGGGAATTCTATTAGGAGTTGTCAGAAAGCTCTAGAGAGATTCTTCAGGAAAATGAAAATGACAAAACACCTGTTGAGTCCAAAGATCTTAAAAAAAAGTTTGTTTTTTTTTTAGTAATTGTTTTTTTCTTAACTGAAAGTGTTATATACATTATGGTACAAACCATTTTAATAAAGATGCATATTGTATTTGTATTTCCAGTTATTGAATATTCCATTAAATATAATCATGAATTAATTATAAATTATAATGGGGCTAAGTAAAATACTAAGATCTCATAATAAAAAATTAATTGATTAGCATTTTGTTCAGACCCTCATGAAGTGTGTTGTGTCCACAAATTTTTTTTCTTTACTGATTTTTGGAGAGAGGGGAAGGGAAGAGGGAGAGAGAGATAGAAACATTGATGAGAGAGATAATCGATTGGCTGCCTCCTGCATGTCCCCCACTGGGGATTAGGCCCACAACCTGGGCATGTGACCAGGAATCAAACTGACGACCTCTTGGTGCATGGGTCGACGCTCAACCACTGAGCCACACAGGCCGGACTGTGTCCACAAATCCTAAGAACTTTAGAGAATTGGTAAAAAGTTTGGGGTTAAATTAGTGACAAATTTATTGAAAACTAAGTAAATGAAAAAAAAACAAAATCTCCTGAAAACCTCCAGGAAAAAGGAGACTGTGCAGAAGAGAAATTTATCTTGACTCCCTGCCTGAACTGTGAATGACATTTATGTAGTTGCAACAATGTAACACTGAATACTGAGCAAAGGAGATTATCATTTCATTGTTGAAAGTGTGTGGGGGGGATATAGGGGCAGGGAAGAAAACAGGTGAATCCTCATCTTTCCTAGTGTAAATTATGACTAAAACTGCATGTTATGCAGTGACATGAAGGTAAATAACAAGATCATCAGCTTAAAGAGATAAATGTGGCTGCCTCCAGGGAGGACCGCTAACAATCCACGTGGATTGTTTGAATCCTTAAACCAGGGGCGTGGCCAGTTTTGAGAAATAACTAAACTTTACAATGTTAGATAGGGTCAGTTTTACTCCACGTGACACACTGTGCCTGTGTAGGGCCCTCTGCATGATTTCTGGGACTTTAGGAGACATGGGTTGTATCCTCAGCAACCCCCCTGCTTTTGCTCCAGCAGGTCAGTCTGTGTTTACATCATGTCCACCCAGATTCGGGGCTCAAGGCTAGTCCTCAATGGAGACCCCTTTAAGAGGTCCATGCGTGTACAGGAGACTTGATTAATAGGAGTTGGGAAGTGGAGGATTTGCATTGCAGACTTCAACTTCCAAGCAACATGGGCCCTACGCTCCCCTTCTTCCTCTGCCCTGAGAGGCCACTCTAATTTTTCCTAGCTCAGTGAGCATCGAATGACATATGCAGAATTCTTTTTTTTTTATCCTCACCCGAGGACATTTTTTCCATTTTTTGTTCAGATAGAGTGGGAAGGAAAGAGAGGAAGAGAAACATCGATGTGAAAGGGACACATCGAGTGGCTGCATCCCGCACAACCCAACCAGGGCCAGGGACAAACTGCAACCAAGGTACGTGCCCTTAGTGGGAACCGAACCCGGGTCTCTCTGGACCGCAGGCCGACGCTCTAACAGCTGAGCCAAACCGGCCAGGGCTGCAGAATTCTTAATTGAGCCTGTAGCAGGTGAGGGCCATCGCTTCCACCTCTCCTGCCAGCATCATTCCTTGGGTTGCCCTCAGGATGGACCCTCCTGGAACATGGTCAGTAAGAAGGGCTGTGGGGAAGGGCCCCAAGAATGGACCTCTGGGTGGGTGTCCCTGCCGGGAGCCCAGGGCTTGGGCTGAGCTGCAGAGGCAGGCAGGGCTCAGCAGAATGGAGTGGTTTTTGGAAGGCCAGCGGCCTGGTGCGTCCTCCCCAGACTGCGTACTGTGCAGATTGATCACACCTTCCTCACAGGTGGTTGCAAAGGTTAAAGGGATTAAGACACGTGGCGGGTCGTCACTCCATAACCAGCCATTGCATGTTCCTCTGGTGCTCAAATTGCAGCCCAGACAAGCCCCGACTTCACCCGGCCTCCCTGGAAGTGGGAAGACTTCCGGGCATGTGGGAAATTGGCTCCCAAGCTGGGGTTGAAGACTGTCCTGGGATTTGAAGGTGGAATGGGGATGTTAGCTTGGGGTCAGACTTGCTCACCAAGGTCACAAGTCAGGTACTGAGCCCAGTGAGTTCATGGGGGTGAGGTCCAGGTGGGTGGAGCCCAGAGGGTGACTGGCCTGGGGCCACTCAGGAGTTGGCTGCAAAGCTGGATGTGCTCCCCACCCCCCCCACCAGAACTCCAGTCCCAGCACCTGCTGAGTAGGGTCCACGGTGGCTGCCCAGGGTGGGGTGGGGCCAGGAAGTGTTCTGGCACTCCCCCCAGGCTGGGGCCACTCCCTTGTCCCCCTCCCTGCCCCAAGCCTCCCAGGATAATCCATCCTTTGGCAGTGCCTCTGGGTAGGTGACTGGATCGGGAGTCAGAAGTGGGCTAGAGGCTCCCCCTCCTGATCCGCACCCTGCTCGGTGGCTCCTCTCCCAACAGCAGAGCCTCAGTCCTGGTCTTCAGGAGGGGTGAGGCGCCTGGGGCCCAGGCTGCCTGTTCAGCACCATGGAGAGGGCTTGGTCCCTGTGTGGCCACCCACACCTGCTTTCTCAACCTCAACACTGGGGGAGCTTGTAGAAATTTACCAGAGGGCACCCAGGAGGGGGGCAGGCGGGACTTGAGCCCAAGTCTGAAGCCAAGTCAGGGCAGCTGATGTGCTTAAACAGGCCCAAGTCACTGCACCCAACCAAGCAGCCAGCCCTCTGGAGTCACCTGCAGTCACCCCAGGGTGGGACCTGATAATCCTCCAAACCTTCCAAGGACATGGCGGGGAAGCCCCAGGGGAAAGCCCAGCCTCGACCTTGTGGATCCACAGCCCTGGCCCCAGAGTCTGTCACCACCTGCTGTGGGGGGTGAAGGAATCACTAAGGTAGCTTCCCAGGACAGATTTGAGTGCAGTTTGATGACTGCTGTGTCTCTTGGTGCCAATGGACAGGGGCTCAGTTCAAGGTAACACAGGCAGGGCCCGGCCTGCCTGTTCACGGACATGTGCCAGACACCAGGCCCAGCTCAGAGCCTGGCACACAGAAACGCCCAAGAATGGCTGCTGCAGCCCCTCCCTGCCTGGGCCCATTCAAGGTCTGGGAACACACGATGCAGAGCTTTGTTATAAATACATGTGTTTGGTGAGTGAGGGCGGACAGAGGGCAGAGACGGTGCTGTACACAGCTGGTATAGGCTTGGAGGCTGACCACAGAGAGAGACAGACAGTCCGGCCAGCGTTCTGGGGCCTGTAACACTTGGTTGGTGGGTGTGCTGGCAGGGTCTTGTCCAGGGCTCCCTGGCCCGAGGTCCTGGGCAGTGTTGGCAGCGCCCGGGCTCAGCTCACATCATTCAGGGCCTGGTGAGACATGAGGCCTCATCAGGAGGATGCCGGGTCACATGGGAGCCGAGGCAGACTCCCCGGGAAGCCCTGGGCCCCCCACCAGGCCTGCCACCCCAGGGCTCACCTTGCGGGCAAACTCAGGCAGGACGAAGGCCGCCCGGTGCACATCCGAGTTGTAGTATCTCAGCTGCATCCCTTCCACCTGCTTCTGCGTCAGCTGCTGCACCGGCTCCTGGAAGTTGGTATTCTGGGGTGCGGGTGGGGGAGGGCATCAGGGGAGTGTTCTCTGTGCCCACCTGCCCCTCGCACCCCCAGGACAGCCAGAGCTCACCGGGTTTTTGCTGCACAGCATGAAGCCGATCTGGCCACTGGGGTAGGTGGGGATGGTGCAGTAGGCATAGCCCACCACGGGGAACAGCGACCTGCAGAAATGCTGCATGTCCTTGATGAGGTCCAGGTGCAGCCACTGGCACTCGCCTGAGGGAGAAGGGGTCAGCATCAGCACTGGCAGGCTGGCTGCCCCCAGCCCCGCCCACCCGCACCTCTGGACTGTTCGGGTGTTCACCCTGGCAACACAGGATCCCATCCTCCTTGAGGGCCGTCTTCATGAGCTGGTAGTAGGACTCCTTGAAGAGGCTCTCAGCAGGGCCTGCAGGAGGGAGGGACATGTGATAATGAACATGCACTGGCTGAGACCTCCCGAGCCTGGCCTGGGGTGGGGGCAAGAGCCACCATCACCCCACTACAGAGACACACACAGCTGCAAAGGAGCAGAGCTGGGACTTGAACCCAGGTTTGTGGAATTCACCCATGCAGGGGTGCTTTGGACAGGTATAGGGATCCACTGCCCCAGAATTTGAGGGGGCTCCACACTTTAACCCCTGGGGGGTTCTCAATGGCACTGCATGGGGGCATCTCCACCCTGGGACTTGGGAGAACCCACCCCCACCCTGATGCTGGCCGGTAAAGAGCAGCAGAGGCTGAAGGGAAAACTGGGGCCTCAGTGGGCCAAGGCCAGAGCCCCACTCTCCTCCAGGTCCCCAAACAACTATGAACTTTGGGTAGTGGCCTGGTCCCCTACTCTGCTGAGCCGTGTTTGGAGGGGAGGTGCCAACTGAGAAGGGAAAAGTGCTGCACTAGGTCTGGGGGCCCCTCTGCCCTCTGCTCTGCAGCTCGGCCTGGGAGGCTGGCTCCTGGACTGGCAGCTGCCGGAGGGCCCGGGCCCACCCCTTGCTTACCCATGGGGTCCGAGGAGTCAGTGATGATAACATCAAAGGCGTCCTGGTTCTGCTTCATGAACTCAAAACCATCACCCACGTGCAGGGTCAGCTTTGAGCTGGAGTAGCCAATGGCCATGCCCGGTAGGAACTTCTTAGAGACTTGAATGACATCCTGGGGTGGGGACAGGAGGGACCAGGCTGGAGCCAGACGGAGTCAAGTGGAACTCCCAGCAGTCCCTGTCATAGCCCGGTCACCTTGGGCCAGCCATTTACCTTGTGGAACCCCAGTTTCCATATTTGTAAAACAGGGAGCACTCTGGGACCTCCCTCAAGTCCTCAAGGAGGGTTGGCGCTGGCCAGCTTCTCAGCTGAATCTCCACCACTCCTGTTCCCTCCCCCCAGATCAAACTGCTCCCTCTGAGTGGCTTTCTTGATATTTCAGAGGGTGGCAATTCCAGCTTCTGCCAGGAAAGCCTTTCCCTGCCTTCACGTGGTCTGCCCTGACGGGCCTCCACCCGCCCTTCATGCCTTTATCATATCACCCTTTGCTGACTCCTTTTAATTAGCATATCAGCTCCAACAGGGACTTGATCTACCTATGCACCACTGTACCCCAGCACCTAGAGCAATGGCTGCTACATAGGAGATACCCATTAAAGACATGCTGAGTGCCCTAGTGGTTGGAATGTCCTTGGACCTTGCCTGGGACTTGAATTAAAAACTAGCACGAATTAAAAACTAGCACCCAGTCTTTCTAAGAACTAGCATCAATGGCACATCTACTACATGCCAGGCCTGCTACTGTCCCATGAAATCCTCCCAACATGTTTTTAAGATGAAGAAAACTGGCCTAGAAATATTAACAGACTTGCCCAAAGTTACACAGACAATTCAGTGTGGAACAGGAACTTGAACCCAAACCCAGGCCCTGCTCAGGGCACTCACCTCGTCAATCTCGCACTGGACCACCGACTCCACAGAGGAATGCTTCACCACCTCCCGAAGGACACCCCCATCCCCACCCCCGATGATCAGCACCTGGGAGAGGGATGAACAGTCAGGAGCAGGGCCCGGCAACAGCCCCACCAAACCGACTCCAGCAGGACTCAGTGGTCTGGGCCCGCGATGGACAGACACACTCACACACAACCGTCGAAGAGAGGGTATGTATCTCAGCGCCTCTGATTCACAGACCTCTTACTTTATTTTCTAGTCTCAGGAACCTGGCCCAAGGTGCCCCCTTTTCCTGAAAACTCCTTCCTAAACTTCAGGCTTCAGCCAGAAGTCTCTGCTCCTCCCAGACTGTGTCAGCCCCACCCTGTGAAGTGGGCCCCTCTCCCACTCACTCCCCTCATCCTTGCTAGCATTTTCTCTGACAATCCTTCAGGAAGCACCTAGGCTGAACACTGGGCACATTGGAGGGGGGACTCCAGCACTGTCCTGTGGGATGCTTAGAGGTGGCTTTCCTATCACTGGGCTCAGGGCTGAATCTTGGTGGGAGCGGGGTACCTTGCGTGGGTTGGGGTGGCTGCAGAGTGGCAGGTTGGCTATCATCTCCTGGTAGGAGAACTCGTCCCTTTCCGTGCACTGGATGACACCGTCCAACACCAGCACATTGCCGTAGCTCTTACTGCAGAGTGGGAGTGACAGTCAGGGACCTGGGTCCCCTGGGGTGGGGGCAACGTGCCTCCACTCACCCTGGGTAGAAGAATCTCCCCCAACCTGCGAAGGGATCCCAGAGGTTGTGTACTGGGGGGTGACACGTGGCGAACACCGGCAGGCAGGCCCACCGCGCGGAGGTTGGGGTTAGACTTGGGTACGACTCTGACGTGTCCCAGACTGACACGTGGAGCTCAGCGCATCGGGTCCGCGCAGACTCCGGCTCCCTCCCTGCCGAAGAGGACCGCCCGAAACGCGGGCCCCCAACCCAGGGGATGGGATGCAGGGTGGGGAGGGGACAGAGGGAGCACACGGGCCTAGTTCACGACAACTTCTGACAGTTCTGCAGGAGGAGGGGCGGGCAGAGACGGCCCGAGGTAAAGGGCACAAGACAGGGGTCTGGCAGGAAGAGGGTGGGCTGGGCCGAGATCAGGGCAGGAGTCCCGCTGGTTCGCGTGGGGGCGGGCAGCGGTGGTCTGCGCTGCGAGGCGTCCCAGGGGCTCCGGGGTGCAGGGCGGGCCAGCGGTAGTACCTACCTGCGGAAGACAAGGATATCCTGGTACCGCGAGCGCTGATGGTGTAGCAGCTGCTCCACCTGCAGGGACAGGGCCTGGCCTGGCCACAGGCTGCACGTCTCGCGGAACCAGCCCTCGCGGATGGCAGCAAGACCGGAGGCGGCGGGACCGTCGGGGCCAGGCTCCATGGCGGGCGCGCTGGCGGGCGGCGCGGGGCGCGGACCCGGGACTGCAGGCCGCGCGGAGCCGCAGCACAACGGGACCAGCTCCGCCCGCCGCCCGCACCGCAACCTAACCCGCTCGGGGGGGCGGGGCCTGTTGGCAGGGGCGGGACCCAAGCCCTCCAATCGTGGAGCGGGAGTGGGCGCGCGGCTACTCGGAGGCACCGCCCCCTCCGGGCTCCACGCGCTCTGATTGGCCACCGATCCGCAGCGCGGCGCCTAGTGGCTGGGGCGGGCCGTCTGTCGGCCGCATCAGGGTAGTGCGGCCCGCTCCGAGGGGGCCACGTGGGGCTGGGGCCGACGGCCGAAGTCTGGTCTCCAAGAGGGGCGGGCCGGTCCAGCGGAACGGGTCCGGGTCCCTTACCCAGCCCGGCGCCAGCCGGGGCGGTGCAGTCCCCGGACCCCTGCTCTCTTCCCTGGATACAGGAGGCACCGAACGCCGTGCCCTGCCGCAGAGGGATTGAGAGGGTGTCTGACTCGGCAGGGGAAACTTGAGATGACATCTCGCCTCCGCGCGGAGTTTCCAGCGCTGAGACCACTGGAACCGTGGGGCTGGAGAAATGGGAGTGGGCGGCTACAGTGTCCCGCGAAGAGTTACGTTGTTGCGCAGGAGCTAGAGTAAAAGTATCTCTCGCGCGTCGCTAAATTTGGATCCCTGTTTTATTTGACCGTGTGTGTAGTTTGCCTGGGGCACACTGAGGGTTTTTATTTACTTGAAAAGGATCATCACTGACCTGCAACTTGAGCCTGATTTAGCCATTTCCCCTTAGATTCTCTGAGCCCTGAACCTATGGCTGCTGATTAAGAAAAGAGTTCTTTTCTAAACGAGTTTCTAAATTTACCAGCAGTGTCTCGGAAGAGGCCAACACATGCATATTCAGCACCAAAAAAGAGTCGCAGGCTGTTTTTCGACAAACTGGGCCTTGCTCCTTAGAGGTGGGCGGGGATGTGCTTTCTGTTTTTATGAAAATGTCAAGGAACTTCTCAGAATCACATTAAGTATGCTAATTACCAAATATTAAATGCTAATTGCGCTGCAAGCTAGTTTTTCACATGACAAGGAAGGGAGATGAGACTGGTGTAACCTACTAGTGACATGACAGGTATGTTTTTTCACCGACGTTTTGCAGCCTCCACTTGGAGGTGGAAAGCATGTTTGCTGTCTATTAACCCTAAATGGAAAACACAACAATGTTTATGGGTTAATGCAAGCCTTAACCCTTACAGCAACAATGTGTTTCGACTGAGTTTAAACTCTTTTTAAAGGGGAGATGAGCCAAGGCAATTAAAGATTGCTAGATGGTGGCTCCAGTGGAAAGGTTACCGCCCTGAGGTCATGCAGAAAAGGATCACACAGCAAATAAGGTAAGGCAACCAATATGTCCAGTTACATAGGTTTCATTGGCTCTAGCCCGGTGCTTGGGTGTTCACATGACAGCCTGTACTTCCAACATCGACATTTATGCCTCTGACTTGTGATCGCCTGTTCACGTTGGTGTACCCTGAGCCAGACTGTAAGCTCCATGTGACTAGGGATCATGTGTGTATCTGGCAGCACAGGGTAAGAAGCTGAGTGAAAGCGGGAAACCAGGACACCTGTCCAGGCACCTGTGGAGTCAGCAATCTTGGTTTTACTCTAAGTGCTGCACAGCTGACCCAGACAGGGCTGGCATTCCTGGGACACTGCATGGGGGCACAATGGAGGATCAAGTCCACCCATCCCTCCTGCAAGATGAACAGAACCGTTTCAGCATGTGCATCCTCAAATGAGGAAGACCAGGAATGACACCCTTTGCCCTCCTTTCAGAGGAGGTAAAACTGTCACGTCCACCTCAAGCATGAACAGCAACTAGGACTTCTAGGCCAGTGTGTATAGCAACAGTGCAAACCTTCCAAGTTCAAAGAACACAAAGGCCTTGAATTACAGGCAATAAAAGAAAAATCCCCAGATGTACAGGACCATGAGCCTAGAAATGCCACCCAACTTCAGATCACAAGGAGGAAAACTAGTTTTGCCAGAAATAGCCATCATTATGCTGTCCAGTGAAATTCACAACTGATGTGGACGATCAGGCTGGAGAAAAAACCAGGCTAGAGCATAAACTGTGTCCTTAAATTCTGACCAATGTGCATTAAGAATTCAGTTGTAAAGCATTAGTCTAGTGGGTCGACTAACTCAACCTTCTAAAGGTAGACAGTTTACAAAAGGGGGAGCAGGAAGAGGTGGGTGAAGGCTAGGACCAAGGTCATGGTTTAACTGGGGCTGCCACATGCCCTGGCCGGAGTGGCTCAATTGGTTGAGCACTGTCCTGTGCACCAAAAGGTTGCCGGTTTGATTCCTGGTCAGGGCACATGCCCAGGTTGTGGGTTTAGTCGTCGGGGTGTGTATGGGAGGCAACTGATCAATGTTTCTCCCTTACATTGATGTTTCTCTTTCTCTCTCCCTCTCCCTACCTCTCTCTTAAAGAAAACATAAAAACATACTTAAAAATAAAAATAAATGGGGCTGCCACAGGGTATGTGTGTCTCTGTCACCGGAGAGACTATTTGGCAGTTGGCACCTGAGAGTCACCTTTTAAGCACTGTGTTCAGCCAGGCAGACAGCTGTGGTTATGAGCGGGATGAATTTGGCCATTTTGTGGGGTTACTTGGTTGAAAACGCTCATGGCAAGCTGCCCAAAGCATCAAGGAGAGCAGCGTGCCTTCCTGAGCGAAGAGCCCTGCTGCTCCTAACTTCCCTCCACCTCCAAGGCCCTGCCAGATTCCTCTTCCCAGAGCACAGGCCCAGCCACGGCCACCACAGTTCACGATCACTCAGCAGTTCCCCACAGACTCCCTACCCCTGTGCCATCCTTGGGAATCCAAGCACTCTCCCCACCACTTCTCCAGACACCCCCAGGCCCTTATCTCCATCCTATGGCTCAGGACTCCTGGACTTTAGGGTTTCATGGACCAGGAAAATTTCAAAAACACATTTGGGGACTGACATTTGGGTTGCCAACTTTTTCTTTTGCAAGACAGGGCACTTAAGACCTCAACTCCTGTCTGTGGTCCATCTTTTTAAAAAATGAAAGCAAACATTGCCACAAAGACAAGACTAGTAAGGATACTTTCCAAATAAAGGGCCAGGCGTCATTTTACCTCTGTGAGACACTTAACACACTGTCCTCCTTTCACCCCTGGTCAGCAGGATGTCCACTGCGGCCCATGAGGCAAGGTCTGGGGTGCACGGCTCCCTGACAACAGTGGCTGTGGACTGAAGCACTCGGAGGAACCACCTGCAGCTCGTTCAGACCTGGTTTCTGGGCCCACCCCCCACGGACTGGGCAGATCTAGGGTGGAGCCTGGGCTTCTGCCTTTCTAACCAGCTCCCTGCTGGTCTCTCTTAGGGTCCCCAGTAGCACTGACTGCAAGGTTCTCCGGACTTCTCCCCTTACTCTTCAAGGTCCAACTCAGCGCACCTTTCAAGAAGCCTCCTTGGCCACTTGCACTAGAAAAGAATTTCTCACTTTAAAAAATTTCCACCTGGAGCTCTGGCAGGGTAGTTCAGTTGGTTAGAGTGTCATCCCAATGAGCCAAGGATGCAGGTTTGATCTCTGGGCAGGGCACATACAAGAATCAACCAATGAATGCATAAATAAGCAGAACAACAAATCAATGTTTCTCTCTCTTTCTCTCTCTCCCTCCCTTTCTCTCTCTCAAACACAAACAGAAAAACCCATCTGTCCACTTTTGACAGCAGAGACTCTGCCATTTTTGGCAGACTGCTTGTGCTTTACCGTCATTCTTTCCAAACTCGGTAACAGAATCCTGGCTTTTTAGCTGGGCACGTGGACACTGAAATGACTTCCCAGTATCCTTTGCTGTGGT
Organism: Tadarida brasiliensis; assembly: GCA_030848825.1. Lineage (NCBI taxonomy): Eukaryota > Metazoa > Chordata > Mammalia > Chiroptera > Molossidae > Tadarida > Tadarida brasiliensis. The sequence continues at coordinate 7,507,987 of CM061264.1, forward strand.
CATGCGACTAAGCTCTGGCCAGTGGGAAGTGGAAAAGGGCCTTTTAAAGGGAGGCTGGGTGCTGTCTCCTCCCTTCCTTCCCGCTGACTGGAACGAGGATGCAACGGGTGACGGCAGGACACTACTTGGCCATGAGGTGAAGGCAACAAGATAAGGAGCCAGAGTCTGAGGACTGCTGGTTGCCATACTAGCTCTGGCCGGACTATATTTACAGAAGGGAAGGAGAAAAAACATCTGTTTGCTAAGCCACTGATAGCCTGGCTTTTCTGTCAGGTCCAACCACTCCAGTTCTCGCTGGTCCAAAGCCCATCCCGCTCTGGGACAGGCCAGTGGCGCTGCTGCAGAGTGATGTCTGATCTGGCCCAGAAGCCCGCAGGGTGTGGCAGTCAGCCTCCTCCATAATTTGTGGGAAAAAGTTCCAAGAAAGTAGGTTCCTTGTTTCAGTGTTTGTGAAAATAAGAAGATAATGGTATTGTTCTGTTTTCTTGATTTAATTGGCCATCTCAGGATGAAAATCAAATGGAATTCTAAAGAAATAACCGGAGACTAGACCACACATTTATACAAGCTCTATGTTGCATTATTTTGAAAGTACAAAAATGGAAACCTATATGTTTAATAATGAGGGTTAGCTAAAATCCATTTTAGAATGAGACTCTAAAGGTAAAAAAACAAAAATAAAACCCCCCAAACCAGTACAAACAGAAATCCAAGTTTGTAAATTAATATATATATATACACATAGTAAAAAGCCTTTATACCAAAATGTTAAGTTATCTCCATGTGGTAGGATTACAGATGATTTAATTTTCTTGGCATTTTCCAGTTTTCCTCATTTCCTATATTGAATATATTATGATTTTATAATTGGGAAAAAACAGTTAACAAACAAACAAACAAAAGGGAGGAAGGAGCAGAAGGACAGGCTCCAGGGCTGAGCTGGCTCTGACCGGCCCTGCCAGCTCCCCCCGGCCTGGCACTCTCACCATTCGGCCTCCCGCTAATGTGGAGGCGTGTGAAGGAAGGAAAATGGCCTGACACGGAGTCAGATGAGCACGGTGCTCCCTGCCTTGCGGATGCTGCCCTTTTCTGAGTCACAGGAGAGTCTCCTGCGTCCCTCCCTGGGGGTGGTTCTGGATTTCTCCAAGGGCACACTTACGCACAGACCGCTGAAGGTGGTGGTCTGAACAGGATGGGCTCTGCCCTCTCCTGCCAGCGCTGTGGTGGCAGCAAAAGAACAGTCAGGAACCCTCTTTCTTCCAGTAAGAATTCTTTTTAATGGTTTAAAAATGAGTCTGTACAAAACCAGCACCACCATTCGGTGCTTCCAGTGCACTGAGGGATTCCAAGGATCTCTTCCAACACTATCTCTTTGGCCAATTGTGCCTGAAACCCCTGCAGAGACAGTATGAAAACAACAGTTACATCTTCTGGTTTGGATGGATGCTTGCTCTCGGCTGGTTTATAAAATGCTGCAGGACTGAGGAGGTAGTCTGTTTAGGGTCCTGGAGAACTGAGCAGGGCAGCAATGCATCCTCCCCCACCCTGCCCTCCAGCCAGAGAGTGGGCTGGGCAGTGTTCTGGGCCAAGGGTAGGCTGAGCTGACCCTAAAGGCAGGTTCCTTCCTCCTCGTGCCACACCCGAGGGGTGGGTCTTCTGACCTCAGTGTCTGCTCTAAGAATTAGGATTTCATGCTTTTAACTAAAAACTCAACAGAGATAACCCGCATCTGCATACTGATTTTTTCCCATTCCTCAGAAACAGGCTCATCTAGGACAACTTCAATCCTACACCGGCCCTCGTTTGTCGCGGTTCATCAGTCCCAGACTCTGCCGCGATAAATGAATTTCCACGAAGTAGGATTCTTTATCTCTATACTGTCGTCCCTCGCTACTTCGCGTTTTGACTTTCGCGGCTTCACTCTACCGCGAAGTGGCGAGGGACGACTGTATTTGCTCTGAGGTGACCCTGGGAAACTGGGAACAAGTGGACAGAGCTCAGAACTGGAATGTGGGCGCTGGGGTGGAGTGGCGGAGGCTGATGTGCAGCATCCCGCGATCCCCTCCCCTCTGCCCTTCACCGTTTCCCAGAGCCAGAGAGGAGGCCTTGGTTCTGAGAGGCTGAGTGTCCTCCCGCTGAGACTTCGGCGCCCTCTACCACATACCTGTCCGACTTCCCTGCTGCAAAGGACATACTTTTGTTTCCCAGTGAGTGTTTAAGTGTTTTGGCTGCAAGACATTTCTGAAAAGGTAAGAACAGAAGGCAGGATGAGCTACTAAAGGAACGGGAACAGGAGGGCTCCTCGTGGCCACACCCTTCACACGCCAAACTCTCAGCCCCATCTGGCTCCGACTGGCACCAACACCCACACGGGGCAGATCCAGGCCTGTGCCGGCACCAGGAGTGTTTTGGCCTACAGCTGTAATTCCCATGGCAGCAAACACAGAAAAACACCCTTTAAAACCACATACCAGCCTTTACAGTCTCTTAAATTTTTTTTAATTGCTGGAATCACTGACATGTATTGTCTGTGCTCGGGAAGAAATGAGGTGAGGGAAAAGATATGCAACAGAATTCCCAGATGAACCCATCTTCCCGGCAACAGAGCAGTAACAACGGAAGAGGTCAAAATATAAGCACCACACACACGCCAGAACCCTCAAGTGGGCCTCTTACCTTGCCGGATGGGGTCTGCTTATTTGGATCAAACTGGGAAGAAGGTTTGGATTTGCTGCTTCCTGAAAGGTAAGAGTGCTCATGTCACTGAGTTCACACACAGCAGGCTCATTACTGGGCTGGGCGTACCACATCCGGGGAGTGGGGGCTGTCAGTTCCTACCCTTTAGGAGGAGGACTAGGGCTGCTGTGCACTCACAGCTGGACGAGCAGGCTCACTGCTCACAGACCTGTCCTCGGGGTCAGCACGGGGGCTAAAGCACTGGCCACTCGCACACCAAGGAAACCCACTGGTCTGTGCACCAGATGACGCCAATGTCCATAACTTGGGCTAAGGTGATCGCCCCGCCCTGCCTTCTCTCTCTTCAAAGGGACATGTTGGCAAGGAGGCTGACAGAGCCAGGAATGCCACCTGCAGCCCCTCAAGCTGTGTGGGCGCTCATGGGCTAAGGAATCAACCAGAGCTTCATCCCACGGGCATCAGGTTTTTCCAACAAATAAGACCTTTCCTGTGTGTGTGTCTGAGAAACTGTTTGTGGACACGAACTACTGTGAGGAAGGGTTCAGCCACTCTGGAATGGATGCCCTCTTGCTAAAGCACTGTGGTGGCTGGTGCAGTCAGCTCTGGCAGGAGGGTGGTGGTGGGTTCTGTCCAGTCACTGCAGTTTCTCTGGGCCACCCCACTATTCTGGCTGGCGCATGTCCGGGCAGCGCTGCCTGTGCCCGAGTCGTGCTCTCCTCTGCAGCCGCCTTCCACCCAACACGGACCGACACCCAGCGGGCAGCAGATCTGGCCTCACCAGCAAAAGCCTTGAAATCCGACTTGCTGTAGTCATAAGGGGTAAAATCTTTTTCTGGTGGATCTGGGTCTTTTGGCTTCTTGGAAACTCTGAGTCGTTTCTTCTCCTGTTTCTGTTCTGTGGCCGTTGGGTCACTTGTTGCTCGCTCTCTCTTCTTGGCGGCATTTTCCAGCTGTAGGTCGAACACACCCATAGGAAGGAAGGTGAAAGTACATGAGAGGAGGCAACGCCACAGGCCTCCACTGTGAGAACACTGCTGGGCATTCGGGTGCCCACTGAGCTGTCAAGATCTATCGGTGATGGGGAGAGGGGTGCGGGCTGGGAGTCTGAGTGGAGACCAACATCAGGCCACTCAAGAAAGGCAGGGGTCAAGCGTCCCAGAGTACTCTGCGTGAGGGAGATGTTTACTAGGACAGAGCACACTGTCGGCTTCAATGCCTGTCTACGGCTAGTTAGGTGGGATGGCCTATTTACATAAACACGTGGAAGAAACCATCTAAGAGGAATGACAATATAGACCCTTTTGAGGGAAAATGAGGCAGGCGCTAAATGGCAAGCCAAAAAGAACTGGAAAGACAAAAGCATTTAATTCCAGCATAGGGTAAGCCCTCCTGATATTCGAGGAAAATCCTGGCAACGACCAGGGGCGTCTCGTTTCTCAAAGAAAAAGCAGAAAAGCAAGCACGTACGGCAGCCTGCCGTCGGACAGATATGTCCTGCTCCGCCGCCGCCTTGTACTCTTCGTTGGCCTGGTCCCGGACAGCTGCAAGAGAGAGAACTGTCTATGGAGCTGCTGACTCCAGCAGCCAGGGCTCCATCCTCCCGACGGACCCGTCTGCTGTGGTTACCAGTGGGGGGCGCCCTCCCTGCTGCTCAGCCTCCCTGGCTGGTGCCACCTCCCTTCCCTGTCTTTGAAGAACGCCACCGTTCTCAATCTGACAAGGACCACGACCCCCCAGACCTGCTCCTCTCCCAAGAACCCAAACCCACACACCAATGGCCCATCTGGCATCTCTCTTAGGACGTTTAATAGGAATCTCAACCACAGCATGTCAAGGACCAGAACCAAAACCTCTTTGGCATCAAACAGTACCCTCTGTAGTCTCATCTTCTCGATGGTGACCCCATCTTTCTAGTTGCTCAGGACATAATCCTCTTGCACCCACAGTTCCTTCCTTTCCCTCACATACCACATCCGACTTGTCACCAAATGCTGTGGGCTCTACCACAGGACATCGAGTTCTGACAACTCCCACTTCCTCTGCTGCCACACTGTCCAGCCAGCATGCCCTCTCACCTGGAGGACTGCATGTCTCCTAACCGGGCTCCCATCCCTGCCCCCTACACTCTGCCTCGACATGGCGGCCACAGCGACCTTCCTAAAGCCTACGCCAGTTCACGGCACTCCTGCTCACAGCCCCGAGGCTGCCAGCTCACCTGCAGTGCCCACCAAAGGCCTCACCACGGGCCCTGCTGCTCTCCTTCCTCACCCCTGCCTCTTCCGCGTCCCCTCGGCTTCACCACCCCGGCACCTCCTACCTCTCTCTGCGTAATGCCTACTGCCATCTGACAGAACACACACTGAGGGGTTTATTGTCCACTGTCCCTCAGCAGAAGGCAAGCTCCACGGGGCAGCGGCTGTGTCTGTTCTGCTCACTGCTGTAGCTGGCACTTTGTCGAAACGGAACGAACAAAATGACGTACCAGGGCTACTCTTTAACACACACGTTTGACTGGCCGCGTTTACAGGGAAGTGAATGCTACCTGTTTGCTCAGCTGCCTTCTTCTTGGCAGTTTCTTTAGATTCTTTTTGTACCTGTACCTGGCTTGCCAGCTTCCAACGGTTGCTGATCTATAATGAAAACAAACAAAACAAAAAAACTCCAAAACTCAGCCACCTAGGAATGCTTTATTTTTTTAATGAGGCGATGCAGGACATGCTAGCCTAGTAACTACACACATTCTAGGTCATAAATTCCAAATCTGATGACACAAAAAATAAAATCTCATGCTGGCTTTATTTATAATACTTATTAAGAAGGACAAAGTACAACTGTTCCAGGCACTGGGCCAGATGCTTTCACATCATCATTCAATCCCTTCCATAATCCTGGGAACAACAGGCTCAGAGAAGCTAAGCAACTTGTCTGAAGGGACACGCACGGTTAGCAAACGGTGGAGCTGGAATTCAGGCAGGACTTCTGCAAGCCCGATGTGCTGCAGGGACAGCACATGTACCTGCGGCATTAGAGCACATCTAGGTGGGGGAGATGTAAGCACGGTACGGGACGTATGGTTGCTGAATGTGCCACACCCAGTGCGAGAAAGAGGAGAAGGCAAAACCTGCACCTGACTCCCCATTTCTAAAAACAAGCTAACCACCAGCGACAGGGCTGACGCCCATCAGGGTTTTGGCCTGATTCTCGGGCGGTGCTGGTGAGCAGAGGGAGCCAGGCCACCCATCTGATCAGAGCAGGCACTTCCTGCAGGGAGGAAGAAGGCTTTTAACAATTAACACGCTGGCTCCCAGGAACATCTCATGGGGATCCAGGGAAGGTGTTTTCTTATTCTTATTCATAATGCTGTTAAAAACAAACCAAACAATATAAAACAGAGTGTTTTAAAATTTAAGCTGTCACCTTTAAGAGCCTTAAAGTAATATTCATACATAAAAATGCATCAAGCTGTACATTTAACATCTGTGCACTTTACTACATGTAAATTAAACCTCAATGTAAACAAAAACAAAAACAGAAAACAAACCAAAAAACCCCCCAAAGACCTGTTCCTTAAAAGGTTCTCCCAAAGGCTTCTGAGAACGGGATTAAAGTCCGGGCCTCTCTCTGGGAACAGTGCTTGTATATAAAGGTTTTTTTGCATTCTTTTCAGGGGGTTCACAGATGGGCTTGTTTAAAACAGAAACCTGGTTCAAATAATTAAGGAGTCTCCCTTCCTTAGAAAGTCAGTCTTAGAAAGGATAACAGATCCACTTACTTCATAGATTTTTGACGACGAATCAAACTTTGCCGCCTGAGAAATGTGAGCGTGGTGTTCTAGCGAAGGCAGAAACTGCAGAAATGGAAACAGTCATGTTAAATGCGGTAAAAAATGGAATCTGGACCCAGACTCCAGGGTCCCCAAAGGGGGCTTCTGGTTGGTTTCATCTCAGGAGGCCTCAACTCCAAGCGTCAGCCTGGCCACAGTTCACTGGCACTCCAACGAGGTTTCCTCTCAGAAGACCTTGACGCCCCACCTGGACACCAGGGGACACCAACCCCCTCTGAAGACCCTCGCCTCCTTTCCAGGCAAACACCTTCTGTCAGCCCTAACACACACAACTATTACTTACCATCCTAAATGGGTTTTCAAAGGACTCCATTATGTTCTGGGCTTTCTTCTGTGCAGCTGTTAATGGACCCTTTCCATTTTCTTCAGCACTAGGTTCCTGCAGAAACAGACAGAACACAATCACTTGTAACTGTAATTATTTTGTGACATTAAGATACAAGCAACAGAATGATCATGGCTAATGTTTGTAAGCCCCTTCCCCGTAAAGGCATGAGAATAGCCTGTAATAGCCCACTGCAGGGTGTTCCATTCATACTTAGCAAACCGGTGGATCTCACTGTGCCCTACAACCTACGAGCTATGTGGTATTATTCTCACCGTCTTACAGATGAGGAGACTGAGGTTTAGAAAGGTTAGGAAAGTCTTCCAGAGCATTAGAGCTAACAGGCAGAACAAAGGTTTAGACCCAGGTCTGCCTGCTCTAGAACTTCAGATCACAACTTGACATTTATCTGAAATTTATAATTATGAACCTTTAAGAACAATTATAAGCCTTTATGAATAATCAATGATCTTATGCAACAGACTGTTGCTTCCAAGTGGGTTCATAAAACGTGTGCTACCCTTTTGCTTGCTCTGTAGTTACAGTACCAGCCACACAGAGCACAGGGACAGAACAGGCCCCGTGAGCCGGAGTGGGGCACCTCCATGTTCCCACAGCCGGAAGTGCACGCTCACGTTTTTAGCTGCCTCGTCACCTTGACAACTCATTCACTCTGTGGTCAACGAAAGCTTCCAGACATCTTTCCTCATGAATTGCTGAAGCAAGACTTGATCTAAATTTCTGTAATTAAGTGAAAAAGGAAGGTATCTCCCAGGTCGTACGCTGTGCAGGCCCAGCATTCCAGTAGGACAGCATGGCTGTGAACTCAATCCTGGAACCTACCGAACCACCCAGCTTTTTGTCATCTGAACACTTATCTCTAAGTAGACAGTACTGTGCTTTTTTATCTTTCTTTCTTTTTATTCCTCACCCAAAGATATTTTTCTATTTATCATTAGATAGACTGGGAGAGAGGGAGGGAGAGAGAGAGAGAAACATCGACATGATAGAGCCACATTGACTGGCTGCCTCCCACATTACCCAACCAGGGCTGGGGACAAACTGCAACTGAGGTACCTGCCCTTGACTGGAACCAAACCCGTGACTCATCGGTCCGCGGGCCGACGTTCTAACCGCTGAGCCAGACCGGCCAAGGCCTTTCCTTTTTTTTTTTTTTTTAAAACAACTTTTTCTTTTATTGATTTTAGAGAGAAAGGGAGAGGGAGAGAGAGGCAGAAACATCGATGAGCGAGAACATCGACTGACTGCCTCCTGCATGCCCCCCACTGGGGATTGGGCCCGAAACCTGGGCATGTGCCCTGACCGGGAACTGAACCAGCGACCTCTTGGTGCATGGGTCAACGCTCAACTACTGAGCCACACCGGCTGGGGCTTTTCTTTCTTTCTAGAAACTATGACGTTTCCTTTCTACCACACATGTCTTCTGCAGTCTTCAGAGCTTTATCCTTTCATCCCTGGTCATTCCAGTAATCATCCAAGCCGAACAACAAATGCCCCTTGGTCTTCCTTTGCAAAGAACCTGCAGTTAAGTCACTGGCAGAAATGAGAAGCCTGCTGGGTAGGACAGACCGAGATAAGCTCGGTCACAACCCAATGCGTATTTTAGGAACACAGCCCGGCCCAGTTGGCCATATTGTCTGCAGACGGAACGGAGTCACCCGTGCCACTGCTCAGCCTCTTTCTGGAATGGGAAATGAATTCCATCCCACTTACCAGTGCCTGCACATCCTACTCTTCACTATGTCTAACAAACCACATCGTAGAGAAAAACGTGTCCAAGTTTTCTCTCTTGTACCCAGTGCACATGTGGATGGGCTGGTACTACTCAGGGAGGTATCTGCAGGACACTCTCCACTGTCCATCAGAGCTCACTCTGACCCACCCGGAACGGGTGGCTGTATGGAGAGTCCTGCTGTGCTTCACTGTGGCCCACACCCTCCTCCCTGCCAGGCACGAGCATCAAAATGTCAATCCTTCCCCGAGGATTTCTTCACATGGAGCTCAGAGAATCCTCCACCCACTTCTCTCGGACCCCCTTGTCCGGAGGAGCAGACCCCCTCGCAATCTGTCTCCATGCCTGTCCCCACTGCTGCTGGGTTTCACTTCTGGCCTTAGTCTCAAAGGCGGAAGCAACCCTCCAAGCACAGAAACCCAGTAAATGTCTGCAGGTCTGCATCAGCTCGCCGACGCTTCTGTCTCACTCACGTTGAATAAAGTGATGACAGCAGTCGCGATAAGGCATTTGGAATCCAGCAGGGCCTCGTCCTCTCCTCTTCCTTCAGGGAAGAGGCTTGCCTGTTTCTGCACTGGCACAGGCCCTAGAGGGACGGAAGTCAGCACAGTCAAAGCCTACTGAGTTGTGTACCAGACAGTTTCCCGGCTCTCCAGGGCTCCAGAGGCCTCGACATTACCATTGGTTGGGGTGATAGGATAGCCATCTGAAGGGGTGTGGGAGCAGTCATGAGGGCCAAAGAGAACATTCTCCAATCTCTGCATCAAAAAGAAACCAACAGGCCACAATGAGACACCTGCCAGCATGCGGAGCCCCGGCTGCAGTGAGGCGCTGGCCTGACAGGGACGGACGGTGTCTGCATGGCCTGCACCGCTACCTTCCCCAAGGATGACACAGCAGACACTGTACCTCAGGGTTGGGCAGCGGTCCACTCTTCTTCACTCCAGCTGCAACTTCAGACTACAGGAGAGGGGCAAAGAGAATTCAGCAAAGTTGCCTGAACTCGATGACACACTTTTCCCTCAGCACAGACTGTATCCCTTCACTAGATCATGTTTTTCAAGAACCCAGAGATTTTCTTTCAGCCCTTCATCCATCCCAGTGCCTGGCACTGTAATTACTGAGTGCTCAATAATTACTTGTAGAATGAAAGAATAAAACCCTTTGTCACGACTAGGCACAGTATACAGAAAGATGCTGAAGAGCCTGAAAAAGTCTCTGTAACCAGGGCTTCTCTCTCTACTTGGACAAACTGTGGAGCTGAAAAATTTTAACACGAAGACTATAAATGTGTTTATCCTCAGAGCCTCTTCTTTTTCACCTCAAGGGGGCTGACTTTAAGTCTTCCTGAATCAATAATCTTCCAAAAATTACAAGCATGATTTAGCACATATTGATAATGCTACTGAAGCAACACATTGAAAACTGTCTCAACACAACACAAATCAAACACGCAAATCTACTTGAACACGTATCACCAACACAAGAGCACACACACACACACACACACGCACACACACAGAAGCACGCTGGTGCACAACAAAGGTACCCAAGCTACACATGCACACACACATGCATGCTGGTGCACTGGTACCTGAGCAGCACACGCACACACAGATACACGCTGGTACGCTGGTACCTGAGCAGCACACGCACACACACATGCACGCTGGTGCACTGGTATCTGAGCAGCACACGCACACACACATGCACGCTGGTGCACTGGTATCTGAGCAGCACACGCACACACACATGCACGCTGGTGCACTGGTATCTGAGCAGCACACGCACACACACAGATGCACACTGGTGCACAGGTACCTAAGCAGCACACGCACACACAGATGCACGCTGGTGCACAGGTACCTGAGCAGCACACGCACACACACATGCACGCTGGTGCACTGGTACCTGAGCAGCACATGCACACACACATGCATGCTGGTGCACAGGTACCTGAGCAGCACACACACACACACACATGCATGCTGGTGCACTGGTACCTGAGCAGCACACGCACACACATGTATGCTGGTGCGCTGGTACCTGAGCAGCACATGCACACACACATGTATGCTGGTGCGCTGGTACCTGAGCAGCATGTGCACACACTTAAAGACACGTGGAGCTATATTTTTGGTTGGATTTCCTGCTTTCATCTACATTTGTTTAAACTTTAGGATCTCCTTCACAAAGGTAGCTCTTTCTGAATCCCCCATTTCTACTAAAAGTTCTCCTATCTCCCTAGTCACCTGTGCTTCATATTTGGAGTGAGCTGTCTTTGACTCCACTTCCATTATCTCCAAATCCACCTGCCATTCAGAGAACACCTGTGCAGTACTTAGCGTAGTGCTCAAAGAGAAATGGCAGCCATTTTTACCATCAAGCGTTTCTTCTGACGGCGCTTCTTGTACCTGTCCTTTCTTTTTCATTTGTGACCACCACACTCATCAGGACACTACCACTCAGATCTGGACCACTGCCAGGCTTCCAAAACGAGCTCCCTGACCTGAGATCCCCACTCCATTTTATTCAACCAGGTTAACTGTCTCCAAACACGTAACCAGCCCAGTCACTAGGCGTTACTTGCTGTTAGATGATCAAAAATAAGGTCCTAAGAAGGATAAGCTTTAGTTGTGACTATCATAAAGAAGACACAGCTACTGGATTTCCTAAGTCCTATTATTTCCTTGGGTTTTTTAGAATGGAGAGCAGATATCGTGTGTAGGAGACTATAAGGAGTAAGAAGCTAACACACAGAACAGGCCTGCTGAGTTGGGGAACTTTAGCAGAAAGGCTTCTTACCTTGAGCAAGGGCATGTCTCGAGCCTGCTGGATTAAAAGATGCATTTCGTTGATCTGCTGCCGTACAAGAGGTGGTACAGGGTTGCAGCAAGCTATGATGCCCTGAGGTTCCCTGAAGATAAGAACACACGCAACTCATTACTTAGGAACACAGCCCTCAAAGGCTTCCAGACAAGAACATCGATCAGGCAGGGCCAGAGCTCTACGGCAAAGGGGAAGACTGAGGAAACACAGCCATGCCAGGGCAGCCCGGGCCAGGCACCTCCACACGCACTCTGCTGCACCAAGCTTGGAGCAGGCTCCTCTCACAGCCTGCCTCCTGCTAACGGGGAAAGCTGGAGAGAGGTACCATAGCTCTGCTGATTTGCAATTCTGCAATGGGTGAACAGAAGATTATGAATTTAGATTCTGTGCTTATACTTCAATTAACATCGTATAACACTTAAAACCATGAGATGCCTTAGTTTGGAAGAAAATACAGATGAAAGAATCCCTTGAAAGTGGAAGCCAATGCCATTGCCTCAAAGGCTTACACTGGACTCAACATAACCACTGAAACATTCCAGTTCAGAAGTCTCAGTTCCTGAATGGCAGCCCGAGGGCAGAAACTCTAAATTCCTCGGACTTTCTCTTGCTTCCTTAGAGCGCTAATCTTCTCTGAATCAGCCTTGAGGAGATAACAACCACAGAAGCTTGCTTTTGAGACACAATCTCTCTACTGAGAAAGTCGGAACATATGAATCAGTTTTCAGACTCACTTAGGCAGTTCTTCGGCTATCTTTAGCATCATGTGATTGGGCAGTACATATCTGGAACAAAACACACAATGGGTGAATTACATTAGATTCGGCCAGCAAGTTCCATTACATGCTATAACCCAGGGGAAAATGTAACCAACTTTGATGGCAAAAAGAGAAACAGTCCATTATCTCCTTGCTACCAGACCTGCTCAGTCTAAGAGAAATCCCTCACCCATAGCTTTCATCTTCCCTCCGGGCGGTTTTGTCCCTCCAGGCAAACAGCAGCTGGAAGGCTGTCAGCTGCTGTGTGTTGAGATGCTTCTTTTGCTTTCTGTATAGTTCAAGGTAGGACTCATCCGTGAAGATCGGTTTGATAAATTTCTGAAAAATGTTATAGAATATTCAAGATCAATGAGCATCAAAATTGTGCCCTGGGCTCTTGGCACAATTGGCTCTTTTTGTAAATGTAAAGAGCAAAGGAAAGAAGTAGGACCTCATGAGAGGAAGAGAGTGTCCAGAGGGGTGTGGCTGGTGAGGTTTTACCTTGAGGCAGATGTCCCTGCTCCGCTGCCACACCACCTGCAACTGAACGGGCTGGCCGTTGCCTCGCTCCCACAGTTCCAGCCTCATCTTATCATAGATGTAAAGCAAGTAATGGGTATCATCTCTGGCGTAGTTGAGCATTTCCTCAGGCAGAGGTCTAGAATTGTAACAGAGGAAACTTTCACTAATTTCCCTTAGGAGCAGCCATTTCATTTGTCTACTCTGTGGGTGCTAAGACACGCTTGGCTCCTTTTGCTATTAAAGATTCTTTCACAGCCAATACATCTTAATATGACAAGCCATTGTTTCACAGCAGGGTAGAAAGGGCGGCTGGATAATGATGTGGTTGAAAATAAGGGCTGTCATCCTGAGTTTGAATCTCAGTTCCAGGGAGCGGACCTTGGATAAGTCACCTAAGCTCTCTGAGCTCACTTTCCTTATCTGTAAAATGGAACGGCCCCTCATAGGCTATTGTGAGTATTACACAGGACAACACCCCTAAAACTCTTAGCTCAGTGTGGGGCACATGGCAAGGGTTAAATAACAGGCAGTGGCTTTTAGATTTTGTCAATTTTCATCTTATATTCGGACTTCAGATTCTCCTTAGAAATTGACATGCAGAATTGGAGAAAAGTTTAGTGACTTCTTCACACAGCAGCCCTGCAACCTTAGGGAGAAAGCTAGTCATCTGAAAATGATCAAGCTGAGCAAGAATCTCAGCAGGTGTGGCAGGACGCCATCACAACCCTATATACACTACAATAAACACTTACTATAAGGCTAACTCAACAATGTGCCTTATTTATTTTTTTAATTTTTATTTATTGAATTTTAATTTTAATTTAATTTTATTTATTCATTTATTTTATTATTCTTATTTTTTTGGTACGTGCCCCTAGCGGGAACCGAACCCGGGACTCTCTGGTCTGCAGGCTGACGCTCCAACGCTGAGCCAAATCGGCCAGGGCTTACTTTTATTTTTTTAAACTTAATGATTTTAGAGAGAAAGGGAGGGAGAGGGAGAGGGAGACAGAGAGATATTTGTTGTTCCACTTATTTATACATCCACTGTTTGATTCTTGTATGTGCCCTGACCAGGGATCGAACTCACAACCTTGGCCTACTGGGATGACACTCTAACCAATGGAGCGACCCAGCCAGGGCTCAACTATGTGCCTCAGAATTCTCTCAGACCTATGGGAGATCATCTCACACACATATACAACCATCCCTAGTAGGGAGATCTGAGCTTCAAACGAGACTGGCATGGATAAACACTGACATGTCATGTCTCTTTTGACCACTGCACAGAGTAACATAGCCCTACACAATTCCACACTGGCATAATACTAAAACTTCCAGTTTCACTTATGCCTTTGAAAATAGCTCAACCCAAGACTGAAATCGTGTTACAGGTTGAACCAGGTCCCCACGGATGAGGTTAATGAACACCCCCACTTTCTTTTGCATCCCTATTTCCTTGTCAAGAGCAAACTGACCGTATTCTCCAATCAGCCAGCTGGTACTGCTTGTTTGATTCCACACTGCAGTAGAGTTTCAGCAGATGGTCGAGTGAGTGCCTGCCCAGGTTAAGAAGGCGTGCTGCCTGATGGGTATCAAACATGTTCACTACGTACAACCCAAAGTCTTTCTGGAGCCATTCTATGTCTGAATCAGCACCGTGGAAGACCTGAAAACAAAACCAGAGCCATGCAGTACACTGTGTGAAAGGCCACTTGTGCTCTGGAGTGAACTCGGCTCTAGGTTATTAGAACACTGGGATTAGAAGCCAGAATGAAGATTAAGATGGGCTGAGTTCTAAATGCTTCTTTTAATTTGGGCCCCAGCGTTCTACAGTCCTAATTGCACACTTTTAAAGTCTGCTAACAGCCAATGATTCTAAGAAAGCAGCTCTACTTGCTTCAAGGGTAGTCATTAAGTTCAAACAATCTTGATGGCACAGGCTCATTGCAGTAGTCATTAAAATGATTTAACATTTTTCTGGGTGGTAATGAGCTAAGTCTTAGCTATTCTAACAGAGGTTTAGAAACAAAAGCAGTTTAGCGTGTGGTACCCTAGTGTAGGAAATTACAATGATTTCTCTCAATTTTATTGGGTCTCTGTTGAAATAATGAAATACTAAACTGAAAAGCACTTAAATCTTGTGCTCATAGGCAAGAGCTGAAAAAGGCTGGCTGACCTTGACAATAGCTGGGTCTGTGAGGCTCTCGTTGAGAATGTACATGTCACTTCGAAGCTCCAGTGTGTCAACAATGAAGTCTTCCGTCCGGGTGGAAATCTGCATGAGGCAGGTCAGCCCCAGGAAGCTCCGGTAAGAGTGGTGCTAAAACATATGCAAAGAAGGGAAAACGGGAAAAACGGATTTTAGTAAGCGTTCCTCTACTGATTTTGAAAAATCAGGTATGAAAAAAAGTGTAAAATTAATTACTTTTTACCAAAAAATAGATTTAATTTAGTATTACTTTTATATTTCTCAAGTAGGTAAACTCAAAGAAAATGCAAAAATTTCACTCCAAGTCATTTACAAGTTACCTCCAAGTCTACAGCAAATTCTTGACAATTTAAGAGCTTTTCATTGAGTTCCACTAGTTCATCCAGGGAGGACACAAAATGGCAGGGTGTTTCTCCCACGGGTCTATATAGCTGGATCACAAAAGTCCAGGGAGAAAAAGAGAGGAATATTAAGAATCATCCTTCATTAAAGTACACAATGAATTAAGAGTTCAATAAATGTCCCAAAGTTATAACCTACTATTTTGAAGGTATTTAGGGAAAGCCAAAATTACATCAACTAATCTAGTTGTTTGTTTCTTCCTGGGCTACTCAGATCCCATCCATAAAGTAAGCTGGGGGCTAACCTGGGGTTGTGGCTTCTGGAGGACTGAATCCGGTGGAGTGAAGTGATCTAGTTCATATTGATAAGGATGTGCAAACCTGAATAAATAAAACAAAACAAACAAATCTTTTTGATTAATTCCATGGTTCAAGGAAAAAATTACTCCAATTTGTAAAAACAATGAGAAAGGACCATAATGAAAATATTTTCTCTCTATAAAAAGCACCATTATTTCAATGATAACTCAATGCATCAAAAAAACTCAGGTGATGCCTGCTTGCCCTTAAAGTAGGATGATTAAAAATCTATTATAATCCGGCCAGTGTGGCTCAATGGCTGAGCATTGACCCATGCACCAAGAGGTCACTGGTTCAATTCCTGGTCAGGACACATGCCCGGGTTGTGGGCCTGATCGCCAGTGAGGGGCATGCAGGAGGCGGCCAATTGATGTTCTCTCTCATTGATGTTTCTATCTCTCTCTCCTTATCCCTTCCTCTCTCTCTAAAATCAATAAAGAAAAAAATAATCTATTATAAAGATTTGAGCACTTATTTGCAAAACACTATATGGTGGGTGTTGCGGATGATACAAAATTGTGAAATATGTAATTCCCTGTGGTTTGGAATAACAAAGTTGTGAAGTGGGGGAGGCGAGCAAATATGGTTACGTATCAAATGATGTTATTTTTTCTGTTCCTCCATCATCTACTTGTATAAAAATACTGAGTCTCTGGGTTCCTGGAGGGCAGGGTTGCCTCTCATTACCTTTATTTCTTTAGCATTTAACCTGTGGCCTCACAATGGCATTGGGGCTGAAGGAATGCTCAGACAGGCTGGCTACATGTGAGAAAAAGACCAATACTAACCTAACAAAGTTTTCATCATCTCTTTTCTTTATTCTCAGGGCAAAGTCCTTTTGTCTATTTTAAGCAAATTTTTTCCAAAATGCTTACACTGCCAGCGAAAAATGCCTTTTCCTTACTGACTGCGCCCCCACCTAACAAGGAAGGCAGAGTGATACAAGGAAGGACAATTTTTTTTGGTACGTGCCCCTAGCGGGAACCGAACCCGGGGCTCTCTGGTCCGCAGGCCAATGCTCCAACCACTGAGCCAAACTGGCCGGGGTAAGGAAGGACAATTTTAAGAAAACTTGGGTCCAAGTTCTGGTTCTGTGCGGAGGCAGCATCTCTGATTCTGTTTTTGCACCTGTACAGCATTGAGGGGAGCAACTGCTGCCTCTCAGGACTGCACTGAGGTTACAGAGGACGGTGCCGTGCAGGCCCTCTGCAAACACAAACAGGAGATACGGTGCAAACCACCTCGTTCAGGGTGCTCATTCACACATTTTACAAAAGCAAAACAGGGAAAATGTGGCATAAAGGTACGTGTGACACGAGAAAATGTGGCACGAAGAAAGTTCAGACAGACAAACACTTACAAGTCCTGCTCCACCTGCTGGGTTCTCTGCTGATGGATGAAATCCGCCAGAGCAGGGGGCACATCCAAGTCCTCAGGACGATCCTGTGGGCACTCCCGCCTTTCTCTGGAGAGTGCTGGATCCAAGCAGTGACAACACACATCACAAAAGAGGCACACACATTCACTTCTTGTCTAGCTGTGGAGGGGTTAACTGGCTCCCTTTGAAGAAAGGAAGGGGGAGGGAGCCCTTTCCCCCTTACTTGTTTTTGTTAGGCAGAGTTTGCTCTACTTACCCTGAGGGAGGGGTTTCTGGGCATTGGGCTTGATGAAAATTTTAGGACGAAATGGAGTGTTGGAATTGTCAATCTTCTCTCGGAATTTAAGCTGAGGTCGGATGATGTTTTTTGCATGAAGCAGCCGGAAAGTTTCAGATTTTGTTTTTTTGTTATATTCTCCTGCCTATGATCAATGAATACAATACTTTATAACACAGCAACTCCATTCATTAGAAGAATATATTCCAGTTTATGCCTTCCAAGAAGACAAGAGCATTCCAAGAACCATTCATTTAAGAATGTGTGTGTGAAACTGGGGTTGCAAAGTAGAGAAGAGGGGGCAATGAAGGTGTGTTTGTTTATGAGAAGGAGCTAGGCAGTAGCCAGTTCTACATCCAACAAATTAGAACAGAAATGCAAATTAGAATGGGCAAAAGCTGACATTAGATGCTCTAGAGAATGTGAAAGAAGCCCCCACCTTACGGTTCCAGCTGGACACTATTGTTTTGGGGACCTGCAGTCCTGTGGGGAGGACAGGCTGTTGATTCTTATTCACACCTGATGCTTCATCCAGTAAAATACCCTAAGAATGAAAGAGGTATTAGCTCAGTATCTTTTTTTCAGGGTCAACAGAGTTAATTATCTAAAAGTTTTAAGAACTACATTCAGAGAATTATATGTGAGAACATATACATATAAGAACAGACAACTAAAGCATTATCTGCTCAAAGACAGGGCAGGAATCAGCCACTCCTGACCCTTATTCAACTCTCTTTACAGTTCTGAATTGGGCCGAAATTTCAAATACGATTTAATAGTGTGTTGTGGCCCACCAAAATAATTAAAAAGACCCTCGACTGCACATATTAAACACAGAAGGATGGTGTTTACAGTAAGAACAAAGGGTGTCCTGATCTGCTTGGTACTGCAGAAGCAGACATGGAGCATCGGTTGGGGCACCACTAGCAGAAGTGCACCCAGGTGACAGACGGTGGCATGGCAGGACATGGAATTGTAACATATGATAAACCACTGAAATATCTGTGGGCATATCTGCTGAGATAACATTGGGTCTGAGGGCCGACCAAAGAGTCGCGGGTTCGATTCCAGTCAAGGGTTCAATACCTCGGTTGTGGTTTGGTCCCCAACCGTGGTTGGGGTCATGCAGTAGGCAACCAGTCGATGTGTGTCTCTCTCTCTCTCTCCCCCACTCTATCTAAAAAAAAGAAAAAAAAAAAATCAATGGAAAAATACCCTTGGGTGAGGATTGAAAAAATAATAATAATTAAAAATAGGCTTCCAGCTCTGGCCGGTTTGGCTCAGCGGTTAGAGCGTCGGCCTGCAGTCCAGAGAGACCCGGGTTCGGTTCCCGCTAAGGGCGTGTACCTCGGTTGCAGTTTGTCCCCGGCCCTGGTTGGTCGTGTGGGAGGCAGCCACTCAATGTGTCCCTTTCACGTCGATGTTTCTCTCTCTGTCTCTCTTCCTCTCTCTCCCTCCTACTCTGAACAAAAGGTGGAAAAATGTCCTCGAGTGAGGATTAAAAAAAAAAAAAAAAAGTCTTCCACTGGGCAGTGATATTTTGAAGTGATGTATTTGAAGACAATTGTGTTATTTGGCGGGGGCAAGGGATGAGGGAAGCCAACTATTAGAAGAAAGGAA
This sequence comes from Tadarida brasiliensis, assembly GCA_030848825.1. Taxonomy (NCBI): domain Eukaryota; kingdom Metazoa; phylum Chordata; class Mammalia; order Chiroptera; family Molossidae; genus Tadarida; species Tadarida brasiliensis. The sequence goes on from CM061264.1 coordinate 7,526,903, forward strand.
TGTAAAAAAATTTTTTTAAAATAATTAAATTAAAAAAAAAGAAGAAAGGAATGTTATAGGCAAGAAATGCTAAACTTCCTTTTCATTTCCTAAGGTGCTTGGGTTTCTTTTCATATTCTGTTAATAGAAAAGCTCTTCAATTGTTACTGAAGAGTAAGGTACAGTACTCACCACTCGTTCCAGAATAACATCATTGGTATCAACTAGTAAATCAAACTTGTCCTCCAATTCAGTCACTTTACTCCGATCCTTAATGTTGCTTCGACACCCATGGTACTGCATTACCTTGCTCATGCTAAGGACAAGAAAACGAAGATTAGTTTGTATACTATCTGGGAGAAAGCTTGAAAGTCTTGGCTCAGACTATTCCCAATGCTTTATGACTGAATAAAACTTGCGCTCTTATTAAAAATATTGTGTGTGGCCTTGGGCAATTCACTAAATCTCACTAAGACTCATATGCTTATTGAAGGGGTGGAGAAAATTACCTCAAAGCTGTCTTTAAATTAAAAAAAATATATAATGTTATGTAAATAATGTATTCTGCAGTCATTGTTTTTATATAGGTTTTCTCTAAAAAAAATTTTTTTTCTTTATTGATTTTAGAGAGAGAGGAAGGAAGAGGGAGAGAGAAACAGAAACACTGATGAGAGAGAACATCGACTGGCCGCCTCCTGCATGCCCCCCACTGGGGACTGGGCCCACAACCCGGGCATGTGCCCTGACTGGGAATCGAACCAGCAACCTCTTGGTGCATGGGTTGACGCTCAACTGCTGAGCCACACCAGCTGGGCTGCAGTCATTGTTTTAACATAAAATCTAAAACATTCTCTAAATCTGTCATGCAACAGTGAGACAAAATTAGTGTTTGTGTATCATCTGTCCTAAAACCTTAATTAGAAAGCTAAAACTTATGGAGTTGCATGAGAGAATCTTGAATCCAGGTTTTCAAGTTCTATATTAAGTCAAAAAGATTCACTGTCTATAGGTGCAAAAGTCCATATGTTTTCTTCTTTTTTTTTTTTTTTATCCTCACCTGAGGACATTTTTCCACTTTTTGGTCAGATAGAGTGGGGAAGGAGAGAGAGGAAGAGAGAGAGAGAGAGAAACATCGACGTGAAAGGGACACATCGAGTGGCTGCCTCCCGCACAACCCACCAGGGGCCGGGGACAAACTGCAACCGAGGTACGCGCCCTTAGCGGGAACCGAACCCAGGTCTCTCTGGACCGCAGGCCGACGCTCTAACCGCTGAGCCAAACCGGCCAGGGCTCTTCTTTTTTTTTTTTTTAATCCTCACCGGAGGATATTTTTCCATTGATTTTTTAGACAGAGAGGAAGGGAGGAAGGAAGGAGGGAAAGAGAGAGAGAGAAAGAGGAAACATCAATGTGAGAGAGACACACTGATTGGTTGCGCCCCGCATGACCCCAACCAGGGCCGGGGATGGAATCTGCAACCTAGGTACACGCCCTTGACTGGGAATTGAACCCATAACCCTTTGGTCCACAGGCCAATGCTCCAACCGCTGAGCCAAATCAGCCAGGGCAAAAATCTATACACATTAAAAGTTACAAAACTCAAAATTTACCAAGTAAAGTTTCCCTAATCAAAATCCGTTGTTTCATTTTTACATTTCATACCTCTTTTTTTTTAAAATCCTCACCCAAGGATATTTTTCCATTTATCTTCAGATAGAGTGGGAGGGGGAGGGAGAGAGAGGGGGAGAGAGAGAGAGAAAGAAAGAGTGAGAAACATTGATGTGAAAGAGACATCTATTGGTTGCCTCCCGCACGACCCCCGACCAGGGCCAGGGACCAAACCACAACCGAGGTATATGCTCTTGAATAGAATCTAACCCGAGACACTTTGGTCTGTGGGCCGACACTCTAACTGCTGAGCCAAACTGGCCAGGGCTCATACCTCTTTATAGCACAGAAAATTATGGTAAAAACCCACAAGTTTTAGGAAGTTATATTCATTTCTTTCAACATGAAAAAAACAGTATTTAGTACTTACCACTGAAGCAACCTGTCTCCCTGTGTTTCACAAAATGCCTGGAAGCCAGGAAAACTTCGGTAAAAATCATACTCATCGCCAAACTGTGGTAGGCCCCCGGATGCCTTGGTGACAGCCACTACTGACCCAAGAGCAAACTGTCAAAAACCAGAAAAACAAGCATGTCTTAAACATGGATCCCCATTCATTCAGCAACTCATTAAAAAAAAATTTTTTTTTTGGTTTTTTAGAGAGGAAGGTAGAGATAGAAGCATCAGCTGTCTCCTGCACGCCCCCTACTGGGGATCGAGCCCGAAACACAGGCATGTGTCCTGATTGGGAATCAAACCAGGACCTCTCAGTCCGTGGGGACGCTCAATCTACCAAGCCACACCGGCCAGGCAGCAACTCATTTTTTTCAACATCTACTATACATAACACATTGTGCTAGATGATGAAGACATGTAATCCTACAAAAATTCATTTAGTGCTGATTTTACCCCAGGCCTTGAGGATACAATGGTGAACACAAAATCAAGTTCTGGAGCTTACATTCTTGGGAGAGTTGGAGGAGAAAGAACAAATACATATATAATATGACTAATACTCAAAACGGCCTGGGTTTGAATCTTGACTCTGCTACCTATTAACTGTGATCTTGAGTAAGTTATTTGGACCTTAGTTCCCTCCTTTGAAAAATAGGCATAATAAAAGTGCCTACCCCACAGAATTGTTGAGAGAATTAAAAGAACTCATAAAATCACTTAGGATCATGCCTGGCACATAAGTGTGATTATTCTTATCACTCCTCAAATTCAGATCCATGAGTTTTCTACAGGAATTTACTTTTGGGTTTCAATCTGGGCAAGCATCTAAAAACAATATAAGCATAGTCTAGATCCTTTGGATTACCGATTGATAACAGCTACTGCCCACAACTGGACTTATGTTTATGGTTCAGTTAGTGCCAAGTAGTCCTCTATTCTAATTATGTGGTAATGAGAGAAAAATCTGACATGGCTGTCATAGATAAAAGGTGGCTGGTTGCCCGGTCGGTGTGGCTCAGTGGTTGAGCGTCGACCCATGCACCAAGAGGTCACCCGTTCGATTCCTGGTCAGGACATATGCCCGATCCCCAGTGGGGGGCATGTAGGAGGCGGCCAATTGATGTTCTCGCTCATCAGTGTTTCTATCTCTCTCCCTCTCCCTTCCTCTCTCTCTAAAATCAATAAAGGAAAAAAAAATGTTTTAAAAAAGGTGGCTGGTCATGTGAAGGCAAATGACTTCACTGTGAGTTGTGAAATAGTTGCAAAATGTTTTCCAAGAAAGAAAAGAGTGAAAGGAAGTGGGAGCTTGACTTAACGATGGGTACACAGTAGCTGGTAAGCATGAAGGCTCCCAATCAGGACCACGGCTAGTGGTCCAGGAACTACTGAAAGCCAAATAAATACATTCATAAACAGCATCTCCTAATAACCAAGTAGATATAATGTGAGTGGCAGTTTTGGGGAATTTTTAGTGCTAACTTACACATTATTTTAGTGTCAAATAGTTTTGTAAGAGCTAAGCCTGAGGCGTTTAAACCTAGTATTACGTTTGTTCCTATTTAAGAAGCATGACACAAATCATTTAAATGAACCCTCTCGGTGTTCCTTCCAGGAGGCATGGATCAATGTTCCATGGTACTTAGGGGAGGAAGATTCGGCGGCAACTTGAACAGGTGACATCAAACCCAGGGTTTGGGATTATGTAGGACCGGAGCTCAGGGGAGGGGAGAGGCGCCCCTGGCCGCAGGCGGAGAGGATGCAGGCACGTGTGGGAAACTTAAGGCAGCCAAGCCCCTCCGGAGAGTTGGGTGGGTGGCTCAGGCCGGGACGGGGGTGAGGTCGCGAGGGCTGGGACATCAGGAAGCCCTTACCCCTGTGGAGAGGGCTCTCCACACTCGTGGCTGCATGGGCTCACCTGGGGGAAGGAGGGCCCTGGGAAGCGGGGCGACCCTCCGTGTCTGCGTGAGACCCCATCCCCGGAGGGTGAAGGAGAGAGTGTGCTGGCGCCCGGGGCTGGGGGTGCGCGCGCGGCCAGGAGGGCGGCTGCCCAGAGGGCCCGGGCCTACTTCCGACCGGCCGCGAGCGGCTCCCGGTGCCCCCGAGACCCCTCGCACTCACCTTCACGAAACTGTCTGCGTCCGGAAACCCCGGCAGCACCATCTCCTTGTCGGACTTGGCCGCGCTCGTCGGGGATGGGGTCTTAGACTCTGCGGGACTGGGAGGCGCCATTTTTTCAGCCTGCATGGCTCTTCTCGCGAGAGTGTCTCGGCCGACGCGACTTGCGCGCATCACGCATGTGCAAAGGTGGTTTTCGTGGGAGATGATCTTAAGGGAGTATGAGTTGGGGTGTCAGCCCAGAGCCTCTCCACTCAGGGAACTTGACATTTCCCCATGACCTCATTTTTATCATCCCAACAACCCCGTGATTTAGGGTGAGACCCGGAGGATCCAATTATCCTTATATTTAAAGCCAGCTCCTCCCAAGCTCGGGTTCGTGCCCTTTTCACCCTCTTAATCTCTGCTCCTGCAATTATCCCATCTCTGCATCATTTATCTTTTTCTCTGCTACTGTTTCATTACTAACAGCCTATACTGGTCTGCTGGCATCTCTCCCAACTAAAAAGACAAAACAAAAAACAACACTGGGCCCCACACCTCCTTCCAGCCACTATCATTTCTCTTGCCCCTTGTAGGCAGACCACTGGGAAAGGCATCTTATGCTCCGGCTGTACTTACCTCCAATGCCTCCGTCTCCTCCAGTCACATGTTCTTCCTCATCTATACGCTGGAGTAACTTGTTTAGGTACATGGTGGAAACTCAAAACATTTGCTAACTGCCTGCCTGGAAGAGCTCTTGTTATGAGGGAGGCACAATTAGGCAGCTCAGGACATGAATTTGGGAAGCTGGGTGGGTAAACCCTCTCTGCAAGTTCAGGGGTGGGACACCCTTAATACAATTCACTTGGCCTAGTAAGAGTTCAATAAATGTTAGCTGTAATCATTATGTAGAATATTCTATTAACAGGATACTTGTTTTTCACTATATGTGTACCCTGGCAGAACAAAGGCCTAGTCTGGTTCATTTTAACAATATTTTTGAACACATATTTCATATGGTTCAACCTAATTCCACATGTCAAGCAGTGCTGCGTGCTTTACATGGATTATCTCATCTTTAAAACAACATTATGGGCCCTGGCCAGTTTGGCTTAGCGGTTGGAGAGTCGGCCTGCGGACCAGAGAGTCCCGGGTTCGGTTTCCGCTAGGGGCATGTACCAAAAAAAAAAAAAAACAAAAAAACAACAACATTATGGTGTAGATCATAGTATTATCCACTTTCAGAGGAGGAAACAAGACTCATTCTGTTTTCTCACATGGAGCCTGGAGGGTGTGGCTCAGTGGTTGAGCATCGACCCATGCACCAAGAGGTCGCTGGTTCTATTCCAGGTCAGGGCACATGCCCAGGTTGTGGGCCAAATCCCCAGTGGGGGGCATGCAGGAGGCAGCCAATCGATGTTCTCTCTCATCAATGTTTCTCTCTCTCTCCCCCTCCTTTCCTATTTAAAATCAATAAAATAAAATAAAATTAAAAAAAAAATCTCACATGGGTGTGCTCGCTTCGGCAGCACATATACTATACTTGGAATGATACCAAGATTAGCATGGCCAAAATAAAATAAAATAAAATCTCACATGGTTCCCTGTTGTCCACAGCATCAACTCCTTGCTGTTGAACTGTGAAGGAGTACGCTCTCACTTCTGTCTACTTTCTAACCTCCTTTTTGGTCTTAATAGTCTTTTTATTCTCCACTGACCACTGAGGCAGTCATGCTGAACTACCAGGTTCAACTGTGTGAAATTGCCATATTATATATAAAAAATGGCTGAATACCTATAATCTAATATAGTTCAAGTTAATATTTGCCGTTTCTGCACCATACTGTGTTTTTACACCTCTACTCTGCTGAGAATGTCTTCACTTGCTTCATCTGACAGTTTGTGCTTATTCTTTAAGACCCTTGGCAGCAGTAGATAAGTGGATAAAAAAGCTGTAGTACATTTACACAATGGAATACTACACAGTTGTAAAAAAGAAGGAACTCTTACCTTTTGTGACAGCATGGATGGGCCTGGAGATTATGCTAAGCAAAATAAGCCCATCAGAGAAAGACAAATACCATATGATCTCACTAATATGGGAAATCTAATGAATAAATAAACTGATCAATAAAATAGCCCTGGCCGGTTTGGCTCAGCGGTCAGAGTGTCAGCCAGGGACCAAAGAGTCACGGTTCGATTCTAGTCAAGAGCATGTACCTCAGTTTTGATTCAGTCCTCAACCCTGGTGGGGTTGTGTGGGAGGCAACCAATTGTGCCCTTCCCCACCCCCACTCTGACTGAAGATAAATTGAAAAATATCCTCGGGTGAGGATTAGAAAAAAAGATAATAAAATATTAGAGTATACAAAAATAGGCATAAAAAAGACAATCACACACACAAATCTAATAATATGGAAATAAATACTCAGAATAAATTTTTTAAAATTTCATTGTAAAAACCCTTGGCGGCCCGGCCAGTGTGGCTCAGTGGTTGAGCATCGACCCATGCACCGAGAGGTCACCGGTTTGATTCCTGGTCAGGGCACATGCCCAGGTTGTGGGCCCGATCCCCAGTGGGGAGCATGCAGGAGGCGGCCAATCGATGTTCTCTCTCATTGATGTTTCTATCTCTCTCTCCCTCTCCCTTCCTCTCTCTCTAAAAATTAATAAAAAAAATTAAAAACAAAACAAAACCCTTGGCAAATGTCCTCCTTTCTATGAGATTTTCTTGGCTCACCACTCAGTGGAATCAGTCAATTCAGAGCCCTACCTGTGGCTCACACCCTCTACGTGGACTCCTCACCACTTGGCATGGTGGGTTAGTTATCAGTCCACTCCTGCATGATACCATCCCTGCCTGGTTTCCGGCCTGGGAACACCCCAAGGAAATGGACCAGGTCATGTAGATCCAATGTCCTTCATAGTCCCTAGTACTAAGTGCTTAATGAATGTTGAAGGAATAACTGCTTCCTTTATGAACTAAAAATTACAAATAAGAAGCCATTCATACAAAAAAAACAAAGAAAAACAAAAAAGGAGGGAAAAAGCCATTCACACGTGTTTTTAAAATTCTGATGTCATTTATTGGCACAAAAATTATTCAGATACAACATGGTGTCTAGACATGGCTACACTTTATACTTTGTGCACTTAGTTTAATGTTTCTTTTGCTCATCATTCCCAGCACGTGCGAGGCCTTCCCTCTGGTTCAGCACCTCCACGACAGCACTTGTTTTCCAAGCCCCTGCTCTACACACAGAGCATTCAGACCTCACTGAAAACACCCCAGCAGCGTGGGGGCCACTCCACTGCACCGCGATCCCCTCTGTGCCTTTGCTCAGCTGAGGCCGCCCCGTATTCGGAAGAATCCCCTCTAGTGGTCTGGGTTTGTGACTGAAGTGTACATTGCAGCATCACGGGTGAGGCAGGAGACAGACCTTTCCCACCCATTTTGGCCCATCTTGCAAATGTCGTTGCTGGACCAGTGAGGTAATGGGATGAGTGAAAGCGATGAGGTCGGCTTCTCCTGCTTCCTTACAGTCCAAATCCTGAGACGTGTCCTCCACGACCTGAGGCTCCTTGACTGCGCTGAGTTTGCTGTATTTATGTTGAGAGGAACGACTAGGCCATTCTGCTATCAGCAAACGCTTAGGATGAGTTGTGAGTTAAGTCAAAACCCGTATTTCTAAAGTTATGGATCGCCTGTTCCCCAAAATCAATGGCTTGATTTATGTAGTATTACTGTGTTTACTGTCCTGGGAACCAAATCAAGCCTTGTGTTTCTGACAATATATTCTTCAACAGCAGCTAGAAAGTTGGTTCAAACCAACTTTTAATATACAGTAGTTCTTTTCATTTACATTTTGAAATATTTAACAAAGTTGAACTTTCTGACCATTGTTTCAGTTTAGTGGAAGCGTATACCAAAGTACGAAAGGCTCAAGAGAAATGCTGTGGGCATGTCTGGGCCTCCAGTTACCAGAAAGGACACCTGAGAAGACAGAAAGAAAAGGAATATTTTAATAATTTGGGCTTCTTCAAAGCTTTACACAGATATATTGAAATGGAAAGACCAAGGTCTGACACCCCCTGGGACATCCCGAGATCTCCCACCACTAATTGTGCAGGACACACTCATCATTTCCTGTCCACGGCTGAGCCTGCTGTGCTCCCAGGACACTTCCCTGTCGCCCTCTCGCTCAGGTTTCGACCTTCAAGCGTGCCTCAGGCAATTAGCCAAAGCAGACCTGGAGTGGTCCTTGACGTTACAATCCCAGATCATCAATCTGTCTTTCTATCTCCTTCTCTCTGTCATTGCTTTGGCTTCTTCCTTTGCTCTTCCTATATCTTGGAATTGACAGCAAAAATCCAAAAAGATCCCTCCACCCCCACCCCCCAAATAAGGAGGCCTCACTCTTTTAAACCATTTTAAATGTAATCTTAACTTCTTTTGATGTTTGCCTTCCAAATATGTATCATAGTTTTCAATTTTCTCCTTTTTAGAGCAGTGAGCACATACAGTGAATACACACTTTTAAAGAGATGTGAAACTAAGATTATACTTCACGGGTAGCCCCCAAACCTTATTTTGCGACTCTGGACACAGGATGGGGCCCTGACTGCTGATTTTAGCCCAGGTGCTTGGAGGTACCCACTCACCAGCCAATGTAGCACTGGCAGAGGTTTTCGTGGGACGTTGCCTGTTTGATGAGCAGCTCCACCTGTGTTGGGACATCCAGAGTTTCATCATGAGAGAAATCCCGACCTAGGACAAGAGAGACGAGAACATTTCATCTCCACCTGGTTTCCAGCTCCCTCCTTGTTGGCCTGTTCGGCCTCTCTCTCCATGCAGCCCAAATCAGTGTGTCCTCATACACGAGGACGAAGGCTATGTGGGAGTTGGATTTATCTCTTTTTGTTGTTGTTGTCCAGATAGAGTGGGAGGGAGAGAGAGGAAGAGTGAGAGAAACATCGGCGTGAAAGGGACACATTGAATGGCTGCCACCCGCACGACCAACCATGGCCGAGGACAAACTGCAACTGAAGTACATGCCCTTAGCGGGAACCGAACCCGGGTCTCTCTGGACCGCAGGCCGACGCTCTAACCGCTGAGCCAAACCGGCCAGGGCGGGAGTTGGATTTAAAATTTTTTTTTTCTTTATTGATTTTAAAGAGAGAGGGAGAGGGAGAGAGAGAGAGCGAGATGGAAACATGGATGAGAGAGAACATCAATTGCCTGCCTCTTGCATGCCCCCCACTGGGGATTTGGCCCACAACCTGGGCATGTGCCCTGACCGGGAATTGAACTGGTGACCTCTTGGTGCATGGGTTGACACTCAACCACTGAGCCACATGGCCACACCGGCCAGGCGAGAGTTGGATTTTAAATTCACCTCTGTGTGACTTGAGCCTTTTCTCCCACAGGGCAGTCACTTCCATTGTAATTCACAACCTTGAACCTCAAACAGGCACATGGCATTGCCTGGCCAGCTTATGTTGCTTCTTCGGCAATGTGCCTTTCCATTTTCACGAGGATTATTTCAAGTCCTCTATTCTCCCCAAATGCCCAAACCCCTCTTCTGGCTTCTCACCCTCAGAAGATGCCTTCTTCTCATACTTTGCAAGTTAATTAATTCACGGGACACAAAGCTTTTTGTTTGTTTTTTTAAATCCTCACTCAAAGATATTTTTCTATTTATCATCAGATAGAGTGGGAGGGAGTGAGAGAGAGAGAGAAACACTGATGTGAGAGAGACACACTGACTGGTTGCCTCCCACACGACCCGACCAGGGCCAGGGATGAACTGCAACCAAGGTACATGCCCTTGACCGGAATTGAACCCGTGACTCATTGGTCTGCGAGGGGGATGCTCTAACCGCTGAGCCAAACCAGCCAGGGCTGGACACACAGTTTTTTTTTTTTTTGGTTTTTTTTTTGGTATGTGCCCCTAGCGGGAACCAAACCCGGGACTCTCTGGTCCGCAGGCCAACGCTCCAACCGCTGAGCCAAACTGGCCAGGGCTGGACACACAGTTTTTGATCCCTGATGTGTCAGGCAGTGTTTGAGGCGCTGAATTTGTTCGACATGAGCTTCCTCTTCTTTGCTCCTATGACCCTGGAGAGCTGTCCCTCCTCCCATTCAAGGCTACGTTCACCTGTGCTTTGGATCCCTCCTGCTCTCTTTGGAGCCTTACAGTACCCATTACCCTTCCCTTCACTCAGGCCTTCAAACTCTCCCTCTCAACTGCCCTTTCTTACTGTTTCGTAAACACGTTCCTCTCTTCCATTAAAGAAAAAAAACCTCTTGCCCTGGCTGGTTTGGCTCTGTGGTTAGAGCATGGCCCGTGGACCAAAGGGTCACAGGTTCAATTCCTGGTCAAGGGCACGTACTTGGGTTTCAGGGTTCGATCCCCAGCCCCTGTCAGGGTCGTGCAGGAGGCAACCAGTCAATGTGTCTCTCTCTCATCTGTCTCTCTCTCTCTCCCCCTCCCTTCCACTCTCTCTAAAGATCAGTGGAAAAATATGAAATAACCTTTCATCCAACTGCTCCTTCTCCAGCTACGTCCTCTCTTATCCCTGCACAGACAAACTTCTCAAGAGATTTGAAACTTGTCTGCTTTCTTTGCTTCTCTCTCTCATTTCACGTTCCCTTCCATTGTTTCAGTCTGGCTGCCAGGCTCATCCCAGCTCTTAGAAAGTCACCAATGACCTGGAGCCAACTTGATCCCTCCGCACCACCAATCCTTTGGATTTTACCTCCTAATGATCTCCTAAATTCATCTCCACCACTACCACCCTAGTGTAATCAACTGTCTAGCCTGGATGACTGCAGCAGCTGCTCCCTCCCCTCGACTCCCTTCACACACAGCCAGGGCAGGCACAGTATTTCTCCTACCCAGGCCCTCCTCTTCCCTCCCACCCACTTAAAAACCTTCAGTGCTATCCCGCTGGTGTGGCCCAGTGGTTGAGCATCTACCCATGCACCAAGAGGTCACCGGTTCGGTTCCCGGTCAGGGAACATGCCCAGGTTGTGGGCCCAATCCCCAATGGGGAGCATGCAGGAGGCGGCCAATCATGTTCTCTCTCATCGATGTTTCTTTCTCTCTCTCTTTCTTCCTCTCTCTCTAAAATCAATAAGGAAAAAAAAACCTTCAGTGCCTTCCCACTGCCCTTAGGATATAGGATAAAAACGTGAGCCTCTATAAAATGTGGTCCTGGGCTACTCCGAGTGAAAACATTTTGCACTGAGCTCCTCCCATCTTCCTTTCTCTGGGGCAGTCAGACTAGCCTGCTTCTGGACCTCTTTTCTTGTCATACTCCCTTCCACCACAGGGCACTTGCAAGTGCTGTTTCCTGCACCTAGAACAATCTACCCCTAATTAACTCCTCTTTCAGATTTTACCTCCCGGGCTGGTTTGCTTAGGGAAGCTTTTCCTGAACTTGGAACTTAGAATTCCCGTCCCTGGCATCAGAGCCCCAAGTCCCTTTCTTCCACTTAATACAGTGTTCCCCTTTAGATCCCGAGCCCCAGAGAGGCAGGGAATCTGTCTGTTTTCACCAACACTGTTTCTTCAGCATCTAGCTCTTGTAGGTACTCAACTAATAAATATACCCTGACTACGAAACTTCCGTGCCAGGCCCTAGTGTTAAGCACATGGCACACCATACTTCATCTGAGCCTCACTGTCTTCTGAGAGGCATTCCTGTCATCTTCAGACAAATAGACAGCCTAGGGGTCACATGGGAAGTGGTGGAGCTGAGGTCTATGGCTTCCCCGACTCCCACCCCCCATGTCACACCATCTGGTCAATGTGACGTGTTTCCTTGTCAAAGGTGCGCATTTCTCCCCTTCCAGAGTCTCCACTCCATAAGAGCTACCAAAGTTTAGATAGACAATGAAGAGGGGGGTCAGATTTGCTCTATATCAAGTCATGATGATAAAAAATATTTTTTCTCAATTTGGCTAACTTTGAACTCAAAAGAACTTTACATACCTCTATTACAGTGAGGTTAACCACATTACTTGAAGTAAATTTATCAGAAAGAGAATCAGAGAGGGTTCTTAATTGATGGCTTCAGAGACACTCCAGTTAGCAGCATAGTCAGTTTAAGCACCACCACCGCTGGAAAGTGGGGGTGACCTTCCATTCAAGGAGAGAAGGGCCCTCGGATTTTATGTCCTTTCCAGTAAACACGTCCACACACTCACCAGTGAGCTTGTCTCGCACTCTGTTAATAATCTGAATAGCTTTCTTATTCAGGGCCTCCGGCTTGACCAGACCATCTCCAACTGGAATACACAAAAGCAGAAATGACAGTGAGAAGTGGATCATCACACAGGTTCAATAAACGCCCGGCTTTTCTCAAACATTCGCTTTTGTAAGTGTTGAGCAATTCTTCCTCTGTGTCCATCTTTGTCCTTGGAACAGAATGAGAAATTCATGAAACCTTTTCTGCTCAAAGGCAGTTTTGTTGCTTCATCTCATTGACCCTCTTGTGGTGAAACACAGCTGCTATTTTCTTAATGAGCTAGTTCCTGGCGCAAGCCCTCAGAGGTTGCACTTACTGAAAGAATGAATAGATTCTGGCACTGTGGTCCCCGTTTTCTTATGGGCTGGTTCCCCAAGTTCCACACCATCCAAAATTTCTAGAAGGAAAAAAATCAATTAGCAGAAAATTTAAAAAGCCATTGTTCCAAGGTATTAGCTCTAATTCTTCACACACTATATTCCCTCTGACACTTGCCCTACCCGACTCAAAAGGGAACGGAGAAAGGAAGCATTATGTTATTCATGATGTATTTAAGTTTTTAACCCTACAAAACATGACTTCCAGACAAACAGCATTACTAAAATGTTCTGACATAGAGAATAGGAGTATGAGTCAAAGACCTGGTGACTTACTTGGTTCGACAAAATCTGGCAATAATATAAAGAAAACTACTTTTCAGTGGGTCACACATATGACTCAAATGTTATTTTTTTATACTCAATATGTTTATTGATTTTAGGGAGAGAGAGAGAAACATCGATGTGAGAGAAAAACAATGATTGGTTGCCTCCCATATGAGCCCTGACCGGGGATTGAACCCGTAACCTAGGTAAGTGTCCTGACCAGGAATTAAACCCACAACCTTTTGTTGTACGGGACGATGCTCCAACCAGCTGAGCCACCCGGCCAGGGCTGAAGGGTTATTCTTTGGAGGAATTTATACATCAATTCTGGGGAGTGAAAGTCCTCAGGCTTTAGGGTCACCCTCCACTGACTGTAGTGTTCAGGAGGGAAGAGTCCGGAGTCAGAACTATGAAGTTATTTACACGCTGCCCTTGTACACCACAGGCCTTCAACATGAGCCAGTGATAACAATGCTTTCTTAATGACCCTCTGGAACTTAACTTTTAAGGCACAAAAAAACAATTGGGTCCACTCCCACCTGGTGGCCGCGGAGCTGGCTGTCCTCATTCCCCTCTGCATGCCACAGGCAGCATAAGGAAGTCACCCAATGATGTAGTGACAGGGCCCTGAGAGTTCAACAGTAAGTCTCACATACTTTGGATGAGACCAGTCATTTGCACAAGGTGCCCCAGACACCGTGGGTGATTTAGGCATTTACAGATCCTATCATGTGTCTAGGGTAGAGTCCACGCATGTGCAGAGATGCCACTGTAACCCAGGACTCCAATTTCCTGCTCAGAACACCCTTTTCCCTTCTACCCATTCAGATTCCACCCATCCCGCAAGTCTCAGCTTAAATTCCAACCCAGGAGCTCCATTACCTACCGAAGTTCAGAGCGGTAACTCTGTGCTCTAAGTCCCACCGTCCTTCTATTCCCAACCAGATCATGTGGTACTTGATGACACAGTGGAATGTACCGTTCTCTTATAATTTCATATATATTTTGATCAATTCTATAATGTGGTTCTGTGCTTCTTTAGGGAAATCTCGATGTCACATTCTTTTTGCATCCTTAAACACTATTTGGCTTAGCTAAGTAACTAGCTACAAATGTTCCATAAATGATTGTAGAGAATATTTATTTTCTTTTACATCCCTAATAGTATTTCCCAAATGTGAACTATGTGGATGTTAGATGTTATGAGAAAAGAAGGGACAGGCTGGGGTTGGGGGATGACAGGAAGGTTAAACAAAATGAAACAGCTTTATTATAAGACCTCTGAAGAGTGTCCAATACACAAACTCTGTACTGGCCCTCCTGGGGCATTAGCCTCCTGGGACCCTATTCTGTGAGACACACTCTTAGAAACAATGTTTCGTGTGGTTTCCTGGCTCCTCAGCAACAGTGTGAGTGCACCTGCTGCTTCCATCTTCCCACTTCTGAGTTATTAACAATGCTTTAGGATCGAGGTAATATAGCTAATAATGATCCCAATCCAGACGCCGCTAAAGGGCATGCTACATACTAATATTCAGACACACTTTTAATTGTATTTCTACAGCTACATTAAGATTGGATAGTTTGATCAAAATTTCTGAGCTTTAGGTACCCACTCCATGCTAAAAAACACACACTAGGTGCTTGGTGCTCAGTAGATATTTCTAGACCAAGTTTTTGAAGTTAAATAAATGCCTATTAGGTGATACTTCAGCAGTGATAGAATCTTCCTTCCTTTAGGTTGACTTCCTTCATATTCAGCATCTGTTCCTACTAAGTCTTGTCTCCTAATGGCAGTAACAGAGCTCACCCTGTTCTAGAAACACTCTGGATAGAGGGGGACAAGATCTGCAGTCTCCCATGGGAGGCACCCACCTACTGACTGGCCAGCAGAGTAGGAATCTGTCCTTGTTCTGGATCGCTTGTTGCCTTTGGTATTTGCTAGGGAAAGAAGTAAAGGGATGATTAAAAAGTGCCTCAGACTTTGACTTGAAAGATATTTGGCTGATGTGATATTTTCTTTCAAATCATAAAAATATAATGTTTCCAAAAGCTCTATCCCCTAAGAGAGAACCAAAGACGTATTGCTCAGGAGTACATGGGTGGATGTTAGCATGGGTCTCCCATTCTGAGGGATGCTATATTGTCAGGCTGGATTTAGACAACGTAAACCAGATCTCCTAAAGTAAAAACATCACTTAATCGCAGTGCTTGGACTGCTCTTATTAATAAACATCTAAGGAGGTAGGAACAAAGGGCAGACTGAGATACTGCTGACTCAAATCACAAATGTTTGCATCTCCTATCAAAATTTCAGCTTGCTACTCTGTATGAAACCCAAACAAACAAAGATCACTAGGGTACTTAATTTATACTGAAAAATATTTTAATTAATATCCAAACTGATGACTGGAGTTTTCTGTTCTAGTTAGTAAAAATACTTGAAATGCATTTCCAGACACCAGAACTACTTTGTGAAATGTAATGCAACAGCTCAGTCACAGCTCGGGCTCCAGGCTCGAAGGGCCATGCGCTAGCGCAATGGACTGTGTCAGATACTCCTAATTTGGAAGGGTGCCGACTCCAGCTCCCAAGTACTTGCTAATACTCACTGTCCATCAGCCTCCAGTTCAGCAAGGGGTCGTACACAAAGGCTTCCAGCACGGCCATGACACTATCCTTGTGTTCCCGAAGCACTTCCATCACTGTGTGGCATGTGATTCTGTAGTTGCCATCCAGACCAGTAACCTGCACCACAGGACCAGAGCCACGCACCACAGAAATCACTGACACTGGCCCCTTAAGACCTCCTGACCAGAAGTTAGACAGTTGAGAGGGTCTGCCTCCCCCACTGAGGAAGCAGACATAGGCCATTACTAATGTATCAGGCTGGGAATGTCTTCGGAGCATGGGGTCAGTCAGGTTACAATTGTGATTCTTTTTTCCCCCCCAATTTTTTATTAATTTATATTTGTTACAGATGTTTCTCCTTTTCCCCCCTAGACACCCTCCTCCCCATCCTGTCCCCCCACCCCCCTAGCATTGTTGTCTATGTCCATTGGTTATGCATACAAGCATATAAGTTCTTTGGTTCATCTCGTCCATTCCCCCCGCCCCCATACTCTGAGGTTTGTCAGTCTGAACCATACTCCTTTCTATGTCTCTGGGTCTATTTCGTTCACCAGCCCACCTTGTTCATTATATTCCACAAATAAGTGAGATCATGTGGTATTTGTCTTTCTCCGACTGGCTCACTTCGCTTAGCACAATTGTGATTCTTTATGAAACATTTTGGTTCATGTGACGTAAAGAATGGTAATACTTTCAAAGATTGGTCATTTCTAACACAATGGAAAATACCAGAAAAAGACTACAGAAATACTCTGGGCATTCTGGGGAAGTGATGAGCCCTAACAAGCAAGTCTGTCCTCAGAGAGAATTGTAACTGCATTGACCCTATTCCAAAGCAGCTCATTACCAATATCTACGTACCTCCATCGCATTGGTCAACATTCTTGTCAGTCTAAACGGAATCTTCTCTGGGAATTTTTCTCTGGTCATAGCAACCTATAGGGTGAGAAAGGGAAAAACCCAAGTCTACTGGTTAGATCATTTTCTTGGCTAACACTAGATGAAGGCAAGTGGCTTTCCTCTGCATCACCAGCACTGATCTCAATGAGAGCACAGAAAAGAAGTAGCTTGAGCTTAGTGAGGGGGACTTATTACAGGGATCTAAAAGACAACTGAGAGAGAGACAGAGAGAGAGAACAAAAAGAAAAAATGTGCATCATACCCAGGCCTTGGACCAGCAGGCCGTGTGGAGGATAAGGGTTCCTCCACTCAAAAAGGGTGTGGTCCTTGCCCCAAGGCGGGTTTGGGTGCAACTAAACCAAGTATTAAAGAGCATGGATTTCATTTCTCAGACTGACTTCCTATCCCCTTGGTAGGAGAGGCAGGGGTGAGATAATGCACTGGGGGCTTAAGTTTGCCGAAGCAGTCAGAGGAGGGTGAAAACTGGTCATCTGGGAAGGCGAGCTTTATGTGGTGCTCTGGAATATCCGCTCACCTCAAAGCAGTCCCCAAAGTCAATGTGCAGGATCTTCCCACTCAGCCGGTCCAGCATCAGGTTGGAGGGGTGTCTTTGAGAAACAGAACAGAGACCAGGGCAGGGTCAAGAGAGCAACACTGATCGATATATCAACAAGTATGTGATACTCTAGGCCACAGGTTGGCAAAGTACAGCTCTCAGGCCAAATCCAGCCCCACACCTGCTTTTGTAAACAAAGTTTTACTGGAACACTGTCATGCTCATAAGTATTGCTTCAGGATGCTTTAGGGAGACAACAGCAGACACGAGCAGTTGTGACAGAGAACGTGTGGCCAACAAAGCCAAAAATGTTTATTATCTGGCTCTTTACGAAAAAGTTTGCCAACCCCTGCTCTAGGCCTGAAGTGAGGATTTATCTGTGTGAATCACAAGTTGCCCCACGATGCCATGATAATTTGGTCACAAGATACACTGTTTCTGGCAGTGCTGGCATCTCAGAGTGACAGGCTGTCATTACTACTCAGTACCTATCACAGGGCCTCATCTCCCTGAGCTCTGGAGCCCATCCAGGCACAATCACCTAATTTTGTCAACAGGCATTCTGCTTTTATTTTTAAAACCAGAATTTGTTATTTTTGTGATAAAATTATTTTTACTCTCAAATAAGTGCATGAGACATGACCCCAGGAGGAAAATAGTGAACATCAGAAAACTAGTTTTTAAAAAACATCTATTGAGTCAATTTCTGAACATTCCTAAACTACTTTTCCAGTCAGTACATTTGGATGAAATTTATTATGAAGAAATATCAGAAGGATCTACTTTGGTTGGTTTCAATTACAGAAAGAGAATTATTTATCTTAACATAGTGGTGATTGATAAATGTTTATTGAATCAATAAAATCAATCAGATTTAATGTGGTTTTTTTAATGCATTAAACCAACCTACGCAGAAAGTAGTACCCTTGAACTATGACTTTTCTTCCCTTTAGTTTGATGTGTTGTTCTGCTGGCACGGTAATAAATAGGGAACTAAGGTTGATGCCGCAAAAAATGCCTAAAGTACAAAATACAGTTATTTACCAAGTGGTCACAAATCTCACTGGAAAACAAAATGAAACCATTCAAAAACACTACAATGGAGAAAGAAGACTAAAAGAAACAAATTAAATTCACTCACCTATCTCCCAGGCCCAAAATATACCCAACCATGGACATGACAGCCAAAGAGCGGGTATAATTGGTTCTTCGATCAAACCACACCTAGAACACAGGAGCATGAGTGAACCAGGCTCTGGAAACTTTAAACAGTTTCCACGTAATTATAGCCAATCAGCTGTTTGCTTATGTTCCATCATAACCAGTCAGAATGTATAATGGAATAAAGAGCCCATTCACAATTAGAGAAATAATAAACTACGCTCAGAATAAACCAGAAACGTGCAAAATGTAGATGAATAAATAAATTAAGCGTGGCTTAGCAATATAAAGACTTGAATAAATGAAAATATACATTTAAGGATATCCACTTAAGACTGTCAAGATGTACTACCCTCCCAAATTACTGGATACGTTTAATGTAATTCCAATAAAAATTCAGTGGCACTTTTTTGGGGGACCTTGACAAAATGATCCCAAAATTTATCTGGAAAGAAAATATGAAAATAGCCAGTGAGAAGAGACTTGTATTAATAGTATGGTATTTGAGAAGAAACAGGCAGAAAGATCAATGCAAGAGAACAGAAGTTCCAGAAATAAATCCAAAGGCATATAAGAATTTAGTGTATAACAAAAATGGAATCTTTTAAATAGGGAAAGGATGGATTATTTGGTAAATATTGTGGTGTCGTCTAGTCATCTTAAGAAAATAAAATTTATATTCTAATGCTAGATTCCAAATTGGATTCAGACTTTAAATATAAAAATAAATCTTATAATCAGTACAATATATGTGAAAAGATATATAATCTTGTGAAGAGGGCCTTTCTAAATATAAAGCCAAAGACACAAATTTTAAATAATTAAAAAGTCTGTTAACTTATAACTTTAAAAATGTCTGTATATAAAAAACAAAACAAAAATTCAAAACCAAGAAGCATACCATTAACAAAATTAAAAGAGGAAATAAACAGAAAATTTATAACATACACTCAAAAGATTTAATCGTCTTAATATATAAAGAGCTCAAATACTACTCTAAATAACGGGAGAAACATTAAAGTACTGAGTTTACATCTGCTAAATTGCATGGCTCACCATTTAATCTTTGTTATAAATGACTGCACATAATCTCCAGCTGTCATGACAAAGATGAGCCCACACACAGGTGCATGAACAAATGAGAAAGCATTCTGACAAGAGCGCGTGTGCCAAAGTACAGCGTGTGCTCAGAGCCGTGTGTGCCGTACCTCGGAGCTGGGGCTTTTTAGCCACAGCAGCTTGGCCAGGTCGTCCCCAGCTGTGTTATTGACGGCGTGCTCAAACACCTCTACCTTCTGCATCAGAGTTAGGTGATCGTAGTCTGGAGCCATCTGCATCAGGACACAACCATTTTGAGAGAGCAGCCCAAGACAAGCAGCTTAAACCCAAGAAGAAAGAAGGCTCAGGTCCAGGCAGAGCTGGGTTCTAATTTCACCACCACAGCCAGAAGGAGAAGTGAAATAAGAACGTTGCAAAAGGAAAAACGGAGTGGCCACTCTCACCTGATGACCACAGGAACTGCCAGGCCTGAGGGTAAAACATCAGGCCTCACCTCAGTACCAGCCCACTGGTGTGAATGAGAGCACTGGAGGGGTCAAGGTTCTGGGTAACAAACATTCCTTTCTTACTTCTTACACATCTCCTAAACATTATTTCCCCGCAGGGCCAGTGCTCTGCATACATCAGGTACCTGATAAGTAATACTATCCAGTCTCACCTAGGATGATGACATCTTAACTTCTGGGCTTTAGGGTCCTTCTGTTTCTTAGAGAAGGGTATCGTCTTTAGGACTCACTTCCTTAGACCTTCTTCAATGGCTAATTCCCTCAAATTGATATCAGTGATGGACATACATAACAGCACAAGAAAAACAGCTTTGTATTGTCTCCCCGACTGGTGAGTTTTGCCTCTGAGATATTAAAGGGTTGAGCCTGGCAGCCTCATCACATACCCGCAACATGATGCGATGCTCAATGTTGAGAAGGATCTTCTTTTTCTCCCTGTAGTCCCGGATGAGGGCATGCAGCGTGTCACAGTGGGGGACCCAGCCAATGAGGCCCGAGTTGGTTGATAAAGGAATGACTGCGTATCTCTGGATGCTGGTGCCCAAAGGAAATCAGGGTTATTGGACAGTAAACAAGGTACACCGTTGACCTACTCACGGCACAAGCAAACTAGTTTGTTTTAATATTTCTTTTTTTAAATATGTTTTGTTTTTTTAGAGAGAGAGATAGAAATATCAATGTGAGAGAGATACATCAATCAGCTGCCTCCTGCACGCCCCCTACTAGGGATTGAGCCCGCAACCCAGACACGTGTTCTGACTAGGAATCGAACTGGGACCTTTCAATCCATAGTATGATGCTCAATCCACTGAGCCACACGGGCTGGGCATAAACTAGTTTTAATGAACTCCCTGCACAGGGCTGTTGTGAGGTATATGATGAGGGCCTTTTGCAAAGGATAAGGCATTACATAAAGACAGTGTACTGAAGGTATGAAAACACTTTGGTCTCTCAATCTGCCTAACAAACTCAGTGCTTTGGAGGAAAATCCAGTGATTATTTCTAAGTCTAAAATAACCTTCCAGTTTAACACTCATGTTCTTAATAAAAAGAAGGGTAAGAGAGTACTGAGGATACAAAAGGTCTAGCAAGCCCAGCGGGTGTGGCTCAGTGGACTGAGCGTCGTCCCATGGACTGAGAGGTCCCGGTTTGATTCCTGATCAGGGCACATGCCTGGGTTGTGGGCTTGATCCCCAGTAGGGGGTGTGCAGGAGGCAGACAATCAATGTTTCTCTCTCACATCGATGTTTCTATCTCTCTCTCCCTTAAAAAAATAAAATCAATTTAAAATACATATAAAACAAAAAAACGAAGCAAAACAAAAAGGTCTGGCCAGGCTGGAATCCCACCAAGGGTAAAACACATCACATTTGCAGAATCTCCAGTCTAATGGTCACAAAGTGTTCCATTCTGGATCTTTTGGAAGTTGTTAAAGACAATTCACATGAGAATACTCTAAAAATACGGAGGATTTTTCTTTTTGTGTTTGACACCGTGGCTACTGATGACTTCCTGTCAGGTATATACTTTTATAATTTATTTTGTAAAGGTACATGACTACATGGGACAGATGTAGGAAAAAGAGAGACGACTTCTCAAATCATTGCTATCTCCATGCATCCCGAATACCTGAGATTCTTCCGAAGAGATGTTGGGTCGTTGGCCAGAAGAGTGTTAACCAGGCCGAAGAGCTGCATCACTCGTTCGTCCTGCCGCAGGTCTTCGTGGCCCTTCAGGAGGAAAACAAACTCATGCCCGTTGCTGCCTGTAGGGAACAGTGGGGGCAGTTAGCGGAGACCAGAGGGTGTCAAACCTGTAAGGGGGTAGACCACCGTTGTCTTCAAAAGATCCTGAAGCCTTGGCCGGTTTGACTCAGCAGTTAGAGCATCGGCCTGCGGACCGGAGAGTCCCGGGCTCGGTTCCCGCTAAGGGCATGTACCTCGGTTGCAGTTTCTCCCCGCCCTGGTTGGGGTCATGTGGGTGTCAGCCACTCAATGGGTCTCTCTCACGTCGATGTTTCTCTCTCTCTCTTCCTCCCCTCTCCCTCCCACTCTATCTGAAGATAAATGCAAAAATGTCCTCGGGTGAGGATTAAAAAAAAAAAAAAAAAATCCTGCAGGCGGCCCTGGCCAGTGTGGCTCAGTTGGATGAATCGACCCATGCACCGAGAAGTCACTGGTTTGATTCCTGGTCAGGGCACATGCCCAAGCTGTGTACTCAATCCCCAGTAGGGGGCATGCAGGAGGCAGCTGATAGATGTCTCTATCACTCTCCCTCCCTGGCACTAAACTCAATAAA
The DNA here is from genome assembly GCA_030848825.1 of Tadarida brasiliensis. Lineage (NCBI taxonomy): Eukaryota > Metazoa > Chordata > Mammalia > Chiroptera > Molossidae > Tadarida > Tadarida brasiliensis. Next base: position 7,549,049 of record CM061264.1, read on the forward strand.
AACATATTTAAAAATCCCTTCTCTAAAAAAAAAAAAAAAAAATCCCGCAGGCTGCATATACCTTACCCTGAAATCAGAAAAAAACACTCCCTATAATTGATGAAAAAAAGTCCCTCTTTTAATTTTTTTAAAATTTATTTTTATTGTTGACACTATTGATAGTCCCCCCAAATGTGATGTTGTTCAAATTAAAAATAAATAAATCTAAAAAGCTGTCTTTGAGGACCAGGAATGATTCTTCATAGAAATGGTCCTTCTGAATGTTCCCCTCCCCCAACCCACTCTGCCCTTCTCTGACCGGAGAAGCCTGGCCTCTCTAGACTGTATCATCTGGGCTCCTAGTTGTGCTTGGCCAATGGGGAGAGTGGCAGGAAGTCAGAAGGCGGGACGAAGGAGAGGTCAGGGTATTTGCCCCTGACATCCAGCCTGGTCACAGTTCTAGAAGCAGCTATATCCCTGTACCTGGGCTATAGCTTCTGGTGATACGCTCCTTGCCTTTTCAGGTCTGGAGAGTGGGGGTAATAGCTTCTCACTGCTGGTTCTAAGTCTAGAAACAGTTCCTTCACTAGGTCTCTCTCTCTCTTTTTTTTTTTTTTGTTACTCCTCACCCAAGGATATTTTTCCATTGATTTCTAGATACAGTGGAAGTGAGGGAGGGAGAGAGAGAGAGAGTGAGAAACACTGATGTGAGAGAGACACATTGACTGGTTGCCTCCCGCATGACCCCGACCAGGGCCGGGGATTTAACCTGCAGCCGAGGTACATGCCCTTGACCAGGAATCGAACCTGAGACCCTTCAGTCCATGGGCCAACACTCTACCACTGAGCCAAACCAGCCAAATTAGGTCTCTTTAACTAAACATTGCCGGGAACCTGACTGACATGTGTTAGTATTAGAAGACACCAGCCCGGCCGGTGTGGCTCAGTGGTTGAGCGTCGACCCATGCACCAAGAGGTCGCTGGTTCGATTCCCGGTCAGGGCACATGCCCAGGTTGTGGGCCAAATCCCCAGTGGGGGGCATGCTGGAGGTGGCCAATCAATGTTCTCTCTCATTGATGTTTCTATCTCTCTCTCCCTCTCCCTTCCTCTCTCTAAAATCAATAAAGAAAAAAAAAATTAAAAAAAAAAAAAAGAAGACACCAGCCTGGGAAGAGACAGTCACCGTGGGCCATGAGAAACTGGTGCTGGCGAACAGTCACTGCATTTAAAAACACGAGCATTATCACCAAAGGCAAGAGACCTCAAAGTGCCACCAGAGTACTCAGGCCTCCGAAACTACCCGACAGGTAACAAGCCTCACTGTGAGAATTCATCCCTACTTGTCTGGATTTTACACAGTCATTTCCCACAAAGAGGGGCTGTGATGGTAAAGAATACTCCAGAGCCCAGGCGGCCTTCCTTCCACATAGCCTGTCATGTCCATGCGTCCCGACGCCTCTCTCAGCCTCACCAGCTCCCCCGCTGCCCGCACAACCTGTACCCCACAGTGTGTGCCTTTCAGTTCCCTCCACCCCAGTGGTTCTCAACCTGTGGGTCGCGACCCCTTTAGGGGTCGAGTGACCCTTTCACAGGGGTTGCCTAAGACCATCGGAAATACATGTTTTCCGATGGTCTTAGGAACTGAGACACTGCTCCTCTATCGTCTCCAGGCGGGTCCGCCCACATGCAGATATGCCCACATACAACATGAGGAACTGTATTAAAGGGTCGCGGCATTAGGAAGGTTGAGAACCACTGCTCCACCCGGTCCTGTGCAGGACCCTCACACTTCACTCCCACAGCACAGCTTATGAAGGAACTAGGAGTCTCAGGGAGGGTGGAACCAAGAGAAATCCACTTGTCCTCTATTCCCCTCACTGTAAACATGGGAGAGACGGAGCACGGGAAAGGTCAGTAGTGTGAACAGCAAGCAGTCATTTCCGAGGCAGGGCAGGGGCTCAGGCAGGGTGGGAGGGAGACGCAGGTGGGAGACTCGCACAGTGGTCCTTACCCATAAGTGTCAGCTTCCGGGGCCTCTGCTTGGATGTGATGACTTGCAAAGACGGTGCTATGGACTGAATGCGAATGATCGGCTGGTTGGGGTCGTATGTTCCTGGCACGGCCAATTCAAGGTCCCGGCACATCAGAAGTTTGGGGGAAACATACTGCAGCTCTAAGGATGTGAGCTGTGAACAGTGACAACAGGTTTTAGTTTTCTGCCTCCAGGGAGAAATTTAGATGCAATTTAAATATGTCTCAGTGGACTGCTAATAGCAATGACTTGTCCCAAAGTCTGTAGGTACAAGTGACACCAGGTGTTTTGGGATTAGTGTCAGAACATTCACAGGTAGTAAAATAGAAAGGATTATAATGAGTTCATCCTGCTAGAGCCTGAAGATCTTACCTGAGGCAGCTGCTTTGAGATTCGTCTGAACACATGATAATAGAGGTCCCAGGCTTGGGTGAGGTCCTTGACATTCCCTGATTTCATGTACTTCCTGCACCACTCCTGGGCCTCCATTAAATCCCGACCGTATGCCTGAGAGGGAATGCAGGGAAGTTCCGAGTGCCGAGGAAGCCACAGGCTGCCTCCCGGCATCCGCAGCACCCGGAGCGCACTGGCTGGGAGGCAGGGCGTGCGCGCGCAGCAAAGGCAGAGCTGCAGCTCCGGTCCCGCAGCTCTCAGTCTCAGGACGGCTTGTTAGGTAAAGTACGGTCTCGTAAGGGAGCTCGTGGTTGTCCAGTTAAAATTTAAGGAGGGCTTTGTAACTTAATGACAATTAAATGTCTGGTTTTTACATCCTGTGACCTCCATCACAGTACACTTTATTCGTGTCAGTAGAAAGGCCAGAGGGAAAGGGGTCTGACAAATGCTTTGGGCCACGTCTTTCAGGCTTTGTTATCCCCTACCTGGTTAAAGGAGGTTTCCTTCAGAGTCTGGGGTCCCCGTTCCATCATCGCATGCAGGGGCTCCAGCACCTCAAACATGCCTTTCACGTTCCTCTCCCCAAAGTACAAACGAGAAGCTTCTTCCAGGCCTTCGTGCCACATCTCATGCCAGAGGATGGCCACTCGGATCAGTTCCTCACTCACCTGGATCCCAGAGGGGGAGGAGAGAAGCACTAAGGATAAGCTAAACTCAGAATGTCTAGCAGAAACAGGAGGTATTCTTTCTGGCAGCCAGAGGGAGCATGCAGCATTGTCCGGTGGAAGACAGACAAGCCCTCAAGCCCTCTGGCCCAGTGACCAGGTCAGTGGAAGCCCGCACTGGCTCCTGACTCACCATCATGGCCTGCTGCACCAGGGTATTGCTGTGCTCGCACATGTTCTTCAGAATCTTGTTGGCTGCGTTGTGGCGGGCTGTGGTCGTAGACTTAGAAGCCACAGTCAGGGGGTAGATGAGCGCCTGAAGCACACAGAGGAGAACACGTGCAAACATGTGTGAAGCGTCTGCCACTGACTTTAAGGCGGATGACACAAGAAAGAGTATGATACTGATGCTCGTTTGAGTCTCTAGGCAGGGACTATCACTCTCTGATAAAGGCCCCTGGACCTGCCAGCTGGGCAGACGCTTCTAAGGGCAGGATGGGAGGCCTGGCTCCCATGCCCTGCACTGTCTCTGGAGTAGCTTTAGGAAAGGCTGAGCACCAAAGCAAAAGGGCAGCTGTCAGATGAGAAACTGCTCAAGGTCTCCACATACCTGGGGGTGGTACCGACCAATGTCTGTGAGAAGCTGGTGAATGAGGCGTCCCACCAAGGGCCTGGGTGTATCAATTCTTGCAATGAGCTGAGGTATAACCTGTTATTCAAAAAGACACAGTTATGCAGCCTATGAAACATGAAAACTCTAGTTATTCTGGGCGATGACCAGCTCTTGTTACTTGTTTTGGTAGATTCTGCTGGGCACTGAAATGGTTCATTCCCTTCAGTTCTCTAAAAGAAATTAAAGAAAATATGGAGTCTTGATCTTGGGACCGATCCCTACTGTCTCGCCATTGTACAGTGCATGCTACCTGCTATTCCCAACACTGCATGACTCTACGAGGCGATGGAGAAGCATGAGCTGACCCATGCTCACCTGTAACCAAGTGTCAATCTGGATCGCTTTCACCCCTTCCACTAAGGCTTCATTTACATCCGGCCAGTGACCATAATCAAACCATAAGGTGAGGACTCTGGAAAAGAAAAATGAGAAAGTCACAGGAAATTTAGTTTTCCAGCTTCCAGCTGTGTTTCTCAGCTTTAAGATTCTTGAGAGGAGAAGAACTAGCAAGGCCTCAAATCAGTGACTCTCCAAGGTGTTTGGTCTTGGGACCATTTCGAGTGGGTGGGTGGTGGCGGTCACAGTGCTCAAATGAACACCAGCAGGATCCTCCCAAGTGAATAATCATTTCATTCAGGCAATGTGGAAGGATCGCCATGGTATACACTCAGAAATCTAACAGATGAGCCCATGGGTAACGCAGGGGTAACTGTGGCACCTGAAGAAAGAGTCGCCTGTACAACAGTGGCAATTCAGAAACCTGATAGCTGGAGGTCCCCACAAAGGAGGCTGCCCTTGTCACCTGCAGCCCCTGGACTGGCTGGTCCGTGCCATTTATTTACCCTCTCAGAGTGGGCTCTAAAAGCTGAGGGGATTTCAGCAATATTGCACCAAACAGGTGCGTTTCTTCTTCTCTACATAACAAACCACATGAAGACTTCTCAGGCCACTTCTCCCCCTTAATCTCTGCAGGTTTCACCCACGTGGGTGGGGCCTGGTCAGCCATTACTCTTGGATGTACTGATCGAGGTGGGGAAGGGAAAGAGGACTTGATGTATATATTCTGTGTTCTGCCATTCCCATGGCCTACCAGGGTTTCCCCTTCCCGTCCCTGATACCTGAGCGTATCCTGGAGGTTGTTGCCTCGTGACAAGGAGATAGAACGGAAGAAGCCCTGGACTGCGGGGACAGTGTACATTAAGAGGGTTTTGGACAGATCCTGTGGGAACACACACGGGTTAGTGACACTCTTTTTTTTTTTTTTTATCCTCACCTGAGGACATTTTTTCATTTTTTGTTCAGATGGAGTGGGAGGGAGAGAGAGAGAGAGAAACATCGACGTGAAAGGGACACATCGAGTGGCTGCCACCCGCACGACCCGCACCAGCAACCAGGACCGGGGACAAACTGCAACTGAGGTACATGCCCTTAGCGGGAACCGAACCCGGGTCTCTCTGTACCGCAGGCCAACGCTCTAACCGCTGAGCCAAACCAGCCAGGGCATGACACTCTTGCCTCAGCTTTCTCATCTGTACAATGGGCACAAAACATGCTAACAGTACCCACCTCCAAGAATAGTAATGAGGATTAAATCCGGTAATGCACATGAAAAGCCTTATTTTTATTTATTTATTAAAAAAATTTTTTTTCTTTATTGATTTTAGAGAGAGAGGAAGGGAGAGAGAGATGGAAACATGGATGAGAGAGGACATCGATTGGCCGCCTCCTGCATGCCCCCCACTGGGGATTGGGCTCACAATCTGGGCATGTGCCCTGACCAGAAATCGAACCAGTGACTTCCTGGTGCATGGGTCGATGCTCAACCACTGAGCCACACCGGCCGGGCATGAAAAGCCTTTAGATTGGTACCTGGCACATAACAAGCACTCAATACATGGCAGTGGTGTCATAACTGTTATTATCTTGGGCTAATGGTGGCTTCCTGAACAGGGTGGCAGAGGACGTAGGGCTCAATCTCTAAACAGGCTGACCTCTGGGCCTGCCAGCTGCCCGGGTGCACTCTGACCTGACAGCCCAACGGGAGGAGGGAGGGAGAAAAAGGCAGAGGATGGATCCCGCCAGGCTGTCCTCAGAGCGGGCCGGCAGATGTGCATGGCCACCCATGCGCACAGGTGCGGGGCCTCCGGAGAATGAGCTCATGCACGGGAAAGCACGACAAGGAACTCATTCTTCAGCTCGGGCTATGTCAGCTCCCCAAACACAAGTTTGCACCCAACAGCTCCGTCTCCAACCATGCTACATGGTAAACAGCAATGTTTTCTAGCTCCAGCTGGCCCTGCGGAGTAGAGCCTCAGGTTCCTATAAGCCCAACCACTCGTCCACTGCTCAGACCACCTGGTGCCTGGGCTGGTCCCCGGAGGAGGAAGGGCCGGGTACCTCAGTGACCTTCTTCTGCAGAGGAGAGGGCGTGGGGCTGTTTTCGCTGCTCTCAGCCTCGCTCTCACTGTTGCTGCCCTCGGTGCTGGTGGCCGTGGTGGTGGCAGCTGCTGTGCTGGCGGCAGTGGTCGCGTTGGTGATGTTGGCCCCGCTGGCGTGACGCAACTTCTTCTTTTCGTCACGGGCTTGGTTCTGATGTTTGTAGTGCAGCACAGCTTCGAAGTTCATCACTGCCCACGCATGCCAAGCCTGGGTGGGCAGAGGGAGGACAGACAATGGGGCCGAGACCAACAGCAGCGGAGGGAGGCTTGGGCATCAAGGCAGAGAGCCTGAGGACAACGCCGAGGAGCAGTGCTGTGACTGCCCTTTCCTCTGGTCAGTAGAGCACGACTTCACTTCCACAGAACACTGCGGATGGGGCCTCTCACTCAGGTCGCTGTGGCTCACTCATGTGTGGCACACCTACTGTACCAGGCACTGTGGTGAGTGCTGGGGGGCAGGGGCACCTGAGCAGAGCAAGCTCTGGTCCTCAATCAGGGACCTTCTAACCTAGTAGGGGCTCACCCACAAAACCTGAAGACAGGCAGCATGCAACAGGGGCAATGAGAGGGGACAATGGGAATGCCAGGGACGGAGCCTGGGAAAGCTTCAGAGAGAGGAGGGATAGGGGGTAGGTCTGGAGCAGCCTTCGATGGGCAAGGAGGGAACAGCAGTCAGGACATCCTGGCAGGGGAAGAACAGGGACAAAGATGCAGGTTGGGCCAGCACAGGAAACAAAAAAATGGATGTGACTGAAGCTTAAGGTGTGTGTAGGACAGCAGTGATGGGGACGGTAGCCAAGTGGCAGGGTCAGATCACGGAGGGGCTGGCATATCAGGCCCAGGAGGCTCCATTCCATTCTGAAGGAAACAGCTTTAGTTTTGCAGCAGTGTATAAAACATGACTGAAGAGGGCAGAGTGAAGTTCAGAGCAGTGATGGTGAAGGTCTTAACCAGGTCATATGACGGTGGGGAAAGGAACCTGGTTAGGGCATGGGAACATTGTGGAAGGTGAACCTCGCTCATCGTCCAGCCCTCACACCTGGCCCGTGGCCTGTCAGAGAGCCAGTGCTCAGTGACTGCTGGCAGGAGCCTCTGGTGCTTGTCTGGATAAAGGAGGAACTAGTCACACCTGACGTTTGAATAAAGGAGGAACTAGTCACACCTGACGTTTGAATAAAGGAGGAACTAGTCACACCTGAGGTTTGGACAAAGGCGGAACTAGTCACACCTGCAGTGGTGCTATGGCACAGCATTGAGTGGTGTAGGGAGAACAAGGAAGAGTTCGATTAGGGGCCTCGTAAGTTTGCAATTGGATTTTCTGGATAATCATGCAATTCCTTTGTGCTCTTTGCTAAAAAACTTTCTTTTAATAAAAATATGTTTATTCCTTCTAAGCAGAGTAGATTGATCATAACGGACCTTTATTTGATGAGTAAGAATTCTACATGACCCAGGTTCAGTTTTCCCATTCCCTCATTTACTCAACAAATACCTCTTGTATATCTACTGTGTACCCAGCACTGAGCTAGGGGACACAGTGATGAGACAGGAAAGGCCCCTACACGCACAAAGACCACACCACTGATGGAGAAGACAGCATAAACCCAAAAGGACCCGTACTAGATAGGAAAAAAGGAAAATTCCTAGAAGCAGTTTTTTATTGTGATTTGTTTTTTTCCTAAAAGTTGAATGAAGAAAAGTACTCTGGTTAGGAGACAGTTCTAATTAGTAAGGTTCCAGCTAATCAAGGGTTTACTTGATTTATTTTTCCAGCCTTGGACTAAAGCTGTCCTAGAGAGTAATTATTACTGATATGACGAAATGGGCATTTTTCAGATCTAAATGAAGCATGCTTAATAAAGATAAGATTTTTGTTACAGATGCTTCTGTGATCTTCAGATACAACTTTGGACTCCAGAGGGATTAATTCACAAAGTATTAGCAGGTTAAGGAGACACTGGAAAGAAATCAGTGACATTTGCTATACCAAGCAGCTATACCAGAGGCCTTCAATGTATACTTCCAGGAATCACTCCTCTCTCAGTCAGTCGTATCTTTTATACACTTCCTAATTCTGTTTATCGTCTTGAAAAGTTTCCTGCGACATAACAGGATGTTACCCAGAGCCTTCCAATAAAAACAGAGAAAGTTAAGTTCTTAGATGAAGAGCAGGCAGGAAGGGAAATCAGAAACAAGCTGGGAAGGAACAGACAACCCAAGGGAAGATAGAAGATCCAGAGATTAACCATGTGTCCAGATGCTCCTAGGAAAACAAGCAGCTAAGGGTCTGGAAAACAGCAGCCACGTATGTAATAAAGGTACAGTAAATCTTTCTCAAATAAAATAATCCATCTTTCTACACCAATTAAACTTGTAAGGGGCCTCTGACAGACCGGCTCCCGGCACTCAAAGAGGCAAAGGCACAGTATCAGAACAGCTGCCAGCCATGAGCACGCAGGAGCGCACAGCAGGCTGCCGGGTGCTGGGGTGCCATCTGGAGAAGGCACGGCTGGGAGCCCCGCGCCCTGCGTCGGGTTACCTTGTACCAGCTGCGGTCATGCTCCGTGGCGGCACTGTAGTACTGCAGGACTTTGGGGATTGTGCTCTCGTTGATGCCCTGAAGGTTCAGCTGCCACTCCCCAAGTTTCAGGAAACACCTGGAAACAGAGAAACCACCCCCCACGTTGCTCCCTCCTCAAAACAGTGCTCCCAAGGAGAGCAAGTTGTTGGGGGGGGGGCACTACAGCCTTTCTGAGGTTCACACCTGCTCTCAGGAAGCAGCATGGTGGAACCAACAGAATTGCAAACCACGTGGAAGGGAAAAGATGGGCATTTGGGATACATTTCTATGGTATTATCTCTTCCTTTGTATTTCAATGCTAGCTTAAACCAGGAACCAGGTAGGTACAGGTAGGTCTATATGGACCTATCTTTCCCAAATCCAATTTTTGTAGGTGACTGGTTGAGTAATTTTTTTTATTGCTATAGGCTTCTCCCTCCCTTTCCCTTCTCTGTCTTTATAGTGATGATCTTCACAGCTAGCATTCACTGACTGCTACTCTGTTCCAGGTTCTGCTCTCAATGCTTGACAGTGTATTCTCTCTGTTAATCCTCACGCCACTTATACCACCCTAGGAAATAGGAACTCTCGCTACTCCTATTTTATCTGATGAGAAACTGAAGGCACAGAGAGGTTAAGTAACGTATCTAAAGTCACACATCAAATTAGCAGCACATCTGGCATTTGAAAACAAGGACTCTAACTTTGAAGCCAGACACCAGAAGGGGAACAGCACATGGTGCTCTTGGGCTGCTGAATCCCGCACAAATAAGTAGCAGAGACTTGGGAGCAACACAATTTGATGGCTGCCTGGGATCCCTATAGGAGAAGGGGAGAGATGTAAGCAATGGGCTGCCCGAGAGCCTTGAACATTCCCTTTGTTGTAGGGGCTGCTGGCATGGCAGGGCTGGAGTGTGACTGGCCCTGGCCAGTGGGGACCTCACCGGGCCATGAGCTTGTGCAGCTCCTGCTTGTGCTGCTGGTCCTCGGTGGCGATGGCGTGCTGGGCCTGCTGCTGCATGGTCTGAACAAAGTGCTGCATGTGCTGGAAGGCGTCGATCTGTAGCAGGACAAAGGCACAGGGAATCACCTGATGTGTGGCCCGACCTCAGGGGAAATGAACCACTACTGTCCATGTAATGGGCATGTGAGCCAAACCCTCTCTAAACAGAGAACTTGAGAACACAGGGTAAGACTCTGCAGGACAGAGGACCAGGGCATGATGCTGGGAGATGGCTGGGCTTTGCAAGAAGATTCACACTTTTTTAACCCAAGTCTCAGCTCTCCTTTGCCAATTATAATTACTAATTTAATAAGCCTTGGAAAAGCTACTTGCCTGGCTACCTCAAATAACAATGCATATGAAGTAATTTGAAACATCTGCTTACTTAACTATTGACACATTGCCCTGGGGGAAATTAGGCTTATGGGGAATTATTTCAGGCTAGTAAAACTTTAGTATTTGTTTAAAACACTGTGGTACCTTGGACACTCCAGCAGAGCAAAAACTACAGTAAAAAAAAAATCTGCTAGAACCCTCAGTACCCAAGTAAGAACCAGAAGTGAGTGAATCCTCCGTGCATCCACGGGGAAAAGGAGGCGGTCACTAGCTAAGCAGACATCCAGTTGAACAAGGTGGCTTAGCAGCAGTATCTTCAGAGCATCCTCAAGCAGTTAAATCTTTTTACACAATGGGATTTCACACGAAGTGAACAGAGGGCATTTGGGTTAGGAACAGAAGTTCCTGGTAAACAGGAAAACAGAGATTAGGAACAGAGAGCCGACTGAGGGAAGGGTAGAGAAGCCAGCAATCTGGGAGTAAGCTACAGGCCGTTTGCATAAGCCCGCCACATGCAGACACAGCATCTTCATAAATGGGGTCCATACATTTTTAAAGGTCTTTGAGGATGGAGATAGATAGAACCTACAGACATCAAAAGCACAAATGGAAAAAAAGGTGAAAGTTAAATCTACCAACACAGGGAGGGGACACAGTTTGAGAGGATGTAAAAAAGAGGCTATGTGTTCTTTGCTGCAGAAAAGGAGGGGAAAAATAAACACTTCAAATAAATAAGGTCAGAATGATAGTAAATCATAAGAGCCTTCTTTAAAAAAAAAAGAAAAAAAGAAACATGTCAGTGATGCTGGCCTTGAAGGAAAATGAAACTCCCCGGCTTGGCGGCCAGAACCGATCTCAGATACTTTCCAGCATAAGGAAGTACTTGGTATTAAGAGTTAGCACTGGTACAACTCACTTGCAAGTTGGCCCGTGCCCACTGGGACACGTACTTTTCGTTTTTTTCACAGTGGCGCCTGCACCCTGGCCTCTTTCTTTTTTTCTTCCTAAATAAAACTTGTTTTTTTTTTTTTCTTTCACTCCAATTAGTCCTTGAAATCTTTCCTAGGTGAATCAAGAACCTGGAGGTCGCCTGGCATGCGAAAGTTCCTGGGGCAGGTAGCCCCGGTGCGGAAGGGGTCAGCTAACAAGAAGAGCCATTTAATGCTCCCGTGTGCTCTGGAATAAGGCAATTAACCTTACCTCCTGACTACAAATTCTGGTTTTTTGGTTAATCCTCACCCCAGGATATTTTCCCATTGATTTTTAGAGAGTGGAAGGGTGGGAGAGAGAGAAGAGAAACATCGATGTGAGACACATCAATTGGTTGTCTCCCGCATGCACCCTGACTGGGGCTGGGGATCCTGCAACCCAGGTACGTGTCCTTGACCGGGAATTGAACCTACAACCCTTTGGTGTGAGGGGTGATGCTCTAAGCACTGAGTCTCACTGGCCAGGACCTGACTATGAATTCTTACTGGACCCCAACCCATGGCTCCAGCCTACAGGAACCGGTACCATTTATGAAGTATGTGTGATGGGGGCCATGTGTCAGGCACTATACCTAAACTTCTAAACTTGTATAATAACCCTTCAAGCAAGAAGACTTGAGAGCTGACTCAAGAAATTCCAAAATTAAAAAAAGAGCTAGGGCTAACCCAGAGCCAGAATGACGTGACAATTTATCAGGCAGCTAATCCATGCATGAGGACAGGGCAGAATCACAGATGTTCCGGCAGTTAACAAGACATCGGTCTCCCTCAGACATCTGCCTTCACAGAGTTCTATTACTCACTACTGGCTTTGAAAAATGAACTACATTAGCCTCCCACACCTGGGAAGTGATAAATGTTCCTTTAGTTTTTCTTCTGTGAGAACTACACTGACCAGACTTAAATCTGATTGTAAAGAAAAAACAAAGAACTGGGAGTCAGCACTGAAAAAAACAATCACTAAGAAGGTGACAGACTTAAATCTGATTGTAAAGAAAAAACAAAGAACTGGGAGTCAGCACTGAAAAAAACAATCACTAAGAAGGTGACAGATGACTCGTGTGCACATCAAGCAGGTGAGAACTGAGCTGGGAACTGATCCCACACGCTTTCAGAGCCCACAGGCTGTGCCACGACAGTCCAGACACAGAGTTACAGCTCTGTCTGGGAGGCTCAACAGGGGCTGAGCAGAGAATAAATTGTCCAGACTGGGGAGGCTGGGTATGAGTTTGGATCTGAAACCCAATATTAAGTTTAGTGAGTTTATCCAGCATCAGAGAATCTAATATTCCTCTACTCTGTGGCATGGAGGCAACTTATTTTCAAGGAATTAAAAATATTCTATTAAAAATGCTGTCTTTTCTCCATTGCCAGGAAGTGAGGAGGGGAAAAATGATTCTTTGTCCTTATAGATGAAGAAGCTGTCACTCAGAGGAAGGGGCTTCTCTTGGGTCCAGACTTTAAGCTGGGCATAGTATTCATGGTTCTTGACTGCCTGGGTGGTTTATGGGAAGACGATGTTCTAAGCTTAGTGAAATTTCACGAAAAGGCCAGGCTGTCGCTAAATTCTGTGAAGTATTTTGTCTGGGAAAACATTGTACATACACCTGAGGCCTGATGCCTAAACACTTTCATCTGCCTTAGGCAAGGCAGAGAGAATCCTTATTCACAGGGGAGGAAAGTAAAGCTCAGAGTAGTCAGGGGACTTGCTCAATAGCACAATTATGATTAAGAAGTCTGTTTTCGCCCTGGCCGGTTTGGCTCAGTGGTTAGAGCATCAGCCCCCAATCCGGAGAGATGCGGGTTCAGTTCCCGCTAAGGGCATGTACCTCAGTTGCAGTTTGTCCCCGGCCCCAGTTGGGGTTGTGTGGGTGGCAGCCAGTCGATGTGTCTCTCTCACATTGATGTTTCTCTCTCTCTTCCTCCCTCTCGCTCTATGAATGCAAAAAGTGTCCTCAGGTGAGGATTAAAAAAAAAAAAAAAAGACAAAAAAAAAAAAAGAAATCCGTTTTCTTTGGGTAGCTCCTGAACTCTTACAAAGATGTGACATCCTTAGCTCTGGGCTTTAAGTTCAAGCACCTAACTTGAAATAGGTTTCTAAATTTTTATCCATGCGGTTTTATGGTCTCCCACCAGAATCTGGGCTCCAAAGAAAAGGCCTTAATCTGTGAAGAAGTTGGGCTGTGGTCGTTAAATTGCAAGAAGACACTCCCTGGTTGACATATTAGCCAAAGGCTCCTTCTGCCTGCCTTCGGCAAGACATTCAAAGACTTGGAGGCTACACATAGGAAAGAAACCAGACTACATTCAGATCCAGCACCTTCTGTTTTTCTCTTTTGCCTGGAGGAAGGTCAGGCTTTGAATCAGAAATGCTTTGGCTTGGGAGGCTTACAGAGACTGAAAAACCACAAACCAAAACAGAAACCCAAAGAACTAAAGAAAAAAAAAAACCACCAAAATTCCCAAACTGTGCATTTGGAGGAGGAAACTTGGGCCATTCCTATTGAAGTGCACCCCAAAGACTCAGTGCCTGGGTGCAGGGCTGTCCACCCCGCCCTGGGTGGCTAGCAGTCGTAGGGCCAAGCACTCACAAAGAAGTCAATTTCTAGATGCAGTCTGGGATCTCCCAAGTTCGCTTGGGCAGAGACACGACTGTGTTTCATCACTTCTCTCCCAGCTATGGTGCCAGTGGCTGCTCCGCATTCCTTTCTCACCTCAGGCCCCACTGTGGGGGCTCCCTCCTCTGTTCCCCAAGGAGGAGGCAGGAGCCAAAGCAGGTACTCATTTTGCCTCCAGGGCCTACTTTCTGTTCATCATCACCATCATCCAGGAAGATTGCTTAATAAAAACTAAAAAAAAAACCCACCAGGAGGCACACCCATCTCTCGAGGACCTCTCTGTACAGAGAGCAGAAGGAATTCTACACTGGCTGCAAGATGACTCCCCTCTGGTTCCAGCGTGACACTCTGGGTGCTGTCGCTTTTGGAATCCCCAAATGAGGAGAGGAGAGGAGACGAGAAGTCTGAAAAACCAAGCTGGTCCTGTGCAAGGTCCAGTCAGTGTTGTCACAAGTATGCAGCTTTCCTGGGTACCGAACAGCCCATCTTCTCTCGGGGATAGAAGCTGTTCTAGGTTCCAGGCACATCCTGGCTGCTACTATAACTGTGATTATACTCACTGGCTTGATCAAGGGTATACAGGCACCTCCCTGAATAGGACTCATTTTTTGAAATCAGGCCAAATAGCTTCCTCACAGGAGCAAACTCCCCGACACAATGGTCTGGACGCCGTTTCCTGTCCGCCTTGAGGAGGCAGAGGCTGGTTCGGGGAGCACGCTGGAGAAACCGGCCCTGTCGCAGGGATTCAGATACAGACCTTGCGAGCGCTCTTCCACATGTTTTTCATGTAGGCGTAGGTCACCTGAGGGTGCACTGTTGGCAGAGGATGGTCAAGCTGCCGAGACGGATCAACTCCCAAGAGCAACACTAAGGTTTTATGAGCAAGAGCCTTGAAAACAAGAGGTCAGGGTATAAACAGAATCGGACCGAGAGCACCGTTCCCTCCTCAGTCTCCCCCCGACCCCAGGGAGGTGGGGGTTGCTCACCAGCCTGCCACTCTTGCCACACAGGCTCGCATACTTGAGCCAGGTCCTCATGTCCTCATGAGGGCTGACCACAAGGGAGCGCACCATCAGGATTTTCTGCCAGTCCTCCACAATGCGCTGGCAGCCCTGGAACATTCGGAAGGGAGGATTAGCCATGCCCTCTGCTATATCTTAACCCCCTACAAGCAACAGCAGAACCCACCCTGAAGCAAAAAAAGAGATTCATTTTTATAATCTCAACTTTCTCAAGTAAAGGGCACGGTGACTGAAACACCTCTCTGGGACTTCTCAGAATTCGAGAAGCAGTAAACACGGACTCTGGAACGTGAATCCTGACTCTGCCACTTGCTATCTATGTGACTTTGAATGGGTTACTGAACTTCCCTGTGACTGATCTGTAAAATGGGATAAAAATAGTACCAACTTCATAGGGCGATGGTGAGGGTTAAAGGAATTAAATTCTTTAAGTTTCTTTTCTGAATTATAAATAATACATTTTTAACATTTTTTTGCTTTAGTCTCTCTAGTTGGAGATAACTATCACTGACATATTAAATTTAAAACGTATCAAAGTTAAAAAAACTAAATGTAAAAGAAGTTTAAATAATCAAAATTCCAAATTATGTTGTTTGTAAGTTGGTAGCACTTACATTTCTTTCTTTTTTAAAACTATTTTTCTTTACTGATTTTAGAGAGAGAGGAAGGGAGAGGGTGAGAGATAGAAACATCAATGAGAGAGAACGTCGATTGGCCGCCCTGGGGATCTGGCCCACAACCCGGGCATGTGCCCTGGCTGGGAATCGAACTGGCGACCTCTTGGTGCGTGGGTCCATGCTCAACCAGTGAGCCATACCGGCTGGGCTGTAGCACTTACATTTCTGAAGTTACTAAAGCCTAAACCTGCACTAAGACTTTTGTCCTTGTTTAAACGAGTCTTTTTCTTCATTTTTGTCTCAGATCAAAAACTGCACATAGCCCGGCTGTTGTGGCTCACTCATTCATAGGTATAAATTCTTTTTAATTAAAAAAAGAGTGACTTAATTGTTAGCAAAGGGGCTAAGCTAATTTTATATCAAAAGACTTCTGAGAGCAAAGTGAGCCTCTCCTGTTGCACCTTCACTGATAGGCAGTCAGACTCAGACAAATCATCAAGGCAGACAGGTTTCTGAGATCCACCACTTCGTAGGTGAATTATATGAAGCCAAATGAGCTGTCCTCCATGGAAATAAGTCTAAAAGTCTGAGAGCAATGAGGGTAGGCTTTTCAACATGACAGGACACAGGCTGAGTCCGAATAAAGAACCCAAAGCAAGAAGAGACCCAGTGCCAGTAAGGCTGACCTCTCGCACTGCCCCACGGGAGACGCTGGCTGGGGATTTCAATGTAGATGACTTGTCCACAACATGGCAGCCGTCCAGCCCAGGCAGTTGGCTGAGTGTTTTGACAGCAAGCCATCCATGAGAGCCAAATTTCTACCACAAACTTAATGCTTTATTTTCAGGCCTTGAACCGTATCTTTCCATCCCATTAAGTGTAACAAGTGATTTGGAAAGTCAGAAAAACAGAAAAAAGTATATTGAGTGATTGTTTTGGGGACTTCTCACCATCTGCTAGTTTCTCCCAGAGGTGAAATAATTTGGCCCCGGTCAGCCAAAAAACAACCTGCTGCCTGACAGAGTCATGAAGGCTTAAGATGATGATGGTATCCTAGACACTGCCAAGTCAGACATGGGTCTCGTCTCCCTAAGACTCATTTAGTCCACTCCCCTTCCAAGTCTCACTGGATAAAGTCCCACTTGTTATAATGGCAGAGGATTCATGAGATCTCTGGTTTGGAAACTCTTCGCCCCATTACAGGCACTTAAAAAAAAAACTGGGGTGTGTACAGGTCAAGTGGGCAATGCTTGCTCTGTGGAGCTCTTTTCTGGTGTCCAACAGACAATTTTCCATCAAAACATTCACTGGGCATTCCATGATTGCTAATAAAACCTGTGCAGGAACTGCATGTGCTCGCCCAGAGCGTAAACGACTGCTACATTCGCAGGCGCTCCTCTGCCCCTGCCCTGCCCTTTCCAGCGGAATGCGCCCCGAGCTGCTTAGACAGGAACGCAGCCTGGACTCAGAAGGCTTTGTCACAGCCTACTGAAAAGCCCGGAAGCACAAACCCTGACTGGTCTGAATACAGAATGGGGCATCAGGTATGGACTGGGCCAAGAGGAAACAGCTTAAAATCGAGGAGGCTGAATATGACAAGCAGGGGGACAAGTGGCTTCTGAACTGGTAAAGGCTTTCTCTTTTGCTGATGAACTGCCGCTCCTACCTACTCAGGGAATGGGAGAGCTGTCCTTTCCAAGAACATTTAAGACTGCTGACTCCCAGACCTGGAATCGACAGCTCCTCATGCTAAAATGATCAGAATGTACAAAGAAAACACTGGTGAAGGATTTGGAAATGTTTCTCTATGACAGGGAACTTCAGTGGAAAAAGTCTGAATAGAGATCACGGAATGATCATGACCAGAGGAGCTGTACCCGGCAGGCATTGGTCAATGAGAGCATCAGGCAACCCCATGGAAAAAGCTGGACGCAGGTGGCCAGTGACTGGATTAGAGCTGTGGTGCTCAGTGCTGGCCGCACACCGGAATCATCTGGGGAGGCTAAAAAGATACTGATCCTGGGTCTATCCCCAGAATTTTTTATTTATTTGGTCTGGGAAATGGCCTGGGTACTGAATTCCTAAAAGCTCTCCAGCTCTTTCTATTGTGCAGCTAAAATTGAGAGCCATTGATTTTGAGGTGAAGATTCTCAATTGGCTGGCCTTGAGTGTCACTTATTAAAGACATGATCTTTTATTCCTAGAGAAGGGTAAAAGGAGGCTGGAAAATCGGTCATCCTCACAGCTAAAGGCTCAGGTGAAAACCCTTTGAGTGTTTCGTTTTGAAGCCAACCAGCTCGTCAGGAGGCAGGAAGCATATGCTGAGGGAAATCAGGAGAGGGAGGGTGGGCCGGCCACCCAGGGCTTTCTACCAGGCTCACCTGCAGTCTCTCCCACCAGATCTGGCGGATGATCTCGCGTCGCTCAGGGACAAGCTTATACTGGATAACCTCCTCCAGCTCGGACAGCATGTGGCAAGAAACCATGGCCTGACAAAAGCCAATCACATTCCAACTTAATACTGCACGAACCTCCCAAAAGCCAGGATTCATTTCAGTTACTCTTGGTGCAGGGTATCTGCTGAGAACACAGGCATGTGCTCAGCAGCCTGTGAGTACAGTAGCCCACTCTGAAAAGAGAGCTGAGATGAGCTTCTAAAACGCCAACGTGCAGAATCTGACACTCACCCCATATGCGCGACTGTAGCTCTCTCCTGCCATAGCAGTTAATTCAGCATCCAGCAGGTCCCTGGCTTTGTCAATGCACTAGGAGAGAAACAGGGAACCCCTGGAATTGAGCACTGGAAGCTGAGGGTAGTGATGTCTTTTCAGGCTTCTCAACAAGCTGCAGAAGTTACCTGTCTCACTTAAATTCCAGTGATAAAGAGAAAAATTCGCCAAAGACGGGAAGAAACCTCTTCCTAGGTCTGAATGGCTAGAGAAGAGTAATACTGATTTCTTGGAAAAAAAACCAGAAATGTATGGCAGCCAAAAGTTTAACATCTTGGGCAACAAGGGAAGGCAAATGTGTGCTTAGAATTACCATGTCCTTGCATCTCAAAAGGACAATTTGGGGGTCTACTTATGTTCAGCTTCTCCTTGCTGGACATGTTCATGAAAATGGAGTGTGCAAACACTCAAATGGCTCTGGGACGCGATCATCTCTGGCTGAGAAGCACCCTGTCCTCATGTGACAGTGCCTGACACTGGCAGAGGAATGCCCAAGCCTCTCCATGTACAAACGGGGCTTTTGGGCCGGTGACATGGATGGTCCAGGTCTCATTTCTTGTCATATAAATCAAAGCCCCAGGGACGGCCACAGGACTGCAGTGGCAGTCTTCTCCGTTTCTTCAATTAAAAACCCATCATGCGGAGCTTTCCCTTGTTTGAATGTTTAAGGTTAATTATTATATCCTCAGCCCTTAAGTGCCCTGGTCATTCACCCAAGCACCTCATTCAACAGTCTGGTGCCCGACAGTGGATGTGATTACTTCATTATTTCATTCTGCAAGTCAGCACAGGGTTTTCAAATAAAGCACTGGCTTTCCTGGAAGGTCATCAACGTGTGACACGCCTACAAAGCCAGAAGCAACCTGTGACTGATTTCTGCTGCAGAGGGGGGATGGCTGATGAAACAGAGTTTCTCTACTATAAGGAACGTCAAAGCAAGGTGGTAAAAAGGATGCAATGATGACCCAAGAAGCTAACTCCAAAAGCAGTCTAAATGGACCCTTCCAGAACACATCTGTCCCTCTCAAAAGGAAAGAGCCCTGGCCAGTGTGCTGGCAGTCGTCTTCTTACTGAGCATCGTGCTCCCAAACCACCCTAATGAGCTCATGAACCAGACCCCAGAGCTCACGTACAACAGCCTATTTGCACAGGCTCTGTGTGCCTAGGAGCTGACAGGCTACACACAATTACCTTTTTTTTGCCAGAAGGTCTGGGTACACGTGTGGTTTTACCTGTTGTGCCAGGGAGAAGAGGTCCTGATGTAGTGCCAGCACAGCTCTGTAAAATGCCCCGTCGTGGGTGTCCCGAGGGATCATACAGGTGTACTCTTCCATGCTGTCCCACTGACCTACACACACACACACACACACACACACACAAACACCCTGAGATTGAGAGGAAGCATTTAGGGTGGTCAATTTCCTGGGCTAAAGGCAGCATCTCAAACAGGCCTTGTCATTGTTACTTGCACTTAGCTTGGAGTTCAAACAAGACAAACTTGAGCCTCATGTATCAAAATCCTGCAGAGAACCCTGTATACTCTGTGGCATTGAGCAAGCCAATCTCACAAACAAAGCCACATCTGTCTTCCGAACACAAGACTCCACGCTGCCCCAGGGAGCTCCATAAAAGATGGGAGAACCGGCCCGAGTGCAAAGCCCGCATGTCAGGAGGGTTTGATGCAGTACCTCATTAACCCAGAGAGCTCTCTCAGGTTTCTCTAGGTGAGATGGAATGGCCTTCTTCCTTACTAGCGAAGCATCTCACAGTTCAATGGTACATGGGAAATTACATCTCCCCTTAACAACTGAAAATGGCCATTATCCAGACAGGGGACAGAATTAGACAGGTAGCTTGCCCGTCTCACTCTGGCAGCACCTTTGCCTCGGAAGGGAGGAGATAAATAGAAAGGTGGTCTAGGTCATGGCACAGTTGTCTCTGTGTCATGGCCGACTGGGAAAATGGCTGCAGCCAGGAATGCAGCCAGGAATGCAGCCAGGAATGGCTTCCTGTGGTGGGGTGAGCATGTATCGAATGCCAGGATTTCCAAGACCATCTGCAGAAAAGATATCAGCTTCATTAGCTGCAAACCGCAGGGCTGCCAATTTTATAAGGCATTTTCCTGCCTTCCACTCCAGCCCAGCAGCTCATCCATTCTCTATGCCTCTGGGCAAAAGCAAAATAGCAAACAATGACTCCTCAGGAAGTAATTTATTTTTGAAAAATGTTTTGGATCCAGCCCAGAGCTCATGAAAGGAAAGGATATAAGCTCTGTGACTCAAGAGGGTTAGAATGTGGGTAGGTTATGTAACCTTCCTCTGGACTCGCTGGGTGAAGCTTTTCTCCCGGGACATCCTATGGACCCTTTTCCCTCTTATTAACATCTCTGGCACAGATACTGACAATTCTCTCAGCTGGGGCCTGGTGTCAGAAATCCACATGGTCTGACATCCTACCTGCAGCCACAGTACCTTACTTTTCGATGTGAGCACCAGCCCCGTTACTGGGGTGCCTATGAGGGAGGCCTTACCTAGACCCCACGCAGCTGCAGCAGCCATCCGGGCCATCTTGGCTTGGGTCTCATCATTAACCAGGGTCCACTTTTCACAGCACTGCTGGTGGAGCTGCCCCCTGGAGGAAAAGAATCATACAGTTGGGTTAACCGAAATCACCTCTAACCTGCCGCTCTTTCGTCTCTTGGGTTAGCTGGGGGCCCCAGAGGAGCTGGATGACAGGGGCTTGCCTTGAACCAGGAGACTTTCAGCTGAGTCACACGATAGAGACGTGATTGGGGAAGGTGTTCCTATGGCCTGGTACGCATAATTTGTCTGACTGGGTTTATCACAGGGACCATGTCTAACCCGACACGATGTGAAATGTCCTGAACATCTGGCCCCCCTCATAAATATTAAATAACTTCTCTCACGTGCCAATGAACTCCAGCTCTTTCCCTTTGGCAGGCCTACAGAGAAAGCAATCTGAAGAGACACATCTCTACATTCATTTTGGGCTCAAAGCAATAGGGAGAACTGGATCTTAAAAGGATGATACCAATGGTTGCAGGTGACACGAAACCCTAATGAAATCAATCCCCACCAAAGGAAGAAGGCTCTTCAACGGTCACACCCACCAGAAATGCAGACACTGCTCATTCCCAGAAGTCTGCAGTTGCCACGAGTGTGGCTGAGGACTATGAGATACTGAGATTGCTAGTGATGCTCAACAGACTCCAGCACTCAAGGAGAGCGGATGCCCTCTCAAGCATACAGACATCCTGTTGACAGTTAACACAGCTGCCTTCCCATGTCCACTTCTGAATGAAAGGAAATAAACCTGCTCCGAGCAAATACGAGCCCCACTTTCATGTGAACTTCCAGACTCAGCTAGGAGACTCCTCAATCTTCCCTGCTTTTTCTGAAAGAGATGCTGCAGGATATTTTAATTTGGTATTGGGAGTGGAGGCAAGAGGAAGGTACAAGTTCCAAGTGGCCCAGCTCAGTAGCCTCATGGGACATGGGTTGCACTACATAATAAGGTGACATGGGTGGGCGCCAGAGAGAAGCATGCCAAAGTCAATCAATGCAGAAGGGGTCTAGGCTGAGCTCACTGGGAAGCTGACTGGTGACTACATCCAGACCGTTCAGGCCCACGATCCAGAATCATGGCATGGCAGTCACGAACTTCACATTTCTCTGGCACATGATCAAGAGAGCCAGGGACACAAGCATTCTAACTCAATACACAGCCAAGAGCGAAAAGGAAGAGGCACGGCCCTATCCACTCACTGAGGCTCAGTGACAGAAGTAGGATGAGCTCGGTGCTGGCTGCCTGCCTTCCAAACCTAGAAGCCTTCCCTACTGGGTCCTGTTGGGGCTTATCTTACAGCAGCAGCTCTCAAATAGGCATGCGTATCAGAATCCCCTGGAGGGCTTACTTAACTAGACTGCTAGCTGCCACGTCTGGAGTTCCTGATTCAGCAGGCTGGCATTGGGGCCTGAGACTGTACATTTCTAACAAGTTTCTAGGTGATGTTGATGCTGTGGTTCAGGGGCCACAGTTTGAGAACCACTGGCTCAGGGCATAGGAACAGCTCCTCTGGGCAGCCTATCTTTGTTGGGGTCCAGCTTGGAGGTAGGAAATAAAGCTACATGACTTCCAAATGGTTCTTCCAACCCTAGAATTCAATTGTTTTTTTCAAAAACAAGAGAACGTTTATTTAGAAAGTCACAGAGGTAGGAAAAGTGAGCCAGATGGGCTGCGTGGGCTCAGGAAACAAGTTACAGAGGCAAAAGAAGGGTCTTTAGAGCTTAGGAGAGAGAGAGAGAAAAGGTAATGTGCCTTGAAGGACGAAGGTGGGGGAAGCAGAATTCAAATTTTCATAGTTCGTTGCCGCAAGCAATTGAGCAAACCTCTAGTATTTTGTCAGGACCACTCTTTTCTGTGCCATGGGTCTAAGGATTCAGCTTTGCTTTTCATTTAGAGGCAGAGAGCAAGTTCAATATGAAACACCATGAACGGTTACCCCAAGAGATAAGGCAGGGAGCAGTGCAGGAGCAGCATCCTGGGAAGGTGGCCCTGACAGTGGACACGGACACTGCCTTCAAGCTGGCTGTGTCAACAGCTGTCAGAAATCCACCCAGGGAGGTGGCGCTCCTCTCCCACAAATATTTGCTACAAGTAAGAATGCAGAATATAGCAAGTCCTAACTCTCAAAGGCAGTGGGAGAACAAAATCATATTAATAAAAAATATGAGACTTTGTGCGGGGCAAACACTAGGATGTGCTTTCTGCCACCTCCTACTCACACCAGGGAGGACTAGGTAAAAGCCCCACCCTGGGACTTTGACTTTCCCACTGAGTGCAGCAGCAAAAAGCTTAGAAAGTGTTCATTTATTTGAATACCGAAGTGGTTGGCTGACTCCCAAACAGTCTGTTCTCGAGGACCCATGTAAGGAACAGTGTGGGGAGGGGGTTTACCTACGTTCACTTTGGCTGCAGCTGTGGCTGTGTGCATTATGGGGCTGGGGGGGTGATTCCTGTGGTTAGGGGTAGGGTCTGAGCTCAGTGGTAGCCCTAGATCATTCCACCTTGGTGAACACCTGCCTCAGGCATGTTCAGGATATATAATCAAAGCAAAAGCAATTTAGAAATTGCACTCTAAATAGAAATGACTGAATAAACCATGTTAGAAACCTACATATAATCAGGAAGAGAATTCTGCTTCTTTCATCTCTTTTAAAAATCTTTTAGTCTGCTGCATTCTTAAATCCCTTGGTCAGCATCACTGGCCACTTATACTTTACAGGTGATTATAAAACTGGAATGAACCCAAGAGATCAGAGGTAAATGGGACCAAGTACTGCAGCGTCAGGAGACCTGGTCACTGCGCTCTTGGGAGACCTCAGGCCGCTGTGTCAACTTCTAAGAGTCTCAGTTTCCAACTGTCACATAGGCAGACTAGACAAAATTGCATCTAGTCTCTTCTCATACATCCAAGCTGTCCCTACGTAACCCATTTAAGGAAAGTAGTCGTCTTTAATTTAGAAAAGGAGGGAGGGAAAGGGACCAGGAAAGGTTTCAAAGGAGGAAGAGCCAGTTCAGATAGACGTTGAAAGATGAGGGAGGATTTCAAAAACAAGACAAAGGGGCAGAAGAAAAGGTGGACAATTCAGGAAACGAAAAGAACGAATGCAGGGGAAAAAACATCTGTGGAGAAGAGTGAATCATTTGGCCAGAGCCAGATTATGAGGCAGAAATCACTGAGAAATGGGCTGAGACCACCGCACAAAAGACTGATCCATGAGGCTCTGACATTTACACTAAATCATTTGAGGAATTGGTTAGAGTTGAATTTTAAGAATGTTTACATTGTTTTTTTAATCTTCCTCTTAATAACATATGGTTGTATGATAACCAATTTGAAAGTTAAAGAAAATTGTTTTTGAAATAATGTAGCTAATTTTTGTTACCACATTTTCCTTTTGCTTTCAATCAAGACCATCCAATAGAGGGTTCTACAGTGAGGGACACTTCTGTACCCGCCCTGTTCAATGCGGTAGCCACTAGCCACACTGGCCACTGAGCACTTGAAATGTGGCTCATGTGACTGAACTATTAATTTTATTTAGTTTAAAAATAGCCACATCTGGCCCTGGCCAGTTTGGCTCAGCAGTTACAGCATCGGCCTGCGGACCAAAGAGTCCTGGGTTCGATTCCGGCCAAGGGCACATACCTCGGTTGTGGTTCGTGCCTGGCCCCAGCTGGGGTCGTGCGGGTGGCAACCAATGGATGTGTTTCTCTCACATCGAAGTTTCTCTCTCTCCCTCCCTCCCACTCTGTCTGAAGATAAATGTAAAAATAACTTTGGGCGAGGATTAAAAAAAAAAAAAGCCACATCTGGCTAGCCACATTGGACAGCGCAGTTCAGATACCTGCTGAACATAAAAAAACACACCCAGCTTTAGTTGCACAAACTGATGGAGCAGATTTGCTAGGATATGCTTTCTTAATTTACTGAGGTAAATGAATATGGAACGCTAATTATGAAAATAAACGATAACACTTAGCCAATAATGGCTAAATCAGACAAATCGATTTCAAATAACTTTAGACTATTGCCTGTGTATGTATATATGTGATCCAATGCCTAAGGCTAAATTCATGGACACTGAATTTTCATGCACTACATTACAGCATCTTTTATTTGGGAACTATACCTTAATATTAAGAAATAAAAATAGCAGTCATTTACCAAAAGAATATCTGTAATTAGGTACAGAAGGAATATGTGTAGAGAGAAAGATCATTCTTTTTAGAAGTCTTACTTTGATTTTTCAATTATATATATATATATATATATATATATATATATTTTTTTTTTTTTTTAGGTACAGTGGGAAGGAGGGAGGGAGAGAGAAACATTGATGTTACCTCACATACGACCCCAACTGGGCTGGGGATTGAACCTACAACTGAGGTACGTGCCCTTGACTGGGAATCGAACCTGCGACTCTGGTCCGTGGGCTGACGCTCTAACTGCTGAGCCAAATTAGCTAAGGCTCAATTATATTTTTTAAACGTTCTGAGGTATAAAATTTTTAAACAAATCAAAAATTTCCCACATTAAAGAGACTGAGCCCAGCCAGTGTGGCTCAGTGGATTGAGCGTCATCCCATGGACTGGAGAGGTCCTGGTTCGATTCCTGGTCAAGGCACATGCCTGGGTTGCGGGCTTGATCCCCAGTAGGGAGCATGCAGGAGGCAGCCAATCCATGTTTCTCTCTCACATTGATGTTTCTATCTCTCCCTTCCTTTCTCTCTAAAAAAAAAAAATCAATAAAAGCATTAAAAAAAAGGGGAGACTGAGGTTTATTGATGAGATGGAATATTATGCAGTCATTAAAAAGATGAAGCCACACCTGTAGGTACTGATATGAAACAGTGGTCTAGATTTGTTAATTGGAAACAAGGTGCAAAATGGTGTGTTGAGTACACGGTCATAACGTAGATGCCTGCAAGCACACAGGTCTTCCCTGGAAGTCTACACAAGGACCTGGTCTCCATGCCAGGATGTCTGAGTGGCTGGGGGACAAGGAGAAGACTTGTTTTCAGTTTCGTCACTGTTTTTTACTATTGAATTTTGTGCTATGTGCATATTACCTTTTCAAAAAATAATGCTTTAAAAAAATGAATAAAAAATATAGATTAAAAAAAAAAAAGCCTTCCAGGACAGAGATTCCATGTGCAGATCCAAATGCAAGGGCACAGGCCTGTGGAATTCTGTCCCCGAAATGGTTCCTTGGAGGCCTGGCTCAGGGGACTTGACGCTTTGGGTTAATCGGGCCTCTGAGCAGCTCTGGGTGTTCCAGCCTCACCTTCATTCTGCAAGCTCAAACCATAATGTCTACCCCCTCCCTTCCACATCTAGTAAGTCTCCAAATCTTGTCAACACCACCTCCTAAACATCACTGGGTCCAGCCCTTCTCCATCCCCACTGCCCTCAGCCACCATCATCTCTCCCCTTGGATGGCCTCTGAACTGGTCTTGCCATCTCCTCTCTGGCATTCCTCCAATCCACTCTCCAATTTGCCCCTAAAGGGTTCTTTGTATAAAATTAACCTGTCAGTCATGGCCCTCCACATACTTGGATGGCTGCCCAGTAGCCCTCAGATTAAAGACCAAACTCCTAAATTGGTCTCTAAGCCGCACAGGCTATGGTCCCTTGTCTACTTCTCCTGCTTCACCTTTGACCTCTTTCCACAGCACACCTGACCCTCCAGCCATACTGAACTTTCAGAACCTTGAATCTACTGTGCTTGCTCCTCCTCACTATACAGGTCCGAGTTGGATATCACTCCCTACTGGAAGCCTTCTAGAACCTCCCAAGCCTAGATCAGGGCCCTTATTTCCCGCAGCTCCCTGGGCTTCCCTGTGTAACTATTCACTCTGCATTACAACAGCCTGGCTGTCTGCTCCGTAAGGTCGGGGAAGGCAGGGACTGTGTCTGCCTTGTTCATAGCTGTGTCCTCGGGGCCTGGCACAGACACTGGCAATGAATGTGCCCTCAATAACTGCAGACTGAATGAATGAATGGGGGACCATCCATGTCCAACAGAAAGTCAGATGATCTGCTCATGGGAAGGTTGTATGGCATTTTAACTATTTAAAACTGGAGTTAAACTATTTAACGACCAGAGTATGGCATCTTGTTTTAACTACTTAGAAAACTGCACTTGATGCTGGAAAACAGAATGGAAACCATTTTCCGCCAAACTCCCCAAACCAAGATGCAGGCCAGTGTTCTCAATTAATTATCACTGTTGCTTCTACCTGGAACCCCTTTTCCCTCCCCCCACTCTCCTTTACCTGCCTCCCAACCTCGGCCCTTGCTCCAGGGAGAACTGCAGGATCCGCCCGCTCCCTCCTGTGGTCTTCCAAAGTCATGTGTCATACCAGGGTCACTGTTTGCTCAGGCTCTGAGAGCCATCTGCTATGTGCTGTCTCACCCACCTCATAGAGGAGGCCTTGATTTCTGTCTCTTTTACACCTGGAGCCTGGCACAGGGCTGAGCAAATAGCAAGCATTCACTAAAGCTGAAGCACCTGAAGAGGACAGTCACTTGTTCTGTCCCAAACTCACTGGCAAGTGCTAATAAAGAAAAACTAGGAGGTCTTCATCAGTCAGTCAAGGTCAAGAGGCAGAGGGAGGAGCAGGTGCAGATCCCAGAGCAGAACCCAAGTCTGTCCTGTCCCAGAGCATGACAGGATTTTCTTCTTCTTTAAAATGAACCTTCCTATTTAGCACTGAGACAGAACAGAGAGATAAAAACACCAAAATCATAGATGATTCCTGAGAAAATACCAAATGAAACAAAAATGAGAGTCTCAGGAAAGAACTGTGTGGAGAAGCCTTTCAAATTCAAAGATCAGAGACATGGCAGACATGTCTAGCAGCCACTCAGCCATCACCCTGCTGCAGCTCACCATTCCCCCAAGGCCTCGAGGCAGCGCATGCGGCCCAGCATCAGCTCTGGGTCATCCTTGTTGGTGTCCATTTTCTTATCATAGGCTACAAGGGCATCCTCCCACTCGTGCAGTTTCTCATACCAGGTGGCCTGGATCTCCTGGCAAGTGGAAAAGAAGGACTGTGGTGAGGCACGGAGAACAAGAGGGGCACAGATGTGTGTTTTTTTTCCATTTTATTTTATTTTTTTGTGTTAATCCTCACCTGAGGATATTCTTTCCATTGATTTTTGGATAGAGTGGAAGGGAGCGGGGGAAGAGAGAAACACTAATGTGAGAGAGACACATGGATCAGTTGCCTCCCTGCATGACCCCAACCTGGCCGGGAACTGAACCCACAATCCAGGTACTTGCCCCCGACCAGAAATCAAACCCACAACCCTCCAGTCCAAGGGCAGTGTTCTAACCGCTGAGCCAAACTGGCTAGGGCAAGAGGAGCATAGTTTTTAATCCACACACTCTTTCCTAAGATGCTGTGTTGTATGGATGACACTTCACCTAGTACAGCCTGTCCTGGCTTTGATTGAAAAGAACTCAGAATGCCTGGAGGTATGTTTGGTGATGATGGGAATGGTGGTTCCTTGGCACACCGAAGGAATGATCCTGGGATAATCTGAGAGTAGATGACAGGTCATGCTCCTTCTCTAATCACTTCCTACCTAAGACACAGAGGTCACCAGAACTCTGGCATGCAGGGATGCTGGGACAGGAAACCACTTGGGACAGCAGAAAGCCCGGAGCAGAGCTCCTGCAGGGTGCCAAAGCCTTGATCTGCTGGAGTGCTGATGGTGGGCCACATGGCAGGAGTGGCAGCTACTTGCCTGATGGGGCCAGAAAGACTGGCCACATCTGCATATTTGCTGGAGGAAAACAGCTCGCTTTTTAAAAGCTTCTGAATCTCTGCATCTCTTCATGCATTTTTAAATTTCCAGGAAATAATAATTTAAAATACAATATAATACTACCACTTAAAATTCTTTGGAAAACCTTTCCTCCTTCTCCCAGAGTTCCCCCATCCAATGTTCCCTTCTGCTCAGTGCCTGGAAGCTCTACCAGTGTTGGGGCCAAAGGATGGATTCCAGTACTGGGCAGATGGCGTGCCACGCTGAAATTCAGCGTCAGCCACGTGAGTCAGAGCTGCTGTAGTCTAGAAGTTGCAGACTGCGGCTCTCTAACTGGTCAGGGGACTGTTTTATGTCTCAGTCTGCCCTCCATCTGCCCTCCACCTCAGTTTGTCTTCTGGGCTTCATCACCAGCTTAGTAAATGACTATTTCTCTACCAGACCAGGGTAGTGGCTCTCCAGGGATTTCTTTAACAATAATATGATTTTGCAGTGAAATTTGTATGATATAATGCAGGGCCCACATTAGCTCCCCCATTACCCTCTTCTTCTTTCTAAATAAAAACTGGTATTTGAGTACCATATACACTAACAGCAACTCTGCTAAGCTCCCTGAAAGGATCCTTTCTTCCTGAACCTCTGTAAGGAGGTCATTTCCATTTTAGGTCGTTAACTTGTACTTACTTCCCCTCGTTTACTTGCAGCAGAGCCAATCCCCTCTGCGGCTGCTGCACTAATTCCGCGGCCACCACAGCCTTTTCTTCAGTGTCAGTGGACAGTGGGGTTTCCCAAAATGGGCATCTCTGGCTCCGTGGAAGGTAAATCTGCCTAAGCTTTTAGAATTTTCCAAGTCTGTTTAGAATATGCCTCAATGTGAAAGAGAAAACTTAGAGTGACTGTAAAGACAGTGTGAAATTAGAAACTCTTTTAAAAAAATGTTTTTATTGATATTAAAGAGAGAGGAAGAAAGAGAGAGGGAGAGAGAGATAGCAACATCGATGAGAGAGAAACATCAACTGGCTGCCTCCTGTACACCCCCTGCTGGGGCTCGAGCCCACAACCCAGGCATGTGCCCTGACTGGGAATCGAACCAGTGACCTCTTGGCGCGTGGGTCGATGGTCAACCACTGAGCCACACTGGCCGGGCAAATTAGAAACTCTTAAATTAAAAAGTAACATTGGAAAACTTCCCACTTTGCCTTTCTATTCGGGATGGAAAAGAAAAGGGGCTAATGATGAATGTGTGGCATACACATATGAACAAGCAGAAAGCAGAGGGAGCGGCACATGGAGCAGGTCAGGCAGGGGGCAGGGTATTTTGAATTGCAATAGGTTGCAGAACTATGAGCTTTAAGCAATGAATCACACAACATTCTAATGAGATTGCTGTTACATAAATTGTGCTGAGAAAGCGCAGGCTCTGCCAAGAAAAAGCAAACTATTGTCAAGTTTATTATGGTTCAGCTACCTAAATATAACAGAAAATCCACCATGGGTTTAGCTGTAATCCTGAAGCTGATGGCCACCTTTCAAACCTGGAGAAGGAGGGACTTTCATTTAAGGTTGGCATTCTGAGCCACTGGGGTGAAAACCATCTGCCGGAAGATCACCTGAATGCCAGATGATTGTGGCATCCTGGTTTCAGTCGGCACTCACTGTGGTCTGGGGCCTGAAGGCTATCAAAGTAGAGGACATCTTTGTCTGGGTGGACTGCACTAAGTGCCCTGTCTGCCGACCTCCTTCCCTCTGCAAACAAGGACGGTGGCGTGGAGGGATGAGACATAGTCCTTTCTGTTTTGTCATCTGGAGAGATGCTTTCTTAGTCGTTACAGATCTGTGCTCAAAATGGCAAAATATTCCCGTAATGGTTTCAGTTCTTGTGTGAGGCAAAAGCCTAGGAAGCAGTCACAATTTAACACACTGGGCTCTTGATTAAGAGCAACCAGAGTAAGTGACCTACATGACTAATAAAAGGTTCCTTATCAAATATATGGACCCAGAACTTCCTGACCTTCCAGGAAGTCAATGCTAAGTTGATTAAGTCGATGCTTTATATATGGTTAGGAAGTTACCAAAGCACCCTCCCAGGACCACGGAGAGTAATGGAAACATTTTAATACTGGTAGGGCAAAGATGGCAGGAGAGAAGAAGCTATGTAAGCAATAATGAAATGGAGCACTCACTCAATGCCGGGTATAAGTTACAGTATATTTTTTCTGGAGCACTCATCATGGTTTCTTCTGATGTACTGAGCGTTAACTGTGGGCCAGTGGCACCGCCAGATGACACAAAGGTAACTGAGGTCAGGGCTAAACACCTGGGCTCTGACGCCAGACTGTCCAGGCTCAAGTCCTGGCTCTGCCACCTACTCCCTCTCTCTGCTCAGGCAAGGCCGTTATCCCGTCAGGACCATAGTCGCATCTGTAAAATGGGGTAACAACAGTCCCTACTGGTAGGGTTGTTGTGAGGACTGAATAGAGGAAGTATACAAAGCACTTAGCAAAGGGCTAAGCACATGCTAAGAGTATGATAAATACCAGCTATTACTGTTTACAGACTCTGTCTTCAGGATCTGTGTTTGCTTTGAATAGAGTCCATATAGCCACTGTCTCCTTCGTCCTTAAGATATAGGTAAGTCGCATTGGACTGTTACCAATCAGGAGAAAGAAACAGAAAAGGAAAGTAACTTTCTCAAGGCTATGGCCGAGTGCCTCCGGAGCCAGGCTGCTACCTCTTGCTTTTCTAAAGGAATGAGCACTTACCAGCTCTCCGAAGTGTTTCATGGCATATTCTAACACCCCGGCAGCTGCCTCCGGCTGCTGTAGCTTATTATTAATGCTGGGAAAACAAAAGGAAGAGGTGGTTACACTCAACAAGTTGGAGCGTGGGAGGTGTAGGGTCATCTGTGGGCAGGTGGCTCCCCAGCACATTGGGGACAATGTCTTGCAGACGAGAGAATCAATGATCCGTTACCACTCAGAAAGCTCAGTCTGAGTTATTTTGTCTTGATCCCATACTCCCCATTTTGAGGGGGCACAGCTGGTGGACAGGAAGCCTTGCCTGCTCTGGGCCCCTCCTCCAGCCGGCACAGACTGCTTTCCTCAGATATTGCAGGTCAGGTGGCACATGCCTTACTTATTTATTTTTTTCTTTATTGATTTTAGAGAGAGAGGAACGGAGAGGGAGAGAGAGAGAAAGATCGATGAGAGAGAACATCGATCGGCCGCCTCCTGCATGCCCCCCACTGGGGATCAGTCCCACAACCTGGGCATGTGCCCTAACCAGGAATCGAACTGGGGACTTCTTGGTGCATGGGTCGATGCTCAAACACTCAGCCACAGCGGCCGGGCACATGTCTGTCTTTTAAAAACTAGCAACTCTGGATACAAAACTGTCCCTGTTGTATAGCAGAACCAGATGAGGCACCTTTGAACTTTGAACTGTTACTTCCTCTCCCCAGCAGCCTTCAGTAATAAGAACAACCAAAATAAATAAAAATTACTGGGCTCTGTGGGCAACACAGAAATGGCAGGGAGGCTGGGTCACCCATGTCAATGACAGCAAACCCGGGGACTGTGGCTGTGCAGCTGTCTTGCCTGCTCCCCCGATAGAGCCCATCTCCTCTGAGTTCAGGTGCCTCCTCGGCCCCTCTTCAAGGACCACCGCCCACCTCTGCAGCAGGCTGCGAAGGGACCACACCCAGCGCTATTTGCCCAGTATCTGGTGGAGGGTGCCTTTCACTAACAACACCCTACTTTGCTGATGTCATCTGCAGGCAGCATTTGGCCAATAGGGACTGGAAGACTGTAACCATGTTGGGGCAACTAGCAGTGCTGGAGTCAGTCCATCAGAGAGGCTGAGAACGGTCCTGAGAGCAGAGCGCGCACCACTTCGACCTTGTTCCAGCAGGAACTCGTGTAGGAGGGTGAACAGCAGCTAACACAACACAAACCTAAGCTTGAGTTATGGAAGGAGGCCAGGAGGGAAAGCAAAGGCTTGAGCAAGTCAAAGGACAGGATTGTATCTGTTCACAGGTAGGGAGCACAATGTGACAGACCAACGTGGGAGTCTAGACTGGTTTAACAAGCTGGAATCCAGTTTACTGCCCTGAGTACAAACTATTTGCCTAGAATTCATTTTTAAGTGGTTTTGGGAAATTCCAGGCTTTCAGTTCAATGTGGTAATATGGCAAGAGATTGCTGTTATAAATATTATTTTTAAAAATTCAAATACCATCACATTTCTTCCAATAAAACCAAGAGGGAACTGCCCAGAAATCTGATGAACTACAGCAGTTAACATTTGTGAAAGTAATAACCTAATGCCTCGTATTTACAAAGCACATTTCAAATAATCTTTCCAACCTATCACTCCCTTGACCTCATACATCCCTAAGAAAATGGGAAGGGAAAGGTATTTTTAGTCCTTTTACTCCAGAGGGAACTACGGCCCATGAGGGCAGTGATTCTCCCCAAGGCCCACAGTGACTGGGGACAGTCCCCCTACGACTGACACAATCTCGTGCTTCTTCTTTGCTAAGGCGAGGTGGGGTGAAGCAGCTTTGGACTTGGAGTCAGAAGACTTGGATTTGCATTTCTGGAGGCCCAATTCTGCTACTTGTAAACTGCGTGACCATAACCAAGTCACCAATTTTGAGTTTCAAATTTCTCATCATAAAATGGGACTCATACTACCTCCTCCTTCACAGGGTTCAGGGAATTAAATGAAATAATGGATAAGAGTTGTTAAACAGGTCCTTATAAATGCTTCTTCCTTCAATAGTTATGTGCTTGTTTATAGAAAAAAACATACATCGTAGGCTGAGACTGGAGCCAGCACCAGCTGACCATCAAGTTCTAAACCCATCCTGAACAGGACTGTTTGAACCGGGTGTCCAAGCTCTAGGCACCAGGCTCTGTAACCAGAGGCCAAAGTCACTGTACAGATGTCCCTCTCTTTTCTTTCTTTCTTTTTCTTTTTTTGTTAATCCTCACCAGGGGATATTTTTTCCATTGATTTTTTTAGATAGAGTGGAAGGGAGGATGGGAGGGAGGGAGAGAGAAACATCAATGTGAGAGAGGCACAATTGGTTGCCTCCCCGCATGACCCTGACTGGGGCCGGGGATCGAACCTGCAACCCAGGTACGTGCCCTTGACCGATGCTCTAACCACCGAGCCAAACCGGCCAGGGCACAGATGTCCCTCTCTTTTATTTATAGGAGTAGACAGGCAGCCTCATGTGCGATCTACTGGGCAGGCCCACGGGTGCTCTGTGCAGGTCCTAAGCAAAGCAGTGAGCCAGAATGTCCTCCATAAGTTCTCTGCTGTGGGATTCGGAATGTTTTACCATCACGGTTTCCTTTAGGAAGCCCAGCAGAAGTTTTCTAAGCTGGGAGTGAAGAGCCAAGCCCAAAGGGACGAACTCCACCGCACGTCCACTGTGAAGCAGTTTCCCGTTCCTCCTGGTCCTGAGGCAGGTTCTCAACTCTGCTGCTCACTCACATGTGTCTGGGTGAACTGTATTGATAATTAATATGACTGTGTACAGATTTGTGATTATCTAGTTTCTTGAACCCAAGTAAAGATTTTGGAAGCATAAAAAGACAGGGAAAAACCCCCCAGCTATTTATTATACTATAATCACATATGTAACTTGTCATATATAAACATATATAATGATACATTCTATATATTATTTATAGTCCTAATGTAGACTATTGGGATGGCCCTGGCAGGAACATAAACTTTTGAATAAGAAGACTGTGTCCCCTGCCTGAACCAAATGAACTCTAAGAATTAAGAAAGACGGAGATTGCGCACACCCACTTTCGACTGTTCAGAGGAGAGATTTTAAGTTAGCCAGATGCTACCACCCCCTTCATCTTTCCTCCTCCCTATTTCTATTTTACTTTCCTGTAGGGCTTTCTCTATCCTTTGCTTCTGTGGAGGCTCCCCTGCACCCACAGGCTGCTGTTGAATGCAAATGCAGATGTGGAGGTTCTGGAAAGGCAAGTGAACAAAACTCTTGGTGCTCAAGGGTCTGTCATCTTGTTTGGACCTTAACATTTTCCCCTTCCTCCATGACTTCTGGCACTCTACCATGGGAGACAATGTATTGTAACAACAACAATAACAAAACACCTAAATTTATTGAGAGCTCGCTGTGCTAAATGCTTACATGTGCTATCTCAACCCTATGAAGCAGATACTATTATTTATATTCCCGTTTTAATTTAATTAATTAATTTATTTTTTAATCCTCACCCGAGGACATTTTTCCATTTTTGTTCAGATAGAGTGGGAAGGAGAGAGAGGAAGAGAGAGACAGAGAGAAACATTGATGTGAAAGGGACACATCGAGTGGCTGCCTCCCGCAACACCCTGGCTGCCTCCCGCATGACCCAACCAGGGTCGGGGGACAAACTGCAACTGAGGTACGTGCCCTTAGCGGGAACCGAACCCGGGCCTCTGTGGACCGCAGGCCGACGCTCTATCCGCTGAACCAAACCGGCCAGGGCTATATTGCCATTTTAATATGAAGAAACTGTGGCCTAGTAGGTCACAGACTATAGGATGTTATCCTCTCCCTTGAAAACGACACCATTTGAAAGGATCTTAAATAACTAAGAGTACACCATAAGCTCTGCAATAGGAGGCAGTGTCTTAGTTTTCTCCTCTCGGCACCAGGAGGCACCCAGTAAACAACTGTAAGATGAGTGAATGACAGCACTAGATGGGATGTTTCGATTAGCTAACTCTCTCGAACTGACCAGTCAGGAGTAAGGAACCCTACTGCACCTTCCTCTTAACATCCTCACTGACAATGTGGCTAACACTCCCCTCTGACCCCTCAGCTCCCATTCCCTATTTTTTTATTTCCTATCAGAAGGTACTAATACGCCTTAAAGTCTCCCAACACAACAGTAAGCCATGCCGCCACAGTGGCTCTTCTGAGGCAGCTGTCCAAGGCTGCCAGGCTTACAGACAGAGCCCAGACTGCAAAGTGTGGGATAAATTAGCCTCTACGGAAACTGAGCAGTTCCTAACTACTCAGTCCCCAGTCTCCTGCCTACCTGGCTGATACAAACCTGTCCTTTGAAACAGTCCCCTGTTAAACTCAGGTGTGGTTTTATGAGACTGGAGGGAAAGACTGTATGATGTTTGGCTCACGGGGAGAAAAATCACCTTTGCTCAAAAGCCCCCTTAATGAGGAACTGTCGTTTTACGGGGCAGCTGGGAGTTTTCTACAGCCAGTTCTATAAACGCTCCCTTGTGTGCCCCTCAGTCTTTCCCTATTAATGCTGGAGCCTAACAAAGGGCAAACTGTTCAAAGCCCCGCCCGACAGCAGAGGAGCACTAATGACACAAAACAGACCCCACTGATGCTGGTTCGGGTAAAAGAATCTGACAACAAGCTCAGCAACGCGCCCATAACAGTGTGCAATAATGACAGGTCAACCAGATCTCCCATCTTCTCTCGCCGTGCACTGAGGCCAGAAGGAAAAGAGGGCTGTGTCGCAAGAACTTGCTGGTGGATACCAATTCCCACTGCTGACTTAACTACTTTATACTCCTGTGAGAACATCCAGCTGAGATCTCATACAGATATGAAATCTAGAGAGCAAACAGAAACCGCCTGTCCACATATTAAAACCCAGAGCCCACAAAGGAACCTGGTGTTAGAAAGACAATGAAGGGAGACAGGCAGGAGGACACAGTGAATTAGGATATCAAGAGGGGAAGAGGCAGTTATACAGACATTTACACTCTCATTCATTCCCCTCCTCAGGAGTAAATTTTTATTAAAGAAGCTGACTTGAAGACCTTGAAACTGAGGAAATTCTTGGCAATGGAGGAAAGACTTTCTAAAGTTGAGTAGAATTAACAAGTACAGATAAAAAGCTGTCCCAATGCCTTCTCTTCCAAACAGATTCCACCAAGCATCTTTTCTCCCTCCTTTCCTTTTAAAAACCTGCTTCCAGAAGTAGGGAAGTGTGTAAGCTGAGTAAGCGACTCCGGCTGGAACGCCTCATTGCCGTGGCAGGTTCCCTGTTCGAGAGCGATGGCTGAGGAGCTGGTGCTGGGAGCAGGGGCTGTTTACTTCTCTGTGACTCTCCCTCCTGAGTTTTTCCTCAGTGCCTTTCATGGACAGGTGGTGACCAGTTGCACAGAGGATGAGACTGACAGAAAGGGTCAGTCATTAACTGCTCAAGGTCTTAAAGCTGACTCACAGCAAAGCCATAAGTGGGTCTCCAGCTTGGCATCCACATGCCATTCCTACCACCTGAAGAGCTTGTTTCCCAGGGGTTGGTTTTTTTCTAAGTCACTGCTCCACAGGCTCTGGACTGATGCCAAAGCCGAAGTGACCTGGCCTGGTGATTCCTCTTTGCATTGCTCACTTGGCTATCGACCTCAACTCTTAGCCTAGGCAACCTCCAGTTATTAAGAGCAAAATGATGCGGGATTATTCACCACAAAGGCCGAGCCTGTCGGAAAGTCAGTCGGCCGGGAGCCTCTGAAGTCTCATCTGGGGACTACTCAGGCTTTCCCAGTGCTCTGGTTAGGGACTAATGACAATGCTGTGCCCATGCTTCCCAAACGGCTCTGGGCCTTCTCTCTCCTGCCTGCTTCTGGTGCAGACCAAAGCCTGCGTTTGATGTGGTGCCCTCAAGTCAGAATGCTCTGAATTC
This sequence comes from Tadarida brasiliensis, assembly GCA_030848825.1. Classification (NCBI taxonomy): domain Eukaryota; kingdom Metazoa; phylum Chordata; class Mammalia; order Chiroptera; family Molossidae; genus Tadarida; species Tadarida brasiliensis. The sequence goes on from CM061264.1 coordinate 7,586,156, forward strand.
CCTTGGTGCTAGGCTGGCGACACAAGCAATACAGTTGACAGGGACTGCGGCGGGTCTGGCTGAGGAGCTCCTGACCAGCCAAGATGAGGGCAAGTCCTTAGCACTGTATCCAACAGTCTGTACTTTTTGTTTAGGGTGGTGCTGCTTCAGATCATCCTGTCACTCCTCCCAGCACCAAAACAGCTCTGTGCCCAACGTACGATGAAAAACAACACAGCTGGGTGCCCATACAGAGCCAGGAAGACTTGGGGCTGGCCAGGCCCTGGTGTCTTCACCAGGCAGTTACCCTGGAACTCTGGGAACAGCGGAATGGACTGGGCAACTCCAACATGTCATAATCTCTTCTTGAAAAGGGTCATTTAAAGGCAAAAGGACAGCAGTGAAGATGGAAGGCGGTGTGGGAACATCTGAAATGTCACACGGAGAAAGGTTGTGAGGAGCAATTTAAGTGCAGGCAGTAGGGGAAGTGAGGAGAGACGGGCAGGCCTCAGTCACCCACTCAAAGCCAGAGTCAGGAGATGAAAACAGCACCTCTGGTCTGGCATGATCAAGGTTTCCTTTCTCGCTTCAGGAACTTAGGAAAACTTTACTCCTTTTCTACACGTTGAGAAAGAGAGGCTGGCTTTGCTGGAAGGTTTCAAAGCTCAGACATCCGATGACCTTGGAGCTCTCGGGGATCTAAGGCACCAAGACAAAAAAGATTTGGTGCAAAAGAGGTGGCCCAGCCTGGACAATCAAAATAGGTTCCAGACGTCTCAGTGCACAGTGGCCTAAAGGTAAAGAGCTCTTCCTTCTGTCGTCACCTCTTCCCTTGTCCAGTCACGGTTTAAATGGTAAGTCTGTCACAATGCCTAGAGGACATGCTAAATCCCTATGTGAGAAAATGGGGGCCTTTAAGAATAAAAAAGACAGAATGATAATAGCTGTGTAGATTAGGGGAAGGCAAGACAAAAAATCCTATCTTTTCAAGACTGGTGGGGGGCAGGTATATCTTTTTTTCAATTAAGAATAATTTGGGAGAGTGAAGTTCGCCATAATATAATTATAATCACCTTTCCAAAATACTATTTTACCAATGCATAGTCTACCAAAATAAATACATATTTTATACATTATGGCAATCAGAGCATTCTTATAATTCCGTATTCTGCTTTTTCACAGAACACAGGCATTTTATACTTTATCCAGAGCTTTCATGATTACTTTTAACGGCTGCATACTAATTTCACCCCGCTGAGAGACCCCGTGCATATAACCAGTCTCGTGGGCACACCCTCTTGGCTGGTTGGGAGCAGCAGTTGTTAGATGACCAGGCCCCCAGGAGAGCTGCTTAGGAACTCACGTTCAGCACTCTCCATGCTCACTGTGACGTGTCCTGTAGAAGTCCACAAGGTGGGCGCCGGGGATCAGTGCCGTCCCCTGAGGATGAGCACAGTGCTCAGCAATAAGCCAGGCAAGCTGTCCCGTTTTACACGTCACCTCCGGACACCTCCTGGCTGGACGAGGGGCCTGGGTGCTCTAGCACAATCCAGCATAAGGCACTGAGGGGCCACACAGCCCCGAAGTGTCAAAGCACACGATTTGTGCAACCCAGGGGCCTGTCAGAGGTGTGCTGTAAAAATGATGAATGGCTGTCACATCTCCAAGGCTCTGGCTGATTTAGGGAGCTATTGGCAGGCACATCACTCCCAGCATGTCAGCTAGTTAATTACTTCCAACTTTATCTTTCTTGTCAACACGTCTTGACAAATTGGCCATTATCTTTTTATTCTATAACAATGAGCACAGCTCCTTTTTCTGGTGATGCCTGGAGGTTTTTCTCCTCCTTGCCGCTTCTTCATATCTAGAGCGAAATGAAGAGCTCAGAGATGATCAGAAAGAAGCTTCTGGGAAAAGGAAGGCGAAAAGGAACAAAAGAGAGAGGGCTGATAGACCGAATTCAAAGCTAGTTTTCAAGCAGAGTTAATATTTTGGGTAAAATCCCGATTTTTTGGCTCTCAATGTCCAAGAGCTCTGACTCAGTATTATGTGGATGAAGTTGGGAAACAAAAATGAAATGAGCTGGCATCTTAGTGACCTGGCAGCTTTGAACTCTCCACACTTAACTGTCTAAGCAGATGTGAGCTGGCCTTTTCACTCCATTAAGGACTTAGGCCACACTGTAGAAACAATGATGCCCATTTTGGGATCAGGGAAAAGAAAAAAAAATGGGCCTACCTCCTTGGTAAGGAAAAGCTGACAGAAGAAGACCAGGACGCACTGTAACTGGAATGCCAACATTCCGAGCCAATGAGATGTCCAAAAGAATTTGGGGAGACCAATATGTCACCACTGATACATTTCATTGTCACCAGACAGTCAGAGGGTACCGTGGGGCAGAACCCAGTACCTATTATATTTCATCAGTTCTAAGACATACTTTTCCATCCTTTTAACGTCTCTGCAATCATGATACCACACACAATTCAAGGTTTCAGAGCACTGTGATACCATTTAATTGCCAGCAGTTTGTCTCCACCCCCTCAGTGGTACCTAAAGATCAGAAGCAGCGTCTCTAAGTCACCACGAGTGTCCCACTGAGCCTCAAGGCGTTCCTGAGGAAGCCAGGTGCAGAGGGAGTGCAGAGGTTTACCCCTGAACTACAGCAAACTCCTCCCCTTAGAACGGCCTGGGGCTGCAATCAAAGACCCTCTGTCCATCTGGTCAACCTGAGGAGAAACCCTAGGACCATTCCCTTTGTACAGCTCCTCATGGAGGACCAGTTTCCTGACTGAAGAGAGCTTTCCTTGGGGTTTGTAAGATGCTCTACAAAGGCAAGCTATTGTACAACGAACCTGCTGGAAGTCTTCAGAACAGCCAGAAATACATTTATGCTCTGCTGGTGACAGGTGAGAGACCTGACCTCTGGGGAATGGCTGGCTGTGAAAGAGCATTACAGAAAAAGATGGGGCTAGAAAGATAGATACAACCTGTGCTCATGCTCTGGTCCACGAGGGGTACAGATTCCTAGAGGCACAATGGCACTTGTCAAGTCAGCATGAGCCCAGAGGTTTGGAATGTGTTTTTACTGAGAAGTGAGGAGCTTTGAGCAAATCCTTATCCTTTCTGGACACAGTGTTTTTTCTTCCAACAGAGGTGTGGGGGGAAAACGAGACTGTGTACCTTTTCTGGAAGCCAGGAAACAACTGTAAAAGCAGGATGCCCACTACTTCCAAGCAACACAGAGACACCTTGGGAGCATGTGTTCAGAGTTAAGACAGGGTGGGTGTTGCTCATCCACCTGGCCCCTCTCCTGCAGACCGAACGCCCAGCCACCCTTGCCATTAGCTGGTTACTCAGGCACAACTGGCTCAAATTCTCCGACATTCTTCAAGAATTACAGGCCTGCTTTCCCGTTAGTGTTGCCTAGTCAGGGCGGCAGAGGTGCAGCCGAGGGGAAGCGCTGCGGGCCCAGGGTGGCTGGGCACAGACTTGCCATCATGTCCTGCACCCCACCCCCACTCCTGACAGGGTCCTATCTCTGGTTAACAGTGATTGGCTACAATGACAACGTAATGGGCATTTGATGCCCACAAGATTTGTTAGGTTCCTGGATACACAATGGGAATATAGCTACCCAGAGACATGGCTGTTTTTAAGGGGACATGTTTCTTTCTTTGTTGTCTTCAACATTAGCAGCTGCATGTGGCCCCTCAGGCTGTGACAAAGGTTAACTGATAGGGTCATGCAGGCTGAAGTAATCAGACATGCCACTTACACAGGCCTCTAGAATAAACAGGAGTGGGACAAACCCTACCCATTGCTCTGTGGTCCTCTCGCTGATCTTCAAAGGCAAAGAAAGAGGGGTGAGACACAAATCGATGGTTTCCACAGATACAAAGGGATTGTACTAAAGGATGGTTCCTCAAGTTATTGATTAAAAAAAGGCTGACCAGCCTGGCCAGTGTGGCTCAGTGGATTGAGCATCACCCCATGGACGGAGAGGTCCTGGTTTGATTCCCAGTCAGGGCACATGCCTGGTTTGCGGGCTCGATCCCCAGTAGGGGCCGTGCAGGAGGCAGCCGATCAATGTTTCTCTCTCACATCGATGTTTCTCTCTCTAAAAAAATCAATAAAAACATATTAAAAAAAAAAAAGGTTGAACCAAAGGAGCTCAACTCTTTCAGTTCTTGCTTTCTTTGACTCTTTATGACCTATGGAAGACAAATGGACTCACAGCAGGAGAGGCTGCAGTGCCCTACAATGAAGACCTTACCATGATAAATACTGGTCAGGGAGAGACACTAAGTCTCCATAACAGATGTCTATTTAGGGGAACAGAATCTTCTGCTGGGAATTCAGTCTTTCATCTGACAAGTTCCAATTAAGTACCTCTTGTCTTCAGCTTTGTGCCAAGTGCTAGATGCTAGAGCTACTGTGGTCAGTAAGACAGACAAGGCCTTTCTTTCACTTCCAGGTGGCTGAAGTAGATGTACCAAACAAGCAAACTGCAGTGGTGCTGTGGAGGTAACACCATGAAAAGAACAGAGCGCTTGGATAGAAAACAATGTGGGGGACTTACATTAGATTCGGGCGGGCAGGGAAGTCTTTTCTGATGAGATGATAATCACATACCTAAATAATAATACTTATTATTTGCTGGACATTGACCACGTGTCAGATACTATTCTAAGTGTTTTACATGCACTATCTGTTTTTAAAGACATTCCCTAGTTGACCTACAACACACATGTATATACACAGTGTACATCTGGGTAAGTTATTACAAAATGAAGATACCCTTAGAACTACCACCCGGACCAAGAAACAGAACACAACACACAGCCAGCATCCCAGAAGCACCAGAGCCTTCTCCCAATCACAGCTCCCGTCCTCATCCCCAGAGGTAACAACTACCTGACTTCTGACACAATGGGTGAGTTCTGCCAGGTTTTGAACTTGATATAAACACTCCACATTACGTTTGTGAGACGCAGTCATGTTGCTGCATGCCATGGAAGTTTTTTTCTATTGCTGAACAGTATTTCACCATATGAATATACCACAATTTATCTGTTTTACTGTTGATGGACATTTAGGTTGTTTTCAGGATTTGGCTACTGTGTGGGGTGTTACTATGATTAACATAGGAGGTCATCTTCACATGTCTTTGGTGCATGTGCATTCATAGTTCTCTTGGGAATATACCTAGAAGTAGAATTGCTGGGTTACAGGGTACGTTTAGCTTTAGAAGATACTGACAAGTTGCTCTCCAAAGTATTTTCACCAATTTACATTTCTACCCAAAGCATATGAAAATCCCAATTGTTCCATATCTTTGTCAACACTTGGTATTTTCAGTGTTTTACATTTCAGCCATTTTGATTGGTATGTAGTGGCATTTTGTAGGGTTTTTTTTTTTTTTTTTTTTGGTTGTTGTTTTTTAGAGGAAGGGGAGAGAAACAGAAACATTGATGTGAGAGCAGGCCATCAAATGGCTGCCTCCTGCACGCCCCCTACTGGTGATCAAGCCCAAAACTTGGGCACATGCCCTGACCGGGAATTGAACTGCCAACTTTTTAGTGCATGGGACAACGCCCAACCAACTGAGCCACTTTCTATAATGACTAAAGAGCTTGACTAGCTTTTTGTGGGTTTACTGGCCTTCCGAATATCCTCTTTTATGAAACAAGTGTCTATTCACATCTCTTGCCAATCTTTTAATTCGCCACCTTTAAAAAAATTGATGAGTTCTATGTATACTCCGAATACAATATACACAGGAGTATGTACTGGAGATGTCTTCTTGCCTTTTCACTCTCTTCATGGTGTCTTCTAAGGCACACAAAGGACTACTTTTATTGCATGTTTTCCTCTGTGGTTAGTGTCTTCATACTTGTTTAAGAAATCTTTGCTCATCCCAAGATGCTGAAGATCATCTTCTATGTTATCTTCTGGAAGCGTTAGTTTTACCTTCACATTTAGAGTTTAAATCACCTCTGGACTTGAAGTTTTGTGTGAAGTGGAGGTAAGGGTCAGAGCCCCCGCCCCATAGGGCTATTAGCTGACCCAGCAGAACTTACTGAAAAGACTGTCCCTTCCTCACTGTTCTGTGGCACTGGACTGTTATAAATCAAGTGGCCATGCATATGTGGGTCTGTTTCCGGATATTTAATTCTGTTCCATTTATCTATGTGCCTATCCTTGCGCCAATACTATACTGTCTTGATTACTTACTGTAGCTTTATGATACATCTGATTTCTGGTAGTGTAATTCCTCTAAATTTATTTTTCTTATTAAAATGCCTTAGCTATTTTTAATCATTTGCTTTATTTAACTTAATCCTCACAAAAATTCTGTAAGGTGAAGCAGTTATGATTTTTATCTCCATTTCACAGATGGGTAGACTCAGAGAAATTATGCAGTTTAATTTGCCCAGGGTCATACAACTGTCAAGTTATAGATGGGATTAGATATAACTATCAAATTAAATCTGGGATTAGCACCCAGATTTGTTTGAGTCATACCCAAGTATTTAAAGTCCTTCACATATCACTTCCTTAATCCTGGAGGCAGCTGACACCAGGGCATTTAATATGAATGCATTACAATTTTAAGAAATTCTAATGTTCTAAGTCACCCATTTCCAGTTAAAAATCTTGTTTGGCAGCTACAAAAACCACTTTCCTGGTAGGACTAAGAAAACAAAGCAACAAGAGGTAAAAGCTTCTTGGGTTTCTTCCACAGCCCTATGTCTCCAGAATAACAATCACTCCTCACATGGCTCACAGGTCCCGCAGGGCTGGCTCCCCTCCACCTCTCCAGCCTTCACCACCCAGCTCCTCTGGCTCTGGACTCCTAAGCCAGGCTCAACTACCTGCACCTTCCTAGTAAGCCAAGGTCTTCCACATGGCTGCACCTTTGTCCAGAGTGCCCTCGCCCACTCCTGGCTACTTCCTCATTTTTCTTTAAATCCTGGGTGTCACTTCCCTTGAGAAGCCTTCCAGAACCTCATGTGGGTTGGGCAATCCTCCTCCTCTCTGTTCCCTATCCTAGCACGTCACACTGTTCTAGAGTCCAGCTGTCTGCTTCTCCAACTAGACTGCGAGGCACGTGAGCTGGGCTGGCTAACGGAACAAATGTTTGCTACGAAGTCCTGAGAGAGATCTAAGATCGACTTTTGTGCTAGGTGCTATAATTTTTTTTTCCTTTTACTGATTTTAGAGAGAGAGGAAGGGAGAGGGAGAGAGAGATAGAAACATCGATGAGAGAGAACATCGACTGGCTACCTCCTGCATGCTCCCCACCGGGGATCAGGCCCACAACCTGGGCATGTGTCTTGGCTGGGAATTGAACTGGCGACCTCCTGGTGCATGGGTCAACGCTCAACCACTGAGCCACACAGGCCGGACTAGGTGCTATAATTAAATAATCGACTCTAGGAGGAGGCCCGAGAGAAATGGTTTCTAACACGTCCAGGATGCACACTTTGGGAGAAGTGGCAAACTAGAGGGTTTGGGGGAGATGGAAATAGCTTCTGTGATGGACTTGGGCTTTCAGCTGAGCTAGAAATAGGACTGAGTGATAGAAGGTTCAGGTATTAAATGGCTACATATAGCAAGGCAAGCTGTGACTCATTAAAGGACTTCAGAAGAAGTAAAATATTCCCACGAAGTACACAAGCTAACAAGGCAGGTTCTTCTGTATGTATCCACTCATTAAACGGGGAGTCTGGTTTTGAGGGCAGCTGTTTCTCTCCCTCACCAATTTTGAAAGCAACAGTTTAAGAGTAGGCAGGGGCAGGGATACTTTAGAAAAGGAGAAGTCTCTCCAAGGGGGACATTTTCCAGAAAATGAGACATGACACTCCCATTTGGAGAAAGAGAGACCTCCTCTCGGCCCTTCCCAGCTGTCGCCCTCAGGCTGCTTGAATGCTGCCAGTCCTCGGTGCCAGCCGCGGCCATGCAGCCCAGACTGTGGTCTTTGAGAACTTCCAGGCTTTTCTCATTAAAAATATAAGCTTTATTTTCAAAAACAGCTTTCACAGGAGCACTAAGCTGACCCCTTTCACCACCAGCAAAATGGAGAAAAGGAAAAACTCTAAGGCATCCAACCCAGGTTCTCTGTATTTTTCCAGTTAATCCCATTTTTAGAGAAGGGAGTGAAAGTCTCCCAGAGAAGGGAAAACTGCTCTGGTCCCCACATTCTTCCTGGTTTTCTCTGCGGGCTTAGCTGTACACAAAACAAGGGCTTACTTTTCCTTCTTTTAGAAATTCAGAATCTAGGACATCGAAGAGTTGTGGATGTTTTGGAGGAGAGATCATCTCCTGGCATGTGGAATACTCTTAATTGGCTATTTTATTCAAAAACTGGGGGGGACTGACATTTGGCCAGCTTAGGCGAGTTAAGAAAATCTTCAAATAAGAAAAGCTTACCTCCAACTTATGCCTTATGTTAAAATACGTTTCCAAAAAAGAAATGTCAGAGAGTATGCACTCATGCTAAAAGCAGAGCTTGTGATCCAACCCCCTCCTACCTTTCCTAGAAAGGACTGCTACATGGGTTGCAAATATGAATGATTGATTCATTTTCTGCCCAGATACGAACGTCTATTCACAACATTTTCCTATTTATGCGGGGAAGCAGCCACCGGGAAGAACAAACAAAAAGGTGACTGGGAATCCACAAAGCTCCATTGTTCTGTGATGGTTTCTCTATGTACTGCTACATGGGAGCTCCAAGAGAGTAGGGTCATTTGTGATGTCACACATGACTGCATGGCACACAGCACTTCCGTGGCACATGGTTTGAGCTCAGTGTCATTTGATGGCTAGGAGAACCATCTTGAAGATCCTCTTGGAGTTCAGCAGACCCTGTCAGATGCTGGCAGTTGGAGTCAAATTTGTGTTAATGAAATGAACTCCATGGAGCTGAGACTGTAGAGCCCAGGTTGGCCAGATATTTGCAAAACGAGATCAGGGACTGGCTGACAGCGCCAGTTGTAAACAGCATCTTTTGAGCCGAGCAACAAATTGCTATAGGGTACCAGCAACATCACCCCTTCGCAAACAAAGGAGATGACGTGAGAAAAGAAACCCTGACCCACATGATCCACTGTTGCTTTTTGATTTAGAGAAAAAAAACTGGTAACTCCAGCTGCTGGGACAGAAATGACTTTCTGAGAAGCTAGAAGTCCTGATCAGAAAGGACTCTGGGGGATCACGGCAGGGAAGGAAAGTTGTCGGGTCAGCTTGGCTTGTGTGTGAAGGACCCACACCGAAGAGGAACAGGACAAGAACTGCCTCAGTGGCTCCTTAACATGGAAAGTACAGAGTATGTTCCAAAGACAGGGTTACTGTTTAAGGACAAAGGGACCTTTGTGTACATTCTTAGTGAAAAGCTCATTTTAAGGATTTAAGGTTTGCTGAAATCCCAGTTTTTTCCCCATTTGTTTTCAAAGGAGGAATGCTCTTCAAATATAGTACATGAGAAATTACATTATCCCTTATTTTCAGACATATATATCATATACAGACAGAATAACTTCAGACTTGCAAACCATATTGCATAGGAAGAAGAATATGAATTCTTTCAGTGATGGGTATTCTTTTCTCTATGATTTAATATATTTTCCAAGTTTTGAACCATGGGCCAAGGGTTCTCTGTTCTGTCTGAAGACCAACCCAGAACCACGTCCATTACTCCTGAGTTTGTATCCCTGCTGTCACCTCCTTGCTGAAGTCACGTGTGAGAACCTCACTCTTTGTTGAAGGAGAAAGGATGTGAAAAGAAAGATAACTGAGCAAATCTTGTGGCTACAAACTACAAAGTCTTTTGCTTCCTAAGAGATCTATTCCATCCTCCTCTTTCTAGAGCTTTTCTAAGTTGTAAGTGTTTAAATGTGAGATGGTGTTAGATCCAAGTTAAACGGGGGTTTTGTAAAATACTAAATGATGATCAGACAGAGGAATAAGAAGCCTTGTTAAAAGTTCATTCAGCAGGATGCTGAAATATACCAGATCCTCCTGCAAACAGCATGGATTACATTAACAGGCCTCCCCGGGTGAGTGGAGTCTTATTCCCAACTCTATTTGCCTACCTTAAGCTCACCCCATGGTTATATAACCTTTAGAATGGAATTTGGGAATTCTTCTGACCCTACCCTGCTCGCTGATAGAGCTGAGCCAGTGGCTGGCAGGGGCATAATCTAATAGGCGAAATGGGAAACACACAAATTCACAGTCCTCTTGTCTCGGCCCAGAGACTGTGCCGGCAAGGAAAGAAAGACTCGCCCTGTCTCCCTCCTCCCCTTCTCTGGCCTAAGTTTACGCTGACTTCACCCAACAGGCACCTGACCCTCCCAGATGAGCTGGGAGGGGCTAAAGCGCCATGTACATGGGGTGGAGGTGCAGGCAGCAAACGATATTTAAGATGCTGAGTTTGTCGAGCGTTTAGGCTTGGGAAGGAAAGCTATAGGATAGATACCCAATTAAACTGCACTTTCAGAAACTCAAGCTTTGACAAAAGCTAAGAAAGAGCCAGGAAAGAGAAAACAGAGTGGTGAGCCCCTCAAGGGTGCAAGTGTGAGGTTGTAACTGCTGCAGCTCTGCATACCTCAGCCAGGCAGATCCAGATTTCCCTCAGGAAGAGCCCTCCTCACCCAGGCCCATGAAAGATGCTGAAAAAGACTCTCTCAGCTGTGACCTGGCTCTGCATTTTCATCCTGGCCTTTGTCAGCCACCCAGCGTGGCCACAGAAGCCCCCTAAGCGCAAGACACCTGCGCAGCTCAAAGCGGCCGCCTGCTGTGAGGAGGTGAAGGAGCTCAAGGCCCAGTTTGCCAACCTAAGCAGTCTGCTGAGTGAACTGAGCAAGAAGCAGGAGAAGGACTGGGTCAGCGTAGTCATGCAGGTGATGGAACTGGAGAGCAACACCAAGCGTATGGAGTCGCGGCTCACGGAGGCCGAGAGCAAGTACTCTGAGATGAACAACCAGATTGACATCATGCAGCTGCAGGCAGCGCAGACAGTCACGCAGACCTCGGCAGGTAAGGAGCACGTGTCCTCACGTTCTCACCGCCTTGCCCTCAGCTAACCCAGTGTCTCCCGTCTGTAGCAATGCTTCTAGATAACCTGATCATCAGTACAATTACTGGGGGCTCTTTAGGGGTATACTTTCTTGGGTACATGCTACCAGCTCTATTTTCTCTTTACTAAAGGCTTACAGAGTATTTCTTTTGATTTTTAATGTTCTGTAAATTTGCCCAGTACCTTCACAGATGTCTTTTATTCACACAATGTTTCAGCACATTGAAGGTATGAATTACCACCTTGGAGCACAGAGAGATTACGTGGTTTGCCCAAAGTCACACAGCAAGCCTTAGAAAGAGGGTTCAGGTTTCCTGACTGGTGCCCTTCCTTACCCAGATCTGACAGGCTGTACCCTCAGTCCCAAGGAAGCAGGAGTGAACGCCAAAACCATAGCATCTGTTGCGCTGGAAGCAAAGTGTTGCCAAAAACAGTTCTCTCATGTCTCTAACACTTAGTAGAATGGGCAGAAATAGAATTCTGTATCCTCTCTGCAAACCTCACTCTCCTCACTGGCTCAGAATGAAGTGTATGGACACTGCCCAGAGCCACCTGAATAATTCCTTGTGTTCAGGAAAGGGTAGGCTGCTCAAGGTTCCTCATTCTGATATTTCTATTTCTTCCCATGATCTCAAATAAAATTCTGCCTAATACAGGAAATAAGAAAATGTAATGCTGAAATTACGATTTTTAGGAGGTGAAAAATAAGACACACTTAATATTTTCTTTTGCAAAATAACTGTTTCTGATTAGCTTGGCTCAGATGGACCAAGGTGAATTTAGAGAGAAATTTGGTTTTCCAAAGTTATCAGGAAATTAAAAAGGAGCATAAGATATGCCATTTCTTGCTGATATAATAAAAACTTTATGGTCCTACTATAAACTAAGTCAAGAACAAAGACTAGAGTAAATCACTGGTTAGCCTCAGTTCAAATAAAAAGTATTAACATGAAATTAAACTAAAAAATTCTGTTATTTAAACCAACTTGTATAAATCACTTCTAAGCATATACTTCCTGACCCTCAGTTTGTGACTAGAAAGTTATTCTCAGGCCATTTTCCAGACACGGGAGTCCTGATTTGATCTGTGAGATGACACCGGACACGCACAGACCAGGTCAGACAGGTGAATCTGACCGTGCCCCTTTCTGCTCCTGACTCCCGGGGTTTTCTGACTCCCAGCCAGGAGTTTCTTGGAGTCAAATGCAGCTCTCTTGCTGGGCCTCTTACTCTTCTTGCCCAGAACAACATCCCTTATTTTTCTTCTCTATTACCAGCGCTGGGTCACCTTTCTACTCTGTAGACAGGTAGCCCCTTGGAGAAAGCGGTAAGTTGCTTTCATCGGTAACAGAAAGTGAAGAACTCTGCTGGCCACAAGCAAGCCTTTCCCCTCCCCAATGTGCTCTGCCTCAGACAGTGCCCATGGTGAAGTGTTACTACCGGCCATCTATGCAGGCCCAGTGCAATGGTCACCAAGAGAAGCTCCCAAAACACAGAGGGCAGAAGGGTCTCTGGTCAGCGCGAGTTCCCGCTGCCTGAATCCTACCAGGAAAGGCTGTCCCTTCCACAATGTCTTCAATATTTAGAACAAGCATATAAATCTGGGATAAAGCAGTAGCCCCCAGGGCAGCTGGGGAAACATTTCAATCAACCCCAGAGTGAAAACCAGCCTGTCCAATGCTCTCACCTTCTTGTTCTAATAATCGTGCCGGGGCATGGCCTCCAAGGGTGCCTCAGAGTGCATCTGCATGTGTCTAGCAGTGTGAGATTAAGGAGGGAAAGGTAAGCTTATACATCTATCTCCCTTAATTAGGGCTCTAGTAGCCATTACCTCTGACAAACAATGAAACCAACCAAACAAGCAAACCAAGAAATAACACAAAACTAGACTCCATGAGATATTCATGGTTACCTGGTAACAGAGGCTGGCTGTCCCAGAAGCTGGATCTGTTACAGCATCTGCTATGTGACCCCCATACTCTGTAATAATTCCAGAATTCTTGGTTTAGAACTACCGCAGGATAATTTATTTCACAGTGAACCTGAAATCACCTGTTTCATTATTCCATCGATGTTCTCCAGGTAAAGGGCTTCCCCCACCCCTCAGTCCCACTACCAGGGAAACCAAAATACACCTAGCTCTTAGTCTCCCACATCCAGACACTACTTAGTAATGAACACTTGTGAATTCCACGGTAGAAATGAAGTCTGTGCTTAAACTTTCTATTTCTATGCAGCAGGAAGGCCTGGTTGCCAGGCAGCCCAGGTTTGCATGCTCACTGCTACGGCCTGTCCCTTTTGTAGATGCCATCTACGACTGCTCATCCCTCTACCAGAAGAACTACCGCATCTCTGGGGTGTACAAGCTTCCTCCTGATGACTTCCTGGGCAGCCCTGAGCTGGAGGTGAGGCCATCACCAGCCATGTTCTACCTGTTCTCCATGCCCTCAAATGGACAGCAGGGCTAGTCAGGGTCTAACAAAAAGGAAACTCAAGACAGAAACAAACACACCAAATACCAGGGAGCTAGCCAAACATTCAATTTATGGGGGGAAAATCCAGGAATCTGTTTTGCCCTTTCAAATCATTATCAACCAAACACCAACCTTTTAACATAGGTTAGATAATTTTAGAACCACTACCTAACTAGCTAAAATCTCTTGCCACATCATAGAGCAGCTAGTCTTTGGGGGAAGAGAAGAGAGACCATGGAGGGAGCCTATCAGGAGTATCTGGAGTTTTCCCTTCAAACCCCATGTGCACTTACTTGCCCCCATCCTCATTTCTGATAAGTCTTCCTCAGCGAACCACCCCCACCCAAGCTCGCCCACACTGGGGCAGAATCGTGCCCTAGTGATAGATGAGGGCGTCATTCCCCACGAGTCTGCGTGACTATGGAAGTGCACACAACTCTGGCTCTGCAGGGATGGGAGAAGGGAGGTGAAGTCCACCCCATGCTCCTGCCTCTGTGGGTCCCTGACCAGAGCATCCTCTCTGCTCCAGGTGTTCTGTGACATGGAGACGGCAGGTGGCGGCTGGACCATCATTCAGAGACGAAAGAGTGGCCTCATCTCCTTCTTCCGGGACTGGAAGCAGTACAAGCAGGGCTTTGGCAACATCCGTGGGGACTTCTGGCTGGGGAATGAACACATCCACCGGCTCTCCAGACGACCAACACGGCTACACGTGGAGATGGAGGTGAGCACAAGGCCTGGGTCCCGGGACTGGACCAGGCCACCACGCACGGCTGCACAACTCTAGGGCGCCCTTCATACTCTTACTCCCGTTAGACTTGTGTATTTACTACGATGGTTTGTCTTCAGGTTGCAGTGCAGTTGAGAAAGAATAGGTTCATTCCTATTTTTCAGAAAAGTGAGGCTGCAGGTGCACAGGAAGAGGCCGGACTCAGGCCAGAGCAGAGTAATCCCACAGTCAGTGATCTGGGGCACAAGGTCCTCCAAGTGCACACCTTACTGACACTGGTTGGTGACCCTCATCAAAGGCCTGGAAGCATCACTATGTTCTCAAATGACATCTCTAAGTGGGATACTATAAAAACACACATCTACACCTTATAGACAGAGAAGTGAGGGGTTATAGAAAAAGAGACTAATCAAGGCCGTATGGTGACTCAGGAGAGCAGTCTGGTCTAGGATCCTTGTTTTCTGATTCCCAGGTGTAGAGGTAAATATGTAACAAAGCTTACTCGATTCCCAGCATAGAAAGATGTATGGCTGCAGCTGGAGAGAGAAGAGGTGCAGGGTGGGATGAAATGACACCTGCTGCAGTTTTTCTCAGGCCCTGCCTCCTCCGACAGGACTGGGAGGGCAACGTGCGCTACGCCGAGTACAGCCACTTTGTTCTGGGCAATGAACTGAACAGCTATCGCCTCTTTCTGGGGAACTACAGTGGCAACGTGGGGAATGATGCCCTCATCTATCATAACAACACAGCCTTCAGCACCAAGGACAAGGATAATGACAACTGCTTAGACAAGTGTGCGCAGCTCCGCAAAGGTGAGATTTGGGGATGGGGAGAAGTTCAGGTATAAACCCACAGTCCCACTTGAAGAGCAAGAATGAGTTATAACTGCACGGCTGATATCCTGGCTTTGGCATTTCCTTTTATGTCGGCTCTGATTGCTTAGCTACCACTAGTCTATCAGCCATTTCTAAGGTAGGATACACTCAGCCCGCTAGCGCTGATCTGTTTCTTGCGCCAGGTGGATACTGGTACAACTGCTGCACAGACTCCAACCTCAATGGGGTCTTCTACCGCCTCGGGGAGCACCACAAGCACCTGGATGGCATCACCTGGTACGGCTGGCATGGCTCTACCTATTCCCTCAAACGGGTGGAGATGAAAATCCGCCCAGAAGACTTCCAGCCCTAAAAGGAGGCCTGCTGTGGAGCAGGGCTGGAGAAATGGAGACAAATGGAGGCTGGGCAGGGCGGAGCACAGGAAGAGGACAGAAAGGGTATGGATGGAAAATGGCCTATAGTCTCCAGTGAGAGAGTAAGTCTCTGAGGAGCACAATACAGTGATATGTATCCAGGATGTTACAGTAAACAGGATAGAGCATTTGAACACAGTGGGTCCTGACACGTACTTCTCAGGGGGCTGGCCTGAGTGGGCTCTCGTGGCCGTGATCCCTGACATAGCAGCAGCTTCTTTCTTCCACATGATTTTTCTATGAAAAAAATAATTGTGAGATGACTTTATCCATTTCTAAGGTTATGTGAGGGCAGAAAACAAGTCCCTTTGCTAAAAAGAACCATATATTTTGATTCTCAAGGACAGGACTTGGGTGTTAGAGAAAGGAGTGAAAGGGGGTAATGGAAGAGAGGAGTTTCTATTTTTCAATCCATTGAAAAATTACCTTCATTCAGTCTACATTTTTTTTTTTAAAGACAATAACTGTTCTGCTGGAGGTGAGCTAACCCAAGTTGGACTTGATTGGAGGAAACTCCAGGGCACTGGGCCTTGCAACTGGCCTCTGAGCGCCTCACACAAGGCACAGCACTGACAGCAGGACGTGGGTCTGGTGGTGGCCAGGGAGCTGCAGTGGGAGGTGGGGGTGAGCTCCCTCATGGATGCTTGCACGACACTGCCTGAAACTATCCACCCTCTACAGATACATCTATTTTTATTTACTTTTTAAGACCTTGAAGAACTTCCTCTTTTGTCTATAAAAACTGGCTGAAAAATGAAGGTAGATGGCACTATGGTTAATAACTCATGCTGCTTCTAAGCATTGTTGCTTTGTAAAAATAAAATATAGATTGTTTTAAATGTTCAAAGTTTCCTTTTTCCTTCTACAGTCAACTTTTAACACTTGTTCGTTTTTAAATGATCACCATCACCACTTAGAGAGCACGGTAAAAAGCTTAAGTAAAAAATCAGAAGGTGAATGAGAAACAGACTCTGAATCTGGTGCAGTCTTCAGGAAAGCCATGGGATGAGCAGGAGGCCAAAAATAAAAAGGCGAGTGACTTTTAAAAAGGGCAGCAGTCACTAGAAGAGGTTGGATCTGGCCTACCCACCTAACCCCCATGGAGGCCAATGCCATCACTTGGCTTCAAAATACTTTGCAAACTACTTTCTACTTGAGCAAACTAACACATAGAAAGAGGGGAAATACCCTTATAACAGATGACAAATGCTTTTGGCCTTTAGGAAGTCATTTTTCCTTGCCAAAAAGAACCACTTCCTGAAACACTCAGTGTGCGGTAAGCCACGATTCTTACTCAGTATTTCAAAACTGTATCCACAGTCCTCTGATTGTTGGGAACCTTCTTAACCTTACAAACAATAACCTTGGGGATTTTCAAAGACATAAACTGAGTAGAGAAGATGTACACTGAAGTACATGGGCCTTCCATGGGACAGGCACTCAAACAGAAACCTCCTAAGGCAGGCAAAGGAATCTCAGACACTTAGCAGCCAGCACAATACTTCTAGGAAAGAGGATAAAAAGATCAGGGGTTAGAAGGAGATAAGAGAAGGAAGAGCCTAAGATGCCTATGGCAGAAGTACCTAATGATTTTCTCTCTCATTTCCCATGCACCCCACAACTAAAACAAAACTAAGGCTCTTCGCAACAAAAGCTCAAATGAACAAGTGGGACTACTCAAACTAAAAAGCTTCTGCACAGCAAAGGAAAAAATCAATAAATTGAATAGACATCCTACAGAATGGGAGAAAATATTTGCAAACCTTAACTCCTAGTAAGGGGTTAATATCCAAAATATAGAGAACTCATACAACTCAATAGCAAACAAGCAAATAATCCAACTAAAAACTGGGCAAAGGAAATGAATAGACATTTTCCCAAAGTAGACATCCAAATGGCCAATAAGCTCACCACTAATCATCAAAAACACAATTATCACCTCACACCTCACATCTGGTAGGGTGGCTGTTATAAAAGAGACAATAAATAGCAAGTGTTGGTGGATGTGAAGGAAGGGAGCCCTTGTGCACTGTAGGTGGGAATGTAAATTGGTGCAGCCACTATGGAAGATAGTATAAAGGTTCCTCAAAAAACTAAAAATAGAACTACCACATGATTCAGAAATACCACTTCTGGACATATATCTGAAGGAACCAAAATCACTATCTCAAAGAGGTATCTGCACCCATGTTCACTGCAGTATTATTTATAATAGCCAAGATATGGAAACAATCTAAATGTCCTTCAACAGATGAATGGATAAAGAAAAGGTGATACACACACACACACACACACAAATACTATTTAGCCATAAAAAGAAGGAAACTTTGTGACAACATGGATGACTCTGGAGGGCATTATGCTAAGTGAAATAAGACAGAGACAAAGACAGACAGATATTATATGGTATCACTTATGTGAAATCTAAAGCAAAAAGCTCATTTCACAGAAACAGAGAAAGAATGGTGGCTGCCATGACATGGGGGATAGGTAAACAGGGAAGTGTAGGTCAAAAAGTACAAACTTTTAATTATAAGATAAGTAAGTTCTGAGGATCCAATGTATAGCATGGTGACTACAGTACTGTACATTGTATATTTGAAATTTGTTGAGAGTATATTTTAAGCGTTCTCACCACACACACACACACACACACAGAGTTAGCTATCTGAGGGGATGGATGTAGTACCTTGATCTTGGTAATCATTCCATAATGTATATTACATCACTACACTGTATATTTTAAATATATATAGTTACACTTGTCAATTACTCTTCAATAAAGTTGGGGGGAAAACATCTATATTGTGCTTATCAAAACGTACAGTTGCTGAAATGTACTCATATTGTCATACAGACACAGCGAGTAATTGAAGTATAAACATTTTGCAACAAAATGATGTTGAATTAGAAGAAAGTTACCATAAAATAAAAAACCCACCATAAAACAGAAGCTCTAAGCCAGCATCTGTGATTTACTCACCCTCTAGGAAGACTTCTGAGAGTGGACAGAGGGCAAAGGGAGAGCAGCTGTTAAAGAACACACAGAACACCCCAGCCACTCCACCTACAGGGCGCAGGCTCTGACCGTGAATACTTTTAAAGCTTCTCTGTGCAGGGTGATGGACACCAAGGACTCAGAGATGAGCATAGCATGTTCTCTGACCTTAGAGAGGACAGAACTCCACCCAGAACCAAAGGGGAAAGCACTGTTGCTCCCAAAGGGAAAGACCATTTTGTTCTGAGCACATCCTCTAAGACATGAGATAAGAAGGTACGCATGGTATGAGAAAGAACAGGCCTGATGGGCAGCTGTCAGAGTTGCCTGTCTGCCTAGTAAGCACTGGCTCCTGTTTCTATTTTTAATTCTGCAGATGTGTTAGTCAGAAAATTTTCTTAAAACAAGGTTATATGTCGGGGGGGGAGGGGGCGGGCAGTGAAAGCATCCAGTTCTGATCAGACCCTCACTTCTACTTAGGGTAGAGAAAGAAAAGCAGGTGCTGTGGACTGTGTGTCTCCCTCCGCCAAATTCTCTGTTGAAGCCTAATCCACAACGTGATGGAAGACGGAGGTGGGGCCTTTGGGAGATGTTTAAAAGCCATGAGGGTGGAGCCCTTATGAATGGGATTAGTGCCCTTATAAAAGAGCCCCACAGAGCTTTCCACCATGTGAACAAACACCTGCAACTTGGAAGAGAGTGTCACCAGAACCCAACCAACCTGGCACCCTGATCTTGGACTTCCCAGTTTCCAGAACTGTGAAAAATAAATGTTCGTTGTTTAAGCCACCCAGTCTATGGTAATTACAGCAGCGTGAATGGGCTAAGTCAGTGCTATGGGCTAACCAGGTAAAAGCCATGTGTATGTGTGTGTGTATTTGTGTTTATAAATAACTGAATACCCATTTAATCCTCTGTTCCCCTAAGAAGCAATTATACTTACTGATACATGTAAGTTTTGAGGAGATGAGTATAGTTTACACTGCCTAATGTTAGTCTTGGCTTGGGGACTACAGTACACGTGGATTTAGTTTGTCCTGGAGCTGATAGGGGAAAATGTCAATAGGTAGGAAGACCAACAGATCGATCTAGCAGCAAGAGAACCATGCTGTCACCACAGCACAGCTTTTTAAAACAAAAACAAAAACAAAAACCTAAGAGCTGTTCAAACATGTTCTTGTGTACAGTAAACCTGATTCTTTCAAGAAGAATAAGGCAGTAGACTCATTGTATATACTTGAATGAGTTTTTTTAAAAGTGGACAAATGCCCTGGCCCAGTTTGGCTCAGCGGTTAGAGCATCGGCCCTCATACCAAAGACTCATGGGTTCAATTTCGCTCAAGGGTACATACCTCGGTTGCAGTTGGGTCCCCGGCCCTGGTTGGGGTCGTGCAAGGGGCAACCAATTGATGTGTCTCTCTCACGTTGATGTTTCTCCCTCTCTCTCCCACTTTATCTGAAGATAAATGGAAAAGTATCCTCGAGTGAGGATTAAAAAAATAAATTAAAAAGTGGACAAATGGTGAAGAGAAAATAAGAGTAGGAAAAATAAAGCTGGAGGTGGAGAGGGCAGTAGATAAAACAGGGAAGACATCTTTTGTCAGAGGGGGCCAGTAACCGAGCTGCAAGCTCTCCAGTAGCCACTGTGAAGCAGGGAATTCCATCTATTACTGCAGAGCAATGTCCCAAAGACCAGACCAAAGCAGTAGCTCAGGACATACAACCACCACAGGTCTGACCACTGGGAGGAGTTTCCACGAGGCTCACTGGAGGGCTGAGGGAGTGCTGAGAGCAACTTCCGTAACAGCAGCTTTGCTTAAGGCCGCTTCTTAAAACATTCTTCAGTGAAAAAGGTGCCAGAACATCACAATGGTGCTTAAAAAAAGCAGTTTTAGAAAATCAGTAGGAAAAGCTACAAACGGAAACAAAAATGGGTGGACCTTCTGGTCTGGAGTCCAACTGAAGAGAGGAAAGCTGAGCTGAATCAGACTAGGAACAAACCACAGAGCTCCAAGTACCGGCTTTACCTGGGAACAGAGGCATTTGTTTTCTTTTTTTTGGTTAATCCTCACCTGAGGATATTTTTCCACTGATTTTTAGACAGAGTGGAAGAGGGTGGGAGTGAGAGAGAAACATCCATGTGGGAGAGACACATCGACTGGTTGCCTCCCACACGACCCTGACTGGGGCCAGGGAACGAACCTGCAACCCAGGTACGTGCCCTTGACTGGGAATCGAACCTGAGACCCTTCAGTTTGCAGGCCGACACTCTAACCACTGAGCCAAATTGGCCAAGGCAAGGTGTTTATTTTCTTAAAGCCAACATTAATCTGCAGGGAATTCTGAGGACTTATTTTCAATTATATTGTCTTAAGAAGTTAAATGACTTTCTTGAACATGTTTCCAGGCCCGACTGTATCTTTCTCCTACGAATCTGCTTAAATAGCAATGCTTCTGTGATTTCTCAAGTCTGGGGGAAATCTGAGGTGGGATAAGGGAGGTTTCAGAGAGGTATCAAACAGAAGAAGGTCAGCAGGGAAGTTAGTGTGCAAAACGTTATCTGAAGTTCAAGTTGTTATATTCAGTTACCGGGTTTTCTGTTCGTTATCAAACAAGACTGCATGATTTAAGCCAGAGACAGGAGGAAGAAACGGAGGTTTTCACACTTGCTGTGCCTAATTTGAAACAAGCCTACCCCATCGGGATGGCATGCTTCTAAAATACCATGTGGTGTTTTAGAAATCAACATTCTCTCCAAGTCCAATTTAGCTGGGCAAAAACATGATTCTATTTCTATTTTTTTAAATCCCTTTTTAGTGTCTAAAGGAACACTTTTTAGCATCTACTCAAAAGCAGAGCTGGCAGAGAACTTGCTATTTGATTATACTCGCAAGTGAAGGGAGCACCACACACAGTAGCAGCCTGTTCCAGCCACAGCGGAGGCACTCACTAGCCAGGAGATTTTTCCTAAACTGTCATGTTGGCATTTACATGAAGATAATTAGATCCCAGAGTTAATATTCTCTGATAATCATTAGAAGTGAGCAGGTCTCCAGGATCTGAAGCTAACATTTCAGGCTGCTTGTAATTTCACAACAGCAGAAAATTTATTAAACCATCTATTTTTCCCATACCCAGAAGACTCAGTACCAGCTTATGACAGGAAAGAACATAACCAAATCAGGGGAAAGGACCACCGAATCTCAGACTTCATTCTGCTTTTTATAATGACAGGTGCAGGCACCAACATACACAGTCAATAAAACCCCACCCTGCCTCTGGGTGGCCTTGGAGGCACAGGAACCAGTACTTCCCACCCCTGCCCCAGAGAGCACTATCTAACCCAGTCATAAACTCTGTCTTTCCTAGGCTGCTATGGAAACAGAACTGCTTCTAGACTGGCTTTATTGGGACAAGCAAGCACAGGCTGGAAAACAAGAGGAGCCCCGGTGCTAAGGATCAACAGAAATGACAATTATGGCTGGAATACTGGGGAGAGCCATCTGCAACCACATCTCATTTAAATGTGTTGACCAGACCTGATGGCAGATTTCACAGAGCAGGTCTCCAAGTGACTCCAGTGAACTGGCAACAAACAGTGGGAGGAGAGAGGTCATCTGAGATAAAGGCAGCAATTTAAAAGGGTTTACAGCCTACCTGATTAGAGACTCTAGGATGGCGGGGGTGGGACCTTTCTGGAACTCCAGTTCTTTGTAGTGTAGCGCTTTGGCATATGCTCGGCACTTGGCAGCCCTCTCACCCAGCAAAACAATGCCATTGTCGTCTCTCAATGGCAGGGGGCCCTGGAGGAGAGCAGAACCCCACAGCATAGGAAAATGGCAGGCGGGGCACAAGAGTGGGCTGCTGGGTGCTTCTCCCCTCCCACCAGCTGGTTCCCTGTCGGGCTCCATCTGGACAGTGGGGAAAAAGTCTCACCTTGTCACTGTGTTCCATGAATTCAGCCAAGTTTAAGAGGGTCTGTGTGACTTCAGCAATGTCCTGCGAGGTGAGGGCCAACTCGATGCTTCTGATGAGTTCATCCTGCTGGTCTTCGTTCAGTTCAGACCAGCAGGACACAAACGCAGCATTGAAGAGGTCCCTGAAGGCAGAGAGGAGTGGAGAAAGGGGTTGGAAATGCCTCTCACGCCTCTGCCTGGGGCAGAGCCATACCTACCAGTCTACTCGCGGCATCATCGATGTTGGTTATACAGACCAGTGCTGTCCAACAGAATTTGCTGGAAATGGTCTATACCCTGTGTGACTGAGGAACTGAATTGTAAGTTTTATTTAATTCTATACCCTGTGTGACTGAGGAACTGAATTGTAAGTTTTATTTAATTTTAATGAACTGAAATGAAAATAAGCACATGTGGCTAGTGACTATTGCATTTTATAGCGCAGGTGCAGACACTGTGATATACAGAGACTGTGGGGGGCAGGGCAGGAGGAGAAAGAAGAACAGAGAAAAGTAAAAGGCACATTCCTTGGCAGTTTTGCATCACTTCTCCTCAGTGGAAAAAATGAACAGAAAGGGGGCTTCTATCATAGAAGTTGGCATTAATGAATCCTGAAAATAATCTTCAAATGGTTCTTGGCATGTTTCTCAGGCAATGTCCAAATTCCTAAAATCGGAAATGGCAAAGGCAGCATCTGCTACTGCTTTTCAAAATATAACCAGAACCCTTTTTTTGGATGGTCATAAACAAAATGACAACAGAAGTTAAAAAACTGGAAGCATTACAGAACAGAATCCAAGTCCGTAAGTCTTAAAAGATTCTCTAAGTCAGACTCTTACAGCTGGGGCCTTGCAAAGACCTGGAACAGAGGTGCCATTTTCTAGTATGGCGAAAACTATTCTAAATCCCTACAGCATCACATGGGTGGACATATTTGCTACCCTTGACACCTGAACTTAATCCTACCCCCGCTTTTTTGGTGACTGTGGAGGGAGGGGTGTTGGAAACTACAAACTATGCCTGTAATGTGGAAGTTTAGCATTTGATGGCTCTGCATCCACTTTCTGTTACATTAAAAGATTAAATCAGACCAATGTATAGAATTCTGGAATCTAATGGAAGGAATAATATTTGCACTTCAAAGGATAACATAAAGACAGAAAGAAATCTGTGCAAATTAAGAAATGCGATTTCTGATTTAGGTCCGAGGCCACACTGGATCCCAAATGAAAATGTGTGGCACTGAGGGGATAACACACATGTGTGTACTTATCACGAGTCTCTTTTGGATGACCTTATGCTCAAAAGTGACTTGGAGCAGGAGAGAGGTACTCCATGCCAGCTAAACATATGAAATCTGCACACTACAGAAACAGAGAAGTCCTAGGAACTATTTTTAAAGAATTCAAAAACTACTTGAAAGAAATAAGATGAACCAAATCATGGCATCAAAGCAACAGTCCCAGGGACCATCACTAAACACACTGTTAAATCACCACCACCTGCTAAATACACTCCAACGGCAAACCAGCTGTGCTGCCAAAAGTGAAATGAAACGCCTTGTTTTCTGCTTCTTCAGAATGAGAAGGGCTATCTGTTAATTAAGTCACCATTTTATACCTCATTGTAAATAATAATTGTCTACTGTAGAAAAATTTGGAAAGTAGGGGAAAAAACGAAGAGAAAATAATCACTCCTTAAATCTCCCTACTTAGAGATCATCATTGTTGTACTACTTTCTAATCTTTTCCCTATGTACATATATTTCTAATAGTTTAAATCACACATTTATACCATTTTTATTCCATTTTATTCACTTACATGATACTATAAATCTTTTACATACATTAAAACTTTTATAAACCAAGTTTTTAATAGTTGTTTAAAATTTACTATTTAAAAGTGTTTTTTATAGCAAATTCTATTTTCCAAAGATGGCTGACACACTCTCTTGCTGCATACGCTCTTCCAGAACTGGGCTACTTCCCTATGAAGAGATGGCATCCATGTCGCCTCCCCTTGCTGACTACCGTGGACAACAGAGTATGGCAGAGTGACACTATGTGACTTGAAGGCTAGGTCATACAAATATCATGCACTTCCTTGGGGACACTCACCATTGAACTCAACCAGTATTCTCCGAGGAAGCCCAAGAAATCCATCAAGCAATTCAGGTCGAGAAGGACCAAGGCCCCCTAGCCAGGGCTGAATTTCTGGCTGATATTCAGCTCCAAATTGCCAGACGTGAATAAGCCATCTTGAAAGCAAATCCTCTAGTCCCAGATAAACACCCCCACTGCTCTGTGTGGAGCAGAAACAAGCCGTCCCCCCAAGTCCTGCCCAAACTGTAGATTTATGAGCCAAATAAAATGACTGTTGTTTTAGACCACTAAGTATCGGGGTATTTGTATTGTAGCAATAAACAATTAGAACACATTATAATTGGAAACGGGTTATATTGAATTATTATACAGTTGTTTTCAGAGTTGTAAATGACTTTGTAACTTTGCAATTAAAACTTTAGACCTAGTCAGGCCGCTGTGGCTCAGTGGTTGAGCATCAACCCATGTACCAAAAGGTCGCTGGTTCAATTCCCGGTCAGGACACATGCCCAGGTTGTGGGCCTGATCCCCAGTGGGGGGCATGCAGGAGGCGGCCAATCAATGTTCTCTCATCATCGATGTTTCTATCTCTCTCTCCCTCTCTCTTCCTCTCTCTAAAATCAATAAAGGAAAAAAAATTTTTTTTAACTTTAGACCTAAATCTACTAAGGTCTACTAGCAAGTTAACATTGATGTTTTTCCAGCAATATGATCTTTTTCAACTTGCCTTTTTCTTTACTTCCCCCCCATAAGTTAGCAAAATTAAAACTACTAGTCCTTTTATTATTGCCTATTACTATTACCAATTCTTTTTTTTTTTTTATCCTCACCCGAGGACATTTTTGCATTTATCTTCAGATAGAGTGGGAGGGAGAGAGGGAGGAAGAGAGAGAGAGAAACATCCACGTGAGAGAGATCTATCGAGTGGTTGCCACCCACACGACCCCAACCGGGGCTGGGGAGAAACTGCAACCAAGGTATGTGCCCTTGGCAGGAACCGAACCCAGGACTCTCTGGTCCGCGGGCCGACACTCTAACAGCTGAGCCAAACTGGCCAGGGCTAGTACCAATTCTTGTATGTCATCTTCTATATGCAGATCCTCTCCATCCCAAACTGCGGCTGGGCAGAAGGAGCCCTGACACATCATACCTGGCCATCGGGTTGTAGGCCTGAGCCAGGGCCCAGCATGAACGCAGGGAGGGCGACGAGGAGTCCTTCAGCAGCTCTAGGCTCAGCCGCCTCAGCCATTCCAGCCAGTCATCTTTGGAGACCCTTCTGGCAGCTCCCCAGGCCTGAAATCCCACAGGCGACAATGGAAAACCATCAGCTTCAAGGGCCAATTGTAAAGAGCTCCCATCGATTGAATGATTATTCTACTTCTTTGATTTATAAAATTAAACCCCTCATGATAAAATTCCCCCTGAGCACAAATACAAATGAGCAAAATTTAGTTAAAAGCCATAAAGCAAAATCAGCAACCTCTAGAATATATACCACAGTACAGAAAAAGCCCATTTTACAATTCATTTGTGCTGGATTCTATCAGCAAAGCAGAGCGCTCTACAGACCCAGAATGGACAGGGACTGTCACATTCGGAGTGCTCAACAAATGGCCTCCAGCAGTGTGTGAAGGGCCCTGGGCACTCTCTGTATTTGGACTCCAGCTCATCTGACAGCAGAGTCACACATGGAGAAGGAAATGCTCAGGTTCTCAACATCATGAGTCATGTTACAGTCAGGTAGGCAGTGAGCCCAATGCACATGGCACCATGGTGGAATGAGACAAAGGCACAGAGCAGATTTAATTTTTACTTTCTAGTACTTGCCCTCCAACTTTCCTTGACTCTGAGCCCTCCAGCCCCAAGAGTTCCCCAGGGGCGGCCAGGGAGGTGGGCGGAAGACTCTGGAGATGGCAGTACAGTGCAGTGGCCAATAGCCACTCTCTGGAGCTCAGCGGCTTGAGTGTAAATCTGGCTGTCTAACCTTGGGCAAATTACTTAACTCCTCTGTGCCTCAGTTTCCTCCTCTATGCCTTGATTTCCTCCTCTGTAAAATAAGGAAAAGAGTTCCCTCCTCCTACGTGTTTTAAGGGTTAACTAAGATCTCATGTGTAACGGATCTGTAATGGTGCTCGGCACAGTCAGTGCTGTGCACGTGGGTGCCTGTTACTCTGAGGTTAGAAACACCTGGCTGGGATCCGGTTCTGCTACTCAGCAGTTGTGGCACACTGTGGCACACTGTGGCACACTTGCCTGTTGCATTTGAGCCTTAGGCTTCCTCATCTGAGGATAATGTTATCTTAAGGGCCTAGCTGGAAAAGATGAGCAAAAAGTGGTTGCAATTATTATCAAAATGCCATCTCTCTGAATTGGCCTGGTCCTAATTACTAAATCCCAAACTTTTTTTTTTTTTAATCCGCACCTGAGGATATTTTTCCATTGTTTTTTTGATAGAGTGGAAGGGAAGAAGGAGAGAGAGAGAAAAAAAAATCTATGTGAGAGAGACACATCGATTGGTTGCTTCCCGCATGACCCCAACCAGGGCCAGAGATCGAACCTGCAACTCCGGTATGTACCCTTGACCAGTAATCTAACCACAACCCTTCGGTCTGAGGGCCGACACTCTAACTGCTGAGCCAAACCGGCCAGGGATAAATCCCAAACTTTAAAAATATATTCTTAAAAGATTTCTCCAGCAGAACAGACATGTCGATCCTCCCTAAACTAGGAAATCACAGAAGTTAGAGAAGTTCTCGGGTGAAGTGGTCCAGGGAGTGAAGAGACCCCCAGGTGCTACAGCACCTAACCATCAATGACTCAACCCCTCTCCTCCCTGGGATAAACTGGAGATTGGCTGCTGCTTTTCTTTTTCCTTTTTATTGAATTTACTGGGGTGGCATTGGTTAATAAAATTATATAGGTTTTAGGTGTACAATTTGCTGCTGCTTATCTGATGAGTTACCAATGAGTGATATTAAACAAACTATTATTTTATGTCAGAAACTGAAGTAGAGATACTACGAGAGACAAACTAAAATATTATGTGAAGGATTCTCACTGAGCATACAATGAAAACCCCTGAACTAGAAGGAAGAGTAAAACTAGACACCAAAGCCTTGCCTTTTAGACCCTGTTCTGCTGAATGAAATGGGAACATCAGTCCTTTTCTATCCGTGGATTTCCGGCTTCCTCCCTACACAATGGGTCTCTGGATAGTTGCACTGTAGTACATGGCATTTTAAAAGTTGGACATATACAAGAAAGCATTACTAATGTCTCTGCCCTCTAATGATGTGAGGTTGAGCCCAGGTAAGGCAGAGGCAATTCAGCACAGTGGTTAAGAGACCGGGCTCTGGAGTCACCATGTCCAGGTCAAAGCCTGGGTCCACCGCTTACTAGCTGATATTGGGCAAACTACTTAACCTTTAGCGTCTCAATGTCCACATCTGGAAAATGGGGACATTAATGATAGCACTTAACTCAGTGTTATTGTGAAGATTAAATGAGTCACTACACGTAAAGTGCTCACAACAGTGCCTGACATGTGGAAAGCACTCGACAAATATTGGTAGCTGTTACTGCTATTGTTGTTACCATCTGATAAACGGCAGCAGATAGGTCTTTTAAAAAATCTTAGCTTAATGGACAATTGCACAATCTATCAATCAGGCTAAGTCCTCCACATGGGTCTTTCCCTGCTGTTCTTTAATTTAAACCATAATCAACTCTCAATCCTCTGGGTTTGTAGTAACTGTTCAGCCACCAGTTTCCTTCTGCCGCCTGCCCACTGCCTGCTGACAGCCTCATCTGGCACGCTGGTGCAGGACGTGGGGATGTCAGCCTACTCATTCAGAAGATAAGCTCAAGAGATGATCATAAGACAGTAAAAGCTGCTGAAAATCCTGGAAGGCATTCAACACATACACATAAATGGTTTCTAGGTTTCCTGTACCACATAAATCCTCTATTAGCACAGCCAAAAGAAAGGTGACCGAGGTGGCAAATTGTTATTTTAAAAGCTGGTTAAAACTGATAAATATACCAAGCCCTAATTATCATTGCATAAATATGCAGAAGCACAATTTAATTTTCAATGAAATGGAGCTGACCGGCAGCTCTGGGGGATTTTGGTTTAAGCTCTGGGGGCTTAAGGTTTTTTAACTAGATCTCTTCTCTTAGGTTAGATAATCTAGAGATTTCATTCTTTTTTTCTATTTGGCAATGGTTATGCTTATTTTTCCAAGTCCTGGGTAGAAAACAAAACTTCCTGGAAGCAAGCTAGACTACTGAGGAATTTCCTAAAATAGAAACCAAAACTCTAAAGAAGGGTGGACAGCTGCCTGGTTGGAAGAACATTCTGAACCTAGGCAGGCTGAAAACATCTGGGTGGAAATGGCCTCCTTGCTTGGTCCTTCCCTCAAGTGTGAGGTGTCAGCAGGGTGGCCTCACAACTGCCTGGGAATGCCAGGTGTCTCATGACCTTTCTCTTCCTCCTGGAGTCTGGGACTAGCAGTCCAAAGCCCACAGTGGGAGAGCTGTGTCACTCCTGACACAGAGGTCTCTTGCCCATCTGAAACTATCACCCATCTCTCAGCAGTGGTCACTGTAGAGCTGTCTGGGCAGGTAAAGACTGACACCACAGTCAGTAATAAACCCCAGATGTTCTGAACTGAGTGTGAACACATGCCCACAGGTCTGTGTTCACATCTTTATGAGCTTGGTCACGAACAGGTCACCTGGGACCCAGTCCTGCCCAGTTCTCCACCTCGATCTGCTGCTACACACGAAGTGTGTAATAAAGGATGAGGAATACCATGATGGCATACATGGTGAGAAGCTGGGTATATCCCAGGCTTTGGTCAGCATAGCATAAAGAATTCAGTACTTATCTACAAAAATAAAAATCCTTGCTGCTCAAAGTGTGGTCCATGAACCAGTAGCATGGGCATCACCTGGGAATTTGTTAGAAATGCAAAATATCAGGACTGACCTTGACCCGCCTGAATCAGAACAAGCATTTTAACAAGCTCCCCAGCGGCTGGTAAGCTCCACAGGCCCGAGAAGTTTGAGAAGCACTGCTTTAAAGAGCCTGCTTCAGGCTCAGTGCTAACTAGGGGCTCACTGGTTGTTCCGTTCATGTAAAAATGTTATTTGCGCCCTGGCCGGTTTAGCTCAGCGGTTGGAGCGTCGGCCCGCAAACCAGAGAGGCCCAGGTTCGGTTGCCGCTGAGGGCACGTACCTGGGCTGCAGTCTGTCCCCAGCCCTGGTTGGGGTCGTGTGGGTGGCAACCACTTGATGTGTCTCTCTCACATTGATGTTTCTCTCTCTCTCTTCCTCCCTTTCTCCCTCCCGCTCTATCTCAAGGTGAATGCAAAAATGTCCACGGGTGAGGACAAAAAAAAAAAAAAAAGTTATTTGCAACAAAGTGTTCTATTATCAAAGCTCAAGGGAGCACAAAAGGATACTTTGTTCTTCATTTTCCCTCTAATAAAAAAAAGTATAATTCAGACACCCTGAGAAAGACAAAATGACCTAAGTTTATGGAATCTAGATTTTCAGAAAAATTCTTGGGTTGGTTTTTGGTTGTTTTAAACAAAAGGTAGCAAGAGCTGAAGGTTCTGAACGAGAGAGAAAAGCAGGGCTCTCCTTTCCAAGTCTCCCAAGAAATGATGGACCTGCCTTTTGGAGGTTGATGGTGCTGACGTGCAGTTTCTTCATGGGCCCTGTTTCTACTGGTCCACTAGCCAATGCATCCCCTTGGCCACTCCTCAGCAGTCGATGCTGGTAAATCAAAGGGTCCTCTTCTTCATCGGCCAGGGTGTAGCCCTGCAACCAGAGATTTATAGACAAAACCTGCAACTCCACGAGGTGCTCCCAGTTTAGAAAACATCCCTCAGCCCTGGGAGCTTCACGCCTTCTGGAAGAGCCAGGACTTGGGTAGGTATGGCTCTGGTATGGATGAATGTAGATCAGTGGTTGTTGGTCATTCTTGGACACTGTCAAGCACTGACAAGAGGATGAGCATGCAACTGGCAAAGAGGAAGTGACTGTGAGGAATGGAGGAGCAGGGGCAGCAAAGAGCCCATGGCCTATGCCTGTGTGGCCCAAGAGCCAAGACTGGTGTTTTTACATTTTTAAATGGTTGGGAAAAAAAATCAAAAGAAGATTAATACTGTGTAACACATGAAAATTCTTACAGCATCCTATTTTGGTGTCCATAAATAAAGTATTAGTGGTATGCAACCAGGCTCTATCGTACGTGTGGCGTGCATATGGCTGCTTTCAAGCTGCAGTGGCTGCAACAGAGACCACATAGCCTGCAAAGCTGAAAACATTTACTGTCTTTATAGAAAGTTTGCCAATCCCTAGTGGAAAACTAAAAAGGTAGATATACTCCCATAGCCAGGATTACAAGAATATACCAATAGGAAAGACCATGAGGGACTTGGAAACAAAGACGTAGGGCAGTTCACCTTGACGATTCTGCAGATGAGGACATCATAGCGCTGATGGTTGATTCGGTGTCGCACCAGAACTTTATTCACCATTGGAATGAAGATTTGGTACTATAACAGGAGAGGAAGGCGATCAGAAACCATTACTTTGGAGAGTGGAAAGTAGAAAATAGAACATTACCACCACTACATTATAGCTATTTCTTCTGGGTTTGGGGCTAGCTCTGTGGTATTCAGAAGAATCACTTTTTACCCCCTCCTGCTATAAATCTATCCTCATCATCTTCCATCTGGGTTACTGCAACAGCCTTTTTTTTTTTTTTTTGGTTAATCCTCACCTGAGGATATTTTTTCCATTGATTTTTAGAGAGAGTGGAAGTAAGGGAGGGATGGAGAGAGGAAGGCAGACAGAGAGAGAGACATCGATGTGAGAGAGATTTCTAGTCTTGGCTCAGAGTAAAAGCCAAAGTACTTACAATGGCTACAACAGTAATGTGCAAATGGCACAAGAATCACTGGGGCCAAGGAGGGGGGCGGTGCTGTGAAACCAGAGATTGCTGGCTCCACAGCCAGAGTTTCTGGTTCAGTGGGCCTGGGCTGAGGCTGGGCAACTGCATTTCTAACAAGTTTCCAGCTATGTAGACTAGGACACTGCTTATCTGGGATCACTTTTTTTGCTTTGTTAATCCTCACCTGAGGATATTTGTTCCCATTGATTTTTAGAGGAAGGGAGAAAGAAGGAGGAGAGAGAGAGAAACACTGATGTAAGAGAGACACATCCATTGGTTGCCTCCTGCACATGCCCCAACCGGGCCAAGGATCGAACCTGCAACCCAGGTATGTGCCCTTGACTCCGAATCGAACCCACAACCCTTTGGTGCACAGGCTGACACTAACCACTGAGCAACACAGGCCAGGGCTGGGATCACACTTTGAGAATCGCTGGCCTACACCTAGTTTTCTCCTCCACCCCAGCCCTGCCTTATCTCTGACCTTTTCCAAGCATGTTCCACAGTTTCCTCCTCTGAAGTCACTCTGCTCTCCTGCTGTTCCTTGAACCCTTCTAACATGCTGCCATCTCTCACCCTTGCGTTGCTCTTCCTTCTGCCTGCATCCATCTCTCTGGGACTAGACCTTTACTTTATTTAGGTTTCTACTCAAATGTCACCTTAACAGAGGTCTTCCCTGTCTACCCTGAATAAATAGCATCTCTCCCACTCCCATCATCACTCTTATGAGACAAACTGAGTTTATTAGCATTTGCTTCACTGGAACGTAAGCTCTGCGAAAACAAGGACATCATTCTGTGTACTATGTTATCCCCAGAGTAGCACTTAACACACATAGGTGGCTCAATAAATATTTGCTGAATAAAGGAAGAAAAAAAGTGTCAATAATTCCTCGTTTTCTGGCAGAGGTTTGAGTTCACAGTCTTCTTCCCAAAGGCAGGCAGTACAGTGTGTCTGTTCAGGCTGCCTTACCTTCTTCCCCAGCTGGAAGACGAGTGAGGACAACGTGTCCATGGCTGTGGGACGCAGTTCTGGGCACTGGTCCAGGGTTCGAACAATTGGGTGGATGATTCGGGAGGCGTAGTCGGTGAAATCCAGGGACTCTGTCAGGCGGTCCACAGTCTCCAGTGCGGCCCTACAACAATCGCTAACATACAGTACTTGCTAACACAGTCCAAAGGGAGAGAAGTGGCTGAGGGCTACCTTAACCATCAGCACCAAATGGGAAAGGATGGCTTCTGAGGAATTATGGATCCAACATATACTTCAGTGGGATAGGGACAGTTAAGATTTCCATAAACCTGGGACATTTCTGGACCCAAATAATGGGAGTTGCAATAACAACAACAAAAAGATGGCCTGGGAATTTTAAAACAGGACATTTTCAACAAAACACTAAAAGCTGGCTGACTGTTGTTCATCCCAAAGGGCAGGTGCTTACTTTCGAGATGGCAGTGGAACTTCAGGGGCATCAAACAGCTTCACGATGGGGGGCAACAGCAAGTGCAGATAGTCGTCCAGGTTGGCGCCAAACAGCTGGATTGCGGCCAGCAACTGCCAAAGGGAGCAAATGGACAGGTGCAGTCAGTGCCAAGCACGTGGAGGGGCAGTGCTATGGAGAATCTGAACTTCTGTGGGGACTCTGAGAAACCTTTATTAAGTGGCTCTGAATTACATTCTTTTGGTAGCATTTTCTCCCCTCACTTTATTTTGCTTATATATTACTTTGCTTTCTCTGAGCTTATTTCAATTGGTAAGGAATCTATTGCTAGATAACAGAGAAAACTGGTCTGGGATAAAACGTTTACCAAGAATAATCCGTTAGAGGAGACAAAACAGAAGGATAATTAAGGAGACATTCTGCAAACTGTAAGCTGCGCGCAGCAGGTATTAGTATTCTTTGGATTCAGCCTTGTGGATCAACCACCCTGTCACTCAGAACAGGGTCTTGTCTCTTAGCTGACCTTGATGGATGCTGGAAATCTCTCTAAAGCAGTGGTTCTCAACCTTCCTAACGCTGCGACCCTTTAATACAGTTCCTCATGTTGTATGTGGGCGTATCTGCATGTGGGCGGACCCGCCTGGAGACGGATAGAGGAGCGGTGTCTCGGTTCCTAAGACCATCGGAAATATGTGTTTTCTGATGGTCTTAGGCAACCCCTGTGAAAGAGTCGTTCGACCCCCAAAGGGGTCTCAACCCACAGGTTGAGAACTGCTGCTCTAGAGGATGCCCTGGCTACTCACCTTGATGGAGACGATACGGCCTGGGCTGTTGTCATGCATGAAGACCCGTAGCATGTGTGGGATCAGCTGGGGCAGGTAGAGCTTAAATTCACCCCCAAGAGCTACCACAATTTGCTCAATGAGAAGAATGATCGTGCTCTGGATTGAGGTGTTCATGACCCAGAATTCCTATAAAGAGGGAAGAGACAGGAGCAAAGCCATGTTCCCCTCTGCTGCAACATGAACCAAGGAACTGAGATGGCTGAAAGGAGCAAAAATATAGTGAGCACAGTCTGCCCCAGGATGAACTCCTTCCCTCTTCTCCTCTCCCTGGGCCTCCTTGTAGCCTGTCACAGTGATGGTGAACACATTAAAACTGCATTTCTCTGAATGTACAAGGCTCCCTTGCTCCTCTGCGCTTTGCTCATGCAGCTCTTTGCCTAGAATCCCACCTCTTGCTCAACCAAGCCTTATCTTTCTAGACCTGGCTAAAGCCTCACTTCTCCTATGAAGGCTTTCCTGTTCTCCTTCCATTATCCACATTGGATCCCTTTGCCCTCCTCTTTTCTAGCACCTATAATTACCTTTGCAACCCTTCCTCTACCAGACTGTATGCTGGTTAAGGACAAGAACCCCTTCGATCCACCTGTTTCCCCAGAATCTAGCAGAGCACCTGGCATACTGCAACCACCCAAACACACCTTCACGGAACAAACAAATGACTAAGTCTATGTAGCTTGGAGTTCTCAAGTCATCCAGAGTGGACTCTTTACTTTGGGTACCACCTGGTCTCTCCCAGAGGGTGGGTCCACTGTTAATAAGGTTTCCTGCCCTTTCTGAGTTTAGACTTTGCTAGCTATCATCTGACAACTGCCCCATATCATTTTCAGGCCTGGATAGTGCCACAAAAGCAGCACTTTTATACACCCGTACAATTACATTCTACATCAGTTACGAAAATAAAAACATGGTCAACTGGCCACAGATCCTGTCTCAGCACTGAAAGGCAGATTGGTCCATGTCTCTGACTCCAGGAAAAGCTGTAATTTCAAGTCAACTACAAAAGATAGTTGCCTCCTGCCTTCTTTAGCAGCTCCAGGGTAGGAGACATACTGATAATAGAAACCCTAATGAAGGCAACACAGGCCTATTAATACTCTTGGGCCCCCAAATAATTCAGAGTAGAAATCGATGAAAACAAAGGATAACTCCTCAGGAGAAAGGCTTTATAGAAGCATAAGGTACTTAAAACATTTTTTTTTGAAGCATAATAGTTTAGAAAGTGAAAACCATACTGAAAGATGCTGGTAAAACGTTCATTCCCTCTGCTTGGAGGGAGAAGTATTCTCTCTGAAAATGCTATTTTTCTCTAGATAAAAAAAGCTCTGCCAAAGAAACACCACAGATCTTATGGTCTCCACAGTTGTTCTGAAGTTCGTTCACTCGGACTACACTCCGCCTTCTTGAGAGAAAGCCCCACTACCTCCCCACTGTATTACTTTCGGCTCCTCACAGGGGTTGCTCTGCTCAAAGAAGCCAGGCAGCCTGTCCAGGGATGTGGGCTGGATCAGTATTCACAAAGGCTGTTCTCTTCCTGGGCTCGGGGGAGCTCATTAAAACACCCAGGATCAACAGCCAAAGAGGAGCCCTGTTGCACCTTCTCTATCCTGGAAGAAATGAAAGCTGTATTTTGCAGGTGTGAGGCGCCCCGCCTCAAACCCCTGTTTTGGTCATTAGTCTTTTTTGGGGAATAAGTCACAGATTACTTCAGCTTCAAACCACAGGTACATGGCTTCTCCCTTGCCCCTCCCCCCAGGACCAGGCTCTTCAGCATTCATCTGACTTCCCTGCACAGAGGCCGCTGTGGCAGGAGTCAGGGAACAGAGCAGCTTTAATTATTCATACATGGAAGAATTTTCAGTTCTGAGACACAGTTTGGGGAAGTTCCATTTTTGAAGCTAGCCACTTTGATTTTAGTCCTGCGGCTTCTTCCAAGCTAACTACAAAGGTCTGGTGTAGAAGAACAGAAATCACCGGAAGAATTGTCTTCTGATTCTTTGAGGACAGAGCCATCTCTGCAAAGCAACCCTCCCAACAGAGACATTTAAATTATATAGAACAGCAGGAAGCAGGCCTCCCTCTCAAACAGAACATCCTATTGCCATCAATGGGGAGTCCTCATTATCTTTTATAACACTGCCTGATGCGTGTTATAAAATCTGGGACGGGAGCCTTTCCGGAAGCATGTGCCACTGCAGCCAGGTGGCCTGCAGGCTTTCAGAGGTGGCAGGTAAAGCGCCACCTTCTTCCTCACTGCCTGACAGGAGGCCATTGTACTCAACAGCCCTAGGAAGCCCAGTCCCCAGTGCTCTCAAGGCCATGGTGTCAGGGGCAGTTGGAAAGAGGGCTTTCCCGGGAATAGTAAAGCACTGCTGTGATATTACAATGAAATTGCTTTACTTGTGTGTGAGGCAGAGAACTGAAGAGCCTATTTCTGGCAGAACAATTACCGCCTCAGACTTCACACCTGTTGTCTTGTACCTGGGAGTCTGCAGCAACAGCCCTCCATCCCCTTTCCTAATCCAGTGTGACACCTTCCTCCACTTTATACTTGGGTTGTAAGAGTTCTGCCATGACCCATGAAAAAAATGTCCATTATCCACACCTGCTCTGAATATTCCGTGACCCAAACACTGATGAACAGACCAAAGTGTTACTTTCTACTCACTCTCATGAGGGTGACTATTTCATCCATATAAGGTCTGATGTGGCTCTTCACAAAGGACACCAACATTCCCAGCTGCTGGAACAGAAACTGAAACAGAGAAGAGGTCAGCAAGTTGGCACCAGGAAAGATGCAGAACTCCCAGGTTCACCCTAAGTCCATGTGAATGAATCAAGACAACTGTGGAATCAATTTCCACGCCACCCCATCTACTCAGTTGCAAAGAAGCAGACTTAAAACCTTTGGTGGTGATGGTGGTGGGGGCTAGAGACAACCGTCAACGGCTTTACACACCAGGCAAGCCAGTTACTGCAGAGCAGGGGCTTTGGGGCCAGACTGGTTATGAGCCATTCGAACACCTATGAGCTTTGTGAACATCATTTCATCTCTTTGCGCCCAGCCTCTTCAGTGGGAAAATGGAGGTAACAGTTTTTGTCTCATAGGCTTGTTGCAAGAGTGAAATGGGATAATATCTGGAAAGCACTAGCACAGGGACATGAGTACTGTAAACACTCAATGGACATCAGCTATTACTGAAGGATTTCCGGAGTCGCTAGACTTAAAAATGAACCTAAAACTTGAATCAACTGTAAATGTACCTTTTGTTTATTCAGCCCTAATTCACTACCACTTACTTTCTAAAATAAATACAGCTAACATGATGGGCACTGCAGTCCATTTATTATAATTAACTCAATCTCTTAGGTCTTAATTAATTAGTTAACTGTCTCTAAGAAATTATGAACCAAAAGAGCAAGCAGACTGGGGAAGGGATGGGATAAGGAGATTCTATTTAGGGTGGTACCTTGCAACTAACTGTAAGGAAAGATGTCATCTTCTAAATAAAGTTGGGGATAAGGAGAGCGTAGGGAAGGAAAATCCCAAGTACTTTCCAGGTTAGAGAGGTCTTCCAGGAGTAGTTTTTATTCTGCTATGATCTTTAGAGAGTGCTACATGTCAATATTAAGTAGCAAATCACATTGTAAATGCCCCTCCCCAAGATTTTTATAGCTCTCTATGGCTTTGCTGCCCTCCATGAACAAGGATAATTTCGTGATGAACATACATATTCTCACCCTTATTTACATTTTGAAACATGGCTAAGTTGGGGATAAATGGTGTTTCAGTTAGTGACAAACTTACAGAACCCATTACCTGAAGAGGTGAGATTGACAGGACATACAGGATTGGGTTCAAAGCGAGTCTGGACTAATTCTCTAATGACATGGATTCTAAGGTGGTTAGGACTGGTCAATGCATGGCACAGGTTCCACTCAGTAGAGCCACCCCTATCTATCAACTGGACCGCTCCTCATAGAACCACTGCTGACAGTTCTTGTGAAATGGTCCCTATAAAAGTACATTACAGAGATCAAAGAACATGAGCCTCTAAGTACAATGGTTCTTTAGTTACATTTTTGTTATGTAAAACCTGAAAGAACTGTTGAAAATCTACCCTGGAGGAAAAACAGGGCAGTGGGGATGGCAGGGAGGTCAGGGAAGGCCTGGGGACAGAAAGGACAAAGCCTCCTGATCCTTGCTGTCATTTCCTATGAGGTGTAAGCGGGGAAAGTTCTCCGGGGGCTGATTCATAAGGAGCAGCAGCACAGGCAGGCAGGCAAGTGCCTCGTTCACAGGTAGGGAGCCCAGCAACCATCTTTCTTCTTCCTTAGATTTCTTTCACAAGTTGTTTTCTTTTA
Source organism: Tadarida brasiliensis (assembly GCA_030848825.1). Lineage (NCBI taxonomy): Eukaryota > Metazoa > Chordata > Mammalia > Chiroptera > Molossidae > Tadarida > Tadarida brasiliensis. The sequence continues at coordinate 7,624,342 of CM061264.1, forward strand.
CCCCTGACAATTTTGTGTTTTAAAAGAACACAGTGTTGTTCCTGAAATATGGTGGATTAGATCTCCTTCCAAATCCCCCTGCTATGAAAAGCCAAAAAGCAATGCATAAAAGATAACAAACACTGTCATGAGATCATCAGAACTGAAACTTTTCACATAAAGCCAGAACTTCAAAGGGCTACCTATTAAGAGAAATGGTGGATCCCAGTCCAACTCCCTACATCCACCCCCAACTGGCCTACTGGTAAATGGAAACAAAAGAAATTTGTCAGTCTTGATGTGAGGTCTAGGTAGAAAAACTGTCTTTCCTATGAGTTTGTGATTCCAGGCCACTCTCATATGGATTTAGGGGGTTATTTTAACTATCTGTGTGGCCTGAGAGACTCTAAGCCAAGAAATTAACTTCAAGTTCTCCTGGACCACCTGGCAGAAGCAAACGTAAATCCAGAGCAGACTTTCTAGTATTGCTCCAAGGAAAGCCCAGCTGCATATGATACATGATCCAAAGTTATAAAACACGCAGGATGGACCAAAGCAAGTGTGACTCAGCAGAAATAATAAACAACAGAATCAGACCCTTCAAGGATTTTCTCTATTAGAATTGCTGGATAGAAAATAAACCTGCTTAAAATGCTTAAAGAAATAAGTGAGAATAAAAACAGTAAGAAACAGGATACCACCAAACAATACTAGGCATATTTGAAAGAACCTAGGATAACTTTAGAAACAGTAAAAAAAAAAATGTAGTTAAAACTAAAAATTCAGTGACAGGTCAAAAACACATAGCTGAAGAATTAGTGAACAGAAAATGAATGTGAAGAAACATCGAGAATCTATCTCTGAGAGACAATGGCGAAAATCTGGAATGGAACCCGAATCTAGTCTAGCCTTCAAATCTAACCAGTTTACAAGAAGTTAAAAGACACCTTGAAGATACAATCAGCCAAATCCAGAATGAAAAATTCTATAGGACAACTGACCTGGTTTCTTCCACAAATACATGGCATGAAAAAAAAGTGGAGGAAAAATGAGAATAGAAAGAAAGAGAATTGGATATATACACCAAATGCCAGTGTGGAGACTTTATTTGACTTCTGATTTGAGTAAGTAAAATATAAAGAGACATTTTAAGATGAACAAGGACAACATTTGAAGAAGGACTGGTCTTAGATATTAAAATTTATGTTATTTTTTTTCTGTATTGATTTTTAGAAATAAAGGAAGGGAGAGGGAGAGAGAGAGAGAGAAACATCGATGAGAGAGAACATCGATTGGCCGCCTCCTGCATGCCCCCCACTGGGGATTGGGCCCAAAACCTGGGCGTGTGCCCTGACTGGGAATCAAACCAGCGACCTCTTGGTACATGGATTGACGCTCAACCACTGAGCCACATCAGCCAAGCAATTTATGTTAATTTTTATAGGTGTCATCATTTTGGTTATATGGGAAAAAAGTATTTGTTGGCAAAAAAATGTAATATCTGAAATTTGCTGTAAAATACCCCAGAAAAAAAGTGTGTGTGTGTGTATGTTGGAGTGAGGGGGGAATAAGATAAAATCAAATTGATAAAATGCTAATAATAATTGATGAGTATGAGAATTTAATATAAATCACCTACTTTTATGATTGAAATATTCCATTACAAAATGTTTAATAAAATTAAAGGTAGCCAACAAGTAGAGGGTGAAAGAAAAAATGAAAGCTCAAGTCAAAAAAAGACAGAAAAGAAAGAAAATAAATAAATAGACAAAGTTTAGCAGTAATATGGTGGAAGTAAATCATGTCAGCAATCATAGTAAATGTAATTAGGCTGAAAGCAATGACTAAACTACAAAGATTTTTCAAATTGGATTAAAAAGATAATCTAGCTATATTATTATGAATAGTATTATCAAGATAAACCATTCTAAAAGTAAAAAGTCACAAGATCGTTAAAAGTAAAAGGATAAGAAAAAAGACACCTTGCCCAAAAAAGCTGGTGTAGCTATATTAATATTAGACAAAATAATTTTAAGGTATTAATTAAAGATAAAGAGGGTCACTGCAAAATGATAAAAGATTGAATTTGTCAGGAAGATATAATTTAAAATTTGTATGTACCTAATAATTTAAGCCAAAATATATGAAACAGAACTGACAAAATATGAGAAATTAATAAATCCACTACTATAAAGGGAGATTTTTATCTCACTCCTGTCAGTAATTGATAAATTAGGCAAACAAAAAATTAAGGATACAAAAGATTTGAACACAGTAAGGAGTAATCTAATGACATATGTAGAACCTTGTGCATAACATCAGCAAATCCACACTATTCCCAAGCACAGGGGAAGCATCGATCAAAACTGAACAAGCATTATCAGACTACTAAGGCAGTTTCAGCAGACATCAAAGAATCAAAACTCAGTGCAATTAAGTTAGAAAGACAGCAAAAGAGAACTTTAAAATTCTGTAAGTTTGCAAATTAAAACATCACTTCTTTCAATGGTGAAAGAAGAAGTAATAACCATTAGAAAATACTTATTTCTGAACAATAATGAAAATACTACATTATTATTCAACAACAAAAAAGAATGGACTACTGATACATATTACAGTAAGAAGGAATCTCAAAAGTATTACATTGAGGGAAAGAAGCTAGACACAAAAGCCACCTATGATTCCAGTTCTATGAAATGCCCCAAAAAGGCAAATCTATAGCGACAACAAGCGGTTAAATGGCTAGTTAACTAGGGTTGGGGTAGGAATGGAAAATGACTGCAGATGGGCAGGAGGTTTCTTTAGGGGTGATGGAAATTTTCTAAAATTAGATTGTAGTGACGGTTGCACAACTCTGTAAATATACTACAAATCATTGAATTTACACTTAAGAAGGGTAAATTTTATGGTGTGTAAATTTCATCTCAATAAAGTTTTTAAACGTTTTAAATGCAGCTAAATAATACTTGGCATTAAATGTACAGCCTTAACAGATTATATAAGACAAGAAGAAAGGTTGACAAATAATGAGCTAATACTCAAATGTTTAAAATTTTTTTAAAAAGCAGAGAAAATAGGAGGAAAGTAATAGTGAAAAAACAAAACACTAAAGATACGAGAAGAGCAACAAAAGCAAAAGTTGGTTCTTTGAAAAAGAAAAATATTATGACAAATCTCTAACAAGAAAAAAATATAAAAAAACAGTGTAAACAAATGTATGCTAACAGATTTTACTGCTTAGATAAAATAACTAACTTCTTAGAACAATGTGACTGAAACTGTCTCAAGAAAAAACTGAAAAGCTCAACAGATTTTTGATCCTATAGTTAAAAAAAAAAAAATTTACAGCCCGGCTGGTGTGGCTCAGTGGATTGAGAGTCCTCCCATGGACTGAGAGGTCCCGGTATAATTCCCGGTTGGAGCACTTGCCAGGGTTGCGGGCTCAATCCCCAGTGAGGGGTGTGCAGGAGGCAGCCGACTGATGTTTCTTTCTTACATGTTTCTCTCTCTCTCTCCCTCCCTCCCTCTCTCTCTAAAAAATCAATAAAAACGTATTTTTTTAAAAAAAATTACAGATCAATTCCACTCAGGAACATAGATGTGAAAATTCTAAAATAAATACTAGATTTAAAATCAATGTTATTAAAAAATACATCATAACCAAGATGGTTTTAACACAAGAATTCAAGAAAGTTTCAACATTAGAACATATATCGCCCTGGCCGGTTTGGCTCAGCGGTTAGAGCGTCGGCCTGCGGTCCAGAGAGACCCAGGTTCGGTTCCCGCTAAGGGCATGTACTTCGGTTGCAGTTTGTCCCCGGCCCTGGTTGGTCGTGCGGGTGGCAGCTACTCGATGTGTCCCTTTAGCGTCGATGTTTCTCTCTCTCTCTCTCTCTCTCTCTCTCTCTCTCTCTCTCTCTCCCTCTCTCTCCTTCCCACTCTATCTGGACAAAAAATGAAAAAAATGTCCTCAGGTGAGGATAAAAAAAAAAAAAGAACATATATCAATGTAATTCAACATACTAACATTGAAAGAGAAAAGCCATATAATCATCAGAACAAATAATCTAATACCCATTCATGAGAAAAACTCTTTAGCAAATTAAGACCACAAGGGAATGTTTATAACCTTTAATAAGCTATCTACCAAAAACCTACAGCCAGCATTATAGTTAGTGGTGAAATCTTAACAGTAGTCCCATTAAAATCAGGAGTAATATTAAAAATTTCCAGTCACCAAGCCTAATCAACATAGAAGGTCCTGAGAATGCAGTAAAGAAAAGTAATAACTGGTTCACAGATTAAAACAAACAAACAAAAAAACCCCAAAACTATCTTTTTCTTTTTGTAGACTATACAATTGTCTAGAATGAAAACCTGAGAGATTTATATGTAAATTTTAGGATTAGTGAGAATTCAATGAAATGGATTACATGAAAATAATCTGTACTATACTCCAGGCACAAAGTTAGAAAATGTACTTTCTTTATTTTCTTAAAAAAAATTTTTTTTAATTGAGGTTTTTGTTTTTTGAGAGAGAGAGAGAGGGGAAGGAGGAGAGGGAGAGAGAGAGAGAAACATCGATTTGTTGTTCCACTTAGTTATGCATTCACTGGTTGATTCTTATATGTACCCTGAACAGGGATTACACCCACAACCTTGGCATATTGGGATGATGCTCTAACCAACTGAGCTACCCAACCAGGGCAGAAAATGTACTTTCTAAACGATACTACCTTTTTTAAATGTATATCAAATTGAACATATTCACAGAAGGAAAAATAATTAATTCAAGCATCTTTTAAACACAGTACTCTAACTACTCACCCTTGGGGAACATATTCCAAGAACAGCAGGAACTGCAAGCCACTTTGAACTTTATATAGGTTTGCTGTTGGTAGAGGTATAGGTATAGTAATCACAGAACTATTTTGCATGTTCTGTGGTTTAGAAAAAGAAAAAAAAGAGCAAGAGAGAGAATAGGGAAAGGAGAAAATTCCTCTTTACAGAAAAATGGCAGCTATTACAAGTAGAAAGACTAGAACTAGCAAGTCATTATTGTGCAACCACTATGATATCTGATTGAGGCAAGGATCATCAATGAATGCTAAAATCACAAGGTAAAAGGTAGTTGGGGAACAGGATAGTCACACAGTCTCGAATCACCCAACAGATTACTTAATGACTAAGGGAAAAAGGTAGCTGTACAATGGGGAGGTCTGACAGATACCAATTAACCATGTGCTCAAACTTAGGTTCAACAATAATGGGACAAACTGACATGAGATCCAGTAAGAAGCATGCAACTTCACCTCTGTAGTCTTCTCACTAAAAATGTCTGACCTAAATCTAATCATGAAGAAGCAGCCAGAAATCACACTGTGGGACACCCTACCAGACAACTGTTAACACCATATGAACGCCAGATTACTGAGCATCAAATGCCATCCTTCCCTGCAGGCACTCTTCTTTCAGCCATTCTGAGGGGAACCTTGGGAAATTGGGCTGCCTGATGAAACCTGCCCACCTAGGCGTCAGAAGTTAAGGGAGAGGCGAGGTTATCAGGTCCAACAGCCAGCAGAGTGCGCTATTAGGAAGCTGAGGGAGGCAAAGAGGGACCTTCCATGCAGGTGTGGCTTAGAGCAGGGAGGAGCAAGGGTTGAGGTTTTAGCTACCTACCTCCCGGATGGCCCCATCACAGACCCGAATGACATTCAGGAATGTGGGCATGACCTGGGGCAGGAACTGAACGCACTTGAGTCCCAAGGACTTGAAGATGAAGGTGATGGCCTGGACAACCATGGTGTGATGGTGGGAGAGGGACTGGTCTCGGAAGATCCGCATCAGGGCCACCATGGACACTGCTGGGTAGAACTCGTCCAGAGGCAGGTTTCCCATGTTGACCAGCATTTCACTGGTGCTGTAGTCAGCTAGGACAAAATGATGATGACAAAAGTCATGGGCTATACGTGACATGACTGACTTTAGGCTGAGCATGGTTTGGTTAACAACAATGGAAAAAACCTCCTGACAGCCATTAACATTCATATCTTTCTCCCTTGTTCCAACACCACTGGAAATACAGGATATATTAGGAACCAATGGCCAGGCTCTCAGCATCAAGGACTAAACAGTCTTTGGTTTTCCTATTAACTAAACCACTAAAGCCTAAAACAGTACATGATGGGTTTCTCTAAATTGCTATGTTTAACTTAGCTTCTTACCATTTCAGTTCACAACTTCGTAGCTGAAACCATCTATAAAAATAATTACTCTCCCAAATGAAAATAAAGGGAATTAGATTAGGCAAACATCTGTTCAGCAGCTGCTTGGTTCCCCTAGGCAATTGATACCAGTGAGAGGCAAATACTACCTGACCTGAACAAGGAAGGATCTCAAGGACGTGGGGTGAGTGGGGTGGGTGGTTAACGGTGCAGTGAGGAGGGCAAGACTGGATGATTGGCACCTCTGAGTAAGGGGAACAGCTGGAGGGACACAGCTCAGGCTCTGCTCTTGACAGGATAACATCACTCGCATACTTCTCTAACATACAGAAGAACAAATTGGAAGCAATGTGATCCCATCCGTAGAATTTAGGAACAAATTATTTTACTTTAGGAAAAAGACAGTTTGCTGGAACAGTTGGGAGAGCCACTGTTGAACTTCCACACTTTTGGAAATAAGCCTGCCCTGAGGGACAATGGGTTATGATTAGAAAATTCTCCTGCATCCCCACACGCTACCCAGTCTCTCTGGTAAAATGTCCAAAGGTAAAGGGGCTCTAGGGCCAGACCACTTAATGGACAAACAAGCCCTGGTATCTGATTGCTACTAGTGTTTCCAGGCCCCTGAGCCTTGTCTCAGATTTCTCCATCAATTAAAACAGGAAGAATCAATTCTACCCTTCCTCCTTGGGTGCATTGGAATAGAAAACGTGAGAGCGACACTAACAAAGAACGAGAGGTGAACAGAGGTGATGGGGTGATAATTCATCTCTCTCTCATCAGCCCCCCAAAAGTGAGTACAGACTTAGCCTGACGACCCTTGACAAAGAACCTGGATAGACGTGAGGACTCTGGACCACTGGGAAGCAGCAACCCTGCTTAAGATTCAAGAGGAAGCTACTGACTTTTTATTCAAAGTTGCAGAGTGAGCCAATATGCTCTAATTTCATAGTTACCCAGCCCAAGACTCTTTCTAAACATGGCTGGCGAGGGCTCTGCGAGGTAGACTCTCGGCAAGTCTCTCATGGGTCCCCTCAACTTACAGGAATCCTGACTTGACTTGGATTCTGACAGGCTGACAGCAGAAGCATCCCGGGACTGGTCGATCATGCCGATGTTCACTTTGTGCTTGTAGGGATCCAAGGCCCCCAAAAGCCCTAACACACGAATGGCCTGGGTGGGAAAGGGGAGGAAAAAAGAAAACATTCATTACAACATCTGATTACAGGGGGTATTCTTCTCGTGTTCCATGATACCCAATTCGTACCCAATGATCAGCTACATGAACAAAATGGAGAGGGACCGGAAGTCTAATCAATACTGTCAGCGTATAAATGCCACAAACGTTTGTGTGTGTGTCTCCATTCTCCCAGCAAAGCCTTTAAAGATCAAGTGTGCCACGTTCCCTACCTCTCTCCGTGTGCCCTGGTTCTGCTCAGTCTTCAGGAAATTCAGCAGCACCTCAAGTAAAGTGGGATACTTTCTGTAGGGCTCCACCACATAGCCAGTGCTGGCCACCAACTGTCCCAGGGTCCACAGGGCCACCTGGATAGACAAAAGCTCACCTAGTGAGTTGAGTCAGTAAGAATTTCCAGTAAAGACACTAAAATGAACAGAAATCCTGAGAGTTGGGACACAAAAACAAGGCTACAAACCAATACAGCAATCACTGAATCAGAAAGTAGAGAACAGTCCCACCTTTCCCAAAGGAAACACACAGTCCTTCCACATCCTGATTAACAGGAGATGTCTGACTCAAAAGGAAATTAAAACTGCTCTTAATTTCAGCCTAGTCACCTACTGACCTCAATGACCAACGTGGGGGAGGTGAGCCGAAGCTCTGCTGGCCTCCCCCTCTGGAGGTCGAGGCTTCCTTTCTCCCTTCAGGGGCCGGGCCCTGACAGATGATCTGCATTTTCTTGTCTAGAGGAAATGGCCCTGATACTTACTGAAAGTGACTCCTGGTCAGGATGACAGCTAATTCGTGTTCTAAGTCTTTTTTCCTTTTATTCATTCAGCAAATACTCCTGAGTACCTACTCTGTGCTAGGCGTTGGCTGGGGACACAGAGGTGACTAACACAGACAAGGTCCCTGGCCTCGCAGAGTCTGTCCCGCGTCAGGAAGCAGTGGTACTCACCTGCCTTTTGGCCAGCAGAGAGGAGTCCTGGAGCATGTCCATGATGATGATAAAAAGTTCATCAACCCATTTCCTCATTTCTAGGCCACTAACCTACAAAATGAAAAAGAGGGTAGGATGGTAGATAAGATTAGAAATCGTGGCATTAGGAAGTATTTTGACTTCGTCAGAGTTTAAATAGTATTCTTTTCATCCTGTAGAAAAAGCAGGTGTCTCCTTACCTGAGCCAACTCTCCTATCGTAGCCAAGACATTATTGATCACACCTGGGTTTGGATCAGGGTCTGGATCTTTCAGTTTCAAAATTAAAGCCTATGGAAAGAAGGTATGAGAAAAGTCTACGAGAAACCTTTCTTTTACAAAAGCAAAATTCACCCAATAGATCATCTCAGTCATCAATAAATTACTTCTAGGTTTAGGAATCCAGGATTTCTCTGGAGTGTGGATTCGTAAACTTTTCTCCATACTGTGCACAAGTTGGACATGTGACAGAGCTGAGAAGTGTCATGATTTAAAAACAGTTCCCATGCCTTCTCTAAATTATATCAGCATGATCATCTGCCCAGATTCACATAAGTTATGAAAGGCCTCACATGATTCTAACACTTTCAAATTTGAAAGCTCATTTTTTTCTCCATTTTTGGGGAGCTTTTATATGCTGCAATTCACCTGCTTCTTTCCAAACACACATTTAATGATGTGCTTGAAGCATCATATCTCTTAAAAGGAGAGCCCTTTGCTGCAATTGGTGAGATTCTTGGTATTCCTTAACTGCTGGCGCTTAATGTGGCCTCTGTCTCTGGGACCAAAGAAATTGTCTACTTTGCTCAGCGTACCAGTGAGCAGTGAAACACCACCATCACTCCGAATGAGTGGACATACGACAACCAGAGCAAGTGCCAGTCTCTCTGTCTGTTGTGCGTTACCTTCAGAATAGGCTCCATGTAGGGGCGGATGAGTCGGGGCGCATTGGAGACCAGGTGGCCCAGCATGCGGGCACTCTGCTCTTTGATTCTTCCAATACCGCTGTGCTCCAGCTCTGTCAAAATCTGCAGGGAAGAAAGGCTCAGTACGACAGAGGGAAATCTAGAGAGGAACTGCATGTCAAAGGGAAAGTGTGGACAGAAACTAGGAGAAGGAGCCAGAACTCCACTGCGGATCAGGGAGCTGCCTGATACTCTATACACAAAGGACTCTCTGCAGCTCACAGTCTTGGATACAGCAACAACTGAAAGAAAATCTGTTTGAAACCAGCTCCCTTTCCCCCTGTCACAGCACCCAAGACCCCACAGTTCTCTCCAAAGCACAGCTTTTAACAGTGTAGCAGTCACAGAAGACTGGAAAAACCAATAGGAATAGCTGTGAGCAGCATTTTGCAGAAATGAGGAATGAAGGAAAGGCTCTCTTCCAGAAAAATCTCTGTCCAGATAGCAAGTCACTAAGAATACCCAATGACAAAGGAGTCCGAGAACAGTCAGAACAGCTATGACGTTAAGAGAAATATGGACATTCAGTAGTGGTTACAGGCACATCTCGGTAAACCCACATAATTAGGGATCACACCTTGGACCTTAATGAACAGACGTGCATGTCTGTTCCGACATCCTTCAAATACCATCAAATTGCACACTATGCTCACGGTGACACAGACATTAGGAACTTATTATAGACAGACTTTTAAAGAGCTGAAGTTGCCAGAGGAAATCTCTGAACAGTGAGGAATGTGGAAAAACAAAGCTCATGCTAACTCTGCATGAGCTACCCAGAGGAGGAGCCTACAATTTAGTATTTTGTCTTGTTTACCGACTTCAGAATACTGGATCCCCTTAGCAGGCTCTTTTTCCTGTTAGGAGAGACAGCAGTGAGAGAGGATGGAGTGGAATACTAAGAACAGACCCACGACAGCAAGGAGAGACGGCTCACTGGGAGGACACAGGTCCCAGTGAGGAGAGCACGGCTCTCAGGGGCAGCGCAAGGCCAAATAAAGTACACCAAATTCACCTCCAGAGCCAGAAAGCATCACTGCACCCCAATAACAATACCCAACGCCCACCTTGATGATCAAGGCAGCAAAAGAAGACCAAAGTATATTTAGGTAATGTCCCTTAATCAAGGCATGAAAATATGCAATTCAACTTGGGAAAATTCACATCAAAGCCTAAAAACAAGAAAGATTATTTCAACTTTGGAGTTTCGGAGGCTAAGTTCAGTCCGTGGCATGCTCACTCAGTGGTGCTTCAGGTCCTCCAGTATCAGGAAAGTGAGCTGGACTGGTAGCTTCCTGTGAGCTCCCAGAGGACGCAGGCCTCACCTGGCCTGTTCCCTGACGGTGTGCTTCCAGCATACGGGGAATGGAGTAGGTGCTCAAAAGGTCTGTTAACTGAATTTAACACATTGATATTCTCACTAGGAGATATTTCAACATCAAGCTTATTTAGCATGATGAGCAGGCTCAACAATGATTTATTTTCCCCAAACCTTAGGTATTTTGAAGACAAAACAATAGGCATTCCTAACACAGGCCAGCAGTTAAAGAAATACACTATTAGGCTAAAAACAGAAGTGCCACCGTAAGTACAATCTTCTAATTTGTTGAGTGATGATATAATTCATGGTCACTTTAATTATGACAGATTGTGAATAAATAACATGTCTATAGGGTAAAAATTACATATATTAATGGTTTTCTAAGTTTAAGTTCTTTATATGTTACGAAACATGTTTATTTCAAAAGAAACCATGAAAGAGAGTCAGGAAGCAGAAGGTGAGGTGGGGACAGGGTAGAAGTGGGAGGACAGGAAATGAGTGGGTGAGCCACTTTAAGACCTAAAAGAGGTGGGTGGAAGTAACTCGAGGCAGGGATGACGGGACTACGCACTGCTCACAAGGAGGCCAGAGAACTCACTTGGGTAGGTAAAGACAGGTCTCAGCAGGAATTGCAAATACTACTGGATCTACCAGCAATGTCAGTCTGAATCTACCTTAGGGTCTAGTCCAAGCAGCTTAGTTTGGCATCTCACATTATTTAAGAATGAAAGCCAGGGACCACAGACCAGGGGCAATAACTAGGAGAAACACTACTGGAACCTCACACTTGGCCTCTGCGCTTGACTTTGCATCAGCAAGAAAAGCAGAAGTGTGGAAGGATCGAGAGGCACTGGGAAGACCATCTGCAGTGAAGAGCGCCAAGAAATGGAATCGCTGGTGACTTGCCAGGAATAAGGAAGAACTGCAGGAAAAGTTAGCCGGGGACTAAGAGGCACCCTGGAGTCATACTGACAAGAGGCTTATGAGGTGATAAACACAAGAACTGCACTTACAAAGTCGGGAAAACATGTGGACTCCTGGAACCAAATGTGGCTTTTACCAGGTATCTTAATCTTTCTTCCCCTCCCTTGTCTTCAACTCTCTTTCCTAAAACAGCTGTCATGATGAAAGTCCTCTCCCCACTGCCTCTAGATCTGACTGTCGTAATCATTACCTGGATGAGCATCTTGCGTAGGAAAGGCATAACAAAGGCTGGGTTCATGCTACTGAGCCGGCCCACGGTGCAGATGGCCAGCTCCCGGATCTCAAACACCTGGTCATTCAGGGCCACAAACAGGGCCTGCAAATTCTCTGCCTGGGCCAGGTGTGCATCAAAGCGCTCATCCAGGGATGCCAAGACACAGTAGCGAATGTCAGGATCTGCAAGAACAAGTAAGCCTTTGAACACTTCAGTGCTCTCATCCTTCCAGTCCTTCCCCAGGGTTCACCTCCACTGTCATCAGCCTAGTGAGAGGATTCCAGACACCTTTCTCTCATCTAGCCTATTGTTCTTTACTCACAGGAACAAAGGTAATAGAATTAAAGACAGATTATCTTACAACAATAGGCTGGAGCAGCCAAGCCTAAAGCCTTGGCAGAGAAAGAGCTGAATGTCTGCTTGTTGAGGCTGAAGGTCTCTAGAAAGGCCATGCAATGAAACTGCCCCGAACCTCTAAACTTCCCGAGACTGCTTCTGTCTAATCAACTTTACCGGGATCTGTTATCCCAACCACAAGCAGCTTGCTGAGCACGTCTGCCACCACTTGCACTGCAGTCTGGCTAACCACGTGAGCGTGGCCACTGATGAGGTGGACAGAGGGCGTGAGCAGCCGGGAGCAGGTGCGGGCGGCTTCCATGCGGATCTCCTTGTGCTCACTGTTCAGGAAATGATCCGCACAGTGGCGGACAAACTGGGTCAGAGAATGTCCTGGATACAAAGGAGAGAGAAAACAGAACTATCACTGCTGTTTCAGACAGTAGGTCTGAAACTTGCTAGCTGCATTTTCCATTTTATAGCTACTAATTCAATTTTCAACAAGATATTGATCAGCAAGGTATTGACCCAGAACTCTTCCTAACAATGAGCTTTCAGTCACTAGAAAGGCATAAGGGAGGCGGAAGAGCTGGAGACAGAAAAAAGGCATTCCCCACGTCCTAATCCTTCCTTTATTCCCTTCAAAGAAAAAATCATTTTGTTTTATTCTGACCTGACCCTTTATATTCCCAGAGAGTAAAACGATTCCTGGTCGAATTTACCTTGTCTATTTCAGTTTCTGATTTAAATACCAAAAAGAGAGTATGATGTAGGCTGGGTTTATATATAGCTACTTTCTAGTCATTACCAATAAACTGTCCTCGGTGTTAATCAACATGAGTGAAGGAACTGCAACAGGGAAAACTCAGATGGCTGTCCGTATTCAGACGGCATGTTCAGGCTTTTTGTACTTCCTTGTTTCCCTACAGACTTGACTACCACCACCTACACGATCTTAAATTTCAAAAAAGTGTCCATTTTTCTCTCCTGAACTACATCTCTCTATGGAATAAGTGAGGGTTTATCTGCAGCTTGGAATTGCAAACTGAAATACACAGCACAGCATTCTTGAAATCACAGTCACAGGAATACAAACACCGAAAGCCCCTGCTCACACATGTTGAAGCAGTAACTACCATGTCAGCTACCTGGAGGTGGGAGCTAAGGGGATCCATCTCTGAAGCATTCGTTCCTTAGACTAGTGCATACTTTTCCTGAACACTATCTGCCCCAAAACTCAGTATGGGACAGAGAAACAAGCAGTAGGAATAGGAATTAACAATATACAGAAATAATCTAGGAAGGATGAGCTGCTGCAGAGTCAGCTACCCTGTCTCCGGGGTCCCTAGCAAGATCCAGGAATCCTAGGCACCCTCACTCCTTTCTTGAGGTTTCCAGCATCACTCACTATCTTCGAAAGAGGCACTGCAATTTCTTACCTTCAAATTCAAAGCTGCCAAGAGTTCGGAGGGCGAGAGTAATGCTGCCCACATCACTGGCCTCAGGGAGGGTTGTGAGGCCAGGGGAAGCCAGCTGATGGGCCAGGCCCTTGGGCATGCCTGGGTGCCGCAGGGGCTTGTGCATCAGGACCAGGGATAGCATCTTCAGTAGCCCATCTTGGATGTCCTTCTTCAGCTGTGGAATCTGACGGCTCAGGTCGTAGAGCACAGCTGTGAGGGCGGGGCTGAGGGGAGGACACCGGTCATAATGGGGCTGCATACATGACATTTGGTCTATTCTTTTTCTTTTTTTAATCCTCACCCAAGGATATTTTTCCATCTATTTTATTTATTTATTTTTTTAGAGTGGAAGGGTGAGGGAAGGAGAGAAACATTGATGTGAGAGAAACACATCAATTGGTTGCCTCCCAAACAACCCTGACCAGGGCATGGGATGGAACCCACAACTGAGGTATGTGCCCTTGACCGGGAATTGAACCCAAGACTCTTCGGTTCTCAGGCTGGTGCTCTAACCGCTGAGCCAAACCGGCCAGGGCATTGCCTGTTCTTGAGAAGAAACAATCCTCCTTGTCCAGCAAGGGAACTGGGCCCCATCACTGCTTGGTCTTTAAAGTAGAAAGGATACTATAAAATAGAATAAATGTTCTGAACTCTCTTGGCCTGATCACAGATATCAAAACAATGAGTTTCTGGTTTTTGCCATGAGAAAACTTGCTTAATATAGAAGACCAAGTCTCAATAAACAACCTGGGAGGCAGACTGAGTGCTCTGTCCTTATTTTAAAGATGAAGAGAACTAAAGTGTAGAGAGTTTAAGCAATTTGCCCAATACACATATAAACAACAGTTGCAACCATTGATTGAACACTTTTTTGTTAATCCTCACCTGAGGATATTTTCCCATTGATTTTTAGATAGAGTGGAAAGGAGGGAGGGAGAGAGAGAGGGAGAACCATCGATATGAGAGACACATCAATTGGTTGCCTCTCGCATAATCCCGACCAGGGCCAGGGATCGAACCTGCAACCCAGGTACGTGCCCTTGACTGGGAGTCAAACCCATAACCCTTCGGTGTCTGGGCCCACACTCTAAGTGCTGAGCCAAACCGGCCAGGGCTTGAACACTTCTTCTTTGCAAGGCACTGTGCTAAGAGCGGCTATTTCATGAACTCTTTCACTTAATCCCTACAACCCTAGACAACAGGAACTGCTATTGTACCCACTTTTCAGGTGAGAAACCTGAGGCTCAGCGAAGTCAAGTAACTTAGTCAGGATCACATAGCTAGCTAGTGATGAAACTAGGATTTCAAACTAGCCCACGTGTTTAGTGAGAGCTATCCTGCCTATCCAATTTAATGTGCAAACAACCACACTTTGCCTTTCCACACAGTCGCAATACTGAGGCTCACACCTCACACAACTAGAGATGGGGAAAGCTGAGGTTCTGACACCCACCTCAGTCCCACCGCCAGCATGGGCTCCAGCAGCTCCTTGATGTCCTGCTGGATGCCTGGCCCCATTGCTCGAGCCAGCATGCTGATGCAGGTGAACACTGTGGCGTCCACCTGCATCGCCTTCTGTCTCCTGCAGAGAACCAGAGAGGGGCCAGTTTAGAGATAACGACCTTCTGTGATACCCTACCTCAAAACGGCCTTGGGGCAAGGAGGGCCAGTTACACAGGCAGGGTTACCACATGTGGTGTGCAGGTTATCCACTGCACAATTCTAGGGGACCCATTACACCAGTCACTGTAGATCTGCATACAATATTTAAAACGACAATCCAGCAGATGGCAGTAAAGTGTCTTGAGGAAGGGGCCCCTTTCCCCCATTCACACAAAAGGCACCATAAGGTTTAGTGTGGTGCTGGCCAAGGTACCTATTTAGGAAGCCAACTGAACAATGTGTACATTAGGGGCCAGAGTGCAGGACACAGCAATCATAAGGAAAGAAATTCTTCTCCCTATGATGAGAATGCTGGGCTTCAGAATGGGTAAGACTTACTGATGCACCAGAACAATCCTTGCTACTAAAACAGGAAAATATAAAGATACAATTCTAATTAACACTGACCCCCCAGACTTAGAGAAGATGCTCTGGCCTCTCCATCTTGCAGGAACTAAAGGTTGTTTTCATGCTTTATTCATTGGGAAGTTTCAAGAGATGGAATAACATATCTAAATTTAGTGATAAGAAAAAAGGTGACCCGTAGGTCCCCTAAGTTCCAGTCTAGGAGTCCTCTTTATATCAAATTCAGACCTTTCAAAGCCAGAGAAAAGAGCAAAACTAGGTGATTCCCAGTTAATGATAATATTGAAAACAGCACTGGCATCTAACATGCTCACAGGGTATTCAACCAACCCAAAACATTTACATCAATGTCATTTAATTTGGAAAAGGTTGGAGCTCAACTGAGGAAGGGCTGTTCTTTACATGATTTGCTATAACAAGGAAGCTAATGAGATAGAGAACAGGCTTAAGCTCCATGGAGATGGATGGAGCATCCTTCCTATCCCACCAAATGGGGTGGCAGGTGAAATCATAACAGAGATGCTTACTTATGGGCAAAGTCCTTAGGGGGCAGGGCTGCTCGGATGATGTCCAGCACACGAGGTAAATAGATCTTGAACTCAGACCTCACAGCCACAGAAAGGAGCCCCAGGGCTTGGAAGGCTGCTGTACGTTCCTTTTCCTTCTTGACACAGCTTAGGACATGGTTCATAGTATCCTGGAGGTACTGGGTATCTGAGCACAGAAAAGACAAAATGTATAGCTCAAGGTCAGGTTTGGTCTATATATCACAGGTCAGAGTTCCTATAAATCACTTAGATTCAAGAATTAAGAAAGCCTGTTGGAAAGATGTTAAGAATTCAGAGGATAAACTTACCAAAGACTTATGCTCAATAATCACTCCTCAGATACATCTTTTGGAAATACAAAAAATACATTTTTTGTTTTAATAATAATAAAAAAAAAGCTTACAGGGTCTCCAAAACAATACATAATTGTCTCCATTAGTGTTATATTTTGAGGAAATAATACATCCTCCTGTTTAAGAAATATATGTCCAATTTTGTTTAAAAAGAGAGGACCACTTAAACTATTCTATATTATATTGGAATTTAAAGTAATATTAAATACTGTTTGCAATAAACAGGCCATTCCATTTAGCTTAGGCCTAGAAATCATTGCTGTTACCTAGAGGTTTCTGTTATAGTCATATTCTTATTTTTTATCCTCACCCGAGGACATTTTTTTCTGCATTTATCTTCAGACAGAGAGGGAGGGAGAGACGGAGGAAGAGAGAGAGGGAGAAACATCGATGTGAGAGAGACACATCGACTAGCAGCCACCCACACAACCCCAACCGGGGCCGGGGACAAACTGCAACCGAGGTACGTGCCCTTAGCGGGAACCGAACCCGGGACTCTCTGATCCACGGGCCGACGCTCCAACTGCTGAGCCAAATCAGCCAGGGCTGTTACAGTCATATTCAACAGAACGAGATTTAGTCTGTAATTTGAAAAGCCACATGGGTGTTTTCATTAAGTTTACGTAAGCCAATGCGCATGGGCGGACGATTCTTGGGGAATTTAAGCTAAAGCATTATTACTCCTCTGAAGGCTGGAATTTCTTGATTCTTCTCTTCTTATGTTTCCTCTCTTGCATCTTACTGGCCCCAAATCTGTGCACCAGAAGCACGTAACAACAGCAGAGAGGGAAAGACCACACATCCATTAGAAAGTGAGGGGTGGCGAGGGCTGCCGAACCAGTTAGGAGACAGTGAACTAGACTCTCAAACAGCACGTATACATCATTGCATTTATTCTAACAAGAAACGTCTTCTCCCACAACTCTGTGGTCAAATGACATTAAAGCATGCTGGGGCTTGAAAACAGAAGACCAATGATCTTTCAACAAGGAAAACTAGGCCTTTGCAAAGGGAAACAGCACTGCAGCAAGAAAGGGGCTTACATCAAGAGGAGAATTTTCTTTTCTGGATTTAGCACCCTAAGAGATTAGGACTCTGACTTCGTTAGAGATTCCAGCCCAATCTTAGGGTATTTTTGATGTTCTCAAAACTGACATCATCAGGAAATTCAAGCAATGGTTTCCAAACTACAAACTTGAAACAAGCGGCACTTTCCTGATGAGGCACACACTCTGGAGGCTGCCCAGGCTGAATTTCAATGGCATATTTTAGTGTATTATTTAATAAAACAACAAAAACCCACATCAAAAGAATAAACCTAGGGGCCCTCTGAGCCTTTGTATCCTGCTGCTAGGCAGCCTTTTGAACTTACTAGGGTAACTGCTTCCACAATGTGCCAGACTTTCATCAAATTTGGCCTAGTTATTAGTTGTTTTTTTTTCTGAACCACAGACTTTCAACCCAAGATCATTTACAGCTCTACTGAACAGGGGTATGTTTGGTCATTAAAAGAGAAAAAAAAGCTGCTGGGTATCAGGTGGGAAGAATGGAAAGCTGAAAAAATAAGCGTGATTTTCATAATATCATTTCTCTCTGGTTCAGTGATTTTATGTGGCTAATTGTCTCGTCCTTACTCAACACATTCTGTTCTCGCACACAGCACATTTAACAGCTCAACAGCTATATATTTTTCCTGCTGTTACATCTGGGCCGGGTGGCGTGAAATGAGTCTGTGCTAGGGAATGGCATCTGCCAAGGGTCAGGCTGGCCTTGCATGTACGCTCCTGGCTCTTACTTGGTCCTGAATGCTTCAATGTGCACCACAGTGAAGTACAAGGACATGTCCGGGATGGGGCCTCTGCACTCAGCAAATACGGAGGTGAAACAGGACATACATATGAACAGGCAACTGGAGGAGGACTGCAATGTTTACCTTTACCTGATTTCTAAAATGGATTTCAAGTAGCTAGAGGGGGCACTACTCATAATGTTTCCATTTTTGAGGGCTTCCTCTGTGCCAGGCACTTAGAGCAGGTGCTTAGGCAGTAATGCAGATCATCTTGGGACACAGGAATTGTTTTAATGTTACAAGTCAGGAAAGGTCAAGTAACCTGTCCAAAACCTCACAGTTACAGACTGAGGCAGGATTCAGGTCTGATGCCCAAGCCTCTGCACAGCTGGGGGCTAGAATGGAGGAGGAAAAGAATATTTCTAGCTGGAATAATCCAGGAAGGCCTCAGGGGAGCCAGTATCTGAGTTGGGCCACCTTCAGGACCAGGAATTCACTTCCCACTGACCACCGGGCAGGAATATGGGAACCCACAGTCTATCATCCATGAAACCTGCCCCTGGAATATTCAGCCCTTCCTTCCTGTGAGTGGCGAGGCATCTCAGTAACCTCCTCAGAGGCAGAAGCAGGACAGTCCCCAAATCCTCCCTGCCCCACCGAGAGGCTGCTGCAGTATCTAATATGAAACTGCCCTTCTTTTGCTCTCTTTTTAGTCCATCCATGAACTTGCTGGCTTCCACACACGAGACCTTGCTTGACTCTAGAACTGCCTCTGTGCCCACACATTCTGCCTCAGACATCTGCAGGAAACCTGGACTGGTCCCACTGAAACTGGACATGAGGCAAAGAGACCAGAGACTAGCCCCTAGCTAGCGCTGCTTCAGATGAGAAGCAGACCTAACTTTCTGGAATCACTTTTTCTCTATTTAATTGCCCTTCCGTGGGCAATGACGTCGTCCACAGACATCCTCACCTGTGAAGGCAGAAGGTCGGAATGCAGCCAAGCGGGGTAACAAATTAAGGATTGTCATTTGAATCAGCGAGTTCTTGCTATTCCTGCATTTCAGCACCCACTGGCACACCTGAGAGAGGAAGGGTACAGGGTTGGCAAAGGAAAAGGAGGTGTGGAACTTGGAAAGAGAGGGAGCAGGCCTCTTGCAACCTACCTGATCAAATTTCTCCTCCATCAAGTCTCTGCAACACCGACTCTCCACCAGGGTGGACTTAGCTGGGCTGGGAGAAGCCCCAAATCCCATGAGGCCTTGGTGAGAGCTGTACCCCAGCAGTCCCACCAAGGCATTTGACGGCTGGGGCTGCACAGCCTGGAAACTGGTGAAGGGGGTAATGTGACGAGGTTTCGTTCCGAAGCCCATGAGGTCTTTGCAGTACTTGTCATGTACCAACTGCTGTTGCGTGATTTCCTCCATTTCTTCTCTTAGGCGCTATATACGTGGGAGATAAAACAAACAAACAAAACATCTTTACCTGCAAGTGCATTTGCCCCGGCACTGTGAGCCTACAGAGCAACACATTTGCCCGACCCTGAGAGGAAACTGTCTCTAAAGCAGAGAGTGGCCACTCTTCAATTTTAAAATTACGGTTTCCCTAGAACCTTGCAGGAGGCCTGACTTTGTTCTAATTTAGGCAGAAGAGCACCACCTACTGCACAATAAAGAAGCAGTAGGGGGCTGGCTGCCAAGGACTCCCCCCCCCAACCCCAAGTTGGTTTGGGAAAGCTGACTTGCAAATTGCTGCTCCTACAGACCCAAGATCACAGCAAGGAAGCCGCTTGCCAGCGTGAGGGGCAGCCCCACGCCAGCATCCTGTTAAGGACAGTCTACTCTCCTTCTTGCCAGAAACCCAGGCAGAAACAACTTAGGCAGGTGATTTTCTCACAACCCTAGGGATTCCACAGGAGGTGCGCAACAAGCTGACTGGCACAGAGCTCATGTCTATCCCCTATTCAAAGGGCTGCTTAGCAAGTCACCCTCTACCAGTCCAAAGTGAGGATACAGAACAATTTTCTAAACTTCCAAACTTTCTCAACAGATTTTTTTCCTCAAAAAATCTTGTCTACTAATCCCATCAAGGTCACCAATGCCTCTCACACTGCTAAATCTGATGGTCACTTTTCCGCCCTCATCTTATTTGACTGATCTCAGCACCTGATCCAACTATTTGCTCCTCCCTGAAACTCTTTCTTCACTTGGCTTCTTGGATCCAGAGCTTTCCTGCCCCGCCCCCTCCACCCCCTGCTAACCTTGTTCTCCCTTGGCTGCTCCTCAGCTCTCGACCTCAGGTTCTCAGACCCTGTCTTTTCTCCAACTACACTTGTTCCCTGTGGTTCTCATCCAGTCTCATGACTTGAAATAACATCTATCTGCCGACAGCTCCCAAATCTGTACCCTGCACTCATATCTCTTCCCAGAATGACTCACTATCTCCACTCAGACTCCCAACAGGCATCTCAAACTTAGTATGTTCAAGAGCTAACTCCTGCTCCTACCCTGCAGCTGGTCTAAACCTGCTCTTCCCATCTCAATCTTCCCACCTCAGTAAGTGGCAACTCCATCGTTCCAGTTGCTCGGGCCAAACACCTGGACTCTCCTTTCTCTCCTGTCGACCTCCAGACCCCAAATTCAGAATCCAGCCATGCCAGGCACCTCTACAGCTCCCTCTATGGTCCAGGCCACAAAGGTCCCCTATGAAGACTGCTGCAGTTCCCTTTGAACTAGACTCCTGGCTTTAGCCCTTGTCCCTCCGATAATCCATTTTCAACACAGTAGCCAGAGCAATCCTTTTGAAACATAAGTCAAATGTCACTCTACCGCTGAAAACCCATTAACAGCTTCCCACTTCACATACAAAGTCTACAGAGTGGCTTCTAAGACCCCATGTGATGTGCCCCCTCCCTGCGCCAGGTATTCCTCTGACCCTCTCTCCCGCCACCTCCCTCCTCCCACTCTGCTCAGCCACAATGGCGATCTTGCCGTGTGCTCCTGCCTCGGGGCCTTTGTGCCTGCAGAACCAGTTGTCTGGAATGCTTTTCCCCAGGTCCTTGTATGGCTTTTTTCTTACCTCCTTCATGACCATGCTCAAACATCACCATATTTTAAAACATGCTAGCATCCCCTATTCCCTCTCCCTGCCCTACTTTTCTCCACAGCATTCATCGTTATATGATACACTACATAATTTTACTTACTTGTGCATTGTCTGTCTCCCCTGTTACAATGTAATGTTTTATTCATGCTGCATTATTCTAGCTCTTAATACATGATGTAGTTTGCCCACAGTATTAGGAAGTTATAATACCTTACATTTGGATAGTTCTTGACAATCTACAAAGTACCATCACAAGAGTATTTCATTTAAATCTGAGTTAGGTGATACTGCCGTCTTATCAGGAGGAAACCAAGATTCCAGAGCTGTCTGGGCTACAGTGGAAAGCACCACGTTATACTTGAGTGGGCAAACCTCTGAGGGCTACCATTTAAGGAATTCCCGCTATATATCTATGTCTAGAAATCTCCCAGGAACTCAATGATGTGAGTAAAATCCCTATCAAAAGTGAGGAAGATGAGGCTAAAGGAAGTAAAGTAATTTCCCTAAGTCACAGAGTATAGAGAGGAGCTGGAATTCAAAGCCAGACCCTCCTGTTGCTACACCTAGGGCACAGCCACTACCAACGGCACTGAGTCTATTAAAGCACAAAGCCCTGGGGTAAATTTCACACCAACCAGCTCCCCACAGGAAGTCACAGATGGCGCTCTACTCCCAAACATATCTTGAATCCAACTGCTTCTCAGTGTCTGCACTGCCAATGCTAGGTGACGCCACCACTGAGGCCTGCCACACTACTGTACTGGCCTCATGTGACAGTCATAGGAATGCGACCTCTGATCATAAGGGCCCCAGCTGCTACTCTGAAATCTGTCGCCATGTTTGTGCCAAGGCCACTCTTCCCATGGCCTGCTCCCAGTCAGTAATCACACACAGCAGGAATGTAAGGTGGGCCTCCCGTGATGGCTCTGCAATGTAGACGAGGACGCTGTCACCTCACTCTTCTTCCCTCCTTGTTC
The DNA here is from genome assembly GCA_030848825.1 of Tadarida brasiliensis. Classification (NCBI taxonomy): domain Eukaryota; kingdom Metazoa; phylum Chordata; class Mammalia; order Chiroptera; family Molossidae; genus Tadarida; species Tadarida brasiliensis. The sequence continues at coordinate 7,646,783 of CM061264.1, forward strand.
ACTCAGGGCCAGATGTGCACTGAGGTCTGATGGGTCTCCCAGCTGCCTCCCCATCTTTTCTTGCAGGCTATTTCCCTAGTAAAATCTGTACTTTTAAACCCATCTTTGCAGCTGCTTTTCGAGCTAACCCACCTCCTAACTGGTCTCCCTGCTTTCATTCCTGCCTCTCCACAAGTTTTTTCCCACAAGGAGCCAATCCATCGCTAAAAACGGATGACATCACACTAGCCCCCTATGTACACATCTCCAATGTTTGCCCCTGCAATGAGAATAAAAGTCAATGTTTACCAAGAACTGTGAGGCCTATTAATCTGGCCCCTCCCTCCCTCTCCTTACTCAGGGTGCACCAGCCACACTTCCCTTCTTTCTGTTCCTTGAACTTGTTAAACTCTCTCCCATCTCAAAGCCTCTGCCTGGAATATAACCTCCCTGCAAGTCTGGTTCCTCCATGTCATACAAGTCTCAGCTCAAATGTCACCACCTCAAGAAGGACCTTCTCCTACCCCTGTAACACCCCCATCCCCATTACCCTTCATTCCATTTCTTCATAGCATTTGTTGCTATCTAAAATTATCTTGTTATTTGTTTATTGCCTGTTTTCCCTACAAAATGTCAGACCCGTGAGGACAATGATCTCGTCTTGTCTTGCTCAGTGTCAGAGAAGCCTGGACTCCTCTCTGACATGGCTTCTCACCTCTCCCTCCATGCTGCTGATTCGGACCAGCTCATTGAGGATCAGCAAAGCTCCATGGATCCGATCATCCCGATTCATGCCCTTCTCCTTGGCCAAGGTCTCATCAAACCCTTTCTCTGCTTCTTCAAACGTGTGCTATGGAGAGAGAGAGAATGCCTTAATTATCCAATATCCAAAGTTAGAGAGAACACAGGCAAACCCCATCTATATGGGGGTTCGGAGGTGTCAGCATGCCTTCTCAGTCCCTTGTACCCGTATCATCAACAATAACTCATCAAGCTCTCGCCTTTAATTTAGCTTCAACTCTCCCAATACCACGAAGTAGATACCATTACATCCATGTTTCAATAGATAAAAAACAGAGGCTCAAGGAAATTACGTGACTTGTCACAGGTCACACAGCAAATCCAAGACTAGAACCCAGGTCTCCAATCCCATGTTCAGGACTCTTTTTGTTGTACAAGCCTCCTTAGTAAGTTCTCTTGTCAACAGCAATGAGCACACGACTCAAGATTCTAGAGGAGACAGAACTGGCACTTTCTAAATTACTACTAACCGTATTTCATTGATTCTGAGACACCCGTTTTCCATATTTTACATCTCTAAAAAGAGGTATCTTGTAATTGTTGACAAGAAGGCAGTGAGTCAGTTTAATTGGCATCATGTTTTTGGTCTTAGTGGTACATGAAAAAATGGTATGGCTATCAATGGATCTTTGCTTTACTGAAATACAATAAATAACTGTTGATTTATACTGAGCTAAAGAAAAGCTTTTGAGACCAAAACAAACCTAACACTTGCTGTGTGGCAAGGGGCCTACTACTGCCCAAAGCCCAGTGATACTCCCTGTACATGTGCTTTGCTGGTGGTTGGAATGGAACCATCTCCTCACCCTGTACCACTGAGGCTTCTGCATCTCCTTCGGCTCACGCTGGGTGGTGAGAATCAGACAGGCACGAAGAGCAGCTACAGCTCCCTCACGGATGGCCTGTTTGGGGTCCCACACAGCCACAAAAATATTGTCAAAGAAGGGTTGTACTTGCTGGAAGAAGAAGGTGGGGACGCTGATGGCCAGCTCACGGAGAACCAGAACCTAGGAGAAAAAGGCACACTCAGAACTCGCACCTGTATCAGAGTGCTATTCTCTCAGAAATAGAGCCTCTGGCTTCCTAGAGCCTATATATATTAGGAAGAGCAGACTTGGAAATTCTGGGGCACAGGAAGGAAAGGAAAATTGCTCAAACACCTCAGTGTTCATTATCCTAGGGTATTTACGCAGAACGCTGGTAATGTTAGAACATAAGCTCTGCAAGGACAGATGTGTTTTGTTTTGTATCCTGCTGACAGCCTAGAACCATGCCTAGAATACAGCAAGTATTCAATAAATATTTATCAAATGAATGGAAAATCCTGTTTAACACCTAATTTTGCTATTATTTTCATTTGATAGTGGACGAAACTAAAGATCAGAGGCTGCCCCAAGTTAGAGTCAGGAAGTGGCAAAGCCAAGACCTGAACCAGGGTCCAAATGTGTGTCCATCCCCCCATACCATGCTCCCTCCTCGTGGTGCTGCTTCCTAAAGAGGGAGCTGACTGGAAAGGATCCGAATGATACTTATGATGCCCAGCACATTCGTTCCCAAATTCTCTCTCTTAAAGACGGACTCTCCCCCATCTCACAGCCTGGAGTCCTAGCCCATCAAACCAGCCTTTTTCAGGGACAAGACTGAAAAGCATGGAAGATGTGCCCCCAGAAGAAGAGGATAAGCCACCACTCCCCCAAATGCAGAACAGCCAATGGGAAAAGAGGAAGTTTGGGCTAAGCACCAACCAGTGAACATATGTCTAAAAAATAAACAGGAAAGGCTGACCGACTCTCCTACCGGGGGTAGTGAAGGCACTTACTTCCCCTGCTCCTCTCTCAGTCCCAGTTCTTCCATACTCCCGCGGTATATGCAGAGACCTTGGTAAAGACACTGAAGGGATCATGCTGATAGTATGGTTGTTTGGGGTTTTGTAGCCCTTTGGCTGTGGTTCCTTTTCTTACTATGGCTGAGGGGTGCCTTCTGCTTAGGAGGTCATTTTTATTCTAGAAAAGTCAGAGATCAGGATAAACACTGCACTTAGGGCTGCCTCTCAAGCAATGAAACAGAACTTTTAAGTTTCTTCTTCAGGTACAAAGCTCAGGGTGACAACAGAAAGGGATTCAGGACAGAACCTAAGGCCACCAAGAAGCACCGTGTCTTTGTCTGGAGCATTCCCTCTCATTCTCTGCCCCTCGGGGACCTAAGCACATCGTGTGAAGGACCCAGACACAGTGCCATCGCTCCCCAGGCCTGGCCGTGCTCCTCCTGCAGGCACTCACAGCTGCGTGTCTCCGGCCCTCGTTGCGGTCAGCACCCAGCCATTCCAGGGCTCGCTTCACCTCAAACTCCACATACTCAGCGGTAAAAGTGTCCCCTGCCATGGCGAGGCGACCAATGGCCTTGGACGCCATTTCCATGACGACTGGGTCATTAGAGGGGAGGAGGTTCCGAAGATAATTAGCGAATCGCCCAATTCGGGTGGCATTCCCACCTTCCACTCCTATGAGGCTGGCTGGAAAGCAGAAAGGCAAAAGGTGAGGATGGACACATGCTGTCTAGGAAAGTACGCTGCTTTGAAAGGAAAGCTGGTGAGTGACCCTTTCTCTTCACTTTGAGTACAGACTGCAATTTCCATGTGGGTAATTTTCATTTGAACCAACAGATTTGAGATTTGTACAGGGACTATTTGCCTAAAGCAAAATGCTCTCATTTTAGTATATATAATTTGTTTTCTCAAGAAGAAAAGGAAAAGAAACTGGGGCTGAATAGTAATTTACAGGCTGGATGACCACCTCTGGGAGCTGAAAATCACCTGCCTTTTGTTCACTGTCCCCCAACTCTACTTTTCCACTCGGAAGCTCTGCTACGCCAAACGTCATTCCGCAGAGAAGCCAGAACCTGCAAAAAGCTACATGGGGTTGTGGGAAGAAACTGGCTTCAAGCCTCAGCTCTGGCACACTGCCTGGCCCTAGGAAAGTCACTTAATGGTTCTGAGACTCCATATCTGAGAATACCTGCTTTGCCTACATCCCAGGACTGTTGCTAGAATTAAAGCCAAGTAAGTACACTGAAGGCCACAAGGCTTCTTAAAATTCAGTAAATGAATATGAACTAAGTATCTAGTAAGCAGCAGACACGGGGTACCGTGGACACAAAGATAAATAGTTTGTTTCTAGTTGTTATTGTCTCCAGAGACTCTGTCCTTACCTATGGCCAAGATGCCACCTTTCCTCTCATTGGCATCTGAGCTGGAAACCAGTTCAAAAATGTGATGGTTCAGCTGATCATAGAAGCGAGTAGACTCCTCTTGACTCATCTGCAAAGGAAGATGTACTCAGAGCGATTTCTAATGTCTCCCTGATGGGGGGTGGAGGGTGGGGTCCAAAGATTAGGACCTGAGAGGTACCAGCAAGTACAGTTCGAACCAAATAAAACAAAGGTACTGCCAATTTCTATAAACTGTAGAGCAACTGAACTCGCAATTCATCTATGTAACAAATACTATTGCGTATACTCCATGGCAGAACACGTCCTGTCCCAGGTTCTACCTAGTACCAGCAGTACAAGAATGAACAAGACATTTTGTCCCTGACCGCCAGTCTGATTTCCATTTTGAAAACCCCAAGCTCGGCCCTGGCCAGTTTGGCTCAGTGGTAGAGCATCGGCCCACGGACCAATGAGTCGCGGGTTCAATTCCGGCCAAGGTCATGTACCTCGGTTGCGGTTCTTTCCCAGCCCTGGTCAGGGTCGTGCAGGAAGCAACCAGTCAATGTGTCCCTCTCACATCGATGTTTCTCTCTCTCTCTCCCCCTCCCACTCTGTCTGAAGATAAATAGAAAAAAATCCTCGGGTGAGGATTAAAAACAAACAAACAAAAAACCCCAAGCTCTTCAAACCCACCTCAACCAATGGCATCAGGCAAAAAGAACCAAAGGTCTGAAATGGGGTGGGAAAAAGAAAATAATAATTTAAAACAGCTGACTTTACGCTGACTCCTAAAGTGTCACCACAACACAGGAGATATCAAAGAAATGTGTCACCACTGCAAAAGAACCTGCGCATTCCATGGACATGAGAAATTGGGTGCCTTTCTAAAACAGAATCTGACGTGGCAGTCAAAAGAATTCTAAACCAGTGATGGTGCACTTAGCCCAAACACTCCATAATGAATGGCCCCAAATCACAGAAGCGACAACCTCTCGAAGTTCCATGGTGACATAGTGCTGGAGTTCCTTGGCAGCTTTGGCCCTGGTCTCCTCATTGCGGCTCTTCAGGCCACTGGCAAACTGCTGCAGAACGCTCACATTGCTAGATGTTGTGGTAGCTGCGGTGGCGGCGGCAGGTCCGGTTCCAAGCATCTTGCCCTGAGGTTCTTTGGACAGAAGCTTCCTTTAATATTCTGGATAACAAACTATGGCGATCAATTAATTTATGGCCCCAGTTCCTCAACACAGATCTCCACCCTGTCCATGTCAGGTAGAGAATCCTTAAAAGGTTGGGAGACCCACTGAGGGATGTGTAGAAAGCCTCCATTTATTCAATAATGATCCATGTTTAAAAGAGGTAGCATAGTAAGAAGGTCAAACTGTGGGCTGTGGAGTCAGACTACCTGAGTTTGAATCCAGCGCCAAATTCTATACCTTGAGAAGACACTTAAAATGCCTATTTTCTCAACTGCAACAGGACAATAACAGTACCTAACTCATACGGTTGATGTGAGGATTAAACAAGTTAGTATATGTTAAAATGTACTTACAACAGCCCTGGCCGGTTTGGCTCAGCAGTTAGAGCGTCGGCCTGCGGACCAGAGTCCTAGGTTCGATTCCCGCTAAGGGCATGTACCTCGGTTGCAGTTTGTCCCCAGCCCTGGTTGAGGTCGTGTGGGTGGCAACCATTCAGTGTGTCTCTCTCACATCGATGTTTCTCTCTCTCTTCTTTCCTCTCTCCCTCCCGCTCTATCTGAAGATAAATGCAAAAATGTCCTCGGGTGAGGATAAAAAAAAAAAAAATGTACTTACAACAGTGCTGGGCACACAGTGAGTTCTTAATTGTTAGCTATTATTATCATTATTACTACTATGTACATGGCACAGTGCCAGGTACTAAAAGTGGGAGGTGGAAAGAGAATAAATCATGCCTATGACTGCATTTTTCCTTAGAGAGTTCAATTTAAAGAGTGTAATTATTCAACAACAGCATTGTCCAACAGAAATAAAATACAAACTACAAATGTAATTTTAAATTTCCTAGTAGCCATACCAAGAAAGGTAAAGAAACAGGTGGAATTAATACTGTATTTAATCCAATACACCTAAAATATCATTTCAATATGTTATTAATATAAAAAAATTAATAGTTTCCATTCTTTTTTTGTACCGAGTCTCCAAAAACCAGTGTGCATTTTACACTTACGACAATCTCAGTTCGGACTAGTCACACTTCAAGTGCTCTAAGCCACACGTGGCTGGTGGTTTTGCACTGGACAGTGCGTTTCTATAGAATACTAACTAGTACTTGAAATGTGAGCTAAAAGAGATGAATTAGTTCCTGAGATCATTCATTCATTCCTGAATTATGTATTGTCCCTTCCCTCAATGAGCTTACAATCTAGGGGGAAATACAAATAATCAGGCAACCACAATAATGTGGCCACAGTAAGGCTCAGCCCAGACTGCTAGGGAAGTAACATATACACCTATCCTAGGTATGTCTAGATTATATCAGAAAATCAGTTTTTCAAAATTCTTATTTTCAAAGAATTTGTGTGATGCTGAGAAAAAAAAACCTCAAGGAATAATTGGTTTGGAAAAGCTTTTAAATACTCCAGTGCCAAGAAAATGACTGCAAATGGAAGTGTCATCCTTTAGGGGTGAGGAAACCCAAAGATCCCTGACCAGAAAACTACTACAGAGTGTGTGACCAAGTCTGTGTTGAGGGGGAGAGAGGCTAGCAAGAAATTTCCATTCTCAGGAAAGTACCAGCCTATCTTTATAAATCTAAGGCCCACCGGCCATCACCTGTTCCACGCAAATTGCAATTAAAATACTTGAAGTCAAACATCCTAAGGGTCTTAACTAGGGCTTACAGAAGTTCAAGTTGGGTGGCTGAAACTGGGGATGGGGTGGGGGAGGCAGAGAGGATGGAACCGAGCTCAGATTCGGGGAATGGATCCTACAGAAGTCTCCAGGTTGGAGTGCAAGGGGCTGACACTGACGTCGGTCCCCTCTGAAGACAATTTATAGGTGGTGACTGACCGGCACCGAGACGCAAAGGCGTCCGGGCAGTACCGGGGCTGATGGGCCGGCCTTCGCGGCGCCACAGACGCACGGCAGGCTCAAGGGTCCGGGGTGGTCTCCTGCGGGCCCGAGAGCAGGTGGGCGTTGCCTCGCAGGGTCGGGGGTCAAGGGCTCAGGCGGTGCCCAACTCCGTGGGGTCGCCTCTGAGGGGACCCCACGTCCCAGACTGTCGGCTTCCCCGCCCCACCCCCCGGACCAGGCTGGCTGTGGGTCTGGACATTCCGCCGCTTTGGAGGGGTCGGTGCCAGGCTCCAGACTCACCGCGCGGCTTCGGCCAAGGCGTCAGCCACCGCCACCAGCGCCGGTACCGCCGCTTCAGGCCCCCAGCCCTACCACCCGCCTTCCCCGCTGTCCTCTAAGCCGTGGGAGGGAGGGCAGGGTCCCAGCCCTAAGGACCAATAGACAGGCGTAAGAAGACGATGGACTGAAACACCGACCAATAGTAATGAAGGAGAAGTGAAGCTTCGGGACCCGGCTTCTCCAGGAGGCGGGGACTGTTCAAATAGACAAACTACGCGGCCAGTGGCAGGCAAAAGCAGGCTTAGGTCCATTCGGGAAAACCAATCGGTCGTGAGTTGACTTCAGTCACTTCCATGCACACATCCGGTGCATCGCTACTATAATTCCCCTCTGCTGGGTGGGGGGAGGGGGGTGCGGCAGTGCCTAGTCCGCTGTCTGGGTAGCTGGGATGGGGCTAAGCGGTGGTAGGCGGGGGTTCGCGGTCCTGCCCGGCTTAATTATGAGATTGAGCCATGCCCGCTCCCTGTAATTACTGGAGTAAGAGATGTAAAATTTTCGGACTTGAGGAACCTTGATTCCTCTTTTGTTAAATGTAATATGCATTTGAAAAAAATTTTTTTGCAAGTTTTATGAATTTATTTTTGTTACAGATGTTTCTCCTTCCCACCCCACCCCTAGACACCCTTCTCCTAATTCCGACACCCACCCCCCCACCATTGTTGTCCATGTCCATTGGTTAGGCATACATGCATATAAGTTCTTTGGTTTATCTCATCCCTCCCCCTGTCCCCCTCCTCTGAGGTTTGTCAGTCTGAACTGCACTCCTTTCTATGTCTCTGGGTCTATTTTGTTCAATAGCTTATTTTGTTCATTATATTCTACAAATAAGGGAGATCATGTGGTATTTGTCTTTCTGATTGGCTTATTTCGCCTAGCATAATACTCTCCAGGTCCCTCCATGTCCTCTCAAAGGATAAGATCTCTCTCTTTCTTACAGCTGCATAGTGTTCCATTGTGTATATGTACCACAGCTTTTTTATCCACTCATCTATTAATGGACACTTAGTGACTGTAAATAGTGCTGCCAAGAACATAGGGGTACATATATTCTTTCTGATTGGTGTTTCAGGCTTCTTAGGATATATTCCTAGAAGTGGGATCACTGGGTCAAATAAATGGCAGTTCCATTTTTAATTTTTTGAGGAAACACCATATTGTTTTCCATAGCGGCTGCACCAGTCTTCATTCCCATCAGCAGTGTACTAGAGTCCCCTTTTCTCCACACCCTCGCCATCACTTGTTTGATGATTTGTTGATGGCAGCCATTCTGGCAAGTGTGAGGTGATACCTCATAGTTGTTTTAATTTGCATCTCTCTGATGATTAGTAACATTGAGCATTTTTTCAGATGTCTCTTGGCCCTTTGTATGTCCTCTTTGGAGAGGTGTCTATTTAGGTCCTCTGCCCATTTTTTAATTGGGTTCTTTGTCTTCCTTTTGTTGAGTTGTATGAGTACTCTATATATTTTGGAAATCAACCCTTTATCTGATGTATCGTTGGCAGTTGTGCTCTCCCATATAGTGGGTTCCCTTTCCATTTTGATGCTTATTTCTTTTGCTGTGCAGAAGCCTTTTAATTTGATGTAGTCCCGTGTATTAATTTTTTCCTTTGTTTCTCTTGCCTTAGGCATTATATCAGTGAAAATTCTGCTGCGTGTGATGTCTGAAATTGTGTTGCCTACATTTTCTTCTAGGATTTTTATGGATTCATGAGTCATATTTAAGTCTTTTATCCATTTTGAGTTTATTCTTGCATATGGTGTAAGTTGGTATTCTAGTTTCATTTTTTTTGCATGTAGCTGTCCAATTTTCCCAACACCATTTATTAAAGAGGCTGTCTTTACTCCATTGTATGCTCTTGCCACCTTTGTCAAATATTAATTGAGCATAATATCTTGGGTCAATTTCTGGGTTCTCTGTTCTGTTCCATTGATCTATATGCCTGTTCTTGTGCCAGTACCAGGCTGTTTTGATTACAATGGCTTTGTAGTATAACCTGATATCCTGTATTGTGCTCCCCTACTTTGTTCTTCTTTTTCAGGATTGCTGTGGCTATTCAGGGTCTTTTTGGTTCCATATAAACTTTTGGAGTATTCTAGTTCTGTGAAATATGTTGTTGGTATTTTAATGGGGATTGCATTGAATCTATAGATTGCTTTGGGTAGTATGGACATTTTAATTATGTTAATTCTTCCAATCCATGGGCAAGGTATATGCTTCCACATTTAAAAAAATTTTTTCTTTCTTTATTGATTTTAGAGAGAGAGGAAGGGAGAGGGAGAGATAGATAGAAACATCGACGAGAGAGAACATAGATTGGCTGCCTCCTGCATGCCCCCCACTGGGGATTTGACCCACAACTTGGGCATGTGCCCTGACCGGGAATCAAACCGGCAACCCCTTGGTGCATGGGTCAACGCTCAACCACTGAGCCACACTGGCCGGACTCTCTGTGCTTCTTGTACTTGTATGCCTTTTTCCTTCACCAAGTTAGGGAAGTCTTCTGCCACTATTTCTTCAAAGATATTCTCTAATCCTTGCTCATTTTCTTCTTCTTCTGGAACTCCTATGATGTGAATGTTGTTACATTTCATAGTGTCCCACAGTTCTCTTAAGCTGTCTTCCTGTTTTTTAATTGTTTTTTCTTTTTGGTTCTTTGATTGGGTGAGTTTTTCTACCCTGTCTTCTAATTCACTGATCCAGTCCTCGGCTTCCTCTACTCTGCTGGTTGGTTATTCCTTCCAATGTGTTCTTTATTTCTGCTATGTCATTCTTCATTTCTGCTTGGTGGTTTTTCATTTCCAATTGGTTGATTTTCAATGTTTCTATATCTTTACTCATGCTGTTGAGCTTCCTCATTGTCATCACTCTGAACTCTACCTCTGATAACTTGTTTAACTGCATTTTATTTATCTCTTCTTCGGTAGAGTTCTCCTGTTCTTTCATTTGGGATTTGTTTCTTTGTTTCACCATTTTGGCTATCTCAGTGGGTTTTGGAGGCTGCCAAATTTTCCCTGTGGGTATTGGTGTTCTGCTGATTGTGGCTCCCTCTACTGCAGCGGTTCTCAACCTGTGGGTCGTGACCCCTTTGGGGGTTGAAGGACCCTTTCACAGGGCTTGCCTAAGACATAACAGTAGCAAAATTACAGTTATGAAGTAGCAACAAAAATAATTTTATTGTTGGGGGGGTCACCACAACATGAGGAACTGTATTAAAGGGTTTCAGCATTAGGAAAGTTGAGAACCACTGCTCTACTGGGTTTGGATGAGTGTAGGAGGACCCACGTTAAACACCACTGTCAAGTCTCACTTTCCTAGGTAGATTTGTAAGCCCAGGAAAGGTTCAGTTATCCTCTGGCTTTTTGCCTGGAGGCTATTAGTTTCAGTTACTTGATGAGCCTTGGGTTGTAGCCCTCAACTGAATGAAAAAAATTCCTCAGGTGTTCAGGGTAAGAGGATTTCCAGCAGGTGGGGCAGATACTTGCCGTCTGTTAATGAGTCTCAATTTGCATTTCCCTGGCCTGGCTTGGTGGTGTTAAATTCCTGAGGGAGGGGCTGTTGCTTCTCCCTGGGGCACTGGGAAAGGGCTCTTTGAGTAAGACGGCTACTGTCCTGTGAGGAAGTGATTCAGCACAAAACTCCCATTGCTCTCCCAGCTCTCCAAGCTCCCGAGTCTCTCCACACAGTTCCAGTCCAGTCCACCCTCCCTCTGCCGGAACCCAAGGTGAGTGGCTGTAGCTAATTTTTAAAAAATTTTTATTTTCTTTATTGATTTTAGAGAGAAAGGAAGGGAGAGGGAGAGAGATAGAAACATCGATGAGAGAGAACATTGATTGGCTGCCTCCTGCACGCCCCCCACTGGGGGTTTGGCCCACAACCTGGGCATGTGCCCTGACCAGGAATCAAAACGGTGACCTCTTGGTGCATTGGGTCAACACTCAACCACTGACCCACACCGGCCGGGTGGCTGTAGCTAATTTAGTGCTCTATCCCAGCCATCTGTGCTGTGGAGCCAGCAAAGGAGCTGCTCACAGCTAAAACAGCTGCTGTCTGTAGGCTCCCAGCCCGCCTTCTTGCACCTCTGCAGTTCCTACCAGGCTCGATTTAATGTTCTCTTTCTGTCCCTGGTTATATGGGTCCTCTCCAGCTGCTTTTCTGTTGTTTTTTTCCCAATGATTTGTCTTTATTTTAGTTGTAATTCCAGTTTGGTCCTCGGAGATGGTCTGTGTAGCTTCCATCCATTCCACCGCCATTTTGGAATCTCTTGAAAATTGTTTTACTTAGATTTACCACTTTTTTCAAAATTAGCTAGCTCACAAGATCATGCACGACAAACCACAAGCAAATTTTAACTAAATGGGCTACTCGTAAATCATTAATTTCAAAGCAACATCATTTTAAAAACATCATTTAAAAAAATATTTTTAATTGATTTTTTTAAGAGAGATACATCAATCAGCTGCCTCCTGCATGCCTCCTACTGGGGATTGAGCCCGCAACCCGGGCAAGTGCCCTGATGGGGAATCAAACCTGGACCTCTCAGTCCATGGGATGGATGCTCACACTGAGCCACACTGGCTGGGCTAAAAAACATCTTCTCAAAAAACAATAGCAAAAATGAAATTTGACTACATCTCAATTTTTTAAAAATCATAGTCTGTTTATTATAATAAATATTGAAAATTCCTAAATATTTCACAATAGGAGTCTGATTAAATAAAATATGACTCATTTATATTAAGGAAAACATATGTTGCCATTAATGATAATGCTAAGAAGGAAAAGTGTTTGTAATTTGTTTAAAAAATATAAATTATACAACAACATAAGTATAGTACAACCCTTAGAAAACATTTATGTATTTCTTATGTGTCTGTGTTACCATGGGGAAAATATACAACTAAGATGTAATGGAATTTGGGGAAGGCATACTATTTTTCTTTATACATTACCATCAATTACTTGTGTAATGTTATAACCTGACAGCGAGATAACCAGAGACACACGGCCGAATTGTAAAGGAGCACTTTATTACACCAGTGGGCTGTTACACCGGCGGGCTGGGGAGGTACAGCTTCCCCAAATCCTCAGCCCCGAGCCTTCTTTGTTGCCCGCTTTTAAAGGCACAAACTACAGGAAAAAAAAAACAAAACTATATTCTCTTGGTGCCGCTTTTGGCACCGTTAAGGGGGGCTGATACAGAGAAGGGGGCGGGGAGAGAAGCTTGCTAGCTCAGGGCCACCATTAATCTCCTTTTTCTCATGGTTTTTCTGAGCTTCCCAAGGCCATCCTTAACCCCTTATCTTTACAGTTTTCTTTGGATGTCTCAAGGCCCTTATGTTTACAGAAAAGAAACTGCCAGGGTGTGTACGTGCACCAACTGAGGGTCAGAATGGAGTTATTACATGTAATAAAACAAAATTTTGTTTTTGTTTTTTGAGGAAATGGAAGTTTCCAGAAGTGTTAAACTGCCAAATTAAAGAGGTTTGGTAATATTCTGTGCCTACTAAAATGCTTTGGCAGAGTGAAAAAAAATTATGATTACTGCTTTAAGTTTAGAATCTCTTCATTGCATTGATTCTTCTGTGAAATAACTGTTCCTCTGAATTTCACATTTTTCACTTGTGTTTGACATCTATTTAATCATTAAACATTTTTGAATATGTAATACATTCACTGTTCAAATCTCAAAATAAAATTGTATTTATCACAAAGTCTTGCTCCACCCCTGTCCCTTCATTTATTTTCTTAGTTCTTATGTAGCCCTAGAATTTCTTTATATAGATACAAGCAAATGTAAATACATACTCTTATTTTTCCATTTTGTTGCTCCATATCACTGTTCTGTACTTTTTAAAAATTTAGTATATATTGGAAATCTTTCTATTTTAGTATATAGAAAGCTTCCTTATTCCTCTGTTGTTATAACTGCATAATATTGCATCACACGCATGTACCATCATTTATTTTTCCAATCCTCTGTTGATGGACCCTTGTGTTGTTAACAAATTCTTGTTATTACTAATGATGTTACAATGAATTCCTTTGTACATATATAATTTTATTCCCTAGCACTATACCAAATACCCAGAAATGGGATTATAGCATCAGAGGGTAAATGAATGTGTAGTTTGATGGATATTGTCAAATTGAACTCTATGAGGGAGGTACCAGTTTTCATTTCCACCAGCAATGAGATTTTGCCACCCTAAGACATGATAATGCTATTTTCTAATTAACAATCAAAGATGGTTTTATAGCAACAGTAACCAGTGCATTTGTAGGTCTCTTTTTCAAATTTACAAACAGCTTTTTTATCCATTATATTAAAATAATAAGTAGTATTTATTGAGCAAAGTATCAGGCATTTAGGTGGACATTATAAAACAGTGGTTAAAATCAGGGTGGAGTCAAACTAACTGAATCTGAAACTTTGCTCCAACACTTACTATATGAAGAAGTACTTAGTATCTATATACCTGTTTCCTACTGTCAACCAATGGTCAGATGGTTGTTGGAGCCAATTCAAGGCCTACAGCACCGCTGTGGAACAGTTCAATAGTGTTACAGCTCAGTTATGAAACATCTTCAGTATTTTCCCTCAGCCAAGGAAACAGTCTTCAGAGCAAAGTGTGGTTCTATAGCCAAATCATCATAGTTTGATTGGTCTAAAAGGCATTGTCTTGATTGGTCAGAATGAAGCTATTCTGATTGGTCAGCAAAGATGTTACTGGGGGATATAACTGTGCAGCTAGGATTGAACAGGGAAAACCCCAATCTTATTGTTTGAAATCGGATACCCAGAACTCCTTTATAAAGGTTGGCTCAGGTGGCAGGAGTACCTGGCAGGCAATTCAGTGCCCAAGGAAGGCAGCTTAGTGCAGGCTTTTCCCTGAAGAGTAGTTTGCATAAGACACCCAGTTTAGAAATGGCTGATAGGCTCTGATTTTTTTTTTTTAATGAAATTTGAGCCCAATTAGCCACCAGGAGCCTTTCTTAGTAGGTATCTTTTTCCCTCAGGGTCCACACTACTTTGGTAGGCACTGTGGTGGAGTTAAATGCTAATACATGTAAAGTACCTAAAACACTACATGACACATGCAGAGTCAATAAATGCTGTTACTGTTATTTCTGAACATTTTGGCAAGGCAGGTTGTATTGTTCCCATGTTACACTTTATCCATGAGCAAAATGACATACAGAAGGAGCGGGTCATAGAGTTGGTAAATGAGGAGTTAAAAACATCTGCTTCTTCCTCTTGTCCCATTTGGCAGTATAGGATACTTGGGTTTAGCCAGCATTGCAAGTATCTGTTGGGTGCTAAAGTTGCTAATTAACCAGCTAGCTGGTAAGGGAGGGGGCCATGTGTGTCTACATAGGGCTGGCTTTGTGGCTGTTGTGACCTGTGAGGTTGTAATGCTCTATCTTGAAATTTATTTTTAAAGAAGGGGCCCTACATTTTTATTTTACATTGGGTACCAAAATGATGTAGTTAGTCCTGTATACATATATATTATATTTGAAGTATAACTTTCAATGATATAAGGGATGTATAGCATACAACTTACAAATAATAAAATATACAATACTTTAAAAAAAATATTTTTCCTTTATTGCTTTTTAGAGAGAAAGGAAGGGAGCGGAAGAGAGACATGGAAACATCAATGAGAGAGAACTTCGATTAGCCACCTCCTGCATGCCCCTTACTGGGGATCGGGCCCAGAACCCGGGCACGTGCCCTGACCGAGAATCAAACCAGCGACCTCTTGGTGCATGGGTCGATGCTCAACCACTGAGTCACACCGGCTGGGCAACACAATACTTTTTATTGTAAATTCCATATAGTCAATTGATTCTAACAGTATGCTTCTTCTGATATTGTGTAGCCTCCCTATGGTTGCAACTGACCAATGAGTATAGCTCCAACATGAATTTTGGTTGATATTTTCTGTTATGTTAATGAGTAGGAAGAAGGTGAAACAATTAAGAGATATCTTGAAATTTCACTAGTTTGTCAATGACGGGAAGGCTTCTTTGCTGAATTGGATAATAATTTTCCAATACTAGAAGAATATTTCCTCAAATTTTTGCTGCTATTCACAATGTAAAGGCTACAGAGTTGACACACTTTTAAGTTTAATCTGCATGATAAACTTTTTTCAGTCACTTAAATCTAGATGATCAACAAAATTATCAAGCATTTGCTTATTTTCGTGGCATAAATACTCTCACTATGGCAGACTTCAAGCTACCAACGGATGTCACTGAATGAAAAGCGGAGAGAGATGATTAGTAGCAGATTGTTATATAGTATTTCCACAATGCAGATACAACAAATGTGAACAACCTAAAGAGCATAAATGGTAAAATGTAGTAATTAGCAAGTAATGAGTTTTGAGTATGTTACTTGTGTTTAAATATAATTTATCTAATTGTAAGTTTGTGTAGTTTAATTTTTACTAATGGATGTTGCAGGTTCAATCCCCAGTCAGGGCACATTCAAGAATCAACCAATGGCCTTGTCTGGTTTGGCTCAGCAGTTGCAGTGTTGGCCTGAGGACTGAAGGATTCGATTCCCAGTCAAGGGCATGTACCTGGGTTGCAGGTTCCATCCCTGGCCCCATCGAAGTCATGCAACAGGCAACCAATCGATGTGTCTCTCTCACATCCATGTTTCTCTTGAGTGTGCCCAACCCCCCCCCCCCCCTCCACTCTATCTAAAACAATCAATGGAAAAATATCCTTGGGTGAGGATTAACAACAACAAAAGAATCAACCAATGAATGCCTAAGTGGAACAAGAAATCTATGTTTCTCTCTCCCTCTTCCTCTCTCTAAAATCAATTTTTAAAAATTAATAATGGATATGCTTACTGTCCAGCTCACAAAATTCCTAAAAATTTAACAACTGACTCTCCCCAGTCAGAAGCTCCCAGAAGGTGGGCAATGTAGGTCAGCAATGAAGACACAGAGCCGGCCACCCGGTAGGGTGGGAAGGGCAGTTATTTGTGTGATATGAACAGTAAGTAAACTAAAATATGGATTAAAAAGTAGGCAGGGGCAGTTTATGGTACTGGTAATTGCACGATAGACAGCGGGAATTTTTGCTGTTGTGATTATTATTAGAGTTAATACTTTCTTAGACATCATTTCCCATTTCAGAGCTTCAGGTTTCTCATTTTAGAGGCGGGGGAGGGATAATTATACCTTTTTTAGCTCCCTCAGTGTGTCCATTTTAACTGCTGCGTGCAATAGTGCTCAATAGCTGCCTGTAGCCTACTACATGAAAAAAATGAATGCGTCCTATTTCGATGAAGGAAAGCTCTCGGTAGTCCCTCGTGACGCGAAGTGACGCTATATCCAGCGAGTCTGGAGTCTGGGAGCAGCTGAGGAACACAGACCTCGGGGAGAGAAAGGCGGGACCTTGGGGTCACCGCCCCGCCCCGCCCGGCCCCGCCCGGCCCCGCCCCCGGCCCCCAGCCCGGCCTGGCCGGCCTGCGGCTGGGTCAGCCCGTGTTTCCCGCCGGCCTCCAGAGGCAAGCGCACAAGATGGCGTCCCCGGTAGCCCTCGGGATGTGGTCGCTTCTCGGCCTTGGGCTCTAGCGCCGGGCCAGGTCCCGAGACAGGCTTCGCCCAGGTGACAGGAAACCCTAGCGGTGCCGCCTGGCCTCGTGGGGTGCCTGGCCCACTCGCTACTGCCCCGGGGCCCTGCTGCCTCCCCAGCCCTGCCCCGGGGCGGAACCGAAGGAAGGTCAGGGCTGGCCGCTCCGCCCCATTCCTCCTCATCTCAAGGCTGTTGCTGTTTTGTGGGAGGCTCACTATTCACTTTGACTTCAGCCACGTGCACCTCCATGGCGTCCTCGCAGGTCCCGGGGGAGAAGATTAGCATCCAGGCAGGAGAGATGGCCAAGGCCGGGGACAGGGACCTGCTGGAGAACGACTGTCTGGAGTGGGACAAGCCCCTCCCGCGCTCCTGGAGGCAGAAGTGCGCCTCCTATGTGCTGGCCCTGCGGCCCTGGAGCTTCAGTGCCTCACTCACCCCGGTAGCCCTGGGCAGTGCCCTGGCTTATAGATCCCAGGGCGTCCTGGATCCCCGGCTGTTGGTGGGTTGTGCCGTGGCAGTCCTGGCTGTGCACGGGGCTGGCAATTTGGTCAACACTTACTATGACTTTTCCAAGGGCATTGACCACAAAAAGAGTGATGACAGGACCCTGGTGGACCGGATCTTGGAGCCCCAGGATGTTGTCTGGTTTGGAGTCTTCCTCTACACTTTGGGCTGTGTCTGTGCTGCTTGCCTCAACTACCTGTCCCCTCTGAAACTGGAGCATTTGGCTCTCATCTACTTTGGAGGCCTGTCTGGCTCCTTTCTCTACACAGGAGGTAAGAATTGGCCTGATGCCCGTGCTGGAGATCATAGTTGCATGTACTAGAAACTGCTGCTTTGTGCAGAAGTTATGACTAGAAGAGTGGTATCAAAAGTTCTTTTTTCAGTTAGGCCACTTATGTGAAATCTAGAGTGTGTGGGTCATGTGGATTATTTTGAAAACAGTAGTGGGTTGAGAAGATCCTGGCTTGGCTTACGGATGTTAAAAATTATACGTATATATAGACACATGTATTTATATATATATGTAAATGACTCATGTATATGAGTCATTTACATATATATGGACCTTTCTTTTGTATCTAATTTCTTTTTGTTGGTCATATCTTATAATGCCACAATTTCAAATTTTAGTGGAATTAACTTGGAAGGGCTCAAAATTGTACGGCTAATTATTTTCAGCTAGTTTGCTAGGTGACTCGCTGTAGCAGGCTGATTATGGAAGTGATGGCCAGGTGGCTAAGCCCTATTTATTGAGCACTTATTATGTGCCAGCACTATTCTCTGTGAACACAGCAGTCACAGGTCCCTGCTCTCATGAAAGTTATTTTATATATGGTGAGGAGAGACAGAAAGTAAAAATAGTAAATTATAGTTAGTTTGACCAATGTCCTGGTTTGCTCAGGACTGAGAGGGTTCCCAGGATGTGGGACTTTGGGTACTGAAACCAGGAAAGTTCCTGGTAAGTTAGGATGAGTTGGGACACTGATTATAGTATATGAAAAGATGATTAGTGCTATGGAGAGAAATAGTAAGTGGAGCAAGGAAGGGAGACACAGCAGACTATTTTAAGTAGTTTGATCAGGGAAGGCCTCATAAAAAAGGTGTCATGTGAGCAAAGATTGAAGGAGGTGAGAGGTGAGGAGAGAATTGGCTCAGTAGTGTCCCAGATCTTGGGAGGGCAATTGCCAAAGGCCATAGGCAGGAGTGTCCCTGAAAAGTTTGAAGAACAACACAGAATTTAGGGTGTGAATGAGGGAGAGAGTGAAAGGAGGTGAAGTAAGAGAAGTATGTTTGGGGAGGTCATGGAGGCACAAAGATTATGTAGGCCTTAATGTTTTTTTTGTGTTTTTTTTTTTATCCTCACCTGAGGACATTTTTTCATTTTTTGTTCAGATAGAGTGGGAGGGAGAGAGAGGAAGAGAGAGAGAGAGAGAGAAACATCGACACGAAAGGGATACATCGAGTGGCTGCCACCCGCACAACCAACCAGGGCCGGGGACAAACTGCAACCAAGGTACATGCCCTTAGCGGGAACTGAACCCGGGTCTCTCTGGACCGCAGGCCGACGCTCTAACCGCTGAGCCAAACTGGCCAGGCCTCAAATATATTTTAAAGGTAGGCAGGGTTTTCTGATAGATGGGATGTGAGGCAGGAGAGAAACAGAAGAATTAAGCATAACTCAGAGGTTTTGGCCTGAGCAACTCGAATAATGGAGTTGATGTCAAGTGAGATAAAGTTGAAGATAGGTTTTTGGGAAGATAATTGAGCATCTTAATGTATTAAATCTCCAAGTGGAGATGTCAAATGGATAGTTGGATATAAGAGTCTGAGTTTAGGGGAGAGGTCTGAGCTAGAGATATAGATATTTGGGAATCATTGGCACATAAATAAATTTGTACGACTGGGTGAGACCACCAGAGGAGGGAATGTTGATGGAAATGTGAGGGACCAGGACAGCCCTGGGGCATTCTCACATTAAGAGGTGGGGAGAAGAGAAGGAACAGGTAAAGGGAACTGTGATGGAGCAAGAAGAAGACCAAGAGACTGATATCCTGGCAGCCAATAGAAGAAATCAACGGATGCTATAACAGAATGTCTAAGGTGGTAGTGGAGGAAAGGGGTCCTCTCTATGAAGGTGACTCTTTTTTTTTTTAATCCTCACCCGAGGACATTTTTGCATTTATCTTCAGACAGAGTGGGAGAGAGAGAGGGAGGAAGAGAGAGAGAGAGAGACACATCGATGTGAGAGAGACACATCGAGTGGTTGCTGTTGTAACGTGTCAGCGAGATAACCAGAGACGCATGGCCGAATTGTAAAGGAGCACTTTATTACACCGGTGGGCTGTTACACTGGCGGGCTGGGGGAGTACAGCTTCCCCAAATCCTCAGCCCCGAGCCTTCTTTGTTGCCCACTTTTAAAGGCACAAACTACAGAAAAAAAAAACTACGTTCTTGGTGCCGCTTTTGGCACCAATAAGCGGGGGGGGGGGGGGGGGGGGGGCTGGCTGATACAGAGAAGGGGAGGAGAGGAGCAGGGCAACTATTAATCTCTTTTT
Source organism: Tadarida brasiliensis (assembly GCA_030848825.1). NCBI lineage: Eukaryota > Metazoa > Chordata > Mammalia > Chiroptera > Molossidae > Tadarida > Tadarida brasiliensis. Next base: position 7,666,819 of record CM061264.1, read on the forward strand.
TTCTCATGGTTTCTCTGAGTTTCCCAAGGCCATCCTCAACCCCTTATCTTTACAGTTTTCTTTGGGTGTCTCAAGGCCCTTATGTTTACAGAAAAGAAACTGCCAGGGTGTGTACGTGCAGTAACTGAGGGTCAGAATGGAGTTATTACAGTTGCCACCCACATGACCCCAACTGGGGCCAGGGACAAACTGCAACCGAGGTATGTGCCCTTAGTAGGAACCAAACCTGGGACTCTCCGGTCCGCGGGCCGACGCTCCAACTGCTGAGCCAAACCGGCCAGGGCTATGAAGGTGACTCTTAAACTAACACTTGAAAGGTAAGGAGCCATCCATGGGGCAGAATTGGGGTCTGATTTGGGTGCTGAATCCTTCAAGGCTAAAGGAACAGCAAATGCAAATGCACTGGAGTGGGGAGAGTTTAACATCTTCTAGGATCTACCGAAAGGTCAGTGTGTTCAAGAGGGAGAATGGAGATACCGTTGGAGAGGTAGGCAGGGGCTGGATCATGCTGGTCTCTGGGGCCTCAGTCTCCTGTGCTGGTTCCTCTTCATTCCCAACTTGTAGGCTTAGTCCTTAGACCTCTTTCCTCTGTCTCCATTTCCTCCTTTCATGATTTTAGCCAGTCTCATGGCTTCAGATGCTATCTGTTAAGCTGGTGACTCAAATTTATATCTCTGGCCCAGATCTCTCCAATAAACTCCAGACTCATATTCAGCTTTTTACTTTTTTTTTTAATCCTCACCCGAGGATATTTCACATTTATCTTCAGACAGAGTGGGAGGGGGAGAGAGAGAGAGAATGAAACATCGATTGGCTGCCACCCACACAACCCCAACCAGGGGACAAACCGCAACCCAGATACGTGCCCTTGGCTGGAATCGAACCCAGGACTCTTTGGTCCACAGGCTGACTCTCTAACCGCTGAGCCAAACCAGCCAGGGCAGAATAACTTCTTTTAGCGGTCTCTAGGCATTTCCAGCTAAACAGATCTGAAATAAAATTCCTGATCTCCCCAAAGAAACCTGCTATTGCACAACTTTCCCCTCTTACTCAATGGCAACTTCAGCGTTTTAGTTCTTCATGCTAAAAATCACGGGCATGCCCTGGCCGGTTTGGCTCAGTGGTTAGAGCATTGGCCCATGGACCAAAGAGTCCCAGTTTTGATTCCAGCCAAGGGGCACCTCAGTTGCGGTTCATCCCCGGCCCCGGTTGGGGTCATGTGGGTGGCAGCCAATTGATGTGTCTCTCTCACGTTGATGTTTCTCTCTGTCTCTCCCCCCCCCCCCATCTGAAGATAAATGTAAAAATATCCTCGGGTGAGGATTAAAACAACAACAACAACAACAAAAACCATAAGGCAGTTACGTCAATCCTCTGCTCAAAATTCTCCAATGGTTCCCATCTTGTTCAGAGTAAGGGCCAAGGTCTTTACAATGATCCCGGGGCCATTATCTGCCCATCTTGTGCAATTCCCCAAACTCTGCTCTGCCCTCTTTCTTCCTGCTCGTGTGTTCCAGCACACTGCCCTCTTGGCTGTTCTTGGAACACACCAGGAATGCTCCTGCCTCACAGATCCTTTGAAATCTGTTTCCTGGAGCTGGAATGCTCTTCCCCCTTCTCTCTGTACCATTCCCTTTGTAGCCTACTCTACCCATTTGTCAGCTGTTTAGTGAGGTCTTGCTTTCTACCCTATTTAAAATGACAAAACAAAGCTTTTTGAAGCAGCTGAGAAAAAATAAAATTACACACAAACACACATATACCCTGTGTCCCATGCCCCCCTCAAACCTTCCCTCTTCTCTACTTTTTCATCACAGCACATACTACCTTTTAACATAAGTGCTAACTTTGTTAATTATCTTCCCCCTTAGACTATCAACTTCCTGGGGTTAGGGATTTTAGTCTCTGTTCTTTGTTGAACCCATGGCGCCCAGAACTGTGCCTGGCATGAAGTCAGTACTTAATAGTCATTGAATGAACAAATAGAGAGTTAATAAAATGTATTGAGCAGAGTAACGACATAATCTGATTTTATGTTTTTAACACTCAATTATATAGCAATAAAAGTTACACTGTAAAGTGCACAGATTGCAAGTGTTCTAGTTTGATGAATTTGACACGTGCATATAGCTGTATAACCCACACCCAATCATGATACAGAACATCCCCATCATCCTCAAAGGCTTCCTTGTACTTCCTCCCCATCAAGCTCCCTCTTCCATTCCTTTCCAGAGGCAACCAGTGTTCTGATTTATTTCATGTAGATTCATTTTGTCTGGTCTAGAACGTCATATAAATGGAATCATCAGTGTGAATTCTTGTGCCTGCTTCTTTTGCTCAGCACGGGTGTTTTGAGATTCCTCACGTTGTGGTGCTCATTAGCAGTTCCTCTGTATTGCTGAGTAGTAGCCATTGTATGGATGTACCACAATTTGTTTACCCATTTTCCTGGTCATTAACATTTGGTTTGTTTCCATATTTTGGCTCTTATGCCTGAACACTCATGGTCAAGTCTTTTTGTGGATAATTTGTTTTCACTTTTCTTGGGTAAATGCCTAGGAAGGGAATTGTAGAGTCCTATCCTTAGGAAGGGTAGATGGTGTTTAACTTTATGAGAAGTTGCCAAAGTGTTTTCTAAAGTGGTTGTGTTGCTCTTTCCCACAATGTGCGAGAGTTCCAGTTGCTCCACATTCTTGTCAATATTTTGATTCATGTTTCAACAAATTCATTCTGGCTGCTGTGTGGAGAACTGGCCCAGTAGTTCACTATGCTGGGTCATTTGGAAAATGGTGTTGGGAGGATGGGGGTGCTTTGAAAGAAACTCCCAGGTGGGCCACATCTGTGAGTCAGGTGGAGCAGGTGGGCCACATGTTGGTCACTCAGGACACTGGGCTTTCTCCTAAGGGCTCTAGCATTTTCTTGGGTCAAATAACCTCTAGGAGGTTGCCAGACCTTTCTCATCCCTAGAGTGGGTTTGTGGTTGGTTTGGGGGTAGGGCCTGTTGAAGGTGGGGGCTTATCCTTGCAGGCACAGGTTTCTGTTTAATTTGCTCACATCATTTTTTGCCAGGTGATTTCAGGAGGTGTTCTTGGGTAATCTACCAGAGGTCAGGGCTTTAGAGCTGTGTGTTTTCTCCCATAGCCAGAGCCCTTGAATCTGCTTGGAGAGCTGAGAACAAAAGCCAAAGAAAAGCAGGCAGCTGATGGAGAAACTAGCTAGGTCTGTGCTGGGAGGATTCCTGCTCAGCCTCTTCCTTGGGCAGGGGTACTGCAGCCACCCCTCCTCCCATTCTGTGGTTTCACTTTCTGTAGTTTGTTTTCTGTGGTCACTGTGGTACAAAAATATTAAATGGAAAATTCCAGAAATAAACAATTCATAAGTTTTAAATTGCATGCCGTTTTGGGTAGCATGATGAAATTTTGTGCTGTCTGCTTTGTCCCACCCTGGAAGTGAATCATCCCTTGTCCATGTCCACACTGTATATACTTCCTGCCCATTAGCTATTCAGTAGCCATCTTGCTTATCACATTTACTGTCTTGGTATCGCAGTGCTTGTGTTCAAGTGACCCTTATTTTACTTAATACAGTCGTCCCTCGTTTATCGCGGTTAATCCGTTCCAGACTAGCGGTTGCACCTGGCGTTGAAGGATTCCTGGGGTGCTTGAATACATAGGCCTACAGTCCATAAGTACAATAATTTTAATTTTAATTGTAATACAGGGGTGTATAATTGACTCAGATAACCGAGCACACGCTGTATCATTTTCACTGTTTGGATCAACTTTTTAATGAATATATTTGAAAAAACTGCAATAGAGTGAGGCCGCGAAAGTCAAAGCGCTAAGTGGCGAGGGACGACTGTGCATATGAAAAAAACAGTATATATACAGTTCAGTACTATCTGTGGTTTCAGGCATTCACTGGGGGTCTTGGATGAGGATAAGGGGGGGTTACTGTAGTCCTCTAAATTTGTGAGCTATTGCAAGAAGTATTGATTTACTAATTGAGAACTGGAGCTGATGTTCTGCTTGAGAGAACGTCCTCCTGGAGGGCATGTCCTCAAACAACCTCAATTATGTATCAAATACTGCTTGGGGAGTGCAGAATTAGCTTGCTGTGTGTTGGTGGGTATAAGGGGCCATACCTATGATGCACTTCCCTAGGGACACTTTATTCTAAAGAACCAAGGATGGTCTCAGCACCAAAGAACCCTGACAGATGGAGATGTTAGCTTACGCTATGGTGGGAATCATTTTGCAATATAAGTGTATCAAGTCAACAGGTTGTACACCTTACCCTTACATAATGTTATATGTTAATTATATCGTAAGAAAGCTGGGGGAAAACCCCAAAATCAAAGAAGCTCATCTATTAGTGTGAAGCAGTCTTGGGTTGAATCTTGTTCTTTGGCTGCTGTGGCTTCAGATCCTCCAGGCTATTGTCCCTTATCATTTTGGGCTGGTCACCATGCTTGATGACCAGCAGTCTTCTGGTTGCTGAGGCCATGCCTTGCTAGCTTGCTGAGATCTGTGGCAGTCTATGTGTCGATCACCTCTCACTCATTCCACGCTGCTTCACTCTGCTAGGTGGGGTGTTTGTTCTGACCACGGTCCCAAATTTCAGGTGCTTGTGACTGTAGCCCTGTGTTCAGTTCAGCCTTTGTGACAAGCAAGGGCCTGCCTTTGTGGAATTTAGCGTTTGTTGGGAAAGACAGAGATGAACTAATATGAAGTGTAATGAAGCCCAGCCAGTGTGACTCCGCAGATTGAGCATCATCCCATGGACTGAGAGGTCACAGTTTGATTCCCTGTCAGGGCACATGCCCAGGTTGCGGGCTCGATCCCCAGTAGGGGGCGTGCAGGAGGCAGCCGATTGATGTCTTCTCTCTCACATTGATGTTTCTATCTCTCCCTTCCTCTCTCTAAAAATATCAATAAAAACATATTTTTTTTAAAGTAGTGTAATGAAGTTTATGAAAGTGAAGTCAGGGTGCCATGGAACATGTTACAAGGGAACTGAATGTGGTGTAGGAGTGAAGGAAGGCTGTCCTGAGAAACGGTCATGACAGTCTTGAAGGGTGAGTAGGAGTTAGCCAAGCAAAGTGGGGAGGATGGTTCTCAAGGCCTGAGGAACTGAAAGAAGTATGGGGGAGATGGGAGGAGAGCTCTACGTGAGGCAGGAGAGCGCCAGGGCAGGACTGGAGGTGAGCCAGGTGAAAGGTCTAGATCTTATGTTGAGGACAACTTGTTGATAAGGGTTTTCAGGTGTACGTTGGGTGGTGGGGCTGGTCAGATTGGTTTTTTTAAAGGATCACTCTGGCTGCTGTGTGGAGATTAGATTAGGGAAGGGAGGGGGAGCTTGCTATAAGAGTGGAAGTTGAGGGATTAATTCCAGGGGATGTTGCAATGTTCCAGACATAAAATGACCGTGACTTGGGTTTGGGGATGGAGCAGGGTGGGCTGGAGTGTGCCACTGGAGTTGGAAAGAACTGGGCAGTGAAAGGTCGGTCGAAGGAGGAACACACCTGGGTTCAGGCAAGAGAATTTTATTGGGGAGTTACCTGCCAGGCTGACTCCTCTAAGGCAGGGTCAGCGCCGGTATCTCTAACAGGCAGGGTTATATGGGGGATGTATGGGTGAGGGGCTGGCAGCCCGAGGGAGAGGACAATGTGATTTGGCTACTTGAGAAGGTATAACTGCAAGGAGACCAAGGGGGGTCTCTACTTCCAGGGTGATTCAACCTGGATACCTGGGGTAGTATTCTGGAACATCCTGTTTCTCAGAATTCTTTTCATATATCAAGGGAGGAGGGAGTTGGAGACTTTGGCTGCAACCCAATCAGGCAGGTTTTAAAGAAATACATTAGACAGGACTTGAAGTTCATTAGCAGTACAGGAGGAAGGAGTTAGGGATGACTTCGTTTTAGCTTAGTGGGAACCAGAGAGGGAAGCAGCTTTGTAACTTCACCATCCTAGCTGTTTTACTCATGAGGTAGCTGAAAGTGTGTTCATGTGGAGTTTGGGAACCCTGAAATTTTACTGGGATTCGCTGGGGGTTTTCAGAACCAGAAGATGCCGCAGGGGTGTAGAGGAAGGAAGGGGGCAGAAAAGTAAGAGACTGGGCTGGATATTCTGCGAGGGTCTAATGGTGTCAGCAACAGAAGGTGCCCTGCAGGGGCTGGTGAAGGGTGAGAGAAACCGTAAAACTGGATGGTAAGACCTTATAGATCTTTCATGGGCTCTCCGTTGAGCTATGTGTGTGGTGGGAACCCACTGCTCTCTGTTGCAGGACTTTGTTGGAGGGCAGTAGGAAGGAAAAATTTGGTGTGACTGAAACCTAACTGAGAGCTAAAAGATCAGTGTTCTCTGTACCTCCGTGTCTCTGGAGGGGAAGGGAACTCAGTGATGACCAACTCTCCTCATCTGAGAATTCACCGTTCCCGGCCAGAGGGGCCGGTTAGATTGATAAACAATCCCTCAATTTCCAGCCCTTGAGCTCACACCAACTCTCTGGGTTTTCTGGCCGTAGGAATTGGATTCAAGTACGTGGCTCTGGGAGACCTCATCATCCTCATCACTTTCGGCCCACTGGCCGTGATGTTCGCCTATGCTGTCCAGGTGGGGTCCTTGGCCGTCTTCCCACTGGTCTACGCCATCCCTCTCGCCCTTAGCACCGAGGCCATTCTCCATTCCAACAACACCAGGGACATGGAGTCCGACCGGGAGGCGGGCATCGTCACACTCGCCATCCTCATCGGCCCCACCTTCTCCTACATGCTCTACAACACGCTGCTCTTCCTGCCCTACCTGATCTTCAGCATCCTGGCCACACACTACAGCATCAGCCTGGCACTCCCCCTGCTCACCATTCCCATGGCCTTTTCCCTTGAGAGACAGTTCCGAAGCCAGACTTTCAACAAACTGCCCCAGAGGACCGCCAAACTCAACCTCCTGCTGGGGCTTTTCTATGTCTTTGGCATCATTCTGGCACCAGCCGGCAGTCTGCCCAAACTCTAAGGGGCCCAGCAGCTCCTCCCTCCATCATTGTGTCCCCTGACTGAGACTGTGTTGAAGGCAGAGTATCTCAGGAGAGGAGGTGATTTGAGAGTGAGGGCCTAAGGATGGCTTGTGAACTCCCGTCTTTTAAAAATTATTAAGTTCTTAAAGATAATGTGTTGTTCTGTTTTATGAGGAATCTTGAAACCACTGGTATCAGAAGGTGAATTGGCTGCATGGCCCTTGTTTTATTTATAATTTCCACTAGAGGGTGTAGTTAGGTAACTTTAAAGGAGTAAAAGGCCCTAAGACTGTGAAGGAACCACTTGGGTTGGCCTGCAGTCCTGAAAGAGCCATAGTAACTGGGCCAGGTGTCCTCCTGTTATCTTGGTCTTGAAGGACATAGTAATGATTGGTGTCAGGCTCCAGTGACACCAAGAGCACGTGTCTTCCTGTGAGCATTTGGGTCCTGAAATACACAGCCTGAGAAAGTCCCTCATTAACAGCCTAACTGGCTCCCGGCTATTTGCCTAAATTGTGATTCAGAGGCTTTTGTCCTGCATCGCTCTTTTCCCTTCTTGCCACAGTTGAGGAAGAGTTTCAGATCAGCCTGCAGCAAGACAAGCTGGAGGCAGCTGAGAGAATCAGTCAGCTGCAGGACAGAAACGGGCAGGGCGGCTGTTTTCCCTTTGTAGAATCTGCCGGAGTGACAGCAGGGACTCCCAGCCTTTCAGTAACTGTTAGGAGCCCTGAGATTGTAGAGGCACTGCTCTCCTTGCCAGCTGCTTAAGGCCGGCAAGGCTTCTTCGTCCCCCACCCCCCGCCTTTCCTAATGCTCCCCGACACCCACCCTCCATTTCTTTCGGGTTCCCATTTGTGTGTCTCCCATCCTGGGAGCCTGAGTATTAGGGCAGCAGCTCAGCAACTGAGTCCAGGAGAGTTGCCACTTTCCATAGGGCCACAGGATGAGCAGACCAGGGACATCAGCTCCTCCATGAAGGAGTAAACTAATAGACCAACAGTCCTGACCCTTTCAGACAAGTGACAGGCCCTGCCAGGGAAAGAACTGTGTCTTCCTCTTTGAAGACAGATGTGCAATATTGACCCTGCTTCTCCCAGAGGCTTCGGTTGCCTTTTGCAAAGGTAGTTTGCACCTAGAATGGGTGCATTCCAACGTTGATCAAAGTTGCTTTTCATTTCATTCCCTGTGAAGTGTAATTTCTGGGCTAGAATTGCTCAGTTGCATTTGGTCTGAGACTGAAATAGACTGAGGCCATCATTGTTTTAGTTTTCTGTTGTGATGATAGCCATTCTGATAACGATTTTAGGGGCTTGACCTGCAGAAAACGAAATAGGAATTAGTACTTAATCCTTAAAATCACACTAATTATATGATTTGGCTCCTTGAGTTGGGATTAGTCAGCTTACTTGGAAAACACATATCTGGAAATTGCAAAAGTTCCCCTGAAGTTGGAGGTGATTTGTCTGCAGAGATCCAGAATCCTCAAATAGTGGTCAGAGCCCAGTAACAAGGGAAACAGCCCTTCTTCCCGGCACCATTTTTGTTTTACACCAGGCCTGTGGCATTTTGGTGCTCACAGGGGTCCTGCCTTCAGAGACAAGCTCTTTGGGCCCCTCCTCAGAGCAGGCCATTTTCACGTGGGGCTCAGCCCCAAGGCTGTAGGCAGGACCGAGAACTTCCTGCGTCTGCAGACCAGACCCACCTTTGTAAGCACCCCTTTGGGGTGTCAGCCTCCGCATTGTGTTTTGGTGCAGATTTTAATGCATTTTTTTTATATATAAATGTTTCTAAAAGGCCAAACTTGGTGCCAGGTTTTATATGCAGGTCACCACAATTTATATTACATCCCCTGATTCAATGAAAGTTTTCTTTAGACTTGTTAATAAAAAACAAAAAACCAGTTTCCAGTTTCTCTTTGCTTTCCCCCTACATCTTGTCTTATTGTCTGATTGTGAACTCTGATTCATAAATCTCAGGATACCAGCGCAGGGGCATTGGGACATTCAGTGGGGGTGGAGTACATGCTCTGTAGTGATGAATTTGGGTAGGATTTGACCAGATTTGATAGAGCCCTTAGGAAAGATGGTAGAGACCACTCAGAGCCAGCATGGATTTGCCAAGAGCCAGTCAGGCCAAATTAACCTTGTTTCCTTCCTACTTTCATGTTTCTTTTCCCTTGAGAGGGTCACTGTGCTGACAGATTGAGAGCATGGAGTAGATAGAGTACATTTGGGTTTCAGCTAGGCATTTGACAATATATCCTTATGAACAAAGCAGAGATATGTGGAATGGATAACAGTCTAGTTGGATGAATTTCTGAGAGACTGAGCAAGCTGTGGGGGGAGCTCGCTGATCAACGTGCCCATGTCAGCGGGCAAGGAAGCAGCAAGTGTGCGCCCGCCCGCCACCCTCCGCCGGACTGGGTTCAGCACCTGTTGTCACTGATTGGAATTAGGCAGCCCAGACAGCAGATTTTGTGAATCTTGGAGGAAGAGCATATAAAATGACAACAAATCAAAAGACTGCTTTGAAGTGTCAAAGGAAAAATTTAGCATGAGTAAATATGAAGTAATATACTTGGGTCCCCAAAATCAACTAGATAACATCCAAAGGGGAGGATCCCTGGAGTGACGACAGGGATGGGTATGATTTTTATTAATGACTCTGGGATATAACATCCCATGCCTTTATTTCTGTGATCCAGATTTAGTCTGCTCCCCTGTGGGGTGGCTGGAAATTTAACCCCAGTCACCTCTCAGGCTGGCTCCCATCCCCATAAGACCACCCGGGACTCCTGGCCCTCTGTGGGGCCAGAAGCCAGGGATGTTGGCTGGGTCCTTGTCCATTTGCTCACTGTCTCTTAGGTCGTTTCTCTGCTACTTCATGCTGGAGTTCAGCCCTGGAATCTACCCTTGTTTCTTGGACACCACTCTGGAAGGGTTCAGGATGCCCCTGACAGCAGCCCTCTTTGCTGACAAGTACCATGGGCCTGCTGGGCACTAGTCCCTGCCACCCCAGCCCCATTTCTGCCCAGTCTCGGGGAAGCACCCATTCCCTCCACGATCTACCTTATCCATTCTCCATACTCGAAGTGTTTCTCTCCTCCCCCACCCTTTATTTTTTTAATCCTCACCCGAGGACATTTTTCTATTTATCTTCAGATAGAGTGGGAGAGAGAGGGAGAGAGAGAGAGAAACATCGATGTGAGAGAGACACATCGAGTGGCTGCCTCCCGCATGACCCTGACCAGGGCTGGGGACGAACCGCAACCGAGGTACGTGCCCTTGACCAGAATCGAACCCACAACCCTTTGGTTCGAGGGCTGACGCTCTAACCGCTGAGCCAAACTGGCCAGGTCTCCTCCCCCACCCTTTACAGGACCTTTGCACAAAATCCCACCTAGAGCACCTTTGGAAGCTCAATGCTGACCTCCTGAGTGAAGTGAGGAAGAAGATGCAAATACATAATTTATTTTCCTACTAATTCTTCTGTTACTCCTGCATTAAAACAAGCAAAAATCTGAGCCTGTGACCTGGCCCGAAGCTCATTTTGAGTCAATGAGCTCTGACTTCCGTGAAGCTTAACGTGATCCGAGGTGGAATTAATAGATTAGCGTCCAGAACAATGAAGGCGCAGGTACTGACCATGGTCATGCCGTCGGACCCAGGTGGGGGTCTGGGTCCACTCCCAGCACCTTTCCTTCTTTCTTAGTTTCTCTTTTCTTGGAACAGATATGGTGGTCGATCAAGAGCATGCCGTGGGTACAGTACACTTGGATTTCGGCAGGGCATTTGACAGTATGATGCGAGATGTGGAATGAATGGAAACCCAGCGAGAGGAACTTTATTTCTACGGCACGCACGTGTGTTTTCACACCGGAAACAGCCGTGACAGAGATTTTATTTCTCTGGGTATGGGAACCACGTTTTGAGGATGTTATTAACAAACTGGATCTTGTCCAGAAAGCACTAGGCAGACTGGTAAGGCCACTTAAAACCATGTCCGCGTGAAAGAACGCACCAGAGGGCTGTCTTGGGGAAAAGAAACTGGGCTTTTTTTGTTGTTGCATGTGACTTATTTGGCCCCAAGTTTAAGCTCTTTGGTCAGGAAGAACTTTCTAACCAACAGAGGAATCGCAAGTGAGATGTTTGACACATCCCAGTGGGCGTGAGTTCCCTGTGACTAGAGGCATTCAAGTGGAAGGATGATTCCTTGTCAGGAACACTGAAGCGAAGAGTTGGACATCAGAGAAGGGCTGTATGAGAAGACCTTCAGGATCTTCCGATCCTGCGATATGGTGGTTTTGTTGTTAAGAGACTGTCTCAGACCTGCCCCCAGGGGATGGGAGGACAGAGTACAAGACACATGTTGACATTTCCTCTTCATGATGTTAGACCGTTGTCTGTCGGCTCATTTTAATGGGCACGGATGTGATTGCTATTCCTTTTTCTTTTAGATTATACGCACACACATGTGCACCTGCGTGCATGCCTGTGCACGCACACACACACACACACACACACACACACACAGTCGATTTCAAGCTCAAAAGCCTTTGAAGTGAGGTGGATGACAGCTCCTTTCCTCCGAGCCCCGCGGACCACTCTGCTGCTAATGGACTGTCAGCCTCTTTCATTACGGGCTCCAGACTGTGCAGGCTGGTGTGAAAGTGGTGCCTCTGGCGAGAACCTGGCACTTGGGTCTCAGCCAGCTGACATTTGTGATTTGCCCTTCTTCAAATTGGGACAGCCCTCCCACCGTGAGTGACTAAGCCAGGATGCCAAACGGTGGTGTAAAGCAAGTTGGGCCCCCTGCCTGAAGAGGTGACAAGGGCCAAGTCTGGGCTCTTCCGGAGGGCCTGCGGGGGGTTGGGAGGGGGACTCTAATTGGAAGGCACAGACCCCTTCAGTGCCCCTGACCCACCTTAAGAATGCAGGAGCTCTGGGAAGCATGTGAGAGCGACAGTGAGGGTCTTGATCACATGTTCTCATCCAGGTTTCAGGGGTAAAGGGAAGTTGGTTTGGGGCCCTATATGATGCTAATTTGTCCTTAGAAGCAGACCTCCGTGTGATGTGGTTCTCAGGGCACCCCAAGCCTGCGACCTGGCAGGGGAGATGAGCAGTGGGAGGGAGAAGAGGTGCCATGGGCCTTGCTGGGTGCCGCCCCTTCAGCCTTGGCACTGGTTTGCTGCCCTCTGCTCTTCAAGGTGAGGCCCCCTCAGGCCCTCTGCCCTCCAGCTCCCCAGGAGGCCAGCTCTGCAGGGCTCAGTAAGCCCACTTGTCTAACCTGCTCTGGCTGGCTGGCTGGGCTCAAGTTTCCGGTCAATGTCTGCCCATCCCTGAATGACAGAGAGTGGTTACTTGCTCACCCATGATGACACAGGAAGATCTATCTCAGGTTAAATTTATATTCCTGTTTCCCCCATCTGCCTGTCTTTATGTTCTCTGCTTTTTGCAGTCCTCATGGGCCGCTGAATCAGAGTGCCCGCGTCAGGAATGTGCTGGCCCCCTGGGGGAGACTGAAGCCCCTCCCCACGTTCAGGGGGAGCAGCACCAGGAGGTGATAGTGACGTGTGTTTGGGAGACCGAAGATTCACTCTTTGGGTTCAGCGAGTCAACTACAGAATAAACACTGACAGACACAGTGCACTGAAGATAGAGATGGGGTGCCAGGTGGAGCTAACCGAGAGGCTTCCAGGAAGAGGTGGGGTGAGCAGTGATCAAGGCTTCCAGGAAGAGATGGCCATGAGGGTGATTGTTTGCTCCAAAGCAGAGATGGGACAGCTGTGCCCCATTCCCCCAGCGGGAGAAAGTCCCCTGCCTTATGCCTGAGAATGTGGAGGTGTTTCCGAATCCACCTCTCTGGCTGCACACACAGACCACTGCAGCGCCAAGGCAGGTGTGCGAAGGCCCATCACACCACTGGCAAGGTCAAAGCCTGAAGAATGAAAAACCCTGACACCTCCTTGCTGAGAAACAAACAGGAAGGATGGTGGGCCATTAAATCAGCCAAGGCTGCCAATACCTAATCAAGATGAATGGCTCAGAGAGACAAGGCCCAGGGGAAGTATCCCGTTAGGAGAACGCGAAGACTGCCTCTGCTCTGGGCTGCACTGAGGCCAGGGAATGCTAGGCGAAGAGTCATCCAGGTTCAGGGGAGATGCCAAGGGGGTCAGAGGTCACTTCTGTCACCAACTATCACCAACTAGAGCCTTTCAGCTGACACTTTCACTCGCCAAGGACCCTGGCCTACTGAGAGCTTGCTCTGGGCCAGCTCTGTCCTAGGACTCAAGATAAACAAGGCATGCCCTGCCCTTTAAGGGATCACAGTGAGTTGGTGGAAAGGTCACATACACATAAATTATTCTGATGCCATCCCAAGTGTCAGAGTTGAGGCTCAAAGTGCTGAGGGAGAATGAGGGTGGCAGAGGTGAATTTCTCCACACCCCATTGTTCCAGACCCTATCAATTTACTGCTTATGATACAAGCCTCTTTCACCTGGTCTTCTGACCTTTGGTCCTCTCTGGCACCATCTGCAGGTGGCCGTACGGCCAGTCTGTCATTCACTATTAATTGAGCAAGTATTATGTTACAGCACTTGGCTAGGCCCAGGGTATAATGGTGATAAGACCTGGCCCCTATCCTCAGGAATCTTACAGTCTCAGAGGAAAGATACAAAGTGGCATTCCCCATGTCACTCTTGGGGCTTGTCTGGTGAAACACTCACGGAAGTGGACGGTATTGGGTTTAAGTCCAGGCTGTATCCCTCGCGCACTGGATGCGCTCAGCCAAGCTACGTAACGTCCATGAGCTTCCAACTCCTCCTTTGCAAAGGAGGGCGATAGTATTTGCTTGTAGCGGAGTTTTGAATTTTAGTGAAATGTTGTTCATTGGAGTACCGCGCTCGGTGCCTAGCCTATCACAGGCACCTCATGAAGTGAGTCCCCTTTCCCATCTGATCGACGTGTTCAAATGGGGTTGTTTCTGTATCATCTCAGACTTTCCTACTGAAGGGCAGAGGACCACGGCTGACACGGTGCTGTTCTTCACAGTGCCTGCCCTGTTCGTTCATTCATTCATTCATTCATTCATTCATTCATGCAATAAACATTCACTGAATACCCGAGAAGTGCCAGCTACTGTGTTAAAACATTCAAAATAGAAGATTGACAAGACCAAGTCCCTGCCCTCACGGAACTTAGAAGGTAGTGAGGGAGACAGAAAAGAAAAAGAACTCTTCGTTGTGAAACTGTGATTTCCTAGGGGGCTCGGCCCTGATGCCCACACAGGGTTCCAAGAGGAAGCCAAGGGACGACCCCCTTGGCGCCCTTCTCTCAGGGACACCCAGACCTGGTTGTGCGAGATACGAATCCCAGTGAGGCGACTGTGGGAAACGCCCCTCTCCCAACCATAGCCCAGTACCCCTAAGGTTCTGGCCCCGGGGACAGACTGTCACGGTGATTTGCCATTTGAATGCCCCGCAGCCTGACCCGGGAGCCTGACCGCTGAGCAGGTGCTAAGGGAGCACTGGATGGATGGACAGACAGATGGTCTTCCGCGTGGTTGTGCGTGGCCTGTCATTCCGTGGGAATTGAGAGGGGGGTCCTATTCCCCAAATATGCCCTGGGGAGAGGTAACATCATCTCCTTGGGGTCCTGTCAAAGTCCAACAAAGGAAGGAAATTCAGAAAACGGCTGATGTCTGTTTTACCAGGGTTGTCATATTAAAATGTTTCCCCATGTGCATATGTGTGCATATGTGTGTGCCCTTGTGTGCATGTGGGGACACCTGCAACATCCCCCCCCCCCCCATCCCTTCACCACCAGGGCAGTTATTATTCTGGGTATCAGGAAGAACTGAAAATGAATGGAATCCGATGCATTGAGCGACACCTTGTAAAACAGTCTCAATTACCAGATAACCAATCTCCGTGCAATTCCAGAGAGGATAAAAGGAAATGCGGGGACTGTGAGCAAATGATAGCCCGGAGCCGCTCACTCCAGCAGAGGCAGGGACATGGAGCCCTTCCTTATCCTGCCTGCTCAGAGCAGAGGTGGGGCACAGGAGTGGGCTGCTCCACCGAGAAGAGCCATTCCTCTTTCAAGAAGGGACAGTGAGGGGATGGCGAAAGAGCAGAGATAACCAAATAGTCAAGTGGGGAAGGGTGCTGTGTAATCCGTGCCTGGGGCCATCCGTGGCTGCAGCTAATCTCGCTCTGCCTGAGAGCTGGGGGAAGACTTTCTTCTCCAGGAGGATGTCTGTCTCCTGGGAGAGGCCAGGCCCTGCCCTGGAGACCCCACAGCCTGCCCCTGGTGATCCTCAATACTCCTTCGCTAGTCCCTCTCGCTGGGTCAGGTGACATGTCTTCGATGGCCGTTCTTGGAGGTGGCCTGGGCAGCTTTGAGGAGGATGTCCTTCGTTCTTCCCTGGGATCTGTCCTCAGATGGAGAAGTAGAAGGGGCGATGAGACAGCAGCTCGTTCACACCGCCCAACCTTGACCACAGTGAGAGCCTCTGTCCTCTGGGCACGACCTGGGGTTCACCAAGCCCCTCTCCACCTGTCTCTCATCCCAGCCTCCGCATGGCCCCGAGAGCCACGTGCTCGGCTTGCTTCATGGCCTGAGTGGTTATGTGACTTGCTCAAGGTCACGTGGCCACGGAGTCCCAGCACCTTGACCCGAATCATCTCTTCTCCAACTCTCATTTGGCTAAAAATCTTTTCCATTTTCAACACTTTCCTTTAGAAGGGGAGCAAAGCACAATGGGTCATTTTTAAAATATAAATCCCATTTTCAGTTTCAATCTCTTTTAAAATGTGGAAAGAACCACAGCTGCCTCTCTTGTCATTGTCTCCCTCTCCCCTTCCCTTTCCTGCCTCTCCTCTCACTCCGCCCTCCCAACCCTGCTCTTGGCTCCCCTGGAGCTCCCCCTGCACACGGGCTTCCTGCGCTGGTCCCCCTGGTTGTTGGAGGAGAGATAGAAGAGGAAGGGGCCTCGTGAAAGAGAGGGTCTCGGACTCCCCCTGTTGAGAGGGGGGGTGACGATTCTGTTTGCTTTGTGCAGTCTGACGCAGGAGGTCATCTCAGCCATCCCTCCCATCCAGAGCAGAAGCACGGCCCCTGTACGTCTGGTAGACATCATCTCTAGGCGGGAGCATCCTCCGACAGAGTCACCTGCAGAAACCAGTGCAGCGCCCCACCACCCCGTTCTCGGTTCTGCTCTCTGACCTGGATTAGGCTCACATGTGTGGGTTTTCACCTTGGAGACTCAGCAGTTCTGTGGCGGTGTTATGACAGTTCCCATCTCACAGAGGAGGAAGCAGGCTCATGCAGCAAGATTAAACCCCTTGCTCTCAGTGTCCCCAGACAGATGCAGCCGCCCAAGTCTGCAGAGCCAGGCGCCAAGCTGGGATTAGAAGCCAGGCCCTTTGCCTCCTAACCCGGTGCTCTTTCCACCATGCTCTGTGGTGCGGGCCAGCATCCCGACCTTGGTTTCAGCCTTGAGAAGGAAGGACCGAGATTGGAGGACTTGTGGCTTCCAGGTTCCTCCTGAAACGGACGCCCAGCCCGTGTCAGAGATAAAAAGCAGGCAGAGGGCGGCCTGATCCTGCAGAGAGCAGTGATGGGTCCCCGGGTAAGGATAAAGCAAACAAGCGAGGAGCCGCTGATTGGGAGATAATCTCTCTGAGCAATGATCGAGTGCCAGTTGCTTCCGCAGCTGCAAGGCTGCAGCTGGGCCCAGTGCTGACGTGAGCTCGGCCCCCAGATCCGCATTGTCACTGGCTTGTTGGAAAAACAGATGTTATTGTCCTCTGTTCCTGTCCCTCTGTCCCTAATAGGCACTTAAGCACAGGAGGGGGGTTAGAGAAAACAGAGACGTGTGTCTATTTCAGGCTCTTTCCGGAAACTGGCACTTCTGTGGGACTTTGGGTTTGGGATACAATTGGGTGAAGGGGAGGACCTCCTACACCTGCCCTGAGTGTCCTGGGCCAGTCTTGGGGCGGAGCTGCCCTGTTGGCCCCTTGTCCAGGCCGCTGGGTGTTGAGGGCTGGTTCTGGGAGGAGGTGCCTTTGTTCTCTCCTGGGTCCACCACCTGGGGACCCCAAGCTGATGTTAGAGGAAGGGATGATGGGGACCTTGGGTCTTCTGCTTTGACTTTCAGAATCTGGAAGGTTGGATGAGGTCCAGGGCTGATGAGATCAAGGTCTTGAGTTCCATTTTTGTTTTTGTTTGAGATTCATTCATTCATGCATTCATGCATTCATTCATTCATTCATGCATTCATTCAACACTCTGCTGCTGAGCACATTCTTAAAGGCTTAGCCCCACACCTGACAGCACTATGCTTATTTTCAGGTGAAAACTTTTCATGGGAAGAACAGTACCAATCAGGTCACTGTGGCTCTAATTTAACGGGAGCTCAGAGGCTCTCCTACACCTAATAGCCCTGCAGCAACCTGCCCAGTTGCCTCGAATCTCACTGTCAGCCAGTCCTTTGAATGAAGGCATTGTATTTCCCAAAGGTCCTTGCTAATATACAAGCGCTCACAGAGGGAAAAAAATCTGCCTGTCACCATGGAGAACAGAAGATGGGGCCCAAATGAATGCTACGCAAGATGGGTAAGTTTTGGTGCCACGCAGATGAGAAGTGTCCGGCCCGTGGGCTGCTGCCCTGGGAGGAGGGCCCGAGGGGCCATATGAGAGAATTAGGAATTTCAAGGGGAGAGTTCTGAGAAGAAACTGGTTCCACACATCACTGGTTGCCTGTTCTGCTTTGAGACTGGCAGTGTAAGACTACAGAACTATCCCAGGCTTTCTGCCTCTGGCTGAGGTGTGGGGGGAGGAGATTTTTATGCTCTGCTGATTCTCAAACCCCGGAAGCTCAGAGATGGGGCCCCCTCTGTCCACACAGGTCCTCCTCCACATCTCAGTGGGGTACAAGGGGCAGAGATGGGATGGAGACAGAAGGCCCAGGAACCCTCCATTTCCCATACCCCTGCTGCCTTACCTTTGCCACGCCCTACTCTGTGCCTGTCTCCTCCCCCAGCTGAGGGTGGAGGGGCTGATTGTAGGTGAGCTCAGGCCCCCAGCCAGCGGCTTCCCAGGGGCAGAGAGTGCCTTGGTCCACCAGACAGCTTGGGTGAAAGAAGAGAGAACCTAATCATTGAGTGGGGGTGGAGGGACCCAGTTCTGCCATCCCCCTTTACCTGATGGGTATTAGGGAGCTAATTAATTGGGGAGGTGCCCACCAGGCAGACGCCCTTCATAACCTTTTCCTACTTAATATTCAGAACCCATTTCACCTCCCATAGCAGAACTTCTAAAAAAGTCACATCATAAAGCACATTAGAATTCATCTGAAGTGGCTTCCATAAAGATGATGATTATTGTCTAGTGATGAGTCTAGGTGAGCTCCGGCTTAACACCAGAGCTGAGGGAGGGCTTGCCCCCTGCCCCTTGGCCCACCCACTCTGTTCTGTTCCAGGAAGCACTAAGGAAGGTCTGCCCAATGTTTCCCCTGAGTCCTTCTGCCCCTCCCCCCTCCCCACCTCCTGCCAGCTCTCCTGACTTCCACACCAGCATTAATACACCATCCCTTAGCTTGCCCTCACTCCCGAGCGATAAGGGATTGGACGAGGAACGTAGTCCAGTAGAAAATGGAAGGAAACGGGCTGGAGCCCCCAAAAGCTTGCTTACCTCTGATGACCCCTTCTTCCCTCCCCTCACTCTTCGGTCCCCTAACCCCTGCTCCCCCTGCTCTGAAGCTCAGATCTGGCAAAGAGGTGCTCTCTGGAGGCAAGGGCTTTGCCCTAAGGACGACACTCAAGGACTTAGGGTGGAGAAGAGCCCTGACAAGTTGGAAGGCCATCTCCTTGCTCCCAAGCAGGGACTTCTGATCCAATAGCCCTGAAGGCAATGACAGTACCTTAGTCATTTCCCAAGGTGGGACCTGGGCAGGGCAGATGGGCCTCCTTAAAGCATGTTCCCTACAAATATACAAGGTGGGGCCAAAGTGGGTTTACCATTGTGAATACATGAAACAGTTTATTCTTGTATTATTATTTATTAATTACTGTATTATTTTCCATACGAACAACTGTAAACCTACTTTGGCACCGCCCTGTACAACCTTGCAAAATGAACCCGTGGTGTCAGAAGTCAGGGAGTGGTCGTCCTCTGTTGGCAGGGATCAGATGGGGGCTTCATAAGGCAGACTAAGCAGGTGAATTCACTTTAACTGTACACACACCTGAGCACCCTTCGCCTCCGTGAAGTGTTTACCTTGAAAGCCCCCTGCTGAGATTGTTCATAGTTCCACGGTCCTGTCATTGAAATGAAATCGTGTTAGGGAGGCATAGCAGATAGCAGAAAGCAGTGGATGATCCACGATTGTTTCAACTGGACTTGGAATGAGGGCATTGCACACAACACACACTTTGTCTGCAAAAGATTTGCCGCTGTGAGTATACGTGCTCTTGCTAATATTAAAATTAGTTGGCGCCCTGGCCAGTTTGGCTCAGTGGTTAGAGCGTCGGCCTGCGGACCAGAGAGTCCTGGGTTCAGTTCCCACTAAGGGCACGTACCTCAGTTGTTGTCCTCGGCCCCGGTTGGGGTCATGCGGGTGGCAACCAGTCGATGTGTCTCTCTCACATCGCTGTTTCTCTCTCTCTCTTCCTCTCTCTCTCCCTCCCGCTCTATCTGAGGATAAATGCAAAAATGTCCTCGGATGAGGAATAAATAAATAAATAAATAAATAAATAAATAAATTAATTGGCAATTTCTGAATGTATACTACTCAGTCTTGGGGACGCGATGGTCCAGCTCCAGAAGCATCCCATGTGACAGGGAAGTCAGATGGAGGGAGGGTTAAGAATTTGACAAGGTCGTCTCCTCCCTGCATCTCCAGTCCCTTCGCTCAGTGTGGGATGTGGTCACTGCACAGGCCACTGGGATACACATTTCTCTCCTGCTTTGATGGGTAACAGAGTCGGGTTTTGAATGAGAGACGGCTCTTCTTGGTATGAACTATCAGAAAGAAAGTGCCCATTGGAGGAGGGCCTGAGAGTCTGGTCCCAGATTGGTGACTGTGGTACCCTGTTTGCCGTGAGCCCCCCTCCCTGTGGCACACCCCTTTGCCATAAGCCTTGACCCCACTGGTCTCATCAAGAGACAGAGTCTCTTTCCCAACGCCTTGAACCTGCATTGGCTTTTGACTTACTTTGACCAATAGCACACGGCAGAAGCGATACTGTCTGACTTCCCAGCCTAGACCTCGACAGGCCTTGCAGCTTCCTCTCCTGCCTTTGGGACCTGAGACTGTCCGGCAGAGTCAGGTCCAGCCCCCTGAAGGGTGAGAAGCCATGGGAAGCACAGATGAGCTGATCCAGCTGAGGTCCCCAGACCATCCAGCTGACAGCCAGCACTAACCACCAGACATGTGCATGAGGCCAGTTAACCCCCTGGCCATCCCAGCCACCAGCTCACTGCATACGAGAGCCCAGGAAGAAGCAGCTCCGTTGTCCACCCATAGAATCATGGACAGATAAACAATTGTTCTAAGCCACTGAGTTTGGGGGTTTGTCACACAGCAATTCATAGCTGACAGAGTGGCGAAGACCCTTGCCTGAGCACCCACTGGCCAATCAATGCCAGCATCCTAGGGGCCAGGACTGTGCCCTCAAATGCTCTGTCCATTCTTCCAACTTTCGGCCCGAGATAAGTTTCTTTGATCATCCGCACCAGTTTCCAGGGCTGACATGGCTGCACCCATTGCTCTTTATTAGTTTAATATATGTTGAAGCCTCCAAATAGATGCTGGGGCCCAGGTGGAACAGATGAAATGTGACTAAGTTCTGGGGGATGATTGATAATGAGTAGGGACTGGAAAATCAATTGTGTTAATTCCTGGTCTTTCACTGGGACCGAGAATTAATGAGAAAATCTGTCTAACTTAATGGTATTTACACATTATACAGAGTGTGATAAAATTGTCTGTAGGTGCTGCGTGGCATTCCAATTATATAAGCGTCTGCACAGCCCGAGGGGCAGGCAGGTGGGAGCTGCCCTGGACCTGGGCTGGGCATGTAGAGACTTACTGGGATCCCCCAACCACCACACTACCCCCTGAGTAGGTCCCAGGCCCCTGCATGGATCTCGTTGGCATGGCTGATCCCTGCTGAGTGTGGGCCATCCAACTGGCAAGGTCTCAGGGATTTTCTGGAGGGCACATTGTGGGCCTGCTCGGAGGATAACCACTCCAGAAGCCATGTGGGCAGTTGGGTGATGCCCAGGGGTGGGCTCAGTCTTAGGCATTGGCTTGAATTGAGAGACAGGTGGCCCTCCTGACACCAGACACCCACCCCCCCAGGGTAGGTCAGCACCAGCCCTGCCCTATGCCACACCCACCCAACCCTTGAGAGGCGCCTTGAAAAGCCTCATGGAAACTGATGGAAGAGTCTGCTTCGGAGTCTGAGTGTTTGCTTCCCTGAGAGTTTGTAGACTAAGTCTTTTGTCCCGCCTAGAGCTACCCATGGAGTGGCCCCCAAGAACCCCCAACTTTTGGTAGTCACCCCCTTGTGTGGTCTTCTCATACTCAATAAGGCTGTCCTGGCGGCCCAAGAAGCTATTGCAGAAATGACTGTATGTGACTTCTGAGGCCAGTTCATAGAAAATCACGGCGGCTTTTGCCTGCTTCTCTCTGTGTCCCTCACTCTGGTGAAGCCACCCCCATGGGGAGAGGAACCGAGGCCTCTTGCCAACAACCAGCACCACGGAAGTGAACCACCTGGGAAGTGGATCCGCCAGCCCCGGTCGGGCCTTCAGATGACCACAGCTCCTGCTGACATCGTGACTGCAACCTCAGGAGAGCTCGAGTGAGCTTGTTCCCGAGCTCTGACCCCCAGAAACTGGGAGAGATAATAGATTCAATGTTGTTTGTTGTTTAAGTGGCCATGCTGGAGTAATGTGTTATGCAGCCATGGATAACTAATAGAGGTGCGGAGGGAGAGGGAGAGCGGGGCCAGGGGTATCTCACACCAGGGCGTGGAGCTGATGGAAGACACCCCGTGTACCTTCTGCACATAATTCGAGTGAAATCCACTTCCCAAACACTCCCTGCCCTTCCCACCTCTGTGCTTTGAATATGCTGCTTTCTCTGCCTGGCATGTCCTTACTGCCCCCCCTCTTCCTCTTCTTCCTCATCCTCTTTCTCTTTTTTCACCTGCAGTACACTCCTACTCAGCGTTCAAGGTCCAGCTCAAATGTGCCTCCCTCTGTGAAGTCCTTTCCAGACTCTCTCGGGAAGTGTTTGTAACCCTTCTTTGATCCCTCTCCCCCAGGATGCCCTAGTTTTTTTGTTTGTTTGTTTGTTTGTTTTGGTACGTGCCCCTTGCGGGAACTGAACCCAGGACTCGTTGGTCCACAGGCCAACGCTCCAACTGCTGAGCCAAACTGGCCAGGGCTTTTTTTTTTTTTAATCCTCACCCGAAGATATTTTTCCATTTTTGTTCAGATAGAGTGGGAGGGAGGGAGAGAGAGAAACATCGATGTGAGAGGGATACATAAACTATCTGTCTCCCGCACGACCCTGACCAGGGCCAGGGATGAACCACAACCTAGGTACGTGCCCTTGACTGGAATCGAACCCACGACTCATTGGTCCACGGGCCGACGCTCTAACCACTGAGCCAAACCGGCTGGGGCAGGATGCCCTGTTTCTTAATAGATACCCCAGTTTGAACTGCAGTGATGGGTTCCATCAGCTCTGTGGTTTCAAACCTGAACTTCATTAATCAACTCTGCCGTCCCTCCCTGTTCACTGGCACCCAGAGGATGCTCAGTGTAAGGGTGTTGAATGAATAAATGAACAAATGAGCCAGCATCAAAGGCAGCATGGGAAAGGAGGATCCATATGAAGTCTGCAGAGCGGGGAGGAGGGCAGAGCTTGGCCTGAATGAATGGAAGGGACTTGAGCTGTTTATTGGTCTGTATCTGTGAGTTTCAGGTCTGCTCATCCTAACCCCAGTGAGGGGCTCTTCTCCTGCTGCCCCCAGAGCACCGCTGGGTCAGGGGAAGAGGTTTATGTGTCCTTGTCACACCCCTTTTCGAAACCCTGCCCTTTTTTTAAAAAAAATTCTTTTTCTTTATTGATTTTAGAGGGAGAGGGAGAAAGAGATAGAAAGATCCGTGAGAGAGAACATCGATTGGCTACCTCCTGCATGCCCCCCACTGGGGATCGGGCCCACAACCTGGGCATGTGCCCTGACCAGGAAATGAACCAGTGACCTCTTGGTGCATGGGTTAATGCCCAACCACTGAGCCACACCAGCTGGGCGAAACTCTGCCCTTTTTACCCACTGTTTCCTGTGCTCGACAGGCAGCCCTCCAGAGTTCTTTTCCTTCATCCAAATCTGGAGAGCAGATGAACGGCAGTCAGACAAATCTGATTTCTAAAACGGGTTTAAAGGTCTTTTCCCAGAGACCCTGAGCTCATCTCTCCTTTCTCTGAAATGCTAAGGCAGCAATTTGGATCTTGAACGCCCTGAGCAGGGCTGCAGCTAAGCGCTTTATTGCACAGAGTGAATTTGTTCTGGGGGATTCTTTGGCCTGAAGGAGAGCGTCATGTCCTTATGGGGTAAGCATCCCAGCCTGGCCGGTGCTCAGAGGCAGGAGAGCTCCCTCTGCTCTTTCCTTGCCTACCGAGAGGAAGGCTGAGGACGGCTGAGGACAGGGAGGGGTCACCTGTTGACTTTAGTCCTACTGCCGGCCACTCCTATTTACTGAGTGCTCAGCCAAATGAGGTCCCAGACAAATAAGGAGACTATCTGAGGTCTCATGGCAGAAAGCGGCAGAGCTGAGATTTGCTCTCAGGCTTACGTGACTTCAGAGGCCCCTGCTTTTGAACATTTGGCCACCCTGCCTCAGCCTGGCCCAGCCACTCCACGGGTAACGTAGGGGCCCAGCTCCCAGCCCATCCAGGTCTCTTAGGGGATTTGGGCCGGACTGGGTCAGTGGCCGAAGGGAGTGACAGCCCGGGGCGGAGGTTCCTGCGTCCCTGACACCCACGGGCTCCTCCAGCTCCCAGATTCCGTGGTTTCCTGCTTGGCTGAGCTCTGCTGCTGTTGGAGGCAGAGGAGATGGTTTGTCATCTCTGGTTGCAGGGCTTATCCTTTGAAGCTCTGCAGTGCACGAGGAAACCTGTGAACCAAAGGAGGCGAAAGCGAGATTAAAGAGGAAAAAGATTGAAATCTCCAGGGCTCCCGTGCTCTGCAGAGCCTCCTGCTCACAGCCTGCGATCTCTCTATTAGACAGCGCGCCGGGAGCCCACTCAGTCCCTGCTCCCTTTGCCCATCATTTTCTTCTTCCCCAAACTGAAAGTCAAGGCTGCCTTGATGTTGGGCAGACAGTCCTGACCGCTGGCCTTTCTCTCTGAGCAGGGCCAGAGGGGGTTTCCACTGCGATAGGTCAGTGACTGAGCCCTTCAGGGACACCCTGACCCCACTCCTCTCAGCACTTGGGACCCAGGTATCTCCCAGTGCAATGGGGGAGGTTATTGGCTAAGGAAGGGAAGGATGGCCATTTTCCTGGGACCCCACAGGTCAGTGAATGTCTGTTATTTCTGCAGCCCAGTCCTATTTCCTCTGAGAAACCACCCCCGTCAGGGTGGGTGGGTGGGGGGGGGGGGTCCTGGTGAGGCTGTGAATCAAGTGTACTGCCTCCCCAAAGGGGTGGGTGCCTGGCCAGGCTAGGCTAATCACAGTATACACTCATTCCCTTGGGCAATGGTGATTGGTTCAAATGTCGTTGTGACCCAAGCAAAGTCAATTGGGTCCCTTACCAGAGTGTAAGCTGCAGGAGGGCAGGGCGTTTGCCGCGTTACTCAGCACCTGGCTTGTGGTAGTGGTTCCATACATACTCACTGAGAGGGTGAGTCTGGGGGAGACACCTCATGTGGGGATGGGGTGCTGGCGTGAGGTTGGCTTCAGGCACTAGGTAGATGGTTACCACTAGCCTACACAGAGTCTTACATGTATTAGGAATAGGTCCTCCTGGCAGATAAATTAGGAAAAGTGCCCCTCTGGGCCAATGCTGCCTTGTACCAGGGCACAGAGCTTGGCAAGCAGAGCGTTGGACATATTTCAGCTCCCACTCAGCCCCTAGCTGGAGCCTGGGAGCTGAGCTTGAACTGCCAACATATGTAGCCCCACCCTCCCTCCCTGTCACAAGGACAGACAGAACTGCTGGTGAACGAGGCCGAGAGAGAGACAGACAGAGCCCTGGTGACCTTGTGTGATCCCTGGACCCACCCTTGGACTCCCCTGTCATGGAGCCAATAAAGACCTCTATTTTGCGTAAGCTGTTTAAGTCCGGTTTCCATCGCTTGCTACTGAAATGTCCAGCCCAGTCTCTGCCTTTCGGTTTGAGATCTGTAGGGTCCTGGACCTGGCCCCTCCATACCCATCCCTCGCATGGCCACAAAGAGCGTCAAGCCAAGAATAACTGTGATTTTTAGGGACTGGGCATGAACCCAAAGAACTGAACCAATTTCTAGCTCTGCCACAGTCTCTGATGCCAGCTGGCCTGGATTTGGATCCCAATTCCATCACTCACAAACACCTGCAACCTGGGGCAGTCACTAAACCTACTGGGCCTCAGTTTCCTCATCTGCAAAATGGGTATAATAGCAGTAGCTACTTCACAGGGCTGTGGGGAGAATGAAATGAGTTAATATGGGTAGACCACATTGAGCATACCTGGTACATGGCAAGTACATGTAGTGACGTCAGCTGGTTGTGTTATCACCAACTGTGGACTCTTGAAGAAGCCTCCTTGCCCATCTATAGAATGGGATAGAACCCCACACTCAGAGGCTGTTATGAGGTTAAGTGGGACGGAGTGGGCAAAGCTGTGGGCACCGGGCTGCAAGCACAGCAGGTGCCCAGGAAATACTAGTTGACTCTGAGTCTTTGGCGGCTTCGCGGAAACCTTTGAGCTGAGTTCTCCTGCCAGAGCCCAGCGGAAACAAACCTGCGCTTCAGCGGGACGCCCAGCAGTGAGGAAACACATCCTCATGTATATTATTGCTGCGCAAAGTTCTCCCGGATCCTTCTTGCTAGGAGCCCTCTCACCCCACAGCCGGCCGCAGAGATGGCAGCCGCTCCCCTCTTGGTGCACCGCTCACTGGCAAGGGGAGGGGAGAGGGAAGGACATGGAACATCTTTGATTTGTGGGGAGCCTGCCAGCAGGTGAGCATCACTGAATCCTGAGGCCCAGTCCGCCCAGTCAGCAGGCCGGTTCTCTGCCAGTCCTCTGCTGTTTCTGGTAATTGGTCTGTCTGAGCATTTAGGGCAGACTGGGAGGAGGGGGTGGGTGGGTGAGCAGGAGCAACTGAGACTGGGGCTGCACAGCCAAGCAGAGGGGTCGGCTGAGAGGACCCCTGCCGGGGAGAAAGGGAGCTGCAGGGACCCCACAGCCTGATGTCCAGAGAGCTCTTTGGTGCTGGCTCAGCTGCCTGCTGGCCGTTGTCACCACAATAGGGACCAGGACCCGTTTCTAGCCTGCCTGCACCATTTACTAGCTGTGTGACCAAAACCAGGGGGAGAGGGAGGGAGCAGGGCTGAATTTCCTCATCCATAAAATGGGAGTCAAGTACATTTGCCGAGTGGGCTGAGAGACATGATGAAGACTTCATGAAGTCAGGGGTGTGCACCCCGTCCTGAAATGGAAAAATCAAAGGTGTGCACACCGTCCTGAAAATGGAAATGTCAAAGGTGTGCACACCGTCCTGAAACGAAGTCAAAGGTGTGCACGCCATCCCAAAATGAAGGCAAAGGTGTGCAGCCCGTCCTGAAATGTAGTCAGAGGTGTGCACCCCATCCTGCAGTGCACAGCTCTCCCTGTCTTTTGAGGACATTGATCTTCCCCAAGAGCCCCCAGCTTTGTGCTTCCTGGCTGGCTCACCTCCCACTTTGTGTCTGAGAGGGAGGGGGGACTGAAGTTGATTCTGTATTTTAGAGATGAAGAAACTGAGACTGATAGAGGGGAAGGTGACTTAGTCAAAGCCAAGCCCAAGAGAGGCCGCCCCGGGCGGAGGAGGTGGGAGCCCTGCCTCCGGAAGCTGTGTGATCTTAGGCAAGCCTGGCCCTCAGGGTTCTTAACTATAAAACAGGAGGGTGATGACAATCGGTCATTAATAAACTACACGGCACATAAGAAATGTTCACAATAATAGCTAATACATACTCTTAACTCTCTCTGGCAGGCTCTGTTGTAAGTGCTGTTATTACTACCATGGTTCTCATTAGCAAACAAAGGGCTCCCTGTTAGTCTCTCACATCTGGTCTCTTCACAGAAACACCTTCCAGGAAGCCGTTTTCCGGAGCCCTCTGCGGCTAACAAGATTGCCCAAACGCGAGCACGTTGGCAGCCTCCAGGCTTGGAGGTTCCCAAGAAAGGAGAGAGCAAGCTATGGAAACCCAGTTTAAATAGCTGAAGCAGAAATAGGGCTGTAGCCCTGGCAGGTGTGGCTCAGTTGGCTGGGTGTGGTCCGATGTTCCTCTCTCCCTCTCCCTTCCTCTCTCTCTCTCTCTCTAATATATATATTTAATTAATTTAATTAAAATTATATATATAATTTTAATTAAATATATACTATATATTTATATATATTTAATAAAGGGGGGTCTTTATTGGCTCCATGACAGGGGAGTCCAGGGTTGGATCTAGGGATCAAATGAGGTCACCAGGGCTCTCTCTGTCTGTCTCTCAGCCTCATTCTCCAGCAGTTCTGTCTGTCCTCATGACAGGGAGGGGGCGTGGGGCTACATATGTTGGCAGTTCAAGCCCAGCTCCAAGGCTCCAGCTAGAGGCTGAGTGGGAGCTGAAATACGTCCAACGCTCTGCTCGCCAAGCTCTGTGCCCGGGTACATGGCAGCGTTGGTCCAGAGGGCCCATGGCTGGTGGGCTGGTGGGGGCTTGTTATGTAACATAAACATCGAGGACTTGCTCTATGCCAGGAGCTTCGCCTGCTCTGTCTCATTTAAGCTCCACACCTGCCAGGACACCTGCCAGTTAAGTGTTATTATCCCATTTTGTTGGTGAAGAAACTGAGGCTCAGAGAGGGTAGTAATAGAAATACGCTCACTCAGGGTACTGACTCCAAAGGCCCTACACTGAGCTCACAGAGCCCCGAGGCCACAGAGGCATGTCGCAGGCAGACAGTGCCTGCCCCCAGCCACCTCTCCCGCCTGGGGAGGGACTTCACCTAGACCTGATTTCATGTGCTGGTTCCTGGCCTCCCCCTCCAGCCCACCTATCCCAGAGACCCACAACCCTCCTGCAGCCTCGCCTTAGGCCATTTCCCCTGCTCCCACTCACACCCGGGTGGCATCTTTCCATGTGTCAGCACGTTCATGGTTTTCACCATGAAAGGGTGAACCTCCTCTGGTCCCTGAAGCCACCTCATCTTCCCTGGGACACCTGACTGCAGGTTAGGCGCAAGGTCAGCCCCAGCTGAGCCTCAGGGCCGGTGTGCCCCTAGAGGGAGTTCCCAGTGTCGTCTTGTGCCTTTCTGGGTGCCGAGGGGTGGGGGCCTGGGTAGAGGGACCAGCCCTGGGGATGCTTTGCCAAGAGGCTTTTGAAGACAGGGATGTCCTGACAGGATGACCCCACCTGGAGACTGGGAGGCCCTGGCCTGTGAGATGGACACCTTTGTTATTAAAACACAGGTCCCGGAAGATGGAAATGGCTGGAGGAGGAGCCCCAGCATCCAGGGCTGTGAGCTCAGGCTCCACCTGCCCACACCGGCCGCGCAGCCCTACTTACAGTCAGGGAAGAGCGAGTGAGACTCAGAGCAGCCCACCAGCTGGTTTCCCGTTCTTTAGTCACTGAGTCACTGACTCATTCACTCAACAAATATTCATTGAGCACCTACTATGTCCGAACACTGGGCTAAGCCTTGGAGCTACCATGGTGACCCAGACCACCCCTGCTGTCATGGAGCATTTAGTCTTTTGACGGACAGAGACATGTGTAAACAAGCAATTATAATGCTGTGTGTTAAATTCTACAACAGGTATGGGCATAGGAGACTCCAGGTGCAAAAAGGATGTATATAACGTTTACCTGCAGGACAGGAAGTCTTCTCAGGGGAGAGATGACATCTACGCCGAGACTCGAACGCTCTGAGGAATTAGCTAGGCAAAGTGACAAGTGTTCCAAGCAGAGTGATTGGTTTGTACAAATGCCCAGAAGTGAGAGAGCATCCATTCATTCGTTCATTTGTTCACTCCTCCATTCATTAAACAAATACTTTTTCAGCACCTGCTATGTGCCAGGCACTCTTCTAGGTGCTGGGGTTGGCTACAGCAGTGACCCAGGCAAATAGTGTCTCTACCCCATGGCACTTGCATGCTAGGAAGACAGGGCCATTCAGGTAATTCAAAGAAATCTTAGGGCCAGAAGGAGACATGTGGAAGGGACAGTGGCCTCTCCTCTGCTCAGAGTACCCTGGGCTCCATTCTCCACCCTCCTTCTGCCAAGCCTGGCAACAAGCCCCCAAGCCTTTCTGCACCAGTCAGCTGTGGGGAGGTCACCCAGTCCAATGGTGGGAGCCTCTGCCAATGTATTAATAGCTCGGTCGAAGGCCTGCTGAGCAGTTGTGCTAATTACAATGATTAATGGGTTTAATTTACTTAGTAAGAGTAATGTGCTGTCATTCTGTTGTCAGAACTCAGCCCCAGTGTCCACTCACTCCCTTCTCCCACGGTTGTCCACCCAGGTTCTTACAGTCTCCCTACTGGTGGCCCAGCATCCCTTGAGCCCAGGCACTTGCCTGGCCATCACCATGCTCGCTTGGGGCCTGCCTGCAGCCCCCTTGGTGCTCAGGGGAGGAACGTTCTTATCCACCCCCACTGTGAAAAGCTGTGAGGCCACAGCTAGTGGGGGAGGTGGACCTTCCCATCCCTCCAAGTCACCTCTGCACAGGGCAGAGAGAACCCTGATCTCTAGCAGTCTCCCCTCCCCCATCTCTCTCTATCTCATCCCCATGCAGCACTCACCCTGGGTGACATCGTTTTATGTGGTTCCCTGTTTCATGACCACCTTCCTGCTCCAGAGCGTGAGAACCTGCGATGACAGGGACATTGTCAGGTGCTCTGTTTGTCGAACACATAAATGTATACATGAGAGTCTCACTCCCCCCACCCCCGTGTGCCTCGGTCCTTGTAACAGGATGACTTTGAATCTGGTGCTTTTCCAAATCTGTGTGTCTCCCTGCTCAGCTCTCCTCCTAGGCGATATCTATGGGTGACAGGTAGCCCAGTGTCTTCATTCTGTCACCTGAGAAATGCAAGATCATGCAGCACAGAGACAGAACACGAGTCAAGCATGATGATCTGAAGCCTGGTCTGCGGGAGCAAGGATGTCAAGCCCAGTGTCCTGCCCACACGCAGACAGAGAAGCCCAGGTCTCCATTTCTAGGGATGGTTCCCACCTGACCTTTCTTTTACTGCTATCATTGTTCTGGTGACACCAGGGAGGGGCTACACCTTCCTTGTGATTGACAGGCCCCCCCTGCTGTCTAACCTGACTCCCTCTGTTGCACCCAATACTGCTCTCCAGCAGTGTAGTTGGTGGGGGCCTAGGGCAGGGCTGGCTTCTCAGGGGCAACCTAAGAGCTTTTTTCCACTTTCCAGGCAGCCTGAGACCACCTCTGGGTTCCCTGGTCCCCTCTGGCACTGGGACCACCTTGCTGCCCAAGCCTTGGGTCACGGCATCAGTCCAGTCCCTCCCCTCCCAGTCTCCCCAGAGTGGCTGAGACAAGCTTGCTCAGTGAATGGTCACGGTCTGGGGAGAAGAGGGTGGTGTTTGTTTTGTTTGTTCATTGCCACACTTGGCCGAGTAGGCAGCTGGCTGGCAGCCTGCCCGAGGGAGCATGGCTGGAGCTAGGAGGAGAGCAGGTTTGGCAGGGACAGGGCTATGTCTCCATTTAGTGTCCCTGTGAGATAAGAGGACTCACCTGTCAACCTTCAGCACGACTGGAACGGGACAAAGACAACAGGGCAGCAAGGACCGCAGCCAGACTCAAAGGGAGGAGAAAACCCTTTTTCCTGGGAGGCGAATGAGCCCCAGAACCCAGATGTCACCCTAAGTGTGACAGCCCCAGCTGGGCGACCTGCTGTGACTGATGCATGTCACATCTTGAATGAGCTGAAAACTAAGGTCTCTTCTAGTTCTGGGATTCGACATCCATGACTCCTGCCCCAAGACACAGCCAGGAATGGAGCAGAGTGGGCGCCCGATGCCTCGTGGGGTGTCCAGCATTTGCTGGAGGTGCTGGCACCCGAGCTGGCACCTAATGACCAGCTTCCTGCAGATGTGAGAACCGCCGGGTCCCGGCAGGCAAGAGGCCAGCTTGGTAATTGACTCCCACAGTAGGGGAGCTGGCCTAGCCTCATCAGTATGCAGTTATTGTGCAGAGTGCTTAAGAAAAACTTATTAATTTCCCCTCCGCAAAGACTGAGAATTCGACAGTAATCATAGTATCAAGTCATAAAAAAGTTAAAAAAATCTCTCCGTTGAAAATAGTGGTTGGGGCTCTGGAGAGTTCAACAGGAAAAGATTGTATTAAGATAAAGGAGATTATAGCAGCGTGGACATTAAAGGTTGTCATTGTCTGGTAAATCACATCAGGGAGGCCCCAGGACTGCAGTGTCCTAGCAAGGGAGCGAGGACCCCGTTCCTGACCTGGCAACACATTGGCCAGCCCACCTCTCCCGGCCTCCCTCCGGCCTCCCGCCTGCCCGCCAAGCCTGGAGCAAACTCAGGAATCTGATGTCTGTGTGACTCCAAACTGGCCTGAGGACCCTCACTGGGGGCAGAGGGTGGGACCGTCTACAACTTCTGGAAGACAGAGATCTCTGCTCCCGTGGGCTCTCTTACAGCCCCTTGATGTGGGGGCTTGGGAACATTTGCCCAGCAGTGGAGGGGCCTGGGGGCCAGGGGTTTTTTTCTGGGTCACCTGTCCTGTTGGCATCTTCCCGGTAGGCACGGGAGTACCAGGGCCTGAACCCCCTGGACGCTGCCCTGACCTGCCTCCTAGATACAGGCTGATTCAGAGAGGGTGCCCCCACTTGTCAATGAAGAGTCCTAATCCTGGTGGAAACCTCAAAGAATTGGAGTGAGGAGTAAACAGGATGAAGCCACACAGGCTCAGGTGTCAGGCGGCCATCGCCCCCCAGGGGGCTATCACCAAGTAGTCGTTGGCTGGGTGGGGTGCAAGGCAGAGCTGGGGGTGCAGTCCCTTCTCTTTGCCATCTTCACTTGGGCCAAATGAGAGGTTGTATAGACTCTAAAGATGCAGCCTGAGCTAAAAGTTACATTGGACTCAGGACAAGAAGTTTCCTTCCAAGTTTAATGGATGGGAGGCCACCTGGAAGAATGGCGAAATGAGGGGCTCATCGAGGGGGCCATATAATGTGGGCTTTGAGTCCTGGCTCTGCTGTGTATTAGCTTGTGTCCTTGGACAAGTTACTTAACCTCTCTGTGCACCAGCTTTCTTATCTATAGAACGGTGGTGACAGTATCTACATTACAGCGTTGTGATGAGGGTTAGATGCTTATTATGTGATACATGAGTTATAAATATAAATCTGCTCTTATCTCCTAGCTGTCCTTGCCGAAGGTCACAGTCAAAAGGTGGCCAAGCCACATTGTGGGACCACCTCGTGCCCATCACCTTCTGTCCTCAAGGCACTTTTTGGGGAGTGCAGTGTGGCGGCCAAGGGCTTGGGCTTAGCCCAGAATGCCCAGGGTTCAAATCTTGACTTCAGCTCGGGTAAGTGACTACTTCTCACTCCCAGCTTCCTCTCCCACAAGATGAGGAAGTCACTGGCCCAGGGAAGCTTGCTTTCTATGGGTAACTAACTCAGACAGGGGCTGCCAAGGCAGGCGGCTTCCCCTGGGGTCTGCCTGTGGATGGCAAGGCCACCAGGGC
Organism: Tadarida brasiliensis; assembly: GCA_030848825.1. Classification (NCBI taxonomy): domain Eukaryota; kingdom Metazoa; phylum Chordata; class Mammalia; order Chiroptera; family Molossidae; genus Tadarida; species Tadarida brasiliensis. Next base: position 7,699,827 of record CM061264.1, read on the forward strand.
AGAGCTCCCTCCCCTGGCCCTCCAGGTGGCGTCTGGACCTCTGCTGCTCTGAGCCTTGGGCACGGGGGACAGTTCTGGAGTTGCCCTGAGCTGGGCTGAGCAGAGAAGGCCAGGCGGGCTCAGTGTACCAGGTTTGTGTGGAGATTGATGGGAGGCTGGGTGCAGTAGCGAAGTCAGGTCGGTTTCCCAGTTAATATGCACATTTGAGGAATGATTGGAGAGTGTGAAAACATTGAAAAGAAATGCTAATTTCAGCGGGAGAGAGAAATTCTGAGAAGGAGCAATTACAAAGGACAAGCAAGGGTGGGGCTGGGGTGGAGGTACCAGACAGCCCTGTTCAGAATGCAGCCCCATGGGGAGGTTCTGGTGAGGGGCTTTGTCAGGGTCCTTGTCTGCATTACGGAGAGTAGGGAGTGGAGGAGGATGCAGCTCAGAGGGGCAAAGTTAGGGTGAGGGCTGGGAAGGCTTCATGGAGGAGTTGTTTGAACTGAGCCTTGAAAGATGGGTTAGGAGGAGGGGGTGGGACCTTATGGACATTGGACTTTTTTATCCAGGAGATCCAGGTGGGATGGGGCAGCCCACACAGGAGGCGAGACTCAAGCTTCTTCAGGCCTCTGTCCAGGCTCCAGAAGGTCTTCATGCAAGCTTGAAGGAGGCCAGGGAGAGTGGCCTCTTCTTGCCCAGGAACACGCTCCCTCTCCTGGAGCCTCTGGATGGCAAACGGGATTCTCTGCTCCCACATGCTGCAAGTGTCACATGATAGTAAGATTGGAGGGCTCCAGACATCCCTGAGCTCCCAGACTCCAGCCCACCCCATTCACTTGTCCAGCTGAAGAGTGGGGTGAGCCCATCCCCTAGCTTGTTCTTCCGTCTCTACCGGAGGCCTGAGCGCCGAGGAGTCAGTGTCTGCAAAGCTAACTGGATGGGGAGCCTCCGCAAGTGCCCAGTGTGGTTATTAATAACATCTCTAGGCTCCGAATGCTTCTTTAATTCCTCTGCTTAAACCACTCTGGAATCCATAACGCTTGCCCCTTAGCCTGTGGTTATTCCACTCCCTTAATGGCCTTTTACGGAGGGACCTTATTGAAAGCTCTTCCCCAGCCTGAGTAAATCATGTCCTCTGGGTCATCCTGCCTGCAATTTTATTAACTTCTTACGAGAAGTCAGAGGGACCAGAGGGAGGCCAGTTTCCTCTGTGCTCTGTCCTGCCCAGTCCCAGCACCGTCCCTTACCTGGCTGGAGTCCTCAGAGGAGGAGGTGGCTGGGAACCCTGGAGATCAAGAATGATTGGGGGGTCCGAACCCAGTGCTCCCCCTCCTATGTTCTCATCCAGTCCTTCTGGGTGGGGAGGGCCCGGAGACTTTCTCCCCACCCAGAAGGTCTAAACCGTTTTCTGACTGCAGCAAAGGGCCCGTGTCTTCCTCCGGCTATCCCAGGGAGCCTCTCAGAGGGGGTTCCAGCTCTGGGTGACCAGGGGCAGCAGAGATTTTGCAAATTCTATCTGGGGCCTAGAAACATGAAGCCCCCAGTGGGCAGCTGTGTGAGGTGACCCAGAGGGTGGGACATTGGAGGAGGGGCCTGGGAGTCCTACTCAGGAGTAGAGTGAGCACCAGACCCAGAGCCAGGAGTTGGGCTATTCCCGACTCCCCATAAGGGGTCCAGGCCTGACTTCTGACCTGTGCCAGGGGCAAAAGCAAGCTTCCTTGTTGGCCAGCTCTGAGCTTGGAGTTGAAGGCCCTCCCCCTCCCCTAAGTCCCTAGCAATAGTGGCTCTTGGGCACTGGCACTTACCATGAGCCAGGCTCTGCATCAAGGGCTTTCCATGTGTGATCTCGTTTCATCCGCACAACCATCTCCTTCCAATTACCATCTTCCATGCACCCCCATTCCCCACTTCCTGGCACTGGTCTCAAGTCATGGTATTAATTGTTGACTTGCTGCCTGTCCTCCGTGAGACTGCAACTTCCTCTTGCTGCCGCAGCATCCCTAGCTTCCACTGTAAGGCCTGGCACATAGCAGGTGCTCACTAAATAGTTGTTGAATAAATGAAGGACGTAATCAAGGCTCAGAGCAGTAAGTCATTTTCTCAGAGTCACACAGCTCATATCTGGTGGAGCAGGAATTCACACCCAGGTTGCAGATGGCCTAGTCTGAGCTCCTACATGCTCCCTCAGGCTGCTGAGAGAAGCTCGAGTCCCAGGCCCAGTCAGGAAGTCAAGAATAACCTGAACCCCGGTGCCTTCACACTCCCCTCTACAGAATGGGTTGAACTTCTCAGTGGTGCTGGGAGCAGAGTCAGATTCTCCCCTGAGCTGGAACCTGGCTGCCAGGCACCCTTTCTGGTCCAAGGTCTCTCTCTTCTTGCCTCTAGGTAATGGAAGACATGGTTTCATGACCCAGCTGCGAGTGAGAGCAATTGTCAAGCTGAGGAGGCAGAAAGACAGAGGAAGACAGCCCCCAGATGGGTGGCCACAGAAACAAAGGCCACACGCCCCATTCCTGCTGGAAGAAGCAGGAGAGGCCAAGAACACCTGCCGGCGCTGTCAGCTGGGCCTGCAAAATATACCCTGAACGGATGACCCCCACTTCCGAGCACCGCTCAGTTCCCCATCACCTGGCACCCATAACGCCAGTAGCTTCCTCCTCCCCACTGACCCTACAGGCGCCTCTCCAGCTGCTAGAGTGATTTTAAAAGAACAAACCTGCTTAAAACTCTCAACAGATTCGATGCTACTTACAAAATATTCCTAAGTGTTCTTCATGTCCTGCACCTGATGTAGCCCCGCCTTTCTTCTCCAGCTGCTCATCCCTGACCCTCCGTCCCCAGCTGGTCACTCTGACACGGCTGCCTTTGCACTGCGGGGCTCAGCGCTCGTCTGGCCCTCACCTTCACCCCTGCCTTTCTCTCTGCCTGCCACACCCTTTCCTCAGATGCTCTGGAGGTCTCGGCACAAATGTCACCTCCTGGGAGAGCTCGGCCCTGACCCCCTGTTGAAAGCAGCTCCAGGCCTTCTCTATCTGCCTTTTCCTGTTTCATGACCTCATCACACTTAATACTACTCAGATTACCCCATCGAGGTGTAGCTTATTCATTTTAGGTCTGTCTCCCCCACCAGAACGCCAGCTCCATGAGGGCAAGGACCTTGTCTCACTGCTCTGACCCTGGGGCCTAGATTTTTTTTTTTTTATCCTCACCCAAGGACATTTTTTCATTTTTTGTTCAGATAGAGTGGGAGGGAGAGAGAGGAAGAGAGAGAGAGAGAGAGAGAAACATCGACGTGAAAGGGACACATCGAGTGGCCACCACCCGCACGACCAACCAGGGTCGCATGACCAACCAGAGCCGGGGACAAACTGCGGGAACCCAACCCGGGTCTCTCTGGACTGCAGGCCGACGCTCTAACAGCTGAGCCAAACTGGCCAGGGCGGGCCTAGATTTTTGAGTGTCTCATAGTAGGTGCTCAATAAATGTTTGTTGAATGAATAAATAAACTTTCCCCTGTGGAGGGAGGCTCCCCTGGGGCATCCCCGCTGGGTGGCTCAGCTCTCTCCTTTCCTAAGGCTTTGATAGGCCAATATGGAGGTGGGGTGGGGGTGGGGAGGGAAGTGGGTTGGGAAGGGAGTTCCCTGCCTGAGCTGGTTCCCAGAGAGTGAGATGGTTGCACCTGCCCCCCAGAGGCAGCTCCCTATTAATGATGGCAGTGGTACAGTGCCAGGAGGGGTGGGAGGGAGGCGCTGCCCCAGAGATCCAATAACTTCCCTCCCCACCAAGCTGGGCCAGCCGCGAAGGGGGAAATGGCACCATATATTCTAGAAGACAGGAATGTCACTTTTTATTAGAACTGGCTTGTAAATGGGTCTGTGGCTGATCCTGGGCCCTCCCTGTGGACGGACCCCTCCGTGGAGAGTTCTGTTCCAGCTGGGTGGACCCCACAAACCAGGGACAGGTAGAGGGATGTCCCCTTCCCATCTCTGGCCTTGGCTGGCCCAGCTGCCACGGAGGCCACATCTGAGAGGAGAACAGTAGGGCCCTGGGGGTGGGAATAGAGGGACAGAAATACTGCTGAGTCTGGGAGGGAGGACAAGGAGAGGGAAGACAGGAAGAGTGCAGGCCGCTTGGTGGCAGTCGGGGTTGGGGCAGGAAGGCCTTATTCAGACCCACCAGCCCCTGGCTGAGCCCCAGCCTGGAGTGGGCGGGGGCGGGGGTGAGGGTGGGGTGTGTGTGCTTCGAGGAGCCAGCAGAGCTGCTGACAGAAGCAAAGTTGAGCTGTTGTCTCCTGACAAGAAAAGAACCCCTGTCACTGTTATTTTTAGGGGAAATATAGCACCCTGTCACTTCCTACGACATCTTTTGTCCCCAGCAGAGAGTAGCTCTCTGTAGCTGCCAAGTGGGGGTGCTGCAGATAGCTCCACGCCCACCTGGAGGCTTTGGCCTCTCACCCTGACCCAGATGTTTCCACACGACCCCTAGGTGACCCAACTGTGTGGCTGTCCTGGTTCCCTGCTCCATGTCCGCCTGGAGCCTCTGTCCATGCCTCTATTCCCCACCAAGCCCCCTCCTCTCTGAGCCGGGACCCCAGCTTGGTCTCTGTCTTCACACCCAGCCCTTGCCCCTGACTGTGCCCACTGCCACCCAGGCCTGCCCCTCTCTGAGCCCTGCCCCATCCTGAGTCCTGTGGGCCTGTACACCCACACTTCCATGACTAAGGGTCTTTGCAAATCCTTCAGGTGCTGTCCAGAAGCCCCAGCCTCTCCTACACACAGCCTCTGAGCTGACCGTACCGTGGCCCTGTCCCTAAGACCCAGACAGGCCCCCAACACCATGACCTCCCACCCTCATCGCAGCCCGGAGTGGGCAGGGGGGCCTGGAGCCTTGCTTATTGGGTCCTGAGCTGACAGAGAACGGCATTAGCAGGTTCCTAACTAGGCCACACTTCCCGGCTGCTGGGGGCAGCGTGTGCCGTGCCAGAGAAACACCACACTTGTTATATTTGCCTCCTGATAGGGCACCTGAGACCTCCGCGTGTACTTGTGAAATATCTCAGCCCCCCCGCTCCTTCCGGCCACCTCCTCTGTGTCTCCTCCCTCTGCTGGGTTGGCGGTGTATGTGTCTAGGGGTGTCCTTGCGTGGCCTTAAGCATCCTTTTTAGCTCTCAGGTCCCTCCCATCAGTTGATATTTCTCCTCTGAGCCCCTTCACTCATTCCTATGCCTCCCCCAACCATGGGATAATCCCTACGACCTCACAAGGTGGGAACTACCATTATCCTCATTGCCAGCCCAGGCAATGGAAGTTCAGAGATGTGAAGCCATTTGCCTAAGGTCACAGAGCTGAACATTGGCAGAGCTGTGACTTGGATAAAGGTCTGGGTGGCTCTTGCTTGGGTCCCTGGGGCTCCAGTTGCCTCATATCTGATTGCAGGACCTGTGTGGGCGTCTCTAGGTGACAGAGCCTGGGTAAGAAGTGTAGGTAGAGAAGCTGGGTCTAGAGTAGTCTGTGGGATCAGACACTGCGATTTCCTCCCTTGTGACCTAATCACCTCCCAATGACCCCACCTCCTAATACCATCACATTGGAGAATAGGTTCAGCATATGAATTGGTGGGGGTGGGGGGCACATTCAGTCTATAGCACAAAGTATACATATAGTGTATATGTAGTGCACATATAGTGCATATATACTGTACCTACTGCATATGTAGTGCATAAAATATGTTTCTTATGTATAGCGCTCCCTGGTGATGCTCCCCTTTCCTGGTTTCCAGGGGCAGCCACTGCCATCTCCACACTGGTCCATAGGGGGCGCACCACCGTCCTAGCCAGAACCGTCAAGGGAGCAGCCATACATCCACCAGACCCCATGGAAATAGGTGGATATTTTGCTTTTTATTTAGACGAATTTGTTACTGAAACCATTTGAATCGGCTTCGAAGTACAAAGGAGAAGAGATGGTCTGGAAACAGAGCGGGAAACACGGCGATCACCTGCCCACAGACGGGCTTGCGCGCCCGGCTCCTGCCGGAGGAGAGGGGCAGGTTTCCCGGGCGGAGCACTGGGAACAATCGTGTCCTTCCTCAAACGGAACATTCCGCCGCCACGGGGAAGAGGCCACGTCTCCTCGGTGCTGGAGGGGGTGGGATTTAAGTCTGGGGCCCTTGTCCTTCTCCCCTGGGGACAGTAGACAGGCCTTCCCACCGCAGGGTTCCGGTGCACGCGGGGCGGGGGCATCTCTGGGGTGGGGTGGGGTGGGGTTGGAGGAAGGGTTTCTGGACCCGGTGGAGAGTTGTGAATTTGGGAGTCTGGTTCTGAGGCCGGCTGAGGCCGCTCAGTGCGTGTCTGCTGTGCGTGTGCGCGCGCGCGCGTGTGCGCCAGCCTGGAATATCAAATCCACTCCGGATAAAGGGAGCTACCGCCTGTTCCGCTGCCCCTAGCGACGGGTGCTGCCGCCGTTGTGCACCCAGCTAACAGATGTGAGGGCTCCCTCTCCCCGCAGCAACTCTTGGCCTGGAGACCCCACTTCCCCGCTTGGTGGACCACCTGGACCCATTGCCCAGGGCTGGGTCAGGGGCACCTGTGACTAGTGGACATTAGTGACCGAGGGACCAAGGACAGCAGAGGGTGAGGCCCAGGGGGATCACACCAGGAGGGAGGCAAGTAGAGAGTGACATCATGAAGGGGAAGAACGTGACAGGGACAGCGAGCAGATGGGACAGTGGGGGAGGGAGGCTGACCCAGTGCCGCTCCCAGGGAGTAAGAACGCCTGAGAGGAAGCAAGAGGCCAAAGTATGAAGCAAGAAAAATCTCAGGCAGGCAGGCGGGACACAGACGGGAGTGGGCAGACGTGAGCCGCAGGGACAGAGACATACACCAGGGTGAGAGAGACAGAGGGAGGACAGAGTGGCCGCTGCCTGGGTTGGGTGGGGCAGGTCACTGAGATCCTTGCCAGGCTTCTGACACAGAGGAGCTGGTGGGGAGATGTGCAAATCCATGATTTCCACCAGGTCTGCAGAAATACACACCCCGCTAAAAGTATCTCACCATCAATCATTTTCACTTTGCTTTTGTCTTCAGAATAAAGAGAATCAGAAACTCCTGAGGTGGATTTCTACACTTGACTTTCCTGCTCCCTCCCTCCCTCCTGCTCTTTCTCTTCACTCTGTCTTTGTCCCCCAGCTGCTGGGCCTGGCCCATGGCGGTGGCCTCTCTGACCCACATGCTGGGGTCTCCATCCTGATCTGTGTCCTAGTGTCACAGGCTGAGTCTCTCTCTTCCTACCCCTTCTCCCCCAGCCCCACCTCCACGCTTCTGATGAACCCCAGCCCTTCTCTGGTCCTCCTCTCCAGCTCCCACCCCATCCCCCGCTCAGCCAGACGGATGGCTGCTCCTGATCCCCGCTTCCTCCAGCTGTCTGCATGGCTTAGCCTGCAGATTGACAGGGCCCATAAATCACCCTGGCAAGGCTGGGCCCGAAAGGAGCGAGGGGCAGGCTGCTGACACAGCACTAGCCCGGAGCTGGGGTTCTAGGGTTTTCGTGAACTGCTGGGCCACAGAGCCCAGGACTTCTCTCCCTTCCCAGTTCAACGAAGCATCTTGGTTAGGCTGCCTCTGCCGGAAGCTCTGGAGCCGGCCTTGCCCAGCTCCATGGAAGGCGGGACCAGAAGAAATAGGTCTTTCTAGTAAGAAAGCAAGGGAGATTAGGTTAGATGGAAAGAAGAACATACTGTGGTGAGGATTATCGATGGAAAGGGAAGACTTGGGAAATGGTGAAATTTTTTGGCAAGGAGTTTATAAAATTTGGGTAGATTCTGTCTGGTGATTTATTTATTTAAAAAAACATTTTTTTTCTTTATTGATTTTAGAGAGAGAGGAAGGGAGAGGGAGAGAGAGATAGAAACATTGATGAGACAGAACATTGATTGGCCGCCATCTCCTGCATGCCCCCCACTGGGGATCGGGCCCAACCTGGGCATGTGCCCTGACCGGGAATTGAACTAGTGACCTCTTGGTGCATGGGTCGACGCTCAACCACAGAGCCACACCAGCCGGGCCTGTCTGGTGATTTGGACATAGCGCTGCTGGGAGATGGGGGATGGACAAAATGATCCACTCAACACAGAAGCCTTTGCTTTGTCTGAGGGGACAATGGGGTCAGAAGACCTTGATTCCAGGCCCTAGAAGGCCATGGAGCCAAGCAGCTACCAGTGGGGGCTTAGGAGACACGCGGCCTAGCGTCAGACTCCAGCTTCCTTTCTGACCCTCTGTGTGCTCTCGATCAAGTCGCTCAACCTGGCTGGTCTTCATCTATGTGATGGGCATAGTCCTGCTTCACAGAGTTGCTGTGCGGTTTAAAAGACAATGTATGGCCCTGGCCGGTTTGGCTCAGCGGTTAGAGCATCAGCCTGTGGATCAATGAGTCGCGGGTTCGATTCTGGTCAAGGGCACGTACCTCAGTTGTAGTTCATCCCCGGCCCTGGTTGGGTCGTGCGGGAGGCAACCAATTGATGTGTCTCTCACATCAGTGTTTCTCTCTCTCCCTCCCTCCCACTCTATCTGATTATAAATGGAAAAATATCCTTGGGTGAAGATTTAAAAAAAACAAAAAGACAATGTATGGAAAGGGCTTGACACAGAGTCCCCTCCAGAGAGCACAGCTATTATTATTGGGCAAGTCACTCAACATTTCTAAGCCTCGGTTTCTTCATCCATGAAATCGAATGCCCAGCCCCCATTAACCCATTCAACACACATCCATTGAGCCCCTACTGTGTGCCAGGCCCTGGAGATAAAGCAATTCACGCAGCAGACAGCACTCCTAACCTCATGGAGCTAACATTCGAATTGGGGAAGGGGGGTGACAGACGAGAGACAAATATATGTACTATGAGAAAATGAGACAAAATAAGAGTAATAGAGAGTGATGGGATGGGAGAGGCTGTTTTCTATACTCTGATAAGGTAACATTTGAAACAGAGACCTGCAGGAAGTGGGAGAGTGAGCCACAAAGATATCTGGGGTGGGGGGAGGAGCATGCAGGCATGGGAACAGTAAGTGCAAAGGTCCTGGGGCATGAGTGTGCTTGGTGAGTTTGAGGAACAGCAAGGAGGTAAGTGTGGTAGGAGTGGAGCGGAGGAGGGGCGAGTAGGAGAGAAACATAGCCAGTTGTAAGGACTTTACCTATTGCCCTGAGGAAATGCAATGTCTTGCAGAATTTTGGGAGTGGGCTTCACCTGCGCCAGGAGGCCCTTTGGTTCTAACACCCTGGAGGAATTGAAGTTCCTGCTGCTCCTGTCTGTGCAGGACCTAGAGAGCAGCAAGTCTGAGGCTCTATCCCCTGCTTACCACTGTCTGTCTCTGGTTTGTAGAATGTATGGTTTTTTAATAACAATTTAAGAAGCCTGCAATCCTTTATTGCCATAAATGGAGCGAGGACTTTAAGGCATTCAACCTTGTCCCAGCTGACAGCTTCATCTTCATTTTGTGACTGTGGCAGTGAGGCTCCGGAAGGTCCGCTGCTTGCTGGAGGTCATATAGGCCACATGGTGTGGAAGAAAGGGATGTCGTTGACCACTGATCTATGAGCAGCTTTGTAAACGAATGTCTTTCAAAATTATACACGTGCGCGCACACGGGGAACTCCCGAGCCCAGAGTGACACAATGACAGGGTCCTTCCCCGAAAGGCCATCCATCACTAAAAGTGTCATACAATTTGAGAGTGAACACATGGCCTGGGCACCACCATCTCCCAGGCTGCAGCCATGGCAGACACCCCTAATCCATCACCAGGCGCCTTCACGCTGAGCTCAGAGGCAGCCTTGGAGCTCGGGAAAGCCTGCCCGGGGTTGGTTCATAAAAGGGGACATTTGCCATTTCTGCAGCAGAGGCAGGCTGTCTGTCCTGGGAGGTGGGGAGCCGCACTAGCCTAATCTCTGGACTCGGGACCCCATTCCTTGAACTTGTGGCAGCTTTCTCTGCCTGGTTTGTAAACTGACCCGAACTCTAGAGCAGGAGACAGAATCAGGGCAGCCTCAGAGGATGCTGCCCTGAGATTTGGCTTTCCAGCCACTGGGTCCCCTGCCCTCCCTGCAGGTGTTCGGAGTGACTGGGGCTGTTTGAATTGCTCGTGGGATTCGTTCCAGCTGCCAGACATGGATCAGGCTTGTGCCTGGTGAACCCAGACAAGGGCACCTGCTGTGTAATGAGCTGGAGATGGAAGTGGCTCCTGAAAGCAAGTCCTTCCCTCGGCTCAGGTGTGCGGATCAGATATGGAACCAGGAGAGCTGCTTCATCAAGCACGGTGCCAGAAGGAGATGAGAAGAAAAGGGATGGGGAAGAGCGGGGAGCAGGGGGGGTAGAGGGTGGAGGAAATCATGACCAGCCTTTGGCCAAACCCAGGGCTCTGCTGCAGGCTCCCCAACACCCAGGGTCTTTTTATAATATATGGGATTCATTTTATCATGGGCTCCCGGAGGTCCTGAGCCCTTGTTTTTAGGGTCTGTTGAGAGCAACAGGCAAGGTGAAATAATGAAGTGGAGACAGAAGACCTGGTTCAAATCCTTGTCCTCCACTCACTTGCCTCAGTCTCCTCATCTGTAAAATGGGCTTCATGTTTTTACAAGAAGGGATGTAACACTCCCAGCCTTTCCTGCCCTGTCCCATTTGGCAATGGAGCGTTTGGCAAGTGCTAAACTTGGCATCTGATATTTAACGGGGGTTCCAGTGTCTCTCTCTCTCAATTGGATCTGAATTCAGGTGGGGAGGTGACAGTACTCACCCTATGAGCTTGGTGTAAGGATAGAAAAAGTGCTGGTATATTCTATAGAGATCTAGCTCACCTATCTCACCTATGTATCTCTATATCTATGTCTGTATCTATATTTATATCTATATCTACATCTACATCCACATCTATATCCACATCCACATCTATATCCACATCTACATCTATGTCCACATCCACGTCTATATCCACATCCACGTCTATGTCCACGTCCATGTCTATATCCACATCCACATCTATATCCACGTCCACATCTATATCCATGTCCACATCTACATCTACATCTATATCCACATCTACATCCACATCCACATCTATGTCCACGTCCACATCTACATCCACATCCACATCTATGTCCACATCTACATCTATCTCCACATCCACATCCACATCTATGTCCACATCCACATCTATATCCACATCTACATCTATGTCCACATCCACGTCTATATCCACATCCACGTCTATGTCCACGTCCATGTCTATATCCACATCCACATCTATATCCACGTCCACATCTATATCCATGTCCACATCTACATCTACATCTATATCCACATCTACATCCACATCCACATCTATGTCCACGTCCACATCTACATCCACATCCACATCTATGTCCACATCTACATCTATCTCCACATCCACATCCACATCTATTTCCACATCCACATCTATATCCATGTCCACATCCACATCTATATCCACATCTACATCTATGTCCACATCCACGTCTATATCCACATCCACGTCCACATCAACATCCACATCCACATCCACATCTATATCCACATCTACATCTATGTCCACATCTATATCCACGTCCACATCCACATCCACATCCACATCTATATCCACATCTACATCTATGTCCACATCCACATCTACATCCACATCCACATCTATATCCACATCCACATCCACATCATATCTATATCATCTATTGCTATCTCCATCTCTAGCATCTATACCATCTATACACCGTGGGACCCGGCACAGATCAGTGCTCAGTCTCATTTCATTTGATGGTTCCTTCTCTTCCAGGCTCTTCCTCTGGTGCCATTGTAGGGAGGGGCCAGGGAGGGCCTGAGGGCATCCCCTGCCTTCCTGGAAGAAAGGAGCAGCTTACTAGAGCAGAGACAGGGGCAGTGGCTCCCTGGGTAGCCTGGCTCCTCGGCTGTGATTTGGAAGAGTAACTCACTCTGTGCAGATGGGCCAAAAGACAGGTTTTAATTTAACCTTGCTTTTGCCACCAACAGCAATGGGTGACCTTGGGGATGTCAGCAATGGGGCTCAGGGCTCTGAGGGGGTGGGTGGAGGATGCAGTCTCCCAGAAGGGCAGGGAATCAAGGCTAACTCCAGTCACTATCCCAACCATCACCAGTCACCTGGTATTTACAGGGGGCTCTGCACCAAGCATGATGCTGAATAAGACAGGCATGGTGCTGGCCATCAGGTGCTTACTATTACTACACTAGCAATAATGAAAACCATGCGAGCCCTGGCCAGTTTTCTCAGTGGTTAGAGCATTGACCCGAGGACCAAAGTGTCTTGGGTTCAATTCCCGGTCAAGGGCATGTGCCTGGGTTGCAGGTTCGATCCCCAGCCCTGGTTGGGGTTGTGTGGGAGGCAACCAATCAATGTGTCTCTCTCACATCAATGTTTCTCTCTCTCTCCCTCCCTCCCCTCCACTCAATCTGAAAATCAATGGAAGAATATCCTTGGCTGAGGATTAACAACAACAACAAAAACCATGAGAATGTGGTCAGTCCACAGTTCCTCATAGAGACCTTTGGGGCTACATGCATTTCCGATTCTGATATTTGTCCAGATTTTAGAAATGTAATTTTTATATATTATAGAACATGCCAACATATTCATATTTCTGTAGCAAAATACATACGAATAGTTCCAGCAAATGAGAAAAATAAAACCCGTAAGTAGCTCCAAGGTCATCTCAGTTCAGGTTTTGCTGCCAAATAAGTTTTAAAAAGCTTTTTAGTTTTCATAGCTTTGGGGATGTTGGAATTGTGGAGAAGGGCTGAGGAACTGTCCATTTGCTGAGCTCCACGCAGGCACTGGGCCAAGCACTTTTACTGGATTAATATATTAAATCCTCAGACAGCCCTGTGAGGTTGGTTCTGTTTTTATTATTTCAACTTGACAAGAAGAAGTCCAGGCACAGAGAGGTTCCATAACTTGGCTAAGGACACACAGCTAGTAAGTGGCAGAGCTTGGACTCAGACTGAGGTCTGTTGGGTGCCTGCTATTGTCACATAGTTTACAATATGGTGTGTATGCCTGGGGGAGGGGGTCACTAACAAACAGATCATCACAACATGATGAAATAAGTTCCGGAATCGGGAGTCCAGGTCCTACCCAGTTTAGGGTTGGGGAAGATGACCCAGAGGAGGTGGCATCTACTGGAGACCCGAGGGGTGAGTAGGCACTAGCCAGGCATTGGTGGGGAAGGGAGAAGAAATTCAAGCAAAGGGAACAGCAAAACATCAGATGATGCAAAGGCCTGAAGGAGAGAGAGCATTAAACGTCAGGGAAGAAAAAGGGACTGCAGCCTGGAAAGCGAAGTGGGGTGGGGGCTGGAGAGGAAAGGAAGGGTAGCCTGGTGGAGCCTGGGGGATGATGCTATTTCCACCTGGCTCATCTATCCCCGCCCCCTGTGGAATCTGTGATGGGAGGAGGTCAGATCTTCCTACTCTCTGGACCAGGAAACTCAGGGACAGGACTATTTCTTCCATGCACAGGGATCCCAGTCTATAGCACTAGCCCCTTTGAGGGTCAGGTGGGCAGTGGTCTCAGCAGGCATGCCTGGGCGAGGCAGGGTGAGAAGTGGATCAGACCTCGGACTGTCAGGACTCCCTCATTGCCAGGGCCACCTCCTTCCTTCCCAGCCGGCTGGGTGCTTGGCTCCAGACACGACCAGGCGGGCAAACCCTCTGAGTGCTGAGAATGCACGGACTGCCTCTCTCCTGGAGCTGAGGCCTCCGCCTAACAGATGAAACCTTTATGACGATGATTTGTATTTGGAGGAGTGTGTGCGTGCGCACATCTGGGACCGAGGCAGCAGCAGAAGTCCCCACAAACGTGGCTCATGCATATTCCGTGGCAGTGCCCACCACACTTTGCAGTCATCGATTATTTATATGTGAAATAACGAAAGCATCATAAATAATGAAAGGGCCTGGGTCCCAGCTGCGTCTTCCGCTTCCCTCCGCCTGGCCCAGGTGAGGAGATGGTCTCTGTAAGGCCTTGGCACCCCAAAACTCCTCTTCTCACACCAGATCCAAGTCCTTCCTAGGAAGGAGGCGTGTGAGTGTGTGTGAGTGTGAGTGTGAGTGTGTGTGTGTGTGTGTGTTCACTTGCATACCCCTGGAGGGGTCTGCACACACAGGCTGGACCGCTAGGGTTGTCTACACTGCAGACTACAGGAAGGCTCCAATCGCCAGGGAGGAAAGCATCGTATTATATCAGACAAGACCTGGGGGAACCTCAGACAGCACCTGGTTAAATTCAGTTCCCACCTCAGCTCTGGGGCTGGTGCAGGAGGGGAAACCGTTTTATGAAGTTCTTCCCTGTGTTCGCTCTTGAGATCTGCAGCACCTCTAACAGGGACAGCGAAATTCTCCAATCAGCCTTGGCCCCCGAACCCTGTACTCTGCAGACGGCTTCCAAGTCTTTCGAGAGCACGTTTGGGGTTCAGGGAGGTGTGCCCGGGTGGGGTGAAGGCCCGGGGTTGAAGTGAAGACCTACGTACACCCAATTCCTCACCGCTCATTGGACATTTGCCAACGGCCTCTACCACTGAGAGAGTTCTGTTTTCCAGGCTTCCCATCCTCCTATCTCCACCCTACAACCACCTCTGAAAGCAAGTGTCATTGATGTGCCACTTTGCGAAGATGCTTAGTGGCCGCGAATAATTTGTCCCCAGTTGCAGAGCTGGTGAGTGGAGAGCCTGGGTGTGTCCAGAGGTCCCCTCTCCACTGCTGGGCAGTTAAGGACTCTTGTGTGGCTAGCACTGGGCGTGGAGCGGATGTCTGCATCCTGAAGGGGTGCACATTTCCTCCTTGGCCATTGAAAGGGGACATGTGTGGACTATATGGATGGGGACATTGAATTTTATTTATTTACTTACTTGCTGCAAAAAGCTTCATTGTTTCCATTTGGTCCAATGCATGGGAGAGAGGGCTCCAGGTGGTTGAAAGAATGGCTAGTGGTTTTGGGGAGAGGCTCAGACACCAGGGGATCCAGAGGGGTCCCTCAAAGGCCTCTGGGCTCCCAAGGCTCCTGGTTGTGCTTGAGGGGGAGCCTTTTAAAAAGATACTTGTGCCCTGGACAGTTTGGCTCAGCAGTTAGAGCATCGGCCCGTGGACCAAAGAGTCCCTGGTTCAATTCCGGCCACGGGCGTGTGCCTCAGTTGCAGTTCATCCCCGGCCCTGGTGGGGGTCGTGCAGGTGGCAACCAATCGATGTGTCTCTCTCACATCGATGTTTCTCTCTCTCTCTCTCCCTCCCCCTCTTCCACTCTGTCTGAAGATAAATGTAAAAATATCCTCGAGTGAGGATTAAAAATAAATAAATAAAAAGACACTTGCCCAGCCCATCGCCCAGCCCAGCCTGGGGACGCCCCTTGTCCTGATGAGGTTCACCTGCTCATCCAGGCAGAGGCTCTCCAGGAAGCCACGGAGCTGAGGGTCTGCGCGGGCAGAGCCCAGGGCCTGCAGATCCACAAGTGCCAGGTTCAGGTTCTTCTCCTAGGCCGCGGCGACCCCCACGGTGTCCCGAGTGTCACCCCACTCATCTTGGGAAGGCTCAGCACAACCTGGAAGAGAACGTGGCCACCGCGCTGGTTTGCGTCTTTAAAAGATGCTCAGCGCCCTTGCGCTTCTTCTCCGCCAGCTCTCAGAAGTGGCCACGCGCTCCAGGGCCACCCTGTCACAGTGGAAACAGAACCCAGAGAGAGGTAGGTGTGGGAGGCCGGCAGATGCAGGGTGACCGGGCGGTGGACGGCAGCCTCCACCTCGCTGGAATAATTCTGACGAATTTGGGAGCTCATGGTTGTTTAGCAATAGGAGTTAAGGTAAAAAAACAACCCAAAACGGTGTTGGCTGGTCTCGGAGGCGGAGGATGATGGAGGTGGTTCCGAAGGTGGTGACTGGAAAAGAGGTTGGAGGGTGGTCGGAGGCTGGAAGAAGGAGCGTCCCTGGGTCTGTTCTGTCCAAATACTATTGAAGCAACAGACAGATCCAGGGGACCGCCGAGGGCACTGCTGGGACATTGAATTTTTTTTAAAAAAAAGCTTGATATGGCCCGCGTTCTCATCCCTGGTTGAACAGAATCACTAGGGAAGCTTTTAACACATTGTTTTAAATTAAATTTCCATTTTCACATAATTGTAGCATCACATGCATTTGGAAGAGTAACACAGAGAGGTCCTGTGTACCCTTCCCCAGGTCCTCCCCGTGTAAACAGATTTCAAAGTTGTACTGTCATATCAAACGGACATAAATGTAACCCACTGATCCGATTTGGATTTCTTCGGTTTTCCATGTACTGTTTCGTGGGCGTGTTTACGTGGTTTCGTCGTACATGTGGGTTTCTTGTAAACACTTCCAGTCAAGGCACTGAGCCGCTCCGCTGGCACCAGGACCCCGTCTGCGCTTGTCTAACCACACCCACCCTGACCCTGGCGACCCCTCAGGTGTTCGCCGTCTCTTTAACTTTGTCATTTGGAGAATGTGATCTCAATGGAATCACACAGTGTGTAACCTTTTGGGGGTGGCTTTTTCAGTCGGCATAAGTCCCTGACTATGCACCCTGGTTATCACCAGCCCGTGCCTTTCTGCTGTGGGGCACTCTTCCACGGTGTGGAGGTCCTCCAGGGGGGCTACCTGGGTGGTTTCCAGTTTGAGGCTGTTACAAATAAAGCTGCTATTCGGGGAGCTTTTTAAAAACAAAACTGACCCCTCCCTTGATGGTTCTGACTCGAGCGAGGGTGGGTTTAGGGCGGGACTGTGTAAGAGCGTTTGGGGTTTGGGCGGTCACTGACCGGGGTGGGCGTGAATTATCCTGATGGGAATAGATTTGGTTTCATAGGATCCTCACCACGCCTCTGAAGTGTAAAACAAAACTATTTTTGTTCAAATCAAGATATGCCCCCAGTATGTGCCGCTTCAGGTATGTCTGAGATCACTTTTATCTTCTTCGTACGTGAATAGAAGAGGCCACTGGGGCTTGGGGAGAAGGTCTGGGTCTGGATTTTGGAGGCTGTGTGTCCCACTCTCTCTCTCTTTGTAGTGGACACTTTAGCTCATTATGGACTCCCTCTGAGCCTCAGTTTCTCTATCTGCAAGCTGTGGAACACCTTCTACTTTTGTAGCTGAGATAGAAGAGAGTGGCTGTAGCTAGGACATTCTTGGGGTTCCTCCAGCACAAAGATCAGGGTTTATCTGAAAGAGGGTGAGGAGCTGCTGGGTTTTCGCCACCTCTAAGATGGAAAGGCTGGGAGCATCCCAGGAGCAGCTGGCTCCTGCTGCCTGTGTCTCTCTGAAGCCCATGGTGCTGAAACTGCTCAGATGTGAGCTTGTCACCGGTGGCTGAGGCCCCAGCCTCTGTCCCTGTGTCTTAGAGAAAAGACAACTTCAGAGTGCATTCATAAGATCAAATTGCACACCACCTCCTCCCCAGAGGCCTCCCCTCCTCCTACCCGACATCATGGTCCCTTGTCCACTTCTCTCAGTCCCTTTGGCTCTCCCTCAGAAAGGGAAGTCAGACCCTCTCTCTGTTTCCAGACCAAGGCTGGAATTATTTAATGACAAATCAGTAAAAGTGTCAGCAGCTTGCAGCTTAACTGCTAAGAGGAATGATTCATAACCCCATGCCAGGCACCGAGTATTTCCTCCCCATCCCCATGGCCCGCCCCTCGAGAGAAAGGAGATAAATTACTGTCATTGCTTTTTATGGTACATGTAATCAGGTGGCAACATGGAGACTCAACTCATCTCAAAGTCATTTACAATGAATTATTCATTTGGCGGAAGAAGTCATCAATTGGAGGGGGAAATAGCCTCTCTATGCTCTGGCTTTAGGCTGCATTCTCCATAGCTAGGGAGGGAATCCCAGGCCTGGAAGATCCAGGTTCCCCTTGGCAACGTCTGGACCTCAGAATGCTCAAGTAGGGGTGGGGGTTGGGGAGGGTATCTGAGCTGCAGGAATCCACTTACCTAATCTGCTTCTGGAGGGTCTGGAAGTATCTATCTGTTCTGTTCACATCCCTCCCTCTTTCCCTCTTTTATTTCTTTTCATAAACATTTCCTAAGTCTCTATTAGTATGTGCTGTATCAGTCAGGATATGGTAGGCTATGGTGCAGTAACAAACATCCCCCTAATTTCATTTTTTTTTTTAATCCTCACCCGAGGACATTTTTGCATTTATCTTCAGATAGAGCGGGAGGGAGAGAGGGAGGAAGAGAGAGAGAGAAACATCGATGCGAGAGAGACACATCAAGTGGTTGCCACCCACATGACCCCAACCGGGGCCGGGGATGAACCGCAACCTAGATATGTGCCCTTAGCGGGAACCGAACCTGGGACTCTCTGGTCTGTGGCCGATGCTCTAACTGCTGAGCCAAACTGGCCAGGACCATCCCCCTAATTTCAGTGGCATCAGATCCCCCACATTTCTCACTCAAGTTACTTGTCATCGCAGGTCATCTTGAGATTCTACTCTGTGTCCTCTTCACTTTGGGGAGCAGCCACCATCTCGAAAGTGGCTGTCACATCTATCTCCTCTTAAAGCTTCCACTCAGAAATGACACATGTCATTTCATAGGCCAAAGCAAGTCACATGGCCATCTCTAATCTCAAGCGGGTAAGAAAGTGTCACTTCATCTTGTGCTCTGAAGGGGAGAGAAAGAGTATTTGTGAACATCCCTGATCACTGTCTCACAGGCACTGTCAGGCCTGGAGAATGACAATGGAAGGGACATAGCCTTTTCCCTTGATGAGTTCACGGTCTGGTGCAAGATGGATGCACAGTCAATGGTGATCCTGGAGGCTCAGCACCACCGTAGATGTCTCCCTGGACCTCACAGGAGGCAGGGTGATGTGGGGTCTTGCATCAAGGGGTCTGACCCCTTGGGACTCTTTGATTGTGGGCAAGGGAACTCATTTCTCTGAGCCTCATTTTCTGCTTTCTCTCTGTGGGGGTGATGATGGTGATGCAGTCACACCCTACACACAGGGCGGTTGTGAGAAATGCATGAGGTGGTGTCTTCAGAAGCCTTTGGGAGGTGAATTCATAGCACTGTTTGCTATGAATTCATTTGCACCTTTCTTTTTAGAATAACAACGCTGAGTTTTTTCCTGTGGGTACATTCAGTTCCTGAGTGTGACCTCCACCCTCTGTGCCTCTGAATCAAGACTCAACCTGGTGGGCTTGGCTTGCTGGGAGCTCTCCAAGGTGCTGCCTCCCAGCTCCATGAAGACAGATTACCCCAGAAAATTCTAGTGTGGGCTGGGGGTGGGGGCTGCCCCTGGCAGGAGGGGCTTCGTGCTGGAAAGCCTCACGAGGGTGGTGAGTACGGAGCTCACTTAGTGGGCTCATCTGCTAGTAAGGTTCAAGGCCCAGCTGCAGCTCCATCTAAGCCCCAGACCCTGAGGCATTTATTCATTTATTTAGCACATATTTACTGAGTGCCCGGATGTGCAAATATCGTGCTGGGGCTGAGGGAACAGACAAGATGTCACTGCTGTCTATTCTCATGGTGCTTGCATTCTAGCAGGGAAACAGATCACTTTGGGGTGGACATGTTGGTATGTTGGTTGACCAGATGTCCTTGGGAGCCTTGTTACCATTTCTGCATGTACATCTCCTAGCTTCTACATGCTTGGCTTCTAGCAGCCAGCCTGCCCCTCGGCTGCCTGAGCTGGTGTGAACCTGTACAGAGAACCAGAGGTACCCTGGAGTTTACATTTCCCCAGAGGCAGCCAGTAGCCAATGACTGATGAGTTTTGGAGAATGAAAGCCTTGCCTTGGGTTGGGACAACCCCTGAGATGTCATTTCTGCTCCAGAGTTCTCCTATAGAACTTCTCTGTCCTGCTGCCCAGGTCCCCTATCCATTCCTCTAGAAACACTTCCTTAAATCACCAGCACCAAGTCTTCATGTCAAGGCTTGCTTCTAAGGGGCCTCACTGAAGACACCTACCCGAATCCCACCCCTTTCCTTCCTCAGTGGGCCGAGCCTCTGTTTTGTTCTGCGGTCCTTTCCTCCCTGCATGTGACTCAGCATGAATGCCAGTTAGTCTGACTAGTCATGCTCACCTCTTTCTCCCTTGCCCTGGATTGGGTTAACAGGGAGCAGGTGACCCAGATGTGGCCCAGGACACATAATGGGATATCCACTGGGGGCTTCTGGGAATGGCTTTCTCAAAAGGCAAATCCATTTCCCTGTTTGGACACACTCTATGTGATGGCTGGAACCCCGGTTGCCACACTGAGGATGGACAGCTCAGATATGAAAGACCAGAGTTCTGGATGATGCCAACGAAGCTTGGAATTCATCTGACCTCAGAATGTCCTGTTCTGTGAAATGATAAATCCTCTATTTGGCAAAGCCATCTTGAGTTGGGTCTACCATTATTTGCCACCAAATTCATTTCAATGAATATGATTGAGATGGTGGTAAGTCGTCATGAAGGTGGATCCCCTCTACATATGTACTTATTCTGTAGGTGAGTGCCATCTGGGTTTCTGTCATGAACCAGTTTTGGGGAAAATGACACAACTTCACATACCCTGAGTTCAGAAATAGGCTTTATTGGAAGAAGAGAAAACCAACAAGATGAGGCCATCAAGCAGAAAAAGTGAAGGCGTGGGGTCAGATACTAGAGGGGAGGAATTCAGTTGAGCTGGGAATATAGCCTCATATTATTCTTCCTATATCCACTACTTCTCCTGAACCATCCTTTTTTTTCTCTTATGGACTCTATAAACCTTGTTTCCTTCTTTGCTATGGCCATCAGGCAGCTCAGAGTTGGATTTGTGGTACTTCTCACTTATTGTTAGAATCTTAGAATATGCATGTTTGCGTTCCCCCTTGGCCTGACATTATTGTATTTTCCCTTTGTTCCAAGTCCCTCATCCTCTGTTTTTGTCTGTTAGGCCTCTGTATATTCCTGTAAGTCCCATCAGTTGTTCTTTAGAGGGAAACAACCCATCTTCACTCTACATCCATCCCCTGAAGCTGCACTTAGAACCTCCCTGAGGATGGTGGCCGCTGAGTGACTCTTGAGAGCCTCTCCAGGCAGCTGGCAGATGGAGGAAGAACCCAGAAAGGCCTCTTCTGTGCGGTTTCAAGGAGGTATTTATTAGCTACCTTTCTGCCACATTGCAGCTATCAATCCCAACGTTCGTTGACTTTAGTCTCCTTTTCTAGGTCTGGGGGAAACTGATGGTTCTACCTCAGCCTCCCAAATGCCAGGCCTGGCCGAGGGAGCGGAAAATCCTTTGAAATTCCCAATAAATAAATAAAAATAACATTGTGGGCTTGTCACCATGGAGACCAAAGGCTTGGTTAGTTGTCATGGCGACCCTTGGTTAGGCTCTCTGCCTGAAATGATTAGCATCCCTGAGAAAGAAGGGCCAAGAGAGGGAAAGACAGGACCACATGCCATAGGGTGAGAGCTGGGCTTCAGCAGGTTTCTAGAGGCAGGTCAAGTATAGAGACTATGTGTGTGTGTGCGTGTGTGTGTGTGTGTGTGTGTGTGTGTGTGTGTGTGTTGTGGGGGCATGTAGGGAGAAGCAAGGGGAGAATACACTGTTTTCTGGAACTTTACTCCCTGGCAAGCTGCCACTCTGACATCTACATTATTTCAAGAGGCTCCTGATCCCTTTGCCTCCTATGCCCCATACCCCCAGGCTGGAAGGGGACCAGGCCTCTGGCATCTTCCGAAATGCTGCCAAGGAGTCTCCATGACAACACCAGCCCCCACCTGTGGGAGCAAGCCCTTGGCTGGGGCCTCCAGGGAGTTGCCTGGGTAACCAGGCTCCCTTGCCCCACTTCCCCACCAATTAGTGATGGGAGGGTGAGTGGACAGGGTCACCATGGAGACCCACTTTCCTGTCACTGCCCCCCTTTCCAGAGCACCTGTCTCAAGTTGGCCGTGGGGAGGCAATCTCGGGGTGAGAGCCTTGTCCAGCTGGAGAGGAGGGTCTTCGCCTGAGGAGAGAAATAACTGAGACTCTGGGCGAAGAAAGGTGGACCTGCTGTGGCCACTCAAATCTTGGTTCTTTAAGAGTGTCACCCTCTTCTATCCCATCCAGGCAGGTGCTGAATGACTGCCCCTTCAGCCACCCCCTGCTGGAAGTCCTGGGCTCAGTGGAGTGGCATTTGCCTGGGGTATGAGGTCAGGAGACTTCATACCCCTGGTCGGCTATAATCCGCAGAGCCCTGGCCCAGAGAACCTGTGTTTCAGCTGCCGAGAACATTCCGGTGGTTAACGAGCATTTATTTCCCAGCCGAGGAGACAGTTATATGATTAGTTGTTATTTTATCTTGCTAATGAATATACATAAAAAACAAAATGGCCAATTAGCAGGGCCATTCATTCCTCGGGTCTGGCTGTTTCTTTTTGGAGAGGGCCATTCTCTGGGCTCTGGGCTGGTCCCACAGCCAACTGCTGGCCGGCCTCTGAGGTCCCCTCTCCTCACCCCTTCCCCTGTACCCCCTCCCATACTGCTTTGCTTCCTGCTACGTCTTGTCAGCTTCCCTCCTCCCCAGCCAGCCAGACACACCTTCTCTCCTCCAATCCTAAGCACCTCCTTCTCTCACTTCCAAAAGAATACCTCATTTTCTCCACTTCTCCTCCAACCAGACTTCCCCCTGTCCCCACCCTCATTTTAATATTAGGTTAAATCCCTCCTCTTCCAAGAAGTCCACCCTAATAGAAATAGGTGAGGCCAGCTAAGAATTATCACTTGCTCCGGGTTCAATCAAGCTTCCAGGAAGCTCCCTTCTCAACCCTTGTGCTCTGGAAAAGCTGGAAGAATCTGCCTATTGCCTCCAAATAGTCAGAATGTAGAATCTGGGCTGTAGTGCTGGTGGCCTTGAGGTCTGCCTTGAACCTGGGTCTCATGCAGATTCTTACAGCACCTAGGCCGTTGTGAGGGCTCAAGCGGGTTAGTGATCAGGTCTTTTCCATAGAGGGTGAGAAGATCTGGTGCTTACAGAGACATGAGATAGATGTTTCATGTCACGGCCCGCTGAATTAAAGGGAGACAGGCAGAAAGGAGAGAAAAGGCAGTTGGGAAGGAGGTTCTAAAAGGGACCCCTGGCCCGGCCAGTGTGGCTCAGTGGTTGAGTGTCAACTCATGCACCAAGAGGTTGTTGGTTCAATTCCCGGTCAGGGCACATGCCAGGTGGTGGGCCAAATCCCCAGTGTGGGGCATGCAGGAGGCGGCCGATAGATCTTCTCTCTCATCAATGTTTCTCTCTCTCTTTCTCCCTTCCTCTCTCTCTCAAATCAATAAAGAAAAATAAAATAAAATAAAATAAAAAATAAAAGGGACCCCTGGCAAGCTTGGTGACCAAGCTTGGACCATTTCCCTGCAAACACAGGGAAGCTTCCTCCCAGTGAGGTGGGAGGGTGACCTCCCACAGCAAAAGAAAACCAAATGGGCATAAGGTGGAGAACCCAGAAAGGCATACTTTCTGGGACCCTGGAAGCTACAATGACCCCAGCTCGACCCTTACATGTACAAAGTACAAAGTAAGTGTTATCATCCCCATTTTATGGGTGAATAAACCAAAGCTCAGAGAAAAGACAATAAATAAGCCAGAGTGGCGAACAGTACGGAATCCGCAGTCATTCACTCTGCTTAGCTTTGAATTTCTACCTTGATACTTTCTGGCCGACATCAGCCTCAGACTCCTTGTCTACTCATCATAAATGGGCCTAAGATTACTTAATTTATAGGGTTGCTATAAGAATTAAATGAGGAAAACGCATGTCGAAAAGACTTACGCAACACTTTACACAGTGTCTTCTGAGAGGATCTCATTCCATCTCACCATCCATTCATCCACCCATCCATCCATCCCTCCATCCGTTAATCCATCAAACTTTGATTGCCAAACACCTGCCACACAAGTGATTAAGAAACAGTTCCTGCATCAAGGGGCTTTGCAAGCCAGTGAGGGTGACACACACACAGA
Organism: Tadarida brasiliensis; assembly: GCA_030848825.1. Lineage (NCBI taxonomy): Eukaryota > Metazoa > Chordata > Mammalia > Chiroptera > Molossidae > Tadarida > Tadarida brasiliensis. The sequence continues at coordinate 7,723,832 of CM061264.1, forward strand.
CACGTAGTCAAATATGCAAGGGCTGTGAGAGGTTTGAACCGAGCCTGCAAGGGGAGGGTGCACCCCAGGTGGGGACGGCCAATTCTGCTCACAGAGGAGGGTCAGAGGCTGGAGAGCTGAGCTCGGAAGGAAGGTGAGGGCTGAGCGGGGAAGTCTTATCTGGAAGTGTGGGGCCAAGCTCACCTCATCTCCTCGGCCTTCCGACTCCACCTGTTCCAACAAGCTCCTGGGATAACAGAGGTGCCTGTTAATTATGCGAGCTGCTCATTTCCACCGGCGGTGTGGTCTCGCCATGGCATCAGGGGGCGTGCTGCAAGCAGAGATGCTTCCTGATGTCTTCTCAGTTCAGGTTGATCAGGAGGGCCGGGGGTCTGCCAAAGAATGCCCTCTTCTCTCCACCTCCTACATCATGTCCTGGCTTCCGAAACACTTTGAATGCTTTGGTCCACTGCCATGAGCAAGCTCAATTACCTGCCAGTACAGGGACCGGAGTTTATGAACACCAAACCAGAACACACGGTCTGGTTCGTGATTTGGCAATAGGACAGAATATCAGGATTGGCACAAAAATTGTAAACGTGCAGGTGGAGGGTTGTACCTGTGGGGGGAGGTTGAAGGGACAGAATAACATGGGCCTCCGGCAACAACAACAACAAAACACACGCACACACACACACACACACACCCCTCATTCCCCAGTTAGCTCCTGATGCCTGGAATTTCACCATTAGAGACTCATTCCTTTGTCTTCCATTTATTCATACCACCAAGCCACCATGCATACAGGAATGCCTTCAACAAACATCTATGAGCTCCTCCCAAGTTCCAGACTCTGGGCTAGGCACAGAAGACCTGAATGAACAAAACTCAGTCCCTGCTCACCGTCACAAACGCACCCTTCTCTGGAGGAAGAAGACTCACAAAGAGGCAAACAAATCACAGCAAGGCCCGAGTGAGGCATCACACACGGGCTGCTGGGATATTGTGGAGGACCACCAAAGCTTGTTGAGGGTCAGCCTTGAGGAGAGGGGAGGGCGGAGCAGGCTTCCTGGAAGAGGTAACTCCTCAGCTAGGTGTTGAAGCTTGAGTGGGGACCTGCTTGGCAAAGGGGATGGGGTGACAGAGGGCTTGTTTCAGTTGAAGGTGAGCCTGGGTAAAGGTGCAGCACGATGTCCAACGTGGTTTTCTTGGCTGCCGGCCCTGGGTGTGAGTATCATGGAAACTCTCCTGAGAGCCTGTGGAAGTGGAGCTGGGAAGGAGTGGCTAGTGAACTGGGAGAGCTCTGAGCCCTGATTAGCATAAAGGGGGTGGGGCCAGTTCCCTGGGCCTCAGCTAAGAGGGGACAAGGCCAGGAAGAGGGAAGGAAAGGAAATGCCATAACCCATAACATGCCAGAGTTGATCCTCTCTGCCTCATATGACAAAAATGTAGCTGTTTTATCTCTGTCCCTTATTTGAGGGTGTTTATCCTCAGTTGCTCTCATTTAGCTGGTTAGATCCCTGAACAGGGTCTGGGCCTCCTGTATCTTTTCTTTTCTTTTCTTTTTATCCTCACCCGAGGACATTTTTTCATTTTTTGTTCAGATAGTGTGGGAGGGAGAGAGAGGAAGAGAGAGAGAGAGAAACATCAACGTGAAAGGGACACATCGAGTGGCTGCTACCCACACGACCAACCAGGGCCGGGGACAAACTGCAACCGAAGTACATGCCCTTAGCGGGAACCGAACCCAGGTCTCTCTGGACCGCAGGCTGATGCTCTAACCGCTGAGCCAAACTGGCCAGGGCTTTTTTTTTTTTTTTTTTTCCTTTTTATTAATTTATTTTTGTTACAGATGTTTCTCCTTTTCCCCCCCATTGACTCCCTCCTCCTCATCCCCTCCCACCCTGTCCTCAGCTTTGTTGTCTATGTCCATCGGTTATGCATACATGCATATAAGTTCTGTGGTTTATCCCCTCCCTCCCCCCCACTTCTGAGGACTGTCAGTCTGTGCCCTACTTCCATGACTCTGGGTCTACTTTGTTCATCAGTTTGTTTAGTTCATTATATTCCACAAATAAGTGAGATCATGTGATATCTGTCTTTCTCTGCTTGGCTCGTTTCGCTTAGCATAATACTTTCTAGGTCCCTCCATGTCATCTTAAAGGATAAGAGATCTCTCTTTCTTACAGCTGCATAGTATTCCATTGTGTATATGTACCACAGCTTTTTTATCCACTCATCTACTGATGGACACTTGGGCTGTTTCCAGATCTTAGCTATTGTAAATAGTGCTGCTATGAACATAGGGGTATATATTTTCTTTCTGATTGGTCTTTCAGGCTTCTTAGGGTATATTCCTAGAAGTGGGATCCCTGGGTCAAATGGAAGTTCAATTTTTAATTTTTTGAGGTAACACCATAGTGTTTTCCACAGTGGCTGCACCAGTCTGCATTCCCACCAGCAGTGTGCTAGGGTCCCCTTTTCTCCACACCCTCGCCAGGACTTGTTGTTTGATGATTTGTTGATGGCGGCCATTCTGACAGGTGTGAAGTGATACCTCGTTATTGTTGGGCCTCCTACTTCTTATGTTTTTTATTAAAACAGTTCTTCAGGCTCTACACATTGGTTGTGCCTAGTAAATGACACCCTTTGTTGTGAGGTTCTAGTTAGGTTTCCAGGAAGTTTGCCTTTGGTATTCACACTTCTCAATAATATCCTTGGGGCACCCCAGGAAGCAGGTGTTCTCATGGGAATCTGGGGCCCTGGGGCCCTTGGGGCCTAGTCATGGGAGCTTGGTAAGTCCACAGACTTCTCTAGGCCCAAGTGTTTTCATCTGTGAGATGGAGGTAGGGCGTCTGGCGATTTCCGAGGCTCTTTGAAGTGGGACCCTCTGTAGCAGCTCCCCTCCATCCCCACATGATGTCAGCTTGTCTGCAATACCCTGTCCTGTTTTTTCTCCTTGGCCACCAATGATATCCCTGGAAGAGCATGTGTGAGTCAGTAAACCAGTGTATTAGTCAGCATAGTACAGGTTATGCTGTATAACAAATCAGCCCAAACATAAGGCTTAACACAACAAAGGTTATGTTTCATAGAATATGTCCAGTGTGGCCTTGAGGAGATGGGGATGCTCTGCCCAGCACAGCCACTCAAGGACCCAGGCTGATGGAGGCTCCATCCTGTTGGAGCTACCGCATCTGGAACTGAGTTTTCTCAGTTCCATGCTGCTCTTACATGTTTCAGCCTTGAAAGGAGTCATGTTACTTTCACTTCCAGTCCTTGGGCCAGAACAGGTGACAAGGCCCTTCCTGAATGCAGGCCCCGGGATGTGCAGAGGGCGGGTTTCTGGGCTGCACTGTCTGCGTGACGCAGGAGGCAGTGAGGAAGTGCTCAGGTGAGGAATGCAGGATCAGGGAGAAGGGTAGGAGTGCCTGTTTCCCAGCCCAGAGCCCTCGAAGGCCACCCCTCCCCGCGGGCTGTGCCCAACGCAGTCTACCTGTCACCTCCAGGATTACATTTCACAAACTCATTTTTGAGAGAGACAAGCTGGGCCCAGGGGGGCCGTATCTCTGTGTCCTTGTCCTTGGGAGGCGGAGAAGGAGAAGGGGAGGAGAGGAAGGAGGGGCAGCGGGAGGCCCAGGCCAGGCTGTGGGAAGCAATTAGCGGAGAATGGGAAATTACTTTCTCTGTGTGCACGGCTTCGGCAAGTAAGCTGCCTCCGATCCCCTGATCCCTGGGGCTTCAGTGGGGCTGTGCTGCGGGCCAGGCTGGTGGAGCCCAGGCCAGGGAATCACTCTGGGGTGCGGGCTGAGGGCTAGGGGGACTGAGGGCCTGGGGTGAATCGGGGAGGGCTACCCAGAGGGCCTTTCGGCAGGTTGTTGCACTTCATCACTTCATCGTGGCAAGAGCAGGAACGATGAGCCATTGCGTCCCTGCATCCCGTGGTGCCAGCGAGCACCTGGGAGCCTTAGTTGCGGACCGCTTCCACCTGAAGCAGAGCCTGAAACAAGGGCTTGAGTGCAGGTAGTTTAATTGGGAAACAGGCATGAGGGGGCGAGGAGAGAGAGTCAGGAAGAAGGACATGCCCCATAAGGCGCCATCCGGAGGCTGCTGTTGTGGGCCACAGGCGCTGGTTCCCCTGTGACTCCCCGAGAAGGACTGAATGCCTCCTCCCAGGATGCTGGCCTAGGGGGCGGGAAGTCTGAGCATTTATCCACTGGCTCCTTCCCTGTGGCTGGGGGTTGCTCGGGGGGTATGAGTCTCCTAACTTCTGGGTGGCATTTGCTTCCAAAGGTCTCTGGTCTGCAGTGCATCCAGGCAGGAGGCTGCCAGCCTGAGTCCTCTGAGTCCTCATGCACCTGTCCTTTGCAGCCACATCTGCCATCAGAGGTGGGCTCTGGGATGTGGCACTGGGTACAGGAGGCATGTACCGCACAGGGTGCCGTGCGTGCCCCGCTTATTGGGTGTGCTGGGAGCAAGGCAGACTGGGGTCCAGCTCTTTCTGGATTGATGCCAGCTCCACTGACACCCTTCCATGGCCCACTGTACTCCTGCAGGCTCCCGAGAACAGGGGACATGCCTTCTACATTTCCGAGTTCCCAATGTCCTGCCCAGAGCCCAACATGGAGTTCAGGAAGTATATGTCGTGGAGAAAACCAACTCATGGGTGGGGCAGGGGGCAGGATGTGTATAGCTCCTTGACGCTACAAGGGGCTCCCTCCTGCTTGTCTATGTGGGACAAGTACAGGGACCCTCGGCCCAGAAAGCACCTTGGGGTTTAGCTCGTGGATTCCATCTCTGGCTCTGGCTCTCTCAAAGGGCTAATGCTCAGTTTACTTTGACGGGAAAGGAAATGCAGCTCAGGGTGGCCTTGGGTTGTAAGGGCCTAGGAGCCCCGGGGAGGGTTGTGGGTTGTCTGCAACTTTTGTTTTCTGTCCTGTGTCTCCCCTCATTTGACAATTCTCCCTCACCCCCTCCCTTTGGAGAGTTGCTCTTTCCTCACTCCACATGCTTCTGGAGAAGCTGCCAATGAAATTATCTTATGATCACGTGACCCAGGCACAGCCACAGTGATTGGCCCAGGAATGGGCATATGACTGAAGCTGAGCCAATTAGAATCCTTCCCTGGGACTGTACACATGAACATTTGGAGAAAGAAAAGACTTTTCCTTCCCTGTGGCCTTTGGACTGGGAGGGTGATTCCCAGGTGAGGTGGCCACCCAGACAGAAGGTAAAAAAAGAGTAAGCTCCTGGTGGGCAGCCCTCGGTGTCTGGTGGCCTGCTGGGCCTAGATGGACCCAGGCTGGGGCCCTGTCCTCCTGTGGGGAGACCCCACGGGGCAACCTCCTGGCCAGGCTGCTGGTGGCTGCCTCAGGGCCTTCTGGCCTTTTCAGTATGCTCTTGTGATTGGCTGCCTGGCCTAATCTAGGCAGCCTGGCCATCACACAGTCTGACTGCTTTGCAGGTAGGAAGGTTGGGTTTGCATGGAGTGCCTGTGTAAAACCCATTGCTTTCCTGGCACTGTTGCTTGCCTCTGACATCACAGTTGAGGCCTGATTGAAACGTGGACTCTTCTCCTCCTCTGGGACTCCCACCCTGTTCCCCAGACTCCTCTGGCCCTTCCAGCACCTCCCCCGCTCCAGACCAGCACTGCCCAGTAGCAATGTGATGCCAGCCACATAGGCAATTACAGATTTTCTAACAGCCCGACATGTCACTTTGGACCACCCACATTTCAAGTGCTCAGCAGGCACGTGGCTGGTGGCCTCCGTGCCGGACAGTGCCACCCTCAGTCGTCACCTGGTGCAGGAAGCGGCCTGCTGCCTGCACAAGCTTGGGTGATTTGGGCCTTTTCATTTCCGCTCAGCCTCTCATTTGCACTAAAATGCGATAATGTGTTTGCTAGTTTGGATCTGTGATCAGATCTTGGCCGTTAGGCCAGGTTCCCAAGCCAGAAATTCCTCGCCCCCGGGGTAGGCAGAGGGAGTCATGGGGGAAGGGGTGGGGGGGGTGTTTGTTTCTAAGTTTTTTGGGGACATAATTTTAGACTTACAGAAAAATTACAGAGATGGCACAGAGAGTTTCCATATACCGTTCACCCAGTTTCCTGTAATGGTAACATGTTATATAATTACGGCACATTCATCAAAACTAAGAAATTAACATTGGTACATTCTGTTCGCTAAACTCCAGACTTTGCTCAGACTTCATCAGTTTGTTTTTCTACTAATGTTGTTTTTCTGTTTCAGGATCAAATCCAGGGTGCCACATTGCATTTAGGAGCCTCGGTTTTTAAAAAGTAAATACATCTATCTATCTATCTATCTATCTATCTATCTATCTATCTATCTATCTATCTGCTATCTATTTATAAAACAGCTTTGTTGAGGTATAATCGGCATACAATGAACTACACATGTATAAAATAAACATTTTGATAAGTGTGACATGTGTATAGATAGTGAAACCATCACATGGTAGGTATTTTCGCTGAACCATAGAGTAACAAATAGCCAAACGTCTTAGAGTTTATTAGATGCCAAACACTCTTAAACACTTCCCATGAGTGAACACGTTTAGCCCTAATAACAACCTGTGGCAGATCCAATTACTGCTACCCTTTCTTCACTCCCAGGTGTAGAATTGGGCCCCTACACCTCCGCCATGACTTGGCAGGAGTGCCCTCTAGAGTAAGAGGGGTGTGTTTCCTACCTGTGTCCCCCCAACAAATCCACATGTTGAAGCCTTATGAGGCCCTATTTGGTGTTAGGGCCTTTAAGAGGTGACTAAGGTTAAGTGAGGTCATAAGGGTGGGGCTCTTATCCAAGAAGCCTGTTGTCCTTATAAGAAGAGGAAGAGACACCAGGGGTGCGTGTGCACAGAGGAAAGGCCACTAGCAGACACAGTGAGAGGTGGCTGACTGCAAACCAACCGGAAACCAACCCTGCCGACACCTTGCTCTTGGACTTCCATCCTCCAGAACTGTGAGAAAGTAAGTTTCTGTTGTTTAAGCCCCCAGTCTGTGATGTTCTGCTATGGCAGCTTGAGCAGACTAATGCACCACCCTAATGACACTAGGTTTAGCCAAGGACTTGCCTGGGCCAGTGACATATTAGCCAGGGGCCACTTTGGTGGGGTTGTAGAGTGCCTGGTGCGTGTGGCTTGCCCTCTTAGGCTCCTGTGATCCTCCATGAGAGAGACGCAGAGAATGAGGAGACACGCAGGCCTGACCTGAACTGAATCCATGGCCGGAAGCCAAGATCATTGGCTGATTCTGACTAAGCCCAGCAGACCCTCAGCTGACCACAAAGAGAAGGAATATAGAGGTCGGAAGCCCTGAGACTTTAAGATTGTTTGTTATGCAGTCCACACGAACTAATCATCAGTGAGTTCAGATACTATTGTTATCCCAGATTTTATCAGTGAGGGAAGTGAGGCATAGAGAGGTTAAGTAACTTGCCCAAGGGCACACAGCTAGTTTGTGACATATCCAGGACTTGAACCCAGCCAGCCAGGCTCCGGTGTCCATTCGTGTAGCCACTATATTATGATAATAATTTTTTTTTATCATTTATTGGGATGACATTGCTTAATAAAATTGTATAGGTTTCAGGTGTACAATTCTATCATACATCATCTGTATATTGTGTGTTCACCACCCCAAGTCAAGTCTCCTTCCGTCACCATTTGTACCCCGCTTTACTCTCTTCTACTTCCCCTCACCCCCTTTCCCTCTGGTAATCAGCCATACTGTTGTCTATCTATGATAATAGTTTTTATATGATCAGAATTTTTCCACCAACCTTTGATTGGGCGATTTCATTCATTCATTCATTCATTCATTCATTCATTCATTCATTCTTTGACTTGTTAATTCGTCAGCTACTCACAAAAGTAGTTTCCTCCATTCACTTCTCTCATTATATCCATGTCTTCATCTTAGCCATCGTTAATATTTGTCATTGGTACGTGTCTATTTCTATGCTGGTTAGTTTGTCCCTCTTGCTTAGACGTTAAGCTCTATGAGGCCAGGAACGGTATCTTTTTTTGTTTCTACTGTACACCCATCAGGAACAGTCAACAGCTGCTTGTTGACTAAAATTGAGTTCATTGTGAAGTGCCAGCCTTGGCTACGTTTTGGGAACATAGAAATCAGGCATGGTACCTGCCCTCGGAGTTCTTACCGGGTGAGGGAGACAGACCCAAGACTGAAGGTGGGGAGCTAGAGGATGAGGGAGGTACAGACAGCAGCAGCGCAAAGACAGGCCATTTATTCTGCCGCCAAGGCGTGTGTCACAGAAGGTTTCACAGAGCAAGCAAATGCCTGGGGCTTGACGGATGAGTGGGGCAATTCTCTGGTGCACGAGAGAAGGCAATCTCCAGTGGAGAGGACATTCTGGAAAGGAGGTTTAAACTCAGGGTGTGTGCTGGACCCTGGCGGTCACTCAGGCTGGCTGGAACAGAAGGTGCGCAGGGGCACTGCCTGAGGCCCGCTGGAGGAGCGGGCAGGGGTCTGATCCCAGATGCCATGCTGAGGAGCGTGGACTCCACCTGCAGGCCATGGGGAGCCCAGTGCCCGGATCCTGGGGGCCTCTGAGCCGACACTGCGGCGCTTTGGTTAGATCATGTGGAGTGTCTGTGCGTCAGAAGAGGGTAAAGGCCAAGATTCCGTCCAACTCTGATATTTGCTGACTGGTTTGACCAGGGTGCCCAGAGCGGGCAGTTGACAGGGGTGGACAAGCAACTGGGTAGCTGTAGCAGAAGTTAAGTGAGCAGGGACGGGGGTGGCTTTGCCAGGGGAAGGGCCCACTGGGCAGATATTTAAAAGGAAGCTGACATGAGCCTACCAAAGAAAAAGAAGGATGCACAAAGGAGGGGCTCGGACAAAGTTCAAGCGAGGGGTTGAGCATAGCCCCCTCTGTGCTGAGTGTGGGAGGAGCTCAGTGAGTGGTGGTTATCGCTGGGGTTGTTGATGATACATGGGGAAAATGTAGCTGCTGGGGTCTGGACATGAGGACCTGGGACTCAATAGAGTGACTGACAGTTCTTTTCTTTTTTCTGCTGTTAAAAACATTAATTAAAAATGTCTTTCAATTACATTTTCCATTCAATATTATTTTGTATTAGTTTCAGATGGGATCTAAAGAACAATATAAATGAACAAACAAAACAGAAAGAGACTCATGTGTACGGAGATCAGACTGATGGTGGCCAGAGGGGAGGGGTTGGGGTCTGACAGTTCGTATGCATGCACTTCAGAGCTCTGGACTGGGTAGCAGGTGACCTTTGATCCAATTAATGACAGAGCAGTAACTGCATCCAGGTCATCTATTTTTTTTTTTTTTTTTACTGTGGTGAAATATACATAGCATAAAGTTGAGCATTTTAACAATTCTTAAGTGTGCAGCAGTAGCCTTAGGTACATTCACACTGTTATGCAGTCATCACTACTATCCATTTTCAGAACTTTTCATCACCCCGCAACAGAACTCTGTGCCCAGGAAGCAGTCGCTGCCCATTCCCTCCTCCCTCAGTTCCCTGGAAATAGCTATTCTACTTTCTGTCTCTGTGGATTTGCCTATTCTAGATATTTCAAATGAATGGAATCATACAATATTTGTCCTTCTGTATCTAGGTGTCTGGCTTATTTCACTCAGTGTGATGTTTTCAAGAGGTATTCATGTTGTAGCACATATCAGAACTTCATTCCTTTTCATGGCTGAGTAATATTCCATTGTACAGTGACACCACAGTTTATCCATTCATCCATTGATGGATACTTGGTTGTTTTTCCCTATTGACTATTGTGAATCATGCTTCTATGAACATCTATGTACAAGTTTCTTAGTTACTGTTTTTTATTCTTATTTATTTATTTATTTTTTATTCTCACCTGAGGACATTTTTGTTCAGATAGAGTGGGAGGGAGAGAGAGAGAAAGAGAGAGAGAGAAACATCGACATGAAAGGGACACATCGAGTGGCTGCCTCCCGCATGACCCCAACCAGGGCCGGAGACGAATCGCAACCAAGGTACGTGCCCTTGACCGGAGTCGAATCTGCGACTCATTGGTCCATGGGCCGATGCTCTAACCACTAAGCCAAACCATCCAGGGCTGTTTTTCATTCTTTTGGTGTATGCCTTTAAGTGGAATTGCTGGGTAGCGATGTTTGGCCACCAATTTTCTGTGTGACTGGTTAAGTCACTTTCACTCTTTGCAAATATTTATTTCCTCACATCTTTAAAACGTAGGTTTCTTTTGATTTTGCTAGGTAGGCTTATATAGCCAGGCATACAGGTGACCCACTGACAGATAACAAAGGAAAGTGTGTGGAGGGCTGAGGGGGAGCCTTGGTGGGAAGCCTCCAGTTACAGGGGGAGGGTTGCTGACAAAAAGGAGCTAGCAAAGCAAACAGACGAGGAGTATTGGTGGAGGGAGGAAGACTGTCTTTTCTCTGGGATCGGGAGGAAGGCCAGGAATAAGGGAGTGGAGAGAGAAATAACAGCCTGACCCAAAGGCGTGCTCAGACCGAGGTACTAATTTGATTTAATGAGGTAAGGTTGGGGCTCAGCATAAAATCCTGGGCGAGTGCCAGAGGTCTCATCCTCCGGCGAGTAGGAATTGTGTGGCAGGAACAGAGGTCGCGGGCTGCCAGGGAGGGCAGGCGGGGGCTTGGAGAGGAGGCTGGAACAACTGTTGGGTGTATCAGGGTCAAGTTGGAGAAAGAAAAGGACTGCTAAATCAGCCTTCCGTTACTGAACTCACAGTAAAGTAATTGTATTTTCACAAGATAATCAACATTTGTGACAGAGGTGCATAGTGTCTACCTGTTTCCATCTAAAATTTAAGAAGGACAGATTTGGGTATCAGATCATGAACACTGTAGTTTCTGGATTTGGGAAAAGACTGTAAGTAGGTAGGGTGTGATAAGCCCCTTTTATTAATGTTTCATAGTAATTATTATTTATCGAGCGGCAGCTGAGCAAATTAATCCATTAATCTTCACACCAACCTAAAAGGTGTTGGTTACCTTTTTGAGATAACCATTCCACAGGTTACCCATTTTACAGATGGGGAAACTGAGGCTTGGAAGGAGCAGTGACATCACCCTAGAAGGAGAGCAGAGGAGGGTTTGAACTCAGCCTGCCCAGCTCTGAAGTGCGTGCTCAGAACCTCTGTGCTTTGGAATCCGGGTCTTTCTGGCTCCTTCTCTCACTTGAAGATTTCAAATAACATAGAAGGCAAGGCTGCCAGAAGGCTGGGGGTGGACGCGACCTGCCCCTGGGCTCCGCCCCAGGACTGATTTCTCCTCTGCTGGAGTCATCGCCGCAGGCCTGTGCAGGGGGCAGGGATGGAAGGAGCCCTGGACAGGATCAGCAGAGCTGGGTGACCCCGAGTAAACTGCTTGCCCTTTCTGAGTCTCGCAGCCTCGCTGTAATCTGGAGATAATGACACCTTCCTTGTGGCACTTCTTCGAGGATCAGGAGGTGTGACAGGTTTTCTGAACAGCCCATCTTGGGGCAGATGAGGGCATGTTGGTATTGCCACGCTGCCTGGCAAAGCATAGTCTCGCTACCATCCTGTTCCCTCTCTGTAGTGGTTTCAAAGGGAGCAGAGCCCCTCCACTCCGATCCAGATCCGGGCTTTCAAAGACCCGTGAGAGAGGACCAGTTAGGAAAGGTTATGGAAGATTCTGGATAAGAAGGGTGTGTATGGGGGGTGAATCCTTGGCCAATCAACACCTCCCTACGGTGTGTGGGTGTCTGTGTATGTGGGTGTGTGTGTCAGGCTGTGTGTGTGGGGTGTGGTATGCCGGTGTGTGGAGTGTGTGTGGGGTGTATGTGTGTGGGAATGTGTGCTGTGTATGGATGAGTGTGTGGTATGTGAGAAGGGTGTGAGTGTGTGTGTGGATGGGTATATAGGGTGAGTATGGGTATGTGAGGTGTGTGTGGGGGGCCTGCCTCATCTCCCCCCCCCCCCCCCCGCCCTGCTTTCCCAATGTCCAGCTCAGCTGCTCTGGGCAGTGCCTTGCCCACCACAAGATGTGCCAACACCCTGCCTGTGTCAGCAGCTGCCCAGGTGTGTTCTGTTCAGTCCTGGGTCGGGACAGTGATATTCAAAGGCGTTCACGAGCAGTTTGGCCAGGCACTGGGCACTCCTAATGGAGTCCATGCTGGGTAAGTGGCCAACCCTTTCTGGTTTTTTCTCCCCAAGAGACCCATCAATAACCATCTCTGGAAGGATGAGGAGGGGGCAGGCCTGAGCCCCAGGGAACTCGGGCATCGGGGCAGCTGGACTGTCTCTGGCCTCTGCTTCTCTTACTAGTAACAGTGACTCCCTTTGTTCAGTGAGTGTCACAGAATTTATATGGACTATTTCACTGAGTCCCCACATAACCCTTTGGGGTAGGTACTATTATTCTTGTTCCCATTTTACAGATGGGAAAGCTGAGCCCAGAGGGATTGGGTTCTTTGCCGAAGGCCACACAGCCAGTAAGAGCTAGAGCTCGGCTTTGATCGCAGGTTGCCTGGACTCTTCCCGTTCCCTTCCTGTTCTCATTCCCCTGCTAGGGAAGCCAGCTGGGGTGCGGGGGGTGCTGCCTTGGGAGGAGGCTGCTGCAGCTCTCCAGGCTTCCTGCCATAGAATTCCTTGTAATTTCAGTACAAATCATATTTCTGACCAAGCCTCCCCTGAAGGTCACCGGTAATCAAACTGTCAGCAGGCCATCTTCAGCAGCGACCACAATCAGGCCCTGAGCCAGAGGAGCCCACGGACATCAAGCTCCCTGCCCGCGCCGCTGGGGTGGGTGAGAGGGCGGAAGTGGGCACAGGGTAACAGGGCTTGGGGCTGGGGACCAAGTGACAGCTGTGCTTCTGGATAATAATGGAGGAGAGAAGCTCCAGCTTCAACTCTGATCTCTGTGTCGTTTCCCGCTGTTGGCAGCTGTGGCCGAGTTGAACCCCTTGGTCCAGGACAGGTGGCAGATTGCAAAGTTCTGATGATATCACATGGATGGGAGTGAGGTCTCCTCCCTGGGGAGGAGACAGAGGAGTTGCGTTTTCTAAACCACTGGCTAAGTGGCAGACACTCTTACACATACATCATCCTGTGTAATCCTTAAGCTGGTCCCAAGTGCTAGGAAGTTTCTCTTACTGTCTCCATTTCCTGGAGGCTCAGGTCGGCATGCCATGGCTTGCAAATATTCACATTGGCATTTAGACTTACCTCTAGTTTTTTCTTTTCTTCTGACTATCGCAGTATTTTCCAATTTTGAAACAAGGCTGGGAAATGCTGGTTAAACTAAGAGAAACCAGTTTCTTATCTGCAGGACTTTTCAGAGCCTTTAACAAACTGGATTATGTCTCTTCATGGGTGGAGGGATGAAGAGTAGTCAGGACCCAGGACCCTGGATGTTCTGGTAGGAAGAGGATCAGTACCTCATCCCCATTCGAGCATGTGGGGGACCCTGCCCACTAGGGGAGAGCTGAGGCCCAGCTCCAGGCACCTCCCAGGAACCCTCTGGAAGCGGGTAGGCTGATACTGGTGAGTGTTAAGCTGCCCCTTTCCTGGACTGTTCAGGGCTCTCTGGTCACTCAGGTGAATATGCTGACCCACCCACCCTGGCCTCACTGCTCACTTTGCTGAGGCAACAGCAGCCTCTACCTTCCAGGTCCCTGTGTACACCTGTACACCTGGATTCCATACCTGGCTTCTCCGAGGTGGCCGCTCCTTAGATGCCTGGGGCAGGGCTGGAAGAACTGGGACCCTCAGACACCTCCCGACTCACTGCCAAGAATAAACAGGAAATTAATGAGACAGACGGGCTGGGCACGCAGCAGGCTCTCAGCACAGCTCTTAATCCTGAAAGCAGGGATCCAGCTTCCTTACTGTGGCCAAAAATGGCCTAAACCATTTTTCCTTTGCTCCAGGCACACAGCTGGACTACACTTCCCAGCCTCCCTTGCGTCTGGGCCATATGGCTGAAGAGGCCAATGGAATGTGGGTAGAAGCAATGACTGCCATGCCCAGACCTGGCCCATGGAAACACCTGTGCCATCTTGTTCTCTCTTCTTTTCTGCTGGCACAATGCAGAAGATTCAACAGGGAAGACCATGGCCCCGGGAGATGGTGCAGAACAAGCTGGAGAGTCAGAAAGATCTGAGTGGAAATCCCAACTCAACCATTTAAAGCTGTGTGATCTTGGGCAAGTGACTTCCCTCTCTGAGCTCAGCTTCCTCCTCTATAAACAGGGGATAATGACAGTGCCTTTCTTGTAGGGCTGGAGGAGAGTCTTTAATTTGAGACAACTCCGAAGGGCCCTCTGAGCCCCAGAGCTCCTGTGGCATGGCTGGGGCCTCTGCAGTCATCACGTCACAGCTCACGTCCTGATTCCCAGTTCTGTTCTCCTTTACAGAAATTCCCCCGCTGGGTTCTGACTGAACACGGTATTGGACAAGGTCGAAGGAAGCAGTCTTTAATTTTTATTTATTGATTGATTTTAGAGAGAGAGGAAGGGAGAGGGAGAGAGAGATAGAAACATCGATCAGAGAGAACATCGATTGGCCGCCTCCTGCATGCCCCCCCCCCCCCCCCGGGGATCGGGCCCACAACCTGGGCATGTGCCCTGACCTGGAATCAAACCGGTGACCTCTTGGTGCATGGGTCGACACTCAACCACGGAGCCGCACTGGCTGGGCCGAAGAAAGCAGTCTTTAAAATGGGGTTTTTGAGTTTCACTACTTGCTGGTCAGCTGGTCATGAGACCCCCACCACTAGTGGGAGGTGGGGTTCTGCCAGGGCCTGTTTTGTTGTAGCAGTGCAGTAGCTAAAACTGTCACTGGTGGGAGCTGGGATGGAGAATCGGGGGCAGGGAATGCCCTCGCGGATACAATATCTCAGGCATTTGAGAATTTTGGAGGAAGTAATAATTCTAAGGACTATGGAGTCAGGTAGCTATTGCTGGGGTGCTAGCCATGCTTCAGACCAAGGCTATGGAAGACTAAGGGCGGTTAATCCCAAATTTTCATGAAGTGTGACATCCAGAGATCCTCCTTGGCAACATATATCAAGAGACTCAATCCTGCAGCCCGAGGACCGCACAGGCTGAGGATGGGACCCAGAACTTAATTATAAGTGGAGCTACAGAGAAGGTTGAATTCTCAATTCTGGCAAGCCTTCCTCCAAGGTCAGAGCTCTGGCTGGGACGAGTCGGGTGCTGATATGTGACAGATGGATGGGGACATCTGGGCCGATGCCTTTGAAAATCTCGAATCCCTAAATTTTTCTAAACCCTCTAGGCCTGCAGAGTTAGGCCCCTCCTCCTCATCAAAGGCAGGGTCTTCCCCTTGCTTGAAGCCTCTGGCTGGCAAGGCAAGGTGTTCCTCTACCTCCCATTCTGGCCACTAAACCTTAGTCATTAGAGTCAAGTTAGAATAAAATGCAGTTATGCTAGGGGTAGAAAGGAACTGCGTGCCAAAGAGGCTGCGGGATCTAGCCAACATGTTCTGGCAGAAACTAGAAGAGAGTCTGTGGGGCTTAGACCATGAGGATGCTGCGATCAGAAGCAATGGAACATGGAGCTGGATAGCGAGACTTCATCAGGATGGACGCCCTCCCAGGAACGCCCTCCCAGGACACAGGCTTGAACAGCCTGGCAGGAACCGCAGATGGCAATGCTAGCCCGACGTCAGGATGGCTCTTGGAAGGTTGGAAAAGCAAGGGCTCACATGAAGTGAACTAGAAATGCCAGAACTGCTATGGCAGATACTGAAGGAAGTTATCAAAGGCTCAGAGAAGTGGACACATTGGAATGGAGACACTATGTAAAGCCAGAAAATGCACCTGCTAATTGTGTTCCGTGAGAAGGCCCAGAGGACTGGTGACAGAGACACAGCATGGTGGAAAAGCTCAGTGATGGCTGTTCTCCATAAGCCGAGGCTGACAGTAGGAGATGCAGGGACAGAACAGAGCCCTCTGATAGCAAGAGGGATGATGAGAACCTGAAATCATGGAGGCCCAGTTATAAGCAAGGTGGGCAAAATTAGCTCCATGAGCGGTAGGTCAGAGTGGGAAGTAGGAAACCTGCCTGCGGAGAGCTATCCATACGGTTAATCACAGAACACGTGTCCCAGGGGCAAGATAGGTGGGCGGCCAGAAAGGTGGTATGTAATTTACACAGCCAAAAGAATTCAAGGGCGGGTGACCAGAAGGCTGAAGCAGCTGCCCCAATAAAAGGCCATGATCCCTTACTCAGTTCCCAGGCCGGAACTAGTGCTCAGATCCAGAACCCATTCAATGAAGGAGAGGCTAGATCCCCAAGGAGAAGGAGCCAGCAACACCACAGCACGAGTACATGGTAACGATGACCCCAGTCCTTCTGCAAAGGGACCTATGGCCATTTACTTGGGCAACTATACCCTGGGGGAAGGGGATAACCAGACATCCCTAAGACTGTTGAACACAGAGTCCAAGATGACATTGATATGAAGGAATACAAAGGGTCATCATGATCTCCTTTAGAGTAGGGGCAGATGGAAACCGGAAAATAAAGAGAATCCTTGCCCAAGCTTTGGCCACAGTGGGGCCACTGAGCCAGGAAGCCACCTGGTTCCCTGGTCCCTGAATGTATCATTCGAATGGACACACATAGTTGACAAAATTCCCACATGTTCCTTGGTCTGAGGTCTAAAAGCTATTGTAGTGGGAAAGGCCAAATGGAAGCTCCTGGAACTGCCCCATCCTGGCCAAGTGAAAAATAAACAAACAAACTAACCAAAAACCCCAACATCACATCCCAGGGGAAATGGTAGAGATTAGTGCCATCTTTAAAGACCTAATGCCTGGGTGGTGATCCTCCTCTTCTTCTCATTAATTTCCTTAGTTTGGCCCCTGTGAAAAACCAGATGCACCCCAGAAGACGAGAGCAGATGGCCCTAAGTGCAACCAAGAAGTAGCCCCCATGGCAGCTGCTGGGCTCCGTGTGGTGCCCTGTGCTAGGGCCATCAGCCTCAGGTACACCCGTGGCCGTTGACCTGGCGAATTCATTCTTCTCCATTTCTATCGGGAAAGGTGATGCGAGTCAGAGTTCATGTGGCTGGATAACAGCCTACATGGATAGTCTGTCTTCTCCCTTTGCTGTCTGAAGATCTTTCTGGTGGTCACACTGGGGGCAGGACAGTGATGAGGGATGCTGCTAAACGTCCACAGGAAAGCCCCACAACAAGGGATTATCTGATCCAACACGTGAACAGTGCTGCGGCCGAGAAGGCCTGGACTAAAGGGACCTGGACCACCCCATCATTCCATAGAACACCACACCGTCCGTCATATCAACAACATCGTGCTAATCAATGCGGACAAAGCAGTGGCAAGGACTTTGGAGGCCTTGATGAGACACAAGTGCTTCAGAAGGTGGGGATTATATATAGTGATGTTTTTAGAGGTACAATGGTCTGGGGCGTGCTAGGACATCCCCTCCGAGGGCAAGGACAGGCTACTGCATCTTGTACCTCCCGCACTTCAGAAGGAGACAGCCTCTGATGGACCTTTTCCGGGGCTTTAGGCAGCATATTCCACACCTGACAAAGACCACTCCGACCCATTTTGCCAAGTGACCTGGAAGGCTGCCAGCTTTGGGAGGGGCCCAAGGCGGGAAAGGGTCTGCACAGCTCCAGGCTGCTTGGGTCATGTGACCCAGCAGACTTTGTTTGATAACAGCCGTTATCAGGAGTTTATGGCAAGCCCCCAACAGGAGAGTAAGGACATAGATCCCTGGAGTTCTGGAACAAGGCCACGCCATCTGCATGGCAAAGTATACAGTGCTCGAAAAGTAGCTTTAGTGTGCTTCTGGGTCTTGGTGGAGCCGGGACACCTCATCAGCCTGAGAGACTCAGCTTAGAGAGAACCCCCTGTGAGGATGGAGAGCCATCCTCCAGAACACAGTACACATCCCAGACTGATGACCGTTCTATGGCGGTGTGTCCCCAATAAGCAGACTGTGTGAGTCTGGAATCCAAGGGGTGCAAGCAGGAGTGGCCTTGCTGGCTGTCACTCTCAGGGACTCCCTTAGGAACTCCGTCTCCTGTCCCTGCAGTGTTAAGCTCTGTGTGTCTAAGGGTGAGTTCTGGTTCCCAAATGGGGGACACTTCCGGTGGGATACAGAATATGAGTTCTGTTAAACTTCAGACGACATCTGCCACCTGGTCGTTTCCGATGCCTTGTACCGCAAAACCAGCAGGCAAGGAGGAGCGCCACTAAGTTGGCACCCGGCAGGAGGAGGTAGGATTGCTGTCCCATGAGGAGAGCAGGGAGAAGGTCAGTTCTGGCACCGGGGTGATCCCTCAGCTTGTCTCTCGGTGCTCCCTTGTCCATTTAGCAGTACATGGGCAGGTGCGGCGGTCATGGACTGAGAAGGACATGGTGACCAGGGGCCCAGACCAGTTAGAGATGAGTCTGGGTCACCCCACTAGGTGAACTCTCTAGGCCAGCAGAGGTGTTAGCTGAATTGAGGGGACTCTAAAATGGGCAGTAGAGGAGGGGACGCGGGTGTCATGGCAGCCTCGGGTCCAGTTGTGGTGGCAGAGGAGCTCAGTTCAACCCTCTCGCCATCTTTCACATTTTTACAGAGTCCTGGAAGGACTGTCACTAGAAGGGCAGACTTACTCTATGGAGCAAGTGGGCCCCCAGGGAACAAGGGGCGGGCTGTAGCGACGCTGTGGTGGCCCACAGAGATCTCCCATTGCGGACCAAGCCACTCATCCCCCAGCTGCTGGCCACCTTGGCGGCCGCTGGTCCCTCCCTCCGAATTTTCCTCTGCCAAATGGAGTTGTCTCAGCCCCCTCCAGGGCAGCCCAGATGCAGGGGTGCAAACTTTAGACCCCTTTGCTTGATTTGGGACAGCTTTGCGCGGCCACCCCAGCTGGAGACCTCTCTGCATTGCGCTGCATCTCACTTCGCTGGCTCCCTCTGCCTAATCTTGCTTCCTTCACACCATCAAAGTTGCTGCTAATGAGCCCCCCACCAAACCTCCTGCATGCAGCTATGCAGCTCCCTGCCTCAGAGTAGGGATGGGGTTGTTTTTGCTCCAAGCCCAGTGGTTTAGCATAAGGAAAGCCACCTGGGGCTGAGCTAGTCATGGTGCCCCTCCCCTTTCCATACCAGCCCCGGAGAGGTCAACAGGCAGCTCTGGAGCGTCTGGCTGCCTGCATTCCCTCCCTGGAGTTAGAAACAAGCACAGAATTCTGGAGGGATGGGGGAAGGAGGTGCAAGAGCAGAAGATAAAAAAATGAAGCGCACGCCCGGCCTGTGTGGCTCAGTGGTTGAGCGTCGACCCATGCACCAAGAGGTCGCCGGTTCGATTCCCGGTCAGGGCACATGCCCAGGCTGTGGGCCTGATCCCCAGTGGGGGGCATGCAGGAGGCAGCCAATCGATGTTCGCTCTCATCGATGTTTCTATCTCCCCCTCTCCCTTCCTCTCTCTCTAAAAATCAATAAAGAAATAAAATTTTTAGCCCTGGCCGGTTTGGCTCAGTGGCTGGAGCACCGGCCTGTGGACTGATGGGTCTTGGGTTCAATTCCAGTCAAGGGCACGCACCTCAGTTTCAGTTCATCCCTGGCCCTGGTTGGGGTTGTGCGGGAGGCAACCAGTCAATGTGTCCCTGTCACATCGATGTTTCTCTCTGTCTCTCTCTCTCCCTCCCACTCTATCTGAACAAAGATGGAAAAATGTCCTCGTGTGAGGATTAAAAAAAAGAAAAAGAAAGAAAGAAAATTTTTAAAAAATGCAGCGCAAATGAGCAGGTGGAAAATTTGAGGATGACTTTTAGTCGCACATAGACTTACACTCCAGATAGGAGCATCCGGGCTCACAAAGCAGGTACATTAGGGAAATTTGTTTTGTTTATAAAAGGGATCACCCCAGGACTCATTTACAGAAGATCCTTCTAGCTCATTTAATATTATCTTTGAATATATAATAAAATAATAGGAATCAGTTTATAGATGGTATGGGTAACAGGCACCATTCTTTTTTTTTTGCATTTTTTAAATTATTATTTTTATTATTATTATTATTTTTTTTTATCCTCACCCGAGGACACTTTTCCATTTTTTTGTTCAGATAAAGTGGGAGGGAGAGAGAGGAAGAGAGAGAAACATCGATGTGAAAGGGACACATCGAGTGGCTGCCTCCCGCACGACCAACCAGGGCCGGGGACAAATCGCAACCGAGATACGTGCCCCTCGCGGGAACCGAACCCGGGTCTCTCTGGACCACAGGCCGACGCTCTAACCACTGAGCAAACCGGCCAGGGCCAGGCACCATTCTTTTGAAGAAGGTCACGGGAACCCTATGAGGATGGAACTGTCGTAATCTCCATCTTATACAAGGGGAAACTGAGGCTCAGAGAGGTTAAGTGACTGACCACAATGACACACTGAACAGCAGAATCGGGTCTCAAACCCAAGTCGGCTGTGACCAACAGAGGGTACATGGTAACGAGAGAGGGAGCCTTGCTGTTTTGGGACCCCACACAGGAGGCCGTGGTCTTCCTGAGCTCCCCTTACTGAGGCATCCCTCTTACGTCATCATTTAGAACTGCGCTGGTCCTGCCCAAAGTTCTGTTTGTGGGGTTGGTGGAAGGGACATGAAGTACATGAGGTCCTGGTCCCCTGCCTCTCTCTGCCTCCCCATTCCTGCCGTCCTGTCTCTGGGTCTACCTGCCTCCCATCCCCTGTGCTCACACTTGCTCAGACCTGGCTGTTGGACTCAGGACGTGGCCTCAGGAAGTCCCATCTCCCACTTCCCCGATCTTGACTCAATACCAAGAGCTTGAAGGGATCCCATTCTAATAATAAGCTCAAAGTGAATGCCCCAGTCAATCCAGCCCGGGGGTTGGAGTCAGGTAAAGGGGCTCAACTGTATGTGATGAATGGAAACCAGACTTTGTGGTGAGCATGATGTCATACATACAGATGTCGATTTATAATGTTGCACACCTGAAACTCTAAGATGTTAGAAACCAATGTTACCCCAATTTTAAAAAGTGCCTGGTCCAGTGTCCTGCACACGTGGTCTGTGCTCAGAGAGTGGCTGGTAGCTGTTGTAATGACTAGCATTGGAGTGAGAGCCCGGAGTCTTCTTAGAGAGTTGGGTTTAGAGTACGAAAGACTAAACTTGGCTTCACCAAGAGGAGTTCGGGTCCCGGGGTTATGAGGGAGCCTTCTGTTTACCCTGTTTGGGCTGGTCCTGGGAACACAGGCCAGGGGAGACTTCAAAGGCATAGTGAAACCACAGAATAGAGAAGAAAGAGATGGGAAAAGAGAAGACAAGAGAGGAGAGGAGAAGGGGAGGGAGTCAAGACAGTGAAAGCTCATGGTGATTGCAAAGGGAGTGAGGGATGGGACCAGGGTCGGTTTTAAGAAGAGGATGCCAAATACTAAAGTTCCTGCCATGTCTACCCTCCACCCCCTAGACCTTCAATAAAGCTGTCACCACGAAGCCCTGTGGAGCGTTTCACTTTCCCCTAAAGAAACCCAAGAGAGGGACCTCGTACAAAACATTAAAGCCATGTGGGAGGGCAACATGGTCGACGGGTGGACTAATTTGGGTGAAGACAGAGCTTGGAGGCCGCGGTGACTAGAACAAAATGGAAGAGTCCCCCATCCTCCACCATAGAAATGTCCAGAAAAATTCGGCAAGGCTATGGAATCATTTGACTCCTTTTCAAAGACTCGTTTCCTTGTGTTTGTTTTTCAAGTTTGAACGTTTCAAACCTGCAGAAAAGTTGAAAGAGCAGTCCACTGCGCACCTGAACACCCTTCACGTGGACCCACCGATTCTCAACATTGGCCGTTTTCTCTTTCTCTCTTTTCTTCCGATCACTGGAAAGTAAATTATAGCCTTCACAACTCTTCCTCCCTACACACATCAGCACATGTCTTTTATAGACAAGGGCACCTTCTGCAACATAAGTGTAATGACACAGTTATCACACCCAAGGACTTGAACACTGTTCCAATGTGACCTAACGTACTGTTCATATTCAGATCCCTCAATTCTAAAAAATGTCTGGTAGAGCTGATTTTCCCTCCTTCGGATCCACTAAGAATCGTGCATTGCCTTGAATTGTCACATTCCCTTAGTCCCCTTTAATCTAGTCTTTTGGTCTTTCTTGTAATTGACATTTCTGGAGCATCCCTTTCAAATGTCTTGTAGAGTGTCTCACAATCTGAATACCTCTGGTTGTTTTCTCCTGATCTGATTCAGTTCAAACATTTTCAGTGAGAACCCCACATAGGAGATGGCATGGACTCCTTATGACATCTTCCAAAAAGACACGTAATGTTAATTTGTCCCATTTTTGGTGACCCAGCGTTTGATTACTTGGTTGAGGTGATGCCTGCAAGATTTCTCCACTGGAAAGGTATCTTTTCCCTTCTGTGTTGTATAAGTAATCTGGGGGACAGCACAGGACAGTGAATATCCTACTGTACCCATTACTGATCTTGCCTGGAGCAATTATGACACCGAGCTGCAGAGGTCATCTGCCTCTGGAAGGACCAGAGCCTCTGCTGACATGTGGCTCATACACATGGCCATGTGAGCCGTCCACGCACCGGCCCAGGAGGTGGCTTCATGAATGTGAAAGCCAAGGATTGTCCTCAGTGGCCTGTCTCAGCCCCTTTTCATCAGCCTTGCCGTTTGCTGTTCTTGACCACAGGGACTGGCTTCTCTGGCCAGAGAGCTGGTCTTCCACCAGCTAGAGGAGGAACTTTGTCCCCTGGGACATCCCAGTTGAATGGTTGATAGTAAACTGGGTCAGCCAGTTGGTTCCTGGGAGTGTGTGTGCGCACGTGTGTGCGTGCGTGCACGCGTGCTGGGTGAGAGGAGTGTCTGGGGACTTGGAACCCAGAAGTAGCACGCACGCTACGTGCCTGGGAGCTGCAGGGTGCTGGGCTCCGGCCTTGGTTTCCATGGCAATGGGCAACCTCCTTCTGCAGTCTGCTTCTCTCTGGACCAGCAGACGGTCATGAGGCCAGGGGCTTTGGGCCAGAGACAGAGGATGGAAGGGGGCTCCATCAGACCTTCTATTGATATCTCGAAGAAGAGAAGCACCAGCCTCTCCATGGATATATTGGAGATGAGAATTTTGGGCAACTGCTCCCCTCACTGTGCTATGAAATGGACTTTTCCAGGGGTCCCTGGTACCCTCTCCCCACTTGCTGCAGAATGGACTCTTCTTCCATCAATAAGGTCTGTGACAACATCTAGGTGGCAACAGGGTCCAGGTGGCAGCACCTTTCTTGAAATCAACTCAAGCATTAGACAGATTCAGATCCTTGATTTCTTGATTTGCTACATACATAATCTTGATCTTCTATTTACATATATTATCTGCCTCGCTCTACAAGTCAGCCCTTTGAGGTGGTGTCATTATGATTCCTACTTTACAGGTATAGAAATCGAGGCTCAGAGGACTTGCTTAGGGTCACATGGTTAGTGAGGGGTGAGGCTGGAACCGGAACTCAGGGAAATGGTGTGGTATAGTAACTAAGAGCATGACCTGCAAAGACAGGCTGGTTTCAAATCTTGACTATTTCACTTATTTATTTATTTATTTTTCTTTTATTGATTTTAGAGAGAGAGGAAGTGAGAGGGAGAGAGAGATAGAAACATTGATGAGAGAGAACATCGATTGGCCACCTCCTGCATGCCCCCCACTGGGGATCGGGCCCACACTTGGGCATGTGTCCTGACTGAGAATCAAACCGGCGACCTCTTGGGGCATGGGTTGATGGTCAGCCACTGAGCCACACCGGCCGGACTTGACTATTTCACTTATTAGCTGGGGGATTCTGGCAGAGATGGAGGCTGACGGATGGCTGAGGCTGGGACTCCCTAGGGCCCAGGATCTGCTGGCAGACTTACAAGTTCAGATGCTCCAAGTTCTCAGTTCACCCAAGGCTCTCAAGGGAATTGACACCAACCAAAGTCCCCAGGGATGGATGTGTCCATGGGACTAAGTGCTGGCTGATGAAAAATAAGCAGAAGTGATATATTGAACTTCTAAGAAGTCTCTTTAAAAGAGAAGGGCTGTCTCTTTTACCTCTTTTCTCCCTTCCTCCCTCCTGTTGCCAAGATGTTGTTGTGATGGATGGACCACCAGCAGCTATTTTGGACTAAGAGGTGACCTAGAAGAAACAGAAAGATCCCGGGTCCCTGATGACTTCATGGAAAGACCCTACAGGGCTTCGGTGGATAAGAGTGTAAGTCCTTGTGTGTTTGAGCCACTAGTTCATAGTGAGCTGATACTTGCAGCTGAATGTTATTCCTACTGGATATACCAGGTGATCTATTTACAGTGAGAAAAGGCCCTTTCAATAACGCTGACTCCTACTCACCCACCATCTCGGGCACCTGGACTGAGTACTCCCCCAGAGGTTGTGGCTGAGTGTGGACACGGCAGAGTCACACCCTGGGAGGTGTCTGATCCCGGGCAGAAATGAGCCTGAAGTACACTGCCTGCCCCCAGCAGGGCTCACCTCTCTCCTGAGCAACCAGGATCCTCCCACTGTCCGACTCAGTGTTCCTCCTTCCCTCCAGGACAGCACAGGAGGTACAACCCTCTGCGTATAATAGGCAGATGACAGCACGGCTGGTTGCAGCTGCCTCTCCAACCCCATGGGGAAACCGTTCAGATGTACCTGAGAGCGGCTCTGCCCTCCGTTTGGATGCAGGAGACACCTGGCCTCCTTTCTTTCCTGCGGCAGTGATGTGTCCTGGCCTTCGTCCCAAGGTCTGTGGCTGGTGGTGGGCAGGGTTGGCAGCTCCCTTCTGGAACCTCTAACCCATTAGTCCCTGTCACGGTGGCCTGGCCGGTCTAGGCTGCATTGCACGGCTCCCTTCTCTACTCTGGCTGCTCCTCCCTGTAGCTCAAGGCATTGAGTTCTGACTTGCAAATTCCCAGCTCCAAAGTGCGATCCTTCCCTCTATCTTTTTGACTCTAGCTTTCGCAGGTGCAGGTGCGTGTGGGGAAGAGGAATTCAGCGTCATATTTCAGTAATACCAGGTTGGGGATTTTATAACTGCTCAAGGGATGCCATCAGCATACACTGAAAGAGTATTTTCCACATTGCAAAAATTCAGAACTTTTCCATCCATCCATCCATTTGTCCACCCAAAAACCCAGCCATTCACTGAGCCAACATTTATTTAGGCCATCACGTTCCAGGCACTCTGCCAGGCATTGGAGATAAAGAAATAAATAGGAGATGGTTCCTTTTCTCAAGGAGCCCACAGGTACACAAGTACATAGGCAATTACAACTCGAGGTTGTACGGGCCAGGAGCACAGGAGGGGCAGCTACCCGAGCTGGGGGCTAAGAGGGTCTTGGAAAGCTTCCAACTCCAAGCGGTTTTTCAGCCGAGACCTGATGGGTGAGCGGAGCTGCTGGTGGGGATGTGAGGAGGGCAGGGCTACCTGGCAGAGGGAGACACTTGTGCCAGAGGCTGGAGCCTGGGGTGTTCGCTGTGCTGCCTGCAGCTGGGTCTGGCTGCCCTGGCCCAGGCGTGGGAAGTCAGGAGGAGAGGTGGGCGGAGCCTGTGGGCCCGATCTACCTGAGATGCTCAGAGCATCTTTCCTCTAGAGCAGTGGTTCTCAACCTGTGGGTCGCAACCCCTTTGGGGGTCGAACGACCCTTTCACAGGGGTCACCTAAGACATCACAGTAGCAAAATTACAGTTATGAAGTAGCAACGAAAATAATTTATGGTTGGGGGTCGCCACAACATGAGGAACTGTATTAAAGGGTCGCAGCATTAGGAAGGTTGGGAACCACTGCTCTGGAGTTTCCCATTTGTCTGGTTTATCCAGGGAGGTGGGGAGGAGAAAACTGTTTCCTAAGGTGTGATCCTGTAGCCCGGAGAGGGTGAGGGGCTGACCCACAGCCACTCTCCAGCAGGTCTCTGACTTCCAGCCCAGCCCCGGCTGCAGGCCCAGCTCACCTCCAAACTACCCGACTGGACTGTCGAAGGGTCCCTTCTCCTGGCCTGCTCACTGCTCTCCCCTCCGCTGGCTGCTCTGGCCGGCCCTTTATGAGGCCAGCAGGGCTGCTCAGCCCATTCCGGCCGTCACAACCAGCCCCTCCAGGTTCGTTATCCCTCCAGCAGAGTTGACGAGGTTTTCCTTTGGGTCTCTGGAGCATGCTCCAGTCTTGAAGGCCTGAGAGTGGCCAGACCCGGGTCAGGAGGGCAAAGGGGGACTAGCAGTGAGGGGGCGCTGCAGGGGTAGCTCTGCCGGGGCAGGCTGTGGGCAGTGAGAATTCCTTAGCTCCCTCCCCTCCTTCCCCTGCCCCTTCCTTGGGGTGGGGCAGCTCCTCTGGGAAACTTGGGTCCCCTGGATTGGCCCCACGGAGTAGGGCATTATGGCCTTTTTGGCCGACAAGGGGCTCCCACAGAAAAGGGTGGATAGCCCAGAACTTATCCAAATGCTTGCTCTGACCCTGACCCTGACCAGAGGGGCCCTAGAGGCTGGTTTTCCTGCAACTGGAACTAATAAAAGGGCAGAGCATACACACGCACTACACACCCACACACCACTCAACTCACGCAGTACACAAACCACACCATGGGCAACACACAATGTGCTCTTACCCCATACTACACACCCATGCCTCATGCACTATGCACATGCATACCCACAGACACGACGTGCACACACACCGTATACAGTGTACACCCACACAATGCATCCATTGCAATGCACACCGAACTTCATACAGATCATAACAGCTAATGTTCATTGGGCACTCACGTGCCAGGCACTGTTCTAAGAACTTCACGTAAATAAACTAGTTTAATCCTTACAACAGCCCCAGGAAGTATGTGCTATTATCCCCATTTTGCTGCTGTCGCGTTCCAGGAGAGGGCCATATCCTTTCTTTCTGAGTATGTCCCCTGTTGCCTTGACAGGGCCCGTTCTCCTCTGCTGCGGATGACCTGTCAGCCCCCACCCCTGTCAGGCCTCTTGCTCAGGACGGGACAGTGTGACAATGGTCCCTCACCCAGGTCTCTTCTGTGCAACAGGAACAATGCCGTTGCCACAGCAATGGTTCTCTTTATTCCAGCTCCCCAAGGATGCCGCCCACCTACCAGGACCCTGCTGGCGCTCTGGCCCGGTCTCCCTGCACACCACCCACACGGCACCCTCCAGCTGCCGCTCAGCAGGTGTAGGTGGTGGAAAGCTCAGAAGAGACGGCCGCCTAGGCAGCTGCTCTGGGCTAGAGAACCCTCTCTTCTGGTCCTGGGCCTACCCCTGGCTTCTCCCCAGGCCAGGGTGGGACACCTGCCCGCAGGTGTGCCCTGTGCACTCGGGGGTCTGACTCACCGAAGTCGCCTTCAGCCCCTCTCCCTCTGCTACCTGCTTTCTGTCTGGGGAAGTGCCGGGATGTATGGGGCGTGGGGGTGTGGGGGTCCTGCCAGGGGCGGTGGGGCCTCTGCAGACAGACCTTTGCACTTGGTAGAGATGATACCTCAGGAAGGCTGGGGGCTTCAGGGCTCTTTTGAGTGGACCTATCCAGATGAGTTAAGGATGGTCACCGGGGTGAGACCTGGCTGGCTGGGCTGGCCAGCGGGATGAGTGGGAATCCCTCAGCCCTCCAGAGAGGAGGAAGAGAGTGGTGAAGGTTTCTCCCTGGCCTGTTGGCTCTCCTTGGGATGGGCATGGCCCGGGGCAGGTATCAGCGGGTGACCTCCCTGGGGGGGGGGTCTCATTAAACCGTTGACAGGCCTGGTGCTGCTTTGGGAAGGACTGTGAATGAAGGCTGTCACCGGGTACCCTCTTGTATACAAAGGGTAGAATTTAGGACTTCGGAGGCTCTGCCTGTAGGGCTAAGGTGTGGGGCCTGCTTGGAATAGTGATGCAGAGGACACCCAGGGGAGGGTGCAGCAGCACAGGTCATCCCCTTAGTGTCCTGATTGGGGGGAGGGAGCGTGGAGTTGGGGAAATTGCTACAACTTGGCAGCAGGCAAGGTCCACGTGAAGCCTCTATCTGAGTTGGGAGGGGCAAACCCTGCTCAGCTTTAGACCCCATCTCTCATCTAAGCAGGTGACAAAGACCCCCCCCCATCTGGCCACGGGGTCTGTGATGTAATGTTCGTTTTTCTAATGGGCCATGCTGTAGGGGATGGGGGGTGGGCATATGTCTCCCCTGCCCCACCACGTTTCTTACCTCTCTGAAAGCCTCTCTGGTCCTGTGGTCCCCCCAGGCCCCACCGCTGCTCCAGCCCCTTCCCTCCACTGGGAGGCACAGAGCCCCTTTCCCAGGTTGGGGGTCTTTAGAGGGCGGGCTCGTGTCCACCATCCTTTCTCTCTTCCCTCTCCCTGTCTCTCCACCATTGTTTAGCACTGACCTCTCTGAAGGGAAAAAACAAGCTGGAGGAAGCTGCAGAGAGAGAAGAATAGAGGGAGGAGAGGAAATGAGGTGAGGAAAAGATAGAGGAGGAGAGAAATGGGGATCCCCAGGGAAGGGCAGGGAAGAGAGGGAGGAAGGAGGTGAGTTCAGGGGCATCCCTGTGCCCAGGTGTCACCTCCCTCACCTCCTTCAAATCTTTGTTCAAATGTCACCTTCTCAAAGAGGCCTCCTCTGTCCTCACCATTTAAAATGACATCTGTCCATTACCCACCTCCAGCCCCTAACGCTACTCTGTGTTCCTTTCTCTTCTTCCTACGCACCATCTAATTTCCTTATTATTAGGTTTTATGTAGGTATTGCCTGTCTCTGTGCCCGACTCCTGCCATTGAAATGCATTTTACCATCATAAAACACCTGTGGGGAAGAGTAGACAGACCCTGGGCCAGGAGTCTTGGGGCTTGAGCGCTGGTCCGGAGTCTGCCTGGCAGCAACCTCTCTGCGGACACCAGCAGGTCTGCCCGAGTCACACAGTGACTGAGGGAAAGTGACCACAGTGCCACCCTCCTGTAAGACCTCCTGTAAGACTGCAGGACAACTCAAGAGGTGGGGTAGCCTTCAGCCAAGGAGGCCGTCCCAGCAGTGGCCCTGGGACCCTCGCTGCCATCTGCCCCAAAGTCTCTCTGGTCTCCTACAGAACTGAGGGGAAGCCACAGTCAGGAGCGTCGATTGGGTTCCCCAAAGACCCATGTTCAAATCCCAGCTTGCTCCTTACCAGTGGCTTCCCTAACCTCCATGAGCCTCAGGCCCTCATCTGTAAAATGGGATAATGCACATCCGTAGCTCAGGGCTGCTGAAAAGCGAACGCGATCAGGCACGTGGCTGGCACACAGAGCTTGACAGCCACGTCTCAGGCCAAGAAGATGTAAAGGCTGGAGGAGAGGCGAGTTCGGCTGCTCAGGCCTTTCTTCTTATCACCTGGGTCTCCTTGGGGTCTGGAGCCACGGCCCCTCCCCATGCCGTGTTTAGCCCTGAGACCGCTAATGTGGAGGACAGGACGCTGTGTGGAGTGGCAAAGCGGGTACAGCTCCTTGTTTATTCTCCCCGCCTGGAACACCGTGGTCTCCTTGCTGGACCGTCTATCTTGGTGAAAACCTTTGCTGAGATTTATCGTCCTGTTCCTGCTGGCTGCGGACTGTGGGAAGGTAAAAAGTGTCCTTTTGAGGCAATAAAATAGAAAATGGAACCCAATTTTTCTCCAGGGTTAAGAATCATTATGTTTGACAATGGCTGGAAAGTATGCAGCAGTGGGGTGTGGGGTGGGCTGCAGGCGCCGGGGTGGGGGAGGGGCAGGTGGTTACCTGCACAGGAGGAAGCAACTGTGGTCCCTGAGTGGGTCTGGAAGGAGCCCAGGGATCAGGAATGCCACCCCACAGCCCATCTAATGCCTGGATACCCTGGACGTCCCCACGTGAATTGCACGCATATTTATCAAGCACCCCTGCTGGGCAGAGGTAAGAAGGCCGCCCTGCTTGCTGTACGCAGTACTTCGGAGAGAGAAGAATATATCCTTGGTTATGTTACATTGACTTGCGTGTTACAGAGTTTGGATCTTATCCAGGAGGCACCAAGAAACCAATATTAAGAGTTTGCATGTGTTTAGATTTTTTTTTTTTAGATATAACTTATAAAATGCTCAAGTCTTAACTGTACAATTTAACCCATTTTTTCGTCTGTAACTACTACCCAGATCAAGATATAGGACGTTTATAGCGCTCCAGGAAGTCAGCCCCTTCCCAATCAGGGCTCCCCAAGGGACCACCGTAGATGCGTTTTCCGTCTTCTGGAACGTCACGTATGGGAGACACACAGTGTGCACACTTTCGGGTTCTCGCTTTTTTCTCTCGCTTGGTGGGATCCATCCATGCCGCGGCGTGCAGCGAGCAGTTCATTCTTTTCCATTGCTGTTCATTGTTCCGTTTCAGGACTAGATCACCCTTCATTCATCCATGCTGCTGTTGATGAAAACCATGCTTGTTGCAAGTTTGGGGTTTGACTAGTAAAGCTACAATGAACATTCTTTTAAAAAATTTTTTCTTTCTCACCCTGGCCGGTGTAGTTCAGTTGGTTGAGCATCATCCCATGCACCGAGAGGTCACTGGTTCAATTCCCGGTCCGGGCACACGCCCAGGTTGTGGGCTGGATCCCCAGGAGGAGGTATGCTGGAGGCAGCTGAGCGATGTTTCTCTCTCTCGTCTATGTTCCTCTCTCTCTCCCTCTCCTTTTCTCTCTCTCCCAAAATAAAATCAGTAAAAACATATTTAAAATTTTTATTTCTCAGTTAGAGTTTACATTCAGTATTACTTTGTATTAGTTTCAGGTGTACAGCGTAGTGACTGGCCGGTCATATACTTTACAAAGCGATCCACCTGATATTTCAAGTACCCACCTGGCACCATACATACTTATTACAATATTATTGACTAAATTCCCTATGCTGTATTTGACATCCCCATGATGATTTTGTAACTACCAATTTGTAGTTCTTAATCCCTTCACCTTTTCACCCAGCCCCCAACCCCCTACCTTCTGGCAACCATCAGACTTACAGAGAACATCTGAACGTGCCTTTCAGTGGATGTAGGAAAGAGTTGTTTTTTTTTTTTTAATCCTTACCAGAGGACATTTTTCCATTTATCTTCAGATAGAGTGGGAGGGAGGGAGGGGGAGAGAGAGAGAAACATCGATGTGAGAGGGACACATCAACAGGTTGCCTCCCGCACGACCCCAACCAGGGCTGGGGACGAACCACAACTGAGGTATGTGCCCTTGGCCGGAATCGAACCTGTGACTCATTGGTCTGCAGGCCGATGCTCTACCGCTGAGCCAAACCAGCCAGAGCAGATGTAGGAAAGAGTTTTCAGTAGAGACGTGACGTAATTACATTGGCCTATTTTTACTTTTGTCTCTTGTTATAGTTAATTTTTTAAAAATATGTTTTTATTGATATTCTAGAGAGAGAGATAGAAATATCGACATGAGAGAGACACATGGATTGGCTGCCTCCCACACACCCCCTACAGGGGATCGAGCCTGAAACCTGGGCATGTGCCCTGACCAGAAATCGAACTGGGACCTCTCAGTCCATGGTACAACGCTCAATCCACTGAGCCACCCTGGCCGGGCATTGTTACAGTTAATTTTATGTGTCAACTTGACTGGGCCATGGGGTGCCCAGATGTTTGGTCAAACATTATTCTGGGTATGTCTGTGAGGGTATTTCTGTGATTAACATTTGAATAAGTAAACTGAATAAAGCAGATTGCCCTCCCCATTGTGGTGGGCCTCATCCAATCAGGTGAAGGCCTGAATGGAACCAAAAGCACTGACCTTCCTGGGAGGAAGGGGGAGCTCCTCCTGCCTGGCTGCCTTGAGTTGGGACATTGGGTCTTTCCTGCCTTTGGATTTGAACTGAAACATTGTCTCTTCCCGAGTCTCTAGACTGCTGGCCTTAGGACTGAAACTACACCATTGCCTCTCCTGGGTCTCCAGCTTCCAACTTGCAGCTCTTGGGACTTCCCACCCTCTATAATCATGTGATCCAATTCCTTAAAAGAAATCTCTTTCTATACATATATACCCCATTGGATCTGTTTCTCTGGAGTACCCTAACATGTTCCTCCAACGTTTAATTTTGAAAGCTTTCAAATTTATTAAAAGGTTGAGAGAGTAATACCACTGTGGTAAGTTGACTGCATTAATGATGTCTCCTGTGTCATTCTCCTTGGAAGAGCCTAGGCTTGGCCATGTGACTTGCTTTGACCAATGGGACAGCAGTACAACTGATGTGTGTCCATTTCCTCTTTCTCTCTTGGACCCCTGCCCCTGCCATGAGGACGCTCGAAAGCCAGCCTTCCTGTGGGATGTGAGAGACTCATGGAGGAGAACTGAGTTGTGCAAGCCATGGTCACCCTAGACCAAGCGGGCTGTGGCCCGCCTACCAGCTTATGACAGACTCACGAATATACCCAGTCAATGACCTATCAGCTTGCAAGAAATCATAAATAGCTATTGTTTTAAGTTTGGGGATGGTTTTTTAACACAAACAACTGATACAGCAACAAACACTTATTTAACCTTTACCCTAGATTGACCTATTATTAACATTTTGCCATATTGGTTTCATGGCTCTTGTTGTTGTTGTTGATTTTTTAAATTGATTTTTAGAGAGAGAGGAAGGGGGAGAGAGAGAGAGAGAGAGAGAGAGAGAGAGAGAGAGAGAGAGAGAGAGAAACATCGATGTGAGAGAAAACATCAGTTGACTGCCTCCTGCATGCCCCCCACTGAAGATCGAGCCTGCAGCCCGAGCTGATACCCTGACCCTGTGTTCTAACAGGGAATCAAACTGGCAACCCCTCAGTGCATGGAGTGATGCCCAACCAACTGAGCCACAGCGGCCAGGGAGGCATTATTGCTCTTTTGATGTTCTTTCCCTGAAACATTTGAAAGTGGCCGACATCCTGACACTGCCCCCTACCTCCTTTGGCTTCTGCCTCCTGAGAACAAGGCCACCCTCCTGCATGAGCGTATGACCGTGATCACACCGAGACACTGAATGTTGTTACCATAATATCATCTAAAAGCAAGTCCATATTCAGATGTCCCCAGTCACCCCCAAAAGCCTCTTACAGCTGTCCTGTTTATTGTTTTAAATCCAGGATCTAATTAGGATTGTTTTCTTACACACTCCACTTCCAAAATCCTGTCCCTGTACACAGATGTTTGTAGGCTCATCCTAGTGTCCACCGTGAGGACTGAGGTAGGACAGCCCATTGTCCGCATTGTCACTTCCCAGCCAGGTCACCTTGGCACATTCCATCATGCTCCTGGGCCTTGGGAACTGCCTCTGAAGGATGAGCATGGTACTCTCATCCACCTCATAGGGTTACTGTGAGCATTAAATGAATTACACACAGGGGGGCCTCCATGGTAAGTCACTGTGCTTACATTAGTGCTTTGTGGCCAAGAGACGATCATTACTCCTCTTTGTGTCTGTTGATCAAAGCATTTCTTGGCATGCGTCTTTCCAGATGAGCTTTCTGAGCAGGAGCAGTGGGGTTCCACTGCAGCGGGGAAAGCGGGGTTTGGATTCCTGCTCTGATCATCTGCGTCTAGACTGGGGGAGGCTGTGTAGTTTTGGGGAATGAGCTCCTTAGTCCTTGTTTACCACTAACTTGCTGTGTGACCTTGACCAAGTCCCTTGCTCTCTGGTCCCAATTTTCTGTCTCCCTCCCTCCCTTCTTCCCCCTACCTTCCTTTCTTCTTTCAGTTTTATTGATTGTAGTGTTCTCCCCCATCATTCCATTTCCCCCATTAATTTGGAAGCTATAACACATGCTATTTCTATTTTCTTGTAATTAGCCTAGCAAATTTAACACGCATATTGAGGTTATCATTGGCATTTCTGATTTCTGTCTTCACCCTCCTCCTACACAATTCCAGGGCCTTAAAATGCTTTCACTCTGTTTACCTTGTATTTTGATTCTCTCTAATTTGTTCAGTTTAACCCCACAAATCACTCTAAATGGTCAATGTTTGTTTGTTAAAAAAAATGTTTATAAAAACAGCTACAACAACAACAGAATAAATGGTCAATGTTTATTTAAATCTACCCACATGTTTCCTTTTGTTTTGTCTCCCATCATTATTTTTTTCTGGCATCTCAGCCCTTCCTGCTGGGCTTCTTTTCCTTTGTTCTTGAAGTTTATTCTTTAGAACTTCCATTAGTGAGGGCCTTGGCTGCAAACTGGCGGTTTTTGTTTATCTGAAAATGTCTTTATTTCGTACTCATTCTGGAGAAATCGTTTCAGAGGTTATGGAATTCTCAGGTGACGGTCTCTCTCTCTCATGTTCTCTAGCTTTTTGAAGGCGTTCCACTGTCTTCTGGCTCCCAGAGTTTCTTTGAGAACCCCACCATCAGTCTGTTTGAGGGTCCTGTTTAGGTAATCTCTCTTTGCCACCTGGCTGCTCTTCTGAGTGTCTCTTTGTCTGTAACATCCTGTAGTTCTCCTGTGGTGTGTTTAGGGGGAGCTCTTTTTATTTATTCTGCGTGGGATTCGCTGAGCTTTGTGACTCTGAGGATTGGAGTCTTTGTTCTCGAAAACTCTCAGCTATTTTCTCTTTGAATTTGACTTTCCGTGATTGTCTCTCATCTCTCCTTCTGGAACTCGGATTAGACACATGTTAGATCTCATTTTATCCTCATATTTCTTAATCTCTTATCATATCCATTTCTTCGTCTCTCTCACCGTGTTCTGGGAAAGGCCTTCTTATCTTTATTTATTTATTTTTCCAGTTTACCAATTCTCTACTCAGCTGTATCTCATCATCTTTTTTACCCATTACTTAAGTTCCAGAGTTTGATGATTATACTTCTCATTTCTAGATATTTTATTTGATTCTTTTTCAAATCAGCCTGGGAACTTTTCATAATCTCATTTTCCTTTGTCATACTTTGGTACCTACCCCCCTTTTCCATTTTAAACATATGCACATATTTATTTTACATCTATATCTATAATTCCAAAGTTTACAGTCTTTGCAGGTCTGACTGGTAGCTGTTTCTGCTCACTCTTGCTCATGGGAGCTGCTTCCTTCTCTGTTCTGAATTTTTTTGAATTGGGAACCCATGTGTCTTAAAACTTGTTTTCTATAAGAATTCTTCGAGGCCCGGGTTTCGAGATGTTTCTTCAGAGAAGACTGGTGTGTGCTTCTCTCAGGTTCCATTACCAATGGCGGCCCAGTCTTCTGCTTGTGGCTTTTTAGGCCACATGAGTAGAATAAATTCAGGCCCCGAGCCTAAATGAGGATGAACTTGTGGTTAGGAATTCTCACAGAGGGGGATTTCACCCCTCCTTTGCCAAAGCCAGGGCAGAATTTCCTTAGTCCATGTTGGGAGGACCCCACCTTATACAGCCCAGCTCGCTCAGGCTCAGACTTTGTCTCCTGTCCCCCAAACACAGTATGTTGAAGTCCAGGCTTTGGGTTGACCAGATGCCCCTGGGGGAATGCTGGCTTTGGGGCCAACTCACTCACTTCCCTGGAATTGCTTTTCTTGTTCCTTCCAACCACTGAAGGTTTTCTTTACTCTCCCACAAGCCTATCCATGCATTAAAAAACATTTTAACTAGTTCATCCAGCCGTTTTAAGTGTCCTGCATTTGGAAGATAACTTGAGATTAGAAGCCAGCCACATGGCCCCGTTTTATTTATTCTTCACTCATCCACTCCTGCGGCAAACGTTTCCTTGAGCACCTGCTAGGAGCCACGTGCTGGGTTAGACAAAGGGGACACAGAGATCAATAAGATACAGTTCCTGCTCTTGGGAGCTCACCATGGAGTAAAGGCCCTTACACAGTGACTGGATGGTGTTTGGAGAAATCATTCAAATTATACAAATAACAACTGCTGTCGTTTATTGAACCTCTCTTCACAGTACCAGGCAGTGTGCCAAGCTGCCAAGCACTCCACATGGATCATTTCATCGACTTCTCTTGACAACCCAATACGGAGGCAGTGTTATTAACTCACTGATGGGGAAACCGAGGCTCAGAGAGGTCGAGTAACTTGCCCTAGGTCACATAGCTGCAAGAAAGCAGAGCCATAATGGGAAACCAGGCTGTGGGGCTTAGGAACTGGGATCTTGCCCTCTGTGCTAGGGATGGTCCTCCACCTTTCTTCCCTCCTGCCCTGAAGACACCCCTTCCCCCAACCCTTACTTCCTCTTTCGACCACCTGGCCCATCCGTGGCTTCCTCGCCCTGCCATGGGATCTGGGCCAGACACATGCAGACATATGACTCCCTCCCAGCCCGTCCTTAGAAAGACCTTCTCCCTGCCAAGAAGCAGTTCTAGAACAGGGATATGGTGAGGGCAGCCTCATTCATATTCTTTTCTTCTGTCACTTTGGCAGGGACAGTGACATCTTGGCAGAGGAGGGTAATGCACCTGGCAAGAGGAGGGGTCTTGTGGCATCAGTCCTGAGGGTGGGTTTGCCCTAGCCGAGGGGTCAGGCTGGGTGGAGGGATGCAAGGGGTCCTCAGGAGAGGGTCCCCAAAGGATGGAAAGGGGTGGCCTGGAATAGATGGAGGTTGAGGGACTGGGTTGCCACCTGCAGGAGGTCAGTACCAGGGCCACCTCCCAGCTGGGTTGACTCCTTTAGGCCTATAGGGATGGGGGATTTTTTTACAAGCAGCCCAACCAGTCCTGTGTGTATGTGCGTGCACACAGCTGTGTGCTCTGTAAGGAAGGGCCAGAAGGTCCGAGTCATTTCTGTCCCCAGCACACTTAGTGAGAGCCTGGCCCTGTGTATTAAATTAAAATAAAGTAATTACACGTGTTATATCTGAATGTATGCTCGCTGTGCAAGTCAAGCACTAAAGAAGCACCTTATGGGGAAAAAGAGAAATCCCCTCCTTTATCCCATCCCCTTTTTGCCCCTCACACAGGTAAACACTGATAGCAATTTGGTGTCTCCCGCCAGATGGTCTTCCAGAATGCATGAATTCGCACACACACACACACACGCACGCACAGGACACCAGGGGCCTCTCCATTCCACCTTTGCTTTGGCACCCATGGGTCTGGAAGAACCCCCTCACTCTCCCCACCCACTGTTGCTAGGTCATCTGCCCCTCAAACCCCTCTGAGGTCCAAGGCTTGGCGGGACGCTGAGCAGGATGGCAGAGGCTGCCCCTATTCCCAGCATTTCTTCTCTGACAAGAGGAAGGGGTGAGGTAGGGGAGGCTAAGGATCCCCAGGAGGGGGTCCCCAAAGGGTAGAGAGAGGGATCAAAAGACCCAAGAGTGCCTGCCTTTTCAAGGGGAACCACTTCCCTGAGATCTCCCTCCCCCTTCTCCCTCCTCCTCCTTCTCATCAGCTTCCCCACCCCCCACCCCCCACCCCCACCCCAACAGGGTCCCTGCCTTGAATAGCTGCTCTGATCTGGAACCCTGCACGGAGGTCTCCGCTAGGTCTCGGCTTGCTCTGAAGGCTTGTCATGTCTGCGTTTAATGAAGTTTAATTATCTTCTGAGATTCGAAGAATAATTATAAATCTTTTCAAGATGCAATCACACGGGTTCATGCTTCATTAATGGTGGAAAATCAATTGTAATTCGAGTAATTCCTCTCTTCTGGAGATCAGTCTGTTTGTACACGCACTCCCCCTTCTCCTCGGCTTTGTCTCTTCCAAGAAGTACATTGGATGCCTGGCTTTTTCCTTCGGAACTGATGCGCCTATGTGTGGGGGTGGGGTGGGGGAGAGCGAGGCACAGGTGGGGAAGGGGAGGGGAGACAGGGAAAGGTGGTCCCAGTGGGGTGCAGGTCTGGGTAGATATTTATAAAAGGCTGGGAGAAAGGGGATGGGAGGAGAGGGAAAGGGAGAGGAGGGGAGGGGGAAGAAGGGAGGAGGGGATGGGAGTCACAGGCCCCTTTGAAAATCTGAAGAAAGCTATTGACACCCCCTGGAATATGCACTCAGATCACCTTGCTGACAGTTGGGGTGTTAGGTCACACGACTTTTCCCGCAGCCACTCCGGCCTCCATGGAGCCCTAGGTTACTCAGAAAAGATCAGACAAGGCAGCTTCTTAGTAACGTGGGGCCTTCCTCCATCACTGAGAAATCAAGACGTTCCACTGAGAGCTGGGTGCCATCTGAAGCTTGGCTCCGACAGAAGCTATGACCTAGATTTTTCCAGCCGCAGACAGCTGTGGTCCCAGGCAGTCTCCCGAGGTCTCTGACATGTCTTGGGACATCTGTGGCCAAACTCCTTTGACCAGCACAGCCTCCCTGCAGCTAAGGCTCGTGTCTTGCTTTTTTTTTTTTATCCTCACCGAGGACATTTTTTTTTGCATTTATCTTCAGATAGAGTGGTAGGGAGAGAGGGAGGAAGAGAGAGAAACATCGACGTGAGAGAGACACATCAACTGGTTGCCACCCGCACTACCCCAACCAGGGCCGGCGACAAACTGCAACCGAGGTACCTGCCCTTAGCAGGAACCGAACCCAGGACTCTAGTCCACGGGCCAACGCTCCAACTGCTGAGCCAAACCGGCCAGGGCTCGGATCTTGCTTTTGCAGGTGGCAAGGTACCTGCATTTACACAGCAGGGGGGAGCAGGGCTCTACCAGGGCTTTGGGGGGCCACACAGACACAGGGAAGTCCTCACCCAATCATCCGGACCAATGGAGGGAGCAAAAGGAAGCCTTTGTGCAGAGGCCTGGGCTCTTCACAGTGAAAGGGGATGAGGACCCAGAACCCCCACTCCCCTCCCCTGAGCGTTTGTTCGAAGCCCCTGAGCAACGCCATCCAGTAGAACTTTCCGTAATGATGGACATGCCTCACTCTGTCCAACACACTAGCCACCAGCCCTAGGAGGTTATGTAAATTCACATGAACTGAAATCAAAGACAATGAACAATCCCTGTCCTCAGCTGCCTTAACCACATTTCGGTGGCTCGGCCACCACACGTGGCTGGCGTATGGAACAAGGCAGAGGCAGACATTTCCATCGGTGCAGAAACTCTGCAGGCGGCACAGGGCTGGGACCTCGGCGGGCTCGCACCTGATCAAATAACAGCTGTTTCCCTAGACTTGGTGATAAACATCTCCGCTCCGGCCCTGTGTTCGTTTCCTGTGGCTGCTGTAACCGACTACCACACACTTAGTGGCTTCAAACCACACACATTTCTAATCTTAGGTCAGAAGTGTGCAATGATCTCACGGGGCTAAAACCAAGGCGTTGGCACAGCTGTGCACCTTTCTGGAGGCTCCGGGGGGGGGGGGGGGTCTGTTTTGCCTTTTCCAGCTTCCAGAGGCCGCCTGGGTTCCTTGGCTCCTGGCCCCTTCCTCTGTCTCCACAACCAGTCTCTCTGAGCACAGCTAGGCAAGGGGCTTCCCTCTTAGGGATTCATGTGATTCAACTGGGTAACCCAGGGGAACCTCCCATTGTCAAGGCCCGTAACTTAATCACATCTGCAAAGATCCTTTTTCCATATAAAATAACACTATTCACAGGGTGCAGGAATTAGGACATGGACACCTTTGGGGGGGCCACCCATATTCCCTCTTCCAGAACGTGTACCCTCTCCCAGGTGACAGGGTTATGAGCTGCTGACAGCGCACAGCTGTGATCCTCACAGG
Organism: Tadarida brasiliensis; assembly: GCA_030848825.1. Lineage (NCBI taxonomy): Eukaryota > Metazoa > Chordata > Mammalia > Chiroptera > Molossidae > Tadarida > Tadarida brasiliensis. Next base: position 7,763,417 of record CM061264.1, read on the forward strand.
GCCACACCCTTGGCCACAGGGAACTACCTAGATCAAGGTTACACCCTACCCCCATCCCTTTCCCTGCCAGTGACTTTCTGATGTGGAGACATAAAAGTCTGTCATTTTACCTCCACTTGGGACCACTCTAAGGGAGCAGACCAGGTCCTGAACTCCCCACAGGATCAGTTCAGGTCTCAGCTTGTCCCTCTGCCCCACGTCTCTGTCCTCACTGCCTTGCAGACACATTTCCAGAGAGACTCCCCAGTCCATGAACAAAGTTCCAGCTCCTCACCTTGGTTCGTAATACCCTTTATGATCTGACCCCTGCTGACCCGCAGCTTCAGCAACTCACATGCCCCTAACCCCCATTGCTCGAGCCCAGATGAGTCACTTGCAATTTCCCAAATGTCCCAGGCTCTTTTTTATCCTACCTCAAAGCCTTTGCCCATGCTGGTCCTGCTACTTGGAATGCCCTTTATCTCCTGGTCATCTCCTCCTCACTTGTTAGAACTCAGTTCAAATGTCACCTCTTTCGGGAAGCCTTCTCAGATCTCCTCCCCCATCCAGCTTCCAGGAGGAGCCCCTCCTCGGAGTTCCCATGGCTCCCTTGGCCCACTGCTCTTGTAGCTCTCACCAAGGTCTGCAGAGCGCCCTGAGATGGGAACGGCACCTTGCCCAGAGTGGGTGCTCAGTGAGTGTTTGTTGACTGACTGTCAGTGACCTCAGCTGGCCCCGTGAGGAGTGTTCTATTATTCCCATGTACAGAAGAGGAAAATGAGGCTGAGAAGGGGGTGAGACTCGGGACACAGCCCCATCCTGGAGGCTCGTTTTCCCAAGAAAAGACATCCTGGCAGCTCCCCAAACGCTAGCGGGCCAGGAGCTGCCGACAGCTGCTTAGGTCTCTGAGTTACATGAACAGGAGCTCCAGCTCCTGCTACTGAGTGATTCTTCATCCACACATATGTTTCTCGTAATCAATTGGTGTGTCATTAGCCCACAGCATAGTTGTCTCAACTCCAAATGAAATGCAAATGTAATTGGTTTCCTTAGGCCTGGTGGGCAGGACCCTGCCAAGCTCAGGCTCAGTCCCCCTCTCCCAGACTGTAGGAGACTCGAGAATGCAGGGCCCTCTGGTGCACTGGAGGGAGGCTGGATGGGGCGCTGGGAAAATTGAAATAACCCACCAACGCTCACCCAGTGGTGGGGGCAGGACCCCGACTCCAAGTTGGCAGTTTGTGGGGTTGGGAGGCAATGAGATCAGGGACCCCTATTTGCTGCTGGCTTAGGAAGAGGTGGGGCCATGGGACCTCTGATGCCCGAGGAGCCCTTCCTCTGCACAGGGTCACTGAAACCCCCTGTGCCTCACAAGAGGCAACACGGGACCATGGAGTCTGGGCTCATCTACCCCCACACCACTCACCACTTGCCAGCTGCACCCTCGGAGTCTCAGTATGTATGATGGAAGTGACACCACCTACCTTGCAGGGGGCTTGCATGGATGATATGTGATGTGCCCAGGATGTCCTGTTCAGGGTCAGAGCTTAACAAATAGGGGTTATGATGTGATGATGGTGACGTCTGACATGTAAGTGCTTACATGTACCAGGCCTCCATTATTTCATTCCATCCTTACAATGATTATGCTAGTATCCCATTTTACAAATGAGAAGATGGAGGCACAGAGAGGTGAAGTAATTTACTCGAGATCACACAGCTAGGGGGTGGTAGAGCCCAGATTAAGGCCTAGGTTGTCTGTCCATGCAGTCTGTGCTTGTGATCTTCACTAGGCTACACTGTCTCTGACCATGCATTCTCCCTCTCGCCCTCCCTAAATGTCCCTACTTTGCACCTTACTTCTTAAGACCTGCCAGGCTGAAACTCTTCTTAGGTCTGTTATCTGGCCCTTGTGACTGTTATCTGGCCCCTGTGTAAAGGCATGAACCCCCCCTTACCCCCCCATGGCTGGAGTCTGGTGGGCTGGTCCCACGAGGGCATATTATGGGTGTTTGGTGGGTCACATGGTCTGAATATCAGTTATTTGATTGTTAGAACCCAATTTACACCCAGAACCCTAGCTGCAAGGGAGTCTGAGGAACATGGTTTTGGTTTTGTGGCTTCCACAGTTCAGGAACCCACACTAGAAGGAGGTGGAACCTTGCTTTTGGTTCACCTTAGGCAAAGGAACCAAGGAGCCCTGCTCCCCCCAGGCTCCTTGGCTCTCCCTGCCCCTGCTCTCCACCTCCACAGCCGGGGTTCAACCCTGGCTGACTCTGCCTCCCTTTCGCTGTGTGACATTGGACAAGTCATCTAATCTCTCTGACCTCGTTATTTTCATCTGTGATATGACAATAATAGTACCTTCCTGGACACTGTTGTTGTGAGGGTTAAATGAGATGATGTAATGCAAAGTGCCCCCAAAGGAGCCAGCCCAGAGCCTGCACACACGCAGGACTCCCTAAATGCAGCTGCTATTGCTACATCTACCACTACTTCTATGTCCTTTCCTCCTCCTAGTGGGCACCCCATGGGTTTAACTGGAGCGAGCTTAGAGCTGTCGCTAGAGCTGAATTATTAAATGTTTCCAAAACGGTAGCTGTGGACTGATTGAATTCTCTCTCTGCCCCAGGCCCCTTCCTCTGGGCAAGGGTCAGTGACTGAGTCTGGTGATATTTTTGGGGGAGGGTGAAGGTCTGAAACCCCTGGCAGTGTGGGTCCCTGACATGGGCTAAGTCCCTGGGATGGAGGAAAGTAGCTCTGGCTGGTTTAGTAAGTGGTCAACAGAACAAATCCAATCAAACCCATTTGCTCAGTTTGCTAAGAAACAAATAGAGCCACACGATTCTTCTCTACCTGACCAAAGCCTTTCTGTCTTCAAGGCTCACCTGAGGGGTTGCCTCCTACAGGGAGCCCTCCTGGACTGCCCAAACTCATCTCAGGTTTGGGGTTTGTTTGTTTTATTTTCCCTATCTAGCACCACAGTGAGCTTGTCACTCTGGTATGCAGCTCTGTTGTGAATACAAGCGATGTGTCACTAGTAATCATGGAAGTACCAATCTCTGTGAGTAATTTGCTTTTAAAAAAAGATCAGATAGAGTAAATTTAATGTTATCTCTCTAATAAGGTCGCTGTCACTCATCCCATGTGCTTTCTTGTAGGAATGAGAGAGGGGGCATTATTATATCTGGGAACAGCATGACCCCCAGGGTCGCCTCATCACCGTGGCAGCCTGAGGGTCATACAGAGTCAGGGCAATTGTGAGTGATCGTGAGGCATGTGCAATTTGATTTTATAGCTCCATCCATTTCCTTCCACATGCTGAACTTTATTAAACTCTGGATGAGCTCAGATGGGGGAATTGTCGGACTGCTTCTAATGACGATAGTTAACCCCTCTGGAGCACTTTCCCATGTCCCGGATGCTGCGTTCAGCACTCTGCCTGCACTGTTATCTTATTAATCCTCCCACAAGCCTGTGAAGTAGATTCTATTAGTCTCCTCATTGCAGAGAGGAAAACGGAAACTCGGAGAAGTCGAGAAACTTGCTCAAGGTCACACAGCTGCTGGGTGGCAGAGCAAGCCGTTGGACCTGGGTGTGTCCGAGTCCAGAGCCTGCTTTGGAAAATTCTTGCAGGATGTACATTGAGTGCCCTTGTAGCCATTCATTCACCCACCAACTGGGAGCTAGACGTCCTGCTGGGTGCTCAGGAACAGAGCCAAGCCCAGTGGCCCCAGGGAACCCTGCAATCCTCAGGGCAATGTCGCTGTCCACCTATGTCCTAGTGTCCCATCCTCTCTCCTTACTCAAGGACAGAGCTCCAGCCAGTCTCTCCTCTTACTCTCTGTCCTGCATCATGTTTTCCTGCTCTACTGAGTCATTCCCAACACCATAAAGCGTGCTATTACTTTTCCCATCTTAAGGAAAAAAAATCTACTCTATACCATGCTTTTCTCTTCCCTGCCTCTCTCTTTCTCTTTTTCTTTAAAAAAAATTTTTTTCTTTATTGATTTTAGAGAGATAGGAAGAGAGAGGGAGAGAGAGATAGAAACATCGATGAGAGAGAACATCGATTGGCTGCCTCCTGCATGCCCCCCACTGGGAATGTGGCCCACAACCGGGGCATGTACCCTGACCAGGAATCGAACCGGCGACCTCTTGGTGCATGGGTCGACACTCAACCACTGAGCCACGCCGGCCGAGCACTATTTCTCTTTTTCTTTACAACAAAACTCCTTGAATGAGTTACCTTGCTGACTTCAATGCCTTTCCTCCAGTGCCTCTCAAATCCACCCCATTGGCTCTCGTCCCCATCACTCCATCAACACTGTGCTTGTCAAGGTCACTGTGACCTCCTCACTGCTAAGTTCAGTGGTGAATTCTCGGTTCTTTTTGTTTTTGTCCTATCTTATCTATCTGCTCCCTCTGACCCCATCCATCCCCTCCTTGCACCTGTTCTCCGGGCTCCTGGCTCTCCTTCTGCGTATCCCTGGCTGCTTCCTCTCCCCCTCTTTGGCTGGTCCCTCCTCATCCACCCAACCTGCCAGCATTCAGTCCTCTGACTTCTGTTCTCCACACTTACTCCTTAGATGTTCTCATCCCAGCTCACAGCTTCAAACACCATGTAAATGCTGATGATCCTCAAATGTCTATTTCCAGCCCTGATATGTTCCCTGAACTCCAGACTCACACATTCCAGCTGCTTGCACGACATCGTCGCTTGGGGACTAAAAGACATCTCTAATGTAACATGCACAAAACTGAGCTCCTGGTCTTCCTCCTAAACCTATGCTCCTGCTTCTTCTCCATCCCAGGTAGTGTTAGCTGCACCCTCCCAGTTGCCCAGGTCAAAAGTTTTGGAGTCATTCTTGACTCCTCTGTTTCTCTCGTCCTCTGCATCCAATCCATGAGCAAATCCTGTCTGCTCTACTTTTAAAATAGATGCAGGATCTGTCGCTTCTTCCTGTCTCCACGGTTACAAACCCCTGAGTACCCATCATTTTTCTCTTAGTTTATTGCAATAGCTTTCTGACTGGTCTCTTTGCTCCTGCCCTTGCCCCCTTCACTGTATTCTTGGCTCAAGAGCCAGCGGGATCCTGTTAAAACATAAATCAAATCATGTGATTTCGAAAACCCCTCACATGGCTTCTCATCTCACTCAGAATAAAAGCCAAAGTGATATTATGACCTGTGAGAGTTCTATGACCTGACCTCCCCTTTTCTCTCTGGCCGTGTCTCCTCCCATCTGACCCTTATTTGTGCCACACCTGCTTCCTTACTGTTCCTCAAATACCCTAGGCATGCTCCTACCCCAGGGCCATTGCACTTGCTGCTCCTGCTGCCTGCTGTTCTCTTTCCCAGAAATCCACAGGGCTTGTGTTCCCCCTTCCTTCAGTGAAGCTTTGCCCGGCCTCCTTCTAAAGCATGAATCTCCACCGTCACACCCATCTTTCTTCCATGTTCTATTTTATCTCCTTAGCTTTCATCACTAATAAAATATACATTTTATTTATTTGGGAGTTGATGATCTGCATCTCTCAGTGGAATGTCAGCTCCATGAGAGCAGGAAATTTTTTGCTTTTTTAAAAACTACTGGTCCTGGCCAGTTTGGCTCAGCGGTTAGAGTGTTGGTCCATGGACCAAAGGGTCTCTGGTTCAATTCCTGGTCAAGGGCACGTACCTGGGTTGCAGGGTCATGCAGGAGGCAACCAATCGATGTGTTTCTTTCACATCAATGTTTCTCTCTCTCCCTCCCTCCCTCCTTCCCTTCCACTTACTCTAAAAATCAATAGAAAAATATCCTCGGGTGAGGATTAACAATAAATAAATAAGCCTAGTGTACCCCAAGTCTCTGGCACACGTACTCAATAATATTTGTCTAATGAATGAGTGAATGCATCCCCTGTCCTGTCCAGCGTGAATAGATCCAATTACTCATAGCACCCATGTCACCTGAGGGTGGGTGAAGTGGGGGTTGCTAGAAGAGTATCCCAAGGCGACAAATGGGCCCTGAATATAAGGGGATTCTCCATTTTCTCAATGAGAACATTGAAAAAGTTTGTTGGGCCAACTGGAATTTATATTTTCTTATGTTATTGGAAAACGTGGTTAAATATCTACTTAACATTTAATTTATTAGTTGAATTGCATGTACCTACTTGAAAGCACATGTCTAAAAGAAGGTGTGCTGACTTAGACTTGTTTGGCTCAGCGGTTAGAGCGTCGGCCCGTGGACCAGAGAGACCCGGGTTTGGTTCCTGCTAAGGGCACGTGCCTCGGTTGCAGTTTGTCCCCGGCCCCAGATGGGGTTGTTTGGGTGGCAACCAGTCGATGTGTCTCTTTCACATCGATGTTTCTCTCTCTCTCTTCCTCCCTCTCTCCCTCCTGCTCTATCTGAAGATTAATGTGAAAACGTCCTCGGATGAGGATTAAAAAAAAAAGAAATGTGGATTTTCCCACTCACTGCATTTCGTGAAATTATCTCACTCAAGCTCTTCTCCAGGGACTCCCCCAGGGGGTGGGTGTCGGGTGCTGCCAGAGCCCTGTCTCCAGGGGGCTTCTGAACACAGACCCTGCTCCTGTCTAGGGGTCTGACATTTGTCACCTTTTGAGTCCTTGTGTGTTGCTGTCACTGGAAATTTCAGACCCGGCTACAGGTGCCTGTTCATTTCGGAAGAAGAAAGGTTTGGGTTTTTCCCGTTCGCCCACTGAGTGTGTTTCGCTCACCACAACACGCCAGTGGTCTGTAGACAGGGTGACTGACCATCCTGGCTCGCCTGGGACTTATGGTCCCGGGAAAAGCAGCCCAAATCGGTCACTCTATCCATAGAGGTCTTGTTCACAGCCCGTCCTGCAGTTCCAAGGTCTCGCACCCAGGAAGAGTGAACACATTTGGGCTAATTTCCCTTCCTGCTTTTTGTAAGCTGACCCACCAGGGGACTCCGTAAGAGCCCGTGCGTGCTCTGATTGAGGCTAATGTGTTTTTCCTAAATAGTGCTCAGTAGTTCCAGATAATTGAGAGAGGACTCCAAAGAGGGGCTTTGTTGGGACCCTAATATAACCCTGTAGCTGGCCTCTGCTGTGAGGCTTCAGTAATGAAAATTCTCCCCATCCCCCACCACCCTCACAGGCCCCCACCCCTCCAGTGGGATCTAGAGTAAATCATTCATCGACCCAGACACCCCACCTGAGGGGCAAAAATCACAGCTACTATGTGCCAGGCTGCAGACGTGATCTCTAGTCCTCACAGCGACTTATGTCCATTTTAGAGATGGGGGAACTGAGGCTCCGAGGGGAAGCAGTGACTTGCCCAAGGCCCTGCCCCTAGTACCCCACATTTATGGGGCATCTTTTTATGTGTCCAGAACTGTTCTAAGTACTTAAGACATAGGCGCTCATCCAGCCTGTCAACAGCTCCTCGAGAAAGATATTAATTAATATTATTGTCCCCTCCCCTCTTACAAACGCCGTACCTGAAGCCCGGAGAAGCTGCAGAGTCCTCCCTAAGAGCTTTGTAGTCAGTCAGTGGTGGAGTCAACACTGCAGCCCAGGGGAGCCTCCAGATCCATGCTCTTCCCCACTGCATCAGATCACTGATTCCGAGTTCATCGGACTTTGGGGGCTATGACTCCTCCCCCCAGAACTGCAATGAGTGCATTTTTCAGAGGCGAGGATCAATAGTGTTTATCAGATTCTCAAAAGGGTCTAAATCTCCCCAACCCCCACCCTCCGCAACTAAGGCTCACTGTCCTATGTGACATTAATTGGATGGGGTGGAGGTGAGCTTAATGAAGTAAGGAGGTAGGGGGGTGTGTGTGTGTGTGTGTGTGTGTGTGTGTGAGAGAGAGAGAGAGAGAGAGAAAGAGAGAGAGAGAGAGAGAATGCGGGGTGGAGTGAGTGGGGCAGGCACCTGCTCTGTCCATTTCCCTGTCCTGTCTCCTGACAGTCCCTCCGTGTCGGCAGCCGTGGACATCACGGGCACGGCCGGCACACACGTGTGCTCCCACATACAGCAGGCTGGACTCACTGCCCACTTCCACGCCATGTTCCATTCCTCTCCTGCCTGTCAGCGGCCTCCCCGGGGCCCGGTCCCCACGGTTGTTTTATGGAAGGTGTCAGCTCCCCGCTCCACTCTCTGGCCTGATGTAGTTATTAGGAATAGCTACTAGAGGAGACAAAACACCGGGGGGAGGAGGGCTAGGGTCCCCGAGGCAGCTGCTGCCAGCGTGTAATCCCTCATTCCCGTGTCACCGAAACAAACTCTGGCTCCTGCCATTGCCTCCTATTTAGAACTGCATGATAATTAGGATGTGTATTTGGAAACAGTTAAAAATAAGCTGCCAGCATGGGACTAATTTTGCACAGGCCGCGATGATAATATTAGTCCAGAGAAAGGGAGAGGATGGCCAGGTGGAGCCCCTGGAAGTCATCAGCACCCAGGTGCTCCTGGCTCAGCCTCTGGTCTTCCTCTGAGGGCTCCCAGATTCTCAATGGCCTGGGTCCCGGGCCTGGCGGGGGTAGAGGTGGCTTGGGCCAACAGCCAAGGACCCTGGTGGCCAGTTGTGGGGGGCGCGGGGCGGGCCTGGAGGACTCACCTCTTCCACCTGGGTCCACGCGCCCAGTGCTCTCCTCCCACCGAAGAGCTGAGCACCGTGCACCACAGAAGACACTTTCCACCCACCCCTGGCCAGCCCACCTGCTCTGAAGCCCGCGGTTCCCACTGCTCTGGCAGGTGTCTGTTGTTACAGGACATCACACACACGTGGGTTGTGCTTTGTGAACCATGGAGGTCCTGGGTTCGAGTCCTGCCTCTGCCTCCTCTTGCCTGGGTGAGCCTGGCTGAGCCCCTTCCCTTTTCCCGCCGCTCTCCCCCCACTGCTGATCAGGTGCAGGAGGACCTCAGCCTTAGCCTGACACAGAGCACATTACAATCCTAGCTCTGCCCCTCGCCAGCTCTCTGACTGAGCAAGCCTCCGTTTCTGCATCTGCAACATGGGGAGAGCAGTACCTACCTTCCAGGAGCATAGACGGTTCTTCTGAGGATGAAAGGAGAAAACGTGCCCAGCAAGGCGCCGGGCTCATGGTGAGTGTTCGATACACATCATTACACTGTCGTAGCAGCTTGATCACTGTGAGACCCCACACAAACAGCCTCGTCTCTGCGCTTCCCTCTCCATGCTATGTCCTGGCAGCGAGGCCTGAGAGGGCGGGGACCAGGTCCTGGGCATCTGTGTACCCTACCAGTGCCCTCCCCTCAACACTCAATGCGTGGGTATCAGGTGACTCCTGGGATCACTGCGTGGTCCCCTCCCTTCTCTCCCCTCGAGCCGCCTCCCAGCATCTGTACCCAGGAAACAGACACCTGCTCACATCTCCCTCTGTTCCAACCCTGCACTGGCCCCATGTCACAGTGAACGCTGGAGTCCTCGCTATGGTTCCACGTTAGCCTCCTGCGGCTACAGTAAACAGGAGCCGTGTATTCTCACACAGCTCTGGAGGCTAGAAGTTCAAAGTCAAGGCAGGGTCACGCTGTTCGTAGGGTCAGCTCCGTCCTTGCCTCTCCCAGCTCCTGGTGGCTGTCGCTGTTCCTGGGCTTATGGCCGCATCCCTCTGTGTCTTCACATGGCTTCTCCTCTGTATGTCTAGGTCTCCTCTCTGTCTCTCTTATAAGGACACTGGTCATTGGATTTAGGGCCTGTCCAGCTAATCTAGGCTGATCTTATTCCAGGATTCTTAATTTAATCACATGCAAAAGCTCTTTTCCCAAATAAGGTCACAGTCACAGGTCCTGGGGACTAGGATGTAACATATCTTGGAGGGGTCACCAATGAACCAGCTACAGCCAAACAGGGATTCCCCCCTCCCCACTCCCCGCTCCCCTTCACTCGATCCCTGCCACACAGGCCTGCATGCTTGCCTTCAACGTGCCCACCTCAGGGTGCCCTCTGCCTCCCACATCCCCACAGCTCACACCCTCACTTCTTTCGAGCCTTTGCTCTGGTGTGACTCTTTCTTCGAACACTTTCCTGGCCGTCCCATTTAAGCCCTAGTATGACTCCGCCTCTTTCCTGCTTTATTTTTCTCTGCAGCACTGATTGCCTTTAACATGGACCATTTTACTTGTTTCTCATTTCTTTCCCCCTGGAGAATAAGCTCCACGAGGGTGGGGACTTGGTTTGTCGATGTATTCCCAGTGTCTAAACTAGTACCTAGCACACAGTAGGTGCTCCAAGACCATTGGTGGATAAATGAATGCTGGGCTGGGAACACAAGGGGGTTCATCTGGGATGACAGAGAGGCCTCTCAAGGGCCACCTCCCTCTCCTCTCCCTGGGAGAAGATGGTGCACTGGCGGGGGGTGGAGAGTTGGGTTTCATCTTGTTTAGCAAGAATGTTGAGAGTTCTTCCTATTGCCAAACCCCAGAGCTGGAGCAGGGTCTTCAGGGGTAAGTCAGACGTGACCCAGGAGGGCAGCTGTCCTGTCTGTCACGCTCATCGCTGTGTTCCTACCGCCCAGAACCTCATAGGTACGCAGCCAAGTTTCGTTGAATGAATGAATGGCTCATTTCTGCCCTGAGCCAATCAAGAGGAGGGTTGACACTGTATGGGAGAGCATAATTGCCAATGATACATCAGATAAGGGGTTAATCTCCAAAATATATAGAGTGCTCATACAACTCAACAAAAGGAAGACAAAGAACCCAATTAAAAAATGGGCAGAGGAACTAAATAGACACCTCTCCAAACAGGACATACAAATGGCTAAGAGACATATGAAGAAATGCTCAACATCACTAATCATCAGAGTGATGCAAATTAAAACAACAATGAGGTATCACCTCACACCTGTCAGAATGGCCGCCATCAACAAAGCATCAAACAACAAATGTTGAAGAGGGTGTGGAGAAAAGGGGACTCTAGTACACTGCTGGTGGGAATGCAGACTGGTGCAGCCACTGTGGAAAACACTATGGTGTTACCTCAAAAAATTAAAAATTGAATTGCCATTTGACCCAGTGATCCCACTTCTAGGAATATACCCTAAGAAACCTGAAACACCAATCAGAAAGAATATATGTACCCCCATGTTCATAGCAGCACTATTTACAATAGCTAAGATCTGGAAACAGCCCAAGTGCCCATCAGTGGATGAATGGATAAAAAAGCTGTGGTACATATACACAATGGAGTACTATGCAGCTATAAGAAAGAAAGATCTCTTATCCTTTGAGACGACATGGAGGGACCTCGAGAGTATTATCCTAAGTGAAACAAACCAAGCAGAGAAAGACAAATATCACATGATCTCACTCATTTGTGGAATATAATAAACATAACAGTCTGGGGAACAGGGTAGACCCAGAGATGTGAAAGTAGGGTACAGACTGACAACCCTCAGAAGAGGGGATGGGGGGGAGGGAAGAGATAAACCACAGAACTTATACGCATGTATGCATAACTGATGGACATGGACAACAAAGCTGGGGAAGGGGTAGAGGGATGGGGAGGAGGGTCTCAATGGGGAAAAAAGGAGAAACATCTGTAACAAAAATAAATTAATAAAATAAAATAAAATAAAAAAAAGAGGAGGGTTGAGTACTGGCCAAGAATGGAAGTCTTTGGTCTGTACCACCAGTGTGCCCAGCTGGAGGGGTCCTGGGTCCATGACAAGTCCTCTGCCGTAGGTACAGGATGGAGAATGAGATGCATACAGGGACTCGGTTCATGTGTTTCAGCAGCTGATGTCCCCATGGGGGCAGGGCTGGCTACTGACTACCAGACCCTCAGGCTTCGCTGACCCTTGGGCCAGTTGCCCAGGCCACTGTGGGTAGCCCTCCACGTGGCATTGGCTGGCTGGCCGTGTACCCGCCCCTGCCAGGAGTCCCGGCACGGCCTTGGAACTTGCCGGTGCATGGGGAAGATGCTGTGCCAGTCACTGCCAGGCTACCGAGCCAGGAGCAGCAGACTGAAGGGCACGTCATCCATTAAGGGCCAACCTCTCACCCAGGAACGCACAAATCCTCGCGTCATCTGTCATCCCCTTCACCACCTGCAGTTCCAACCTGGCCCTGCTGCCGCGGTGGCTGCAGCCGCTCCCCGGGGACCTTCTCTAGCAGCTCACAAGGCAGGTGTTGGAGACTAGCATCTCCCTGGGGGGCAGAGAGCAGATGGCTGGGGCATAGCACGCTCCCTGCTGCTGCCCAGGGAGGGCATTTCCTCTGACCCCTCCCAGGGCCGCACCCCACACCGCTGCTCGAGAAGACAGCCCATTCGAGGAGGCCCGGAGCCAGACTGGCTCCCACTCTGGGGAGAACTGGGCAGGGGATCCTGGCAACGCTTTCCTCCCAGACACCCTCAGGCTCAGAGTCTGTCTCACAAATACAGTCCCGGTCCCCATCTGGCTCCTTAGCCTTCCCCTGGGCAGCAGGTAGGGGCCTGGGCAGTGCACACAGCTTCCCCGCCACCATCGCCCGTCATCTGTCCTGCCCGGGAAGGGGCCTGGCTCTGTGTCTCCCACAGGCAGGATGTGAAGGACGAGCTGCCCGCACGCCCACTGCAGCCTGGCAGGCTCGTCAAAGGCAGTAATTGTCGGGAGGACTTTACCAGCAGAGTGAAATAAAGAGCCTTGAAGGTATAAAGAGTCCGAGCCGCCGCGAAGAAGCTGTTTTATCCCAGATCAGAATGAGAACACAGGGCAGGGGTTTCCTTTATTCATCTGAGCCAAAGCCTTTTGCCCCCAAAAGGCCGATGTGGGTGCAAGAGAGATTGATGGCGGGGCAGATGGGGGGCTGCCCCAGAGCCCCGTGGTGGCCAGAGGGTTTCCTGTCCCCTTGAGCTGCCTTTGAGAGCCTCTCAGAGCGGCCCTGGGCCCTGAGCCTCCTGCCTTAGCTGCCCAGGCTGTGTCCAAGCCCCCTACCCAGCTCCAGAGCAGGGGCCGAGCCAGGCAGGCAGGGACCCCGTTTCTGCCCCCCAGCAGGACACGAGGGGGATGCGGGGAACTGTCTACTAGTGCCCTGTGGTCCTCACTCTTTTCCACCTTGAGGGCCCCTCTCCTTTGATATAATTTGGCTTAAGTGACACATATTCCTGGTAGAATACTGAGAAAAGAGATGAGCGTAGAGAACATCTTCAATAGCCTGTAAATCCTTTCACTGTTGATTGTACGCTGCGGCTTGCCGTCCTCTCCCCTCGTGTACTTGCCAGCACGCACTCCGCCCGCGTCTCTCTGAGCCGCCTGATAGAACATCGTGAACACGCTCAGCAGAGCCTCTGAGTTCAACGTCCACCCGGCCCACGGGGTCCCGCTGGCGTTAGCTGTGCCTTCTCTCACCGAGGACATCCAGCGTGACAGCAAGTGACCACGGATCCAGCCAACATGCCTGCGTGAATTTGCAAATCCCAACGGCATCTTCGTAGCCTTGGAAATGGCCTTGCGTGGATGGGCAGGACACGATGTTTGCTGTGACTGGGCGCGGGCCTCTTCGAGCAGTCCGTGGGCCCTCAGGATCCATGGCTGGCTCCGGTTGGGAGGAGGCAGTGAGAGTGCCCGATGGTGTGTGTTGGGGTTCAGGGAGGGTTGAGTCTGGACCCACAGGGTGTCCCACAGGTAGACTGAGTCACGTGAGATGTACTTTGTGACTTATATTTGCTTCCAGGTTGCCCTCTCCCCCTAGCTAGGTTAAGGTGGGTCTGCGGACCTCCTAGCCTCCTATCCCCCCACCCTATGAATGACCCGGGGCAGTTACCCATTAACTCCTTGAAATCTGCCCACGGAGACATCTGCATAGATGAGATGCTTAATTAGTGGGCTGTATAGGGAGGAGGTGGAACGTAGGAAAGTGTGGATGAGTGAGGGGTCAGAAGGCATGCAGGGCACAGAGGACCCAGGAGGGTTGGCTGGATGGCGAATGTAGTGGGGGTGGCGGGAGGACCTGCGAAGTGAACGGAGGAGGCGCCCAGGTGGGAACTGCCAGAAACAGATGTGAAAAGACACAGAGATCCAGCCTTCTTCAATATTTGAACAGGAACCAGCACGAACACAGAGCTGTAATGCTGAGCTCACCAATATCAACCCTTCCCTAGGAAACAGCCCCTCTAGCACGCCCCCCCCCCCCCCAGGGAACTGTCCAGCTGCTACTGAAGGATCTTTCTGAAACATTATTCAGACACCGTCACTCCCTGTGACGGCTTCCATCACTCGTAGGCTCAAATTCCTCAAGAATCCACGAGACCTACTTTGCCTGCCTCTTCCACTCATTCTGTACCTCTTTCTCCTCCCCCAGAGCCCCATCCCAGGGGCGTCCCTGCTGGTTCTCCAACACACCAATCTGTCCTGCCTCAGGGCCTTTGCACTGCCCATTTCCTCTATTGAATGTTCCTTCCCCAGGCCTTTGCATGACCACCTCCTCCCTATTACCGGAATTCCTCCTTACACGAACCTCTTCAAAGAAGCCTGCCCTGTACACCCGAGGTCAAGCAGCCAGCCAGTCCCTTTCTCTAGTATCACTCCACTTGAATCGTCTGCCTCACTTTTCACCACCTGCGGCAATCTGGCTTTTTAATTTGCTTAGATTTTTATCACCCAACTCACTTCCTAGTATGAGAGCCACTAGAACTGCTGTCTCCCTAGACAGTGCCTGGCACATAGTAGGTGCTCAATAAATACCTGTTGCCTGAATGAGCAAACAGGGATGGGATTCTCACTCCTGTGTGAGGCAGCCCATTGCATTTGGGGAAACTTCTGTTGGTTAGGACTAACCAGAGATGGCAGGGAGAGGGTTCATTTCGTGTCCTGGGGTCAATTGATTGGTAGTGGCTGCGTGGGTTGAGAACGGATTTGAGGTCGAATTTGACCTCTGTAGTAGAGAGGGCCTTGATTGATTAGTAATGCCTGCCATGGGCATAAAGGCAGGAATAGTGGTATATTGCCACATAGCTACCACACCTGGATTAGACTGGAAGCCCCCTTCTCATTCTCCTCTGTAGCCCCAGCCCCTGTCACATGCCAGGTGCTTGGTCATGACTGATGTTGGCTGTCCACCGGCTGGGAACTGTTCAGCTTTGAGGCTCAGGCTCCTGAAGAGATCGGAGAAAACATCTAAGCCAGTGGTTTTCCATCTTTTTTAAGCCTGCAGTGTTCCTTCTTCAAGGGACGGCTTACATAAGTGGTACATATTAGCACACAAAAGCAAAGCTGCTCTGACTGAAGCTGCCTGCACCCCACCTCCAGAGGCAGCCTTGAGACACCTGCAAGGAACCTAATGGCTCCCCATAACCTGGTCTGAGACCATGGGTGAGGAAACCAGAGAGGTCCAGAGAGGGGAAGTGACTTACCCAAGGTCACACAGCAACTTAGAACTGAAAACGGAGGTACCATCCAGGGACTCCCAGTTTGGTGCTCTTTCTGTCACATCTCCAGGGTCTGCCCTGGGGCAGGTGGCCTCAGCTGTGGGCTGGGCCTTGGAGCTGGGTGGCCACCTGAGCCATCTCCGCCCAGACCCTGAGAGAGGAGCACCCGCCCTCCCAGATGGGCACCGGCTTCTGCTTTATCTTGCTCTCGGAGCCCCTGGGTGCGGCACTGGAAAACAGCTCCTTCTCCCTGGCTGTGCTTTATTAATTAAAGCATTTCCCCTCTTCGGTAGCAGCTGCTTTGAAAGAGCTCAGTGAATGTTTAATTCATCGGTTCAGAGCGGGTGCCCCCATTTCCCCCCATACCTCCTTCCTTCAAAGTGCTTTCCTGGGAAACCCTCCCAGCACGAGGGCCGTTTCCCGGCTCCTCCCGGAGCTGGGAGCCGCTGCCAAGCTGCCTTTCCCGGCTCACTTCTCCCTCTGCTACCTGAAGGTGATTTGTGGTTCAGCTCCGAGAAATCTATTAGGAAGGAGCGAGGCTGGGTGCGAGCCCAGGTTCTCCGACTTGAGATGGTTTAAAAGGCCACAATTTGTCGAATTACTACATGAGTATTTAATGATCATCTTCCTGGGCTGTTTAGAGGCAAAAAAAAAAAAATGAGGGCATTGATTACCGAGTGATGCCAATCAGGGGCCATGCTGCTCCAAGGTGGGGGAGGGTGCTGCAGGCATGAGGCTGTCTCCAGGAGGAAACCTGGGGAAGCAGCATCTGGGGTCCCCCTGTCCTCTTTACAGCTGTTGCCCACAGTGTGACTGCAGGCTCGTCTCCAACAGGACTGCAGGTGACCAGTGGACAGGTGACTATCTTAGGTAGGAGCTCTGCTGTCCCCACTCCCCAAGGACGGGCCTGTCTGCACATGTGCACATGCTCCAGACCCTCCACCCCAATTTCCTTGGAAGATCCAGTTTGAACTTGATGGCTGGTTATATACAAACCTCAGGAGACTGAGAGCAGCGAGCCCCTTTTCCTCCTGCCTGCTGGCCTTGCAGAGGGGAGAGATGTGTGTGGCCTCGTTTGTCCCCTCCTCGAAGCCCCTGGTCATGGTGGTTCCATGCACTACACCTGCCACGATGTGCCCCAGGGTCATGTCCAATTCCTCTTTCTCTCCTTCCAGGGGAGCCCAGCAGAATGTGTTGACATCATGTCACCTGGATTTATAACAAGAAACAAATGGTGTGCAAATTTGGGAACTTTTAGGGTATTAGGAGAATACCTGGGCACACCTCACCAAGGATGGGGACACAAGAGGGACCTCAGCCCTGGAGTTGGGACCTGCCCAATCAGCCAGACTGGCCTGTGGCCCACCACGTGGACTTCTGTAATCTGACCATTAGACCCACCCCCTCGCTGAGTAATCCCACCCAGCAGGTAGCCACCCTGGAGACACTGGGAAATGTTAATTAGACGTCTTGGAAATGGCCACAAGAGGACACAGCACCCAGTGAACACGCAGGCACTGTGTGAAGTTGCTAGCATTAGCTCACTGGGTTCTTAGCCAGCTCGAGGAGTGGGTGCCATTTCATGGATGAGTAAACCGAGGCAGCTTGACAGTATGTAACTGCTCAGAGGCACTCAGTATTGAGTGGCACGTCTGGATTTGCATCAGGTCTGTCTGTCTGCACATCCACACCACTGACGGGGAAGGCTACATTAAACCCAGCAGGGCAGATGTGGGTCAACTCCAGCCAAACAGGGAGGGACCCAGGCTCTTCGTTCTCGGGCAGCGCTGGGCTATGGAAGAGCACAGCTCCGGGGTCAGGAAGACTGGGTTCAGATCCTGCCACCTAATGCCTGTGTGGCCCTGGGCAAGACGCTGAACCCCCTTCTGCCTCACTTTCCTTCTCTGTAAAGACAATGACAGTACTTACCTCCTAAGGTTACTGCGAAGATTCCTTTATTCAGACGATAAATACTCATCTACTTATCTAGCGCCTAACATGATCCTTGCCTTGGGCCGGGGGTGGAGGTGGACAATACACACAGTAGGTGAGTTAATGGCAATGGAGGGGTTGTTAAAAGGACAAGAAAAAGAAGAGCAGGACAAGAAGGGTCCCCAGGGCTGGAGACAGTGGAGTGTGCGTCCATGCTATGCTCCGCAGTGGGTTGCAGAATTCAGTGGGGAGGACGGGCAGGGCAGGCAGCATGAAGGAGACACTTAGCGACGTGGGCCAGGCAGACGTGCGGGGAGCCAGTGTCCCGAGCCGGAGGGAATAGCTGTACAAAGCCCGAGGAGCATGCCCAGTGTGTGAGGAAGGGCGAGGAGTCAGCGTGGCTGCAGCAGAGAGAGGGGAGAGGGGGCGTCCAGGAGACAGGTGGGGTCACAGAGGTCTTGGTAAGGACTCCGGTTCGCTCGGAGGGAAGCGGGGACAGTGAGAAGTTCAGGAGACGCTGATGCATTGCTGCCACAGGTGGTGCCTGCTAAGAATTCCTTCTTCTTTGTTATTCCTTTAAAACGACTACTTTTTTTTTTTTTTTTTTTTTTTTTGGTAATGGGGTCATGTGGGATCCAGAGCTCCCCTCTTGCTCTGGAAACTTATATCCCAATTAGATGCTGGCCCCACAACAAGGGAGCTTCCATCCCTGTCCTTGCGATGGAAATCCGTCCCTTTCTCCTGCTTCCTACCGAGAACAGTGCATTTGGTGAAGGGAGGGCTCCCTGGCCTGAGCGGCCCTGGGGCAGCGTGGGGTGGAAAGAAGGAAGGAAGAAGAGGAGAAGGGGAGAGAGAGGAGGGCGCAGGGAAGTAGGAGGGAGAAGAGGAGGAAGAGTGGGAGGGGCACCGGGATGGGGAAGGAGGGAAGAGGCAGGAGGAGGGAGGTGGGGCTCCGTAGGGGTCAGAATGTCATTCAGCCCCCTCAGCTGGGGGATCCCCACGTGGCTCTCTCCCAACGGGGCTCTGCCAGGAGTCACAAAGAGGTGGTTATTTTGGGTGGCAGCATGATTGGGAGCTTGGAAAGCAGGAAATTGAGTGGTGATTAAGGTTGTAATAAGTTGACAACATCAAATATCATTACCCCTAGAACATGCAAATGGTCCCTTCTTTACCCGGGATTTGCCATGCAAATACCAATTAGCAGGAAAAGTATTTGCCTAGGTAGGGGGAGACTGGTTCTCCTGCCAATAACCCCCCCTGGCTGCCCCAGCAAGAGGGTAAACAACCGGGGGGGGGGGGGGTGGTGAGTGGCAGCATGGAGGAGGGACTGTGCTGGAATGTCATCAGCAGAGAACAGTGAGAATCCACAGGGTGACCGCTGATCTTGTGAAAGGCTGCCAGAGGCTCTGCCCTCTACACTGGCCCCAACGCTGCTAGAAGCTTCTTGGGACCAGCCCCTGGGGCCGCGGGTCTCTGCCCCAGGTGTGCCCCGGCCATGGGCTGACCTGCGCAGCCTTTGCAGCCTGGGCGCCCCCACCTCGCCAGCCACTCGTTCTCTGCACCTAGGAGCCGCACCGCTGATGCTGCCCCGCGGAGGACGGGTCTGCGCGGAGACACGTGGCCCCAGGTGCTGGCACTGCTGTGTCTGGGGATTGACCTGAAGAGTCCAGGGCAGGTGGCTCAGAGGCACTGGATAGGAGTCCCCGGCGCTTCCTTCTCTTGGCCAGACATCTACATCTGCCTGTGAGGCACAGACACCATCACTCACACCTGCCCTCAGGCACCTCCAGTCTCATCTGTCAGGTGGAGGTGGCTGCGGCCAGAGACAGCCCGTGATGACTGATGACGTGGAAGGGGACGGTACCAGCAGGAGCATCGCAGGCTGTTTGCAGAGATGACCTTGCTTTTTGCTGGGGTGGCCTGAGGAGGTGGCACAGAGTTTGGGCTGAGCTTGAAGGAGGAGTCAGAGAAGGAGAGAGGGGAGGGAGGGGGTTCCTGGTGGCCATGACGGCAAAGTCAAGACTTAGACGTTGGAAAATGCATGTTGTGCTTTAGGGTCGGTGAGTCTGCCATCCATCCTATGCAGCTATGCAACTGTCCAGCCCTAATCTACCCACCCAACCCGCCAAACCCACACCCAGCCCGTCACCAACTGCCTTTCCACACACTACTCAACCCACCCACCCATCCAAGCTACCAACCTATCTAACCGCAAATCCATCAACTCGTCACCCAACCCCCCAACCCACTGTTCAGTCCATCAGTCCACCTCACTGGCAGGAACCAACTCACCCCCCCACCACCCAGCCCGCCAGTGAAGGTGGCGATCGTAAACTGGAACAGAGAGCCAGGGTTCTTTAAATGAAGGCGATGATCATATGGGTGATGATCAAACGAGGGTGATGATCAGATGGCCAGGGTTCCATAAATGAAGGTGATGATCAGATGGCCAGGGTTCCGTAAATGAGGGTGATGATCAGATGGCCAGGGTTCCGTAAATGAGGGTGATGATCAGATGGCCAGGGTTCCGTAAATGAGGGTGATGATCAGATGGCCAGGGTTCTGTAAATGAGGGTGATGGTCACATGGGGCTGTTGTGAGAAGATGCACCTTGGGCTAACGCGCGTCAAAGGCTTGGCCCAGTGCCTGGGATACAATGAGCACTCGATGTACAATGACAGTTGCTATTCAGGTTGGTGACTTAGTCCAAAGCCAATGGGCAGGAGAGCACTGGGGATGAGCTGAGCTGGAGGAAGGTTAACCTGCAGGGGGACGCAGGTGGGATCAGAGGGGCAGACCTGGGGCTGGGCGCCTAGGAGGCCACATGTCCAGAGCCAAATCTGGTGGGGAGGAGACAGAGGCTTGGGGGCCCCCTCTCTCCTACCCATCCATCCTGCCTAGAGGAGGACCCACTCGGGAACCTGGGCACCCCAGAGTTTGTTAGCAGAGAACTCATTCTTGTTCTCAACCCTTGTATCTGAACCTTTTGCTGAGGGGAACAGCAAGCTGGCCCGGGCAGGGCAGCAAGGAATAGGCAGAGTCTCTGTAGACCTTCCTGCCCTCTGGAGCCCTAGCTGGTCCAGCCCCACTTCCACCCTCCAGCCCACCAGGCTCCTGTAGAGGGAAAAGAAGGCTTCGGGCAGCCCACATCCAGCCAGCTGCTTCCATACGGCCGCCTCCAGAAATGCTTTTGATCATCTAAATCCAGGTTGTATTAATTCACCGAATCCCCTTAACTCACAGGGATTTTCTCTGGTGTCTGATGGAGGTCCCTTCCCCTGGCTCCTTGGAGTATCCTGTGGCCACTCAGGGAGGCAGGTGAACTTGGGAGAAGCTTCCCCGGCAGGAACCAGGGCTGCGACCACCCCCCACTCTGCACTCCTAAGCTCCTGCGAGCCCGGCAGTGCAAGGGTTGGGTGCCCACCCCGCAGCGCCTGGGAGGGTCGGGCTGACCCCATGGGTTCCCAGGCCCTGGACGCCGCTGACAGAGCCATTACAAGGCACAGTGCAATTTCATGCCCTGTTTCCTCCTTTCTTGGTCTGCAGTTTCTGCTCTATTTGTCCAAAATGAACAGAGATGAAGTGAAATGAATTAAAGTCTCTCCTCCCCACCTCTCAGCCCGCTCCCCCTTTTCCTCTGTCTGCATCCTTGGTATTCCCCAGGCAGCCCCTCGCCTCCCCCACCTCCCTGCCCAGTTTTCTCTTCCGCTCACACGCTGGCTCAGGCTCTGCCTCCTGCTCCGTGCTCCTCTCCTCGCTGTTAACATCTGCGACTCTCTCCCGCTCCTACCCACTCGTTCCTGCGTCCATTCAGCAAACATTCTTTGAGCACCAGCTGCATACCAGACAAAGTGCCCGTGTCCTTTGCCTGGCTCTCACCCTCCTCTGCTCTCTGCCATCCTGCCTGGGCAGGGAGAGGCCTGGGCCCGTGTCAGGCGATGGGGGTGCTGGATGTCTCCAGGAGCCCCCAGGACCCCCTTCCTCCACTGGAGTAACCTGGGGAGGGGTTCCCTCTGTCTCTGACTGCTGCATCCCTATTCAGCTCAGGTGGCTATGCTGGACAACTGGCCCTACAGTACCCCTTAAATGTCAGGGTCACGGCCACAAAATATAGGGTGCTCACAGTGCTAACCTTCCATTGGGGACTAACTGACCCCCCAACCACACCCTCAAAAGGCTTGGAGTAGATGTGTCTCAGGGTTGGTCCAGCCCCTTTCTCTGAGAAATGCAACTGTCATCTCAGCTAAACACCGTGTTGTGTTCCTCCCAGCCACCTGGGTGGGCTGGGCCAGGGTGCAGGTGCCACCAGTCCGGGCCAAGCAGCCCCCTTGCAGAGGTGTGGAGTCAGACCCCGGGCGACTCTGCTGTCTCTCACAGGCACTTGAACTGAATGTGGCGGGAAGCTGGGGCTTCGGTGACCGTATCTGACCTTCTGCGCAGGACAGAGGGAGAGCCAGTGTGCAGAGAGAAGAACCAAGTGGGCCTGCAGAGAGGTCCAGAAGGGCTCATCCTGCAAGGTGAAGGCAGGCCAGGAGAGTGTGACAGAAAGACAGAGAGACCGAGACAGAGAGACAGAAACAGAGAGACAGACAGAGACAGACTGGGAGAGAGAGGCAGGGAAAGCAGAGAAAGACACACGGAGAGGAACGGAGACACAGAGACCGAAAGACAGCAAGACGGCTGTGAGGGCAGGGAACGGGACAGAGGTTGATACAGAGAGAGAGACAGGGGCAGAACCTTGGATCGATTCATTTTGCTGTTCAGCCCCCACCCCCGTTCTTCTTGCCCTTGGAGGCCATGAGGTACCTTTAAGACAATAATAAATCCCCTTTTTCCACAAGCCAGTACGAGCAGTCGTCTTGATATGAACTTGATTCCTTTGGGTCTACACAGGGCACACAGCAAGCCCACTCGCCCAGGGCCCTCTGGCGCTGTCCTCCTGACCTGGCACCCCCTCTTCTTACCACTCCCACCCCCACGACAGCCTCCCCTCTCCTCCCCCACACCGGGGCTCTCAGGTTCATGCAATACCTTAATTCTCCTAAATTCAGTTCAACAGACCCTGTCCAGCATTTACTGAGCACCTGGACCGTGCAGTGCGTGGCCTGGGGCTTCACGTATTCCTTCCACACCCTGTGAAGTGGGCCCGTCCTCTCATTTACAGACCAGGGACACCTGTTCCGCCAGGTTAAGTAACTTGCCAGAGCGCACCGCTTGGTAAGAAGAGAAGTGAGATTTGCTTCATTTCCAACACCATAACGGTTTTCTGTCGTGTGCACACGGTGCTGCAGATGCGCCCCGTGGGACACTATAGGGTCCCCTTCTTGGGAGAGCCTTGGGTGACCCCCCCCCATCTGAGGGACCTTTCAGCAGCCACCTCAGCCCTGGATGGAGTGAGGAGACACAGGACCTGTTTGTCCAAAGTCACCCAGCAGCTGCCCCATCTGGGGCCACAGCTCCTGGCTCTCACTCCAGGCTGGAGGGGAGGAGGGTTTGGGGTGATGGAGTCAGAAACCAAATCACCCCCCCCAAATGCCCAGCAAGACCCCAAATCCTGTCTGCCCCTCTCATGGAGGCCTCTGGTGGAGAGGCCTAATTTCTGGAACAAGTGTACTCTGGGCATCACCTAATACACGGAGGGTTGGGTCTCCCCCACCACGGAGGTCTGGGGGTGGGCGGGCCAGGAGGAGGTCGGAGCTGCCCTTACCCAGACATGCCCGCTCTTCTAGACCAAGAGCTAGGCTCCTAGCTCTCACCTTTGCGGTTCCAACTCTCTTCACTTCGAAACTCTCCAAATTCTCATCCAGAAGCTCTAAACTCAGGCGGCCAAAGGGCTCAGACAGGTGAAGCCAATGGGCACAGTGGGCTGGGCGTGGCGCTATAGGGAGTGGTGGGGACTGCGGTAAACTGGAGATGTATGCCCGGCTCCAGGGAACAGCTGCCACTCAGTCCAGCCGACTGCTACCATGAGAGATTGTGGTCCAGCCTAGCCACGTTTCTCCACTGTTGGAGAGAAACAAAAATCTGGGTTGTTCTTTTTGTTTAATCAAGGTGCAGGTCAACATTTTAAACCAGGCATGCGGGCCCGATCGGGCCCACCGGCTATCAATTTGTAGCCGTTGTTCTAAGCGCGTCCGGACTCTCCAGAATGCCATGCTCTCCCGAAGCGCATTGCCATCCAGGATGGACGACTCCCATTTGCTCAGCTGAAACTGCTTCCAAGCCACTGCCTTTGACAGAGGGGGAGTAATTACACTCTGACATTAATATTTAAACCACAAACAGAGTTAGCGTGCTAATACGGTCCCCAAAGGCTTCGCACTTGTTTAAGATTTTTTTCTTGTGAGACCTAATTATTGTCAGCAATGAATCCTGTAAGACTGCAGGAAGAGGGCCAGGGGAGAGGAGGAAGGCAGATCCCGGGGGCCTGTGGCTTCCAGGCTGAGGCAGAGGGTGGCCCGAGGGCCGGGCTCGAAGCCCACTGGCCATGCGGCCGTCTGAGAGGCCTGGGAGGGGTGTGTCCCCCTGCCTGTCCCCATCATTAGGAGCTCGCTCCTAATACTTCCCCCATGAGGACTGGGGCATCTATGCCTCATACTCTGGGAAGTTCACAGGAGTCTCTGATCTTTACCCCTCGGCCCAACCTCATGGAAGACCCCCAAAACCATTCGGGGAGATCTCAAGGGGGAAATTGGTGTTCTGTGCTTGTCTGGAGAAAAGGAAATGGGTTTGTGTGGGGTTCTGAGGTGTGGGGGGCAGAGGGCTGAGGAAGGTGTGTGGTGTGGAGAGGAGACTGGTTTCCAGAAGTTTCCACCACTGGATTGGTGGGTCACATCGGACAGGTGAGGTGTCTGCATTGTCACTACGATGGTGGCCAGCCCCACCTTGGCACAGGAGGGGCTAACGGTCGAGTGGCTGCCATGAGCCAGGAGGTCTGTGCAGAAACAGCCCACAGACTTCCCCATCTCTGTCTCCGTCTCTGTCTGCAGCCAGGCTGACCTTGAGAAGAGGGTCCGGGCGGGGCAGAGGGAGAGCTGGATAGCCCTGCGAGCAGAACCCAATTTCTGCTCAGAAAGCTGGCGCTCTCTTCCTGGTGGCTAGGGGCTGAGGGCTGAGTTTTCGAGCCAGGGTGCCCTGTGTGGCCTCGGCGAGTCACTTAGCCTTGCTAGACTCAGTTTCCCGCGCTGTAAAATGGGATCGTTTCTGGGGTGCAGGGTTTGGCAGAGTTAAGCATGATAATATAAATATAAAGAGAGAGGCTTGAGCAAGAGCTGCTGAGGACGCTTTACTGGGAGCAAAGCAAATGGACTGGGGCCCTCCCCCGGCCAGCCCCTGTGCCCATCACAGCACACAAGCCCCCACCCGTGCCAGACCCCATGGCTGCCTCCCCACAACGCCCTGGTGGTCTCTCTATGCCTCCAGCTTGTCCCGGAGACTAGCAGGCTGTGAATGTTCTCAGTTTATCTCGGGAAAAAAAGAAAGGCCAAAGATAAATTCCCCCGATGAACGTGATAGAGAAGCGAATGGAGCCGTAACTCCGCTGGATCCTCTGGGCAGGTGGAGGAAGCCTGGGCTGCAGGCCCGGGTGGTGGAGGCTGAAAACCCGGAGCGGGGGTAACTGGAGAAGGGGCTGAGCTCCCCTGCTCCGGTTCTCCAGCTTGGGGACAAAGTCAGAGAGCTTCTAGGGATGTTTATGCCAGGAAGGAGGACGGTGGATGGGGAGTCACCTGCCTGCTCCCCTCAAAGCCAGGGAGAAGCTACAGGAGAAGCTGAGTCTGGCTGGGTCCCTTCACCCTCTTGCCCCTCCAGGGAAGGTGCCATCTACCTGCCTTCCAAGCAGCGTCCACTGTGGGCAAAGCCACATCTTTGGAGGGTAATCAGTGGCGTCTCTGGACCGACGATGCACAAACCCTTTGATCCAGCAGGTGCACCCTCCAGAGAGATCCGCCGTGTGTACAAAGAGCTGCGTATCAGAGGGACTGGAAGCCACGCGGCGCCCGTAAGTAGGGGCTGGTTAAATAAATAGCGGCTCAGCCACGCGGCATTAAGATGACGTTCAAGAAGGAGCGAGGCAGCTCTAACATGCTGTCAGCGACTCATCGCCAAGATCTGCTGAGGGACTGAAGGCACCCAGGGGGCTGGGGCGAGCGGGTGCCCTAAGGAGTGAGACAGAGTCACAGCAGGACAAACCCCGGGTGATCCCACTTCCCTGACATCCCTGGAGGAGTCCAACTCATAGACACAGAAAGCAGAATGGTGGGTGCCAGGGCTGGGGCGGGGGAGAGGGGACCATGTTTAATGGGGACTGAATTTCAGTTTGGGAAGAAGTTCTGGAGATGGATGGTGGTGGTGGTTGTACAACAATGTGAATGTGCTTAATGCCCCTGAACTGTGCACTTGAAAATGGACAACATGGGCCCTGGCCGCTTTGGCTCAGCGGTTAGAGCGTCGGCCGCGGACCAGAGAGACCCGGGTTCAGTTCCCGCTAAGGGCACGTGCCTCGGTTGCAGTTTGTCCCCGGCCTCGGTTGAGGTCATGTAGATGGCAACCACTTGATGTGTCTCTCTCACATTGATATTTCCCTCTCTCTCCTCCTCCCTCTCTCCCTCCCTCTCTATCTGAAGATAAATGCAAAAATGTTCTCGGGTGAGGATTTAAAAAAAAAAAGGACAACATGGTAAATGTTATGTTATGGATAGTTTTCCATGATTTAGAAAAAGGAAAAGGAAGGAGGGCAGGGGTGGGTGGAGGGATGCTGACTCTTTGCTGTCTGTTTTCTCACGCTGCTCGCATCGTTCAACGCCACACAGATCTATTACAACGTGGATCACCAAAAAGTACCGTTATGCCACGGAGATCCCTCTCTGCCCACACTGACCACACTCGTGCCTGTAGGGGTCAGCCTTCCAGCTCCTGCAACGCTTGCTGTGTGAGCTGGGGGAGACCTGGGGAGTCTCTGGGCCTCTCTGGGCTTCAGTCAGTGTCCCCATCTGTGCAAAGAGGAGGTTGGACCTAGTCCTATCCTCACTGGCTGCGGCCTCTGACTTTCTCACCCTGGGCTAGCGGCCTCCTGGGCATGGCTGAGCAGGACAAGGCCAGACGGATGGCAGCTGGGCCAGGCAGAGCCTCCTGGGCAGGGCTGGAGGGCTGCTGTTAAATGTGGAGGCTGGCACGGCCCTCGGGTGGGTGCTCTAATGAGGAGGGGACAGCTTGAGCTGGGTGCTGCGGCCCTGCCGTGCTTTATCTGAGAGTCCTCCAGCTCCTGCCAGGCCCTGCCTGCCCTGCCCCCACCCCCACGACAGAGGAAACAGCCTCTCAGGGGGTCCACCAGCACACACAGCACTCGTAGGGGAGATAGAAACAGATGCCCTTTCCATGGAGCAGTTGCAGCTAGAACACGCGTTTCCTCATCTGGCCAGATGGGGCTACTAGGGCCCAGGGAGAGGAGCCGTCTGTCCCGCGTGGCCAGCTCAGTAGCACCAATGTTGAGCAGAGTCTGGGTCCTCACCCTCCAGGCCAGGGTGACTTCTGTCCCCCAGGACAAATCTCTCTGCTGAGCAGTGACTGGGTGGGGAGAGTGAGGAGGCCAGATGGCCAGGGCAGAACCACGGATTCCCCCGGGAGAGGCCGAGAGCCTGGGCCAGGTCTGGAAAGCGGGAATTGGGAAGGGGGTGGGGGCGGCAGGGGAAGGAAGATGAAGAGAACTCGTCGCCTGGAGGGAGAAGCGGGCAAGAACCAGAGAGACGCACCCACCAAGGAGGAGCCAGCCCTGGACCAGGTGGGCGTGGGGGGTGAAATCACTGCTCCTCTCTGAGCCTCAGTTTCCTCCTCTGTAATCCAGCAGCAACTCACACCTACCTCTTTGCTTAGGGGGCTGAGAATTAAAGGAGATGCTCATGCCAACCACCTGCTCACCACGGAACGCTTGGGGCAGAAGCTGCTGCTATTACTGTTGTTATTACTGCTGTTACCTGAGACGGTGGGTGGTTTCAGCCTGAACTCCTAGAAGGCTGCTTTTCACGGTGCATTTAGAGGGAAAGGAAGCAGAGAGAGGAAAAGCTGGGTAGGATCTGGAATGGGACAGGGTGATGACGGGGCAGGGGTGGGCTGAGAGGAGGATGAGGAATTTGGTTCTGGACTCAAGAGCAGGATCTGAGAAATGAGAGGCAGGGACCCCCACCCTCCTTAGGTCCCTCCATTGGTCTCCCCGTGGCACCCCAAGCCTCCTGCCTGCTTTCTGCATGCACATTTTGTTCTGGTCTCAGCCTATCAAGGACCATTGTTATGGCTGGACCTGCCCCTGTGGGTCTTACTATGATTGTAAGATGTCCTTCAGCAATAACCATCAGGAACCTTTGGAAGATACAGGTTTATTACTCACAGGACCTGGAAACTACACAGCACACCTGGGCCACACATGGAGGTCGCAGGTAGAGAGAGAGACGGAGGGTGTGTGGGCCTGGGGTTCTGCTTCTATTGAGGAGGAGGGTGGGGGCCTGTGGTTTCGCAGGCTCACTCTTTATTGGTAAATTTGAAACATATGAGCAGAGATTTAAAGCGTGGGATGAGAAAGTAAACAAGTAGCCTGAAAGACCAGTTATTGAAATAACCGAGATCTCTAGAACAAAGGAGTCTCCGTCGGGGGAGGCAGCCTGGCTGTGTAGTCCCGTGGCCGGTGGCCGGCAATGTGTTTATCTCAGATAGTCTTAGAAGTGCATGCCTTGCAATCAGAGCTTAAGCCAGGCACTTGCATTACAAAAAGAAAAAAAGTCAGAGCTCACAGTGTGATGCTCCAATTTGCCCGTGTCCCCAGATCCATTCATTCGCAGGGCACCTGCTTACCATTCCCTTGGAAGACTTTAGATTGGAACAAGAAGAGAGAGACAGAGAGAGAGAGAGAGAGAGAGAGAGAGAGAGAATGTTTCCCCGCGGCTGAGCTTAGGAGTGGGACCGGAGCTGGCAGACAGGCTGCCGGCTGAGTGTGGACATTTTCTTGGGACTTCCTGAGCGTCTGGTTGTCTTTCGTCTCTGCACATCCCACCTCAGTCTCCAGAGAGAAAACTGAGGCCTCAAGAGACCAGAGGACTGGATCACGGTGGAGTGACGGCACAGTGGTGGCCTGAGGCCCCAAGCAGAGCGGCTGCAGGGCGGGGTTAAGGAAGGGAAAGCAGGGTCCGGACAGGTGGCCTAACCGTTAGCCAGGAGCGCTTCCTCTGATTCAGAACGAGCTTTGATAAAGGAGACAGCCGGGCCTCCCTGCCCCCAGTCCAGGCTGTAACCGTGACCTCAGTTAAGCCGCTTCCTCGTCCTGGCCTCTGTTTTCGCATCTGTGAAGTGGGGATCTGCCCTTGCCTCAACTGGGTGGCTAAAAACGAGCACTGGAAATGACCAAAAGATACTTCCACCCATCACAAAAGGCCAAGAGACTCAAAGCAGAGGCTGTGGGTGGTGGGAGGGGAGGTGAAGACCTCCCCTAAAGCCCTGTGGCCTTCAGGTAGCTCTTACTCCACACCCAGGAAGAGCAGCTGGCTCATGGACCGTCCCCAGACAGCCAGTCATTCTGGCTGAGCCTTAGATGCATTGCACTCCAACCCCCCAGGCTCAGGAGGCCGATCGGATGAGCCTGCCTTTCCTGAGAGGCCATGGGAAAACGAAGAGGAGAAGGCTGGGGAGGTCATGCATGCAGATGAAGTGTGCCGGGGAAAGGGGGCTCAGCAGACCGGGAGGGGGGCTCAGCTCTGGTTTGCACACAGCAGACACCATGGCCGTCTAGCTCCTGCTGCCACCCTGTACCCGGCTCTTGGTAGAGTCCCAGCCTCTCTCTGTTTCTTGTCTTTTTCCTCTCCTCCCCCACCTCCCCATCCCATCCCACATTTCCCACCTGACCCAGGGTCGGTCCACATTCCTGTGTGGTCGGAACAGAGGATGAGGCGTCCACGCTTTGTAGGACTCCATCCTTGGCCAGCTGCTCAGGACTGCCGGGTGCAGCGAGCCCTGGGGTGGGGTGAGCTGTGCAGCCGGACAGTGACAGCAGGAGGACCAGACGACCTTACCCAGAGCAGCCTGGGCTGGGGAGCTTTAATTTATTTAATCAATTCTGGCCCCCAGGCTGGGGAAGGAAAACGGTAGGATATTAAATCTGTCGCTCTTGCCAATCTGTCATAGGGATGTCAGCCCACATTGATTCTCTTCCTCCCGCCCTTATTAACTATCTCCTCCGGGGCCCCAGCCTGGCCCTGCCCGGGAGCAGGCAGCAGATTGCAGATGGAAAAGGAGGGGTGAGGGGCAGGGGCACAAGGACCTTCCAGGGGACAATTAATGTTTAGAGTTGGGAGGCAGGGACCGGAGGATCATTTGTAATCCAAATCCTTCAGTTTATGGGTAACTCCCCAGGGAGATGGGGAGTTGCTCACTCAGCTCAGTCAGTCAGGGGCAGGATTGGAGCTAGAATCCAAGACTCCTGATACCCAGGCCAGGGGTCTTTTTATTCATTTAATCAACACATTTTTCTTGCACGACGACGAAGTGGTGATAGGATTGGTTGCTCACGGGGCACCGTGTTTGGGTTCCTGTGACTGCTGTAACAAGCTGCCATGAGCTTAGCGGCTTAAAACAACACAAATGTATTACCTTCTAGTTCTGGAGGTCAGATGTCTGAAATGGGTGTCTCTGGGCTAGAATCAGGGTGTGGGCTGGGGTGTGTCCCATCCCGGAGGCTCTAGGGGGGAATCCATCTCTGTGCCTTTGCAGCTTCTAGAGGCTGCCTGCCCACATTCCTTGGCTTGTAGCCTCCGTCCACATCCACAGCCCGCAATGGCCAGTTGAGTCTCATATCACATCACTTTGACACGGACTCTGCTGCTTCCCTCTTCCAGTTCTAAGGACCCTTGTGATTACCTTGGACCCACACGGATAATCCAAGTTAATCTCCCCTCCTCAAGGTCAACTGATCAGCAACCTTAATTTCATCCGCCACCTTGATGACGCGTCCCATGTCAAGTACCATATTCACATGTTCTGGGGATTGCAGTGTGGACATCTTTGAGGCCCTTATTCTGCTGACTACAGACTGATCGGCAGACCAGGCTGAGCACTTGACATTCAGCACCTCACTAGACGTTATCACTACTAGTTTACCCCCGTTGTACAGATGAGAAAACTGAGCCTCAAGGGGATTGAGACTTGCTAGGTAAGCCACAGAGCGGGTCGCTGGTGGAGCTGGGATCCAGACTTTGGTTCTGTGGAGCCCAGAAGCCAAACTCTCCCCTGCTCTGCTGCACTGGGGGTCTCGATGTAGTCATCCAAGGGTGGGGGTAGCCTGGAATCCCCCGCTGTGCATCCAAGCAAGGTGGGCAAGATGCTATAAAAACCCTTCCCCTTGCCTTGGCCCACACAGCCAGGTAAAGAGGCCACACTTTTTCAAAGGCAGATGTCAACAGCCCCCCAGACTTTGGGAGGCACTTTTTGCTCCAAATGAGTGTCCTGCTCTGTCTCCCTCTCCCTAGCCCACTCTCCGTCATACGATTTATTTGCTCATAAAATTGAAGGCCTTCTCTTCTGGTACCATTTTCTACTCAGCTTAGACAAATATTTAGCAGCCAGAACTGACCTTAATTTCCTTAAATATCAGGGGCCCTGGAAGATAGAGAGCCTGCCCAATGGGTGAGAACACGGCGAATCTGGGGTGGGGATGCTGCTGCCCATTCCCCTGGTGAGGACGTCTCCCAGTGACCGTCCAGGTATGTGCCCCAAACTTTCAGGTGTCCCCCCACCCCACTGAGGCTGCACGAAGAGGTGGGTTGCTGATGGCAGAGTTCCAACAACTCCCCCATATAACTGCTGTGGTGTTCCACCTATGGCCTGATTCTTTGCAATATGTTCCTGGGTCTGGATAGGGACCTGTCACAGTTTAGCTACACATCTCTGAGCTTCCACTTTCTCAATAATAATAATAATAATAATAATAATAATAATAATAATAATAATAATAATATTTTAAGTGGGGATAGTAATGGTAACCTACCTCATATTTCTGTTGTGAAGATTCCATCAGAGAGTTCATGAGTAGCTCCTAGCAGACTGTTGACCATTGAATACACTGTCAATAAATGTTAACTGTTTGTTGTGGGTTGAATTGCTTCCCCGAAAGATATGTTGAAGTTCTAAATCCCCAGGACCTGTGAATGGGACCTTATTTGCAAATAAGATCTTTGCAGGTATAATCAAGTTAAAATGAAGTCTTACTGGATTACAGTGGGCCTGCCCCAGTGACTGGTGTCTTTATAAGAGGAGGCAGAGCCTGGAGTGAGGCATCTACAAGTCAAGGATGCCAGCCATCCCTAGATGCTAGGAAAGAGGCATCCACCAGCTTCTCCCTCCGAGCCTCCAGAAGGGACTCATTTTGCCAGCACCTTGATTTTGGACTCTGGCCTCCAAAACTGTAAGAGAATCAATGTCTCTTGTCTGAAGCCACCCAGTTTGTGTTAGTCTGTTACAGAAGCCACAGGAAACTAACACACTATTATTAGGATGCTGCAGACACTCTGAACACAGGGCTGGGGACACAGTGGCGCTCAGCAAGCTCTGGCTTTCTTTGCTGTCCTTGGTGCTGACGCTCAGCCTCCACCATCTCCTCTTCCTGGTGCCCACGCCCTCCCTCCTCCCTGGCTCATCTGGCCCTGCCCGGCTGGAGTGACTCTTGCCACCACCCCACCACCCACCCCGAAGGTGGCCAGAGCAATCCTGGCCCCGTGCAAAGGCCTGCAACACCTCATTACCAGGCAGAACACAGCGCAATTTCACCCATGGACAGCGCTGAAAGCCAGGCCTTTGCTGGGGTAATGGACAGGCCAGAAGCTACTATTAGTGCTTCCTGCCCCCTCCCGGGCCCAGCAAATCTCTGAAGCGCCCAAGAAGCTGGCACACAGCACGCTTCCCAGCTGAGGCGCACAGATAAACCTCAGCAGAGCGCTGGGCTGTTCGGTCCTGGGGCACACATCAGGAAATTAATGGGTCTTTCCATGGGCAGCGCCTCTTGGCTGGCCGCGCTCCCGGCTGCCTGCCTCACTCCGCCTGCCCATCTCCCCCTTCCAGGCTTTGTTCCCTTCTTCCCTTTGTTTCCTGTTTGTGATAAACATGATTCATGCCAGCCCAGCCAGGCCCTGTCACCCCGCCCAAGGCCGGCTGTATATCTCAGCCATGAGCCACTGTGGCTGCAGCCAGGGCCCGACAGAAAGTGGCACCATGGACGAAGGCAGAGCTGATGTGAGGGCACAGGCAGGTAGCAGAGTGCCAGGTCTCTGGGAGGTGCTGCTGAGCAGAGGGCACCAAGGGGGACAGAGAAGGGATCGTGGCCAGGACTCGTGCATTAACCCTTTCTGCCCTGAGAGCTGGAAGTAGCCTCACTCCTGAGTTAGTTTCCTAGGGTTGCCATAACAAAGTATCAAGCGGGAGGGGCTTAAAAAAAAAACACAGAAATATGTGACGCCACCGTTCTGGACACCAGGAGTCAATATCAAGAGATCAGCAGGGCCACGCTGTCTCTGAAGGCTCAAGGGAAGGATCCTTCCTGGCCTCTTCCAGCTTCTGCTGGTGGCCGACCATCCTCGGCACTCCCGGTGACATCACCCCTCCCACTTCCGACTTCACGTGGCCTCTTCCCCTCACGTGTCTGTCTTCACGTGGACTTCTACTCCCAGTGTCTCTCTCCTCTTCTTATAAGGACAACAGTCATATTAGATTAGGGGCCACCCTACACCAGTATGACCTCATTTTAATGAATTCCATTTGCAACGATCCCATTTCCAAATAAAGTCAGTCACTGGTTCTGGGAATGAGGGCTTCAACATGCCTGTTTGGGGGAGAGATTCAAGCCCTAGCAGCTCCCACGGCTCCCAGCATGTCCCTGCCCCGCTCTGAATTCATCTCTCATCACTGCCCCTCACCATGATGTCCCGCCATCCTAGGCCACGCCTCTGTGTGTGCTGTTCCTTCTGCCTGGATGCCTGACTCGCGTCGAACTGCTCACCAGCCACACACCCCATGATTGTCCAGTTGGTGAAAGCCTCCTCCTCATCTATCAAGATTAAGCTTAGCTGTCACCTCTCCCAGAAGCCCTCACTGGCTCTGTACCTCCAGGCTCCCTTCATGCCCCGTGCTTACCTGTGCGGCAGCTCCTGGCCCGCAGGGTGGTCTTTACCCATTTACCACTCTTCCTCGGGCCCTTAGCTTACAGGCTCCCAGGGGGAAGGACCTGTGCCTTACCTCTGCATCCCTAGCACACAGGTGCCCAGGAAATGAATTATTGAATGAAGAATGCTATCAAGCAGCGTTTATTGAACACTTACCAGGTCCTAATGCCAGGCACTGTCCTAAGCCCTTTATTTATTTATTTTTCTTTATTGATTTTAGAGAGAGAGGAAGGGAGAGGGAGAGAGAGATAGAAACATCGATGAGAGAGAACATCCATTGGCTGCCTCCTGCATGCCCCCCACTGGGGATGTGGCCCACAACCTGGGCATGTGCCCTGACCGGGAATCAAACTGGCGACCTCTTAGTGCATGGGTCAATGCTCAACCACTGAGCCACACCGGCCGGGCCTAAATCCTTTACTTATATTAACTCATTTAATCCCCGCAATAACCCTACGAACTAGGTTCTATTGTTATCTCCACTTCACAGATGAACAAACTGAGAGCTCAGAGTGGTTGAGCAACTTGTCCAAGGTCTAATGATTGAAAACTGCAGAGGTGGAGATTTGACTCCGGCAGTGTGAACGAGGACCCTACCTCTGTCTTGAAGGGTCACACAGCTGAGCAGAGAGGGAGCACGGATGTCAGGGTCCAAGGAGAGGTCCAGAGCTTCGGTGTGTGAGAGGCCAAGGCCCAGAGGTGTGTCTCTGGTCTAAGGAGGTGGTATTCTTGCACATCACCATGCTGGGGTCCCTCATCTTATCATGAGACTGTGCGCTCCCTCGGGGCAGGCCAGCACTGTGAGGCCCCCTGCTCCTCCCACCCAGTTCTGACAGAGCCCCGCCCACAGCAGGCAGAGCCTGGCATCTCCAGGTGTGGGTCCTAACTGGCCAGGCCCTCACGTCCTTCTCCATCACTCCAGAGCTGTCATTCAGTGAGGCTCAGAGAGAGGTGGCGGAAGTGTGCTCCAACTCACAGCGGGAAGGAGGATAGCTTGGCTTTGGGATCAGGCCAACTGCTGTTCCAATCGCAGGGCTGCCACTTATCGGCTGTGTGACCCTGGCCCAGTCACTTGAGCTCTCTGCGCTCTCGTTTCCTCGTGTGGACGAGGAAAGCGGTGGCAGACAGATAGGAAGCAGGCCCAGAAGCCGGCAGCAGTCGATGGCAGCCATTCCGCCTCCCCGCCTCTCCCTCCCGCATGCTCAGCACTGTCCTCCGTGGGGTGATGGATACAGCTTCCATTTCCTTTGCATTTAACTGACTTACTTAAATTTTAACAATTCTTTAAAAGAAATGAAGCAAAACACAGATAAACAGCCATTTAGAATCATGACTCCATAATCCAGGAGTTCTCTTTGCGATGCAATCTGCTCATAATTGTTTGTGAAGCGAGGGGGAGAACATTACGCGATGTGCAAGCTCCCAGGGAGGGGGGGAACCCACCTTCTCCAGATTGGTCTATTCTCCCCAGAAATGTCAACATGTGTCCCAGTTTGGAACTACAACATCCCTGAGTCCTGGTGACCTCCAGGGGGCGGTCTCTGCAAACAGGTTAGTGGGAGCAGGGATGAAGGCTTCAATTTACCCTCGTTAAAATGGCCAGTGGACATCCTCTGGGGATGGCCATGCTCAGGGGCTCAGCCTTGGACTGTTCACTCCCCCCATGGCCTTGGAAACAGCCAGGCTTAGGATCAAGCTCTGCCTCTGTCACTTGCTGGCTATGTGGCTGTGGACAAGTCCCTCAACCTCTCAGGACCTCTGTTTCCTCAGCTGTGAAATGGGTGCAGGAGTACCTACCCAGTAGCTGGGTGGCGAGGACAGAGAGAATGCACGGCGGTGCCCAGCTTCATGGCGGCCGTGGGAAGGCCTGAAGTACACATGGCAGCCTGGCTGTTGGTCACCACAGCCATGACACGCTGCTGACGGCAAGCAGAGAAGAGCGAGGACCTGTGTCCGACAGGTCAGGGGCGTCTTCCCACGGGAGATGCATCCCCTTCACGTCTCCCTAGGAGATGGCCTTGGATGAGGAGGAGCTGGATCGTACAGGGAGGGAGGCACAGGCATGAGAGCCCAGTTCCCGAGCCGCCTGCAGGGACCCGTGTGTGATTTACGTGTGTGCGGTTCCTCATGCGGGGCTTGGTTCGTGGCAGGTGCTCACTGCACATTCCCTCCTTCGGGGCAGGGCTTAGGGAAACTGCGCATCCCCTCACAGGGCTTGGCACACTGTGGGTGCCGAATGCTCACCACCCCCCGTCACACAATTGACACATAGCGGGTGCTCCGACAGGCACGGACGGGTAGGTGCTCTCACTGCAGGACAGGCATGGGTAGGTGCTCAATGCATGTTGCCCTCACACAAGGCGTGGCATGCGACCATGTTCAGTTTGTGCCAGTGCCCCTCCCCCTTTAACAGCAGGGGCGGTGTCCTTGCTCCACCCTGCATCTCACCTGGGACCGAGTGCACAGTGGGTGCTCAGCAATGTGGACTGAGTGGACCTCGCCCTGCCTGGCGGTCCAGCTGAGGGAGGGCAGCTTCTCCAGGTCCTTGGAACTCGACCTGATGTGTGAGCATGGTGACTGTCCTGGTGCCTACTTGCCCAGCTCTGGGGCCAGTGATCTGACTGCAGTTGCTGCCTCGCTAACCCGCCCATGGGCTCCTGGCAGGAGACCGTAGATGTACCACTGACGCTGGTCTGCCTCCCTTTCTTCCTTCCTCCCACTTCTCTGGGAAGGAGCCAGCCCACACGGGCTGTGCAGGGCACCTCTCAGCACCATGCCAGGCCTGGCGCAGGACTTGGAGTGATAGAGGACTGGCAAAGGGGAAGTCGGCCAATATGCTGTTAGAATAAGGCACGGAAGGCACCATGACCAGGAGGGTACTGGGGACCATGACACCATGCCCCCTGACACTGGGAATCTGGGTGCCTCATTCAATCACATTTGTCTTGGGCATTTGTCCCTACCAAGCCCAGCGCTCGGTGCTAGGGTTCCTGATGGTCCCTGATCGCCAGGAGCACAGTCCCCCACAGGAGGCAGATTATAATGGAGAAGTACAATGCAGAAGGAAGTACTCTGGTCTCCAGGGAAGCTCGGCTGTCCCTACCTGGAGGCATTGGGGGGCTTCACTGAGAAGGTGACATTTGAGTTGAGCCTTGGTGGCTGCATAAAATTAGTCCAGGGGAGGCAAAGAGTCCATCAGTGGGAACAGGCTATGCAAAGTGTGGAGGTGAAAAAGGGTGTGAGATGGGGCAGAGCCACCTGCCCCCTTGACATCTTTCCGGCCTATGTGGGTGCACCAGCTTCTCCATTGCTTCAAGCTGGAGGAAGAAGAGAGAAAAAGCACTCGTTCCAGGTCTGAGTTCCGCACCTGCCACAGCATCCAGTTGGAGGGGTTCTCAGAGATCATCTAGCACCTGGGGTAGCAAAGAGAGTCTAATTTCAGGGCCAAGCTGACCACCTGGGAGGGCTGCGTAGGGAGGTGTGCTAAGAAAAGCTCTCAGGTGCAAAGGATTAGCAGTGTCTGCTAGAGGAACACCATGGGAGGGTGGCAGCCCTGATCTAGCCCAGTCCCCTCATTTACACATGTGAAACTGAAGCCCAGAGAGGGAGAGACCCTCCCCCAAGGACACACAGAGCCAAGGAGACTGTCAGAGCTCCTCTCCCAATAGGGGCTCTTTCCATCATGCTGGCGATTCTCAACCCTGAGCGGGCAGTAGAATCACCTGGGGAAGCCCAGATTCGGGGCCCCACCCCCAGAGCGGCTGATTCTGAAATATGCATGGGGATGCTGCTGGTCCGGGGGGCCTCACTTTGAGAACTACTGCTCTACGCCAGCCTGCTAGGTTGAACATTGAGGGTAATCCCATTTCTGAAAAATGGGGCTACCCATACCCTCCTGAGCTCCGAGGGTGGTAGTGAAGGGCATGTGAGGTCAAGTTTGGGAATGTACTCTGTAGAGCTAAAGCACAGGTCTGCAACCTCGGCTGCACCTGGGAATCGCCTGCTAGATGTTCACAAGTCCTGCTTGAAAAGAAACAGTATTATGTAATGCAGTGGAGGTGTTAGTTATGCTACGGTGGTAATCATTCTGCAACATATAAATGTGTCAAATCAACACGTTGTACGCCTTAAACTCACACAATGGTGTATGTCAATTATATCTCAATAAAGTCCTGCTGCCCAGGCCACAGCCCAGACGAATTAAATCAGAATCTCTGGGGTAGATCCAGACATCAGTGTTTTCCAAACCTCCCCAGGGGGTTCTAACATGTGGCCAGCCTTGAGAAACAGTGGGGTACTTGATGAAAACGCAGATTCACATTCGGTAGATCCAGGAAGGGACCGAGGGTCTGCCTTTTAAACAAATGCCCAGGTGTGGCCAATGCTACTGGTCCAGGGACCACACT
Organism: Tadarida brasiliensis; assembly: GCA_030848825.1. Lineage (NCBI taxonomy): Eukaryota > Metazoa > Chordata > Mammalia > Chiroptera > Molossidae > Tadarida > Tadarida brasiliensis. The sequence continues at coordinate 7,801,268 of CM061264.1, forward strand.
TTGAGAAGCAAGATCCAGAGAAGAGAGAGGGAAAGAGAAAGAGAGGGAGGGAGGGAGGGAGGGAGAGAGAGAGAGAGAGAGAGAGAGAGAGAGAGAGAGAGAGAGAGAGAGAGAGAGAACTGTTATCACTTCTGAGTCTGGGCACCCTTCAAGATCCTTTAAGTAGGCAGGTAAAGGTTTACGCTCAGGTTTGAAAGCCCTTCCTCCGTTACCAGTGTTAGCAGCACGCCATCCTGATTGCGCTGTTTCCACCCTCTTTGCAGTCCTGGCTGGGGGTGGGGTCCAGGGACCCCTCCAGAGCTAATTGCCCAAGAGCAGCCCTTGCAGGAGACAAGCTACTTTGTCAGGCGGGAGCCCAGCAGACCGTCCGTTTCCTTCATCTCCATTCTGGTCTTTAGCAAACAGCATCAGATATGATAGATTTTTTTTGTTTGCCAGCCCAGCCTCGAGGCTGGAAATTGACATCTCCTGTTGCATCCTTTCTATCCTGGTATCCTTTTGCCCATGATTCCTTCTTGCCAGTTGCCCACAGGTATTTCAGCCAATTCATGCACCGATTGAGCACCTACTGTGTGCAAAGGGGGTAACAGACCTTGGGCAAGTCTGTTACCCACCCTGACTGAGAAGCTTATGGGTTGGGACCTTGTTTTAGTCATCTTAGTGTCCCCGGGGCCTAGGATAGTACATGGCAAGTAGGCAATGCTCAACCACAATGTGTTAAATAAATGCTGTTAGAGGGAGGAAGTCAGGACCTCTCAGAGCCTCAGTTTCTTTGCCTGTAGAAAGGCCTATTTCATAAGAGTGTAGTGAGGCTTATCATTACTGAGGAGGCCTCCAGTTTGCAGGTGGATAAACTGAGGACAAGGCATGCACGTAGCAAGTCTATTACCTCCATTCAGGGCAAAAGAGTCATTTGCCTTCCAAGGAAGGGTGGCCAGACCAGAAGTGAAGCTGGATCCAGGAGCTGTGGCCAGGCAGGAGGCCCTGTGCCTGGAGAGGAACAAAGCCAGTGGCAGCCCCAGCCCTGGCAGAGGGAAGTGGCCTGGGAGCCAGGTCAGCCATTAGCACTTTTGAGGGTTGTCTCAGCAGGTAGAGAAGCCAGGGTGAGGTATGAGCGTTCCTCCCCTTTCCTGAAATATCTGCTCAGAAAGGTCAGTCAGCAACAGTGGGCACTGGTGCCAAGCTGGAAGTTGGCACACTGGGCCAGACGGCCTGGCTCAGAGGAGTCCAGTCTGGGCAGCCTTCTCTGTCTGCCAAGTGCAGCCCTTTCAAAGGGCATCGTCACCGTTCAAGTCTCCCCCTGAGCACCCCTTGTGCTTCCCAGACCCTCGTTTACAGCAGCCTCTCTTAGCAACAGCACCTGCACTGTCCCAGGCCAGCTCAGACCCCATCTCCTGCTTGGATGAGGGCTGAGAAGGAGCCATGTAAAACACCAACATGAAGGGCTACAGGTTGGTGCCACTGCTGAGACCAGGAAGCTGGGAATATGTACCTCATTGTACCCAGCTCAGCCAGGCCAGTCTACTGCCTGGGGTCTGCGGCCCAGGAGCTCCCGGTAGAAGAAAAAGGGTGCAGGAGCCAGTAGGGGTGCATAAAGGCACCTTGGTCCCTCCCCTTCTCTACCTCCATAGCCTGGGGCCTCTCCTCATGAGAGTCAACAAACTTACAATTCTAAGCATCCCTGGCTCTTGGTGTCTAAAATTCTGATTAGAGGAATTTAGTTTTATTTAATCAACACTCTCAGTTGCAAGTGACAGAAAGCCTGTTCCACCTGGTCTCAAAGCTGAAAAGTCCAGCCCTGGCCTGTTTGGCTCAGTGGTTAGAGCATCGGCCCATGGACCTAAGAGTCATGGGTTCGATTCTGGTCAAGGGCATGTACCTCAGTTTCGGTTCCTGGTCGGGGTCGTGCGGGAGGCAACCAATTGATGTTTCTCTCTCTCACTCTCTCTCTCCTACTCTATGGGAAGATAAAATGGAAAAATATCCTCAGATGAGGATTAAAAAAAAAAAAAAAAGCTGAAAAGTCCAAAAGTAGAATAGGACCTCAGGCATAGCTCGGTCCAGGAGCTCAAGTCAAGTCTCTCTCTGTCCTTCAATTCGTGGTGAGGTTGACACACTTTATTCTTGGAATAGACATGATACCGTGATGGCTGCTGGTAACCTTTCTATCCTCCCAGTTTCAAGATCTGCAGGACCAGTTGAGTCTTTTCCTGGTTTCCTCTAACTGCTTATCTCAGGCTCAGCAATTTGACAAAAAGTCCAGGACTGGATTCTTACTGCTCTGGATTTGCCATGAGTCTATCCCTGAACCAATCACTGTAGCCCAGTGGACAACGGGATACTCTGATTGGCTTAGGCCTGAGTCACATGACCATTCCCCCCATCCAAATCATATGGCTTAAAGGGGAATGGTGGTTCTTTATTGAAAATTGGTGGGTTGCTATCAAAAGGATGATGTACAGATTCAGGAAACAAAAATAAAAAGTATCCCCACACTGAAATGCTGAGACTATATAGATGAGTGATCCTACGAGAACTTGACTCAAGGTTTTGAGGAATCCCCAAAGCTCACCTCTCAGATTTGCGACAATGGGTAGTGCCGGAAGGTAGAGGTGAAGGTAAGTCTTTCAGACTCTCCACCCTTCCAGGGTTAAGCTACATCCTTTACTTTTCCTTTACATTTAGCTCTTCGAGCCTGAATATTCTCTTCACATTCCTTCTCCATTGTTATTTTGCAATGAATGTGGCTAAGTTTCTTCCGAGATCAGGCGCATTCACGGTGGCATGGCCGTGGACTCATGTGGCTAAGTTTCTGATGGGGAATGTGGACAGTGAGCTCAAGACTTCAGGCGGTGGCTGCAGGGAAGGAAGCTGGGTGCCCACCTAGTGGCTTTGGGGGCAGTCAGCTATCCGCTTGAATCTGTAAGAGGCAAGGTAGAGGCATAAACACAGGACAGAAGGTTGAATTATTGATCCCAATTCTTCACTCTCCTGGACTGGTACTTTATATTCATACCCTTGCCCTGGCTACGTGGGGAGCCGAGTCTACTTGACTTTGGGCTTGGCTGGGTGACTTGCTCTGGCCACTGGGATGGTAGCAGATATAATGGGAGAAGAGGCTGGAGCTGTGTTTGCTCTCTAGCACTCTTGCCTCAGCCAGAACAAAACTCAACCAGGTAGCCATGGCCCCTTACATGACATGTGGAGCAGACATGAGTTGGCCCACAACCTGCAGCTTCTAGGCCTGTGAGCAAAATGGAAGTATTAATGTTAAATGCAGCTGAGAGTGTGACGTGTTTTGTTATGCAGCATTACTGTGGCACTAGCTGATTAATCAAGGAGGACCAGAGGCTCTGGGTGACCAAGAGAGTATGGGATCAGCCCTGAAACTCGGACTTTGGGGATCCCACGAAATCAGGAGCTGGGAGCCCAGGTTCTAGAGTCCTCCCATGAACTGCCATATGGTCATGGGGAAGTCCTCCCTTTCACGAGCCTCAACTGCCCCACTTCTAAAATGAGAAGAATAATGTCTGACCCTGACTTCTGACCTCAGTACCTGCCCCCAGCCCTTGCCTGGGAAGTGGCCCCCTGAAGACTCTTCATGCACCCCCACACTCCATGCACCCTCACACAACAGACTCTGTATAGAAAACAGGTCAGGCTGTGATAGATGCAGAAATAGATGTGTGAAATTGTTCTGGGAGCAAAGAGGAGACAGAGTTGAAGACTCCTTGGGGGAAAGAGTGGGGGTGGGGGTGGGGGTGGGGGTGGCTTCATCATAGAAGCGAGGAGTCAGGCCTTAGGGATGAGTAATGTTTCAGCTGGTGGAGAAGAAGAGAAAGAGCATTTCAGGCAGATGGAGTGACGGGAGTAAAGGCGGAGGCATGACGGAGGCTGGTGTGTTTGAGCAACGATGGACCAGCTTTTCAGCTGAGGGCTGAGTCAGGGCTGCTGGGGGCGGGGCAGGGACTGCCTTTTGATGAGGGTGGAGAAAAGCCTGCAAGGAGGAAAGGGTCTTGAGTGTCACATTCAGTGTTGGGATGTGTCCTGTGGGCAGTGGGGAAGGGGGGGGGCACCGAGTGCTTGGAGCAGCAGACCCTCCTGCAGGGAACAGCGGGAGTCACAGATGTCCTGGATGTCCTGGGGCTCTCCTGGCTTCCCCATCCCCTCATACCATCCCCAGGAGAGAGCAAGGCCTGGGTTCAAGGCCTCCGTAGGCTCCCCACCCTGGGAGCCCTGCAAAGTGAGCAGGTGTGGGAGCAGGAACCTGCAGGGACTCTATTGGAGTTGAAGAGGGGTCTTGAAATAAATGACTGAGCGGGAAAGGGTGGGCTTCCAGCTAAGACAAGAGGAAGGAAGAGGGTGGGGAGGTGAGCTCATCTGGGTCACAGCATCGAGGGGACTGACTGAGCCTCAGAAGTGGTCACCGATCCCATCCTCTTACGTCACAGACATGTGGCTGCAGTGGGGAACCCCTAGGCCTGGCAATCGGTCAGATCTGGGTTCAAATCTTGGCTCTGCCATTTACTAGCTGTGTGACCTTAGGCTAGTGACTTAACCTCTCTCAGTTACCTCTTTTGTAAGGCAGGGACTATAATGTCCACTTTTGGGGATTTTTGTGGAGATTTAATAATAATAGCTGGCATTTACTAAGCACTTATGTCTAGACACTGATCACAGTACATCCCATGTACCCCTAACTCTTCAGCACAGCCTTAGGAAGTAGGTACCTCTATGAACCCCTTTTACAGATGAGGAATCTGAAGCACAGAAAGGGTATGTGAATTGCCGAGTCACACAGCTAACAAGTGGCAGAGTCAGGACTTGAACCCAGATCGTCTTGCTCCAGGGCTTGTGCTCCGAACCCATGTGCCATATCTGAACCCATGTGCCGTATTCACACATAGGACACACAAACATGCTGGCTCTTCCCTTGTTACCTAAATCCTACCAAAAATATTTGGGAGAACAAACAATTCCTGGGAAATGGGTTTCAGGGAGTCCTCCACAGGCTAGGGAAAGAAGGTTCTCTGAGTTCCCTTGACCTGAAATGAGATAGAGCATGCCAGTCACATGGCATATGCCATCCTCACAATCACCCCTCAAGGCGGGTCTTGTCTCCATTTTAAAGGTAAGAAAACTGAGGCTCAGAGAGTTGAGGCAATGTTGCTAATACCACCTGGCCAGTAAGTGACGCAGCTCTGAATGGACTCCAGTCTGCCTGACTCCAAACTCCATTTATTAACCACCTGCCCTGCAGGCCCTTAATTATTCCTGGATTAAAATGATAATGATCACAAAATCCGCAGGGGATTAGGGGAAGTCCTCTGCTCTTGGTCCAGTAAAGCTTGGTCGCACGTGTACTGGCCTGGTTCCACTTTCCTGATTTAGTAAACACGATGAGTGTCCGCTGACTCCGGCAGCCCCCACCCACATGCGGAGGGGAAGGCTTAGAAAGTACAGACGACAGAGCAATCCAGCTGAAATCAGCTTGTAGTTTTAAAGAAAAATCAAAAAGAAGAACGCATCCACCCAACCATTCATCCAAGGCCAAAAGAGAAGGGGTCGCACCACCTTGGGCCCTGTCACTCCTCGTGTGACGAGGTGCTGCCATCCCCAGCAGAGCATGGGGACAGGAGAGCGTGGGCTCGAAGTCAGCTGGGCCTTACAACCCGACCTCTATGAGCCATGCTTTCCTCATTTGTAAAAAGGGGATGGTTATTCTCCAAGAGCTGTCGTAAAGATTAAGGGGGGGTGGCGTATGTAAAACGCTTATACGGGGCTTGTCACACAGTAAGTGCTCAATAAATGTTTACTGTGATCATTATCAAGGGAAGGAATCGGTGTAAAGGAGGGAAGGTGGGGAGTTTGGGAATGTGGGGATAGAAATGGGAAAGAAGACAGAAGGAGGAGGGGGGCAGAGGAGCAGGAGGAGGAAGGTAAGAGGACATGTCCCCAGCTCGGCTCCCCAGCACAGACAGCTGTGCTGACCTGGCCCAGGCTGCTGCCCCCACAGGCACTGCTCATGCATTCCTCCTGCATCCTGCTGCCACATCTGCCAGGCATAGCCCTGGATGCCAGGGAGAACAGCTGTCCCCAGACGTGCCCAGCTGCAAAATGAGGACCCAGAGGTGTCGTGAAGGACACCTCGGAGGGGTGGCCAAAAGGGCAGTGCCATTAGGAGGCAACCACACCACTGCAGTCACCTGTCCTGGGCCTCAGTCTCCCCACTGAGAAATGGGAAGCTAGGAGATAACCTGGCATTTTGTCTTAGGTAATGCCAATCTCGTGGTGTGTCCACAGCCAGGGGTCGTGGCCCCTGCATCTTGTCCTGGTAGGTATGGGTATGACCCTGCCCTCCTGGGTCCTGGGAACTGTCCTGCTATTTTGCAGTATGGCCTTTCGAGTTTCCACGGGCAAATCTCATCAGACAAGCCAATTCTCGAGTTGGAATGTGAGCTCTGCCTAGAACGTTTCTCTTGGCAGATTTGGGCTCAGACAGAAAGTGACTTCCCTAAGGATGAATCGGGAAATGAGTTTAGTTGTGTTTTAGACATAAGACGAGACCTGGTATCACAGTAGGGGGCTCTGAGAGTGGGCACCCCACAGGGACCTAACTCAGCAAGGAGCAGTACAGCGGAGCACATAAACGTGGTGTCTTTGACATCAGGCAAACCTGGGTTCAAATTCTTTCCATTGCTGACTCTTTCTGTAACCCTGACAAAGTCCCTTAGCCTCTCTGACCCTCCATGTTTCCGTCTGTCAAATGGGAATAATAGCGTGGTAAAGAACTTGGGCTATAGACTCAAACTGCCGGGGGCTGAGTCCTCAGTATTTACCTGCTGTGTGAACTGAAGCAATTTACTCCCCGAGCCCCAGTTTCCTCACCTGGAAATGAGGATGATAGGAGGACATCTCATGGGGTGGTTGTGAGTTTAAATGGAGCAATACATATATACAGGGACTAGCACTCAATAAATGCTAGCCATTAATCATTATTGATGCTGATGTTGTTAGTAGTAACCCTTGCTGCCTAAAAGGTATTCTGACTGCCTTGGCACTGAGGATCTGTCAGCCAGCCCTTCATTCCAGCTCAGAGGCCCTCACCACGAGTTCTCTGGCACAGAACATCCTCATCCTGCCCACACTGAGTGTGCCGGAATAGGAGCTGGGGCAGCCCATCAGAGCTGCTCAGATTCCTAACTGGGAAAATGCCAGAAAAGCTCTTTCTTGCTGTCACTGCAGAGGCCCAGATGGAACCTGGTGGTCAGGGTTAAAGCTGGCCTGGCTCCGGCGCCAGTGGGCCAGCCAGAGTGACTGGGGCAGGGTGAGGTGCTGGCCAACTTGTGCCAGGAAGCTGAGGCCAGAGGGACAGAAGGGCAGGGCTTGGTGGGAAGATGGGGCTGGGATTCCGTGCTGAGTCATGGAAGAGCTCACACAAAGGCAGGTACACCAGGAGCCTCGGGTATTCCTGAGGAGGGGCTGGGAATCAGGCCCTATGCATGACTCTACCCTCTAATGCTTGGGCAGCCCTATCAGGCACTCAGAGACAACCCCCCTCCCACACACACACACCAGGCATAACTGAGTTATTCTTGAACCTCAGCATTACTCACACCGAGCATCACACCATCTCCAAAGATCCAACTCAGTGGCCAACTCCATGCTTCTCACCCCTCTGGCCTCACCTCAACCAAGGCCCAGGTGTTAGAAGGCCGGAGTCTGCCACTGTCCGTGGTCCTGAAACACCCCACCAACAAGGATTGCGCAGAGGACTTCTATCCAGCCTCTCCTAGGAGTTCAGAACCAGATGATGATCTTTATTCCCGATCTCCGTGGTTTCTTTTACTGATGCAGAATGAACAAATTCATGACTTCAGACTTAACTATTTATGTAACTTGTTTTATGTTCTTTTGATGTTCCATAACATTGACCTCTGCTGCCATTCATCCCTTTGAAAAATTGGGAAGTCCATATTCCCCATGGCCTCCTACCCATTCTAAACTCATTCCCTCTTCCAATACTCTTCTGGGAGATCACAGTTAGATCTCTAGCCTCATGTCCTCACTTGTCGGGTCAGAACAGAGGTCAGAGTGGGAAGGGCACCAAGACCATAGTGTCAGAGCAAACCTGGGGCCATCATCTAGATCTCCCGACTCCCCATCTACCTCATTACCCATTTCCCCACACTTCCACTCCCTTGCCAAGAGAAAGGGGACCCACAGGCAGCATGGAATCTCCTTCCAGGGCTCTTTCCATAGAGAACACAATAGCTACCACTTATTTCCAGCTCACTCTGTGCCCTGCACCTGCTTCTGCATAGCATCTCCCTCCGTAGGGAGGTGTGATCACTGTCCCCAACTTACAGGTGAGGAAATGAGCTCAAAGACATGAAGGGGTTTTCCCCAAGCCACAAAGCTAGTATGTGACTGAGCTGAGATTAAAACCAGAACTTATGGAATATTTCTGACCTCTGCCTTTCAAGCCACTCCTAATAATAAGACCCTCAGGGAATCTACTTCAAAGCCCTTAACCTGGAGGTTATATTCTCTTCCATACAATGGGACAGTCTTTGGCTAGTGCCACACTGTTCAGATCTTTGACAGGGTCCTGCTCTTCCCTGCCAGCACTTTGGCCCTGCTGTGTGCAAACACCCTTGGGTCCTAACCCATTATTGACTTTCACTCTTGAAGGCCTCAGCAATAGTTGATCTTCTCCAGATGTTGGGGTCAGAGCAAGGCCCCTAAAAACATGGATGGGAGATGTGGGGGTCATCTTGTTGGAAGAAGGTTATGTGGCAGCGTGAATATTGATGAAGCTATAATCGGCTCCCTCTTTCAGAGCCAGGGCTTCTGCAGGCCCAGGCGCTGGGGCTAATTGTTGCAGGCAATTAATAACTTGGATTGTGTTCACTCTGGCGCAGGCTGCCTGCTTTCTTGGAGGAGGCAGGCAAGGCTGGGAAAGGAGTGCTAGGCCCGGCTGCCTGCAGAATTCTGGAGGAGGCAGGAGTGCAGGGCTGCCATCTGCTCAGCCTCCCCCAGGCCCTGTCTGCAGCACCCCACCCCAGCTGGGCCCTATCACCTTTCCCCAGACCTCTCTCCCATCTCTTGAATTATTGCCCCCGCTCCCCATCCTCTTTCCCCTTAAACTCGCACTTGCCTCCTGAACAGAGCACCAGGAAGAACAGGGCTGGGAAGAGGAAAGAGGGTGACTTGGGAAAAGCTCAGGGCTGAAACCTGGGAGGCCTGGGTCCAACTCAAGCTTTTCCACTAACTTGCTACATGACCTTGAGTTGGAAACTCATTCACTATGAACTTGGGCAAGTTTCCTGAGCTCTTTTGCATCTATTATATCACAAGAAGTTCAATCAGCCCTGAAAGTCATGGAAACAGGGACTGATCATTCTATCATAATCTAACTATGGATAAGTATAACTATATATAGGGTGTCCCAAAAGAAATGTATCCAAAATTTGAATAATTACAAAGCCACTGTTTTTTAAAATACATTTCATTTTCAAAATGTAATGGAATCTATAGGCGCACGCGTGCGTGTGTGTGTGTGTGTGTGTGTGTGTGTGTGTGTGTGTGTGTGTTTGTGTGCCTAATAATCACCCATAAATCTGTGTTCCACCTCAGCTGAAAAGATCATAGCAGGCATATTATAAGCAGAGGTCATTATACTCCCATTTTGCGGTTGGGGAACCTGAGTCTCAGAGAAATGAAATGACTTGCCCAAGGTCATACCATTAGTAAAAGACACATAGAAAAATCTAACTCAGTTTTGTAAATCTGAAGCCCTTCCCAGCACACCTCAGTTCACTTGCCTCCATTCACTGGCCAAGAGCCCCAAAGTCAGTGTGTAGCTGATGGAGGAGGATTACTTATATATGTAATTACTCTGTTTTCCTGACAATGGAGAAACTGTCTTAATCTACTGTATTTTAAAACATAAACACTCAACCTTCCCCATATACTCTTCCCCTCAGCTGCTCAACCATCTGGTGGGAGAAATTTATATTATACAGTCCCCCTCACCAGGGCTGGAGCTAAGAAGTGAGAGGTGTTATGGTGCTAGGCTATCTCTTGCCCAGCAGGTAAGAAGAAAGAGGATGAGGAAGAGGAGGAGGAGCTAGTATTTATTTAGAGCTTGATTTAAGCCGAGCACTGTGCTAAAGGCTGTTTTTGCACTGAGATTATCTGATTTAATAAACTCTTTATAACCACTACTACGAGCCATGTACTTTCACCATCCCCATTTTATAGATGAGATGACTGGGGCTCAGCAAGGTGAAGTGACTTCCCAAGGTCACACAGCTGGTAAGGGATGCAACAGATATATGGCTTTCCTGGGAGTGGTGGAAGCCAGGCTGAGCTCAGAGCCTCTACTTCAGACATGGTCGGAGAGAAAACAGAAATGGAAATAAAGAGATGGGAGCTAAGGACAAAGGAGCCCTTTATAGCTGAAACCCCTCACAAAAGAAGGCTTTTCAATTAGTCCTGAAGACAAAGTATAGGGAAAGCCGCCTATTGGCACCAAGAGGCATTTAAATCAGACCCAGGAAGAGCTTCCACCAGACAGCTCTGGAGTGGGTGGCCAGGGGGGATATAGAATTGTATCTCCCGCAGCCTTTTATTTGGCCAGATTATTTGGCCACTGGAGTCATCTTTAATTAAGATCTGGAGGTAAAGGAGGCTTCCGGGGGGTGCCCTCAGGTTGGGCAGGGATCTCTGAGTCCAGCATTCCTAGGCCCCCATGAACAGCCGTCCTGCAGGCAGAGTGGGACATGGCGGGAAGGGAGTCGGAAGATGAGGCCCCAGGAGGAGGATTCTCCGACTTTCCATACCCGCACCAGCTCCCGCTGCCACCACCGGCTCTACTTTATGGCAGGCATATTTCAAAGGCCCGGTTCCATTTGCATTTTTAAAACCTTGCTGATGGCCTGGGAAAATTGCATTTTTTCCAGTGTTCCTGGGTACCACACTCCTCACCTCCTCCCTCACTCAACGGGGCCTCTGTCTCTGTACCCTCCGTTCTCAGAAGGTCCCCCACCAAGGGCAGAGCAAGCCCAGCCCCCAGCAGAGATCATCTGGAGGTCCCAGGAGGCCAGAGAGGGCTCCGGGGAGGGTGTGCCAAAGGTGGCCACAGCTATGGCTAGCTGGGCAGCATGAAACTGGGACCCCAATCCACTAAATACAGTTCCCAAAGGAGTGGGGGTAGTGTCCCCAGCTGTGGGCGGAGGGTGGCACGGCATCTGGGGCACATCAATGGCACTCCCTGTGGGTTTGCAGACTGAGAAGAACAGTGCAGGAGCCTCGGAGAACTTTAAGGAGGCTCTTGGAAGCAGCCTTCAAACAAACCAAAAAGAGTAAGCCATTCACCCAGCACACAAAACCCTTTGCTCTCAGCTGGGCTTGGGAACACAACTCTGTTTCCCTATTGCTCCCTTAAAAACCAATCTTTTCCTGTTCTTCCTCCCACTCTCTTCCACGGCTGCATGCTCTCTGCCTTCCTTCTGAGATGTAGCAAGAGGGTCTGGGAGTTTGCGGGGTGGTGTTGGGTCTGTTCCTCTGCACTCAGATGTCAGATTTGGCCTCTGATCTCTGGGAAGCAACACATACACTCTCCACCTTTTGGGTGAGGTCTCCTGTCTCCCTCTCCACCTTCACAGCTCAGGGTGGCACTCTTCATGCCCAGAGATGCCCTCAACCCTAATGTTTTCCAGGCCATCGGGAGCTTCTAGCAGTCCCCTGGCAGACTTGGCCAGACTGGCATTGGCTCCCCTGATGACCCTGAGCACATGGAGAGTGAGTGCTGGGGCAGGGATACTGGCTCAGGCCATTTGCTTCTGCACAGATGAGCTCTCAAGGCATCCAGGGTCATAAATACCAATGTGTCCAATTGGCAGCCAGCCAGTGGGTATGGCTCCACGGGACTGTGCACCAGAGAGACAGAGCAGGAACCCCACTCAGCACCTTGAAGTTACAGGGGCCCTCAACTCAATTTTCCCTTTTTGAAAGGAAGGTCTGGGGAAATTGGCATGGGGTGAGCACCTGTCTGTGGGTATGGGCCTTGGTGTTTCATTTTAGAACTCTCTATGTTCTTATTTCTCCCATGAGCTGGGAACTTCCTGAAGACAGGGACTGGGTTTCACCCATCTTTCTGTCTGCCTGCTCCTCCCTTAGCACACACTGTGGATGTACAACACACTCCTGGCTCACCCCTCACACAACAGTGGCAATGGCCTCCCTTCCTTCTGGCTTCCCTCGGTTCTACAGCTGGGGGCTGGCAGCTGGTCCTCTTTAGAGGCATCCCCCTTGGCTCTCCCTGGGTGACACCAGTGCCAATGCCCTCTGAGCCCTGATAGAGAGAAATGGGCCAGGCACTGGCAGTGGCTCCCGAGCTTCTTCTCCTGTGGTCCTCTGGCCAGGGGTACAGGCCAATGGTGTGCTAGAGCTGGAGGGGTGCCGGGCCCCAGAGCCTGGCATGGCTCTGGGCTCTGGTGCCAGAGAGGTGAATGGAGAAGGAGGCAGGAAGGGACGATGCCAGGAGCCTGGGCTTGGCAGCTCCCTCCGGAGGAGACCCGGGGATGCCCTCGAATGTCCTGGAGGCTGGTGACCTGCCAAGGCTGGGTGAACTGGGAGAGGAACCTAGGAAACTCAGGGGAGGGGCAGGGAGGCCAGGCCTGAGCCGTTTGCAGAGGCGGGAACTGACCCCCAGGGGTCGCTGCGCCGCTCGCAGCCCCAGCCCGCCGGCAGTGGGAGTCCGGTTGTACCACCGCACGGCTCCCGCAGGGGGAGCGGCGGCCACGGCGGCGCCTGGCGGCGGGATCCGGAGACAGCAGTGCGCGGCGGAGCGCAGGCCTTCTCCGGTCATTGACGCAAAGCCCGGCGGTGCGGAGGCCGGAGGCGCCAGTGGCTAGGGGTGGGGCGCGGCTTCGAAGCCTCCCCCGGACACCCCCATATCCCGTGGTACAAGCCGGGACCCAAACAAAGGCGAGCGGCGAATAAAAGGCGGCGGCGCGGAGTGCTCGGGGTTGCGCGCTGGGGACGAGAATCCGCACCAGCCTGTGCGCGGTCTGTGCGCTCTGGAGCGAGGCGGGGAACCCCGGCCTCTTGCAGCTCCGAAGAGCTTTTCCCTGCGATTCCCGCGAGGGGACAAGTCGGCACGGCTGTGTGGCCGCAGTCCCCGGCCCCTCTGGCGCGCCTCCCTCCCGCGCCCGCGGCTCAGCCAGCTCAGCCAGCTCAGCTTGGCCAGCCGAGGTGAGTGCGACGGCCGCTGGGCGCCATAGGGGTGTGGGCTGGGGGATGCATTGCTCGGAGGAGCGGGGCAAGTCTTCCGCGCCGCTGCTACCCCGGCCTGCGCAGGGCGGTGTGTGAAGTTCTCCCGCTCTCCAGCCAGCCCGGGATGCGGACCTCGGAACCCACCACCCCGGGAAAGCCAGCTTATGGTGGGCAGAGTCCAGCGCTTGCCCCCGCGGCCAGTCCCCAGCTCCGCACCAACTCCCAGCGGGCCCAAGCAGCCTCGGTCTGCACGGGCCAGTTTGATGTTAAGAAACCGTGAGGCTTCCGACCTCCGGCCCCCTGCTCGTCGCGGCAGGTGGATGACTGAGTCCATAAAAGTTGAACGTCAGTCTGAACCCGCCCCGTCTCGGGCTCTTGGCCGGGCTAGAGCGGAGGGAGGGGACAGAAGAAGGTTAATGACCTCCACTCCATCTACTCCCCGCCTAGCGCGCTTATGCTCTCAGCGGGACATTTCCCGAGTGCTGGGCTCAATTAACCTGGCTGCAGGTCCAGCTGGGCGCGAGACCTCTTGGGCAGACCGGGCGGGCAATGGAAGCCGAGCGCGAGAGGGTCCGCGGGCCCTATCGAGAACATGAGTGAGGGTGGAGGTGGGGTGGGCAGCCGAGCAGTGGCGGCGCTGAGGATCGAGGAAGATTTCTGGCGCGAGTGGTGCCGAGTCCCATGAGTCAACCCCGCCTCTGGGAGAACTTTTCCCAACTCCCGGCGAGGGGGAGGGGGGGCGCAGCTAGGCTAGGAAGGTGCCTTCTTGGAGGCTTCCTTTCTGGGCCCCTCTCTGCTGTAGAAGCCGACGCCATCTCCCCGCAGTCCCTCCTGAGGCTGGGCGCAGGTCCCCTCCCCTCCACGTACATGGTCAGCACCGCGGACAGCGCCCGGGGGGTGGCCTTGGACACTCAGACCCCACGAACCCAGTTGCAGGCTCACACAGATCTACAGACTACCTACAAACAGTCCCCACACAGATTCATAGTCCACTCACGCAAATATATATCCACCCACAGTCCACACCATCCACACACTGAGGGGAAGATCCACACGCACGTGGACAAGAACCAGCAACCCAGGCAGCATCTTCACTCCAGGTCTGCTGTCCCCGGACCCCTGAATAAGCCCCAGACTCCAGAGCTCACTGCGCGTGTTTACAGGGTTACCCAGTGACTCACAGAGCCTACTTCCCCCCCCCCCAAACACACACACACACACACACACACACACACACAGCCCTGCTCCTTGGGGGGAAGCAGAGCAGACCTTCCGCCCACTCCAGTGCAGACCTGGAATCGGGGCATTTGCCAAATGGAGGGAGGAGGTTCTGGCCCAGTGGAAGCTGCAGGAAGAAACCCAGCCTTACAAAATTATGGTTTTAGGCTCAGAGTGCATTTTACTGAGCTCCCCTTCTTCAGATCTTACTCCAGACAAATCTCCTTTTAAAACCAAGGTCTGTGCCCCTCTCTCTCTGCCTCATTCTTTGCTTGCACTTTCTGTGTCTTTGTTTTCCTGTTCTGTTCTCCTTCCCCATGTTTATCTTTCACATACATACCCCCCTCTTTTTTTTTTTTTGCCTTTTCCAATTCCTCCTTCCCCCACCACCTTCACTCTCTCCCCAACTTTCCTTCAGTCAGTCTACTCCCATGTGGGTACAGCTGGCTCTCGGGGGAAGCTGACTCCATTCTCCTGGCAGATTCTGTACCCCTAACCCCCTCTTTGGAAGTCTGACAAACACATACCTCTTTTCACCCATGGCCTCAGCAGCTTCTGCTCCCTCCCCAGGAAAATTTCCAAGGCCAGATGTGCTAGGGTCCCCACAGTCTCTCTAAGGGGCTAGGATTCCACACTTCCCTGGGGATCTGGCTTTTTGACGGATCTGGTACCCACGCCCTGGCTTGCCCTTTCACACATCTGCTGTTGCCCTTAAAATCCAGAAACTAGGTTGAAGGAGGAAGAGTCCCAGCAGGATGTGGTGGAAGGAGCTCTGGAGTGCAAGTGAGGAGGCCTGGGACCTAGTCTCAGCTTGGCCACAGACCACTGTGTCCTTGGGTGAATTCCCTTCTCTGAACCTCAGGCTTCCTATCTGTACAAGAACAAGGCAGGTTCAGATGACCTTCAGGGTCTCTTGTTGACCCTAATAATGTGAGACATTGACTGTCTTGTGAATCTCTTGAGTGTGAATGGGATTGAAAATTGCAGTTCTAACCCCAGAGGTTGTTGTGGTACCTTTCCCCTTCCTTAGAGCACCGACCACTAGTGAAGTCATCCTGTCCCCTGAACAAGGGATGTTCAGATGATTTCCTTTATATGACCAGAGATGTCAAGTAATTTTCTTGAGGTCACACAGCTGAAATGCAATCTCCATTGGGGCAGGCATTGATTCTACTGTCAGTATATCCTCTGTATGAACTACTGGTTCTGCTGGTGGATGCTTGGTGAATGAATGAATGAATGAATGAATGAATGAATGAATGAATGAACGAATGAATGAATAAAAGAGGGGAGACT
This sequence comes from Tadarida brasiliensis, assembly GCA_030848825.1. Taxonomy (NCBI): domain Eukaryota; kingdom Metazoa; phylum Chordata; class Mammalia; order Chiroptera; family Molossidae; genus Tadarida; species Tadarida brasiliensis. Next base: position 7,817,066 of record CM061264.1, read on the forward strand.
TAAACCTGGATCTCCTGATCCCCAGAGCCTTGAGATCATGGTTTAAGCCCTTTTCTCTATAGTTTAGACATGTTTACCTTGTCCCCCCATGTCCCTTCCACTTGCCTGGTCATTCAAAGGCAGATGAAGTTGTCTAAGACTCTTTCTCCCTTAAGGCCAACTCTGATTGTAAATTACCACAGAGGAGGGACTAGCTGAGAGCAATCAGCCCCAAGTCCCTCAGCCTTGAAAGTAGGCTGTCCACGGGCAGCGGGCCAGGATCTGAGGCTGGGAGAGAAGATAGTCATCACTACCATTTGGCTAAGCAGCCACTTCCCACAGCCCCATGAGCTGGGTACTGAAAAAAATCACCTTTTCAGATTAACAAAGTGAGATGCTGAAAGATGAGGTGGTTTCCCTAAGGGCAAACAGCCAGCCCACTGTCAGGCATAAAAATAGGCACCCCAAAATGGTGGTGGTGGTGGCAGTGGTGGCTGATAATAGCATTATTGGTGTTGCTAATGATGGTAGCATTATTATGACTGGAAGTTCAACGACTGGGCTCTTTGGTTCCCTTCTCCCTCTTTGAAACTGTTTCCGCACATGACCCTCTTATACTCCTCCCCTGTGGAGAAACTGAGGGCTGGGACAGTGAGACCAGAGTGTCTGGTTGTTGGTTAGTCCCAGCTGAGGAAGAGAGCTTGTCATTAGAAATTCTCCTCCCCCACCCGAGCGCGTGTCTGCCAGAGGGGCAGTGTCAAAGGCTGTCAAAACACCCTTCCTAGCTGGCTTCCGAATGCAAAGCCCAGGGAAAATAAATAAAGAGCAGTGTTGGCCCGAAATAGACTTACAAATATGCACGTTTTCCAAAAGTCGCATTTCACGGGCAGACAGTGCGGCTCATGTTCCAGCTGCTCGACAAAGAACGGAGGCATGGATGCTTCTGGGACCAGTCCAGGGAGGGTGGCAGAGCCTCCCCCAGAGAGCTCACTTCCTGCTTGGCCACCGGAAAGCCAGCGGGCCGAGCTCCTGCTCCTTACCAACTGGAAGGTACAGGGTGGGAGAGCTGCCATTACCATATGTCTGTGTGGTCGCTTTTTGGAAATGGGCACTGATGGCCTTGGGTCCTCTGCCTTACAATGGGAGCAGCGGGCTGGTAATAACAATCCTGATAATAATAGCTGCATTTTTTGAGTAGCTACTATGTGCCATGTGCTAAACATTTACACGTACTGTCTCACTTAACCTTGCAACCATCTCATGGTATATGGACGCATCCCCCCTAATACATGGGAAGACCAAGGCTCGGAGGAGTCAAGAGTTTGCCCAAGGCCACATAGCTAGAAGAGGCCAAGTTGGAATCAGATTTTGGTCTGAATGAAGTACGAGCTCCTATTTTGCCTAGTACTCTGCATTATTTTATTATTATTATTTTTAATCCTCACCCGAGGGTATGTTTTTTATTGATTTTCGAGAGAGGAAGGGAGAGAGAAAAACATCGATTGATTGCCTCCTGTACGACCAGGGATCGAACTTGCAACCTAGGTATGTGCCCTGACTAGAAATCGAACCCGCAGCCTTTTGGTATACAGGATGATGCACCAACCAACTGAGCCACCCGGCCAGGGCTCTGCATTATTTCTGGTATTCGTTCATTCATTCATTCATTTATTCAATAAATATTTTTGTGTGTGAAGAAACCCATTTACTTGTTGGTTTTCAAAAAATGTAAATTCCTCTGCCTCCTAGGTCAGGGGTGAAGGGCAGTGCTGGGAACTCAAGACTTATGAGCTAGGGCCCGAACTGGGTGCCTCACCTCTGCATCTCAGGCTCTGTCCCCAACCATGAGAGCTGGGAACCTGCTTGCCTGAGGGATGGGCTCAGGCAGGAGTCCCACTGGGACTAGGAAAGATAATTTAACTCCATAGGAGGTCAGGGCTGCACCGGGCTGCACGAGGCTGGCCCTGCAGTTGAGGAAGTTATTTCAGGGAGGGCAGGTGAATTGCCCAGCGTCACATATAGCACGTTGGTGGTAGAGCTTGAATCTCAGAATCCCAGACTGGCATGCTGTGTCGCCAGGCTAGCCTCCCTGAGTGTGTGAGAAACATCCAAACAGCCCCAGGTATTCATTCGTTCGTTCCTTCATTCATTCATTCATGGAAGGGGGATGAACCGATGTGGGCAGTAAACCTAACACTTCCCCTCCAAGCACAGAGGGGAAATACAGCTGGCTTTCACTGCCCAGGTCCTCTCCTCCGCATCCCCTCAACATCCAGCCTGACCCTGGTGACCTGCCCCAGGTCCCCACCTAGTTATCATCTTGACCAACACTAGCAAATACAGAACATTTGCCATGTGCCGGACACTGTGCTAAATGCTTTCCGTGTATTCATTGATGTGATCCCCACGACAGCCCAAAGTGTTCTTATTCTACTTCACAATGGAAAGACCTGAGGCTAGAGAGGTTGACTTACCTGCCTAAGGTCACACAGCTAGTAAAGAGGCAGCTGGGGCCCCGGGAGCCCCCACTAGCAGGTTTACTCTGGGGGTGAAGAAGGAGGTGTGGAAGCAAGCCAGGGGAAGGAGGAGCTGGCGGGCAGCCGCAGCTATTTATACCACACCTCCGGGCCTTGTCATGCTTGCTGGCATTTGTGCCGGCAGAAGCTGTGCCTCTGCCAAATCCTAGAAGGAAGAAGCCCAGGGCAGGGACCTGGGCCAACCCCTGGGGGACGTAGGGTCTGGGTAATTCTCCCTGCACTCAGGGGAAAGACCACACTAGGCATGCAGAACCACAGGCATGCCCTTGACCCTGACATCTGCTTCCTCCCTCTGAGGGAACCAGAGTGGGGACCTGGACAATTTGGAAAGGACCATTGGGTGGCAGATTAGGGTCTGGCTGTATGCAGTGAGCTTGCCTATTGGGAGCGAGAAGGTGGTGGGGACAACGGGGAAGACTGACTTGGATTTAGATGCCAGCAGGAGCTATGCAGGTCTCTTATAGGGGGTGCTTTTTGAACCAGGAAGTGATGTGCGCAAAGATTTTAAAAGCCTCCTTCTTTATTCCTATCCCAGGTGTCTGCCTGAGCGGCCCCACTGTGTGCCAGGCATGAGACATGCAGAAGTGGAAAGCCTCTGTCTCTGTCCTTGTAGAGATCACCAGAGTCTCCCATCCCTGCCCCGGTACCTCCTGCGCCACAGAGGTGAGGGATGTAAGTGATAGCTCACCCAGGTCCCGCACCAGGAGTAGACGAGGGACCCATGTGTCCACTGGGTCTCCGAGGACATGATCCAGGCAAGTGGTCATCTCAGGGTCAGGAGGAAAGTTTCCCACAGGTGGTGCCTGCAGTACACCTGGGTGCTCCCCCCAGCTTGATGTGTCGGTGGGAGAGGGGTGCAGTAGGGAAAACTCATTCCCGCCCAGCCATCTGCCAAAGCATCCGGTACACACACTGGCACCTGGACGACACGTCCTTTGCCAAACCGTGTTAGTAAAGAGGACATGACTGCCAGCTGGAAACCACTCCTGTCATGAAGGAGAAAGTGGTGATCTTCTGGTCTCTGGGGAAAGCAGCTCAAAGGGGCTTGGCGTTGGGGCCACGGTGGCAAAGTGGTGTTCCCGTGATGTTTGGGGAGGAGCGCTGTTTGCCCCCCTGTGTTGGCCTTTGCACTGTCCTGGAGGATTTCTCACGTTCTTAGCTGGGAGAGTGCTGCAGGGTGATCACCCGAAGGTAACGATGGTTAAAATCACAGCCGACAGATTTTGAATGTTTACTACCTGCTAGGCACTGGGCTTGGAGCTTTATAGGTGTTATCCTCCCGTCTTCATACCAGCCCTACAAGAGAGTTACCATTATTAGTTCATTTTAAGGATGAGAAATGAGAAGCAGAGAGAGACTAAGCAGCGTGCTAGTGAGCACTGGAGATAGGACTCAAACCCAGGCAAGCTGGCCCCGGGTGCCACAGCCACCATAAGACCACTGAAGCTCACACTTTGACCTTTATATTAACTTGATTTGAGTCTTTAAGATGAGCGTGATTGAAACCAAAATACCCGTTGGATCCTTCAGTAATCTGGGTAATTTGTGCATATGGACTTGGGCTGCATCCCAATTGCCAAGGTGACGTAGGTTGACCATTTGCCTCTCGACTGCCAAGCAACCGAGCAGATCCCTTCTCAGATGTCCAGATGTGGGCAACATCTGGCAGACTGGTGGGACTTTTCTGGCAGTCATCCAGATGTTTCCCCTTTTCATTCCATGTAGACACAGCTGGGACTTGCATCCCTCTGGACATGCTTATAGGTGGGAAATTCCTGGTTGAAAGTATTTGCTGGTTTTGTTTTTTTATTAATTTTTAGAGAGAGAGGGACATTGATGTGAGAAACATCAATTAGTTACCTCCTGCACGAGCCCTGACCGGGGCTCAAACCCACAACCCGGGTATGTGCTCTGACTGGGAATCGAACCTGCCACCCTTTGGTGTGTGGGATGGTGCTCTGACCGACTGAGGCACACTGGCCAAGGCTATTTGCTGTTTGTTTGTTTTTTTAATATGTTTTATTGATTTTTAGAGAGAGGAGGAGGAAGAGGGAGAGAGAGATAGAAACATCGATGAGGGAGACACATCGATTGGCTGTCTCCTACAAGCCCCCTACTGGGGATCGGGCCCACAACCTGGGCATGTGCCCTGACCGGGAATCAAACCGGTGACCTCTTAGTCCATGGGTCCACACTCAACCACTGAGCCACACCGGCTGGGCTATTTGCTGGTTTTAAAACATCATCTCATGGCGTCACAAAGGCAGGATGTTAGCTTTGGTTCTGCCCTGCGATCCAGGCCTGAGAGACATTAGGATAAGCTAGAGGGAAAGCGGGCTTTGGGCAAGTGGCAGTAGGTAAAGCAGAAAACCCCTCCTCCCCTCCCCAGCCCGGGAAGCTGGGATGAGGCTGGCTGGCAGAGAGCATTGCAGGCGAGTAGCTGCTGCGTGTTCCTTGCAAGAGTTCCCCACTCTCCCACCCTGTCCTCCAGAGGCTTTGAGCAGATGGTCTCAGAGTAACAGAGCAGGAATTGGTGATGAAAAGAGACGTGTCAGCGAAGAGGCATTCTTGGGCATTAATGAGCATGAGAATAGATCTGGGGTGAGAAGGTTCGCAGAGCCTTCTGGAGGAAAGGAGTTCAAGACATTGCAAGTTAAGATAATGAAGATTTAACAGAAAGTCCTTATTTTATAGCAAGCACCAAACAGTGAAGGAATTAAGACAATGAATGGAGGACCAAGTGAATGAATGAATTGGTAGAGGTATAAATTGGTGACTAGGACTTTGACAGCTAGGGCCTTGATTGGGTGGGGCCTAACCTGACTCTAAGTACTGACAAAGGGAAGGATCCTGTTCTTGTCCGCTGGAATCCACTTCAGCTCAGGGTCCAGGAGAAATAGGCTGAATCCCTGAACCTTGCCTTCTCACTGTGCACCCCACCCCCATCCCATTCTGCAGGACCTCTGGTCACCAGGCTCCTCTGGCTCCTGGCCGGGGCAGGGTTGGAACCCAGGTGGCTGCAAAGTTGATGGTGGCTGCAGCCTCCACACCCTGAGGAATCTGCAACCCTCTTCACCTTCCCAGCTGCTCCCCTAGCCCTAAATCACCCCACCCCTCTTGTCACACGTCTGTGTCTGCCCCTTTGGAAGCTCCAAATGACAGAACTGGGAGGTACCTGAAAGCTCATTGAACCCAGCTCTCCCATTTGACAGAAAGGCAAACTGAGGCCCAGGGAGAAGGAAAGACTTGCCCGAGGTCACAGAGCCCCATTATTTTGGAAGGATTAAGGAGGTTCCCACTAGACTTAGGATAACACTGCACCTTTGAGCAGGGTGGCGGTGGGACAGAAGGGGCCTGGGATTCTTGGGCCCAGGTAGCTTCCTTGGGTCTTTCCTGGCCTCTGGGGCCAGGAATAGTAGTTCTTAGTTCCTGGGATGCTGATGCTGAACCTCCCAAACATTTTATGGGAAAGGCAGTAGAGTTGGGGGTGGTACTTGGGGATCTGCTCTCCATCCTGGGCCTTCTGTTGTGGCTGCTCAGCTCCAACCCTCGACCCCTGTCTCTGTAGGCAGCTGCACCAGCACGGAGGTCAGGCTGAGGCTGAGGACCAGTCTTAGGCCTCCCACCCTGGCAGGAGCCTCTGTGCTGGCCCCAGGTGCAGAGGAGTACTGAACACACCTCCTGGAGACCCTCTCCTCCTCTTTCCACTATGCACACCTGAGCTGTCAATCAACAGTGTAGCCAGGAAGCCCTTCCCCAAAGCCGCTGACCTGTGCAGGCACTGAAGGTGTGTTTCTACCTGGACACCAAAGATGCTGAAGTTGGGTGTCAGTTCCTGATGCTTCTTCTCACCTCCCTTCCCTGGAACCTGCCACACAGCCAGGGCTGTGCCTAAACTGTGGCCCAAAGGGCTCCAGAGGCAGACACTGAGTGAGTGTGTGTGTGTGTGTGTGTGTGTGTGTGTGTACATGCATAATTGTGCACGTGTGCATGCCAGCAAGGTTTGGGGAGGCTGGCTCTAGAACTCTGGGAGTTTTCAAACATGTAAGATTCTAATAAAATCTAATATTGTGAGACGAGTACTCAGCTTATCATGAAACAGGTTCAAATAAATCCCTTTATTTCTCTTAGCTTCAGTTTTCTTGTTTGCAAATTGGAACTAATTCCTAAGACTAGAAAACCTATAGGAAAATGATCTCTGGGCTGTAAGGTGCTGCATAGATGCAGTATCATTCAGTCCCCAGGGTGAGGGGGTCAAGGACAGGAAGAGAAATGGCTCCATCTTGGGGACACGAGGGCCTGAGCAGCCCCCAGCATCACCTTGTGCTTCTTTCATCTGGGGCTGGCCTCCTTGACCCTCCACAAGCCCAGGCAGCAGGGGCTGGGGGAGCCCCAAGTTCTCAGAGGGGGAGATTTGCCCTACGGCTTCTCAGTTTCTTTCCAGGCAGTGAGGCTGGGGGTACAGTCCCTTCCCAGATCGCCGCCCCAAACCAGTCATGGTGGCCCCTTGGGGGGCTTGATCGCTTTGCATTATGTGCCTTTTTATCTTTTAGCTTCTGGTTTACCCTCAAGCTTCTCTTTGGTGGTATGGGACCCAGGAGAGTCTTGCAACGTCCCTGGGCCCATAGATGTGGCCTGGGTGTGCTGCGGAGAGGAGAGGGATAGGGGTCTCTGAAGCTTTCCCCTGAGCTGAGAACTGGAAGGTGGCCACCTGCAGTGTCCCAGTGAAGCCGATGGGATCCAGCACGTACTAGTCAATGGTTCCTGACACTTGGAGTGATGACACAGCAGGACCCACCCTGTGTGCCCCCCTCACCCCCAGTTATACAGTAGCTTCTGATTAGGGATGAAGGGGAGCCCACTTTAGAGAGCAGTTCTCTCCAGATGGGGTCCACCCATCCAGAGATGTTAAGTGACTTGCTCTGGGTCACACAGCAGGCTGGTGGCAGGGCAGGTCCCCACTCTCAGCCTCAGGGGTCCACTTGTGTTGCCCCGGGCACCCATCCCCTGCTTCTACCTCCTCCCTTGCTTCTGAGCGTGAGCTCCCCGGAAGAGCTGGCTGGAGCACGGATACAGAGACGCCACGGGAATTGTTTTACATATTTGTTAATCGGGTCTCCGAGAGAGAAGGGCCCCGAGCTCATCAACCAGGAAGGAATCCAATTTGGCTTTTATGGCCATGGTTATTGGTCTTATTTTGCGGGGATCTTTTTATTTTATATTAATGCAGTGATCTGGAGGCGGGGGAGCTGACTGGCTGCTGGGCCCAGTGGGTCCTCTGAGCTCACACGGAACTCCAGTCAGCGGCCAGGACTTGGGACTGGGGGTGGGGGAGAGGTGTTGGGAGGGGGCGGCCTGGAGGTTGGCCAAGGCGTGCAGTGAAGGTCTTCGGGAACCTTCTGACCCTTCAGACAAGGGGTGTTTGAGGGGCTGGCTGTATTTCACTGGTTATAAGTGTTGCTGGTTTTATTAAGCTTTTATTGCCTTTTCCTCAGAGATGCAAAGCTGCTCGGTGGGTGCCAGGAGCCAAGCCTGATGGGTCTGGGCTGTGGGGCCTGAGTGTGTAGGCACAGAGGGGTGGAGAGGGAGGGCATGACTGGGTTGGTTGGGGGGATTCCTCTGGTCAGTCTGGTCAGTGGCTCCAAGGATGGGCTCTGACCCCAGCCTGCAGAGACTCCAATTCCAGCCCCACCCTGCAAGCTGCCCCGTGGAGCTGAGGCTGGAACAGAGGCGACATTAGGTAAATGCCCAGTGCTGGGTGGGCACACAGCTGTGCTCAGCAGATGCACAGCTCCTCACCCAAGCCCCTCGCATGGGCCTGGCAGGTAGTGAGCCGTTGGCCTTCTGTTTCCTTTCACTGCCTGGCCCCACCAGGAGGAGCTGGTTGGCAGATCCGGGTGGCCTGTTTGTGTGCCCCTCCCCCCAGAACGTAAAGTCCTGTTCCTAGCCCAAATGTCATCATTTCTCCACCACACCCCCTCATGGCTGGAGGAAGAGGTCCTTCAAGTCTTCGAGGCTTGAGCCCTGGACACAGATCCAGGAGGCTGAGTCCATCTCCTGCACCAGGGGGCAGCCAGTGTGAGCCCCAGTGGGGGGAAGGTCGAAGGCCAGATCACCTGCTGGAGGAAGACCGGGACCGGGGGAGAATGGTCCTGGACCACCTGCCACAGAACCACCTGGGGAAATGGCACGAGCACGGATTCCTGCCCTCCAGCCCACCCCCACCCCCTGAATCTGGTTGGCCAGATGTCTGGCCTAGGAGTTTGCATTTTCACAAGTGCACTAGTGACGGACCCACATTCCAGTCTGAGGGCCGACGTGGCAGAGGATTAAAGCCAGCTCTGGCCCACTTGCAGACCTGCCATGAGCTGGGGCCAGATTTGGGCCTCTTCCCAACTGTGAAGCTCAAAATGATCATGTCTGCTGCTGTGACTCAGCAGGTGGGCTACCACCATCCCCATGTCACAGATGAGGAGACTGAGACTTGCCCAAGGCACCCAGCTAGTGGCAGAGCCAGGGTTTGAACCTAGGTCCATCTGACTGCAAAACCCATGATAGCTCCCTCCTCCTCCTGAAAATCAGGCCCTGGTGCTCTCAGTACGTGACATCCTCGGGGTGGGGGAGCATTCTGTTCCCCAGAGCCCACTAGCCAGAGAACACATGGAACAGGGCACAGTCACAGTGGCTGTTGTGATCATTAACATTGGTTCCTCTGGTGCCGGCTGGGATGGTTCCCGGGTGATATATTGACAGGAGCAAAGCTTGTTTGGCTGATATATATGGAGCTGTTGGGCTTACGAGTCAGTGCCCACAGCTTCCTTGCCAGCTGTCAGCCTGGGGCGGCCAGCTGTCCCTCAAACATTCAGCCCCGCAGCCTGCCCTCCAACGAGAAATGAGGGTCCTGGGCAGGACACACAGAGCCCCTGCCCAGCTCCCTCCCCTCTCCACCCCCACCTGTGCTCCCAATAAATAAGCCCAGGATTTCTTTGGGGTGGGGAGGGGCAACCCTCTGAATTTCCCACCCTCTGCTGGCAATTTTAGCCCACAAGAATGGAACGTATTCCTTGGGGGGCGGCAGGCCTGATGGGAGAAGGTGCAGGTGTCTGCCTCAGCTGCAACCACAGAGCCAGGTTTCTTAGGGCTGGGAGGGGGAGGGGTGGTAGGTTTAGGGTCTTCTTGCTGGGGGAAGGGCTCAGACATGTGCTGACAGTCACCTGGCTATGCCCCTTCCTCGACAGGGCATTTCCTGGCTCTGTGGCCATTTTCGTTTGAGATTCTAGGTAGGACTTGGGGCTTCTTGGGATAAAACTTTAGGAAGATCCTAGGATTCAGCTGCTAGGAAGGCGCCCTGCTTCACCCCACTTTCCCTCTGAGATGCTTTTTGCCCCATTGTATTTGTCAGGGTTCTTCCTAAAAACAGAACCAATAGGATATAGAAAGATAGATGGATAGATGGATGGGTGGATAGATAGATAGATAGATAGATAGATAGATAGATAGATAGATAGATAGATAGATAGATGATAGATAAGAAGGGATTGGCTCACGTGATTGTGGAGGCTGAGACGTCCAAGTTTTGCATTTGGCAGGTTGGAGACCCGGGAGAGCGATGATGTAGTCTGTCCGAAGCCTGACCACCAGGAGAGCTGGGGCTGTGACTTTCTGTCGGAAAGCCAGCAAGGACCCAGGAAGAGCCAGTGCGTCAGTCTGGGCCTAAAGGCTGGAAAAGGCCAGTGTCCCAGCTCCAGCAGTCAGCAGAAAGGGTTCCCTCTTACTCAGCCTTTTTATTATATTTAGGTCTCCAGTTGATGGGAGGAGGCCCACCCACATTAGGGAGGACGAGCTGCTTTACTCTGTCTGCACGCCCAGAATCGGGTTTAGTCAAATGTCTGGGCACCCCTGGCCCAGTCAAGCTGACACATTGAATTAACCATCACACCCATGTTCCCACCGAAAAGAAGGCCCAGCTTCTTAAACTGGTAGAGAATTCTGTTGCATCATGACCAGAGCTGTCACCGACTGAAAGCAGAACTGCCGAGACCTGAGTGATTTCCGGTCTTGTGGGGATGATGCACGTTTGCTAGAAAGCAGTGGGTTTCTTCAGTGAGTATTGACCTCTCAGCTGTCAGGGAACTCAAGGGCTGCTGGGAATGGTGCAAAGAACGTGGGCTTCAGGATTGGTAGGCCTGAGGTTCAAATGCTTGTTCCACCTCTATTAGCTGTGTGACCACAAAGGAGTCACTTAACCTCTCTGATTGTTTATTCCTCTGTAAAATGGGGATGCTCACAATGCTCCCTTGCAGGACTGATGCGAGTATGAGAGAGGGCCGATAGAGTACTTGCACGTGGTGGATGCGCAGCTAATTGTTATGTTATGATTTTCTTAAAGGGTGCCAGAGTTTCTCCACTGAGCTAGCTGAGCTTTTGGCTTCACTCCATCTGTGTGATTTTGCCCCAGTTTGGCCTCCATGTCTTCAATGCTTCTGCAGCCTCCTGGCCTGAGATGGAATACCCAGGTTTCTGAGAAGAACTTGGGATTCTGGATGGTAGGCAACTAGCCAAGGCATCTGAGTACTGGTAGACCCTAGGAAGATGGGGTACTAGGACTTAGGGCGGTGATGCCTAGGAGGGACAGAGCCCTCTTCTTCCCATTCCTGCCTTCTCCACCTCAGATAAGCTGAATTCACCAAAGGGGCAGGCAGACCCGTAACCAGGAAGCAGACAAGGACACAATGTCCCCACTTCAGCGTGTAAGGGTAAATGGAGTTGTTCAACTCAAAATATCTCCTTTTGAACCTCTGCCCAAATCTCTCAGCCCCAGGATAGGAGAATCAAAGACCTCAAGATGTTTCCCAGGAACAGAGCTGAACCAGGGAGGCAAAACACCCCGAGACAGGAAGAAAAAGCTGATTAGCTCCTAATTGCCATTAAATTATATATACATATACGTATTTTAAGTTGAATCTGCATGTCTAATGTGATTTTTTGGATTACATTTTAATAGTCTGGCTGGGATGGGGCATAAAGGAGGAGGGAAGTGGTAAACAGGGCTGCAGGCGGGCTGTGGTGTGGGCTACATCCCCGGGGGCTGCTCTGGAAAGAGTGAGGCCAGGTGGGAAGCTGGGGTGTCTTTGAGCAACACCGCTTCCCACCAAAGCCCCGTTGTGTCCAGATGGGGCATGACTTGAAGAATGCCTTCTTCCTTAAACCTCACAAACAGCTTCCCTTGGGGGTGGTGACCACACAAGGTACAGATGAGGTATTATAGAATTGTATCCCTGAAACCTATATAATTTAATAACCTACATCACCCCATCTGTAAAATGAAGGCATTGGACTGGATGTGCCCTGATGTCTCTCTGGGTCCGGTGAGCCATGATCTGCTTCCGGCTCATTTTAAAGACCCCTCTCTCCATCGGGGGAACAGGAGATTCCACACTCATTCACCCGCTGGCACTTGCCAACGCCCTCTCTCCCCAGGTCCTTCCGCTTTCTAAGGCATCTCGCGTGCGTGCACCTGAGCCGCCTCTGCTTGTTTTCTCTCCTTGAGGACAGAACCCTCCTCCCACGCCTCTTACAGGAAGTCCTCAAAGAGTTGTAGGCAGCTAGCAAAGCCTCTTCCACACACATGCACACACATTCTATCTTAAAATAACATTTATTTCTAATTGTAAGACTGTACCTGATTATTGCAGAAAAAGTGGAAATAGACAAGTATGAAAGAGAAAATAAAAACCACCCACAATCCTCTCAGAGATAACCACTGTCAATGGGTTTTTGAAAATGCATATATATGTGGATCTGTTTTTGTTCTTGTTTTGTTTTCTGTTATAAAGTTAAGATTATGCTGCAAATGTGACTTCTGAGCTGCCCAAGCCTGGCCCTTGAAACTGGGTCAGGTTCTTCCTTTGCGGCTCCCCAGGGTCTGCTGTGACCTTTTAGGGGGCTGCTCCGCTTGCTTTTCCCAAGAGGAGTGTCCACCTTGGTGCACTGGCCCCTGGGAGTCCCAGAGTTTAATTTTGACCACCTCTGAGTGTGTGTGTGTGACAGAGGCAGAGGGACAGACAGCAGGAGAGCACACGTGTTGGTCACCGAGCAGGAGCCTGTGCCAAGGGCCCACCCTAATGGGAGAGCATAAGGCGTGATCATCGTCCCTTGTGATCAGTCCTTGTCTGAGCCAATGACAGCACCAAAGGAGCCACCCTTAGCTCCTTCCCATGCAGCAGCTGGAGCTCCTCGCTAAGCTGATCAATTCCCATCATTTGAAAAAGGAAAACAAATTCAAGATTTGCAGCCCATCCTGTGGAGGGGTCTGGGGTGGTGTCGGCTGAGGCATCAGAGTCAGACCCTGCCCCCCCAGCTGGGCCTCCCTCCGTTTGGGGGTATCTCTCAGATGACACCCACCCTCCTTGGTCTGCAGACTGGGGCCTCTTGGAGATTCTGAGGGCACCACAGCTGGGGAACCTGGGCTTTTACCCAGAAGAGGAGACAGGGCCCCAAGAGGGGATGGAACATGCCTAGGGCCACACAGGAAGTTGGTGTCTGAGCCAGGTCTGGAGCCATGTCGCTCGACCACCAGTCTGGTGTGACTGCCCACATGGCAGCTTTGCTTTTCAGGGGCGGGCGGAGGTGGGCGTGTGGGTGGTGAGGGGGTATGGAGTGAGGGACAAAGAACCCAGTCCACTTCCTGCTTGTCCATTTCATACTCCCAGGATCCTTCCCACCCAGGCAGGAGAAACCACCCTCGGCCATATGCTTCCATTTGGTGTCTGACTGTCCTCTGTCCGGGGGAAAGTGCTATCTAATATATAACCCAGATTCTTCAGAGTTTCCTTCCTTCCTTCAACAAGTATCTGCTAAGCACTGACTCCCTCCGGGATCATTTTAGGCCGGCAGGGAATGTGACAGCCAAGTCCCTGCTCCCTCGAAGTTCATGTCCACCCGCCTGTGGGGCTCTCACTGGAAAGCAGAATGGCTGTGCCCAATATTTTGGTCACTTAAATCCAGCAAATGCTGTTCCCCGGGCATGGAGTCCCATGTCGGACAGTTACTACTGCTATGTAACCAGCCATCCTAACGCTCGGTGATGTATGACAACCAGCGTATCACGCTTATGGACTCTGTGGGTCAGGACAGAGCACAGGAGCGGGTGGCTTAGCTCTACCCCACGGTATCTGGGCCTCAGCTAGGAAGACTTGAAGACTGGGGGCCGGAATCACCTGGAGGCATTTCACTCACATGTCCAGTGTGTTATCAGCTGTCAGCTGGGTTATCAGCAGGAGCTCCTACATGTGGCCTCTCCGCGTGGGCTAGGTTGGGCTCCTCACAGCATGGCGGCTGGGCTCCCAGGACGAGCGTCCCAGCAGAGCCAGGTGGAAGCTGCATCTATCTCCCTTTATTACCTAGCCTCAAGTCACAGAGCACCACTTCTGCTGTGGCTTACCCAGGTTCAAGGGGAAGGAATGCAGACATTACTTCTTTTTTTTTAATCCTCACCCGAGGATATTTTTCCATTGATTTATTTAGAAAGAGTGGAAAGGAAGGAAAGAGAGAGAGGGAGAAACACCAATGTGAGAGAGACACATCGATTGGTTGCCTCTCACACAACCCCGACCAGGGCAGGGGATCAAACCTGCAACCCAGGTAAGTGCCCTTGACCGTGAATCAAACCTGAGACCCTTTGGTCCAAGGGCCGACACTCTAACCGCTGAGCCAAACTGGCCAGGGCCAGACATTACTTCTTGAGGGGAAAAGTCTCAAAGGCACATCGTGAGAAAAGCATGTGAGATGGGAGATATTGTTGAGGCCATCTTTAGCAAACCCACAGTGTGTCATGTGGGTTTTTAGGAGTTCACAGCCTTTAGGGAGAACCAGACTACAAAAAATAGTAGCTGTCATTTCCCAAGCACTTATACCTACCAGGCACTGTGGTCAGCCTGCTGTGTACATCATCCTTCCAACACTTCTGTGGTGACTACCATTAGCCCCGTTTTGCAGATGGGAAGACTGAGGCTCAGAAAGGTCCCACTGCCTGCGCTAAGTCATACCGTTGGGATTTGCACCCGTCTGCTGCCTCCAAAGCTAGCTCTTTACACTGACTGTTACACTGCCTCTCCCTCTGCATCCCTAAGTAATCTTTACCTGCCAAAGTGTGGTGAGAGGCTTAGACAAGCAGCTGGAGGTGTGTTCAGATCTGAGAAGGCTCCTTAGCAGAGGTGACACTTGAGTAAGGCCTTTAAAGATGCTTTAGATGTGGACATCTGGGGAAAGGAGTGGCATTCCTAGTGGAGTAGCAGTGGGACAGAGGGGCCCCCAAATCACCCAAAGAGTGCTGCTGTGACAGACCCCGAATCCTGGCCTTTGACGCCCCGATACGCTAACACATTGTAAACTGTTACACCCTGAAAGGCAGGCTGAGACTGGGGATGGGGTGGATGGACTTAGTCCCCAGAAAAAGGGCCAAAGTGGCCCCTGCCCCTCTCCACTATGTCACCATCAGCTTCCTTTGAAGGCTGGGAGTGGGGCCCAGGCTCCCACAGGCCCCTACCTCCCACCTCCATAGGCAGACTTGGTTTTGCTCTTTGAAGACGGAGCGAGTCCTGGCTCACGCTCAGGAGTTTCTAATACAAATCAGGCCTCTGCAGTTTATCTTCGTCAGGCTCGCTTTAGGGCACCGCAGAGGGGAAGTTTAATTATTTCATTGATAGGAATCGTGCCTATTACAGGAGCAGTCCCTGCCCCTTCCAGGCCTCGCTCCCTTTCAGGTCTGCTGTGCCCTCTTCCTCTCCCGCCCACTGTCGTCCCCCTTGCTCACTCTGTTCATCTCTTTGTTTCCCTGTTTAGGTCTCTGTCTTCCCCACCCAGGTCCCCTCTCCTCTCTGTCTCTGGTCTCTCCCATGTCCTGTCTCTTTGTCTCTGTTTCCCTCCTTCCCCTCACCCTCTCTTCCTCACTTTCTCTGGGCTAACCGCAGCCCCCTCTCTTCCCGGACAGACTGTCTAATTGAAATGAAGCACTCCAGAGAATGTTAATAGGAAAGGCAGCATTAATTAGCCAGCTCTGGCATAATTAGCTTCCTTCTCTCACTGCCTGACATCTAACTGGATAATGAGTCTCTCTCAGTCCAAACAGAGGGCAGGCAGGACAAGGGGGACAGGCCATGCCCAGGGATGCCAGGAGGCCTCCTGCCTTCAGGCCACCCTGCTGGAGTCCTCAAGCTGCCCAGCCCTGCCCTCTCCTGCCAGGCCCTCCTGCTGCTTGTTCCCAAGTCTTGGGGAGACAGATGCCTGGCCCTTGCCCATGCCCAAAGGTTTGACGTTGCTGGAGCTGCATGTTAAGTGGTCTGAGCCTGACAAACAGTCGCTGCAGCTGCAGCGTCCCACAGAAGGGGTGGGAGGTATTGAAAGTTCTTGAGGAGAGCTGTGACTCGCATCCAGCCCTGGCACAGCTGCATGGGCAGTGGCTGAGCACATTACACTCCCCAAAGGGGAGCAAAAGAATCTGTTTCTGTGACAAAATAACTAATGTACTACAGTCGTCCCTCATTTATCGCGGGTAATCCATTCCATACCCTAGCGGTTGCACCTGGTGTTGAAGGATTCCTGGGGTGCTCGAATACATAGGCCTACAGTCCATACGCACAGTAATTTTAATTGTAATTGTAATACAGGGGTGTATAATTGACTCAGACAACCGAGTGCGCGCTGTATCATTTTCACTGTCTGGATCAACTTTTTAATGAATATATTTGGAAAAACTGCAATAGAGTGAAGCTGCGAAAGTCGAAGCACGAAGTGGCGAGGGACGACTGTACACAGACTGTACAGCGCTTCCAACCTTGAACCTCCCCACAATTGTGTGAGGCAGGAATGGCCACCCCTATTTTACAAAGACTCTGAGGTTCAGAGAGGTTCACTGTCTTGACAATATTCACACGACCAGGACCCAAACCAGAGTCCATCTTGTTCCAAAGATCATGTTCTTTGCCTTCTACCTTGATACGTCTAGAAGGTACTTTATAGTTGCTCATTAAATAAACGTAATTGCAATGGAGTCACACCTCACAATGGCCTTGAGTTCTAAAATCAGAGAATGAAACAATAACTGGGAAATCAGGCATAGTCAAAACTTCCCTCAAATATCCCTTACACAGGGAAGAATATCCCTTCTGCTGGCAATTGGGCTGTGATTCCCCATTTTCTGTGGCTTTCAAAGCCACAATCTAGTTTTGGGGAATGATGGGCAAATAGGATTTTTCTGTTTGTTTTGTGCACATGTGGTTGAGTTCAGTTGAGTTAAATGCTTGCTTGGTGCCATTCCACTGCAGTATTTTTACTTGGTTATGATTGGGCAGGGTTAATGCCCAGCACTGGGTGACTGAAGCCACGGCATCGTCATCCTCTCCCTCCAGCCTGCTGACCCTCTCCGTCTTCTGTAGGCCATGGACTCGGAGGATGACCCGTTGTTGCAGGATGTGTGGCTAGAGGAGGAGCAAGAAGATGAGGAAGCAACGGGTGAGGCCTTTAGGAGAGCCCAGAAGCCAGGGCCCCAAACTGGGGCAGGGGGGCAGTGTTGCTGGCGGCACTGGACCTTGCCCTCCCCGCCCCCAGCCTCGGGCTTCTGGAGTACCTTGGGTTGGGCCTTCACCAATCCGTGCTGTGCGGGGCTGGTGCTCTTCCTGGGCTGCAGCATCCCCATGGCCCTGTCAGCCTTCATGTTCCTCTACTACCCGCCGCTGGACATTGACATCTCCTACAACGCCTTTGAGATCCGAAACCACGAGGCCTCCCAGCGTTTCGACGCCCTTGCGCTGGCGCTTAAGTCCCAGTTTGGGTCCTGGGGGCGCAACCGGCGTGACTTGGCTGACTTCACCTCTGAGACGCTCCAGCGCCTCATCTCAGAGCAGCTGCAGCAGCTGCATCTCGGCAACCGCTCGCGAAGGGCCGCCAGGGCCCCACGCGCTGTCCCCGCTGTCCCACCTTGTGGCCCAGGCCAGTGGAGGGACACCGCCACCGCCGGCAAGCCAGCAGCCAATCGGAGCGGACGTCTTCGACGCGAGTCGACCCTGGCAGATCTGGCAGCCAACCAGAGTGAAGCCCCGATGAACCAGGGGCTGGACAAGAATGGGCGGCGCCAAGTGGATACCCCGCCCACTGCGGCCAATCAGAGCCGTGCCCGCCGGGGCGCCTCGCGTTGGGACTACTCGCGCTCCTATGTGAGCACCAACACCCAGACTCACGCACACTGGCGAATTGAGCTCATCTTCCTGGCCCGTGGCGACGCGGAACGTAACATTTTCACCAGTGAGCGCCTGGTCACAATCCACGAGATTGAGCGCAAAATCATGGACCATCCAGGCTTCAGGGAGTTCTGCTGGAAGCCCCATGAAGTGCTCAAGGACCTGCCGCTCGGCTCCTACTCCTACTGCTCCCCACCCAGCTCGCTCATGACCTACTTCTTCCCCACTGAGAGGGGCGGCAAGATCTACTACGATGGCATGGGCCAGGACCTGGCGGACATCCGGGGTGAGCAGGCCAGGGTGTGGTTGGGGTGGGGCCTGTAGGAGACTGGGTTTGAAGCAGCCGGGTGAGGGATTTGTAAGGGGTGGGGCCTGAATGAGACGGGGGACGGGGCTTGGTGGGGTTGATTGGAAAGTCTGACTCCTGGTTCAGTACTTTAGAGGCTGGTGGGAGGTTGGGGAGGGATTTGGCTGTGAGGTGGAGCTGAGCGCTGGGCAGGCCTGAGGGCCATGCGAGGAAGCGTTGGTAGCAGGGTTGGGTGTGAGATGAGATCCCAGGCAGGCAAGGAAGGAGGTTCGGAGACACACCTGGATTGAGGGGATTGGGAGTTATGCTGTGACAAATTAGAAAAAGCATGGGGAGGGGCTTGGACATGAGGTTGGTTAGAGGAAGCCTGGATGTGGTTACAGAGAACCAGGTATCTAGTCTGAGGGAGTTAGGGCAGTGGCTGGGGTTGAAGGAAGACCTAGGTGGGGTTAGTTTGAGATAAATTAGGGATAGGACTTGGAGGATGGAGCGAAGCCGGAGGATGATTGTAGGGGTGGGGCTTGGGTGTGCCTTTTAAGGGGTGCGAGGGCAGGGTTCTAGGCAGATGAAGGCGGGACTGCAGAGACTGAGCCTTGGAATTAGCTGAGATTCAAACAGAAATGAAGATGTCAACTTAGTGGGAGCCACCTGCGGGGTGTGTGGGGGGGGTGCAGGTCTGGGAGTTCTCTAAACCATCCCTTGTCCTGTTAGGAACAGTTCAAGGCAGCTTGAAGGGCAGTTTCCCAGTTTCTTAGAAGGGCTGAGGCATTGAGGAGGGTAGGATGACCCTGATGGAAGGCTGGTAGGATTTGACCTGCTGAGCTCCTGGACCTCACCCCCACCCCCACCCCCACCCTTGCACCTGCAGGTTCCCTGGAGCTGGCCATGACTCACCCCGAGTTCTACTGGTACGTGGATGAGGGCCTCTCTGCGGAAAACCTCAAGAGCTCCCTCCTGCGCAGTGAGATCCTGTTTGGAGCACCCCTGCCCAACTACTACTCTGTGGATGATCGCTGGGAGGAGCAGCGGGCCAAGTTTCAGAGCTTTGTGGTCACCTACGTGGCCATGCTGGCCAAGCAGTCTACTAGGTAGGAGGTCCAGCCACACCAGTGTGTGCCTGCCCGTGTGTACTCCAGTAAAGGGCTTTATTAGGGTAGGGAATTGGTTTCCAGGTGCTGCTTTCTCATACACCCCGGATCCCCTTCCTGCAACCTTTTATCTAGGAAGTCTTTCTTTCCAAATCAGAGGCAGAGCTAGATATATCCTCACCATCCCTCTGACAGGTCAGAGTCTCCTTTTCTTGATCATCACTAATGGTTAGTGAACATGACAACTCTGGAGGAAGTAGGAAATCCCAGAACTCTTGCCCTGGAGGTCTTAGGTATTGATTTTCTCCTGCAATGGTGCTTGAGGGCTTTCTGGAAAGAGTATTTTTTTTAAATATGTTTTTTATTGATTTTTAGAGAGAAAGGAAGGGAGAGGGAGAGAGAGAGAGATAGAAATATCAATGAGAGAGACACATCCATCAGCTGCCTTCCTGCACGCCTCCCACTGGGGCTTGAGCCCAAAACCTGGGCATGTGCCCTGACAGGGAATCGAACTGGCTACCTCTTGGTCCATGGTTGATGCTCAACCACAGAGCCACACCAGCTGGGCTTTGGAAAGAGTATTAACCAGGGTTTAAGGAGTTTCTCTCTTCCTCTATATCCAGGGAGATAGTTGACAAGTCACTTCAATTTTGTGGGCCTCAGTTTTCCTACTTGTATTATATAATGGGGATGATGAGTCTTCTACCCTTCTGGAGATAGGAGGAAATGAGCTAAGAGATTGGATGGTGGGTACTTTGGGCAGTGGGTGCTTGGGTTGTCCTCCAAGCCTTGGGATGTGTGTCTGAGAATATAACTGGGCCCCTCCCCACCAGCAAAGGGCATCAGATAGTTCATCTGTCAGTCCTGCTGGGCAATAACTCCAATGCCTGGAAGTCCCCTGCCCTGCCAAGCTAGCTCTGGGTACATTCCTTCCATTACTCGTCCATTACATTGAACAACTACTGTAATAATCAGAGCTAACATTTACTGAGCGCTTGCTGTGTGCCACACACTCTTCTAAACCCTTTACACACATCATCTCATTTAATCTTCACACTAGCCCAAGGAAGGAGGTGCTATTATGATTATGTCCATTTTACAGTTGAGGAGACTGAGGCACACCACAATTAAGTAAGTTGTCCAAAATTACAAAGCCCAGAAGAGGTGAAATGGGGTTAAAATCCAGGCTTTCTAATTCAGAGCCCCACCCTTGTGTTTTCTATGCCAATTACTGCATTAGGAGCTCCTCCCAGCCCTGCTGCTTTGTCAGGCTGGATTAAATGCCCTTCCACCCACTGTCACAGTCCCCTTCCTTCTCCCTAAGGGAGGCAGGAAAGAGCATACACAGGCTTTGGAGTCACATATATCTGGGGTCAGATCCCAATTGCTCCACTTAGCTGTGGGAGTGTCAGTGAGTGATTTCACCTCTCTGAGCTACGATTCATCACAGCCCTTGTCCATCTGTATTTTAGTTGTTTAAATTCCTTGTCACTCAAGGTGCAGTCCTCAAATCAGCAGCACCCGCAACACATGGGGCTTGTTAGAAACGCAGAATCTCAGCATCTCCAGGCCTTTCCTAGACCTACAGGATTTCCAGGTGACTTGTTTGCACATTCAAGTTTGAAGAAGGTCTGGTTTAATTATGTCTCCATAGAGTGTGAGTTTGTTGAGGCCTGAAATTGTTCCCGGCTCATTTCTATAGGCCTACCCCCTTGCACAGTGCCAGGAACACAGTAGGGATTTGTCTGAGGGAGGGAACGAGAGAAGAAGAAGCCCCAGGGAAAGGTACTTGCCTGGGTTGGGAAGCTGGGAGGGGCTGGCTGTAGAAGGATCTTCAGGGTTTCAGATACCAATGATTACCTCTGCCTAGTATGTTCAGCTGCTGAGGCAAAACCTCTGCCCTGGGTGAAAAGCCTTTCTTCCCCTTTCTATCCTTCCAGAGCTTCATAGGAATGGTGAAAACCAGGATCCTTGTAGTCGTGACTTAGTATCTTCTTTTGAATTAATAAAATCTTTTTTATTATTCTATTATTGGTTACCCAAGAGATGGCAACATGCACCTTGACTTATTGCAGAATAATACAAATTGTCACTTTTACTACTTCCCTGATAATATTAGTATCTTAGAACACAGTTCACTGCATTTATAACCCTTCAGCCTTTTGCGTTTTTGTTGCATGCATTTTAATTCTATATACATTTTAAACCTCATAAGACATTACAGTATTATTTTACTGAGTCAGTATTCATTTATATTTACTCACATATTTACCTTTTCTGTTGCTCTTCATTACTTTCTACAATTTTATGTTTCCCTGTGGGATCATTTTCCTTGTATCTGAAGAACTCTCTTTAGTATTCTTTTTAGTGCAGGTTTGCTGGTTATAAATTCTCTTTTGTTTGCCTAGAAAACATCTTTATTTTACTTTTAGTTTTGAAGTAGATTTCTTTTGATTTAGAATTATAAATTGGCAGTTATTTTCTTTTAATACTTTAAAGATGTTGATCCACTGTGCTCTGACTTCCATCATTTCTGTGGAAAAGTCAGCTGTCAATCTTTTTGTTGCCCCTTTGAATGATTGTCTTTTTTTCTGTGGCTGTTTTTAAGGTTCCTCTTTATCTTTGGTTTCACCAGTCTTACTATGATTTATGTCAGTGTGGTTTTCTTTGTTTTGCTTAGGGTGCACAGAACATTTTGAATCCATGGGTTGATAACTTTCATCAGTTTTATGAATTTCCTGGCTAGTATCTCTAAATACTGCCTCTACCTCACTTTCTGTCCCTTTTCCTTTTAGAATTCTAATTACATGAATGTTAGCTCTTTTCATTGAGTTTCATGTGTTGCAAATGCTCTTTTCTAGGTTTTTATTTTATTTTATTTTTTAATGTTTTTGTTTAGATATTCCAGTTCACCGATCTGTCTTCTGTTGTATCTAATCTGCCATTTATTTGGATAGCTCCTGGTCCTCCTCCAAGTGTTGACAGCCATCTCTAATCCACTTCCCCTTTTCTCTCTCCATGTTCCTCCCTTCCCCCAGCAAAGTCCAGGTTCTTTACGGGGGGACAGACCTCTTTGATTATGAGGTGCGCAGAACCTTCAACAACGACATGCTCCTGGCCTTTATCAGCAGCAGCTGCATTGCCGCCCTTGTTTACATTCTCACCTCCTGCTCAGGTAGGGCTTCTCTGAAGGTCTTGTCTCCTCCCAATGTGCTCCTATCTGGACAAAGCCTTCCTTCTCAAGAATGCTAGAAATAGTCTTCTACCACCATGTCAGAGCTGGCAGGGAAGGGTGCTCAGAAATCACTTTCCAACCCCAGGCAAGTAGGCTGAGGTCCAGAGGCAGGTGGGCCTAACCCAAGGGCCCTACTCCCAGGACCTCACACAGTTTAACCTTTTGCCCTTTGACCATTTTTTTCTTGCTAGTACCCTTGTTTGGGGAGATCTGGAGTATTGGGCCCATGTTATGGGTTATTCTGAAGCCTGTTTTACATTCCCAAGTCAGCCACATTTTTGTCCCCCAGTTTACTTTTGTCACCTTCCCATGTACCCTAGCTGCTTCTTACTGTGTATACAGTAGGAACTCTCTATTGCCCAAATGAAAATGGAAAAGATATTCATTCATCCATGTAACAAATATTAATTGGGCACCAACGATGTGCCTGAGGCTCTAAGGTTCCAGGGACCCAGTGATAAACATCACAGACACACTTCCTACTCTCATGGAACCTTTGTCTACTGGAGTGACAGGCACTAAATAAATATATAATGTTTGTAATTTCCTACTGGCCCTTGAGATTAGTTCTGCAAAGATGAGAGTTCATAAGCAAACTGACTTACTCAGAGATGGCTTCCTCTGCCACTCAGGCCTCTGGCTTAGCCCCTTCTCTGCATATGAAGAACTGCACTGAGCACGGACGAGGTGGTGAAGGGTACTCCACAGTGGGGAGCAGGTGTGAGGCAGGCCCAGCCAGAGTCAGGGACACTAAAGGGGGTGTATGTTCCATGGGCCCCCCTACTATATATTCCCTGTCCTCTTGCCCCACCCAGTGTTCCTGTCCTTCTTTGGGATTGCCAGCATCGGCCTCAGCTGTCTGGTGGCACTCTTCCTGTACCACGTGGTCTTTGGAGTTCAGTACTTGGGCATCCTCAATGGCGTGGCTGCCTTCGTGATAGTGGGCATTGGTGAGTTGCCTCCATTGCCGTAGCAATGGGCTTCCAACTTGAGAACTGTGCCCCAGAAAGGGCCTCTCCCTGGATGCTAAGCCTGGCTTCCATGGAGTCTCCAAAAAGTCCCTCTGAGACCTCGGAGCCCTGGCGCCTCAGTGTGGTGGGGGGTGGGGTAGAGTAGGAGTGATGATGGGCACATGGTGGGTGTGACCCCCAAGGGGTGGAAGGAGCAGGTGAGTATGCTGAGTAGAGATTAAGAATGGTGGGGAAAGTCTAGGAAAGGTGGGAAGGAGGCAAAGATTTGGAAGAAGGAGCCTAGTTCTGAGGAGGGGGTACGGCCAAAGGGCATGGAGGATGGGGCTTGGATTCTTGGTGTGTGGAGCCAGAGTCAGATGGGTCTTTCCAAACTCCCAGCTGAGAAGCAGGATTCCCCTGGAGCCTGACCTCTCAGGGGTTCTCTCAGGGTTGGTCTAGGCCCAGCCTGGGCCTGATCCTGGAGACAGCAGAGTGATCCTGAGCCTGCCCCCGCTGGCCTGGAACTCCCTCCTGTAGGTGTGGACGACGTCTTTGTGTTCATCAACACCTACCGCCAGGCCACCCACCTGGAAGACCCACAGCTTCGGATGATCCACACCATCCAGACGGCAGGCAAGGCCACCTTCTTCACCTCTCTGACCACGGCCGCCGCCTACGCAGCTAACGTCTTCTCCCAGGTGGGAGACCACCGTCTGTCCCTGTCCCGGCCTCCCCTTTTCTTCCCTACCTACCTGGCCTCTGGTCTCTGCTCTTTCAACCCCCCTTTCCCTTGTGGCTACACAGCCTTTGCCTCAGGCACTTGCCATGTCTGTAGAGTCCATCTTTGTTACTTATCACCATTACCAGGACTTAACGAATGGGAAAGTTATAATAATACAAATAATATTTATTGACGATACTCATTAATAGTAATCCAGCATCTGTCCTGAAGTGCATTTGGTAGTTTCCAAAGCTCTTTTGCATTTAGTCCTCATGATATACTTATGACAACAGTATTATTACATCCTTACTTTCCTAATATATAAACTGAGGCCCAGAGAGGTAAAGTGACTTCCCCAAGGTCACACAGCTGGTAAGTGGTGAGCCTGACCACTGAGCTCTTTTCACCCACTGGCTTCACGTTGCATTGTCATCACTCACACTGACTGTCCTCTTGCTGGTCCAGTGTTCCTCCAGTCTTCTGAGTTGGGCTCAGGAGAAGGCTCTGAGTTTGGGCCAGGTTGCTGGTGCTGATAGAAGCTGAAAGGGAGTGAGCCTACCTGAGTCTCTGAGAGATTTTGTCACCTGGGCTAAGTATCCCACTTAGAAACCACTAGATACTGTGAGACTATCCAGGCCTTCCTCGAGAACCACATCCAGGAAATAGGCAGAGCTGAGTTTAAATCCCACCTCTGCCGTGTGCTGGCTGTGTGACCTTAGGCAGGTTGTTTAACCTCTCTGAGCCTCATTTTCCTCGTGCGTGGATTATGCAGGGACTGAAATGAGGTGATCGTGAAAGTGTTTCACAAACAGTGAAGGCTTGTCTGCTTGTTGACTACAGTTTTCTTCTGACTGCCACACCCCTGTGTAGGTCCCTGTAACACTTCCGGAGCACGCCCATTGCTCCGAGGCCCCAGGTCCCTCTTCCCATCATGTGGCAGCATGCTGTCCCTTCCTGCTCACTAACACATGGCCTGGTTTAATGGGGTGTGTCTGACCCCCAGTCATCCATGTGATGACAGTTCCCGAGCACTTGCTCTGTGCCAAGCACTGTTCCGCGCAGTGGGCCGCAGTACAGACAAAAGTTGTCACTCCGGAGATGGGACTCTTCCTCCCCAGTTGTGTCCCTGGCACCAGCCCTTGCCTTCCAGTGTCCTCCTGGGGCAGTGGCTGCCATCCCAGCAGCCTGGGCCTCATCCTGCCGTAGTTGGGGAGTGGTCTGGAGTCCCGAGTGCCTTTGGCTGCACGCTCACCAGGTTCCCTGGGCTCCAGGTCTGACCGGCCCCACATCCTGCTACCTCTCCATCTACCTCTCCATCTCTTCTACCTCTCCATCGCCAGATCCCGGCCGTCCATGACTTTGGCCTGTTCATGTCTCTCATTGTGTCCTGCTGCTGGCTGGCCGTGCTCTTCACCATGCCTGCCGCCCTGGGCATCTGGAGCCTTTACATGGCACCACTAGAGGGCGCCTGCCAGACCAGGTGAGCTGGGCAGGAGCGGGGGTGGGGCCTGCCTGCTCCCTGAATATCCATAACAGGCCCTTTTGATTCGTTATTGAGCACCTTTTGTATGCCTATTCCTATGCTGGAGTTCCTGAGGGGACAAGGGAAGGAGAAGAGAACCTTGTCAGGTGGTTACCGTTTGTGACCACCTGCTGTGTGCCAGGAAGTGGGCAAAGTGCTTTGGTACCCATCATATTCACACGCACACACGCACACACACACACGCACACACACATGCACACGCGCGCGCGCACACACACGCGCACACACACACACACACACACACACACACACAGGACCCAGGGAGCTGGCTCCTCTCATTCTGCCCATTTTACAGATGAGGAAACAAGGGCTTGGGGAGGTTAAGCAAGTTTCTCTGGGTCTACATTTAGTAGACAGCAGAGCCGGGTTTAAACCCAAAAAAATCTGCCTCTGGATCCTGTGCTCTTAGCCACCGTGTTAAATGTCGTCAAGGTTCTCGTCTTGGTGGAGAAACAATATTCAGACATACGAGCCATGTGCAGAGTCGAGCAGGTCATGGCAGAGTTGCTGCCGGAAGGTGGGGGTCAGATCTCGTGGGCTGGGTGGCTGCCTGGGCTTGGGAGTACTGAGGAATGATGGAGTGTCTCTGCCCTCGGGGCAGGGCACACAAAGGCAGGAATGTCAGGGGTCTGTGACAATGCCCACCTGACTGTGTGAGCCAAGGAGTGGTAGGAGGGAGACGAAGGCCCAGCGAGGAGCTCCAACTTGGGCCTGCGATTGATGCTCACACCCTCCCCTCGTGGGTGGTGGTACAGATCGGGCACCGCACAAGGGCACCCTAGCTGAAGCACTGCCGTCTGCACCGTGGGCATTCGGATCTGACTATTTCTGTGACCGTTTTATGACGTAGAGGCAAAATGTCTCGGGGAAGGGTGCCTTTTCTAATCTCTACAGAGATACCAAATATGCCCCAGCCGTCCCTCATCCCCATCCCCCAGTCTGGGCTGAGGACGCAGTGGACATAGGACACCGCACTGGACATAGGGCACCGTCTTCCCAGACTCAGCCTCTTTGCTCGGCAGCTGTGGGAGCTTGGGCACGTCACTCCACCTCTCTGCATCTCAGGTTTTTCCTGTAAAACAAGTGTGGTTCCTGTGTAGGATTCCTGTGTAGGATTCCTGCGAGGATTAAGGGAGCGAATCCACGTGGGGCTTGTAGCTTGCTGCCTGGCATGCAGCACTCATTACGTTTGCCGTGTGCATCGTTCGTGTTCCTGGGGCGAGCGCTGTCTCCCCACACTCACTCCATCAAGGCCTCGGCCACGTGGCCCACGCGCTCAGCCCAGCCCCGCTTCCTCCCCTCCTGCTGTCAGAGCCCCGGGCCGCACGCCAGGGAGGCATGACTACCCTTGGTCACCTTGATGTGTGGGGACTGGGTGTTGTCATGCCCTCTCCCCGGGTAATGGCTGCTGTCACCACTTGTCCCTCCAGAGGAAGAGTGGTTTCTGAGGGCCCGGGGGAGATGGCACTGGGAGGAAGTCAGGCACAGGTTTCTGGAACTCTCTGGTGAATGTCCTGAGTGAGATGTCAGCAGCGGTGTGAGACCTGGGTTCGTGCGGCAGCTGGGACCCTGCCCCACCCTCCCGGACACCCAGGACCATCGGGCTCCCCCCTCCCCTACTCTCTCCATAGCTGCCACCAGAAGTGTGGCCGCAAGAGCTCCCTGCACTTCCCCGGGGACGTGTTTGTCACTCCCGAGCGGGCTGGGGGCAGCCCGGCCCAGGGCCCCATGCCCTACCTGGATGATGACATCCCCTTGCTGAACGTAGAGGAGGAGCCAGGTAAAGGATGGCACGGGCCTGACCCTGGGGAGACCTGCGGGTTGCCTCTGCCAGGGGAAGTAACTCTTGACAAGATGGTTTGAGGATGGGCTGGACCTGAGGCAGGGGGCTGGACGAGGTGGTCTAGGGGATCCCCATCAAGCATTTGGGCTTCCCCGGAGAGGGTGGGGACGGGGTGGGCTTTGACTGAGGTCTGGGCCAGGCCTCTCACAGGCCCCTGCTCTGCCCTGGCAGTGTCTCTGGAGCTGGGAGACGTGTCTCTGGTGTCTGTGCCCCCCGAGGGCCTGCAGCCCGCCGCTGACAGCGGGAGCCGGGGGCAGCTCATTGCTCAGCTTCAGGAGCTGCTGCACCACTGGGTCCTCTGGTCAGCCGTCAAGAGCCGCTGGGTGATTGTGGGTAAGCGGGCCCCCACCTTCCTTTCCTTCTATCGTGTAGCTGCTACCCAGTATCGGAGTTGGGGGGGGGGGCAGACTCCCCAAAAGAACGTGTAGGCTCCTGCAAATGAGCTCGAGGTCAGAGACCTGGGTTGGCGTCCCTCACTCGCTCCGAGCCTCACCTCCTTCCTGTGTTGAATGAAGCTGGTCCTCAACTGCTTTTGTTTATTGAGCACCTACTATGTGCCAGTCATCATGCTGGGCAGTAGAGCAGAGCCCTTAATGCTTGGGCTCTGGAGTTAGACTAACTTGGCTGAGTTGGGCTCCTAACTCTACCACGTGCTAGCTGTGTGGCCTTGACTATGTCCATCAGCCTGAGCCTCAGTTTCCTGTCCTGTGACTGAGGATAAGAATAGGATCTGTCTCATCAGCAGTTGGAAGGAATGCCATCGTGCATGTAAAGAACTTAGCCCAGTGCATGGCATGCAGTAAGTGCTCAATAAACTGTAAGTGCTATTATTATTATTATTATTATTATCATCATCATCATTATCATTAGTGACAGTATTTAGGGTCGTGTACAAACAACTGGACAAGTCAGCTCTTTATAAACTAAATGCTCTAAGATGGTGGTTGGTTCTCGTCCAACCCCTACCCCTGGAAGACTAATCTCTGGCAAGCTTCACCCACAGGCTGGCATGCTATGGTCTGCCCATTCCCCTGGGAGCCCCTCCCCCTGCTCTCCCATAAAGGGAGCAGCTCCTTACCAAGGCTCTGGAGGCATCTCCTGGGCCCCGGCCCCGCCTAGTGTGATGTCCTTTCCTCGCAGGGCTCTTTGTCTCCATCCTCATCCTGTCCCTGGTATTCGCCAGCCGACTTCGCCCCGCCAGCCGGGCCCCCCTGCTCTTCCGGCCCGACACCAACATCCAGGTGCTACTGGACCTCAAGTACAACCTGAGCGCTGAGGGCATCTCCTGTATCACCTGTTCAGGTGAGGGCTTCCATCCAGGGGTCCCCTGAGGGCCCCTGCTCTTTTTGGAGTCCAGATCTCAAAGACTGTTGGCCTAAAAGTTGTGAGACCCATGCCCGGTGTTTCCACGTTTCGTTAAACAGATGCTTACTTGGTGTCCGCTGTCTGGCGCTGGGGAGACCTCAGTGGTTAGGACAGGCTTCCCGAGCTCAGCGAGTTCATTCCACTGCTAGGGGCCAGCCATTGTAATAGCAGATCTGAGCTCTGATGGAGAAAGAACAGGGTGACTGGGGAGCTCAGCATCAGGGAAGGCTTCCTGGAAGAGGCAATGTCTAAGCTGAGACTGGAAGAATGGGAAGGGGTTAGCCTGGCTGGGAGGGAGAGGTGGTGGGGGCAGGGGCCAGCATGCTGATGGTGGCAGTGGAGTCAGGAGACATTCAGGAGGTGAAATCCACAAGACTTAGTGACAGTGCATATCAGAATGAGCCAGGAGGTGAGATAAAGCTGTCTCCTTGCCTTACAGGTGGCCTGGGCCAGGCCCTCATTTTACAGTGGGAAGCCTGAGGTCGGGGTTAGGGCAGGGGAAGTTGACCCAAAGTCATACAGCTCTGCCTGGGCTGTCAGAACCCAAACGAGAGGCTGCTTGGGTGAAGGCGTCCAGCTCCTGGGAGAGGATCCGCTGACTGCTGTAATTGCCTTCATCTAATTAGGGCGCTGTTCAGATGAACGTGGCCTTCCCCTTGGTGATGGCATTAGCCAAACGCCTGATCGTTGACTGCAGCTCAGAGAGGTGCTGAGAGCCCCTCCTCCACTGGAGCGAGCCCGGGCCACCTCCCCGGCTCCTCGGGCATGCAAGTGCAGCTCTGTTATCACTCCTGCTACCCCTCAGGGCCCGGAGGCCAAAAGCCGCATCTGCTCCCATTTCACAGATGGACAAACCCCAGGATGACCCCGAAGTTCCTGGAAGCGTCTAAAGAAGGACCAGGACCCCAGTCAGTCCAGCCCCCAGCCTCTTTTATCTCTTAGCTCTCTGGACTGCCTCCTAAAGGGACCCCCTCAGATTGTAGTCAAAAGAGCTTCGGCTTTAGGGGCAGACAAGACCGGGTCCCAGCGGGGCCCTGCCTCTCACCTCCTCTGCAGGGCTCGTACCTCCCTGAACCTCTGCTCCCTTCCCTGTCCAACGGGGTTAATAGCAACGACCTCCTAGGATTACTATAAGGATTAAATTTTTGAAGGTGTGAAATTTCTCTCATTAAAAAACAAAATTCATCTACAATGCTTGGGCAAACTAGGAGCGTCTCCCATCACCTCTGCTGGTTGGTAACGTTCCATTTCTAATTGCTCCTGATAAGTGCTCTAATTGAGCATTTATCACGAGCTGAGTGCATGAGAAGCCGCGTCCCACGTGGTCCTCAGCCACCCTCGGAGGTTCGGTGTCATCCCATTTGACGGGAAGGGAGCGAGGCTTGGCGAGCAGGAATAGGGGAAGCTTCAGGTGTCCCTGGCTGGCTGGTGCCTTTCTCTCACTTTAAGATTCCTGTAAACTCAATATTTGATGGGTTTGGGGTTTTTTTGGGTTTTTTTGCAGTTCCATTTAATCTCTTTCAGACCCCTGACATTTCCTCTCCCCAAGCTGAGGGCCCTGTGATCCATGTCCCTGGGATTGTCACCGATCCCAGCCTCTGCCCTCCCCCGCCGCGCCCAGCCAGGCGGCCCTGCTGTCCCTGACCCAGCTCGGGGGGTAGGTCTGTTCCAGGAGAAGCCCCACAGCCTGCAGAACAACATCCGGACGTCCCTGGAGAAGAAGAAGCGAGGCTCAGGGGTCCTGTGGGCCAGCCGGCCTGAGGCCCCCATGCAGGGTCAGTGGGGCATGCGGTCCGCCTAGGGTGGGGGGTGGGGGTCCTGGGAAGTCTCCTGTGAGACAAGAACCTGTGGAGGGGTTGGATGGTGGTGAACTCAGGGTGAACCGTCCCACCAGCTGCCCCCAGCTAAGAGCTGTGGGCTCCCCTCCTGCCACCGCTCCAGCCCAGCCTGTGGTGCCCCATGGACCTGCCTTGCTTGCCAAATCCATCCTGAGTGGGGGAGGGCAGGGTGACCTGATGCTGGGGTCTCCATCACTTAACATGTGTCAGCACCTTTGTCCATTTGGGGTGCTAGGACACATGTAGGAATTAAGTCCCCCACGGGGCAGTTCTGTGTGACCATGGTCACCCCATCTGTGCCCACCATTGTCATTACGAGCCCCTCCCTTCACACTGCGCACGTCACTGCTGCTCCCCTAGTCCATGTTGACACATCATCACCAACAACTTACCGTTGCTGTCACTCCCTCCACCCTTGCCACCACCCTAAACCGGTGACCACCCCCTCGTCCCCCACTATCCACGCAGCCACCCCATCCTGGTGACCACCACCACCAAGGTCAGAGCTCAGCTCCTCAGCCAGCAGAGGGCGGACGGCTCCAGGGTGAGGGGAAGCCAGCCGAGGTAACTGTCCACCCTCCTCCACCCCTCGTTTGTCCCCTAGACTCTCCAGGCACCGTGTACGTCTCCAAGGTGAAGAGTAAAGGCCACCCGGCGGTCTACAGGTTCTCCCTCAATGCCAGCCTGCCTGCCCCTTGGCAGATCATGTCCCCTGAGGACGGGGAGGTGCCCTCCTTCCAGGTAAGCCTGGGCTGTCGTGAAATAAGCCGCCACTACCAGGGGAGGGGGCCCTCAGTGCCACACTGGTAGGCACTGGCCACGTAGGGAGGGGGAGGCCGGGTCCGTGAGGCCGGAGCTGCTGCAGGCAGATTAAGATCCTCTCCCACCAGTAGCCACATCTGTGGTAGGGACCTACAGAGTGGTGAGAGCATGGGCTTCCGAGACAGCCAGTCCTGGGTTCGAGTCTCCGCTCTGCCATTTATACTCTATGTGTCTTTGGGCAGATTACTTAGTCTCTCTGAGCCTCAGTTTCCTCATCTGTGAAATGGGGATATGAAAAGTACAGCCGGGGTTGTTGGAGGGGCATGAGGTAAGGCCTGTGCATTGCACAGCATCTGGAGTGCAGTAAGTGCTCCATACATGGTAGCCAGTAGTTAGACTGTTGTCCTTGGCAGCTGCGCCAGCACCCCGGAAAAAAGCCTCCAAAGGCCAACCCAGGCCTCCAGTTCTTCCTTTGCAGGAATCATTTGTGTCTCTTTAACACGTTACACCCTCCAGGGTGACACTTAACACGTGTCAGCACCTTTGTCCATTTGAAAGACGGGATGTCTGAGGCATTTCCTGACTCTGAGCCTTTGCATTGCTGTTCCCACC
Organism: Tadarida brasiliensis; assembly: GCA_030848825.1. NCBI lineage: Eukaryota > Metazoa > Chordata > Mammalia > Chiroptera > Molossidae > Tadarida > Tadarida brasiliensis. Next base: position 7,849,082 of record CM061264.1, read on the forward strand.
GCCTGGAAAGCTTTCCTTCCAGCTCAAAGCATGCTGACTCCTCACTCAGTCTCAGCATAAATGTCACCTCCCCGTAGAGCCCTGTTCTGGCTACCCTTCTGGGTTCACCCTCCTCTTCCCCTGCCCATTTGTCCTGGGTCTTATCATCAGGGTTGTTTAATTCCTGGCCCTTAGAAGAGTCTAAAGCCGTCATAATTGGCAGCCCATGCGGGCAGGGCCACGCCCATCTGGCTCACTGCTGTGCCCTCAGAGCCCAGCTCAGGGCCTGGGGAAATAGATGCTCCGTTGAAGGAAAGACTGAGGCTCAGAGGGCGAAGGAAGGATTTCGCCCGATCTTCCAACTCGAACCCAGGCCTCCTGCGCCTTTGCCCAAATCTCTCTCCTCCCCTCTGGAGGCTGGGACTGAGTGGGACACGCAGAGGAGGGAGGGGACAGAGCCTGAGGCCGGGCTCAGGCCGAGGCAGCCTCCCGGAGTCACGTGTCTTGTCTCTGTCGATCCACTGCTTAGGTGTATAGAGCGCCTTTTGGTAACTTCACCAAGAAGCTGACCGCTTGTATGTCTACAGTAGGGCAGCTCCAGGCGGCGAGCCCCTCCCGCAAGTGGATGGTGACGACCTTGGCCTGCGACGCCAAGCGGGGCTGGAAGTTTGACTTCAGCTTCTACGTGGCCGCCAAGGAGCAGCAGCACACTCGGTAACAGACGAGCCCGTTTCCACCAGCCCCAGGGGCCCTGCACTCACCCCCGCCCCCGGTCCCTCGATGCCAGCAGGTGCCTTTAAGAAACCCGTGTCCGTTTCCACACGTCTGTTCAGATATTTCTCTACCCAAGACAGGGGAGTGGGGAGCACCAGCCAAGAAGACAGTGATGATCTGCTCCCCGATCTTCTTCTCCCTCTCGATGGGTCACAATGGCCAAGCACTTCCCACCTCAGGGCCTTTGCATTTGCCGTTCCCTCGGCCTAGAATGCTGTTCCCTTGTGTGGTTGACTTCTTCTCAAGATTCAGGCCTCTGCCCAGATGTGTGTGTCCCATCCCCACCCCCCACCCCGCTCTGGGAGAGGCTGTCCCGGACCAGAACTACCTCCCCCATTTAAAATAGCCACGCCTGGCCTCCCCCCTGCATCACCTCATCGCTCTCTTCCTGGCCCCCATCACCACCTGGAATGGTATTGATCTGCTTGCTGGCTAACTGCCTGTCCCCTCTCAGGAGCACGGGCACGTCTGGCGGTGGACACCGTGACTGTTGGTCCAGGCTGTGTCCCCAGCGCCTGGCACAGTGTCCGGCACGTAGCGGGTGCTCCATAAACCTGGCTCGCTGAATGAATGCGTGAATGAGTACACTCTGCACTTCCTCTCCAAGGCACTTATCCACTCTCAGTGTATATAGTTATTCAGAAACGATTGACTGTAAGGTGACAGGAGGGACCGTCTGTTGTGTTCGCCTACTGTATGGTACGCTCAGGCCCCTATGCCTGGCATGAACTAAGTGCTCAAAGCAGTCCACTGAATTCTGTGCCTCGGGGGGCCTCGAGCCAGCTGGGGACGTCTTTCCCAGGTTTCCTTCCCGTGTTCTGGGCCAGGGCCCTGCACGTGTCTATCCACTGAGGTCGCGTAGCCGAGGATCTCCGCTTCCCTCTGTTCATTCATCTCGCAAACACTGAGCACCGCCCGTGTGCCGGCACCACGCGGGTGCTGGGGATTCAGTGGGAGACAAGACAGCTGTGCTGCGGCCCTCGGGCCCACGAGTGGGAGACAGCTGCTAACAAGTCAACCGCAGTGTCATTACAATTACAGTTCAGGCTCCGACAAAGAGCCAGGCTGCCGTAGTCCAGAGGACAGTGCGGGGCCCTGCACTGGGGACGCCTGGGGCTGTGGTCTCTGAAGGCCTGGCCTCAGGACATCAGCACCCACACCAGGCTGAACTCTGCTTGGGGCAGAGGGTGAGGCGTGGAGGCAGGGAAGGACCAGGACGGGCTTGCTGGGCCCTTCCAGCCCGGCGCACCTTGGCTCGGGGGTGGGGCTCCCTCTGCCCACCCTCCCCTGAGCCCAGGCTGGTCTTGCTCTGCACATACAACAGCCACTGGGGTCAGGCTTCCTGGATGAGCTTAGAACATTCTAGAAAGAACCTTAAGCTACGTCAGGTCCAGTGGTGAGCAAGCGGACCACAGAACCCCTTCTTCAGAACCGTATCTTGTCTCCATGACTGTTGAGGTTGAGATGGGGGAGCACTGAGGAACTTCTGAGCAGGGACCCCCCCAAGGCTGGCCCTCTGTGAACTCTTGCACCCCCTAGAGGGCAGTTTGGAAACTGCTGGTCTCCAGCCCTCATGCCACAGGTGGGGAGACACTCATGTAGGCAAAGGGCCTTGAGCAGGCCCATACAGTGGGCTTTGGCAGGGGCTGGACCGGAACCGACCTCCAAACCCCAGCCCCCACCGGAGACCCCGTCCCCGTGCTGGGGGAGCCTGAGTCCAGCCCCTGTACGTGCACGCGCCTGCCTCCCTCCCGAGTCCTGCCGCCCTCCCGAGTCCTGCCTCCCTCCCGAGTCCTGCCGCCCTCCCGAGTCCTGCCGCCCCGGCCTCAGCCCGGCCTCCCTTGCCTCCACAGGAAGCTGTACTTTGCGCAGTCCCACAAGCCGCCCTTCCACGGGCGTGTGTGTGCCGCCCCTCCCGGCTGTCTGCTCAGCTCCAGCCCTGACGGGCCCACCAGAGGCTTCTTCTATGTGCCCAGTGAGAAAGGTACACGCGGGGAGACCTCAGAGGGGCCTGGGGGCTGGGCCCTGCCTCCGGTACAACTGTGACTCCCCCTGCAGGGCCCAGGGCCCGCCTCTCGGCCACCTTCGGCTTCAACCCCTGCGTGAACACAGGCTGCGGGAAGCCGGCGGTGCGGCCGCTGGTGGACACGGGGGCCATGGTCTTCGTGGTCTTCGGCATTGTCGGCATCAACCGCACACGGCAGGTGGACAACCATGTCATTGGAGACCCGGTACGTGGGCTGGCTGCCGAAGGGCCAGCTAACCCGGCTCGCGAACAAGTTCCAGCCCGGAGGCCACCCCCCCAGGCCCACCCCACGTCCTCACCGGGCTGGACAGGACCCCCACGGGCCCCTGGGTAGCGTTTATGTTGAGGACTGAGCAGAGGTGAGCTCTCAGAATCACCCAGGAATCTGCATACATTTGGGGGCCTGAGCTGGCCGTCCCTCACCATTCAGGGCTGGTATGGAGATGAGGGCAATACCCGTGTGGAAAAGCGCCCGCCCTTCCTGCCGCAGGTGTCCCCGCCTGTGAGGTCTCCCTCCCCTCGTACGTGTCTGTGTTCGGTGCTGGGCTCTAGGGTGTCTGAAGGGAGGGGAGCCGATGGGGCTGTGACGAGGTGTGTGCCTGGCTCGCGGTGGAGCTGTGCGTGTGGTAGGAAGGACTGCACGTGGGACGATCGTACTGCTGCCTGGAGCAGCCAGTCCAGACTCGAGTCCAGGACCGGACACGAAGTAATTTGGGAGCCAGGTGGAGTCGGAGGCGATCTGTCTGTTCAGTCCAGACCGAGAGTCGGCAGGTGTTCAGAGGAGGGCTGGGAGGCTGGGAGGAGACCAGGCCTGCGGAGGGAGAGGAGAAAGCAGGAAGCCCAGGGGGCAGCGTTGTGAGTGAAAGCAAGGAGGTGAGACTAAGTGGACCAAAAGGTGCTGCTGGAGGCAGCTGGGTGGGGACCGCGTACAGGGCTCCAGCGTGATGGTCACGACGGCAGCGGGGACCCAGGACTGCGTTCCCGACTCACTGAGCGGCCTGTGTGGCTTGTGTCTCCTTGGGAAAGGGCAGCGTCATCTATGACAGCAGTTTTGACCTCTTCAAAGACATTGGGCACCTGTGTCGCCTCTGCAAGGCCATCGCGGGGAACTCGGAGCTGGTGAAGCCGGGCGGGGCCCAGTGCCTGCCCTCAGGTGTGTGTGGGAGAGCCAGTTCCTCGGAGGTGGCCCTGAGGGGGCCGGGGGGATCTGCAGATGCGTATCTGTGCTTGCGTGTGCACACTGGGGTCAGGGGTGCGTGAACATTTGCGTGTCTCCCAGAAGAGAGCGGGCTCGTGTGCGAATATGAATTGGCTCAGAGGTGCCCGTGTGTGGCGACATGTGCAGTGTGTGTGGACACACCTGCAGGAGTAGCTTTTCCGAAACTGGGAGCAGGAGCTGGCCCACAAGTGACTAGGGCTCCTGAGAGGGCACAGATGTCCTTCTCCTCCCTGGCAACAGAGGGGTGTTGTAGGTTCCCAATGACGTTGCCAATAATTACACACACTTTAAACCTGGAGGTTGGAGGGAGGGTGTGTGCCCTCCCACACTCACACACAGATGGGTGAGCACATGTGCACGGTGGGAGGGATGGTTGGGGAGGGGTGCTCTCCCAGGTAACCCCCACCCACCTCTCCCCTCCTCCCCACAGGCTACAGCATCTCCTCCTTCCTGCAGATGTTGCACCCTGAGTGCAAGGAGCTGCCCGAGCCCAACCTGCTCCCGGGGCAGCTGTCACATGGGGCTGTAGGTGTCAAGGAGGGACGTGTGCAGTGGATCTCCATGGCCTTTGAGTCGGTGAGCCCCTGGTGGCCTCACGTGTGTCGCCTCTGATCCCTGGAAGGATGTCACTCCCAAGCTGACCCTTCCCCAATACTCAGACACGCGCGCACAGACACACCGGGACTCGTTTGTTCTCAGGGAGGGAAGAGTCGGCCAGTGAGATATCATCGGTGAAAGTTCCAGTGCAGGGTGGGTGCCCGTGTCTTCGCACCCCTGAACAGCTCCTCAGAGCTGGTCACTGAGCCAGACAGGTCACTCTCTGCCCCCCTGGACTCTCAGTCCAGCCTGGAGGCCGGCCAGTTGCCGGGCAGAAACAAGAACTAGGATTCACAGGCCAGAGTTTGGGTCCCCTCCTGCTTGGGGGCACCTGGCCATTCTCTGATCCTGAATTTGGCTACTTAAAAAGTAATAGGTTTCTTGCAGAGCCCAGAGGATGCCCATCTTGGGGTATCAAGGAAGGCTTCCTGGAGGAGACAGAACCGTAGTGAACCTTAAAGAATAAGTGGGAGCTGGCTTGCAGGTGGGGGGGACACAAGAGCAGGGGCTCTGGGAGCCGAAGGGGGCTCTGGAAAGGGGCAGGGACTTTGGTTGCGCTGGAACCCGCTGCCGCTGTAAGAATCACGCGGGTCCCCAGAAGCTGGCGGGCGGTCATCATCTTGGATTGGCTCACCCTTCACGCCCCACACACAACACACTCTGCTTGCAGGTGGCCAAAGTCTGGCTGTATCTGCCCCAGAAGAGACCTGGGAAGGGGGTGGCCACAGCTACCCACCCATCTCTGGCTTATGTCCCCCGCAGACCACGTACAAGGGCAAGTCCTCCTTCCAGACCTACTCAGACTACCTGCGCTGGGAGAGCTTCCTGCAGCAGCAGCTGCAGACCTTCCCCGAGGGCTCGGCCCTGCGCCGCGGCTTCCAGACCTGCGAGCACTGGAAGCAGATCTTCATGGAGATCATAGGCGAGCAGCAGCCGGCCCTCCCTCCCTGCGCCCGGGGCTCGGCGGGGTGGATGATGGCGGCGGGGGACGGGGAGGTGACGGGGCAGGGAGGGCGTGCAGTGGCCTGTCAGCCACATTTGTCATCTTCTCAATCCTGGTCCAGAGCCCTGGAGAAACAGGAATGACCCAGTGGCCGGGAGCACCAGTCAGCAGCCAGAGTCTGGCTCCCCCCTGCTCAGGGCATCTGGCCACTTTCTCTGATCCCGAATTTGGGCACCTAAAAGGGAAAAGCAGTGGCCATTATGGCGGTTTGATGTCATTCTGATGTCTCGCTGCCGGGCCCTGTGCTGAGCACCTGCCCTGTTATCTCTTTAAGCCCCAAACGAGGCCTGTGGGATAGCTACTGTTAGTACCCCATTGTACAGATGAAGAAATGGAGGCTCAGAGAGGTCGAGTGGCTTTCCCAGAGTGACACAGTTAGCTGGGACTGTGCCCCTCGGGTTAACCCCTGCGACCTCTGAACCTGGGGGCTAAGGAAGCCCGTGGGCGCCCCACCCCGCAGCCAGCTGAGGACCCTCTTCTCTCGCCCGGCAGGGGTGCAGAGCGCCCTGTACGGCCTGGCGCTCTCCCTGCTCATCTGCGTGGCCGCGGTGGCCGTGTTCACCACCCACGTGCTGCTCCTGCTGCCGGTGCTCCTGAGTATCTTGGGTACGTGGGCCAGGGCCAGGAACTGGCGAGGGGCCTGCTGGGGGCGGCCCATTAGCAGCTTTCTCTCCATCCTCAACTGTCACATCTCAGCGATGGCTTCCTGACCGACCCCACCCTAACCCCTGGCAAAATGCCCCTCTGCTCAGGGTGGCAGTCGTTCATAGGACTGCCCCGCAAGACGGCTCCCCGAGGTGAGCCAGAGCTCACCGCGCACAGCTGTCAGCCCAGTGATGTGTTGCTGCACCTGGGTCCCCCCAGCTCTCTCTGGCCCTGTCCCTCCTGCCCCCAGAGGTAGGGGCTCCACTGCAGACTTCACCCTATTCCCCAGGGGCCTTCTGAACTCACCCTGAACCCTTTGGGACTGTGTGGTGGCACCAGGTCCGAGCTGCCTCCCTGCTGTCCCCTGCAGGCATCGTCTGCCTCGTGGTGACCATCATGTACTGGAGTGGCTGGGAGATGGGCGCCGTGGAAGCCATCTCCCTGTCCATCCTCGTCGGCTCCTCCGTGGATTACTGTGTCCATCTAGTTGAGGGCTACCTGCTGGCCGGAGAGAACCTGCCCCCCCACCAGGCCGAGGTGAGTACCCTGCCTGTCCTACCTCTCCCCATAAATCTTTTCCCATCTCAGTGCAGTTGAGGGACACCCAAGGACAGCCGGACACCCCCGTGCCTGACCCCCAACCAGGATGTGTTCTGGAAGCGGTGGTTTCTAGGACCAACCTCCCAGGGGACTTAAGTTCCAAGACAGCCCCCCAAAGCAGCGCTGTGGGCCCTGGGTGGGTCCACTCCCCCAGCTTCCCTAAGTGAGCATGAGGGGTCGGACCAGGCGACATCCAAGGGCCTTTCCTGCTTCTGGGGACCCTGAGTCCGGGTCTCATTCTGCAGCCTGGGGAGCAGGGCTGGGCCTTCGTGACCCTGAGGCCACCAGCTGGCCATCGGTGGCTTAGTAAGAACATGCCCTGACTCAGTGCCAAAAACAGCTCTGGGTCTCATACGATTTTTGTTTTTTTCCTACTTTGGAATTATATTGATGTGAAAACATTCATAAATATGTAAATTAAATTATTTATACATTTAGCGGCTTTTGGTCAAAAGGAGGAAATCAGTTCCAATTAGGGCTCCCATTTATGAGGAACTACTATGCAGATCATCAGCATCCTGGTTGCCATGGCAACAATTAATGCAACCCCAGTGTGCACTGAGCTGCTGTTGGGGAACCACTTCATCTTCACCCGGAACAGGTGCTATAATTGTCCCACTTATGGAGGCGGAATTGGGGGCTTCCAGGGGCAGGGCTGGCCTAGGCCAGGGGGTTCATGTTTACCCAGCACCCAAGCCCCAGGCAAGGAGGGACCCAGTGTCATGTCAGGTCCCCCGCCCCAGCTTCTGCTGTCACCCGCACCCAGGACGCCCACTCACAGCGCCAGTGGCGGACGCTGGAGGCCGTGCGGCACGTGGGTGTGGCCATCGTGTCCAGTGCCCTCACCACAGTCATCGCCACAGTGCCCCTCTTCTTCTGCATTATTGCCCCGTTTGCCAAATTCGGCAAGATCGTCGCACTCAACACAGGCGTCTCCATCCTCTACACACTCACGGTCAGCACGGCTCTGCTCGGCATCATGGCACCCGGCTCCTTCACCCGGACCAGGACTTCCTTCCTCAAGGCCCTGGGCGCTGTGCTCCTGGCGGGGGCCCTGGGGCTGGGCGCCTGCCTCGTGCTCCTGCGGAGCGGCTATAAGATCCCCCTGCCCAGCGGGACCTCCCTATAGCCCTAGCACTGGGCCCTGACTTGCTTACTGGGCTCCAGCGGGTGGGGACCAGATGCTTGCTCTGTGCCCCCAGAGGCACTTTGTTCTCAGCTGGGCTCCAACTAGTTTTATTCCCAGGCCTGGGCTGGAAGGCAGCCCTCAGCCCTGCGTGGAAGTGGACACCCACCTGTGTGGCCCACTCTGCCTTCATCACAGTGTCCAGCCAGAGCTGGGTGGTGAAGCCAGCTGCACCCCTGCCCTGCCAGGCTGCTGGCAGCCGCACTGAGTTCCCCGACAGCAGAAGAGACCAGCCTTCCTCCCATGCCCGGTCACCACGGAGGTTATTTTTGCAGAGGGTCTCCCTCTCACACTGCCTCAGTGCTCACAACAATTTTCTAATGTGGGTGTTACAGGGACCCCATTCTACAGATGTGAAAACGGGCACCAGGAGGCAAGTGACTGACCTGGAGCCGGGTCAGTGGCAGAGCCAGAGCTACTTCCTGAGCCCCAGGCCTCCCTTGGGGACTTCGCAGGAAGAGCAAGCACAGTGGGTTCCAGGGCGGGGGTCTCGCACCCCCTGTCGCTCCTCCCCTGCCCTCCAGCTCTACCGTGGCCAGTGCTGGGTGCTCCCGTGGTCTCCCCCAGGCCTTTTGGTCCTGGCCAGAGAACAGAGGGAGCAGCCTGGGGTTCTGCATGTCCTACCCTGGGGCCCCAGCACAACCCTCCTTACAGAGCCGCCATCTCCCCAGCCTGACTCGGGGGGGATTCCGGGGAGGGCGCAGCCCCGGGAGGCCAGCTGGCCGTGCTGCGGCCTGCTCACAGCAGATGGTTCCTATTAAAGTGAAATGAAACTGCAGGCCGCTGCCCTTAACACGAGAATTTTAAGCACCGCTGGCTCTGTCGTGTTCTTCAAGTTGAAGCAACAGTGTTCGCGCGCTGCCCGGACCTGGCAGGAGGAGATGGAGGCGGGCGGGGGGGCCGGACCCCCTGGGCCCAGGGCCATGCTGTGCTCTGCGGGCCCATGGCTAGGTTGGGGGCCTTTGGGGTTCACTAGATGCCCCTTTCTTTTATAAAATTCTTTTTTTTTTTCTTTATTGAGAGAGGTTTTAGAGAGAGAGATAGAAACATCGATGAGAGAGAACATCGACTGGCCGCCTTCCACATGCCCCTCACTGGGGATCAGGCCCACAACCTGGGCATGTGCCCTGACCGGGAATCGAACCGGGACCTCTTGGTGCATGGGTCGACGCTCAACCGCTGAGCCACACCAGCCAGGCTAGATGCTCCTTTCTTTAAGGGACTCATCTGGCTCCCCAGCTGGGACATTTTTACATGCCATTGGTGTGCCTGGCGTTGTGCTGGGCACTGACCCCTTTCCTTGGGGCAGACATTGCTCCCGGGCTTTGGGAAGCTGGACACAGATGGAACTGGGACTGAGCCCTGAGCCTGGGGAAGATGTCATCAAGGGTGGTCTCTGGGCCAGCTCACCAGGTCACCTGTACACATGAAGGGGGCCGAGGATGCAAGACTGTAACACCCTGTCCCCTGCCTGGTGCATGCTGGCCACTAAACAGCTGCTCAGTATTTGTTGGGGGAACAGACCTTTAGACCCCCACCTGTGATGGGACGGACACCAAACCCGTGGTTACTGGTGCAAGTTGACCCACAGAAGTGGTGGTGCCAGGGTTTGCTAGGACTGCTGTAACAAAGTGCCACTAACTGGGTGGCATATGACAACAGAAACGTACTCTCACAGCTCTGGATGCGACAAGTCCAAAATGAAGGTGCTGGCAGGGTTGGCTGCTCCTGGAGGTTCTGAGGGAGAGTCTGTTCCACGCCTGTCTCCCGGTTCCTGGTGACAGCCAGCATCCTTGGCGTGCCTTGGTTTGCAGACACCTTCACGTGCCCATCTTTCTGTCCCGTTCCCATCACTGCCCTTCTCATAAGGACACCAGTCATACCAGACTAGGGCCCACCCTAGTGACCTCAACTCAGTCATCTGCAAAGACGCTACCTTCAAATAAGCTCACATTCACAGGTACCAGGGTTCAACATATCTTTTGGGGTTGAACGTGGGTCAGCTCATTCGTGAACCTTGAAGAGTAGGTGCTGCTGTACCCACTTCACACGTGGGGAAACCAAGGCTCCAAGAAACGGACTTGCCTGAGTCGCGCGGGCAGTGACGGGGGAGCCAGCCTGCCCCAGCCTGCCGGCCCGAGGTGCGCTTACCATTCAGGTGGACAGCCTCGGAGAATTGTAACTAAGGCGGGGGACAGTCACAGGGATGTTCTACGTTGGTGGTTACATCAGGAGGCCTGTTCTAAGAAGATTTGGAATGAAGCCCTTGAATCTGTACAGTACTTCACACTTAAGCATCTTCCCCTCGACCTTGTATGAACCCGAGCCCTCGGAGGCCCAGAAAGAGGGGCAGGGCTGTGCTCAGGACCACACAGCCCTGAGGGCTGAACAGAGACTCGGGTGGTCCCACCCAGGGCTCCGACAGCCCCCTCATGGGGGGCACGACTGTGGGCTTGCCAGCCCCCCTTTCCCCACTCCTTCCAATGACCACTGTGGGAGGAACAGGAAGCTTCTGGGAGAAGGCCAGGTGGGAGGGGTGGGAAAAAGGAGGGGCTGGCCAGTGGACAAGACATTCCAGAAGGTGTTGAGGAAAAGGACTGAGACCTTCCCGACAACCTAGTCTTACTGTGGAGGCAAAGCCACTCGCGTGTCCCCCGTGTGCCAGCCAAACGATGCCCACGTGTAAGGAAACCCTCGCTCAGCCACGTTCTTGCTTTGAGGACGCAGCTCCTCTTCCCCTTGGCCTCCGGCTTTCCAGGGCTGTGGGTTGTCAGGCCGGCAGGTCAGGTCGGAGGAGGCCAGGCCCTGGTGTCACTGTCACCAACCCCCAGGGCTGCCCACATCCGCACAACTCTCCCGTGACCCTCCTGATCCTCCTTTGAGCCAGGTTCCCATCTTACAGGTGAGCACCCTGGTGCCCCACAAGGGGACAGCAAGGGCACACAGCCCACCACCAGGCAGCTTCTGGCCCAGGGCCCCTGCCCCCTCTCCTCCCGCCTGCTAGGCTCACCCTCTGTGGATGGCACTCTCCTCACCAAACTGGCCTGTCCTGCCCTGGCCGGGTAGCTCAGCTGGTTGGACTGCTGTCCTGATGCACCAGGGTTGAGGGTTCAACGCTCAGGGCACATACGGGAGGGAACCGGTGAATGCGTGGATGAGTGGAACAACAAATTGATGTTTCTCTCCCCGCCCCTCCCCCTCTTCTAAAATTAAAAAATAAAAAACTGGCCTGTCCTGGCCCCTTAGGCCCCTCAGGGTGAAGACTCTGTCCAGCTCCCAGCAGATAATTCTCCCCTCCCAGGGCAGGGGCCCGGCAAGGCTGGGGGAAGGATGTGGGGACTTTGGGAACTCCAGGGAACTTTGGCCACACCCCTGGCTGCCTACTTGCCTACTTGCCTACAAATAAATGCCCCTTCTTCTTGTTTGTGAATACGGGCACCAAGGGTCCCAGAGGCACGAACTCCCATGAAGAGAACCTTGACCTTCCTTTGCTGCTGATACACAGCTCGTGTCTTAATGAGCCTTGGCTGAGCGTTAATGAGACGCTCTTCATTAACTTGGGCACAGCAGTCAGCCTGGGGTCTGCTGGGATGTGCAGGCATTCGGGGGACCCCTGTCACCTGCAAAGGTTCCCTGAGGCCCTGCTTCTCACTGTCCTTCCCTTGGAGGCTAGGAGATGTCATGAGTGCCAGCTCTTCTGGAGTGACTACCATGTCCCAGGCCCCATGTCCCACGCAGTCTCAGATTCCTCACAGCATTCTTCAGAAGGGAGGAGTTTCGTCCTATTTCACTGCTAAAAAAAAACTGAAGCCCAGAGACAGGAAGTAACTGGCCTGACATCGCACAGCTTGTGCGTGACAGAGCTGGGAATGCCACCCAGGGCTGCTGGCTTCTGAGTGTCTGCTCTCCTCCCTATGGCCTCCCAGCATACAGCGAGATTTGACTGGCAGAAGCAGCCAGACGCAGGCCAGCTGGACAGCCAGGGTCCTCCCCTCAGCCACAGTCACCCCCCTGCAGGCTCCTCTGAGGGGAAGGAACTCCAGCCCTAGAGTTGGGAGTCCAGCATCCGAGTCTTAGCTCCAGCCCTGCCTGGGTGACCTTAATCAAGACACCAGACATCGATTCAGTCTCCTGGGAAATGGGGCAGGGGCAAAATGGTCTGGAACTCTGACTCCTTCCTCTGCTATGCAGCCAGGCTTTGATTCTAAAAGCAAGCCATGCCCAGTGCCCACCACCAGTGGCCATCCTTCACGAGTCTCTCCTGTTATTATCGTTCACATCCTAGAAGCGGGAGAGTGCCCATTGGCGCCGTTGTCTAGTCATTTGTTTATTCAACAACTATGTTTCGAGCACCTACTCTGTGCCAGGCACTGTTTCAGTCCTCAGTGATGCAAGGGAACGCAAAAACAGCCCCAGACCCTGACCCCAGGGACCTTATAGTCGAGGTGGGGAAAATAACTAATAAAATAATTCCTCAACTATATAACCACAAACCAGAGGGCCGTGAGGAGAAAATGTGAGGGGTAAGGGCACAAAGCCATGGCCTGGCTGGCAGAGGGGTCCCTGGGGAAGAGGCTTCTGTGCTGCGATTTAAAGATGAGGACAAGTTTCCTTGCCTCTGGGGAATGGACCCCATCAGACACAGGCCTTCTTGAGCCACAAAACTGCAGGCTGATGTTAAGGCATAAAAGAAGGGACTCATCGTATGTTAAGAGGGGACAAGGCTGGAGCCTTCTTGGGCAGTGGACAGAGAAACAGACAACTCACTGGGCCAGGAGAGAATGTCTGGCCATCACAGGGGCTTGGCACTCCTGCCTACAGGGCACGGAATCACACACCCACCCACAAAGTAAATCGAGAGGACGAGCAAAGCTTGCCGAGTGGCCCTCTGTGAAAGACTCACAGGCCAGCCTCCATCATCTGTCACTGCAGAGAACCTTGCCCAGGACGAACCCAGCCTCCTTCTCCTCTTGGGGCCTCCAGAGGGGTTCGGAGTGCCCTCACACCCACTCCAGCAGGCTAAATACCGTTGCTTTGGCTCAGTGGGGTCCTGTGAAATGCCAGACACCCCAAATGGACTTAAAATATGAACCAGCTGCAGCGGGGAGGGGAGGGGGTCCAAACATCACTGTCCACACACAACCTGGGGTCTCAGGCTGGCGTAGGGCCTGATGTCTTTCCCAGCCCAGCCTTTCCAGGCTGTCGGGATTTGCCGTCTGCAGTCTGCGATAGAACCGGGATGCAGCCGCTGGTGGAGTGCGCCTCCTGGCCACAAGGAGGCGCTCAGACTCCCACAGCACGCCTTCCGGGAGAAGCTCAAAGGGAGCCTAGTTCCCTCATCCTCTTCCTGAACAGCCTCCTTTTTGGTTTCCCCACCTTTAATCCGTTCCCCATAGAAACCTGTTCTTCCCTCTTCTGGTCACTGCACCTTGATTTTTGAGGATCCTACCCCAACCCAGACTTTGTGGTGCACCTGAAGCTGAGGCCACCCCACCATACCCCACCCCTCCATCAGGTGAGTAACCACGTGACCTAGTCCTGACCAATCAATGCATTCCATCTTCCTGGCCGTAATGAGTGGTTGAGGGATGGGCACCTGACCCAAATCAGTCCAATGAGTGTCTTCCTGGGGACTTGCTGAAGTTATTGGAAAAGATGTGCTCTGTTTTGACCAATGTTTCTGTGGGAGGAAAGCATGGAGCCTGCCTCAGAATGAGGCCAACAGAGCAAAGCAGAGCCAAGGATGAGAGACAAATTTCTGACGACATCACTTAAGCCCCTGGATCTAGCCTTGCCTGAAGCTAACATACCCCTAGGTTTTTTCATAAATAAGCCAATCAATTTCTTTTTTCCTTCAGCCACTTTGAGTCAGGGTCTCTTTCACTTTAAATCAAGAGTCCCATCTAAACAGTCCCCCCACCCACTTCACACACCCTCTCAAAAGGCTTCATGGTCCCCTATCATTTATAGGTTAACCCCCAGCTCTTCCACATGACATCCAAGGTCCATCCTGACCCGGCCCCATAACCCCTCCAAGCTCATCTCCTTCTAGGTCCTCGAGCCTTGCTGGGCTCTTCACCCTCCCCAGACATCCCCCAACCCCCTTCTGGACTATCCACACTGCTCCCTCTCCTTTCCTGCCTTAACACCTGTCCAACTCTGACCTGCCTCTCAAGGCTCAGCTCAGATGCCGCCGCCTCCAGGAAGGCTTCCTCTTCTCTCTCATGGCTCTTTGCTGGAACACCAAGCCCATGCTATAGTGAGTTGTGTCCACATCCATCTTCCTGGCCGACAGTGTCCTTTCCTGGAGAAAGGACAAGGCTGTGCCCACCCCCATGACCACCCAAGGAAGCTGGACTCTATCTGAGGGGAATGGGATGCAACGAAGGGTTCCTTTTAACGCAGGAGATCATTTTATGCCTATCCAGTTTGTAAAACTCTAAACGTGCGCTCCCACACTGTTGGCAAGGCTGTGGGGAAACAGGCTGCCTTATGCATGCTGGTGGGAGTGTAAACTGGGTCAGCCACAGAGGCCGGGAATCTGGCCGTAACCATCCAGTCACAGCTACCAACCTTTGGACTCAGCGACCCCGCTCCTGCGAATGTATCCTGCAGATCAACGTAGCCTTGGCCACGCGGAAGTTATTCGCTGAAGCTTTGTCTGGGAGCCCTGAAATGTCCATCAGCACAAGGACAGATGAAATGAACTACAGCCGGCCATCCAGACAATAGGCTGCCCTGCAGCTGTGAGGACGGAACGAGGAAGCTTTCCGAGTGCCGACAGGCGAAAAATCCACGCGCTGTTTTAAATGGGGGAGGGGGCGTTGCAAAACAGTGTGCGCAATATGCTAGCTAATGTGTTTAAAAATGAGTAGGTGGGAGGATGTATGCTCCTTTTTGCTTGTTTATGCATAAAGAAACTCTGAAGGAAAACTAAAACGGGTTACCTGGAGGGATGGGGTGCTAGGCGGATGGCAGACCGCAATGGGAGGAAGGCTTTCGCTATAAAACTTTTCATGCTCTTGAATGTTTGACTGCAGGAATGTATCACTTGGATGATTTGTTTTAAGCCAGGCAGAGAAATGTGGCTTTCAGTTGCTCCTTAGAAAGCTCGCTGGCTGTGGGAGGAGCGTGGAGGGAGGCAGGAGGGCAGTGAGGAAGGAGGCACGTTGCGCACCTGCACCCCAACAAGTCATCAGCAACGTCAGCTGAAGTCCTCTGAACCCGGCACTGCCTGCTCTGAGCAGAGACGTGGGACCCTCATCCACTCTGTAGCCAGCGTGCAAGTCAGAGCCCTTGGAGTGACCAGGAGTGTGGCGTCGCCTGGTGCGGCTCCCGCCCTCCTGCGGTTGAGCAGGCCGAGGGAACGCTTGGAAGGGGGCAGCACCCGGCCACAGAAAGAGCCTGGAGTCCGGCTATGTCGTGTGCTGATGCAAAGTCAGAGAAGTCGGGGTTTGCATCCTCATTCTGCTCCCATTGACAGTGAAATTGGGCAAATCATTCGCTCCATCCTCACCTGTTTGCTCACACATTCAATAGAATGATAATACTCATCATACATGCTTGTATTTTAAATGAGGTAATATACGTCAAGGGCTTGGCCATAGAGATACCTGCTAAGTCATCATCACAATCATCAGCACTATTATAAAACAGACTTCTTCCAACTCAGGATAGCATTTATGTTCTTGGAGTTGCAAAGCACTTAAGTAAATAGGAACTAGTCTCTCCCTGACTCGTTTCTCTCTGACTGTGGGTGGAATAGGTTTTCTTTGCCCATTAGGATGTCGGCAAGAGTGAAGCCAGCAAGGTCCTGGAAGGGACTTGCCCTCTGGGCTTTTGCTTCTCGGATGGAAGAACATGCCCCAGGGAACCCACTTGTTCCAAGAGGCTGAGAGACACGTAGAACAGCCTTGACCCAAGCCCAGCTGGTCCGGCATAGCATGGATCACCTGACTCCCAGCTGACATCAATATAATGATTATTGTTTTAAGCCACTGCGTTTGGGGAGATTTGTTATATAGCATTATTGCAGCAATAGCTGATTAAAGCCTCCTTTATTGCCTCCAGAATAAAGTTGAAGGTCCTTCATGCAGCCTTCAGAGCACTTTGGGATCTCACTGACAATTTCTCCATTTTTATCTCACGCTACTGCCTCCCCCACTTTGCACCTCGGGCCTCAGCGAAACCAAGCTCCTTTCAGTTCCTGCTACGTGCAGTGCAGTGGCTCAGCTCCAGACCTCCCCCAGGCTGTTCTCCCGGCCTGGAACACCGCTCCTCTCCCTGCTGCACCTGCATGCTTCTCCTCAGCCTTCCGTACTCCGCTTCCTCCAGGAAGCCTTCGCTGGTGCCCCAAGTCTGGGGTGGTTGTCCCGGGATGTGATCCCACAGCACTTGGTACTTCCTATGCCTGTATTTGTAATGACCTCCTACTTGGCTGTGTGTCCTCCCTAGGGCATGCCCCATGAAGACAAGGACTGGGTACCCCAGTTCCTGGCATATAGTATGTTCACTGTGAATATCTATTGACTGAATGAATTTCCTGTCCCTTCAAGCCTCCATCTGCCTACCTGTAAAACGGGAAGAATCTCATCAGAACCGGGGCACAGTGATGCCCTGGTCTTGCTTCACTGCGGGGGGAGGAGTTAGCAGGTACCTTTCACTCTCCAGCATCCACTGCTTGTCTCCAGCCTCCTCCCCACTGCTTCTCAAAGGGACTCAGGGTGAAAGAGGTGGATTGTCAGCAGACCAAGGGAGCCTTTGTTCTGCACAAGCCCACCCCAGGGAGATGCTGCTTGTATTTATCTGGCTTGCGTGGGGAGAGAAGGGCTTCTGACCAGGCTGTCCCCTGTCACCTTGCTCTGCCAGCTAGAGCACCTTCAGGGCAGGTCTGCCTTGCTTGGGTGAGAACAAGCAGAATTCTGCAGGGCAGGCGGGGGAGGGAAGGAAGTTGAGATGTAACTGAATCCCTCCCACATGCCTTCTCTCCACCCACGAAATGACTTCATCCCCATACCCTCCCTGGAAGGAAAGTGTGTCTGTCCCATTTTCACCCAGTGGTGGGATTCTAACCCAGGCTGGCTGACTCCAAGGTCAGGTCCCACTGCTTTATTGCTCATTCCAGAGCAATGACCCGGAGCACCTCAGTGGTACAAATAGTACCAAAGGGGACAGAGAGCATCAGTGACGTTGATACAATAAAAAGAAAGACTCCCTGGCTTGTGTACAGCACTATGCAATTCACAAGAGGCTGTCACATTCAGAATCTCGCCAATTCCTCACAACTTTGTAAGTCAGGCTCATTGCCAGCCCATCTTACAGAGGAGAAAACTGAGGCCCAGTAAGGCGAAGTGACTTCTTCCAGGGTCTCTCAGCAAATGGTGAAACTGAGGCACGACTCCTCCCAGCTTGTCCCCTGGATCACTGAATTCCATAAGTCCCACTCAGAGGCTCTGGGGCCCTTGTCCCAGGGAGCCTTCGGCGAGTCTGATATGTTGGGACACATCCTTTCCCCACAGTGTGGTAATCAGACCAGCAGGCTGCCTGGGTTCCACCGAGAGCTCCATGACCTTGTGTAAGCCACACAATACCAGTCCTGAGCCCGGTATACCAGTCACTTATTGCTGCCTATCAAATCATCTCAAAACAACCATTTATTTAGCTCATGATTCTGTGAGCTAATTAAACTAAGCTGGGCTCGTCTGGATGGTTCTTCTGATCCTGGAGGGCTCCCTCGTGTGTCTGCAGCCAGCTGTAGGTTAGCTGAGTGGCTTTACTCTGAGAGCTTGGATGGCTGTCAGGCTGGGGGGACAGAGGGCACAGGGCCGTGTGTCACTCACCAGGCTTGTTCACTTGTACTCTCAGGGCTTTTGGAGAATGAGTGGGAGTGCACAAGGCCTCCTTTTATAGGCTAAACCATGTCCCCCCAAATTCATACGTTGAAGCCCTAACCACAGTACTTCAGAATGTGGCCTTATTTGGAAATAGGGCCTTTAAAGAGGAGATTACATTCAAATGAGGCTGTTAGGGTGAGTCCTAATCTAATCTGACCGGTGTCTTTAAGAGGAGGTTGGGACACACAGAGACACCAGGGATGTGCACACACAGAGGGATGACCACAAGAAGAGACAGCGAGGGTGACCGTCTACAAGCCAGGGAGAGAGGCCTCAGAAGAAACCCACCTGCCAGCACCTTGACCTTGGACTTCCGGCCTCCCGAACTGTGAGAAAATAAATGTGCGTTGATTAAGCCACTCTGTGGTACCTGGTTATGGTAGCCTTAGGAAACTAATACTGCTGGTGTCCTCAGAGGAAGGGGAAATGTGGCCACAGACACGCACAGAGGGCCGAGGGAGGACCAGGAAACACTGCGTGAAGAAGGGGGATCAGAGCAACACATCCTCAGGCCAGGGAATGCCAGAGATGGTCTGCAAGCCATCAGAAGCTAGGGAGAGGCCAGGAAGGATCCTCCCCTACCGGTTTCAGAGGGAGCATGGACCGGCCAGCACCTTGATCTTGGACTTCTGGCCTCCAGAACTGCGAGATGATAAATATCTGTTGTCTAAGCCCCCGGTTGCGGTGTTTTGTTCTGATAGCCCTAGGAAATGACGACGACCCCTGAAGCCTTGGATCAAAACCAGCACACCGTCACCTCCACTGCATTCTGCTGTGAGAGTCAGTCTGGGTCAGCCCAGGCTCAAATGGTGGGAAATGGGCTCTCTATACCCCCGGATGGGAGGCGCTGCAAAGTCATGTTATAAAACGGCGGGGGTACAGGGAAAATAATTATGACCACTTTTGCAAACAATCAACCACGCTTAATTACTCCACCTGTTGAATGGGGCCAGTGATCCTGTCCAACTCAGGCCCCAGGGTGAACACTTTACCGTCTCTTATCTCACCATGCCTACCTGCCCCCCAACTCTCCAAAGGAATCCAAGCCAAGGTACACCAGTATTGTGCTCTGCCCTCCCTCCCTCCTCACATAGGTTTAGAGTCAACGAGTCAACATTGAAAAAGCACTAAGCAGCCCGGCCGGTGTGGCTCAGTGGTTGAGCGTCAACCCATGCACCAAGAGGTCACCGGTTCAATTCCCGGTCAGGGCACATGCCCAGGTTGTGGGCCTGATCCCCAGTAGGGGGCATGCAGGAGGAAGCCAATCGATGTTCTCTCTCATCAATGTTTCCATCTCTCTCTCCCTCTCCCTTCCTCTCTCGATCTAAAATTAATAAAGAAAATAATTTTTTTAAAAAAAAAGCACTTAGCAGAGAACCAGACACAAATGCAAGCGATGGTCAATCAAATAGGTATTTCTGAGGGCTCTGTCCCTGTTCGCTGAGCCCCAGTGCCTGGCGTGGAATAGAAGTTCAGGAAGAGTCTAATGGATTCCAGCTGCCTGCCTGCAAGGACTCACCCAGGCCTCTTCATGAAAGTGCCCAGTCCACAGTGGAAAAGCTGCCTCCTAAGCCGACAGCCTCATTCCTATGGCAGTTGCTGTGGAGAACATCAAGGCCACTCAAAAGCCAAGCTCACTCTTCATGGCAAGCTGCTTCCTGAGCACATGTTCCTGTCTCCCGGTCCAGACAGAGGCAGTGGTCCACAGAGAAGAGGGTATGGCCACCTCCCACTCTGAGCCAGGCAGAGCTAGCTCAGAAGCAGGTCAGCTCTTCCAGGTGCACGACTCTGCACCATCCTCCTCCCCAAATTGTCACTAATGCACAGACATGCAAGCTCTTTGCAGCATCCCTCTCCTGCCCTAATTGTTTCGAACACCAAAGGCTTTTGAGTAACTGAGGATTTCAAGCTGTCAGGCTGGGGAACAGAGGTCACAGGGCCATGTGTCACTCGCCAGGCTTGCTCACAAAGCAGTGTCAGGGTTCCTGGAGAATGAGTGGGAGTGCACATGACCTCCTGTTAGGGGTTGAATCCCAGAAGACGGGATTATCAAGCTTTGTTTTCGAAAAAGAGGGAGAGCAAGGGGGGAAGGGAGAGGAAGGACACACATTTGCCGACCCCAAAATGCAATTTG
The DNA here is from genome assembly GCA_030848825.1 of Tadarida brasiliensis. Taxonomy (NCBI): domain Eukaryota; kingdom Metazoa; phylum Chordata; class Mammalia; order Chiroptera; family Molossidae; genus Tadarida; species Tadarida brasiliensis. Next base: position 7,869,138 of record CM061264.1, read on the forward strand.
TAAAATGAAAATCTGGTGTGACATTCAACTAAATTAACAATTTATAGATAATTCACAATGCTCATATCATTAAGCAAATGCACTTTAAATTGATTTCAAATTAGTGTCCTAATGATTTCCCCCAGGTCCAGTCTCTGCCAACCCCCAGCGCAGTGTTTTTAATAAGAGATAGGTGTGCAATAACAGTCTCTTTATTCCATAATTGAAGCCATAATTGAACTTGAGGTCATATCCAAGGGCCCTATTGATCTACATAGAAAGGGAAAGTGCTGACAGCGACCATCTTTAGGCCATAGGGGAGGCGTGGGCCAGGGGAGAATCCTACAGTGGCAGAGTTGGAGATCACTTCCTGTATGACCTGCAGGAAGCCTTGATGGCTGATGGGGAATTTAATAACCTTAAGACAAGCAAAGCTCTCAATCCCAGTCCTGCAGGGACTCCCTAAAGTATGTCAAGGGTCTATGTGACCCTCCAAGATTCCCAGGGCCCCAGGGTGAACACTTCACCCTCTCTTATCTCACCATGCCTACCTGTCCCCCAAACTCTCCAGGCCAAGGGAATCCAAGTCAAGGTACAGCACAAATGTGTTCTACTCTCCCTCCCTCCGCACCCTAAGTTTTGAGTCCTTTAGCCCTCAGCCCAGCTCAGAACTCCCCAACTCCAACTCAGAAGGGCAAGTGAAAGGTCTTTGTTCTTGTTGGCATAGTTCTGATTACTTTCATTTCATGAAGAACAAACAATTATCCTCTCTACTACCACCTCTAAAGGGGCTATAAGAACCTTTAGCTTCAGCTCACAGAACATTGGAGCTTCATTTTATTCTACACCAGCCATTTTGGCTGTTCTGAATCCAGAGATTTTTTTGTTCTCCAAAGAGTATGCCAGATAAGTAAAAGTGGGATGAGAAGGAGAGGGAGAAAGAGAGATCCAGAGGAAAGGAAAGAGGGAAATGATAGAGACCTTGTGTTTAAAAAGAAGGAGGGAGAGAGGGAGGCAGAGAAAGAGAGAGAGGTTTTTCACAGAGGAGTTAATGTGTAATGGGAAATCTCGTGATCCCAAGGTTAGAGAGAGCAGCCAGTGGGGTGAGGCAGACTGTGGGCACTGGGTCTCCTAATAAATGTATCAGTGTTTAGGACAATCTGTAAAATACTCCATGTGTGTCCTTGAGATTGTTGAGCTGTCTATAATACACTCAAATTTGAACCCTAAAATTATCTCAAGATAATAGCAGTAGATATACTGCTCCCAAATATCGTAAAACCTGGAGAAAAGGCAAGAGAGAATAAAAAAGCTTGTTCTTTTTCCTGCTACTTTCCCTGCCCTATTTTTGGAGCATAAAGCTCCTGGCAGATTTTTAATCAGCCTTTGAGTGTGTGGAGCTCTCAGGATTCCTCCATTGCACTGGAGGTAAACACCATGCTCCTAGCTCTTCTTGGCTAGATTCTTCTCTCAGACATGTTTGCAGCCTAGGTGTGGAGAAAGAAGGGGACGTTATTCCTTCTAAACTCTCAGTCATCTCATTCAGAGTCCATTGCAGGAGTCCGTCATGGTGGTAACCAACGAGAAGAAAGGTCTGAGAGAAGAATGTCTCTGGTTTCTAGGGAGAGATTGATAGGGAATAGTCACTTAATCAATACTGATCAATAAAGTGTTCCAGAAAAACCTACAGCCATATTATTAAACAGAGCCTTCCCTACATCATCTCTGTTGATCAAGAGAATGCATAAAAGGCACAATCAGGAAGAATTTACTTTTTTCAAAAAATGACTGTAACTTAATACAGCCACTTTGGAAACATTTGTACACTATGACCAGTAATTCCACTCCTGGGTATATACTCAACATAAACAAGTGCTTTGTCCATCAAAAAAGCATGCACAAGAAGAGTCACAGCTTTATTCAAATTAGCCTCACACTGGAAATAATTCAAATGTCCATCAACAGCAGAGTGGATCAATGAACTGTGACTTTTCACACAAAAGAGTATTATAAAGCAATAAAAAAGAATAAACTAATGATATGCAGCAACATGGATGAATCTCAAGACATAATATTGAATGAAAGAAGGCAGACACAGAAGAGTTCATACTCAGTTATCTCATTTATGTGAAGTTTAAGAACAAGAAAAACTAACTTGTGGTGACAGGTGTCAGAAAAGTGGTTACCCTTGGGGGGAAATGGCACAAGGAGGTGGTGCTGAAAATGTTGTGTATTTTTATCTGGATGGTGGCTGCACGCACACACACACACACACACACACACACACACACACATACACATTTTAAGCTGTATATTTAGGATTTGTGTACCTTATGTAAGTTATACCTCAGAAATTTTAACAAATATTTTTAAGTGGTCACTCCATCACTACGAAATTTAAATCATCATCTGTCATTTACTTCTCAGGGGCCATGAGATTCACAGAGCTTGTGCTTTATTTTGCTTCTTGAGGGAAATGGGAACATGCTTGCCCATCGTGCAAATGAGGATACTGAGGTGTGGGATCTTCAGGCAGGGACACCCTACAGATCATTAGTCTAAGGCTGGACTGACAGGTGTCATGGCGAGTGCAGACTGTGAATCATGATCTGTGGCACCTCTGTCCTTTCTCATGGCATTATTGATGTGGTTCACGATGCCTGAGGCTGGACATGCTCCTCAGAGCTGCCAAAAGGGCTCATCATCCCACAGCCCTGCCACTCTCCCTAGAGCAGACTAGGATGACTGTTGTAGCAGCTCCTAAATAGCTTCAAGAGATGCCAAATGAGAATTGAATTATAGTTCAGCCTTGTGATTTCCAGCAGCTATCATTTCGGTGTGACCCAACTATGGCAGGACGCAGTGACCACATGTCCTAGGCAGCTGTCGGAGGCCCTTTAAGCACCTCGGACAGAGGTGCCCTGCACAAGGCTGCGGTTATTATTTCAGCACCGGGGACAGCAACTCATGCATTAAATGGGTGTGGAAATAGACTGGGTTGGCCAACGGTATTTGCGGAAAGTAATCTTCCCATGGTTTGCTATTTGCACGCAATACTACTGCTTCCAGCTTTGTATAACAAGTTAAATTCTGACAGCATTAAAAATCTGTGTGTGATGAGAAGATTGGTTTGGAAAACACCCAACATTTACCTCCCTTTCACCTCCACCTTCTTCCTCTAATCCAGGTGTTTCCCAAGGGACTCATGCACCAGGGAATGCCAGGTAAATGGAATTTCTCATATTTAGAATTGTCAGTGCAGTACATGGGTAGGAAAACAACCCCTGGGACCCAACTTATTTTCCCTCTGAAACTTAGATGCAAGAATACTTTCCTCTCTGAGAGAGGAAGGGGGAGGGAATATTTAGAAATCTTCCCTTTAAAATACATGCACCATGAATTCATACATCTATTCCACTAATATTTATTGAAAGTCTATTGTGTGCCAAGCCTTGTGCTAAGCACTGGAAATACAGTGATGAGCCAAATAAATACCCTGCTCTCGCGTAGTTTACATTTCAGTGGAAAGGAAACACAATAAATACATAAACGTATCAATAATTAGAACAATTTCAGTTTTTTGTAAGCTCTATAAAGAAAATAAGCAGAGTGGCAGGCTGGATAGTGACTGGGTGAGAACTAGCCTAGCTAGGATAGTCAGAGAAGGCAGCTCGGAAGAGATGATGTTTGAGTTGAGACTTGAGCAATGAAAAGGAGCCAGACTTGTGAACATCTGGCAGAAATTCATTCCAGGAAAAGGGTGTAGCCACTACAAAAGTGCTGAGGTGGAAACAAGTGTGGCATGTTCAAAGGGCAGAAAGGAGGCCAGTGGCTGGAGTAGAATACATGAGGGGAAGATATGGAGGAAATAAAGTTGGAGAAGTAAGTAGATGTCTGATCATGTGGGCCCTGGAGGCCATAGAAGGAGTTTGGATCTTAAGCATGGGAGAAATATGATCTAATTTATGTGTAAAACAACCTGAATTTTTAGCTGCTAGGTGGAGAATAGATTGGGGAGGTGGGAGGGGAAGCTAGGAGACCAAGTTAGGCTGTTGCAACAGTCCACTGGAAGATGGTGGTGATGATAACACCTCCTCACCTCCCACCACATGCAATTTTATCTCCAAAATTAAGGATGCATTTTCTCTGAGTCATCCATGCTCCTCCTTTCCTCTGTTCCCTCTTGTAATCACTCCATATGTTTGTGAGATACTATGAGAGAACATGCGCAGGGTCACATATTATGCCTTATTTACTGTTGAAAAAAAATGAATGAATGATGGCTTCTGAGCCACCTGGCCCATCTAGAAATAGAAGTTATTGCCTTTTTTATGCCATTTTTCTCAAACTCTTTCACTTTATGGGCCACCACTTGGGGATGAAGGGTATGTAGAGCATTTAATCCATTCCTCAAGGCTCATCATCTGAGAAACAAACCTCATCACAGCCAGTGGGAGGTATGGGCTCATGTGGATGGGATGCTGATGGGGGAGACTATACACTATCAATTATGCAGTGAACAAAAGCATCAATATATATGATATTTAAATCATTAATACAACAGAGATAGCACTTTCTGTCCAGCCAGAGGACCCAGGGAGACCACAAAATGCATAGTGTGCAAGCCCATGCTCTACCCAACTAGGCTCACCAGCCACAGGTGCCTTTAGAGTTTGTACCAGTATGACTGCCAGGAATGGAGCAAGTGAACAATGAAGGGAAAAACTAGGATCACTCAGCTTAGCATCAGAGCCCCTGGCACTTGGTCTCATCTCATTCACTAACATACTCAAGGATATCAAGGAAATCTCTTCCTCTCCTTGGACCTCAGTCTTCTCAACTGTAAAATGAGGAGGTTTGTTTGAACTCCATCATCCTCCAGCTCAAGCAGTCTGTAAATCTGTAACTGTCCCTAGGACCCGCATTTCCCATAGTCCTTTTGCGTCTCCTCTGGACCTCCCAAAACCCCAAGAAAGTAGGGGAAACATGTATTATTGTGCCCATTTCTCAGGATGGGAAAACTGAGGCCTCAAGGTCACAAGGACTATTCACAAATTTATAAACTGAGCTAGAGGGGGCTTAGGTCCCATTACAACACACCCAGGTAAATCCTAACCCTTACAGAAGGAGCTGTCAGCAACACATTCTGCAAGGCCTTATTCTCCTCACTCTCCAGACATCCCCTTTCCTGCCTCCCAGCCTCTTCAAGTCCCTGCTGGGCCTTGGCTGTCCTGCAACCTCTCTGGTCATCATCAGGAGGTGTGCTGGGAGTACTAAGATGCCTGTGTTCCCTGCAGCCTCTCAGTATGTATTGCTATTTCAGTTTCAAGGCCACTGGCAAATTCCATCATGGCCAGGCCCTTGCACTAGGCTCATAATTGGAATCTGTTCAGCTCATTAGCATGGGGAAGGAAAGGAAGACACTCTGGGCTTTATTCACTAGTCCTGATTTAGTAGGTGTTCCCTTTGCAGCTCCTGGGCCTTGGAGGAATCTGTGACCTGCCCGTGTGTGTGCCTGTGTTTGTTATGGAAATTACCACTCACCCATACATATAAATCTGCATGAGAGCCTCTTGTCATTTTTAGTAGTTCCACAGGCTGCACCGAGAGAAGCCTGGGCACAGCTGAGGCTATTCTGGAGATGCTAAGACCTCCATCTTTGCACTGCCCTCAGAGGAATCTTGACCACCTAAAGAGCTCGTGTAGCATGCAGTATGCCCGGCACTGTGCTCAGGGTTTCTCACACACCATCCCATTTAATCCTCACAATAAGCCCAGGATCTCCACATTTTAGATGAGAACACTGAGGCTAGGAGACATTGAGGTGGCTTGCTCAATATCGCAGGAATGAAAAGCAGCTACTCTTATCCAACTGCAAATTCAGCTCCATGATTCTTGGATTATCTGGGGGATAAAACTGATTCGAGGAGAGGAAGGGATGGTGGTATTATACTCCACAGAAGATGGGAACCCCCCACCAAGCAGTCTCCCACTATTTCTCCCCTAGAAGATGTTCTGCCTTCCTCTGGAGGAAGTTTTTCTCCCACAGAATGAGCCTTAAGGCTCAAAAGCTTGGCCTTTTCCCTACCTTTGTGGTACAATCATCTCTCTCTTCCTTGTTCTATTGTTGAGAATTTTTTCAGTTGTGTCAGAAACATGAAAATTTAGGACAAGGCCTGGTTGGGGGCATGACTCTACCCCAAGGCTCAGACAATGTTGTCAGAACACTGTCTCTCCAACTCTCAGCTCAGCAAGGGTCTGCTAGGACCCCTTCTGCAGGTCGACCTGCCTCAGCGGGCAGCGGAGAGGCTCACCACCGGCCAGAATACCCTCCTTCCAGAAAATTCCTCTCTCAAATCCATAGGTCAACACCAGGGAAAACTCTAATGACCCTGCGTGGGCCGCATATCCACTCTTAAACATCTCGTTGTTGCCAGGGGCATGGAGTAATCTGACTGACCAGCACAGAGCAGCTGGCCACAGGGAGCAAGAGAGACACCATCATTGACAACCACGCCAAGACTGAGTGTATGTGTATTGTATTTTTTTATGTATGGCCCCCACAATACCTCCCACCCCACACACTCTTCTACCATGTGACGTTGACATTCTTCCCATCTCATGGTCAAGTCTGTGTGCCTTCCCCTTAAATCTGGGCAGACTTTGTGGCCGCCCCAACCAACAGAACACAACAACGTGACACTGCCCTCATTTCTAGGACCAACCCTCAGAAACTTTCAACTTTCACTTCTTACCTCTTGAGACACTGACCTCTGAAACCCCGAGCCCCCATTTAAGAAATTCAAAGCTGCCATGCTGGGAGGAAGCCCAGGCCACATGGAGAGGCCAAGAGCAGGTGTTTGGACGGACAGCCCCAGTTTAGGTCCAAGTGGACAACCACCATCAACCAGCGGACACGTGAGTGGCGTTGCCTCAGGCTGTTCTTGCCCCTAGACTGAGTGCTCCCAGGTGAGGCTCCAGGTATCCTGTGAGCAGAGACAAGCCGTCCCTGCTATGTCCTGTCCCAATTTCTGACCCACAGAATCTGTGAGCAAAACAAAATGGCGGTTTTGCCCTGGCCGGGTGGCTCAGTTGGTAGGAGTTTCGTCCCGTGCACCAAAAGATTGCGGGTTTGATTCCCAGTCAGGGCACATACCTAGGTTGTGGGTTTAATCCCCAGTTGGGATGTCTACAGGAGGCAATCAATCAATGTTTCTCCCTCACATCCATGTTTCTCTCTCTCTCTCTCTCTCCTCCCCTACCCCTTCCTCTCTCTCTAAAATTAATAAAAACAAATCTTCCAGTGAGGATTTTTTTTTTAAATGGTGGTTTTAATCCACTAAGTCTGGGGTGATGGGTTATGCACCAAAAGATAACTAGACGTGTGTGTGTGTGTGTGTGTGTGTGTGTGTGTGTTGGGGTGGTTGTTTCCCTCAGTAATTAGAAAGAGGAGAATGGACAAGCATTTTAGACACACAAGCGCTATATCTAACACCTGAAGGACTGCCCCATGGTGCCAGGGTGATAGGTTATTAAGTAAGACAATCGATCAGAATCTTTGGGTTTTTCTCTTTAAGAGTGTTTACCATGGGGTATTGCAGTCATCTTGAAGTCAGTGTGCCACATAAAACTCTTTGGTTAGAAATAACAGTTGCAAGGATGGATTTTCAACGCAGACTAGAGTCTGCTTTCCCATAGCTGCAGGGAAAGTGGAAACACTTTTTTTACATCTTCTCTTGCTGAGATTTCTTTCACCAGCAGTTAGTACTTACAGGTTCAAGACTCAACATCAGAATTAGCCAGCATAAAGGGGGAGAAAACGAAGGCTTGAGGAGGTCAAAACTTACAATATAAAAAAGAAAGAAGGCAGCATTATGTTATTAAATGAAATGTGAGCTATTTGATCATTTTTATTCATAGATAAAAACATTCAGTGCATGTTAAGCATTGTTTTTATCTTTGTTCTTAGGACATGTAACCCTACTAAAAACAGCATCCAAATGGTCGGCGTCACCACAATGAAAGTCACACAGTCTAGCAATCAATAAGTTATTTTAAACTATGGCAAAATCTTCAGTTGTATATCTCAAGCTTTTTGAAGGGGGCACATGGTCAGAAGAAATTCCCAGTTCCCTGTCCTCTCCCACCTGTCCTCCTTGTCTCTCCCACCTGCATTCCTCTCATTCTGCATTTGATTCAAATGCCTCCTTCCTTCCAGATCCCTCTGGCCCTGGCTCCAACTCCAGAGCTTCAGATTTTCCAGCTACTCCCCTATTCTCCCTGATTCTATACCTCAAAAAGCCAAAGAGCCAGTCTGATAACACTAGGGCCCTCCCTGGAGGTGCGTGGGGGCCACGGAGGTGGAAGAAACCGGTAGACAATGCCAGACATTCTTTATCCAGCAGAGGTGGGGATAGGCTGGGACATGCCAGAGTAATCCTTTGTGTCCTGTCACACCCCCATTAATGTGACAAGGACCCCCAGTGGCTAGTATCTCTCTTCTTCCTAGCAGCATCAGCATCCCATCATGATATTTATTACATATCACCCAAACTCCCATCCCCCGGGGACGGCAACAAATCAGATTTGAGTGGTGAGCACTGTGGGAGGGAGAAGGTTCTGCTTCTCTCAGCTCAGGCTGTTCACGGCACCAGGCCTGGAACATTGGGAGACAGCCTGGTGATGGTGCTTTTAATCTCAGTCCACAGCTGGGATGCTGGCCCTGCCACCAACTCCCAGTGCAACTCAGATGAGTCACTGGAGTCTGACCTGCCAGCCCTGCCTGGCCCAGATCAATGTGAGGCTCAAACAAGGCAGCACTTTGGAAGCCTCCCTTCCCTTCCCCCAACCAGAGATCTCTTCCCCGCCCATCTCCACGGTGCCCGACACACATCCATTCACCTTACTTCTTTAGTTCAAGAGATGGCCTCTGAAACACTTCCTGAGAGCAATGACTTCTTGGCACTGGGGGGGGGAGGGGGAGTGTATTGACCACAGGAACTTTGTCTGGCACATAGTAGGTGCTCAATATATGTAGGTTGGATGAATAAATCAGTGCCCACTAATACAAGAGCATAGATTAAGTCAGATCACACTACTCACTGAAAACTGGCAGAGAGCTAGTTTCTTAAGGGACTGGATACAGAGGTTATTCATTCATCCTCTTGACAAATTCCAGCTGAGCCTGCATTCCAGGCCAGGCACTGTACCAGGCACTGTACCGGGCACTGTACCGGGTACTGTACTGGGCACTGGGTGCAGATGAACAGGACAGGAACTGTCCCTGGCCTTGTGGGGATGAAAAGAGCTTCCCGGGTTTGATATCAGGACACTCCTGCCCCACCTCAGAGCAGAACTTACTTGGCCCTCTGGGCCTCTTCTCCAGGGAACCAGCTCTCTCCAGGCCCTCATCCTAACCACCCCCTACTCCCCCTAAGAACCTTAAAAAGTGAAAGACCAGAGGTGAAGGAGCCAGTGTCACTGCAAATGGCCATTATCAGATTAGACAAACCCAGGGCCTCGGGCCAGCAATGCCCACAGCCCCAGCTACCAATTAACGGGATGAAAAGACTCATCCATATTTCATCGCAGGCGCTCAGCTCCCTCTGCTGCCACTGCTTCCTCCTGTGGGCCCATTTCATGCCTCCCTGCCTCAGAGAAGGCTCCAGACCAAATAAGGCACGAAGTCCCTGAGCTGGCAGCCCCTTTGCCCACATGACATGCACACACATTCTGCAATGGACTCGGGTCCCTCTCTGAGCCCAGCCCCCACCTTCTGTCCCTTCCCATAGGCCAATAGAGGGGCCACCCACCCCCTCACCAGGGAAGGCACCCCTGCCACCCCGGTGCCCCACCTCCCCCGAGGGACCTGGCCTTTGTGCTTGCTACAAACCCGATGGCGTTGGCAAATCAGCACAGTCTCTGCAGGTGAATCTAGGCCAAGATCAGGGATTTTCAAGCATGAAAAGAACCTCAGAGAAGAGGGGGCTGCTATTCATTTTCTCCCTCCACCAGCACAGTGATAGGCTTTTGTCTTTTCTCCCTCCCTGCAGAACCAACTAGAAACTATGGCCGCTGCAGGGCTTGGCGGGACCCAGCAGCCTAGGGAAACTGCAGGGTTTTATTGGCTTGGCCGCGGGTAAGCAAGGGGACAGGAGAGTCAGCTAAAACTCAGCCCAACTGGGTCTGGAGAAGCCATGAAGGGAGCAGGGACCGTGATGCCCCAGGGACACGGGGAGCCTTGTCCTAGTTCAGCTGTGCCCTAGTGACCTGGGGCCAGTCCCTGTCTCTCTCTGGACTTAGCTCACTCCATTGTAAACGAAAGAGTTGGATTGATTAGTAATTTTCAAGAGAGAATGTAGACTCACCCCTCTAGAGTGGAGCAGACGGGGCTTGTTAGCAGCACCACTCTCAAAATGAGGAGGACGCTTCTGAGCAGAGCTTTGGGGTGTCCCCAGACTGACCCAGTGGTCCCCAAAGGGACCAAAAAATCAAATCAAGCAGGGCCCCACCCAACCCTCTGAGTCCCATCCTTTAGGATAGAGAGCCTGGTAATCTGCATTTTCTAAGAGCTGTCCTAGTACGTCTAGCCACGAACCAGGTTGGGAGACAGCTGAGCTGGGGGGAGAGGGGAGGAAGGGCAGGGACTCTGAGCTTCCAGAGCAAAGAGCAAGGAGCATGAGGGGTGAGGCTGCCTGGGAAGCACCTCCACTGTCCTTCCACAGGGAGGGCACAAGCAGGGGACACTGGCTCTCTGGCCCCCCAGAGGGGCCGGGACCAGACAGGCATTATGCGCCTCCCTGAGGCTTCTTCGCTTCTCTGTGCAGCAGCCCAGGGCTCCCCTGCAGCGCTGGAGTGTCTGTTTACAGTTCATTAGCTATTTGACAGAGAGGCTCTGAGAACAAGAGACGGAAAGAGGAAGTGTCAGGGCCCAGGCCGCTGCAGGCCTGTCAGAAATGAAGATAAAGCCGCTCAGAGACGAGGAGGTCTGACAGTGGCCGCAGCAGCTCTGGCAGGACACCTGGCCTCGCAGGTGACGGCAGCTCAGCCAGCCTTTCGGAGGCACCACCCTCAACCCTGCCCAGCTGGCCTGAGACCTCGTGCTGGCCTCCGCGGGCTCTGCTGGCTCCACGGCCCAGAAACCACCAGGATGCCTCGCAAGAGGGGTCGGCGGGGGACATGACGCCACAGCCCCTCCGTGGGATCTCGTCTGGCCATTCAAAATTACAAGGAACTTGTCATTACGTGGGAAAATACTTATATGCCGTCAAAGGAAGTGGAGGGGAGCAAGATACAAAATTGTATGAACTGTATCAACCCTGTGAAGTGAAAATTACACATGGGAATAAAAAACGAATGACATATTCCAAAAACTATTAATGATGGTGGTTACTGGGTGCTGGGTGATCTCCTTCTCTACTTCCTTCTTTTCTACATTTCCCAAGTCTTCCATCCTGCCCAGGATTGCTTGTGTAATGCCAGCAACAAATGCTATGTTTAAAGTAAGACTTTAAGGCCCTGGCCAGTTTGGCTCAGCGGTTAGAGCGTCGGCCCGGGGACCAATGAGTCTCGGGTTCGATTCTGACCAAGGGCACGTAGCTCAGTTGCGGTTCCTGCCAGGCCCTGGTCGGGGTCGTGCAGGAGGCAACCAGTCAATGTGTCCCTCTCACATCGATGTTTCTCTCTCTCTCCCTTTTTCTCCCTCCCGCTCTATCTGAAGATAAGTAGAAAAATATCCTCAGGTGAGGATAAAAATATAAATAAAATAAGACTTTAAGTCATTTACCCTCTGAGCTGGCTCCATCGAGCCACCCACAGAGCAAGGGGAGGCCTGGGATTGCAACATGGGGTTCACCAAGTCCCAGCCTTCCCTGCCCACGATCTGGCCTCGTTAAGCACCAAGCCCTGAGCTGGGGGCCTGAGCCCATCATTCATCCTGGAAGCCCCAGGCAGGAGCCGGCTCTCCAAAGAGGCCCCGATCCCCAGCTGCCTGGCTCTGGGCCTCATTCTCAGAGAGCCGAGCAAGGCCTCAAACCCTAATACAAGACACTTATATGAAATGCACACTTCAGTTTCCACCAGTATGTGTTTATTACAATACAACTGTTATAGGCAGCAGGAACAGCACCAGGTGTTATGCTGGTTGGGGCCACACCGGACCTGGGTTCAGCAACCTCAGTGCTTCAGTTCTGGCTGGGAAAGAATTCAGAGTCAGGACTCCAACTATAAGAGAACATTTATTTGAAAAATCACAGAGGTAGAAGAAGTAATGTGTAGAAGAAATGGGCTTAGGGAACAAGTTATAGAGGTAAAGGAAGGGCGCTTAGTGCTTGGGAGTGAGGAAGGTAATGGTGATGGGGGGGCAGTGGGAAGGGAAAGCCGGGGTCGTGCTCCCAGAGGGAGAGTGGGCTGGGCCCTCAGTCCTAACGGCTTTAAGGGTGGAGATTTTAGGGAAATTCCCAGGGGAAGATCTCAATAGACTATTCAGCAGCTATCCTGGAGTGTCCTTTCAGGGTCTAGGTCTCCACTGATTGGTTGATCGGAGCCAGGGCAGGGGACCATTATCCAATACAGCTGGTCCTGAGTCAGCCGTGGGGTCGGGGTAGCTGGTGTGGTTTTGCTGCTTTTCTGGGACTGGAGCTGAAATCCAACTGAAGCCTAGATGTTACCTCCAGGGAGGAAAGGTCAGAGTGTCCCAACTGCATGGCCAGTGATATGCTAGGGAAGGAAAGGTCACCCTGGGGATGGGGTCCCACTCTACAATTGTCCTTCGCCAGGCACCCAGGGCTTTGCCCTGGTGACCTTCTGTACCTGGCCCATGGTCCTTGCTCTGCTCACGTCTGTCTAACTGCCTGCCACACAGCCACACCTATGTGTCTACATACTGTCTGTGACTGCTGTCAGCTCTGAGGACAGGCTTGGTTTCAGCAGAGACCATGAGCCATTTACTCTCTGGCTGTTACAGAGAAAGTTTGCTGACCTCTGATCTTGAATCCCCTTTATAATCTTTGCACAGCTGTTGGAGAACTTTGGAGAGGTCTGTTTCACCAAAGACATTCTTTTCCATGCTAATTAGCCATTCATTAGAAGGGGGCAGGAGGAGCCAGAAGAGGAGGCTGCAGAGACTGCCTAGGAGCCCCGACTTGGACACTTGGTCACTTAGGCACCCAGATTCCCACTGGAGAGTGACAGTCAGAGAACCACGGGTGGATGGGGGGAGAGACACGGTCTTTTTTCCATCTTCTCTGTTTCCGACCTGGCAGAGAAAATGAAGGAGCACAAGGGTGGAGCTAGAGAAAGGGTATTTGAGGTTACTGTGTGTGTGTGTGTGAGTGTGTGTGTGTGTGCACTGCCACCCGCTGTATGCTGGCAGCTGTAATCTCCCCCCAGCCTCCCCGCTTCGGGCACAAACCTCACCCATTTGGCATCAGGAAGCCACAAGAAGTGATGACAGTGGGAACAGCACAGGCACAGGAGCAGAGAGCAGCTTAGAGACCCAGACCGCCCAGCAGGATGGACAGGTGACCTGTTTCCACCCCTGCTTTGCTCCACTGGGAGCCTAGATTCAGGCAGGAATGAACCCGAGTCACACAGCCAGAGATGAGATTGAAATTCGGGGCCTCCAGCTCCCAGGTCACGTGCTGTCTGGGGATGAGAACTTACAAGGCCCACAGTCCGGGAACCAATAACTGTAGGGGTCACTGGGTGCCACTGTCTTACAGAAGGCAGTCTGGGCCTCTGGCTTCCGTGTACTCCTGGCAGTGTGGCCCAGGAGAAGGACCGTTTTCCTGCCTCTGGAGTTCCAACAGCCATGTCTACACTGGCGCTCCAGGCCGTGAGCATGCCTCCTAGGAGCCCCATTTTCTGAGCCTCACCTACAGGGAGCCCTCTGTCTCCCCTTTGCTGTGGCCATCAGGTGATGTCAACCTGCCGTCTGGTGAGCAGACCTCCCCTGCATGCTCTTCAGTTTCCGTGGTGACCAGCTTGTGTTTTCGTCTGTGTTTGTCCCCCAGGTCTCGCTCTCCCTCTGAAGCAGCCCACCCTTTGCCATCTCGAACTGAGAACCCGGACTGTTTTTGCAGAACTGCCTCGCCGGCGCCCACAGCAACACCTCTCCTTCCAGCAGGACCGAGGGACCCGCCTCATGAGTGACAGTGACTTGCACAGCCACCGCTCCCTAGGGAGTCAGGACCCTTTCCACCCCAGCTCCGAGGCCAAGTGTGCTCATTCAGGGTCCTTTCCCGTAAGGCCACTTATGGCACATCTGGGCTTCCCTGTGGCCTGGGTCGATTTTGCTTCATGGACTCTGGACTCTCTCAAAGGGATCTGATCCTTTTGAATTTTGCACAGCCCCAGATAGAACCCCTTTTGATAAAAGGGTCTTTGCTCCTGATTATAGGAACACTATGGACGTCTGTGAATATGTTTTATAATTCCGTGTAAAATTGGTATACACTCTAATGAAACCAGTCAGGCCCAGGATGGAATTCAGAAGTGGGGGCGGGGGGTTTGGAATGAGTGTCTCTCCTCTGTTGACCAGTCTGGTGCTCAGACCCTTTAGACACATGTCACTGCCAACATGACAGCAAAGTGTGTGACTCATCAACGTGCATCGTGATGTCATGAAAGACTGATGTTAGCCTCGGGGACTAAACTAGCTTCTGAGCCTCGGAGCTGAGCCTGGGAGGCCCGGAGAGCCAAGCCAGCCCCAGAGAGCCGAGCGTGGCCAGAGCCCAGCAAGGGCAGCCTGGCCCCCCGGAGAGCCGAGCGATGGCTGCAATAAGCAGCATTACTGAGCCGAGCCCTCTTCATGGACTGTCGTGGGTTGAATGGTGCCCCCTACAAAAGATCTGTCTATCCAGAACCTGTGAGTATGAATGTATTTGTAACAAAAGTCTTTGCAGGTGTAGTTACATTTAAAATCTTGAGATGAGATCATCCCAGATGAACTGGGATCCAATGGCACGTGTCTTTATGAGACAGAAGAGAGATTCACAGACACAGAGGTGGAGGTGATGTGAAAATGGAGGCAGGGATCTGAGCGTCTATGAGCCCAGGATGGCCAAGGATGCTGACAGCCACCAGAAGCCAGGAGAGAGGCATGCAGTGGATTCTCCCTCAGAGCCTCTAGAAGAAAACAACTCTGCAACACCTTGATTTCAAACTTCTGTGCCCCAGAACTGTGATACATTTCTATTTAAGCTACCAGTTGGTGATCACTGGTTGGCGGCCTGCAGAAACGAGTATGTTGCTAAGCCCTTTATACATATTATTTGTCTATCATCCCCATCTGACAGGGATAATGACGTACAGAGTGGTTAAGTAACTGTCCTAAGGTTGCACAGCACTGAGCAGTGAGGCTGGGACTGGGGCCCAGGGCTGTCATCCTCCCAAGTCCCAAACAGTGTAGGGACTGTGCTAAGACCAGTGGTTCTCAACCTTCCTAATGCCGCGACCCTTTCATACAGTTCCTCGTGTTGTATGTGGGCGTATCTGCATGTGGGCGGACCCGCCTGGAGACGATAGAGGAGCGGTGTCTCGGTTCCTAAGACCATCGGAAATACGTGTCTTCCGATGGTCTTAGGCGACCCCTGTGAAGGGGTCACGACCCACAGGTTGAGAACCGCTGCTTTACACCAATGGTCCCCAGCTCTGGATTCAGGCTCTAGTTCCATCACTTACGGGCTGTGTGACTCCACACAAGTTACTTAATGTCTCTGAGCCTCAGTTTCTACATTTGCAAATTAGAAGGAATATCAGAAGCTATCCCCAGGGTTGTCCTATTTAAACATCGTTGGGGGCATGGGGGACATCTGCAATACTATCAACAATTTTTAAAAAGCGAGTGTGAAGCTTTGTACTAGGTAATGTCCCCAGGTTGGAATACCCTCTGTACCCCACCGGCTCCCAAGAAACCCCCCAGTGGCCAACGCCAACCCAGCCCCCTTCCATCAGCTCTCCAGACACGCAGCTTCCAGCAAGACAAGGCAGCCTCAGCTCTAACGGCAACAGCAAACTATGCTCGTAAATCAGGGTTCGGCTGATTATGACTTTACAGACCAGTGGTAAACATTCCTTTAAACCCTGTCCGTAAGCACACAGCGGCCCTGCCGAGAGCGCCCAGCTATATAAACACTCTTTCGGGCAGGAATATATGGGCTGTGGTAGCTACTCTCCAGGTGGCTTCTCGTTAGTGAAGTTGTTTCCTCCTCTCTGTGCTAAATGGCACCGCCAGCGCGTCCCCCTCTGACGTTACCCCATAAATCCGTGTCTGCGGTCACCCCCAGCACAGCCACCTGCCAATGGCACAATGACACAGCTGCAACTGGGTGGGGGCTACCCCTGACCCAGTCCCCGCTTCTGAAAAGGCGTAAGGCTCTGCCGTCGGGCGGTCGCCTGGTGGAGAGTGTGGGAGAAGGAGAACTCTGGCCTGGAAGCAAGCCCCACCCAGTTCGATTCCCTCCTCACCTGGAGAGCTTAGAGCTGAGCTGGGAGGTTCAACAGGGGCACATACTGTTTGTTTGTTTTTTATCCTCACCCAAGGACATTTTTTTTTGCATTTATTTTCAGATAGAGTGGGAGGGAGAGAGGGAGGAAGAGAGAGAGAGAAACATCGATGTGAGAGAGACACATTGATTGGTTGCCACCTACACGACCCCAACCGGGGCCAGGGACAAACTTCAACCGAGGTACGTGCCCTTAGCAGGAACCGAACCCAGGCTTCTCTGATCCGCGGGCCGACACTCTAACCGCTGAGCCAAACTGGCCAGGGTGGCACATACATTTTTTGACAAATTGCACGGGATTAGGGGTGGGGAGGTCTGTGAGGGCAGGTCCCAGAGGATGGGGGAGGGGGTTGACGAGAGTCACCTGGAGGCTGTGGTGAGCCTCCTGCTATGATCTCCTTGCCTCTCACTTTTCAGGAACCAGTGAAGGAAGGTCTCCCCACGGCCTGATTTCTTCACGGGGGTGGGGAGAGGAGGGCGAGCCCTACCCCCTGCAGGAGGAGCTCGGCTTTGCGGGCAGACTGTCCTGGGCTCAAATCCACACTTGTAGAGCGTGGGCTACCTGCCAGGTCCTTCGCTTGCCTGGCTCAGTCCATCTTCACATCCTCCCATGCGGCGGGTGCGCGTTGATACCACCCCTAGTCTGCAGACAAGGAAACCGAGGCACAAAGAGGTTACAAAGCCTGCGCAGGGTCAGATGTATCCATGGGGGAGACCCACCTCTCTCCATCTTTGACCCTCTCACAGCACCCTTGACTGCCACTGCCCTCACCAAATTGGGCACCAGGGCTCCCCCAGTGTCCCCCAGAGCCTAGATACAAGCCAGGAGAGGCAGGGCCGAGTCTGAGGACTCCAGATCCCTGGGAATCAAGACAAAGGCTGCTACTCCCCCTCCTTGCCCTCCCAGGCCAGTTGTGCTGAGCCCCAGCCTCGGCTCAGTGGAAACTGGTTCACTTCAAGAATGGAAAGCTATTTTAAAGAAGAAATTTTGTTGTTCTGTTGAAACTAAATCCCCAAATGAGTTAAGTCTCCAACAGAGCGGCCACACACAATGGAGAAAAGTCGCTAAATAAACAGTCGCTAATTTGCACAGCTTCGAGCCTGACCCACTTCTGGGTCTCACCTTTCTAAGCAGCCTCTTTGTGGATATCTGTCATCGACCCAGTTTTCTTCCCTGGGTTCCAGAGGTCGGCTCCTCTTCAGCCCCAGGCGGACACACAGTTGGTTGTTTAAAGTAGTTAATTTACATATTTGAGTCTTTGGATTCCGACCGCAGTCAGTTAACAAATACAACGTGCAGGGAGGTGACCACGCACAGCTCTGCAGGCTGGGCACATCCCGAATCTAGGGGACACGGCTCACACTCGGTGTTCCTAGATTTGTGTATGAATTAGGATGACAGTCTAGCAGGTGGCAGGATCTGGAGGAAGGGGCTCCTTTTCAAAATTTGCCCAAAGGGACTTGAGCTGGGTTCTGAGGAAACAACTGTAAACACAACACCCAGAGTCACTGTCCTCATGGAGCTCACAGCCCAGCCGGTGTGGCTCAGTGGTTGAGCGATGACCCATGCACCAAGAGGTCACCAGTTCGATTCCCGGTCAGGGCACATGCCCAGGTTGTGGGCCTGATCCCCAGTGGGGGGCATGCAGGAGGCGGTCAATCGATGTTCTCTCTCATCAATGTCTCTATCTCTCTCCCTCTCCCTTCCTCTCTCCCTAAAATCAATAAAAAGAAAAATTATAGAAAAAAAGAAAATCAGACATTAAAGAGGAAATGACAAGGGTGACTGAAAGGAAAGGGGTCAGGGGGTGCTCTGGGAAATCTATTCGGGGGGCAGTGGGGGGAGTAGAATCAGCTAGGTGACAGGGGAGGGGAGGGGAGGGCTGGAGAATGTCCCAGGCCAGGGACATCATGTGAAAAGACCTGGAATCAGCACAGAGCATGGCCCCCCCTCTAAAGGAGGGTGCTAGCTGACCCCCTCAGGGTTGCTGGTTTTCTGGCCCCTTCAAGGAGCGCGGTGTGCTCGCCCCTGAACGTCCCTGACAGGGGAGCGGCGTGTCATGCCTTGATGAGAGAAGAAAGCAGAACATTTCGGCTGGCTCTGTGCTAATGATGTGCATCGTGCAGCAGGGCCAGTTTGTAAGTACACTTGGTGCTTCAGGCTCCATCACAGGTGCCCGTGACCCAGAACACACCGTGTCTGGGAGAATGGACGTGGGAATCGAGTGTGGTTTAGCAGGCAACGCGGCCACACAGCCAGACACATCCCGTGAGCCAGGCCCAGCAGGCTGCTGCCCCAAGGAAGGAGCCAGGGCAGGGGCTCGGGGGTTGGCCCCATCTCACCCTAGGCCTCTCCCAGGCTGAGGAGCAGGCCAGGCCAGGGTAGCACTTATGAGCAGAGGCTGCCTGTGTTTGGATCTCATCTCTGCTAGTTCTGAGCTGTGTGACCCTAGGCAAGTTACTAAACCTCTCTGAACCTCTGTTTCCTCATCTATCAAACAGCATAATAAGAGAACCCTCTCCACAGGGTCCTTCATTCATTCAACAGTTATTAACAAAGTGCCCTCACGCAACCCAGGTCTCCTGTAAAACTCCAATAAGAAAACCCACATTCGACCGGCCAGTGTGGCTCAGTGGCTGAGCGTTGACCCATGCACCAAGAAGTCGCCAGTTCGATTTCCAGTCAGGGCACATGCCCAGGCTGTGGGCCCGATCCCCAGTGGGGGGCATGCAGGAGGCGGCCAATCGATGTTCTCTCTCATCGATGTTTCAGCTGCATTCAGCTGCAGCCCAGGGTCTGGCCCACAGGCTGCCTCGTGAGACCTGCGTGACCACTTTCCTCTTCCATCAGTGTGCTTCCCAGACAAAGGCGGGGAGGCAGCAAGTCCGGGGGCGGCCAGGGTGAGCAGCAAGGCAGTCCCAGCGAATCATGGCCACGAAGCTCACAGCTCGCTGCCCTGTGCTGGGAACCTGAGGGTCCGCAGAGATGGCTGAGAGACAGATGTCAGGGCCTCAATTCCCCATGGAGGTGGAGACAAGTCACTCGCTGCTTCACCATCGGGGTGGCCAGATAATTTATTGGGATGCTGAGTTGGGTGTCTCACATACACACACACCACACACACCCTCTCCCCAGCCTCCTCCAGAAACGTGGAGATCCGGCTGGAGCGGGGTGGCAGACATACCTCGGGCAGAGGTGACCCTTGCCACCATGCTTTTCAGAACCACTGGTGGTCGTCATAGGGTCATGTGTGAGCTCCTGAGAGCTCCGCTTAGCCTGATCCAAGCGGCTGCAGCAGAGACCACATTTGCTCAGGAGCTGAAGTCTGGGCCACTCAGAACCAAAATGAGCCTTTAAAATAGCCCTCCTGCAATGTGGATTAGTGGGAGACAAAGGGAAATCACAAGCTTGAAAAGATTAGGAAGCCGGGGTGAGGGGCTGAGAAAAGAGCTTTCTTCTGGAAGACCTGGAGCTAAGCTTCCCCCCGACACCCCTCCCTGGCCCTCCAGGCAGCTCTGACCAAGGCTGGGAGCATGAGGCTTGAGTCCCCACCCTTGTCACCTCCAATTTAGGGCTTTTTCGTGTAAAGAGACCAGGGGTCTCTGTCCTCATTTAGACCTGAGACACTCTAGATGGTCAGTTGGATGTATCTCACAATTTAAAAAGCAAATCAATTATTCCATTAGTATAGGGTAATGGGGTTTTAATTTTTTCTCTATTTCCAACATTTTCTTTAATTTTTTTTTAAGTTTTTTTTTCTTTATTGATTTTAGAGAGAGAGGAAGGGAGAGGGAGAGAGAGACAGAAACATCGATGAGAGAGAACATCGATGGGCCGCCTCCTGCATGCCCCCCACTGGGGATCAGGCCCACAACCTGGGCATGTGCCCTGACCGGGAATAGAACCGGCGACCTCTTGGTGCATGGGTCGATGCTCAACCACTGAGCCACACCAGCCGGGGCACATTTTCTTTAATTTTTCTGTTACTTTGAACTGTCACACTTGCATAGTCCTTACCATGAGCCACGCACTTTACAAATATTAATCCTTGAAACGCTCACAACATACCTCCATGGGACCAGTAAGATAAGGGAGCTGAGGCTCAGAGAAGTTGAGTAACTTGCCCAGGATCACACAGCTAGGAAGTGACAGAGGCTGGCTCTCCAGTCCATGCCCCTGACTCTACTTCACGCTGCCTCACAAAAACGTGACAGCCTGTCTTTGGGCCCTGGTTCTAGGAGGGTAGCCTGGCATGCAGTCTCCTCCTGCTGGCCAGAGTGATATTTCCTTTGTGAGACTGGACAAGATTAGTTCTGATAGGCTGATGCGGGGTGAGTCATTGACACAGCACGCGCTCAGGGCACTGGGTTACCATGGGTTCGCCACCCACCCTTGGGCTCGAGCTGTGCATGAGCGCTCTGCCGTCTGCCTCTGGCCGCAGAACTGGCAGCAAATATCCTTGACCTTGTGTCCCTCCTGCCCCTGGCACCCAGGTCAGTCACCTGTCCCCTCCACTGGACTCCACGAGTCAGGCAGTCCTGAGGGCGGGTAGCTGTGCCCATCTCCTCCAAGGGCTCCGAGACCATTGCTCTACGAGCCCAGCGGGTCCTACTGTTGGTGTCTTCTCCTGGTCTAACAACCTGGTGACATGGTGCCCTGCCAGTCAAGCTATGCTGCTTGAAGGTTGAGCACCCCTGGATGAAAGGGACTTCTGTGCTTGCTCGTCGCCAGGCCCCTGCGTTCTCCCGCTGGTGATGGCGTGGGAGGCAGGGGCACCGTCACCCTGAAAGAGATCGCATTCCAGGAATGCAGTGATGACAGCACAGGAGTTCAAGAGAAGACGTGGCTGAAGGGGTGTTGTTCCATGTCATGCCATGGAAGTCCGAACATGTCCTGAAAATGCCTTCTCACTCACTCGCGGGGTCAGACCCGCATGTGTGGCCATCATCACCGAGGCTCGGGAACAAGCTGGGAGAGAGGCCTCAGCAGTCGGGGTGCAGAGGCAGTGAATGAGGCAGCACCCTGAGGGGTGCTCTCAGAGCGCCGGGTGAATGGCGTCAGGGAACTGCCGAGATGAAAAACCCATGTTGTTCCAATAACAAGGGGTTCCAGAGAGCCAAGCACCCCACTAGAACCTAAGCCCTACGAAGGCAGGAATACTTGCCTGCTATGTGCCTAAAACTGTGCCTGGAACACAGCAGGTGCTCAGTGGATGTGTGCTGAGTGGAGCCTAGAGGGAGAGAAGCCGTGTTTAGCTCCGTCCTTCTCTCCTCCCGCCTCTGGATGAGGTCAGTAACATGCCCACCACGTAGGCAAGGATCTGGTCTCCCTGCCTTGTATTTGGTGGCATGGTCGGAACATCTTTGCTGAGGCATTTCCATTTAGATTTTCTTGGAGCCCCTGGTAGAGAACCGCAGTCCCCACACCGAGCCATGCTCGGGGGTGAGGAGTTGCTCCGTGTCATTGCTGGGACCAGCAGAAGTTATTCATATCCAAGACAAGCCACAGGACGAGAAAGGATGGAAGGGAACCAGCCAGGAGAGAGAACAGAGGAGACAATAAATGCCTGTGGTACTTATTTTTCATTGCTCCTACGCTATAGCAAGAATAATGGAAATTGAAATAGAAGGTAAAAAAAAAGCACCCATGGTCCTGACGCCCCCCACAAATCATGCTCTGACATATTTATTTGTGATGACAGGCCTTGGACAGAGGCTGCAGGCAGTGGATCCAAGGACACGGAGCAGGGGACCGGGTTCCAGGGTCGCCTTCAAGTCCCCAGCCTCGCTGTTGATGTACCAGGTGAGCTGTAGCAGAAGCCGGGCCGGCTTCCACTTAGCTCCCATCTGGAAAATGGGACAGAGCAGCCAGAGCCTGAAAAACACAGGCCCATTCAGGAAGAGGCAGACACTGCGGCGGGATGAAAGGGAGGCAGGGGGGCAGGGGCCAGAGCCTGGGGCTGGGGTGCCAGACAGGGAGTCGATCTCAGCTCCACCCCTTCCTGGCTGGGTGAACTCAGGCAAGTTACTTAACCTCTCTGAGCCTCGGTTTCAGCCTCTGAAAAATGGAGATGCATTTATCTCACAAGGCAATTGTGGAGAGTAAATAATATAACGTTTACATATTTATATTCAGATGTTTATGTATAATAATATATAAATACATATATTGTGTATAATATATATACAATTCGGCACATCTGTATATCATTTTGCATGTGGTGTAAACCCTTAGTCAATAATAGCTATTACTATTACTATTACTACTGCCATTATGATGATGATGATGATGATGATGATGATGATTAAAGGGAATAGCAGAGTGAAGAGGTAAGGGAAATCAAGAATGAAAATGCTTTTATTCCCCTGTGCTTACCCAATATTTTGAACCCAGTAGACGGAAGAGGGACCTTCTTTAGAACCTATTCAAAGCATAAGAAAAGGGTTGTTTTCCAGGGAAAAGAAGCATCTTATCACACACGCACACATACTTGCTTTCATCAAATCCAGCCACCGCGAGCGCCCGCCTCCCAGAGCTGCTCCTGGTGCATTTTCCCCTGCAGGGCTGCGCGGGCACAGCTCCCACCTCGGAGCCTAAAATCCGCCACGTAGGGAACCGACAGCTCGGAAAATTGCAAGAACCCTGTGATTTAAGAAACACACAGCATGGGAGGTAAATGAGCTCCCGATTCTATCTGCCTCCCATTTCTTCACCGGGTGCCACCCTGGAAGGAGCGGGCTGGGGGGGGGGGGAGCACAGCCGTGTGACGACGGAGGCAGGAGGTTCGGAGCGCGCGGCACAGGCTCTGTGGCCCAAAGCTCAGCCTCCTCCCCTGGATGTGTGTGACCTGAGCCAACCCTTTGACACCTCCAAGCCTCCGTTTCCCCATCTGTAAATGGGATCACAAGAATCTCCTCTTCCTGGGCTGCTGGCCATGGCTAAGGAGATGTACATGCAAATCAAACAGCATGATGCCCGGCACGTATGATGTTCTGGTAGTGGGTGCTGTGGGTGCCCCTCCAGGCCCACGGGTGCTCTCCTTCCTGCAAAAGCCAACGGCTTCCCACTGCAGGTCCTCACCCCATGCTTCACTCACTGCCCGAGCACTTCCAGATCTCGAAGGGATGACGGACAAGTTGGTGGGTAAATACCTGGCTTCTTCGACCCTCACCTGGGCACCTTTAAGGTCTGCTCCCCAGAGGTCCCCAGGGGAGTGAGCCCAGGTGCCCTTAGTGGTCACCTGCTCATTAACACACCCCTGTATTGGCTTCCCACCTCCCCCAGCTTTACTTCTCCCAGGCAGTGTCTCCTCGGATCACCCCCAAATACACTATTCACACTTGTGTCTCTGCTCCTGCCTCTGGGGAGATTCGATCAATGTCAGCTATTAAAACAGTAGGGAGCGGATCAGGCAATCATGGGGTCACATCTCGAGTCTGAGGTCCCAGCAGAAAATCTAGTTAATGTCCAACCTACAGCCCCAGAGGGAAGGTGGAGGAGAATATTGGGGATCCCCCACAGAGACCACATTGGGCTTTTTGTTGTTGTTTGGTTTTGATTTTCCAGAGATTTTAGAAGCAGGAATAAGTTGGTCAGACTCTGGTTGGGGGTGGAAACAAAACCCGCTTTGAACTGAAGCAAAGCACACCCCTGAAAGTATTGTACGGCATGATCTTTATAAGGAGATCCGTAGCCAACTTTCCCTCCACCTTTCTGGGGACATGTGTCCTGAGAACTACTGCCTAGTTCTGTCCCAAATCTGCCTGGTGCTCCCCGGCTGCGGCAGGAAGCCACGTTCACGCTGAGTCTTTAAGATCTGGCTTTTTGTTCTGCTCTCCTTAGTGAACTCTTGGCATGCCCTGAGCGTGCGTCAACAACTTCCCCTTAAGGCCACTGAGATTTTAACAAGGTCTGAGGACGGTGCCCCCATTTCTGGCTGCGAGTCTTAACGAGGAGGGTTAGTTCTCATTCACTATTTATCACATATTGATTGGGGGCCAAGGAGGGGAGAGACATCACACTGGGGGCCTTTTGAGCGGATGGCAGCCAGAGGGAGATGGTAGAGGCTGGTTTCGCTCAAATTTGCAAAAGGATGTCCAGAAAGGAAAGAAGGGGGCTGGACAGATAGCTGGGAGGACAGACATTTGTAGGGCAGGTGGGGAAGAGGGAACCCTTGCCAAGGTTGAAAAGGAACCAACCAGGAGTAGAAGGGACACAGATCACTGAGAAAGTCCAAGGAGGAAGAAGAATTTCAAAGTGGGGGGGGAGAGCAGGGTAGGAAGATATTTTACTATAATTAGGAAAAAAGTTGACGACAACACCCGGTGTTGTGGAAGATGCAAGGAAACACACGCTTTCTAACACGACTTGTTGGGTGTCATTTGATGTGATTTTTCTGGAGGGTGATTTAATAATACGCATCCAGAGTCTTTCAAAACACATACAGCCTTCTCGCGAGATTTTGCTCTCAGTCAATCATCTTTAGATTTCGTTTCTGAAATGTTCTTCGTCATTTTGTTTCCACAAAGGGAAAATTGGGAACACTCTACATTCATTCTCAAAAATCCTGACCATAGACATTGGGTTCAGTGAATTACGGTTTTATCAAGAATGCAAAACGCCGGGAGCTGTGTGCAGTGATGGCGTGAATGTTCATTGACGTGAGAAGAGATTGGACAACATAGCAAATGGGAAAACAAGCCACGGAGCCGTATGTTGAGTATGATCTCGATTTTTTTTTTCTTAATAGAAATTGATTAGGAGCCTACAAGAACTGCAACACAGTATCATCGGGGGTCCTCTCGCTGCGGGATGGTGAGGGTATCTGTGGTGGGGGGTGTTTCCATGTTCCTAATGCCACCTCCAGGTGGTGCCCATCCAGACGGTGCCAGCACCCTCAACTCCCTTCTAATGTACCTTCCTCACTGCAGAGGTTAGAAAGCCCAAGGAAAAAAAACCATATGTTTCCCAGACTCCCTTGCAGCTCAGTAACTCAGTGACCTTGCAATTTTTAAAGTACTGCTATGGACTGAATTGTGCTCCCCCCACCCCCAATTCGTAGGTTGAAACCCTAACCCTTAATGTGATGATATTTGGAGATGAGGCCTTGGGGGGCAATTAGCATAGATGAGGTCATAAGGGTGGGGTCCTCATGATGGGATTCATGCCACACCAGACAGCTTGCTCACGAGCTCGAGCGCTCTTTCTGCCACGTGAGGACACAGCAAGAAGGCAGCTGCCGGTGAGCCAGGAAGAGAGTTCTCACCAAGAACTGAATCAGCCAGCACCTCACAGTTCCAGCCTCCAGAACTGTGAGAAAGAAATGCCTGTGGTGTGAGCCACCCCGTCCCTGGTGTTTTGTTATAATGGCCTGAGCAGACTGATATACATACGTTTCTGTTTTTATGCGGCAAGCCAGACTTCTGAGTCCAATTCCCTTCCGCTTCTTAAGGGTAAACTCTTCTTTTCTAAACATTGACCTCCACAGGGCATGGCTGCTTTGGCTGCTTCTGTCTGGTGGCTGTAACCCCATCTGGGGGGAGTTCCAGTGACCTGGAGTTGAGAGGCAGGGCTCAGGGTAGCAGCTTCGTCCTGATCTAGCAGCTGGGTCCAGGTGGCGATGGCGCTGGTCACGGTGGCCGCAGCGTGGGTCTGGAACCGGCAGCTGTAGGAGCAGCCCTCCCGCTCCACAGGAAGCTTCTGGACCAAAGGAGCGGCTGCCTCCCTGCTGGTGACAGCCTCCCTGTGGGTGGCCCAGTGCTGCTGTATGGCTGTGTGAATCAAACTGGAATCTGGACCGTCAGCCCCCAACGATTCTGTGGGCCACTGGAAACCCTGCAAAGGGTCCCTTTCTGTACCCTGAATCTGGCCTGCGTGTCTTCATCTCATTTCACTGGGCAGAGGGGAGGCACGGTCAGGCTTTCCCATCCTCTCTGCTCTGTCTATATTTATGGCGCAAACTCCTAACCTAGTCCCTTCCGACCTTCCCTTTGATTCTAAAACAGTCCCCCAGTAACTACTCCCTCCTCTTTGAGCCCCAGCCACAGTTAATCCTAATGCGAGGTGAGCCCTCTGCCCG
The DNA here is from genome assembly GCA_030848825.1 of Tadarida brasiliensis. NCBI lineage: Eukaryota > Metazoa > Chordata > Mammalia > Chiroptera > Molossidae > Tadarida > Tadarida brasiliensis. Next base: position 7,895,701 of record CM061264.1, read on the forward strand.
CTCAGGACGAGATGCCTACAAGGGCCTGCGGGGGCAGAAAGTCACAAACACCTTATTTCAAAGATCTGAATCCCCATATCTGGATTTTCCTGATACTTACAAATGATTGTGTATTACCGATAGAATAAAGAAATTTCAGGAATAAAGAAGCAACTGGTAAAGGTGAAATGAGAGGCAGCGTGGGAGGCTGTGGGGGGGCCCGAGAACAGACTCTATGAATCAGTTCCCCAAGCAGAGGTGTCTGGGTTTGCCCACGGGGCCCTTGGTGAGTCCCCTAGACATATGCGCCATCCAGTGCCATAGCCACGGGCCACATGTGGCTACTGAGTACTTGAAAGGTGCTTATTCCCAATCGAGATGTGCTAGGAGTGTAAAAATACCAGATTGCAGAGTTGGTACAAAAATAAAAATAAAAAGAATGTGAAATAGCCCATGAATAACTTTTACATTGATTATGTTTCAGGTTGCAATGATAATAGTTGGGCTATATTGAGTTAAATGGAATATATTATTAAAATCAATTTCACCTGTCTCTTTCGACTTTTTGCCTGTGGCTGCCAGGAGATTTGAAATTCCGTACATGGCCGGCATTCCATTTCTACAACCGTGCCCTGGAGCTTCTCCGGGGACGGGGAGGGCCCAGCGCCCGAGTTTGGGAGTCAGAAAGTGACTAGATTAAGGGGATCTGAAGGGGTGGGGGTGGGAAGAGAAGGTAGCTTTTTCAGACAATTGGCAGTCAATGAAAGAGGGAGTGTGGTAAATGGTTTGAGGGGGGAGGAGTCCAGGGGAGGTATTTTAGGATGCGGAGTCTGGAGTCTGGGATACTGGCCAAAATGTTTGTGCTCTGGGGAGCAGAATGACCATTTCCCCCCACATGGGTTTTTCTGTGTCTTCCCAGTCTCCATTGTATGAGGATTGGTCTTAAAATCAGCCAGCTAACCATTTTTTTTTCTTTTAAGAATCCAGGAGGCCTGAGAAGCGTCTGGGTCAGAGAAGGACACACAGAGGCAGTTGTTCTGAGGACCCTGAGATTCACCCCAGGCCCCACGCGGGCTTCTGGAATCTGAATCTTGGGGTGGGGGCTCCCCTTCGATTTTGAAGGGAGCCCTGCTCAGAGCCTCTGTGGCCTTCCCGCACAGCCCATAAAGCTGCCTGGAGGCACCGAGGTTTTTAATATACAGATGTGGGCTTTGGTTCCAGGCGGCGGTGTCATCCGTCCCCGAGATCCATGGCTCCTCCGGGGTTGCTGGCTCAGCAGCTAGTCCTCAGGAAGCGCCGAAGAGGCGGAGGGCTGCTGGGGTGCCTCCCAACCGGGCTAGAGGCTGAGGGACAGGGTGAGCCACCGTGGCGGGGCCCTGCACACCACAGGTGCCTCACAACTGCCTAATGCAATCCATTCCTCAAGCCCTCTGACCTCAGTCCCCTGCTTCTTGGCAAGAGCTGATCCGATCATCGTGTTCAACTTTGAGTTCGGGATAAAATGAGTTCACAGCTAATTTAGGCAGTGCCGTGTGCCCAGCGCTGGGAGGCGCCGGACCAGCCTCACCCCCCAGAACCTTCACAACAACCCGGTAGATGCTGACCTATTACCAGCCCATTCTACAGATGAGGAAACTGAGGCTCGGAGCAGTTAAGCCACTTGCCCAAGGGAATGAAGGCCCAAGGCCGACAACGAAACGGCAAAATCAGAACTCAAACCAATGTGTGTTCGCTGCAGGGCGACGCTGAGCTGTCTCACTCACCCGCCCCAGCCCTCCGTGCACGTGGCTGAGAGTTTTGCAGAAACAGGGTCTGGACTCGAGGCAAGAGCAGAAGTTTGCTTCTATCTTTCCATTACCCATCAGAAAGGTGGAGAGTGCCTGGGGCTGGCCTCCCCAAGAGAGACGCTCGGGGAGGCCCTCTCAGGGGCAGGGCTCCTGCCAGGGGGCCCAGAAGGTACCGGCTGCCCTACAGCGTCATTCTCAACCTGTCGGAACTTGCCAGATGAATTACAAAATAAAGCCCCAAATGACAGAATAATGAGCCGTTCGTTTGAAATGTAAAACAAATAGGTAGATCTCTGGTGAGAAGGCAGAATAAATGGCATTTGGATGACATTTGGTGATTAAATTAAACAGTAATGAACCCGTGAATAATGTGCCTAGAGATGGCTGGGGACGGAGATTTTTTTCCTGAAGCTGAGGACTTTGAGCCCCAGCTGTTCCCAGGAATCATGTCTAGGAGCCTCGCTGGGGGTCATGGGCTCTGTGATTGGAGGTGGACAACCAGCCCACCGACTTCACCAGAGACCCGGCCCGGAGAGAGGACCAGCCTTGTGCATCAGGGAGCCAAACCCAGGTCTGTGGGTGCCAAGGGAATCTTCGAGATCCTCAAGTCCATTTTTGTCATTTTATACCTTGGGAAGCTGAGACCTAGATAGGTCAAGACACTTGTCCAAGGGTGAGCAGCAAAACCAGGACTAGGTCCTCTGACCCCCCCGTGCAGAGACCTGTCCATTATAATGCCACACCTCCTCCTCAGCCCTGTAGCAGCTCGTCTCCAGGGATGAACCTCGGTCAACCACACCTCCTGAGAGTCACAGCCTTGTGTCATGCCCCCTTGAATCTGGGCTCGCCTGTGACTTGCTGTTGACTCAGAGAACATGATGGAAGCAATGCTGACCTTCAAGGCTGGGTCACAAGAAACCTTGTCACTTTCAGCTCAGACTCTTGGACCACTGGCTGCTGGGAAAACCGGCCACCATAGAGGCCCAAGGAGCCACACAGAGAGTCAGCATAAAGAGGGAGCGAATGCTGGGCAGCCCCAGCTCCTCCAGCATCTCAAAGGAGACACCAGACAAGCGCAAGAGAAGCCATCTTGGAACCCAGCCTCGTCCAGCTTTTGAATGACTCCAGCCCCAGCCACCATCTGGCTAGAACCACATGACAGACCCCCAGGGAGACCTGCGCAGCTGAGTCAACCCATGGAAACGTGAGCATTAATCATCCATTGTGGCTTTAAGCTACTGTGATAGTTAATTTTCTTTTTAATCCTCACCCAAGGATATTCCTCCATTTATCTTCAGATAGAGAGGGAGAGAGAGAGAAAAACACCAATGAGAGAGATACATCGACTGGTTGCCTCCCGCACGACCTCGACCAGGGCCGGGGACTGAACCGAAACCGAGGCACATGCCCTTGGCTGGAATTGAACCCGAGACTCTTCGGGCCCGCGGGCCGACGCTCTAACCGCTGAGCCAAACCCGCCAGAGCAGTGATAGTTAATTTTGTGTGTCAACTTGACTGGCCTAAGGATACCCAGATAGCTGGTAAAACATCATCCCTGGGTGTTGTTTGATCCGCCAAGCCGTCGTGCACAGCAGTGCTCCACCACAGAACAGACGTGGTGCATGTGACATCAGGCCTGGCCGGTCCCCAGGCACAAGGGAAGTCACACGACCAAGCGGCCCCAATGCCTGTGGTCGCTCCTCCTGCCTCACGGCCTCCTCTCCCGGCCTCCCTCCCCACCTATAGCCTCATGGGGAGCAAGTCTAAGCCCCCAATTTCAGGCTGCCAGGGCCTCAGACCTTCTACCTTTCACAGCAGTGTGAGAAACTAAAAGCAGCCAACAGCAGCCTCCTGGGGGATTTGCATTTTAAGCAGGAGCAGAGCCCAGAAGGAGAACCTGCCCGGCGTCAGCGCCACTGTCCCCTCTCCACTCGGCAAGCCTTCTGAGGCTTTTCCTTTCTCCTCCAGCTTCCTCTCCTTCCCTCCCTCTGGGCTCTGGACCCAGCACCCATCTTCTGGGGTGATCACCATGGTAACCCCACACTGGGGTCCTGCCCCTGTCACCAGCCTGGAGCACACTGGGTCTTACACAGCAACCCCAACCTTGGCTGAGCCAGCACGGAGCTCAGTGTCCCCACAAAGGCTATGGGGAGGGGGACACTGCCCTCCAGGACCCAGCTCTCCAATTTAGAGGGGGGGTGGTCAGGAAAGGGGGAATAATGGATTAATACATCCCCCAATCTGGTAAGACCTTCACATGGTAACAAGAGTGTCTGGAAAAAATGACACCTTAACCCCGAGGAGAGGAGGGGGTGAAGAGGACAAAACTGAGGCCCCAAGGGGGGCAGGGCAGCCAAGGGTGCAGAACCAGTAGGTGTCCCGGCCCTAAGCTGTAGCCAAGTCTGTCCAGTTCAAAGGCTGTGTGGCCAACCTCTAGGCCATCAGACCACAAAAACACAAACCCCTGCCAGGGCTCGGCAGCTCGGAGAGGAGGGCACGTGGCCGTGGGTCCCGTGGGGAGTCAGCAAGCACAGGCCCATCTACACAGACGGCCCGATTCTGCTCCCGCTGATGGCTGCCGTGGGGAAGTGTAGGCCCCGGGGGGTAATGTCTTCTAATTCTCCAGAAAGCAAGAATCCAGATTTTTATACAAGATACTCTGGTTTGCAAAAGTTATCTAATTAAAGTACATTTAATCAGATGCTGTGTAGATCAAACGAGACATACCTGCCTCCAGTCTGCATGAATGCATTTAATCAATATTTAATGAGCACTTACTACGTGACAGGTAGGGTGACCATATCATCCTAGTGTGCCCAAGACTGTCCTGGTTTTAAGACCAAAAGTCTTGCATCCTGGGAACCCCATCCGTCCTTTAGACAGGTGCTGAGTTTTGACATATTCTTGCTGAAATATCTCCCTGGCTCTGATCAAGCCTCTAGATCACTGCCATTTTGTGGGGACAAGGGACTGTGTTCAATGACATTAAAGATGCAATCAGCAAACTCCAGACAACAGGAAACTCTAAAATAGACAAAACAGTTTCTTCACCACATCAATTGCAAGGAGAGAGGAAAAGGCAAGGAAGCAGGGAGAAAAAAGGGAGGGGGGAGGGAGGGATGAAGAGGAGGAGGAGGAGATGGAGAGATGATGTGTTAACCTACAATAAGGCTTAAGAGACATATCAACAAATTGCAATGTTCAGATTATCCTATTAAGCTACTTAACAAACTATTTACAAACTTTTAAAAGCTGTCTGACCACCCTGGCCAGTTTGGCTCAGCGGTTGGAGCGTCGGCCTGCAGACCAGAGAGTCCTGGGTTTGGTTCCCGCTAAGGGCACGTACCTGGGTCGTGGTAAGTCCCTGCCCCAGCTGGGGTTGTGCGGGTGGCAACCAGTTGATGTGTCTCTCTCACGTCGATGTTTCTTTCTCCCTCCCACTCTATCGGAAGATAAAAATGCAGGGATGTCCTCGGGTGAGGATAAAAAAGCATTTTAAAAGATGTGTGACCAAGGCTTACTTGGAAGAGAATACAGCAGACTAGTCACTATGGGAAATTAAACTGGGGTGCAGAACCAAGCTGCAGAAACGGTCCTCCGAGGATGCAGAAGAAAAAGTTCAGGAAGAGAATAATGAGAAAAGGGAGTGATTATATAAAATCATTAAGACTTTCACCTAAATATAATGTGTGTTCTCGAAGAAAATGGAACAAATGGGGCAGAAGCCATAATCAAAGGTAAAGTAAAGAATACTTAGCTGAATTAAGAAGCCACCTGAATCTGGAGATGGGCAGGAACCCACGGTGTTCCAAGTGAAAACTCAATAAAAATAAATTGAAACATTGCTGTTAAAAAATAAATGCATGAGCCAGTGGGGAAAATCTGAACACTGACGAGATTCTGAGTGATGTGGAGGGAATACAGTTTATTTCTCAGGCGTGATAGTAGTGTGGTTATGTTTTGGGGGAGAGTCTCTTTATCTTTGAGAGCGAATGCTAAAATATCTACAGATTAAATGACGAGGTGTCTGGGTTTTGCTTCACAATAACACAGTGGAGAAGTGGGTAGAGCTATAAATAAAACAAGACTGGTCATGAATTAATAATTGCTTGATCTGAATGACAGATAGAGGGGAGGCTTATTATTATTATATTGTCTTTTCTATTGTATCTGTCTGAAAGTTTGCCAGAATAAAAAGGAAAAATAAACAAAGAGAGCGAGATGCGGGAGAGAACTTTCTGGGCATATCAGCTATTACTAAGGCCCTGCGGCTGGTGTGCACCTGGCCAGTTCAAGGGGGTCAGTGCGGCTGGAGCATGATGGATGGTGGGTACGAAAGTCAGAAGGGGACAGACACACAGGAGGTGTCTGACCACGCAGAGTCATGGGACCTCTGCCCTGAGAGAGCTGTGGGCAGGACGTGGCAGCAGCCGATCCCTGCCTCTAAAAGGTCCTTTTGATTAACAACATGTGTTTTATACACACCGTGGAATATTACTCGGCCGTAAAAAGGAATGAAGTACTGACGCACCCGAAAACACGGATGAAAACATGCCAAGTGAAAGAAGCCAGGGACAAAAGCCACACACTGTAAATGATTTTGTTTATACAAAACACCCGGACTGGCAAATCCATAGGGACAGAAAGCAGATTGGTGGCTGCCAGGGGCAGAGGGAAGGGGAGAATTGGGACTGACTGCTAATGGTACAGGGTCCCTTTCTGGGGGATGAATGTTCTGGATTAGAGTGGTGGCAGTTGCACCACATGGTGGCTATACTAAAAACTACAGAATTAGCCCTGGCCAGTTTGGCTCAGCAGTTAGAGCGTTGGCCTGCAGACCAAAGAGTCCCGGGTTCGATTCCGGCCAAGGGCATGTACCTCGGTTGAGGTTCGTCCCCAGCTCTGGTTGGGGTCGTGCAGGTGGCAACCAATCAATGTGTCTCTCTCACATTGATGTTTCTCTCTCTCCTCCTCCTCCTCTCTCCCTCCCTCCTGCTCTATCTGAAAAAAACAAACAACAACAACAACACCAAAAAAAAAAAACCTACGGCATTACATACTTTAAAATGGGGGTTTTATGTTTTATGAATTTTACTATTTTAAAAGACAAGATCTTTGATGGTATTGAGTACTGAGCTGAGACAGGGAGAGATTCCCTTCAAGCCAACCCTATAAGTGTTTAGTTTGGGCCCTTCCATGCCCAAGCATCTCAGGGCTGGGTACACAGGAGGACCCCAAAAAGCGTTTGTGGTATGCCATCAAGTGGGTGGTCCCAGAGCAGAGGGGGAGGCAAGGGTTGAAATCAGGTGGGAAAGATACATGAAACAAGCTATGTGCAGGGGGGGGGGGGGATCCCTCGGTGGTTTAAGCCACTTTGGACTGAGTTCTTCAATTCCATTTATCCAAGGGCAATAGAGAAGCTGAGGGAAATGGAAGCCAGCCCATGCTCTCCCTGAGCATCTCTCTGTTCCGCCTGATGCCAAAGGTGGCCAATGGCTATGGCAGGGCGTCTGTATTCATCGAGTTTCTCCAGAGAAACAGAACTAGTAGGATGTATGTGAATATACAAAATATAAGAGATTTATTTAAGGAATTGGCTCCCTTGATTATGAGGGCTGGCAAGTCCAAAACCCATGGGATGGGCCAGCAGGTTGAAGACCCAGAGAAGAGCCCGTGTTGCAGTTCAAGTGCAAAGGCATCTGCTGTACAATTGCCCCTGGCTCAGGGAGGTCAGTCTTTTGCTCTATTCAGACCTTCGACTGGTTGGATGAGGCCCACCACATTATGAAGGGTAATCTGCTTTACTCCAAGTTCACTGATTTAAACGTCAATCTCATCCAAAAATACCCTCACAGGAACATCCAGAATAATATGGATACTCTCATCAACCAAGCTGACACGTAAAATAAATCATCCATATGTATCTTGTTTAACCTCCCTGTGTACAGATGGAGAAACAGAGGTCCAGAGAGGCCCAGTGGTCTGTCCAAGTTCACACAGCAATGTAGCCTGGCTACCTCCATCCTGACTCCCAGATAATGCTCTCTGGACAGTCCCCTTACTCATGTTGTGGCTCCTGGGAACCCAAGGGCTAGATGGGAGCAGGAGCCACAGGTTGGGTTGAGCCACATCACCAACCCAACACACCTGGCTGGTGTGACATCTGCATATCATTTACATGCTGTTCCCTAAAGTCCAAAATACACAGAACTTCCTCAGATCCATCTTGTTCCCTACAGTCTCCTCACTTCAGCTACTTCTCTTTGGAAGGACCTCACAATGCACTGGTTCTTCTGGCTGGTCACCTGCCCACCTGCCCCCTGTCCTTTCCCCCACATGTCTCCTGATCCCTACCCTGGGGCTGCATGGGCCATGAGGTCTGGAAGTCCTTTCTTCCACTGATCCAGGTCTCCCACCGTGTGGTAAAGGCCCCACTGCCCATGTGGGAGTCGCTGCAGTTAGTTAACAAAAGGACATTTTTCCTTTAATAACCATGTATTCATTTTTTTTTTTTTAATCCTCACTCGAGGACATTTTTCCATTTTTTGTTCAGATAGAGTGGGATGGAGAGAGAGAGAGACAGAGAGAGAGAGAGAAAGAAACATCAACGTGAAAGGAACACATCGAGTGGCTGCCTCCCGCACGACCCACCAGGGCCGGGGACAAACTGCAACCGAGGTACATGCCCCTAGCGGGAACCGAACCCGGGTCTCTCTGGACTGCGGGCCGACACTCTAACCGCCGAGCCAAACCGGCCAGGGCCCCATGTATTCATTCTTATGTTGCTTTGAATTTATGACTACGGGTGCTGGCTTGCCATTTATGGCAGTGATAAAAAGTTTCCCTTTAAATCTAAGGTTTTTTTTCTAAGTGAGTCAATGGGAATCAAAGTAGTAAGTAAATAATGAGAACAGGCAGCATGTCAATGCGGCCGAAACAGAACTGAAATGGCTGAGACTTCAGAAACCCTGGATTAATGGAAGTGTCGCCTGCCACCATGTGGACCGCCTCCACTTGTCCTGTCCTCAGTGAAGGTGGAGGACCAGGGGGTAGAGTCCCATGTGTTGGGAAGAAGTGTTGACTCCCCCACGTGTGTCTGGCTTTGAGACACATGGCCCAGGCACCGCGGCACGATCAGCCACCTTGCCCCAGAATCCTCTAGGCCCTGGAAAAGGTCCCAGCACCAGGGCTTGGGACCCAGTGTCTACCAAGCAAGCATCTCCCCAGAACCCACTTCCTCTCAGGCTTCCTAGAAGTGGAGTCTTGTTTGCCCACCTAGACCACCTGCCAACGTGGAAAGCAGCCATTTCCCCATGCGTGGAGGCCTGCAAGGTAATTAATATCCCAGTCGTTTAACTCAGCTGTAATACCCTCACCATTAATAAGCTAGCTAAGAGCTCTGCTTGAAATTAATAACTTGCAAATGACCCAGGAGCCCTGGTTTCATACCTTCTTTAAAAAAAAAAAAAAATGCAGGAAGCAATTTTCATGTCTGAGCCTGTATCATTATTCATAACTGGAGAATTGTAGGGAGTCAAAGCTTTTTCCACTTAATTAGAATCTTGAACATCACAGGAAAAGGAGACCACATCTAGCACAGGGGATGAGGAGGCAAGAAGTACGAATTAAAAGAAAAGAGCGCCCCACCCCCACCCGGTGTAGCTGCAGGTCCGCACAGCTGCGGGAAGAGCAGGACCCGGGCCGTGCATCCACTACAGCCAGGAATGGAGCGCCGGCTGTCACGCGGGCTGAGGCTGGCAGGGAGAACCATGCAAAGACGCCAGCGTGTCATATCCACGTCCTCAAGACACAGGCGGAGAGACTCATCTTAATTAACTACGAGGGAAGCCGAGAAGCCGGAAGGGAGAGCAGAGGCAGCAAGTGGAGACGCAGAGGCGAGATTGCAAGCCTCACCGAATAACCCATATTTTTGGACAGGTAAGGAGGGAGGTTTGGAGAGGTTGAGGAACTTGCCCCAGCGTCGTCGGGCCAGTGAGTGGCACAGCTGCTAAGCAAATCCTAGTCACTTGATTGCCTACCAGGCCTGGCCACCGTAGACTGGCTCCTTCTGTTTCCACAGCTGTCCTGCTGGGTTCATTCTCCCCTCTGCTCTCTCCTTCAGACCCCCTGCCTCCTGGGAAAGAGGACATCATCGTCACAATTCACAGATTTGGAAACTGAGGGTTAGACTCGCTGAGGGCAAATCCTGGCCAGGGCTGAGGCTGGTACTTGAACCCAGGCCTTGGACTCGAAGTTCAGCGCCTGCTTCCTACCAGAGTACAGACATCCGGAGGGCCGATGGTTGAGCCAAAACACACCGAGTTCGGCTGGACCCAGGGCTGCCCGGAGGTTCAGGACCCACCTCCACCGTCCCCGTGGAGCTTGCAGGAAACATGTCAGTAACTGTTTTGACATCACTGACGCAGTTCGACTGTGAATGATAACACCGGCAACAAGAATTGCTCTTTCAGAGCGCGTGCGTGGGCTGGGCACTGTGCTAAGCCCTTTCCCCGGAAACTCACTGAAGACTCACGCCAGTAAAGTGGATACTGTTCTCCTCCTTTGAGAAGTGGGGAAACTGAGGCACAGGGGAGTCAGGCAACAAAGTCACATGGCCAACCAGTGGCTCAGGCTCCAGAGGTCTGCTCATAACCACTCGGGGACACTGCCCTCCCGATATAATGACAGCAATGCCAACGACAGCTAAGTGCTTGGCTAGCACGGTTCTAAGGCCTCAGTCCTCATAAGGACCCCTGAGAAAGGAGTACATGTGAGGAAACTGGGTCACAGAGAGGTGGAGTGGTTCCCCGAGATCACACAGCTGGGAGGAGGCTGAGCTGGGATTTGAAACAGACAGAGAAGCCCTGGGGTCTGTACTTCTAGTCCCTTCCTCTCATGGCAGTGACGAGGGGATCCCAGCGTCTTCCTACGGCTTCTCCCATTTCTACCTCATCACCCTCCTCCCTTCCTGAGCTCTTGCTTTCCTACACGCACCCCACCAGATTGGGCGGGGGGCACTCAGCTGCCCACTGGCTCCTGTAGGCTGAGCCCCTGCCCCTTGCTCCAACAGCAGCTGCCCTCACCATCGCCCTCCCGCCAGCTCCCCTCTGCGGCCCCACTGTCCAGCTGAGTGCTCCCTAAGGGGCTAGATTCAGAATGCCCGAGCCAGAAAGACCTGACAGGTCATCTCATCCATTCCCATGTCTCTTCTACAGGTGGGACGACTGAGGCCCCAGAGAGGCTGCCCTGCCCTGCCCAAGTTCACGGGCTGCTCCCATTCCCCGCTCCAATCAAGCAGCCTGTGGCATGGGCTCCTGCTGCCCACCCCAAGCCCACAGCCTCCTCTCTTCCTCACACCTCACCCCAGGCACTGGCATGGGCTGAGACCTCCTGACAATGCTCCAACATACTTCACCAGCTGGCAGGCCTGGGTCCCCATATGGGCCACCTACCACATGTGAACACAGGACAATCAACACCGGGAGGCTTGTGATCGAGTCTGGCTCAGCCGGCACTGTCCCTCCCAACAGTGTGCAAGCCAGGCCCCGTTAGCTGTCAAGCTAGGGGAGGAGGCCAGCGGTGCCTCAAAGAGAAATTAGTCGTTGTCCCTTTTGAGGAACCAGGCCATGGTTCCCAAATGCCAGGTTATGAACCAGCTACATCGGAATCACTTCTCAAAAACACAGCTCCCTAGGCCCTGCTCCCGGAGAACATCATCGGCAGGGCTAGGGGAGGGCCCGGGAATCTGTATTGAAAAGCCCCCTGTCCACCCAGGAACCACTGGGTCACTTGATTCACACAGGGTCAAATTTGGGGGCATCTTAAAGACCCTCTAGCCCAGCCCACCCATTGTGCAGATGGGAAAACTGAGGCTTATGGGGTTTATCCTGGGTCACGGGGTGGCTCAATGACAGTGCTATGACTCAAACCCAGGTGTCCTGGCTCCCAGACTGAGACACGTGCCCTTCTGTTAAGCCATCTCAGGGAACAGTGGAAAGTCCCCCTAGCTCAGGGCTGAAGGCAGGACCTCCGTGGACAAGTGTTGGGTGGGAATGGTAGTTCTGTTTCTACCCATCTCCCTGTTCCATGAGGTTCTGATGGAGCTTAGTCACAGTGCTCTGTGCAACACATTCACACACACACACACACACACACACACACACACACACAGCATGGGCGGGTGGGTGACTGGACCAGGCTGCCCGGAGTTCTTACCCCTCGTCACCACGCCCCCTCCCCTTGGGACCTGTGAGTGACAACCGCCTCCTGATCATTGGCCTCACAACACCTAAATGATAATAAAACTGCATTTTAAAACCCCTGGACCTCAGTTTCCCCGTTTATTCCTGGGTTACATCCACCCAGCCTGCCTCACAGCGTCTGGGCAGGAATAAGACGTGATAACGCCGTAAAAAGCCTTCCAACGAGGAGGGCCCTGCAGAGGAGAGGAGGCAGAGCCAACCCCAAAGGCAGTCCTTCGCAAACACCACCATCCGATGGCCTCCTAACGACACCTCTTTGGAGCAGGTGGGGCCCAAATGATCAGCCCTCTCTCCAGATAGGTAAACTGAGGCACGGCAAGGTAAATGACTTACCCAAAGACGCACAGCTGGTTATCCAAAGATTCGGGACTGGAAATCAAGACTTGGAAGAAGGTGTAATCCAGACCAGGGAGCGGATCTCGGAGGAGGTGGGGCAGGGGTAGCCAGGCACACGCCTCACACATGCACACACGTATATGTGCACACATGCATTCACACCCTCTTTTCCTGCCAGCCCTGGCAGAATTAGGAATGCATGCAGTATACAGAACTGGCTAGACAATTACTCTGTCACTCCCACTCCTAATTTCTCCCTCCTTGTCCTTGGACACAATTGGGAATCTCTTTTAGGCTCACAATTAGGCTCCTTCTCCAACTGGCATTGTTTCCACGCCTCACCACGTGACTCTCCTCTCCCCAGGCTTTGCAGTCACAGCCCAGCGAAGCCAGACAAATCCTTCCAGCAACGCGTATGTCTCAGGCTCAGAGTAACTTCCCCAAATGTAATAAAAACCCTTATGAAGTGATTCCATTGGACTCAAAGGCTTCCGTTCACAGCAGCATTTCCAGTGACTTCTTTCTCCCCAGATCACAAACATTTCTTGTCTATGGTAGCCCTTCGGGCCAAGTCCAAGGACAGCCAGGGAAGCCCATTGCTCCAAAGACCCCAAACAACCGGACCACAATGATTAGACACCCACCTCCCCACCTTGTGATTGCTGGGGGTCAGGGAAGGAAGACATCTGGTCTCCTGTGAGGACAGAGAATAACAATTGTAGTCATTGTCAATACAAGTAACTGCCGCTTACTATATGCCAAACACTGTTCTAAGTGCTATGCATTTATTAGCTCATTTTGTCCTCACACTATCTCTGTGAGACGGGTGTTATTATTGTGCCCATTTTACAGATGGGGATGCTTGCAAAGACTGAGACCACCTGACAACAGGAATCAGCATCCTCACATGGCAATGATCATTGGAGCAGAAGAATGGCTGCCCCTGTAGGTGGAATATGTCCATTCCAGTTAGCCACAGTCCCCACCACCCCCTATTGCATTACACTCTGTCTGCCTGGCTCATTTAAGTGACTTGCTCCACCTGGGCAGATGTCTGAGCTCTCAACTCCTCCTCCGTGCCGCCTTCTCCCCTGTGCTTCCTCCACCCTCACCTGGTTCTTAAGGAATCAGGGTCTGAGAACTGCAGATCCGCAAAAAGTTCCACTCTTCATCCTTTTAGAACAATGCCTCCAGGGAGCCTTCCTTGTTTAATCACCAACATTGCAAATGCCTGAGCTGAAAGCATTCTTGGAGGTCATCTGGTCCAAACCAGCAGTTACAGGTGAAGAGACCGAGGCCCAGGGAACACTGAAATGCTGCTCCCCGCTCCCCTGATCATTAAGCCTTGTCCCACCAACAAGGTCTCCACTCCCTTCCTACCTGTGGGGGGAGGTAGGGCTGGTGCTGTTCTCATGCCCATTTGACAGGTGAGGGAACTGAGGTGAGACACTGGGTCTTTCTTTGCAACATACGAGGCTGCTCTCACGTCCAAGGTCTCCCGCCCCACAAGCCAAGGCCAATTCTCTCTCATCTTCCTGACTCTCCTATGAGTCCCTGAACTCTGGGTCCCTCTCACCTTCCCTGGACGCAGGCCTCAAGTAGCCTGAGCCTGGTGCCTCCATCGACCCTCCTCCTCTGAGATTCAGACCCGTCATGCCACACCCCACACCCTTCAAACCCACCCCAGCAAACACTCTCTTCCGGCCCAGGCAGGGCCTGGTTCTGCCCCTAATTTCCCAGCTGAAGAAGATGCATCACAGAGGCTAAATGTGACCCAAGGTCACAGCAGCTCCTGGTAGATCTGAGACCAGCACCTGGCCCCTGACCCCTGACCCCTCTTCACCATGTTTCCTGCTCCACTCTTTGTTCCCCCCCCCACACACACACACACAAATGCCAAGAAGGGACTCTGCAACATCACTGTGACCATTCTTCTTCCTTGGCCCTCCCTCTGGGGACCCTGATCACCTGGGAGCCACCCCCTTTTCTGGGTGGGCAGCGGAGTCTTGAACCCACCCCAAGAGTCATTTTCTCAACGCCTTTGATATACAGGTCCTGGCAGATCCCTGAGCTGCCCCCCCTCCCTGGGACCCTGCCTATCTCTGGGTACCCCCAGCTTCCGTGCCTACAGCTGAGCAGGTGGTGAAATGCTCCCCGGGTGCAGCCACGTGCTACAGTTGAAATTGTCACCACTAGGCCTCGAATTCCTCCTACACGGTGCAGCTGCCAGCCACTCCGCAGACCAGGGCGCCCCTCTTTCCCCTCCCCTGTGCCCCCAGCCCCAGGGCCACCAAGCTCCCTCAAGCAGCTATGGATGGACCTCCGGGGCTGGCGGGAAAGGTCCCCCGAGCAGGGGAATCTTGCTTGGCCGTAATTAAACTCCGTCACCACACAGAGTGCAGACAAAAGGGAATCCATAATAGGATTAGAATTGTCATAAATTAAAATCATAAATTCAATAAATGCCTTATCAGCCTCCCTCTGAAAATGGCTGGCCCACAGCGGCCGGCTTTGACAGGCACAATGGCGGGGCCTCGAGAAGACAGGTCAGTGCCACCAGGCGGGCTGCAGGCAGGGGGACTCTGGCCCGGCTGCCAGCCCAAGCTGATGGGGCCAGTTCAGGGGTCCTTCTCCAGGGAAGGCTCCTGTAAGGGCAGACCGTGACAGCCCACAGTGCTCCAGCACCAGCGGTGGCTCCCTGTCACCCCCAGCCCAGCCCTCCACCAACTTCCTGCCTTAGAATTGCTGACACTCACCTCTGCCACCCACCACATGGGCGCCCATTAAATGGCCTCTGGCCTCAAATGTGTGTTGTGGTTGGATATACTTTGACACAACAAAGTTCTGGGTTTGAATCCCAGTCAGCTCAGGAAGGCAGGCAAAACCTTGGATAGGTCTGTGTTCAGGAGCATTCGCCTTCTCTCCCACCCCGAGAGGACCATCCATCAACCCCTCCATCCATCCCCTCATTCTGCACGATTACACATTTCTGACCCAGCGCCAGACTGTTCTAACCACTGGGGGAAACAGCAGCGAGCAAGATCCTCAAGGTCTTGGAGCTGATATTCCAAGGGGGAGACAGATATAAGCGGATAATTTCATGAATAATTGATTATAATTGCAGAGGGGCCACAAAGGAGAAGCCCAGGAAACCAGATTGGGGAGAGGGACATGAAATGAGAGAAGATCTATGTGAAAAACTAAAGCTCGAGCTGAGGTCCGAAGGATGAGCCAAGCGGTAGGGATCAGAGAAGCATAAAGAGCTCTCAACACAGGGAAGAGTATGTGCAAAGGCCCTGGGGTGGGAGCAGCAGGGGAACTTAAAGTTTATACAACTTGGGTGGCGGCAGGGGCTTTTTTAAAAATAATACAAGAAGTGCAAAATTAAATTCTTCATTCAAAAGAATGCAAATTTGGGCATGAAAGTTAATGTATATTTAGAATGAAAAAGTGTTACAAATTACACTTTTTTTTTTTTAATCCTCACCCGAGGACATTTTTGCATTTATCTTCAGATAGAGCAGGAGGGAGAGAGGGAGGAAGAGAGAGAGAAACATCGACATGAGAGAGACACATCAAGTGGTTGCCACCCACACAACCCCAACCGGGGCCAGGGACAAACTACAACTGAGGTACGTGCCCTTGGCGGAAACCGAACCCAGGACTCTCTGGTCCGCGAACCGACACTCTAACTGCTGAGCCAAACTGGCCAGGGCCAAATTACACATTTTTTAAAGCTGAAAAATTGGGCTAAACAGCTGCTGGGTGGTGAGCAGGCTGGAGGAGGAGCAGGACCTGGTACTGGGAAGGTTACAGCAGGTCCCAGGAAGCGCCCAATAGAGGCTGGGGAGGGGAAGGATGGGGAGGTGGGAGAACCACCTAGAAGGCAGCATCCACATGATTTTGGGACAGATTAGAGGTGGGGCTTGAGGAAAAGTCATTGTCAGGGGTGACTCCAAACTTCTGGCTGAGAGATGGGAGGACTCGAAGGAGAGGGGGGTCCAGGAGCAGGAGCTGTGAGGGAGAAGAGGGGCCCTGTGTGCCCACCTCCCCTTCCTACCCTAGCCCACAGGACAAAGAAAGAAGTCTTACCTCACTTCCCCTGAAGCCACCAGACCACCACACTGGGACGAGACTGAGACCATCTGGCCACAGTGCCATGGTGCCAGGGCCTCAGCCCAGGAGGCAGAGCGAAGAACTGGCAGAAACAGAAACAGGGTTCTTTCCTTGTGGACACTTTCACAGCCTCCCAGGAACCCCATTCCCAAACCAGGCGCTCCCCCCACTTCTCAGACCCCACCCCTGGCCCTCTGGGGGGGTCTTCATCCCCCACACACCCCAACTCCCAAAGCAAGGCCAGAGTCATTGCCAGCGCTTATTAAGCCACTAATTAATTGAATTTTTCCCCCTCATTGCATGCTGTTAATTAGTTCCTTGTAGTAACAGAGACTATGATTCTTGGAAGTAATAACTTGGTCCAGGAGGCAGTTTTAATGTTACTTATAATTGCTGGAGGAGGTGGGGTCCTGAGCTTGGTGGACTGGGATGTTCAGGAAAGTTGACACGATTCTCTTATCTAAAATATGACTTGTAGCCCTGGCTGGTGTGGCTCTGTTTAGTTGAGTGTCGTCCCATGCACCAAAGGGTCGCCGGTTTGATTCCTAGTCAAGGCACATGCCCAGGTTGTGGCCTCGATCCCCAGTAGGGGGCGTGCAGGAGACAGTGGATCAATGTTTCTCTCCCTCCCTCTCCTTTCCTCCCTCTCTTAAATCAATTTAAAAAAAAACATTTTTTTAAAAATGACTTTTCATTTGTCCTAATGTTGTTCTGCATTTTCCAAATGTCCTCCCCTGAAAAGCATTATTCTTATAATATCAAAAGTAAAAAATATATATAAATAAATTTAAAGCAGGGGAGGCCTTAGAGTGTTTAGGAAAATTGTGCCTGGAGAATGGAGCCACAGCGTGCTGGGCTATATGGGTCTGGGGGGCTGGTCTCCCTTGGCTCCCACAGCTTCTGTTCCATGCCGTCCTTTTCGGTTCCCTTCTCACAATCCCACAACTAGTGAGCACCAAAACCAGGGTCCAAAGCAGGGCTCTGACTCGGAGCCAGAGACCTACTGCTGACCCGAGCTGCGTTATGAAAACAGCTGGGAGTAATGTCTTCCCCACTTCAGGAATCGGGAAACAAGATATGTTGAGCAGGAATAAGAAACATCTGGAATTGCTGCGGCCCTCTTGCCTCAGTTTCCCATCCTCACAGGGATGGGAAAGAAACAAAGAAATAAGGAAACAGAAAACAAACTGAGAGAAAACTGTGGGTGCAGAGAAGTGAACTGTAGATAGGAAAGTCAGGGTCTCCTTGAGAGATGACGTTTAAGCTGAAATCGAAAGCTTGGGGTGGGGGGGATCCCAGCCATACAAAACAGGTATTCTGGAGGACATATCTGTGTTTATCTCTGAGGGGGGGGCCTTAGTGCTCCCCGCACACCAGATCCCTGTCTCTCCTCATAGCAAAGCACAGAGCTATCACTCACACCAGTAAAAGCACCGATTAACCTTGAGTGAGACCTCAATTAGCTGCAAGGTCTTAACGCCATCATTAACCTGGATGTGAGAGGGGAGGTAGTGGGAACCGCATCTGATTCCCACAACGGCCTGTGATGGTGAAAAGTGGCCAGACAGAGGCCGATAACCCCTGACTCCCCCATGGGAATTGGTTTTGCTGTTCCCCAATTCTCCCAGGATGAAGCAGCTGCTTAGCAGGAGGAAGGGCACCCCCATCCCGTGGCTGTTCCAGAGGAGAGCACTGGCCAAAGCACTTAGGGGCCGTGGCGTGCTGGTACGTGCTTAACAACCAGCTCTCCAAAGGGGGAAAGCCCTGCATTGTAGCATCTGCCAACTTCCATAGTGTAAATACTCCCACCGTGGTCAATTTCAAACTACCCACCTGACATCAGCAAAGGCCGAGTTGGGAAGAGTCTGCCTGGCACATCACTGCTTTGAGTGTGACCCTGGGCAAGTTGCGCCATCTGTCAAGGGAGGATTGAATGAGGTAGGTGAGTAACCATCACCATCCGAAAGGGCCTGACACAGGTTGGTGCCCATAAAGCAAGGGCTCCTTTCTCCCGCCGGAGGAAAGCAGAGGGGTCCTGGCGCAAAGTTGGGAAATATCATCGGAGGATTAAGGGATCGGTTGTCTTGTTTAACCATCTGGGCAGAGATGGGTGGGCTGGAGGGGGAGGGGGCATGACAAAGAAAGTAGAGATGAATTCCCACCCCCACCCAGCACCCAGAACAGTCTCACCTACTGAGTGGCAGCAGAGGGATGGAAAATGTAGCATGATTTAGGCTCCCCCCGACAGGGACCAGGCTTGGCTGGTTCACCCCTGTGTGCCCAGCCCCCAGCCCAGTGCACAGCAGGAAACAGCAGATGCTTAACTGTTTGCCAAATGAGTGAATGAATGAATGAATGGGAGTCCTCTCCAATGGAGGGTGGTAGACTTCTCCCTCTCTCAGCCCATGCACATCCATGACAGGCAACCTGAATCGTGGGTTACCAGGCAAGCAGCCCCTGGGACACCGGGAAATTGTCTTGGGGCCTGCGGATGGGCCTGGGGTTCTGTGTGAGAGCAGGTTAGAGACAGCCCTGTGATTAATTGCAGCAAATGCCCAGGAAATAAATATCACACTGCCCCAGCCCTTCCTGTCTCAGCCTCTAATATCCTTTCCGCAGGAAGAGGCCTTATTATTCAGTGCGGATGGTGACAGCTAACGAGTAAATCAGTGGCCTGGAGATTGCTCCCTGGGGAAATTGGATGTAGCTTCTGTGGGGGCCAGTCTGCAAGGGCTGTGTGGGAGGAGGAGAGGTCGCTTTGGGGCAGGAGTGGGGGCAGGGGTTGGGTATGGAGAAACTCCCTCCTCTAACTTCCTGCTTCCCATGAAACTCACCTGATGGGGAGCCCCACCCCACGCCCACACCTGCGCAGCCACTTCCTGGGTTCTCATCTGATTGGCAACACCCCACTCCACTGCCGCTGCCCTGGTTTGCCTTCCTGAGGCAAAGCCAGCTCACAGGTGAAATACACAGAGGCACACTTCAAAGGAAGCATTGTATGGCCTTCTGGGCAGTGGTCCTTTCCAGGGCCTGCCCCTGGGCTCTATTCCTGAACCAAAATCCACCCTCCTGGGCTGGAGTGAGTGGAAGCATAGCTACCAGTTACAGGGATATGAGACACAGTGTTGACACCTAATTCTTTGCTGTTGGCCTGGCACATAATAGCCCCTCAATAAATATCTGTGTATGAATAGATGAATGAACAAAGGCCTGAAAAAACGGCTACAGGACAGAGCAGGCAAGGATGCGCACTTCTCATCTACTTCTCTGCCCCGTTATGACCCAGTTTTCCCAAGGACACACCCCCACTTTTCATCACAGCAGCAATTCACTGGCTCACACGCATGTCTGGTCTCTTGCTTCAAGCACCGCTTGGTTTTGCTTCCTTTTCTTCCACTGTCAGAATGTCACTACCCTGAAGTCCTCCTCCCCTTTCCAGATGGTGGGTATCATGAGCAAATTGGCCCATGTCCGTGGCCTCCTGGCCAGCATAATGTCTTTCAACATCCCCAGCAGGCCCCCCTGAGATAGGCTTGTCATGGTCAGAATTCCAGATGCTGGGCCAGGCAAGGAGAGACGTTGGGGGCAAGAGGGTTTTCCTGTTGTCTTGGAAGCTTGTGAAGGAGCACATTCCTAGGGGTGAGTGCCTACAGGACTTTGTACTGAAGGGAAGCCGTGAACTTGGTAAGAGTTAAAGGCCCAGTTCCAAGCTCTCCCCAAGGTCAGCAGCACATAGCAGCGCCAGCCCCGCTGCCTGCCACTCTGGCAAATCCTTCTCCTAATTATATCCGAATTATGCAAATCAATACTGGTGTCGATATAGGATTTCCTCTAACAAGTCCAGAACAGGCAAGAAGTGAAGACCTGCGGAGACGGAAACCCATCTAATTAGGAATGAGTTTCTCTGTTTTTCTCTTGTCTGAGGAACAAATGGCTGCATGACAGCCCCGGGGAAGAGAAGGTCAGGGGACGAAGCAGGCAGAGGGCAGACAGAACAGGACGAAGGGGTGTGAGCCGGAGGGGCTTGGGAGATGGGGCCATGCTGACAGCACGGTGGTAGAGCACCAGTCACAGCACAAACATGTGATCGTGGAAATTCTCTTTCCACTAAGCAGTTTAGAATCCCCTATTGGTTGGAGACCAAGGAACACAGAGCAGGCAGAGTCTCTTCCCCCAGACACGGGCTAAGAAGGAAATGAATGAATGAATGAATGAATGAATGAATGAATGAATGAATGAATGAATGAATGATTGAATGATACAGCTACCATGCATTGGACCTTTGCCATGTGCCTCTGTGAAGCACTGTACCTCCATGCTCTCACTGAATCCTCAACACTGAGGTAGGTACTTCTATGACCCCATTTCAAAGATGGAGACAGTGAGGTCACAAAGGTGAAATGTCCTGCCAGGGTCCCATGCTGTAAGTAGGAGGTTGGACACCAACCCTGGTTGTCCCACTATACCCCACTTCTTCATTCAGTGCAACTGGGGGATCATAGGCAGAGCAGGGGTAGGCAGAGTGTTGCCTGGGGAGGGATGGAAGAGAGGACAAGGACTCCCACCTTGAAGCCACAGAGGCCTTGAGCACAGGGACCCCTTCCTGCAGGCCCCTCATGCAGGGAAGAAGCACCAGGCCTGAGCTCCAAGGACAGGAAGTTCATCACAGGGTTGGCTTAAATCCCTTTGGAGTTTATGCCCAGTTGCTTTGTTATGGCATCTCCTCCCGAGATAGAGACTGGAACACAACTGATAAGCTCTCCGTGTGTGCAGTGAACAAACATTCTCTAAGCTGAGGGCCCAGCATGAGGCGCTATAGCATAGTGGTTAAGAGCCTGGCCTCTGCTGGCCAGTTTGGCTCAGCGGTTAGAGTGTCGGCCTGCGGTCCAGAGAGACCCGGGTTCGATTTCCGCTAAGGGTGCGTACCTCGGTTGCAGTTTGTCCCCGGCCCCTGGTTGGGTCGTGCAGGAGGCAGCCACTCGATGTGTCCCTTTCACGTCGATGTTTCTCTCTCCCTCCCACTCTATCTGAACAAAAAATGGAAAAATGTCCTCGGGTGAGGATAAAAAAAAAAAAAAAAGAGCCTGGCCTCTGGAGACAGGCTGTCTCCATCCAAATGCCCTCTCTGCCTCTGGCAGCCATCTGGCTTATGACGGTTACTCCCATGCCTCAGTTTTTCCATTTCTAAAATGGGACTGATGCCAGTGCTTAATACATAGTAGGTGTTCAATAAATGTTAGCTACATATTGTGATTGCTCAGGGCAGGCACCGGGTCTCATGATGAATGCGGTTCCTTGAGGAGCTAATAATATGAGGAGAATGGGAAAAGGATAGCACTGTGATAAGAAGGGAATAATGGTGAGTTGTGGAGGTGACTAAAGGGCCATAGGAGACCAAGAAGGTAGCACTTACCCTTGTCCGGCACAGTCTTTCAAGGAAGCATGAGGCAGTCAGGGAAGACTTCCTGCAGGTGATAACACTGGGGCTGAGTCATGAATGATAAGTGGTGCTCACCAGGTGGACAAGAGAAGCAATAATGGCTTTGCAGACAGAGGGCTCAGCCTGTGCAAAGGCCCGGAGGCATTCTGCAGATGGCAGTGGCAGGAGCTGAAGCTGGAGAGGTGGGCAGGGCTTTGCCTCCCTGAGGCCTTGAATGACAAGCTAAGGGGTTGGGATTTCATCCCAGAAGTGCCAGGGGGACCCTGAAGAGGGACAAAATGAGCCTTGCACTTTGGAAAAGTTGCCCTGCAGCTGAGTGGGGGCTGGAGAAGAGAGGACAAGGCAGGAAACTGAGTCCTGGAGCCCAAGCCCCAAGCTCCCAGCTCCCAGTTCCCAGCCAGAATCCCTCTGTGGGGACTGGGGTGGGAGACAGAGCTCAGTGGGACCAGAGCAGTTATTAATTGCTCCACAACGCCACAGGCCATGGTCCATTTGCTGCTTTTCTTGGTCTGTTTTGAAACTGTGAAATGAGCCCTGGTCTTTAAGGCAGCCGTAATAACCATCCCGATTCTGACATTTAAATTACAGATAGCATTTTCAATTAAACAGGCGCGCTCAGCAGGTTTAATTTAGCTATCAGTTCTGGTCTGTTCTTTAAGTGCTTAAAAAAAAAAAAAAAAAAAGGCCAGCAGTGAATTCTAGATCTCTTTCCAGGAAGAGGGAGTGTCTCCGAGATGTGACACCAACTCTCATCTTCTGGCTCCCACGAAGACTCACACAGCCTCCTGTAAAGTCATACCCCATTGAATTCACCCGCACACACACCCAGAGGCACTTACACACCACACACACAAACACAGACCCAGACTCCCATCCACAAACCCAGCAGCTTTGGGGTCACTGTTGCCACAACTGTGCGGAGGCTGTACCTCTCTCATCTGATCAGAGAAACAGTGAGAGATTCTGGGGTCAGACAAACTTGGATCCATGCTCTACTACTAACTAGCTGTGTGATCTGGAGGAACATACTTAACCTTGCTGAGCCTCGTTTTCTCGGCTGTCAGATGAGAATGAAGACGAGGCTGAGTTGGAATAATGTATTAGTGTCCAGCACTGGTCTGGCTGATATAACTGCCCAATCATTCTGGTGCCTTCTCTCTGTCCTCCCTTAGACTATGTCAGCCCTGTCAACCCGAAGCTCTCCCATTCAGGATTTCCGCTCCTGGGGTCTGCCATATGGAAGCTAGCAGTGTGCTGTCCGTGGTGCTGAACCACACCTACCGCTCGCTCTGGGTTCCAGATGGGTTATCTCCCTGCCCCCAGCCTGGTCAGCTTGCTCTGAGACTCTCACCCCACCCAGGGCAGCCACTGCAGGTGACCTGGGTGACAAAGGCCCCCAGATTTTCCCTGAAGGTTCTGCCTCCCCATATTCCAAAGTGAGTAAACCCCAAGTGGGGGGCAGAGGCACCCAAAGGAACAGTATGACTGAACCCTGACCCCCCAGCCCATACTGACACAGAAAAGTCCCACCTTCAGCTGAGCAAAGTCTGGCTGCAGGACTCTGCCAGGTCGTGCTTGAGGATTTTGTTGTTCCAGGTCTATGCTTGCTCTCCTTTTAGTTCTGGACAGGGTGTAGATGGCCTCCTTCTCTGGCCACAGTGTGTGCTGGTTCCAGCACTTCAGGGAAAAGCTGGCTTTGGAGATGCTGCAAGCTGCCAGTTATGGTGTATGTGCATGGACTTCCCGGCTCCTCACCCCTAGATCAGGTTCTGATTGGGTGGAATTAGGGCTGAGAGAAGGAGAAGGGGGGGTTATCACCCCCACTTTACAGGCCAGCTAACAAAGACCCAGAGAGAACTACAAACCCACCCAGTGTGTCGGTCAGGTCTAGAGCTCCAGTCTGCCCCATGAACAGCAGACCCAGTAAATGCCTTCCCAAAGACACGAGAAACTGGCCGGAGGGGATGGGGAGACGTGAGGCGGTAGCCCAGAATCTGGTTATAACAGTGTCTCCAAGGCTGTGTGTTTGGGATGTGGCTAGATCTCCAAGGGAGGGTTTTATAAGGGAGAAAACTCTTTGACTCTGGCCGGACCTTGTTTGCAGAACACACTTTCTCAACCGCTCGCCTCCTTGGCTCTGGTAGCAGTTAGTTCTGTGTGGTAAGTACTATGATCCCATTTCACAGAGGAGGAAGCTGAGGTTCAGAGAAGTGGAGCGACCTGCCCAAGGCCGCCCTGGGAGAAAACAGCAGCATGTGGACTTGACCTCTGGACTCGGGCGGTCCATTCTCCTTGTCCTCACACCCCAGGCCACCTTACTCAGGAGGGAATGGGAGCTGGCAGAAGGGAGGGAGGGCCAATGCCCTCTCAGGGCAAAACTATGGGGGCCTGGAACTGAATCTGCAGGGATTCAGGCTGGACTCAAGAAGGCATATGGGGTCCTGGCCGGTTTTGCTCAGTAGTTAGAGCGTCAGCCCCTGCGCCAGGGTCGCAAGTTTGATTCCAGTCAAGGGCACGGACCTCGGTTGCAGTTTGGTCCCCAGCCCTGCTCAGGGTCATGCGGGAGGCAGTCAATCAATGTGTCCCTCTCGCATCGATGTTACTCTCTCCCTCTTTCTCTCTCCCTCTCTCCCACTCTATCTGAAGATAAATAGAAAAATATCCTCGGGTGAGGATTTAAAAAAAAAAAAGAGAGAAGGCAGATGGGTGTGTGCACCCACACACACTTTCAAGACTGGGCACACCTGGGCTCAGGTAAGGCTGAAGCACCATCTTCCAAGGTAACTCATGTACTTTCATCCTTTCTAGCATCTTTATTCCAAGTCTCTGTCCTCTGTCCTCCAAGCCATAGCTTTTAGTTATGACCAGAAAGGCCTCAAGTAGAGGCTCCCACCTCCCTAGTATGTGTTGGACCCAGTAGAGGATTTGAACCCCTGCCCAAATCATGTCAAAAACAGATCAATACCAAAGTCCTTAATGAGCACTGGGTGTCTGCCCAATGCTTTATGTAGAAAAAACATAACCCTAAGGGTAGGCATTATTATATATTTTCACTTAAGAAAAAATGTATTGAGATACAGAAAGGTAAATAACCAGGCTTTCTAATGGTAAAAATCAAATCTGAACCCAGGTCCTAGCTGCCTCTCTTCCAACCACACTGACTCTCAAAGAGGCACATTCGTTTCCACCCCAGCCTGGCCTCAGTTTCCTCATCTGTAACTGGAAAGGTGTAGGGTAGGGGCTGCCTGGAAAGCAACCCCTAAACAGACCATGCGAACGTTGCCCCACTCTGTGGTGGGTGAAAACAGGACACTTCTCCACTGTCCCCTTCTCCCCTTCCTTGATCCCTGGGGCAGGTGGCCAGTCGCTAGAGTGGGTCAGAATCTCTCAGATGGGGTTTGACTTGGTTGTAATATGCAAAGGCAATCACAATATTATAACATCACTTGATATTTGGGGAAAATAAAAAAGATACCCAAAGTTTTCACAATACAGACGAGAGAGAACCAAGCTTGGCAAAACTGTCTTGGCCATTGGGGTATTTCCTACATAGGGTGGGTCAGATGGTGGGGGGTGGTGAGGAGGGCAGGAGTGAGCTTCACTCAGGGGCACAGAGCCCTCCTCACCCCCTCCTCAGGCCCCCATGCCTCTCTCCCTGTCCAGGCTTCCAGCCCCTGCAGACCCCAGGCTGGACCAGAAGCAGCCCCTCCCTGACAACTCCCTCGGCCCCAGCTCATTAGGCCTGAAAAACCCGCTCTAGTCCAGGGGGAGCTCCATCCCAGGCTACTTTTTCCACTCGTCCCCACATCATTAGTGAAAGTACAGCCTCTGCAGCTCCCAGGGCCGTGGGGGTGATGAACAGCCCCTCCCTGGGGACCCCCAGGCAGGCAGAGGGCTGAAGGCTGGGATCTGGCCTGGGAGTGGGCTGGGCGAACAGATGAAACCAGAGACCATAAAGGAGGCAGAGGAGTCTGGGCAGAGCCCCTCGTATCCTGCCCAGGAAGGCACTGCCACCCCGTCAGCGAACACCGGAAGCAATGACTGTCAGCAGGGCCCTGGCTAGCTGAGAGCTTGCCCTGTGCCAAGTGCTAGGCCAAACACCCACTCATCCCTGCCAGAGCCTGTGAGGGGTGGGACTCTGTGTTAGCTTTCTGTCCCAGCACCCAGTCCCCCTTCTTCAAGCCCTACAGCATCTGCCCCTTCTCCCCGCCTTGTAGTTCTCACTGGGCAACTCCACCCCGGGCCTTGCCCAGCAGGGTGCCAGCCACCCCTCTCACCACAGTAATGGTTCAGAGGCGGGTATGTGAGCTCACTGGACTTAATTCTGGAAAGACACAGATCTGGGGGTACCTGGCCCCTTCGGGAGGAGCCTGCTAGGGATGAGGCCCCACAGAGCTCAGAGACAAAGAGAAAGACTGAGTTCTAAATATACCTCTGGGGCCTCTAGATCCAGTTATACCTGAAAGAAATCTACACTGGGCTCTTCTGTGATGTGAGCCCCCAAATTTGCTTTTTTTTTTTTTTTTCAATTTTTTTTTTTATCCTCACCCGAGGACATTTTTCCATTTTTTGTTTAGATAGAGTGGGAGGGAGAGAGAGGAAGAGAGAGAACGAGAGAGAAACATCGACGTGAAAGGGACACATCGAGTGGCTGCCTCCCGCACGACCCAACCAGGGGCCGGGGACAAACTGCAACCGAGGTACGTGCCCTTAGCGGGAACCGAACCCGGGTCTCTCTGGACCGCAGGCGGACGCTCCAACTGCCGAGCCAAACCGGCCAGGGCCCCAAATTTGCTTTTTTATTAAACCACTTTGAAATGCATTTCTGTCATGTGTAGCTGACAAAGTGCAACCAGTATAAGGATTTCAGTAAACCCCATTTTTCAGATGAGCAAACTGAAGCCCAGAGAAGTCAAGCTACTTGCTCCACGTCACACAGCGATGCATGGGCAGAACCAGTGTCCAGAGTGAAAAGCCCCCAACCCCAACTTATTCCACCTAAGATTCCCTGTGGGGAGGGGAGTACTCTGAGGCCATTTTCAGCAGGACCCAGAGGACAAGGGACAAAAAGGTAACATTGCCCTGTGGTCACCATGTCATTGTATGGCCTCAGACAGGCAACCTCACTTCTCTGAGCCTCAGGCTAGAAGCAAATGTCTTACCCCTGCAGAGCGCAGGTGCCCCTGGAGCAGGGTGGCCGCCTCTTGTCCCCACCCCAGAGGACTGTGAGCAAGGGGCTTCCCCAGCCAGGGGACAGACACCCCAGTGGCAGTCAGACATCGCCCACCAACACACACTCCACCTGGTTTTAAATGTTTCTCAAAGACCAAATTCAATTTGGTCTAACTCCGCAGTGCAGAATTCATCGGATGAGGAGCCTGCTTTTCGGGGAATAATTCATTTTTCCGGTGTCAGAGAGGAGAGTAATTGATCCAAGGGGCTGATGTCTCCCTCCCTCCCTCCCTGGGACCATCTGATTCCAAATGCAGCCCCAAGACTGTTAGACCAAAGTCATAGCAATAAATAGGAGGGGGTTTCTGCTTTAATATATTGGATTATTCCACTCGGTGGTGACAAAAAAACAAGATTTAATTCCCCGAGAAGGCCAGCTGAGAAAAATCATTTCCTTGCCTGATTCTCCCTTGCCTTTTTTTTTTTTTTTTTTTTTTTTTTTTGGTTTTTTTCAGAGACATCTTTGTCTTTTTGCAGGCTCTGAGGGCCTTACTTCAGCCTCCGCCGCCAGAGACTTCCCTGAACCTGCCCACCTGTCTGGGGTCCTCCTCTGCTGTCCTAGAGATCTGGGACCCTCTCCACCCAGCCCCCTCAGCAATGGGTTCCTGAGGACAGAGACTTCTGTTCGAATTTAGATGCCACTTAGCACATTGATAAATTATGACAACAAGCCCTGGGAAAAGATCAGTTAGCACCACAGTGGCGATGGATGGACAGGTAGCTAAGGAAGCTTCCTTGGCTAGGGAAGTAATTTAGCATCCTCAGGTCAAGTGTCCACTCAATGCCTCCTCCAAGAAGCCTTCCCTGATTATGGTCCAGGTTAGATGCCCCTCCTTTGGGCTCCCAAAATACAGGGGCTTTTCTCTCACAGCCCTTTTACTATGGGATTATAGTTGCCTGACTTGCTCATTTTATTTATTTAACAAACTCATCTACAGCACTTTCTGTGTGCAGACCCTGATCTAAGAGCGGTACGAATATTGATGCACTTGATCTGTATAGCAGCCCTATAAGGTAGGACCTATGATCGGCCCCATTTTGCAGATGAGGAAACTGAGACTCTTCCTGGGTAAGTGACCTAGTCAAGGTCACACAGGCAGAGAGAGTCAGGCTGGGAATCCAGATCTGTCTCCCCCTTTAGCCTGTGAGCTCCCAGGGGGTGAGGACTTCACTGGCTCACTGTTGTATCCTTGGAGCATAACAAGGTGCCTGGCACACAGCAGGTGCTCAATAAATACTTGACGCTAAGTGCTTTCACATATGAACCACAGGTCGATCCCTGAGGCTGAGCTTAAAATCCTGTTGATTCCGCCCGGCCAGTGTGGCTTGGTGGATTGAGCGTCGTCCCATGGACTGACAGGTCCCAGTTTGATTCCGAGTCAGGGCACATGCCTGAGTTGTGGGCTTGATCCCCAGTAGGGGGCGTGCAGGAGGCAGCCAATCCATGTTTCTCCCTCATATCAGTGTTTCTATCTCTTTCTCCCTTCCTCTTTCTCTAAAAAGTAAATAAAAACATATTTTGGTTTAAAAAAATTTAATCCTGTTGATTCCACTGAACCCTGAGGCCCATGCCCTCCACCAGCCCTACCTCCCCTCCCACAGGACAGGAATCCCCATGAAAGTTGTCACATCCCATGGTGAAGCCCTTTGGTGTGGGGAGAACTCCAGGTCTCGAGTGAGACAGACCTCGAGTGGATTGCAACCTTGCAAAGTCCTGGCTGTGTGACCATGGGCAAAACTGCACTTTTCTGAGCCTCAGTTTGGTCAGTCTCTGAAATGGGGATGACAATAGTACATAAGTGTGCTGGCAAAATTAAAACCACGTGCACACCTCGCACACAGTGAGCACGCAGTCGGTGTAAGATATCATGGATGATAACCTGTGGACGATGGGGACACTTTTGCCACACTCAGAAAATAACAAAGCCTTATCAATCCAAGTCAATGAGGCAAGCTCTGAGATGTGACTGGAAGGGTGGATTTTTCTTAATAGCAGAGGTAAGATGGGTGAGTTGCTAAGAATTACCAAGAAGGATTTTGCAAATCACACACAATCCATTTACTTCTGGGAGTTACCAAGATGTGAGAGAGTCTGAAATGAGACTTACTAGACCAGAAATATCACTTGACGGGTGTTTTATTCATTGGTCCAGTGAATGTTAAATGCCTTTCGTGTGCATGAAGCGATACGGAGTCGGGGAGGGGCACAAGCTGGGGCCCCTCAGACTCATGCCCAGCTAGTTCTGCAGGTTACAGCTTTGTGACCTTGACCACTAGACCCTCACCTACCATAAATTGGGTTGACAAAATGAAGTCTCCCCAGGGGCTGCCTTGGGGAGTCGATAACATAAGGTAAGAGATCAACAAATGTTAGTTCCTCCCGCCTCTCAACAACAGTGAGCCCAGCCCCGCAGCAGTCACTGACCCCTTGGCCTCCTAGCTTGTACAGAAAACCTGGTAGGTGCTGGGAGCTGTATCTGGAACCTTGGGCACTTTAGCTCCTCGGAACAGCAGAGCAGGTTGGCAGGTGGGGTTGCAGGTCCCATTTTGCAGATGTGACAAAGGGGCAAAGCCAGGTGAAACCCAAGAGTTTCTGTCTCCAGATCCATGCTCTTAACCCTGGACATATGGCCTTCCTGAGTTCTAGAAGAGGAAGGGAGGAGGCTGGAGACCCCTGCATGCAGGTTCATTAATCAAAGGTGACCCTGGAATGGAGCCCATGAGGCTGAGACAGGTCACAGGGACATCCCCTGAGGGAGGGAACGCAGGGGATGATGCCAGGTGGCCTGGGATGGAGATGGCTAAGTGGTCAGGGGCCTCAGAGAGCAAATGCTCAGTAGTACAGGGGGTTCAGGAATTCCCCCGGAGCCTCCCTCCGTGTCTCACAAACATCACCTGGGTGGGTGGTTCCATGCTCTACACATCCCCCTCCTTGACTCTAGCCCCATCCCTCACCCAGGCAGTTCTTCCTTACATCTAACTGGAATCTTTCCTGCTGCATCACCAGCAGACCCCAGCTGAAGCACTAGGAGATGCCCCCCACCCTGCCTACCCGGTCTGCAGAGCTCCTGGCTCAGGGTAGTAATCCTGCTGACAATTAATTGGCTTTTGTTGGAGGAGAATGAATACCATCTCATCTTAATCTTCCTCATTATTCTCCTCATTCAGCAGAGTCAACACAAGATTGGGTTTAATTTATGGGGGGAAAATAGCAAAGTCATTACTCACCAGGAGATCAAGATTGGATCTGCCTGGGTGATCTGTGTTCACTGCAGGCCTAGGGCTCTGCCTAGACAGGATGCAGAATTTGGGGCTGAATCCCAGGACACCATCAGCCCGTCCTAATCTTACAGGACTTAGGCCTCAGAGGACCCAGCCTCCTAAATATTTCTCGGGAGCCTCTAGCATAAGAGCAGCCCCAAAGCAGGGCAGGGGGCCCAGCCACTGCAGACTCAGACTTAACTTTCCAAGCAATGGAAAGAAATCAGGCTTTGGGTTCAAATTCAGCCTTCTGAAGCCCCCTTCTCTGTGAAGA
This sequence comes from Tadarida brasiliensis, assembly GCA_030848825.1. NCBI lineage: Eukaryota > Metazoa > Chordata > Mammalia > Chiroptera > Molossidae > Tadarida > Tadarida brasiliensis. The sequence goes on from CM061264.1 coordinate 7,926,388, forward strand.
ACTGGTAGAACCAGCCAAGTCTGGGTACTCCCTTTGACAACACTGCCACCTAGTGGTATGTAGAGGAAGTAGTCCTTCCTTCCCTCCTAAATCCACAACTAAACGTACCACACATAAAAAATTCCAGCTTTACAAAGTAAATAAATCAGAACAGAAAAAGGAGACATTTTTATTTTTTTAATGATTTTCTTAGAGAGGGATAGAGAAGCATCTATTTGTTGTTCCACTTATTTATGCATTCATTGGTTGATTCTTGTATGTGCCCTGGCCTGGGATGGAACCCACAACCTTGGCGTATTGGGACAACACTCTAACCAACTGAGCTACCTGGCCAGGGCTGAAAGGGGATTTTTTTCAACAGCAAAATGGTTAGTGGGCTCCACCAAGAAATCTAAAAGAAAATTCATCTTACCTCCCCTGACCCCTTAACAAGGCAGCCCAGAAACACTTAGCATCTCCTCCTCCTCCTGGGGCAGTGATATCCATAGAAGCTCTAAAGCCCCACAGTCCTTAGCATCTCCAGCTTTTCCATTCTTCCTCATCTCAGAGCCCCTAACTGCTGCCCCTGCTCCGTCCCCTGGCATGCGCCCGTCTTTGATCATGTACCACAGTGAAGTGGCTAGGACTTGAGCTGGAAACCCAGCCTCAACTACTCATTGTATGACCCTGGACAAGTTAACCAACATCTCTGAGTCTTAGCTCTTTCATCTATAAAATAGGAATATCTATATCTATCAGAGAGGGCCATTGAGCAGATTAAATGAGCCTGGGTTATTCGCACAGGAATTGGCACGCATATGGCCTCAGCAAATGCCTGTTGTCATCACCATCATCATTGTCATCATCATCATTCTTCCTGTTACTCTGGGAAATTTGGTTTCATCAACTAGACTGTCAGTGGCTAGTATCTAAGTCCCTGTCCCAGCTCCTGCTAGACAAAGCAAGATTTTTCCTTAAAGGACACTGATATCATATCTGCTTCCTATAGCATTTGTGCCTTTTAAGACAGAGCACACAGTAGGTGCTCAGGAAACTCTCAGGATTGCCTGCCTACATGTCCAACCTCACGTCGAACCTTTCTCCCACTTGCTCACTGAGCTCCAGCCATGCTGGCTGCCTTTCTGATCTGTAAATAAGTCCATTCCTACCTCAAGGCCTTTGCACTTACTGCTCCTGCAATGCTGTTTCCCCAGTTACTGCATGGTTGGTTTCTCCTTGTCATTTAAATGTCACTTCCTCAGAGAGGTTCTCCCTAATCACCGTGACCACCCTCACTCTCTACTATACTATAGAGGTCAGGAGCCTAAGTGGCTGCATAGACTTCCAGTTCCACCACTTATTAGCTGTGTGGTCTCAGACAAGTTGCTTTACCTCTCTGTGTTTCGGTTTTCTTATCTGTAAAAACTGGAAGTAACAATAAGTCCCACTTCATAAGGTTATTATGATGAATAAATATGTATAAAGCTTTTAGAGTAGTGCCTGGCATGGGTATTAAGTGCTATACCGTGTTAGTAATTTTCTTATTCATTTAGCCTCTTGTGTTTATGTTTCTCCATCTAGGTTGTATATTTCAAGAGGGCAGAGTCCTTGTCTGTTTTATCCCTGCCTGACAGATAGTAGGTGCTCAATAAGTGGCTTCTCTCTCCTTAGCCAATGTTCACAGGCCACTGAGCAATGTGGCTGGCTAACCTGTCCGCTATCTCTGTCTTCCACACACCCCACTGTCCAGAGGGGCCCTGAGGCGCCCGCTGCTGGACAGTCTATAGATTCCCCTTGAAGGAAGCTGATATCTGCAGTCCTGTAACTGTACTGTTCTTGGGGGTCCATCTCTGCCTTCTAGAGTAATCAAGACAATAAAGATGAAGGGTTAAGGGCAAGCTCTTTGGAGCAAGATGGACCTAGATTAGAACCTGTGCTTCTCCAGTTACTCTGTGTGTCATTTGCCAGGAAAGTCTCTCATCCTCAGTCTCATCATGTGAAGAGGGGATAACAATGCCCTCTCCCCCTTCCCCTCCTCCAGCGGGGGTATGGGGCGGTGTGACAGGACATGCCCTGGGCACAGTGAGCCTTCCAGGCCCACCTGCCCCCACAGTGTCAGCCCTTTGATCACTCAGGAGCAGCTGACTTGTCTCCCCAAGCTAAATACCACCCGTCTATCCAATGGTCCCTCCAGTGACAGACACCTGGGGACAGTGGGTCTGGACCACCCCATTATCCGAGCCCCTCAGGTCTCTTCTGCGGACTCCGGGGAAAGAATCTGGCCTCTGGGCTTCTGGCTCTTCCCTCTGAGAGCAGGCAGTCGGCTGGACGTGGCCCTGCTGGGCTTGCACCCTCTTACCACCCACCCCCTCCCAGCTGCTCTGTCTCCCATCACAGCCCCAGAGACTCAGGTTTCCCTGGGCCCTCTCCTGCCTCATTTCACAATTATTTCTGGCCCTCACCAGCGCCCCTGGCTTCGACTGCTGACCACATACACTGCAACTCCTATATCTCCAGCGCAGAACCCCAGATACCTCATGGGCCTCTTTTCTTTCTTTTTTTTTTTTTTTTTTCATTTTTTGTTCAGATAGAGTGGGAGGGAGAGAGAGGAAGAGAGAGAGAGAAACATCGACGTGAAAGGGACACATCGAGTGGCTGCCACCCACACAACCAACCAGGGCCGGGGACAAACTGCAACCGAGGTACACGCCCTTAGCGGGAACCGAACCCGGGTCTCTCTGGACCGCAGGCCGACGCTCTTACCGCTGAGCCAAACCGGCCAGGGCTGGGCCTCTTTTCTAAATCCCCATGGGAGAAGCTCCCCCACCTGCAGCACCTTCTATGCCCCCCAAGTTTCTGCCCTGCCATCCAGTCCTCACAGGTACCCAGAGCCGATCCCTGCTTCTCAGGCCCACTGATCTCTCAGTCCAGCCTCCTCCCACAGCCCCAAGGAAGGCTCTGGTCCTCTCCCAACTCATCCCCTTCTGGCTCCCCGCATACCCATGCTAGTCTCTCATCCCCAAGCCTCACGTTGCCTGTTCCTCCTATGCTTAAACCTGGGAGCCCATGGAGGGGCCCTCTTCCTTCATGAGTCCTGGTCAAACTGGGCCCAGGGCAAGGCGGTGCTTCCCCTGGTGGGTGTGGGTGGTGCCCTCCCTACCAGACTGTGAAATCTCCCAGAAAGGACTGGGAGCAGGGGCTAATCCTCCGCCTCCAGACTGGGCATTCTCTCGCTCAGGGCTTTGCCTCCCCTGTCAGACTGAGGATGTCCCCAGAGCAGGGACTATGCCTCCACCATTAGACTGGAGACCCCCTCTTCCCAGGGTGCCCCCTCCTCAATGTAGCCAGGATGATAACTCTTCCTGGGACAAGGAGTGTCTTGTTCACGCTGTCACTTCAGGGCTCTGCTCAGGGCCTGGCCCATGATGGGGACTTCAGGAATCATGAGTGAATGAATGAACCACTGAACAAGTGCAGGAGGACCCCAGCTTAAACCTTGCAATCCCACCTGACCAGCAGGTGGCACCAGGGCTCAGAATCAAAGGAAAGCTGGAGAGGCATGGGGATTTTATTGGTACCACACTGAAAGGGGCAGATGTTTCAGGGCCTTCCACAGCATGGAGCAGCAGCTGAGAGTCCTGGTGAGGGGCCAGGTTTGAGAGCTGCTGGGGAGGCCAGAAAGAGAGTGCCTGGCGCAGAGCCTGGCACCACACCCTTCCTTCCTCCCCTCCCCTCAAACCAGTACCAGGGGCCAGCCTCTGGTCAAGGCTTAGAAAATGACCAATGAGACCAGATGCTAATGACTCCTGTCCAATTCAACAGCAAGCCAGGGAGGACAGCATGAAGTGGGCATGAACTGAAGAGGGACACCCAGCTCGCCTTTCTGTCCTCCCCAACTCTCAACTTCCCATCCCCCACCCCAGGTCAGGGGCATCTATCCCTGGGCCCAGAATTCGCACCCTACATAAGGTGTTGACATCACCTACCACCCTGCCTTCAGAAAGAAATGAGAATGGAGATCAAGAAAGGCCTGGAGGGTGGCCCCACACACAGAGCCCCCCCTCGTTCTGGCCTCTGGGCAGCTTGGGTGTCAGTCAGGCGCCAGGCCCAGCTCCCCACTCCTTGGTCTCACAATCCCAGCCTTTGTCCACCAGCCCAGGCCTGGCTGGCTCTGCACCACCCAATGGGCCCTGGAAACCAAAGCAGCTGGAGCCCCACCAAGTATTTTTCCAGGCTGAGCCAGGAGCCCTCAGGAGACAGGGAAGGATGCAAAGGAAGGGGTGTTCACTCATCCATTTGTTCATTCATTTCTTCCTTGAACAAATAATATTTATTGAATGTCCACTTTATGGCAGGCACTGTGCTAGAGGTGGGGGTTCCGTGGTGGGCCCAGTCCAAGCCCAAGCCTTCACCCATCTTATTTTCCAGATGCAAATCTATGCCACTAAAACCCTTCTCCACCAGTGTGGAGGCTGGGCTTGGAGTAAGGCGCGGGAGAGGAGTGCGCGGGGTGGGAAAGTTGAGGGTGCTACCACTAAGGCCTATCTACCCCAGGCCTCTGCTCCTCCAGGGCAGCTGGGGGAAGCTGGAGGAGGGATCACTCAGGGCTCCACCCACACGCTGCTGTTGGTCACCCGGGCCCCGAACCAGCCCTTCCAGTAGACTGAATCCTGTCCGCCGTGCTCGAAGCGGACGAAGCGAACGCCGGGCCCATAGTCGGTGAAAGTGTGGGAGATCTGGGGGGTGAGGGCAAGGATCAGGCTTGGGGCCCAAGGCCTTCCCTGGCCACCGCACCCGGAGCACTGACTCGCCTTTAGCCCCTCTGGATTTCTAAGCCCGGGGGTCCTCTTCCACGCTGGCCGGCCCTCCCAGCCCCGTCCCGCCCACGGGGCGTGGTTTCCACAAGCCCGGCCCATCGCATCCCGGCCGGCCTCGCAGCCCCAGGGCCTCCAGCCTCACCTCGATCCAGCCTCCATTGTCGCTGATTTGCGGCACTGCCACCTGCCCGCTGTTGAACTCGGCCAGCACGTCTTCGTGCTCCGACAGCAGCTTCACCGTGAGCTCATACAGACAGCCGGCATCGCTGCGACCCGAGTACCTGCCCCAGGGAAGGAGCGAGCGCAGCGCGGGGACAGGCTTCAGCCGGTGGGCTTGGCCTTCCATAGAAAGTAACCCTGCCGACCCTAATGACAGTGTCCCCATTTTACAGATAAGGAAACTGAGGTCAGAGAGAAAAAGTGACTTTTCCAAGGTCCAAACACAAGGACTAAAACCCATGTCTTTTCCAAGGTCCAAACACAAGGACTAAAACCCATGTGGGTCAGACTCAACCTTGAGTCCAAAACCAGCCCACAAACACATGTTTTGTTTGGACTGTAGACGGATTAAAACCAAAAAAATATTTTTTTGACAACAATGAAACTCAGGAAGAAGGGTGGATTTCCCCTTCTCCTGAGACCCAGCCCACGTGGCCACAACCACTAGAGTCGGGAGGCGGTGGCCCCTGAAGCAGGGTAGTGACTTTAGCGCCCCCCCACCCCCACCCCCAGCAGTCCCCCAGAGTGGCTCACCAATCCTTCACCACGATGGCCGGCTGAGTGGTGTCCAGCAGCTCCTCCCAGTAGCCCTCAGCCTGCAGGTCAATGACCTGCGCTTTGCGACACCACCTGGGGAAAGTGAGTTAGGAGTGAGTGGAGGCCCCTTCTTCCCTTCCCACCCAACTCCCTTCTCCTTACTCAAAGGAGGAGGCGAAGAACTTCTTGACGTTCTCATCGTGGGTGAATTCCATCCCACAGTCTCCGGGCAGCTCCTCCACCCTCCAGCCATCCCCGCCGTGCTCCACATCGCACCAGCCCTCCAAGTCCTCTGTAGGAACATGACAGCCCCACCCTAGTCACCCAGTCCCTGCTGAGGGTGTGCCAGTGCTGACTCTTGCCCCTGTAGTGGGGTGCTGGGCCAACTGGTAGGGTAGGGTTGAATGGCAGGTACTTCCTGTTTGTCCCAGATTCTCTCTCCCTCCTGGGAGGGTCGTGGAAGGACCTGGGAAAGAGACCCCCAGGGAGCAGGCGGACGGGGAGATAATAATACAGAGTTTATTGGGGCTATTCTGTGCTGGGCATTGTGCCAAGCGCTTTATCTCATTTAACCCTCAAAGCAGGTTGGCATTGTCTGTGGCCCATTTTCCAGAGGGGAAAGCTGAGCCCCCCCACCCCAGCCCTGGGGTGATAGGGCCTGACCCTCACCTTCCCCGCACGGGTTGCGCAGCAAGTTGCGCCGCCTCTTGCTCAAGAAGTAGAACTGCTGCCAGTGGTCGCGCTCCTCTTCTGAGCCGCCCTCGGGCACCAGTCCCTCCTGCTGGCACTTGAGCAGCCACAGGGGGGCGCCGTCCACCAGCTCCTTCCAGCGCAGACACACCAGGCGGCAGGCCTGCACGAGCTCGGAGGCCGGCAGCTCCGCCAGCACGCGCAGCAGCAGCGGCTCGGGCAGCTCGTCCAGGTACGCGGTCTCCTCCTCCTCCCCGGCGCTTGCCTCCGCCGCGCTCGCGCACCCTTCCTCCTGCTGCTCATCCGAGCTCCCCTCCTCAGGCTGGCCCATGCTCTCTGCAGGGGTGAAGGGGTGAGGAAGCGGTGGCTCCCCGCACACTGTCCCCCTGCACGCCCCAGAACCGCCATGTGTCAGGTACCCGCCCCCCACCCACCCTCGGACAATCAGCAGCTGGGGCCAGAGATTCTGTGACCAGAAACTGGTGCCCAGTGCAGGAGGCCCAAGGAGACCAGGGGCACAGACCAGCCGCAAGTCCGAAGAGCGGCCTCAGAGGCCTGTTACCCTGTAGAGCCAGTACACCCCATACCTGAGCGGATAACAGCAAGTGATATTATTAACAGGACTGCCTCGCGTTTCACATACGAACTTCAATGATCCTTCCAACCATCCTCTGAGATCCCTGCTCCTGTCACCTCCTTATGGAAGCCTTCCTGGATTTCCCCATTACATCCTCTCACCCCAGAGTTCCAGTCCTTCCCAGATTTCGTCCTAGTGTGTGAAGCTTTATAAAACACCTTTCTTGGGACTAGACTGAGGACCTAAGGGCAGGAACAAGGTCGGAAACACTGCTTCATCCCCAGAGCTTGGCATCTGGCATCCTGTCAGCAACTAAAGTTTATTGGGCAGTTGGCAAGTGTAGGCCTGTTCTGAGCATTTTAAGTTCATTTACTCTTTAAAGCCTCACAGAACCTCTGAGGTTTTTCCTATTGCTGTCCCTATTTCACTGATGAGGAGACAGGCACAGAGAGGAGAAATGGCTGAGGATCACGTGGCGAATGAGCGGTTGGAGGCTGGATTTGAACCCAGGCAGCCTGGCCCCAGAGCCTCCTTTAACCATCACACATCAGCAAAATAATGCATTGAATTGGGAGTCGTTATGATTTTGATTCTGCAGATGAAAATGCTCAGGCTCAGAGATGTGAAGTGACTTGCCAAAGGTCACGCTGCTAGTATGAGGGAGGGGGACATATTAATGATGCCTGAGGGGAAGGGAACAGGAGTCTTTGACTTGGGGATGGGGGTGGGGGACTCATTAAAGGAGACCCTGTGAGTGTGTGTGTATTTTTGTGTATCAAACAGAGAGATATAATAAGTGCTTGGGAAAGGAAGGTTTTTTCACTCCTCATCTGTAAAATGGGAGTAATCCTGGTGGCTGGGCCTTTCAGATAGTGCTGATGCTCAAATCCTCTGAGGAAGGCCAAGGGCATTCTAAGTTGTAAGGAGGTGGACATATATCAGGAGCTGCAGGCTGGACTATCTTCTGGATCCCAGCTGGCCTCAGCTAGGCCATCGAAGCCTTGAGTAAGCAGGTACCAAATGCCCAGTGTCTCTGAAGGAAGGAGAGACAGTGCCACTCTGGGAAATGGGGGAGGCCACAGCTCTCAGCTTTAGGATGGGGGATTCCTAAGGGCTGAACCTTGGAATACCAAGGTGGTGGTGGAAATAGGCTGGGCACTGGGGGAGGGAACAGACAAGGCTGGACCCAAGTTTGGGTGTTGCCAGGACCCCAGCGGTCAGCTCTTTACCTCCTCACATGCAGCATTTTCTCCCCCTCCCCACATAGTCAGACCCTTGATGACTGAATCAGGGTTTACCTCTTCAAAGCCCATAGCACACAGTGAGTCCTCAGTAGATCTTATTTAGTGAATCTTATTATTCAGCACAGCACATTCCCATCATTATTAGTTGTTGTTTTTTGTGGGGTTTTGTGTTTTTTTTTTGCCTCATCTTTACGATGTGGGGCTTTACCTCCTGCTTTTTCACAAAGAGGAAACTGAGGCCTAGAGATGCTTCCTGGGTTCTCCTAAGTCACACTGCAGAAGAGTGGTAAGTCAGAGAGGAAAATGCCAGGCCCCAAAGCCATATCAGCTGCCCATCCTGCTGCCCACAGCTCTCTGGGGAGCAGGGCCCAGTGTCCTCACCTCTCCACCACCACCACCCCCGCCCTGCCCTGGCCCTGGTGGACACCTGATGCTCCCCCGAAAGGTGCACCTCGCCCAGTCCCCTCTCCTGGCCCCAGGCCTGGCACTTGAGGCTCCAGATCTAATTACAGGCCCCCCATCCCCCACTCAAGCACACACAACTCCCCACATTGTTGCTGTCCGAAAGTTATCTGGCCCCTGGAAGCTGCCTCCAAGGCTGATTCACTCACCTGGACTGGGCCCTGGAGTCCAGGGAATAGCTGGGCCCTGAGAAAACGCAGGAGCCCATTCTGGGGCCCTATAAAAGGTGTGGCAAGGGGGTCACACTGGATTGGGAGTGGGAGCTGAAGGAACTGGGATTTTCGGGGCTGGGAGGAGGGGGCTTGGCTACCTGAGCATGCATCAGTCTGTTTCCCAAGCAGTGCCCACTCTCAGAGGGGCCTGCTGAGAAAGGGATGGGGGAGTCCACAGGCAGGACTTGTTCCCACCCTGACTCAGCTGGCAACCCCTACAGGCCCAGCCAGCTCAAAGGCTAGGGAGGGGGTCTCTGGTGCCAGACAAGATGACTGGGCAGTCTCAGAGGGCCCTGGGCATTGGCAAGAGCTGATGTCCCAACCCTCCCTCAGTGCTGGCCTGGTCCCCACTGGGCATCTGGCCACCTAGATGAAGGATGGCCCCTCCAGACAAGGGAACCCAGGAGGAAGGCTGGGATGGGGTAGGGAGAGGCTGGTAAACCCAAGAAATCCATGGGGATTCAGGCAGCTCACTGGCCAGAGCTGGCAAATGGAAGAAGCTGATGGAAGAAAAGGGCTTGCAGCCTCCTCCATCCCAAATGCGTTCCGGGAGCCGCCCCACAGACCCTCAGAAAGCTGGCAGGTGGGAATGTGGGATTACTCCTATGCTGTTTCCTGGGTAAATGAGTCCCAGGAGTCCTCCCTCCCTGCCTGTCACCTCTTGAGGCCTCCCGCCAGACCAAGATACCAGAAGGACCACTGTGCTCTTTTGAGACTGTCTCAAGGACTTTGCGTAGGTGAAAGTTTGCGGTGCTGGGTTCTCTCTCTCTCTCTCTCTCTCTCTCTCTCTCTCTCTCTCTCTCACACACACACACACACACACACACACACACACACACACACACACACACATCTCTCCAGCACTCGCCCGCCTGTCCCGGTCTCCCCTCCGAGACTGAGCGAGTGGGCCGGGCTGCGGCGGCTACCTGGGTCACCGTCTCCGTCCATTGCTGCGGAGGGCGATCGCAAGAGAAGGAGAAGCCGGGGCGCTGCGGGGCTGCCGGAGTCCCGCGCCGCTGGCGAGTCTAGGTGCTGTCCACGTCTGGGTCGGGTCCCCGCCTGCCGCGCCTCTTAAAGGCCCCCGCCTCCGCCCCCGCCCCGCCTTTGGCCCCGCGCCCGGCTGCCCCGCAGGCTGGAGCGGTCGGCCCGAGGCCTGAGGCTGCAGGTTCCTCGGCGGACCCAGGAGGCCGGGAAAGGTCAGGAGTCGTTTTGTTTTTTGTATTTTTTTAATGCGGGGGGTGGGGGGCGGTTCCTATCTGAGCCTTCTCCCAGCTCCCTCATGGGGTGGCTGCTGGAAGGAGGAGGCGAGAGGGCAAGGAAGAGTCTGGGTCATGCGGAGGGTGCGGGGCGAGCAGCCCAGGCAAAGGGGAGGGGCAGAGGCTCCTCCCGGCACCCCCCACCCGGGGTAATTTTCCTACTTCGCGATGGGGACGCGTCCCAGGCCCCGCGCACCCCGGCGCGGCTCCGCGCGGGGAGGGGAGCGGAGCGGAGCGGACGGGGAAGGCGGGGCCGGAGCAGGGCCAGGAGGGCCGGGGCGGGGCCGCATCCTCCGGCGAACGCCAGCGGAGGCCGGCTCAGCTCCCGCGACCGAGCCGGGGATCGCAGCAGCGGCCGAGCGCAGGTGACCGGCGGGAGTGGGCGCAGGGAGTGCCGCGGCGGGGGCGCAGGCCGGCAGGGGCCCGGCGGGGGGCTCGGCGGTTTTCGGCCCCGCCGCTGTGCGCCCACGGAGGCCCGGCGTGGATGAATCCCAGGCCGCGGGGACTGCGCTGCGCGGCCTCCGGCGGCTGTGCGAGCGGAAACCGGGGCTGGGGTCTCCCTCGATGCTCAGGGATCCGAGCCCCGACTTTGGGGGATATTTTAAAGTCACGACGCGGAATGAGAGCCCGAAGACGCGCTAGGGTACCTGGAGCTAGAGCCCAGGCGCGGGAATGGGGGTGGGAGTATAGGAAAGGCCTTTCCATCGCCCACCCCTTCTCCAGTCCCAGCTGGGCAGATCATTTCCTCTTGAACCCTTTGGACCTCCGTCTGAGACGATAATTATCCCTCCCCGCAACATCCCCCTTCTCTCCGAGGACGGGAGAAAGAATGGAAGGCTCCGGACTGGCTGGAGTGCTTTGCGGGGCTGCGAATTGTGATTTCCACTCTAAAACGGTCGGGCCTATTGAAAAAGGCTGGCTCTAGAATCAGAGAAGACTCGGGCTCCTTCCCTCTGCTCCTGTCTTCGTGACTTTGGGCAGATGCAGCCACCTCTCCGCAGGCCTCCTTAGCCTCCTTTAGAGGCTGTTGTGAGATGCCACTTAAAAAACAAACAAACAAAAACAGAACTCACCTTTTACTGAGCTTCTGCTATGTCCCAGGCCCCTTGAACCCTTCCCAGGAGGTGGTAAGTGATTTTCCTGGCCCCATATAGAGGAGGACACTGAGGTTCGGAGAGGCACAGTGACTTTCCTGAGACAGTAAAGGGCAGACCTGGGATGGGAACCTCCACCACCATGGGTTGCTGCAAATACCAGGTCCAGTGAGAGGGCTTGGTCTGTAGCCTAGTTTTTCAATAACCACAGGAGAGGGTCCAGAAGTCAGGAGCCATGGCCGTGGAGAACATCAATGAGCTGCCTGAGAACATCCTGCTGGAGCTGTTCACACACGTGCCTGCCCGCCAGCTGCTGCTGCGCTGCCGCTTGGTCTGCAGCCTCTGGCGCGACCTCATCGACCTCGTGACCCTCTGGAAGCGCAAATGCCTGCGCGAGGGCTTCATCACCGAGGACTGGGACCAGCCTGTGGCCGACTGGAAGATCTTCTACTTCCTACGAAGCCTCCACAGGAACCTCCTGCACAACCCCTGTGCTGAAGGTGGGGTGCAGAGTGGGTCTGGTGTGCCCCCGACACACACGCACTGTCAGGGTACCAGCTGACATTTATTAAATGAGCTAGGTACTTTGAATGGCTTAACAATTTTAATCCTCTCACAATAATCCTAAAAGGTGGGTACTGGGAGTGTGCTCATTTATCAGATGAGCAAACTGAGGCCAAGAGTGCATTTCTTTTACCACCCTTAAGATGATTTTCCCAGTGACCTTTCCTAGGAGAGGGAATGTTGGCCAGTTAGGACTAATTGTGCTCCAGGCACAAGACCAGGAAGTCAGCCATATATTGTTGGCCTAGTCCGCAGACTCCAGGGTTAGGCCTACTAGGACTGTCCCAGAGGTCGAAGGGGGCTTTGCTTATGGAAGAATGAGAGATCCGGTTTTCTCTCCAGCACACTTCAACAAGACTACAGTCATCCAGAGCTCCCTTGTTCCCTTGCTATGTTATAACTCGTCAGCTGGACGCTGGGATGGGTGGGATGGGAAACTAATTCTCCGTTATATGGGCAAATTCTGGAGCAAACTGATGATAAGACAACTCCAGGCTCTCTAGAGCTTTCAGTTGCCTGCCTCACTTGACTCTCCAACAGCCATGTTCTTTACCAGCAGTTAGCACACTGTGGTCCATGAGCCAAATCTGGCCCAGGAACTGAGAATAGTTTTTACTGTTTTAAAGGGTTATTTAAAAACAAAAAAAACTATGCAATAAAAACAAATATATAGCCCATAAAACCTAAAATATTTTGACCCTTTATGGAAAGTTTGCCAGTCCGTATTCTTGACCCCAGTTTCTAGAGGACAAAACCAAGGCTCAGAGAGGGAAAGCAACTTGCCTAATGTCACACAGTTTTGGCCAGCAGCAGATCATTCTTCATCACAGAAGGGGTCTAGTCCTTCATGTCATCACGTGTCGTGTCTCAGAATTCCCAGTGGAAATCACTTACCATGGTGCCTGACACACAGGAAGCACCTAATTCAAGGCAGGCACTGTTGATCTGCAGTGTTCCACAGCACAGGGCTTGAGGGCAACGCTGAGATCCAGGGAGAAGAACCGGGAGGAAGGGGCCCTTGGGAAAAGGTGACCACTGAGGGGCTTCCCTTTGATGTGAACTGTGCTTTCCTGCCAGAGGGATTTGAGTTCTGGAGCCTGGATGTGAATGGAGGCGATGAGTGGAAGGTGGAAGATCTCTCTGGAGACCAGAGGAAGGAATTCCCCAATGACCAGGTCAAGAAATACTTCGTGACTTCTTATTAGTAAGATCCAAAGTCAGGGGGTCTCGGGGTGACGGGTAAGCCCAAGTCACTGCGCTCTGGGGTCTCTCCTGCTCTGGGAGGGCAGTCCTAGCCTCCCAGTGCCCTAGTGGTGAGCCCCAGCCCCTCCCACCCTCCACCTACCCCCAGCACCTGCCTCAAGTCCCAGGTGGTGGACCTCAAGGCCGAAGGGTATTGGGAGGAGCTGATGGACACTACACGGCCGGACATCAAGGTCAAGGACTGGTGAGTGTCTGGGGCGAGGGTCTGGGGGGGGGCCTGCCACTCAGGCGCCCCACCCCCACCCTGCCCCCCATCTCCAAGGCCCTAATGGGCCTTCCCTCTGCCTGCAGGTTCGCAGCAAGGCCAGACTGCGGGTCCAAGTACCAGCTGTGCGTTCAGCTCCTGTCGTCAGCACATGCGCCTCTGGGTACCTTCCAGCCAGACCCAGCAATGATCCAGCAGAAGAGCGATGCCAAGTGGAGGGAGGTGTGTGTGACAGGAAGGGGGTGGTGGACACATTGCCCTAGGTTCAAATCCCAGCTCTGCTGCTTCTCACCTGGGCTTCGGCTGCTCTGAGCTCTGAAAGATGTCAGTGAAATGATGCTGGTAAAACCATGTTCAAAAAGGTTGACTATTATTCATTACTAATATTGGTTGTTCCTAGTATTTAGACCAGCAGTCAGCAAATGTTTTCTTAAAAGGCTAGACAGAAACATTTTAGGCGTTGCAAGCCGTGCTGTCTCTATCACAACTCAATTCTTCAGCTCTGCCATTGTGTTGTGAAAGCAGCTTTAGCAAGTGAATATGGCTGTGTTCCAATAAAACTTTATTTACAAAAATAGGCAGGCGGCCCCTAGGCCATAGTTTGGCAAATCCTGATCTAGACCTGAACTCTCCAATAGAACTTTCTGCAATGATAGAAATGGTCTGTCTGCACTGTCCAGTATGTACCCAAGAGCCACATGTGACTATGGAACACTTAATAAGACCTAGTTCCTAGTGTGACTGAGGAACTGAATTTTTATCTAATTTTAATTCGTTTTAACTTGAATAGCTACATGTGCCCAGTGATGACTGTCCTGGACATCCTTTGGCAGCTTGCGAAATTTCCTTCAGTTGCTCTGCACCACACTTAGATAATCCTGTGGAGTGGATCCTCCGCAATTTTACTCCATTTTACAGATGAGGAAACTAAGGCATAGAGAGGGGAGGTGGTCTGCCCAACACCACAGAGTTAGAACTAGAAATCAGTTCAGCTGACTCCTGGCTCAGTACTAAGACAGCAGCCTCTTCCTTGCCCCCCTGCCCCTCGGGCACTGCCATCCTCAGGGTCAGCTGCCCTGACTTCTCTCCCTCCCTCTACCTGCCCCCTTCCCAGGTCTCCCACACGTTCTCCAACTACCCACCCGGCGTCCGCTACATCTGGTTTCAGCACGGCGGCGTGGACACTCACTACTGGGCCGGCTGGTACGGCCCGAGGGTCACCAACAGCAGCATCACCATCGGGCCCCCAGCTGCCCTGATGCCCCCGAGCCCCCATCCACAGAACCCTGACTGGTAAACTGTTGGCAGAGAAAGGCAGGGCTTGGGAAGGGGAGGTGGGCCAGACTTCCCCAGATCTCCTGGTTCATCCTTGCCCCCAGCCGCCTCTTCTTTGTGGAGCCTCTTCGTTTGTGCAGCTTTCACATGCTCGACCTGAATGGTGACAGGGATGGCCTGTGTGCACCTTTAAGAGATGCATCCCCTGAGGTTAGAGAGGTACAGGATGTTCCCCCAGGTGCCTCCCCCAGACTCCTCTGAGGGTGGGTCTCCAAACTCAGACGGCAACCTAGATCTGTTTCTACCTTCCCCTCCTGGGCCTTTCTCCTGTCTTTTTGGGGGGCCCTCGGAGCAGGGACAACGTGGAGGACATCTAGCAAGCCTGTGGCTGCCCTGGATAGTGCAGATGCTGGGAGGTAACTGTGTAGCTCAGACAGATCTGGGAGTGGAAGGAGGACTCTGCCGGCTTGTCCTCTGTCCCATTCTCTGCTGCTCCCAGCTCTTGCTTTGCCTGCCTGCTCAGAGGGGTGGCTGTGGCCCAGAGGCTCAGGCCTGGTCTGAGATGGGCAGGCCTAGGGTGGGGTGGAGTCTACACCAGGTCTGCACTGTCCTCACTGAAGTCCCAGAAGCCAGATGGGGTAGGGCTCTTCAGAAGACCTCCAGAATCCTGTGCATGGTAACCCAGGGCAGGTGGGTGCGGGATTGGGCTGCGATTTTGAGAGTTTGAGGATGTGTGAGCATAGGATGAGTGCAGTGGGGTTTTCAAGGACCACCTGTCCACCTCCATGCCTACACCAGGTTCCCTGTGGCTTGGATAGTATTCCAAGCCCCCACCCCACCCTTGGAACTGCCATTCACAGGACCTCCCCCTCCTGCCCTCTGCCTCTCCCTCCTGCTCAAAGGACAGTCGTGCTCTGATCCTGCCCCTGCTGCATGCAGCCAAATAAAAGGTTTTCCCAGCCCCACTTGTATGTACCCTGTGGTTTCTGGGGGAAAGGGCAAACTTCAGAGGAGGCCCCAGACCTGCAGAAGGTGCAACATGTGTGGCTTCTGTCCAAGGTACAGAGAGGGGTTGACATTTCAGGAGCCAGACCATCGCAGAACCAGGGCCATGGGACCGACCCCTCGATGAGCTAGCTGCTGACACCTCGCCCCAGCAGCCATCAGCACTGCTAGTTTCCTCTGTGGCCTGGCTGCAAGCCTGGGGTTGGGATGTGTGGATACCTCCTGGCAGCCCCTGCATACACCTCGTGCTGGGTCAGCAGTGACATCTCAGGCACTGCTTGCTGGTGTCTGCCAAGAGCTTTACAGACATTAGATGAAGCCAAGGCATTTAGGATGGTGCCTGGTCACACAGTAGGTGCTCAATAAATACTGTTAAACTTAATTATCTCACTCACAATGAGCTAGATTAGGACCTCAGCCAGGGTAGGGACCACCACTCACTAGCAGTAGGGCAAGTTAGTGGAGGACACCCTTCCTTGGAGAAGGTACAGCCCTAATGAGTTCATGTGATCTGGCCAGGCACCCTTGTGCACTGCGCAGCCCTGTATGGTTCCCTGGAGTACCAGGTGCTCGATAATCATTTGTAGAATGAAGGGATTAATGAATTTAATCCTGACAAAAATGCAGGCTTTTACCTTTGAGTACATTGAGGCCTGCCCTTGGTCAAGCCCTAGAAAAGGTAGGAGCCAGGCTGAGACTGACTTTCACAGTGAGCAATCACCCTCCAGGGACGGGCCCGCCGGTCCCGGGTCCCACCTCCCTCCCTTAGGTCGGGAACAGGTTAAGAGGTCGGGGGAGGGGCTGGTGCCGGGGCGGGGTCTTAGGGGTTTGGAAAGGAGGAGCCTCGGGTTCCGGGGGGAGGGGGAGGGGGGGCAGGAAGAAGCCAAGGAAGAGAGGGGTCCCAGCTGCGGAGCCGCACACCGCCGGGAGGGGAAGACTGAGGTTCCGGGAGCCAGGCCCCGGGCTCCTGCAGCGGCCCGGGTCCGGAGGCTCCTTCGCTGTGCCGTCAGCCCCCCGAGGCCGAGGTCGCGGTCCGCAAGTCCCGAGGGGGCGGGCCGAGCGCGGCGCGTGACGCCATCGCGGGCGGGGCGAGGCGAGAGCGGATGGCGTAAGGGAGGCCGCAGGCTGCCGGTGGACACGGAGCTCGGCTTCGTCCCGAGCCTGGTCGCGGCCCAGCTAGAGGACCGGCCGGGGGTGACAGGCCCGGGAGGGGGTGAGTGTCCAGCGGCAGCAGGGAGGGGGCGGCGGGACACTTCTCGCGGGCGCCGTCTGGGCGGGCGGGGACTCCCGAGGCCGCGGGGGGTTCCGGCGGGGCTGGGGCTGCCGGTCGCGCGCCGCGCGGACCCCGCGTTGTCCAGCCCTGACTCGGACTCGGGGCGCGGCGGGAGGGCCGCCCCAAACAGGCTGGACGGCCGGGCCACGGCTCGCGGGCGACACCCCCGCCTGCGGACTAACTGGGAGGGGACCTGCCGGCACTCTCACGCTCGCGCAGCCCGGTTCGGGTGCTTGACTTTTCCAAGCCGCAGTTTCTGCTTTCGAGAAGTGGGCACAGTAACAGTACTTTGCGGAGTCGTTGGGAGGGTCCACGGAGGAAAGGCCAGCGTGTGACTCCGGGCCAGGCACGTGGGAAGCCCAATAAGTGCGAGGTGGCTTCTTAGGGCTGGCGTGGACGTTTCCACCGCAAATGTCGCAGGATGGGCTCCACTGCCACCTCAACCCCCCCTCCCCGCGCAGTCAGGCTTCACGCCAGGCCCACGAAGGACAGAAACTGAGGGTGGATGAAGTGATAACAGGCGACCAGAGCCAAAGACCAGACTTTGGACGCACGAGTGAATTAATTGTTCGTACCTAATTCAGAGTCCAGCGACTTTGCCTGGATAGTGCTTTTAGAAGCTGCCAACGTTGAAAAATTCACAGGTTTCGTATTTAAAAAAAAAAATTTACAGTTCCTCCTGAAAAGTCCGAAGAGCTGGCCACACAACAAGAGTTTTTATCCGTCATAGTATTTTGCACAACGCACAAGTGTCTTATATATCTGTTTATTGTTTTTTTCCCTGGGCAGGAGGAGCCAGGGTGTGCCACCACCCTCACTTTTTTTTTCAGGGACAGGAGCTTAGAGAAGAATCTGAACTGCTTCTTTGTCCCAGTCTCTAATGGAAAATAATGTCTTCCCAGTGCCTGTAGGTGTGGGGGAGAATGTTCCCTCCCCCACCCACCTAGGGGATCTGCTTAGAGATCTCCATTACCAGAATTCCCAGGCAAGATTCAAGCCACTGCAGGGTGGTGGCACTCTAAATTCTTCAAAACCCTTGGGCAATTTAGATACAGAGAAACGAAGGCATGTTCGGGAACAGGTAACTCTACAGCTACTTTGGTTTGCTTTTGCTTTTGCTTTTGCTCTGATAATAGAAGTGTTAGTCATGATATCCCCTGTTAAATGTTTTACTCAGTCATTCCAGCCCTTCTGAGGTTGGGACAATTGCCACTTTTTCACAACTTCCCCGGGGCCCTCAAACTGCTTTTTGGTTTCTGGGCATTTCACTGTGGGCTCTGGCTCTAGCTCTGGCCCTGGCCAGTAGCTCGGTTGGTTAGGGCATTATCTGATATGCCAAGGTTTTAGGTTCGATCCCTGGTCAAGGCACATACAATAACCAACCAATGAATGCATAAGTAAATGGAACAAGTCCATTTTTCTCTCTCTCCCCGCTTCCTTTCTCTCTCTAAAATCAATAAGTAAGTCCGGCCGATGTGGCTCAGTGGTTGAGCATTGACCCATGCACCAAGAGGTCATCGGTTCGATTCCCGGTCAGGACACATGCCCAGGTTGTGGGCCCAATCCCCAGTGGGAGGCATGCAGGAGGCAGCCAATCGATGCTCTCTCTCATCGATGTTTCTATCTCTCTCTCCCTCTCTCTCTAAAATCAATAAAGGGAAAAAATTTATTTTAATGAATAAATAAATAAAATCAATAAGTAAATTGAAAAAAAATATGCCCTGCCCAATTTGGCTCAGCGGTTAGAGCATTGACCCATGGACCAAAGGGTCTCGGGTTCAATTCCAGTCAAGGGCACGTACCTGGGCTGCAGGTTCAATCCCTGGCCCTGGCTGTGGTCATTCAGGAGGCAACCAATCAGTGTGTCTCTCTCACATTGATGTTTCTCTCTCTCTCTCTTTCTTTCTCTCTCCCCTTCCCCCTCCCCCTCCTTCTGTCTCCTTCCCTCTCTCCCCTCTTCCACTCTCTCTAAAAATCAATAGAAAAATATCCTTGGATGAGAATTAACAACAACAAAAAACCACACACACACACAACAAAGTGGGCTCTGGCCTGACACCCACCCTAGAGCTGGGGGGCAGAGGGCTCCTCATTTGGGTATTTTATCACTTCTGGCTTCAAGGCCAAAGTAAGCAATTTGGAGAGAAGTTGGTTCCTCAGTAAGCCCCACCACTTAATGAAGCTGTGACATAGTCTGAGGATGTAATAAAGATTTTATAGCAATGAATTCACAGCACTAAAGTATCACCACAAACCCTTACGGAGCTCACAGACAATGTGGCCTTGGCCCAACTTAAAACTAATCAATTATTTATTTATTTTTAATATGTTTTTATTGATTTCAGAGAGCAAGGAATGGAGGAGAAACATTAATTGGTTGTCTCCCATACCCACCCAGACCAAGGATCGAACCCACAACCTGGGCATGTGCCCTGACTGGGAATTGAACCGGCGACCCTTTGGTGCATGGGACGATGCACAACTGATATTTTAGTGCTGTGAATTCACTGTGCAGCAATTATTTTAACGAGGGAAAAGCCTCTTAAAAAATTAGTCTGTATTTTGAGGACCTGCTATGTATTGGAAGGATGCTCAAATGCCTCTTGTCTTAACCCCTCTTGTTTTATAACAGAAGCAGGATTAGGAGTCCCTGGCCCAGGACCCTGGGGATCTGAGGAGTCCACCTCCTTGGTCAGGGCTCATAACCACTGTTGTTGCCCCCACAGGCCTGTGTGTGCACCCCACCCCACCACAGCTATGGCCCTGGACAGCATCAATGAACTGCCTGAGAACATCCTGCTGGAGGTATTCACATATGTACCTGCCCGCCAGCTGTTGTTGGACTGCCGCCCTGTCTGTAGCCTCTGGCGCGACCTCATCGACGTTGTGACCCTCTGGAAACGCAAGAGCCTGCGTGAGGGCTTCGTCACCGAGGACTATGACGAACCTGTGGCTGACTGGAAGATTTTTTACTTTCTGTGCAGCCTCCGCAGGAACCTCCTACGTAACCCATGTGCTGAAGGTGGGCTGCTTCCTTTCCTCCCTTTCCGGAATCTCAGGGCCTTTGCACTTGCTATGCCCACACTACCTGGAAAGTTCTCTCAAAACCTAACACCCGCCATGCTCCCTTGGTTCCTCGTCCTTTTTGAGGTCTCAGTCCAGAGACCTGCCCTGGTTCTCCCTACCTCAATCCTGTCACCCCCATTTAGTTCCTTCATAGCACTTTTCATAACCTAGAATTACCTTTTTATCTTGTTTTTTTTCTCTCTCTCTGCCACAAACTTCAAGTTCCAGGTGCCTAATGGATCTTGCTTGCCACACTACATCCAGTGTCCACAATGATACCTTCACATAGCAGGTGCTCAAGAAACGTTTGTTGAGTGAATAAACAAAGCGCAGATCCACCTGTCCCCCTTTAGCTCGGTCCAAGCTGCTAACATTTATGGAGGGCTTCCTCTGTACAGGCCAGGCACTAGCCCAAGCTCTTCACAAATGTAATTATCCCAGTTATACAGATGAAGAAAATGAGATTGAGAGGTGACTGCAATCACATAATTTGAGGCCCTTGTTTAGCTCAAGTTCTCTTGTACTTTTCAGAGTTTTTTCTTTGGTTCAGAACCTACTGCATACCAGGCACCGTACTCCCTATGGGGGCTATGGCAGCAACAGATCAAAAGGCATTGTCTGCTTAGAATCCCTCTCATGCCTGTTATCTTTCTTTATCCTCACGTGGATTCCAGTTGGCCAAATGAGTAGGGTTAGCTCCATTTTACAGAGGGGAGCGTTAGGCCCCAAGCAAGATGAGTGTCTTGCCCAAAGATCCAGAAATGCCCAGCTGCTGAAGGCCCTCAGGCCCCTCTCAGAAGCCCCACAGTCAGCACCCCGGACTCTCCAGTCTCTCTGCCTGCCCCAGATACCCCTCAGGAGCTGCCCAGCTGGGCCACCAGCTCACCCACACAGCCCTACAGAGCCAGCCTGCAGCCTGGCCGTGCACTGGGCCCTGAGCCAGCAGTGGTCAGTCGCTTGCTCAGATCTCCCCTCAGGCCTACACTCGGTGCAGCCCAGCTCCTGGATTTCTGTATTACCTGTCTGACTCTGCTGGGGGGACCCTAGGCACCCGGGGAATAGGTGTGGGCTCCTTGTAGAGGGAGTAAGTTAGAAAGGCTCCCCTGGTGATTGTTCTGGAAAGCTTTGGTGAGAAACGCTGCTGTTTTCTAAGGTCCTCTCAGCTCAGTCTGAAGAGGGAGACCGGAACTTGCTGAGCCAACCTGGTGGGGATCCTTCCACGAATGTGGGGTTACTACATGCCACCAACCCAGAGGGCACCCATTCTCCCAGTTATTATCCCTCCCGCCCAAGGCAGAGGTTCCTATGACCCACCAACAAACCTATAAATGGTCCTCACACCCCTCAGATCTCAGTTACATAGTTAGGATCGGGGCATGTCAGTTGTCAAGTAAGTGGTCCCCATTGGAACAAATTTACAATAGCCATTAAAAAACAAAAGTACCGCCCTGGCAGGTTTGGCTCAGGGGTTGGAGCGTCGGCCCGCAGACCAGGGGACCAATGACTCACAGGTTGGATTCCGGTCAAAGTTCATCTCTGTCCCTGGTCAGGGTCATCCGGGAGGCAACCAGTCGATGTGTCCCTCTCACGTCGATGTTTCTCTCTCTTTCCCTCTATCCCACTCTATCTGAAGATAAATAGAAAAATATCCTCAGGTGAGGATTAAAAAAACTAGAAGTGCCGTCACAGGCCCTTTATACTTTAATGTTCTGAGAACTGAAATTTGGGTGTTTCCCAGAGATCCTCTGCAACAAGGAAGTGAAGAAAGGTTGTTTTTTTCTTGGCTTCATGTTAGGAGTCAGGCTAGTCAGGGACAAAGGGAGAGGGGAAAAGGGCCCCAGGTCAGAGCTGATGTGCTGGGGACAGGTGGGAATGGGTTGCGGTCGAGCTTTGTAGGGGTGTTCCAAGGCACAGCTGCACACCTTGAGATCTGAGCATGAGCAAGCCCTGCGTTTCATCCTCCATCCTCCCCTCCCTCCTGGGACCAATAGGGAGGAGCAGGCCATACATTTACCTTTACTCAGCTTATTTTTCCTAGAGGGTATGAGATCCTGGAAAATCGACTGCAATGGAGGGAACCATTGGAAGGTGGAGAGTTTACCTGGAGCCTGTGGGAAAGATATTCCTGACTCCAAAGTCAAGCAGTACTTCGTCACATCCTATGAGTAAGACAAACTGAACTGAGCAGGCTGTGTTGGAGGAACAGGGTCGGGAAACCTTTGCCAAATCCCAGGCCTACCTATGTCAGGGCCTCTGTGAAACTCAAGGGAGGTGGTTCCAACACCAGCTCAGAGTCTACTGCCTCCTGGGGCAGAAGTAAACTCAGTGACTGGGGGTGGGGATTGATATAAGGAGGCTGGGAGCCCATGGGGCAGTTAGGCTGTCAGGCGTGTCAACAGGCTGTCCATAACCTAGGAATGTGAGTTCCTTGGGGCCTTGGGAGACTGGGCCTATGGACTGGGACCAGATGCCACCCAGGCACAAGGGAGTCAGACTCCCTGCATGCTTCTCATGGGCCTATACCAAGGTAGAAGCCAGAGTCAGCACCAGCCAGTAACTACCCTGCAGCAGTTGGGACACTGCTGGGTTCCCTGAACCACCTCCCTGGGTCCAGGCCTTGCAGAGCACATCTAGGAATACAAGCCTCTCCTTCTGCTCCCCAGGTTATGCCTCAAGTCCCAGAAGGTGGACCTCAAAGCCGAGGGCTACTGGGAGGAACTAATGGACATATTCCGGCCTGACATTGTGATTAAGGACTGGTGAGTGAGGCCCAGTTCCACACCCTGCATCCTCCCCTTTTCCTGAGAACACCTGGAGGGGGTACCCACTCTATGCCCAGCACTGTCCTAAGGCAAGGATAGCCCCAAAAGCCAGGCCAACCCGGCTGGCTCCTCCACCTCCCTGTGGACAGACCCAGCACTTGCTCATCTAGTAGTACCTCCTGGCCTCCCTACCACGACGTCAGCAGGAGACCTTCACCCCAATTTACAGATGGGGAGGCTGAGACCTACAGATCAGTTGTCACGAACAGGCACTAGAGCAACAAACAACCAAGACCCAGCCTTCCTGGACCTCGCAGATACTCACGTGCCTTCTCAACTGCCTCCCTGCCCCTTCTCACCATTCATCCCACAACTCTTAAGCTCCTTCTCTGCACAGAACTGTGCCAGGCTCTCTGCCTTGGCCCATGGCAGAAGCAGAATCCAGTTCCAGTCAGGGCCACCACTCTGAGGGTGGAGGGGTAGGGTTTGAGGGGTGTACAGAGCTGTGCGGGTGGGGGGGGACAGCAGGGCTAAGCAGAGGGTGAGCTCTGTGCCAGCCCCTACCATACAGACCACCCACTGAATCCACAGCATGGCCCACTGCGTACAGGTGACACAGCTCCAACAGCCTGGCCCTTGATCTCTGTAGAGAGCTTTTTGTTTTGTAAGGTGAAATGTCTGAAATACTCAAAAGTTACTTTTCTTAGTAACTGAGGCCCAGCACAGATAGATTGCTTTCCCTGGGTACAGGAGCACTGAAGGTGGGCCTCCTAGGCCGCACAGCAAAATGAAACTCAGAGCTCCAATTTGTAGGCCTGCTGCCTGCCCACCGCCAGGGTCACCCTTTGTCTTGGGGTGCACAGTCCTGAGCCCCACCTTCCCCTAGGTTCGCTGCCAGAGCAGACTGTGGCTGTACCTACAACATCTGTGTACAGCTGATCTCAGCCAACAACATCATCTTGGCCTCCTTCGAGCCCCCACCTGTGACCATCCCTCAGTGGAGCGATGCCGAGTGGACAGAGGTGAGGCCTCAACTGCTTGCCTGCCATCCACTTCTCCCAGGGCCTGGAATGCCCCAGCTCTCCCACCTGGAACTCCTCCCTTCTCCTCTCCAGTTCAGTGATCACCCCATCTCATCCCCTCCCCAGTCCTGGTGGTCACTTTCTCTCCCCTCCTTCCAGGTCTCCCACACCTTCTCAGATTACCCTCCAGGTGTCCGCCACATCCTCTTCCAGCATGGGGGCAAGGACACCCAGTACTGGGCAGGCTGGTATGGGCCCCGTGTCACCAACAGCAGCATCATCATCAGCCCTAAGATGACCAGGAACCCAGCGGCCTCCACAGTTCAGCCCATGGCCATGCAGGAATAAGAACAGGGAACAGGAACAGGAGGACACTAGAGACTTGCCCTCCCCACTCCATTTCTACACGCCCTTCTGACAGTCTGTATCTGATAGCCATTCACCTGTCCTCTGTCCTCCTCCCTGCCGAAGTGCCAAATGCCAAAGGTCTGCCCCAAGCAAGAAATGAGCCTATTGTGGGGCAGAGAAGCCCCCGCCCTAGGACTTCCTGCCACAGTTCTAACCTTGGGCAAACCCACCAGTTTGTGGTAAGTAACTGTCATGTAGCTCTGACATCTTGTTAAAATAAATGTTTTCAGTAAAACCAGCCTGGGGTTGGGACTAGGGGTGGGGGGAGGGAGTCCTGGGGATTTTGGTAGAGAAGCAGCTTTTCCCCCAGGTTGATCTGGCTGCACCTGTCCCTCCCACTACAGTGAGTGATAGCCCAGGTCAGCCCTTGGGGCCCTTTATTGAAACAACTCACAGCACAGTATTTGAGACAGACAGTGTTGACCGGTTGAACCCCAGGAGACTGAGAAATTGAGGTCCCGGCACCCTTCCTGCCCTCCTGGGGTGGGGGAATTCCTCCATGAAGGCAACCAGACCTGAGCAGCCCCAGGCTGGAGCGTGGGCAGTCCGTACATAGAGGCAATAAGAGCACTTGGAATCGGGGTGGCCCTGCAGCACTGCCCAAGGCTGCGGGCTCCCAAAGTCTGACAGTTGTGGCATCCATGGGGGCAGACACACCCTCAGCTGCTTTTATGAGCTCGTTCTTCCACATACAGCTGCATCTAACGGACAGGAACAAACAGCCATGTCAGGTGAGCAGTCAGGGCACCTACGTGGAGGGCCCACAGCCCCCAGCAGGCAGATCCCTGCCAAGCGACGAGGTGCATGGCCACAGCCAGGGGTTAATAGAAAGGGGAGATGGAGGAGCCTTATACCTGGTAGTCCCTGGCAATCCCCTCCAAGCTTTGTCCACAAGGCCTCAAGCACACCCTAAAAGCGTACCTGGTCCCCATGCAGCTCACCTTTAAAATGTCCGACGTCATGGTTTTTAGGGGTATCAGCCGGGGGTCATGCATGTGGACGTCCTGCTCATCTGCCAGGATCCAGGGGAAGTCCTAGCGAGAGATCCAAGTGAGGGGGTGGAAGGGGGCTGGACCCTGGCCTGCCCTCCCTTTGCTTCCCCCTCCCTCTCCAGAGCAGACTTTGGGGAGCATCACAATCACTAGGGAAGTGCAGATTCTCGGGCTCCTCCACTAGACGGGCCAAGTCTGTAGGTCAGAGTTGGGCTAGGAACCTAAGTAATTTAATAAGTCCCAAGCACCAATTCTGAAACTGGTGGGGAAGGACCCCCTCCCTGGAGAACCTCCACTGAGCTGGCAGCTCCAGCGTACAGCCCCACTCTCCTCTCAGCGCTAGTGCCACGTGTAGCAATGGCAGGCACGTGGCTACATAGTTACCATACAAGAACTAATGGGTGCCAGGCACTGTCATAAGCAATATTAGGAGTGCAGTGCCCATGGGCAGTACTCCTGCCCACTCAGAGCTGTGGCATCTGCTTATCAGAGCCTCCCAGATGTTTCCCTGCCCACCCGCCCTGACCAGTTTCATCTCACCTTGATAACCTGGATCTTCTCCATGTTGCGAGTGGCAGCTTCCCTTGTGTGCACCAAAACTGTGAAGGTACAGCCTGAAAAGGCAAAAGTTTGGTCAAGGCTGGGCCACACCATGCCTGCCACTGGGCAGTCTCTTCCTACCTCCCTAGCTGGCTCAGCAGCCCCACAGATCAGAGTATAAACCAAGTGTGAAGACAAGACACAGTTAACAGGGAGACTGAAGCCAGGGTGCAGTCAATCAGGGAAGCTCCCTGAAGCTTCCTGGAGGAGGCAGACTTTCAAAGGAGTTCTAAAAGGCAGGAAGAGATGAGGCTCTGTACACCCAAATAGGAACTTGAGAACACAAACCAACCCAAGGGAGCCATGGAAATGCCCAGGGAAGAGGCAGTAGATGGTGAGCACACCTGGGGGGTTATGGTCCAGGACAGCATCACACACGCTGATCTTTAGGATGAAAGCTCGGAGCAGCTGCTCCACATGAGACAGCAGGGAATCTGAGCTAGGAAGGAGAGAAGAGAGAGGTCTCCCATCACATTGGTGCCCCCTCCCACCAGCAAGCAGTCCTGGAAGCAGATGGGGGGTCCCCAGCTCCTCCAGTCCTGAGAGTGTTGGCTTCTAAGGGCCCGGCTACCTATCATCTGGGGAGGTTAAATCCAATGCAGTGCCCCATCCCAAACTAATTAAGTCAGGATGGGAGAAAGGGGTGCAGGAAGCCCCTATAGGTGGTTCTAATATGCTAATGCTGTTCCTAGTCTGAGAACCAGGACCCCAGGCCTGAGGGGAAACGGCTTGCCCACAGCGATATGGGGACAGATTCTATTGCCCTGACCTCACCACAGGAAGCCAGCAGCTGACCAGCCAAAATACCTGCCCAAGGGCAACTTGTAACTGACTATGGACTACACCGCTTGACTGGGAAGTTAGGACACTAGGTCGTGTCCTGGCTCTGCCACCATTTGGGTGATCCTGGCTAGTTCATGTCACATCTCTGGACCTTAGTTTCTCCCTCTATATAAGACGAGGCTGGGACTAGTCATTCACCAGTGCTGTGGTTTTCCAGGTGTCACACTGGAGGATCTCCTTGTAACTTGTGTGATGTCCAGAGACCACTTGGCAGCCTGCCTGTTAGGTTGGCACACCATGCATTTCTCCAAGGTATTCTTGGAGCTGCCTTAAAGGAGTGAAGGGGGGTATTCCTAGAGACCTCACACCATCTAGCAGTAGCCGGGGGAGAGGCAACTCACCTGATGGACAGCAGTGGAGGCTGGGTAATTTCAAAGACGAATTTCTCCACTGGGCGGTGCTCTTTGTCCAAAATTACCACCACCACTTTTTCCACATCATTCTGCAAGGACAGGAATCCCCTACTCCAGAACTGGGTGCCCCAACCCCCCACCCCACCCTGCCCAAGGATGGGAAAGGGCGCACTCACAGCCCTGCTCAGCCTCTAGGCCGAGGGTACCCGAGAGCCTAGAGAGAGAGATTTGAGAAGTTTAAGTAGGTACTCCCAGACAGAAGTGGTTTAGGCTGAGGGGAGAGACTACCTGGGCCCCTTAGGGGTCCCAGGACATCTCGGAGAACAGTGCAAGAATGAAAGAAAACCCTGAGGGGCCAAGCCCAGACAGAACTTGGGGGTGGAGGGAGAAAAATGGGTGTGAGAAGAACCCAGAATCCTCCTGGGCAGGCGCCACTCATAGAACCATCCACTAGCCAGGGCTCCTGGGTCCAGCACACCCTGCACATGGCCAATGTACCCTGGGGCCTGTCCTTGGTCTGGGATGGTCTTGGGGTACAGGAAAGAGGCTTCTGGGTGTGAGAGTCATGAGAACCCTGCATGATCCCAGCATCACTCCATCCCTTATCAGGTGTGAGGTGGGCTGAGGGGCCTGGTGCCCTCACCTTCTCCAGAAGCGGCTTGACACAGTGCAGCGTGTCCTGGATATACTGGTTCAGCTCCGGATGGCAGGACATCTGCACACAATGCCATGGTGGCTGGTGAGGCCCGCAGCACCAGTGGGGAAACCACCCAACATTCCCTCCAGGAGCCCAGTCCCTGTCTGCCTTGGAGAGAGGCCCGACAGTTCCCTAGGGCTTCCTGCCCGAGACCAACTTCCCATCATGGGGCTAAGAACTCGGAATTATCCACAGAGGAGAAGTTAAAAGGTAAGAATTCAGTTTCAACATTAGCACTTATAGCACTAGGGTTTCCTAATGTGGGGTCCTTTAGCTCCCCCAGAGTCTGAGAAACTCCTAAGTTGTGTTTACTTGATTATTATGGACATTTTTCAAGAGAAGGGATCCAGAAATTTAATCAGTTTTCAAAAGTTAAGGAGCCCTGTGGCCTCTGAGCTTTAATAAACTTTATCTGTGAAGATCTCAAAGAAAAGGTGAGGATAGCCCTGGTCGGTTTGGCTCAGCAGTTAAGAGCTTCAGCCTGCGGACCAAAGAGTCGCTGATTCGATTTGGGTCAAGGACATGTACCTCAGTTGCAATCCGGTCCTGGCCCTGGTTGGGGTCGTGCAGGAGGCAACCAATTGATGTGTCTCTCTCACATGGATGTTTCTCTTTCTCTCTCTCCTTCCCACTCTATCTGAAGATAAATGGAAAAATATCCTTGGATGAGGATTGAAAAATACTTTTTTTAAAGTGAGGATTAAGTGAGATATGTACCTAGTGGATGCTCAGTAAATGCTGTTTCTCTTTTCCTTTTCCCTGTTCATTCCCTAAGCTCCCACCACCTTCCAGTATTCAGTCATTTATTCTAATGTTAACTGAGTGCCTTTCGAAGGACAGGCACTTCTAGAGAGACTGGGAATAGAGTAGCTTATGGCTTTGTCTCTCTTTTAACCTACAATTAGGGTAAGTGAGGGCAGAGAGAAGGTGCCTGAGGTTTATGGAAATCCCCTCCCCAAATCAACCCTTAACCAGCTTCAAGAACTCTTAAAATAACACCATGCCCCAGGGACAACTCTAATCAGAAGGCCTGGTCCCTAACTTCTGGAGGGGAACTCCCAGTTCAGAGAGGATGGAAAGAGCCACTGCAGTGGGGTGGGAGATTGTCAGGCTACCGGCAGCTGCCAGCACCTGGGAGGCATGGCCCGCTGCTGGAGAATGAGGGAGCTGGGCCTGAAGGTGGAATAGAGTTTTAAAATCCACTCTCCACTCCCTCTGTGACTAGGGGTGACCCTGTGGCCCCAGCCCGGCTGTGGGGGCTCACCTGGACAGGCACGTTGTACTTCTTACGCTTCTGGAAGATGCCCACCGGGTAGACCTCGCGCACGTAGAGGATCAGGTGCACGGCCACCTCCAGGAACTCGCAGAGCACGTCGGCCACCACTGCGAGGGGGCGGAACTCGGTGCGCTCAGGAAAGTCCGGTGGCACAGACCCTCCCTCGCCCTCTTACCCCGGGTCGGCAGGTCCAGCCTCCCTACCTTGGCCAAAGTTGAGGTCCTGTCGCGTGAGCGTAGTCATCCTTCCCGCCACCTAGGGGGTGGGACAGGAATGAGGGCTAGTTCCAAAGGCCCAGGCAGCCGTAGGGCCCGCCCGCCTCCACCGCCCCTCCCCTTCGCCTGGGGGAATCGGAGAGGACCACCCCCCAACGCTGGAGTAGGGCCACTGGGGACGACCCCCACACTGGCGTCATAGCTCGGGGGCATCAGCTGCTCCTCGATCAGCCTCCGTTCACTGGCCACCTCACCCGATGTCTCGTGAGGAAGGAAAGGCCACAGCTGTGCGGGCTAAAAGGGCCGCAAAAGGAACAGCCGGATGCCCACGGCCGGGAGCGTAAATAGGGACACGAGGTAAGAGAAACTCGGCTGGGATAAGACTCCTCCCCCTGCCTGGCTGGACCCCTCCCCGGAGGGAATCCCGCCCCTCTCCCCTTCCGTGGTACCCGCTCTGGCCTGGGTTCCCGGCTCGGGGCCCGGCCCCGGCGCGGGGAACCACCGAACCGACCACTTGCGCCTCCAGCTCAATCCGTGCGGCCCGGACGCCGCTTCGTGACGTCCGCGGCGCTGCGGCGGGTCCTAGAGCCGGCTTGGGGCCCCGCCCACTCGCCCCAGCCGCGGGAGCGGGGGCGGAAGGGAGTAGCGCCGAGGGGCGGGGCTTGAGAAGGGGCGGGGCCAGGCCTCCGCGCCCGAGATCCCAGGGCCCGAGTGGAAAGAGACTGCGCCACGGCGCCTCCTTTCAGTTTTGAGTGGGCGCGAAACAAGGCAACTTTGGTCTCCACGTCGGACCGCTATGAATCTTCCTGCCCAGGGCATTTCTCTCGCTTTAGGAGGCGCGGTCAGGGGGTGGTGCGGAGCAGGTGGAGGTCACAGCTGGGAACTATGGACAGCGACATCTGCTAGCGCGGGCATCACGGTTCCGGGACGCAGCTGCCCAACAGAGAGCGAATCCGCCGGCTCCGGGGCGGGGACAGGGGAGGACGAGGGTGCACCGGGGTAGCCCCCACCCCCACCCGGAACCTCTATAGCCTGGCTTTACCTTCAAAGAAGTTAAAACCTCCCGGGCCCAAGCATCATAACAATAGCTGGCCTTAATAAAGGTCTTTCCGTGTGCCAGGTGCTGGGCTAAGTGTGTCCGTGGATTATCTCACTAAATTCTCACAATTCTACGAAACAGTTACTTTAATTGTTCCCATTTTACAAATGAGCCAACAAGGTTTAGAGAGGTGAAGTGAAATGTCACACAACTATTGAGGGAGGGGTGGGCAGAAGTGTCTTCTGCCACTATACTTTACAGCTCGGGTGTCATTTCCTCCATGCCCCTCATGGACTCAGGAAGGGCTGAGAGGCCCCTGGAAGATAATGATATTAATATTAAAATACTTACATGGATTGAGTACTTATGTGTCAAGCATTGATTTCTTTCATTAACTTTAGGAGCTAACCCATTATACAGCCCTACCTTATTTATTTGTTGTTGTTTTTTAAATTTTTTTTCTTTATTGCTTTTTTAGAGAGAGTGGAAGGGCGAGGGAGAGAGATAGAAACATCGATGAGAGAGAGCATCGATTGGCCGCCTCCTGCACACACCCTACTGTGGATTTGGCTCACAACCTGGGCATGTGCCCTGACTGGGAATCGAACCAGCGACCTCTTGGTGCATGGGTCGACGCTCAACCACTGAGCCACACCGGGTGGGCTACAGCCCCACTTTATAGATGGTAAAACAGGCACAGAGCTGTTCTCTAATTTGCAAAAATCACATTTGGAATACAAACCCAGTTCTGACATTTATTCTGATTCCTGGACTTCAACTTATTTTCAGCCCCTCTATTTTATAGGTGGGAAAACTAGGATCAGAGAAGTGGCTGTGAAGTTGTGGGAAACAAGTCAGGACCAGAAGCTGGGAGACCTTGTCGCTGACCTCCAAGAGCTTGTCAGGAGTCACACTCATCTGTGGGTACACAGATTTAGCCAGGAATGTTGGATACCTGTACCCCCTTTCACCCCAGAAGCCCTCAAATCTTCATTTACACACTTCCGATGGGGTGGCGGCAGAGGACAGAATAAGTAACCTGGCCCGTTAAGCCAGGAATGCCAGCATAGCAGGTCTCAAAAGGAGTCCTTGGCAATCTGCATCATAATCCCTGGGGAGCCCATTAAACACTGGGAACCCTGGCCTCCCTGACCTACCAGATCAGTCTATGTGCACAGCATGGTACTGGCCCTTTAACAAGCTCCCCAGGGGCCCTGATGCCCAAGAAAGTGTGGGAATCGCCACAGTAGGTTTGGGCTGTCCGTTCCCAAGGAAAGTCTGTATTTCATAAAATTGCAGTGCTTAACCCAGAGGGATGGATGATTTATTTCAGAAATTGATGCACCTGGCAGCGCATCTGGGGCACAGCAACTCTTCTCAAGATTTGGGGACCCTGCTCACATCATGCCATGCATGAGAGGACCATTTTCACACAGAGTCAGCCAAGCAGCTCACTGACTTGTGGAAGGTATCCCCTGGCTCCTTGAAATGTAATCATTGTGATGCTTTGGCCACTGGGGAAAGTGAGGGTCCTTCTCTGCCTCTCTCTGGAGGCTACTCCGGTAGCTTTTTCACTGGTGACAGGAAGTGGCAGTCTTAGGGGGGAAATTCCTTGTAAAGGGTCAGTTAGGATTGGGGCCTGGGGTGGAGAAGCTCAGAGCCCAGCTGCTGTGGCCTCCAGAGTACAGCATGAGCAGCACAAGGGCTCATGCCAGTCCCTGTGCCCTGAGAAGACAGAATGCAAGCCCCCAAAGGTCTCCTAATGCACAGCTAAAGAACTCCAGAGAAACCTTGGAGGACATTCAACCCAACATTTATATTTTTCCAACTGGGAAACTGAGGTCCCAACAGCCTTTGTTTGACACAGAGGTACCCACTTTGTCAAAACCCACAGATAAAAGTACCTGGACTTGGGGCTTTGTATTCAGAGTCAGCCATAAACAGGAAAGCAGGTGGGAGACAGATGAGGGATTCCAACTGATCTGACCCTTATCCCCAAAAAGGCCTCTTCTCATTCATGAAATGAACTGGCTGGACAGATATTCCCTAAACCTCTAATGGCCTTAGGTTCCATGGGGGCCAGGAAGCTGGGGATGGGGCAGGGCAGAGGCCTGTAGGGGAGCTCTATGAACACTCATCTGTCATTTCCATCCACAGGGCTCTGCAGCATCTGGTTTTTCATATCTTAATCACATCAGCATGATGGATGGTCGAGGGACCCAGATTACATTATGGGGTTAATTTATTATATTTTTGAATACCCATTTGCTGGGAGACTGTTTTTCAAAGTTATTTGCATATTTTTCACCATAACGACAATATGTAGGAGGGTGTCTGGAAGGGAAGGATGGATGTTTAGGAGGAGGGAGAGCTTATTTGCCAACTGGAGCAAGTCCCTGGGGGTCTGCAATAGGGACAGAGAGAAAATCACTCCCAGGGGATATTTAAATTGAAACTAAGAGAAGGCAAGATGCAACAAAGTCTTGCAAAGAAAGGCCTTGCAAAGTCTTAGGCCTGCATGGGCAAAGGAGGGTTCCTGGGGTTCACTGAGCAAGCACACAATGAGTGAACTGAAGTAAACAACAGACAACAGTGTCCAGACGGCTAAGATGCTTTCAAAGCCCCTCCCGTGCCCACCAGGCTGATCGCAGGCTAAATCATGGATCCAAGCCCTGCCTAAGGTTCCCAGGACACAAAACACAGGGAGGTAGGGGAGTCACAGAGTCAGCCACATACAGCCTGGTGACAATCCCATGGATATCACAATGCTCAGAGACCAGCCAGTTGGGACAACCCCCTAAGCAGAGACCCAGCCTTATTCATTCTTTTAATCCAGCACCTCACCCAGTGCCTGGCCAAATCCAGTTTCTCAATGACTGTGTTAAATGAGTGAATGAAAAAACGGAGGAACGAAACAACAGCAGACAGTGACTCATTACCACTTACCTGACTCAAATCCTAACAGTCTGGATGAGGGGCAAAGACCTCTGATTGCAGTGCTTTAGCATGGTGTGCAGAGAAGAGCTGCCTTCAGAAAGAAGCAAAGGGCCCTGGCCGGTTTGGCTCAGCGGTTAGAGCATCGACCCGCGGACCAGAGAGACCCGGGTTCAGTTCCCGCTAAGGGCACATACCTCCCTCCATTGCAGTTTGTCCCTGGCCCTGGATGGGGCCAGGGTCGTGTGGGTGGCAACCACTCGATGTGTCTCTCTCACACTGATGTTTCTCCCTCTCTCTCTCTCTCTCTCTCTCTCTCTCTCTCTCCCCCCCGCCTCCCTCTGTCCCTCCTGCTCTGATGAGGATTAAAAAAAAAAAAAAACAGAGTCCAGCCAGTGAGCATCGACCCATGCACCAAGAGGTCGCCAGTTCAATTACCAGTCAGGACACATGCCCAGGTTGTGGGCCTGA
This sequence comes from Tadarida brasiliensis, assembly GCA_030848825.1. Taxonomy (NCBI): domain Eukaryota; kingdom Metazoa; phylum Chordata; class Mammalia; order Chiroptera; family Molossidae; genus Tadarida; species Tadarida brasiliensis. The sequence goes on from CM061264.1 coordinate 7,959,738, forward strand.
TCCCCGGTAGGGGGCATGCAGGAGGCGGCCAATCAATGTTCTCTCTCATCGATGTTTCTATCTCACTCTCCCACTCACTTCCTCTCTCTCTAAAATCAATAAAGAAAAAAAAAAAAAAACAGAGAGAAAGAAGCAAAGGATGAGGATGCGGAACAGTCACTGCAGTGCCTCCACTCCCACCAGGCTGCTGTTTCTCTCCCACCACTGCTGCTGAACCCGCTATGTGACCTTTCCTCTCTGAACCTGTTTTCTCATCTGTAAACTAGGATAGCAGTAGTACCAATTCCATTGAGTGGGAGTAAATGCAATAATGTTTGTAAAAATATAAAGTGCACAAATGCCTGAAATTGACACACACTATCTAAACCCCTAGAGGAAACACTCTGGACCAGCTATCATGCTTTTCAAAACACCATCCAAAACATCCTTCCTTCATTGTGCCCCCTCCCTCTCCATTTTCTTTTTTTTTAATCCTCACCCGAAGATATTTTTCTATTTATCTTCAGATGGAGTGGAAGGGAGGGAGGGAGAGAGAGGGAGAGGAAAAGAGAGAGAGGAAGGGAGAGAAACATCGATAGGAAAGACACATCGACTGGTTGCCTCCCTCAGGACCCTGACCAGGGCCGAGGATGAACCGCAACCGAGGTGTGTGCCCTTGACTGGAATCAAACCCGTGACTCATTGGTCCATGGGCCGACACTCTAACCACTGAGCCAAACTGGCCAAGGCCTCCCTCCCCATTTTCATTTCCCAAGGCACCAGGAAAACTTCAAGGTGCCCTAAGGGAGGACATGCATCATTATGGCTCAAGATGTCTAAACAAGGGACTGCGGGGGACAGCTCCTCTCCTCCCTCATCTGGCCTTCTGGTGTGAAGGCTGACCTGCACAGCTGCCCCAGACCCTGGGGTCCACTGCTGAGCTCAGACCCCAGGCAAAGCTTGGCCAGTAACACTGGGTGCTTCCAACACTTCAGCCAGGGCAGAGTTCAACTTGCCGTTCCTTCCCCAGGGTTTAGCTGACTCACCAGTGTCCTTGACCCCTTGTTGGTCAGGGAGACCTTGTAGATCATCTCTTCTTAAGTTCTGAACCTCTGCCCAGATGCACAGAGACACTAAATGTCTTCCACAACTTTAGGAGTGTCCAGGCCCTCTGAAGTCATCCTGAACCACAGTTGATCCAGTTCAACTGCCACTTTTTTAAAGTAACTGCTTTATTAAAATACAATTCACAAACCATAAAGTTCATCCTTTTAAAGTGTGCAATACAGTGGTTTTTAGTATAGTCACAGAGTTGTGCATCAATCACCACTGTCTAATTCCAGAACATTTTCATCACTCCAAAAAGAGAAAAATCCACACACATTAGCAGTCACTCCCCAGTCTCCCTCTCCCCAGCCCCGGCAACCACTAGTCTACTTTCTGTCTCAATGGACTTCCCTATTCTGAACATTTCATGTCAACTCAATCATACAATATCTGGCCTCTTATGTCCAGCTTTTGTCTTGGCATAAGGTTTTCAAGATTCATCCAGATGTGGTGTGTACTGGTACTTCATTCCTTTTTACGGCCAAATAATAGTCCATCATATGAATATACCACATTTGGTTTATCGATTCATCAGTTGATGGATATATAAGTTGTTTCCATTTTGGCCATTCAACTACCACATTTTATAGATAGGGAAACAGAGGCCCAGAGTCACCATAACCTGGATGGGATAGGAGTCCAGTCCTCCCTTGACATCCACCTTTTCCCACTGCATCGCTCTGGGAGAACATAAGGAACAGAAAGTCTAAACATGGCAAAAGATTCCCTGCTGGTTCACAGCAGCAGCATTTGAACCAGAGTCTCTAGTAATTGGCTTCTGGTTCAATGCCCAGTCACAGCTCATCCTTTTTTTTTTTTTTTAATTTTGTTTTCCCTCTATTGATTTTAGAGAGAGAGGAAGGGAGAGGGAGAGAGAGACAGAAACATCAATTGGCTGCCTCCTGCATGCCCCCCACTGGGGATTTAGCCCACAACCTGGGCAAGTGCCCTGACCCGGAACTGAACCTGCGACCTCTTGGTGCATGGGTCAACGCTCAACCACCGAGCCACACTGGCTGGGCACAGCTCATCCTTGAAAAGGAGAATCATAGCCACTGTACTCCTCCCAGGCCCAAGTCACCATCACCTCTTCTCTGCCACAGTTCCTAATTGGTCTCCCTGCTTTTCTCCTTGCCCTACTATCATCTGTTCTCAACTTTAGGAATCAGAGTGAGTCACTGTTAAACCCCAATCAGATCACGGCTCTGCTCTGCTCATAACTCTCCAATGATTCCTTTCTCACTCAGACTAAAAGTCAAAGTCTTCACTGTGGCCTTTGCCGGCTCCCATGATCCTCTCCATCTCTGGCATGATCTCTCTGTGCTTCAGCCTTGCAGTTCTTCCTCAAACACCAAGCACTCTCCTGCCTCAGGACCTTTGCACTGGTTCTTCCTTCTGCCTGCATCACTCTTCTTCTCACAGCCAGCCACATGGCTCATTACCTCATTTTCTTTGCTAAAAAACTGCCTCACCAAAGAGCCTTTCCTGAGAACCTCATGTAAAACAACTCTGCCCCTTCATGTTTTCTCTCCTTAATCTGCTTTATTTTTTTTCACAGCACTAATTACCACCTGATATATTATATAGATATTTGTTCACTCGCTTACCATCTGTCTCCTTCACTAGAATGTGAGCTCCACAAGAGCAGGGAGTCTGGTTCATGTTGTTCATTAGTGTAGCCCCAGTGCCCAGAACAGAGCTGGCACATAGTAGGTGCTCAATAGGTATTTATGGGATAAGGGATTCAAACCTTCCAGTGAATGAGCAGTCTAGTCCTTTCACCAATCCATCCTGACCTCCATCAGGCTGAGAATATTACAATAACAATAGCAGTTGACTTTTCTAGTGCATTTCCTATGAAGCCAGGACCTTATACAGGTCATCACACTTAGTCCTTGAACCCTGAGAGTTAGAAATAATAATGAGCTCAGAGAGGTTAAGCGACTTGCCCAAAGAGACAGGGAATGGCACCAGAAGAGGAGCCCAGGCATTCTGTCTGACTACTGAGCAGAGCTCTTAAACCTCTGAGTCATAATTTGCCAGACTCTCGAGAAAAAAAAAAAAAAAAAAAAAGTCGAAATGGAAACCATGGTTGAGCTCTGGGCACCAGGCGAGACTTTGGCTTCCCGCGCGGCGGTCCCACCCCACCTCTCTTTGATCTTCACAGTGCCCGTGACCCCACTGACTCCCACCGTGAGTTATGGGGACCGCGGGACCCATAACGCAGCATTCCCGGACTCCCAGGGTCTGCAGGACACGGCGCCCCGCGCGGTGATGGATGAGCCAGTCCTGGGCGCTGGCTTTGTCTAGGCAGGGCCCTGCTGGAGAGCATCAGACAGACTTTGGACAGGGCGTGGCAAGAGGCGGACCGTGTGTGTGTGTGTGTGTGTGTGTGTGTGTGTGTGTGTGTGTTTATGTGTTGCATGTGTGCTGGGTAGAAGGATTGTCTTGGTGGGGGCATTAGTGCGGCCATCAGCGCCCCGCAATCTCACCAAGTAGCGCTTTGAAGACCCCATACCCTTACATCCCAGAGCGAGCTTTCCCAGAACCCCGCCCCCCACTTCAAGTACTTTCGGAGACTACAAAGACCCCGCGGCATTTCTTCGGTCGCATTTGACAGCCTAGGCGGAATAATCCTTTTGGGGACCCGCCGGCCCCTACCGGGCCAGACGCGGCGGCAGCTGAGCGCTCAGCTCGGATCCATTGTTGGGGTCCGCCAGGGACCCCCTGCCGTGGCCCTTTGTTGCCCGCTTCTGGCGGGGCCGCTCCAGATGCGCCACCGCTGCCCGCGCCCCGCCCGTCCCACGCGCCCCGGACCGCACCGAGGCGGCTCTTACGCACCGGGAGGAGTGGGCCCGCCTCGCCCGGTGCCGGCACGGCCGCCCGGCTGCGCCTGCCTTTGTCTGTCTCCTTTGTCTGCCCCGCGCCCTCGCGGCGGCGGCTAGGCCTCTGGGGAGCCGGCCCGGAACGCCGAGTGCAGCTGGCAAGGGCGCGCCGGCTGGGAGCGCGCGGGGCTCGGCCCTGCCCGGGGCTGCCCCTCGGCGGGGGGCCTCCGAGCCCGCTTCCAACGCCCTCCCTCCGCCCCCTCCCCGCGCTCCCGCCCCCTTCCCTCTCGTCCGCCCCCGCCCCCTTCCCTCCAGCCCCGCGCAGCCTGGGCACATCCTCCTGCCTCCCGCGCACCTCTCCGCGCGGTACCCGCTTCGCGGTTCGGCCCTCGGCTGCGTTCAGCTCCCGCAGGCTCTCGGCCCGGCGCCCCTCGGCTCCCGCCCCGCCGGCCGGACAGGTAAGGCTTGGCCTTGGTCCGCCCCTGGCCCCGCCCTCCCGCCTCACCTGGCAGCGCGCCGGGACAAAGGTGGGCTACCTGGAGCGCTCAGGGACCGAGTGCGCGTAGGACTTAGGCTGGAGGGGAGGATGCTTTCTTTCCTGCCCTCCTGGCCCTCGGACCCGTCGGTCCGTACGTCCGCCGCCTCCGCTCCTCGCCGCGTCTCCCCTCGGCTCCTGGCTCTGCCCCCGGACCCTCATCCACCCACCTTCCTCCGGACATTCACTTTTCCACGCTCTGACACTCTGCCTCGCGCGCGCCCTCGCCTCGCTTTCCCGGTCGCGGCTCTCGCCCACTCTCCTCCTCGGCACTAGACTTCTCCTTCCGGGACCCGGTCTCTCTTTGTCTCTCTGTCTCTGAGTCTCCGGGTGGTCTCTCAGGGACCCCAGTTCACCACCGTTCGAAGGAGCTTCGAAGACTCCCTGAGCCCTGGACAGAACTGGCAGGTGTGCCCTCCTGTCCCTTTGGAGGCTGCCCAGGGGGCTGAGGTGTGTTGCAGGGAGAGGGGACTCTGGGTGCGACCCCGCCAGCCTCGCAGTTGGCCCCGCGTTCTCCCATTCGGCCCGCGCCAGTACGGCGCCCTAGCAACCCCGACGGCGCTGAGCTCCCTCCTCCGGCCCCGGCGTAACCCCTCTTCCTCCGCAAGCCGGCTTCTCTCCATCTGCGCGCTGGGGTCTCAGCCTCCTGCGGGCGCCTCGTTTTGAGACGAGAAGGCTGTTGGGTTTCCCGCCAAGTCTTCTTGCCTTCTTCCACTGGGTGCTCCCTCAGCCTTCGCCTCTGTCTGGTCTCTGCGGCCAGCGCACTTCTCCATGCTACCCACCTCCCAGTCTGGTGGCACGCAAGAAAGTGCCCAGGTACTGGTTTAGTGCCATCCCTCTGCGTTCAGGCAGACATGTTCAGGGAGTGACTTGGACAAAGGAATGCACTTCTCTGAGACTCAGTGTCCCTTTCATAAAACGGGGATAATAATAGCACCTACCTATAAGGATGTGTGTGGAATCAGTGAAAAAAAAAAAGAAAACATATACTGGACACCAGCGCAGTGCACACTCGGAGGCGATGGGGGAGTCTACAGCCCCTGAGTGGGGTGGAGATGGGGGCTCCACAGAAAGGGGAAATGGATCAAAACTTCAAGGTTAGAGACACTGCAGAGAAACCTGACTATGGCCCCTCCCGCATCACTGCCCCCCTCCCCCCATACAGGTATTTGCATTCTTCCAGACATTCTTCTAGTTCTGTCTCTCTTCCTCTGTTTCTCCTAAAATCAGAGTTTAAAAATCAGGGTGAAAAGGGTCTCTGCTTTCCAAATGAGATCGGTGTGGCTGTCAGTGTTGCCAACAGCTGGTCATTTATCATGAGGCTTCCAGATGACTCATCCCCAGTTCTGAACCTCTGTCTTGCACTGACTGCTTTTTCCATGGCACCCGCTCACAAGCCATTTTCTTTCCTCTGGGGAGGTCGTCTTGCTGGACTCTGGACCTGCTGCGTAGTCGCCCAAACCCTCTGACCATAATCTATGTCATCATAACAGGTGACATACCACCCCAGGTGTCCACAAGGATGTGGGCCAAGTGACTTAATGAGGCTAACCTCCCAGCTGGCAGGTTCTGGGCTCTTCCTGCTGAGTTTTTGTTTTCAGCCACAGCCAGGGTTGACACCTAGAGCCTTTCCCTTTAGAGAGGCAAGAATGGGACTAGGGACACACTCACACCCCATTCAGCTTTGGCTCATGATCCTGCCTAGTGGACAAGCCCAACTCTGGCAACCCAGAGCCTTTCTCCATCTCTGTCCCCTGCCATCTCTGGCCACAGCCATCCTAGGGAAAGCCAGCCGAGCAGCCCCTTCAACCTCTAGGAACCTTGCTCATAGCCTCCTTGCCCCTCGCCCACATGAAAATGATGGCACCTTCTCTGCCTTCCTCATCGTTCAATCCATCCCTCTCCCCAGCCCTAAACCCCTCCATGGCTCCCATTGCCACTAAATTAACTGCTTGCCTCCTACTACGCCCCATCCACACCTGGGGTTTCAGCCATGATGAAGGGCTAATCATCTCCAAGTCCTGACTTCCTCTGAGCTTTTGCTGGGGCTCTTCTCTCCATCTGAAATATTGCCCCTGCCCTGTGTACAGTTGAAGGCTGCCCATCCTTGCAGGCCAAGGTCAGATGTCCCCTCCTGAGGGAAGCCCTCCTGCTCCCCTTTGCCTCCCTGTCTCTCATGGTCCTCACTTCCCTGGGCAGGGCTGGGTCTCATTCTACCTGTGGTCCCAGTGCCTGACCCACAGTAGGTGCTCTGCACACACTTGTTCTATTGAATGGAATTCTTGGTCAAGGAGACAGGAATGAACTGAAAATTGCAGGCCACAGGTTATCCCTGAGTGCCACTGAGTCTTGCTGGCCAGGCCAGGGGCAGAGTGGGCCCTGGAGCAAAGGACCATGGCTGGGGAGGTTGGAGGGGGAGCAAGCTGTCTGGAAAATCCCTGTGGTTCAGAGGGGTGGGGCTCTGCATCACTCTGGAAGGTGAAAATGATTTCTGTGCCTGATTAGAGCAGAGGAAACAGACCAGACAGGGAAGCGACTGCCTAAGTCTGGCAGCGTTGGTCTTCCCAGCTGATTGCTTAGCAGCTATGTGACCCAGAGGAGTTCCTTCACTTGTCTCAGCCAAGACTGTGGCAGAGCTGGGGTCTGCATCTGGGCTCCCTGACTCCACAGCCTGGGAACAGCAGAAGCAGAGGGGGGTCCTGGGCATGTTCCCAAGCGGGGCATCATATGAGCATCCCTGTTCTGACCTTGACAATTGAGACCTGCCTCTCTTGCTGCTCCAGGCCCTCTGCTTGTCTTACCCCAGCCCTTTCTCTCGAGTGGGCCTCTATGGTCAATGGATCATAGACCTCTCCAGGAAGGACACGAGAGGGTGGCTGAAGACTTACCACTAGAGGCCCTGTTCCCCGCTCCCGCCAGGTCCCAGCTTTAGCAGCCCCAACACTGGAACAGCATGGCCTGGCACTGATCACCTGTACACATCCCTGGATGGATGTGGGGTTATGAGGGGTGAAGCCCCTGCCTGATCCAAAGCAGCTGGGATGAACTAATTATAGAACCCACATGTCTTTAGTATCCTCTCTGTCCCAGGCTCTGGGTTAAGGCCCCCAGACTGTGTCATCCCCGAGAGCCATGGCACCTGCACTGGTGTCAGTCACTGAGTGTAGCGTGAATGGTCAAGACCCTGCCTTTGGAGTCAGATGGCCCTGGGTTCAAATCCCAGCTCTACCACTTACTGTGTAACCTTGGGCAAACCCCCCAAATCTCTGTCCCAATGTTGAGCCATTGCTGCTATTAATGTCTGAAAACTCTTGTCCACTTCAGAGGGCTACATTAGATCATGCATATAAAGCTCCAGGTCTAGCTTGGTAAATGCCCAGTACATGATACCCAAACACACATACTCATCTTTCAGGTGTGGGACTGGAGCCCTGGTAATGGACTTGCCCAGGGTCGCACAGCTATTAAGCGCTGGAGCCAGGATTCATACCCAGGCTCGTCTGAGTCCAGGTGTCTTCCCACTCCGCACTGGCTCTGCCAGAGCCAACGGCAGGCATTTTTGTCACTTGATGATTAAGTGATGGGTCTAACCCAACAGCACGTGGTGTTGAATCTTCTGGGCACCCGAGATAATGAAGTCTGGGGAAGGGGCGGGGGGCGGGTGGGCGGGGTAGCCTAGGAGAAGAGGGAGAGGAGCACCTGTAACCAGGACGTAGGACTTTTTCTCGGGTGGTGGGTGTGGGACACTGGGAGAGAGGAGCGCCACCCCCAAAAACAACATCCCTACACAGGCTTTTTGAGGCCTTGTGGGGGGTAGGAATTCCTGAGGCTGCTGTTGGAAATAATAAAAGCAGATGGGACTGTCCCTGCGGGGAAGCTAAACCTCATTTGCCAGACAATGGTCCCTTCCAGGCTGGCATTGGCCTGTCCTGCCCTGCCCCGTGGAAGCCATCGATCACCCACCAACGACTGAATGACTGAGGACAGGACCACCTGCGCCTGCCCCCTGCACACACAGGCACAGATGCACAAATGCACCTCCCGCCCCCGCTCTCTTCCCTCCCCATAATAACCGCAGTTGCTGTCTGTTCCCCTTACTGGGGAACACTTTGTACACCTTTACCTCCTCTCATCCTCACATCCACCCGCATTTTACAGGAGAGGACACTGAGGCTCAGAGAGGTTAGGTGACTTGCCCAAGGTCACACAGCTCTTTCTACTCTGCTCAGCGGGGCTCTCCCAGGGCTCAGCTGACATCTGCGTGTTCAAATCAGTAATAGTTATGTCTGTGCCTCAATCCTTCATTAGACCTGTGGCCTCTGCCAGGTCAGAGTGGACACCTGGAGGGCAGTGACTGTGTCTGCTGGGAGATTAGAAGCTCCGTCCAGCGAAGAGTGTTTCCCCCATGTTCTGGGGACTTCCCAAGCCGGAGCTGTGTCTCTCCTATCAGGTGGGGAAGTCCCTAAGGGCAGCAGATGGATCCCACCCTTCAGACTGGAGGCTTCCTGGGGCAAGGGCTGCTTTTCTGGCTTAGACAGCATGCCCGGAGGGCAGGAGCTGTGGTGCTCTGGTCAGAGAGCTCTCCCAGGCAAAAGCTGGATCCCCCGTCACGCTGGGACCTCCCCAGGGCCAGCAGGGCTGTTGTCCCCAGTCAGACTGGCAATGTCCAGGAGCAGGGACCCTGTCTCCCCCTTCAGATTGGAGCAGTCCCCCTTGCATGGCACCCAGAGAGGCTCGGCCAGTGGTGCCCACCTGGTGTCACTCTCCCCAGCAGTCTCCATGGCAAAGAAGCACCTGGTGCTCCACAGGGTGAGAGGCGGAGTTCTCTGTGTGAGGCCAGGTTGCACAATGGCCTGTGGAGGGGTAGGTGGGGCTCTGCCAGGTCTGAGGCCCAGAGGGAGCTGAGAGGCCCCTTCCTATTGGACAGGTGGCACTTTGAGGGGTGCAGAGCTGCATCCAGGGAGATGGTAGGGACTAGCTCAGGACTCTCAAGACCCCAGCTGCCAACGAGCACCTCCCAGGGCAGCTGATTCGAGTCTCACCCACCCCACCAGTGAGCTCATCTTCCCTGCTTTCCACCCACTGACCCTTCCTGGCTTCCATTCTTACCAAGAACTACATGAACACCGCACAGAAGGACTGACTTCCTAAACAGATCTCATGACAGAGTAAGAACCCCATTTCACAGACAGAGAAATGATCACTCATGAAGAGGTGTGATGGTGGGAGAGATCTCGAGGGGTTAGAGGGACAAAGTCTATTCCCAAACTGCCTTGGGAGGAGCCCAGCCCATGAATTTAGGATCCAACCAACTACCCCCCACTCATGCGAATATACATATTTTGATTGAACAAGCAAAACTGCCCATTTTCCAGGGGGAGTCAGCTCCCCCCAAAGAAGACAGGACTCTGCTTCCAGGGAGCCAGGAGCTCTAAGATCCCCCAACTGGAGGTTTGTGGAGCTGACTGCTCTCTGGCCTGAGAGCAGATGAGGGACCTGGGGACAGCCACCTCCATTCTTCAGTTCCAGCCATTCCAGGAAGTGTCCGTCCAGGTGATGAGGAGGTGCGAGGCGGAAGAGCCAGGCCAATCAATTCCAAGTCAGAGCACCCCTAAAATCTTCATGGAAGTTTGGGAACATAACATCAGCAATGATTCCTGCCTCTTAACAAAATCTGTCCTCAGCAGTCGTGAGTTGGGGTCCTGGGCATCCAGTCGCTGGCCCCAGGGATCCCAGGCTGGCAGTGCAAAGGTCTGCGAGTGGGGTCAGAGCTCTTTACCTGTTCAGGAGTCGCTCGTCCGCTGTACGTGTTGCAGACAGGTCTACTGAAGAGTTTTAAGCCAGAGCGCCAGCGTTCAGATTTCTTCTTCTGACCGCAAAGTGAAGAATGTTTTGGTGAAAAGCAGGGGCTGAGGCTGAAAAGCCTTGTAGGAGGCTGTTTCATTACCTGAAACACGCAGGGAACTTGGAGAGAGTTTTGTAACGAGGGGGCACCCACATGGAGGCCAGTCCTGCCTGAGGCGGCTGCTCTGAAGGACAGAATTCAGCACTTGGTGCCCAGGGTCCCAGCTGTGCCCAGAAGGCCAAGAAACCCTAGGCCCCGTTTCCCCAGGAGCTGGGAGGGCTCATCCCTGGGCCCAGACTGCACCCGAGTAAGGCAGTGGGTTTGGGATGAGCTCAGCATGTTCTTCCCCAGCTGGGTTCTCTCAGGGAGCCAGATCTCCGCGGACACGTTTCCTGGCCTCTCTGGGGTCAGAAGTCCCTTCCCACCCAGGTTGAGCAGAAGTGACTGCCTTCAAGTTTCTTATGAGCTGAAGATATTTAAGGTGTTTTTATGGGGACGCTCATTTCAAGATCTGAGCTGTGGCCAGAGAAATGGCAGTCCCCCACCCCCACCCCAAACCCCTGCATCCCTTTCTGAAGGTCCCACAAAAGACAGCAGTGCCTCAGTCACCCCAAAGAGACCCTGTGCTGGTCTCAGGGTGCCCATCCCAGCAGTTCAGCGGGTTAGGGTCTCATCTGTGCCCGAGAATCAGGCACAGGTAGAGAGATGCACAGAGCAAGGCAGGGTACCTCCAAAAGTGACTGGGGGTGGGCCTGGAATGGGGTGGTTATTCTCATGTATTGTGGGTTTTGTTGTCGTTTTGGATATTTTTCCACTGAATTTTAGATAGAGGGGAAGGGAGGAAGAGAAGGAGGGAGAGAGAGAGAGAGAGAAACATCCATGTGAGAGAGAGACATTGATTGATTGCCTCCTGCACGTGCCCTGACCAGGGCTGGGGATCGAACATACAACCCAGGTACATGCCCTTGACTGAGAATCGAACCCGAGACTCTTTGGTGCATGGGCCAACACTCTAACCACTGAGCAACACTGGCCAAGGCATATTGTTTTGCTTTATCTTTTAACATTCACAGATACGTCCTCTGAATTCACGCTTCCTCGGTACATGTCCCTACTCCTGGGGGACTCACTCCAGATCCTGGAGGATAGTATCTGTCATCCCTCCCCACAGGGGGCTGTCCGTTGGACAGATAGACAGATGGAGGAGTCTTGTCCCTGTGGAACTGAATTCCCAGCCTCCCTTGGCACACAGGGCCTTTGAGACTATCTAACCCAGTGATCCAGTGGTTTTCCCTTACCCCCCCCACCCCAATTTTTTTAAGCAGTGCAAATCATTTCCCACGCCATCTTATCCGTAGTCCCAATACATAAAACCAATCAAGGCAACGTTTCTGAGCAGTGTAGTGCCCCCCACCACCACCAGTCATCTCTCCCCTGAGTCACAATTGTCTCCATTTTATGCAGATACAACTTCAAGCCCTACTTGTAGTCCGACTCTAGCCTCTTCTACTTAGACATGCCGTGCGACCACTGTCATGCCTCCAACTTACAATATTGCCCTATTTTAAAGTTTCTTTTTTTTATTGATTTTTTTTACAGAGAGAGTAAGAGAGAGGGAGAGAGAGATAGCAACATTGATGAGAGAGAACATCGATTGGCCGCCTCCTGCATGCCCCCCACTTTGGCCCACAACGTGGGCATGTGCCCTGACCGGGAATTGAACTGGTGACCTCTTGGTGCATGGGTCGATGCTCAACCACTGAGCCACACCGGCCAGGCTGCCCTATTTTAAATAAGTTGATGAGAAAGAAGCCGTCCTCAATGAGATGAAAGAACGCAAGGGATGTCGGTTGCACTCGTCCCTATGAGCCTCTAGCTGGCTTTGATCATTCGTGTCCAGCACAGCCTGTGCCTACATGTAAATAAGTAGTTGCAAATGGCAACAGTTCTTTTCAACTGCTCACCTTGTGTCCCTGGAATACCCTTCAGTGACCCAGGAGAAGCCGAAGTCATGATGGGGCTGTGTTAAAATTGGATAGAGAAGGCATCCGAGAATGTCTGTTGTTTTCACAATAGTTGAAAAAATATTTTTAAGAAGTGAGCTTAGAATCAAATGCTTACAGACCCCCTGAAACATCTGTACCAAATACAGTGGCTCAAAGGTGTCCCTTTCACACATGAGGAGGAGACCCAGGGTTGGGGGAGGGGGGGAGATGGGCTAGGTTCTCCCAGTGGGTGATTGTCTGGCTCACAGCCTGGACTGAGCAACATAAGCAGCATCACTGATATCCCTGGCCCGGGATTCCCATTGGAGCCCCCTCAGCCAGCCCTACTCCCAACCCCCTAGCCACCTCCTGGTCCTCCCCAACCCACCGTGCAGCAGGAGAGCTGATCAGCAAGGCAAGAATGCAGGGGACCTACAGTCATGTCCTGGGTTGCCCTGGATTGCCCGATGGCAGTCCAGCTCCACAGTTGTCTGCCAGTCCCAAGCCCTCCTATCTCGTGGCCCCCAAATGCAAGGCGGTTGCGGGGAGGGGCTCAGGAATCAAAGCAGGCTCCTGGCTGGATTCACTGCCTTTATTTGCATGTGATGCTGCTTTCTGGCAGCCTTCTGGGTGGAAACAGCTTTGCAGTTCAACTCTGCAGTGTGGGGACAGGATAAGGGCAGAGATAAGCCCCTTTCCGCTCCTCGGTCAGTTGCCTCTCCCCAGGGTCCAGAGCCTGATCTCCCCTGCTGAGCCCTGACTGCAACTCACTGAGAAGACAGGAGATATGGGGAGGCAGGTGACCCCTGATGCAGCTCAGTGCAGGCTGATGGAGTGCAAGGGCTGTCCCCTGTGCATAGAGAAGTCATGTCGCCCTGGATTTGTGGCTTACCTTCCCAGAGCCTTGCTTTCCTCATTTCCTGCAGGGCCGTTGAGAGGAGGCACTAAGAAAGGGATGAAATAAGCTTGTAATGGGCTTCACAGCTGCTCAGGGAGTGGCTGCTCCCATTATCACGATTGCTTTTGTTTTGCTTTGCTTTTAATGAGTCACTATTAGATCTCAGTTGTGAGAGCGCCATCTCTGGGTTGTGGGTGGTCCTGATGTCCCTCGAGAACTCTTGTCGGGGCAACTCCAAGCTGTTGATTGTCCCCAATCTTGAGGGGGGATGTGGGGGGGGATCAGATCCAGCCCTGGAAGAGCAGGCTTTGTAAGCAAGCCACAAGCAGAACCATCCGTGGCTGGCGGGAGGTGGGGGGGAGGGGAGGGAAGGGGGTGCCTGCTCCCCCTTTTTGCCTGAATGCTTGGCGCTTTGTGATGCAGCCTCCAACTGGCTTCCAGAGCGACAGAAATGGATTGGAGCCCTTTATCACTGTGGATCCTTGGCATGACTTCTGTAGCAGCCTACATTTCCTGAGTGGCTCTCTGCCAGGCTGGCATCTTGGCTGCTGGGCTGTGCCAAGATCTGCGTGCAAGCCCTATGGGCTTGGAGAGAGAGTTCCAAGCAGTTGTCAGGACAAAGTGGTGCTAGGTCCCCCAGCCCTCACTTCACCCCCCTACACACACACACACACACACACACACACACACACACACCCTGAGAATATATTTATGATTCTGTGCTCAGGTGCCAGTTCGATTGTGCTCAATCCACTTCCATTTCTATCCATAGTTATCAATGCCTATTATTTGCAGGGTCCTATAGATCTGATAGGAACAGAGGGACAGTGGGTCAGAGCCCCCTAGGATCTTCCTGTCGAGTCAGGGGCTTTCAGAAAGACTGATCACCCAGCACGAATGGCACGTGAGGCCTTCAAGAGCTGGGCAGAGCCCTGGAGGAGGAAGCTCATCTAATTGGGAGACTGACAAGGCTTCCTGAAAGAGAGGACATTTGGGATGGGGCCCAGAAGATGGCCAGGATTTGGACAGAGGCAGATGGGCGTCTAAGGGAGAACAGAAAGAGGAAAGATGGGGTATGTGTGGGGCCCAGGGAATAGTCTCTGTTGGCTGTGAAGGGGAGGAAGTAGAAGTCAGGTCTGCGAAGCTAGGTTGAGGAGACAAGGTCTTAAGTGCCAAAGCAAGGACGCTGTGATTAAAAGGGAAGGCAATAGGGAGCCATGGATAGTTTTGAGTGGAGGCATGATCAGAGTAATCTGGCAACAGTACAGGCTGGGTCTGGGTGCAGGACTGCTGATAAGGTCTGGGGAGAGGGATGGCCCCCCCATGGGTGCCCCAGAACTGCACGCTGAAATCCCCTCTCCCCTGCCCCAGGCAGGCTGCATGCATGATTTGTGGGCTACAAAGGGCAGGAGGAAACAAAGATGGCCCTGAAATTGGGGTTCCTGGGTCCAATGAATGGATCCATGGCCATTGGCAAAGTCTTGGCAATAGAACTTCAGTAGGAGAGAGAGATATGGCAAGTACAGGGGCGTGGGGGCTGGGCTTCATCTCCTGGCTCCACAGGGGATTCACTGTCTTCTGAGACCAGTCCCCAGGCTGGTCACCGAGTTCAGAGGCTGGCCACAGGGACAGCAAGCTGCCCATACATGCCCGTGGGTCTGCCCAACCCACACCCCTCTGCCCAGCCTCATCTAGACTCTTGCCTACACTTTTTGGGTGTCCTGCCTTGCTTCTCCCACCCTAGGGTGGGGATTCCATTCATTGGCCAACACCTTGAAGGTTCCCTGTTGATGGGGGCACTCTGTGGGCTTCCCCCAGACTATGGATGACAGAAGGGCAGGGCTGGGCCAGGGACAGCATGGACAGAGACTCAGCCTTTCTCAGTCACAGGGAGCAGAGGCTGAGTCTGCTGAATGCCAGCCTGCAGACTGGCCAACACCTGCCTCAGTCCTGGAGACAGGGTTCCAGGGGACCCTGGGAGGAAACAATGCTTGACTGACAGCCCTGTGAAATGAGCCCCAGCCTCCGGGACCCTCATTATGGAAAGGCCGGAGGTGAGGCTGAGGGGGCAGAAGCCTCCGTTCCATGCCTGGTGGCCGGGAAGTCAGGCCAGGGCTGCAGAGTTAATAGGCTTAGGAAAGGAAGGATGTGTGATGAGACCGGGATTGTCACAACAAGCCCATCCCAGGGTCCCACACAGCTCATTAAGGCTCACCCAGGGTACACAGGGGGCTCCAGGGACAGGGGGTGAGATGAGAGTGATGGGACAGGACAGCCTCTTTCCCTCAGTCCATGGTTCTAGGAGGAACAGAACCGAGGGCAGTGGGGGCCCAGGACACACCAGGCCGGGATGAAGGGCAGCAGGTGACCGGCTGGGGCAGGGAGGAGCTATTTCCCTCCCTTCAGCCCCCAGCCTTCTCAGAGTGGGTCAGCCTGGTCCAGCCCCAGCCTCCCTGTCCCTCCTGCCTTCCCTGCTCATTTCCAGGGCCCCTCGGGCAGGGTTGGCCAAAGGTGAGCCTGGGCGGGGGGGGGGGGCTGTGGGAACTGGAGGGGACATGCGGGAATCATCACAGGCCCAGCAGCCCTTCCTCAGCCTGGGCAATTATAGGGCCACAAATCACCAGGAAACCGCGTGTAAGCACCTTTGTGAGCCTAATGGAACACTCAGGGGGCCCGGGAGTCCATAAAAATTCAATCAGCCTGGCTACCCTGCTGCGGTGAGACGGGGCTGGGAGGGCGCTGTGGGGGAGGTGCTGCAGGGGGTGGTCTCCAGAGTCAGCAGACACCCCACCATCCCCCAGCCACTGGCCCCATGAGCCTTAGTTCCAAGGTCCTCCAGAACATCCAGGGGTCCAAGTCTTCCTCGGGTGTGGGGGAGAGCACTGGGTTCCCCGAGGGAGCCTCGATTCAAGTGGGGGATGGGGGCAGTCAGCTCACCCCACCCAGCAGGGTTCAGAGTCAGGCAGTCAGAACCTGCCCTGACCCCGGAGGGGAAAAAGGGCAATGACAGGGCCAGGATGTCGGGAGATAGCCACGTGACGGTACGAGCACAGGCATAAGAACCACACAAATGCCACTTCTTTGGTGTGACAGAACCTCTCTGAGCCTTAACTTCCACTTCAGAAAATAGCAGGAGCCTGGTGGAGAGCAGTTGAAAGAACTAAGTGATGTAAATTCACGCAGAGCGCTGAGCCGATCCCTGCCCGCGGCGCATGCTCAAATGCTGTTCTTCCACGTGTTTGAGTCGGTCCCGGGGATAGAGGGTAATTCTGAGCGCATTCCGGGGACTCGGCCAAGGCAGAGGTCTGTGCAGAGAAAGGAATCCCAGGCTAATCTGGAACCTGGAGGCTGCTTAAGCTATTTATACCGGAGTCTCAGCCTCAACACTGATCTTTCTGGGCCCGTGAGTCTCTGTCGTGGGGGACTGTCCTGAGCATCGTAGGGCAATTGGCAGCATTCCTGGCCTCCGCCCAGTAGAGTCAGTAGCACTGCCCAGTTTTGACCACCAAAAATGTCTGTAGACATTGCCAAATGTCCCCTGAGGGACAAAGTCCCCCTCTATCCCTGTTGAGGAACTGGGCGTAAGTAATGATGCCAGTGAGGGGATTTGGGAGTGGGGACATGGAGGAGGGGAGCTGCCAAACGGCCCCCTCATATGCTGTGTTTCTTGCAGGGAGGAGCCCATGGCTGGGCCCACCACCCACGCTGCCCCCATGCTGTTCCTCGCCCTTCTGGTGCTGCTGGAGCTGAGCCCGGCAGGCTCCCTGGGACCTGGAACCCTGGCTCGAAACCTCCCTGAGAATCACATCAACCTCCCAGGCCCAGCACTCTGGACACCGCAGGCCAGCCACCACCGCCGGCGGGGCCTGGGCAAGAAGGAGCGGGGCCCAGGCATGCCTGGATGGGCCCAGGATGGTGCTGTGGTCACCTCCAAGCAGGCCTCCAGGCTGCCAGGGGCAGGGGGGCTGCTGCCTGGGCAAAGCCCTGCAGGCCTGCTGCAGGACAAGGATCTGCTCCTGGGACTGGCACTGCCCTACCCGGAGAAGGAGAACCGGTCTCCGGGGAAGAAACGTGGCAGGGAGCACAGGAGACGCAGGGAGAGGTTGAAACTTCACAGAGGTAGCCGGAGGTCTGGGATGGGGTGGGGTCCTTTGATGGAAGGGAGGGGCAGAGTGGGGGAGAGGAGAGGGCGTTAGGGGCAGGCCTGGGAGGGAGTGTCAATAGTGTGAGGTCTCTGGAAGGATATCCAGAGGCCCCAAAGGAGGCAGGCAGTAGACACCCAGAGGAGGCGAGGGGTCTCACTAAAGTCAGAGGGGTCTGGTGAGGGGAGGAGGCTGGGAGAGGCCTGGGGCTGGCGCACGGGAGGAGTAGAGGGACATGTGTGGCAATAGAAGCTCGGTCTTATTAGTAGATAATCATCCTAAGTTGGAAGTTCTACTTTGTATCTGACCTAAATCTATCCTGTGGAGTAGAGATGCACCAGTTCCATGCCCTCCAAGAGGATCACTTAACCAACTCTGCAGTATAGAGCAGGGACTAAGAGCTTAGATTCTGAAGCCAGATCTGCCCAAGTTCAGGTCCTGGCTCCACTATTTACTAGCTGTATGGCCTGTCACCAGTCTGGGCCTCAGTTTCCCCCTCCGCAAAATGAGGATAATGGCCTCATCCAGCCTCCGTGTAGATTCAGACACGACTTGATATGAAGAGTGCTTGGGATGGTACCTGGCAAATGGCAGGGACAATGAGCAGTTGTTACTAGTTCATTCCCAGCTTTTTCTTGATGCTGATTCTGTGTCCTCCAGCCTGGACACAGATGTCCCGGGAGAGGCGTCACACCCTTATCCCTCCTGCCTCTGCCCTGTTTGTTTCATGCGGTGCTCCCCAACCCCTCAGCTCCGCTCACCTTCCTTCACATTCCCAATGGCTGTGAGCATCTAGCAGCCCACTGGCCCCAGCAGCCCCCTCCCTTGGCCCATTCAGTCTCTGAACAAACATTTCCCAGTAGCTCCGCCCACCTGGCTCCTCCCTGGCTCACCTGGCCTCCAGCCCAGGTGGAAACCTCCACTTCCAAGTCTCTCCCTGTGACAAGACTGCCTCTAGGGGCAGCTCCAGCGCTGCGAACGTGGATGGGGCAGGGGTTCTGCAGAAGGCGGGTGGTGAAGCCTCACCCCACCTTCCCCTGCAAACAGCTGGCCTTACTTCCCTGCCAGGCCTATTGAGAGCCCCGAAAGTGGGCCAAACACAGTTAGCCTGTGTGTGTGTGTGTGGGGGGGGGGTGGTCAGGGGGCAGGGAAGAGGCCGGGCCCTCCAGCCTCTCTCGAAGCCCCCTTGTTCTCGACCACCCCAACCCTGCTTGGTCACACTCACCCTCCCTCATGCCCATGTGTCTTAGAAGGCGGTATTGGTGGTCAAAAAGTATTGATTTTACACTTAAGTGGAATTGGGTTCAGATTCAGACTTCAATACTTCCCTGCTGTGTGCCCTCAGGCAAGTTTCTTAACCTCTCTGTGCTTCAGTTTCTTCCCTTATGGACGATGAGGCTGAAAGAGTACCTACCTTCCAGAGCTCATGAAATGATGCTTGTCAAGCAGGATCAGGCATATAACAGGGTCCTCACACACAGCAGGTCCCCAGTAAACAGGAGATGATTATTACCACATAGGCAGCACTCCCTTGCGTGTGATAAGCCTCAACTCTCACCCCTCAGACTTCTCAAAGGCCTCTCAGCCTCATCACGGTGCTCCCCTACTCAAAAACTTTACCTCCCCCAGGAAGCCTTCCATAGGGGGCTAATCCTATTAGTCCCCATTTGTTGTACTTACCCCTTTGGCTGCACCCAGCCAACCCAGGTTTGGACTTGTTGAAACGTTGTGTCAGATTGAGAATCCTGGGACTGTCTCCCCAGCAACACTGCAAGCTCATCTAAGACATTCCCCTACCCCCAGGCCCAGGTTTCCACCTCCCCAGGACAGGGGCAGCAGAGATGTTTGCTGAGCCAACCTCTTGACAGGCTGTCAGGCTTGTCACGTGGTGCCTGCCGCCCCCTTGTTCGCAGCAGGAAATGTGGGTTCTGCTTGGGGCTGATGCAGGGTGGTGAGCAGATAAAGGCCTGGTGTTTCCCACTCCGTGTCTCAGGCCGAGCCTTGGTCCGAGGTCCCAGCTCCCTAATGAAGAAGGTGGAGCTCTCCGAAGACCAGGCACCAGATGCCGCAATGGAAGAATCCTCCACCAGCCTGGCCCCCACCATACTCTACCTCACCACCTTCGAGGCAGTGCCTGCCACGGAAGAGTCCCTGATCCTGCCTGTCACATCCCTGTGGCCCCAGGTAAGGGGACTCAGAACGGCCTTGGAGCCAGAAGAGTCCTTGAGACCCCATCGTGCAAACCCCTCTTCATACATTTAGGGAGACTGAGGTTCAGGGGTGGGAGGGAATTGGTGGAGGCCACTGGGGCTAGTGGGAAGCCAGGTCTCCTGATGCCGGTCCCACCTAGCTAGAGAGCGCAGGCGCTCTGTCCTGAAAGGGCTGCCGCTGTCCAGGAGAAAGTGGTCCTGGGCTCCCTCGAGGGACAGCCAGGGAAGCCAGTGCCCTCAGCACACTGGTCTCTGCAAGGAGAAGAGCAAGGCCGTTGGCAAAGAATTTTATACATACCAAAAGGTACAGAGAATAACAAGACTGTGAAAAACTACGTCCCCGTGACCCAGAATTAACAAGCATTAGTTAACACTTAACATCTGCTTCAGACCTTTAAAAAAGATGTATGGAGAGCGAGCAGGCGAGCATGTGTGGCCAATTTGCTACCACTGGCAAATAGATGAAGGGAACACGGGAGTTCATTGCATCGTTCTTGCAATTAACAAGATGTACATCATGGCACCTCTTCTGGCGCTTTGAAATACTTTTCAAAATAACATCATTTAAAATGATCAATTAAAAATATCTAGAAGGAAAAAAAAAACTTTACTTTTGAGCAGTAGATCTTGTTCTCTTTTTGGGTCTTGCACCGCTGAGATTCTGATAAAAGCTTTGGGCCATCCCTAAAGAATACCCGGTATCCCTGCCGTCACAGGCCCCCTGAAGCCCATCCATTGAGCACGCAGCCCTGGAAGGTGCCTTTATTGCCCATGTCCTACTGTGGGCAGATCCAGCCCCGAGACAGCTGGCCTGGGGCTGTGGGTGGCAAGGCGCGGCCATGGCTTCAATGGTGCCATGGAGAGCTGACAACTTCTGCAGGGGACAGAAAGGACAGGGGAGTGAGCAGCTGGCCTCATCCAACTCCCTCCGCATGGTTGTAGGGACACTGAGCAGGACCGATCGCCTCCCTCAGAGGGCCTGATGGACGGCTCCTCTGTCTGCATCGGTTGCCTGTAGGCACCATTCCGCTTGGATGTAAAGTGAGGACAGTATCTGAGTGACAGTTAGAGCAGGAACCTCAGGTGACTCTATAGATGGGACTGGGATTCTAACAGAGGGTGAGCTGGCCTCTGAGGAACCCCTCTTTTGCCCTCGGGCCCTGGGGCCCCACATTTCTGCCTCCACCTGTTGGGAGTTCCAGGTTTTCTCCTCTCCACCTACCTTCTGCAGGCTCAGCCCAGGCCTGACGGGGAGGTGATGCCCACACTGGACATGGCCCTGTTCGACTGGACCGATTATGAAGACTTAAAACCTGAGATCTGGCCCTCTGCCAAAAAGAAAGGTACGTCCAGTCCAGCCAGTGTGGCTCAGTGGTTGAGCGTTGACCCATGCACGAGGAGGTCACCGGTTCGATTCCCGGTCAGGACACATGCCCAGGTTGTGGGCCAGATCCCCAGTAGGGGGCATGCAGGAGGCGGCCATTCAATGTTCTCTCTCATCGATGTTTCTATCTTTCTCTCCCTCTCCCTTCCTCTCTCTAAAAAAATCAATACAAAATATTTTTTAAAAAAGAAAGAAAGGTCTGTCCACCTTCCCGCCACCCCCATGCCTGAGCTCCCTCCCCTCCCCCACCATCTGTCGGTTAGCCCAGCCTGACCTGCATATGTCCACAGTGGGGGATGGGTGGGGCGTGGAGTCCATACTGGAACTGACACCCCAAGTGGAAATACCACCATCAAGAACTTATTACGTGCCAAACGCTTTCTGTGTATCAACTCATTTTCCCCTGGAAAAAAAAGTTACGTCTGTACTGCTGATGATCTCGTTTTAGAAAAGGGATAACTTGAGACAGAGTGTCCCAGCCTCACTGGGAGGGGCAGTATGACACTCTCACACCAGCGTCCTTGTGCCTAATCTCTGCTCTGCTGGGCCTCAGCTTCTGACCACAGATCTTCTTGTCCCCAGAGAAAAACCGGGGTAAACTCTCCAGTGATGGCAATGAAACGTCACCAGCCGAAGGGGAGCCGTGCGACCATCACCAAGACTGCCTGCCAGGTACCCACCCAGCATCGTGTTCAAGGGACCTGGGTGGGGAGTGGAGGGGACCTTCCCAGGCACATGAGGAGGGCTTTGGGTTCATGACCCTCTAGGGATAATAAGTAGGAACAATTCTAGCTACCACTTTACTGGGAGTTGCTGTGACATTTTATTTAATCCTCATAGCAGCCCAGGAAACAGACCCTGTCATCCCCAATCAGGCAAAGAAACCTCAGAGGGGCCGTCTCAGCCAAGGTCACACAGCTAGGAAGGGGCTCGAACCTGATTCTGCCTGGTTAACCACTGCCCCACGTGCTACCATAAGTCAGGATGACCGCTCCTAGAATCTGGTCAGGCTCAGTCCTGCCCTTGGCCCATCACGACACTGCCAGGCTTTTGGTGGAGGTTTCCATGACATCCTCACCTGTTCAGCAGCTTCGTACATCAAGACAGTCTAAAAGCAAGAGGATGAGGTTTGGACTGATGCCCGAAATGGCCGGCCCTGGTTATCTCAGTCTGGACCTCCAGGGAGCATCTACTGACGTGGGGTTAGATATGTAGGAAGTTATGAGGTGGAGGGTAAGGCCTGTGGGTGATAAAAGGGGCAGGAGCAGGAATGGACAGGGCAACCTGTGATGCAGTCTCCCAGCCGATGGGGGCGCTGCAGAGCAAAGACTGCCTGCTACAGGAGGCCCACCGTGGACAGAAATGGCCCAGCCAGTCCCTTGACTGCTCCAGGGACAACATGACATGGGCCCAGTGTGACATCCTGAAGGTGGTAACAGCTAACTGCTCTCCTCACTGCTGGCCAGCAAATGCCACCCAGTGGGAGATCCGAGTGGTACCCCCCATGGTGCCACATGGTTCATTCGGTGGCTAGAATCGTCTACAGAACAGCAACCGAACCAGCATTTGGCATTGTGTGAGCCAGACCACCAGCTCCCTGACAGGCTGTTTTCTTTCCAAACCATTGTTTTCACCCTGAGCAGAAAGAAAAGGCTGGAGCTGGGGCCAACTGGACAGTCCTCTGAGAGCTGGCTCCGCGGTGGGCGAGGCCGTGCCTCGGGCCTGCCTTGGGAGATCTCGCTGCTTCCTGGCGGGCTTCAGTTTCCCCATCTGTCAAAAGAGGACGTTGGTGTCAATGATCCTTGAGGCACCCCTAGCTCCAAGCCGACTCTACCCCTGGCAGCCCCCAGCTGTTCCACCCGCTCTTCCGGGGAGGTGATCCCACCCCGCCTCTGCTCCTCCCATGATCAATCAGTTGCCCATCTGGGGCAGCTGGGGTCTCTGCCACCCGCCCACAGGGGCCTCAGCCATGACATCTATCAGTGGTTCCGGCTGGACGCCTTACACACCAGATGGCCCCACCCTGCCAGGGCACGGCCCTGCCATTGAGATGATGGATCTCCTGTCCAGTGGGACCGTGTGCCGGGTGGTGGGGAGGGCCCACTCGGCTTGGCTGACCACATGTGTTTGCTGTGTCTGCAGGGACCTGCTGTGACCTGCGGGGGCATCTCTGCACGCCCCACAACCGGGGTCTCAACAACAAATGTTTCGACGACTGCATGTGCGTGGAAGGTGAGCCTGGACTCCCCTAGGGGGTCCCTCATGCTCTGAGAATCACAAAACCTCCCTTTCTCTTTGAAGCTGGTTCTGCACTGAGCTGGGGCATGATTTCACGGCAGAGGGTGGGCCGAGGGGTCTGCGGCGAAGGTGGGGGGTGGGGTGGGAGAATCCCTTGGGAACCGAAAGCCGTGAGCAAGCAAAGCTTTGCTCGGTGCCTTCCCAATCTGTGAACTCATTTAGTCTCGATTCCTGGTATCGTTTCTCAGATTTGCTTTTCTCACCTCTCGAAATACAAGTTGGCATGATCTCCCATGATATGAGGCGGGAGAAGTGAGGAGAGAGGAGCCTGTCTCTCTACATGAGATCAAACCTGAGAAGGCTGGTGCTTTCAGGCCAGAATTCTATCCCTGGGGAGACATTCCAAGTGTGATAACAGGGCTGGGGGGGTGGATTTCCCAGCATGTCCCAGGGAAGGATGCACTTGGTCGGCTACCTCTTTAACTCCTTTGAGCTCCCACCCAGAGCAGTAGGTGCCCTCCTGCCCAGGTGTGCCCAGGTGTGCCAGGCTCTGTGCTAAGCACTTTACTCACATTATCCTCCTTATCCTTCTTAATCCTATGTCTCCTTAAGCCTCACAGCCATCCAGGAAGGGAGCTATTATAATCCGCATTTTACACATCAGCAAACGGAGGCACAGAGAGGTTAAGTGACTTGCCCAAACTCACACAGCTAGAAAAGTAGGGGAATATTTTTAATTTTGTATTCTGAAAATTTTCAAACATAGATTAAGTAGTCAGAATAGTAGTCAATATAATGAACCCCATTTTCCATCACCCAGCTTCAATAGTTGCCAACTCACTGCCATCTGTCATCTCTCCCCTGCCCAGTTCCCTCATTCCAATATGTTTTTGAAGCAACTCCTGGGAGTTTAGAGATATTTTATCTGTGACTATTTCAGTCTATATCTCTGAAATATAAGTACTCTTTTATTTTTTTTCTTTATTTATTTTTAGAGAGAGAGGAAGGGAGAGGGAGAGAGAGATAGAAACATCGATGAGAGACAACATCGATTGGCCACCTCCTGCATGCCCCCCACTGGGGATTGGGCCCACAACCTGGGCATGTGCCCTGACCAGGAATCGAACCAGCGACCTCTTGGTGCATGGGTCGACACTCAACCGCTGAGCCACACTGGCCAGGCGATAAGTACTTTTAAAAACAAAATACCAAAAATGAACAGTAATTACTCAGTATCATTCAATATCCAATTAGTGTTCATATCTCCTGAGTGGAGGAATTTGGGCTCAGTTCCTCTGCTAACCATCCTGAGATACATGCTCCATTTTTGCTTACATTAGTCTAAAAATAATCTGCTGTGAAAGAAATAACACCACATAGGTCCAATTATTCATTCATCCATTCAGTCAAGACATATTTACTGAGCACCTACTATGTACCTGGTACTGTTCTGGACACGGGGAGATTCAGCAGCTAAAAGAACCAGCAAGTTCTGCACCCAGAGTCCATTCTAGTGAGATGAGCAGACAGTAAGCAAGTAAGTAGATAAGATGTCTTTAGAAAGTAATAAGGGCTGTAAAGAAGATAGTCTGGAGGTCTGATGAAAAGTCTGGGTAGTTTTAGAAAGGATGGGCAAGAGTGGACAGTGGAACCAGCCACCTGAAGATTGTGGCAGGGTGTAGGGGCAGAGTCCCAGGCGAGAGGCAGGGGAAAGGCAAGGAGCTCGGGCAGGAGCAAGGCTGGTGTGTTGAGTGGGCCTGGCACACAGTGGCCACGGGGAAGGTGGCACGTGAGGGAGGTGGGAGAAGCTGATGGGGAGGATCACGCAGGACCTAGTTGGCACTGTTTGATTTGTAACTGGAAGTTTTAGGTAGGTTTCAAGCAGAGTGACATGATCTGGCTTCATAGTTAAAAGCTCACTATGGCTGTAGGGCTGTAGGGAGCAGGAATGGAGACAGGAAGGACCAGCTGGGAGGTGAGAGGGCATGGAGGCAGCAGGAGTGGGAGGCGGGGGGATGCTGGGAAGTTGCCTTCTGTGTGCAGGGTCGGGGCCCCATTTCACAGAGGAGAAGACTGAGGTTCAGAGTGGGCAGGAGCCACTCTTGTCCAGGGAGCCCAGACAGAGTTGGGGCCAAACCTCAGTCCTTGGCTTCCAGGTCCAGCCCACCTGAGTGAGGGGGACTTGGCCCTACGGAGCTGCACATGCCAGTTGGTGCCCAGCTGGACACTCAGTGGTGGCCCCTCTGCCCAGGAATCAATCAGTTTTTCCTTCCTTCCTTCCTTCCTTCCTTCCTTCCTTCCTTCCTTCCTTCCTTCCTTCCTTCCTGTCTTTCTTCCTCCCTGGGCCTCACGTGGGAGGGGACAGTTTTTCAGGCGTCCAAAAGATATGTCTACAAACAAAGCTCATTTCCGAGATCCCTCACACTCCATCAAAACTCCTGCTTCCTCCCTGGGGACTCAGGCTCAAAAAGAAGAAGAGTGGAAGTGACAGTTTGGGCAGTAACGATGATCCAGGAGAAGTTTGTCACCAAGATGACTCACCAGAGGGATCTAGGAGTGCCAGGAACCCTCATGAGGACGAGGAGTCCTGAGGACTCAGGAGATATCCCAAAATGTTGAACACAGGGCTCAGAGCTGACGTTCTTCAGTCAGGGCCAGCCTGGGTTCTGGAAGGTTCCAGAAGAGCTGTGGCTACTGACCACTCCTGCTCACAAATCCCCTGTCCACTCCCAAGTGTGACTTGTGTGGTCACAGGTCTAAAACTCCAGTGACCCACGTGTCAGTTCTAGGCCATTAAGCACAAACTTCATAGCAGTCCCTTTATTCTCTTGACAGTGACATAAGTGGGTCTTGAAGTAGCAGTACTCTCTCTGTGGTCACTCCTAACCTGAAATGTAGGGATTTGCTCAGGCCACACTGACATCTCTTTCACGCACAGTCTTAAATGAAAAATATATAGATATCCATGTATCTCGGGGGGTGCCTGTGGCAGTGTGGAGAGGGCCACACCTACTTCGATTAGGGTGGTCAGGGAGGGTCTCTTTGAGACCTAAGGGCTATGAAGGAGCCAGCTATACAAAGGGCTTGGGGAAGGGATTTCTGGCTGAGAGAACAGCAAGTGCAAAGGTCCTGAGGCAGGAAATGGCTGGATATATAAGGAAAAGCAAGAAGACTGAAGTTAAATTTTTTTCAGTACAATGGGGAGCCTGGGAGGTTTTATAGGGGAAGGCAGAATCTGTGTTCCTTTAAAAAAAAATAGACTCTTTTTTAAATCCTCACCTGAGGATATGTTTATTGATTTGAGAGAGAGAGGAAGAGAAACATCAATGTGACAGAAACGTGAATCGTTGCCTCCCCTACGTGCCCTGAGTGGGAATCAAACCAGCAACCTTTTGGTATACAGACGATGCTCCAACCCACTGAACCACTCGGCCAGGGCTTAATAGACTTTTTTAGAGCAGGTTTAGGTTTACAGAAAAATTGTGCAGAAAATACAGAGTTCTCTATTATCTCTCATTAGTATAGTACAGTTTTTACAACTGATGAACCAATCTTGATACATTAGTAGTAGTAGTAGTAGTATTTTATTTTTATTTTTTTATCCTCACCTGAGGACATTTTTGCATTTATCTTCAGATAGAGAGGGAGGAAGAGAGAGAGAAACATCGACATGAGAGACACATCAAGTGGTTGCCACCCACACGGCCCCAACTGGGGCCGGGGACAAACCACAACCGAGGCACGTGCCCTTAGTGGGAACCGAACCCAGGACTCTCTGGTCCGCGGGCCGATGCTCTAACCGCTGAGCCAGACCGGCCAGGGCAGTAGTAGTATTTTAAATAAGAGCAGTTGTCCTGGCCGGTTTGGCTCAGCACTTAGCACATTGGCCTGTGGACCAATGAGTCTCGGTTTGATTCTGGTCAAGGGCACGCACCTCAGTTGCGGTTTGTCCCCAGCCCTGGTAGGGTCGTGCAGGAGGCAACCAGTAGATGTGTCTGTCTCACATGGATGTTTCTCTCTCTCTCTCTCTTCCTCCCACCCACTCTTTCTGATGATAAATGGAAAAATATCCTCAGGTGAGGATTAAAAAATAAATAAATAAGAGCAGTTTAAAATTATTTTATTTATTGCTTCTAGAGAGGGAGAAGGAGAGAGAAACATTGATTTGTTCCACTTATGCATTCATTGGTTGATTCTTGTATGTACCCTGACCAAGGACTGAACCCCAAACCTTGGTGTACCGGGATGACGCTTTAACCAACAGAGCTACCCGGCCAGGGAGATGCATCGTTACTATTAACTAAAGTCCACAGTATATGTTAGCGTTCGCTCTGCTCTGCGTGTTGCACGTTCTATGGTCTTTGATACATGCATAATAACATGCACTTACCATTACAGTGTCAACGCAGAACAGTTTCATGGACCCAAATATCCCCTGTGCTCCATCTGTTCACCCTTCCCATCCTCCACATTCAGGCTGCCGTGTGGAGGATGGGTTGGTTGTAGGGCAGAATAAAGAAGTGGGTGGGGGTGAGAGGGTGCATGGATCCCCCGGAGATGTGTGTAGGGGAGGATGGGGAGGAGACTGGCCTGGTGCACCCCTGAGCCCCTTGCCTCTCTTTGCTCAGGGCTGCGCTGCTACGCCAAGTTCCACCGGAACCGCAGGGTCACACGGAGGAAGGGGCGCTGCGTGGAGCCTGAGACGGTCAATGGCGACCAGGGATCCTTCATCAACGTCTAGTGGCCCAGACTGAGGCGCCTCCCTGCAAGCCTGGGGACTAAGCGCGGGAGGTTTGGAGAAGCGGGCAATTTGTTTATAACTAGCAGTGGGAGAGCAAACGGGGGACTAGATGTCTGAGGCTGCAGGCTCCAGACCCGCAAGCCCGGGAAGGGAGCTCTGGGGAACTAACTCTGCCCAGGAGTTGAGCAGCAGCACATCGGCACCCACCACTGCTGGGGGACCCGCACACCCTGCGCCACTGGGTGCCCCGTTCTCCGCGATGACAATGTCCAGAGTGCCCTCTACTGTCCGACTGCAGCACTGCAACAGCTTCAAGTTCTAAAAATGAAGAGGTTTTTCAAAGGAAAAGAAATAAGATAGGGAACTCAAGGGCAGGAGATGAGTATGAAACACCTCTTATGTACCAGGCACTGTACTAAATGCGCAGCTTATGTTATCCCATGATCTTATCACCATTTTACAGGTGAGGAAACTGAGGCACAGTTGAGTCATATGACTTGCCCAGGGTCCCAGCCCGTGCTCCTCAAACCTTAACCTGTGTAAATCCCCTGGGGTCTGGTGAAAATGCAGATCCTCATTCAGTTGATTCTGCCTTTCCAGGGCCTGCCCAGGCTGCTGGTCCCAGGACCCCACTGAGAGCGCCCACCCATGGCGCTGTGGAGTTGTGCTCAGAACCTGGCCCAGGGTTGTCTGGCTCCACAGCCCGTGTTCTTGCTCCTAAGGACTCAGGACTTATTCCAGGATCTCTGGAGCTTTCCGTGAAAGAGACGCGGTCTCCAGTAGTCCTGACACTGGGGTGAAGCTACAAATGAGTGCTCTCTTCCTTCCCTGGACAAGTGGGTGTCATCTTTAAAACAGCTACATCCACACCAAGCACCTGCTTGCTTGTAATGCATGATTTGGGAGATGGGCCCCCGCCCTCTGGGAGCTGGCATTCTGAGGTATGACAGGTTCCTTAGATTCCAGGCCCTGCTCACCCAGTCCTGGGACATGTACTTCACAGTTTCCCTGACACCTTCCACCTCAGGGGTTCTTTAGCTTTTGTAGTTCATGCCCTTTGAGAATCTGATGCAAGCATGGACTCAAAAACCACACACACGGCCCATGTGCACCCGCTTTGCTACGTCTTCGTGGTTCCCAGGCCTCCCAGAGACCATGCCAGGACTCCTACCCCGCACTTCTGCTGCAGAGCCCACTGGGGAGCTGGGGCACCTCTGAGGTCAAGGTGCTCGGAAGCTAACTGCCCCTCACAGGCCAGACCCATGATGTGCACCCAGAACATCTCCATGCAAAACTGGTTCTAGGGGCCACCTGAATCCCCCCACCTGGCATCTCATTCCTGGCCAACTCTCTGGTCCAGGCTGCCAATGATGAAAGCCCTACCCATCCAAATTCCTTGCAAGCCTGGACACCTGCTGGAGGGAGGGGCCATGCCCACAGGATGCCAGGGCTGTTTACTCCCCTGGGAAAAACCGGTTGGGGTCAGGGGTCTGGCACCAAGGAAAGCAGGCTCATCTGGCAGAAACCAAATATGCTTTCTCTTTTCTCCTACGCAAGTCCGATGGGCATGGGGCTCCTGTGGGTGGGGCAGAGGAACTGAAAGAGATCAAAGCCAGCTCTTTGGAAATCGAATCCTGAATCTGCCGGCAGTTTTGTCTGTTAGAGAGCAGACAACGCCTATGCTGTGTGTGCCTCACATGGGGTGGCTGATTGGAGATTGCGATAGAGCCAGCCCTAAGTGTGTGGCTGCAGGCAGGAAATCCAGCGCTAAGTCTAGGGGCAGCAGCTAGAGGAGCCAGGACATCAGCAATGGAAAACAGAGGGTCAGGGCAAAGCTGAAAGGCCCCACAGAACTACCACTGCCCACCAGGGGCCTTGACACCTATTTGCCCTAGCTATTTCCATTTGGCATTTGCAAAGCGGGGAAGGGGCGGGGTGGAATCCTCTTATCTCCAGGAGATCCCAAAGGCCCCTCCATGTTTAACAAACTTCTCTGCCGGGAAGTTCTTCCTTGGGTCTATCTTAAATTTCTTTTGCTGGTACAGAAGCCAGTTTCCTCTAATCCAGGGTTCAGCAAACTTTACCATAAAGGGCCAAATACATACTTTAGGCTGCATTCCAATAAAGCCATTTATGGACACTGAGATTTGAATTTCATATAATTTTCACATGTCACAGCTACTATTCTTCTCTTGGTTTCCTAAAGCACATTTAAAAATGTAAAAACCCCTCTTAACTTGTGGGCTACACAAAAATAGGCAGTGGGTTGGATTTGGCTCACAGGCCACGGTTCGCAAATCCCTGCTCCAGTCTGCTTGTCTCAACCTGGGCTGCACATTAGTCTGAGGAGCTTTCAAAGGCACTGATGTCCAGGGCCCGCCTGCAGAGATTCTGGTTTACTTGGTCAGGGTTGTATCTGGGTTCCCTGTGTTTTCAAGCTTTGCAGGTGGCTAAGGTGGAGCCGGGCTCCTGTCCTACCGACTGTGGGAGTGCAGCTGGTGACCAAAGGCCAGCTCCACCTCTCACCACCGTCGTGACCTTAGAAAAGTTCCCTAAGGTCTCTGTGCCTTGATTTCTTCATCTGTATAATGGGGACAATAACTCTTCCTTCATAGGAGTATTGTGAGAAGTAATTGCAAAATCCTTATAGCGTGCTTCTAGCAGTGCCAGGCACATACTAAACCTGCAGTGTTCGCTAATTTGTTTTCTAGGATAATTTTAGTAGGTGTTCTGTTCTTTGCTAACGATCCATCGCATATTCAAAGATCATTTTTAAGTTACCATTCAGGCTCCTTTCCCAAAGTGTGTCCCCTGGAACACAGGCCATGAGATGCTCCGTTAGAAAAGAGGACGTGGGTTCTGTGGTCAGAGAGGTTTGGAAAACTGCTGTGGACTCGGCCTGAAGCAGCATGCACAGACTCCGGGGAGAGCTGGAGGTATGCGTGGCTTTGAGATAACAGGTTCATGAGTTTTTAAAAATGCACCCCCAGGGGGAGAGCTGAGCAGGGGGCCAAGTGGAAACCAATAGCTGCTGGGACAGTCACCTCTGCCCTCCTGCATTCCTCCTGTGGAGTCTTAGGGCCGTTCCCCGGAGATATCCACCCTTCCCACGGGGCTGCCTTTCCATGATTTATCTGGTGATGCCTCGAGTGGCTCCCAAGGCTGCTGGGAATGCCCTGAAGGTCAGAGGACACGAGGGCCAAGCCTCACGGGAAAGTGGCAGCTTCACTCACCCTTTGGGGAGTAACTGAGACACAGTCTGATCGCAGAGCCATGGCCCCCTGCACCGAGGAGATGCTGCAGGTGAATCTTTCCTCCGAGCCGTGTTCAACACACCCAGTAAAACTGAATGCTGAGCGGTGCACACACAGCTCCCTGGAATGGGATTCCCTTAGCAGCTGGAGAGGCAGTGAAGATACACGCAACCTGCAAGAAACATTGTTCATAGAGCAGAACAGCAAGGAAAGATGGGTGCTGGGAGAGATGGGGGGTGGGAGGGGCCAAAAAGCAAACCATTTTGGCTCCTCCTTAGGGTCTCACAAGCTGGAAGGGGCACCATCACCTCGATGATGACCTTCATGCTCGTGGGAGATTGTGAGGAGGGTGTGCGAGTGTGTGTGTGCTGGGGACAGGGTGGCAGGAACCAGCAGTGTGCAAAACTGGGGGCTCCCATTGCAGGGAGTGTGTTTTCTGCACCCTATGTGAGGACGGGTGGTGTGATTTGGGATCCGTGGCCTCTTCTGGGTACAAGAGGCTTCCTAGTCCCTCCTTGCTCCCAGTGGGCTCCGGGACCCGCAGCGTGGCATCACCTGGGAGCCAGGTAGAAATGCCGGACCCCGGGCCCCACCTGCTGAATCAGAATCTCTGGGGGTGGGGCCCGGCCATGTGAGTTTTCGAAAGTTCTCCGGGCCATTCTTACGCACCATAAAGTGAAAGACAGGTCTAGGATACAGAACTGTTGAGACAGGGACATTTGGATGATTCAGGGAAATTTAGTCAGGTGTGAGTTGGCAGTCCAGTTTGCCCAGTTAATAATGATGAACTCGAGGGCTCGAGGCTCTGCCTCCAGGGCTGGAACTATTTTTCAAGAAAATCAAGTGGGGCACCTGGGCCTGGGGCCCTCAGATGTTGGGTGTTCTGACTCTTAGGACTTCCCTGGAGGTCTGTGGTTCCCCTTTAAAGTGTGGGAGGGGGGAGGTGCTAAGCTCTTGTAGTCCTGTGTTGCATGTGTTTTCTTGAGCTGTAAATAAAGAGATGCTGGTTAATACGCTGACTTGTCTCTCTCTGCCCTCCAGGAGGTGGTCTGTCTGTGCAGGCAGTGAGCACAGACAGGGCATTTGGAGGGGACTCTAAATTCAGCATTTCCCCCGCTACTCTCATTCATTCACTTACACCTTTGAGCAGCTGCTCTGAGCCAAGCAGTAAACAAGGCAGACAGAGTCTCTGCCCTCACTGGGACCTCATCAGGGTCCTTTAACCAGGCCCCAAATTTGGCAGGATGGAAAGAACAGAGAAATGCCATCTGAAGCTGGGCCTGGGTTTGGTACTGTCTGCAGTTTCTGGCATCCACTGGGGGTCTTGGAACATCCAAGGGGGAGAAGGAGGGATGGATAAGAAGGGACTGGACATGTTTAGAGAGGAGATGCATCCATCCAAATACAACCCTGACCTCTGTTTAGAGCTGTGTCCACTGCACAAGGCACCTGTCGTCTTGTACAGCTGGACATTGTTGGACCCATTTTGCAGAGGACAAAAACTAAGGCCTCAAGAATGAAGGCCACTTGTCAAAGAACTGCCGTAGTGATAGTGCCAGGGGCTCCACCCAAGTCTTTCCAACTTCAAAACCTGATTTTGTTCACCCATCCCACTTTGCCTCTCAAATGCCTCCAGTTTACTGAGCACCAACTGGTAGTCACCTATCCTCAAACCTGCCCCCATCCACTCCCCAGCTCATCCGGGACCACCAAGCTGCTGTCAGGGCCTGCAGGGGACAGGAGCTCCGCGGGGCAGGCTCCAGCCCTGGGCCGCCAGAACCAAAGGTCGCTCACTCGCCTCCACGCTGCCTCCTGGAAAGCCCCTCAGGTTTCCTCCCAGGGGCTTCCCAACTGGTGGAAGCGGTGGAAGCACCCTGTCCAACCCCCACCTGCTTCCTCATTCTTCTCTTATCTCCGCCTGCCCGTGGAAGACCAGCCAGGAAGCCATCTGCCGAGAGCCAGCCCAGCTACAGAGCGCGAGAGCAAACACCGGGAGAAAGCCCACTGCAGACAGGCATCTGGGGGCCGCAGGGCCACAACTGGCCTTGTCTGTGTGTCCGAGCCATCTCTAGGCGCAGCCAGAGCCCTCGATGCCTCCCTGGGAATTCCAGCCCCGTCCGTCCACGTGGAGAGATGGGAGGCTGGGCAGAGGAAAGGAGGAGGCAGCTTGAACTCGGACAGAAGTGGGACCAAGAGGCGGCAGGCAGTCAGCCCCCGGTTAGTGAGCGCCTATGTGCGTCCACGCACACGCACACATGATGACATACGAGGGTTGCGGGAGCAGGAGCAGGAATGAAGAACTGCTGAAGGACAGACAGAGCCTCGGGGGAGGAGCTGCCTTTGTCTTGGGCAACGACCTCTGAAATCCCCACTGTCTCTGGCCAGTGTCTAACACCCGGTTCCTGGGATACAAAACGTCACAGGCAGTGTCCTTGTCTGCTTTTCCCACACTCCACGGGGGCCATGGAGCGTTCTGATGGGGTCTCTGATGCCCAGCTTGAGCACACGGGGTAATGTCACCAAGTGTTTGGTGAGAACTCGCCAGGAAGGGGCTCACCCAGTAGTACTTTGCATGGGTCCCTGATGAGATGGCGCAGCAATAGGAACGCTAGGGATTATTGGCTGCATTTTCAGGCCCAAGGAGCCTGGCTGGGCCTAGAAAAGTCAGCAATGGATGCTGCCATAAGTTTGAAGTCTGTGCCATTGGGGCACATCATTCTGAATTAGCCCCACTTCGTTTTGGCTAGTCAAACAAAAAACCAGTGTCTCCTCTGGAGAAGGGGGCTCTCACACCTCCCAGCAATGTCCAGGCTCTTCCAGAAAACCCAGGACAAGGGAAGCAGCAGACTGGCCCACCTTGACGCCCTCCAGGCATGTGCTTCCCCCAGGATCACGTCCCCTTCCTGCTTTGAGCGAATGGCGGTCTGGACATAGTGCTTTTACTGACCAGTCAGAATGACGTTTGATACTTTCAGAATCTTGGCATCAACCTGGGTCAAAGGATAGGGGATGAAGTCTGGGAGCCCAGGAGAGCCACCACAGGATTCTGTTCTCTCTGTCCCTTCATTTCTGCCGCATTTCCCACTGTCTCTGTTCCCAGCAGCTGGCCTCAGAGAGAGACAGTCAAGGCCACAGATACAAAGAACAGCATTGACCAACAGAACGCTAGGCCTTCCTTCCCCCACTCTGCCAGAACTTAGGCCGAGGAACACAGAGCCAGGGCGTTTGTGACAAGCTGAGCAGAAACGCTGGAGGAGGACAGATCTCCAGATCAAATCCCAGTGACACACCCTAGGCCACCAATGGCCACACTCTGCCCTCCAGACCCTTCTCTGATGTGCAGGGCCCTGCGTCCTCACAGGCGCATGTGCCCTGCAGAGAGGGTCTTGGTTATTTTCTCTCCCTGTTCCAGGTGGATTTACCTACTTGGGAAAGGAAGTGGCCAAGCCACATCAGAACTGTTGGGTGTCCAGAACTTTGAGGACCGAAGGACAGCTAGAAAGCCTTTCAAAGCCTTTCATATGCAATGCCTCCTTTACGCCTCACACAGCTCCAGGGTTGACTATTACTGTCCCCATTTTTTAGATGCAGAAAAAAATTCAGAGATGAAGTGACTACCCAAGGTCACTTAGATGTAAAGTGGCAGCGCTAGGGGGTCAGGGTTGGGGAGGCACAGCACGCTGAAATGCTGAGGCCCGGCTCTCAGGCTTTGCCCCTGGGAAAGGGGTATGGGTGGAGTCTTCTCTCCATCAAAGGGGCCTTTTCCTGCTGCTTCCATCCTGGCATTTATCGTGGGCCAGGAAAAGCTGAGAGACCCTGAAAGATGCTGCGTTGTTTCCATAGCAGCAGGGCAGCTATTTGTTTACTGAACATTTGCAACGTGCCAGGAGCCGTGCCAGGCATGCTGTGTAAATGATCTCACGTGATCCCCACAATCACCCTGAGGCTAAATAACTTGCCCAAGATCACTCTACAGTACTAGGAGGGGGCAAGGCAGGGATCTAAAAAAATACCTTTACGCCCGGCTGGTGTGGCTCAGTGGTTGAGCGTCAACCCATGCACCAAGAGGTCGCCGGTTCGATTCCCGGTCAGGGCACATGCCCAGGTTGTGGGCCCGATCCCCAATGGGGAGCATGCAGGAGGCGGCCAATCGATGTTCTCTCTCATTGATGTTTCTATCTCTCTCTCCTTCTCCCTTCCTCTCTCTCTAATATCAATAAAGAAAAAAAAATATTTTTAAATAATAAATAAATAAATACCTTTACCTAAAGGCTACAAGCAACCACAGGAAGGAAATGGCTGTGGTTGCTTTATCAGCCGTGAACATAACCAGTGGCATTGACCAAGTGACTTCCTGGACAGAGCCTGGACTATTAGTGGCACCCTGAGGACAAGCAGGGAGCTGGGTAGCAGGTCTTCCGGGTGCCTGTGACCGGAGGAAGTGGTGCACACAGTGTGTTCCGTTGGTGTATGTCAATTCATTCCCTGAACACCTATTATGAGGTTGTGTTGAGGTTGCAAGACCCTCCTAGGACTTGTGGTCTAGTTGGGGGGACAAACAATAAACAAGGAAACACGTAAATTGATAG
Organism: Tadarida brasiliensis; assembly: GCA_030848825.1. Taxonomy (NCBI): domain Eukaryota; kingdom Metazoa; phylum Chordata; class Mammalia; order Chiroptera; family Molossidae; genus Tadarida; species Tadarida brasiliensis. The sequence goes on from CM061264.1 coordinate 7,995,470, forward strand.
GACAATACCTTCAGATATTGGTAAGTGCTACAAAGAAAACAACCAACTTGGTACAACCAACTTGGAAAACAGTTTGGCAGTTTCTTAAAAAGCTACATATACACCCACCATATGATCCAGCCATTCCTCTCCAAGATATTTACGCAAGTAGATGTTCAATAACTATTCAATGAATGAATGAACTAACGAACAAACGAATGAACAAATCTGCTCTGCATGTCAGTTTGTTTGTTGAAGGTACAAAGATAAAGCTTGGCTGAGACAGACGGGATTGATCAGGGACATGAAAAACTTAAACTTGAGCCCGGCAGGTGTGGCTCAGTGGTTGAGTCGACCCATGCACCAAGAGGTCGCCGGTTCGATTCCCGGTCAGGGCACATGCCCAGGTTGTGGGCCTGATCCCCAGTGGGGGGCATGCAGGAGGCGGCCCATCGATGTTCTCTCTCATCGATGTTTCTATCTCTCTCTCCCTCTCCCTTCCTATCTCTAAAAAATCAATAAAGAAAAAATAGTTTAAAAAGTAAAACTTAAACTTGACTTCCAAAAGTGTACTCAAAAAGTATGACACACACACCTCCCAAAGCCTTGTGGAATGTGCTTTGTGGGACCCATTTGTCCTTCCATAGTCAGGACTGGGTCATAGCAGGAACTCTGGCTCCTTTGAGAATAGTTTCACTTTCCTTTGTTCCTCTGGGCTCCCTCCCCACCTCAGACAGCTGCATCTGTCCCCCCCCCCCCCCTTGCCTCTGGCCCCAGCTGGTCTGGATGAATGCACTGTCACTGGGTGAGCTGCAGGGACATTCCACAGACCCAGCCTTGTGCTTCATCTGGCTCCAATCTGTCTTCCCCTTCTTGCCTCCACCCTTTGCATCACAGCCTGGGCAGTATTTTCTTTGGATGTGGGCAGCTGAGCTGAGTGGCTGAATGTCAGGGTCCTAGAGACAGACCTCCTTGGGTCCCAGCCCAGTTTTCACACAACTAATGACGTACCTTTGGGGAAACCTCTTACCTTCTCTTCACCTCAATCACCTTACTGTAACTCTGGACACGAATAGTACCTACAGCATGGGGTTGCTGTGAGCATTTACTCTGAGTGCTTTTTACACTGTCAGACACAAAATCAGTCCTTAATAAATGTCAGCTCAAATCCTAGGAATTGTTTGGTTTACCGTTTCTCTATACAAGGTGATCACAGTCTTGTCACAGACCTACAGGCTTGGGTTAAACACCTCTAGGATCTGGGGTCCATGGAGAACATTTCTTAGAAGGAAACTGACAAATAACAATCTCATAACAATGTTTTAATACCCACCACTTATTGAGGAATTACTCTTTCTAGGTCCTCTGCCAATAACAATAATGAACTAATCATTCATGATAAAAAATATAGGCAATCCTGACTTAGTCTGCCAGGCACTGTTCTACATGTTTTTCATGTATTAACAAATCCTAACAACCCTTGGGGGAAAATATTGTTAGTGTCCTCATTTTACAGATGAGAAAACTGAAGTACAGACAGGCAAACAACTTGCCCAAGTTCAAACAGTAAGTGGACAAAGCCGGGACTCACACTCTTGTTGCTCCAGTCTAGAGCTGTTCCCTTGTGCTCTAAATCCCGAAAAACCAAGCTAGATGCAGCCATTTGGCTGGTCTCTTCAGTGCACCGGCCCTCAGTGACAATGGCAGGTGCTGTGCTGCTCTGCCCCGGGGCTGGAGGACTGCATCTCCGCATGGGGCATTAGATTAGGCCAGTGGGCCCTGTGAAAGTCCCCACTCCCATTCAGAGAAATCCTCTCTGTATCTGGAGAGAGTACGTGTCTTGATATGATCTCAGGACCCACCCAGACCTTTTCCCAGGATCCTACATGGATTTCCCCTCCTGGGAGCAAGAATAAGTTCTCAGATGGACCCCAAGGGACCTGCACCCCAGATGACTCTAAATGAAAGCTGGTGTTCTGTTAATGGAAGTCTTCTCTGGTCATGGGTGAAGGTGGAGTAGGAAGGAGGATGGAGGTAGTGAGAAGTGATGTT